>CP106726.1:97568711-102368711 GCA_025506655.1 Gossypium rotundifolium | reverse complement strand
TTTAATTAAATATAATTTAAAATATTTAAATTTACTTAATAAAAATAGTTTAATTTTATAGTAATTAAATATAATTTAAAAATTACATTTTATTATTTTACAATAAAATAATTAATATATATACTAGATGATGAATTACCAATGGTGTAGATAATAAATTTATTGAAAATTAATGTTAAAGTTAAATGTGAATTTAATTGAAATGATTAAGTTGAGAAATAATTTTTATAAGTATTGATTTCAAATCCTAATATATACACACGTGTATATTTTCCTGCATTTTATATGAAAATGACAAAATATATCTAAAATAATATTTATTGATTTTTTAAAATTAAGACCTTTTAATAATTTAATAATTAAATTAAGCTATCTATGCATATAAATTCTTTACCATTCCACTTAAAATAATTATTGAATAAATTTAAAAAAAAATTTTGTTTGGTCCATATTGTGCGAGGGTTTCACGTAATCTAATAAAAGTTATTGGTAAAAAAACCTTTCTAGTCCTTTTAAATTTTGATATCGGGCAATTGGTCATTTTAAAAAATCGAGCTATTTGATCATTGTTAATTTTAAAAGTGAGTAAATAAAGATAATTAATCTTAGTATTATTTTTTCATCAATTTTATATAATTTTGATTGGTTTAATAACTAATCTATCAAATTGGTCATGATTTAACAAATTTAGCTTGTAATATTTTTGTAAATATGGAAATGTTGAGGTTAAATTTGTTGAAATTTTAGAATCAAGAAAAAATTAACAAAATATGTAAACGTCAAGGGTTAAATTTGTTACTATACCAATCAAAATTATGCACAATTGATAAACTACATTAGTGCCGTGATTAATTATTCTTAATTGTCCACTTTCAAAATTAACAGGGATTAAATTGCTCAAATTTTTTGAAAGGGACTAACTTGCTCAAATTTGAATTTAAGTGGGACTGGAAAGGTCTTTTTACCAAATTTGTTCATATTTATTTGATTTAATTTAAAAAATGAAAGTAAAAACAAACAACCAGTCACTCAGGAAGAGTTGTTGGACTCTTTGACCTTACGAGCCCAGCACAGCAGCAACCGCCTTTTTTTTTTTTTTTGGCATTCTCTCGATGGTCAAGTTTCATGGTTCTTCACTACCAGACATTCAATTAACCTAACTCTAACTGCCATTCAATTTAATCCGCCAACTTTCCTCATTTTCGAATATGCCATTTCTAATACTATTCTTTATCAATAAAATAGAATTAGGGCGGTTACTTTTGTTCTTTTCTTTTCCTATTTTCAATTTTTTTTTTTCGCTGGCAAAGCGAAAGAAACAGAGGTTCTGATTGCTTATGTTGCTACGGAAGTTGAAAAAAGTAAATCAAACGCCATTTACACGAAAAGTCTCCACTCTCCACTGTTCTCGAGAGTGCAAGATGGATGATCTGATATCAGTAAAATTTTAACAAATTCTTTAGCAATTCAGTATTCAAAAAGGTATTTTTCCTTTTTTATTTGTGCAACTTTGGTTTGGACCTGCGTTTGAATTTAAGAATGTTAAATTTTATGATTTTGCATCCTTTAGATTCGGGTTTGTTTAGAATTGGAGAACACTCTGCTTTTTACTTTCTGAAATTCAAAACTTTTTTAGTTAAATTTGATGTTCTTTCTTGGATTTTCGATTCTTTGCATGTCTGTTCAAATTGTTGAATATCCTTCTGTTAGGGGAAAAAAAGAGCTTGAAAGCATAATTCCAGTTCCTATCTGTTTGCCTCTTTTTATGTTGAGGAAAGACAAATTAAAGAGAACATGTACTTGATTTGATACAGTGCAGGTAGTCTGATTAAAGCTTTGATTTCAATGGCTGAATCGGTAGCAAATTCCACAGTTGTGGGAGCAAGTACGGTGGAGGAAACATGGCCCGATTTGTTGAAGAATACACCATCTAACATTGCAAGATTGGAGGATGTGATAGAGCATTGTAAGGGCCGTCGGAAGTATCTTGCACAGACAAGGAGTCCTTCAGATGGGGGTGACGTCCGCTGGTACTTTTGCAAGGTTCCTTTAGCTGAAAATGGTTAGTTTCTGCTGGATTTCAAAGTCTAGTTTTAGTTTGCTATTCTTAGTTTCTTTTCTCTTTTGATTGTGTTTATGGAGCAGTTTGTTAGCAACACATTCTAATGCACTGGAAACATTGAAGAGATTTTTCTTGTGTTCATGGAGCAGTTTGTCCTATTGTTAGCTTTTTGCGCAATTTAATATGCATTCTGTTGGTCCTATTGTTTTTCCTTTTTCTTTGTGATAGACTAGTTAGATTAATCAACTTTTGGACGAGGATGATAATGGGCTTAGTTGGAAGGGATAGTTGGTTCAGAAATTGAAGTTTTAATTTTTTTACCCATCTCTGCTTTATTTTTTTCCTCCTTAAAGAAAAACTAATAGCATGCACTTCCAAGTATGATTCAAACTTGCAGACCAGATAGAACTAGGCAAGGGCGTTGCATAAGTCTTTGGAAATGGCAACGCTTCTGGGCACTGTTGGCCAAAATATAATATTAAGTCTAATTTCTCTTTGTTTAGTTTAATCTCTTGGAAGAGAATTGAATTTTCCCTGCTATTTCTGGAGGATAAAGAGTTTTGTAGTTCTGTCATGGATCATTAAGGTCATGGTTAGATGGAGCAGTGCTTCAGGGTTCTATTGGTGATTAACGCACTAAAGTGAATGGTATAGCTGTTTACAATCATTGTGGGTAGTGGTGAATAATGCTGAAGATTTGCATGGCCCAAAGGATGCCTGTGAAATACTGAAATATGCACAGACCACTTCCTCTACAATTTTTGTAAGTGAATAATAGACAAGAAAACAAATTAGGTGGAACAAATGTGATAGATCTATGTCTTAATTTGGGCACAGGAAAGGAGTTGAGAGGTTGTGGTGGGCTGCTGGTCATTAGTAGTCACAGTTCCAGGTCCAATGTTGCTGTCTGGCTTTTCCATGAAAGAATATTTTCCTTGATTACCCTCTTAAGTAGGGATTCATTTTTCGGGTTATAACACTTATTTTTCTGTGCTTCAGTTGCCATGCTTTGTATTATTTGCCAAATTTTAATAAAGATAAGATTCATTTTCTGGAATGATGTTGTACATGTGCATCATTTATTTAAATACATAGTATCAAATATTATTTTTTTACTTACAAGTCTTTCACCATATTAAACTATCTAATCTTCTGGTTCCTTTGAATTGTATCCTTGTGTAGAATTTTGAAGTTGACATAGCAATCCCCCTGCATATGAAAGTCCTTTTTTGTGCGAATGAGTTTGATTCAAATTATTTTGATGACTTCTTTTTTCTCTTTTGTTCTCTACAGAGCTAGCTGCCTCTATTCCTCGAGCTGAGATAGTGGGGAAGAGTGACTATTTTCGTTTTGGGATGAGGGATTCTCTTGCTATAGAGGCATCTTTCTTGCAGGTCCTCCTTTTTCTTTTGAACTTATATTTATGTTGCATGATTAAGTGACTGTCCCTTATTATTCTTTGTAGCTGGACTTTCTTCTGACTATTGAATCATTTTGGAATTTTATTGGGCTGTATGCAAGTATCAATTTAAATACTAGAGTACCTTTGTTAGATTGAATAAGGAATCAAAAAATACTTTCTTATTGTGTCTGATTTGAATTAATTAGAGAAGATGATTGAATAATTTTTTATATTCTAGAAGTGTCCCATCAACTAGCTTGGGCAATCACGGGGGGAAGGGATTAAAATAATCTGGTAGGGCGAAGAACTGGAAAGGCAACCCTAGAAATGTAACAATCGATTATCTCTGCATTTCTTTTCTCCAATCTTCTATTTCAAAAACTAATCCTAGCTGTATGATAAAGAAAGACATCATGGTTTTGTTCAATCCTGCTTTTGATCTTAGACCAAGAAAAAAAAAAAAACAACTCTTTGTTGGTTTCTCCTCTCATATCCTACCTTTTTTACCCTGATCAAGTAGTGTGTCTCTAAAAAATTGTTGGTGTCTCATCATTCATTTCTTATCATACTTTTGGTGAACGAGGCCTTTATGCTTAAGTTATTAGGTGGTATATATATTTTTAACACCTAGTAGTTTGTTTTATTTTTGGCCATGACCCTGTAGTTCGTTGAATATGTGTTTACAGAGAGAAGAAGAGCTACTATCTAGTTGGTGGAAAGAATATGCTGAATGCTGTGAAGGTCCAAGAGGACGAAGTAGTTCTGGAAAGAGGTTGGACTTGGGAGAAGATTCATCTTCTTCCAAGGGTTTGCAATCAGCCCAACTGTATGGGTTTGAAGAAGAGAGGGTTGGTGTCCCTGTAAAGGGAGGGCTCTATGAGGTATCCCATTCCTATTCAAGTTTCTGTTCTATTCAGGTTTTTGCATTTGATACTTTAAGTTGAAGCAAAAGATGTGTGATCCTTCAGTGCAAATCTTTAATGTAGCAAGATGGGAGATTTTTTCCCTGTTACATAACTGAATATAGGTGGGGCAGTAGCCTGCAGTCGTGAATTCAGGTAGTGTTTATCTGAAAGCTGTTTTGTTGCCTGGTGCAGACAATCTATGGCTTTGATATGTATTAGCTGATTGCATTCTTTGATAAGTTTCTATATGTTTTCACATGAATGTTGCACCATATTTTGGAGTCTTGGAATGTTGTTTGCATCTGTATGGTATACTTTTTAAGTTACCTTTGGATCTGTCTGGTATGCTTTTTAAGTTATCTTTGATTCTGTATGATATGCTTTTTAAGTTACATTGTCACATTAATTCTTTTCTTTGCGTGCTAAAATGACATATTCCTATAGTTGAGAATTTTAAAAATAATTTTCTTGTAACTGTCAAGCACTAAGTTTTATTTGCTCAAATCAGGTATTGATTTTTATGACTGAGATGGTTTAAATAATGCAGGTAGATTTAGTTAAGAGACACTGCTTCCCTGTTTACTGGAATGGAGAAAATAGGCGAGTTTTAAGAGGTCACTGGTTCGCTCGTAAAGGGGGAGTGGATTGGCTTCCACTTCGTGAAGATGTAGCTGAACAATTGGAGATTGCATATAGTAACAAGGTTTGCAACATATTAATGTCCTAAGATCCGGTTTCTCCCAATAAATTTTGATTTACCGAGTTTGCATTGTCTATCCCAGTGAAGCTCCTAAATTTTTTGCAAGAATGCCAGTAATATTGTTGCTCGTTGAACCCATAGAATTTGAGGGCAATATGATGGCTTTCCAATTATTTCCATCTTCATTTTCTTGTTTTTAACTTGTTCATTCTTGATCTCTTTCTTTCATCTTATTGAACTTAGGCATATCTAAGCAATTCCTTTTGTTTTTGTTTTTTAATAAATATAATCATAATTCCTGCTGAAGTTAGACCTTTTCACAGGTTTGGCATCGGAGAACATTTCAACCGTCAGGACTTTTTGCAGCTAGAGTTGATTTGCAGGGCTCTACCCCAGTATGTTTATAATTTTTTTGGAAGAACAAACTATTCACTCAAATCATAATATGTCATGCCTAAGGACATGAGGTGCAACACTTAATGCAGGGACTGCATGCACTTTTTACTGGAGAAGACGATACTTGGGAGGCTTGGTTCAATGTTGACGCTTCTGGTTTTTCAAGGGTCATAAGTTTCAGTGGAAGTGCAATCAAGTTAAGACGTGGTTACTGTGCATCTCACTCCCCCAAACCCACCCAGGTTTCCGTCCTTTCCCCTCTCTTATGCTTTAACAGCAAGAAAAAATCTTTGTTTTAATGGTAAATATGCTGATATGCCAATTATATGTGCGATGGACTTATGGTGGATCTTTATTTCTTTTTCTATCAGAGTATTGGCTTTTTAACCATATGCTTGGCATTTGTAGGATGAATTGCGTCAAAGAAGGGAGGAAGATATGGATGATTACTGTTCTGAGGTATGCTTTAGAGCCTTTGTTTGTTGCATATGTCCATGCGTTTTAAATATTATAGATAAAAGAAATTACATGGTATTTCTCAAAAAAACTATTTATAATTATTATAATAGATAGGGTTATTATTGACATTGGCCCATGACCTATACACCTTTTAACTTTTTGCACCTGCATGTTACTTGAACTTGTATTCTACCTACATGTTACTTACCAATGATACAAAAAATGCTGATGTAGCTTAGTCGGCTACTAAGTTGCCTCATGTTAGGTCCATACCATGCTAAGAAATTTTCTTATTTTGAAAATATAATAGAGATTGAAAAAAAAAAAAAAAGTAAAGATTAGGGTTGGGGAGTGTTAGAAATAGGCTTTTTCTATTATTATATTTTCTCACAAGGAATTACACTAATATTTATATACATAGTGAGCCTAACTTAGGAAACTCTATACTAGGAAGCAAACTAATTCTAGGGATGCTGTCCCTTAAAACACAGCCTTATTTACAGAATCCTATCTGATACACTCAAGATTCCTTATTAGGAAACTGTAATCTGACACTCCCCCTCAAACTGGGAAGTGGATATCATCCATTCTCAGCTTGCTTACTAGTTTCTGAAAGGTCTTCCCAGATAATCCTTTGGTAAGGATATCTGCCAGTTGACCGTACATATAGAGTGCAAATTAAGCCACTGTCAAGTTTCTCCTTTATAAAATGCCTGTCAACCTCAATGTGCTTCGTACTATCATGTTGCACTGGATTATGTGCAATATTGATAGCAGACTTATTATCACAATACAACTTCATTGGACATTCCCACTTGATCTTCAAATCTTCCAAAATAATCTTTAGCCATAATAATTCACAAATTCCAAGGGCCATCGCTATAAATTCAGCTTCTGCACTAGATCTAGCCACAACATTCTGTTTTTTACTCCTCCAAGTTACAAGGTTGCCTCCTAGAAAAGTGCAATAGCCCGAGGTTGATCTTCTATCAACCATAGATCCTGCATAATCTGCATCATTATAGGCTTCAAGAGTTAAATTCTCCCCTTTCTTAAATAGGATTCCTTCGCCTGGAGTGCCTTTTAAGTGTTGTAGAATTTGATACACAGCTCGAAGATGTGATTCTTTGGGGTGTATGAACTGACTTACACACCAACTGCATAGGCAATATCCGGTCTAGTATGTGACAAGTAAATGAGCTTCCCCACAAGTCTTTGATATGAACCTTTATCAACTATTGCATCTTCTAGTGCATCTCCAAGTTTGTGGTTCACCTCTATAGGTGTCTCTGCTGGTTTACATCCCAACTTGCCCGTCTCTGTCAACAAATCAATTATGTATTTTTGCTGAGATATGAAGATTCCTTCCCGAGAGTTGGCTACTTCAATACCAAGGAAATATTTTAACTTACCAAGCTCTTTGACCTCAAATTCTTTTACTAGGCATTTCTTTAAATTTTCCATTCCTTCTAGATCATCACCAGTCACTATAATGTCATCTACATAGATTAATAAAGCGGTTATTCCCCTGAAGATGAGTGTTTTACAAACAGAGTGTGATCTCCTTGACTCTGTTTATACCCCAACTTGAGCATTACCTTGGTAAATCTTCCAAACCAAGCTCTCGGGGACTGTTTTAGTCCGTTCAAAGCCTTTTTTAGGTTGCAAACTACCTGTCCTGTATTTGGACCGAACCCTGGAGGAACATCCATATAGACTTCCTCCTCAAGATCACCATGTAAAAAGGCATTTTTGATGTCAAATTGCTGTAATTTCCAGCCTCGGTTGACAGTGAGTGACAACAACACTTGCAGTGTTCATCTTTGCAACAGGGGCAAATGTCTCAAGCTAGTCTATTCCATACATTTGAGTGTACCCTTTAGCAACCAATCTTGCTTTGTACCTCTCCAAAGAACCATCTGACTTATATTTCACTGTGTACACCCAACGACATCCAACTAGTTTCTTTCCTTTCGGTAATTTTATCAAATCCCATGTCTTATTTTTTTCAAGGGCTTCCATTTCAATCTTCATGGCATTTTTCCAATTCTCATCATCTAATGCCTCGGATACAGTTTTGGGAATGGAGATAGAATTTAGGCTAGTAAGAAAGGCTTTGTGGTTATGGGACAAATTTTTGTAAGACATGAATAAGTACAAGGGATGTTTTGTACAGGCTCTAGTTCCTTTTCTAATAGCAATGGGAAAATCATAGTCTTTCTGATCTGAATTTTCAGTAATATTCAAAGTAGGTTCAGTAATTGCCTCGGGTTGTAGAGTAGTAGGTTGTATATCCGAAAAAGATGATTGAACTTGCACCTGCTTTCTTCCTTGAGTAAACTAGTAAAGGACGAGTAGTGTCCTCGAATCCCTTTTGTGATTTGGGTGTATTAGGCTCTATTTCGGGTTGCATAGGTTCAAGTTAGGCGAAATGGTTGGTAGGCAATGACCGAGTGTTTGGTCATTGGACAGAGTCGGAAAATCAAGAAGAAAGAATTCTTTGTCCTTATCTTCGTGAATAAGTTCCCCACAAGATAAGGACGGTAAAGAAATTCTCTTCTTCAAAAAGTAACATCCATTGAAACATAAAATTTTTTGGTGGTGGATGATAGCATTTGTACCCTTTTGTGTGGAGGAATAACAGAAAGACACATTTGATGTACTGTGGATCGAGTTTTCCTTATTTTGAGAATGTACATGTGCAAAGGCAACACATCCAAATATTTTGGGAGTAAGGTTTGAGGTATTGAAATTAGGAAAGAATTTTGCTAGAACTTGCATAGGACTTTGAGAGTCAAGGACCTTTGTAGGCAATCTATATCATATAAGTAGCAGTTAAAACAGCCTCCCCCAGTATTGTTTAGGGACATTTTTTTGAAACAAGAGAGCTCTGGTAATTGCTAAAATGTGACCATTCTTTCCTTCGGCAACACCATTTTGTTGGGGTGTGCTAACACAAGATGACTCATGTATAATGCCTTTTTCTTGAAAATATGGGGAGAGAAATTGATTGAAATAGTCCTTGGCATTGTCTGACCTAAACCGTTTTATTTCAGCTCCAAATTGTGTTTTAATCATGTTGTAAAATGTTGAAAAGACAGACCTTACATCAGATTTTTGTTTTAAAAGAAATATCCAAGACACACGTGTACAATCATCAATAAAGGATACAAACCACCGAGCCCCAGAGATGTTTGAAATAGTGGATGGTCCCCAAATATCACTATGAATAAGAGTAAAAGGAGCGGATGTTCTTTTATTGCTTACCAGAAAAGAGGTACGTTTATGTTTGGCAAGTTCACAAACATCACAATGGAATTTTTCAACAGTTATCCCTTTGAATAATGAAGGAAACATAATTTTAAGGACTCTAAATGATGGATGACCAAGGCGGAGGTGATGGAGCCAAATTTGGTCTTTATTGGTTTTAAGAGACTTGGATATGAAAAATAATGGTGAGGAATTCAGAGCACTAACTTCTCCACTAGATTCTTCAAGATGGTATAGGACATTTACTTCCTTAGCATGTTCAATCATCCTCTTCGTATTCTGTTCCTGAAAAAAAAATCGATTGGGATAAAAAACCACACTACACTTAGAGTCTTTGGTAATTTTTTTGATGGAGAGAAGATTGGTAAACAGTTTAGGAACGTGAAGGACATTTTTAAGAGTAAGAGTCTTGTTTATGACAATATTACCCTGACTAGCCACTGTGATCACAGAACCATCGGCTACTGTTATCTTTCTATTACTAGGACAAGGTGTATATGAAACAAATTTTTGTGAGGAGTGGGTCATATGGTCTGTAGCTCCTGAGTCAATGACCCAAGACCTGTTGGTGACTGTATCTGAGACATTAGAATTTTGAGAAGAGGATATACCTAAAAAAGCTAAACTACAAGTACCTGTTGAAGAAAATTTTTCCAATGATCCCAGCAAAGTCTTCAACTTCTCAATTTCGTCTTTATTAAATGCACCAGGTGATTCTTAAGAATTCTTTTCTCCATCCAGCTGTCTTGCTATATTTGCTCGCCCTTGTTCCTTTGGTTGTCCACCGGTCTCTGAAAAATTATTTTTAATTGTCTGTGGCTTCCCATGGAGCTTCCAACATTTTTCTTTAGTGTGACGAGATTTTTTACAGTAGGTGCACCATACAGACTCCCTTTTAATAGGCCTTGTAAGTTCTGTCTGCTTAATATCGTCGCTAGTTGGCTGTTCCAGGCCAAATCTCCTCTCATGTACAGCCTTTGTAGCTAAGGCGGAACTATCCACTTGACTATTCTCAATCATAATTCCTCTTCTTCCTTCTTTAGCACGAACAATCGCGATTGTCTCATTAAGTGATGGTAGTTCCTCTTTTCCAAGTATTTGGACTCTTACTGCATCAAACTCAACATTTAGCCCAGCAAGAAAATCATAAATTCGATCCTTTTCAACGATCCTTTTCAGGAGTGCTGCATCTGCACTGCACTTCATTTGAATGCACTGGTAATGATCCATCTCTTGCCATAAGCTTTGCAACAGATTAGAATACTCCGTGATTGAACGACTTCCTTGCTTGGTAGATGAAATCTTAGTCTTGATTTCATAGATTTGAGCAGCATTTCGAACTTTAGAATAAGTCTGCTTCACAGCCTCCCATATTTCTTTGGATAAGTTAAGAAACATGCATGTGTCACTGATTTCTGGCATCATAGAATTCCATAACCAAGACATTACTATAGAGTTTTGTTCATCCCAAGCATCAAACTTAGGATCTCCTTCTTTAGGTCCCGTTCCGAGTAAGTGACTCAGCTTTGCTCTTCCCTTCAAGAACGTGCGAACCAGCTGAGACCACTTCAGGTAATTCTTCCCATTTAACCTGTAGGCCACTTGAATGTTCTGCAATTCACTTGTTGGGTTGGAGTTGTTCATAGATACTTCTGAACTATCCCCATTGGTATTGGTTTGGACAATTTCAGACATATTTCTTTTGAACAAAATAGACAGGCTTGAGGGTTGAGTGGGAGTAAAAAATATACTAGACAAAAGAAAAAAATTCCCAGAAGTCGGGCTAGTCTGATACCATGTTAGAAATAGGCTTTTTCTATTTTATATTTTCTCACAAGGAATTACACTAATATTTATATACATAGTGAGTCTAACTTAGGAAACTCTATACTAGGAAGCAAACTAATTCTAGGGATGCTGTCCCTTAAAACACAGCCTTAAAGTTAGGGATAGCAATCAATAAAATATTTACAGAATCCTATCTGATACACTCAAGATTTCTTATTAGGAAACTGTAATCTGACAGGGAGGAAGAAGGGAAAGGAAGAAAGAACAAGGGGCTTAGGGTTGCGAGAGGGCCAGCTGACTGGACCTTAGCTGCCGTGATTGAGGCTGTTTAGGTTCAAAAACAGTGGGGTGGGGGAACCAGGGAGAGAGAGGTACCTGCCTCAAGATGGTTAGATATGAGGCCGATTGCCCCCTTTCCCTCTCTTGCCCCGGTTTAGATTTTTTTTGAAAAATTCAATTAAAATTTAAAAAGGCAAGTAGTTTCATTTTAAAAAATGTTAAAATTTTTAACTAAAAAACATTTTTAATTTAATTTTTTAATTAAAATATGTTTAAATAAATTTTGAAAATATTTTTTCCTCTAAAAATATAAACATGGCATTGTTGACCCGTAAAAGTTTCCTGATGTTGAATTTTTATTGTACAAAAAGGGACATTTCATCATGTCGCTAAGTAATGGGCTAACTCGATTGATGGATATAAAGCCAGGTACATAATTGTGATATTTTTCTTTGGGTACTAAATCATTAAAATGAGTATTTTGGAGGCCAAATTGCATAGTAACCCTAATGGCAAACCAGGAAACTATGTAGCTAGTCAAATGTTCTATAATAACAGCCTATATTTTAAAGCAGCAATTGGAAGTATTTGCTTGGTTTGACTGCATCTTGGTTTTGACTTATTCATTGAAATAAATTGTTTTGTGTTTCCTGCTTTTGATCAGATGGATTTATTGTTACTGTACTATACTAAAATATTCAGTGGTTGAGAATTAACTTGGGCTAAGAACTACCATGGATAAACAAGTTTTCATGCAACATTTTATCATTGGCGTAAATAGAATTGTTGTAGTGTGGGTATGATCCAACTACATGACATTCCAATTGTTAATACAATGCACACTTTTCAATACTATGATGGGTTTGGGTGACTTGATTAGCAATTGCCTGGAAGATAAAGGGATGCTTTCTTTTGATTATATGCTGAAGTTTGTGTTGACAAACCTTTTACAAGATGGATCTTTTACATGGAAAATAATGTAGACTTGTTGTATGTGTCTGATTTCACATTTGCTTTTAATTGAATCCTAAACTTCTAACTGTGCTGCTTGTTAACTTCATTCCTTTTCTTCCTCTAAACTTGTTTTGGTACAAATATTGTGCATATTTGTAAATATCAGAGCGTTTCTATCTGCTTAATGATGTTTACAACAAGACTGTATATATTTCATCTAGGTTCCTGTTCGACACTTGGTCTTTATGGTCCACGGTATTGGTCAAAGGTTGGAGAAATCTAATTTGGTTGATGATGTTGGCAACTTTCGGCACATCACAGCAACCCTTGCTGAGGAACACCTGACTTCACATCAAAGGCGCACACAAAGAGTCCTTTTCATTCCTTGTCAGGTAATATATTGTTCCTCTATAATGATCTTATACTTCCTTTCCTTGTTTGTTTCTTTTTATTAAGTAGAAACTTGTATTAAGTACAAAAATTGTTCTGAACATGAATGATTGTATATCATTGTTATTGTGTCCGTATTATCATTCTCTGTCATGATAATACTCTTTGCTCACTGTGTTATTTTCGGTGGATAAGATTGCTTTATCTATATAAGTTGATTGTCTGTCACAATGTGACAGGCCGTTTCCATGAACTCTAGCATTACAGTGGTTCTTTTATGCACATTATATAGGCCCTTGCGTGGCAAAGTCTTGTGTTTGCATCTTCTGGGTTCATATTTAAGAATCACCACACATTATTGTTCAATATTAATATTTTAGTGGGATCAAGTATTGGGTTATTTCTAAGAACCTGCCTGCTTTCTGCAATAATTGGTTTTTTGAGAACCTAACTGCTTTAAAATCTGTTTTATCACAGATAAATTTAGCCAGCCCTAAAGAACTTCAAGTGATATAAATGAGAAGATTAATGAAGCTAAAATGAAGAAATATTAGAAGATGAATCTGAAAAATGAATTCATGATGGACTGTGTTGTTTTAGTTCGTATACATTTATAGACCCATGTTTACGTTTTGGGAAGCAAATTGTTATTGTAGTTCATTGTTTTGTTATGAGCATGAAAGATTTTGTTGGTTTGAGTTTTGAACTTTGCTTGGTTGAATGCAAGGACATCAACAAAACTAGTATAAAAATAAGTAGGTTGGCATAATGGGTGAGTTTGTTATTCTTGGAAATTTTGAAGAACTAATTAATTTTATTTGCGCAATGCATTATACTAAAGAAAGGATGATTGAAATGCGAAGATATAGGGCCTTTCTATTAGAATAATTCGTTTAGGATGTATTCTGTACAAACACTACCCTTAACTGCACCACTTGGAACTTGCTGGACCATATCGGCTTTGTATTATGTACAAGCATTAATCCCTGGTTGATTCTTTTTTTTTGGCTCACTCACATTTTTTTTCTGCCATAAGATGAAATGATTGTCTGCTGGAACTGATTGGGAGCCTCATAGATTCAAACATAGGTTAGATCAAAGCAATGGATGTTATGAAAGGTCATGTGGAAGGGAGTCCTTGGAAAAAGTAGTGGAAGTTCTGTGTAATTTGATTACTATAATATTTAGACATGAATGGATGGTATTTTCTGCTGTAATTAGGGACTACCGCAGGACTCCATTGGATATATGTTGTTGTCAGAATGTATATGTGTTGTAAACTCTTTTTTGGTATTTGTTATGAGCTTGTTTTGCTTGTTTTTATTCTCTTCTTAATCATTTTCTTGTCTTTTATGCTTCAATGCAATTTTCATTTCTTTTTTTCTATTTTCTGATGTTATCTTTTCATGGTACCTCACATTCATTTTTCAGTGGAGAAAAGGCTTGAAGCTCAGTGGTGAAGCTGCAGTTGAGAGAATCACACTAGATGGTGTGCGGGGTTTGCGTGTTATGCTAAGTGCTACTGTTCATGATGTATTATACTACATGAGTCCCATATACTGTCAGAGCATTATCAACTCGGTATTCTCTTTGCTATTATATTAATATTTACAGTCTGCATGATTATTCTAAAATGCTTCTATTAGTTTCTGTTCCTAGAATTATTACCATAGATCTAAATGGAGGAATTGCAGAAGAATTTGTCAAACAATTTCTAGAAATTGAGATTCAATTCATTGCTAGAGTATTTCTTGGGTTTGGGTCAATTGATAAACTGAAGCATTTTAGACCTTGGGTATAACAGCAATCAGTGTCACTGGGAAATTGGCTCTTGCACTGCTTTAAGGGCTTTTCTCTAAGATATCTGTACTTGTAGGAATTATAGAAATATATTAAATGTTTTCATGATAGATAAATCTGATTTAGGTAGATAAATCTTAGAATAAATCATTTGAGATATTCTAGGATTATTTTATCTTATCTTTTAGTAGTTTATTAGAATAAGGGAATTATTTTCCCACTTATGTTATGACTCTTTCTCTATTTAAATTCAGTTCTTTAGTTAATAAAATACAGAAAAATACGAGAGAATTACTCTGTTTTCTACATGGTATCAGTTTAGGTTCCGGTTCTTTTCCACCTAGACCATGTCGAACTTATTCTCCTACATCTCCTTCTCCTACTCCGGAGATTACCTCAAATTCAGAAAATTTTTCGGTTCGATGCTCAATCGGACTCATCTGTCTGAATATTACCCGCCATAGATTAAATGGCAACAATTTTCTAGAGTGGTCCCAATCGGTTAAGATTTTTCTCTTGGGAAGAGATAGATTGGGCTATGTTATCGGAGAAATCAAGCGACCTTTTGTGTCCGACAATGGTTTTGCTAAGTGGATGCGTGATAATGGCGAGTTATGACTTGGCTCCTTAATTCCATGACCCCAAGTATAAGTCGAAATTTTCTCCTTTACAACACTTCTGCTGAAATCTGAGTGCTGTCCATGAAACCTACTCCAAAGAATGATAATATTGCGAATTATATCATGTTGAAAACCAAGCGACCACGCTAAAGCAAGGCACCATGCCCGCCACTCTACTACAATTCCTTACCGCTCTTTGGCAACAATTAGATTTGTATGCACAAGATGATTGGGCGATTCCCAATGATGCTGCCTTTATCGACAAATTGTCACTCAAAGAAGGCTATTTCAATTTCTACAAGGCCTAAACAAGGAGCCGGATGAGGTTCGCGGCGGTCTTGGCTATTTCTCCCTTCCTTCCCTTCGAGAGGCCTTCTATGGTCAAAAGGAAGAAAGTCGCCAAGTGTGATGCTTGATGAAACGGATTCAACTCACAAGGATCTCGCCTTAGTGACACACCAATCATCTCCTTCTTCCAACAGGGCGACCTTGGTGTGATCATTGCAAAAGCCCGCCACTCCAAGGAAAGGTGTTGGAAGCTTCATGGTAAGCCTCGTATGGAAGTCAAAGAACTCCAGAGATAATAAATCCGGTCTTGCCACGACACATCTGTCACAAGCTTCTCCAAAGAGCGATTCTTTGAACTTCAAAATTGTTTGGAAAGTTTCAGGGGTCTAGTGCGGGTAATTTGGTCATGAAAGAACCAAAAGGTAACCCTTCTTCCACAAGATTGTTTTCCTCTCGTTCACTCCTAATTGGATCCTTGATTACGGTGCTACTGGATCATATGACCGGTAATAAGACCTTATTTCACAATTTTTCCAAACCTTTGGTAAAGTCACAAAACAAATTGATGGTTCCTTATGCAAAATAGAAGGTCATGGAACTGTTATTCTCAATGATCGATTGCACTTCATAATGTTCTCTTTGTACCAACTCGCTTGCAATCTCATTTCCGTAAGTAAAATTTCCTGATTTGAATCGCTTCGCAACCTTTAACGGTCTTGATTGTACTTTGCGTAATGAACTCAAGAAGATGATTGGTAAGGCCGACTTGCGAAATGGTCTCTATATCCTCCTTCCTCAACTAAACCCGAGATCTCCAAATCTTTTACGACTTTAAATATAGTTGATATGTTATGTTATGGCATTGTCGTTTAGGACATCCTAGTTTCCAATATCTTGCTAAATTGTTTCTGATCTATTTATTAATAAAAGCCAAACTCTTTTCTTGCAAAATTTGTTCTCTTGCTAAACATACAAGATCTTCGATTTTCCTTCTCTATACAAGCCTTCTCACCCTTTTGCTTTGATCCATAGTGATATTTGGGGCCCTTCTCGGTGAAGAATGCTGATCATAGTAAGTGGTTTATCACTTTCATTGATGATCACAATGGATAACTTGGACTTATTTGCTCAAAGACAAATCAAAGCGCTAATATTTTTGCCCAATTTTATAACATGGTTCTCACTCGGTTTGGGGCTAAAATCCACTCTTTAAACTCGATAATGGCGTTGAATTTTTGCTAGGTCTTTGGGTAATTTTTTCAGGGACAAGGGCATAGTTCAACTTAGTTCTTGTGTTGGAACCCCACAATGTAAGCGGCATTGCCGAAAGGAAAAATAGGCATCTCCTAGAAGTTACTCGTTCCTTCTATTTACTACCAATGTTCCTAAATATTTGTGGGGAAGCCTTATTAACGGCTACCTATTTAATCAACCGAATGCCTAGTAAGGTTTTAAAATTTCAAACACCTCAATCTATATTTTTGCAAAGACTTTCCTCATTTTAAGCCTATCTCCTCAATTTTGCCTCTTAAAATCTTTGGTCGCATAGCTTTTATCCAAAATGTTGCTCCTCATAAGTCCAAGTTAGACCCTAAGTCCTTAAAATGTGTCTTGGTTGGATATTCTTCACTTAAGAAGGATACAAATGCTTTCATCCTCCTTCCAAACGATTTTTACCACTATGGATATCACGTTTTATGAACAGGATCCCTATTTCAAACAGTGAAATTTGGGGAGACATGGAGTGATTTTCACCAAATCGTATCTTCTCCTAATTTCCATTCTCAACCTTCAAAATTGCCACCAATTTTACCTTTACCTCTGATTTGTCACCTATGACTACTCCGATTAATTCTCCTTATACCTCTCACTACCTCATCCACACCTACTTTAAACACCCTCCCGAAAATACACCTACTCCTATTGAAAATCTTGACAAACACCACCACCCAAACGACTTCATGTCTACACAAGAAAAAAAAAAATATCCCCAGACTGTTTTGCAATCGATTCTTGCCGAGAATTGGATTTGGGTCCAAATTTAGGAATGGAAGAAGAAATCATGAAGTCCTCTACTCTAGATGACTTTCCTATTGCTATTAGAAAAGGGGTTAGACAATGCACAAAGCATCCTATTGAAAAATTTGTTGGCTATAATTCTTTGATGCCTTATTTTCAAGCATTTACAGACAACATTGGATAAAGAATGATTCCCACAAGCATAGTGAAGCTCTAAAGGATCCTAAATGGAGAAGGGTCATTGAAGAGGAAATTGGTGCACTAGAGAAAATGCTACTTGGACGATTCTGAGACCTTCCTCAAGGAAAAAGGGTCATTGGTATCGTAAATGGATCTTTGCTGTAAAATACAACTCCAATGGAAGCATCCAACGATACAAAGCTAGACTGGTGGCTAGAGGCTTTACATAAACGTATGGGATAGATTTCACGAAACATTTGCACCGTGGCAAAGCTTAACACTGTTCGAGTACTCCTAAGTTTGGTCAGAATTGCGATTGGCAATTACATCAACTTGATGTAAAAACGCATTTCTTAATGGCATGCTAGAGGAAGAAGTTTACATGAAATTGCCACCTGGTTTAAAGACTATTGAAGGAAGCAACAAAGTGTGCAAGCTCAACAGGTCTCTATACGGGCTAAAACAATCACCCAGAGCTTGGTTCGAGAGGTTCACTAAAGTCATTCTGAAAAACGGCTACAAGCAGTCCCTTGCCGATCATACACTTTTCATCAAGGTAACTTCTACAAATAAGAAAGCTATCCTAATTGTGTATGTTGATGACATAATTCTCACTGGAGATGATGAGGAAGAAATTAGCAATTTGAAGAAGCTGTTAAACAGGGAATTTGAAATCAAGGACTTGGGAAAGTTAAGATATTTCCTAGGAATGGAGGTGGCAAGATCAAAAAAAGGACTTGTGATCAATCAAAGAAAGTATGTACTTGATTTACTCAAAGAAACTGGTTTTCTTGGTTGTAAGCCAGCTGATACACCAATGGAGGCAAATTTGAGATTCAACAAAGAAGATGGGTCTTTAGTAGACAGAGAGAAATTTCAGAGATTAGTTGGGAAACTTATTTACTTATCCTCGACGAGGCCGATATAGCCTTTCCTCAGAAATGTGATAAGTCAACACATGACTAATCCTAATGAAGAGCATATGGCGAGAAAGAAATGTAATTCTCAAGTACTTGAAGAAAACTCCGGACACGGCTTAATGTTCAAGAAAACACAAGATGAATCATAAGATTTTTACAGACTCTAGTTGGCGGGAGAACTCATGAAAGAAGATCCACTAGTAGCTCTTGCACTTTTGTTTGGGGTAACCTTACAACTTGGAGAAGTAAAAAACAATCTATTGTTTCAAGAAGTAGTGCTGAAGCTGAATTTAGAGCACTAGCTTTGGGAATATGCGAAGGAATTTGGCTACTTAAATTACTAAAAGAACTTGGCACTAATCAGGAGGATCACTTTGAAGTCTTGTGTGATAATCAATCGCTATTCAGATTGCCAAGAATCCATCCAACATGACCGAACAAAGCATGTCGAGATTGATGGCATTTTATTGTGACCAAGTCAACAAAAGGACAGCCACTCTTTCCTACATTCCTTCAAAAGGACAAATTGCAGACATTCTCACTAAGGCTCTGCTTAAAGCTCTTTTTCAATAAATTCCTATTCAAGCTGGGATTATACAATGTATATTCTCCAGCTTGAGGGGAGTGTAGGAATTATAGAAATATATTAAATGTTTTCTCTGATAGATAAATCTGATTTAGGTAGATAAATCTTAGAATAAATCATTTGAGATATTCTAGGATTATTTTATCTTATCTTTTAGTAGTTTATTAGAATAAGGGAATTATTTTCCCACTTATGTTACGACTCTTTTCTCTATTTAAATTCAGTTCTTTAGTTAATAAAATACAGAAAAATACAGAGAATTACTCTGTTTTCTACAGTACTGCATCTTCAATATCTTGCACTGGAGCTGGTAATAAGGAATTTAACTTTCGGTTTCACATAAAAATGGTCCTTGGAACTGGGGGATGTACTTTGATCTAAAAAGTTATAGGAAAAAAGTTTGAGCTACTGTTGTAGAATTTTTTCGAAAAGAAAAATAATATGGATCTATAACTTTTTTCACCCTAAACACTTACTTTATTGATCTTTTTAGCCTTTTAATATCCAGATAAGATGAGTCTAATTTTGTTAAGAACTAATTGCTATCTTGGTTAGTATCTTGAATATGTAATTTTGTTTAAATAATGGCAAACTTTTGTGCAAATTTGTACGGTTTTCATGTCGGAGCTAAAAACACAATTGCCTAATATACACTGCTGGCAAGTTTCCAGTAAAGGGCCCTGGAAATAGAAAATATAAATGGTAGTTAGGTGATTCAGACATGTGAACCACCTTGGATTAGGCTGTATGGTTCTATTCAAGGTTACTGAATGCTCTTACTTCCTGCAAAGTTCTTTATCATATCTGGAACTGTATGTTAGGAATGAATCATCTTCGAGTGATTTATGTAGGTGATTATGTTCATTGTGATATGTATAGCTTAGATATATTCAACTTATTTAGTGGTTAAGTTTGAGAAATATTTCAATTAACTTTCAAGGCTTCTTGGACAAGCAAAAGTGTAGGATTGTTGGTTTATCATCTTGGCTCCAAAAGAAGGAAATATATTGTAAAATTTCCTCTTTTAGCATATTATCAATGATTTCTGAGGAGACATGGGGGGAACTTTAGTGCTATCAGATGTAAGATCTACATTATAATTTCAGGAAATTATTTGGTTTAATATCATGGAGGAGAAATATAGGCAGTTGGTGAAGTTGACCATCAATAAAGATCAATTATAGGATCTACTTCTAGAGCAATTTTTAAGGTGCCTCACATTTCTTATGATTTCTATTGGTTCATTTTCTGTTTGAATCCTTCCATAAAATACAGTTCTTAGAGCCTGTGAAAAATTTTAAAATTTGAAACCAAATGTATTTAACATTTTTTCATGCAGGTTTCAAACCAGTTAAATAGGCTGTATTTAAAGTTTCTAAAACGGAATCCTGGTTATGACGGAAAGGTATGTTAGTTGCCTGTCTTTTATTTAGTTATGTTACTATTGTGATCATGTTTGCATTTAATTATTTGTAATTATATCAATTCTGTTTAGGTTTCCATATATGGACATTCTTTGGGAAGCGTCCTCTCCTATGACATCCTCTGCCATCAAGAGAATCTCTCTCCCCATTTCCAATGGAGTGGGTGTATGAGAAACACTCAAAGGATGTTGGATGTCCCGTTGATACGAATAACCAATCTTCTAATCCCAGTTCTTTGGATAATCTAGAGAAAACAACAACATCAATGTGAGGATGAAGGATGCAGTAGATTGTGTTGGTGAAGACATGTTGGTTTCACAACCAACTGCTTTGGTGATTGAAGGGAATGTGGAAGCTGACTCCTTAGTACATTCTGAAATTGATGTGTATGCTGAGGACTCTATTCAGAAAAGCTGTGAGGAGGATGTGCATCAATTACTTAATGATTCTAGTGGAACCCTTTTGCTGGATGAGGGAGGGTTAGGTAAAGCTACAGATGTTGCTGGTCTTTCAGAGAAAGTGACGGAGGAAGAGAGTGAAGAAGCCAGAGATAAGGATAAAGAAATCAAAATGCTTAGGGAAGAGGTAGGAATTTTGATACATGTTATATAAGCAATCAAAATGCTTTTCTGGATTCCAATGTGTTAAATGAAAGTTTCGTGCTTCAGGTTAATTCCCTAGAGGCAAAAATTGCAGAACTGCAATCACATAAAAGTGAGGATACCACTGGTTTGTTGCTTAAAGGAAATGTCTATTTTTTTTTTCTGTGCAAGTAGAAAGGAGTCTGTATGCTTGTCATTACTAGTTTGTTCATTCCTATGGAAGAAATTCTTATGTAAGTATCAATCTCTTACATAACAGAAAATAAGGAGATGCTTGTGCGAAAGCCACCTTCGCTGCAGAAGTTTGATCAAAAGCTGGTAGTTACGTTGGATGATGCACCACAGAGATATACACCTTATATCAGATACACAAAGCTTGAATTCAAGGTATGGTGAAAATAATAGTAACTGTTTTTCTTTCATTAATAAGTCTTCTTGTTGTATTGTGGTAGAGTACCTTCTTTTTAAGAAAGACTACATTTTTGTGGTATTTTAGCATCATCTGTAGACACACAACAAACATACAAACACATGCAGTCCATAGAAATAGAAAAATGTGGATACGTTAATAGTCTTATATGAACTACATTTAACAATTTATGATATCAGGTTGACACATTCTTTGCAGTGGGATCACCTCTGGGAGTGTTCCTTGCCCTTCGTAATATCCGTATTGGACTTGGTAATTCTCAAATCTTAGATGTTCTTGTGCTTTTATATTGGCACATCACGTAGAAGTTCTTTCAGCATATTTCTGATTTCCCCTTACTTTGAACAGTTTTTTTTATATTTTTTATTTTTAATATGGATGGATTCCATCAGCTGGTGAAAATTATAGTATTTGTATATGTTATGGAGTCTCAGAAAGCTATGACAATGGTTTAACTTTATTTTGGTTGTTGCCATTTAACTTCAAGCTATGCCTGGTTCTTTTTATAAATGATCTCACATTTTATTTTATTGTTGCTTACTTCACTTTATTCTTCTAATGACTCTGCCCTATTATTTTTTTAAAATTTTATGATCAAATACTATGGTTCCCCAGTGTGCCACTGTTTTAGTTCTCTGCTTTTGAGATGTGATTAGCTAGTATATTTCTATCTTTCTTATCTCCAGTTCAAGCAAAACCTTCAGGTCCCAACATTATGTTTCTCGCGTTATTTTCCCAGATATTCTTTCATTTCTCAACTGTCGTCGTTTATATGCTTTTTTTGGTATTTTGCTTGAGCTGCTAATTGTCTCTCTTTGTATTGCAGGCAAAGGCCAAGACTATTGGGATGAGGAAAACATTTCTGAAGAGATGCCAGCTTGTCGTCAAATGCTCAACATCTTCCACCCATACGATCCTGTAGCATATAGGTTGGTGCTAGCCTGTTATGCATTTTTTATTCTTATTGGAATCGAGAATGTCAAACTCCTAAAGTGAAATGGTTGATTCAAGACTTGGCATGAGCCTTTTTTATTAGCCTAACAAAACTGGTAGGATTGCCATACTTGGAAGTAGACAATATTATCCTTCTAACCCTTAAGGAGGGTGGGTGTGTGGGTGAGGAGTGGCCCATTCTATCTTTATGAGTTTGATTTGTTGATAACTTGATATAAGTACACACATGCATATACATTGTGTGTGTCTATGTTTTTATGTATTTTTGTGTGTCCTCAACTTGGTGGCATCCTCCCCCTTGCCATCCCTATTTGATTCAGAAAATGGTCCATTTTTCTCCTCTTTAATTTGTTATTTTATTCTGTCCTAAACTTGACAGTGTTTTGTATCTTTATGCAGAATAGAACCACTTGTTTGCAAAGAGCACATCACAAAACGTCCTGTCATTATCCCTTATCACAAAGGTGGAAGAAGGTTGCATATTGGATTTCAAGTAAGGCTTTTGATACATGCATGACATCAGATAACGTTTCCCACTTTCTCATAGTTGGCCCCGTGGTGTATCTTTAACCTATCACTGTGTACCGTTACTGTAATTTTTATCCCTTCTCAATTTTTGTTATGCTTGTGTGATATGTTTAGGAATTCACTGAAGATTTAGCTGCTCGTACTCAAGGAGTAATGGATCGTCTCAGCTTTATAAGGGTGGGTTATTACACTTTCCAGTATCTCATTTTGTTTGGTTCTATTGCTTTGATTTCTATGAAAAATGAAAACTTCTCAAAAGTTTCTCAGTCCAAGTGCCAATTCCATGGTTATTCCTGAAACTTTACAAGTATGTATGTGTAGGAATGATTATCAAAATCCATTTTATGATGATTTTGAATTTTTTGCGTTAGTGGTTTTTTTAATGCTATGTATCTGCCAAACTTGGAGTCTCATTGAATCATATTTTGGGGTTCACATTACTAACTTGTATTTGTTTAGTTCCTGGTCTTATAAACTTCTACACTATATGCTTCTTGAACAGGCTAAAGTGCTTACAGTTTGCCAATCAAGAAACAATGACGACCTAGAAGGTAAATCAGTAGTATCTCCAAAGCTTTTTGCAACACTTTTTTGTTTTAATTTCCTTTTTATGTAAAGAAAATAGCATGAATAAGTTCATATTACCTTTCTACCTCCAACAAAATTGATTTTGACCTAATCTGCATTGCCCCTGTATTTTTATTCAACCTTATTTCTTTCATTTATTTGTTTTTAATCACAACAGGACCAAAGAATATGGAAGAGAAAGAAGAGAGGTCATATGGTTCTCAAATGATTGAGAGGTTAACTGGGAGTGAAGAAGGGCGAATAGATCACATGCTTCAAGTATGTAATTATACAGTGATGCTATTTGAGTTCCTTCCCCCCCCCCCCTTCTTTTTTGGGTGTGAGCATTTGTGCATTGGTGTGTACATGTGAAAATGAGACTGCATGTGAACTTTTTCTTGCCACACTTTCCAGCCAGGATTCTTCAGTTTAATTTTTTGTTTCTTTATTTCATTTGTACTTTGTACCGTTGGATCTAGTTGCACTGATCATGAGAGTCCTTATAGACCTATGGCTCTAACCTAAATAGGACAGTATGTAATTGGAGAATGAGGCACTTTAATGCCATAAGTAACGGTCATTCCTGGCTTCTAGCTACTTGTGATTGTAATTCGAATGGTTTAGCCATAATAGTAATTTGAGTTGGATGAGGAAGTATCAAAATACCATTTTGAAGTATCTTCTGTAACAAATGTTAAAGTGGGATAATGCCAAATTAAAACTTAAGATCAGAACTCAAGGAGCTTTGTGACTAAAGAAAAGGTGGGGTGAGTTTGATTGGTTGGTTTTTCACCTGAGGGTGTTTAGTGTGTGCTCTTTATCATGACTGCTGGTTCATATTGCTGATTTCTCTTAACTTGGGTCTTTTCATTTTACAGGATAAAACATTTGAACATCCATATCTACAAGCCATTGGATCACATACGTAAGATTCTTGAATTGTTATATAATATGCATGTAGGTGTCTCTACAGGTTTGGATTCGTATATGGGCAGACTAATGGGTATGCTCTGTATTTCCTATGGCATATTGTCACATTTCTGGTCCTGGACATAGTGTGCTTGTGACAAGTTCAGTCGTCCTCCTTTGCAGTTATCATAGGAAATCCTGAACTATTGAATATTTTCTTTGGCCTGCATGCCATGTGGACAAACAAATAAGGGCCATCAAACAACATATGGACTTGATAATTAAACGTGGAGTGTCTTGTAGCGTCTTAGCTCATATGTTAAGCATCCAACTATAAAACCATAAGATAATTGGTGGAGAGGCTAAACTTGAATGTAAGACCATGGCAAACATGAAAATTGATCATTGTGAGATGAGAACCCTCAATAGTAGTACTATTAGTTTTCAATGCAAATGACCAGAGTATATTTTTTTTATTTCTCATGTTCTAATATACTGTGTCACTTTTAGTTTTGAGGTTGGAATTGTAAATGAATGTTATTAACAGTAACATCAAACTGATTTTTCTAATAAGAGATGAGAACTGAAAAGCATTATTAGTATATTAACAAGTAAGGTAAAAGAACGAAATTTGGGGATCTTACTGCCTGCAGACAAGCCCCTGCAAGAAATGTGCTCAATTTCATAACGTCCTCATGTTTTCTAATTTTATGCAGTAAGAATACTTGTAATGGTCTAATAGTTTGAACCTTGTGTTTGATGGTGACTCAGTTTTGAAGAATAAAAGTATATAGTTTTACTCTCATTTATACTTTTGGTTTAACAGAAACTATTGGAGAGATTATGATACTGCACTGTTCATTTTGAAACATTTATATCGAGATATACCTGAAGATCCGGACTCCTCTATGGATTCCAATGGAGAAAGCTCAAAGGATAAGAGTGTTTATACGGGTTGGTCTGATCAGAGAGGGTCTCCTGATGAAGAATCTCCTCTTACGTTCTCTGACAGAATTATGGTGAAAAGTTTCTCGAGGGAAGCTAAGAAATTTGTAAAGAAGTCTTGAGTGGCAGCAGATTTCTTTTCTTGCCGTGCGCTGGACTTATACAAGCTGAGCTGGTTATGAAGTTATGCACTATACCATCATACCAGAAGTGACTTTTTCTGTTGCAACTCATGTTGCTGCATTTAATCTTGTATTTAAATACAAGATGGTTGGCGTGCCATTCTTTTACATGGATTCTCAAGAATTGAAGGAAAGAAGTATAATTTGGAGACTATGATTGTTGCATCAGGGACGTTGGTATGCTGCAGTAGACACAAAGGTGTTCTGGTATCTGCTTCCCTCTGTACAAAAATGAAACACAGACAATTGTACCAAAGTCGTATACTTTTTGGTGAATTTAGGTGGCTCAAACAAATGTACAGGTGTACTATTAGGGCAGAAAGTTTACATAGTATATAAACTGAAGAATCTTGTTGGTTACTAATTTTAACTACTATAATTCTTGCCTCGTCTTTCGGGGCTCCAGGGGTCATTGAATCTTTTATTTTGGTATGATAAAAATTGGTAGTTGATAAACTATTTTAATCTGTTCTGGATACTAATAATAACTTGTCATGAATGTAGAGAGCATTTATTTTTGTGGAGTGCAGAATTTTGGAAGTGATGATTTGGTATCCCCTTGCATCCTAATGCTGTTGGTTTTCTTGGTAGAGAAAGTTAAAATTTCCTAACAGAGTGCATCTCGTTTGGGGTAATCTGTTGGAGGTCTCATTTCTCAGACACTGGTTAAAATGGCTGAAGAAGCTCAACTTCTACTTCATATATGCCTAGGTATGTTTATCTGGAATTGTGATAGTTTTATAGCCCTCTCCTTACCTGGATTTGGAGGTAATAGTTCTGAGGAATTGTGGACCGCATACAACAATCCCATCCCATTAAGTTATTATGGCGTCTTCTATATATGCCTGTTTGTATCATCTGCTAGATAAAATACGGGATTATATGTTGTATTTGTAATAATGTTACTTAGCTTTGTCATGGATTTAACATTAATTTGTATGTACTCCTGTTTGAATCTGGTTTGTAGATGTAATGAGAGCCTCTCTTATCTTTTTACATCACATAGGAAGAACTTAATTGCTATTTGAATTCATTGAAGTTGAACTACAAACCTGTTTGAATCAATTTGCAGATATGGTTTTGTTGGAAGGGAAGGCTTTAGTTTTAGAGGCTGTCATGTATTTTAGATGGATGATTCACACCACGTTGGAAGTTCGTATCTGCAAATTTTATGTATTCTGCTACGCTACGTCTATCTAACTAATTAAAAGGATGCTTTTGATTTTTGACTCATTAAAACAACTGGATTGCATGTTTTGTTTTGTATTATATGCTTTTTTGCTTTAAGAAATCAAAATTTGTTCGTATAATCAAAACTCGTTTTTTTTTTTTTTTTTTTACTGTGAACCGGATGGTGGATGTCTACTCGAAATACATAGCCACTAACATGGTTTAGGAATTTCACTGGTTGATTACCCCCCAAAAATAATCATAGAACATTAGAAAACATTATCAGAACGGCATATCTCTATCAACATACTATTTTCAATAATTACCTCTTGCAAGAAAAATATCTTTTCCTAAATAAGGCAGGATTACCCCCAGTTTCAAAATTCTTTATATAATATTTCAAATCAACCACATAATATGAGTAAAGAAGTTATATTTATCTTTTTCAGGATTAAAAATCTTTACATGATTAATTGATACCAGTTTCTTAATTGATTGAGGGGGTAAGAATCCATTCACTTTATGGTTTGAAGAAACTAGCAGCAAATACCTAGATATAGTTGCATTAGTTTTAGAACCAAACATACAAGCACTTGCACGGAGTTTCACGAGTACATCAAACAAACAAACAATCTTTTTCCTTAATGCTTAATACCCACAGAATGGAACTAACAGCAGAAGCCTCTTCTTGTCACTAACAAGATACCTACCTGTTCTCTCACTTTTCGTGTTTTCTTTTAAGTAACTCATGCCTAACTCACATGAGTCAATTTGATTGATAGATAAGAAGTAGAGAAGAAAAACAGAACAAACCAAGAGAAACATTCATAAACATAAAAGAAAAGGACACTTTCAAGCTTTTGCTCATTCCAGATGTCATTTAATCCAGGATCAATCCCTTTTCAATAAAAGCTAAAGCAAAGCAACGAAGGATCTATATACCATAGGGATCGCTTCTTTTCATACTTCATATCAATGCAAAATTTCCAGAAAGCAACCGCATAATGAAAAATGATTTTACACAATTATCATTCCAAGCAATAAAATATATAAACTTATCTCAAAAAATTATTTTTTCAACTTTTTTTCATAAGTCAATTTCCAAAAGTAGAGTTCAGGTAGAGGAGAGGATGTAAAATATCTTCATTTTCAGATTGATTGGAATTCTAATCTATAATTTGGAATATTTTAAATTGCCAATTGAACACTAATGGAGAACCTTATACGCTAAGTACAAACAAAAATACAGCAAGAATGGTTATATTTGAACCATAACTTAGACAGATAATACAGCGTTTGTCATGGCAATAGGTGGTGAACAAAAATTGACATAAGAGCACACTTTAGCAAAAAATACCTATTGCTTTTATCTGTGTTGAGAAGGCATATGCCATAATCAATACCCAAGATAGCCTGGATCCCCCATATACTCAGCAACCTGTTCAAGTTTCACATCTAGCAACTCCTGACTATCAGCATCTCTTACAACACCCATTTCTCGATCTAAATCCCTCTCTACCAAATTTCCATACACACCTTTATGCCTACCATACAAAACAAGAACCGGACCACCACGCCTCGGCAATACAGTCTCGAGCAGTTCCTGCTCAACCCCTTGAATCAACTCTTTGCTCTCATCCATTGCTATGTCACACATATATGGTCCAACAACATCCACCACCTGCCCTTTCTTCAAATATAACCTCCCCCCTGCTAAACTTTTACTAATGATCCGAACCCTAATGTGACTTTTAAGCCAAGAAACCCCTCGATCACCATTAGTCCTAGTTCTCTCCACATTAACTTGTGTTTCACTCCTTTTTTCAGAATTTCTACTCCGTTTACTAGACTTTCTTTCATCCTTACGTTTCCACATTTTTTCATCCCTAATCTTCAACTCCTTCAATCTCCTCAAACACTTCTCTTCTTCCCTTGAACCCAAATCAGCTATCTCAGATATACGGACTTTAACTTCTTCGTCTCTATTCTTCAACTTCAAAACAACCCAACTATCGCCCAACTTCTCCATTATTGTACCTTTGGAACCCATCCCTCTCCCTTCAATCACTCTGACGTCTTTCCCCACAAAAAACCCATCTTCATCGTCCTCTCTTTCTTTTTTGTCAATATTCTCTGTGACATTCTTCAAACCCTGTCCTCTGTCTTTAAATTCCTTAGAACTAAACCCTAACCCCTCTTTGTCGGTCCTTCGCTCGTATAGCTTTACTTTAACATCTTCTTTAGCGTTTTTCCCAATTCCCCTACCTTCAACCCACCCGTATCCAGCAAGCAAAGCCTTACCAAAACCCTCCACAGGTACATCCTCGAACTCCTCAAACCCTCGATCCTCGGGCAACTTCTTCAAATCCTCTTTAAAACTCTGGAGAAGGAGCGTCTCGATGGGAGCTGCTGATCCAGGAGTTACATCTTTGTTATCCGCCTCGCCCTTGGTGGAGCTGTTATTGCGGAGATTGAGACCGTAAGAGATTGCGGAATCAGGGTTGGGATTGTGCGAGGAGGAATCAAGCTCGAATTGGAGATCACGAGAGGCATCGGATTGGAGAGGGAGGTCAAGATTCTTCATCTTCTTGTAGGGGCGCCATTCGTTTTGCTTGGGAGGGATTACGTAGGAGGGTTTGGAATTGGGGTCGGGTAGGGTTTTGGAAGGGTCGAATTCTGTGACAAATTCTTTGGGGTTTAGGTCATCTTGGGCGGTGGAGGGCTTGGGGATGGGCACTTTTTGGGTGGGTTTTGATTTGGAGGGGAGAGAGAAGGATAGTTTCATGGCGTCGAATCGAAAATCCGCTGAAAACCAGACCAAAGCTTATGCCGGATCTCAACGGAAAGCAGAGGGGACGATGGGATTAGGTCAAAATTGAAGAATAAAAATGTTAGGGATTTGATTTTTTAGGGAAAGGGGGAAAGAACGGGAATACGAAGACCGACACAAATGCACAAGCTGGCGAGGAAATTTAGTTACAAATTGAAAATGAACAGAGGGCACATCATACTCTAATTTTTATTATATTTAAATGGTGTAATGTGGATTTTAGTCCTTAATATTTACGTCTTTTGTCAATATGGTTTTATATTTTTCTAAGTTAAATTTGATCTAAATCTTTTAAAAATGTCAAATTTGTTTATCAATCTTTCAAAAATAGTTAATTTAATGTTTTTAGCAAAATACTAATTAAAATATTAATTTTTAGCATGACAACTTACATAGCAGTTCATGTGGACTTCATGCTAAACTTCTTAAACTTTTTATATTTTTTATAATTTAAATTTTTATATATATATTTTATAAATTCTAAATTATTTATTAACATGAAATATAAGATAAATAGTTTTATTTTAGCATGAGTGCATGTGGACTGCCATACAGGTTGTTACTTCAACATCGTTAAAAAAAATTAATGTTTAGTCGGCATTCTTATTAAAGAAAAGTAATTAGACTCTTTTCGAAATGTTAACAACCAAATTTAGCTAAAAATAGGATTAAAATTACAAAAAATATAAACGTTGATGATTAAATTTATCATTATGCCTATTTAAATTTTATTTTATCTTCTAAAATAGTTATCAAATAAAAATGGATAAAGTAATATTTAACCTCTCAATTTAATAAAATTTTCAACTTTAGTCTCTAAACTTTTTCAACAATATTTTTAATATTTTAATATTTTGGGTAAACTACACCAAGATACAAAATTATTTATAAGTTTACGTGTTGGTTACTTGACTTCAAAAAATTTTCATTAAGTCACTAAAGTTTAGATTATTCGAAAGTTGTTATTTAAGTGAATGAACTGTTCAAAAGTTTTTCTATTTAAGTCACAAGGTTATTATTATTTTTTTAAAGTTTGGCTAGCAAACTCTAAACGACAATTTGACGATCAATATGATGGATCAATACCCATCAAAGAATAGAAAAGCATACATTAGATTCAAGTCAACTTGATGGTCACTGTTGGAGATTAGAGAAGGAAGTTGTTTGGATTTTAGTTTGCAGATTTATGAAGTTCAAAGTTGTTTTATAAAAAAAAAAGAAAGAGAATTGAATTGTAGAAGAGAAGGAGAATGAAAGCTTTCAATTGGTGTAAGTGATGCCAATAGAAAAAGTCATACAACAGTGATTTTAACATCCTAGTGACCTAAATGAAAAGTTTTGAATAGTTCAATGATCATTTTGTAACTTTTTGAAATTGAGTGACCAAATTGTAAACTTACTAACAATATAGTACCATTTAGTGTAATTTACCCTAATATTTTTAAAGTACTTTGAAATTAATTTTATTTGAATTTTTACATCTCTCAAGTAGTTGTCAAAAACATATTTTGGATTTTTTTTAAAGATTTTGTTTGGGTCTTAAGTCAAAATCGTATCGATGGGCATACTATTTTTCTATTAGTATTGATACGTATAAGTACTAGTTTATTTCAGTGTATCGTTTTGAATTTTATGTTGTTTTTAAAAACATTTGATTTTTTTTATACAACGATGATTTAAACACAGACTATTCATAAGGTAGATGAACATCCGATCAATAGGCCACAACTCAAGGTTCAAAAATGCATAAAAAAAGATTTAAACTTGAGAATAGATATTTATTTCTCAAAAAGATCGGTGCAACACAAGAACTTCCTAAGAAGTCATCCATCCTAATACTACTCTTGCTCAAGCATGCTAAACTATGAAGTTCTAATGAAATCCTAGTACTTGTTTAAAAAAAATTGATATATGGATATAAAAAATATTTACAAATATTATATAATGAGATTGAATAAAAATCACATATAAAATACTCATAAAAATAAAGCTTTGCTAAAGGAAATGTTTTAAAAATGTTGGTGACATGAGTTTAAATATTACATATGTAAATTTTACGATACCAAAAATATATATAATGTAACAGCCTGATTTTTAGTGGTGTCGGAAACAGTGATTCGGGATCACTAAATCCGACAAGTGAATTCAAAAATTTAATAAATTAATATATTAGTCAAGTGTGATTTTAGAAGTATTTTTGAATTAGTGAATTTTGAGATTTAAAAGAATTTATTAGGTAAATTGGGTTGAAAACGAGGTATCAAGACCTCAAATTTATAAACCGAGCCATAAATATTTTTAAAAATATTTATGGAGTGTCATTGAGTTAGTATTAAAGTTTAGTCAGAAAATTTTAACGTTTCGATAGTCAATTAATTAAAAAAGACTAAATTGAAAAATATACAAAACTTGCTAAAGTGATTAAATAGCCTAATGGTAAATAAAGGAGGGCTAAAATGGAAAATGGACCATCTTAAATGGCTGAGGCAGCATAACGTGAAAAAAAATCAAAGATATTTATGTGATTAGGGCCAAAATTGTAATTAAAATAAAGTTTATATGGGCAAATGTTATTTTAATAGTTTCTAGACATTTTCTACATTAATTTTCTTTCAAAAACATCCATTGAAGAGGGTTTGACCTGGTATTTCTTATTTTAGCTTCAAGTAAGTTCAATTCTTGCTTTTTTCTTGAAATTTTTATGTTTTTGGACTTTTACAATTAGGTCCAACTATTGAATTCATTTGTTTTTTATTACATGAGTGATTTTGAAAGTTACCATGAATGAGTGCTGGAAGTTTATGATGAATTATCATGGATTTGAAGCTTTAATCTCACTATATGATGATTTTATCAAGTAATTTCAATAGAAATAGATTTTAGGATCTAATTGTGAAAAAGTTAATAAATAGGGTTTTGTATTAAAATTATGAATATTAATGGCTGTATGGTAGCTTAAAATAATTAGTTAAATTGTCAATTGAGAAAAATTAGCTCAATTGATGGGTTAATTGTACAGGGGCTAAATTGTAAAAATTGTAAAATTTGGGATAAAAGTGTAATTTCAAAAATTAAAGGGTATAAATTGTAAATTGAATTAGAAATGGAATAGATGCTAATGAATGAATATTTTTATATTATAGATCAAGAATCCGAAGACAAACGTGAAAAAAAAATTAGCCGAATAGTCCCTGAATTACTACAACTTCCAAAAATTACCCCAGGTAAGTTCATATGGTTGAAATTCAATGATTATATTGGATTGATGAATGTTAATATGTATTTAGTACATTGTTGAAAAATAGTATGTTGTTAAATTATTATGTATTTAATATATTGTCGAGAAATGAAATATTGCTAAATTAAGAATTGAAATGAATATTCGGTTAAAGTGGAACGCTGGATTGAGTACAGTCGTTCAGTGCAAAAGGCGAATTGATGGATAAAATCATGGTTGGACCATGGCAATGTTTAAATGTAAGACCATAGTTGGGCTATGACATTTTAAATGAAAAGGCCATAACTAGGTTATGGCACAAAGAAATCCGTAAGTCATTCTCCGATTTGGAAAGACTTGGTTAGTGACATGGAAAATTCATGTATATGAAACTTGTCTGATAATTATGTATATTCGTGATTATGAATTGTTATTGAAATAAATACACAAGAAATTCATGAAAATAATGGTACATAAAATATTGATTGTTATTGAATAGAATGTAAGTGAAATTATGATATTTGAATAGTTGTGGCAATTGAAAAGTGAATTGAAACCCTATTAACTGTATCAGGCTAAGTCGGATATAGTTGGCATGCCATAGGATTGGAAGAGTTCAGGGATGCTTTGACTTCGAGTCGATGAGACACTGGGTGTCAAATTGTTACTTCGGATAAATTCGATGAGGTATTGGGTACCAATTTACTCCAGCATGGCCGATGAGACACTGGGTGTCAATTTATTACTTCGAATTATCCAATGAGGCACTGGGTGCCAAACTGGTGTGTTTTGGATGGATCCGTGTATCCGTTCGAATCCGAGTCGAGTTAATAGGGGTAAACAAATGAATTGATAATATGAATGATATTGAATAAGAATTGGAATGAGACATATGAATTGTGTACTAAATTATGAAAAGCTATTTGAGATAATAAATTAATGAAAATTGAATGTGCTATGAATGACCTATAAATATATATAAATTAATATTGAAAGACTTATGATTATTATCGGTATATACCTAAAATACTTGGAAATGATATTTACTTGATATATTGAAATGTATTTTGGAAATAATATTTACTTAATATATTGAAAAGTGACATGTAAAATGTGATTATCTTTGATATGTTAATACCAAGAAATTATGTATATGGGTGACGAGTAATAAACCCAAGTGTGATGTATGGAGAAAATAAGTTTTTCAATATTGAATTTATATGTAAGATGTACAAGTATGCTAATTATTGTTGTTGCTTGATGTTTAGGCAAGTGCCAAGCTATTGATTGAATAGTAATATGTTTATTTATTTGAAGCATTGAAATGGTAAGTATTTAAGTGAAAATAAGTTAGTGTTCATGAAAGAATGATAAGGTTTAGATTATGTAATACTTATGGAATGATTTATTATGTGTTCAATTCGAAAAAGATTTTGGTTAAATGCACTAACTTGTGACTATGGCTAAATGACATGCATACAAAATAAGTGTGGAAAAGTTAAGGTTATATAAAATTTTACTAAGCTTGGGGTAATAAGTATATGTGTGTGATATTATGGATTTATTCACATTGTGAATTAATAAATGTAGTTTTAAGAGTATTATGGTAATAATATTAGAATATTTTTTATATAAATAATTTTATAGTTGAAATGAATTAATACGATTAAAGATTATAGGAGCTTACTAATCATTCATTGCTTACGTATTTGTTTTTATTTACCTTACAGATTACCGGAAGCTCGAACGGGTTGGAAGCTTATCTGAGCTATATCACACTATCCATTGGTTCTATCAGTAATTATGGATAACTTGATTCTGGTTATAATGACATGTATATGTTATTTTGACTAACTATTAGTCTAAATGTGTTTTGTTGAAATTAGTCATATATTTTGCTTGTGTTGGTATTGTAGTATTTCCATGATTGCTTTATAATATTGATGTGATTAAATGATGAGAAGTAAAATAGTAGTCGAATATGCATAAGAGGTGCCTAAAAGTATAATGATTATGTATGTCTAAATAAAAGTTAATACAAAGAATCATGAAAGAGTAAAATTAGCATTAAAATAGGTTCTGGACAACAACAATGATTCAAATTTGAAAAATCACCAAAAATTGTGGAAATCGAATTATAGGTTTAATACAACATTAAATTAAAGTTTATTGAGTCTAGTTTTTCATAGAAGAAACGGTGTAAGCAACGGAATTGTCAACTATAAGAGATAATTAATTTTTAGTGAAGAAAGGTTGAAGCTGTCAAACAGCAGAACAGGGATAAATTTGAAGATTTTACTGTACTTATTGGTTAAATTATAAATTCTGAAATTTTATGGTAAAAATATATTTGAGTCTAGTTTCAAAAAATTAAGCGGATCTTAATTTAGAATTCTGTAGCTCTAGATATAAATAATTTAGTAACTACGACTCAAGTGGACAGCTTTGATATGAACATAAGTAAATAGTGGAATTATCTGTAATTTTTTTGTAAACTCTGGTAACATCCCGTAACCTTGTTCCGGCGATGGATGTGGGTTAGGGGTGTTACATATAAAATACTCGTCATTTATATAAAACATTCTTTAATAAGCTTCACAAATACAATCCATTATCTATGGTTAAAAAAACTCAAAATAGAAAAATAAAAAACCCATCATTTAACTAACTCAAAATATACAAACAAAAAATTTATCCTAGAAATTAAACAATAAGATCATCCCATACTATAGAGTGCATACAACAAATCATAATTCAACAAATCTAAAATAAAAAATAAAAATTAAATTACATTTTAAAAATAAATTTTTGTGCAAATAAATATAAAATTAATTTTTTTATTTTTTTTGTATCGGCCGATATGGGCGAAATCAATTGGTGCACACTAGGGATGACAATTCAGATGTTAAATTGCCAACTTGAATTTTACGGATTCAGATCGGCTGTTGATAGACCCCTTGAATATCCATTATCCAAAATCATACAAAATGAAATCCACTTGTAACAGCCCAATTTTGGGTCTAGTCAGAAAAATGGGTTTGGGACCACAAATTTGACGAAGTAAAATTTATTTTTATTGTATTTTTATGGTCTATAGTTTTATGGAGCGATTTTGTGAAAATTTCGTTCAAAAATTTTGATGTTTGGGCACTCAATTTAGTTAAAGGGACTAAATTGCAAAAAGTGAAAAACTTGAATTCTATATGTTAAAGGTGTCCAATTGCTATGAGATTTTAAATTGGAGGTCCTTAGATGGTAATTAGACCATTATGCTTTATGGGCATGGTTAGTGAAAAATTTCAAAGTTTAGGTGAATGGCATTTTGGTAGTCTAGTAAATAAAACCAAAATAACTAAATAAAAGTCTTCATCTTCATCAATTTAATCCCCCATAGCCAAATATTGCAAGAGAAGACATAGCTAGGGTTTTGGCCACTATCAAGCTCGGTTATCAAGAAAAACGAAGTTTGGACCTAGATCGGGGGAAAAACAAAGTGTTTGACGAATAGGTCCAATTCTACTATTTTTGTACCGAGGTAATGTAACACCCCTTACCCGTATTCGATATTCCGGCTAGATCCTTTTACCGTCAATTCCTTTTCAGTGATCCATCGAATTTTCCTTTCATTCAATCGATTTCTTCCCTTTTATCAAATATATCAATGTTTCATTAATTTTCATACAATGAACATTCAAATTATATTCGTATCAATAACATACATTTCAAGCATTTAAGAAGATAATTCAAGTTACACGAACTTACCTCGATACTTGTTCGTACACAAAATCTACTAATCTGGGACTTTTTCTTTTCCTCGATCCAGCTTCGTATTTGAGTTTTCCGAATCTAAATAAATAAATTCAATCATCAATTCAATACATTTCATGTTCACATGTAGCATTTTCTATAATTCTATTATTATTTTTAGTTCATTCAAAACTGTCTACTTGAGTCATAGTTACTAAATTATTTTTATCTTGAGCTACAGAAATTCAAATTTAGATCCGTTAATTTTCTCTGAATCTAGACTCACATATCATCTTCCCATAAAATTTTTAGAATTTTTGGTTTATCGCATAAGTACAGTTTATTCTTTAAAGTTACCCCAGTTCTGCTGTTTGACAGTTCTGACCCTTCTTCACTAAAATTAATTATCTCTTCATACAGAATTCAGATGATATTCACGTTTATTTCTATTGAAAATAGACTCATTAATAATTCTAAACATATAAATTTAAGCCCTAATTATTTTATTCAATTTTTATGATTTTATAAATTTAAAATAGGGAACCTGAATTCATTCTGAACCAGTCTTACAAAAATCTAAATATCTCAAAATACAGAACTTCTTTTCTTTCCTTGTTTATTTCATATGAAAATAAACTCAATAAGCTTTAATTTTATACCTCACTCAACTTCTAATTCCACTTATACGATTTTTGGTGAATTTTCAAACTTACTCTACTGCTGCTGTCCCAAAACTGTTTTCTTTTAGCTTGTTTTACAATTAAGTCCTTTATCCAATTCTAACTTCAAATCCTTTCAATTAAACCACTAATTCATCATTTCGGATTTATGGTTACGAAACCATTGTTCCGATAATCTTGAATTTAGGCCATTAAGTAAATAATGCATTATTATATTTATGTTTTAAATGCTTTAATATTGTATGAAGTGTGATTGACTCTTTGGACATATTCGATAAAGTTTCGACAAGCGAAAAATCCCGGTTGACCTTAGGAATAGAATAGGATACGAGTGACATGTCACTAGGAACCCATGTATTTATGTGATCCGGGTGCTGGTCTTGTACGTCCTATCGGTGGCTGGATATTCCAGCATATATTGTGGATACCTGACAGCTTGTGTGAGTAGGACTGTGTAGCTACATCCGGACTGACAGCTTGTGTGAGCAGGCCCGTGAATAGCTCGAAAGCGAGCATATATGTATTATGAGATATGAGGTAGCTTTGGATACATATATGGCACTTATGTGCAAGATTTTTGAATATTCGTTAATATTCTGAGTGTTCAACGAGAATGTCAAAGTTGTGAAAGGATATGGTTATGTTGCGAGTTGGTATAGGTATGTACGTAAAATTCATAAGTAATGAGCTCGATATGTGATGAACCCTTGGTAAGGTTGTGATTGAGCAAATTTATGATTATGAGATTTTAGTAGCATTTATGTTAACTTGCATTATGTTAATTGTGTGTTAAATGTGTGGTTATGATGCTTATTATTTGCATAGGAACTTACTAAGCTATTTAACTTACTCCCCTTTCTTTCCCTTATCTTATAGTGTCACCAAGCCAGCTCGGGGTTTCAGAGATCGTCGGAGATCCATACACACTATCAACAATTATTTTAGTATCAATGAATTCAACATTTTAAGTTATGGCATGTATAGAGGACTTGGGCATTTTGTTATGTGTCATAATTCATTGGGCCAAATATGTTGGCTTATATTGGTTGAAATTTCATTTTGTATAAGGCCATTTGAAATTGACTAATATTGGTATAAGTATATTCATATGATGATGCCTTTCATGAATGTGGAAACTTGCATGATTTAAGTTGATAAGTATGTGATGTTTATGTATGATAGACGTAGCATGTGAATGATGTGTGGATGTCTTGGTTGTGGATGTTTTGGTTTCCTAAGTATGCTATGAATCGTGTCATTGAATTGGTGTAAGTGTAGGTGTAAATGAGGGTGGCAAATGGATTGGTAAATAGCTTTATTTTTGTCCACACAGGGGCGTGTGTCTAGGCCATGTGTGACACACGATCTGTTTGCACCTTAATTTTGAGAAACAGAATGTCTAGAATTAAGCACATGGGTAGAGACACGGGTGTGTGTCTCGGCCGTGTGTGCTACACGACCTTGAACATTGGCATGTGCATCGACCGTGTGAAGTCTACACCTATTTTATGAAAAATTATGAAAATTAAATTGACCACACGGCCTAGCACACAGGCGTGTGGCACTGCCGTGTGGCAAAGTCAGAGAGCACCCTAATTTGAACACGGCCTGTAGCACGGGCAAGTCTCAAGGTCACCCGGGAGTGACCCCTATAACATGAAATTTTTTCTAAGTTTTGTAAAATTTTATAAAGTTCTCGGTTTAGTCTCAAACCACTTTCAAAGCATGTTTTGGGCCTCGTAGGCTCATATAAGGGACTTTATGATTGAATATGAATGGTTTTAATTTGGACGCAAATTTATGATTCGAGAATTGTGTGAATGCTTGTGTTATAAGTCTGGTAATGCCTCGAGCCTGTTCCGGCATTGAATACAGGTAAGGGTGTTACATTTAGAGGTTCCAAGTATCATTCTCGTCTAATGCATGTATTTCCTCCAATCTCGCATCACGCCAACCAGGATGACTCAAAGCTTCCTGAATTGTCTTAGGAATGAAAACGATATTTGAGGACACAAAAAGAATAAGAGGAAGGAGGCAAATGGTTAAATGAAACAAAATTAAAAATAGGATAGGTATAGTGACATTTACCTTTATGTAGAGTAATGGAAAGGTCAAGGTCACTTGGATCAGAAGACAAAACACTGGTGAAGGGTTTAGATTGATGATGAAGGCACTAGTAAAGGGTTTAGATTTGATGATGAAGACATGTATCATGAGCCCTTTTAAGTCTGGAATAAACTTAAGTAATCGGTGGCTTTATCAGAGCAATTATCGAAGAATCAAATTCCCTTGGTCGATTAGTGACAGTGTAAGTTAACCAATCATCTTTCTCCTTCTGTTTCGAAAGATTCGAATGCATTTCTTCTAAAAAAAATTACACTTGTTTTGAGAATGCAACACCAATAGACACCAAATACATGTTGAGATTTGGACTATAACACTTGTACCCCTTTTGAAGGCAAGAGTACCCCAAAAACACTATTAAGGATTTTGGATCCAACGTAGTGACATGAGGCCGAACATCTCGAACAAAATAGGTACTCTAAAAAATTATTAGGAAATAATATTTTGGATGGAAATAGAACATAGTATGTGTTATCACCATCAAGTACGGAAGGAGGAATGCAATTGATGAAAAAGTAAGTTGTTGAAATAATATCAGCCCAAAATTCTTTAGGAACTTTCGTTTGAAATAGAAGAGCTCTAGCTATCTCAAGGAGATGTCTGTTCTTTCGTTCAACGATCCTATTTTAAGATGTTGTATCAACATAAGAGAATTGATGAAGAATCCCATTTTGGGTCATAAAAGCATCACAAGAGTCGTAAAAGTATTCTTTAGCATTATCGTTGTACAAAATTTGAACAAACACCCAAAATTGAGTTCTTATCTAGACACAAAAAGCACGAAAATGAGAAAACATCTCTGACCAAATTTTCACAAATATGTAACAACCTTATCCCGTATCCATCATCGGAACAAGGTTATGGAGCATTACCAAACATTCAGAAATATTTATAGGTAAATCATACAAGTTACTATTCAAATTCCAAAATCATTCGTAACGTCCCTTAAATGGACCCTCGAGGCCCAATATGAGCATCAAAATCGAGTCGAGACTTGATCGGAACCTCTAAGAATTTTTCACGAAATTTCAAAAATTTTCTAAGGTGCGGGGCTCACACGCCCGTGCTGCAGGCCGTGTTCAACCCCGTGTAACTCTTTGACTTGTGCACACGGCCATGCCACATGCCCGTGTGCTAGGCCGTGTGGTTAATTAGTTCATTTTGAAATTAGGTGCAGGTTTCACATGGCCAAAACACACGCCCATGTTCTAGGCTGTGTAGCACACATGGCTGAGACACACGCCGTGTCTATGCTCGTGTGCTCAATTCTGAGCATTCTATTTCTCAAAATTAAGTTGCAGAGGACACACGGGCTGACTACATGCCCATGTACCCGGCCTTGTGTCACACACGGTTTAGACACACGCCCTTGTAAACAAAATAAAGTTATTTCCTACCCTCATTTGCCACCCAAATTTACCATTTTCATGCATTAAAACATACCAAACACATTCCAACCATTTCAAGCATTCAATTTAAGCAATTTCCGTCATTCAACATGGCATATCATTGCATGCATACATGTTTACTATCTTACCTTGGTTCAATCCATATGTTAAACATGATTTGATCAACTACTTAACATATATATATATCTACCATAGCATGACATTACAAGTATATCAAAACAACCATTACTAGCCATTCCAATGGCTAGATTACAAACATCATTATCAAGCCACTAAAGGTCAAGTTTTCCTATACATGCCATTATACCAAAATGATTTTACTACATATACCAAAATAAGCTACTTGATAATGTGACGATGCTCCAATGATCTCCAACCTTCGCGAGCTTCCGAGCACTATAAAACAGAGGAATAAGACGGAGTAAGTATTACATACTTAGTAAGTTCGTATAACAGAAACTAAACTTACCAATTGCATTTATTAAATCTAAGCATACAATATCATGTTTTCCATCCATTTGACAAAATTGCCTAAACACATGCATCCAATCAAACATGTTAGTCACAAACTTACATATACATCAAGTATGGATAGATGAGCTCATCATGCAAAAATTTTTCAAGACATTATCATTTCATCTCGTAATTCTCATACCATGTCAAGATTTTTATGTCTGTTGAATCATTGAAATTCCGATGGATACTCAAGTGGTACACTCGAGGTGTACGATTCAATAACCGTCAATTATTTTTCAAGAGTACCCATTAGGGCACTTAATCAAGGAACACTCTCTTGAGCCACATATCATATAACAAGATTACCAGTCCAGGCTAAATCCTTTATATAACGTATGCTCAAAAGAGCTCAATTAGGATTACCAGTCCAAGTTAAACCCTAATCGTAACGTGTAGTCGAGAGGTATTAGATCAGGATTACTCGTTCGGGCTAAGTCCTTTCTACAATGAGGTAAATAGGATTATTCGTCCACAACAAATGCATGACCTTATTCATTTCGGGAAAGCACATATATTCATCGGAATTCAATATTCCATCGGGATTTAACCCTTTTTTACCATTTCAAGCATATATTCAATTTTTCATTTTGGCATTCCAATAATGTACATCAATATAAGTCACATTTCATACAAACACAACATTCAATTAAACATATTTACATGCTTGATTAAGTTACACGAACTTACCTCGACACTTGTTCGCGTAAATAATCTACTAATCCAAAACCTTTTCTTTTCCTCGGTCTAACCTCGAATTTGTGTTTTCCAGATCTATATAAATAGCTTTAATCATCAATTTCTCATATTTCATACTCATTTAGACTCAATTTATGTCTTAGAAAAAATTACCATTTTGCCCCTAACTTTTCCATAAATTCCAATTTCGTCCCTAGGCTCGGAAAATGAAACTTGTGCAATTTATTCCCTATTCCAAGCCTAACCAAAATCCCATTACAAAACTTACAGAACATGTATTCATAAAAATTTGGAATTTTTCATCAAATTTCACAACCTTACATTTTAGTCCCTAAATCATGTTTTCATCAAAAATCACTTTGTATAAGTTGTTTATCTATCAACCTTTCATTTTCTACCATAAATTTCTAATTTTCAGCATATTCATCCATGAACCAATTTCCATACCTTGATAACTTTTCAAATTAATCTCCCAAATAGATAGATTAGACTATCCCGATTCTAAAAATATAAAAATTACTAAAAACGAGACTTGATTTCATACCTTTTTAAGCTTGGAAAGTTTTCTTCCTCTCTCTTAGGGTTTCCATAGAAAATTTGGGAAGAAGACATGAAAATAAGATGATAATTCCTTTTTTAATTAATTATCATATTTTAATTTTTGTGATTTCCAATTTAGTCCCTACTCTTTTCTAATTTTTCCATGGATGAGTCACCAAAAATCTACATACTTTTCTTTAATGGTCTAATTACCATATAAGGACCTCTAATTTTGAATTCCATAGCTATTTAATCCTTATAGCTACTAGAATTTGACTTTCGCATTTTATGCGATTTAGTCCTTCTTGTAATTTAACACTTAATCAATAAAATTTTCGTATCAAAATTTTCACACGACATGTCTATCATAATACAGACCATATAATAAAATAAAAATAAACTTTATTTTTGGATCAGATTTGTGGTCCCGAAACCATTGTTCTGATTTCACTGAAAAATAAGCTGTTACAAAATATATCCGTGTTATTAAAGAATAATCATCCACAAACTTAACAAGATATCAAAATTCAGGTTTGGATACCTTAAACATTCGAGTTTATTAACTCAAAAGCAGAACTAACTCATTTATTAGATCTTGGTCTCAAGGGGTTTCGACAGTGCTTCACAAAGTGACATGCTTCACATTCTAACGAAAGTAGGTCTTGAAATTGTAGACATAGCTTCTTCAACAAAGAAAGAGAAGAATGTCCCAACCGACATTGTGTTTCGATTAGAGAGAAAATAGTAGGACAAGCCACGGATTTAGGAACCCATAATTCAAAACTATAAAGACCATCATATACATACCCTTTACCAATTGTCCGTTTTGTCATAAAATCCTATAAAAGACAATGATCGAGAAAAATAGAGATAATGCAATTTAGGTCACGGGTAAGTTTACTAACATAAATTAAATTAAAGGTAAGGTTAGGTAAATTTAATATCGATGATAAGGTGATAGATGAAGTTAGGTTAATACTTTCAGAACCAACAACTTTATAGGCGGATCCATCAACAATAGTGAATTTCGTGACTCAAAGGTAGAGAAAAGGTTGGGATTACCTATCATATGATCTGTAATCCCTTAATCAATGACCCATTTGGATGAAGAGGAAATAAGACACACATCAAATTTACCTGAATTCGCAAACGAAGTAAAGGAAGCCATGACGAAAGGCAATGAAACCCAAAAAAATAAAAAGACTACAAACAACCAAAAACAATACTTGTGAACAATATTCATGAACAATACCCATGAACAGTACCCCAAATAATGTAACCAAATAGTTTTGAACAGAACCTTGTAAAAAACAACAAGAAACCCAAAACACCTTTGAACCATCTTTGATCGACAACCTGGTCATTGGGCTTTGGTCGAAACCCCAAGTCGACATTGGAGTAAAAAACAATGATCAAACACCATTGTACGCACCCCACGCGTTGGCCCGTGGAAGAAGAATCTAAACACTCTAGAGGTGCGTGACGCTCACCATGGTCTTGCTAGATGCCGAAAATTGTAGTTCAATCATAGATTTGGTGGTGCACCTCCCTACGCCGACAATTTACCCAAACGAGCACTTTGAAAAACTCACCAAAAAAAATACTCTAATAATTCGCATTAAAAAACAACAAAAACAAACCCACTAAATCAAGCCAAGAGGCTCTGATACCATGTTATCGTATTTATCAATACCAAAGAAAAAATATACAAAAATAAAATGGAGAGAAATTTTTTTTGTAATTCATCTCGAGCTAATGTGTTTGTACACAAGTCTATATAATCTAAATAAAGGAAGAAAAATAAAAATATATTAAAACCCTAAAATCAAACTTAAGAATTAACACGCCTAAACAACTAGTCCTTGTTAAGCTTTACCATCCATTACTAAATTAAATTATTCCGCATTTGATTTTTTTCCTAACTTCGTAAAATAAATCAATTAAATTCTCTTACTTTTATAAACTTAAATAGCTTTTGCATGTTTTGTTTGCTTTAACGCTTTTCTAAAACTTAAAAATGGAACAACCCCATGTCTTCAAAGGAAGCATCATCTTCCGCTTGGTAGCCAGCCTAGCATTGGCAGCTACTTTCTTTCATTCCTTTTTTACCTTGGACGCAGCATGTCCATTTATCTTGCTTCCCAGCTAAAAACAATGCATATCACAAACTCCTAGCAACTAAATATGTTAAAATAAATGGTATTATGGCTAGAATTGATACTCTTTGAGATGGCAGAAATGCTGATATTGATCATGTCTTCCTCATTCATTGTCATGTCTATAGAAAGATGTTCTTTGGAAATGACATTAAAGGATCATAATTAGTTGTTGTGTACAAAAAGGAAAAACAAAATATTAGCATACAAATGATGTCTTAGAATATACGTATGCAACCTCCAAAGCTAAACACCAAGACCAACATACCGATGAGGATTCAAAATCTCACCAGACCGAACAAAAAGCAAACACTGTCAGCTTCTAAACTTGGCATTCCTTGAGTCCAATTTCTACATGGATATAAACCTGTTACAGACCTCCATAAGTTACAATCAAGTCGGAATCTTTGGGCTCATTTATTATCTTTTCAATCATTGAAGTGAATTGCTCTTGCCCTACCATCGCTTCCAAGATCTTATCCTCTGGGCAATTAAATCCTTTCTTGTGATGATCATCCCTTCTGTGAGAAGCAGAGAATAATAGCTCCGATAACCGGTCCTTCTCGGCTTGTCGATAGCATTTCAACCCCTCCATCGTCCCAGATGAGATAACGTGGTAAGTGTATACCATTCTTTGCTGTCCAAGCCTATATGCACGGCATATAGCTTGTCTTTCCACAGAGGGGTTCCATGTCACATCAAGCAAAACCACTCTAGAACCACCAACAAGATTTATACCTTCCGAGCAAGCCTTTGTTGATGCAAGCAACACCCTTGCTTTGCTCATTGGATCGTTGAAAACATTAATTACCCTTTGACGTTGCTTCATCTCACATTGCCCATCCATGTACAATATCTCCTCCATTTCGTTCCATTTGAAAAAATCTTTTATCTGGTCCACTATTAGGTTTAATGGTTCAAGGTATTGACTGAAAACTAAGACCTTTTCACCCAGAGCCCCGCTAAGCTTAAGAAGTTCCATGAGGAATTTCGTTTTAACTCCTTTATCGGGTTTCAGTCTTATCCTTTCTAGCATATCCATACTAACAATGGAGCTGACTTTTTCCTTAATATCTTCCTTGTTGGATAACTGCTGCAACAAAGAAGGGTGGGTGGAGATCAACGACACATAATAGTCTCGCAATAATGCATTTTTTGTTTCTTTAACACGCTCGAGGATTCTATTCTGCAGATCAGAGGGCCGTAAAACAACCACAGAATGCCTCAAACCAGGAAGGGTAGTTTGTAGAATTCTACCATTATGTACATGCACAAAGGGCTTAATCACAGCTTTAAGCTCTCTCAATTTTTCAGCTTCATATATATCATCTTTGCCAATGGAACCAGTCAAATAGGCCCATTTCCTTTTTGCTTCTTTTCCTTCATCACTACACTTTTTATTAACCTCTACTCGATGTCTAGACTGGATTCCTTCAGCAAATTTCGGTCTCACTAAGTAGAGAGTGTTGAAGAGCTCATCAAAATTATTTTGGAAAGGAGTTCCTGAGAGTATGATACGACGTTCTGTTTTGATTCTTGATAAAGCCTTCCATATAAGCGTATCATCATTTCTAGGTGTGTGCCCTTCATCTAGAACAAAAAGGCCAGGAAGCTCAAGAAGGATTTTACTTACATCCTTATTTAATGTTGTACACTTGTGCTTCTCCTCATTATCTACTACAGCAAGTTGCACAAAAAGTTTGTAACTGATTCCCAAAATGCCTCTATCAGATTTCCAGGAAAGCAACTTAACCAGACGTCGGGCAAGAGCTCTATCTTGACATGGAACTGTCAGCTTGAAATTTTCATAAAGACCAATTGCCTTCGGTTTTTCCTTGCCAGAAAAATCCAGAGTGTTGAGATTGTGAAAGGGAATGTCAACCTTCCACTTTCTAAACTCAGCTTCCCATGTGAGTAGCATACTGCGAGGAGCAACAATCACTGGCCTGCAACTCGGATATTCATTTAAGTACGTCTGAAGAAAGACAATAGTTAGAAGCGTTTTCCCCGTCCCGGGAGCGTGAGATATAATGCATCCACCACAACCTTTGGATGAGTTTTTTGACTTGTCACGATAAATCCCTCCTGCTATGTTATTCCAAATAAATTCAAAACCTTCATGCTGATGGGGGTAGAGTTTAGTTTTTAAGTTAGGAATGATTTCCCACACTGTGCCTTCGATTTCAGCAGAGTGATCAAAACCAGACATATCATTGTTAGAGTCTTCACAGTGAAGGCCATCAAACATAGAATAATCTACAATGCCAGAGAATTGCCTCTCATATTTTCCAAAACGATCAGTCATCTGAATCAAGCAAAACCAAGTTACAACTAATCAATCATCTGAAGCCAGTAAGAGCAATTCAGTCAAGTGCCATATATATACAAGGCTCCTAGAGCTTAGACTATTATTGAGCCATTTAGCTCGGATAACAGCATAATTCTCATTGGAACTGTTTTATGGGCTAATAAAATTCCTAGCATTCATCACAACAGCAATACCTATATACTTCAAAATTCAACAAAATCTATCAGTGCTTTGTAAATTAACTATAACAAGTAACAATGCTTTCAACAGAGTTTTTTTCTCTATCATCATGCCACTCTATATCCAAGATAAAATGAAAGAGGAATGTTAAGCATGAAACATGGAAGTATCACAAACAACTTACAAAAGGCGGTGAGATATCTTTGATCTCCAGCAGCAGGAAAGAACAAAATTTGCATTTCATTCCAATCTCTTCGTCTAACACAAGATGATGCTTCCCTTGAAGACATAGGGAATGGGTTGTTGTGTCATGTTCAAACTCAGATACATCAGCATCTTCATTTTCCAACTGTTCACCAATTCAACGTGACAAATCTTAGTTTCAGTGCAAATCTACAAATGCGTAATGCAGACAAGTTGAGTCAAAATGTTCACAAGAAAGAGAAGAAAACATGCTAAAGCATTGACCATACCGGGGATGGCAGGGTCGAAGTTGGATCAGACATAAGAGAAATTTGCATCTCAGACCAAAGTGAATCCATTTCGTTCTCAAATTCAGTTTTGTCCGGAACAATTGAGTCCTCAACTCCAAAAGTGAACTTGAGAGGCAAAGGGTTTTCGTAGGTTTCTTGTTGGAGAATGCGGTCCTCTCCCAGTGTACTAGAATCCGAGTCTTGGTTGTCCAAAATAGAATCCACAAAAACACTAAGAAGGTGAACTTGGCCGGACTTGGCAGAGGCGGACCGTCTCCTTTTACTCTTAGGCTTCATTACAACTTCATCGACAGTGGAACCATTCTCCCCAAGGAACTCAACCTCAGTAGCCTTTCTTTTGGCAATGTCATGGCTTGGCGTCTCTTCGACTTCATCGACAGTGGAACCATTCTCCCCAAGGAACTCAACCTCAGTAGCCTTTATTTTGGCAATGCCATGGCTTGGCGTCTCTTCGACTTCATCTTCCGAACTGGAAGAGGATTGAGGATCCTTTCCCTCCCCTTCCTCCTCCCTATAATCCAAATCGCTTGAGTCAGAATTATCCTCTCCGCTTGTAGAGGTGGGAGCCTCATCATCCTCACTGTCTTCATCTTCATCTTCATCGTCATCACCATCATCGTCACTACTACCCAGACAAATAACGTCAGGTTCAGGGTCGTTTCCATCTTTTCGGCGTAACTCACCGTCGAATTCTTCTCTCAAGGTTTGAACTTGAGCCGTGCCCTTTTGAGAGGCCAAAGACACTTTAACATTGACGGAAGACTGCGGCGTTGCCATATTTGTTGCCGCTAACCGCACCTCCTCCACCGCCAGTGTCTTCTTCCTTTGCTTGCTGCTATCACCACGCGGCGCTTTCCCCTTCCTGCTTCTTGTTCTTGAAGCGACCGACATCGACTCATTCAACATTGTGACTTGATTCGAAAACGGTAAGAGAAAATGAAAGGAAGAGAAAGGCAAGGCAAGGCAAGGCAAATGCATGCAATAACAATATAAACTTTGGGAAATATAATAGTTAAAAATAAATTAAATGTAAAATAAATAAGAGGCCAAGGTCAAACGAAGGGACGCCTGCAGTGGCCTGCCCTCTCAGCCCACGATTCAGAGGAGTGGACAAATCAGAGACAAAAGAAGATAGTAAAATCCCGGACAACCTCAAGCCTAAGTGCAAGTGCAACTGAAAAGCTTTTCCATTATGTTTGAATCAAAATTAGCAAAAAGGAAAGGTAAAACAGAATAAAGGTTATATTATTTGTTCACATAATTATTCTCATTTTGGGTTTATTTCTTTTTTTCAAAATTAAGTTTTCAACTCAACAATTGTTCCTATAAACTTAAATTTTTTATTTAAATTAATTTTGATATTTCATTGAAATTTTTAAAAAACTTCTAATAGAAATGATTGCAACGTTCAGATCCTAATATAAGAATAATTATTAAGTTTAGGGATTAACTTGTATAAAAAAATTGTCAAGCCCCGATGTGATAACAATTATCTAGTTTAGGTCCCAATATGAAAATAATTTTTAAGTTTAGAGTTAACTTGGACTAAAAAAAATTCAGACTCTAATATGAAAATTGTTGCCAAGGTCAAGTTCAAGTTCGAAATAATGATTTAACCCAATAAAAAAGATAAAATTATATAACAAATATATTTCTAAAACTAATATAAATATGGAGAATATTTGATATACTATCGATACATAAGTTACATTCACCATCCATAAATAATAACATAATATGCCATCATTAAAAAAACAATTAATAGTGAAGGACTTACAAATAAATACATATAATTTTATTTAAACATAATTAAACGATAATTAATTATAAATAAATGCTAAAACTTTAAACCTTTCAACTCAAGACGCTAAACTTTTAAAATCAATATACTAAATCTGAGAATTGTTAATATTTATTTATAATAGTTACTATTGATGTTTAAATAAAATTATTAGTATTTATTTATAAGTCCTCCATATTTTTGTTTAATTTAATGTTGACATGCCATGTCATTATTCATAAGTGGTGCATGAGACTTATACATCAAAGGTGCATCAAACATTATTCATTATAAATAATAAATAAAGTTTTATTTAAACAGTAAAATATAATTGTATAAATATAGATATATATATATATATATATATATATATATATATAAAATTGATACAAATAATAAATAAGGATTTTCATTGAATCAAAATTAGTAAATAAGGCTTTATTCGAGAGTTAAGAAGCTACAAAGGGACGACAAAGCTGCTGTTGAGGTGGTTTTCGAGTATTGTCCAATAGATCGAAAGAATTAATGGATTAAGATTGGCAAATTGAGCTTCAGCTTGTCTTTCGAGAGTTCAATTTTGCAGTAGACTTCATGGCGGAGATGGTCTTTGACTGCTGGTCTTCATGTCTACACCAGGCCTCCTACACTACAGCAAAATAAATTTTTAGCGGTATTTTTATATAAGCGCCACAAAAAGTCTTTGCGGCGCTTTTCTAAGCGCCACAAAAAACGCCGCTAATACAACCGCCAGAAATTTTTGCGGCATTTATGAGCAAAAATGCCGCTAAAGACCAGACTTTTAGCGGCGTTTGTGATAAAGCGCCAAAGACCATGCCGCTAAAGACCATGGCCTTTAGCGCGCTTTTTCTAAACGTCGCTAAAAGTTTGGGTCTTTAGCGGCGCTTTTAAAAACGCCGCGAAAGTCGGGCCTTTAGCGGCGCTTTCCAAAAATGCCGCTAAAAGTCGGGGCCTTTAGCGCTTTTCTAAAAACGCCATAAAAGTCCGGGCCTTTAGCGGCGCTTTCAAAAAAACGCAAAAACTTCTTGAGATTTAGCGCGCTTTTACCTAAAAACGCTGCAAAATTTCTTGACATTTAGCGGTAGCTTTTGTACAAACGCACTAATTTGTCTGATTTCAAAAATACAATTTTTCAATATTATACCCTCCCGCCTAAAACCAACCAATAACAAGATATAATTCCAACGCAAAACAACAAATTTAGCATAAAATCACACCAATACATTAATTCTAAATGATACTTGAAATTTAATAAATTAAATGAATGATAACTGAAAATATTATAACAATAATTTTAAATGTAATAATGTCAAAACTTCTTACAACGAGAAACTAAATGTCTAAGATGGCGGTTTCTGCATCTTCAAACATCTGCATCATATGTCAAGTTTGGTGTTGGAGCTCTTCATTTTTCTATTCGCTCTCGCTAGCATCGATCTTCCTCTTTCCCTCGCTGGCCGCTTTCCTCTCTCCGCTTCTTCCTCTCTTCTTCTGCTCAAGATCCGCTCTAAGCTATTCTGGAGTTCTTCATATTTTCTTTGAACATCAAGAATTTGTCGCCTCTCGCTCAACTGTGCTCTCTTGCATCTGAGCTATCTCGGTTTTGTAGCCTCGAACTTCAAAGACGAGATTGACTCGGAAGGCATGTATTCTTTGAGGCAGATCAAAATATTGGGTCGGGTAACACGGATCCTTTAAAGCGAACCCGACCATACCTTTCAAGACCAAAAACATCGTTGATAATTCTATTAAAAATATACTAAAGATTAGCGTAACTATCGATCAAGCGATCATACCTTTCAGACCCAAAACATCTCAGTAATAATTACATTATCAATCTCCTCAAGATTAACAGAACTATCATCAAGCGGTACCGCTTCATACTCGGCCTTCTTTTCCTTTAGTTTATCTTAATAAATCAATGAAAGAGTTAGAAACGAAATATATAAATAAGAAAGAATGCAACATAATTTAACATTATAAATTTAAAACTATAAACGATGAATTAAACTATTATAATTAAGCGGTAGAAATATTTATAAAAATAAAATTTTATTAAGTAAATATACCAAAATTTCGCAACTTGGATGTCATCGGAGATCCATCATTCTTTCTATGAGTAATGTCAAAAAGTCAACGCGTCCAACTTTTGACCAATAAGTTTCCTACATTTTAGCGAAAAATATAATTTAATAGTATAAAGTAATTAATATTTGATGAAATTAATAAATTATAATACCTCGACGTCACTACACAAGCAAAACTTCTAGAACCTACCGTGTGCGTGAATTTCTATTTTTGTCTGCTGCTTATTCCAACTCGCTCACGGTCCTACATAAAGCAATTTGAATTATATATATAGTAAATACTATAAACCAAATAATTTATACGATTTTAGAAGTACGTAATACCTCTCCTTTTTTTGAATTCCAAAATCTAACTTGATCTTCCCATTGGTACCTCAACATTCCCGGTGGAACATTTCTTAATTTTTCGTCGAGGCTTATGTTTTTCTTAAAATATTGTTTTTTGAGCGTGGTTTTATTATCTCTCCATTTTTTACCCAATGTCTTCTTAACATAGTCATCAGAGACCTCTAAATTAAATCTACCCTCAAGAAAAAAAGTATAAAAGTTAATATAAATGAAAATTAAATTAAAGTACTATAAATTACATTCACGTTTTATTACCTTAACATTTTGAGAGCTCGATTTTTGTTGGCATCGGGCATGTGATGCCATGATTCAGTAGTTAATGGGCAACATATTGGAATTTCGTGCTAAAATGCCCAAATAGCCTCCTAACAATCGAGCTTCAGATCCAACAGTGGCCATGATTGTTTCTCCTTACTTTAACACGATCGGTAGGCTCTAAGTCGATAAATCTTTAAGTAATGTACGTCCCCGACCTCTCTGCGGTCCCACCACCTTCAGCTGAAAAATGATATATTATTATATTAAAATTGAAAATGAATCAATAATAAAATTCAACATGCATGTAAAATAAACTTAACATTACTTTCAAATTCTCGGGCTCGTCATTATGTCCGCAGAGTAGAAGATCCAATAACTGCTTCTTTGGTCACTACTATTAGCTTCTTCCGGATTTGGAGTTTCATGGACAATATTTAAATCTCGTAATCGTCTTCTAGGCATTTTTCCGCAATACACATAAAATAGTTCAAAATTTTAGTAACAAATAACAACAATAATAGGACATTTAAAATAGTTAAATTATATAACATGACCAACATGAAAATTATAATATTACGTATAAATAACAAATCGTTAAATCTTACTACATCATATTTCAGTAAATATCTTCGTCCACATCCCGACGAACCCATTGAAATTGTTGACTAGTACTAGGGATATTTTCGTTAAGTCTTGTTCGAAAAGGCAAAGTTTCGATCTTTCAATTGTCAGAACCATTCTTTTTGGGTGAACAGTAAACGACGCGATCGACTCGGTTTTGAAAAAGAAAAGGAAAGGAGTCGCCACCGATCTTTATTTGGTGTGATCGGATCACCTTCGCTTTAATAAAACATTTAATTTACTAAAACAGTGCTTTTTGGTCCACGAACTTTGAGAAAACGGGTTCGGAGGTCGATTACGTGCGAGGAAGGATTAGCACCTCTACACGCCCAAAATTGGTACCAAACTGATTGATTGATGTCCTATTTGTTGAAAACTTTAAAGGATTCAAAATACAATGCTTTTATTTTAAAATTGGAAGGGACGTTAAAGCTTTCTTATTTTCAAGAGGTAAAGCATCACGTCCAATGAAGTTAGGGCACAATACTTTAAACTCCGAAACTAAGCTTGCCTTTTGAAACTTGGTTTTATTTGAAGAGGATCTTCCGTTATTAGTCAAATGAGAAATCGAAACCCGATAAGTTAGGGCTCGATTTCCGAGATTTCAAATACTAAGATTGCCTCTATTTTAGGAAAAGGAAACTTATCCTGAAGTATCCAAGTGTCGAGTCCGAGAAGTTAGGACACGACATTTCAATTTTCAAGACCAAGTATTTTGTTTTAAAATTGCAACTTCAAAAGAGATATCCCATTGTTTAACATAAACGAGAAAAACCGTAACCCAGTAAGTTAGGGCTCGATCTTCCCGAGTTTTCAAATACCGGACATTATCTTTATTTGGGAAGTTTGATTGATTAATATTAGGCAAAGTAATGATACTAACGAATTTAACGAACATGCGAATAAATCTAATTCTTATAAATAAATGAATGAGCAAATAAATAATGAAATAAGAATAACAATAATAAAATCATAGAAACAAATAGGACGATAATAATAATAACAATAAAAAATATGATAAATAATTGAAGTGCTCTAAAGTATTAAAAAAGTAAAGAGTAATGAACGAATAAACAATAAATAAATGAAATGATAATAAATATAATAATAATAAATGAATAACATAAAATAAAAATTATAAACGGTGAAAATTAAAAGAATGGAAATCAAATTCAAATTAAATAATTGTAATAAAAATAATGATATATTAAAGAGAATGATATATTGATGAACGAATAATAAAAAGGGTGAATAAGGCAATAAATAGACAAATAAGAGTAAAATGGAAATAATAATAATAATAGTATTAATTAATAATAATATAGTAATAATAAAATAATAAAAATAACAATAACAAATATAATAGTAAATAAATAAACGAGAGTAAAAATGAAATGATAATAATAGTAATAATAATAATAATAATAATAATAATAATAATAATAATAATAATAATAATAATAATAATAATAATAGTAACAATAATATTAATAATAATAATATAGTGATAATAAAATAATAAAAAATAACAATAATGATATAATAGTGAATAAATAAACGAGAGTAAAATGAAATGATAATAATAGTAATAAAAAATATATTAAATAATGGCGAAGAACCAAAATTGCAAATTAATTAAAAAAAGGGATCAAATTGAATAAAAATGAGATTTTGGGTTTAATTTGAAATAAAATGTATGAAAGTGGCCTACTTGGAACGCGTGAAAAGGGGGACCGAAATGGAAATTATTCCCTTTTCAAAACGCAGCGTCTTGATAGGGACCAAATGGAAGTCAAGTAAATGTTCTAGCCATATTTAAAACAATAAAAAATTTAATTGAAAATAATAAAAAAGGCGGAAGGACCAACTTCGCAAATAACCCTATTAACAGAAACACGCGGATCCTCTGGCGGGTCGGGTCTGTGCGCGGGTCATAGGCTAAACGATGTCGTTTTGGGGCCACTGAATCAGGCCCTAAACGGCGTCGTTTTAACATCTTTATAAAACCCCAAATTTCCTTCATTTCTCATTTCAGCTACCATGTTTTAAAAAAAAAAAATTCTTTTTTTTCTCTGTTCTTCTCTGCAGAGCGTGAGGGGTGCGATTTTCAGGGTCATTGTCATTGTCGTCATTGGCCGAGTCTACCACAAGATACTGATGGTAGGAAAAGGTAAAAATTTTCTTTTTCTTACCCTTTTTATTTTCTTAAAAAAAAATGAAACCCTAAATCCCCTTTCTCGTTTTCGTTCTCCCTTTTTTTGTTTACTGATTTATTTCTTTTGTTTTTGAAAACCCAGAAGAAAGCCCCCATTTGCTCCCGATCTCGGCTTCGACGACGGAGAGAAGACTCCGACGACGCGCCCCGGGGTTCAGGTTAGTTTTGCCTTCCCTTTTAATATTATTATTTGTAAAAAAAAAGAACAATAAGCAGATGAAAGGGAAATAAAAAATAACAGTTAACTCTAAAAAATGAAAACGAAAATGTTAAAAGGAACAACCTTCTACTGCTTTTACTTTCGATTTACAACCGTTTTTGTATTCAAGATCTCTGTTGTTGTTTTTTGAAAGAAAATCCCTTTTGCTACAATACTCTCTGTTTTCTCTCCGAAAGGAACCCTTTCTGTTATATGTCTCTATTTTTTCAAAAGCCCCTTTTTACAATCGTTTCGTGGCTTTATAGCCAGAGTTGAATAAATAAGACAAATCACTTCGCCTTCTTTGTCTTTGTGCGTATTTCGTCTTTGTTTTGCAGGTTACGAGTGGAGCGCGTCGGGGACAGGACGGACGGATGGTTGGTGCGACGCAGAGGGCAGGTGGGGGGTCAAGTCGAGGTCGCCTGGCTAGGGTTTCCTTTGTCTTCTTCTGTTTTGGCTGAGAAAGGTTTCGGGTTTGGGCCATTTGGGCCTATTTTTTATTTTAGTTTTGGGCTTGCTGTTTTATTTTTGTAATTGGGCTTGTAATAAATTTTTTATTTTTTTGTAATTGGGCCCGGGCAATTTGGGCCATCTACAGCTGCCCCTCTTTGCTCATTGTCGTGTAACGGGAATAGAGCAAAGACATAAAGAGGGACCAAATTTGCCCGCTCACTGAGTCCCTGTCTTCTTTGGTGCTTTTCTTCTTCATGTAGCCCCATTCCAGTCTACCGCATCTTGTTACTTCAATCCACTCCACCGCTATGTGGCCTCAATTTGTTCTTGCTGCGACTCCAATGGGATGTGACTTGTTTTATTTTAGATTGCTCCGCTGCATCTCCAGAGAGATGAGGTCTTTGGTCTTCAGCCTATCCCACCTCTAGTTAAGACAATAGGACTAAAGCTTAACCATGCTCCCTACTGGTTAGGGACAGGAATTACAAATTTTTGACCTATTCCACTGCTGGTCAGTGGCAATAGGAGGGTGACCTAAATCGTGTTCCCTACTGGTTAGGGAGCCATGATTTGCCTTCGATCTTGCCCCACTACTGGTCATGGTGACAAGATCTACAATTTTTGGCCTATTCCACTGCTGGTCAGTGGCAATAGGACAATCTTCAACCTATTCCATCACTGGTCGATGGCAATAGGACAATCTTCAACCTATTCCATCGCTGGTTGATGGCAATAGGACAATCTTCAACCTATTCCATCACTGGTTGATGGTAATAGGACAATCTTCAACCTATTCCATCACTGGTTGATGGTAATAGGACAATCTTCAACCTATTCCACCACTGGTTGATGGCAATAGGGCAATCTTCAACCTATTCCATCACTGGTTGATGGTAATAGGATAATCTTCAACCTATTCCACCACTGGTTGATGGAAATAGGACAATTTTCAACCTATTCCACCACTGGTTGATGGCAATAGGGCAATCTTCAACCTATTCCATCACTGGTTGATGGTAATAGGACAATCTTCAATAGTGTTGCTACACCGTCCTTTAGGGACATATCCTGTAGACTTGATTTTATATGTTTGTGTTTATGCCAAATGGTGAGGATGCTATGGTCAGAATGACTCGAATGCTCCTAACTAATGGATGATACTTGCATGAATGCAGAATGTCATGAGAATGATGATCTTTCATTAAGATGCAATGATGATATTACGGAGGACATTTGCATGAATGCAGGATGTCATGAGAACGACTTATTTTTCCTTTAAAAAAATCTTAGGGCTGTAATTGCTCACTCGCTTCGTCGAGGTCATGGCACTGAGGCAACATCTTGTCGATGTCTATGCTGCGAATCAAGAAATGGTCATAATTTTGGACTTCTCTTCTTGAATGTTTCCAACTCCTAAGTCGGTGGTTCCTAAACAACAGTCTTGTTTTAGGTTCCTCTGCTTAGAAGCTTCGGAGTAATAGGCGGGACTCGTTTCATGAAAGCATTATGGGTCAATGGGTTGTTATTTCAATTGCAAACAACTCAAAGATTTAAAATAACAATGGAATTTATAAAGAATGGAATTGGATTAATTCAACAAAAGTAAACATTATTGAGTACAAAAATGGGTAAAAGAAAAGTAGGTGCCTCAGATATCGCACTGGGCTTCGCCAATCAATCCTCTCAAGATCATTTGAGTGAAAAGGCGTTGGGAGACTGCGGTTTTCGTAGATGTTCCGAGGTGTAACATTCTTCCTTTTGCCAATTCGGGAAAAAGATTTTCACATACCTCCTTTTTAACTGAGCCGCCTTATCGTGTTTTCGACTCAAAGCCCTTTGGTCTCAAAGCGCCTTTACGGGTTTTCACTTGACCTCTCTTTTTTTTTTGGTAGTAAGCGCCTTTGGGGTTTTCACTTTAGCCTTTCCTTTCTTCAAGCGTAATACTTCTTAATCGAATCAATTTATGGGATTGGGTAGATTTTTCCCATCCATCTCGGCCAAGATTAGTGCCCTCCAGAAAAGCCTTTTTCACCACATATGATCCTTCCCAATTCGGCATCCATTTCCTCCAAATCCTTTTGTATGGGAAGGATCTTTTTCAGCTCGAGATCCCCTTCGTGGAATTCCCTTGGGTGAACTTTTTTGTTGTAAGCTCGCATCATTCGCTTTTGGTACATCTGACCATGACGGATAGCTTTCAGCCTCTTTTCTTCGATCAGATTCAACTGATCATATCGAGCTGGATCCATTCAGCTTCATCCACTTCACTTCGACAACACTCAAGAGAAGGTATTTCCACTTGATAGGTAGAACGCCTCCATCCCATAGACCAATGAGAAAGGTGTTGCCCCAAGAGAGGTTCGGATGGACGTTCGATAAGCATAGAGCGCGAACGGTAATTTTCATGCCAATCCTTGTAAGTCTCACCATCTTCCCCACTATCTTTTGATGTTTTTATTGGTCGCTTCCTTTGCCCATTCATTTTTGGGCGACTTGTGATGAATTGTGGTGTTTGATGTTGAATTGGCTACAAACCCCGCTATCGTGCTATTGTTTAAATTCGGTCGTTATGCGATATGATCCTCTCGGGCATTCCATATCGACAAATGATTTCCTTCTTCAAAAATCGGCTAATCACCGATTTAGTGACGTTAGCGTATGAGGTAGCCTCTACCCATTTCGTGAAGTAGTCGATGACCACAAAGATGAATCGATGCCCGTTCGATGCTTTCGGAGATATTGGCTCAATGACGTCCATGCCCCACATGGAAAATGGCCATGGAGAAGTCATAACATGCAAAGGTGACGGGGTACATGAATCTTGTCTCCATAAATCGCATTTATGACATTTTTGGCATAGTTGATCTGATCTCCTCCATGGTGGACCAATAATATCCGAACCTCATTGTTTGTCCGGCCATTGTGAAGCCATTAGCGTGAGTTCCATGACACCTTCGTGAACTTCTTCTAGGATTAACTTAGCTTCTAGCGGCCCACACACCTTAGCGACACTTGATCTTTCCTTTTCTTGTATAAGACTTCTCCATCCAAGACGTAATCACATGCTAATCTCCTCGGCGCCTTTTTTCATTCTCTGGTGGCTTGATCGAGGTACTCACGATTCTTCACATACCGCAATATATCGTGGTACCATGGTGGGCCAATCTTTCCTTCTCCTCGACATTGTAGCAATGGGTCAGCCTCATAAATGCTCATTTGTATAGGTCTCATATCCTCCTTGTTGTTTGCTCGTACCATAGAAGCCAATGTGGCTAGAGCATCGACCATCGATTTTAGTCCTTGGTAAATAATCGAAAGTGATGTCATCGAACTCTTTGATTAGTTCTTGGACCAATCTTTTGTATTCGACCAATTTGGGATCTCTCGTCTCCCATTCTCCTTTAAGTTGATAAATTACCAACGCGGAGTCTCCGTATACTTCCAGCACCTTAATTTTGCGTTCAATAGCAGCACGGATGCCCATGATACAAGCTTCATACTCTGCCATATTGTTTGTACAATCAAAATCCAATTTACAGGTAAATGGGTAATGATCTCCGCTTGGGGACACCAAAACTGCCCCAATTCCATTGCCCATAGCGTTCGATGCCCCGTCGAAGTTCAGTTTCCAAGGACGACTTTCCGTGGTATCTTCTTCAGTGGTTGCTACGTACATTAGGTCTTCATTAGGGAAATCAAAGTCGAGGGCTCATAATCGCGAGCTCTACTAGCGGAAAATCCGCTATTGCACTCCCTTTTATCGTTTCGGTTTACATAAACTATGTCAAACTCGAAAAGTAAAATTTGCCATCGGGCCATCTCATCCATTCGAGTAGTTGACTCCATTAGATATTTCATTGGTCTAGCTTGAGATGAGCCAGTCGTATGATACAACATGTCTTGTCTCGATCTCCAAGTTGTCCGACCAAGGCGCAACATATTTTCTCAATCGGTGAGTACCTTGTTTCACACTCGATGAACTTTTGCTAAGGTAGTATATTACTTTTCTTTCTTTCCCAATTTATCATCTTTGGCGAGTACACATCCCATTGAATTATCAAGTACCGTCAAATAGAGGATTAAAGGCTTCTCGGATTAGGCGGTGTCAATCTTCAAGGATTGGACAGTACTACTTTACTTTGTCGAAGGTCTTCGACATTCCTCGTCCCACACACTGGTTGTGTTTTTTAAGAAGGCGAAATATGGGATCACATTTCTCGGTCGGTTGTGAAATGAACCAAGAGCAATATAATTTAATCTTTCTAAGAAACCTCGAACTTCTTTTTGCGTGCGAGGCGAGGCAATTCTTGTATAGCCTTGACTTTGTCCGGTCAACCTCAATCCCTTTTCACCGACTATAAATCCTAGCAGCTTTCCGACTGGCTCCAAAGGTACACTTGGCGGGTTAAGCTTGATTGGACTTTCCTCAACCTCAAAAATAATTTCCTTAAGACTTGGATATGCTCTTTTCGTCCGAGACTTGGCAATCATATCGTCGACGTAAACCTCAATTTCCTTGTGCATCATGTCATGGAATAGGGTCACCATGGCTCTACGATATGTTGCTCCGCATTCTTCAACCCAAATGGCATTACCTTATAGCAAAAGGTTCCCCACATGGTTATGAATGTGGTTTTATTCATGTCTTCGTGAAGCATCTTTATCCGGTTGTATCCTGAGAAGCCATCCATGAACGAGAACAATAAATAACCCGCCAGATTATCCACTAAGGTGTCGATATGAGGTAATGGAAAGTTGTCTTTCGGCTAGCCTTGTTTAGATCTCTCAGAGTCCATACACATTCGTACTTTCCCATCTTTCTTAGGGACGGAGACGATATTGGCTACCCATTACGAGTACTTAACCACTTGCAAGAACCTGCGTCAAACCGCTTCTTGACCTCTTCTTTTATTTTCAAGAAAACATCGGGCCTCATCCTCCAAGTTTCATTGGACCGCTTGTATTCTTCTTTTATGGGCAAACGGTGTACCACGATATCGATGCTTAACCCGGCATGTCTTGATATGACCATGCGAAGACATCCTTGAATTCTTGGAGTAACTCAATAAGGTCTTGCTTTGTCTCTCGGTGATACTAGCTCAATCTTCACTTCTTTCTTTTCTTGCCCATTTCCTAGATTCACTATTTCCACCAATTCTTTGTGAGGTATGATTTGTTTCTCCTCTTGTTCTACCATCCTTAACAGTTCAGGAGCTAAATCACAGCCTTGGTCATCTCCAAAATCCTGAAAATCTTCCGCACCCATATCTTGCTCAAAAGGACATTCTGAGTTATCGGTAGCGTTACTCAAATCATTGATATCTGGAGACCTGTTATGGAAATGAATAAAGGCTCATAGAATCATAGAATCTTGGCATGTTTATTGGTATGATAAATAAAGAATAGAAATGTTTAGAAGAATATTTAAAGAAAGAATAATGAATGAATAAAATGAACATAAAAGAAAATTTGCTCAAAAGATAGCGGAGATGTATTTCATTGAAAATAACGATGGCTTATACAAATTCATGTTTCACAAAGGGGTTCTTATTGCTTCTAGACTTAAAGCAATAAGTGTGTTCCGAGTATTACTCTGAATGAGTTCTATAGGCTATAGGAATCTCCTCCGCAGTCCAATTGTTTAGAACGCTACCCGGCTCATAGGGGCGGATGCCATTCCGATTTTTTTCCTTAATTCCCTCCTCAGATATAGCGTTGACATGCACGATTTCTTCATTTTGTGTTTCTCGTCCCGGATGGATAACTCCTCCTGATATAAAGGTCTTACGAATATGAGGAATTATCATCGGTTCCCATTTCATCTCATCTCCCCTCAGACGTGCTTTTCTTCTTTCTTGTTTTTTTCCGACTCTTCTCTTTTTGCTTTATGTTTGGCTTGAATCCTAGATCGAAGAAGTCTCGCTTTTCTTTTAGTCTTGAGACCTCGATTTCTCCTTGGAGGTACCTTCCAAGTCCTTTCTCTGGCACAGCTCTATTCCCGACCATCAGTTGTAGACCTATTTTCGTGGTTTTGGATAATTGAGGTATCGGGACCTTATTCCCTACTGACGAATGTTGCGTTGACAAATTCCAAAGAACGGAAGGAACACTCAATTGCTTCATCGTTGGCTTCTAAATAGGGTGCATTATTTGTTACAGCCATCGATGATGTCCTCTTGACATTTATGGTCACTAGACGGCCCTCGAGATTAATTTCAACTTTTGGTGCAACGATGAGGCACTTTGCCCCGCCGAGTGTATCCAAGGTCTCCCAAAGAAGCGCTATAAGACAATTTGGATATCCATCACAATAAAGTCCACCTCATATGTGCCTGGTCCGATTAAAAGAGGTACTTCGATCCTTCCCATGACTTTCCTCTCGGTTCCATCGAATGCCCTTACTATGTTGTGGCAGGCCTTCATATGAGAACTATCAACGGTGTCGATTCAAGGTCGATAGTGGTAGAACATTGAGCGCCGATCCATTGTCGACTAGTACCCCTGGTAATGTGTATCCTTTACATCGCGTGGTAATGTGGAGAGCCTTGATGGAACCCGTACCTCCCGGAGGAATCTCATCATCGTTAAAGAAAATGAAGTTATCGGCACTTATGTTGCTAACCAGCGATCCAAATTTTGTTAACTGTTATATCATTTGCAACATAAGTTTCATTCAATACCTTCATCGGTAGCGTTACGGTGTGCTTGAACTTAATAGTAAATCTAGCACCGATATACTGAGCCGACTGCTTATGTAGTCGCTCTACGACCTTTCGTATTCACTATGCTTCAAAACTTTAAGAATTCCTAGCTTCTTCCTCTTTCACTGGCTCGTTTATATGTGTCTCTTGCTTAGTCCCTTTTTCTTTCTTCTGTTCGCCCATCAAGTTTTTTCCTTTTGAGTGCTCTATTTTTGTGTTTGACAAGTCGTAGCGCTTTCCACTGCGCGTGTAGGAGCCTTCCTCTTGGTTTTCTTCTGTAGTGTTGGGCGAACCTCTATTCTCAAGAATCGTTACATTGCAGTTATAGTTCCAGGGGACTTTCTTGTCATCCTTATACGGAAAGGCTGCAGGTTTTTGGATCACGATCTTAGGATATTCCTGGTTCTTTTTTGTGGACGGACCCCCTTTTCTGGAGTCGTCACGTTGCAATTATAACCCCCAAGAGTCTTTTGGTTATCTTCAGATGAAAAATTAGTAGGCTTTCGAATCACGATTTTTACTCCGTCGCCTTTTGATCGGGAGATGGTGACTAAAGGATAGCTCGCCTCCGAGGCTTTTGCTGCTAACTTATCCTCTAACGTACAGATGTTACCCTCTTTCCGGCCTTCATTGCTTTCAAAGAATTCTAGCTCTTTATTGTCCATCAGCGCTGTACCAACATTCTGAACTCAGTGCAACTTTGGATTTCGTGCCTTAGGAGTCATGAAATTCACGACCCTTTCGTGTTTCTTCATGTTCTTCCCTTGGACATGTCACAACCAATCCCTTTTATCATTTCCTTCCGACTGTTTCATTGGGGTTTTCACATCGAAAATGTCCTTTTTAACTCTTCTTCTCGTGATCTTCGCCTATCATGTTGACCCGTGATTAGGTAGCGGTACCCTTGCAAAAGGTGTCATCGACTTCTATAACTCCCATCCGGATCGGTCTTTCCACTAGTTTCTTAAAAGCGAGGCAATGGTTTATAGAATGTCCCACGATTCTGCATGGTATTACTTGTGCGTTCGCATCATACCACTTAGGTACGGGGTTGCAAAGGTTTTAAGTAATGGGGAGACAACGTGTCGTCAAATAATTTCGGTACATTTCTTTGTATGGACCTGGGATAGGCGTAAATTAGATTTTCTCCATATTTTGCCTTGTGTTGGACTCTGTCTAAAGGGCTCATGATCGGGGTCATAGTCCTCGGTGCTCACAAGATAATAGGTTTTGAATAACCTTTACCTATGTTGTTTATATCACTCTCCTCTTCTTCGAACCGCTCTTTCTAGTACTTTCGCCACCTCTATTTTACCGCTTTTGATTGCATTCTCGATCATTTCCCGACAAAGACAATATCGTAAAAGCTTTTGTGGCGCTTCCAAGCATGTGATTAATGAAGGAGCTTTCAACAGTATTGACAAACAAAGATGGTTGTCTCTTTTCTAAGAGCGGTGCATTTGAACTTGCGTGGCTACTTCCTCCACCATCGGGCATACCGCCTAAAACTTTCGTTTGGCTTTTTCTCCATATTTTAGGCGTGATTCAATCGGAGCTATATCGCCACGCGTTGCCGTATTGTTTCGGAAGGCCTGCTAGATCCTTCCATGACTTGATCTGGGTACAACCGAAATGATTGTACCACTTGGTCATGCCCGGCCAAACTATCCCGGAAACAATGAATAAGCGGTTGATCGTTGTTAACATATCCCGCCATCCGCCGATAGAACATCGTGATGTGCGCTTGAGGCAACCGGTCCCATTGTATTTTTCAAAATCCGGGTCTTAAACTTTGGCGGAAGTATGAGTCCAGGACTAGGCTCAAGTCTTTAGCGTCCACTCCGTAGCGATGGTCGTGATCTCTATTTCCTTAAACTTTTCTTCTAACCATTTGCAGCGATCCTCGAGTTATGCAGGAAGGTTCGTTTTGCCTTATCCATTTCACCATTTCATCAAAGTCGGGACTATAGGGTTAGCTGGACCTTCTCCGGATTCTTTGCTGAACCGGTCGGAAAGTGCCTTTGGCATTGCGGTCTCAACTCGCCACTGTGTGGCTCGATAACAAAAGGCGTCCTTTGGGGACCTATTTACGGTGGTGCTTGGGTATTTGGCGGGGTAAATCCGGAGGGTGTGTGAAGTCGTCATTATTCCACGAATTAGCAATGGCGCCTTTTCCTCGTTCATTGGCTAATAGTTGCGCCATTGCTCATCATGTTGTTTTGGGACTCTTGCATCCGTTCTATCATATCTTCTTTGGAGTTTCGTTATTTGCTCATGTATCATTCTTGCATCTCTTTCGAAATTGTTCAAATCTTTGATCCATTTTCTTTGTCTTAGCACGAGTCCCGTAGTGATGTCCAGTTCCCGATTTCTTTTCTTCTCTCTTGTTTCTCTTTTGTTTCTCTGTTAATCTTAACCAATTAGGCTTCTTTTATAAACTTTAATGCATGTAATATGATGTAATGCAAATGCATGAATGCTGAAGAAGACATCGATTCTCGATCAACTTCATTTTAGAAAACTTTATTAGAAGGCAAAACCCTTTACATAAAGTAGATTACAAATCGTTCTAGCCCTAAGACCTAAGGTTTTGATTTTTCCAAGCGAGAGATTAGCTCTTCATCACGACGGTGGTAGCCCATATCTCATGCCCACTATGTCGCCTCCTCACCAAAGTGCATGGGTGATCGCTACTTCTCGAATTTGGATTATTGCTTCTCCCATGAGGTAGTCCCGGCTTGAACTTGCTCGCAAGAATGGTGAAGCTCTTCCTCCCAACGTCTTTCTCTCGCTTCGAGCTCAATCCGGAGCTCGCTACTATGTAATGCCGATTCCAACTCTTCAACCCTACCTTTCATTTCCTCTATTTTGTTCAGCTTGTCTTTAGTTGGCTTTCCGAGTCTCGACTTCGATAATGGTGTAGAGATCGCCAAGCTCAGACTATTCTAGCTTCCAATCCTTTTCTCTTTTTGGTCTTCATCACCCCTTCTCTAAGTCTTCCTTCTGGCCAGATTTCATGAAACTTTTCTCCCAAGCTGCTAGCTTTGGCTCTTTCCTCTCGGACCTCTTTGCGCCTTCGCTCCGTGATTTTCCCTAATCCCGCATTTTTTATCGTTAAGCGCATCCTCTTGTACTCCGTCTTCAAGTTATCTCGGTCTTCCTCTACTTTTCGCTTTTCCTTTCTGAGTTTCTCAGCTTCTGATTTTTGACCGTCCACTTCTAACCGGAGGAGCATCTTTTCTTCCTCCAACCTTTCTATTCTTTTTTCGAGTTCCGAGCTCATCCGTTCAAAATCTTGCTTCATAATTTCTAATTCTGACGGGACCACTCGCATGCATTCTTCTCTTGATCGGGCGCCTTCTGGATTTGGCTCAGGAATGTTGTCGTTGGCCCTCCTAGCCCTCCATTCAATATATTCTGTGGTCGTCCTCGGGCTTGTAGACAATCTTCTCATTCGTGAATCGATTCCGAGCACTAGAAATCTCTTTAACCCTTTTCTTATAGCTTCCCTTTATATGAAAACTCGCATTGAGCCACCAGTATGTCGTTGGTACAAAGCGCCTTGAACCATCTTGTCTTAGGACCAGAAAGGCGTGGCGTTGGCACCCCAATTTCAATAGGGAACCAGTCAAAGCTTCATAGCGATAAAAGACCTCGTCAGAATCATCCAGGAGCTTTCCACTCGATGTCGTTCTCTTGAAGGTTTTGAAAGAGCGCGATCCAATTTTCTTCGAACACATCCTCTCTTCTAGGCGTAGTTGCTATCTCTTCTAGCGGGAATACTTTTCCGACATGAACCGCAAGACACTTTCCCTATTTTCCAAAAGTGACTATGGAACCAAGCTAATAACATTGCGCACACCCAATAAACCTACCTTCACCTTTTCTCTGACATGCGGTCAAGGATCTGAACGTTTCGGCTAAGATGGCGAGAGCAGGTGTGACCCTTTGTCCAACCGGTGAATAGATCGACAACCGCTTCATCAATGTGCCTTAAAGCTTTGGGAAGATTACGGTAGTAGTAATACACAAGGCCAAGATGTCTATCTTTTCTTCAGTGTCGGGATGCGCCGAATCAGTCTCTCAAACATATCCGGGTATGCATTTACCTACGCCCTTCTTCTCGCATCCTAGTGAGATCCACTGTTCACTCATTCCGGTGATATTCATCAACTTCTTCGCGAAGGTTGGGCCATTAACCGCCTTGGAATAAGCTTTGTCAACTTGAATTCTCGGGCAATGTAACAAGGTCGTATATTCTTCCACTGTGGGAACCAGATCCACTTTCCCGAAGGAGAAACAGCTATAAGCGGCATTCCAGAACTGGGTCATTGCTTGGAGCAGGTGCTTGTCTATTTTGACCTCAAGCAAGTAAGGCGGTCGCCGTAAGTACCATAGAAAAATGCTTGGCTTCATCATCCCATCGAGTCTAAATTTTTTCAACTCTTGGAGCTCGCTTACTGCGTGACAACGATATTGGTGAAGTTCGTAGTTCGACACATACCCTTCGACTAAGCTATCTCCTTTTCTATTTGGCATTGTTACGACCATATGCGACTGACCGCATTGTCTTCTACTTTATCAAGGAATTCACTTTCCATAACCACTTCCCAACTTAGAAGCGGACCGTGAATCGATGTCTCTTTAAAATATGAAATGATATGCACAAGAAGAAAGAAACACAAAAGTTAGTATCATGGAATGTAAAGTAAGTAAAATAAACTAATGCCTATTTGGGTGACCACTAAGGTTTGCCATAGCTCTACCTAAGGTGGGCTCTAGGGTTTGCTATATGCGACTTAGTTCTAAAGTTCGAGGTTCCCGAACCAATGATTCCTCGATCCTCACCCATTATAGGCTCATGCGGACCGAGTTGATTCGAGGAATACATTTCCTTATGGCCATGCGAAGTGAAAACTTCACGGAGACATAGGTACGGATGTATTCAAAGCGATCCACTAGCCCATGCGAGGTGAAAACCTCACGAAGGCATAGCTTCGCTCCCACTTAAAGGTGTGACCACAACGGTCATGCAATGCAATGCCAAAATATTTACAAGGCTAATATTGAAGATGCGTTAAAAGAAGCATGATTTTTCAAAACCATTTTAATTAAAATGACAAAAATCAATCAATCTATGGCTTGACCTTCGGTTCCCAGAAGGAGTCGCCAAGTCGTCGTAACCATTCTTTTTGGGTGAAGCGTAAGCGACGCTCGACTCGGTTTTGAAAAAGAAAAGGAAAGGAGTCGCCACCGATCTTTATTTGGTGTGATCGGATCACCTTCGTTTTAATAAAACATTTAATTTACTAAAGCAGTGCTTTTTGGTCCATGAACTTTGAGAAAACGGGTTCGAGGTCGATTACGTGCGAGGAAGGATTAGCACCCTCGACACGCCCAAAATTGGTACCAAACCGATTGATTGATGTCCTATTTGTTGAAAACTTTAAAGGGATTCAAAATACAATGCTTTTATTTTTAAAATTGGAAGGGACGTTAAAGCTTTCTTATTTTCAAGAGGTAAAGCATCACGTCCGATGAAGTTAGGGCACAATACTTTAAACTCCGAAACTAAGCTTGCCTTTTGAAACTTGGTTTTTATTTGAAGAGGATCTTCATTATTAATCAAATGAGAAATCGAACCCGAGAAGTTAGGGCTCGATTTCAGAGATTTCAAATACTGAAGATTGCCTCTATTTTAGGAAAGGAAACTTATCCCGAAGTATCTAAGTGTCGAGTCCGATGAAGTTAGGGCACGACATTTCAATTTTCGAGACCAAGTATTTTGTTTTAAAATTGCAACTTCAAAGAGATATCCCATTGTTTAACATAAGCGAGAAAAATCGTAACCCAATGAAGTTAGGGCTCGATCTTCCAGAGTTTTCAAATCTGGACATTATCTTTATTTGGGAAGTTTGATTGATTAATATTAGGCAAAGTAATGATACTAACGAATTTAACGAACATGCGAATAAATCTAATTCTTATAAATAAATGAATGAGCAAATAAATAATGAAATAAGAATAACAATAATAAAATCATAGAAACAAATAGGACGATAATAATAATAATAACAATAAAAAATATGATAAATAATTGAAGTGCTCTAAAGTATTAAAAAAGTAAAGAGTAATGAACGAATAAATAATAAATAAATGAAATGATAATAAATATAATAATAATAAATGAATAACATAAAATAAAAAATTATAAGCGGTGAAAATTAAAAGAATGGAAATCAAATTCAAATTAAATAATTGTAATAAAAATAATGGTATATTAAAGAGAATGATATATTGATGAACGAATAATAAAAAGGGTGAATAAGGCAATAAATAGACAAATAAGAGTAAAATGGAAATAATAATAATAGTATTAATTAATAATAATATAGTAATAATAAAATAATAAAAATAACAATAACAAATATAATAGTAAATAAATAAACGAGAGTAAAAATGAAATGATAATAATAGTAATAATAATAATAATAATAATAATATTAATAATAATAATAATAATAATAATAATAGTAACAATAATATTAATAATAATAATATAGTGATAATAAAATAATAAAAAATAACAATAATGATATAATAGTGAATAAATAAACGAGAGTAAAAATGAAATATTAATAATAGTAATAAAAAAATATATTAAATAATGGCCGAAGAACCAAAATTGCAAATTAATTAAAAAAAAGGGATCAAATTGAATAAAAAATGAGATTTTGGGTTTAATTTGAAATAAAACAGAAGGAAAGTGGCCTATTTGGAACACGCGTGAAAAGGGGGGACCGAAATGGAAATTATTCCCCTTTCCAAAACGCAGCGTCTTGATAGGGACCGAAATGGAAGTCGAAGTAAATGTTCGGGCCATATTTAAAACAATAAAAAATTTAATTGAAAATAATAAAAAGGCGGAAGGACCAACTCATAAATAACCCAATTAATGAAACACGCGGATCCTCTGGCGGTCGTGCATCTTGCTGGTCATAGGCTAAGCGACGTCGTTTTGGGGCCATTGAATCGAGCCCTAAACAGGCGTTTTTATCTTTATAAAACCCCAAATTTCCTTCATTTCTCATTTCACTACCATGTTTTAAAAAAAATTTTTTTTCTCTTCTTCTCTGCAGGCGTGAGGGTGCGATTCCGTGAAGGCCAGGCATTCGCCGTCACCGTGCTGAGCTCAACCATCATCTGATGGTAGAAAAAGGTAAAAATTTTCTTTTCTTACCTTTTTATTTTCTTAAAAAATGAAACCCTAAATCCCTTTCTCGTTTTGTTCTCCTTTTTTGTTTCTTGATTTATTTCTTTTGTTTTGAAAACCCGAAGAAAGCCCCATTTGCTCCGATCTAAAGCCGACGGAGAAGACTCGACGACGCGTGCCGGGTTCGAGTTAGTTTTGCCTTCCCTTTTAATATTATTATTTGTAAAAAAAGAACAATAAGCGGATGAAAGGAAATAAAAATAACGATTAACTCTAAAAAATGAAAACGGAAATGTTAAAAGGAACAACCTTCTCTTGCTTTTACTTTCGATTTACAACCGTTTTTGTATTCAAGATCTCTGTTGTTGTTTTTTTGAAAGAAAATCCCCCTTTTTGCTACAATACTCTCTCTGTTTTCTCTCCCGAAAGGAACCCCTTTCTGTTATATGTCTCTCTGTTTTTTCGAAAAGCCCCCCCTTTTTTACAATCGTTTCTCGTGGCTTTATAGCCAGAGTTGAATAAATAAGACAAATCGCTTCGCTTTGTCTTTATTGCGTATTTCGTCTTTGTTTTGCGAAATTCTGGCGGGCGCGTCGGGACAGGACGGACGGATGGTTGGTGCGGCGCAGAGGGCAGGTGGGGGGTCAGAAGTCAGAGGGTCAGGCTCGGCTAGGGTTTCCTTTGTCTTCTTCTGTTTTGGCTGAGAATGGTTTCGGGTTTGGGCCATTTGGGCCTGTTTTTTTTATTTTAGTTTTGGGCTTGCTGTTTTATTTATGTAATTGGGCTTGTAATAAATTTTTTTATTTTTTTGTAATTGGGACCGGGCAATTTGGGCCATCTACATCGACCATGTCATCTCTACTTCCACTGCCAATGTCGAAGAAATCTCTAGGGGCGTTTCGAAGTACAACGTACCAACCCTCATCAATTGGATCTTCCGAGTAAAAAACTTATTTAACTTGAGAAGAAAACACATACGGCTCATCCATCAGTTATTCTCCGGTGTGAATTAATCGAGAGAAATTCACCATTGTAAAGCCATATTGATCGTTTTAATTCCGCCACCGTATTCACATCATTTCAATCACCTCGAATAAGACAACTTTGCATTTGCCGTAATAATCCAACTCAATGATGTCGATAATAAGTCCGTAATATTCTAAATTCCCTCGTGGGATTCATCCCTAGCACTAGCATAACTTGTAATCGAAGAATTAACAATAATTTCGCAATTTTGGGTTCTCCTCAATCTCTCGCGATACCTTGTATGAAATCAGATCCGTTGATGAGGAAGCCACTATATCTTTTAACTATTCTGTTTGGACCTTGTGAAAGTCATTTAACGTCGTCATTTACTTCATTCAGACTCCAAACCTATTGAGTCGAAAGTAAATCGAGTAATTATGAATGTTATGAGAAAATATTATTACTTGTCAATGAAAATTTAAATTGCATACCAATTGGCTTAACCATTCATGGAATGATTACGAGAATAACTTATTAATTTCTCGTCGATTTAATCTTGAGATCGTGAACGAGCTCTCAATATTTGTTTGTACTCACTACGGTAAAAAAGGTTTTACTTTGTTAGAAGACAAGCAAATCATAATTGATGAGTATTTATCAAATTGTAGAACATACTTCTGAAATGGTTCCATTGAATCGTGATGAAAAAGAACGTATCGATGTGCTTGGACCCACGATCTATCGTCTAATTCTGTAATTTTGACTCTGCCGATCGGTTCTCAAACTTTGAAATAAATAAGTTTCACCAAATTATGATCCGTGAGCCCAAAGATTTCTACTTGGTCATTCATTCTTGTTTCAACATCTTCCAAATACCTCGACAGAAAGTCATACATTCCTCTCGCCAAGTAGCCCTCGGCAATTGATCCTTTCGGATAATACTTATTACGGCAGTATGACTTCAATTTGGAAAGGAACCTAAACACGATATACAACATTATCAAAAGTTGGAAATAAAGGCATTTAGCTGAATGAAGGAATATTTGCAAATAAAGTAAGGCCTTTCAATGAGATACATCTATCGATAGAAAACAGGTCAACTAAGAAGTGCTTCACGTGGGAGATGAATTAACAAGTGCACCATGATAGTGAGAAGGAAGGCGGGAATATCTTCTCCAGATTGCATAAAGTTAATGCGGCTCGATCTTGTAGTCTCTCAAGTTCTTGAACATTCAAAACTTTACCATAAATGCCTTTCATTATATTTGACAGTTCAATTACAGAGGCCGTCACCTTTTTCGACATACAACACCGCATAGCAATCGGCGAGAAGTCTTGCATCAATATGTGATAGTCATGCGATTTCAAGCCATATAATCTTGATCCTTAAGACTCACACATCGCGATATATTTGATGCATACGCATCCGGACCTTTATATCCTTCAAAACCGTCAGAACACTTCTTTCTCCGTCTTGACATTGAAAAATAGCGAGCGACAAGCGATATTTCATATTCGGAAGTGCTCGGGGATGAAGCTTACGCCAATTCCCATGTGGACTAAATCAAGTCGACTCAAGATTATCTTTCAATTTTCCATCGACATTCAAAATTCTCCCAATGATGTTCTCGCAAATATTTTTCTCTATGTGCATGACATCAAGGTTATGGCGTAAATCGATGCTCCTAATAAGGCAACTCGAAAAAAATACTTCTTTTTTTCCACAAGTCCGCCTCATTAGGATCATCCTCTTCATCAGATTCATCATCAGATTCATCCCTAGATCTTCTATTTCTATGCGGGTTTGTCGGTTGATTCATCTTCCCATAAATGAAATTCATATCTTTCAACATTAACAATATTTCGGATCCACCGGTCTACGAAGGAGCTGATCTGAACTCTTCAGTACCATCAAACTGAGCACTCTGAAATCTAAATGTATGATTTTTCGATAACCACCGACGATGCCTCATGTAAGAAAACTTCTTCCCATTATATAACCATTGCGAACATGTCTGCGCAGCACAACACGGACAAGCATAACGTCCCTTGGTACTCCAACCAGATAAATTAGCATAAGCCAGAAAGTCGTTAATAGTCCACATTAATGCCGCACGTAAATTAAAGTTCTCTTTTCTCATTGCATCGAATGTCTGAACACCAGCCCATAGTTGTTTTAACTCGTCAACAAGTGGCTGCAAATAGACATCAATATCATTCCCCGGCCCTTTCTCTCCAGGTATAATCATAGACAAGATAAAAGAATATTGTTTCATGCAAACCCATGGAGGCAAATTGTAGGGAACAAGCACCACAAAGCAAATCTTGTGCGTTGTGCTCATACGTTTGTAAGGGTTAAATCCATCGGATGCTAGCCCAAGCCTCACACTCGGAGGATCGCTTGCAAAGCTTAGAAATTTTGAGTCAAAACATTTCCAAGCTAAAGAATCTGCAGGATGCCTTAACAACCCATCATCGGTTCGTCCATCACGGTGCCACGTCATTGATTCGGCTATCTTCGACGACATGAAAAGCCGTTGAAGCCTCGCTATAAGGGAAAATATCACAAAATCTTAACTGGCTGCTTCTTTGACTGTGTACCGTGTTCATCTTCGTTACCGTCCTCTGTATTTCTATTAATCCAACGGGATTGGCCGCATACATGACAGCACTGTTGGTTTATGCGGTCGCTCCAATACAACATGCAGTCATTTGGGCAACTGTGAATTTTGTTGTATCCAAGGCCCAAATCCTTTATCAATTTCTTCATGTCTTTGGAAGATCGAGGGATTTTTGCAAACGGAAACATTTCTTGAAGAAACTCTATGACATTGTCAACGAGTTTCCGGTCCACCCCCCAAACATTTCAAGTGAAAAAGACGAATACAGAATGACAGTTTGGAAAATTTTGATCCTCATACAGTTCTTCATTCATTTCACCAAGAAACGTGTAGAACCTCCCCGCTTCTTCATTTGGTCATTCATCCGTTTTACACTTCTTTCCCTTTGGTAAAAGTATTTCCTCCAAAATTATGATCATTGGTTGCACCCAAGTCGTGGAAATGACCAAACCATCATCAAGATATTAAAAGCATCCCGCAACATGTTTTCCATGTTATCATCACTAACATTCTGATTGAAAGCACTATGAGGATACCCTAGATTCATCGATGAAGATGCTCCACTCGATGTAGACTCGCCATGAAAAAACCAAATTTTGTACCCCCGGACAAAGCCATCAACAACTAGATGTTCGTAGACTACTTCACGATAATGCCAGTTAATATTGCAACACTTCTTACACGGGCAAAGAATTATATTCTCTTGGCTTGCATTTTGAAATCTGAAATTCGTAAAAGTTTCTACTCCATTTCGATAGCCGTTGCTTACCCTTGACAATTTCATCCAACTCCTATCCATTTCGTAGTTGTTGAAGTCTAAAGTTGACAATAAATTATACTGCTAAATTGTTAATTAATAATTTATGTAAATAATGCTATGGAAAATTACATAAGTTATGAAATTTAATCGTCAACTTATGTAATTTATGAAATTTGATCTTAAAATTAGGTAAGTTATGTATTCTTTAAGATCCATCATCGTGGCATTGTTACACCTAGGAGGATCCATTATATCGGCGATGAGATATAAGGCAACCCGTTAGGTTTCCACCTATATACTTTGAATCCTTTTTTCTTAAAATTATACAAGTATTATGTAAGTTATGAAGTTTGATCTTAAGGAAAATTCATAAGTTATGAAATTTAATCGTCAACTTATGTAATTTATGAAATTTGATCTTAAAATTAGGTAAGTTATGTATTCTTTAAGATCCATCATACGTGGCATTGTTACACCTAGGGAGGATCCATTATATCGGACGGTGAGATATAAGGTAACCCGTCAGTTTCCGACCTATATACTTTGGATCCTTTTTTTTTAAAATTATACAAGTATTATGTAAGTTATGAAGTTTGATCTTAAGGAAAATTCATAAGTTATGAAATTTAATCGTCAACTTATGTAATTTATGAAATTTGATCTTAAAATTAGGTAAGTTATGTATTCTTTAAGATCCATCATACGTGGCATTGTTACACCTAGGGAGGATCCATTATATCTGACAGTGAGATATAAGGCAACCCGTCAGGTTTCCAGCCTATATACTTTGAATCCTTTTTTTTTTTAAATTACACAAGTATTATGTAAGTTATGAAGTTTGATCTTAAGGGAAAATTCTGTAAGTTATGAAATTTAATCGTCAACTTATGTAATTTATGAAATTTGATCTTAAAATTAAGTAAGTTATGTATTCTTTAAGATCCATCATACGTGGCATTGTTACACTTAGGGAGGATCCATTATATCGATGATGAGATATAAAGCAACCCGTCGGGTTTCCGACCTATATACTTTGAATCCTTTTTTTTTTAAATTATACAAGTATTATGTAAGTTATGAAGTTTGATCTTAAGGAAAATTACATAAGTTATGAAATTTAATCGTCAACTTATGTAATTTATGAAATTTGATCTTAAAATTAGGTAAGCTATGTATTCTTTAAGATCCATCATACGTGGCATTGTTACACCTAGGGAGGATCCATTATATCTGACAGTGAGATATAAGGCAACCTTTCAGGTTTCCAGCCTATATACTTTGAATCCTTTTTTTTTAAAAATTATACAAGTATTATGTAAGTTATGAAGTTTGATCTTAACTTAAAATTAGGGGTTAAGGGTTATAGGTTAGGGGTTAAGGTTTAGGGTTTAGGGTTTAAGGTTTAAAGGTTTAGTTGTTTAGGGGTTTAGGTGTTTAGGGGTTTGGGTGTTTAAGGGTTAAGAGTTTAAGATTTAAAGGTTTAAGGGTTTAGAGTTTAGGGTTTAGGGGTTAGAGATTAGGGTTTTAGGGTTTTAAGGTTTTAGGGTTTCAAGGAATTCAGGTTTAAGGGTTTAATAAATGTTATATTATTTCGATATTTAATTTGGTATTTCTTTTAGATCCATCATACGTGGCATTGTTACACCTAGGGAGGATCCGTTATATCTAACGATGAGATATAAGGCAACCCGTCAGTTTCGACCTATATACTTTGAATCTTTTCTTAAAATTATACAAGTATTATGTAAGTTATGAAGTTTGATATTAACTTAAAATTAGGGGTTAAGGGTTATAGGTTAGGGGTTAAGGGTTAGGGGTTAGGGGTTAGGGTTTAAAGTTTAGGGTTTAAGGTTTAAGGTTTAGGGTTTAAGGGTTTGGGTGTTTAAGGGTTAGGGGTTTAAGATTTAAAGGTTTAAGGGTTTAGAGTTTAGGGCTTAAGGGTTAGAGTTTAGGGTTTTAGGGTTTTAGGGTTTAGAGGTTTAATAAATGTTATATTATTTCGATATTTAATTTGGTATTTCGTTTAGATCCATCATACGTGGAATAAGGTTTGATCCTATTCATGGGGATTCCGTAAATATTCCCATTCCAAAACTAGAAAGTTCGAAACAATTGGGATTTTTTTTGGAGATTGGATGCAGTTACTAATTCAACAAGAAAATGACATCGTGATTTGGATTGAATCCCAATGAAAAAAAAAATAGATCAATGAAAAGTTTGTGCGATAAGTTTAGCTAAAACTTATTAGATACCATCGATCCCGGTGTCTAATAAGTTTTTCTACCCACCTTCTTTTATTGATTTTCTATCTTTTTCATCCTATTCCATTTCCGTTTTCAATTTTAAAATTTTTCGTAATCGAAACGCTTTTTATATAACGTAACGGGTACAACCCAATATCTAGTTGGTTTGATAAATCCTTAAAACAAACGCAAAATGCTAACGATTAATACAAAATTACATAAATTTTTTAAATTATATATAATTTTAAAATTATATTCTAACTAAAAATTTAAAATTGGATTATGAAATTACGAAACATAAATTTTTTTTCAATTGGATCAATACTTCCAATTGAATAAGTATGAGGAAAAGATCATTGTTACACCTAGGGAGGATCCGTTATATCTATCAGTGAGATATAAGGCAACCCGTCAGGTTTCCAGCCTATATACTTTGAATCCTTTTTTTTTTTTAAATTATACAAGTATTATGTAAGTTATGAAGTTTGATCTTAACTTAAAATTAGGGGTTAAGGGTTATAGGTTAGGGGTTAAGGTTTAGGGTTTATGGTTTAGGGGTTTAGTTGTTTAGGGGTTTGGGTGTTTAGGGGTTTAGGTGTTTAAGGGTTAGGGGTTTAAGATTTAAAGGTTTAAATGTTTAGAGTTTAGGGCTTATGGGTTAGAGTTTAGGGTTTTAGGGTTTTAAGGTTTTATGGTTTTAAGGTTTCAAGGGTTTCAAGTTTAGGGGTTTAATAAATGTTATATTATTTCGATATTTAATTTGGTATTTCATTTAGATCCATCATACGTGGCATTGTTACACCTAGGGAGGATCCGTTATATCTAACAGTGAGATATAAGGCAACCCATCAGGTTTCCAGCCTATATACTTTGAATCTTTTTCTTAAAATTATACAAGTATTATGTAAGTTATAAAGTTTGATAGTAACTTAAAATTAGGGGTTAAGGGTTATAGGTTAGGGGTTAAGGGTTAGTGGTTAAAGTTTAGGGTTTAAGGTTTAAGGTTTAGGGTTTAAGGTTTAAAGTTTAGGGGTTTGGGTGTTTAAAGGTTAGGGTTAAGAGTTTAAGATTTAAAGGTTTAAGGGTTTAGAGTTTAGGGCTTAAGGGTTAGTGTTTAGGGTTTTAAGATTTTAAAGTTTTAGGGTTTTAGGGTTTCAAGGGTTTCGAGTTTAGAGGTTTAATAAATGTTATATTATTTCGATATTTAATTTGGTATTTCGTTTAGATCCATCATACGTGGCATTGTTACACCTAGGGAGGATCCGTTATATCTAACAGTGAGATATAAGGCAACCCGTCGTCAGTTTCAACCTATATAATTTGAATCTTTTTTCTTAAAATTATACAAGTATTATGTAAGTTATGAAGTTTGATATTAACTTAAAATTAGGGGTTAAGGGTTATAGGTTAGGGGTTAATGGTTAGGGGTTAAGGTTTAGGGTTTAGGGTTTAGGGTTTAGGGTTTATGTGTTTGAGGGTTAGGGGTTTAAGATTTAAAGGTTTAAGGGTTTAGAGTTTAAGGCTTAGGGGTTAGAGTTTAGGGTTTTAAGGGTTTTAGGGGTTTAGGTTTTTACATTTTGAATTTTAAGAAAAGCTTTATGTAATTACTTTTAATTAGTTTTGTATTGACTTATTGGTTGTTTAATTCAAGATTTGTAATTTAAGTAGCTATGTCATGTTATATTTAATTTCTTGGACATCGTTTAATTTATTATTTGATGTTATATATATTCATTTCATTCACCATAGTGTAATTGATTATATTATGTTATGATGGATTCATTATAGATATGATAGAAATCATCTTTTATTGTAAACTTCAAAATACTAGTTGTAGGGCATATTACAAGCTCTTAACAAAATATTATAAGCTATTAATCGAACAATTACACGTTAAAACAATCAATCCACTAAGATCTTGTGAACTTTTAAACTATTGGTTGCTCTTGCTAAACTTGCTAAATCGTCATGAGATGCATGACACATAATCTCATGTGGTTTACAAAGAAATGGAAAACACCCGAGTGGCTTTTGTTGGTCCAACTAGCATATATAAAGCTTCTTGTTTAGGGTTGTAGGGTTTATGTTTAAAGTTAGTGGATTGTAGAAAAGGGTTAGCTTCTTGTTTTTTATTTTATTTTTCTGAGTGCATCAAATCTTAGAAAATATGAAAATGATACAAAATTAATATGATAAAATTCTACTATAAACCGATAAAACCAAACAAAACCAGATTGAAACTAACCTCAAATGCTTTGGAAAGTTGCAACAAAGACTCAAACAACCTTAGAACCGTGTATAATTGAATAGCGAAGTGTGCGAAATTCTAGTCTTCCTGCGATCGTTATTACAAGTTTAAGCGGACGATTATAGACAATTAATAAGCACATGGCATATAATAAATTACGTCTGACCAATTTCAATTGCATGCATATAAAAATTGCAAGGTAAAAGGAATGTGGAAGCACATGGCAACATGAGAGCTTTGAAGAATACCAACAAAACAAAATTCTCATATAGGCAAAATGAAGAAAAAACTATTTTTTATTTAAAATAATTTATTCCCATTAAGTAGTCAATAATTGGAAGCTTAGAAAGATTTAGAAAATCTTGGTGATGATGAAAGTAGTGAAATTAGTAGACTTAAGCAGAAGGACAATGAGAATCCGCAAAGAGGATCAAATTAATGTTGGGAAGGTTAAGAAAAGGAAAACTAGGAATATGAGCGAGGAACAAAATGAAGAAGGATTCTGTTGAAAAAGTTGATTTGCAGAAGGGTGAAACAAGTGGTTATGATCACCAAGCCCCATTGGATGATCTTAAAAACTTCATGGATTCATTGTTAAAAGATCTTAAAGTTACAAGAGAAAGTTTATTGAAATGGATGATGGATGAAATGCAAAATTGGTTTTTCCTTGGATGATCGGTCACCAATTTTGCATTTCAAAGATGAACTTACTGATGCTTGTGCGAGGATCTTCTTGGCGATTTGGTGGAGATGTTCTTGCTCGACACTCGAAAATTTTGGAAACGCTTTCTTGAATTCCTTCATGAGAACAATCAAATCGATAAGAAAATATTATCAAACCTTCGGACATCACTATAAAAATCTACTATACATGTTAAAGATCCGGATCAAGAAGTAGTGATCGGCATACCTAAATCTCACACTTGAAATTTGATGTTATTGTCTTGCCTTTGTTTGACATTGAATCCAATTCTTGCACCATCAAGAACAACGTAAATCAAATAACAATTATTAAACAGAAAGAGAAACCCATTGATCTTCTTAATTGCAAATATTAACTTACTTCTCCCTTATACATCGAAATGCTAAATAATTCCCTTTAAAACAATATAAAACGACCATACAGAGTTCAACACTAGAGAGAAATGAAATTACAGCAAAAGGCAATCCCTAGGCCAATTTGGCTGAAACAACATAATAAAGCTGGCTGAAATTCTCTATGACTATGACCAAATAAAGCTCTCAAATACATATAAGTGCACCAATGAAACAATTAAAGTTACAAATTTATCATCACATAGCTTAATAAACATAAAACATCAAAACTGCTCCAATCCAATGAAAAAAATAAACACATGAATGCAATTAAATCTCTCATTTTAATGCTTGTATTTCATAACACTAAAGCAATCCCTTTACTCTTTAACCAAATTTATATCTAAAAAAAGACTATCAGCATCACGATCCAATAAGCATTAGCAAACCCATGATTTTCTTGATGTGAAATCGAAACTAAAAGTTCAATTAACAAAAGAAGAAAAGAGGCAAGATAAGAGCGAACCAATCAAACGTCAACACTCTGAAACCCACAAATAAATTCTTGACATATAAAACTTCCAATCTAAAACCCTAGATTAAAATTTCATGATAACAGCCAATTAACCCTAAAATAGAAATGCCAAGTGCATTCGCATTCAAAATTTTTTCAACAAAAAATTCAACCCAAGAAACAGTCCACGTTCCCAACAAACAGCCCCACATTAATCCTCAAACAAACTCAAAAGGAACTCAGCAAAGGAACCAAATGCAGACTCAAGAAGACATGGAACCAAATGCTTCATAGGGAAGTCGCCCAAAAATATTCGGCTAAGCATAAAATCCATGCCGAGAATCAAAAAAATATTATTTGGGAGACGACGAATAGAATTCTAAAATAGTAAATCATTACATGGTGGGGAAAGTAATCAAATAGGGGAAGAAATTGCACGAATCGAACAAAAATTTGGGAATCGGAGGGAATTGTAAAGGGATGAAGAAATTAGGGATTTGAAAGTTAGGCGAATGGGGAACCGTCGAAATGACTTGGTTTTTCTTCCTTAATTCGGCTGTAAAAAGAACGGCGCCGTTTATGAAATCCTATTGCGGTGCTTTTAAATAAACGCCACCAAATAAAATACAAAAAGCAGCTTTTTTCTCCACTTTCTTGCGTTTTATAACAAACGCCACTAATAAAATATACCAACACGCGCGATTTTGGAAACTCTTGATATATTAGTGGCATTTTCGGGCTAAAACGCCGGTAAAACGCACCTTTTGCGGCGTTTTGACTAAAACGCCACTAAACTTTCAGCAAAATACGACGTCGTTCTATTATATATTACCGGCGTTTTTCTAGGAAACGCCACTAATGGGTAACTTGTTTTAATTTATTTAGATTTATTCTTTAATAAATAAATTTCATTTTAAAAAATTGAAAAGTAGACATTTATTTACTTATAAATATTATTTAGTTTTGTATATATTTTTATAGAAATTAAACATTCACATATATATATTTTTCAAAATTTTTTATGTTTTTAAATTTTTGTGTTTTTAAGAATTAATAAAGATTAACTTTAATTAAATTTCGATCAGGTTTTTAATTAAAATTCAAATTCAAATCAAAATACAAAATAAATTTATTGTTATTCCTAAATTAAAATAGAGAATAGTTAGGTAATTATTTTTATAATTTTTGATTTATTATAATTTATTTATATCAATAAAACTAGATTTTATGATTTATTATAATTTCTAAATTTTAATAAACTTTTAATCAATAGTAAGTGCTTCCACTAAATATTATAAACATAAGATTTTACATTAATATTTACATGAATACACGTCAATATATATATCCTTATGATCAAATAAAGTATCAAGGTTTAGATTTTTATGGTTTAATAATATGCCGAAATTTAATTGGTTAATAGTTTAGTGTTTGCAGTTTAGGAGTTTATGGTTTAGTATTTAGAGTTATGATTTAGGGTTTAGAATTTAAATTTGATATTTAGAGTTTAAGGTTTAGGCAGTGTAGGGTTTATAATTTAGGGTTTAAGGATAAAGAGATGTACAATCGATTTAATTTGTAGCATATATTTTTATAATTTCTTAATGATTAAATGAAATCTGATATTCTATCTTCATTCCATAAACCCTAAACCTGTGAACCTTAAACCATACACCCACAAACCCATAAACCCAAGCCCTAACCCTAAACTCTAAACCACAGACCCTAAACCCTAATTCATAAATCTTGAAATACTAAACTCGAAATCCTAAAACCCTAAACCCCTAAACCTTAAACCCTAAAACCCTAAACCCTAATTCATATATTATAGCCTTAAACCTTAAAACCCTAAAACCCTAAAACCTAATTCATATATTATAACCTTAAACCTTAAAACCCTAAACTCTAAACCCTAAATCCTAAACTATATATATGCTAAACCATAAACCCTAAACTATGATGATAATTAATTTAATATTTTAAAATTAATATATATCTTTTACGATTATATAATAACTTATTTAATATATAAATTTAAAAAATCCAAAAAATGCTAAAGAAAAACTCTGACATTTAACGGCATTTTTCAAGAAGCGCCGCTAAATGTCTGACTTTTAGCGGCGTTTTGAAGAAGCCCGCTAACGCTTCGGACTTTTAGCGGCGTTTTGATGAAGCGCTTCATCTCGACTTTTAGCGGCATCATTATAGAGCGCCACTAAAACTTTGACTTTTAGCGTTTTTGAAGCGCCGCTAAAACTCGAGACTTTTAGCGGCGTTTTTTAGTAGCGCGCTAAAAGTCAAAGTTTTAGCGGCGTTTTATTGATAAACGCTATATATCATCTTTAGCGTTTATTTCAAAACGCCACTATTTATCATTTTTTAGCGTTTTCCGTCAAATTGCTAGTGTATAATATTTGCGGCGTTTGTATTTAAACGCCACTAAAAACGCCGCTAAAAGTCTGTTTTCTTTGTAGTGCTATGTCGATTAAACCAATATTGGACCATGATGCTATGAAAGTTAACCATTGTAGCTAGCCAACTCGTGGTTAAACTCTTATGACAAATAAAAGTATAGGTTTAAATCTTATTATGTGTGTATGTTTTTCTATATAAAAAATATATAATGATAAAAATAATCTCAAAATAATACAAATTACTTGTACAGGAAGTGTATTTTCATATTTTCCTAACTACGACGTTGGTACATCGTTAACCCGTGACACTAGCATAGTTAGGGCTTTATAATAAGTATAGATATAGATGCTATTTAAACAATTAAAATTAGTACAAAATGAAGGTAAAACAAATTTTAAAAATTTTGTTTGATTAATCAATATAAAGAAAAAGAAAATTGTAACACCCCTAAAATCGTTATGTTATAAAAGTAAGTGAGAATTGTGCATAATGGATTCCTTGGTAAAGTAAAATAAGAAATATAAATGATAAAAGAGAAGGTTGATAGATGCCAAAATAAGTTGAATTAAGAAGTATGTCGTGATGTATTAATTTAAGGTGAGGACTAAATCATAATGATGTGAAAAGTTTTGGCACTCAAGTCTAATTATTCAAAATTAGGGGGTTAAAATGTAAATATGGGAAGGTTGAATGACAAAATTACAAATAACCCAAAAATTCTTGTGACACAAAAATGATAAGTAGGGACCAAATGAAATAAGTGGAGCAATATGAGGGACTAAATCACGGTTTACAAAAAGTGAATAGTGATTCAAAGATGAAATTATAGAGAATTATGAAGGGCAAAATCATCATTTATAAATTTGGATAATTATCAATTATTAAGGTGTAATAATTTAGGATGAATGGTGTTGAAGGATGATTGGTTGGAATAATTTATGATTAATTTATAATTATTTTATTATTAGGTATTTTTATTGATTAATTAATTAATTAATTAATTAATTAATGGTTAAGTCATTAAAAAGGATGAAAAGAAAGTTATCTTCCTCCCCTCCATCATTTCATGCCTCTCCACGGAAGAAAACAAGTTTTGTTTTCTTTACAACTTGATCCTTTTTCTTGAATTTGAGAGAGGAATCCTTGAAATTACACCAAAGTTTTTAGTAGAATAATCAAACTTCCAACAAATCTAGTGAACTTTGATTACAAAATAGAAGGTTGCATGTTCATGTTAGAGGCGAGAGAAAATCAAGCTAAGGCTTGAAATTAAGGGTGCGTTTGTTTGGCTGTAGTTGATTTTCTGGAAAATATTTTCCTCTTTTCCAATGTTTGGTAGCCTGAAAATCTTTTACATTTGGAAAACATTTTCCAAATCACGCGTAAAATCCTTTACATTTTTGAAAATGTCTTACCGTTTCAATTTTCGTAAGACATTTTCCCGTGCTTCTCCTTCATCCAAGTAAGGCCCCTTCTCTTGCTGTTGTTCAATTTCCTTTCTTCATCTTCTACTCATCAGTCCCATATCTTCTTTTCTCAGGTATTTCGTTTCCTCTCTTTCTCTCTTTCTCATGCAATCTCTCTCTCTTTCGCAGGTATTTTGTTCCTGCATAAAGCTCTTTTTTTTGGGTCTTGGCTTAAGGTAAAGCTTTTTTTCTTCTTCTTGTTCTTTACTTTTCTACATTTTAATAGATATTCTTGAAATTTTATGCCTTCCTTCTTGTCTACAATTTTTTTCTTCTGTTTGTTTTTTTTCCTTCTTGTTCTTTAGCCGATTGAAATTTTAACCCATTTTTTTTCTTTTGATCTCTCTTCAGATTCAGCTTCTTGTTGCGGTTAATCAAGATTTTACTGTTGTTTCAGGTAATTCTTCTATTTTTGAATCGAATTTTTGTTAGATTTTTTTGCTGCCTATTCGATGGTATGGTGTTTTGAGAATATGACTGTATGTTTTGTTTAGTTTGTTTCTTCACTTTTTGATGCCAGTTTCTCAGTGCAGTGGCGACCCTTTCGTTAAAGATCGCGGTCTCATGTTGTATCCCATCTATGAAAAAATTTAAAGTTAAATCTATTTGTTTCTGATGTACGTATGCATGCTTTTTAAGGATTGACGTCCTAAGGAACGTTTGGACTCGCTAAGTGCTTACCACTTTACGTATACATTTCATTGTTAGTAATCCATGTATAGCAAAAGAAAAGAAAAAGCCAGTCACATAAATCGATTTGATTTTTTTATTTGTTTCTGAAAGGTAAAGCCTTGGATCAATCCCAGACACGAGATCCCGATTCGATACAAACCCAAAACCATCCTATAGATAACAGGGTCCTCACGATCATTTACGAAACCATGAAAATAATAGAGAGGAGAAAAGTTAAGTAATTACCAGTGGAATTAACTTGTGCACTCTCTGTCTGCAATTAGTTTATCTATATGCTGATGGAAGTATTTCGTACATGTTGAGAATTGGCATAAAATTGTTACAAATATAAGAGTAGGTTTGATTTTCATTGTAATGTGACTAGGATGAGGTTTTAGTATCCTTTACTACCACTTGTACGATATCCTTAAATTAGACTGTTGGATAATTTAATTATGATTCCATTTTGAAGCACAATGATAACATCTGTTTTGTCTTTGCCAACATCTTTTAAGATTGCCTAACTTCCATGTTCTTTTAAGATCTTGTTTGCTCCTATTTCTGAAATTTGTCTCTTTTTTATTTACCAGGCTACCATTAGTATCGACTTTTTATCCAAAACAATGTACCTCGAAGATCGAACTGTTTGATTGCAGCTTTGGTGAGTCTGTTATTGTTTATCTTACCCTATTGTACTTTCAACTTTTATGGGTTTATCTTAACTTAGCGTGCTAATGTATACCCACTTTAGATTCTGCCTCTTTTTCCTTGTATGTATCAAGTATCTTGTTTTAGCATGGAATCACTATTGCTACATGAATTTTGGATTAGCTTCATAAGGTTTCATTGTGTTAATTGGAAGTTTTGGTTTCAAATGTTTGTGGGGGATAGAGTTTTGCTTGGTTTTTTAAGTGTCATGTTTGAAAAGAGTGGCATCTTTGATCTTTATTACAGGGATACTACAGGGCAGGAAAGGTTCAGGAGTCTTATACCAAGCTACATTAGGGATTCCTCGGTGGCAGTCATTTATATGATGTAGTAAGTATGGTATCATTTCACTATGTTTTCTACTTTCACTATCACACTGTATGTTTGCTTGTTCAAGTTATTGTGTTTTATGCATGTTTACGTAGGTAATTACATTGCCAATTTCTAAAATGCATTCTCATGATTTATATTCCCTGCTTAGTTAATTGTTCATAAAAGTGGAATGAAGTTTTACCAACATTTAATTTTGATGGTGTAGGCAGGCAGTCCTTCTTAAATACTTCAAATTGGATTGAAGAGGTGCGGGCTGAAAGGGGAATTGATGTTATCATTATGCTTGTGGGGAACAAAGCAGATGTTGGCACTTGGACAATGTTGTTTTTATTATGTGGTGTACTATTAATTATGCATTTGGATAATATTATTAATTTTTAATATTATTTGTAATTTGGAAGCTTATTTATAAATATTCAATCCTTGTTTTTTATTTTTTAATACAATTACAAATAATTTATTTGACTTTGGTTGTTTTCATTTTATGAAGGTTAGTAATGTAGCTTAATATTGAGTATTATTATATATTTAATTAAATAAATAAATCATTATAATATATGTAAAAATAATTTAAAATATAAAAATTTATTAATATGTATATAAATTTATTAATATATGTAAAAACAGTTTTTCCAGAAAATATTTTCAGGAAATCTGCCAAACAATAGAAAATATTTTACACAGATTCATCCAAACACCAGAAAATATTTTCTGTAAATTATTTTCCAAAAAGTAAATCATTTTCCAAACATCATTTTCCGGAAAATATTTTACTGCCAAACAAATAGACCCTAAGAGAACAAGATAAGAATATCAAAGTTCCATCATGTTCTTGCTAAAAATGTATAAAAATGATGTTAAAGTAAAAATTTCTCATGGGAAGTTTTATGTTCTTGGCGTGTTGTTGAAGAAAGAAATTAAGAGAGTGAATCAAGTAATAAGGAGAAAGGAAAAACAAGTGATTTGAGGTTGGTGATAGGTAAGTACCATTGAATTCTCTTCTTATCAAGGATTAAATAGTGAACTTTGTAAATTTATGGTTAAATTAGAAAAGTAAATTGTATAGATCTAAGTATGTCAAATAAGATATTATGATGAATTATTTAATTAAAGTGATAAGTGATAATGAATTTGAATGAAAGGTGGAATTAGAATAATGTTATGATAATTATTGGATTTTTATAATTAAGGACTAAATTGTACAATATTAAAAATGATTACAATTATTAAAAAGCGTTGAAAATATTTTTTCAAGTGAAGTGTTACATGGAAGAGAATTGATTTGAAATGAATAAGTAGTGAATAATGAATTTTGTGGTAAAATGACTAAATTGCAAAATATGTGAAATTTTTATGTGTTATTATTATATAAGTGAAAATGACATAGAGAGTATGAAATATATGATAATTATGGACAAAGTATTTAGTGAATAAAATTCTTGTGATTATTGTAATTGAAATTACAATTATTATTCAAATCTCAAAATGAGGACTAAATTGAATAAGTGCAAAAATGTAGTTAAATTGTAAAAATTGTGAAATAAATACTAGTATGAATAAAGATCATGGTTAGGCATGAAATGAAAGTGTAAAGAAAATGCTCTTGAAAATTTTAATGTTCGAAATTATATGTTCGTATAATATTAAATAATAAACTAGAATGAAAGAAATGTGAAAGTGTAATGAAATTGTGAAAATTGAATAAAGTCTACATGATTAATTATTGTAAATTCAGTGATATTAAAGTGCCCATGTAGACTAGCGTTGAATTTCGTGGATATAATTGCATGCCATTGGAACCCAAACACTTCCGTGTTATTTGTGATATCACACTTCAATGCCTTTTGTTCTGTTGTACTTCAATGCCTATGTTTCCAGCACTTTGGTGCTTTATGTATCATGATATGTTTCATATATTCATATGGTTCAAATATGTTTATCATGGGCTAAAAGGTCGTGGTAAATGATTTTAGAAAAATGTTTTCATCTCGTTAATCTGTGAAATGATAAAATTAATAACTCAAAGTATTAGTGAATTTTGTAAATATGGAATAACCTATTGACTATTAAGATATATTAATAAGCTATAATAATGTTTACGATAAATAAATAAAAAATGGTATTATCTGAATTCATGGATACTTATTAAGTTTTATGAGCTTAACGCGTTATTTTTCAACGCATAGGTGAAAGATCGGATTGAAAACGCGTAGGTGAAAGATCCGATTGAAGTTATCGTTCGAAGTAGCGACCTCGACACATCTCACCACATCATCAATGCTTGGGAGAAAAAGGGGTTTGAATTAATTTCATTGTATAGAGTATGGCATGTACATAGGTAAATTAATGAAGAAAGAAAGAAAGTGTCTAATTGTTCTGACATTTGAATTCAACATATTTTGAATAGTAAATATGAGGTATTACATAGTTTATGAGTGTTGATTATTGTTTGAAATAATCGTGGACAGCTTTGATATGATTTGAAGGTGTTTGAAAATAGAATTCTCAGGTCTCCTATCTTGGGTCTCGTATGGAATGTGACTTGAGACATAAGAACTTCAAAGCTAAAAAGCTATAGTATCAAAGTCATGTCTCGAGAAATAAGCCCCTTTGTCTCAATACATGCACTCATTTGTCTCGTGACATGACAACTTCGAAACTAAAGTTCTATAGTAATATGACACTATCTCAAGACATATAGATCTAGAATTGAAAAATTTTAGTTGGGCCAAAAGAAACCTGAAACAAGTTTGAAATAGAATTAAACTTTATTGTTAGTCTAATTAAGTTCTAAAAATGGTAATTTGATCTTAATAAGAGCCCAACTTATAAGTATTTGATAGGACAAAACATGTTTAATGCTAAATGTGGCATTCATTATTTGAGTTGGGTGTTACAAAAATAATTAACTAACTATTTATTTTGTAAAATAATTAATTTATAAAGAAAGAAGAGAAGAAAAATGATATTTTACATATGTATATTTTAAATTTCCTTTCTTAGCCTTTTTCTAAAATTGGGTAAATAAAATTATAAGAAGTTAAACAAAATTAAAAAAATAAATAAATTGATTGGATAAATGATATTTGGTGACTCAACTATTGTCCAAATAGAATATATTGGAAACAAAACCCATTCAAATAGTAATGTTTGATTTGTAAGATAAAAGGGTAAGCTCAAATTCTAATTACTTTCCCATTCTTAAATCAATTCATGATTAGTTACAGAAGAAGATGAAAGAGAGAGAATATTTCATGATCTTATGCTTGATCTTTAAGCTTATTTCTTATTGGATGTTGGTGTAAGAAGCGATATCATATTGTATGAAGTAGAGTGTATAATGGCTGTCAACTAACATATTTGTCTTTATTCATATTATGGTCTAACAAATTTTAATTTAGATAATTAACCATATTTCATTTGTTTCATTTTATATTTAAAAGTCCAAAAAAAAATTCATTATTTCAAGTCAACCAATTTATATTTTTATTTAACTTTCACTTTAATTTTAATTTTAATTTTGTTGTAATCTATACTATATTTAAGTTTATAGCTGAGTTGTTATAACAACTCAACATCAACTCTTGAGCACCACCTCGATTAAAAATTGACTAAAAGTTTCATTCTTTTTAGGCTTTATTCATGATTTAGCCTCTAAGCCATACCCATTTTCCTATTTTGGTACATAAAATATTTTATCTCAAATTGCAGGGGCGTAGCTAGGGGGGCTGGCATGGGCCCGACCCCCCTAAAATGTAAAATTATAATTTTGGCCCTTAGAATTTTTAAAAATTTTTAAATTAATAAAGGTAAAATTATACTTTAGCCCCCCTAAAATTATAAAAATTCTATTTAATCCTTTACAAATTACAAAAATATAAACTATAAAAAATTAAAATTTTATCTATCCCTTAAAAAATTCTTCTGACTTCGCCTCTGTCAAATTGGTATTTAACTTTGTATTGAAACCTAACAGCTAATAACTTAAAAAATGTCAACCAATCAGAACACCTCAGATCATCAATGATATGATGATAGGTTAATTGGTGAGGCATCTGACTGATTGTTGACTAAGTTGACCGACCAAAATTGTTAACAATTATTTAAAAATTATAAAACTATTTTAAATAAAAAACTTGCAAAATGTTATATAGAAAATTTAAAATTTATTTTAAAATATAAAAACATTTAAAAAGTATTTAAAAATTCTTAAAATGTAAAAATATAATAATTATAATAATTAACCAATATATTTTTCCAAAAATTCAAATATATATTTGCAAAAAAGAAAACTCAAAAAATAGATACAAATTATGAAAATTCGAAAAATATATCAAAATTTTAAAAATTGGTTAAATTTACAAAATTACAAATGAATCTAAAAAATCGAATATAAATAAATTCTAGACAATTGTAATAACTTAAAAGAATTGCAAATATATATATATATATATATATATATATAATTTCTAAAAACTTCTTAACAATTTAAAAAATCTAAAAAATTATATTAAAATTTGGTCAACGTCTATCATCACCGGTCAACAGTTGATGAACCCCAATTAATGATGGTCAATGCCAACTATATATTTTTAAAATGTATACTTTTTTAATTTTAAAAATTTATTTTTATTACATAAACATGAAAATCATGTATAGTAGTGACCTGTGGTACATTTTAATAAGCGTAACATGTCAATTGATTTATAATGTTATTATAGAAATTATAAAAATTGAATTCAACCGAATAATAAAATTATAATTTAAATATAAAAATGGTGAAAATTTTAAATAAAAAAAAACTGGAAAAAGCCACAATCAGCATGAAGCCATTAAAAATATATTTATGGCGATTCCATATTTCCTTTCCCCCAGTAAATGTAATTAGGGGCAGGCGAGTCTGCATTAATTACATTCCCTACAAAAGCTCACAAGCACATTCACTACAACAACTCATTTATATGTAGGGAGGGTTGGATAAGTTTTTCTTGAATAATTTTATTATAGGTTTTAATAATATTTTTAATATAATATTTAAAATTAATCATCGCTCCTTTTAACTCATAAATAAAAATATAATATAGGGTTTAGTGTATTTAAACGTTTTTCTATCTTAACAATAATATTTGTATTAATCTAGACCTCAAAATCTTAATATCTATACAATCATCAAAATCCTTGCTTCCCTTCTTGAATCCTAACATTTTTACTAAATATCAAATACCCATTGAAAATAATATTTATCCGATAATTAGAAAAATAAAATAAACCTTGATGTAAAAATTTATATTTTGTTTCTACGACAAATATAATAGCAATAACAGATAACTTGTAAGTAAAAGAGTTTAGATTCGATCCTAAACAACGAAGAGTAATAGTATTAGCAAATTTTTTATCCTCAAAAGACTCAAATGAAAAAGCCAAACAAATTATCTTTGCGGCGCACTCAAAACAACAAAGCTTCTGTAACATATCAGTAATAGCATTAGCAAGAAGTGTCATGTTAATTGATATCTGCTTTTCATCACTGAAAACATTTTTAGCTTCCATTACTGTAGCATTTGATTCAACATGTAAATGCAAGTACCATATACTTAAAAGCCTTATACAAATAGATTGAAAATATGCATAAATGATACAACATATAACAAAATTTCACACAATATTCTCGAAAATAAATCTCAAAAGAGTTGTGAAAAAGAATAAATGAACCATTTGTGCAAATAGGAAGGTGAGGATACAAAGCTGGTGCAGGGATTCCAATGAGCTCCTGAACCAACTTTGAGAATTTGATGGGTGTCTGCAGTCATAACAGTTGTGAGTGGATGCTTAAAAGCTCTAGATTTCTGTTAAAAATGTTCAATAATCAAGTGGATATTTTACTAAGTTATAATACGTTATTTGTAGGTGTACTATGAGATGTTAAGTTAATCGATTTGGATAATGTTTATGTTTTACTAGAAACCTCTAAATGTCACGGAGCGTTATTTGATAACGGTCCGAGCTCAATATCGATTAATCCTATTGGGTCACACCTAATGTAATGTGAATATCATTTTGTGTGTGAAATTAGTTAAGACTAATTATTATGTACATTAGTCTGGCTGGAATAGATAATATGTATGTATCTAATTAAAAGAGTTTAATTAAACTAAGTGTATGGTGTATTAAAAGGGATGTATATAAATGTTATGTAACACCCCTTAGTAATGCTCATTAGTGGTGTTTATGAGACTTAATCACAGCTGAAGTTTCAGTCAAATATACACAAGATATGGGCAGAATTTTCAGTTATTTAAGTGTTATTATTGGGGCTATTATAGGAGATTTGTAACTCCCTCAATAATGGGTCATTATAACCACTAATGCTCTAGCATTGATTACTTAGTATAACTGAAAAGTTTTTTTTTTTTTTTTTTTTATAGATGAAGAGAAGGAGTTTTCTTATTATTAAGGGCTTTTCTCATTAGTATTATACATACACTTAGATAAAAAAAAAAAACACAAAGGGTTGTGCACACAAGATAGTTTTAGGAATCGTTCCTACAACTACGAGCTAGTTCTCGGGACGTTCGTGAATCGTTGCGGGGTGGACTTTCAATAGAGAGATTTCGCTTGCGGTCCTCCGTCTTAAAGTGTACTTTTGGGAATTGGATTCACGTGACAAAGGTATAATTTCTAACTATTTCTTGTTATGTTCATTACATGTCAAATAATGGATCTTGGGCATGGGTTTTAGTTTTTCCGCATGATTAATAGTTAATCATATAATTCCTAACGATGGTATCAGGTCCTAAATTATTTGGCATGTTTTGGACATAATTTAGTTAGTTTGCATACCAATATGTAAGAGTGTCATTCCATGTCTTATTTTAATTTGCTAACAAAGTTAAGAACTTTGGGGAGGGGTTATTAAAATTGATTTTAATCACAAAGTTTTGAACCTAGTAATTTAGAATTTTTTAGTAATTTCCTATAAATTGTCTAAATAATATGGTTAACCAAATTTTAGGAATTTTATTTAATTAGCAAATTGTTAGAATTTGATATTATTTAGCTTTTCGATACTTCAATGACAACAAGATCAAGTCTCTTAATGTTGATTTTGTTGTTGTACTCATGTGTGTGATGGCAAGAGTCAAATGGTTAGTTGCTTGTGTCAAATGGTTGGCATGTCACAGTGAGTTAAGGAAAAGAATGTCTTTTCTGTTGATTTACAGTATTCTTTTGTAAGAAAGGAGTTTCTATGCAAGCAAAAGGAAGGCCAAGAGTTGGACTTTGTTGCCTTTGCGTTAGAAAGTTCAAGAGAAAATATGGTTCTCTTAATTTCAATTGGATTCTGATTCAATTGTTTTTAAATGCAAATTAAAAATATAAAAATTAGATTATTATTCATGGTAATTAATTTATATATTGTTTATGTAAATTTTATATTTTAAATTGTTTAAATTGTATGGGCCACTTGAAGATATCAAGTGGGTGAATGTATAACTGTTATGCAAATTTTTTTTTTGAGGTAACTAGTATGGCCCATGATTTACGGTTTGCATACCGTCATTTTGAATGTAATAATTAAATAAATTTAATTATTTAGTTTATTTTATTTCAAAATGTAAAATATTGTAATCCATGGAGATGGTGATCAAGCATCAAATGTGATGGTCAAACATGGAGATGGTGGCCAAGAATGGAGATTCAAGTCAAGCCAAGAAATGTAATGACTCTAGATTTTATGCAATAGATGTGATCTATTAGGTGTAAGGGCCATACTAGGAACCAAACTCTTTAATTTGCTTTCATTTAAATTTTTGTATTGGATGGATGTTTATTTGAATGATTGCATGTTTAGGTTGTTAGTTTATGACTCAAACTCACATAGTTCACATAATGGTTAGAGTTTATAAAAACAACCTAGGTCCCTAAATAATATTGAGTATTTTGCCTTTCCACTTAGTAGCACTACGAAGCTTAAGATCATTAGTTGGGTAGGTTTCGCCAAAGCGGGATGCCCATTTTTTATCCTAAAATAAGTAGTAGGTGAAAAAAAATGGTTAAACTCAACTAAGTAGGTCAAGGGTTGGCACTTAGAGGCAAGTGACTTTTAGATAAAGGGTTATCTAGTTAGCCAAACCAAGGATAATTAGATTATTAAGAAAGAGTTCTTTGCTCACAATCACTAGTTTTAGGTGTCAAGCCAAAGCTTGCTTAAAATTAGTGGGAGTGGGTCTTGGTGTCACTAGATTAATAAGGGATATTTTATATTAATTTAGTGGAATAAATTGGATTTATTCAAGATAATCATATAAATATAATCTCATATGCTTTTATTACTTCTTTTATAGATGGCAAACAACTCTTCAAATAATGTTTCTAGTTTCGGCAATAGGTCTATACTAGAAAAGGACATATTGAATGGATTGAACTTTATCGACTGGTCACGAAACCTAAGAATAGTTCTTAGGCATGAGCACAAGCTAGAGGTGCTTGATATTCCAGTTCCCGAAAAGCTCGCCCTTATCGAGTCTGATCAAGCAAAAGCGGGTTATGAATCCACACTAGAGAAATCTAATGATGTCACATGTTTGATGTTGGCATCCATGGTCCCCGATTTGTAAAAACAATTTGAAGACAAGGATGCTTTTGACATTATGGCTCAACTCCAAGCCATGTTTGGGAAACATGCTAGAGTTGAACGCTTTGAAGAACTCAAAGCCACTCTGGCCAGCCAACTCAAGAAAGGCGATCCAGTTGGACCGCACGTTTTCAAAATGAAGAGTCATATTGAAAACTTGCAACGCCTTGGGGTTGAAATTGGTGAAGAGTTAGCCGTTGACTTGATTCTTCAATCACTCCATGATGGTTTTGGTAATTTTATTCAAAATTACCATATGAACTCTCTTAATAAGAGCATGGGTGAACTTCATGGATTACTCTTGACTGCTGAACGGACTCATCCTCCCGAACCTAAGAAGGATGTTTTTATGGTGAGGAAGGCGAAGGGTGCCTTCAAGAAGAAGACCAAGGCAAAGAAGCCTTCTACTAGTCAAGGCAAGGGCAAGGTTGTTGCCAAGGCCAAGACTAAGCCTAGAGCCACTCCGGACCAAGAATGCTTCTATTGCAAGAAAAAGGGGTATTGGAAAAGGAATTGTCCTAAGTATTTAAAGGACAAGAAGGAGGGAAATGTCGCAACTACCTCAGGTATCTATGTGATAGAAATTAACTTTGCTTCCTCTAATTCATGGGTATTGGATACCGGATGTGGTTCTCACATTTGTTCAAATGTACAGGGACTAAAGAATAAGAGGGACCTTGCGAAGGGCGAAGTGGACCTACGCGTTGGAAATGGAGCTAAAGTAGCTACACTAGCCGTAGGAAATTATGTTTTGTCTTTACCTTCTAGATTGTATTTGGAACTCAATAATTGTTATCATGTTCCTTCAATTAATAGAAATTTAATTTCCATTTCTTGTCTTAATTCTGAAGGTTTTACTTTTGTAATAGAGAATGGTTCTTTTTCTATTTACAAAAGTTACATTTGTTATGAAGTTGCCTATTGTATGAATGGTCTTTACTTACTTAACTTGGACAAAACAAACTATCATGTAGATAATGCAAAACGACTAAAATCAAAAGATTCAAACAAAACATACCTTTGGCATTATCGTTTAGGACACATAAACGAGAAACGCATTCTAAAACTCCACAAGGATGGATTATTAGACTCATTTGACTTTGAGTCATATGAGACTTACGAATCTTGTTTAAGTGGCAAAATGACTAAGTCACCATTTTGGGCGGTGAAAGGGCTAAAGATTTGTTGGGAATCATACATTCGATGTATGTGGCCCAATGAATATCTTGGCTCGAGGAGGGTATCGTGCTTCATTACTTTTCTTGATGATTTAAGTAGATATGGTTATGTCTACTTAATGAAACATAAGTCTGAAGCTTTTGAAAAGTTCAAAGAGTTTCAATATGAAGTACAGAATCAGCTTGGCAAGACGATTAAGGCACTAAGATCTGATTGAGGTGGCGAATATCTGAGTCAAGAATTTATTGATCATCTTAGGAGTTGTGGAATAGTTTCACAATGGTCTTCTCCAGGAACGCCTCAGCTGAATGGCGTGTCCGAAAGGAGGAACCGAACTTTATTAGATATGGTTCGGTCTATGATGAGTTTAGTCGATCTTTCAATTTCCTTCTGGGGTTTTGCACTTCTTACCGCTGCTCATGTTCTTAACCGTACTCCATCTAAAGTTGTCGAGAAGACTCCATATGAGTTATGGACAGGAAAGATTCCTAAGTTGTCTTTTCTTAGGGTTTGGTGTTGTCAAGCTTATGTAAAACGTTTACAATCGAACAAGCTTGAACCCAGATCCGATAAGGTCTTCTTTGTGGGTTACCCAAAGGAGACTAAATGGTATTACTTCTACAACCCTAGCGAGCAGAAAGTGTTTGTGGCTAGCGAAGGTGTCTTTTAGAAAGAGAGTGTCTTTCTGAAAAGTCAAGTGGGAGAAATATTCATCTTGAAGAAGTTGTTCCTCAAGATGAGCAACCACAAAACACTTCTACAGTAGGAGTGGGAGTAGAGATCGTTTCTTTAATGGGAGCTGAGGAAGAGGTAACTCCTCCAGTTGTTGATGTCCCTATTTGTAGGAGTAGTAGGGCAAGTAAACCTCCTAGGAGAGATCTTTTAGAGGGTTACTTAGTTCATGAAGGTCATGAAATCCTCTTATTAGATAAAGAGGAACCGACTACCTGCAAGGTAGCTATGGAGAGTTCAGATTCTGACAAATGGCTTGGAGCCATAAAATTCGAAATGGAATCCATGTACGACAATCAAGTTTGAAACTTGGTTGACTTGCCCGAAGGTGCTAGACCTATTGAGTGCAAGTGGATTTATAAGATAAAGACTGGCATAGAAGGCAAAGCAGTTGTCTATAAGGCTAGACTGGTTGCAAAAGGTTTTAGGCAAGTTCATGGTATTGACTATGACGAAACCTTCTCGCCAGTAGCCATGCTTAAATCCATTCGGATTATCCTAACGATAGCCTCATATTACGACTACGAGATTTGGCAAATGAATGTCAAAATCGTATTTATAAATGGGTATTTAGAAGAGAAGGTGTATATGACACAACCTGAGGGTTTTGTGGATCCTAGTTGCCCTAGGAAGGTATGCAGGTTTCTTAAATCCATTTATGGAAATCCATTTATAGACTGAAGCAAGTATCCTGCAGTTGGAATATTCGTTTTGATGATGCAATCAAACAGTTTGGTTTCATCAGGAACCTCGAGGAGTCTTGTGTATACAAGAAAGTTAGTGGGAGTTCTATTTGTTTTCTAGTATTGTATGTGGATGACATTCTAATCGTAGGAAACAATGTGCCGATGCTCGAGTCTGTAAAGGCTTGGCTAAGCAGTTGTTTCTCTATGAAAGACCTTGGAGAGGCACATTACATTTTGGGCATCCGTATCTATAGGGATAGATCAAAAAGGATGATTGGACTGAGTCAGAGAACTTATATTAATAAGGTTCTTGAAAGGTTCAACATGGTGAACTCTAAGAGAGGTTACCTACCCATGTCACATGACACTTATCTTAACAAGAAGCAGAGTCCCTCGACTCCTGATGAGCTAGAAAAGATGAGTAGAGTTCCATATGCTTCAGCTATAGGCTTTATCATGTATGCCATGATTTGTACTAGGCCAGATGTCTCATGTGCTTTGAGTATGACGAGCAGATTCCAGTCCTGTCCTGGTATGGACCATTGGATGGCCCTCAAGAACATCCTGAAGTATCTTAACAGAGCTAAGGATAAGTTCTTGGTTTTTGGAGGGATGCTTGAGTTATGTGTAAAGGGTTACACAGATGCTAGTTTTCAGACAGATAAAGATGACTTTCGATCTCAGTCGGGTTACATCTTTACTCTGAATGGAGGTGCTGTTAGTTGGAAGAGTTCCAAGCAAAGCACGATTGCAGATTCTACAACCGAAGCGGAATACATTACTGCGTCTAAAGCAGTAAAGGAAGCAATTTGGATAAGGAACTTCATTTCTGAGCTTGGTGTGGTCCTCAGTGTTGCTGGACCAATTCAGTTATTATGTGATAATGATGATGCAATTGTCCAAGCAAAGGAGCCTAGGGTGCATCAGAAATCCAAACATGTGCTCCGGAAGTTTCACTTGATACGAGAGATCATAGGCAGGGGCGACGTGAAAGTATGTGAGATTGACACGGATTATAATATAGCAGATCTGTTGACTAAACCATTGTCTCAGCACAGGCATGAGTTGCAAGTAACAGAGATGGGAATTAGACTTATTGCTGAATAAGTTGTATGTTTTAGTATATTGGATACTTGTATATTTATTTTGTTGGAATGTAATATACATTTTATGATTATCTATAAAAGTTGAGAACTTTATTATTACTTGATTGTGGTTTAAAGTCAAGTAATGTCCAAAATGTATTCTAGAATTTCTATATAGGTTATTAGATTTGATCTAGTAATTGAACCCTATGATGTGAACTAGATAACTTAGATTACATTTTTTGTCCTTAACCAGGTAATTGAGATGGACGCTAATTACCCTTAATGGTTAGAATGTTGATTAGCTGATGATCTCGTTCATAGATCATAGGGACATTGGGTGTCTAGTTAATCACGTTGATAGGAATAGGAGTATTTCTATTTGGACATGACCCATTTTAAGTATTCTTTAAGAACATGTTGTCATAAGAATAACTCAAAATGACTAGTAAATAGAATCCTTTGACCTGAGTTTCTCACGATTACGTATGTGAGAATTAATATTCCTTGACATAGTCAAACGTCATGCCGTAAAAGGGACTATAAAGGTTATGCTTGAGAGTGTTATGAATTACATGACGATAGAGGAGGGACAAGATGGGATTGTCAAACCTTCTTTAGGGTTTATATCTCAGGCCACTCGAAGAGTCGGAATCAGAATGCATGGCCATGCTCAAATGGATTATTGGGATAATCATTTGTCTTTCCATTAAATCTCGAGAATCCGAGAAATGTTTAGACTATATAAGGATGACATAATTTCTTACCTTATGTCTAAATGAGATAGTAATTGACAAGGATTTTAGATTCACAACTTGTTGAAACAAGTTGAGCTAGTGGGAGGCATCCTATAACACTATTATACTTGTTTCTTGAACAAGTGGAAGATTGTTAAAAATGTTCTGTCGAAACCATTTTTAAACGCAGTGTTTTAGAAAACGGGATCGACTTTAAAAATATGAAAATGGAGTCGCCACAGATATTTTTTCGAGGTGTGATCGGATCACCTTGAGATGAATTATTTTAATAAAATATTTTGATTTATTAAAATAATAATTTTGGTCTGCAAAATCTAAGAAAACGGGTTCGGGAGTCGGTTACATACGAGGAAGGGTTAGCACCCTCGCAACGCCCAAAATTGGTACCGAATTGATTAATTAATGTCCTAACGTCGAAAATTTGAAAAGATTTTAGAATTATGATCCATTTACTTAAGATATATATTTGGACAGAATCATATTGGATGCCAAAGCTTCTTATTTCGTAGAAATACAATGCCGTACTTAGTAAGTTAGGGCACAAAATCTTATATTCCGGAAGTTAGGATTTATCCTTTGACATTCAATACTTGTATATAAAAATGAGAAGGGTATTCTCTTATTTGGGTTAAATGAATAATAGCAACCTAGTAAGTTAGGGCACTATTTATCAAAATTCCCGAATACGGAATATTGCCTTTGTTCTTTTAAAAATCTTTTCTCGGGATACTAAAATATCACACTCAGTAAGTTAGTGTGCAATGTCTCCAAGAATCCCAAGAATAAGTTTTTATTTGAAATATTATATATTTTGATTTAAAAGAGAGAAAGGGTACTTGGTTGCTAGGTTTTAAATGAGGAGAATCAAAACTCAGGAAGTTAGAGCACGATTTTCCCGTAACCACTAAACACGAACATTGCCTTATAATTTTGAGTAAAATGATTTTAAAACTTAAATGGTATCGGAGTAAAATGCGATGGCATATACTATGCTGAAGCAATTATTTATAAATGTCATATAATGCAAGTGAATATCAAGCAACCAATAAATATAAAACTAAAACATGATAGCAATAATTATCAAACATTAGATCAATGGTAAAAAATTAATTAATGAGATATGTACAAGTATGACATAGGTAAGTCATATTCTAAACAAACAAAAGCAATTTTAAATATATTATGATAACAAATAAAAACTTATGCATGTAATAATGCATGCAAAGTGCTTAGAATCTATGTAAAACCTCAAAGCCAATGATTTGTATGCAGTTAATAATATATATATATATATATATATATATATATATATATATATATATATATATAAAAACCATAATATATTAACGGGGCTAAATTGAAATAGGACTAAAATTATGAGCCTGTTTTATGGAAAAAATTTAAACAAATTTAAGGACTGAACTACTATACATGTAGACAGTTAGGGACCAGAACAACAATATTTGCAAAACCTAAAACACAGCATTTGATTCGGACTAAATTGAAAAACACGCTTAAATTACAGGGACTAATTAAGCAATAAAGGTGACATGAAACGGAACAAATTAAAAGCAATATAGAACTAGAAGGGACTAGGCGTGCAAATTCCCCATTAATTGCGGAAACACGTGGACCTAAGCTGAAATCGGGTCAGGTCATCGGTTAAGACCATACGGCACCATTTTGGAGCCACAGAAACAGGCCCTAAAGGGTGCCGTTTCCAACGCCTCAACAAAATCCCTAACTAACTTAATCCCTGCCTTTCTAACTCATCACTCAAAACCCTAAACACTCTCCTAATCCCTTTCCCCTTTTTAGCCGCAGAGAGAAATACTCTCTCGTTCATCACCCCATCGCCATCGAGACCGACGAAGAGCAACGCGAATGGAAAACCCTCTGCCTACCACCAAATTGCTATCATGGCTAGCGGCAGTGGTATACGAGTGGTCCGACCGATTTTACCACACCGACTTGAAGCCTCGCTCGTAACCCACATCTAACTCGATTGCGATGGAGCGGATGAAGATTAAACGTTCGTTTGGTATATCGCCTCCTCTCTCCTTTATTTATTATACTAAAAATAAAGCCAAAAAAAACCCGAAATGATGCAAGAAGATGAAACGTTAAAAAGGTAAAGAAACCAAAAGCAACCTTTTTTTGAATATCTCTGCTATTCTTTGTATTGCTCTATTATCTGTGTTTCTGAAAAAAAACAATGGCTGTGGCTCGGCCCTTTTTATAGCAGATCCGAATATATAAAAAATACAAGCTTTTCTTTATGCTTTTTCTATTCTGTTTTTGCCCTCTTTGCGTCGTTCTTTCTGTTCGTTTTGCAGGTCCAAAACGTGGTCTGGGTGTAGAGGGATCGTACGACTTGAGGGCGCGAGAGGCAGTACGTATGCATCAATGAAAGCTTGCGCGTGGGTGAAGTGAGTGGATGCACGCGTGGGCATACGAACAGTCGGGCGTGGAGGCACGCGGTAGCCCAAGTGTTGCGCGTGAGTGGCAACGGAGAAGGTGCCAGAAGCTTCTGGAGCTCTGTTCACCGAAACTGATTGGGCTCTGTTCTGATGTTCGGGTTTTGGGCTGGTGTAGTGGGATTATTTGGGCTAGGAAAAAACGGATAGTGGTTTATTTAGTATTTGGGCCGATTGGGCCTACTGTTGGGTTGTAAAATAAACATTTAGAGACTGTTAATTGTTTTTGATTTCATTTATGCTTGGTTAATTATTGGGCCCGGTAAATTTTGGGCCCTACATGTTCAATAATCAAGTGGATATTTTACTAAGTCATAATACGCTACTTGTAGGTGTACTATGAGACGTTAAGTTAATCGATTTGGGTAATATTTATGTTTTTCCGCATGATTAATAGTTAATCATACTAATTCCTAACAATTTCTTCTTGGGTTACACCTATATTGTTCCTATAATTGTTGTTGATGGGTTTGTCTTTTCGCTTGAAATTGAGTTTTTGTTGGAAATTTTCTGGTTCTTAAGGGATCAACAACAAAGGAAAAATAGTGTTCCTTTTTGCTTCTTTTTGTTGTTGATGGCTTGACAACAACTGTTTGGTAGGTGACGATGTGAAAGCCATGAACCCATTAAGATCAATGCACTGGGCTAAGAGATTAGATTTTTGGACGCAAAGATGGAACACATGAGGTCAATTCTACTATTAGTTTTTGTATGTGTAAGTTGTGAATGCAATCCATTTACTCTAATATGGATTTTCAAAATTTTAAATTTTAGTATTGACTCAAATATCAAATTTTATAAAAATATCACATTCAGTCAAACTTGGGTAGTTCATTGTCGCTGTCATAAGCTATTTTTTGGGAAGGTATTGTTGTTATAAGTTACAATAATCTTGATAAAGGATGATCAAAATATAGTGAAGGGTTAGGCGATGAAGAGTGGCTTTGGTATTGTTGTAGCAATGACGACAACAATGAATTATAAATTTTAGGGCCCAAGATACAATTTTATCATTGTATCAACTAACAATTTTATAATTTTAAAAAAGGATTAAACTGTAATTGTACCAGTTTTGGAGGCCTAAGGTCCCTCCTGCTACAAGTACTTCTCAATATATACTATCAGCTTCTTTTTTAATTTACATCTTCTTTATATTTCTAAAAGCTCAAAATTCACATAAAGCTAATCAGGAGCACCCATTAGCTACTGATTCAGACATTACAGACTAATTATTATAAATGTGGAGCTATTGCGACTCCATGACTGTAGTTTTTTACCGTGAAACTAAAGTGTAAAGGTGAGGGCATGGAAACTCAAGTATGGCTTCTTTTCCTTATTTCCAATCTGAAAGCATCCAGATTTCTGTTGGCACAATGTTGCCACTGCCTCTTTCATTGTTTCTGGTCCGGACACCAACACTCCAATATCAGATCCATTAGTTTCATTCAGGAATTTGGAGAATTCATCTGATGAGATTCCATCATTTCAATGTGTTAGAAAAATATTCACAACAATATCTGATGCTAACATAAACACACTTAAGACCAGTGTAGGTTCTATAAGAATGAAGGGCATATTATATATCTATGTATAAGAGTACCTTCCAAATTAGGCCTTCCTCCAAAATGGACTTCATGTTCCTCCTCTACCACACCTTTCGTCTCAATCGAGCGTAGTTGCTGTACTTTTTCTTCCTTTGAGGAGACAAGTGGTAATTCTTCCTTCTTCAGCCGTTTCCATCTCAAAACAATAGCTACCAAGCTGGTGCATGCTAATGATATGATGAATGAGGATATGATAAGAATCCCAGCAACCCAAGAGGGGCTCTTTTCTTTAGGAACCTTCATTTTGGAAGAAACGTCCAGTTTTGAAGAGTGATGACCACTAGTTTTCTTTCCTGAGGGAACAAAGATGTGGTTTAAACAGATAAGAAAAACCAGGAACGTAATGGAAGCAATTCCGGCCAATGCAGCAGTCCAATACAAGCTTTGTGGTCCATGTATTGCGTAAATTGGACCTTTTAAGCCGAAATGAACCGATTGCACTTGAGATGCCTTATTAAGCATTTCTCCTAGTGTTGCACCACACTGCTTTTCCTGGGTGACAAAAACTTTTAGTTTCAGATGACATATGTTTGAGGGGTGGTTCTGCAGTAGGGAAGAAACTGATTTTAACAAGCCAATGTATTGTGATTTCTTGACAACGTATATCAACTGGATTCTGGATGGTAATCTATATCTGCTACTGCCATTCCCTTGAGTTGCAGCAATTTCATGCAGTATGCTAAGAAATGGTGTTATCCCAATTCCACCAGCAACCAAAAGTAGGTTGTCATATCTGCAAAAGATTTCAGATTTCAACAAAAATGTGTACAGAATTAAGTTCTAGATATAATGAAATCTCATGCTGTATGATTCTTTAGCACACCTCAAAAAGGTCAAAGAGGAAGGACCATAGGGGCCTTCTATTGCAACAGGTATGGATTTCATCTTATCAGCATCAGAGTCTAGCTGAGCCGGTATATTGTCATATAAAGAAGTTGTCCACCGTCCATCACATTTAACTAAAACAGACATTGTATGATGATCAATGGTCGAACTAGAAGTTATGCTGAAGGAATGCCACTGAAATCTGGATATACTCGGTATCTTCATAAATATTATACTTGTTGGGGTATATTTCAAGCCTGAAATGAGTACAAAGACCACATCAAAGAAACTTTCTCAAAATGTTTTCACATGGTATATATTTCAGTAAAAAAAGAATTTACCTGTGTCTTTTGGCAGGATAAGTTCTACAACTTTACAGGGATATAATCTAGCTGAAAGAATATGAGTTTGTGGCAATGATTGTAGGATGCGAAGTAGTTTGTCAAGGCAAAAGAGGAACACTCCGGCGAAGATCATATAGAAGTGTCGATCTCCGGCATGAAGCAAGAAAAATACTAGGAAGATTATGTACAAGTGGTGCATGTAATAGAAGATTTCAAATCTTTTCCTCCTGATCTGAGGAAGTGATGTGAACCACATAACCAACCCCACAACCAGTGTTATCTCTCCGGCAAGGTATATCCGGCCTGTCCTCTGCCATTTTGTTATCTGTTAGTTGTTCAAACAAGTGTCACTGTAAGATTATGTAGGTGAAACTTAACAAGTAGTACGATAAGATTCACTCATATTCACTATGACCTCATCCTGAATGTAGTGGCTAACACCCCAGATGAACAAAGTGCTGGCACCATGAAAAGTAGCAAAGCATATCATAACAGTCCCTAGCCATATATGGTATCTCACAGAAGCTTCAAACTGGATACCAAGTATGCGAAATACGGCCAGTTCCCTCAAGATAGGTAGAAGAAGCAAAGCCAAGCAGGCCTCTGCTAGCAAACCAAATCGAGTTGCCACTCTTAGAAACTTGAGTTGCCATCTAAATTCAAAAGAACACACTCACATATAAGTAACGATGATATTCTTTGATTCTCAGCATCTGTCATTATTTTTTGAATCTTAGTAAGAGATTTTAAGAACTCACAAGTCCAACTTTAAAGATTCCATAGGTGTCAACTTAGTAAAATCGTGAGATATGCGCGTATAAAAGGTCCATGCTAGAAAGAGGATAAAGAGAAATACTGAGAGAATCTCAACACCGGATAAACTGCCCACAAGACTACTTGTAACTAGTGGATTTGAGAAAGCAGCTGTTGAACTCCTTATTTGTCTACTGTCGCAAATTAAATAATTAAGAAGCGAAAGTTAAAGCAAGCAAATATGTATATATATCCACTTCACAAGATGAAAATGGCATAACTATATTACCTGTTTCTTTGCCCCCAAGATTGCAACTTCAGGTACACAAGTCCAATCATAGCCACAGCAATTACAGGAAACGTATACACCGTAAAGTCAAGACCTGTAATACATAATTGGCTGTTAATTCTAACTGGTACAATCATGTTAGAGAAGAGACTTAAAAACAAATATCTATATAGAAAAAATTGGGTTTCTGAATATCTCAAGTATTTACCATAGTAACCAAACACGGTATTTCGAGCACTGCTTTCAGCTACTTTCCATTTTCTGGTCCATAAGTTGGTTGGTTTGAGCAGCCAGAGAGATAGCCAGGCAGTGGATATTAAGATCATCAAGACTTTGAGAAGGATAACAACGGCGGCTTTGCCCATCTCTAATTTGTTTCCAAAATGGTTGCAGGAAGGAGATTGGTGAGTTGCAGTAAGTGTGAGAATGGATCAGATATAAAGAGGTTTGGAGAAAAGATTTGGCTCCACTACCACTAGCAGTCGTCTAGTTACCCCCACTACCTGTAACTATAAGGAAAGAGTGCCCACCATTTACACTTACAAAGTCATTAAAGTTACTTCCTTTGTGGTTGGAAAAAAAGAGAGAGGATTCTTTTGCATATCCAAGGGGCTTGATATTCTAAGTCTCCATTATTCCTATGTTTGACATATATGTTACCATGAGGAGATGCAACTAACATGGGAAAATCTTGTTGTATATATGTGACATATATAGTCCCAAACATGGATTTTCATTTTCAGATTATTGGTATTTATAGGTTTGAATTTTTTTTGAAAGCATTAAATTACAAAAATAATTTTTATGCATGATTTAAATTACATTTGGTTATTGAATTTTAATGGTCAAATATTCAAATTGGACCTAATTTTTAAAGGTTGCTCATATAAAAGTCAAATCTTTTAAAATAGTTATATAAAAATTAATCTTTATAAAAATGCTCAAATGAAGGTTAAACATTTCAAAATGATCAAATAAAGGCCAAATCTTTTTAAAGTGCTCAAATAAGGACCAAACTTTTTAAAAATACTCAAATAAGGGCTTTTTAAATGCTACATATTAAGGCTCCGTTCTTCATTCCATCACAGATGGACTTTTGATTCAAAAGTCCTTTTCACCGAAAAGGAATGAAGAACAAGGGCCGATGGGGAAAATTTTCAACGTTAGAAAGCACTTTTTCGAGATGAAGAAGCCAAAATTTTAGCTTTTTACCGTAAAAGGACTTTTCTTCGATCTGTTACATTTTATCCTTCTCCAAATAGAAGATGCACTTCTTTTTTTCCGGTTCTTTGTAGAGAGGAGCGTGTAGATTATTTGATTTTTTCTTCCGCTTTCTTTCTTTTCGATCTCTCGTCGTGTTGGATTCGATCAATCGATTTTTGGTTGAAGCTTAGTTGAAACATTTTTCACAGATGGTACGCCAAGAAACAACTCAAGCTGTTGAAACCCGATGATACTCGTTGATTGGTCAAGTTTATAGGCTCCTCGACTTTGAAGGTAAAAAAAAATTATTACATGATCTCTTTACGTCTGCTATGGAATTTTTCTTATTTGCTTTGATATATTGGGGTTATTCACTTATTGATTTACTTCATCGATGATCCTAGTACGGTGATTTTGTTTGGTCTCTCGCAATAAATAAGTTTTTACCATGTAAAGGTGATGTTTTGAGGCATTGGAGATGATTGAAACCAATAAATCACGGTTTCCGAGCATAGTTCCATCCTCTCCATTTCACATATTATTATCTGGTTGAAATGTACAACTTTTGGTGTGTTCAAATTAATTGCAAAACAAAGTGTATAATCCGTAATTATGAGATGCTTAATCTTGCTTATGAACGCATAACAATGTAGTTGTACAAATTAAGTAGGTCGAATCATTAAAATTTGTTATTAACAGATTATGAATCATAGTTTTATTTGTTCGCTTTGCTAGTATTCAGGGCATAAAGAATGGATCAATGAAGTGAGATTTCTAGGTGTAGTTAAGCACTCGAATCTTGTAAAATTAGTGGGATCTTGTGCGGAGGATGATGAGAGAGGATTCGAGACTATTAGTCTATGAACTTATGCCTAATAAAAGCTTGGAAGATCATCTCTTATCTCGTATGCATGCACCATTGCCATTGCCATGGTTGATAAGATTGAAAATTGCTCAAGATGTTGCCTGGGCTTGGCTTACTGCATGAAGAAATGGATTTCCGTGTATACTGTTTTAAGGACAAGCAAATTCATTTTCATTCATATATTGTTTAATTCATTGGTTTTGACAATATGCCTATTTTTGCTATGATTTTGCTTTTATCATATTCTTAATTTATGCTTTCCCTTCATGATTTACGTAGCTAATATTTGAGATTTTAAGACATCGAATATTCTACTAGACGAGGAATTTAACGAAGCTCTCAAACTTTGGGTTGGCTAGATGGGGACCTTTGGAAGGATGTGGCCATGTTTCTACATCGATAAGTTATTCCTTTGTCTAGAAATCCATAATACTCTTTTTCGATGTCATGATAACGATTTAATTGTTTATGCCCCGAACTAAAGTGGCAAACTATCATCTTTGAGATGACTTTTAGGTTGGATCGATTGGTTTTAATTGTTTCTTTTGCTGTTTTGGACATGTTTATAAGGTTGTTGAAAGTGACTGAAGCGTATGTCAATTGCCGCAACATCTAGCTCTCTTCCGATGAGGAAAATGGGAAAACTTGTGAGGAACAAAAGATTGTATCTGTTATGGTCCATCAACCTACTTCCTTGAAAATTGATAATTTTGGTAATGTTCTTAGGAAAAGCTTCCCTTTGTAATGGTGTCCGCAAGAAGTTAATCTTGATGTAAAAGATGGGGATATTGATAGTAGTTTCTAAATTTGTGGAACCATTGTCTTTGTAATGGTGTTCGCTAGAAGTAAATGCTTTATGTGTTGCTAGTTTTGTTGTGATTTTGCATATTGTTGAATGACCATGTGAAATAGAAGAAGTAAATTATTATAGAAGTGTCATGAAGATTACCATGTGAAATAGGAGAATTTTCTCTAGAGGAAAGTAGAACTACAAGCTAGAAATTTTAAAATACATATAGACAAGAGGGTAATCTAGGTTCAGTTCTTTCAAGCTAAGATTTGAAGTTTATTGATTTTAAATCAAATAGTAATCAATGATATCATGGTAAACAAATACTTCTATGACAATTTGATTTGGCATGGAATTGAATAGATTAACATGTTTGGATGCTAGGGTCCTTGCAAAGAGATGATTGTTCTAGCTGAACCTTTACTTGTTTATAGGTGGAAGATGCAGCGATTTAGAGGATATGAAGTTCAACTTATCTCCTAGTTTCAAGGTGCTTTTCTATATGTAGTGGTAAGTCATTCATATTATTAGATATATTGTGTTTTTGTCTCAGAAATATCTGGTAGTAAGTGGAATACATAGAAAGGAACAGTTTATTGCCTTTCAACCTGGTGAAATTCATTGCATGTAAAAGTCTATTTATGATTTCTTGAAAATTTCTTATTTTGATGCTAGAGAGGCTTGAGGTTCTTGACACTAATATACTACATTCATTTAATCTTGATTTGATGAATATAGGGTAGGGTTGGATGCATTGGGGTGCATCTTCCTCAATGACTCGTGCACTAGTATGACTGGTAGTACTGATTGCTTACTTGCAAGACTATTTACAGAGAAATTTTTTGTTTGATCCTACTTGGGAGTTGGGAGAATGTCATTTAATATTTGATTTGGCTTAAGTTTATCTTTGTTGTTAATGTCGGATTGTTCAATATCCGCAATGTATATTCTAAAACCATTCAAGCTATCATGATTTCTAGGAAATATTTCGGATTGCTTGTGAGGTGCTCAAAACTTGGGATTTTGAGTAATTTAATTGGGATTTGCTTTATGGCTTTAGTTTTCCGCTGAAAATTGTAAAACACTTGGAGCCTCTATTTTCCTTCATATTTTCACTTGAATGCTTTCATCTGCATAAATGTTGTTTCTATGCTTGTTACTATTTTAGTGTTATTTCTTTTAGTACCAAGTGAAAATTGTTTGAGTTTTTTTTTCGACATGTTGCAACCTCCTCCTTTATCCAAGCTTAGGACCTATTGTTTCACAAATATTTAGTGTTTCCACAGTGAGTTATTGCGAATATGCTTATAATTCCTTGTTAAATGTCTTGCCTTGTTATGCTAACTCTATTTTTATGACATATCTAGATTGTATTGGGTTGTGTACCTTTTGAGGCTTGTATCTTGTTCAATTTTTCTATGCTCTGTTCTAACATTCTTTACATTTAGTTACTTTTAGGGCCCATCATTTTAGCATGTAATTCTATCTTCTATTCGAGCAATAAACTAGAAACATTATCCTATTGTTTTCTTATTTTGAAATTTCACTCATCCTATTTATATATGTTTATGTTTCCTAATATCGCCCATATTATCAAATCATGATATGTATAAAATCTTGAAGAAACTTGGTTTCACCTTCATCATATATGTGCATTGTAACAATGGTATTTTCTTTGGGTACCTCAATTGGTGTTCTTAGGCAGTTATATGAACCATTCTTTATGTATTGCGATAATGGCATCGTTTATTTTAGAAATTTGAGTTGCACTAATACTATTGATTCGTAAAATGCGCATGGTCGAGAAAGTCTTGATGACAACGGCGATGATGGTGGTGATGATGACGGTGAATCAAGCAATTTAAGTGGTTTTGAAATGGAATTAACAAGAGATGCTATAGCCTCTAGTTTAATGAATTCACTTTAAATTGTAAATGCTATTGTAAATTTTTTGTATTTATATTTGGTATATAAATATTATCCGCTTTTGAAACTTTAATCTAAATATATGTAATATTTTAATTTGTTACGTTTACGTTACGTTTTTTGTTATGTTAATATCTAATATGAGTTTTACAAATGTGTTAAAAGCATTAAAAATAAAAAAATAATTTTAAAATAATACAATTGTGTCAATATCTAATTACAAATATTTAATTATTATATTTAAATATTTAAATATAATTTATATATTCTAATTAAATTTAATAAATAATTAATATTAATTACTTAGAAATATTTAAAATTAATATTATTTATTAAAATATTAACAATAAATTGTAATAAATTATTTTTTATATTTTTGCTAAAATATCATAAAATTAACTAATTTGAACATTATTTAAATAAATATTTGTTACTTTATAATATCATGTCTAAAATAGACATTTTACTTCTCAAAAGTACTTTTTGACAGCAATGCCAAACACTTAAATTTTTCATAAGCACTTCTCAAAAGTACTTCTCAAAAGTACTTTTCAAAAGCACTTCTCAAAAGCATTACCAAACTGGCCCTAAGTCTCAAATTATGTTTATATTATTCTCTTGTTTTCAAGCAACATCTAACTCTTCTATAGTGCATTTTATTCTAAAAATGATAAAATTCACCTAATTTTTACTCAAATTGGGCTAGAGTACGTGAAAAATCTTTATTTGAACATTTTTGTAAAGGTTAAACCCTTATATGACCAATTTTAAAGGTTTGGCCTTAATATGAACAACCCCTAAAAAGTTGGGCCTTAATTTGAGTATTTAGTTAACTTTAACTTGTTATATTTTGATTACTAATGTTATCGATTTATAATATTTTAATCATTTTGTTGTTACTCGACATTAAAAATGTTAATACCATAAAATTAAACAAGTTTTTTAACTTTTTTTTTGCTTTGAATTCTTCTCTCGTCCCTTCTTATACCTTGTTCCTAGTCCCTACCAAGCCTTCAACTCCAACTACCATCACCTCCAGTAGTAGCCTCTAGCTCTGGCCATCTTCATCTCATGCACACCGGCACTTAACTCTCAACCATAACCATTTCAAACCACCATCTTCACCATTCTAGCTCCTCCAACCGAACCAACAACCCCAAATTTACACACAACACATTTTCTCCGATCTCACCCTCTGTCATAACTCAATTTTCTCAAGCCTCATAATATTCATTACTACTATCTGAAGGCATTATTACTCTTTTTATAATAAAAATTTAAGTTATAATGGTGACGGTGATAGTGAATAGTGAGCAAAGTTCATTATTTTTCCAAAATAAAAGGGGAGAAATACATAATTTTACAGGAAAATGTTAAGCAAAACCTCTTTAACTACCTTTATATTTTATTTAACAATTCAAATTCTTCGAAATATCTTAAGAGTAAAGACAACCCAAGAACCTGATTATATTTCGGGGTTATTTTCACTTTTACTTTTGTGAAGTGTTATTGTAACTTGTATTTGGAATGCAAAACAAGGATTGTTCTAAACAAGTGTTAATTGTTCTTGTTCTCTATAACTGTTCTGTGGTGATGCTTTTTTTGAAAAAAAATTCTCTTAAAAAAAAATATAGTTGTTCTAAATAGAAGTTGTCCTTAAAACACAATAATTTTAAACAAGGGTAATTTCGAACAATAGCTTTTCTCAATAGGAACTGTTCTCAAATGACATCTATACCGAATGATAGTTGTTATAAATTAGTGCCCAATTCTAAATATAATTATTCTCAAATAACGATTATTTTGAACAAAAATAAGAGATATTAAGCGAAGCAATACTTTTACTTGTTCTGAGTTAGGTAGTACAGTTTCTTACTAAATATCTATATCTACCGAATAGAGATTTTTCATTTTCAGATTATTTTATGAACATCAGTTGGCAGGTTAATTGGTAGTTACTGGTTCAATTTTTGTTTTTTTTTTTTTTGTTTTTGGTAATTAGTAAAATGATGGGGGTTGTTGCAGCACAGACAATTTAAAGCCGGTGAAAATTAGCTGGAATTTAGCTTAAATAAAAATGAATTAAAAACGTATTCAAAAAATTCTTATAAATTAGTAAATCTATTGAGCTTTGGCCTACAATGCAACAAGAGACCATCTATAGCTCAATTGGCAGACCAGCATGGATGATGATGAACCAAGTGCAGCTATTTATTTTGTTCATTTTGTTCCTATGTAACTTAGTTTAATTTCTTTGCAATTTGTCCACAGAGTTAGTAGGAGTAGATTTTGATGTGAATTTGATGTAATAGCTGATATGCCAGCTTACCTTTGTGTGTAATTCAAGTTTGAATTAGTCATGCATTAGTGGGAGTAGTTATGTCATTAGGTAACCGTCCAATTATAATGTAACCTTCATATATTTTCAAATTTTCAATGAAAATGTTGTTAAGTTTTCAGTTATCTTTTATTCAAATTTTTCTTTTCTGTTGTTCAAGTTTTTGTTCTCTCGTTTTGCTTCCTTTGATCACATAACAAGTTTAAGTTTATTTTGCTATGTTGCTGCCAATATCCAACAAATGGTAATCAGAGCCTGTCATCTTTGAGGGCCTCTGTTGTTGGTTGTTTTTGTGAAAACAAAAGCTTGAGAACAAAAAAATTGAAAGCTATTGAGTTTGTTTCAGCAGAATGAGCTTCACACCACCTCCACCACCATTGTTTGCTAGAGAGAACTACCACATTTGGGTGGTTAAAATGAAAACATACCTTCAAGCACATGATTTGTGGAATGTAGTTGAAAATGATGTTGAACCACCTCCATTGAGGGCCAATCCAACCATTACTCAGATCAGGCAGCACAGTGAAGAATGTGCCAAGAAGCACAAAGCAATGGCTTGCTTGCAGAATGGGGTATCTGATGTGATCTTTACTAGGATAATGGCCTGTGAATCACCTAAGCAAGCATGGGAGAAGCTGAAGGAGGAGTTCATGGGATCAAATAAAATAAGGCAGCAACAAGTGATCAATCTCAGGAGAGATTTTGAGAATCTAGAGATGAGAGAATCAGAGACCATCAAGCAATACTCAGACAGGATAATGGCCACTGTCAACAGCATAAGGCTTCTTGGAGAAGACTTCAGTGAGAACAGAGTTGTTGAAAAGGTGATCACCACACTTTTTGAGAAGTTTGAGTCTAAAATCTCATCACTTGAGGACTCGAGGGATTTGTCAGCCATTTCATTGTCTGAGATGATAAACTCATTGTATGCACTTGTGCAAAGAAGGGCTAACAGGTAGGAAGAGCATCTAGAAGGAGCTTTTCAAACAAAGGTCAAAGAAGACTCAAATTCAAGTCAGAAAGGAAAGAAGCCTTGGCTCGATAAAAGGGAGAAACCAAGGAGGGATTCAGGCAAGAAGAGGTTTCCACCATGCATTCACTGCAAGAAAACCACTCATTTGGAAAAGAACTGCTGGTATATACCAGACATTCAATGCAGAAGCTGCAAAACAAATTGGCCATATTGAAAAAGTATGCAAAAAAAAAGGGAAGGCACCAGATCAGCAGGAAATGCAAGCTCCAGCTGCAGAGGACCTTCAAGCTCAAGAGGAGCATGTTTTCACAGCATCATGCTTTGCAACCTTAAGCAAGGCCAAAATGGAGTGGCTAGTGGCTAGTAGCTACACACACCATATGGTAGCTGATGAAAAGCTGTTCAAGGACCTTGATAGAATTTTTGCCTCAAAGATCAAAATTGGCAATGAGAATCTGATTGAAGCTAAAGGTAGAGGCAATGTGGTGATTGATGCTTTGTTGAAAGCACCAAAAATATCATATTCCCTGTAAAATAGTAAAAATAATAGTAAAGGGAAGTAGGGTCGAATCCTCAGGGATCGGATTGTACGAATGATCGTTTCTTGAAATCCTAGGCAATTTTTTTGGCCAAGAAAACCCGCGTTCCTGAAAAATAAAAAAATAGAATTAAGAATTTCGATCTGAAAAATAAAAATAGAATTTAAATTGAATTGAAATTGCGAAGTTAAATAAATTACGAAAATTAAAATGAGGAATATGAAAATAGAGTTTAGGGAATAGTAAGTTTCTTATGTGGCGAGATTCTAGCCTCTGGTTGTCTCTTTCTGCCTTGGGTTCAATCCTTGGCTTTTAAGTAACCCTTCTCAAGCAGGATAAGCCAATTATAGTGGAAGAGGATGCCTACGACCACTAGCTCCAAGAATTTAGACTTAAAATTTGGCGGAGCCTGTCTCTAGCCAAGAATCGCTTTTGTGGGACTATCTTTTGCTAGATCATCACTTCCCAACGACGAATACTACACCGTTTTGTCTTTTGGATTCGCCAACCTCTGACGTAGAAAGCCAACGAACCGACTGTGCAACCTTTCCAAAACATACAAAGCGGCCGCCTTTGCATACGTTGAAAAGTTTACTTCTTAAGGGACATGGACGGAAGCGTCAGCCTCGTAGTGCAGAGAAACGATGAATACTTGGCGAGAAGGTTAAGTACGGATTCTAAGCCTCAAGAACCTTTTTGGAGAATTCGACAGCCTTCAACTAGATGGGTTTAGTGGCTCATGGTTGTGGTGTAAAAGAAAATAATTATAAAAATGGAAAAGGGAATTTTATTGAAGAAAATATGGAAAGAACAAAAGCCTAGACTTTTGAGGGGAGAGTGTTTACAGAAAAAAGATGGATGCATTTTAAGTCATTTCACCCTTTATTTATAGCTAGGGGAGATAGTCTAATCCTACTTAAACTCCCAAAAGATAAATACATTTAATTGAAGATAAATAAAATAAAATCCTAAAATTAAATAATCCTTAACAATTATCTTAATATTAATTATCCTAATATAATCAAAATAGAATTTGATAGAATAAAATCTCTTCTTTTTTTCATTTCAACCCTTGTGTCCTCCATGCTTGCACTTTTGGCACCAACTTTTCCTTGTTTCGCACATTGGCCTATTTTATCTCTACATTAATGCTTTTGGCCCTTAATTTCACTTTTACCTCCAATTTAATCCTTATGAGATAAAAGATCATAAATAGCTCAAATTAGCAGGATCATACTCAGAATAAACACATAATTAATACATAAAAATACGTTATTCTAGAGTATTATCGGTGATCAACACTAGTTCAGGTAACAAAGTAATTTCTGATGTGCTTTTTGTGCCTGACATAGATTAAAATCTGCTTAGTGTTGGACAATTAGTAGAAAAAGGTCACTCACTTGTCTTTGAGAATGGTTCTTGCATTGCTAAAGACTCACATGGTCAGGAGTTAGTCACAGTAGCAATAACTGATAGATGTTTTATGCTTGATGTAAATCTACTTGAGAAGAAGGCTTACACCAGTCTTATTGATAGTGCTGGCCTATGGCACAAAGGTTTAGGCCATGTGAACTATAAATCACTTGACTTGCTACATAGATTGAACCTAGTAGAGGATATGTCTAAGGTTGAAGTCAAAGGCACTGTCTGTGAAGTCTGCCAGTTTGGTAAGGAAGCTAGATTGCCTTTCCCAGTTAAAAAGGAATAGAGAGCTCGAGAGAAGCTTGAGCTGGTTCATTCTGATATCTGTGGACCAATGAAGACTCATTCCACCAATGAAAGCATGTATTTTGTGCTATTCATTGATGATCTGACTAGATTTTGCTGCGTTTATTTCCTGAAGCAGAAGTCTGAAGTGTTTGAAGCCTTTAGAAAATTCAAGACTCTAATTGAAAATTAGACTGGTTGCAAGATTAAGGCATTGAGAACTGATAATGGCACTGAGTACCTATCTGAAAGGTTTCAGAAATTGTGTGAGTAAGCTGGGATACACCATCAACTAACTACAATTTATACTCCTCAACAAAATAGAGTATTGGAATAAAGAACAGAATAATATTAGACATTGCCAGATGCTTGCTATTTGAGAGCAAGCTGTCAAGCAAATTTTGGTCTGAGGCTGTCAATACCTTAGTATACCTGCTCAACAAGTTGCCAACACATACTGTTAAGGACAAGACCCCTTTTGAAGCCTGACATGGACACAAGCCAACTATTTTACACTTGAAAGTGTTTGGTTGTGTCTGCTATGCTCTCATTCCACCTGAAAAGAGAACTAAGCTTGAAAGAAGGGTTGTTCTAGGGATAGTTGTTGGTTACAGCAACACAAACAAGGGTTATAGGGTGTTCGATCCTGCAACAAAGAAGATTTTAGTGAGTAAGGATGTAAGGTTTGATGAATAGAAGGTTTGGAGTTGGAATGATTCAAATGCAAGTTAGATTGAAGAAGAACAACTAGACAACAACTTGGAAATAGCTAAAATGAGTCTAGCAATGAAAACCTTAATGATTGTCCTGTGAGAGGCACTAGAACTATTGCTAACATCTACCAAAGATGTGATGTTGCAATCGTTAAACCTTCAAATTTTGAAGAAGTTGCCAAAGACAAACATTAGAAGAAGGCCATGGAGACTGAATTAGAAATGATCCACAAGAATGACACTTGGGAATTTGTGGATAGACCAACTTATAAGAAAGTTATTGGTGTCAAGTGGGTGTTTAGAGCCAAGTATAATGTTGATGGCTCACTGAATAAGCACAAGGCAAGACTTGTGGTCAAAGGCTACAGCCAACAATATGGCGTAGATTTCATGGAGACATTTGCTCCAGTGGCAAGGCTAGACACCATCAAGCTTCTGTTTGCCTTAGCTGCTCAGAAACAGTGGAGGGTTCACCATTTGGATGTTAAGTCAGCATTTCTTAATGCTTTCTTAAAGAGGAGATTTTCATTGAACAATCAGATGGGTTCAAGGTCTTAGAAGAAGAAGACAAGGTTTATAGGCTGAAAAAGGCATTGTATGGCCTGAAATAGGCACCAAGGGCCTGGTATGATAGGGTAGACACTTACCTATCTAGGCTCGGGTTTGAGAAAAGTGTTAGTGAAGCAAAACTCTATGTGAAAAAGTCAGAAGGTGAAACCTTGCTGATTGTATCTCTCTATGTTGATGGTTTGCTTGTAACAGGAAGCAAAGATGAATTGATTTGTGAATTCAAAGTGCAAATCAAAGAAGTTTTTGAAATGACAGATTTAGGAGTCATGGCATACTTCCTTGGCATGGAAGTGAACCGATTTGATTAAGGCATTTTTATTAGTCAACATGCCTTTGCATTGAAGATTCTTAACAGATTCTGTATGTTGAATTGCAAAACAGTCAGTACACCAGTGGCTCTAGGAGAGAAGCTGACTAGCAGTGGGGATCAAGTAAGGGTTGATAAGAAGGAATATTGAAGTCTAGTAGTCTGTTTGCTATATTTGACAGCAACTAGGCCTGACATTATGTTTGGTGTTAGTCTCCTATCAAGATTCATGCACTGCTGTGATGTTATTCATTTCAAAGCTGCTAAGAGGATACTAAGATATGTGAAAGGTACTTTAAGCTATGGAGTTAAGTTCAAGAAGAAGAAAGAGCTTAAGCTAATAAGATTTTTTGACAGTGCTTGGGCTGGCTCAGTCGATGACATGAAGAGCACCTCTGGCTACTTCTGAACCCTTGGCTTAGGAGTTTTCTGCTGGAGTTCAAAGAAGCAACAAACTGTTGCTCAGTCCACAACTGAAGCAGAGTACATTGCAGCAGCTACAGCTGTAGCTGTTAATCAAGCTATTTGGCTTAGAAAGCTTCTATGTGATTTAAATGAAAAACAACCTAAACCAACTGAAATCATGGTTGATAACCAATCAGCAGTTGCCATAGCCAAAATCCAATTTTCCATGGCAAAACAAACAATTTCAAGATTAAATTCCATTTTGTGTGTGAGGCTAAACAAACAAGAGAAGTAAATCTGGTCCATGGCACCTTAGAGAATCAACTAGCTGACATTTTCACCAAGCCATTTGGAGCTACAAGGTTCGAAGCTTTAAGGAGCAAAATTGGTGTTTGTTGCATACAGTCCAAGGAGGAGTGTTGAGCTTTGGCTTGCAATGCAACAGGAGACCATCTGCAGCTCAACTAGCAGACCAGCATGGATGATGATGAACCAAGTGTAGCTATTTATTTTGTTCATTTTGTTCCTATGTAACTTAGTTTAGTTTCTTTGCAATTTGTCCACAAAGTTAGTAGGAGTAGATTTTGATGTGAATTTGATGTAATAACTAATATGTCAGCTTACCTTTGTGTGTAATTCAAGTTTGAATTAGTCATGCATTAGTGAGAATAGTTATGTCATTAGGTAACTGTCCAATTATAAGGTAACCTTCATATATTTTCAAATTTTCAATGAAAATGTTGTTAAGTTTTCAAATTTTACTTTTCTGTTGTTCAAGTTTTTGCTCTCTCGTTTTGCTTCCTTTGATCACATAGCAAGCTTAAGTTTGTTTTGCCATATTGCTGCCAATATCCAACAAAATCCCTAGGAAAAAGTACTATCGTTATGAATTAGTAATTTCTTAATTTAAATATTGTAAAACTCTAACGTGAAAATCACTTCCAATAATATTATGGATCGACCCTACTTCCGTGCCACGAGTTTCAAGAAATAAAGCTTCAATCAAGCTGTAAAAATTGATGTGCGGTATGTTTACTTCTTTAGAAAACACATTATAACAGTTTTTTTCCCAATAGATCATCAAGTAAACCCAGATAAAAAAACATCATACGGGTCTGGGTTTTTATTATGAAAAACCATTGAATCAAAACACAGTCTTCAAGCTTTTGTTTTCCCTTTCCATATGATAAATCCCCACAAATTCAGGTTCTTTTCTTCTTCTTTTGTCTTTTTATTTTCACTCCTCCATTTCTTACCGTTTTCGCATACTCTGAACTTTATTTCAATCCAAAACGACCACGATGGTGACCAGATTCCCCACCACGAAACTGGACCCAAGATTTCATATTTAATAATTCCATGAAGTTTCGTTGCATTCCAAGGGTTTTGATTTTTGAAGTGCCTACTGTCGAGATGAAGAGTCAAAGCAAAATCATTTTTATTTTACTGTAGTCAACAGGTAATAAAATCATGTTTCGGGCTATACTCAACTTTTCGCAAATCCAGCGGAACCAGCAAATATTGCTGGTATGGATCGAGAAATTTACCGATACGGAAAATACAACTTGAGGTTCCGATCGGAACATTGTTTGATATAGTTGATCTTATAAGTTTAAACAATTGAGTTTTTATTGAATTATAAGGTTAAAATTTTAATTTAACTCTATAAGTAACTGTTTTAAGTTATATTTTTAAAAAAATTGAAACCACAACCTCACTTCTGGAATTAAACATTTCCAACCCACTTTCTACGTAAATAAATATTTTAATAATTTTAAATTAAATTTATGCTTGATTAACTTATCACATTAATTAAACCACGATATAACTAAAAAAACAATTATGACTGTTAGCAACAACTAATAATCTTTGAAAAGTCAAAGATAATGGCTGTAGAATTTTGGCACCGAATGTCACAAATTAGGCACCGAAAATAAGAGCATTTAATTTGGTTTGAAATTTGGCATGGGTTTAGTCCTTATTAGTATAGGTACTTTGTAAGTTAATTCCTGAACCTCAACTATAAATAGGCCTAACCATTTTTCATTTTCTTCATCCCAAAATTTGCCATTCTCTACTTAAGGCATAGTTCTCTCTACCTATTTGTAAATTTTCACTTGTAATTTTGGAGTGAAATATATTTGGTAGTGCCCGAGGACGTAGGTAAAATTTGTCGAACCTCGTTAAAATTTTGGTGTTCTTTATTATTTATTTTTCATATTTTGTGAGTGTGATTGTAGTGATTTATTGTGCTATTAAATTACGATAGAGGAATATTCTGGCTAGGAAAGACCTGGTACTTAAGTGATCCTTGTGATCTACCTCTCTTTCTTGGGAATTGAACTTAGTGTGATTTTTCAGTACAATAATTTTACTTTTTTACACGCTTCTGCACAACAATTGGTACCAGAGCTAGATTCGTACTTGGGGAATACGACCGTTTACGGTACTGTTCATGTATACAGTAGCTGGGATTGAGGAGAAAAATGGCAGAGGCATCGTCATCAGCAAGGACTACTGTGACCAACGCAAAATTTAAAGTAGAGAAATTTGATGGTACCAATAATTTTGGTATGTGGCAATGTGAGATCCTAGATGTCTTATGTTAGCAAGAGCTGGATATAGCCCTTGAAGAAAAACCTGACAAGATGGATAACAAGGTGTGGGCCAAGATTAATAGACAAGCGTGTGGTACAATCCGTCTATGTTTGGCCAAAGAGCAGAAGTACTCTGTCATGAAGGAGACATTAGTGAAGAAGTTATGGGATACACTGGAAGAAAAGTTTCTAACGAAAAGTCTTGAAAATAGGCTTTGTATGAAAAAGAAACTTTTTCGATTCACCTATGCTCCCGGTATGTCGATGAATGACCATGTGAACTCATTCAATAAAATTTTAGTAGACTTGCTAAATTTGGATGAGAAATTTGAAGATGAAGACAAGGCATTATTGATGTTGAATTCCATTCCTGATGAATACAATCATCTTACCACCATATTGCTTCATGGGAAGGACACGATCACATTTGATGTAGTCTGTAATGTGCTGTATAGATCTGAGACTCGAAAGAAAGATAAAAGAGATCACAGAGATACAACTGCAGAAGTCTAAATAGTAAGAGGTCGTTCACGCAGCAGTAAACTTGATAGAAGGGGAAAGTCCAAAGGAGACCCGCCAAAGATGAATGTGCCTTTTGTCGTGAGAAAGGTCATTGGAAAAAAGAATTGTCCTAAGTTACAAAAGGGCAAGGCTATTTCTAATGCATGTGTAGCAGAGCATGATGATGAGTCAGACTTTAGCTTGGTTGGCATGGCAATGGCATGTCCTATAGATGAGTGGATTTTGGTTTCGGGATGTACTTACCATATGTGTCCTAATAAGGATTGGTTTTCTAGTCTTAAAGAACTAGAAGGTGGAGTTATTCTTATGGTCAATGACAATGCTTATAAGACAATGGGAGTAGGTACAATCCAATTGAAGAATCACGACGGCTCAATCCAAGTCTTGACTGAAAATCGCTACGTACCTAGCTTGAAGAAAAATCTCATCTCATTAGGGGCCTTAAAATCTAAAGGGCTCATAATCATTTTGAGAGATGGATTACTAAAGGTAATAGTCGGGAATTGACGGTGATGAAAGGCACAAGAAGAAATAACTTGTACCTTTTAAATGGAAGTACAATTATTGGATCAACATCAACAGTTTTTGGGAAAGATACAGATTTAGAGGCTACCAGGTTATGGCATATGCGATTGAGACATGCTGATGAAAAAGCTTTGCAGACTTTGGTGAAGTAAGGCTTGTTGAAAGGTTTGCAAATTGGAATTCTATGAACATTGTGTTCTGGGAAAGCAGAAGAGGGTAAAATTTGGTTCAGCAATTCACAATACGAAAGAAATTCTAGACTATGTTCACAGTGATGTGTAGAGACCTACCAAAGTGGCTTATTTAGGAGGTATGTACTATTTTGTTACTTTTGTTGATGATTATTCAAGAAAAGTATGGGTGTATCTAATGAAAAGAAAAAGTGAAGTATTTGATGCATTTCTGAAATGGAAGAAGATGGTGGAAACTGAAACTGGTCGAAAGGTTAAACGACTTCGATCAGACAATGATACTGAGTACAAAAATGATCCATTTCTACAAGTATGTCAAGATGAGGGCATTGTGCGACACTTCACTATTCGAGATACACCATAACAGAATGGAGTGGCAGAACATATGAATCGAACTATACTGGAGAAAGTTCGATGTATGTTGTCCAATGCTGGATTGGGCAAAAAATTTTGGGCTGAGGCAGTTACATATGCGTGCAATCTAATTAACCGTTTGCCATTAGCTGCAATAAATGGAAAAACTCCTATAGAGATATGGACTGGTAAACCTGCTACTGATTATGATTCTTTACATGTTTTTGGTTCCACTACATATTATCATGTAAAAGAATCGAAATTAGACCCAAGAGCAAAGAAAGTATTATTCTTGGGTATAACTGGTGGAGTAAAAGGATACCGCCTCTAGTGTCCTAATACAAGAAAGATTGTCTTCAACAGAGATGTGACTTTTGATGAATCAACCATGTTAAAGGATTCACAAAAGGATGACAAAACCAGTAGTACTTTGCAGCAGGTGGAGCTTGAAAAGGTTAATGATGATCCAACTAATATTGGAAGGACAAATGATGAAGAAGTTCTGACCCAAGAACCTCTGCAGCAACAAGATTCAATTGCATATAGGAGGCCAAGAAGAGAGATTCGTAAGCCTGCTCGCTTTGATGATATAATGGCCTATGCACTTCCAATTGCAGATGATGATTCTTCTTCTACTTACACAGAAGTAATAAGTAACCCTGATGGTGTAAAGTGGAAGCAAGCCATGAATGAAGAAATGCAGTCTCTTCATAAAAATAGGACTTGGGAGTTGGTGACACTGCCCAAGGGAAAGAAGGTAATTGGATGCAAATGGGTATATGCAAAGAAGGAAGGATTTCCTGGTAAAAAATAAAATTCAATACAAGGCTAGATTGGTAGCAAAGGGTTACGTTCGAAAAAAGGAATAGACTACAATGAAGTGTTTTCTCCAGTTGTGAAGCATTAGTCTATTCGGATTTTGCTAGCCTTGGTTGTGCAATATGATCTTGAACTAGTTCAGCTTGATGTGAAGACTGCATTTTTATACGGTGATTTGGAAGAGGAAATTTATATGACTCAGCCAGATGGATTCAAGGTTGCTGGTAAAGAAAATTGGGTTTACAAACTGACAAAGTTGCTTTATGGATTGAAACAAATCTCCGAGGCAGTGGTACAAGCATTTTGATCAGTTCATGAAAGGGCAAAGGTACACAAGAAGTAAATTTGATCATTGCGTGTATTTCCAAAAGCTACAAGAAGGAATTTTCATATACTTGCTCTTATATGTTGATGATATGCTGATAGCATCTAAGAGCAAAGTTGAAATTGAGAGATTGAAGACTCAACTCAATCTTGAGTTTGAGATGAAAGATCTAGGTGAAGCTAAGAAGATTCTTGGCATTGAAATATGTAGAGATAGAGCTCATGGCAGAGTTAGCTTATCTTAGAAGCAATATTTGAAGAAGGTACTATAGTAGTTTGGTATGAACGAGTAGACAAAACCTGTAAGTACCCCGTTGGCTTCTCATTTCAAGCTTTCTGCACAACTATCTCCTTCAACAAATACAGAACAAGAATACATGTTGCAAGTTCCGTATTCTAATGTAGTGGGTAGGTTGATGTATGCAATGGTGTGTACAAGACCTAACATTTCACAGGCAGTTAGTATAGTGAGCAGGTATATGCATAATCCTGGAAAAGGACATTGGCAAGCTGTGAAATGGATTCTACAGTATATTCAAAAAATCGTGGATGTTAGATTACTGTTCAATCAGGATAATACATTTGGTAAATGTGTTATTGGGTACGTTGATTCTGACTATGCCGGTGATTTGGAAAACGAAGATCAACCACCGGTTATGTGTTTACACTTGCTGGAGGACCAATAAGTTGGAAGTCTACACTACAGTCTACAGTTGCGTTGTCAACCACAGAAGTTTAATACATGGCTATAACGAGGTGTAAAAGGAAGCTACTTGGTTACAAGGTATGGCTAAAACCTTGGGATTGGTTCAGGAGCATATTAACGTGTATTGTGATAGTCAAAGTGCTATTCATTTAGCAAAGAATCAAGTCTATCATGCACGTACAAAGCATATCGACGTACAATTCCATTTTGTGCGGGAAATTATTGATGAGGGGAAAATTCATCTTTAGAAGATTAAGACTGCAGATAATCCCGCAGATATGATGACCACGGTGGTAACAGCAACCAAGTTCAAACATTGTTTGAACTTGATCAATATCCTGCAAGTTTAACAGTTGAAGAAAGCACTATCAAGTATTGTTGGCAAAGACAGAAAGAATTGTGCGAAGATAAGATTATCCTAATCAAATCTTTAAGGTGGAGATTATTAGCAGCAACTAATAATATTTGAAAAGTCAAAGATAATGGCTGTAGAATTTTGACACCGAATGTCAAAAATTAGGCACCGAAAATAGGAGCATTTAATTTGGTTTGAAATTTGGCATGGGTTAATTGCAATTTTGGTCCCTATTAGTATAGATACTTTGCAAGTTAATCCCTGAACCTCAACTATAAATAGGCCTAACTATTTCTCATTTTCTTCATCCCAAAATTTGCCATTCTCTACTTAAGGCATAGTTCTCTCTCCCTATTTATAAATTTTCACTTGTAATTTTGGAGCGAAATATATTTGGTAGTGCCCGAGGACGTAGGCAAAATTTGCCGAACCTCGTTAAAATTCTGGTGTTCTTTATTATTTATTTTTCATATTTTGTGTGTGATTGTAGTGATTTATTGTGCTATTAAATTACGATATAGGGATATTCTGGCTAGGAAAAACCTGGTACTTAAGTGATCCTTGTGATCCACCTCTCTTTCCTGGGAATTGAACTTAGTGTGATTTTTCTACTCTTTTACACGCTTCCGCACAACAATAACATTAGGTATATATGGTTGACCTCCTTTGATTAATCTCCTCCACTTTCTAACTCACAGCACACAAAGTTACAGTCATTTGCAAGAACAAAGTTTAATCATTTAGATAACGTACACGTGGTTTCTGTGACATCTCTCCACAAATGATGATTCTCACGACTAATTCCATTTGCTTCCTCCTCAATCTTGTCATAATCTTCAAGCTTAACATTTGCCATTCAAGTTTAGCTTTCCAATCCAACTGGACCCCTCCCCTTTGTTCATGCATAAACAGTAAGTGTAATACCTAATTAATGGCGTTAGTGATAATTACCTGTTCAAGGAAGGGCTTACAACCTACAAGGACAGCATTATACAACAAGTGCTGGGTACACATGCAATAACAAAGCTACAATGTTTGAACTGTTTTTTACAACAACAAAAAGGGCCCAAAATCGTAGCTTCTCATAGCCCATCCTTGCCTTGTTGATCACAAAAGAAAGAGGCCCAACAACATTGTATTTTGATCCTTCTAACGGAGAGGGCTGGCTATATACAAGATGACAATAAATAATTTAACTATTCCAAACTTCGGCTAAGCCAATACTTGCTTTGCTGAACTTGCAGCAATAAAGTCAGCTATTCAGATGCAGCAGGGCTGAATGACTGTATTATGGTCATCCAACACGCTTCAATAGATGCCGATTGATTGCGTGGATCTTAGATTAATTGAGAGAATCGATCAACTTTGTTTCTGTCAGAAAAGAGAGGAACCCATCTTTTCAGAGTCGTTAACTAACATATGGGTGTTAATAGGACTAATATGTTTTATGCTTGGTTTGTGACAAACTATGTTTTGTCTTTACTGTGATTTTCATCCTTCCAATCTAATGATGTATGTGCTTATGATGCAAAAGGTTTCAGTAAGGTCATAAGATTCAATGATAAAGGATCTTTTGACCAACAACATTACAATTTTCATATTTTTTGACAGTCCAAAACATGATTAATTTTCTTGTTTTAGCTAGTAACCCCATATAATATAAGGTTCTGCAATCATGAAAGTTAGACAATGAAATTAATATGCATGCTTGCTTTGATAATTATCCACCAAGAAAAGGTTTTTTTTTTTTTTTTCAAGAAAGACATTAGTGCTGTTTAAGTAAAATTCCCACCACTAGCTACCATCATAGCGACATAGCCTACACTAGCTTGACGATATAATTATATAAATTAACACTATCTAGAAGGAACCTTAATCTTAGGTAGTCTAAGAGCCCTAATTCATTGCCACTATACATGCCACCATTACGTCGTTATCTCCACACCCTATAATTTGCGGATTGTTGCAGACATTGGACTGAATAGTGGCATCAAATCCCAGTCATTTCACGACAGAAATGTTAATCCATGAAATTACATCTCACTATATCTCCCACAGTCAATGTACACAATATTTTGAGCTAACAAGTTGTTAACATTTTCTAAAAATGTAAAAAATATTTTCGAAAAAGAATTTGTGCATTTATCTTGTGAATGATATTGGGCCTACCCGACAACAGCTAGTTGATGAACCGAAAAAAAAAAAAAAAAAAACCTAAATGTTAATTGCAGGAATCATGTCAGAATTTATGACAGGTGGTCCGTTGGAGGGTAAATACATAGTTCGAATTCACATGTAGCAAGGAATGCAAAGACATGTAATATGCTGAGCCTAACAGTCGTACACATATTATTTACTAATGAAATGTGTATAGAATAGGAATAGGAATAGGCTTTGTCCAACATGCTTAGTCTGGCATTTGATGGTAGGTTTTGGGTGGGACGGGTCTTGGGTCTTTTTATCATCTTTGCTGAAAAAGATTCATCTACTGTGAATTTAATATGAAAAACATAAGCTAAGAGGTGCTAGAGTAGACTGAAACTGATAATAGATGAACTTTGTCGTGCTTTTTAATATCAAAATTTCCTTTTTATAAACTGTGTGATCTGTCAATTCACATAAAAGAATTAATTGTCATTGTATTGACCAGTTAGAGAAGAGCATACTGATAAAGACTAGCGGCTCTAATACAGTGGAATTCATGCCTAAATTTCATTCAATATGCTTTGACCTACCTTGTTAGAGCTACAAACCGAGTTTAAGGTAATTAGCATAATTAAAATTATTAATGCAGCAGCCTTTTTTGTTTAATTAGGCCAACATAATGCAATACAGGTACAAATTAGCATAGTTTCCTTTACATTTTTATTTTACTCCTTTAATTAACTAGTTCGCCTTTTTTTTTTTAATTGAATAATTTAAACTCTTGAATGGAGTTTTAAATGTTGAGCTATTCTTTAGGCAGATGTTGTAGCTATGGGTTCATTTTTGTTTGGGGAAAGAGGCTTTGTAATTCTTTTGGTGTTTGTTTTTATTTTGTAGCCATATATTTGAAATTAAGAAATTATACCTTAAATTAGCCCAAAAAACATACTGTACCAAACTGGTTGGTATTCATTGGACGAAACACAGAAATTTTGACTAAAGCAAAGGGTGTGAATGTTTTATAAAAATTAACTTACAAAAAAAATTATTTTGTATAAATTTAGTCAACTGAAAATTATTTACTAGTTAATGAAAAATAAAGAGTGTGTTTACTTTTAGAAAACATTCTCTTTTATTTTCAAAAAACAATCTTCATTTTCTATTTTTGAAAATTAAAAATATGTTTAGTAAATGAAAATAGATTTTTTAAATAATGAAAATAGTGAAAATGGCTTCGATATGTAACTTTCAAAAAAAAAAAAGAAATGAAAAAATAATTAAATTAAAGTATGATTTATTAAAAATGTATTATTATAGTTAAATAAAATGCAATTAAATAAAAAAAGTTTAAAGACTATAAAAATAAAAAAGTTGCTTCTAAAAGATTCAAACCAAGGTAAATTTAATGCATAAAATGAAATTTTAAAAATTCCATATTTTTAATTTTTTTCCGAAAACATTTTATTAAAAATAATGAAAACATATTTTTATTTTCATTTTCTGAAACTTATTTTCAAAATTCTTAATCAAACATGGTTTTCTTCACTATTTTTCATTTTCCTGATGAAAACGATCATTATTTTCTAAAACCAAATGCACCGTAGGTCTTTTGTTTTCTGCAAATTCCTTTTATCTTTTGAAAACTAAAGTTATTTCTTGTAAAAGAGTCTGTTACGAGTAATTTGAATTTTATATTAAAATTAAATTGAATCAAAACAAATATTATTATATTAAAAATAAAGTTTTAATTTTAATTTTAATTCTTAAAATACTTTAAAATATTAAAATATTCACCTCAATATTTTTTATATTTGCATACATATTTATATTTAATAAAATAATAAATTATTAATATAATTAATTATTTCAATAAAATTATATATTATTTTAATAATAAATTTTAATAGTAATAATAATATTAAAATTTTAATAATATAAATATGAACTTAAACAAAAACTCATATATATAATATTATTAAAATATTAATATTTCACTATCCACTTTTACACTTGTAACTTCAAATTAAAATTTAATTATGCATCAATTATTATTAAATCTATAAGATATTAATTCTTATTAAATAAATTTCAACTTTTAAAATAAACACTTATGTGATATTCTGTGGAAAAAAAATATGTTCTACTTGTTTGTAAACAGTTTTCAAAAAAAAAGTTATCAAATAAAAAAAATTGTACATAAAATCATTTAAACATTGAATATATATATATATATATATATATATATATATAAAACATCAATCTATTTTTCTAAAATTATTTTAACAGAACAACTACAACCAAAATATAGCCCAAATTTAGACTGCATAGTAGTAATTTTAGTTCAAAACATTACATTTCGAGCTGCTGATACAACGAGTTGGCTTAGTAATGCCAAAGAAGAATCTAATCTCTAGTAGTGCACTGCTGAACGAGTGACTATGTTGAAGATTCAAGAAGTAGTTTTCTCTTTGAAAGCTATGGTTTGAAGTGAAGAATTCTTGATCCAACGTGTGAGTTTGTTGTTGTTGTTGTTTTTTTTTTTAACATGAGTTTCCTATTTCCTTGTTATTTTTTTTGAATTATTTATGTTGAAACAATGTACAATAAGGAGGAGAACAAAGAGGAAGATGTGGTGGTGCTGACGACGCCAGTTCACTTTAAGGGGTGGAGAGTCTAAAAAGACAAGAGGACAAGGAAAAAGCTAAGAGGGAGACTAAAGAGGATAAGTGCTCTGGGATTGCTTAAGGGCTCCAAAAGATCCCCTTCTCATTATTTGGGAGGGCATTCATAGGAGAGGTCCTCTTGTCTACTAGTGTGACGTGGTAGGCCGTTGCAGGGAAGTTGTTGTCAAGGAGTACGTCAAGGACGTGCATAGTGGGGACTATTATGTTATACTTGTACGAACTTGTTATGCTCAAGTAGGGTCCAAAGACTTTCAAGGGCATGTCCACACTTGAAAAGTGATTATACATAACAGGCGGGTCTTATTCTCTCAAAGACTTTCAATCGCTGACAACTTCATGCAAAACCTTGTACTTAAAGTTTTACTATTCATATAATTATTAAAATCTTATTCTCTCAGAACTTAACATGCAGAGTTGAAATACTTACCCAAAAATGGAATAACCACTGATTAGACCCAAAATCACAGTTTCCCAACTTAATGAGGAAGAGGTACATTCAGACTTAAGGAGAAAGAAGAGGAAGAAGAAAAAGAACCTTTTTCAAAACCCATCACTCATACATATGACCCCACCTGCTTAGTGGATCTTAACAAGTGTCACACATTTCAAAATTTGTCTTCTTAATGGTCAGTTTCCGAGAGAAACATATATAAGTACCCTACCTTCACAATTATCTAGCTAGGCTGTCCAGTTGATTTCTAACCAGATTACTCATAATTTAACTAGTACAGAACTCTAGACAAACAATGCGTATAATACCTATGGTGATAACTCAATCCATACTCACTCATTATCACTTAACACAAATATCTCCTTAACATAGCAGAATATCATGAAGTAAAATCCTTACCTGCTTATGTGGCAGTTATTATACGCCCATACGTATACATCACAATAAGCCATTAGGCGGATTACACATCGCCAAACAAACTATTCTACTACTATACACCAAAACCTTAAACCCAGTAGACATGGGGTGCTACATTTCACTTCGAGTCTTTACCTACCCATTAAAAGTAACGCGTTAAGGTTGTGAAATCTTAGTAAGTACAACAAGATTTAACCTCACCTATTCTCTAAATAAGTACAAATAATGTAAATTAATATTATGTGACATAAGTTTAGAATTTAATAAGATTAGAACTTCTTATTATATCTTATTCAATATAATTTAATCCATTATCATTTCCTTCACTTGCACATAACTTGTCATATTGATCATTGCTTTATTTTGTCCTTTAATATTTAACAGATGCCCAATGTAGGCTTAACATAACATGAAAGATATACAGAAATAATATAGAGATGCATCAAAGTGCAAAATAGAATAGAGTAGCACCGAAGTGCAATATCATAACAAAATGGCGCCGAAGGACTTTAGCATAACAGAGTGGCACCAAAATCAATTAACAAAACAGAGAGCGCGTTGAATGTTTCTGTAACAGCCCAATTTTTAGTGGTGTTGAAAACAGTGATTCGAGATCACTAAATCCGACGAGTGAGTTTGAAAATTTTAATATTTAATTATTATTTATGAGTCAAGTATGACTTTAGGAAACTTTTGAATTAGTAAATTTGTGATTTAAAAGAAATTATTAGGTAAATTAGGTTGAAAACGAGGAATCGAGACCTCGATTTCATAAACCGAGCCGTAAATATTTTTATATTTATTTACAGAGTGTCATTGAGTTAGTATTAAAGTTTCGTTAGAAAATTTTAACGTTTTGATAGTTAATTTAGTAAAAATGACTAAATTGAAAAAGGTGCAAAATTAGTTAATTAAAGAAATAGTGATTAAATAGCATAAGTGGTGAGTAAGGGAGGACCAAAAAGGTAATTACACATTTTTAGAAGGCTGAAACGATTTGTGTAGAGAAAAATCTTGAAATTTTATGACTTAGGGGCAAAATTGTCATTTGGGAAATTAAAGTAAAAATAAAAATAAGTGACCAAATTGAATCTAGACATTTCTTCATCAATTTTCAGCCAAAAAAAAGCCATAGGAGGTCTTCCAAAAGCTGTTTTTTCATATTTTTACTACAATATGTGAGTTCAATTCTTGCTCTTTTCTTGAAATTTTTGTGTTTTTGAGACTTTTACTACTAGGTCGAACTATCTAATTCATTGGTTTTTGATTTTATGGGTAATTTTGAAAGTTTCCATTAATGAGTACTGGAATTTTATGATGAATTGACATGGATTTGAAGCTTTAACTTTGTTATATGATGATTTTATTAAGTAATTTTGATAGATTTGATTTTAGGACCAAATTGTGAAAATGTTAAGAATTAGGGTTTGGTGTTGAAATTATGAATATCAAAGGCTGTATAGTAGCTTAAAATAATTAGATAAAGTGTTATTTGAGAAAAATTAGCTCAATTGATGGGAAAATCGATAAGGGACTAAATTGTAAAAACTATAAAAATTGGGGTGAATGTGTAATTTCAAAAATTGAAGGCTATAAATTGTGAAGTGAATTAGAATTTAATTAGATGCTGATGAATGAATAATTTTATATTATAGATCAAGAGCTCGAGGAAAATCGTGAAAAAGGGAAATTAACCGAATAGTCCCTGAATTACAACAAATTCTACAAATTAGCCTAGGTAAGTTCATATGGTTGAACTTTCATGATTAATTGTTAGTTTAGGAATGATATAATGTATTATTTCATACTTTTGTTATTGAATTATGTTTATTGTAAATATATGAAAATTAAATTGAAGGTTCAAATTAAGTGGAACGAAGGATTGAGTACGATCATTCTGTGACACAAGATAAATTGACGGATAAGACCATGATTGCACCATGGCAATATTTAAATGTAAGACCATAGCTGGACTATGACATTTCAGTGAAAAGATCATAACTGAGTTATGGCACCGTGAACGTAAGACCATGGTTGGACCATGGCAGTATATATATATATATATATATATATAAGTGTAAGTCCATAACTGGGCTATGGCATCCTGATGATAAGACCATAACTGGGTTATGGCATTACGAGTGTAAGACCATGGCAGGGCCATGGTAATATACGTGTAAGACCATAGTTGGACTATGGCATCAAGTAAACAATGTACTCAAATTCGTAAGTCGTTCTCTAATTTGACAAGTATTGGTAAGTGCCAAATGAAATTAATATGGAATAATTTTAGTAGTTATTGATATTGAGCTCAATCAAGTGAATTCATCATTTGAAATTGTGAATAGCAGGAAATGTTAGTGAAAATGTTTGTTTAATGAATTATTGTTATAGCATGTTCGGTAAGATTTATATTTAAAGCCTATGAACTTACTAAGCTTCATTAAGCTTACTTGTGTCATTGAACGTTCTTTATAAATTTTCAAGAAGTTCGAAGGATCGGATTAACACATCGAGCGACACTATCCAGATTGCTCCGGTAGAATTTGTTATACATATTATGGTTTATATGGCATGTATAGGGTTTAATTAGAAAAGACTTAAACTTGAAATATGGTTGTGAATGACACATATATATTGGCATGCATATATTTAGTAGAGTTTCTTGTAATCAATGAATGGAGTTATTATGGCAAGTTTATGCAAATGAGTCTTGTGATGACATATTATGATTTAAACATGATTTTTAACTTGAATTGGTTGCTTGATTGGGATATATTGGTATGAGAGAGTGTTGTATGCAGGTTGATAGCATAAAAGGTGACAAAAGTGGCCTTAAAATGGCCTATTTTTGTCCACACAGGCAGAGACACGGGCGTGTGTCTCTGCTGTGTGTGACACATGGCCATGCACATGGGCATGTGGTCTGGCAGTGTGTTCCCTGCACCTTGAAATTTCAAAACAGAATGCCTATGTTTTTGCACACTGCCCAGCACACGGGCGTGTGACTTGGCCATATGAACCCTGCACCTTGCACACGGCCTAACACACGGGCGTGTTGTTGGCCGTGTATCATAAGTCAGAGAGTTACATGGGTAAAGACACCGGCTGGGACACGACCGTGTGTCTCATATTGAATACCCACATGACTTAAGACACGGACGTGTCTCCTGACCGTGTGAGCCACACGGCCGACCACACCGGCGTGTGTCCCCTGCTCTTAAGAAAAATTTTGAGAATTTGGAAATTTTTTTGAGTGTTCGGTTTAGTCCCAATTCACTTCTAAGGTGTATATCGGCCTTGAGGGCCCATCTAAGGAACAATATGAATGTTTTATGATTGATTCTTGATATGAATAATAAAGGTTGTGAAATGTTTGTAATTAATCTATAATGTTCGGTAATGCTCCGTAGCCTTGTTCAACGACGGATAAGGGTTAGGGGTGTTACAGTTTCCTAATGGCATGTCATCTATATCCCACTAGTTCACATTTTGTCAACTCGGGCAAATATATTAAAATTAGCTTCACTTTAACATTTCATAATAAAACTTATATAGTTTTGAATTTCTTTCAATTTAGTCAATATAAAAATTCAATAAGCACTATAATAATACTTCCTTGAGACATGAAATATATAATGCACTATCTCATAATAGTTCATTTCCCACATCATAACAAAAGTTTATCTTAATTCTAAATTTTGCATATTGTGCAATTTAGTCCCTTTTCAATAATCATTATATTCTCACTATGAAATTCACTTCACTTCCATATATCACTACACTTAAATATGTTATTTCAAAGTTTTAGTACACTTATTACTTTTGAATACTTTACAATTTAATCATTAATCTCATGTAATTCAATAATCACTATGATGTCTTATCAATATCACTTTATATCAAACATACTAGCACTTAACTCTTCAATTTAAGTAATTTATCATATTATTTCATTTCACACATAAAATTTTGTACATTTTACAATCGAGTCCTTTTATTTTAATTTTCACTTCACTTAATCTATTTACTTGCTAAAAGAAAACTCACATATCCACTTATTTCTAATTAATTTTATAATAAATTTGAACATTTTCACATATATAATTAAATCTTAAGAATTTTAGTATAACAATTTAAACAAAAATCATACATACTTTAATTGAGTAAGGTAAGGTCTTGATGTACTTACCTCTCTTTTGTTAAGAATTCACCATTTTTGCTTTAATTCTCTTGCTTCCTCACTTTAGTCACCACTTTCATCTTGTTTCCAATGCTTTCATTAAATTTTTTCTTTTTCCTACTTTATAAACACATCAAATACATAATCAAAAGTCATACTTATGTCTCTACTTCAATTAAACATGAATTCTATAAAAATACTTGAATTTCTTATATTGTCTTTTAATCTATTCACTTTATTCTCAACTCTCTCCACTTCCACTTCCAATTTCTTTCTTCTAAGATGATAATCTAACTCCTACGATCTCTACTTCACTTTTCCATTTTGGTGGATATGGAAATTCTCATGAATTTTTGGTAAAAATGGTGAAATTCATGGAAAAGAACTAATTTGTAAGGAAAGCAGGGTTTCTCTCCTCTCGCTTTCTTATTAACGTAGAAAGCATGGAAAAATGAAGAATTCATTTTAAATTAACTTAAAATAAATAAAATATCTTAATAAAATAATATTAAAATAATTTCACCTAATCAAAATTTAACACCACACCCATATTATCATGATATTTCATGATAATTATCCTATTTGGGAAATGACTATTTTAACCCACAACATTCTCTACATTCCTCCCTTGAATAACCATTCTATTTGGTAAAATTATGATTTAGTCCATTATATTTCCATACTTATTCAATTTAGTCTTTGCCTACTAATTTTGTGTTACAAGTACTTTAGGGTATTTTTAAATTTGCTCCTTTATTTTTTTGAATTTACAGTTTAACCCTTCAACTTTTGAATTTTCACACTTTGACCCCATCATTTTCACTTTTTTACAATTTAATCAATACCTCATATTTATTTCTCTCAATACACAAGTCTTTTCAATTTCTTCTGGTATCCAATTCTCTCCTTTACTAACACCAATAATTCCTATTTAATTTCCTTCACAAAATTCTAACATGTATCATCTTGTATTAGCATTATTCCTGACTAAGAGGGTTTTAAGTATGTTACAAATCGCATACACAACCAATATAAAGGTTGTTTGTTGGTTTATTTGTGTATGAATTTTAAGACTTTTAAGAGTTTTATTCAATTCACTTTAGGAACATTTTGAAGGTAGATTTATCTATCGTATTGTAGGTTTTATTGGAGAGTTATTTCACTTGTACGTCAAGTCAATTGATGAGAGTAAGTGCAAAAAATTGTACACAATGAGACTACTTTTACCTTACGGTTTTCGGTAGTTTAAAGCTTTAATCATTAAGTGTACTATGATAAATTTTTAGTAGATTTATTCTTTGATTTAGGCTATGTGGAGGTAGGTTATTATCTGAATTGTTCTAGTTAAACAATGTGCACTTTCAGCCATTAATACCTAGCTTCCCATCTTACCTATGTAACACTTTTCCATCCATTCAAGTAATCCCATCAAGTTTCATTTCTAAGGTTTTCATGACAAACTTAGCCTTTGCCCTATTATTATTCACACAAACATCTTGCACCATTTCCAAATCTACTTTATTCCTATCTCTAAATTTGGCATACCATCTTCCTTTGACTGTGAATACTCCCTAACATTCCCCTTCCCTTTTCAATACAAACATCATATTTAAGTCTCGCAATATTCACCCTAACTTTTTATCAGCCAAACAAGCCACTTTCATATTATGGAAGCTGCCATTGCTTCTATCTTTCACCTAAATCTCACAAAATTGAATCAAAGCCATGGTTTCATTAATTTACAACAATATGTTTAAGTCAAAACAACATTGGTAATCTTTTATCACTTAAAAAACTTGTGGGGTGTACCTTACATTTATTGGACAAGTTGTAGGCACTTTAGACGAGAATTGACGAGTAATCAAGAAAGGCCAAAACAGGCCCGACATTGGGATGAAGAGCGCCAGCTAGTTGGATGACGTCGTGACGAGGCGAATGGGATGTTGTGATGCTATGATGTGTTCTTCTATTTGACAATCACGTTTTAGACTTCAAACAGGACTTCTTCTCCTAATTAGACTTTGATTGTTCCAGGGATATTTTAGTATGATTAGAACTCTAATCTTAGCCTATTTAAAGGGGTCATTGTATCCCTATTTTGTTAAGCCAATATCGTTGGCTTTTTCTTTGAGGGTGTCAAGATGTAGTAGTATATAAGTTTTGGTAAGAGTTTTGTAGTAATTATGGAGAGTATTTTATACCCATTTTGTGAGTGCCTTATGAGATTTAGGGTTTTGTATACTAGTTTACTCTTTGGGATTTTAAGCTTTGTATCGGGGTTTTGGGTAATGTACAGGTTGTACATTTGGCTTATTTACTCCATATTGCACTTTCGTTTGTTTACTCATTTAGTGAAAAGTCGAAGCCTTCTTTGCCTGTGATTTTTTCCCTCTTTGAAGGTTTTTCACGTAAAATATTTGTGTTCGTTCTTCTCTAACTACTTTTACTACTTTGTTGTTCATGAGTCGATTCCTTAAAAAATGATATGAGCTACGGTTTAGCTTCCGTAGATTAACTCATTCAATGACACAACAATGTTTTTGGATATCAAGAAGTTTGACAGATAAAAAATTTTAATTTCTGGCAGTTCCGGATAATTACGAAAGTAGTTGATGTAGCCGAGAACGAGGGTGATGATTCGTTGCTCTCCACATTCGGTTGAAGGTGGAGTCATGTCAGATGTCAAGCATATGTCTGATTTGGAGCTTTTGTCTTTAGGACTTGAATGGTTAGTAGAGTGTTTGGAGCAAGGTTGGCCACAAAGGGTTATAATCAAGTGGAGAGAGTTGGTGCTTTCTTTCCTGTTCAGGTTTTACTGGCCCTTTTTGCATTATACAACTTTGATTTGAAAACTAGGAGTCTTTCAGTTTCCAAGTTCAAGCACGATTTAGACTTGGTTAACATTCAGCAAAATTCAAGTTACACCCGTGATGGGACATGAAAAAAGAGGTTTGATAAATACTATTCAAGGTGGAGATTTATGGGGTGTGTATCGCATTTATTAGACACATTGTAGGCACCTTAGATGAGAATCAAAGAGCAACCGAAGAATGACCAAAACATGCCCAACATCGAGACGAGGAGAGTCGGCTCATTGGGATGATACGATGGATGATATCATGACGAGGTGAATGGGACGTTGCGACATCACGATGTGTTCTCCTATTTGGCAGTTGCGTTTTAGACTTTAAGCAGGATTTATTTTCCCAGTTAGACTCTGATTATTCTAGGGATATTTTGGTATGATTAGAACTCTAATTTTAGCCTATTTAAAGAGGCCATTGTATCCTTATTTTGTTAAGCCAACCAAGATGTAGTTGTGGGCTTTTTCTTTTGAGGGCGACAAGATGTAGTCTCATATGAGTTTTGGTGAAACTTTCGTGGTAATTATAGATAGTGTTTTATACCTTTTTGTGAGTGTCTTATGAGATTTAGGGTTTTGTTTATCGATTTACTCTTTGGGATTTTGAGCTTTGTATTCGAGGTTTTGGGTAATGTACAGGTTATACATTTAAGTTATTTACTCCAAATTGTACTATTGTTTGTTTATTCATTTAGTGAAAAGTCGAAGCCTTCTTTGCCCATGATTTTTTCCCTCTTTGAAGGTTTTCCACAAAAATATTTGTGTTCATTCTTCTCTACTTTTACTATTTCGTTGTTCATACGAGTCAATTCCCAACAAACACTAATTCAAGGAGGCTTGATTCACATTATAGAAACAAAGGATAAAATACTTCAAAGTAATTAACACACTCAAGATGAAGATGATACACTGCTACAATTGGTACTTTTTTTTTTTATGTTTTCTATATTTCTTATACAATAAAGTTTTGGTGTTTATTGGTGTTTTCAATGTTGCTATTATGTGCGAATTCATATTTTACTTTCATCTTTTAGTATGTGATCTAAGTTAAACTCTCTGTGTGTGTGTGTGTGTGTGTGTGTGTGTGTGTGTTTGGGATGTTTTGTAACTCCCTTGAAACCACCATGCTATATAAGTGGTACTAAATTAAGAATGTGCATAGTGGATTTATTGGTTAAATGAAATAAAATATATTAGCGATAGAAGAGAAAGTTGATGGATGTCGAACGAAGTTGAAACAATTAGTATGTTATGGGATATAATTCGAGGTATGGACCAAATTATAAAAAAGTGAAAATATGGAAAACTTGAAGGACTAAACTTGTAATTATACTAAGTGAGATGGCTCAAATTTAAATATTAAAAATTATCAGGGCAAAATGGTCATGTTGCAAGTGAGATATTATGTGAAATTACCAAATTTCCCTTAGATATTAATTTACTTGTGGTAAAAATTTGAAAATCTTTGTGGTGGAAGGTTAGAAATCTAGTTTCTAAAACATCAAACGAATCCTAATTTTGAATTTCTTGGATTGAGAATTAAATAATTCAGTGACTGCTACTCAAGTAGATATCCATGTTATGTGAATATGTGAAAACATTTGTTATGCCTATATGAGAAGATCATGAAAGATTATAAATAGTATAAGTAGACTAAGTGATAGGTGATGTGAATTTAAAGAAATGCTTATAAGTGAATATGAACTCGTGTTATTGAATTGCTTATGTAGACGAGACTTGAACTTGTTGGATATAGTTGGCATATTATAGAAATATTCGAGCGCTCCTATGTTACTTGCACTCTAATGCCCCTATTATTTGCACTTCGATGCCCCTGACATATGCACTCTGGTGCCTAGAGGTGTTCATGGGTCGGGCCGGGCTCAACTAAAAATTTAGGCCTATTCATTGGGCTCGGGTAGGGCCGGGCCTAAATTTTTTCCCAAGCCCGACCCATATAAAAATGCTAAAACCCGAGCCCGCCCAACACCTGTAATAAATTTTATATTATTTTATATAATTTTAAATATATATAATACATCAAAATACTAAAAAATCAAAATAAATATTTCCCAACAAATTGAAAATAAAATTTAAAAAATATGTAGACTTAAATAACACTAAGATAGATGTAACTTAACAAGCAAATACCTCTAAAATAATAATAAAATTAACAAATGCCTTTAAAATAATAACAAAATTAAAAAAACATAAGTTTTATACAATATTCAATCAATAACAACAAAATAATAGCAACATAATAGTAATATGCTAGCAAAATAGGGAGAAAACAACAAGAAACTAACATTAAAAATAAAAAAAATAGCAGATTTTTTTGTCATTTAGTGAATTCGGGCCGGGCCCGGGCCAAAAATACCTAACTTGAGGCCCGGCCAATTTTTTAAATTGGCTTTATTTTTTGTCCAAGCCCATTTTTCGGGCTTATATTTTTATCTAAAACCTTCCAAATTTTGATCGGGCTCATGAACACCTCTACTGGTGCCCCTAACATAGCACTTATGTGCCCATGTTTATTCTGAGTATCCATCTTATTCATTCAAGTTTTCTATGGGCTAAGCAAATTTGGTATGAAATATGTGATGAATAATCTTGTTTAAATAGTGATATCAATTAAATGTATATTTAATTTCTTGTTATTTATGTTATTAATTATTCAATACTAAAACTAAAGGTAAGATTTGAATTCTATGAGTATTTACTAAGCTATTCACATAGCTTAACATGTTCGTTGTCTTAAATGCATAGATTGAATATTGAGTTCGAGAGGATCACTTTAAAGTAGGTTGACTCGGTTCACCTCTCATTACCAAAAAAGGCTTGAAGAGTATGAAATTTATACTTTGGTACTTAGAATGGTATGTCCATAGGTTTAGTACAATGTGAATGTATGTAATAATCTAGTTTGATGGTACAAAACTATACCTTGCATATTTGTTGGTATTTTAGACTTTGTAATGCTTAAATTCTTTGATGGAGTAAAATTGAATTATATGAAGTTTGGGTGACAATTGTAGTGAACTTAGCGTTTAAATGTAATATCCTTTACTTGAGTTCTTGATTAATCTCGGTAAGGGATATTAAATGTTTCAGGTGTATTGTAACAATGCTCTTGATTTTCATGTTTTCCTAATCTTTAGAAAGTCAATTCTTCCCTCTCCTTTTAAGTAGGAACACATCCACCACTCTGCCAAGTGTGAACGACATGTTATTGACCAACACGGTTCAAACGCCTCTCTTTTTATACTTTTTTTTTTTTTTATTATTATTATCAAGGATTGAGGGAAGCGGTTGTGCAAAGTTTAAATCTAAGACTGATGTCAACAAAAACCTAAACAATGCAAGTCACTTGTCACTACACCAAGCAAATTCATCAATTTTGTATTTGATGGAACCCGATTAATTTAAATGTAGTAATAGTATTTTTTTAACTTAATGTTTTTAGAATTATTTATTATTTAATGGTGAAGGGGTATTAAATATACATCTTTCGCATTATATTTAATTGTTTATGCTTTTAATTACCTCATGTCATATTATATTTAACTAAATTTTAGGTGGAGTGAAAAAGATTTGAGTTTAAATTTTCAATTGATATTAATCCTAAGTTTTATCCTCGTACACCTTTACCCTTTACCAAAAAATAAAAAATAAAAAAATAGTTAACCCTTATAGTCTTAGTAATATTTAAAATTATAGTCTCAATGCATTATGCATTCTCTACCTCATATTTATTGCTAAATTTGCATCTAGCAAGCAATCATCTCTTTTTTGTCTTTGCTTTTCCTTTTCCTTTGGCCTCCCAATTATTAATACGTATAATTCTCCATTAGTTTGCTTTAACTATTGTTTTCTTTGGATTAGGGAATATATGGTAAGTCGGAATGCATGAGAAGGAGAAAGAGAGAGAGATGATGCGGAATGAGAAATGGGAGACATCCCCACATCCCTCATATTATTATTAGATGCAAGGTCATAGTCATTCTTTTAGTGTACCTCCCATTTTATTACCTTTGTCTTTTGCCTCCATTCCATCCCCATCCACTAAATGCTCTTTGCCTTCTCTTCTTCCCTCTCCTCTCCTCTCCATTACCCTTTTTCTCACTCAACTTTGCAGCTCCCTTTCTCCTTCTCCAATTAGGGTTTCCCTCTTTGTAGCGATAAATCTGTGAGGTTAGGTTTATCATCACTTCACTGCCCACGGCTGCCTTATCTTGGTAGGAGCAAACAACTTCCTCCTCAAACACAGCTAGCTCATTCCTATAAGGGGAAAAGGTACTTCCCTTTTTATTCTTCTCATCAATAAACACAGATCCAAAGCCGGATATTATATATGTGTAGCTGCTTTCTTCTTTTCTTTGCCATTAACATATCTTTTCTTTTTTTTTCTTTGTTGGCAAGCTAAGCTAAGCTAAGTTAAAGGCTCTAGTTTAGGGCTTTCTTATGTTCGAATACCTTAAATATACCTATGAAAAGATAAACTTGTCTTGGTGATTTTGCACTTCTCAGATCAGATCCCATCTTCATTCGATTGCAGAAAGGATCCTATGACTTTACAGCTACTCATACAACTAAATTTGCACCGCAAGTTAATTAAGGAATAAATTATTTTATATATATAAAAAGAGACAAACTTCGGAACCAAAATTGATGGTGTGGCAGGCACAAATCCTTGTGTGAATCATGAAGGTCCAGTTCAAGAATTGAACTTCTTTTCTTTCTCTCTAAACTTACAAGATATTAGTAACTAAAGAAGGAAAAGAAAGAAAGAAATTAAGAAAAAAGAAGGCAGCTATATATGCATAAAATAAATCAGTGCCCAAATTTAAGAGGTTGTGTTTAATTGTCTATGCAAGGATGTGTGTTCCAAAAGTTCTCCCTGTTGTTTGTCTCTGAGAGTGTCAGAAAGGTGGCCATCAGATTTTTTTTTTCTCTTTAACTTCGAAACTTTTGGATTTATTTCCTTTGGTAAAGCAGCAGCTTAGATCGCTAGATACTGATCATATAGAAGATACGTTCAGGAAAACCCTAGTAAATATAAATCATAGATTCTTCAAGAGTGAACCCCTATCCAAGTTAATTATGAAATGAAAAGGGAAGGAAAAACTGAAAAATATGCAGAAGAGGTTAAATGGGAATATAGTTTTCGAAAACAAATTTAAAATCCCATCATTAAAGAAGTAAAATATCTCTGCTTATGCTCCAAACTTGGAGCTGATAACAAATGGTTGTTGTGATTGTGTGCATAGCAGTGAAGATGGCTTCCTCCAGCTCTTACAATTCACCCTGTGCTGCTTGCAAACTGTTGAGGAGGAAATGCATGCCAGGTTGCATCTTTGCACCTTATTTCCCACCGGAGGAACCCCAAAAATTTGTGAATGTTCACAAGATATTTGGAGCAAGCAATGTGACTAAGCTCCTGAACGAGCTCCTCCCTCACCAAAGAGAGGATGCAGTGAATTCCCTTGCCTATGAAGCTGAGGCAAGAGTAAGAGATCCAGTCTATGGGTGCGTTGGTGCCATCACTTTCCTGCAGAGACAAGTTCAAAGGCTCCAGAAAGAACTGGATGCAGCTAATGCTGATTTGATCCGCTATGCCTGCAACGACATTCCCAGAGGCTTGCCTCAAGTGACGGGGACGAGTTCGGTTCAACCCCCTCTAACTCCCCGTAACAGGCTAGCTGAGTTTAATAGAAGGGTTGGTAATGAAGGAGGAGGATTCTATCAACTCCCTGGTGCTCTTCCTTATTCTTTCCCTTGGAATGATGCCTCTTCAGGTGATATGAACGATGGAGGTGGAGAAGGCGGTATGTGAACCAACTTCAATTTCAGATAATATGCTCCTTTTAGGGTTTCCCTATATGGGGCATATGATCTTGTTGGGATGGGTGTTACTTTTGTCTGGTTTATGGCTAGCCTGTGCGTTCTCGAGCTAGAGATATTGTCACTTAAGTACTTGTAGTAATATTGTTTGCCTTACTATCAAAATTTGGTGGGTGCAGTAAAACTCTTATGGTTGTCCTGCTAATTGCCCGGGGCTTAAAATGTGTCATCGGCATTGTACTATATATGTTGTGGGGATTTGGACCTAAAATAAGGGGGTAATAGAGCCATATCTATTATGGCAACTAAACCTTTTGTTGCGTCATTAGTGCAGCAGCAGCTCCGGGCGTGGGTGCATGTGGAGTTGCTCTTCCCTTCTGTCATTTGTTTTATGCTTTAAAGAATAAGTGAGATGAAATAGTTGCAGTGTTAAGGTCGAACTTTAAAAAGGATTCTCCAAGCCTAAGTAGCCTATGCCCTAGTCCTCCTTTACGCTATTTATTCTTATCTTTCTACTTTGTTCTTGAGGACCACCCGGTTTAATTTTATTCATAGCCACAGATTTCAAATGCCCAAAATTCAACCCCAAGTTGCTCCTGAATAATTAATCACTATTTGTGTATATTTATATAATATAATATAATATGCAGCAAGTTAAATTCTTAAATATATATATATATATGATCCGCCGGCTGACCTTCCAGCAATAGCATGTTCTACTAATATTGTATTAGTGTTTTACTAATTTAAAACCCCTATACGTATGAAACAAATTTAAACAAAATTGAACAGTCGGTGTCACTAATTTTTTTTTGTGCTTTTTGATTAATCTTATTCAAACCTCATTGAACTTTAAGTAGGTTGTGCAGAAAAATAAAAAGAGAAGGAAAAGGGAGGGTGTGAGTTTGAGCAGTAGTTTCGTAGGTGGTGAGACCCAGCTGGCTAGGGCTAGCTTGCACCACCTCCCATTTCCATGGTAACAGGTATTTCAAACAGTGAGTCACAGTTACTGTCGTCATTGGATCCGATATGTAAAACCATTGGTTTACTCCTTGTTGCATGGAAGGGTTGTTTCAGCTTTTCCTTCCCCAGCCATTTCACTATTAGCAATTAGGATCCCCCCACATCACATTAACCTACACTACAACAGTAGAACCTCATTCACAAAAAGTCTCAACACTCTCTCTCTCTCATAATTTTGCACCCTTCCTGTCTATTTTTCTATTGGTTTATATATACTTTTTTAACGTTGTGATATATATATTTTTTGTTTAATATATGATTGGTATAGCCTAGCTAATAATATGAATGGAAACCACAGGGAAGAAAGCCAGAAACTTAGGAAGCTTAGGGTTTTTATATTACAACACATCACCCTAAACTTATAGTTTTTTTTTTCAAAGGTCAGAAGAGGCAGTTGAAGCATCATATGTCGTTATCAAACAAATTAAACTCAGTTATGTCCTTAAAAAGGAAAAGGGGGTTTCACTCACTTTTGTTTTTCCTCCATATTAACTAAGCTGTCGTTTTCAAAAAATTAAACCAACGTCAACAAATATTTTTGAAGACAATAATTATTAATTTAGGGTTTGGAGGGAGGGGGGAGAGGGTTGTTTTAAATTTTGATATCCTTGACTTTGGAATTTCCTTAATTTCTTCGACTGTCTAATTCATTTCATTTCATTGCCAGCCAGCCACACGCTTGTATTCATGTGTCGTTGTGGAAAGCTTTCATCAGTAAGCACGACGACCATCTTCTGGTACTCCCACTTTTTGTCAGCGCATACTATTGATCTAAATCTACCTGCCCACAGCTGAATGCTCAATATATCTCTCCTCCTCTTCCATCGAACTTTCAAAAACACACACATAATTATATTATTGCTACTATATGTATCTGTATTTCTACAGAGACATAAGTACATGAAAAGATACTATACTAATAAAGAAAAAGTTAAGACTGTCCTCTCCTCTCCTCTTTCCCGTCTCTATCATTCATGGCCTCTGGGTCTGCCAGTTGCAGTGAGAGCACGTCTTTTGTCCTCCAATTCATCGCCTCCCCATTCATCCCAGTACTGCCCACTATTTTAGTCCGTTATCATTTGGCCTCATTTCACCATTACCTTATACTAATAAATTTGTACATCAATAAAAAGTAATCATTATTATTAACTAAATTAAAAGAATGAGTTTGATAGTTGTAGCTATAGTACTGTTAGGTTTCAGAAGGTACCCTGAGATCAGAGGGCAAGTAGGGCTTTTCTGAAGTATAAGTTTATTGGAGTAAAGCTTTCTGTTCCACTTCTGCTGCTGCTGCTGTTTTTTAATTTCCCCTTCATATACCTGAAGAATGAAAAAGTCATTACTGAATTGAGAATCCATCAAACCTTACCCCATCAATCTTTCACTGCAAAACGTGAAAAAGAAGCAAAGAGCAGGTTAAAATTGACAGTGGGATTTCTTTTCTTTTTTTTTTAAAAAAAAGGGAAATTGTAGCAAGGGAAAGGACAAATAAATACAGGGTGTGCGGGTCCTATTTAATTAAACCAACAGCCCATGCCCCCCCCCATCCACACAGGAAAAACTCTTACAAATGGTTGTGTCCGGACGGGGAGGGACTCATCATTTGTATCTTTTAGGTTGGATGTTTTTGATGTTCCAAGACACTGAAAAATGTTGGGATTTGGGAATGTGGGTTCTTGCTTTTTCTATTTACTTACTGCATTCATTCGCCATCGAGATCATATATGATACACCAGAAGAATTTTTTAAAAATTAAAATTGAAAAAGTGTTATCATCTCATAATTATATAACATAAATATTTTCAACTAATAAAAATACTTCCGCCAATGCATGGTACACTACTTATATAGCTTCAGCAAAGTTTCAGTGAAGTTCACTACTTGAGCTACTGGTATTTTGTCGGCTCCTACAGAAGATTTAAGTATGTGTGGATGACTAGCATTAACCCTATTAAGAAAATATAATCCAACTTCATTTCAAATGTAAAATCAAGGTTACATCGTAAAAACGTTTCACTTTTATTTTTGATTTTATACGCATAGATGGAAAATAACAAAACCGTGACATCACCACTAATTCTTTGACAGCAGGTAAAGGACAACACATATTCTTTCCAATAAATCTATTTGGAACAAATCATCAAAGAATAAAGAGATATTTTTCGGCGGCAGTTTTGTAAGAGATTTACTTTCTGAATTTCTTTTGCTTCTTTCCTTCATAATTAATTCATCAATGCAATTAATAAAAAGGAATAAACTTTATTAATTTATTACTTTATGGATTGCTTCCGATTTCCAAAAGACCCTAACGTGTCTTCAGATGCTCATCATAAATTCATAATGCAATTTACGTAAATTAGACTAAGGAAAAAAGAAATATAACTGAACACTTGTCTTAACAAATCATATATAATCAAAAAAAAAAAAATTTTAAATGTGGTCGTGATGGTGAAATTAAACTTTGAATCTACCCTAAAAAATGTGGAAAACCATTAACAAATAAACTATGGGTCATGATCGTTATTAATATTAATCATGTTACTCTTTTGTTCGCAACTGCCATTAGATATGATGCTGTAAATGCATCATTACCCAAATCTAATGGACGTGCTTTTTTAAGTTTTTATCTTATTTTATTTTTTAAATGATAAATAAAGAATAGGGATTGTCCAGAAATTCAATCCGAGATCAGTCTACCATTTTTTTTATTTTCTTAATCGAGTTAATGTATATTTTATACTCCTTTAATGAATTAGAGGATGATTCATCATCTAAAATCTCTAAAAGTAAATCTATTGATTATATTACATTATTTAATTCACTTTTCGTGCCTAGCATTTCAAATTGTTAGTACATTAAATATTAATATTTTTACCTAGAAGAATTATGAACTCAACAGCCTACCAATATCTTTTTAAATAAAATTTTTCTTAATTAAAAAAATTCTCTTAAGGATTTTTATTAAATAAATTTTAAATAAAAGGACTTTACCTTATTAATTAATTACCTTTTGTAATCATGTGGTTAATAATATAATATATTTTTTTACTTTTAAGTTACAAGTATAACCATAATTATAATAACAAATATTGCATTATTAAAAGTATCTCTAAACCTAGACTAGAATAATAAACATTTAATATTCATATATTATCATACGAGATGTTGGAAAATTTGGACATCACATATATAAAAATGATAATTACATGTTATTATTTACTATCATGATAGGTTAGCCCAAATTAAAAGTGATCTAGTTTGGTTAGAATTTTATTGGGCTTTTAATTATTAAATAAAGTATAGGTCAAATATGTGTAGATACTCTTCTAATCAAATTTTAATTAATGATGGGCTAATTAGAATTTGATTAGAACTAATATGCCAATGTTATAAATATTAGAGTTATGGTCCCTAAATTATACACAATATATCTTTTCTAATATCCCATCATTAGGAAATAAAGAGCATATATTCTTTAAATTTCTTGTGTGCTAATTTGGAAGATCAAATTCTCAAAATTCGGTAAAACTGCAATGAATTCATGGATTCAGGTACGCTTTCGCATTTAGTTTTATTCTTCATTTAGTCTAGATGATGATAGATCCTGGTTTATTAAGTTTTATTTCAGATTTATTTTACAAATCTAACAAGTGGCATCTGAGCTTTGTCATGTTGAATCATTGAGAATGAATTGATTCTTTATTATTTTTGGATTGATTTTTTTTTTTTAATTTTATGCATTTGATATTTAATTATATATTATGTTAAATCTTTAATATTCTGATAAATTTTGGGTTTTGATTCTTTAAATAAAATTTGAAAGTTTTAAATAAAGTTTTAAGGTTTTAATTTTCGTATAATCGAAAGATTTACGCTTTAATTGAGAATTAAAAAAATTGAGGATTTTATGTTATTTATACGCTTTTAATAAATATTTAAAAAGCGTTTAGGTTTGGATTCATTAGAAACTTTTTATGATATATATTTGATTATATCAATAGATGGATTGTTAATCGCTAATCGCTTGTTTTTACAGCTTTTACGGTTATATAAATTGTTTTGGAGATACTTTAGTAATTATGTTCGAGATTTTACATGATGATATATGGTTGGTAAAAAAAAATTGCTTGTAAAGTGTCTCTTATATACCGATTTTTATGAATGAATTCATTATATTTGTTGAATCCTTAAGGTTGATGGTAATATTTATTAGTTTTAATTTTTTTATCGATTCAATTTTAGGGTTTCATTATAATCTTTTTTAATTCAAATCGATTAAACAATTGTACAATTGCATTCAATTTTATAATAATTAATTCTTGAATTCAATATATATTTGATAGAATATATTATTTATTATTGAGTTTATATGCTTATTCTTCTCATACTATTTAGTTTAAGGATATATTTAGAATTTGGATTTACTTGGGATATGTAAGGCAAGTCGATCGTGGTTATATTTTATGGTTTAATTATGATGAAATTAGATTTTGATGCAAATTGATGTTAATCATAATGTGTTTAAATAATTTGGTTTTAAGTTTGGTTCTATAATCTTAAGTTTTGACATCTTATGGTTCCAAATATTTGGTTAAATTACCATGATATGGTCTATGGTATGAATTATGGGTATGTCAACTATTATAATTTTATTTACGAGATATATTGACTTGAAGTTTTATTTTTCAAGTATTCATGTGAATATCTATTTAATCATAAATACAACTTTGAATTTACATGGTAAATTCAGGTAAGGTTTTCTATTTGATTATGAATACATGTATATGAGTGAATTGCTTTGGTGTTTTTATCCATACCAAAATTATGAATACATGTGCTTGTTAATTATTTAGCTTTGAACCACTACATTATTTCTGTTTGGTTTTGATATATATGGTTTTGGAACAAAAAGAAAAGAAAAAAAGAAAAAGTCAAAAATTAAGGTTTTCAGTTTTTTATTGCATTATTAAGACAACCTTATTTGAGGTTATTTCGGAGTTTATAAAGCAATAAAAAAGTATAGTTTTGACATTTGACTATTGGGGAAATTTTATTTTGAATATTGGTATGTTTATATATTTTAAAACAACTTAATTGAAGCAATAAGTCACCAAGTGATTTTTTTTTGTATAAATTATTTTGTTTTAAAATATAAAAGTTTTTGTGCATGTAACTTAAGTTATGTTGATATTGATCAGCCCAAATGAAGGTTAATAATATTACATGTGCAACTATGGTGATAAACATATGACGATTATTTGGTTTTACATGTGAGTAATAAATCGGCCCAAAGGAAGCTTTATTGTTCAACATGTTCTTATTGTCTATGTTTGATTACTACACCAAGATATCACTTACAAGTTAATATTTTGTCCAAAGATGAAATATTAATGGAGTGTCCGATATCTTACTATGAGGTTTACCCTTATTCAAATTATTTTGGTTTAAATTTGAAGTCTTATGTGAGGTTATTTATGGTTTATGATTTATTCAACTATTATTTTTGCCAACATCATTGCATGTTGTTTTGGGATAAATATATATACATATATATACTATTATCTTTTAATTTGATTGAAAGATGAAATTAAAAGAGATATTTTGAAACAAATAAATTCATATTTTGGCTTTTAATTAAGAGTGTCTAATATTTTAAATAAATTAGTTGAAACAAAATGTCGCCAAAGTGACCTCTTTTGTGTAGATTAGTTTATTTGAAATATTAGGATGATTATATGTTTTTGTGATTCATGTGTTTATTAATTGACCCAAAGGTAAGTTAATATTTGGCAGAGTTTCAACGACATTTGTGGTGATAAATGTGTGACAATTATAAGGTATTTTATGTGAGCAATAAGTTAGTCCAAAGATTAATTAATTGTTTGACATAATTTATTGTCAATGTTTGATTGCTATAACAAGAGTACCACTTACTGTTAATATTACTACCCAAAGACTTGATATTAATGTTGTGTTTGGTATCTTGAGATGGGATTAGCCATTATCCTGATTTTATTGTTTACTTATGAATATTGATATAAGCTTATTTTTATTTATTTTTTGTTCTATATTCAGCTAATTCATATTCTATCTGCTAATATAAATTCTATACCCAAGCTTAATGGGACTAATTTCAATGAATAGAAAAGACACTTATTTATAGTGCTTCGCTGTATGAACATAGACCTTGCACTAAGGAAAGAACAACTCGAACCTCTCACTGCGGAAAGCACCCCCTATGTTAAAAGAGATTTTGAGAGGTAGGATCGTTCAAATTGCAAAAGTCTAATGATCATGAGGCACAACATTTCAGAAGCCTTTAGGGGCATAAAATCTGAAAAGAATACTCAGGACAACGTTTCTTTGACGAAATTAAAAAACGTTTTGGTAAAAATGATAAGAATGAAATGACATCACTTCTGACTTCTTTGATGTCTATAAAGTTAAGGGTTAAGGAAATTCTGAGCTATCTAAGGGCTATGAGTTTTATGATCCCATAATAAGGAATATTTTTTAGACGGGAACTGCAACATTTTTTTGAGGATGTTGAGTTGGGGGAGAAATAAGGTTAGATACATTGCTTTTGAGGAGGAATTGGATTCTAACTCAGTTCCTACTATCACTTTTGACGATGTTCAGGTTCTTGTACCTATCATTGATCAAGAAGTGAATCCAGAACCTCTACAAGACAATGTTGCACAACTCCCCATTCAAAATGAGATAATTGTTCCAGAAGAACAAACTCAACAACATCAATAACAAGTTCCATTAAGGAGGTCCACAAGAGAAATGAGAAATGCTATTCCAGATGATTATGTTGTATTTCTCCAAGAACATGAGGATAATGGAATGATAGAAGATGATCTAATCAACTTTCATCGGGCCATGAAAAGTTCAAATTCTCAAAAGTAGATTGATGCCATGAAAGATGGGTATAAGTCTATGCGAGACAATAAAGTTTGGGAACTTGCCCCATTACCTGAAGGTGCAAAATCAATTGGTTGTAAATGGATATTTAAAACCAAGAGGGATGCAAATGGTAACGTGGAGAGGTATAAAGGCGCGTCTTGTAACTAAAGGATATACTCAGAAAGAAGGTGTTGATTTTACAGAGACTTTCGCTCCAGTTTCATCAAAAGACTCATTTAGGATAATCATGACACTTGTTGCTCATTTTGATCTTGAGTTACATCAGATGAATGTTAAGAGTGCGTTTCTTAATGGCGACATTGAAGAAATAATTTATATGGTGCAACCAGAAAATTTTGAGTCGTAAGACTCAAAGAATATGATTTGCAAATTGACAAAATCCATCTATGGACTCAAACAAGCTTCCCGTCAATGGTACCATAAGTTTCATCAAATAATTGTTTCGTTTGGTTTTGAGATGAATATTGTTGATGATTGTGTGTATCACAAATTCAATGGGAGTAAGTATATATTTTTGGTTTTATATGTTAATGACATTCTGCTTGTTAATAATAAGTGTAGCCTCAATCAATACCTTAAGAATGATTTTAAAATTACAAAAATGCATTAGATTTTTTACATTTTAGCAGTGGAAAGTCTAATGTACGTTCGTGTTTGTATACATTGGAATATTGTGTATACTATTGGGATGTTAGATGATATTTTAAGCAACCACGATTTGGACCATTGGATAGCATCCAAGAGGGTTATAAGGTATTTTCAAAGAACAAAAGATTACATGCTCGCATATCGGAGGTCTAATCAGTTAGAGATCATCAGGTATATAGACTCTGATTTTGATGGAATATGGATATAAGATTTTTTCACTAAGGTGCAAATTGTGAAAACAAATTGCAATCTTTTATTCCAGTAGCAACAGGAACACATCAAAGTAAAAATACATAGACTTTAAGTTCCTGGTTGTTAAAGTAAAAGTTCAGAGTGGTTAGATGCTTATAAAGTATATTAGGAAAAACTCCATGATTGCGAATTTGCTTAATAAGGAACTTCACCTACGGTTTTATAAGAGCACATTGCTCATATGGGTGTAATGTCATCTAAAGGATATTTGGTTTTAGTGGGAGTTTGTATTTTTAAATGCTTTTATGTTATAGACAATTTTTTTAGTTATTAAGTTTATTTTCTGCAGAAATAAAGTTTATTTGGTTTATTCACACTTTGATTTTGGTAAGGTTTGATCTCACTAAGGAGGACCAATTGGAAATAGACATTTTAGATCATATTGCATGTAATTTCCATGCTACACATCCATACTTGATCCATGTCATTTAGTTGTGTTAATATACGTGATAATGGATGGATTTAGTTATGATATATGTAACGAAATTCGCCTTGATTCTCTGTTAACATAATTAATGGACGAGATTGTTCGGAATACCTTTTGAATATGATAGTAAAATTTTGAGCTCATAAGGTTATATAATGACATGTAATTATAAAGTAATTAGTATATATATGTGGTCTAAGTGGGAGATTGTTGGAAAATTTAGACATCACATATATAAAATGATAATTACATGTTATTATTTACTATCATGATAGCTTAGCCCAAATTAAAAGTGATCTAATTTGGTTAGAATTTTATTGGGCTTTTAATTATTAAATAAAGTATGGGTCAAATATGTGTAGATACTCTTCTAAACAAATTCTAATTAATGATGGGCTAATTAGAATTTGATTAGAACTAATATACCAATGTTATAAATATTAGGGTCCCCAAATTATACACATGGTCCCCAAATTGAGCATATATTCTTTAAATTCTTGTGTGCTAATTTGGAAGATCAAATTCTCAAAATCCGGTAAAACTGCAAAGAATTCATGGATTCAGGTACGCTTCCGCATTTAATTTTATTCTTCATTTATTCTAGATGATTTGACATGATAGATCTTAGTTTATTAAATTTTATTTCAAATTTATTTTACAAATCTAACAACAGACCGAAAATTCATACATAATTTATTAAAGTAAAACTCAAGCTTAACGTCTTAAAATTCTCAAAAGTCTGTACAATAATAAATAAACTAAATAAAAATAAGAAGAGAGTATATTTATTTTTATTTACAATTTAGTCAGTAAATAAATATTAAAGGGTTTTTATGAAACTTGAAAGCAATAAATGTATTTTATAGTAAATTTGAAGGAGGTATAGAATAGGTGTCTTTTACGTTAAGCATGCATCTAAGCAACCTAAAAATGGCAGGGCATTGAGATACGGGGCGCATACAAAAGATACGTTGCGAAAGAGAAAGGATAAACATATGTGGTTAACTTTGTTTGTAGATTTCTTTATTATTTTACGATTAATTCTTTGTAATATTATAAAAATGACAAAGCTGAAAGTGCCTCTTTTGTCAGATTGCCAATGATGATAGTCATCATGTGTGTTATTACAACTAATACAGGGAGATTATGGGTTCAAAGAATTGCGCTTTTGTTGGATACATATATATATATATATATATATTTTTCTGTCGTCCAAATATTCTTTAGGCAAGCGAAGAAGAAAGGGAGATCACAGCCGAATTGCAGTTCAGAATTCAGAGAGTACCATTTCGTGTATTGTTATGTGAACATATTATATATAAAAGAAAAGCAAAAATAATCTGGATATGAAAGATTGCAAGAATATGTTGCAGCGGCGCTAGCTGAGTATTAATTATTCTTGGGGAAAATGCTGTTTGGAAGTGTGAATAAATAATATATTTAAAGAATCTATTTAATATTTCTCTAATCATATGAGCATAAAGTGTTAATATCTCGTCTCGTTCGATCGAATATGTGCAGGTTTTGACTTGGGGAAAGTGGCCTGCCCAGTGCGCATCAACCATAAAGTTGGCACCACTTCTTTTCTTTCTTTTTTTCTTTTTTTCCATTTACATTTGTGTTGTATATTATATTCAGTATAATTATAGTTATAATTTATTTTAATTTAATTTTGATACGTTATCATATTGGTTCTATATCCATCCTAACATATTCCACTTGATTTTCCATTTGAAGAGAATAAAGTCAAATTCATCATTGAAGCAAAGCATATTCTCTTCAACTTGTGAATTCTAATATCTCAGTTTTGTTTGATTTTAGCATTTTCCTAGGGAACATTGCATTTCACAAGCCCTCTATGACCTAAAATTTCAAGATATAATCTATCATTCTTATTAATCAATCGTTATTTGTTGATCGAGTTTTAATTCAGTTAATCACCATTATTGTAATATCAAAGAGTACATGAGCTTAATTATGCTTAAGCATATTACCATCTAATTTAAAGAATAGAAAGTTAAGGATAATTTATGAATTGTATCAAAAATAATAATCAATAGTTACTTACATAGAAGGTTAAATTTCTCCTCCTCAAAACTCTAAAGCAAAAGAATCATTCCTATATTGATTTCAAAACAATGACAACCAATGCCACTCATTCACATCATATCATATCCTAGCATAGCACGTTTGAAACCAACATGACACATTTCTTGAACTATCTAGAACTATACCTCAATCTATTTACAAAGGGGTGTAGGCAATCCATTCTTATCCACAATGCATACCAAGGAAGATAGAGGTTGTATCATCCAACCTTCAATACTTGTCTTCTCTTTGTATTGAGTGCAACCGATCAACAACCTTATTTGCATTGCATCTAATCAGGTTGAAATCAAAACATCAATCATTTTTCATTGGCTTATCAATTAATTTCCTAGAAAATTATCTTAACCTTATCTTTGCCTCAAGTCATTCTTATTTTGTTGAAGATTATCCAAGAATCAATTTCCAAGATCATCTTATCATAGTTATTTTGGTTAGCTAAATCTATCCATGTTTTAGCCAATGCCTCTACCATCTTAGAGAATCACCCATCAAATTCATTCCTATTTCACCTAAAAATCTTCCATTAGCATCTTTTCCAGCCATCCCTACCCTTGCTTGCTTCAATTTAGAGTTGAACACACCATCATAATTTATTTTAACCCATCATTCACTTGGCTTTTGCCATTTATCATAAAAGCATCTGCCTTATTTCCCTCAAGTGTAGTGGTCACCTTAGTAGCTTCTTAAAAATCCAACAACTCATGGGCAATCCCAACTTGATCAAAGAAAGTGGAAAGTTCTCTATTTTCAAACCTATTTGCATCATCACTCTTGACTATGAGGACTTTGCTTATCACATGTCCTTTCTCATTCATTAGCCTTATACACAACTATTTGAAAACCCTAAAAGATTCAGATTTCTCCTTCAAAATTCAACTGGACGTATAATGTAAGAGATCATCAATACAAACGAATACATACATTTTTCCACCAATACTTTCTATTTGTATTGTCCCCCAAAGGTCCATGTGCAAAAAATTTAATGGATTTGTTGTGTTGATATGTTGCAACACCTTATGAGGCATAGGATATTGCTTTCCAATCATGCATTCATCATATGGACTTTCCACTACTCCACCAAGTTTTGGAAACCCATAAACTAAATCTAGAAATTTTATGAAGTCTTCTATAATTCACATGATGAATGTGTTGATGTTGCGTCTCTAGATTGCACTACAATAAGTCAACAACTTTGTAGTTATTATCAAAAGTCTTAACACATATTCTAACCTGCTTGTTCGCTCGTTCCATCACATCACAACATTCTTTGTTGACATTAACATGTAGTCATTGATCACACAACCAGTTAATAATGATAATTTAGCCTTAAGCCCTTCAACAATAAACACATTCTTTAACTCTAGGTTTTTTTTGTGTTGCAACATGGGTTGAAACATAGTAATTTCTTTTGAGATCATTAAGAAGCATATAATATATTGTCTTTGTTAGGATCGTCCCGATTAAGTAATAAAAAAATAGTGGAATAGATTGAGAAATTGAACACACAAATTTAACGTGGAAAAACTCTTCCAAAGAGGATAAAAAACCACGGGCAAAGATAATTTTACTATAATGGCAAAAGAATGAAGAGTACAAAAGATGGAGATAAAAACTAAACCCCGAAAACTAGAAAACAAAGAACCCTCAAAACGTAAACACAAAATTCTCTAAATGTGTTATGAGTTCTAATATCTAATGGGTGTGTTTTTTCTAAGGTTGTAAAATAACCTATTTATAGGCTAAATTAGTAAGTCAAACAAATTATGCTAATAAATGCTAAATATATTATGCTAATAAATACTAAATCTTCTAGAAAGAAAATATATTTTGTTTAACTTGACTTGCAAGTAATCTCTTAGAATTTGGGTCACACAACTCTAACAATCTCCACCTTGACATGAATTCTTACAATGCCATCTTTGCCAAAGCCCGCCATGGGCCTATCTTGAACTATATAGAGAATTAATTGAGTCGAATCTGTGCTTAAAAGCTGGAAGACTTCTAGCCTTCAACTTGTGCACTACCAAATCAAAACTAACCCGAGTCTGATTTTCATGAACACAGTGCCCTAACTTTTTAAAACCTACATCCAAAAGAGAACATCTTGATAAACCGTAAAAGTAACATATTTAGGCCCACATTTAGTATGCTTTTGGGATGATTTAGCCCTGATTTATGTAAAAAGGTCCTTTTAATCCTTTCTTTTCATGTTTATACTCAGGAAAGCACCCGAGGATGAAAAGAACAAGAAACGGGCTTAAAATGGGCCAATTTAGGCCAAAGAGAAAAATCGACACGGCTTGGACTTCAAGCCACATGGCCGTGCCTCGACAATTAACTAAGACACGGCCATGCTACGATTTACACATGGTGCCCCAATCGACAGAATCGAGACACGGCCTGAAAATAATTAACACGAGTGTGTACCATGGCCGTGCCCCTACCGTAAGAGAGAGCAATTTCACTCGGATTTGGATACTTTGAGGCAAAGAAACACATTCCAAAGCCTATTCAAACACCGAGTAGAATGTATACTTGAATTGGGACACTTAGAGGCCAAGTAAAGCATTCAAAAGTCTATATAAACACCCTAAGTGTAACCTGAAAGGAGGGCGGTTAGATAGGCCAAAGAGCCGAGCCAGAAGGCCAGATTTGTGGGCATTACTCGAAGATAGCCAGCTGATCCATCTCAAGGAGCCGGAATTCTGTTCAAGCGGAGGATTTCTCCTTCAATTCCTTTAGGGGGTTTTAGGGATTTCTTATGTTTTGTTTTATCTTTTCTCTTGAGATGTTGTCTTTATTTGTTATGAACTAAACCCTTCATATACTTGAAGGGGATGGAACCTAGATGAATCTTATTATTGATTTCTGAAATATATGATAAATACTTAGTTTGTTCTTAATTATGCATGCTTAATCTAAATCTGATGTGCTTAGGTGGAGGAGGAATAGTCCCAGCTTTAGAGTAGATCTAGCATAATTAAGCGGAGTTGATGGCACGCCTAGAAATAGGGTGACGAGATTTTATCGGATTAAGGTGAAACCTAATATGGGAGTCCATAGATAGATTTACTACTATTCTAGGGGGTTATTATAAGAGAAAGAGAGTTCCACTAATTAACCTAGGGTTAGACGTTATTCACCTCAGAGAGTGTTTAATATACGTTAGGGAGTCTTACGGAGCAAACTAAGTGAATAAATCGTATGGTTCAGTGTTAAATAACAAGTGAAGTCTAGGTGGATTCTTCCTGAGGGTATTGTCGGGATCAATTGAGTTTTCTTCAAGTTATTTCTCAATTCGTTCCTTTTGTCTTTGTGTCTTTAGCTTAGTAGTCATTAAATTAGATTAAATCAACCAATCACTCCATATTTTAGGCTAAATAATAAAAAGAAAGTGAGTATTAATACTTTTACTTCCTTTGGGTTCGACAATCCGGTTTTCCCTAAGCTATACTATTGTTCGATAGGTACACTTGCCTTTAATCGTTTTCAGAGTTAGTTTCCAAGTTCGATCTCATTCATTATAATTTTTAAAACTCGACAAAACAACGATCAAGTTTTTGGCGCCGTTTCCGGGGAACTAAAATATTAAGAAAGCTTTATTTTTATTACTTTAGCCATTATTTTTAATTTTATTTTTATTTCATAATTTATTTTATTATTTTTGCTAATTTTATTTTTCTTTTTTTCTAGCAGGTACCTCTAGTTTATGACTAGAAGGAACCCGACAGGACCTCTAGTATACGATAGTGAAATTGAAGCTACCACTAGGAGGAATCACAGAGAAATTAGGCGAGCCCTAAATTACATGGAAGAAGAGCGAGAAGACAGATTAAATCCTACTGAAGGGATGGACGAGAATAATCCACCACAAGATGTGGAAGAAAAAAATGCTCCGCGTACTATGTATGATTATGCTAAACCTCATTTAACAGGAACTGAATCTAGTATTGTTAGGCCTCCTATAACTACTAATATTTTTGAATTAAAGCCTAACACAATACAAATGATTCAACAATTTGTTCAATTTGATGGTTTGCAGGACGAAGACCCGAATACTCATATAGCTAATTTTTTAGAGTTCTGCGATACTTTCAAAATAAATGGCGTTTCTAATGATGCCATTCGTCTTCGGTTATTTCCCTTTTCATTAAGAAATAAAGCCAAAAATTGGTTGTACTCGTTACCGCGAGGATCAATCACTCCATGGGACCAAATGACCTAAAAAATTATTAAAATATTTCCCACCAGCCAAAATAGCCAAATTACAAAATGATATCTCTTCTTTTGTGCAGATGAATTTAGAGACATTATACGATGCATGGGAGAGATACAAGGATCTCTTGAGAAGGTGTCTACATCATGGTCTACCCTCGTGGTTACAAGTCCAAACTTTCTATAATAGTGTAAACCCCTCAATGAGGCAGCTAATCAATTCAAATTCGGTGGAACCACGAAAAGTAACTCCAGGCGACCTACGAGTTCATTAAAGAGATGTCACTGAATAACTATCAGTGGCAAGTCACAAGGACAAAACAGACAAAATCAGTCGGAGTTTACAACCTCGATGTAGTAACCATGCTATCAACACAGGTAGAGATGATGAATAAAATGCTTGATAGTTTGTGTTCTTTGTAGGTACATTCAATCATGCAATACAACGCAAGTGGAACTATGGCAAATCCTGAGTACTCACCTTACCAACCGGATGCAGAGACCGAACAGATGAACTATATAGGTAATAATTTTAGATCCAATAATAATCCTTATAGTAATACTTGTAATCCAGGTTGGAGGAACCACCCAAATTTTTCATGGGGAGGCCAAGGAAACCAAGGAATTCAAAGACAACAACCTCATCAAAATTTCCAAAATCAGCCATATCCGTAGGAGAAGAAGCCAAACCTCGAAGAGATGCTGACAAAATTGATGGCAAACATAGAAAATCGCTTCCAAGAAATTGAGAAAATAATTAAAATCAACGAGAACCGAGTCAGGGAACTTACTAAGTCAGTTAAGGAAGCCACTAATGTAGTCGAACGACTCACAAAGCTAATGTCAGAATGACCACAAAGACGTCTACCAAGTAACAACGAGATTAACCCAAATGAGCAAATTCAAGCCATCTCTGCACGTGACAGTAAAGGGTTAGATGAACCCAATCCAATACAAGAAAACAAGATAGACAAAGTTAAGGTAGAGGTAACACAAGAAAAGCCAAAACCAGTAATCAAGGAATACCAACCTTGCATACATTATCCCAAAGCGATGAAAAGAGATGATTCAGAGGAACAGTTCGTTAAGTTCTTAAACTCTTAAAGAAATTACATATTAACTTACCTCTTCTCGAAGCTCTTTTTCAGATGCCAGACTCGAGGAAATTTTTAAAACAGCTCTTCACTAACAAACGCAAATTAGACGAAGAGCACCACGTGGCATTAAATGCAGCATGCTCGGCAATGTTATAGAATAGACTACCACGGAAGCTAAAAGATCCAGGGAGTTTCACAATTCCATGTTTAATTGGTAGTTTAGCTATTAATATGCGCTAGCTGATTTAGGGGCAATCATAAATGTCATGCCTTATACATTATTTAAACGGCTAGATCTAGGGAAGCCCAAACAAACTAAGATAAGTATACAATTAACTGATAAAACTGTTAGAATTCCTAGGGGCATTTGATCGCTGCAAAAAAGTCTAGTTTTAATATTTATAAAAGAGTGATAGAACCTGTAGGCTGACTGTGACAACGATAGAGGCAAGCGCACCTATCAAACAATAGTATAGCACAGGCAAGAATATCTTATCGAACCCAAGGAACTTAAAAGTACTACTACTCACTTTCTTTTTATTATTTAGCCTAAAATATGGAGTGATTGGTTTATTAATCTAAAACAAATGAAACACTTTAAACTTAAATACAAAGACAAAAGAAACGAAACTCTGGGAAAAGACTTTTAAGAAAACTCAATTGATAAAGACGATACCTTCGGGAAGAATCCACCTATGACTTCACTTATTATCTACCTTTTCAATTCATATGATTTTTTTACTTAGCTTGATCCGTGAGACTCCTAACCTATATTAAACCTTCTCTCAAGTGAATAACGTCTAACCTTAGGTTAATTAGTGAAACTCTCGTTCTCTTATAATAACCCCCTAAGGAAGCAGTAAATCGATCAATGGACTCCTATATTAGGTTTCACCCTAATTCGGTAAAATATCGTAACCCTATCTCTAGGCGCCCGATCAATTCCGCTTAATTATGCTAGATCTACTCTTAGGCAGGATCTATTCTTACTCCATCTAAGCACATCAGATAAATTTAAGCAACATAATTAAGAACAAACTAAGTATTTATCATATAAACCGAAAGAATTAGATAACAAAATCTATCATAGGTTTCATTCCCTTCAGGTATCTGAGAGGTTTAGTTCATAACTAAATAAGAAAACATCTCAAGAGAAAAGATAAAACAAAACATAAGAAATCCCTAAAACCCCCTAAAGGAATTGAAGAGGAGATCCTCCGTCTTGAGTAGAACTCTGACTCTTCGAGATGGATCAATTGGCTATCTTCGAGACTTTTGGGATGCTTTACTTATCTCCTAAGTACTCATAATTCAGGTATAATTCATCCTAGGTGTTTGAGTAGACTTGGGATTACGTTTCTTGGGTGCCAAGCATCCTATTCGAGTGAAATTACTCTTTCCATGGCGAGGGCACGGCTAAGGCACGCCTGTAAATTGAGGCTCACTCGTGTCTCATTACATTGATTTAGACAAGACCGTGGCACGCCCGTGCAAGTCGAGGGTCAGGCCGTGCTTCGGGTCTGTCGATTGGGGCACAGCCATGCAAATCAGGGATAGGCCGTGTTAGGCTTTTTGTCAACGAGACACAGCCGTGTGAATTGGTGACAGGCCATGTTCTAGGTGGATAGCAAGGCACGGCCGTGTGGAATAAAGCCCAGGCCGTGTTGACTTCTTGGGTTGGCCCAATTTGATCCGTTTTAAACTAGTTTTACGTTCTTTTTATCCTTAGGTGTTCTTTTGAGTATAAGACATTAAAAGAAAAGATTAAGAGCACCTTTTTACATAAATCGAGGATAAATTCATCCAAAAACATACTAAATGTGGGATTAAAATATGTTACTTTTACGGTTTATCAAATACCCCTACACTTAAGCTTTTGGTTGTCCTCAAGCAAAATTCTCAACTTACAATTAAAACGAACTTTCCATAATTCATAATTCCTATTAATAATGCCTCATCATAATTCATAGATAATTTATACATGGATAATTTAATTCAAAGAGCCCTAAAGTTTCAAACGAGATAAGTCATGATTTTGTAGCATGAAAACATAGGTGTCTCCCCTTATCTAAGTAATTTCTTTTAATTCAAAACCGAAAAAGATTGATATCCTCATAGAAGATTCAATCAAATCACTCGAAGTGTTTAAGGTTCAAGAAATAAGCACTCTAAGTCGAACCTGAAAAGTTAATCCCATAGGCTTGCCTAAAAACTAAATCTCCACCATTGTATATGAGATGATACACAAATCAAAAGGTCTTTAATAAGGGTTGTAACGGGGCTAGGATTAAAGGTGTGGATAAAGGCTGAATTAGAAGGTTAGAATCGAGACTGATTTGACAATTTACCTAACTAGAAACAATGAACTAAATATGAATATTTACATCGAATGAAAGCTAATAATACTTACTGTTGATAATTACTCTATAGTAAGGAGTATTTTGATAATACTTTAATACGAGCTTTTTCTTCAACAATTGGAGTTTAAATGCTCTAAGCTTTTTTTTTTATATACTACTAATATTGAGTATACTTGGATTTTTTTTAAGAACAAGCTAAAATAAACATAATAGAAGGAACTTTGGTGATTGAAATAACCTAATTCGAGGCGATTGATCAAATCAATTCTCGATAAAGGGTAGTCAAAGGAATGTTGATAACAAATACAAAGGGATTTTGGGTTAATATTAGTGGGTGAGTCAATAAAAAGGTTGTTAGGATTCAATGGGGTTCACTAGGGGTTAATTTGTATGGGTAGGCTTTTTAGTGTAGTGAACGGGTTAAAACCTAGGTGCCTTTATCATCTCAGTGTATCAAATCATTAATGTGGTCTCGACATGTATAACGAGGCAAGTTTTAGAATAACAGTTCAAAGTTGACACACTCATAATCAATTAAAGTAAGCACGAAAAAGGGTACATGCTCTATAAGGCTCAAAATCTCACAAAAATTTATGGGTGTTTTGACATCAATCCTTATAAATTTTGAACTTCAAGGTGATACTCAAATTAGGTTCAACAACTTATCAATTTTTTTAGAAAGTAGACTTATCATGCTCGATTCTCTAGTATCCTTCAAATTTAATCATCAATGCACAATTAACTAAGACTTATTCTAAAACATATCAATAAAAATCATAAATCATTAGAAATTTCATCCTAATTAATAATATGAGAAAAATACTTAAGATCAGGACTAATTTTAGGGTTTTGAGAATTATGCAAAAAGTTAGGCACTATTACCCCCACACTTAAGATGTACATTGTCCTCAATGTACAAAGATAGATGAATAACAATTAATATAAGATCACAAGAGAGGGATAGAGTTCCACTTCCTGAATTTTGGATGATTTTCAAGAGTTGTAGTGTTCGGGATGGAAGATAACTTATTTATTAGTCAATTACTGCTAGTGATTTGTTCGTGTATGTAGAATGTGTGATCGAAACTGCGAAGTCATCAGTTAGATATTTCGGGGGTGTAAGATAAATAAATGTTAGGAATATGTTGAAGATTAGATGAGTAATGATAAAAGTTTTCAATGAAGAAAAGTAGCAAATTATGATAATAAGGGAAAAACAGAATTAAAAATAACACTAAAACTAAGACAATAAAATGTAGATAATTAAAGGGACTCAAAGGTCCTCCTCATCGCCTAGATTAGGTGGTGGGGCTGTTGATGAGATATGAAGGTGTTGGCATATTTGGTGGAGGGTGTCCTCTATCCCATCAAAACGTCGAGTGTTGTCAACAAGTACTGCTCGAACTGGTCGAGGCGTGCAAAGATATTTGCCCATGATGTTGCTGCATGGGATGGCTGCTATCTTGGAGCTGGTGGGACATTGTCAGTAATGTCTCTCGGGCTCTTCCTCATCTATGGATGTCACTAATCGGTATTGAGGGGGTTCGGTCTCTCGACGATGTTTAACCATCCCTATGTGTAGCATCGTCTGAATGCCTTGAGGTACCATGTTACCCATCAATGTGAGGGAGGTGATCTGATCGTCGGTGTTCAGGAGGTCGAAGTATCGAGCCAGCCTAGTGATGTGTAGCCCCATTGATAGAATCCTTTTTCTGTGTGGCTCTATTTGGTACTGAATAGCACAAGCGATAAAGTATGCCAAATCAAATACGTCCCCCTCTACATGCACGATAAGTAGTAGACATCATGCATGTTTACCACGCCAGTGCTTTCGCGTTGACCTGTGATAGTGTGGGCTAGGATGGCATGGATATATCTCAGGGGTGGGCAAAGGGTTGTTGCCTTCGATCGACTGGGGTTGAAAGAATTCGTGGTGGGTGCTAGGCTGCGCCAACGGTTAAAGGGGTTGCGTGGGAGTTCTCGGTCTAACTCGGAGAGATTATTTTCCTCTTTAAATCTATCTGTATAAAGGCCGAGGCTATACCGAATTGGAGAATGCTTAATTGAAGTAACATACCCCCTAACCGAATTACACTGTTCTCGGCTCGTCAAACCATGCCATCATTGTTTGCAAAGTAAAAGTTGTGCAAAATTCTAGTATTAGCTCTAGGTATGTGGGCTCGATGATTGAGAAGAACTGCTCCCATGGTTCGATTGAAATGAAAGCCCGGATGTCATTTGCTAGTCCTATTTGTTCAACGGCATTCTAGTCAATGCACCTTCCGGTGCCTAAGGGCCGTTCTCGAAATGCCTTGTAACGCTCTTCTTGGGTAGCTTGAGGGAATCAGAGGAATGAATGTCGAAATTCGATAGACGCGCTTGTAGATGATGATCTGTGCCTTTTTTTTCTTGCTTGGGGCCAATCATTTGGTTCAGAATGTTGACATGGTACCTACAATTTGTAATGGAAACAGGTTTTTGAGCAAAACTATAACCGCAATTAAATCAGGGATGTTTGAAAACTTAGAACATAAATAAACAAAAATCATCAATGAGCAAATCAATGTATCAGCTTTGTTAGTCCTAATATTATTCTATTCTTATCTTATTCAAATGAATCAACTAATTCATGGAGCCTAAAATTTTGAAGCAAAATTCCTAAAAGCATGATGGTTTAATGTTAAAAATTAGCCAAATATGAAAGTTAAACTATCATTTAGTGTTTAAGTTAGGAAAAATGAACCGGGTATGATGTAAGAGGAGTGGGCACGGGTGGAGCAAGGGCGGTGGTGCGTCTACTTCAGTATGAACATAGTGGTGGTTGAGGCATGTTGTTCATGTGCGCAGTGGTGCCGAGGGTGTGTGCGACGAGTATGTGAGATTTTTAGGGTGAAAAAGGTAAGGGGAGGATTTTTTTAAGTGGTGGAACACGGTGATGCGGCTGGACAGGGAATAATGGCTTTGGGGAAAAAAAATTTAGGGTTTGGGTTGAGGAAGATGGTTGGATTTTATTTATAGGGAATGGGGCACGGGCATGTGACACAATCGTGTCGATTTGAATTTTTACCCGTGTTTTTCGTGATTTTGGGGTTTAGACGCGTTCAGTGGATTTGCCACGGCCGTGTTGCATCTACCACGCCTGTGTGCTGGTTCATATGGCTGATTTTACACGAGCGTATGGATCCCATGCTCGATAAGTCAGTAGCTTCACACGGTTGTTGGGCACGGCCATGTCTTTTTGTCGCAGCCCGTGTTTGTTAAGTCAGTATCCTCACACGGTTAATGGGAATGGGCGTGTTCTGACCGTGATTAATAAGTCAGTAGCTTCACACAGTTGTAAGGCACGACCGTGTCTTTTTTTCGCAGCCTGTGTTGTTAAAGAATAGAGGTTTTCCCTGTTTGTCCATGACTCCGGACATGCCCCGTGGTGTGTCCCCTATTTTCACACGGTTATTGGCACGCCCATGTTCAAGGCTGTGTTAATGATCCTGCATTTTTGTTTAGACTTTTACAAAATAATGTTAATGTGTTAGCGCTCGGGTTTAGCGCTCGGGTTGCCTCCCGAGAAGCGCTTGTTTATAGTCTTAAGCTAGACTCTTCCTATTTTCAGTTCTAAAGGAAGGCTCATGGAGCATAAACTCCTCTCTCGTATTTCTAAAATCTGCACCATTTTAAATTTTAAGTCGATGACCATTTACCTTGAATGTGCCTTTAGTAGGATGAGTTACCTCGATGGTGCCATATGGAAATATGTTTTAATCATGAATGGGCCTGACCATCTCGATTTTAACTTCCCAGGGAATAGTTTAAGCCTTGAATTGTATAGTAGGACTAGGTCCCCTACTTCGAAATGTTTTGATCGCTTGAGGTGAGCATCGTGACGTCGCTTTGTTGCTTCCTTGTACAGCTTTGAGTTCTTATAGGCTTCGCTTCTCCATTCATCCATTCGTTTATCGCATCATTCTTTTCTTTCCTACAAGTTTGAGGTCGATTTAAAATTTTATTGCCCGAAAGCTTTGTGTTCTAACTCAAATGGTAGATGACAGCTTTTCCCATAAACAAGCTTGTATGGGGATGTTCCTAGAGGTGTTTTGAATGCTGTTCTGTAGGCCCGTAAAGCATCATCTACTTTAATTGCCCAATCTTTTCTATTTGATTCAACCATTTTTTCTAGGATGCGCTTAAGCTCTCGGTTTGCTACCTCAACTTGCCCGCTAGTTTAAGGATGATATGGGGTGGCTGTTCTATGGCATACTCCATATTTCTTTAGAACTTTTTCAAATTGTGTATTACAAAAATGAGTACCCCTATCATTGATGATGGCTCTAGGTGTCCCGAATCGGGAAAATAGCTTCTTGAGAAATTTAACTACTACCCTAGCATCATTGGTAGGGAATGCTTCCGCTTCTACCCATTTTGACATGTAATCAACTGCTACTAAGATGTATTTATTTCTAAATGAACTAGGAAATGGTCCCATAAAATCAATACCCCATACATCAAATAATTCACATGACAATATATATGTTTGAAGCATTTCATCACATTTAGAAATATTACCTATTCTTTGGCATTTGTCACACGAGGTAACATACTTGTTGGCATCTTTAAATAGAGTGGGCCAGTAAAAACTTGATTCGAGTATTTTGTGTGCTGTCTTAATACCACTGTAGTGTCCTCTTGATGGTCCTGAATGACAATATTCCAAGATTTTGCTTGCCTCTGTCTTTGTAACGCATCTTCGTATTACCTGATCTACATATATGCGAAAAAGAAAGGGATCTTCCCAAAAATAATTTTTCACATTAGCAAGGAATCGCTTCTTTTGGTGATGTGTTAATTTTCTTGGTAAGATGTTAGCTGCTAAATAATTCACAATATTTGCAAACTAGGGTATTTCAGAATGTGTTATAGAAAAGAGTTGTTCTCCGGGAAACGAATCATTTATTTCATGTTCATCAAGCTCTTTGGTATGTGGATTTTCGAGTCTTGAAAGGTGATCTGTCGCGAGATTCTCAGCTCCCTTCTTATCCTGTATTTCCAAGTCAAATTCCTGTAAGAGTAAAATCCATCGTATGAGTCTAGGTTTTGCATTAGTTTTGTTTAAAAGATAACGAAGAGTTGAATGGTCAGTGAAAATGACAACTTTAGATAATATTAGATATTGTCTAAATTTGTCAAAAGCGAAAACTACGGCTAGCAATTCTTTCTCAGTTGTGGTGTAATTTTCTTGCGTGGATGTTAATGTTCTGATAGCGTAGTAAATCGACTGAAAATACTTGTCTCTTCGTTGTCCCAAAATTGCACCTAATGCAAAGTCACTTGCATCACACATTAATTCAAAGGGTAAGTTCCAATCAGGTGCAATTATAATTGATGCATTTATTAGTTTATCTTTAAGGACATTGAATGCATCTAAACATTCCTGATTGAAATTAAAAGGAACATCTTTTTCTAGTAATTTTGTCAAAGGCTTAGCTATTTTAGAAAAATCTTTAATAAATCTTCTATAAAAACCTGCATGTCCTAAAAAGCTTCTAGTAGCCTTAACTGAACTAGGGGGAGGTAATTTTTCTATGGTTTCAACTTTTGCTTTATCTACCTCAATTCCCTTACTAGAAATCTTATGTCCTAGTACAATCCCTTCTCTAACCATAAAGTGGCATTTCTCACAATTCAAAATAAGGTTTGTTTCTTCACATCTCATTAGAACTCATTTTAAATTTTTAAGGCAAAGATGGAAAGAATTACCAAATACCAAGAAATCATCCATAAATACCTCCATGATGTCCTCCACGAGTTCTTCAAAAATTGCCAACATGCAACGCTGAAAAGTAGCAGGAGCATTACATAATCCAAAAGGCATTCTACGATAAGCAAACGTACTGTATGGGCATGTAAATGTTGTCTTCTTTTGGTCTTCAGGGGCTATGGGGATTTGAAAGTAGCCGGAGATTTCGTCCAGGAAGCAGTAGTACATATGCCCTGATAGTCTTTCTAGCATTTGATCTATGAAGGGCAGAGGAAAGTGATCTTTTCTGGTGGCATCATTCAATTTTCTATAATCAATACAAACTCTCCAACCTGTAACTGTTATCGTGGGAATTAACTCATTTTTTTCATTGGGTACCACCGTCATTCCTCCTTTCTTTGGAACTACCTGCACAGGACTTACCCAAGTGCTGTCGAAAATAGGATAAATTATTCCTGCATCTAGAAGTTTAATTACCTCGACTTTGACCACTTCTTTCATGTTGGGGTTTAACCATCTCTGAGGTTGCACACACTATTTATATTCTTCTTCCATTAAAATTTTGTGGGTGCAGAATGTGGGGCTTATTCCCTTTATGTCAAAAATTTTCCAAGCTATAGCTTTCTTGTGTTCTCTTAGTACCTTTATCAGCTCCTCCTTTTCCTTGGATTCTAATTCTGAAGAGATGATTTCTGGTAGCGTAAAATTATCCCCAAGAAATGCGTATTCTAGGTGTTTTGGTAACTGTTTGAGTTCCAATTTGGGTGGCTCTTTGATGGAGGGTTTGTGTTTTAATTCATCATCGTTCTCAATGCTTTCTTCTTCCTTTTGTTTAAATGATGATGTATTCATATTCATCTCATTGTCTTCATCTTCTTTCCCCTCCTCTTGATCCGGACACAGTTCCGTTGTGTCCTTCTGTATAATTTCCTGTAATAAATTTTTAATAATATGATCAGTAGTGTCGACAAAATAACAGGAATCATCTTGTTCTTTAGAATATTGCATGGCATCATACAGTTGAAAGATAATTTCTTCATCACCTATTCCCAGTGCTAGTTTACCATCACCTACATCAATAATAGCTCTAGCAGTGGCTAAAAAGGGATGCCCTAAGATTAAAGGAACATTAATGTCTTCATCCATGTCTAATACAACGAAATCAACAGGGAAAATAAATTTATCAATCTTTACCAAGACATCTTCAATAATTCCTCAAGGATATTTAATAGATCTATCAGCTAACTGAATACTCATCCTAGTGGGATTTGGTTCCCCAAGATCTAGCCGTTTAAACAATTTGTAAGGCATTAAGTTGATACTAGCGCCTAGGTCTGCTAATGCTTTCTTGATGTTTAAACTACCAATTAAGCAAGGAATAGTGAAACTCCCTAGATCTTTTAACTTCCGTGGTAGTCTATTTTGGAGAAGGGCTGAACATTCTTCATTAAGCTCTACCATTGATACTTCCTCAAACTTCCTTTTGTTCGTGAGAAGTTCCTTTAAGAATTTTGCATACTTCGGCATCTGTGAAATAGCTTCAACAAAAGGTAAGTTAATATGTATTTGTTTAAAGAGTTCGAGGAACTTACCGTATTGAGCATCCAATTGTTCTTTCTTCAATTTTGCTAATATAGAATTTGAGCTTTATTCTCTATAGGCAATGTGATAAACCGTAAAAGTAACACATTTTAACCCCATATTTAGTATGCTTTTGGATGGTTTAGCCCTAAATTTATGTAAAAAGATGCTTTTAATAATTTCTTTTCATGTCTTATACTCAGGAGAACACCTAAGGATAAAAAGAACGTAAAACGGGCTTAAAATGTATCAAATTGGGCCAACCCAAGAAGTCGGCACGGCCTGGACTTCATTCCACATTGCCGTGCCCCAATATTTAGATTGCACATGGTCGCACCCTGATTTACACGATCGTGCCTCGTCGACAAAAAGCCCAACACGGCCTGGACCCCGATGTACACGGTCGTGCCCCAATTGGCAGACCCGAGCACGGCCTCTACCCATATATAGCACGAGCGTGTCAAAGCGGTGCCTAAAACAACAGAATGAAGACACGGGCTGGACCACGATTTACATGGGTGTGTCAAGGTCGTGCCCCTGTCACGGTAAAGAGCAATTTCACTCGGAATAGGATGCTTGGAGCCCAAGAAACGTAATCCTAAGTCTACTCAAACACCTAGGACGAATTATACCCAAATTACAAGTAGTTAGGAGCCAAGTAAAGCATCCCAAACATCTATATAAACAATCCAAGGTAGCAATTCAATGGCGTCAGGTTTTAGCCGAGTTTTTGCCAGAGCTTTACTCGTTTAGGGATTGTCTCGAAGATAGCCAATTGATCCATCTCGAAGAGTCAGAGTTTTACTCAAGACGGATGATATCCTATTCAATTCCTTCAGAGGGTTTTAAGGATTTCCTATGTTTTGTTTTATCTTTTCTCTTAAGATGTTTTCTTGTTTAATTATGAACTAAACCCCTCACATACCTGAAGGGGATGAAACCTATGATGGATTTTGTTATTTAATTCTTTAGGTTTATATGATAATACTTGGTTTGTTCTTGAATTATGTTGCTTAAATTTATCTGATGTGCTTAGGTGGAGGAGGAATAGACCCTGCCTAAGAATAGATCTAGCATAATTAAGCGGAGTTGATCGGGCGCCTAGAGATAGGGTTACAAGATTTTGCCGGATTAGGGTGAAACCTAATATGGGAGTCTATTGATCGATTTACTACTTTCTTAGGGGGTTATTATAAGAGAACGAGAGTTCCACTAATTAACCTAAGGTTAGACGTTATTCACTTCGGGAAAAGGTTTAATATAGGTTAGGGAGTCTCGCGGATCAAGCTAAGTAAAAGAAATCATATGAGTTGAAAGGAACATAATAAGTGAAGTCATAGGTGGATTCTTCCCGAAGGTATCGTCTTTCTCAATTGAGTTTTCTTCAAAGTCTTTTCCCAAAGTTTTGTTCTTTTGTCTTTGCATTTAAGTTTAAGTATTTCATTTGTTTTAGATTAATAAACCAATCACTCCATATTTTAGGCTAAATAATAGAAAGAAAGTGAGTAGTAGTACTTTTAGGTTCCTTGGGTTCGATAAGATATTCTTGCCTGAGCTATACTACTGTTCGATAGGTGTGCTTACCTCTATCGTTGTCATAGTCGGTCTATAGGTTTGATCACTCTTTTATAAATATTAAAACTAGACTGTTTTGTAGCGATCAAGTTTTTGGCGCCATTGTCGGGTACTTCAAAATATTACGAAAGCTCTATTTTTATTACTTTATCCATTATTTCTAATTTTTATTAATTTTACTAATCCTTTTTCTTTATTAAAATTGCAAGGTATCTTTAGTTTATGACTAGAAGAAACCCTAGAGGACAATTAGAATACGACAGCGATATTGAAGCTACCGCTCGAAGAGATCGTAGAGAAATTAGACGAGCTCTAGACTACCAAAGAGAAGAACAACAAAACAGATGCAATCCTACTGAAGGGATGGCCGAAAATAATCCGCCTGATGCGCAAGATCAGAATGCTCCGCGTACTATGTATGATTATGCTAAACCTAATTTGGCAGGAGCAGAATCTAGTATTGTTAGGCCTGCTATAGCTGCTAATAATTTTGAATTAAAACCTAACATAATACAAATGATTCAATAGTTTGTTCAATTTGATAGATTGCAGGACGAAGATCCAAATACTCATATAGCTAATTTCTTAGAGTTCTGTGATACTTTTAAAATAAATGGCATTTCTGATGATGCCATACGTCTTCGGTTATTTCCTTTTCATTAAGGAATAAAGCAAATCGATGGTTAAACTTCGTTACCACGAGGGTTAATCACCACATGGAGCAAATGATGAAAAATTTCTTTTAAAGTATTTTCCACCAGCCAAAACGACCAAATTTAGGAATGACATATCTTCTTTTGTGCATAATGACGCAGAAACATTATATGATGCATGGGAAAGATACAAGGATCTCCTAAGAAGATGCCCACACCACGGATTACCTTTGTGGCTTCAAGTCCAAACTTTCTACAATGGTGTGAATTCTTCAACTAGGCAAATGATTGATTCATCAGTCGGTGGAACTCTAAACAACAAAACTCCTGAAGCGGCCTACAATTTTATTGAGGAGATGTCATTGAACACTTATCAATGGCAAATCACAAGGGCAAAGCCGACAAAATCAGTGGAGTTTTCAACATAGATCAAATGACAATCTTTGTCAACATAGGTGGAGTTAATGAATAAAAGGTTGATAATTTATGTTCTTCGCAGTACATCCAAAGAATGCAATGCGAAGCAAGCGAGAATGTGGCGAATCTTTGAGTACCCACCCTACCAACCAGGAGTAGAACACGGCGGACAAACTATATAGGTAACAATTTCGGATCCAATAATAATCCTTATAGTAATACTTATAACCCGAGTTGAAGGAACCACCCAAATTTTTGTGGGAGGACAAGGAAATCAAGGAATTCAAAGGCAAGAACCTCCTCCAAATTATCAAAATCATCCATACCCACGGAAAAAAATAAGCCTTGAAGAGATGATGACAAAATTCATGGCGACCACGAATCTCGCCTTCAAAAGACCGATACAAACCTTGATGAACAACGAAGTCGATGAAAGGACTCGAGAATCAAGTTGGAGAACTCATTAGGTCGGTGGGACACCTCACAAAGCTAATTTACGAGCGCCAACAAGGACATCTACCAAGCAACACGAAATAAACCCAAAAGAGCAAATCAAGCCATTACAACTCAAAAGGGCAGTAGATAGACCCATATCGGTAAGAAGAAAAGAAAGATAAGACCGAGGAAGCTCAAGAAAAGCCAAAACCGGTAATCAAAGAATACCAACCCCGCATACCTTATCCCGAAGCATTAAAAAAAGATGATTCAGAGGAACAATTCGGTAAGTTTCTAAAACTCTTGAAGAAATTACATATTAACTTACCTCTTCTTGAAGCTCTTTTTCAGATGCCCGATGCAAAGAAATTCTTAAGCAAGCTATTGACGGAAAAACGCAAAATAGATGAAGAGCACCATGTGGAATTAAACGCAACATGCTCAGCAATGCTACAGAACAGGCTACCATAAAAACTAAAAGATCCAGGGAGTTTTACGATTCCATGCTTAATTGGTAGTTTAACTATTGATAATGCATTAGCTGATTTAGGGGCAAGTATAAATGTCATACCTTATGCACTGTTTAGATGACTAGGTCTAGGGAAGCCCAAGCAAACTAGGATGAATATTCAACTGGCTGATAAAACTGTTAGAATCCCTAGGGGCATTATTGAAGATGTTTTAGTTAAAATCGATAAATTTTTTTCCCAAGAGATTTTGTTGTTTTAGACATGGATGAGGAAAATTCAATCCCTTTAATTTTAAGAAGACCTTTTCTTGCAATTGCCAAGACTAAAATTGATGTTGCCACAGGAGAACTCATACTTCGTATAGGAGATGAATCAGTCAATCTTCAAGCTCTCGACTCAGCCAGAACCACAGAAGATGAAGGTAAGAAAGACGTTTCAATAGATAATCAAATTATTCAACCTCCATCGTAGAAAACATTACGAAACATCAAAACTAAGCCAACACAGAAGCATACGATCAATAATTTAGAAGAGCAGAAGATATACACCAAAGAAAAGCCGAATCCACATGAAGTAGAACCTAAGGAACCACCAGAAGAGCTCATAAGAATATCCAACCACTTTAAAATAGGAGACCAGGTGCTATTAAACAAAGCCGATCTTCACATCAATTCAACAAACTTGAGGGCAAAGGGAGAAATTCTTCCCAAGGTACACGAAATCTTCCCCCACAACACAGTCGAGGTAAGTAACCCAAAATTTGATAAACTCAAGGTAAGTGCTTCTCGACTCTAGCTTTGTCATGAAAATAAAATCACAATCATGAGGAAAGATAATCAAACCTTTAAACCTCCCTGAAATTTTCAAACATGAGTACAGTCTAGCTTAAGACTATAAACGAGCGCTTCTCGGGAGGTAACCCAAACATTAACACTATTTATTTTCAGATTTATTTTCAGTTTATTTTCTTTCTATCTTTCTTCCCTAAGTATTTAGTTGGAAACTAACAAATGTGTAGATTCCCGTGCCACACGCCTTACACACACCACCGTGCCGTGGTAGTGTGGACCACCGAACCACCACACCGACAGAGCGAGCCGTGCAAGTCAGGTCTAACCACCCCAACGTCACGGATCCAACCACCCACAGTACGGGCACCTAAAAAATAGCATGCCCGTGCCTCACAGCCGTGCTAAGATACTGACCTACTTAGCATGGGAAGACCACGCCTGTATTCTAACCGTGCTCCTATACTGGCTTCTTAGGAATGGGCGTGCAAACCAACAAAACGGGCATGGAAGAATAATACACCCCACAACACGGTCATGCGATATGGCCGTGTGAATCAACACACCCTCAGAATACGGGCATGGGAACGTGCTAGATTTGAAATCCTATTTAAACCCCCACAGCCCTTCCTCTTTTTCCCATCTTCTTTCTTATTCCTTCTTTCTCTTTTCTTTCAAATATTTCTTTCTATTCATAGAAAAGATCCAAGACACTTAAGCAACACAAAAATCATGCCAAAGAAATGTAAGCATCATCTCCTTAGAGGAAATCTCAACATGAGTTCATGCCGGCAGCTTCACTTAATTGACATGCCAAGGGTCTCGAAACCTTTTCGGTTCTATTTTTCTTTTATCGTCTCCTTTATTTTCCTTATCTATACTTCTTTTCTGCTTAATTTAATTTCTTTCATATTAGTTTCTTGGTTTTAGGTTCTAAAGGCTGCTAGGGAATCACACAACACAGCCTTAGAAGTCGCACCCACTTCGCAAATCATCCAACAATAAGGACTCCTTAGTCCATTAGTCTTTTCTTTCAATTTCAGTTCTCTTCTTAGTCTCTTTCTTTTTTATTTCCTTAATCTTTAAATTTATTATTAGTACATTATTATTATTTCTCTAGATTTCTTGGCTATATCTTCATAGGCTACCCAATTTCTTTATCTAGCAAATTGCTTCTCGGTAGCCACTCCACCAGGCCCATAGAAAATACCATCACCACCACCAAAGACACCGGGATCATCCAGTTTGGGAGTATTACTTTCCCCACTTATCTTTTGATTTGGCACATAAATTTCATTATCTATCTTTGTACATTGAGGGCAATGTACACCTTAAGGAGGAGGTAATAGTGCCTAACTTTTTGTATAATTCTCAAAACCACGAATTTAGTCTTGTTTTTAAGCAAATTTCTTATATTATTAATTAGGGTGAAATTTTGATGATTTATGATCTTTATTGATATGTTTCTAAGTAAATCATAGTTAATTGTGCATTGATAATTAAATTTAAAAGAATACTAGAGAATCGAGCATGATAAGTCTACTTTCTAAAAAAATTTGATAGCTAATTGGAGTATCACCTTGAAGTTCAAAATTGATAAGGATTGATGTCAAAACATCCATAATTTTTGTGAGATTTTGAGCCTTATAGAGCATATACCCTTTTCATGCTCACTTTAATTGATTATGAGTGTGTCAACTTTGAATCATTATTCTAGAACTTGCCTCGTTTATACATGTCGAGACCACATTAATGATTTGATACCTTTGAGATGATAAAGGCACCTAAGTTTAACCCATTCACTCCACTAAAAAGCCTACCTTCACAAATTAACCCCTAGTGAACCCCGTTGAATCCTAATAACCTTTTTATTGACTCACCCACTAATATCAACCCAAAATCCCTTTATACTTGTTATCACCATTCTTTTGACTACCCTTTAATCGAGGTTTGATTTGATTAAATTATCGAATTATATTAGTTCCGTAGTTGCATTTATCATTTATGATGTAATATTTTGGTTTGTTCTTAAAAAAAAAATCGATCAAAGTTTAGAGCTCATGTATCTAAATTCCAATTGTTGAAGAAGAGCTCGTATTGAAATATTATAGTATCCTTATTACCTTTTAATTGATGTAAGTACTTATATTAGTTCATTGTTTCTAGTTAGGTAATTGGTTAATTCAATCTTGATTCTGACCTTCTAATTCAGCCTTTATCCACACCTTTAACCCTAGCCCCATTACAACCCTAATAAAGACCTTTTGATCTGTGTATCATCTCATATACAGTGGTGGAGATTTGATTTTCAGGCAAGCCTATGGGATTAACTTTTCAGGTTTGAATTTTGAGCACTTTTTCTTGATCATTAAACATTTCGAGTGCTTTGAGTGAATCTTTAGTGAGGATGTCAACCCTTGTCGGTTTTGAATCAAAGGTAATTACTTAGATAAAGGAAGACACCTACAGTTTCAAGCTATAATGGTATGACTTATCGTAATTGAATCTTTAGGGTTCTTTGAGTTAAATCATACATGTATAAATTATTTATGAATTACGATGAGGCATTGTCAATTATGAATCTTAAAAAGTTCGTTTTAATTTTAAATTGAAAATTTTGCTTGAGGACAAGCAAAAGCTTAAGTGTGGGGGTATTTGATAAACTGTAAAAGTAACACATTTTAACCCCATATTTAGTATGCTTTTGGATGATTTAGCCCTCAATTTATGTAAAAAGATGCTCTTAATCCTTTCTTTTCATGTCTTATACTCAGGAGAACACCTAAGGATAAAAAGAACGTAAAACGGGCTTAAAACGGATCAAATTAGGCCAACCCAAGAAGTCGGCACGGCCTGGACTTCATTCCACACGGCCGTGCCCTAATATTTAGATTGCACACGGTCGCACCCTAATTTACATGACTGTGCCTCGTCGACAAAAAGCCCAACACGGCCTGGACCCTGATGTACACAGTTGTGCCCCAATTGGCAGACCCAAAGCATGACCTCTACCCATATATCGCACAGGCGTGTTAAAGTCGTGCCTAAAACAACAGAATAAAGACACGGGCTGGACCACGATTTACACGGGCGTGTCAAGGCCATGCCCCTGCCGCGGGAAAGAGTAATTTCACTCGGAATAGGATGCTTTGAGCCCAAGAAATGTAATTCTAAGTCTACTCAAACACCTAGGATGAATTATACCCGAATTACGAGTACTTAGGAGCCAAGTAAAGCATCCCAAACATCTATATAAACAATCCAAGGCAGCAATTCAATGGCGTCAAGTTTTAGCAGAATTTTCTGCCAGAGCTTTACTCGTTTAGGAATTGTCTCGAAGATAGCCAATTGATCCATCTCGAAGAGTAGGAGTTTTACTCAAGACGGAGGATCTCATCTTCAATTCCTTCAGAGGGTTTTAAGGATTTCCTATGTTTTGTTTTATCTTTTCTCTTAAGATGTTTTCCTGTTTAATCATGAACTAAACCCCTCAGATACCTGAAGGGGATGAAATGAAACACCCCAAACCCGGCCCACGAGCCTTAACCGGATCTGGTATGTTCCCCGGTGTAAACCGTTTCAAATTCTTTTGTTACTTAGGAAAATCTTGTGTGTTTTGAAAGAAAGATTGTTTTGGGTTGGGCTTGAGTTGATAACAAGTTTATTTCATTATCAAAATCCTTTACTTTAGGTGACAAAACATTTAGGCTTTGTTTTAAAATAAATTTACTTAATCTTTTAATAAATAAAAGTTTGTAAGTTTAATAAATAAAAGCAAAGTAAAGTAGATCTACTATGGCCTTATTACATCAAATAAATCCAAATAATTGGAAGTACTTAATTAAAAATAAAAGTCTGAATCGTAAAATTTCTTCATGTGCATGGCCACCTTTAAGCTCCTCTTGACCGGTCCATTACGGATCATTACCTAAAAATAATCCCACAAGGGTGAGTCAAAGACTCAATGTGTAACCAACACTAAAATTTAACAATTTAGGCATATGTTCACATATTACATGCATATTCATATAACAGATAGGAAAAAAATGATGCAACCCGAACCCAAACCTATATGCCATCCGCTACACATCACCCGTACCATCCTGCACACCGTGGGGACTACTAAGTCAACCCTCCATCTGCTACACACCATCAAAGGCAGTCGCTGCAATCGACGTGCTCATCGCCCTTATAAAATTCGTGGTCTTAGGTCACCACATTCAGATATCATGGTCTTAGGTCACCACATTCAAATATCGTGGTCTTAGGTCACCACATTCAGTTATCGTGGTCTTAGGTCACCACATTCAGATATCGTGGTCTTAAGTCACCACATTCACTTCCCCTTTTCATATAACCCATATGCCCCATATCATACATATCATGCATTAACATGCCAAATTCTTATTTCACATTCTTATAATGTTATATGTGTGTCATAACAGATATTTAACATAATCCTAGTAGGATTAGGAAGCGTGCACAGTACTTTGTACCATAGCATGGTACTTTAGCCATATTCACATTCTTATAAACATGCTCATATTAAATTTTAACCATAAATCTTATTAAAAGATAGTGTGGGGTACACACCTGATTCGCTTTAGCAAGTTCACTCCAAATCCCGAAAAGCTTGATCTAATGCCTTAAATCTTAAATCTCTACATTTGATCAATCACTTAATACTTAGTAAAGAGCCATTCGGCCATAAAACCAAATCCCAATAGGATTAGTACACTTAAATCCTTACCTTCTTTAGATTAATGTCTAATCAAATGCCAAAAACTTTGTATCCTTCTTTCTTGAAATTGGCAATCACTAGATTACTTGAATAGATTAGTTTCGGCTTTTAAATATTAATGAAACACATCTATTTACTCAACATGGCCTTGGCCGAATGCTATAGATACTTACCTTGTGGATTTTAAATCTCAAAACTCACCGAATAACTAGGGAACACGCGGCCTATGGTGTACCTTCGGGAAAAGAATTTCTCCTTCCTTGTAGTCGACACTTAGTAAATCCCGAAAGAGCTCTTCAAAGTTTTGGAAACAAGATATTAATGGGGTTAGTCCTAGATTTCGCAAATCTTAAAAGAAAAGGATGAAACCGAATGAGATCTTACCCTTACTTTAGAGATCGGCAATCCTTGCTTGAACCTTTAGCAATATTCACTATGTAGGCTAGAAGGATCTTGATTTGACTTTTGATTGGTATAAAGAAATCAGCTAATGATGGTATCTTGAGGAGTTTATGGATTCGGTTTTAATGGAGATCACAAAAGCTATGAAGAATTGACTAGGCTTACTTTAGTTTTCACTTTGGCTAACAAAAGAAGAAGAAGAGATGCTCTAGGAAATTTGGCGAGAGAGAAGAGTTGAAAGAAGATATGATGAATGGCTCTCTTTTCCTCTAGTAGCCAAATTACTAACTTAAAATCCTTTACTTGGCCATCACTCCTATTTTGATAACTTTATCACTTTAATTATCACCCATTCAATTTAATAAAACTTAATCCAATATTTATCTCTTATCTCTTAATAATAATAATAATAGTCCATCATTATCTATCTATTTAGCCAAATTTTAAAGAGAATTAAACTCTTCCCCAAGTGCCTTGGTGCCGTCCAACTCCCTCGCTCCTTGCAGCAAAATAAAACTCTTTTATTTGCTTTCCACGTGACTCGAACCTAGGCTCCTTCCCCCTTGATTGTGGCGTCACTTACTGGGCTTTAAGTGGTGCCTCCTAGCCACTTCTCCAAGCCCGTTCTTGTGTCAAATTTCTTCTATTAATTTTCTTAAGACCACCTTGCCTTAGTTTCCTCTTTTAAACTTAACATTTCTAAAACATTTCCTTACATTTCCAAGTTTCCAAAAATGTTCACTTTCCTCTTTTAAACTTAACATTTCCAAGTTTCCAAAAATGTTCACTTTCCTCTTTTAAACTTAACATTTCCAAGTTTCCAAAAATGTTCACTATACATTCATAACACATAAAACATGCCATTTCGTATAATTAAATAAAAAATGCATAGGCCCATTTTCAGGGTGTTACAGTTCTACCCCCCTTAAAAATAATTTCGTCCTCGAAATTACTTACTAACGAACAATTGTACAATCTAACTCACCACACTACGCTATTGCTGCGCACTTTGATCTTAATAAAACTAACACATTTCCTATGCATAATTCCAAAGTTCACATCCAAGGTTTCATACCATTCACTAGCAATACAAGAACGAACTAGCTCTATAATAAACAAGGCAATAAAGGCATTCTGGAAATAAGAAACTTACTCGTTGTCACATCTGCACATCACTCTCCTCGCGACTACCGATCGCATAAACCAACCTTGGTGCCTTGTATCTGAACCTTCAAGACCTCGCTTGGTGCTTCACGACCACAACGGAACCATTTCCTCCATGGTTCGACCATGACCTCCGAGGTCGTCATGTCCACCTCTACCACTGATTAACATTCTCGAGCTCTTGGTTGATTCCCATCTGGTCTCATCGGACAGTCCTTAATCATATGGTCCTTTGACCCACACTTAAAACATCCTCTCGTCTTTTTCCAGCACTCTCCTAAGTGCTTCTTTCTACACTGATCACAAGGACGATCCTGCCCTCCTGCACCAACTTATCGACCCATGCCCATCGCCTCGGGCCTTTTCTGCACATTTCCCATCAATCCTGATGACCCATAATCCCTCTTGGGTCTATTCCTATCAGAGCTCTGCTTAACTGAGTCCTTGATTCCCTCGGCTACCTTAGCCTTTTCTACCAACGCGAAAAACTCCCGCTCCTGATGTGGAGCTATCAATAACCTTAGGCCATCCCTTAAACCGTCTTCAAATCGGATACACTGCTCATGTTCCATAGCCACTACTCCTCGAGCATATCGGCTTAACCTCAGAAATTTAGCTTCATATGCTGCTACTAACTTGTTCCCTTGAACCAGCCCCAAAAATGCCTTCCCTTGCTGATCAATATAATGTGTGCCGACATACTTCTTCTGATATGCCGGCTTAACATATTCCTAGGTCAGATCCTCAGCTGTGGCACCATCCCGAACTGTTAACCACCATTGATACGCTTCATCGCGCAGCAGTGCCACCATCCCTTTCAACTTCTCCTCAGGGGTCAGATCGAGCTCATCCATAATTCGCTTGGTTGCTTCCAACCAGTATTAAGCTGTACTGGGTGCCACACCAGATACTCCACGAAATACCTCAGCTACGTTGGCTCGGAGTCACTCGGGTATAGATTTTTGAGCTCCCATATTTTCGCGCTCGACCACCATTTCTAGAACTCGCGGACACCTGCGATAAAGATCATCCCCGTCTGAGCTCGCCGCCGACACCAACAATTGGGGGTGGTGGTGGCGGTGGTAACTCATTGTCGGACCCTTGACCCGACCTAACGGGTTACGACACGATCATTCTTCCTCTGGCGTCCATGACGACCGCGTCCTCTAGAACTCATATCTAACGATGCGCTTTAATCGATTAAGAAATTTTATGAATTAGCCTTTATTCCACCGATTAACCGCGAAGAAGTTTTATGAAAAGAATTTTAGGAGTGGTTCTTTCGTATTCTTACATGCACACGGTCTTTACATTCATACATCCATCAATCAATTATGAACTTTCGTTCATTCGGAGAAATGTTGTAGTTTTCATTGTTGTTGTTTTTCCACTACCGGGGGCATTTTCGTAATTTGCCCTACGGGGTATTTTAGTAATTTGTCAAAATAAGGTTCCTTGGTATTTTTTAATAAGGGTATTTTGGTAATTTTTGAAATCTGGGTATTTGAAAATTTTGAAATTCTGAGGTATTTCAAGAATAAACCGTGGTAAATTTATAAATCTTAATAAATCAAGGATATTTTGGAATTTACAAAACTTGAAGGTTGTTTACGAATTTGTTTTCCAAATTAGTGTTGTTGCAGAAATTTTTGAAGATCGGGGGTCATTCTGGTAATTTTGCAACTCGGGGGTATTTTCGTAAATTTTTTTTCTTTCCATAATCAAGGTATTTTGATATTTTGTAAATTTATGGTTCTTTTAAGCAAAATAGTAAAATTTTGATAAGAATTGTGGGTATTTGGAAATTTCATAAACTAAGGGCATTTTGTAATTTTACCACTAGGGGTATTTTAGGAAATTTGTAAATCAAAAATATTTCAAGAAAATTTATAAAATGATCTTTTCAAATCAAGAGGGTAATTTAGAAATTTTAAAGCGGGGTTTCCATAAAATACTGGCTAGTCCCTTTCGAGTTTTAGTTAGGGGTTTGGCAGTAGCTAAGTCCTCTTGGTTAGGGTGAACCAGTAGCTACGCACTGGTAGGATTCGAGTGGAGGAGGTGAGTCACGCAGACTACTTAAATACCAAGCTCCCAAGAAACCAATCCTAGACATGCGCACCATGGTTACCATACCTAACTCAATGACTTAACCACGTGTTTGTTTAGTTAGGCATTTAAGTCTTATGATTTTGTTGGGGTATACTAGTCCTAGGGTTCAAGTACTTAATCTCTATTCTACGTTCCATTTCTACCCTTCTACAAATCATAATATAAATCACACAAAAGATCTGAGTACTTACCGGTGGACTTGAATTGGAGACTTAGTGGGCCATGCCGAAAAACCTGCTTAATTCACAAAATCCTTTTGGCTTAACTTTGAAAACGTTTTGGGCCTTAAACCCAAGGCCGAGAGTTTAAAACCTGCTCGATACCAAATTGAAACACCCCAAACCCATTTCACGAGCCTTAACCGGATCTGGTATGTTCCCATGTAAACTGTTTCAAATTCTTTTGTTACTTAGGAAAATCTTGTGTATTTTGAAAGAAAGATTGTTTTGGGTTGGGCTTGAGTTGATAACAAGTTTATTTCATTATCAAAATCCTTTACTTTAGGTGACAAAACATTTAGGCTTTGTTTTAAAATAAATTTACTTAATCTTTTAATAAATAAAAGTTTGTAAGTTTAATAAATAAAAGCAAAGTAAAGTAGATCTACTATGGCCTTATTACATCAAATAAATCCAAATAATTGGAAGTACTTAATTAAAAATAAAAGTCCTAATCGTAAAATTTCTTCTGCGTGCATGGCCACCTTTAAGCTCCTACCGACCGGTCATTCTTGATCGTTACATGAAAAATAATCCCACAAAGGGTGAGTCAAACAGACTCAATGTGTAACCAACACTAAAATTTAACAATTTAGGCATATGTTCACATATTACATGCATATTCATATAACAGATAGGAAAAAAAATGATACAACCCAAACCCAAACCTATATGCCATCCGCTACACATCACCCGTACCATCCTGCACACTGTGGGGACTACTAAGTCAACCCTCCATCTGCTACACACCATTGAAGGCGTCATTGCAATCGACGTGCTCATCGCCTTATAAAATTCATGGTCTTAGGTCAACACATTCGGATATCGTGGTCTTAGGTCACCACATTCGATTTCGTGGTCTTAGGTCACCACATTCGATTATCGTGGTCTTAGGTCACCACATTCGGATATCGTGGTCTTAGGTCACCACATTCACTTCCCTTTTCATATAACCCATATGCCCCATATCATACATATCATGCATTAACATGCCAATTTCTTATTTCACATTCTTATAATGTCATATGTGTGTCGTAATGTATATTTAACATAATCCTAGTAGGAGTAGGAAGCGTGCACGAGTACTTTGTACCATAGCATGGTACTTTAGCCATATTCACATTCTTATAAACATGCTCATATTAAATTTTAACCATAAATCTTATTAAAAGATAGTGTAGGTACACACACGATTCTTTCATAAGTTCACTCCAAATCCGAAAAGCTTGATCTAATGCTTTAAATCTTAAATCTCTACATTTGATCAATCACTTAATACTTAGTAAAGAGCCATTCGGCCATAAAACCAAATCGATGAGGATTAGTACACTTAAATCCTTACCTTGTCGCCAATTGATGTCTAATCAAATGCCTAAACTTTGTATCCTTCTTTCTTGAAATTGGCAATCACTAGATTACTTGAATAGATTAGTTTTGGCTTTTAAATATTAATGAAACACATCTATTTACTCAACATGGCCTTGGCCGAATGCTATAGATACTTACCTTGTGGATTTTAAATCTTGAAACTCACCGAATAACTAGGGAACACGCGGCCTATGGTGTACCTTCGGGAAAAGAATTTCTCCTTCCTTGTAGTTGACACTTAGTAAATCCCGAAAGAGCTCTTCAAAGTTTCAGCAACAAGATATTAATGGGGTTAGTCCTAGATTTCGGTAAATCTTAAAAGAAAAAGGATGAAACTGAATGAGATCTTACCCTTACTTTAGAGATTGGCAATCCTTGCTTGAACCTTTAGCAATATTCGGCTATGTAGGCTAGAAGGATCTTGATTTCAGCTTTTGATTGGTATAAAGAAATCGGCTAATGATGGTATCTTGAGGAGTTTATGGATTCGATTTTAATGGAGATCACAATGACTATGAAGAATTCACTAGGCTTACTTTAGTTTTCGGCTTTGGCTAACAAAAAGAAAAAGAAGAGATGCTCTAAGAAATTTGGCGAGAGAAGAGTTGAAAGAAGATATGATGAATGGCTCTCTTTTCCTCTAGTAGCCAAATTACTAACTTAAAATCCTTTACTTGGCCATCACTCCTATTTTGATAACTTTATCACTTTAATTATCACCCATTCAATTTAATAAAACTTAATCTAATATTTATCTCTTATCTCTTAATAAAATAATAATAATAATAATAGTCCATCATTATCTATCTATTTAGCGAATTTTAAAGAGAATTAAACTCTTCCCAAGTGCCTTGGTGCCGTCCAACTCCCTTGCTCCTTGCAGCAAAATAAAACTCTTTATTTGCTTCCCACGTGACTCGAACCTAGGCTCCTTCCCCTTGATTGTGGCGTCACTTCTTGGGCTTTAAGTAGTGCCTCCTAGCCACTTCTCCAAGCCCGTTCTTGTGTCAAATTTCTTCTATTAATTTTCTTAAGACCACCTTGCCTTAGTTTTCTCTTTTAAACTTAACATTTCTACAACATTTCCTTATATTTCCAAGTTTCCAAAAATGTTCACTTTCCTCTTTTAAACTTAACATTTCCAAGTTTCCAAAAATGTTCACTTTCCTCTTTTAAACTTAACATTTCCAAGTTTCCAAAAATGTTCACCATACATTCATAACACATAAAACATGCCATTTCGTATAATTAAATCAAAAATGCATAGGCCCATTTTCAGGGTGTTACATGAAACCTATGATGGATTTTATTATTTAATTCTTTCGGTTTATATGATAATACTTGGTTTGTTCTTAATTATGTTGCTTAAATTTATCTGATGTGCTTAGGTGGAGGAGGAATAGACCACGCCTAAGAGTAGATCTAGCATAATTAAGCGGAGTTGATCGGGCGCCTAGAGATAGGGTTACGAGATTTTGCCAGATTAGGGTGAAACCTAATATGGGAGTCCATTGATCGATTTACTTCTTCCTTAGGGGGTTATTATAAGAGAACGAGAGTTCCACTAATTAACCTAAGGTTAGGCGTTATTAACTTCAAGAGAAGGTTTAATATAGGTTAGGGAGTCTCGCGGATCAAGCTAAGTAAAAGAAATCATATGAGTTGAAAGGTAGATAATAAGTGAAGTCATAGGTGGATTCTTCCCGAAGGTATCGTCTTTCTCAATTGAGTTTTCTTCAAAGTATTTTCCCAAAGTTTTGTTCTTTTGTCTTTGCATTTAAGTTTAAGTATTTCATTTGTTTTAGATTAATAAACCAATCACTCCATATTTTAGGCTAAATAATAGAAAGAAAGTGAGTAGTAGTACTTTTATGTTCCTTGGGTTCGATAAGATATTCTTGCCTGAGCTATACTACTGTTCGATAGGTGCGCTTGCCTCTATCGTTGTCATAGTCGATCTACAGGTTCGATCACTCTTTTATAAATATTAAAACTAGACTGTTTTGCATCGATCACAATGGATTATCGTTCTCATCTTCTACTCTCTTTTTCTTGGTAACTTCATGTAGTGTCTTTCTTTGTGGTTCAATTAGCTCTTTGCCACTCCTTAGTGTAACTACCTTTACCTGTTGTGCGCCTTTGGAGAAAATATCTGTCCGTATTTCATATAATATCTCAATAAGTAGTTCAACCGATGTGATGATTTCTCCTACCGAGTATTGATTCCCTCGATTGATTTTTGTTGTTCATCAAGTGTTTCTTCAGCCTTTTGAAGATGAGAGTCTGTAGCTACCACAAATTTTGTCAGTATCTCTTCAAGGTTTGATTCCCTTTCCTATGGATAGGGCTGATATTGGTAATTTGGAGAAGGTTGCTGCCTTTGATTTCCTTGATTTCCTTATCCTCCCCACAAAAAATTTGGGTGGTTCCTCCAACTTGCATTATAAGTGTTACTATAAGGATTATTATTAGATCTAAAATTGTTACATATATAGCTTCTCTGCTCGTTTTCTTCTCCTAGTTGGTAAGGTGGGTACTCAAAATTTGCCACATTCCCGCTCACTTCGCATTGCATGACTGGATGTACCTGTGAAGAACATAAATTATCAAGCTTTTTATTCATTAACTCTATTTGTGTTGACAACATTGTCACTGCGTCTATGTTAAAAACTCCAGCTGATTTTGTCGATTTAGCTCTTGTAATTTTCCATTGATAGGTGTTCAATGACATCTCCTCAATAAAATCGTAAGCCGCTTCAGGAGTTTTATTATTCAAAGTTCCACCGGCTGATGAATCAATCATTTGCCTTGTTGGAGAATTCACACCATTGTAAAAAGTTTGGACTTGAAGCCATTTAGGTAATCCGTGGTGTGGGCATCTCCTTAAGAGATCCTTATATCTTTCTCATGCATCATATGATGTTTCTACGTCATTCTGCATAAAAGAAGATATATCACTCCTAAATTTGGCCGTTTTGGCCGTGGAAAATATTTTAAAAGAAATTTTTCGATCATTTGATCCCATGTGGTGATTGACCCTCGTGGTAACGAGTTCAACCACTGCTTTGCTTTATTCCTTAATGAAAAAGGAAATAACCGAAGACGTATGGCATCATCAGAAACGCGATTTATTTGAAGGTATCACAGAATTCTAAAAAATTAGATATATGAGTGTTTAGATCTTCATCCTGCAAACCATCAAATTGAACAAATTGTTGAATCATTTGTATTGTGTTAGGCTTTAATTCAAAATTATTAGCAGCTATAGCGGGCCTAACAATACTAGATTTTGCTCTTGTTAAATTAGGTTTAGCACAATCATACATAGTACGCAGAGCATTCTATTCTTGCACAGTTGGTGGTGGATTGTTCTTGTCCATCCCTTCAGTAGGATTGGATCCTTGCTATTCTCCTTTGTGATAGTCTAGGGCTTATCTAATTTCTCTGCGATTTCTGCGAGCGGTAGCTTCAATGTCACTTTCGTATTCTAATGGGCCTATCAGATTTCTTCTAGTCATAAACTAGATGTACCTGCTGTAAAAAGAAAGGAAGAAATTTAGAAAAACAAAAATATATGTATAAAAATAAAAGAAATAAAAATAATAAAAATAATGGCTAAAGTAATAGAAATAGAGTTTTCTTAATATTTTAGGAGTTCCCCGGCAACGGCGCCAAAAACTTGATCGCTGCAAAATAGTCTAGTTTTAATATTTATAAAAGAGTGATTGAACCTGTAGACTGACTACGACAACGATAGAGGAAAGCGCACCTATCGAACAATAGTATAGCTTAGGCAAGAATATCTTATCGAACCCAAGGAACCTAAAAGTACTACTACTCACTTTCTTTCTATTATTTAGCCTAAAATATGGAGTGATTGGTTTATTAATCTAAAACAAATGAAATACTTTAAACTTAAATGCAAAGAAAAAAGAAATGAAACTTTGGGAAAAGACTTTGAAGAAAACTCAATTGATAAAGACTATACCTTCGGGAAGAATCCACCTATAACTTCACTTATTATCTACCTTTTCAATTCATATGATTTCTTTACTTAGCTTGATCCGTGAGACTCCCTAACCTATATTAAACCTTCTCTCAAAGTGAATAACATCTAACCTTAGGTTAATTAGTGGAACTCTCGTTCTCTTATAATAACCCCTTAAGGAAGCAGTAAATCGATCAATGGACTCCCATATTAGGTTTCACCCTAATCCGGCAAAATCTCGTAACCCTATCTCTAGGCGCCCGATCAACTCCGTTTAATTATGCTAGATCTACTCTTAGGTATGGTCTATTCCTCCTCCACCTAAGCACATCAGATAAATTTAAGCAACATAATTAAGAACAAACAAAGTATTTATTATATAAACCGAAAGAATTAAATAACAAAATCCATCATAGGTTTCATCCCCTTCAAGTATCTGAGGGGTTTAGTTCATAACTAAATAAGAAAACATCTCAAGAGAAAAGATAAAACAAAACATAAGAAATCCCTAAAACCCCGTGAAGGAATTGAAGAGGAGATCTTCCGTCTTGAGTAGAACTCTGACTCTTTGAGCTGGATCAATTGGCTATCTTCGAGACAATCCCTAAATGAGGAAGGCTTGGCAGAAAACTCTGCTCAATGATCGACCCTATGAATAGCCGCCTTGGGGTGTTTATATAGACTTTTAGGATGCTTTACTTGTCTCCTAAGTACTCATAATTCAGGTACAATTCACCCTAGGTGTTTGAGTAGACTTGGGATTGCATTTCTTGGGCTCCAAGTATCCTATTCCAAGTGAAATTGCTCTTTCCCATGGCAGGGGCACGGCTAAGGCACGCTAGTGTAAATTGAGGCTCACCGTGTCTCTATTCTATTGATTTAGGCACGACCGTAGCACGCCTGCAAGTCGAGGGTCGGTAGTGCTTGAATTCGCCTATTGGGGCACAGCCATGCAAATCGGGGATATGCCATGTTAGGCTTTTTGTCAACGAGACACGGCTGTATGAATTGATGACAGGCCGTGTTCTAGGTGGATAGCAAGGCACGGCCGTGTGGAATAAAGCCCAGGCCATGTCGACTTCTTGGGTTGGCCCAATTTGACCTGTTTTAAGCTCGTTTTACGTTTTTTTTATCCTTAGGTGTTCTCTTGAGTATAAGACATGAAAAGAAAGGATTAAGAGCACCTTTTTACATAAATCGAAGATAAATTCATCTAAAAGCATACTAAATGTGGGATAAAAATATGTTACTTTTACGGTTTATTAGCATTATCGAATATGTTCTTGTCAAAATCGATAAATTTGTTTTCCCAGTAGATTTTATTGTCTTAGATATGGATAAGGATAATACAATCCCCTTAATTTTAGGAAGACCTTTTCTAGCAACTGCCAAGACTAAAATTGATATTGCCATAGGAGAACTCATACTTTGTGTAGGTGGCGAATCAATCAATCTTCAAGCTCTTGACTCGGCCAAGACAACAATCGATGAAGGTAAGAAAGTCAATACAGATGATAATCAAATTGTTTAACCTTTATTGTAGGAAACACCGCAAAGGCGCAACCCTGAGCCGACTCATAGATCCCAAATCGACAAAGAAGAACCGGAACAGAACGAAGTAAAACTAGAGGAACCACCAGAAGAGCTCGTAGGAACATCCAATCACTTTAAAATAGGAAACCAGGTACTGTTAGACAAAGCAGATCTGCACACAATCACAACAGACCTAAAGGCAAAGGAAGAAACCCTTCTTAAGGTACACAATATCTTCCCATACGAAATAGTCGAGGTAAGCAACCCAACATTCGACACTTTTGAGCTAAACACTTCTCGACTTCAACTTTGTCAAGAAAATAGAACTTTAAGCAAGAGGGAAGATATTCAAACCTTTAAACCTCCCTGATTTAAGTACAAGGAAAAGTCTAGCTTAAGACTATAAACGAGCGCTTCTCGGGAGGCAACCCAAGCACTAACCCTACTTCTTTTTACATTTGTTTTCATTTTATTTTATTTTCTTTCTCTTTCTCTTTGTAACGTAACCAAAAGTGCATATTTCTAGGACACACGGCCTTACATACGGCCGTGTCCATGGCCGTGTGGACCACCAAAATCCTCGTACTGACATAGAAGAGGCCGTGCAAATCAAATCCCAACCACTTTTCAACGTCATGGATCGAACCACTCCCCCACGGGCACCGATAAATTGGCATGGCCATGCGCCAAGACCGTGTGAAGCTACTGACTTACCAGACACAGGACAAACACACCCATGCGATCCAATTGTGCCAACACACTGCCTTTTCAAGAACGGGCGTGGCATTTGGGAAATGGGCGTGGGTGAACCAACACGCCTACACACACGGCCATACGATGCGGTCGTGTAATTCAACACACCCTCGGTCCATGGGCGTGAGAATGTACCATATTGGAAATCCTATTTAAACCCAACAACCCTTCTCCTTCTCCTCTCATTCTTTCTTCATTCTTTTTTTTCTTTCCTTAGAAAAGGTGTCTAAACTCTTGAGATACACTAGAATCATGCCGAAGAAGCGTAAGAAGGCAAGCATTGTCTCCTCAAAGGAGACCCCAACACATAAGTTCATGTCGGCCGCTTTATCCAAACACCAAGCCAAAGGTCTTTTAGACCATTTAAATTTTTTTTACATTTATTTTCCCCTTTATCCTACTTATCTATACTTCTCTTCTGCTTAATATATTTTAATTTCTTTTAGTTTCTTGGTTTTTGATTCTAAAGGCTGCTTGGAAATCATGCACCACAGCCTTAGAGGTCACACTCACCTCGCGAACCATCCAACAATAAGGACTCCTTTGTCCATTGGCCTTTTCTTTTAATTTTAGTTTTCTTCTTAGTCTCCTTCTCTTTATTTTCTTTGTCTTTAATTATAGTATTAGTACATTATTAATATTTCTTTAGATTTCTTGGCTATATCTTTGCAGGATACCCAATTTCTTTATCTAGCACAAAGCTCATCGGTAGACACCCCATTAGGACCATAGAAAACACCACCACCGCCTCCTCTACCCACCTTCTACCACGACCTCTGCCATCTCCCAGAATCATCCAAAATTCAGGAAGTGTCACTTTTTCCTTCTCTTTTGATTACATTATTAGTTATCTATCTTTGTACATTGAGGGCAATGTACATCTTAAGCGTGGGGGGTAAAAGTACCTAACTTTTGCATTATTCTAAAATCTTGAATTTTAGTCTTGTCCCTAAGAAATTTTCTCATATTATCAATTAGGGTGAAATTTCTAATGATTTATAATTTTTATTGATATGTTTTTGAGTAATTCATTGATAATTGTGCATTGATGATTTATACTTGAAGAATACTAGAGAATCGAGCATGATAAGTCTATTTTTCAAAGAATCAAAAATTTTCTAGGTTGTTGAACTGAATTTGAATATTACCCTGAAGTTTGGAATCTACAAGATTGATGTCAAATACCTATAATTTTTGTGAGATTTGAGCCTTATAGAGTAAATATTCTTTTTCATGCTCACTTTATTGATTATGAGTGTGTCAACACTGAATTGTTATTCTAGAACTTGCCTTGATTATATATGTCGAGACCACATTAATGATTTGATATACTGAGATGATAAAGACACCTAGGTTTTAACACATTCACTCCACTAAAAAGCTTACCTACATAATTAACCCCTAGTGAACCCATTTCATCCTAACAACCCTTTTTATTGAGTTACCCGCTTAATATTAACCCAAAACCCTTTTGTATTTGTTATCACCATTCTTTTTTACTACCCTTCTATCGAGAATTGATTTGATCAGTTACCGAATTAGTTTATTTCAGTTGATAAAGTTCTTTCTTTATTATGTATTTACTTAGTTTGTTCTTAAAAAAAACCAAAGTATATTCAAGCACTAGTATATGATTAAAGGAGCTTATGCGTTTAAATTCCAATTGTTGAAGAAGAGCTGGTATTAAAAGTATTATAAATAGTAGTATTACTAGTTTCAAAGCAATCATTTATTTTCTAGTTCATTATTCTTAGTAGGTAATTTATAAGGTCAATCTCGATTTTTAACCTTTTAATTTAGCCTTTATCCAAACCTTTAACCTAAGCCCCGTTACAACCCTATCAAAGACCTTTTGATTTGTGTATCATCTCATATTACAGTGGTAGAAATTTGATTTTCAGGCAAGCCTATGGGATTAACTCTTCATGTTCGATTTATGAGTGATTTTCCTTGATCCTTAAACACTTCGAGTGCTTTGAGTGAATCTTAAGTGAGGATGTCAATCCTTGTTGGTTTTGAATTAAAGGTAATTATTTAGATAAGGGGAGACACCTATGTTTTCGTGCTACAAAATATATGACTTAGAATTATTTGAATCTTTAGGAGTCTTTGAGTTAAATTATCCATGTATAAATTATCTGTGAATTATGATGAGGCATTGTTGATAGGAATTGTGAATTGTGGAAAGTTCGTTTTAATTGTAAGTTCAGAATTTTTCTTGAGGATAAAAAAAAGCTTAAGTGTGGAGGTATTTGATAAACCATAAAAGTAACATATTTTAGGCCCACATTTAGTATGCTTTTGGGATGATTTAGCCCTGATTTATGTAAAAAGGTGCTTTTAATTCTTTCTTTTCATGTTTATACTCAGGAAAGCACCCGAGGACGAAAAAAACAAGAAACGGGCTTAAAATGGGCCAATTAGGGCCATAGAGGAAAATCGACACGGCCTGGACTTCAAGCCACACGGTCGTGCCTCGACAATTAACTAAGACACGGTAATGCCATGATTTACACGGTCGTGCCCCAATCAACAGAATCGAGACACGGCCTGAAAACGATTTATAAAAGTGTGTACCATGGCCGTGCCCTTGCCGTGGGAGAGAGCAATTTCACTCGGATTTGGATACTTTGAGGCAAAAAAACACATTTCAAAGCCTATTTAAACACCGAGTAGAAGGCATATTTGAATTGGGACACTTAGAGGCCAAGTAAAGCATTCCAAAAGTCTATATAAACACCCTAAGTGTAACCTAAAAGGAGGACGATTAGCTAGGCCAAAGAGCCGAGCCAGAAGGCTAGATTTGTGGGAATTACTCGAAGATAGCTAGCTGATCCATCTCAAGGAGCCAAAATTCTATTCAAGATGGCAGATTTCTCCTTCAATTTCTTCAGGGGGTTTTAGGGATTTCTTATGTTTTGTTTTATCTTTTCTCTTGAGATGTTGTCTTTATTTATTATGAACTAAACCCTTCAGATGCCTGAAGAGGATGAAACCTAGATGAATCTTGTTATTGATTTCTTAATTATATGATAAATACTTAGTTTGTTCTTAATTATGCATGCTTAATATAAATCTGATGTGCTTAGGTGGAGGAGGAATAGACCCTGCTTAATAGTAGATCTAGCATAATTAAGGGAGTTGATCGCACGCCTAGAGATAGAGTGACGAGATTTTACTGGATTAGGGTGAAACATAATATGGGAGTTCATAGATCGATTTACTACTATTCTAGGGGGTTATTATAAGAGAACGAGAGTTACATTAATTAACCTAGGGTTAGACGTTATTCACCTCGAGAGAGGGTTTAATATACGTTAGGGAGTCTTACGGAGCAAACTAAGTGAATAAATCGTATGGTTCAGTGTTAAATAACAAGTGGAGTCTAGGTGGATTCTTCCTGAGGGTATCGTCGTGATCAATTGAGTTTTCTTCAAGTTATTTCTCAATTCGCTCATTTTGTCTTTGTGTCTTTAGCTTAGTATTCGTTAAATTAGATTAAATCAACCAATCACTCCATATTTTAGGCTAAATAATAAAAAGAATGTGAGTATTAGTACTTTTAGTTCCTTTGGGTTTGACAATCCGGTCTTGTCTAAGCTATACTACTATTCAATAGGGACACTTGCCTTTAATCGTGGTCAGAGTTAGTTTTTAGGTTCGATCTCATTCATTTTAAATTTTAAAACTCGACAAAAAAATGATCACATCTCTTCAATGAAACGGTCATATGTTTTTCCCTCTTATGACCAAGTTGCCTCCACTCCAAATGAGTTGACTTCGACTCCGTAACGGACGAGGGACATCCGATTTCACCGGTCATTATAGAACCTTTCAGAATATAAAGACTGCCGATTCTTTTACCTTTTAACAAAACGAGAGCTCCACGAGATACTTTAATGACGCTCGACTCGATGTTGATTCTGCATCCTTTCATGTAACACCCCTAACCCGTAACCATCACCGGTCTAAGGTTAAAGGCATTACCTGTAACAGTCCTGTTTATACCCTAGTCAGAATAGTGGTTTAAGGACCACAAATCTGAGTTTGTATAATATTTTAATATTATTTTTCGTGTCCTTTTTATGTGATTAAGCATGTGTTAAATTTTCGTAAGTTAATTTGTCCGTCTGTGTGTTTAATTTGACAAAAGGATTGAATTGCATTAAATGTGAAAGTTGTATGCTATTTGTTAAAGTACCAATATGTTGTGGCTTTGTAAAGTTAGAGGCCTTCTATGGAAATTAAGCCATTATTGAATTAGTGGATCGTAGAATGTCATAATAACCTTGGTATTAAATTGTCTTATATGTTTAATGGATGGGCAATTTAGTAATTGAATTATTAGCATAAATAAAAGAAACAATTGAATGATAATAGTTATCATCTTATTCTTGAACCGAAAATAGCAAGGAAAAGAAAGGATTAAGCCAAGCTAGGTTTTGGCACTATTGTGGTCAAATTCAAGGTATGATTTTGAGTCTATTTTCGATAATTTCTACGTTTTTGCAATCGTTACTTAGTACACTATCAAGCCCATGTCTCAATTTGATGAATTGATGTTGTTCATGAGATATGCCATTGATGTTTTGTTGAGCTTTGTGGTGATTTATGGTGTTAAATGAAAGATTTGAGTTAGATGAACATACCTTGTTCTTGAAAGATTTGATGAATTGAATGAATTAGTGAATAAAAGGGTTAATTCTAAATATGTTTAGAGCAAATAGCCCTAAATATATGTCCTTGGAGAATTGAAAATTAATGGACTTAGATCGTTTAAAGCAAGAACCGAGGAAAACAGACTTAGATCGCGGGAAAGCGAAAGTAACAGAGTAGCCGTTTTCATTCTGTTAAACCAAATCTGATGTAAGTCACTATGCAAATAAACGTCTTGTATGAAATTGTGGTTGCTCATATTACTAATATTGATAATGAATGCTTAGGAGAGGTTATGTATATGAATTTTGAGATAAGTTTGATATAGTGACAATGTCCGAGAAGTCCCGTACGAACCTAGGAATAGATAGGATTAGCTATGTCACGACATAGGTATCTGTTTTGTTTTATCATGTAAGACCACGTTAGGGATGTTGGCGTTGATTTGAGATTTCGTGTAAAACCATGTCTGGGATGTTGGCTTCGATACGAGCTTTATGAGTAAGACCACGTCTGGGACGTTGGCATCGATATGAGCTTTACGTGTAAGACCATGTCTGGGACATCGGCATCGTATTGATTCGTATAAGACCATGTCTGAGATAGTGGCATCGATATCCGAGTGCATGTAAGACTTCATCTGGGATATTGGCATTGTACAACTATTCTGATCTTTCTGAGCATCCTACTAGATTCCTAAAGGTTCAACAAGCAAGTCTGTGATACGAATTATAAATCCGAGCTATGATCGAATAAGTGAACGAATGTTCGTTTCAGGTACGTTGAATGCACATTAAGTGTGTATAAAAGGTAAGTACCTATATGACTTTGATTTGAAGAAAAGTATGATTGAATATGAGAAGGTGAATAAGATGCAAGAATGATTATGAAAGAGCTTTGTATATATATTATTATTGAATTGTGAATATGGAAAATGTGGCACAAGTATATGAACCAAAGCACATTTGTGATAGTATGCTAAGTGTTTGGGATGTGCCAATATATCTACTTGTATAATATGCATTCTATGCTAAGTTTGTTTGTATATTGACTTACTAAGCTTTTGGAAAGCTTACTCTGTGTGTCTGTTTTCTCTGTTTTATAGGTCGTCAAAGCTACTGATGGCTCGGGACCATCAAGGATTGTCATCACACTACTAAACTCTTTTTGGTACTCTTTGAAAAATGTATATAGCTAGATATGGCATGTATAGGCTAAATATGTGTATATGTTTATGAAGTGAACTTAGCCATGGTTTTAGCTAGTTTTGAGTTGATAAAATGCTTGAATGAATGAGTTATATGATGCATATTTTTGGTATGGTTGAAACACTTGAAATGGTCAAGTTTTGAATTAGCAAATGAATGGATTATATTTGTGATGAAATGAGTTTTAGTCTTGAAATATGTCATAGTTGAAATTGGTATTGAATGCATGGTTTGAATGGTTATTTTGGTATGTTTTTGGTTGCCATATATGCATGATATGATTTGGTAAATGTTGCTTGCAGGTATAACCCAATTGGGTGGCATTTTAGTCTTATAAATGACATATAATGTCACACAGTCATGGCACACGAGCGTGCCTAGTGACCATGGGGTAAAAACAGTAGCTAGCTTAAGAGTACACGACCATGGCACACGGGCGTGCCTAGAGGCCGTGTGAGAAAGTCAGTATATGGCCTAGTAGGACATGGCCTTAGCACACGGAGGTGCTTGATAGCCGTGTTGTTTTGGCAAGATCGACCACGGTCAGGGTACAGGCGTGCTTGGTGGCTATGGTGTGTAGTCAGGTTCGACCAAGGGAAGGACACACCGGTGTGTCTAGCAGCCATGGAGGGCACACAGTAGGCTCTCACGGGCGTGTATCCCCTGTATTTTAGAAAAGTTTTTAAGTTTTTGAGAACTTTTGTATGTGTTTTGTTTTAGTCCTGACTCGGTTTATAAGCATGTTTAGGGTCTAGATGACTCACTTAAGGGACATTGTGTCTATGCTTGATGAATGAAATGAATGTAATATTATGGAAGTTTCTGATTTGTCTGGTAAAGCCTTTAAATCTAGTCCGCCGACGGTTACGGGTTAGGGGTGTTACATTTGGTTGGTATCAGAGCTACGATTTAGTCAATTCTCGGACTAACGTAGCGTGTCAGAGTCTAACTTTACATGCCATATATCTAAAATGTGATAGTGTGATGAATCCTAACGTATAAAATGTGATTTTTGTATAGCAATGGATCCTAAAAAGAGTCGTGGTGATTTACGTAGAAAGTAATGTGCTGCTCCCTACGCAAGGGACAAGGTGCCTTCGATCCGAGACACACTACGAGAGGTCCAAGAGGAGAAGCTAAACAAGCTTTCTTCTAGATGATAAATGACTGGTTCACTCAATTTGTAAAGAATAACCCGACTGTTTTGCAACCCCCGCCCCCAGTTAATCCCCCTCAGACATCTTATATACCTCCGACTACAAATCTGAATCCATGGAATAAGCCTCCAGTTGACAAGATTCGTAAGCATGGGGCTGAAGAGTTCTGAGCTACTAATGATGATGATGTTGAAAAAGCTGAGTTCTAGTTAGAAAACACGATTCGGGTATTTGATGAGATGTCTTTGACTTCGGAAGAGTGCATAAAGTGTGTTGTATCTTTGTTTCGAGATCGACTTATCAATGGTGGAAAACCTTAATTTATGTTATTCCAAGAGAATGGGTTACATGGGACTTCTTTCAGATCGAGTTCCGAAAAAAATATATCAGTGAGAGATTCATCGATCAGAAATGAAAGGAATTTCTGGAATTGAAACAGAGCCGAGTGACTATTTCGGAATATAAACGAGAGTTCGTGAGATTGAGTCAGTATGCTCGAGAATGTGCATCATTCGAAGCGATAATGTGTAAAAGATTCGAAGATGGTCTTAATGAAGACATTCGTTTGTTAGTTGGAATTTTAGAAATAAAGGAGTTTGTTACACTCGTTGATCGAGCGTGCAAAGCTAAGGCACTCGGGAAAGATAAAAGAAAAGCTGAGTCTGAAGCTCGAGATATGAGAAAGAGATTTCAAAGTAAATTATTTCAGTCTGCTTCGAAGAGATTCAGAGATAATCAAATTCGTTCAAGAGATAATGTGGGACATTCGAACAGGAATCGAGCTAGATCACAGATGAGTTCCAAAACTTCCGAAACCTAAATGGCCAGTGTTGGTAATGTCAAGACTGAGAGACCTGAATGTAAACATTGTGGAAAAAGGCATTTGGGAAACTGTAGATTAAATGACAGAGCTTGCTTCAGATGTGGATCGCTCGATCATTTTATTCGTGATTGTCTTGAGTCCGTCGAGCTAGAGATTGTTCAGAATCCTAGACCTGATAATGCATCTGTGAGAGGTAGACCTTCAAAGAATGTAAGAAATGTTAGTGGTAGTCAGAGGACTACGAGAGACACTATTGCAAGATCAGAAGCTAGAGCGCCTGCCAGAGCGTATGCTATCCGAGCTCGTGAGGAAGCTTCATCACATGATGTTATAACATGTACTTTTACACTTTATGATACTTCTATGATTGCATTGATAGACCCTGGTTCTACACATTCTTATATATGCATGAATTTAGTATTAAGTCAGACTTTGCTTGTAGAGTCTACTGAGTTTGCTATAAAAGTATCGAACCCCTTAGGTAAAAGTGTTTTGGTTGATAAAGTGTGCAAGAACTGTCCGTTAATGTTTAGAGATATTTGTTTCCCTGCTGATCTGATGCTTTTGCCATTTGATGAGTTCAATATTATTTTGGGTATGGACTGGTTGTCTTTGCATGATGCTGTTGTGAATTGTAAAAGAAAGACTATAGATCTGAGATGTCCGAATAATGAAATTGTACGGGTTGAATCTAATGATTTGAATGGATTGTCTGCTTGTGATATCGGTATTGAAAGCTCAAAGTTATGTGAAAAAGGGATATGAAGCATATTTTGCTTATGTGATTGATTCGAAAGCATCTGGAAAGAAATTTGAGTCAGTATTCTGATGTGTTCCCTAAAGAGTTACTAGGTTTGCCTATGATTCGTGAAGTGGAGTTTAAAATTGAATTATTGCCTGGTATTGCACCTATTTTGATAGCTCAGATAGAATGGCACCAACTGAGTTGAAATAGTTAAAGTCACAGTTGCAAGAGTTGACTGATAGAGGATTTGCTAGACCGAGTTTTTTGCCTTGGGGTGCTCCTGTTCTGTTTGTGAAAAAGAAAGATGGCATGATGAAGATGTGTATCGATTATCATCAGTTGAATAAGGTGACAATAAAGAATAAATATCTATTGCCCAGAATTGATGACTTATTTGATCAGTTAAAAGGAGCTACTGTATTTTCAAAGATAGATCTAAGATCGGGATACTATCAATTGAGAGTGAAAGATTTAGACATACCGAAAACTGATTTCAGAACAAGGTACGGGCATTATGAGTTTTTAGTTATGCCATTTGGACTAACAAATGCTCCTGCTGTTTTTATGAATCTAATGAACAGAATTTTTAGATCGTACCTAGATCAATTTGTTGTAGTATTCATAGATGACATATTGATTTATTCACGTGATGAAAATTAGCATGCTGAACATTTGAGAATTGTGTTGCAAACTTTGACAGAAAAGTAATTATACGCGAAATTTAGCAAATGTGAATTTTTGTTGCATGAGGTTAGTTTTTTGGGACATATTGTGTCAGCTTCTGGAATTCGTATTGATCCGAGCAAGGTCTCTGCTATTCTGGATCGAAAACCTCCGAAGAACGTGTCTAAAGTCCGTAGTTTTTGGGTTTAGCTGGTTATTATCGTTGATTTGTGAAAGGATTTTCAGTGATAGCTACTCCATTAACTAAACTACTTCAGAAAGATGTTAGATTTGAATGGTCTGATAAATGTCAGAAAAGTTTTGATCAACTGAAAACTCTATTAACAGAAGCTCTAGTGTTAATACAACCAGAATAGGGCAAAGAATTTGTGATTTACAGTGATGCTTCGTTAAACGATATGGGATGTGTTTTGATGCAAGAAGGCAAAGTTGTAGCTTATGCCTCAAGACAATTGAAGCCTCATTAAAAGAACTATCCGACACACGACCTTAAGTTAGCTGCGATTGTATTTCCACTTAAGATATGGTGTCATTATCTGTATCGTGAAAAATGTCATGTGTTTTCAGATCATAAAAGTTTGAAATACCTGATGACTCAAAAAGATTTGAACCTGCGTCAGAGACGAGGGCTTGAGTTGTTGAAAGATTACGAGCTTGTGATAGATTATCATCTGGGTAAAGCAAATGTTGTTGCAGATGCACTGAGTCAAAAATCATTATTCGCACTACATGCTTTGAATACCCAATTAGATTTGGCTGATGACGGTTTTGTGATAGCTAAATTAAAAGCGAAACCATTGTTTATACAGCAGATATGTAATGCTCAGAAATCTGATAATGAATTACTAGCAAAACGAGCTTAGTGTGAATTGAATTCCAAATCTGAATTTCAAATTGTTAATGATTGTTTGAGATTTCGGGATCGTATCTGTGTTACGAGAAATTTGGAGTTGATTCAGCTGATTCTGAGTGAAGCACACAATAGTAGTCTATCTATTCATTCGGGAAGTACTAAAATGTATCATGATTTGAAACGACACTACTGGTGGTCTGGTATGAAACGGGGCATTTCTAACTTTGTTTCAAAATGTTTAATTTGTCAGCAAGTGAAAGCTGAACATCAAGTTCCATCAGGTTTGTTACAACCGATTCTGATTCCTGAATGGAAATGGGATAGAGTGACGATGGATTTAGTTTATGGTTTGCCCTTAACTCCGAGAAAGAAAGATGCGATATTGGTCGTAGTTGATAGATTAACGAAAATTACCCATTTTATTTCGGTAAGATCTGATTATTCACTTGACAGATTAGCCTAGCTTTATATTTCTGAGATTGTGAGATTGCATGGGGTGCCACTATCTATTGTGTCAGATAGAGATCCAAGATTTACATCACGATTTTGAAAGAAATTGTAAGAAGCTTTAGGCACGAAATTGCATTTCAATACAGCTTTTCATCCACAGACAGATGGTCAATCTGAGTGGATCATTCAGATTTTAGAAGATATGTTAAGATGCTGTATACTTGATTTTAATGGTTGTGGGAACAATATTTGCCATTGATCGAATTTGCGTAGAATAATAGTTTTCAGTTAAGTATCAAAATGGAACCTTATGAAGCTTTGTATGGACGTAAATGTCATACACCTCTGTATTGACCGAGCTCAGTGAAAATAACCTCCACGGGGTTGATTTGATAAAAGGTTCAGAACAAAAGTGAAAATGATCTGAGATTATTTGAAAGTAGCATCTGATCGTCAGAAATCTTATGCGGATTTGAAACGAAAAGATATAGAATTTGAGATCGACGATAAAGTATTTCTGAAAGCGTCATCGTGGAAGAAAGTGCTTCGATTCGGACGTAAAGGCAAGTTGAGTTCGAGGTTTATTAAACCGTATGAGATCATAGAATGTGTCAGGCTTGTTGAATATAGGTTAAAGTTATCGTCTGAGTTAGAAAAGATTCATAATGTATTTCATGTTTCAATGCTCTGTAGATATCGATCCGATCTGTCACATGTGATTGCCCCATCTGAAATTGAAATCTGATCTGATATGACATACGAAGAGGAACCGATCCGTATCTTTGCTCGTGAAGTGAAAGAGTTGAGAAACAAGAAAATTTCACTAGTAAAAGTACTGTGGAATCGACACGGAATAGAAGAGGCTACGTGGGAGCCTGAAGATTCAATGAGACAACAATATCCGACTCTGTTTAACGGTAAAATTTTTGGGGACGAAAATCCCTAAGGGGGAGAAATGTAACAGTCCGATTTATACCCTAATCAGAATAGTAGTTTCAAGACCACAAATTCGAGTTGGTATAATATTTTAATATTATTTTCCGTGTCTTTGTTATGTGATTAAGCATGTGCTAAATTTTCGTAAGTTAATTTGTCCGTCTGTGTGTTTAATTTGACAAAAGGATTGAATTGCATTAAATGTGAAAGTTGTATGCTATTTGTTAAAGTACCAATATGTTGTGGCTTTTTAAAGTTGGAGGCCTTATATGGCAATTAAGCCATTATTGAATTAGTGGATGGTAGAATGTCATAATAACCTTGGTATTAAATTGTCTTATATGTTTAATGGATGGGCAATTTAGTAATTGAATTATTAGCATAAATTAGTAAAAGAAACAATTGAAAGATGATAGTTATCATCTTATTCTTGAACCGAAAATAGCAAGGAAAAGAAAGGATTAAGCCAAGCTAGGTTTCGGCACTATTGTGGTCAAATTTAAGGTATGATTTTGAGTCAGTTTTCGATAATTTCTATGTTTTTGCAATCGTTGCTTAGTATACTATCAAGCCCATGTCTCAATTTGATGAATTGATGTTGTTCATGAGATATGCCATTTATGTTATGTTGAGCTTTGTGATGATTTATGGTGTTAAATGAAAGATTTGAGTTAGATGAACATACTTTGTTCTTCAATTTTTGATGAATTTAGCTAATTAGGGCTAAATTGAGAAAGTAGTAATTTGAGGGACTAAATTGCAAATTTGATGAAAAATATGGGCTTGTATGAGATGTAGGAACATTCGGCTAGGCATGAGTATGGGTTGATTTTGTGAATTTGATGTTTTGAGAAAAATGGACTAATTGATAAATTGTGCAAGTATGAGGGTTAATTTGCAAATAGCCCTAAATGTGTCCTTGGATTGAATTGAATGAATTAGTGAATAAAAGGGTTAATTCTAAATATGTTTATATCAAGAACTGAGGAAAACGGACTTAGGTCGTGGGAAAGCGAAAGTAACAGAGTAGCCGTTTTCATTCTGTTAAACTGAAACAACGGTAAGTCACTATGCAAGTAAATGTACTTGTATGAAATTGTGGTTGCTCATATGACTAATGTTGATAATGAATGCTTAGGAGAGGTTATGCATATGAATTTCGAGATAAGTTTGATATAGTGACAATGTCCAAGAAGTCAACCTAGGAATAGATAGGATTAGCTATGTCATGACATAGGTATATGTTCTGTTTTATCATGTAAGACCATGTCAGGGACGTTGGTGTTGATTTGAGATTTCGTGTAAGACCATGTCTGGGACGTTGGCATCGATACGAGCTTTACGAGTAAGACCACGTCTGGGACGTTGGTATCAATATGAGCTTTACGTGTAAGACCATTTCTGGGACATCAGCATCGTATTGATTCGTATAAGACCCTGTTTGGGACAGTGGCATCGATATCCGAGTGCAAGTAAGACCTCGTCTGGGACGTTGGCATTGTACGACTATTTCGATCTTTCTGAGCATCCTACTAGATTCTTAAAGGTTCAACGGGCAAGTCTGTGATACGAATTATAAATCTCAGCTATGATCAAATAAGTGAACGAATGTTCGTTTTAGGTACATTGAATGCACATTAAGTGTGTATAAAAGGTAAGTACCTATATGACTTTGATTTGAAGAAAAGTATGATTGAATATGAGAAGGTGAATAAGATGCAAGAATGGTTATGAAAGAGCTTTGTATATATATTATTATTATTGAATTGTGAATATGGAAAATGCGGTCACAAGTATATGAACCAAAGTACATTTGTGATAGTATGCTAAGTGTTTGGGATGTGCCAATATATCTACTTGCATAATATGCATTCTATGCTAAGTTTGTTTGTATATTGACTTACTAAGCTTTTGTAAAGCTTACTCTGTTTGTCTGTTTTCTCTTTTTTATAGGTCGTCAAAGCTACTGATGGCTCGGGACCGTCAAAGATCGTCATCACACTACTAAACTCTTTTTGGTACTCTTTGAAAAATGTATATAGCTAGATATGGCATGTATAGGCTAGATATGTGTATATGTTTATGAAGTGAACTTAGCCATGGTTTTGGCTAGTTTTGTAACAAACCGAATTCGACCCTAATCGGAACGGTGGTTTCGGGACCACGAATCCGAGACCGAGAAATAATTTAATATTATATTTTGAGTTTATTATATGTGAATTAATGTGTGTGAAAGTTTCGTAGAAAAATTTTATCGTTTAAGTGCTTAATTTGATAAAAGGACTTAATCGTGTAATAGGTAAAAGTGGCATACTAAAGTATAATGTGCTAGTTTGAGCTTGGCTTTTTAATATGAAGTGTTAAATGAGTAAATAACCCATTTTTAAGTTAGTGGGTTGGTATATGACAAAATTAACCTTAAGTTTTATATTATATAATTTTATGAATTAAGGTTAAAATAGTAAATAAATTAAAAACCATATTATATGTTAAATAAAACATAAAAGAAATAATGGATATTTTCATTCATCTTTTGGCGAATATTGAGAAACACAAGGGGAGCTAAGTTCTTTGAAATTTGGCAATATCCAAGCCAAATTCAAGGTAAATTCTTAGTCGGTTTTGTAAATTTTACGTTTTTGAGATCGTTGCTTGAACAGTAATGCACCCATGTTGTAATTTTTGAATCTAAGCATGCTTGATGTTCGGCCATTGTTGTATTCATGTGGTTTTTGATATTTGATGATTTTAGATGAAAGATATGTAAAGGATTAATATGTTTTGTGTTGGAAGTTTTGATGAAATTGAGTTTTAGGGTTAAATTGTAAAAATAAATTTTTAGAGGAGCCTATTTGCAAAATAAATGAAATGTGAGGACTTGTAAGGTCCCTAGGAACATTCGGCCCTTGCATAGTTTTGGCTAATTTGGTGTATTTTGTGTGTTAAGCAAATAGGACTAAATTGCAAAGTTGTGAAATGCTAGGGTAAAATAGTAATTTGTCCATTTATGTGCTTAGGGACTAAATTAAGATGAATTGCACTTGAATGAGCTGAATTTTAATGTGTTTTAGATCAAGAGCAAAGAAAAACAGTTTAGATCGGGGAAAGACGAAGGTTCTCGAATAAGCCAGATTTGCACTACCTATCGACAACCGAGGTAAGTCCTAACAAATTTAAATTGGGAATTTAATTACCAAAGTAGTATATGATAAAATTTAGTATACTAAGGCATAAAAATGTATATAGGCGAATGTGGGGCATGAAATGGTATTGAATTTGTTGATTGAATGTGATGTGGATACTTACGTTCGGTTTAACATGATATTGTAAAATAAAGCATATGAGATGGATGTGATTGTAGCATTAAGTAATGTGCATGGGAATGTTGATTGTGTTATATATTCGGGCTTAGTGCCTAGCAGAGCTTCGTCTTAGGTGATACATTCGGCTTAGTGCCTAGCGAGCTTCGTCTTGGGTGATACATTCGGGCTTAGTGCTAGCAAGCTTCGTCTTAGGTGATATATTCGAGCTTAGTGTCTAGCGAGCTTAGTGCGGTGATTTATTTCGGCTTTAAATGCCTAGCGGCTTTATGCCGGTGACGTATTTTACAAAATAGAAACCGAAATTTATGTTCAAGGCTAATTAAAGCAAACTTATCGAGTTAACGGCTCAGGTGAGTATGTGAAGTAGGAATGAATTTCTTACTTATATGAGACAAGGAAAATCAGTAATTTATTACAAATGGCATGTGTTACGAGTGTGGAATATATACATATATATATATGGTTATAATATGTGTACTCGGCTTTACTAATGAATGATATGATTGTTGTATCTTGGTCTTCTAATATGAGGATACATGACTAGGCATATTCGCCACATGAGTGGTTGTGTAATTGATGCCATGTTATAGTAATTGACATTTAAGTATATAAATGCATGTACCTATGATTATACGATGACATTTTGGGTTTCGAAAGGTTGGTTTATAAACAAGTATTTTGGTCATAAGCATGTGGGTAGAGAGATATCGTTTCTACAATTCAAACTTGTTAATATGGGTATGAAAATTAAAGTTTGAAAATAAGTATGAGCACAAGTCCACAAGTTGAATTATAGTAATTTAATTGTTAAAATTCAAATGTTATTTTTATGAAATTAGGACTTACTAAGCTAGCAAGCTTATCATGTGAAATGTTTCCTCTGCTTTTATAGTTTAGGTGCAAGCTACAAGCTCTTGGGATCGTTCGGAAAGTCACTCACACTATCAATCTACATTTTGGGTACTCTTTCATTTTGATTTTTAAACGAAGGCATGTATAGGAAAGACTTGGTCTTTGTTTGATGAAATCTTAAGGTTCATGTATATAATAGCCATGCGAATATGGCTAAATTTTTAGTTAAATACTGTTGTTGTGTCTTGATATGTATGTTGGTTTATGATAGCAATGTTTATGCATTCTTAATCAACGTTTAATCGCTTTTGTTAAGGAAATGTTTGTATCTGAAATGAATCCTTGAATTAGGGATGTAGGTAGGTTCGGTTAGAAGCTAGTCTTTCATAAAATGCAACAAAACAGCTTGTAGTAGCAGCAGTGATGTGAGTTAGAAAATCACCAAAAATAGGGTATATTGAATTAGAAGGTGAATGAGATATGAAATTAAACCTTATTGTATCTATTTTTACATAAAAGAAACATAGTAGGAAAAAGATTTATATATTATGAGATAATTAAGTTTTAGTGAGACCTGATCTGAATGAATTCATGAGTCACTGTTCTGTTTTGGAAAAATTGTAAAAAATTGTACAAAAATCATTAAGAAGCATGGTTTATATGTGTAGAACCCTTAATGAGTCTATTTTCATTGGTATAAACAAGAACATTATAGGAAATTTTTGCAATGAGATAACTGTATTTTTGTAGAGACAGGTCAGAATTGTCAAGCAGTGTAATAAGGGTAACTTTGATGAATAAACTGTACTAATTGGCCACATGAAAAATTCTGAAAAAATTATGGTGAAAAGTTATATGAGTCTAATTTCAAGGAAAATTTACGGATCTAAATTTTGAGTTTTGTAACTCAAGTTATGGTCGATTTGGTCAGCATGACGCAGTTGGACAGCTTTAAAATCTTACACCCCGAGTTAATAGTCAAGTCTAGTAATGCCATGTACTCGATTCCGGCAAGGGTTTCGGGTATGGGGTGTTACAAGTTTTGAGTTGATAAAATGCTTGAATGAATGAGTTATATGATGCATATTTTTGGTATGGTTGAAGCACTTGAAATGGTCAAGTTTTGAATTAGCAAATGAATGGATTATATTTGTGATGAAATGAGTTTTAGTCTTGAAATTTGTCATAGTTGAAATTGGTATTGAATGCATGGTTTGAATGGTTATTTTGGTATGTTTTTGGTTGCCATATATGCATGATATGATTTGGTAAATGTTGCTTGTAGGTATGACCCAATTGGGTGGCATATAATGTCACACGGGCGTTCCTAGCGAGCGTAGGCTAAAGACAGTAGCTAGCTTAAGAGTACACGACCATGGCACATGGGCGTGCCTAGAGGCCATGTGAGAAAGTCAGTATATGGCCTAGTAGGACATGGCCTTAGCATACGGGGGTGCTTGATAGCCGTGTTGTTTTGGCAGGATTGACCACGGTCAGGGCACACTGGCGTGCTTGGTGGCCGTGGTGTGTAGTCAGGTTCGACCACGGGGAGGACACACGGATGTGTCTAGCAACCGTGGAGGGCACACGGTTGGCTCCTACGGGCGTGTGTCCCCTGTATTTTAGAAAAGTTTTTAAGTTTCCGAGAACTTTTGTATGTGTAACAGCTCCGATTTTGGGCTAGTCGAACAGTGGGTTCGAGACCACTAAATCGAGGTCAAGGAAAATTATTTTTATGTTATTTTATGTGTTGTAGCACAATTATATGGATGCATGAAAATTTTGGTGTTTTAATTTGAGTGATAGCATGCTTAATTGCGAAAAAGACTAAATCGCATAAAGTGCAAAAGTTCTATTTTATAAGGTAGAGGTACCTAATAGCTATAGAAGGTAATTTGGAGGATTTTAAAGTGAAATTAGGCCATTTACCTAGTGATGGTCGGCCATGTGCATAGGGGAGACAAGAGCATTTAATTTTTGGTGAAAATTGGATGAGTTAGGTGAGAAAAGATGAATAAAATAAAGGGAAGAGAAAAACTATCATCTTGTACTATTCATTCATCTCTTTCTACCAAAAATTGAAGAGGAAATAGGGCATTTGGAAGTTCAAACTTTCAGCCAAGCCATCTCTTTGCTAGTAAGTGATTTAGGTTTTTTTAATTGATGATTTTTGTGTTTTTGGAATCCTCAAAGCTTAAGCTAGTTAATGAGGGGACTAATTTGAGATATGTTTGAAAGTCTAGGGACTTTCCATGAGAGTATTTATGTTTCTAGCTGAGTTTTTATAGAAGAAAATGAATGTTAGGGAGGTGAGAAACAACTTTTATGAATGGTGTTAGCAAAAAAAAACCTAAATAGGGCTTGAATGCAAAGATTTAATTTGTGTCATAAATGCATGAAATAATTGGAATGGTGAGTAGTTGTAAGAGAAATAAATTTTCATCTATGCTTGTTTATTTAGAAAATGTGGTGAAAAATGATTCACGAGCTTAAGGGCAAAATCGTAATTTTGCCATGGTATAAGGGCAAAATGGTCATTTTTTCCTAAGTGTAGAATTTGGTGCATTATGATCGTGAAATGTTTTAAATGAATGAATTTTATTATTATAGCTCAAGAAGAACGCAGGATTAACCTTGACCGGGGAAAAGGCAAGGTTACGGAGTAAATCACAAATCAACACGTTTTGCACCGGGGTAGGTTTACATGTAAATGATGCATTTTATATGCACATTATTGTTATTAATTAGCGCATAGCATAATTGAGAACAAGTATGATTCAAGTAGATAGAAAGTGGTAGTTATTTAATAACTCTAGTATGAATGATGGAATGGATGTATAAGTGTGTTATATAAAACCTCGATGTTGGGCTATGTGCGATACTTACTTGTTGCTTAATTACGATGGGCTGTGTGCGATACCACCGTAGCTAATCCTTTGGTGGTCTGTGTGCGATACCACCGTAGCTAATCCTTTGGTGGGCTATGTGCGATACCACCCTAATAAAGACTGATGGTGGGCTAAATGCGAAACCACAGAGTAATGTGACTATGAGTAATGTATTATGATAGAGTGATACGTTGTATTATGTGACCTTGTGATGCTAAGTGTAGGGGAACCATTAATAAATGTATGCATTATGCTTGTGATGTGGTTGGAATGTGTGAATGGAGGAAATGAGTAAGCATGATGTCGAATGTAAATTGATTCTTGCGTAGTAAATAATGCTATGAGAGTGTTTAATACACGTTAAAATGTTGTACTGTTTATATGTAAACTTACCAAGCTTTAAGCTTACTCCCCTTTCTTTCCCTTATTTTATAGAGTTTAAGAGCCGAAATTAAATATGTCGATAACTAGGAGACCGCCCACACTATCTACTCACTTCAGTATAATTAGACTTAGTGATTTTGTAAATGGCATGTATAGGGGCTAGACTAGTTAGATTATTTTGTTATTTTGACCAAAGGTGTATTGGCTCTTGCTAAGACATTTTCTTTGTAAATTCCCATGAATGTTGGCTCATTTTACTAATTATGAAATTTCAAAGTCATCTATGGGAATTCATATAGAAATTATGAGATGTTTATTAGTATGTTGAATGGATTCATGTAGAGTAAGCTATACGGGTGCAAGGAGCTTGGCAAACAGCCTTGTTCTTGTCCACATGGGTAGGCACATGGGCGTGTGTCTAGGCCGTGTGTGACACACGATCCAGCCATGGGCATGTGCCCAAGCCATGTGAAGTCTGCACCTTGAAATTGGAATATGAATGGTCACACAGTTGAAGCACACGGGCGTGCCTAAGCCGTGGGGATCTAGCTAGAGGCGACCACGGACCACCACATGGGCGTGCGTCCAGGTCGTGTGACCCAAGTCAGTGTCGTCCACGGATGTCAAACACAGGCGTGTGACTAGGCTTAAAGACCGTGTGTGTGTAGTCAGAATTCACCACGGTTGCGAAGCATGGGCGTGTCTAATTTTACACGGGCGTGTGAGTCTTGTATAAAAGAGAAAATTTTTGTAAAATTCGAAAAAGTTTCGGTATAGTCTCGAGTGTTCTCGTGTGTGTAGACGGCCCAAATTTGCCCAGGGCCCAACAAACAAAACAAACAAAATAAAAATCCAAAAGAAAAAAAAAACCTAGCCCAACTACCCCAGCCCATTAAATCCCTAACTCAGAAAACAGAAAAAAAACAAAAACCCTAGCCACGCACTCGACCTCGACTTGACTCGCCCCCACTGCCTCTCAAGCGCGCCACCTGCTCCGACACGCTCCGCCCATAGCCTGCTCCACCACGCTCCCACCACCTGCAAACACGCAAAAACAAAAAGGGACAGCAATATCAGCAGAAACAAGGGACTGTTTCTTTTGTTTTTTTTTCCTTCCATATCGGTTATAAAAACCGAACGAAAATAATGTAAAGGATCCTTTTTTTCAACATCAATAGAAAGCAAAAAAATTTTCAAAGCAAAAACAAGAAATCCAAACACAAGAGAAAAGAAAACGCAAAAGATTCACAAAAAAATCGAAAGAACAAAGGCTAAAGGTTTATTTTTTTCCTTTTTATTTTTCGAAAGTTATTTCTTTTTTTTTTTTTTCAGTAAACTCGTATATGACTATAATATAAAAAAAATATATAGTTTTAAAAAATATATATAAAAATTTTACCTTTTAAATACCGTGGGCGGTGGTTAGAGCTCAAACCGGCGACGGACGAATCATGACCACCACCGGAATCCCCATCGGCTCACCCCACTGCGGAGAAAAAAAAGGAGAAACTGATTTTTTTTAAAGAAGGGACAAAATGATTTTTGGTGAGATTGGTGCCTTAAATAGGCCTCCAAAGCAGCGTCGTTTAAGAGCCTCTCGAGCACCAAAGCGACGTCGTTTTGCCTGCTCGACCGAATCAGACCACCGAGCCTAGGATTCACAGTTTTTGAACGGAAGGGCTAATTGCACTTTTAGCCCTTCCGCTTTTTTATTATTTTCAATTAAATTTTTATTGTTTTAAAATATGGCCCGAACATTTGTTTTGGTTTCCAATTTGGTCCCCCTCATTGTTTGTAAGTCTCACTGAAGGAATTATTACACATGGTCCCTCTGTTTCCTCGGCTGCTTTAAATTGATCCTTTTTGCGATTTTATTTCAGATTGGCCCTAAAATTTCATTTTATTTTCAATCCAATCCTTATTTAGTTTGAATCGCATTTTTTTACATATTATTGCTATTATCACTATATTATTATTATTAGTATTATTGTTGTTATTATTATTATTATTATTATTATTATTATTATTATTATTATTATTATTATTATTATTATTGCTATTATTATCATTTTATTTTCACTCTTGATTATTTATTTACTATTATATTTGTTATTGTTATTTTTATTATTACCATTGTTGTTCCATTTTTATTATTAATACCATTATTATTATTATTTTCATTCTACTCTTATTTGTTTATTTATTACTTTATTCACCCTTTTTATTATTAGTTCATTAATGTATCATTCTTTTTAATATATCATTATTTTTATTATTACAATTATTTAATTTGAATTTGATTTCCATTCTTTTAATTTTCACCATTTAAGAATTCTTTTTTTTTTATTATGTTATTCATTTTTATTGTTTTATTTATTTATTATCATTTCATTTACTTATTGTTTATTAGTTCATTGCTCTTTACCTTTTAGTACTTTAAAGTAATTTATTTATTTATGTATCATATTCTTTATTTTCTTATTATTGTTATTATTATCATTCTATTTGTTTCTATAGTTCTATTATCGTCATTCTTATGTCATTATTTATTTGCTCATTCATTTATTTATAAGAATTAGATTTATTCGCATGTTAAGCAATTTGTTAGTATCATTACTTTGTCTAATATTAATCAATCAAATTTTCAAAATAAAGATAATGTTCTAGTATTTGAAAATTCGGAAGATCGAGCCCTAACTTCTGGGGTTCCGTTTTACTCGTTTATGTTAAACAACGGGATATCTCTTTTGAAGTTGCAATTTTAGAAAACAAAATACTTAATCTCGAAAGTTCAAATGTCGTGTCCTAACTTCTCGGACTCGACATCCAGTTCTTCGAGATAAGCTTTTTAAAAAATAGAGGAAATATTCTAATTTGGATTTAGGAAAACAAGCCCTAACTTCTTTGGGTTCTAATTTCTCGTTCGACAAATGACGAAAATCCTCTTCAAAAACAAAAATCAAGTTTTAAAAGACGAGCTTAGTTTAGGAGTCTAAAGTATTGCGTCTAACTTCTTGGACATGATGCTTTATCTCTTCGATAATAAGAGAGTCTTAATGTCCCTTTCAATTCGATCAAATTTTGAAAATAAAAGGCATCGTATTTTCGAACCATTTCAAAGTTTTCAATAAAAAGGACATCAATCAATCAGTTTGGTACCAATTTCGGGCGTGTCGAGGGTGCTAATCCTTCCTCACACGTAATCGACTTTCGAACCCGTTTTCTCAAAGTTCGTAGACCAAAAAGCACTGTTTTAGTAAATTAAATGTTTTATTAAAACAAAGGTGATCCGATCACACCAAATAAAGATCGGTGGTGACTCCTTTCCTTTCCTTTTTTAAAAATTGAGTCGACCGCGTCGTTTACTGTTTTCATCAAAAAATGGTTACGACAGTGTGTATAAGTGAGGCCTCGTAAGCTAATAATGACATTGTTAAGGTGTCAAGAGAGAGTAGTTGTATGGGCCTAAGTGGCGGTCATGAGAATTTTATTAAAGTAACGCTTGAGCACGGTTCTGACGTAGAACATGGGTAAGGTGCATTACAGTATGTGTTTCGTTTTAGTCCCGACTCGGTTTATAAGCATGCTTTGGGTCTAGATGACTCACTTAAGGGACAATTTGTGTATGATTGATGAATGAAATGAATTTAATATTATGGAAGTTTCCAATCTGTCTGGTAATGCCTTTAACTCTAGTCCGGACGACAATTACGGGTTAGGGGTGTTACATTACTGGACAAATTTGAACCTTAAACAAACATTTCATAAATTTGTTTCAACAAATCCAATCAAGTTGTCCCTTAATTAGGTCTACGAGACCTTAAAAATGCATTAGAGTAGGGTCGAATAAACTAAACATATACAGAAATTCTCAAAAATTTTAAAATTTTTCTAAGTTACAGAGGTCACACGCCCGTGTGGGCAGGCCGTGTGCCTCCCACGGCCTCAGACATGCCCTTGTGTCTAAGCCGTGTCAAAATAGGGAATACATACTGACTTGTCCACATGGCCATGGACACGCCCGTGTGCCTCACCCGTGGTTGCTACTGACTTGTACCATACGGCCAGTCACAATCCCGTGTGTCCAAGCCGTGGTTGAGTCTGATTTGTTTTGAAATGCAACCACGAGGGACATGGTCGAGCCACACGCCCATGTGCTCAACCGAGTGAGCAATTGTAGGCCATTTTCAAGGCCAATTTTCCACCCATACTTTGGTTTATACATACAAGCACAATTAAGCATCAATCCAAGCATCAAAGGCAACCAAAACCTACCCAAAATGTTCATCATTTCTAACCACTTATGAGCTTAACAATCACACCAACTTATATGCCATTTAACTCAATCCAACCACAACATTTCTAGATAATATCCATCCACACACTTACCATTTCATTATAACAACCATTCATCAATTACATGCTTGCTTTGCATCAATAAGCTTACCATTATTTTTGTCCATTTCACTAGCCATCAAACCATACCAAAACTAAGCACCATAAGACATGACTATACAATCATATAATGTCATTATCTAGCCATATCACATGGCTAACTATACACCTTTTCAAAACATAACCATATCAACTAGACTATACATGCCATACTTAATATATACATATTCAAATGGTACCAAAATGTGATTTGAGTAGTGTGATGACAATCTTCGACAGTTCCGAGCCCTCAGTAGCTTTGACGATCTATAAAACAAAGCAAACACACACAAAATAAGCTTTCAAAATCTTAGTAAGCCATATACAAATAAACGTAACATATAAACCTTTATGATTCATATCAAATATAAGATTACTAAAAGCTTATTTGCACATTCATAAATCTTCTTGGCTCATTTGTTTAACCATTTGCTTACCAACATACATATCACCATGTACTTCATTAGATCATAGTTCATTCATTCATATATCACATTTTACTTCATCAAATCTATACCCATATCTTATCTAGGTAAGTTCATATATATATATATATATACTTACCTTTCATACACTCACATAGTGTACATATCAAACGTACCTGATTCAGTTAAACATCTCACATAGCCTTTCGCTTTCTTAGAATTTCCCGTTGAACCGTTCGAAATCAAATAGGATACTCAGAATGCTCGAATAGTCGTACAATGCCAACGTCCCAGACGTGGTCATACATGTACTCAGATATCGATGCCACTATCCCAGACAGGGTCTTACACGAATCAAATACGATGTCAATGTCCTAAACATGGTCTTACATGTAAATCTAAAATCGATGCCAACATCCCAGACGTGTTCTTACATGATATTACATATCGGAAACATATTTCATGACATATGTAATCCTATCTATTCCAAGGTTCGTACGGGACTTCTTGGACATTGATACCTTGTCGATACTTACTCGGATTTCATGTACATAACATCTCGAGCATATTCATCACAATCTAAATTTCATAAATGCATAAATAATTCAATTCAAATGCACTTATTTGTATATCGACTTACCTCGGATTTGAGTAAACGAACGGATTCGGCTATTCAATTACTTTCGACTTTCCTCGATCTAAATCTATTTTCTTCGGTTCTTGATCTATACATATTCAAATTTAACCCATTTATTCACCAATCATTCAATTCAATCAAAAAACACATATTTAGGGAAATTTACAAATTAGCATTCATATTTTCATATTTTGACATTTTAGTCCCTATCTCATAAAATCACAAAATACACCAAATTTCATATTACCCATGCTTGGCCGAATATTCATGTAGTTCATACAAGTCCATAAATTTAATTTATTTCACATTTTAGTCCCTCAAAATATTATTTTCATAATTTAGTCCAAATTACTCAAATTTACTAAAAATTCAAAGACAAAACATGTTAATCTAACACATATATTTCATATTTCATCATCAAACATCACAAAAATCATGAGTTCATCAATGGCACTTTTCAAAATCCTCATCAATTCACTAAATTAAAGCATGGGTTTTGAAGAACACGAAGCAACGATTACAAAAGCGAAAAATTATCAAAATCGAACAAAAGTCTTACCTTAATTTAGCCAAATCATAGTCGAACCCTTGGAAGCTTTTGTTATTTATTTTTCTTTCAATATTTGGTGGACAAGGATGAATATAGTGGCTTATTTTAGCCTTTTTTATTATAATTCATAATAATGCATAATTTACTAAAATGTCCTTTAATTAAACATAATATATATACTTAATGGTTGTCCATCTTTGTCCACTCAAAATTCAATGGTCAATTTATATCATAAGGAATTCCTCTTATAAAGACACATCAATTCGATCATTATTCAAATAGAAGGCTACTTTTACATTTTTTGCGATTTAGTCCTTTTATCAAATTAAGCACACAAATAACAAAATTAATTCACAAACTTTCACACATGCTAAATCATATAATGCAGACACAGAAAATAATATTAAAATATTTTTTTAACCTCAGATTTGTGGTCCCAAAACCACTATTTCGACTAAGGCCTAAACCGGACTGTTATATTTCAAGTCTAAACTACTCAAGGAGATGAGATCCTTTCATAAATCAGGTACTGATCGCTACAAAACAGTCTAGTTTTAATATTTATAAAAGAGTGATCGAACTCAGTAGATCGATCGACAACGATAGAGGCAAGCGCACCTATCGAACAAAGAGTATAGCTCGAGCAAGAATATCTTATCGAACCCAAGGAACCTAAAAGTACTACTACTCACTTTCTTCCTACTATTTAGCCTTAAATATGGAGTGGTTAATTAACTTATCTAAGACTAATGAAATACTTAAACTAAATGTAAAGACAAAAGAATAAACTGGGAAAAGACTTTGGAAAACTCAGTTGATAAAGACGATACCCTCGGGAAGAATCCACCTATGACTTCACTTATTATCTAACTTTCAATTCATATGATTTCTTTTACTTAGCTTGATCCGTGAGACTCCCTAACCTATATTAAACCTTCTCTCGAAGCGAATAACGTCTAACCTTAGGTTAATTAGTGGAACTCTCGTTCTCTTATAATAACCCCCTAAGGAAGCAATAAATCGATCAATGGACTCCCATATTAGGTTTCACCCTAATCCTGAAAAATCTTGTAACCCTAACTCTAGGCTCCCGATCAACTCCGCTTAATTATGCTAGATCTACTCTTAGGCGGGGTCTATTCCTCCTCCACTTAAGCACATCAGATTAAATTAAGCCACATAATTAAGAACAAACTAAGTATTTATTATATAAACCAATAAATCAAATAACAAAATCCATCATAGGTTTCATCCCCTTCAGGTATCTGAAGGATCTAGTTCATAATAAAATAAGAAAACATCTCAAGAGAAAAGATAAAACAAAACATAAGAAATCCCTAAAACCCCCTAAAGGAATTGAAGGAGAGATCCTCCGTCTTGAGTAGAATTCTGACTCTTCGAGATGGATCAACTGGCTATCTTCGAGTAATTCCCTAAATGAGTAAAGCTCTGGTAGAAAACTCTGCTAAAACCCTGATGATCTTGAATTGCTGCCTTGGATTGTTTATATAGACGTTTGGGATGCTTTACTTGGCTCCTAAGTACTCGTAATTCAAGTGAAATTCATCCTAAGTGTTTGAATGGACTTAGGATTGCATTTCTTAGGCTCCAAGCATCCAATTCTGAGTGAAATTGCTCTTTCCCGCGGTAGGGGCACGGCTAAGGCACACCCGTGTAAATCGTGGTCCAGCCCGTGTCTCCATTCTGTTGGTTTAGGCACGGCTATGACACGCCCGTGCAATATCTAGGTAGAGGCCATGCTTCGGTTCTGCCAATTGGGGCATGGTCGTGTACATCAGGGTCAGGCCGTGTTGGGCTTTTTGTCGATGAGGCACGGTCATGTAAATCAGGGTGTAACCGTGTGCAAATCTAAATATTGGGGCACGACCGTGGTGCATGAAGTCCAGGCCGTGGCAACTTCTTGGGTTGGCCTATTTTAGTCCATTTTAAACCCGTTTTGCATCATTTTTATCCTTGGGTGCTTTCCTGAGTATAAGACATGAAAAGAAAGGATTAAGAGCACCTTTTTACATAAATGAAGGATAAATTCATCCAAAAGCATACTAAATGTGGGATTAAAATATGTTACTTTTACGGTTTATCAAATACCCCCACACTTAAGCTTTTGCTTGTCCTCAAGCAAAATTCTCAATTTACAATTAAAACGAACTTTCCAAAATTCATAATTCCCATTGACATTGCCTCATCATAATTCATAGATAATTTATACATGGATCATTTAGCTCGAAGTGCCCTAAAGATTCAAATGAGATAAGTCATGATTTTGTAGCATGAAAACATAGGTGTCTCCCCTTATTTAAATAATTACCTTTGATTCAAAACCGACAAGGATTGACATCCTCACTAAAGATTCACTCAAAGCACTCAAAGTGTTTAAGGATCAAGAAAAAGTGCTCAAAAGTCGAACCTGAAAAACTAATCCCATAGGCTTGCCTGAAAATCAAATCTCCACCACTGTATATGAGATGATAAACAGATCAAAAGGTCTTTATTAGGTTTGTAATGGGGCTTGGGTTAAAAGGTGTGGATAAAGGCTGAATTAGAAAGTTAAAATCGAGATAGAATTGATAATTACCTAATCAAAAAATAATAAACTAAATATGAATATTTACATCGAATGAAAAGTAATAATACCACTATTGATAATTACTCTATAATAAAGAGTATTTTCTTCACTTTAAAATTTGAGAATACTTTAGTACGAGCTTTTCCTTCAACAATTGGAGTTTAATTGCTCTAAGCTTTTTTTTGAATAAACTTGGATTTTTTTTTAGGAACAAACTAAGTAAAACTTAATAGAAGGAACTTTGATAATTGAAATATCCTAATTTGGCAATTGATCAAGTCAATTCTCGATAGAGGGGTAGTCAAAAGAATGTTGATAACAAATACAAAGGGATTTTGGGTTAATATTAGTGGGTGAGTCAATAAAAAGGTTGTTAGGATTCAACGGGGTTCACTAGGGCTTAATTTGTGTAGGTAGGCTTTTTAGTGGATTGAACGGGTTAAAACCAGGTGCCTTTATTATCTCAGTATATCAAATCATTATTGTGGTCTCGACATGCATAAACGAGGCAAGTTCTAGAATAACAGTTCAAAGTTGACACACTCAATATCAATAAAAGTGAGCATGAAAAATAATTATGCTCTATAAGGCTCAATATCTCACGAAATTATGGGTGTTTTGACATCAATCCTATAGATTTCAAATTTCAAAGTAATACTCGATTTAGTTCAACAACCTATTAATTTTTATTTTTGAAAAATAGACTTATCATGCTTGATTCTCTAGTATTCTTCAAATTTAATCATCAATGCACAATTAACTATGATTTGTTCTAAAACATATCAATAAAATCATAAATCATTAGAAATTTCATCCTAATTTATATTATGAGAATAATACTTAAGATCAAGACTAATTTCGTGGTTTTGAAAATTATGCAAAAAGTTAGACACTATTACCCCCACACTTAAGATGTACATTGTCCTCAATGTACAAAGATAGATAATGAAATTTATGTGCCAAATCAAGAAGATAAGTGGGGAAAGTAATACTCCTTGAAATCTGGATGATCTCAAGCGTCTTTGGTGGCGGTGATGGTGTTTTCTATGGGCTGGTGGAGTGGCTACATAGAAGCAATTTACTAGATGAAGAAATTGGGTAGCTTTGTGAAGATATAGTCAAGAGATCTAGAGAAATAATAATATACTAATAATAAATTTAAAGATTAAGGAAATAAAAGAAGGAGACTAAGAAGAAAACGAAATTGAAAGAAAAGACTAATGGACTAGAAGTCCTTATTGTTGGATGGTTTGCGAAGTGGGTGTGACCTCGAAGGTCGTGGTCTGTGATTCCTAGCACCTTTAGAACCTAAAACCAAGAAACTAATATGAAATAAATTAAATTAAGCGAAAAAGAAGTATAGGTAAGGAAAATAAAGGAGACGAGAAAAGAAAAATAGAACCAAAAGGTTTTCGAGACCCTTGGTGTCAATTTAAGTGAAGGCTGCGGCATGAACTCATGTTGAGGTCTCCTCAAGGAGATAATGCTTACGTTCTTCTGCATGATCTTTGTGTTGCTCAAGTGTCTTGGATCTTTTCTATGAATAGGAGAAAATATGAAAAAAAAGAGAAAGGAGGAATAAGAAAGAAGATAGGACAAAGAGGACGGGCTGTGGGGATTTAAATAGGATTTCAAATCTGGCACGTTCCCACACCTGTGTACCGAGGGTGTGTCGATTCACACGACCATGTCGCACGCACCGTGTTGTGGGGTGTGTTGTCCTTCACGCCCGTTTGTTGGTTTGCACGCCTGCTCCTACAAAACCAAAGATAGAAGCACGGTTGGAATGCACGGCATGGTCCGCCTGCTAAATAAATCGATATCTTAGCACGATGTGGGCACGGTCGTGCTATTTTTGTCGGTGCTCGTCGTCTTTGTGGGTGGTTGGATTCGTGACGTTGGGGGTGGTTGGGTGACTTACACTACTCTCGCTCTGTCAATGTGGTAGTTACGGTGGTCCACACGGTAGTGTGTAAGGCCGTGTGGCTGAAATCTACACTTTTATGTTAGTTTTCAATGAAATAATTAGGATGAAAGATGGAAAGAAAAGAAACCGAAAATAAAATTGTTAGTGTTCGGGTTGCCTCCCAAAAGCGCTGCTTATAGTCTTGAGCTAGACTATTCTTGTGTTGAAGATTTCAAGGAGGTTTAAAGGTTTGAATATCTTCCTCATGTCTCGTAGTTCTTCTTTCATGAAAAAATTGGGGTTAGAAGTGTTTACCTTGAAATTTATGAATATTGGATTGCTTACATCGACCGTGTTGTGGGGGAAGATTTCGTGTACCTTAGCTTTTATTTTAAAGTGACTCGATGTCCCTATGAGCTGTTCTGGTGGTCCCTCTGACTTTACTTCGTGTGGATCCGTCTTTGCTTGTGTCTTTTTCTTTTCTAATTTGTCGACCTTAAGTGTACGTGATTCTTCTGTGTCGACTAAGATGCTATGGTTTGACTCAGATTTGATGTCGTGTGGTGTTTATTGCAATGAAGGTTGAATAATTTGATTATGGACTAGAGTAATTTCCGTACCTTCATCATTCATGGCTCTGGAGAGCTTGAAGATTTATTGATTCATCTCCCATGCGAAGTATGAGTTCCCCTGTGGCAACATCAATCTTAGTTTTAGCAGTTGCTAGAAAAGGCCTTCCTAAAATCAAGGGGATTGAATTATCCTCATCCATGTCTAAAACAACAAAGTCTACTGGGAAAACAAATTTATTGATTTTGACTAAAACATCTTCATTAAGGCCCCTAGGGATTCTAACAATTTTATCAACTAGTTGAATACTCATCCTAGTTTGTTTGGGCTTCCCTAGACCTAGTCGTTTAAACAGTGCATAAGGCATAACATTTATACTTGCCCCTAAATCAGCTAACGTATTATCAATAGTCAAACTACTAATTAAGCATGGAATCGTAAAACTTTCTGGATCTTTTAGTTTTTGTGGTAGCTTGTTCTATAGCATTGCTAAGCATGTTGCGTTTAATTCACATGGTGCTCTTCATCTATTTTGTGTTTGTTCGTCAAGAGCTTGCTTAAGAATTTCTTTGCATTGGGTATCTGAAAAAGAGCTTCAAGAAGAGGTAAGTTAATATGTAATTTCTTCAAGAGTTTTAGAAACTTACCGAATTGTTCCTCTGAATCATCTTTTTTCAATGCTTCGGGATAAGGTATGCGAGGTTGGTATTCTTTGATTACTAGTTTTGGCTTTTCTTGAGCTACATCGGTCTTATCCTTACTTTCTTGCGCTAATGTGGGTCTATCTACTTCTGTACCCTCTTGAGTTGTAATGGCTTAGATTTGCTCTTTTGGGTTTATTTCTGTGTTGCTTGGTAGACGTCCTTGTTGGCATTCAGAAATTAGCTTTGTGAGGTGTCCCACTGACCTAGTAAGTTCTCCAACTTGATTCTCGAGTCCTTTCATCGACTTTTGTTGTTCATCAAGGTTTGTATCAGTCTTTTGAAGACGAGATTCTATGGCTGCCATGAATTTTGTCAGCATCTCTTCAAGGCTTGATTTTCTTTCCTATGGTTAAGGCTGATTTTGATAATTTGGAGGAGGTTGCTGCCTTTGAATTCCTTGATTTCCTTGTCCTCCCCACGAAAAATTTGGGTGGTTCCTCCAACCTGGGTTATAAGTATTACTATAAGGATTATTATTGGATCTGTAATTGTTACCTATATAGTTTGTCTGCTCTTTTTCTGCTCCTGGTTGGTAGGGTGGGTACTCAGCATTCGCCACATTCTCGCTTGCTTTGCATTGCATTACTGGATGTACCTGCGAAGAACATAAATTATCAAGCTTTTTATTCATTAACTCCACCTGTGTTGACAGCATTGTCATTGCCTCTATGTTGAAAACTCCGGCTGATTTTGTCGGCTTTGCCCTTGTGATTTGCCATTGATAAGTGTTCAATAACATCTCCTCAATAAAATCGTAGGCCGCTTCAGGAGTTTTGTTGTTCAAAGTTCCACCGGCTGATGAATCAATCATTTGCCTTGTTGAAGAATTCACACCATTGTAGAAAGTTTGGACTTGGAGCCACAAAGGTAATCCGTGGTGTGGGCATCTCCTTAGGAGATCCTTGTATCTTTCCTATGCATCATATAATGTTTCTATGTCATTTTGCACAAAAGAAGATATGTCATTCCTAAATTTGGCCATTATGGCTGGTGGAAAAAACTTTAAAAGAAATTTTTCGGTCATTTGGTCCCATGTTGTGATTGACCCTCGTGGTAACGAGTTCAGCCGCTATTTTGCTTTATCCCTTAATAAAAAAGAAAATAACCGAAGACGTATGGCATCATCAGAAACGCCATTTATTTTGAAAGGATCACAGAACTCTAAGAAATTAGCTATATGAGCATTTGGATCTTCGTCCTGCAATCCATCAAATTGAACAAATTGTTGAATCATTTGTATTGTGTTAGGTTTTAATTCAAAATTATTAGCAGCTATAGTAGGCCTAACAATACTAGATTCTACTCCTATCAAATTAGGTTTAGCATAATCATACATAGTATGCGAGCATTCGATCTTAAGCATCAAAGCGGATTATTTTCGCCATCCTTCATGAGGATTGGATCTGCTTTGTTGTTCTTCTCTTTGGTAGTCTAGAGCTCGTCCAGTTTCTCTGCGATTTCTACGGGCGATAGCTTCAATATCACTATCGTATTCTAATGGTCCTCTAGGGTTTCTTCTAGTCATAAACTAAAGGTACCTTGCAAGTTTAATAAAGAAAGAGGATTAGTAAAATTAGAAATTTAATAAAAATTAGAAATAATGGCTAAAGTAATAAAAATAGAGCTTTAAATATTTTAGAATTCCCACAATGGCGCCAAAAACTTGATCATTGCAAAATAGTCTAGTTTTAATATTTATAAAGAGTGATCGAACTCAGTGATCGATCATGACAACGATAGAGGCAAGTGCACCTATCGAACAAAGAGTATAGCTCGAGCAAGAATATCTTATCGAACCTAAGGAACCTAAAAGTACTACTACTCACTTTCTTCCTACTATTTAGCCTTAAATATGGAGTGATTAATTAACTTATCTAAGACTAATGAAATACTTAAACTAAATGCAAAGACAAAAGAATAAACTGAGAAAAAACTTTGGAAAACTCAATTGATAAAGACGATACCCTCGGGAAGAATCCACCTATGACTTCACTTATCATCTAACTTTCAATTCATATGATTTCTTTTACTTAGCTTGATCCGTGAGACTCCCTAACCTATATTAAATCTTCTCTCGAAGCGAATAACATCTAATCTTAGGTTAATTAGTGGAACTCTCGTTCTCTTATAATAACCCCTTAAGAAAGCAGTAAATCGATCAATGGACTCCCATATTAGGTTTCACCCTAATCCGGTAAAATCTCGTAACTTTATCTCTAGGCACCCGATCAATTCCGCTTAATTATTCTAGATCTACTCTTAGGCAGGGTCTATTCCTCCTCCACCTAAGCACATCAGATTAAATTAAGCCACATAATTATGAACAAACTAAGTATTTATCATATAAACCAATAAATCAAATAACAAAATCCATCATAGGTTTCATCCCTTCGTATCTCAAGGATCTAGTTCATAATAAAATAAGAAAACATCTCAAGAGAAAAGATAAAATAAAACATAAGAAATCCTAAAACCCCCAAGGAATTGAAGGAGAGATCCTCCGTCTTGAGTAGAATTTCGACTCTTCAAGATGGATCAACTGCTATCTTCGAGTAATTCCCTAAACAAGTAAAGCTCGCGAAAACTCGCTAAAACCACGATGATCTTGAATTGTCGCCTCGGATTGTTTATATAGACGTTTGGGATGCTTTACTTGGCTCATAAGTACTCGTAATTCAAGTGAAATTCGTCCTAAGTGTTTGAGTGGATTTAGGATTGCGTTTCTTAGGCTCCAAGCATCCAATTCTGAGTGAAATTTCTCTTTCCATGGTAGGGGCATGGCTAAGGCACACCTGTAAATCGTGGTCCACCGTGTCTCCATTCTCGTTGGTTTAGGCACGCTATGACACGCCTGCAATATTTGGGTAGAGGTCGTGCTTCGATCCGCCAATTGGGGAACGATCATGTACATCGAGGTCGAGCCATGTTGGGCTTTTTGTCGACGAGGCACGGTCATGTAAATCAGGGTGTAACCGTGTGTAAATCTAAATATTGGGGCACGGCCGTGTGGCATGAAGTCCAGGCCGTGCCGACTTCTTGGGTTGGCATATTTTAGTCCGTTTTAAACCCGTTTTGCGTCTTTTTTATCCTTGGGTGCTTTCCTGAGTATAAGACATGAAAAGAAAGGATTAAGATCACCTTTTTACATAAATTAAGGATAAATTCATCCAAAAGCATACTAAATGTGGGATTAAAATATGTTACTTTTACGGTTTATCAGGTACATACCTGACATCTGAGAGTTTTCTAACCGTCCCATCGTGTATCCTAATTTTAACAGTACTAATACAAATTACCTTACTAGATGAATCGTTTCCCATGCGCACAACTCCACCCTCAACCGAACTGTATGTGGAGAACCATTCTCTATTGGGACACATGTGGAAAGAACATCCTGAATTTAGGATCCACTCGGACATGAGCTTAGAGTTATCGCTCGTTGACACTAACAAGAATTAATCCCGCTTTCATCGGCCAAATTTGCACCAGCTACATCTTCCTCGTTACTTTCAACAGCTCTTTTATTTCGTAATTTATAACAATCTGCTTTGACGTGACCTAAGTTTTTACAATAGTGACACATTTTGGTGCTACCAAAATGGAAGCTTGCTTATCTGCCTTGCTATCCAAACCAAACTCATTGTCAAGTTTGTCTCTACTCAAAAAATGACCCTTCACATCTTCAAACGAGAGTTTATCTCTGCCATAAATCAAGGTCTTCCTGAAAGACTAGTATGAAAGGGTAAAGAGCATAATAATAGCATAGCCTGATCTTCATCGTCAATATGAACCTCAACATTCTTTAAATCATTTAAAATAGTAATGAATTGACTGATGTGATCTCTAAGAAGCTCACCTTTGTTCATGCGAAACGTAAATAAACGTTGTTTCAACACTAAATGGTTAGCCATAGACTTAGTCGCATAAAGAGTTTCTAACCTTTTCCACAAGGCGGATGAAGTTTTCCCCATCAATACCTCCTGCAATACTGTATTCGCGAGGCACAACTGGATTGCAGATAAGGCCTTTTCATCAAGTTTTCCTATTCTGTTTGATTTAGATTCTCAGGTTTTTTTCCCGGTAACAACTTTTTTCAAGCCAGTTTGAACTAGAATTGCCATCATCCAAACTTGCCACAGATTGAAATTTATCTCACCATCAAACTTCTCAATTTCAAACCTTGTTGCTGCCATCTCTGAACAGGTTGATCTATAAAAATTAAACTAGCTCTGATACCACTTGTTAGGATCGTCCCGATTAAGCAACAAGAAAAAAATAGTGGAATAAATTGAGAAATTGAACACACAAATTTAACGTGGAAAAACTCATCCAAAGAGGATAAAAATCACGGGCAAAGATAATTTTACTATAATGGCAAAATAACGAAAAGTACAAAAGATGAAGATAAAAACTAAACTCCAAAACCCGAAAATGAAGAATCCTTAAAACGTAAGCACAAAATTTTCTAAATGTGTTATGAGTTCTGATATCTAATGGGTGTGTTTTTTCTAAGTTGTAAAAGAACCTATTTATAGGCTAAATTAGTAAGTCAAACAAATTATGCTAATAAATGCTAAATATATTATACTAATAAATACTAAATCTTCTAGAAAGAAAATATATTTTTTTAACTTGACTTTCAAGCAATCTCTTAGAATTTGGGTCACACAACTCTAACAGTCTTGATTAGACCAATTACCTAGCAATAGTGAAATTCATGTCTATTTCCTTTCTTAAGATGATTTACAACAGAAACTTGTATGTTCTTCTTCTTCTTTGACACCTTTATTACACCTTTGGCTTTTACAAACACAATGGTTGAATTAGAAGACTCGTTCATGTCTCCAAGCCTTTTATGGTTGTCCTGCTACTTCATGCAACAAGGTTTTTGTCAAGTTTTTCACTTCTAAATCCCATTTTCTTCAAGATGATTTAGGTAGCTATTGTAACAACCCAATAGTCACGAGTGTCGAAAAGTGCATTCCCGAGACTCTGTTCCCATAAATCAAACTCATAAATATTTATTAAAAATACTTACGAAACTAGTTGTGTAGTTAATTAGGTTTTGGTTAAGTGAATTTGCATGAATTAAGAGTAATTAGGTATAAGGACTAAATTGCATATAGGATGAAAGTTGAATTATAGATTAAAGAATAATTAAAGGGACTAAAGAAGAAATTATACCATTGCTTTTTTAGTAGGACGGCGTTAGGTAAATTAGGTGCAAATTTATTATATATATTATAATAACTAAAGTTAAAATATATATTATAATATGCTCACTTAATATTTAAGTAAATATATATATTATAGTAATAATAAAACAAAATACGTAAAAGAAATAAAAAAAGACAAAAGCAAAACCAAAATTAGAAAAAAGAGAAAGAAGAAAGGAAGCAGACGTACGACCTTAGGGGCTTCAAAATTTTTAAGTTCAATTTGTTAGTCAATTTAGTTCCTTTTTCTCGTAATCTTTATGTTTTTGAAATCCCAGTGTTAAGGATTACCCGACCGATGTTAAAATTTTAGCATTGATTGAGTTTTTAAAAGTTGTTAATGTTGAATAATTTTAGTATTAGGGATTAAATTGATAGATTTTTAAGCTAAAAGTGGAAAAGAATTAAATTGTAGAATAAATAGTAAATTTTGAGTAATAGGGACTAAATAGTAAAAATTTGAAATTTATGGATTTAAGTAAAAATAGAGAGTCAAATTTAGTTAAAGTGAAATATGTGTAAAAATATAAGATTAATTGTGAAGAATAAAAATTTGTCTCGGTTTAGGGACTAAATTGAAATTTAGGTAAATATTGAGTAAAAATTGAAATATTCAATATGAAAGTGAATTGTGTTATATTGGTGAATTTTAATTGCTTTAATTACGTATCTAACGCTGTACCGGAATCCTCGACTAAAAAGGGGAAAGATAAAGTCGTCGTCGAATAGCTCAAAATTCTTGGTTTGTATTTCTATAATCCGAACCTAGTTACTAATTGTTGTATTTTGATTTAATGCATCTGGTAAGTGGTTGAGGTGAGTTTTTGGCACTTTGATTGTTGAATTGATTTCATATGTATATGGGATTATATGAAAATTTTATTAAGCACTTTGATATTGAATTGAATTGAATTGGTATATATATATATATATATTATGAATATATAAGTGTAAATGTCATAATGTGCAAATATGATAATTGGATATTGGTTGTATTTGGAAAGTGAATTGGAACCCTATTAAATGTATCAGGCTGAGTCGGATATAAATGGCATGCCATAGGATAGGAAGAGTTCAAGGATTTCTTCGACCTCGAATCGATGAGGCACTAGGTGCCAATTTACTTCGGTTTAACCGATAAAACAGTGGGTGTCAATTTATATAGCGGTGAGAGCATATAACTTTGGATTTATCCGATGAGACACTAGGTGCATAACTAGTGTGTTGGTTAGATTCATGTATCCGTCCGAGTTCGAGTCGTGTTAATAGAGGTAATTAAATAAAACAGTACTATGATTGATATTGGATGATATTGTATGTGAATTGAAAATGGGATAGTGAATTGAAACATTAAAATGAGATGCATGAATTATGTATCCATGAATTGGATATGGAATGGATAATTTTATTGTTTAAATGATGTGTGGATCAAATTGTGAAAAGCTATTATATAGCAAGTGATGAGAATTGAGTATGGTATAAAATGATGTATTTATGATTTGAGTATTGAATGGCTAATGTCATTGTATGAATAAATGTGGTTTTAAATATTCAATTGTGCTTATAATTAATATGTGCATATTATATTATCTTGTCTTTAATATTTGGATTATAGAAAAACCACTTAGTTTTACTCAGCGTACGGTTTTGTTTTCAGTGCGCAGGTTAGGTACTTAACTTTTGATCGCCAATTCAGCATCCAACAATGATCCCGAAATCAAATGTGGTGATGTATATCTTTTGTGTTGGCATGTACCTAGGGTGTCTAAATAATAGTTATTTTTTGGATTGATTGTAAATGAGGTTATAAGTTTAATATTGGTTTATGACTTGAATATTATATGGTATAAAATGTTTGAAATTTCCTTATGTTTGATTTGTAAACTCTTGTAATGCTTCATAACCCGGTTCCGGCGATGGATAAGGTTTAGGGGTGTTACGGCTACCATCTCCTTCTCAATTTCATTCAATTTGGTTTCCCGATATGTCAATTAAATATATTTTTCTTCTATTAATTTAACCAGTCTTTAATTCTCGCTTTTAAATGAAGTACTTCCTCTTGTAAATTCTCATTAACTTTACAAATAAGATCCCATTATCCAGCATGCCTCTATAAGTTTCTTTTATCTAAATTTCAACTTATCATCATCACTATCATAGTTAATGTTTGAGTCTATTTTGTAACAACCTTAACCCGTATTCGTCACAAACAGGGTTACAAAGCATTATCGAAATCTACAGATCAAGTAAATAGATATTTTATTTTATACAGTATTCATGTCAGAAATCAAACATAAACTCCCTTATATGAACCCTCGAGGTCCAAAATATGCATTAGAAATGAGTCGGGACTAAATCGGGTACTCAGAGAATTTTTCGCAATATCTCAAAATTTTGCTTAAGTGCAGAGGTCACACGTCCGTGTGGTCAGACCGTGTAGTTCACACGGCCAAGGGACACGCCCATATCTCAGGCCGTGTAACTCTCTGACTTGGGTCACATGACCAAGCCACACGCCCGTGTGCTAGGCCGTGTGTAAATACCTGAGCATTCTATTTTGAAATTTTAAAGATGCAGGGGACACACGGCTAGGTCACACGCCCATGTGCTAGGCCGTGTGTCACACACGGCCGAGACACATGCCCGTGTCTCTGCCAATTTATATGAAAATAGGCTATTTTCCAAGCCATATTTCTCACCCCATTCTATCATCCTCCTACACCAATACTTTAACACATTCACAAGCTATTATAGGTCATTTAACCCAACTCAAAATGAAGTCCTATACATGATATAATACCTCATATAATCAAGTATACACACTTACTTAAATTATCAAATTCACATATATGCATATCTTATCAAATATGCTAACTTAATTCAATCATCAATATGCCAATATAATTTCTATCAATCAACCATTTTAAAACACAATCACAAGTCATTCCAATGGCTAGTTACACTTAAAGCATTTATATGCCGATATTGGCCAATTAACCTATACATGCCATTATAACCATAATTAATTTACCATATATATACCGAAATAGGCTGATGGATAGTGTGAGTGATCTCCGCCAAGCTTCCAATCCAACGAGCCTTCAAATTACTATAGAACAGGGAAAATAAAACAGAGTAAACATGAAATGCTTAGTAAGTTCTTATAACATGGTAATTAACTTATCACTCATTTAAATTCAATATAAACATACAAGGCACATTCAATCAACTTGATCACGAGCCCTAACACATATCCTTATCACCCTTATTAGTCATATATTTTATATAAATATCAATAAACATGTATGGGCTTAACAATAATTAGATTTCCATGTGCATATACTTTCCACATCATGTATTCATATAGCATATACAAATCATATCCTTGTATTTCAAGTCCATTTTCATAATAATTCATCTCAAGTTTAGATTATTTCATGTCGGAACTTTGACTATTAAATCATTTGAAATGTCAATGTCACATGGGTAATACACTCAAGGTGTACAAATCTATAATCATGGATGAAAATATTCATCAAACAAATTCCATGTTCATATATTATCATCTCGTATTTCCATATATCAAGTATCATTATTTTCATGTATTTTAGGACGTGCATTAATTCATTTCATGTTCATATTTTCTCATGTTAGGATTTTGCCCGTTGAATCATTAAAAACATTGATGGATACACAGGTAGTACACTCGAAGTGTACAAATCAGAAATCAGTCAATTCATATTCAGGAGTGCTCTTTAAAGCACATAATCAGGAAACCTCTCTCAAGCCATATAACAGAAAGCTCACAAAGGGCCATTAATAGGGAAGCTCACAAAGAGCCTATCAGGAAGCTTATCCGAGCTATATAATAGGAAGCTCATAAGAGCCATAATCAGGAAGTTCACGAAGAACTTTTAATCAGGAAGCTCATGAAGAGCCTTTAATCAAGAGCTCCGGATAGCCATATATCGGGAAGTTCAAGCGAGCCATATCAGGATGCTCACAAAGAGTTGTGTTTGTGTCCACAATATATGCAGGATCACAACCGATCATATAACAGGACACTTACAAAGAGCTGAAGTAGCCTGCAACACATGCAAGATCACTACCGATTAGGATGCTCGCAGGAACCATATAACGGGAAGCTCGAGAGGGCTTATAACGGGATGCTCGAAGAGATGTGGTGTGTCCACAACACATGCAGGACCACAACCAATCAAGAAATCATGTATCCATCGAAGTCTATTATTCAAACGAGATTTAATATTTATCGGGCTTTATCGGATATGTAACCAATTTCATATATTTGGCATTTATACAATTCACATACACAACATTTAATTCAAGCATATAAATATACACAATTTAGTTACACGAACTTACCTCGATAAATGTTTGTGTACGTAAAATCTACTAATCCGATATTTTCTCTTTTCCTCGTTCTAACTCTGAATTTGGTCTATCTGAATCTATATGAATGAATTTAACATTAGTTCATGTTCATCTCAATTCAATTCACTTCTTAGGAAAAATTACCATTTTGCCCCTAAACTTTTAATTAATGACGATTTCATCCCTAGGCTCAAAAATGAAATTCATGCAATTTAATCCTTAATCCAAGCCTAGTTGATTTTTACATGTAAAATTTACAGCACATGTATTTCATAAAATTCAAAATTTTTCCATGAATTTTACATCTTTTCAATTTAGTCCCTAAATCATAATTTCGTCAAAATTCCCTTTTACAAAAGTTGTTTATCTATCAACAACCTTTCATTTTCTACCATAAAACTTCATAATTCATCTATTTTCATCCATGGCAAAACCCTAGTACCTTGATAACTTTGCAAATTAATCCCCGAGATAGTTAGATTAAGCTATTACGATCTCGGAAATATAAAAACCATTAAAAACGGTTAAGAATACTGACCTAATCAAGCAAAATAAGTTGGCTTGAGCTTAGGTTTCCATGGCTAGGTTTTCCATGCTTTTAATTTGGGAAAGATGATATAAATGATGATTTTTTTTTTTTTATCATTTATCATCTTTTATTATTTCACTTTCCAATTTCATCCTTTTTTTTATTTTATTTTCCATGGATGAATCATCATCCTTAACCACAAAGCATTTTTAATGGTCTATTTTCCATATAAGGACCTCAAATTTTGAATTCCATAGCTATTTAATCCTTTTAGCTATTAGAACTCAACTTTTGCACTTTGTGCAATTTGGTCCTTTATCAAATTAAACATGGAATCGATAATTATACGACATTACTATCATACTATAGACCATAAAATAATATATATAAAAAATTCTTCCAAAATCGAATTTGTGGTCCTGAAACCACTGTTTCAATTTTACCGAAAACGGGCTATTACATATTTTTTGCATATTGCAATATTGGCAATTGTACTCGTAGTCATTCTAAGTAAAGAAATGTAATTGGTTATATGATCTACATTATCACTCTTTTTTTCTCCGTCACTTTAAGTTACATTAAATGACTTTTTTTTCTTAATGGTGGTGTTCATTTATTCTACTTAAATGTGGCCATAAGCTTCACACTCATGGTATTGGGTTCCTTTCTTTTGTTTAGGCTTAATCTCTATGCATAGAAACTTCTGTCATGATGATACGCATTGTTTTGTGAAAGTCGTGAAGTCTCACAATGTCTACCCGATAATTTTGAAAATTTTATATTTAGTCCTCAGTAAGTCTCGGGTTATCGAAAGAGCTTTTGTAAGCTCGTTTAAATCTCGAATATGATTATATAACATGTTGTAATTATGTATTTAACATAATAGTATATATAAACTGTTGAATTGAATTTCTATTGAGATCATCGTTGCTCCAACAACAAATGTAGTATCCCGTAGCTCAGACTCGATGATCGGTTTAGGTATAGGGTGTACTTTCCCTTGTTTTTACTTGTAAAATGGCCACTATTGTCACTCATATCCTTCTTGGTAAACTTCTTAAAAGCTTTGTTGAATTTTTTTTTGTAAGGAAAACTAACAATTCTTCTAAATCTTCTACAAAGATAGTTGTTGAAGTGTTTATTGCAAAAACTATTTTGGCATTCAATGACACACTCTTTTCAACCTTGACTTTTTTTCCTTGTGGTTTCTTTTAGGTTCATTTCAAAAGCTTGTGAGGACGAATTAGCTATCAATTCTCATTGTGTTGACATCTTTTTCCTCTTTTACTATTGTGCCTTTGGTTTCAAATCCCTTAAGATCTCATTTTTCTATATCCAAAGAATTCCAAACTTAATCTTAAGCATTTGTAATTTTAAAAATTTCACTCTAGGAATTCCCTCATTATTCATCTCAAGAATCATAAATCTTCTTCAATAGATACGAACTTAGAAATACATCTACATGCTTGAGGATAAACATTATTGAAATTGGCATTTAGAGCTTTTGAGTTGTAATTTGTAGCCTTGCCCTCATTTGTTGATCTGGCTTTACCACTAAAGTCCCATTTGTATTTATAGTGTAAGGAGGCTCCCAACCAGTCAAGATAGCCTTCCAAGCCTTTTCATCAATGGACTTGATAACACTTTCATTGGAGCCTTCTAATAGGCATTGTTAGAGTCATCTAGTATGAGTGATCATGAGGTTGAGCTTCCATCTTTCATGGAGTCCATTTTTCAATAACCAAACACAAGATCACACTAGATAATTTAGGTGGTAGGGTCTAATACCAAATGAATAATGTCTAGTTTTTGGATTGTTTTGCATGTTGTTGCAACAAAGAATGAAAGAATAAGGATGAATAAAGTAACAAAAATAATATAGATATGAATCCTCACTATTGAATCACAATACAAGCTTTAATTTAAGCCCAACTAATCCAGGGATTGTTGCAGCTTTATCCTCAAACACTTGGTATAAATTCACTCCCCAACACTCAATTTTTCCTACTAAAAGTTGTGACACAACTCTCAAAGGATAACAAGAAGCTCACAATAATGCACTAAAAAAATGTTACTTTAATTTGGATTGAATAGTTCTCTCTTTAAGTGTATCAAACAGATGCTCATTCCTCATAAAAACTGAAGGCGATATACCAATCTCTTAGAAACTAGGATAAGATAGACAATGTTTGAAATCCCTCAATTTTTTCGATCACCGTTTTTTCAAGGATGAAAAGTAGAAACCCACGAAATTGTGCTACTGCTAAAACAAGGAATATTCTAAAAAAAAAATTACAAAGTCAAAGTTGTGGTTGTATTGTTGCAACAATAGTTTGCGGGCAAATATCCCAAAAATACCAAAAAATATCAAAAATTACTGGAAAGGACAGGTTTCAAAAATATTGACCGGAAAGGGCAATTTCCCCAAAAATCGCATCCACGTCGTAGCGTTTTTTGGGAAAAGCGGCTAAGCAGCGTCCATGTGGGGCGCTTTAGGCCAACTTCAAAAAAGCGCTCCCACGAGGCGCTTTTAGCTGAGTTACCTAAAGCGCCCCCATGGACGCGCTTTTAGGCATTTTTGGGAATCTTTCCGTCCACTTGCTATGTGAAAAATGAAATAATTTTTGGACATGAGTCTCCGCAAAATAATTTTGAGGAGACGTTTGAAACAAAACCGTAAAAAAACGCTCTCACGTGGGCGCGCTTTTGCTACAATGGTCTCCGACAAAATTATTTTGAGGAGACGTTTGAACAAACGGTGGCCAAAACGTTTCCGGGGTGCACTATTACGGGCGGTGAAAAGTGCTCCCACGTGGACGACTTTTGCTACAAAGGTGCGCAAAAAATTAGGCTATAAATCAGCCAAATTGCATTCTCAGTTGGCAGAAAGCATTCAAGCAAAAAGAAAAAAAAATTGAAAATGAGTGAACGTATTAATGGTGTTATTTACTACGATGGTGAAGTGCGTGACACCGAAAATGGTGTTGTTTTCTTATCAGAGAACACAACGCGATTGAGTTTTAATCGAAACGTCGATTTGGTAGAACTTCGCAAAAGAATTAGGCGTAAAATATTCGGAACAGCGCCAATGAAAGTTCAGTCTATTAAATATAGATTTTGCGCTTCGGTTGATCCGGTGAGATATGACGCATTCGACATCAAAGGTCCTCGGAGCCTTGAGGCAATGGTGGAGACTCATTTTGCCAGTGGATCGCCCTATCTCGAGTTATATGTAGAATTTTCATCTCCAAGTGATCTGGCTGCGACCTCAACATCTAGTATCGTTCGAGGGGAATACACGACCCCAGGTCGACACTCTGTAAGTGGGAGGCAAAACACAGAAGTGCCCGTGTGCGGTGGTAGTATGGAAAACATAACCCCTGCACGACACTCGGTTGGTGGATGGGACATGCATATTCGTCAATCGACGTCGGATGACAGAAATACGTATTGGGGGACGTCAGCAACTTCTAGTGGATGGTAATCCACATACGATTGGAATCTTTACGAAATATGTTTAAGGAGGATGATGTATTACCGACGGCATCCACCAATGAGGGGCCCTCGTTTGTTGCGAGTTATGGAGGATCGGACGATGAATCGATGTGGATCCACCTCGGGGCCGGGGCTGACGGTGCGAAGTTGGACTATTTTACGAACCGGGCCCATTCCAATTGTACCAAGATGTTGAGGCGGTTCGACGAAGAAGAAGAAGATCCGCTATTCAGGGCATACTCGCCTCCGGTAGCACATGCGTAATGTCGATCTATCTCAAGATGATGCATTGGAGTTTCTGAACTACCACACGGACGCGTGACTGTACAAATTCTTCGTTGGATTCGGACCAATTATAAGTTGGTAACCGGTTTTCCAACAAGAACACTTTTCTTGGTGCATTGAAACAATACTGACGATCGAGGAACAGGGTTAACTACACTATGGTTAAATCAAAGCTCGATAGGTACGAGGTGAAGTGTCTTTGTGCAAGGCGACACATGTGCATGGAAAATCATGGCGTCGTTGAGGAAAAGGACGGGGATGTGGGAGGTGAAGAAGTACAAAGGTCCGCATACATGTCTTACCTGATGCAGTACCACTATGTGTTCAATGATTTGAATAACACTAATATTATGTAATGTTGCATTATTTAACGTGCTTCGTTGATGTGTAACACAAGATCATCCGAGGATGGATTCGGACATGTTGGTGATTTAATAATCCCGACGGTGAAGGCCGATCCCAAAACTACGGTCTACTTTAATTGGCAATATTCGTAGCCAAATAGGGTACACGCCTCTTCGAAAAGGCTTGGATAGCCAAGCGAAGGCGTTGGAAAAGTTGCACGGTCGGTTGGGACGCTTCATATAATGAAGTGTGGCGTTGGTGTAAGTCTTTGGAGAGATATGTCCCAGCGACACAATAGACAATGAAACGGAACCGGCGTACTACAACGATCGTCTCGCTTTCGTGGATGCTGTGATGTTCAAGCGCTGCTACGGACATTTAAGTAATGCTTAGAGATACTTTTACATACCGCAAGCCATTGGTACAAATTGACGGTACCTTCATGTATGGTAGATATACGCGCCGGCTATTGCTAGTCGTGGCACAAGGCAACGTGGGAGAATCCTTCCGATTAGTTCGCAATAACACCGGGAGTCGGTGATGATGGGACTTCTTCCTATCTAGGTTAAGGAGGCATGTCCGCCTCAACCCGACATATACGTTATATCGGATCGGGGCCTGGAATACTTGCGGCAATAGAACGACGAGGAAGCATGTGGCATCGCACACACCATCGATATTGCACGAGGCATGTGGCATCCAACTACTATGGGCAACACCGATCTAAAAGACGAAACGGCAAGTGACCGATATGGGTATGAAATTTCTATTAATATAATTTCTTTTGAAATTTTCAATTTATTCGCAATTGAATAGTGGTATGTAATATTCGATATCAACATATATTGGCGGTACGAGATCAATAAAGACCGCTTTTCACGAGATGTTGGCCGATTTATGCGAAGATAACGCCAAAGCGCAGAGTACCGTGCAATATTCCTTTTGAACAATGGACACAAACATATGACGGCTGCCTACGATATGGTCATATGACCACAAACCTAGCCGAATGCATAAATTACATGCTAAAAGGAACCCGTCATCTGTCGATTACAGCGATTTTACGGGAGACATATTTTCGCTTTAAGCGGTACTATTTCCAAAGAGAGCAATGAGTTATCGAGGGCGATGCAAGGAGGCCATGTATGGAGCCCGAAGGTCTTGCAAGAAATTAACCGTGGAAGGCACGGTGAACACTATGCACACAGCTTTGTCACGACCGCGATAGCCTATGGTTTCGTGTCACGAGTTTGATGATCGAGCCAAGGTATTGTTGGCGGGCATTATCGTACACTTGACAAATAGGACATGCGATGTGGGATATTTGATGCACTTCGTTACCCATGTGCTCATGTACTTGCGGCTTGTCATAATCTTCGTCTTGACCCATGAGCTATGTCGACAAAGTCTACAAATTAGAAAACATGTACAACGTGTGGAGACACGTATTCCCACCATCCAGATGAGCGTAAGTGGCCATCGGTATCGCTTGCACCGTATAAGTAATTGCTTGGGATAGAGAATTGAGACGAAACCAAAAGGTCGACCTTCCTCGACTAGAATACGCAACAATATGGATATCCGAGAACCGACCAACCAAATTCGGCGGCGGGTGGTGTAGGAACCCGGCCATACATCTCGCTCTGTCCAAATCGGACTAGTTGACCGTGTTCTTAGCTTGTTTGTCTCTTCTTTGGCTATGTAATATCTGTTTTTTAGAGGAAAACGGTGAACTTTTGTACAATAAATCAAATTTATTAAATATAAGATAATTAATATTAAATTACAAACACAAGTAATAAAACAACTTTTTATTCAAAAATAAAAAATTTATTATAGTTTAAATAAATAAAATACCCGTCATAATCAACGTTGATGCCAAATAAACCAGCTTTTATTTTATTCAAGTTATTAAAATTAAATTAAAAATTAAATTAAAAAATTAAATCATTTCTATCTTATCAAAGATATTAAAATTAAAATAAAAATTAAAATACAAAAAATAAATTACAAAAAAATTAAATAAATTAAAAAATTAAATTACAAAAAAACTCAAATTGTATTAAATATATTACAACTTAATTACAAAAAAAATAAACCAAACCTATTTTGTCAAAGTTATTAAAATTAAATAATTTAAAAAATTAAATTACAAAAAAAACTCAAATTGTATTAAATATATTACAACTTAATTAAAAAAATAAACCAAACCTATTTTGTCAAAGTTATTAAAATTAAATAATTTAAAAAATTAAATTACAAAAAAAACAAACTCAAATTGTATTAAATATATTACAACTTAATTACAAAAAAAATAAACCAAACCTATTTTGTCAAAGTTATTAAAATTAAATAAATTAAAAAATTAAATTACAAAAAAAACAAACTCAAATTGTATTAAATATATTACAACTTAATTACAAAAAAAATAAACCAAACCTATTTTGTCAAAGTTATTAAAATTAAATAAATTAAAAAATTAAATTACAAAAAAAAACAAACTCAAATTGTATTAAATATATTACAACTTAATTAAAAAAAATAAACCAAACCTATTTTGTCAAAGTTATTAAAATTAAATAATTTAAAAAATTAAATTACAAAAAAAGACAAACTCAATTTTATTAAATATATTACAACTTAATTACAAAAATTAAACCTTAATTACAAAAAATTAAACTCAAATTATAAATTAATTTATAATTACTCAAATTAGGGGTTTAGGGTTTAGTGCGGATGCTGGGAACCAAGGCCACACGGGCGATTAACGATTCTGTGCTTGGATTCCTCCTTCTTCTAGCTTCCGTGGGGTTGTGGAACCTCGGTGGGAATCCGATCCTCCCAAGGTGGGTCCAGTTCGGGTGTTGCGATGATGACCCACCTTGATAAAATAATGACCCGTGGGTGATCGCATCCGTCACGGTGAAGGAGCTCGGTAGAAAGAATCGCCCCCACGGCACCTCCTCTAATCCCACACCCGATGTCGGCCTCACGATCGGTGGCTAAAAGGAGTTGTCGAACAGATTCGAACCCGCCATGGATTCCAACACAGGGGGACTAGAAAAGGAAACATATATGGGTTAGGAGGATACATGTAAGGCGGTGTGCCGACCGCATAAACTATGGACGCCTGTGTTATCGGTGTTGTCAATTTGAATCGATGGGCTCGGTGATTGTATAGGCGCTGTTGATGGGCCCGGTGGATCGATAGGCGCCGTTGATGGGCCCAATGATGTAGTAAGCGCGTTCTTTGGCCCGCCTCATCACCCTTCTCCTTGAATGTAAAGGGCCCGACGTTCCCTTCGCTCATGAATTTGCGTGCCTCTCTTGTTGACAACAGATCTGACTTGCCATGGATTCTAAACCATGGCATGTACTCCAAGACGCACGCTAACTCGGGAACTACGATCGATTCTGGTTAGGTAAAAAGTCATACCGGTTCTCCCACGTCTCGATATGTTCGACCAAAATATTGGCCAATCCGGTAGTACTCTGCCAGAAGTCCACACTTGTGCTCATCATCGAGCACCTCAGAGCCACGGAATCGGTATCGGCATCCAAATTGTCGCAGAAACCGATCTGACCGGTGCATCTCCACGGTCGCGTAGGTGATTAGCGGGACCTTAACACGCCAACTGCTCGGATTTTGGAGGAACTCCTCCGAATTCTTGCCTCAATTCGGGATCCTCGTCACGGTGTCCATTGAAACTATATTAACATTACCAAAATATTAGTTATATACATAAATACTAAATTATAATAACGAAATTGACACTTACTTGTGATTCAACCGTTGTTCCAATAGAGTCAGTATATCCTCAAGCGAGTCAAGTATTCCAACATGACTTCTGGATGGTTCCACCTAATTAAATAAACTTTTAGCATGCAATTATACTATAAATCTACGACATAATTGTAAAATATAATATTAAATTTACCTCATTTTCAATGGGAATGAATATGGTCGGTCGAGCGGGGCGTAAAATGGAAATCGAAACCATGCCCATGATCGCAGAGTGATAGGCAACCTCCGATTTTTGCTTTATTCGAGACCGTCGCCCAAGACATCTCCGGTACAACCTCGATAGCACAGCGGACCCCAACTCAATTCACCGGCCGCTCTGAAATCAACAAGTTTGAGAGCCATCTCGTGTGGACGAGGTTTCTAGAGACGTCCCGCATCGATAGCCTCCAATTATCTCAAGTATGTATGCCCGCATACCGTATTCTTTCATCTTGATCGAATCTTCATTCGGTGCGGAATGTGTCTCGTAACCAAACCATATCGATCCGACCTCCTTGCAATTTATCCGAATGGCACCGAGGCTCGTAGCATACGGCCATCCAATCGAGAGATGTTACGGACCGGTGACCGACCGGCCCACCAGTAATCCCAATCAGAATCGCACATCTTCTAAGGTGATGGTACACTCTCGCATGGCGATGGAAAGTGTGCGTCTCGGTCTCCACCTCTCTATCAACGCTTATCAAAACCGGGTCCAACTTGAACCCCTACCTATCGTGGCCACGTGCCAAAAACCCGCTTCCGCAGTAATTCTCGATCAATGGCGATGGGGACCGGGCATGTTGCGAATATAACATTGCAACACCGATCTACGACGCTTTAAAAATAATAAAATTCAAAATTAAATAAAAATTGCATAATTAAAAAATTTAATAATATTGAAAAATTAAAATTCAAACTTACCATTTTCAATTGCTCGACGCCAATGTGATTCTTGCTCAGGCGATATAAATCCCGACCATTGTACTCGATAAAGATTTTTAAATTTTCCAAAAAATAAATATATTAAAAATTTATAATGGGCTTTTTCAGTAAATGGTAGAAGACTATTTGAAATTTAAGCGTAAATTTCAAGGGCTTTGATAGAAATTTGAGAGAAAATTGAGAGCAAATTGAGAGAAAATTGAGAGAAAATGAGAAAGGATTGAAGTGTGAAAAAATGAAGGCTTGGGGTATTTATAGTTTTTTTTCCGTTGCTTTTTGACCGTTGGGGTCCAACGGTCAATTTTTTGATTCTTGACTAAAGCGTCCATGGGGAGCGCTTTAGGCCAACTTCAGCTAAGCGCCTCGTGGGGCGCTTTTTTGAGTTAACCTAAAGCGCCCCCATGGACGCTGCTTTTAGGCCTTTCCCCAAAAAACGCTACCGATGTGGACGCGATTTTGGGGAAATTGCCCTTCAGTCAATATTTTGAAACCTGTCCTTTCCGGTAATTTTGATTTTTTTGGTATTTTTGGGATATTTGCCCATAGTTTGCAGTAACATACATCATTCAATACATGGTGCTAGGGAAGTGATGCTATTCTCAGTCAAAATATGATTTTGATCTCCATATTATATTCAAATTTAAGATTTAATTTAGAATAATTTTATCCTCCTTAATGATTTAAATAATTAACGCTATTAATTATTTCAACTCAAAGAGTTAATCTAAATCCTAAGTTTTAGCATTAATGACAGCAAAACCATAATTTGAGTTGCAATTGCAATGGGCTGATTGTGGGCCTCCACGGCTTCACCTAAGAAACCTTCTATTGATAGTCCAAATTAATATACCACTTATGGAACAGAATCCCAAGCCCAGCCAAAATTTTGATCACATGACTTTTCAGAGTTGGCGAAAAGGAGGTTCTCTATCGGAGACTTAATTTTGATGTCTATTCCGAACTCTTGTAAGCGTAACTTCATTTGAGCTAATCAAGCAAAAAGATTAAAAGACTAACAAATATACTTAATTAATATTTAAAAAATAAAAATATATAATTGAGACGAACAAATATATTTAAGAAATCTGCGATCAGTTAACCCTACCACCAGTAAGTTGATTCATTTACAGATAGAGATAGGGGTGTTCCATTAGTTAACCTACTCGAAATAACATTAATCGAATTAATTAATCTTTTAAAATTTTTAATCGTTAACCGAACTGAAATTTTTTCAAAAAAATTAATCGAACCAAAATTTTTTCTGTTAATTCGGTCGGTTAACCTAATTAACTAAAAATTATATGTTTTTTATTTTTGGTTAAAAATTAACTGAATATCCCGAATTACCTAAATTAACCGAATTACCCTAATTAACCGAATTACCCAAAATGAATCACTACATAATTAAAAAGATTACATAATTTTTAGTTTTAGTTTTAGAATTTTATTTTTATTTATTAAATTATTTGTAATTTTTATGATTGGGTTGAATTGGGTAATTGAATTGGATTGGATATTTGGGTTTGGATGGGGTTTAAAAATTAGATTAGGTGAATAATAGGCCTATTTATATATTATAATTTTATTTATTAATTTTTTTAATTAAATCAAAAAAATTCGATTAACCTATCGATTTCGAATCGAATTAATCGTTAACCGAAAAATCACAAAATAATTAAACTGATCTCCGATCAAAAATTTGATTAATCGACCGATTAACCGAATTCAATCAGTTAACCGAATTTTTTTAATTTTACCTAAATTTTGCACAGCATAGGTGTCGCACATTGTACAAGACGAGAGATTGAAAATTTTATATTCATGCATTAATGATCTATGTATTTCAACAAAGAGTCGAGCGGCACCACTTCATCATAAAATATTATTCCTATTTATAAGAAACGACAAAGCTGCAGAAGATACTTAGGAACACATGTTTTCATGTAGACCACTTTACATTATCTATCAAACAACTGTCGTCAAACTCCACGCGTCAACCCCCTTTGTTTCCTTAAATCCACTACTCATCCGCTCATTCCCTCACCTTTCCTTTTTTATTCTATTTTCATTTTAGTGAAGGACAACAAAAAAAAAAAAAAACCCTCTGCAGCCATGGCTGAGAATTGCCAGCAATTGCGCCGAACTGATGATATGAAGAATTTCTTCCATGAAAATGGACCCTCAACATCAAAAGTTCTTACGGTTGCCACCCTCCTTCCTGTTGGTGGCACCCTTCTCTTGCTTGCTGGTTTGAGCCTTGTTGGATCCCTCATAGGTCTTGCTGTTGCCGCCCCACTTTTCCTGATTTTCAGCCCTGTTTTGGTACCTGCTGCTCTTCTCATTGCGGGTTCCATAGCCGGATTCTTGACCTCTGGAGCATTTGGGATCACTGGACTGTCATCGCTGTCGTGGATTGCTAATTATATTCGTGGAAGCAGGGGCTTTATGTCTCAGGAGCTAGACCCAGTGAAGTGGCCCTTGCCGGACACGGCAGTGTGTATGGAGCAGAAAATCCAGAATAGGAGCCAAGGAGGAGGAAGGATCTCTGAGGGAGGCAGAGAACAGGAAGGTGGCAAGAGTACGACACAAGAAGGTGGCAAGAGTAAGACACAAGAAGGTGGCAAGAGTAAGACACAAGAAAGTGGCAAGAGTAGGACACAAGAAGGTGGAAACAAGACTGTGGGTTGAAGTTTCCTGTTGTAGCAGTCGGCTGGTATGCTAGAAAGTAATCTATCAATTTTGTTGCTCTGTTCTGCTTCTATGCTTATGTCCTTGTGCTGCTCTATGTGATTGTATATTGTAACTTGTAAGCAGCTCTCTGTATTCAAATAAATTCCTGGTCATTTTCTTTTCGTTTTCAATTTCTGGGTTATAATTCAAAGTAGTAGTAGTACAAACGCTGCATCTCTTGCTATTTGTCTTCCATTTTAAGCTCAATCTCCGACAAGTTTTTTGACTGCCTTCTCAACATTAATCGCTGCTAAAACCGTCTTAGGTAGTTTAGTGATTTATTTAATCTCATATTGCTGTTATATTATTTAAATATTATTATTTATCTAAAAAATGGCCAGTGATTTAACTAAGAAACTATTAATTAGTTATTAGATACAGTTTTAGATATGAACTTGCAATCACAACTTCTCTGTCTTGGGATAGATTTAGAAAATCGTAAATATGGTAGAAAATTATAATGAGATAATTACGATTACTTGTTTCCGAGGGTGTTCACTTTTAACAAAGAAGTTACAAAGGATTCTTTTGAAGGTAAGTATTATAACAAAACGAATGGATGTAAAACTCAACTATAAATATCGGATGCAAGAAGAGAGCACATGAATGATGAAAAGAAAAAGCTTTTTATCAACATTGTAATACGATTCTTTAACCTTCTAGTCACTTTGTTTTTGCTATAACAGTTAAGTTATAGAGAGGGTTAGCGTGAACAATGATCGTAGATGGTAGACGGTGGTTCACCGCAGGAGTCACTAAGGATGATAGTTTGAGTTAGAAGTGGTATTTGAGTAAGGTGTAGGTTGTAGAGTTCAACTTGTTCTCTCCTCTTCTTGTTTCGGTGTTAAAATGACGTAATTATGGAGGAAATATGGATCGATGTGGGTCTTATCCATCGACCAATTCACTTCATAGCTACCTTCACTTGATACTACATCACTTTATAGCTGCAAAGGTTAGAGCAGCGAATGTGAACTAGACACTATTGGAATCGACATGAGGACATTGAGTTGTTGACGTATGTCATTAAATCTAGGGAGGTGATGAATTAAGAGATGCTAGAGCTTTTCTCTATATATCTTTTTGGGAATATGCAGGCCCATTTTATTGACGCGGTGCTCTAGTGAGATGATATTAATGTTATCCTCCTAGCAAGGCCACAAAGTGAGCTTCACCAATTTCTTCTATGGTTAGGGCATGACAATTGTCCCCATGGACGAAAGGCAAGATAAGGGGATTTGGGTTGACTTGAATCTTGGCTAAGGCTTTTAGGAGGTATGGTGAGGCCTAAAGTGATTTTAAATGTCATGATTATTGTCTCTGTCATTTTGTCTTTTTATTAATTAGTTCCAAAAACGTGATTGCTTTTCATTGGAATTTTTCAAAAAAAAAAAAGTTCTCTTTGAGAGTTGTTTCAATTTCTCATCTAAATATTTATAAATAGGGCTGTCTTGGAGTGTCACTTCTCATTTTCTTTAATCTTCTTTCTTTGTTTTTCACCAAGAATTTTTTTCTTCTTATCTCGTCTTTTTGCTTTTGTCGTCTTGCCTTCGAAAATGGACAACAATTCTTTGAGATCTCAAGCGAATAATAGTTCAAGTAAAGGTGAAGAACGATTATGCACCAACACTACAGCGAAGATGACAACCATGTTGCTATTGTTGTGTTTCAAATTTCTTCATTATAAACATTATTTCTTAATTACATCAAGATCACAGAATGAGCTAAGTTACGATCAATGGGAAAGGCTTTTATTTCTCTTTGTATTTGGTGGGAGTCTTTCTCTTGCCCCTCCATTCATGATTTGTAGAGAGGTGTCGTGGTTGTACAGTGTTATATTGTTGAAAATGGCCAACCATGCTACTGTTATGTTTTTGTTAAAGTGCATGTTTCTATGATGATTTTGTTGAGTGCATACAGCTTGTATGCATGCTGCAGCAATTATGCATGTTGCAACAACATATTTTCTGTTCTAGTTGCAATGTAATTTAATTTGGTTGAAAATGAACTTAGTTGTTGATTTTTCGATAAGTTTAGGTGATGATTGAGCTAATAAGTCAGTTTATTCATGTGTACAAGCAATGTTTTAATAGTCTAATGCTGATTAGTGGGATTAGTTGAATATTTGGTGTTGTATTTCGATTATAAATGTATTGTTTTTATATTGAATGAGCAAATATATCATTATTTCCTTGTTGAGCAAGTAAATTATGTCAAGCTTCTTGCTCTTTTGTTCTTTGTCTTGTTCTCTTCTTTTACTGCTGTCAAAACTCCAATATATCTCTGCCTCAAGGACTATTAGACGCTTACTTGTATGCATTTTTTCTTCTTGTTGTAAGAAGCGTTGAGGAGAACCTTCTTCAATTAGTTTTGAGAACATGTTTACCCTTACCTTTGAGGGTTCTCCTGACATATGTTATTTTGAGCCACAAGAAAATTTTTTAAAGTATTGCTGAAAGATTTTTCTTCTCTCTTGAGTGGATTCTTTCTTTATCTACAAAATGATTGGCTCCTTCGTTAGATAAATCTTTACCGGGACTTAATACTATCGTTTGAGTTCAAAGTTCAACAAGGTATGGTACTTGAGCAACTTTGGAGGTTCTGTTTTAATGGGTGTAGCTCTAATGCTGCAACCCCAGAAAAAGCAACTAGGCTTTTTTATATGTCGAATGATAGCATTTGGCATATTTTCAATATGCGGTAAAGACTTTTTCGCAAAGTTTGCGTTTAAATAGATTCAAGTACTTGAAATGAAGATATCTCAATAAATTATCTTAAGTTATATTATTATAAGAAGATATAGAACCCAAATAAAAATTTTATTTACAATATTTTTGTATGTAATATGATTGTTAAAATAATGAAGGCAAATGAGGATTTTGAATACAAATTCATCAAGAAATATAAGTAAAGAATAGTTGGCTAAAATAGAAATATCCAACGATGAAGTTTCTAAACTAATGGTTTAAACCTCTAAAGGTACAAGTCCATCAAGGTACAAATGGATAATCTTGCGAAAAGCACATTAAGGAAAAATAATTTTTAAGGTATAAACTACAATTATACTATAAGGATTTTCCAAATCTTGAAATTGATTATAAGAAGGTATAATGTTTTGTTGTGGTTGATTAATAATTTTAAGTATTTATTAATATAGCAGTTCATGTTTGACATGTGTCTGATATTTTAAAATTTCTAAAGGACATAGAATGCTAGAAGCATATAAATTTTTCTAAAAATTATTAAATACATTGGCATAAATATTTATATGATTTATAAATGTATATGGTAAAGTATAGACTAATTGAATATTAGTTGAAAGAGTCTAACATGCCCATATGTCCTTTTATAAGAGGATCATGATTAGAATTTGTTTTAATAATTATTATTGGGACTTCTCAATAGATTACTGAATAATAAATTATGTAAAGAAAATATTTGAGATAAATAATTTTAGAAAAATAAAATTTTATCTAAACTAGCCGATTGACTTAATGTATGAAATTTTCGTATATAAATTGACATATACCAAAAGGACCAAAAAGAATGACTAAATTACCAAAAAGGCCTTTTTCCATGCATATTTATGAAAACGGGTCGATTACACCATCATTTATCGAAAAGGGCCGATTTTTACAAAACCCGTGGCAGCGTTTTAAGGGGAAAGTCAAGAAATCGCTCCCTTGAGGAAGAGTTTTCGCCACGTCAGTGAAACGCGTCCGTGTGGAAGCATTTTGTTAACTTGGCGAAAACGCTTCCTCAAGGGAGCGATTTGTTCCGTGTTTTTAGATGTTAGGTATATTTGTATGTTTAGTCCCTATAATTTTTTAAGGTTTTTAGGGTTAGGGTTTTTGTAAAATAAGTTAAGGTTTAGCATTTAGGTTTTTGTTAAAATAAGTTAGGGTTTTAGAGTTTTAATAGTTTTTAAAATAAATTAGGGTTTAGTGTTATTTTATAAAAATTATTTAAATTAGGGTTAATAGTTTTAAATAAATTAAGTTAGGGTTTTAAATAAATTAGAGCTTAAGGTTTGTGGTTTTAAATTGATTAAGTAAATTAGGGTTCTAGGATTTTAAATAAATTAAGTTAGTGCTTAAAATAAATTAAATTAAGGTTTAGGGTTTATTAAATTAGGGTTTATGTTTTTAAATAGATCAATTAAATTGGGGTTTTAGATTTTAAGGTTAAATAAATTAAGTTAGGATTTAAAATAAATTAAATTAGGGTTTTGGGTTTAACAAATTAGAGCTTATGTTTTTTAATAAATTAAGTTAGAGTTTAAAATAAATTAAATTAAGATTTTGGGTTTATCAAATCGGGACTTATGGGCTTATGTTTTTAAATAGATTAAGTAAATTAGGGTTCTAGGGTTTTAAATAAATTAAATTAGGGTTTAGGGTTAAAATTGCATAAATTAGGGTTTAGTTTTTTTTTAAAATAACATAGTGTTTATTTTTTAACAAAATTGACTATTTTACCTGAAAAAATAATTTTAAGAAGACGTTTCTGATCAAATAGTGTCAAAAACGCTTCAAGCAAGATGCACTGTTAACAAAAATACAGAACAAAACTCCCACGTGGACGCTCTTTTGCTACAATAGTTCTGAAAAAAATTGAGAAGATGTTTCTGAATAAATAGTGTCAAAAACGCTTCAAGCAGGATGCAATGTCAGCAAAATTTCTGAAAAAAGCTCCCACATGGACGCTCTTTTTCTATAGTATTTCATGCTTGGCCTTAGGCTATAAACGAGGCAAATATCATTCTCAGGTTACATAAGTTTTAGCAAGAAAAATTAGAGAGGCTAAGCAGCATAGAAATTAAAGATGAGTGAACATATTAGTGCTATTATTTACTATGATGATGAGGTCCGTGACACCGAGAACGGCGTTATTTTTTTATCAGAGAACACAGCGCGAATGGCTTTTAACCAGAGTATAGTTTTGCAGAATTTCGTAAAAGAATTAGGCGCAAAATCTTCGGAAAGACGCCAAGTAGGGTTTCTTCTATTAAGTATCGATTTTGTGGTTCGATTGATCCCGTGACATATGACTCATTTGATATCAAAGGTGTTCGTAGCTTTGAGGCGATGGTGCAGACTCATCTCGCTAGTGGATCACCCTATCTTGAGTTATATGTTTAATTTTCATCGCCAAATGAAACATTTGCGACTTCAACATCAACTGTTGTTCGAGAGGAATACACGACCCCTAGCCGACACTCCGTTAGTGGGAGGCAGAACACGGAAGCGCCCGTGTGTGGTGGCAGTATGGAAAACACAACTCTTACACAACTCTCGATTAGTGGATGGGACATGCACATCGGTGGGTTGATGTTCGATGCTAGAAATACGTATTGAGGAATGACATCAACTTCTAGTGGTTGGCAATCCACATATGATTGGGGACATTACGAAACATCCACAAGAAGGGATGATGTACTCCCTACGAAGTCCACCGGTGGGGGGACCTCGTATGTTGTAGATGATGGTAGGTTGGATGATGAGTCCGATGTGGATCCACCTCGAGAGCCAGGCCCCGATGGTGCAGAAGTTACATTATTTTTTGAACCGAAGCCTGTTCTATCTAAACCTGAAGACATTGAAGGGGGTTCAGATGAAGAAGAAGAATATCCGCAATTCAGGGCGTACTCGCCTCCAGCCTACATGCATAATATCGATATATCGGCAGATGATGCGTTAGAGTTTCCAGATCTACCATATAGAACGCGTGACCGTACAGGTTCGACATTGGATTCGGGTAATTTGGAAGTTGGTAAGGAGTTTTCCAATAAGGATAATTTTCATGGTACTTTGAAATATCATAGTATCAATCACGGGGTTAACTACAACATGGTTAAATCTAAATTCGAGAAGTTCGAAGCCAAGTGTGCAGTGCAAAACGGTACATTTTCATGAAAAATAATGGCTTCTTTAAGGAAAAAGACAGGCTTGTGGGAGATAAAAAAGTACAAAGGTCCACATACTTGTGTTGTCGATACAATATCACTGGGTGTTTAGGGTTTGAACAATAATGTTATTACTTTATGTTGCATTATTTAATGTACTTCGTTGACAGGTGTTTCACAAGATCATCCTAAGATGGATTCAGGCATGATAGTTAGCTTAATACTACCGATTTCAAAGACGGATCTCAGGACTTCTGTGTCATGCATAATTGCCAATATTCGTAGCCAAATGAGGTACACGCTCTCTTATCGCAAGGCTTGGATAGCTAAACAAAAGACGTTGGAAAAGATGCATAGTGGGTAGAACGCTTCATATAATGAGGTTTGGCAGTGGTGTCAGGTGCTGGAGAGGTACTTCACAGGTTGCAATAATAAACCTTAAAACAATCCCTGCGTAGTACAACGACCAATTGCTCCGTGGATGCCAAGTGTTCAAACGTCTGTTCTGGAGCTTTAAGCAATGTTGGGACACATTTGTGTACTGCAAGTCATTGGTACAAATTGACGGTACTTTTATGTATGGTAGATATACCCATTGGCTATTGCTAGCTATGGCACAGGATGGCGGTGGGAAAATCCTTCCAATTGCATTTGCAATAACATCGAAGGGTCAGCTGATGACTGTGATTTCTTTCTTTTTAGGTTAAGGAGGCATGTATGCCCCCAACCTGATATTTGCGTTATATTAGATCGGGGTGCTGGAATACTAGCTGCAATTGAGCGACATGGAAGCTTATGGATCGCACACACCACCGATATTTTCTAAGGCACGTTGTTTCCAACTACTACGGGCAATATCGGTCTATAACTGAATGAAAGTAAGTGGCCAACATAGGTATTTAATCTCTATTAATATACTTTCGGTTGTAATATTCAATTTATTCTGAATGGAATATTGGTATGTAATCTTCGCTATCAACTTATATTAGCAGGGTACAAGATCAATAATGACCATTTTCATGAGATGTTGGGGATTTTGCATTCAGTTAACGATCAAGGCGCAGACTACCTTTATAACATACCCTTCAAACAGTGGACACAAGCATACGATGGCGCCCTACGATATGGTTATATGACCACAAACCTGGCTAAATGTATAAATTCTGTTCTAAAATGAACGTGTCATTTGTTGATAACCTCATTGTGCGAGAGACATTTTTATTTGTCGACACTATTTCTAAAGCGAGTAGCGAGTTATAAAGGCCAAATATAGGGAGACCATGTATGGTTACGGAAGGTATTACAAAAAATTAACAAGGCAAAGGCGAAGGTCAACACGATGCATATTGTGTGTCACGATTGTAACAACCTATGGTTTCGTATGACGGAGTTTGACAGACATATCGTGTACACCTCATAAATAGGACTTGCGACTGTGGGACATTTGGTGCACTTCGTTATCCATGCGCTTGATCGTCTAGAATTGTCTAGTTTTAAAATTTATAAAGAGAATGATCGAACCTGGAAACTAACTCTGACAGCGACTTAAGGCAAGTGCACCTATCGAACAGTAGTATAGTTTAGGCAAGACCGGATTGTCGAACCCAAAAGAACTACAAGTACTAGTACTCACTTTCTTTCTATTATTTAGCCTAAATATTAAATGATTTGGTTGATTAAATCTAAATTAACTAATTAATTTCTAAACTAAGACGCAAAGACAAAAAGAATAAATTTGGGAAAATAACTTTAGGAAAAACTCAGTTGATTAATACGATACCCTTAGGAAGAATCCACCTAAACTTCACTTGTTATCCAACATTGAACCAGACGAATTATTCACTTTGCTTGATCTGTAAGACTCCCTAGTTTATATTAAAACCTCTCTCGAGGCGAATAACGTCAACCCTAGATTGATTAACCGAAATCTCTTTCAAATTAAAACCCCTAGAATCACATTAACTCGATCTATGGACTCTCATATTAGGTTTCACCCTAATCCGACAAAATCTCGTCACCCTATCTCTAGGCACGCGATCAACTCCGCTTAATTATGCTAGATCTACTCTTAAGCAGGGACTTTTGCTCCACCACCTAAGCACATTCAACTTGAATCAATATTCCAAAAATATTAACACAAGAATTAAGCATACATAATTAAGAACAAACTAAGTATTTATCATATAGTTCAATAAATAATAACAAGATTCATCTAGGCTTCATCCCCTTCAGGTATTTGAAGGGTTTAGTTCATAATGATAAAATAAAACATTTCAAGAGAAAAGATAAAACAAAACATAAGAAATCCCTAAAATCCCCTAAAAGAATTGAAGGAGAGATCTGCCGTCTTGAGTATAATTCTAACTTGTTGATATGGATCAACTAGATATCTTCGAGTGATTCCCATAAAGGTTCCGGCTTCTGTCGAATTTCAAACATCTGAGCCCCCATGAAAGTTGGCCTTTAGGTTCTTTATATAGGCTTTGAGATGCTTTTACTTGGCCTCTAAGTGTCTTAATTCAAGTATACTTCCTACTCGATGTCTGAATAGGTTTTGGAATGTGTTTCTTTACCTCAAAGTATCCAAATTCGAGTACAATTCCTCTTTTTCATGACAGGGGCACGGCCATGGCACACGTCCATGTAGATCGACTTCAGACCGTGTTTCGGTTCTGTTGATTGAGGCACGATCGTATAAATCGTGGTCAAACCGTGTGAAGTAAATTGACGAGACATGGCCGTATGGCTTGAAGTCCAGGCCGTGTCAATTTCTACTTTGGCCCAAATTGGCCCGTTTTAAGCCTGTTTCTCATTCTTTTCATCCTCGGGTGCTTTCTTGAGTATAAAACATGAAAAAAAAGGATTAAGAGCACCTTTTTACATAAATCAATGGCTAAATAATCCAAAAGCATGCTAAATATGGGGTTAAAATATGTTACTTTTACGGCTTATCAGCGCTAATGCAGTTGCAGCTTGTCAGAATCTCCATTTGAATCCCATGAGATATGTTGACGAAGTGTACAAAATAGAAAACATGTACAATGTGTGAAGACACGTATTCCCACCGGTCCTAGATGAACGTAAGTGGTCGTCTATATCGCTTACTCCGCTTAAGTTGTTGCTGGATAGAGAATTGTGTCGCAAAATAAAAGGTCGACCTTGCTCGAGTAGAATACGTAATAATATGGATATCCGGGGAAAAACGAACCAATAGAAGTTGTGTGCATGATGTAAGAACCCATGTCATACAATTTGATCATGTCCAAACCGAAATAGTTTATAATTGCTATAATGAAACGATGTTGCATTATTCCTATTCCACTTTATTCAAATGAACTTATATTTTATTAAAATTATAAAATTAATTTACTATTAAAATATAAAAAATAACTATTTTTTTATTAAATGAAACAATATAGAAACAACTTCTACAAATACATTTAAAAAAATCAATGTATATGTCGGTCGGAATCAGTGCCACATGGGGGTGGATGACGATTACGTGCTGGATTCTTTCTTGGTTGTTCCGGCGGGGGTTGTGGTTACTTCAGTGAGGTTGTGGTTGCTCCGGTTGTGAGTGTTGGAAGAATGACCCACATTGGTAGAATAAAGAATGTTGAGGTGTTTGCATCACCCACGAGGGAGGTGTTTGATTCTCATAAGGTGATAGAGAATAGTAATGAGATAAGCTCACTGACGGTGCCCAGTGCGATCCCTCTGAAGACGATGGCCTATATATCATCGGTTGAGTTGGAGTCATTGGGAAAGGAGATGCACCGGGCCATGCATTCCAACTTATCATAGGACTTGGAAAGGAAACATATAAGGGTTAAGATATATATAATGGCTAGGATACGCACCTGACATAATCTGAAGGGGCTGTGATGTGGGTGTCGTCAGTTGAGGCATTGGTCTTGGTGATTGTATGGGCGCTGTTGATGGGCCCGTCCCATTATCCCTTCTCATTGGATTTAAGGAGCCTTGTCGTTCCCTTTCCACACGGATTTTTCGATGCCTCTACTCTTCCGACAGCAAATATGGTTTGCCATGGATTCTAAACCATGACATGTAATCCAAGGTACACGCTAACTCTGAGATGATGATCGGTTCGCGATAAGGTATATGATTATACCGGTTTTCCTGAATTTTGATATATTCGACTGAATAATCAGTAACACCTCTAACCCTAAACCGTCATTTAACAGGTTACAAGGCATTACCGAACATATCGATAACTTACGAATTATTCACAAATAAAATAACATTCATAGTATAATTATTTAATAAATCCCAATGAAGGACATTTAAAACCTAAACCATGTATTAAAAATGGGATTCGGACTTGTTTGAATACTCGATTTTATCGTAAATTTTATTTAAATTTCGACAAAGATTTCGCTTATTTTTACATATAACCCCTCGCAATTAAAAACCGTATTCATTCCAAATATAACCAATCAACCAATTCCAAAATCCAACAATTCAACCAATGCAATTTCATATTTAATCATATTTAAATTATACTCATCAAATACCAAATATCATTCTTTACAACAAAAGTCATATAGTAATTTAAAGTGACCAAAACAACACCTATGTACATGCCACTTTTATCAAAGGAGAATACATCACCGAAGTTTTGTTCGAGTCTGGATCGCCTTGGATGTGAATCGAACTTTGAACACCTATTAACTCACAGCACGGAAACAACCGTACACCGAGTATACATAAACTCAAGTGGTATTACCATAATTCAAATTATAAACATAATAATCATACCATTAAATCATATCACTTTAATTTTACTAAACCAATTCAAACATAAGTTTGTCATTCTCAATATATTCATACAATTCAATTCTAGCAATTCAACAATTGAAATAATACACAATCATGTTGAGCCACTATCCATTTCTTGAACCAATGGTTCATACTTTCCATTCTCATACACATATTCCAATCACATTTTCAGTTCATGTTCTATTTTCAGATTACTTCCAATGGCTCAACCATTTCATTTTATTCAATTTAACCTTTTCCTTATTTACCCTATTAATGACTCTGGACTTTAACGGATACACGGATTTCAACCCAAACACACCAAGACGGCACATTGTGCCTAAAACGGTACATAGTACTGATCAAGATACGACACATAAGTGCTCGAAACGACACACGAGGTGCACGACACGACACACGAGGTGCCTAGAATACGACACATAAAGTGCACGATATCGACACATAAAGTGCCCGATCGGCAAAGCCGATAAATCCCGTGACACTTCCAAATCCTATGGCATGCCAATTATATCCGACTCAGCCCGACTAGTTAATAGGGTATTTTAGTTCTCAATTTCATTTTCATTTTCATAACAAATTCAATTTCAATATCAAATACACTTTTCCATTTCAATCCACATACAATTCAATTTCAATACATATCCATCATTCAACTCAATTTCCATTCAATTCAATAAAACACTTACCTTATGATTTACTTACCATATACATAAATTAATTTAACATTTAATGAATAATAAAGAATTTGAATTATAGTAATACAAACCCGAAATACACGCTACTCCTCGTTGATCTTTTCTTTTCCCTTGGATGCCTTTGCCTCTTTTTCCTTGTTAGCTACAAAATAATAATTTACATTATTAATTACAGCATTAAATTACAATAAATAATGAATTTTATTCAATTTCTACTCTTCCTCTTCATTCTACATTCTTTATACACGATTCTATTATTTACTTATAAGTTCTTTCAAAACTGTCTACCTAAGTCATTGTCACTAAATTATCTATATCTTGAGTTACAGATTTCCAAATTAAGATCCGTAAATTTTCTATGAAACTAGACTCACATATCTTCTTGCCATAAAATTTTCAGAATTTTGATTTATCCAATAAGTACAGTTTATTCTTTAAAATCACCCTATTCTGTTGTCGGACAGTTCCGACCACTCTTTGCTAAAATTTAATTATCTTTTTATACAGAATTCAAATTATGTCATAGTTTATTTCTTATAAAAATAGACTCATTAAGGAATCTATCCATATAAATTATGTCCCCAAATTATTTTTTACAATTTTAATGATTTTCCAATTCAGAACAGGGATCTCGAAATCACCCTGAACCAGTTTCACTAAAATTTAAATATCTCATAATACAGAACTTATTTGCTTTCTCTGTTTCTTTCATATGAAAATAGACTCAATAAGCTTTAATTTCATATCTCACTCAACTTCTAATTCCACTTCTACGATTTTAGTGAATTTTCAAAGTTACTCTACTGCTGCTGTCCCAAAACTATTTTCTTATAACTTATTTTGCAATTAAATCCTAATTAAGTTTACTTATTTCTTAACTTAATTCATGCTTTGATTCTACTTAAATTCCTTCCATATTCAACTTGATTATATAATTTTCATAATAAAACCCTAATTCATAATTTCTTCCAAATTAATCCCTATAGTAGAAAACTTATAGCTTACCTTACAATTTAATCCTTTTACTAATTCTAACTTAGATTCCATCTAATTTAATCCATAATTCATCTTTTTCTTCAACATAAACTATATTTAAAACCTAAAAACTCTCAAAATACCAACTTAGTTTCATCAAAATCTTGCTTTAAAGCTTCTAAAACATCAAAATTAAGAGAAAATGACTAAATTGACTTACCTTTTAAAACTTCAAACCTTAAATCTTTAGTTTTTCCTTTTTCCTTCTTTTTCTTCTTCTTTCCTGCTTGTTTCGAATGTTTCTCTGTTCTCTCCCTGTTTCTTTTCCTATTTCTTTTATACTATTTACTTTATTATATAATATAATATTATATTATTAAATAATATATTTTAACACATAAAATCTCAGATTTTTTAAGCTTATGCCGCCTCAACTTATGCTAAATGGCATAATTGCCATTTTGGTCCTTTATAATTTCTTTTAATCTATAATTAAACTTTTACTCCTTATTCAATTTGATCCTTTTCCTAATTACTTTAAATTAAGCTAAATTCACTATATAAAAATCTAATTAAACACACTACTAGACTCATAATTACTCCTAATGATTATTTACTAACTCGATTTACTAAGACGGAGGCCCGATAATACACTTTTCTATGACTACGTATTTTGGGTCGTTACATTTCTCCCCCCCTTAATAAATTTCGTCCTCGAAATTTACCTGAGAATAGGTGAGGATACTGTGCTCTCATAGTTTCTTCTGGTTTCCAAATTGCTTCTTCCACACTATGGCTTCTCCACAATACTTTTACCAAAGGAACTCGTTTGTTTCTTAATTCTTTCACTTCCGAGCTAGTATTTGAACCGGTTCTTCTCCATATGACAAATCCGGTCTAATATCAATGTCTTCGTGAGAAATAATATGAGATGGATCCGATCGATACCTTCGTAACATGGAAACATGAAAACATCATGAATCTTCAGAACTCGGAGGTAAAGCTAGTCGATAGGCAACCGGTCCAATTCTTTCAACTACTTCATACACCTCAATGTAACGAGGACTTAATTTTCCCTTACGGCCAAATCTCAAAACTTTCTTCCAAGGCGATACCCTTAGAAACACTTTATCACCTATAGAATACTCTATATCCCGTCGCTTCAGATCTGCATAAGACTTTTGTCTGTCAAAAGCTACTTTCAACCCGCTCTCGATCTTTTAACTATTTCTTCCGCCTCTTGAATTAATTCGTCCAACTATCTTTTCTCATTCAACTCGTCCAACATACCTTGATCGGCATCTTCGATCGTATAATGCTTCATATGGAGCCATCTCAATCTTGGATTGGAAACTATTATTATAAACAAATTCACTAATGACAAGTATCGCTCCCAACCCGATTCAAAGTCAATAATACAAGCCCAAGCATGTCTTCTAAAATCGAATTACCTGTTCGATTGTCCATCGGTTTGTGGATGAAATGCAAGATCGAAATTAAGTCGAGTACCCAAAGAATCATGTAATCGCCTCCAAAATCTCGATGTAAATCGTGGATCCCGATCGAAAATTATAGATGCCGGAATACCATGCGATCTCACAATTTCTGATATAAACTTCAAGAAGCTTCAGAAGACCAATCATCCCGATCGCTATAAATGAGCGGACTTAGTAAGCCGATCAACTATCACCCAAATGGCATTCTTTTGCTCACGACGGGGCAACCCGTAACAAAATCCATAGTAACGCTTATCCCATTTCCATTCAGAATACTAATAGGTTTGAGTAATCCTTTCTGCACTGATGTTCGCCTTTACTCGCTGACAAGTCAAACATTTATCGACATATTCAACTATATCTTTTTCATCCTCGCCACCAATAAAGCTCTCAGAATTACGATACATTTTGTTCCACCAGATGCAATGCAAAGGTGCCATCGTGTGCTTCTTGAAGAATCATCTTCTTTAATTCGAGTAGCCGGAACACAAATCCGATTTTGAAATCTCAAACAACCATGTTGATCAATACTAAAATTCTCGATCGTACCATTCTCAACCATTTCTCTTTCTTTAATAATTCGTCATCTTCCATCCGAATGCTTCGATCCGATCCCACATCATCGGCTTGACCCTTAACTCAACTAACAAGCTTCCATCATCATTAACACCGAGTCGAGCAAACATTGCTCGTAATTCAATCGCAATTTTTCTACTTAATGCATCGCCTACCACATTTGCTTTTCCCGGATGATAGTCTATAACACATTCATAATCTTTTAGAAGCTCGATCCACCGCTTTTGCCTTAAATTCAACTCTTCGTGATGTAAGATATTTGAGACTTTTATGGTGCTGTAGATATAGCATTTCTCCATAAAGATAATGCCTCCAAATCTTTAAAGCAAAAATTATGCAGCTAATTCCAAGTCGTAAGTCGGGTAATTACGCTCATGTGGCTTCAACTGTCTAGATGCATAAGCAATGACTTTCCCATCTTGCATCAATACACAACCCAAACCACTCAAAGAAGCATCACTATACACAACAAAATCTTTCCCCGACTCGTAATGTTAATACCGGTGCCTCTCACAACATTTGCTTCAAAGTCTCAAAACTTTTCTCGACATCGATCATCCCAAACAAAAGGAACATTCTTCCGTAATGCTTTAGTCATTGGTAGTGCTATCTTTGAGAATCCATTTACAAATCTTCGATAATATCCAATAAACCGAGAAAATCGCACCTCCGATACATTCTTTGGCGCCTTCCATCGAACAATTGCTTCAATCTTCTTGGATCAACTCTAATTCCATCACAGATACTACATGTCCTAAAAATACCACTTCGACAACCGAATTCACATTTACTTAATTTCCCATATAACTGCTTTTTCCCGCAGAATCAGAAAACTTTTCAAGATGTCGATCATGTTCGCCTCTCTTCGAAAGTATACCAATATATCATCAATAAATACCACCACAAACCGATCTAAGTAAGGCTGGAAAATGCGATTCATCGATCCATAAAAGCAATGGGGCATTGGTCAATCCAAACGGCATTACCAAAAATTCATAATGGCCATAACGGCACGCAAGGCGCCTTAGGCACATCACTTTCCTTCACCTTCACCGATAATACCGGATCTCAAATCAATTTTAGAAAATACTGAAGCTCCTTGTTCGATCAAATAAGTCATCTATACGAGGCAATGGATATCGATTCTTGATCGTTACTTTATTCAACTGTCGATAATCAATGCATAACCGCATAGAACCATCTTTCTTTTTAACAAACAACACCGGAGCTCCCTGTGGTGAAATACTTGGTCGGATGAAGCCTCGATCTAGTAAATCTTGCAACCGTACTTTCAACTCTTTCAATTCAAGAGGCGACATTCGACACGGAGGTATAGAAATTGGTGCGCACTGGATACACCTCAATAGCAAATTCAACCTCCCTATCGTGGTAAACCCGTAGTTCTTCCGAAATACATCCGAAACTCGCATACGCCCTAATCGGTCGCATTGGCTCTCAATCGAATCGAATTAATGACATATGCCAAATACCGAACAACCTCGTTGTAATAATTTATTAGCCTTCATCATTTGAAATGATACGTGTCGAACCACCGTACGGATGCCATTCACTTCAATTCTATCCTCGTTTTCGCTTGAATACTAAACCTCTTTTATAGCAGTCCAAAATTACCTCATGCTCGATAACCAATCCATACCCAAAATGATATCGAATCGCCAAAAGGCATGATCAACAAATCCACGAAATATTTTATCATGTATTATTAACGGGCATCTCCAGATACTCTATCTACTAACACTGTTTGTCCCAAAGGGCTAGACACCTCTATATAAACTCTAGACATTTGATTCTAACTTCCTCAACTCAACTAATTTTGAATTAATATATGAATGTGACGAACCGGATCAATTAAAGCATAGATAGGCTCGTAATACAATAAAATATACCATCACGACATCATGTGCATCACCTTCTTCCCGAGTCCGAACCACGTAGGCCCTGGCTGGTGCTCTAGCTTCCGACTACTGTGTAACTATATCACTGCCTCTTCGTACACCTCCACCTCTGGATACGGAACCACCTCTACCCGAACCTCTGCCTTGAGCAGTAGACACTGATCTTTGGGATGTTACTGATGTAACGTTTTTATTCTTCGGACAATCTTTAACGGTGCTCTGCCGACCCAAGAACTAAGCAACCTCCACCACTTTCCAACATTCACCTAAATGTTTCTTCCCACAATATCCACATTCTAAAATTTTTGCATCTCGGGTGGACCTTTTACATCGTCAAGAGAAATAGTAGTCTGCTTACCTCGACCTTTATCACCTCTATTAGATCCAAACTTGGCCTCCAACCACTTCTTGATTCTCTGGATCTCTTCGTAATGGATTAGAACCGGTGGTGCCCAAACGCTTTCCAAATTAATTTAACCATTTCGACTTTTTGTCCGGGCCTAATACTTGTTCTATCATTTTCGTCGCTCAATCGGATCGAAAGTTCGAAATTCGAGACTTACTAATTGAATCTTGATTTCATCTCGCAATCCCGTAAAAATCTTTTGCAACTATCATCACATTGGAATGAACTCAAGAGTATATCGACTCAATCGAGAAAATTCCTTTCATAATCCACTACCGATAGATTACCTTGCTTCAACATTAGAAATTCGCTTTTATCTTCAATATATAACTCTCCAACATACTTCTTTTGAAATTCCTTTTGAAATAATTCCCATCGTTACATTGCTCACGGCAAATGTAGGATTACTGATTCCCACCAAAGATAAGCTTCACCAAGTAATGAAACAACACGATTAAGCATTCCGGGGTACATTCTAATTGTTGCGAACCCGCTTAGTTGATTCCATCCAATTCTCTGCAGATGGATCAACCTCGTCGAATCCATAAATTCAGTAGCACCGTATTTCCTTAACTCTTTTATCGGGCCCGTCTAGGACAGTACGACGTGGTAGCGGTATAGACTCCGCTATTCAACAAGAGCATCGCTAAAACCCTTACTACATCATAATCATTTCTACCTTTTTCATCTCTCTCCTAATGTTCTCTTTCTACATTGGGAGGTGATTTCTGATCGGATTTACACTAGGTGTAGTGACTGCTTCATCTAGATCATATGATTCTTCATCTCCAAGTGAACATTTCTTCATTTATATCATCAATGTGTTTATCGACATCTTTAATCTATAAAACAAAAATAAATAAATAGGTCAAGATCCAAAATTCCGACTCAATTTTTAATTCAAAAGTGGCATGTACTACTAAACTCACTTCCGAGCTCAATTTAGCCCGAGAATCTGCTTAAACTCGATAGCTCGATACTACTAAATGTAACACCTCTAACCCTAAACCGTCACGAACAGGTTACAAGGCATTACCGAACATATCGATAACTTACTAATTATTCACAAATAAAATAACATTCATAGTATAATTATTTAATAAATCCCAATGAAGGACATTTAAAACCTAAACCATGTATTAAAATGGGACGGGACTTGTTTGAATACTCGGATTTTATCTCAGAATTTTATTTAAATTTCGACAAGATTTCGCTTATTTTTACATATAACCCCCGCAATTAAAAACCGTATTCATTCCAAATATAACCAATCAACCAATTCCAAAATCCAACAATTCAACCAATGCAATTTCATATTTAATCATATTTAAATTATACTTATAACATCAAATACCAAATATCATTCTTTACAACAAAAGTCATATAGTAATTTAAAGTGACCAAACAACACCTATGTACATGCCACTTTTATCAAAGGAGAATACATCACCGAAGTTTTGTTCTCGAGTCTGGATCGCCTTGGATGTCAATCGTAACTTTGAACACCTATTAACTCGCAAGCATCTGAAACAACCGTGACCGAGTATACATAAACTCAAGTGGTATTACCATAATTCAAATTATAAACATAATAATCATATCATTAAATCATATCACTTTAATTTTACTAAACCAATTCAAACATAAGTTTGTCATTCTCAATATATTCATACAATTCAATTCTAGCAATTCAACAATTGAAATAATACACAATCATGTTGAGCCACTATCCATTTCTTGAACCAATGGTTCATACTTTCCATTCTCATACACATATTCCAATCACATTTTTCAGTTCATGTTCTATTTTCGCATTACTTCCAATGGCTCAACCATTTCATTTTATTCAATTTAACCTTTTCCTTATTTACCCCTATTAATGCATTCTTGGACTTTAACTGGATACACGGATTTCAACCCAAACACACCAGTACGGCACATTGTGCCTAAAACGGTACATAGTACCTGATCAGTATACGACACATAAGTGCCTGAAACGACACACGAGGTGCCTGATACGACACACGAGGTGCCTGGAATACGACACATAAAGTGCCTGATATACGACACATAAAGTGCCTGATCGGCAAAGCCGATAAATCCGACACTTCCAAATCCTATGGCATGCCAATTATATCCGACTCAGCCCGACTAGTTAATAGGGTATTTTAGTTCTCAATTTCATTTTCATTTTCATAACAAATTCAATTTCAATATCAAATACACTTTTCCATTTCAATCCACATACAATTCAATTTCAATACATATCCATCATTCAACTCAATTTCCATTCAATTCAATAAAACACTTACCTTATGATTTACTTACCATATACATAAATTAATTTAACATTTAATGAATAATAAAGAATTTGAATTATAGTAATACAAACCCGAAATACACGCTTACTCCTCGTTGATCTTTTCTTTTCCCTTGGATGCCTTTGCCTCTTTTTCCTTGTTAGCTACAAAATAATAATTTACATTATTAATTACAGCATTAAATTACAATAAATAATGAATTTTATTCAATTTCTACTCTTCCTCTTCATTCTACATTCTTTATACACGATTCTATTATTTACTTATAAGTTCTTTCAAAACTGTCTACCTAAGTCATTGTCACTAAATTATCTATATCTTGAGTTACAGATTTCCAAATTAAGATCCGTAAATTTTCTATGAAACTAGACTCACATATCTTCTTGCCATAAAATTTTCAGAATTTTTGATTTATCCAATAAGTACAGTTTATTCTTTAAAATCACCCCTATTCTGTTGTCGGACAGTTCCGACCACTCTTTGCTAAAATTTAATTATCTTTTTATACAGAATTCAAATTATGTCATAGTTTATTTCTTATAAAAATAGACTCATTAAGGAATCTATCCATATAAATTATGTCCCCAAATTATTTTTTTACAATTTTTAATGATTTTTCCAATTCAGAACAGGGGATCTCGAAATCACCCTGAACCAGTTTCACTAAAATTTAAATATCTCATAATACAGAACTTATTTGCTTTCTCTGTTTCTTTCATATGAAAATAGACTCAATAAGCTTTAATTTCATATCTCACTCAACTTCTAATTCCACTTCTACGATTTTTAGTGAATTTTCAAAGTTACTCTACTGCTGCTGTCCCAAAACTATTTTCTTATAACTTATTTTGCAATTAAATCCTAATTAAGTTTACTTATTTCTTAACTTAATTCATGCTTTGATTCTACTTAAATTCCTTCCATATTCAACTTGATTATATAATTTTCATAATAAAACCCTAATTCATAATTTCTTCCAAATTAATCCCTATAGTAGAAAACTTATAGCTTACCTTACAATTTAATCCTTTTACTAATTCTAACTTAGATTTCATCTAATTTAATCCATAATTCATCTTTTCTTCAACATAAACTATATTTAAAAACCTAAAACTCTCAAAATACCAACTTAGTTTCATCAAAATCTTGCTTTAAAGCTTCTAAAACATCAAAATTAAGAGAAAATGACTAAATTGACTTACCTTTTAAAACTTCAAACCTTAAATCTTTAGTTTTTCCTTTTCCTTCTTTTCTTCTTCTTTCCTGCTTGTTTCGAATGTTTCTCTGTTCTCTCCTGTTTCTTTTCCTATTTCTTTTATACTATTTACTTTATTATATAATATAATATTATATTATTAAATAATATATTTTAACACATAAAATCTCAGATTTTTTAAGCTTATGCCGCCTCAACTTATGCTAAATGGCATAATTGCCATTTTGGTCCTTTATAATTTCTTTTAATCTATAATTAAACTTTTACTCCTTATTCAATTTGATCCTTTTTCCTAATTACTTTAAATTAAGCTAAATTCACTATATAAAAATCTAATTAAACACACTACTAGACTCATAATTACTCCTAATGATTATTTACTAACTCGATTTACTAAGACGGAGGCCCGATAATACACTTTTCGGTGACCACAGATTTTGGGTCGTTACAATAACGGCCAATTCGTATTTGTTAGCCGTAATTCAATTTTGTGCTGCTCATCGAGCACCTCAGGTTCCTCAAGAATCGATTGTCAGAATCCAAATTATCGCAACACTCTATCCGTCTGGTGCATCTCGACAATAGAATAGTTTACTAATGGGACTTTAACATGCCAAATGTTCGAATTTTGAATGAAGTCTTTCGGAATTATTGCCCGTATTCCCGGATCCTCATATGGTGTTCATTGAAACTATATGAATGGGATAAAAATATTAGTTATATACATAATACTAAATACTAAATACTAAATATGAAACGACTATTTTATGTATATATATTTTATTTAATACTTACTTGCGCTTTCGACCGTTAGTCTAATAGAAGTCGTATATCTTCAAGAACGGTAATTATTCCAACATAACTCGCCAGATGGTTCCACCTAATTAAATAAATTTTCAACATACAATTTTATTGTAAATCTATGGAATAATTGTAAAATCAAATAAAAATTTTACCTTGTTATGAGTGAGAATGTATATGAGTGGTTCACTAGAGGACGTAAAAATGGAAAGCGAAAACAAGCCCATGATTGTAGTAGTGGTAGGCAACCTCCAATTTTGACTTTATTTAGTGGTGTCGCCCCGCACATCTCCCGGTACAATGTTGCTGAAACAGTTAGATTTTGGGGCTAGTCGAGAAAGTGGTTTCGGAACCACAAATTTGAGGCTGAAGAAATTATTTTTAATATTATTTTATGTGTTATAGCATAATTATATGAGTACATAAAAATTTTGGTGAATTAATTTTAGTGATTATAATGATTAATTTTAAAAAAGGACTAAATCGCATAAAGTGTGAAAGTTTTATTCTACAAGCTAAAGGTGTTAAATAGCTATGGAACACTAAAGTAGAGATCTTTATTGAGTAAATAGACCAATGAAATTATGGTGGCTGGACATGAATTTTTAATTCATGAAATTGGTCAAAGTTTGGTGGCATTAGGTGACTAAATGAATAAAATAAAATAAAACAAAGAAAAAGTTATCATCTTTTCCCATCTTCTTCCTCTTCCACCAAAATTTTTAGCAAACTTAAGGGTTTTGAGAGCTCAAATTTCAGCCAAGCTTTTCTCTTGCAAGTAAGTGATTTTGGTGGTTGTTTTTGTTAATTTTTGTGTTTTTGGAACCCCTATAACTTAATCTAGCTAATGAGGGGACTACTTTGCAAAATGGTTGAGAGTCTAGGGTCTTATCATGTGAGTATTTATATTGTTTGCTAAAATTTTATGGAAGAAAATGAATCTTGGTTGTTAAATAGACAACTTTTGTGAAAGGGGTTTTCATGAAAACACTTAAAAGGACCATTTTGTGAAGTTTGTAAAATAGGTGGTAAATGTGTGAAATAATTGAAATTGTAATCTGCTAAGATTTGGCTAGGCTTGATTAATGAAGAAATTTGATGAAAATCATTTTATGAGCCTAAGGGCAAAATCGTAATTATGTGAAAGTCTAAGAGCAAAACGATAATTTTGCCAAAGTAGGAATTTTGGAATGTCTTGATTAATGTGGTGATTAAATAAGTAAATTTTGTCATTATAGATCAAGAAAAACAAAATTCGGACCTAGACCGAAGGAAGACCAAGCTATTGGACTAAATCGAACTAGTCGCCCATATTTTGTATACCGAGGTAAGTTGAACGTAAATAATATAACTTTATTATTATTATGTATTGAACAATTAATATGGCATAAAGTATATGATTATTGTTGTGAATATGCATGATAAGAATTGATGTAGTAAAAACTCCCGGTTGAACCTTAAGAATAGATTGGATATACATGCCACGACATTTGGGTAATATGTGTGCTAGTGTAAGACTATATCTGGGACATGGCATCGGCCACATTATGAGAGCCAATGTAAGAACATGTTTGGAATATGGCATTGACGTTGATATATGTGCTAGTGTAAGACCATATCTAGGAAATGGCATCGGTATTGATATGAGAGCCAGTGTAAGACCATGCCTGGGACATGGCATCGGCCTCAATATGTGAGCCAGTGTAAGACCATGTCGGGACATGGCATCGGTATCGTACCCTCTTGTGTGAGGCTTGTCGGGTATCCCTTGGTATCCCAGCTGGTTCAACGAGTAATTTAAAGCTTGTGTCAAAAGTGAAAAGTTACGACTATGTTGTAAATGATACAGGTACCTACACAAAATTCATGAGAAATAAGCTTGACTTATGTTGTGTGATTAGTAAGGATGAAAATGAGCAAGTTATGCCTTTGATCATTTGAGAATTATGTGCAAGTTTATAATATGTTATGAGTATGATAATGCATGGTAATTGTTGTTAATTATTTACATGCGACTTACTAAGCTTTATGCTTACTCCCTCTCTTTTCTATTTTCTTATAGTGCCACCAAGCTAGCTCGGGGATCAACAGACGTTGGAGGCATCGATCACACTATCAATTGAAGCATTTGGTATAGTTAGCCTTAGTATTTTAAGTGTGGCATGTATAGGGATTGGGTCTTTTTGTTAAGTGTCATATTATTTTGGCCATATGTGTTGGCTTATCATAAAGTTGATCCATTTTGTCTAAGGCCATGGATAATGGCTAATATTTTTGTTGATTTATGCAAATGATGATGTTTTTCATGATTGAGCAAATTGCATGGTTGAGTATTTGGTATATTAATGCATTAATTAGTAGGTTGTATGATTGAATTGATAAAGTATGTGATGAGTTTTGCATGTAAATGAAGAAAAGTGGCCTTGATGTGTGGATGTCTTGGTTTGGTTGACTTGGTCATGTATTTGTGTGTGGATTGGTTTTGTTGGGTGTGGTTTAGGTTGTTACAAGTAAGAATGGCAATAAAGCTTGGAAAATAGCTTTATATTGTCCATACGGGTAGACACACGGGCGTGTGTCTAGGCCGCGTTTGACACACGGTCTGCCCCATGGGCGTGTAGTTCGGCCGTGTATCCCCTGCACCCTAAGTTGGCAAAACAAAATGCCCAGTAGTAACCACACGGGCTGAGACACGGTCGTGTGTCTCAACCGTGTGGAAGACACGGCCATAGGACATTAGCATGTGCCTAGGCCGTGTGAAGTCTGCACCTTGAATGTGAAATTTAGAATTTCCACACGGCCTTGCACACGGGCATGTACCTTAGCCGTGTAACCCTAAATAATTGATGATGTTAGAAATAGAATGTCAAGGTTTTTGCACACGGGCTGAAACACAAGCGTGCCATGGCCGTGTGGGGGACACGAGCCATGGACATGGGCGTGTGCCAAGCCGTGTGAAAACCCCTGTAGGTTCGAATTGAAAAATAAATCCACACGGGCAAGGGACACAGGCGTGTCCCTATATGCTGAAGCCGTGTGAGTTACACGATCCTTCAACATGGCCATGTTATTGGGTCACAAGGGCGTATTGCCCTTCCACACGGGCGTGTGCCCCTGTTTTTAGTGACATTTTCCAAAGTTTTTCTAAATAACTCGATTTGGTCCTGAACCGTTTCTAAAGTGTGTTTTGGGCCTTGTAGGCTCATATTAAGGATTTTAAGACAAACTTTGAAAAGTTTTAAATTTGAACGAAATTTCATAACCCAGAAGTGATTGTATACATGTTATTAAGTTAGGTAACACCTCGTATCTTGTTCCGATGTAGGATACGGGTAAGGGGTGTTACAGTTGCCAACATGGCAGACCCCAACTAAGTTCACCAGCTGCTTTAAAATCAACGAGTTTCAGCAACCACCTCAGATATACGAGGTTTCGTGACAAGTCCGGCATCAAATAACCTCCAATCATCTCAAGGATATATGCCCGAGCATATCGTATTCTTTCTAGTTCAGTACAATCATTCTCCGGCTCCTAGAATGTGTCTCGTAACCAGCCCATCTCGATCTAACCTCTGTAAATATTATCCGTAATCGCACCCAAAAGATCGTAGCATATGGGTCCTCAATCAGCAAATTGAACGGACTCGGTGAGTGCGGCCCCATCCACCAGCAATCTTAATTGTAAGTGGACGTCCTCCAAAGTGATAGTACACTCTCCGCATGGAAGATGAAATGTGTGCGTCTCCGGTCTCCACCTCTCAATTAACACGCTGATGAGTTTCGGGTCAAACTTGCACCCTCGGCCTATGGTGGCCTCGTGCCAAAAACTCGCTTCCTCAAGTAATTATTTATCAACGGTGATGGCGGACCAGACATGTTACGAATATAACATTGTAACACCCGATCTACAAACTGTTATAAAAATTATAAAATACAAATTAATTAAAATTATATAAATGAAAAAATATTAAAAAATATTCAAAGTTTAAAATAAATCGTTACCATTTTCATTTGTTCGAAGGAGATATGTTTATGATCGAGACGAATTAATTCCCTGGCCATTGCTAACACGATCAGATATTTTTGAAATTATAAAAAAATAATACTAATTTAGAAAAAATCAAAGTAAATAACTAATTATAAAGAGGTTTTCTAAATTTAATGAGAAATTTGATAGCTTTAAGGAGAAATTGTAAAGATTTTTTTTCCTAAATTGATAAGAATTTATATGTGAAATAATAGGAGTGGAGGAATTTATACTTTTTTTTTACCGTTGGAACCCTCCCCCAACGATAAAAAAAGTTTACTAGTTGGAATTTTAAAAAGCCAGAAAAACGCTTCCTCAAGGGAGCGATTTTCAGGCTTTTCCCCCCCAAAACGCGGCCACGTAGGTGCGTTTTGTAAAAATCGATCCTTTTCGATAAATATTGGTATAATCGGCCCATTCCATAAATATACATGAAAAAGGGTCTTTTGAGGTAATTTAGTCTAAAAGGAATTTAATAGGAATAAAACATGTCTATTAAATACTTCATTAATTATAAAATTACTAGATATAAATATTATTTTTAAAAGAATAATTAAGATATCTTTGATCCATTAGCGCCATATCTTAACTAGTTTAAAAATACGATATCGTAGTATTATAAAAGTATTGATGTATTAACAGTAAGAAAAATTATTGTATACAACTCTATTATCTCATTTGAATATTAATTTCACTATAGGTTTCTTTTATATAATATATAAAATTATCTATAATACATTTTCAACCCTTAAATAGGAACATAATGCGCTTCAAGACACTCGAACTTAAGTCTTCCTACACTAACAATAATGTCAATGCAAATCGAGTTAAGATTCAATTTTTTTTACCAAACTTTAAATATTGACATTATTACAACTATTATAAATTTATGATGTATTAAATCAAATTTTTGTTATGTTATTGCACAAATTAGCCAAAGAAGGTATAATTATTTATTCACAAACAAAGGAATAAATAAAATATCAAATATCGGTGGTGACACCAAAAACAAAAGATAGTACCACTATTGGTATTAGTATTAGATTAAGAAAGGAGAAAGAAGAGTCAGTGAACTTACTGACAAACCTACCTGCTGATTAAGTTTAAACCCTAACAAACAAGGATTGATTAATGAGAAGACAAGTTATTAAAATCATCCGTCGGTAGTCAAATGGTCAACGTGGCAGAATATTATTACTTGCTAAATCAGATCAAAGACGTTGGGTAAATAAATGCTTAAAATATTAGTTTCTCTATTCTTTGTCTTTTATTTTAGAATTTTTCATATTATAAAGTTTAGGTGCGATTATTACTATAATTAAAGTTTTATTAGATTTGTTGGTATAATATTTTAAATTAAAAAATGTTAACTCTGTAGTTTTATTATAAAAAACATGGTATTGAATTAATAAAAGAATTTTGACAGAGTTAATAATTAAATTTTATTTTAAATATAAAAATAGAGGATTAGATTTTTGAAATAAAAAAGGACTAAATTTTAAATATACAAAAAGTACAAGGAGGTAAAGCGTATTATAACCTAAATATACAAAAAGGAAGTTTTTTTATATATAGAATAAAAGAAAGAATAACGGTATAGTCGTATTGGAAAGAAGCCAGAAGGGGAAAATTTGAAAGCACATGATAAGGTTACCGTTGAGGATGAAAGTCCATCTAGAAATCGAACGGCTGAGATATGCTAGCCGTTAGTTTTAAAAATAAAAATGTGCCGACAATACATATATCATCCGCTCATTGCGTCTCCTTTTCACTGAGTCAAAAAGCCTCACCTGCCCGATCAAGAAGAGCAAGACATACCTTCCATTGCTTCGCTGCTGCTCAGCCTCTCATGTCATTCTTTTGACTAATCTCTTTCTCCTTCTCCCAATTCGAACGACGTTTTACAACATCGTCCGGCTAGTCGGAAACTCTTTTCACAAAGGTTCTTGAAAATTTCTCCTCCTCTTTTTTTCAATCTTCTTTCTTTATTTCTTTCAGTTTTAAATATTTCGACAAAAAAAAGGAGAAAGGGATTAATTTTAATTTGGATTAAAGGGGTGTCTTGATTTCTTTTTCTATAGTTTGGGGATATCTATCTTAAGCGGATTCTTATTGTTTGCAGTTGTTGTTTGTACATACCGGAACTAATGGCTGGATCGGACGAGAACAATCCTGGAGTCATCGGAGCCTCCCGATATCAAGGTGATTAACTCAACCCCATTTTCTGTACCCTTTCTTTTAATGTTTAAGTAGAACTTCTAAATTAAAGTAAAATTTCGATTAAAAAAAAAGGGGGCTTACATGCTGGCGAAAGAGGGAAGCTCGTGGCGGCGACTGGGCAGACTCGAAGAGCATTGAGCACTATTAACCGGAACCTAATTGAATGCCCACCTTTCCCTTGTGCAGTCAGTAAGAGACCTTTATCAGAGTGAGTACTTCATTAAAATTCTCTCTCTGTTTTACTGCTGAGAACTGAAGAAAGGTAGATCCTTTTGAATTAATTATGTAATATGGGGAACGGGTGTTTTGTCTTGGTATTTCAATGATCCAAAACAAGACCTTTTTTTTTCACTTTTAAAACATAATTTTTTTCTGTTGCACTATTTCTCTCAGCAGCATGAAATTGAAGTTTTGATAATCACTGTCCAACGTTTTTTTTAATCTTGTCAGAAGAAATGCAGTCTGTGATAAGATCCCACCCATACCTCAGCATAGACCAATTACTAGGTTAGCACCTCCTTTTAGTTTAATGATGTCTCTTTTGATTGCCAAAACAATATCATCTTCTTGATCCTTTTTGTTTATGATTCCTTTTAATTCAGGAAGTTTGCTGCCCAGATGGCTAACAAGCAGCAAATGGAACCTGAGGTACCATTTTTTCACAATAAAAAATTTTGGTATCATCCTCGATTATTCTGTCACGTTATATAAGTGGTTAATTTCTCTTAACAGGAAATTAAGAAACCAATCCAGTCAGTGCCAGATTCAAATGAAGATTGCAGCATCATAGATGTAGATAACTCGGATGTGCCAATGTTTGTGCAACACACAGAAGCTATGATGGAGGAGATTGAGCGGATGGTAGGGAAACAAACCTCCTTTACTTTTCTTTTTTTTATGGTTGAGAGAATAACATTGATTCTATGTGTCCCCTGCAGCACGAGGTTGAAATGGAAGACGTGGGTGATGATGATGATCCTCTTGTGGACATTGACAATTGTGATAAAACGAATCCGCTTGCAGTTGTTGAGTATATTGATGATTTATACCAATTCTACAAGAAAGCAGAGGTGATTCACGTGTGTGATTGCAACTTAAAAAGAAGTATTTTTATTGGGGTTGATTCACTCAACTTGTTTATTTAATTTTTTGCAGTGTACTGGTTGTGTTCCTCCTAATTATATGGAACTGCAATATGATATTAACCAAAGGATGAGAGGTATCCTCATTGACTGGCTGATAGAGGTAACATACAGATAATTTGCTAATTTCCTTACATCCTTGTTATAGATGAAAAACCCATCATTAATGAGAATAATGGGATGCCAGGTTCACTACAAGTTTGAGCTGATGGAGGAGACCTTGTATCTCACGATCAATCTCATTGATAGGTTTTTAGCAGTTAAGCAAATAGCAAGGAAGAAACTTCAGCTGGTTGGAGTAACAGCCATGCTTCTAGCCTGCAAATATGAAGAAGTTTCTGTTCCTGTTATTGAGGATCTGGTTCTCATTTCTGACAAGGCTTACAGTAGGCTAGAAGTGCTTGATATGGTTTGTAATTTAAACCCTTTTTTTGCCTCATTTAATGATTTGATGGCTCAATAGGAAATAGAAATGACATATTGATTTGTAGGAGAAACTGATGATCAATACCTTACAATTCAATCTATCGGTTCCTACGCCGTATGTGTTTATGAGGAGATTTCTCAAAGCTGCTCAGTCAAACAAGAAGGTACGGTGACAAGGAACTTTGACATTTTTGCCTCTATTATGTATGTATCCAACAATGTTTGAATCTGAGATGGGTTTGTTGAAACCTTGCAGCTTGAGCTTCTGTCATTTTTCATGATCGAGCTTTGCCTAGTTGAATATGAAATGCTCAAGTTCGCACCTTCTCTGTTAGCTGCTGCTGCTATTTTCACTGCTCAGTGTAGTCTTAGTGGGTGTAAATATTGGAGCAAGACCAGCGAGTGGTATACTACCTACTCGGAGGAGCAGCTTATGTAAGTCTCTTTGGGTTCTTTGTCTGTCTCTTTGTTGTTGTATTTGCAGTTGAAACTAAGTGTAGCAAATTTCATCTGTAGGGAATGCTCAAGAATGATGGTTAGGTTTCACCAGAAAGCAGGGACAGGGAAACTTACAGGCGTACAAAGGAAGTACAGTACATCTAAGTACGGTTATGCTGCAAAAACAGAGGCACCAACTTTTCTATTGGAGGCTTCAAGTTTCTAGCACAGCTTGCTGCTTAGCATTGCCATCCTAAGTAGGAATTGTGCTTAAAGTTTCCAGCCTAACTAGGAATTGTGCCCCCTCCTGCAACTTTAGTTGCCCCCCTCCCCTTGAGTTTATAAATATTTCATTTCTTTTGAAAATATCGTAAAGGCGTACAATGGAAGTACAGTACATCTAAGTACGGTTATGCCGCAAAAACAGAGGCACCAACTTTTCTATTGGAGGCTTAAAGTTTCTAGCACAGCTTGCTGCTTAGCATTGCCATCCATTGATTAAAAATCCAGCCTAACTAGGAATTGTTCCCCCTCCTGCAACTTAAGTTGCCCCCCTCCCCTTGAGTTTAAATATTTCATTTCTTTTGAAAATATTGTAAAAGTGATGATATGGTTTGATATTTCATTTCTTTGGTCCCAACTTCATTCTTTTACGTGTCAATGCCACCATCCATCATCACTAACGCCAGATTTTAACTTCAGCAAATTCCTTCAAATATTAAGCGAAAGTGCCCATTTAAGATTATCGTTGGAACGAACGTGGTGTTAGGATTGACAGCGAGCCAAAGACTTTTTGTAAAGCTGGAAAAAAAGAGTCTCAGATATCCGTTGGTGAAGCAATAAGAGGAAACAAAGGAGCAATTAAAAGTAAATGAAAAGTTGTCATTGCTGGGGCACATAAAGTGATTCTCAGCTTATGCCGGAGAGAAATGCAGTGTGGTATGACACTGATCAATTGGAGCATTTAGAGAGAAAATAGGGTTCGAAAGTTGAAAAGATAGAGAAGAGAATTGCTGATTTCAATTCATAATTCTACTTGTCCTTACAAGGAAATTGCTGTCGTACCAGGAGGGTTATTTTTATACAGCTGGCGTAACAGAAAATAAAATAGCTAATAGCTGAGTCATCAATAGCTCTGGACCATCTCTTTTTGTTGGACTGTGCCCATCAATAGATCTGCTCCCAATAGGCCCATATCTCAGTGTTGCGTGATCTATCAATTGAAGGCCCTCTTTCTTCATTTCTATCAAATCCCTAATTCCCTTTTTACTCGATCGATTACGGTTTTTTTCCTCCAATTTCTTTCCCCCTTTCTTCGTCTCTCTGATTACTTTCCAATTTCGTGACATGCAGCACAAAATTTATTAAAAGTATAAGCATGTCAAAGATTTGAAATAAAGTATTTTTATTTGCGTACCAGATGCTGGCATTCATTGTGGCTTTCTGCATGAAGATTTGACAAGGAACCAAACTAGGGAAAAAAACTCATCAGAAAATGAGTGAGTATTGTGGATTCATATTTATGTATAAAAGGAAGAGAGAGTTGGGCTCATGTCCTCTTCAATTTGAACAATTTTTGTGATTCTTAGTTTGGTTTTGATTGGAATCCACTCCCCAGCAACTAACATTGAAGGCTATGCTTAAATTCATTCACGGTGGGGAACTCAGTATTGAGGACTTTGGTACCTTGTTAATTGTTGCTCCAGCTCCTTCCGTTGTCTGACAAAATCATGGAATCTCTCTTCTTCGTCAGGACTGCTGCAAAATGCTTTTAGAATGCCTCTAACAGCTACCTTACTAATTTATATGCTATGAAATAATTTGATTTGGGTGTTTCGCTAGAGCCATGCATATATATATCTTTGGTTCTGTTTTTATTTTTATTTTTATTTTTTTTGTATGAATAGAAATAAAAGAACAGGCGAAGTAAGCTGCGGTTTCTTTGAGTTTGGTAAAAACAAGAAGAGACCCCTTTTTATAATAGCCGATTATAAAAACAAGCTGTGTACATATTACATGCACTGCAGGGATGGAGTTCCTCCAAGTGGAAGATGGTAATACAACATGAGTTTCTATCGATTATGCACAAGTTCAATGGACAGGAAGTAGCCAACATTGCTGATATGTTCGTTTCCCTGTAAGTGAGCACAATAAGGCTGTTGTATTGTGTAGCTAACTACTGAACTTTGCTGCACGACTCTGCACCTCCAATTCTTCAAGTGAATTCATCAACACATCATGTAAACTCGTCTAAAAAACTAGTGAAAGGAATTCTGGAATGCACTTTGACTACTGCACAACTTTTAGGAATATTATTCTGGTGGGTAAGTTTTTCGTAAGGGTTGCGTTTGCATATTAAATTTTGTGAGTGGGAAGCAGTGAATGAGATAGTGATAAATGTGCAAAGAATGTGTAAGCCGAGTCGAGTCAGTATGCATCATGGGTTGTAATTGGACAAAATGCACTGCTTCTGCTTCCTCGAACACTAGGGGTGACTTCAACTGATCATGTATTTTTTTTATGAGTTTTGACTTGAGGAAAATCCACTCTTCAACTTTAGAGTTCCACAATTATTAAACTTCTGTCATGTATTATTAACACAAACATAACAAAACAACAAAAGCATGATTCACGGAAAATAACAGATGTCAGATGGTCCCGATTATAAGAAGCAGATATACTATCTCGACAGGAAAAAAAAAAAAAGAATACAGTGGCCGGGCTGGCAGACCAGCAACATGTCATAAAAAACACTTAATTTGAGTGCTAATGCTACCCCTCTTCATTTTAAGTCACTTCGAGCACAGCTGTTGCTACTTGAAAACTTTCCACAAAAATTGCCGTAGTAGCCCATAGGAACAACAAATAACACCTTCATTTTCATTTTCTTGAAAGGAATGGCTTAATTGATTCTACCACCACCTGGATTAAATGAAAAGCCATCATAAATCAAATTGATTTTACAACCTAACTGTTACTCTTGTATTCATGGTTTAGGGTTATATATCTATGTTTCTTCTGGCTTCCTGAGTTGCAGAAAGTTCTTACCCTGCCATCATACGATAGAGAAGCAAATATCCAAGGCTCACGAGAACTCCAAGCAAGGCCTGACAATAAGGTTGTTAGATTTATATCATATTTTAAAAGCATGGCATAAAACACAGGTGGAAGTTAGGACAGCTACCATATACACTGTCTTCATAATCACTGTAGGAATTAAGCAATGGGTCGGCCTGTTGATTGAGTGGTTCAGTTATGCTGTTAAAAGATAAATAAAGTATCAGAGTCAGTCAACCAATAAAACATGAAGTTGTGCAAAGCTTCAGAGAGGGGCTAACAAAACAACCTTTCAGATGTTGCTTTATCTTCTGCAGATGTAGGAGCCTGCCACAAGTTAACAGTTGAGTCTGTGCCAGCACTCTGCAGAAGGGAAATTCTTGTCAAGAATTTTCAAAATATACCATAAACAACAATTTGCAGTTTCTATTAGAGTGGTATCTAAGGATATGCCTAGTTGATTCAAATGAATATTTGTAACCAGTTTAGTCCAACTGAGACCCTAATGCCCATACCTAAAAACTAATCTAGTTAAGATGAATGCTCAGAGAGAGGGAGGGAGGGAGAGGGAGAGAGAGAGAACCAGAATTAGCCCATCATACTCAGGGTTACAAGTGACAGCCCATGTCCTGCCAACATTATCAAACAGGTCACAATCAGTGAACTAAAAGTACCTGAACTTAACCCAGTTCTTTATAGTGGGAATCAAACAACTCAAAGCATAAACTCAAATGAAATTAACTATAAATCAATTAAGTAGGAAATAAAAAGAGTAAAATTCCTTAAACATAAATAAAAAAGACCCACAAGAGAGGAGTAAGTCAATTACCAGTGTGTATGTCCAGGAAGCTCTTTGACAGGACTTTTGGGCTTTCTAAGATCCCATATGTGTATCCCAGATTCATCTTCTGCAGTGACCTGTGATAAAAGAGACAATAACAACTTAGAAGTAGTAACCAGAAGAAATACCATCTCACATAAATAGGTGCATTCACAAATCACAGTCACCATTTCTATATTACACCATTCTTTTACTGATCTCAACAGCTATGCATGGCAGATTTTTGACAGGGAAGTTCCGTGCTTGGCCATGGCTTTGACCAAGTTCAAAGTATAGCTTAATTGGACAGTAAATCCTTGCAATTTCTCAACCTTACCACATCATATTGACAATCATAATTTACATTACCAGTGTATACATATATTATCTAGGTATAACAGGTGAAAGATCTAGAATTCACATGGGAAGTTTTGTTTGATAGAAAATAGCATTTTAAAATGCCAACTCATCCCCCAAACACACACACAACAAACGAAAAGGTATTCTAAAAATCAAGATTGCAATAGAAATAACAAAAATGGCAATAGAAAAGCAATAACGCAATGACCAGTAAATTTTTATGATGATGTTAAATAGTAAAATATTCAAGTTATATCCGTACAAGTATATGACTTTTCTTCATATCATAGTTAGCATTGCGGATGTGGGCACGCTCAATTGCATTTGTCTTCCTGTGAATACATAAAATTGTTGTCAAGTACAGCATAACTCTAAGCGCAATCAATAGCTTAAGCATTTTAAGAAAAACGATCTGCAAAGAAAATAAATAGTTAAAGGTACAAGCAACGACATTAATCCTCCCTTACCCTCATTTATTCAGTTAGTGGAAGACAGGCGATGAAATAGTAAATATTTGAATTTTGGTCCATGAATTTTAGAATGACTCAATTCACAAGGGAAATGGAACACCAAATTAAACCAACAGCATAATAATAAGACAGTTTTGAACTAATCAGGAAACTAAGATATGCAGAGACAACATACTTCATTGTACGTAGATCCCAAAACTGGACTGATGATTCACAAGTTGTCGCAACAGCATTCATGTCATGTGGATCCCATGCACCACCGGATAAGTAATGAAGCATACCAGATGACTCTTTAGATTGCACCTAGATTTCGACAATAAGATCTGAATAAGCATCACAAAGAGACTCAAAAATTATACTATGTTGTAGCAATCAATGTTACATGGACTCTGGTTTGGATATCTGACACGATTAATCTAAGGGACGGATATACCGTCTGCTAAAATAATCATCTGCCACCTCTAACCACTGTCGTATTTTCACCAAATTTCACACACAAATACTGCTTTGCCTCCTATTTCCATTTTGCCACTTGCTCTTCCTCAGTTCCTTCTCACCACTTTGAAACCCCAAAACATCCCCCGCCACCAAGAACAACCTCTGCAATGTTGTTGGCTGATGTGTTGAAATACACAGCAGAGAGTCCAACACATTTCGTGTTGGTACCCATGGCATGTCAATACAGACATGGCACCCTAAAGTGCTGAGCCCATGTAACATAGATAGGCATTTAGAAACTTTTGTTTTTAATAACAGCCACTGATGTGTGGTCAATGTCTTTGCCAGTCAGATAAATACAAAGTTTCCAATTGTCAAAATATTTATTATCAGACACTATGAATCGATATTAAATATATTGAGATTCTAAAAGATATGTGAGAAAATAATGCTACCAATTACAAATTTATGTCAGTTGTGTATTTGAAGAAGGTATTATATTAACTATGTACTAATTTCACAAATGTAAAACCAACAGGTTGAGCATTCACATGCTAGTACAAATACCATGGATGTTAAGAAGAAATACATGCAGAATCTAACCTGGGCAGTTTTTTTGGAACAATCTAAAGTCCACAAGAAAAGATTTTCATCATCAATGCTGAGCAACTTATCATGTCTTCCAGATGGCCACCAGAGAACACTGTTAATAAGTAGGCCAAAGTAAATTTCACAAAAACGACCAGAAGGAAATGCAAAGAATATACAGTTTTAATAACTTAGGGGAAGTTTTGAAGCAGGAACTTACCAATTAATCTTAGCAACATGTGCATCAAGGGAGGCAATTCGTTCCAACTGTGGTGAATTTAACTGTCCATATAATTCAGGTATCTGCCATATTGCAGCCCCATAAGATTCACCTTCAACAACAAAAAAAAAAAAACTATCAAGCCAGTCTCCCATCTTTAAGCCACAAAACTTTTGTTGCTGTTTCTAATTAACAAATTACTGCAACAGCTAATTCAACTGATAGTAAAACTAATACATACAGAAAAGAACAATCAAGGTTCCTGAAATGGCCTAAATAGGGGGATCTATTTGTTCTTCTATCTCTTAGCCTTAAAGTCACAAAAACCAATGAACTAATACTGGAGGCAGACAATATCAAGTGCACCAAAATATGGAAGAAATAGACGTAAATCAAGGTCAAAGAAGCTACCGGTTGAAAAAACGGTGGAGAAAATCCGTTGATCGAAGGGACAGGAAGCTAGGTCCCAGATCTCGTTAGGGTGGGAAAACAAGCCCTCACAAATGAGCTCGGTTCCACCAGAAGATAGCCGAATCAGATGCACCTGGGCAGATTTCAGTTGAATTAGCTAATATGACATTTAGAAAGTAAAAAAAAAAAAAAAAGAACATCGTGATCATGAAATTTAAACCAGATCAAAATTAATTCAGAAGCAAAACCGAACCTCATTTTCTTCCCTGAGACTGAGGGTTCCCGTAATGAAGCTGGTATGATCCGTGTCTGCTTTGACATCCGAAATGCATCTTGCCTGCCAGCTTAAAATTATGTAAGGCTCTTAAACCTCGAGATAACACAGTAGAATTGAGAAGAGGGTGAACCTGATACTTGAGGCCGTAGCCAATGCCAGAAGATCCTCCTTGCATCGTTGTACCACCAGGAACCCCCGGATTCAACGAGCAACCGCTGCTTTTCAAGTGCTTCGGTTCAACTCCTCAATTTCTTGCTAAAACGCACTCGTTTTGCCTCGGCTGGGACAATGGGACATAGATGCGCTACTGCATGGAGAATGGGTTATTTGTTTGACAGTCCAATTCGAGCCCAATAGTCTTCAAAAGGTCATTGCAGAGAGTTAGGCCTGTAGAACGGACTGAGTTTTTCAGGACTAGTTTTTTTCATTACATGCATTTCAATTTATATGGACTTAGAAAAAAAAAACTAAAAAATCGAAAACTAACATAAACCGCTGTTTTGATGGTTTACGAAATGTTAATTTAAAACTCCAAAATCAAATTAAAAATTTTTTATTTAATATTTTTATTTTTATTATATAAAATAAATATTTATATTTAAAATAGTGAAACTAATATGAATTTTTAAGATTATTTTTCTTTTTAATATTTATGAAATATGCTTCGAAATTTTGATAAATAATTTTCAAATATCATAAAATAAAACTCATTTTTTTAAATAAATCTAAAATTTCAAAACAAAAAATTATGATAGAAAATTTGAAAACTGAACCAAATTATTATGTTGGATTCAGAAATTCGGCTAGATCCATATCACCCCTCTTAAAATAATCATACACACCTTAAAAATCACTTTACTCGGATAAATATCTTAAATATATCAAAAAAATAAAAAAATTATGGAATTTGGCCAATTTTTAGAAAATTTACGAAAAATGGTCATTTCCCATCAAAAGCGTCCACGTCGGTAGCGTTTTGAGAAATGCCAACCAGCGCGTCCCAGGCGCGACTTTCTTTGCCAACGGTCAAAATTTTTTCCTATAAAAACCTCCCAACCCTTTTATTTTTTTCACACTTTAATCCTTCTCTCAATTTTCTCTCAATTTTCTCTCAAAGTCCTTGAAATTTACTCTCAAATTTCAAAATAGTCCTTTACTATTTACAAAAAAGCCCTTTTTAATTTTTTTAATATATTTTTTTGGAAAATTTTAAAATTTTCAATCGTATTACAATGGCCGGGGAATTACTTCGTCTAGGCAACAAGCACATCTCCGTCGAGCAAATGCAAATGGTAAGTTTTAATTTTAATTTTTCAATATTATTTAATATTTTTTACAATTATGTAATTTTAATTAATTTTTTTATAATTTTTTAAACAGTCTGTAGATTGGGTGTTGCAATGTTATATTCGCAACATGCATGGTCCCCATCGCTGTTGATCGAGAATTACCTGCGGGAAGCGGGTTTTTGGCACGTGGCGACGATAGGCCGGGGGTTCAAGTTGGAGCCTCCTTTGATCAGTGCGTTGATAGAGAGGTGGAGACCCGAGACGCACACTTTCCATCTTCCATGCGAAGAGTGAACCATCACTCTGGAAGATGTGCAATTGCAGTTGGGATTGCCGGTGGACGGGTCGATAGTCACCGGGTCCGCAACTCCTGGTGATTGGATGGCCGTATGCTACGAGCTTCTGGGTGCCATTCCGGATAAAATTCATGGAGGTCGGATCAAGATGGCCTGGTTACGAGACACATTCCCGGAGCCGAATGAGGGTTCAATCGAAATAGAGCGAATACGGCATGCTCGGGCATACATTCTTCAGATAATTGGAGGCTATCTAATGCCGGACCTTTCTAGAAATCTCGTACACTTAAGATGGCTGCTGAAACTTGTTGATTTTAGAGCAGCCGATGAATTGAGTTGGGGGTCTATCGCGCTATCGAGGTTGTATCGGGAGATGTGCGGGGCGACGCGGCCGAGTAAAGCGAAAATCGGAGGTTACCTATCACTACTGCAGTCATGGGAATGGTTTCGATTTCCATTTTTACGTCCTCGACTCGACCAATCATATTCATTCCCACTGATAACGAGGTAAGTTTAATTTATATTTTACAATTATTACGTAGATTTATAGTATAATTGTATGCTAAAAATTTATTTAATTAGGTGGAACCATTCGGCGAGTCATGCTGGAATACCTACCTCGCTTGAATATATACGGCTTCTATTGGATCAACGGTCGGAATCACAAGTAAGTTTCGAATTTCGTGTTTATAATTTAGTATTTTGTATTTAGTGTTTAGTATTATATATATAACTAATATTTTTGTAATGTTAGTATAGTTTCAATGGACACCGTATGAGGATCCGGCAATTTGGGCAGTAATTTCGGAGGAGTTCTTCCAAAATCCAAACTGTTGGCACACGAAGGTCTCATTGATCACCTATGCGACCGTGGAGATGCACCAGTTAGATCAGGTTCTGCGACAATTTGGATTCCGGCAACCGATTCCTATGCCACCTGAGGTGCTCGATGATGAGCACAAAGTAGACTTACGGCAGTTGCACATGGATTGGCCAAGATTTTGGTCAGAACATATCGAGACGTGGGAGAACCGGTATGACTACTTACCTATCCGGGAACTGATCATCGTCCCTGAGTTAGCGTGCGTGCCGGAATATATGCCATGATTTAGGATCCATGGTAAGCCGTATCTGTTGCCGGAAGAAGAGAGGCGACGGTAACTTCGTCAACAAAGGGAACGTCGGGGCCTCTTAAATCTAAGGAGAAGGGGTGATGACACGGGGCCATCAACAGCGCCGACACAATCACCGGGCCCATCATTTCAGCCGACAACACCGACATCATAGCCTTTACCCTTTATGCCAGATGCGTACCCTACCCCTTATATGTATCCTAACCCGTATATGTTTCCTTTTCCCAGTCCCACCCCAGGTTGGAATGCATGGCGGGTTCGAGTCCGTTCAACTACTCCGACCGGCGGCCGATCTTGAGGCGTCGTCGTCGTGAGGATCACGAGGCGCCATCGAAGAGCACTTCTTTTACCACCTCCTTCACCATACGTGATTCGACACCCCGCCGTGGTTTATGCAAACACCTCCGGTCTTTTTTATCAAGGTGGGTTATCCTCGGAACACCCACAACCGACCAGTGTCGGAGGAACGGAATCCCGCCTGAGGTTCCATGACCCCACGGAAGCTAGAAGAAGGAGGAATCCAACACAGAATCACCAATCCGCCCCATGTGCAATCGATTAAATGGCATCAACATTGATCTGGATCGGGTTTTTATTTTTAAATTGTAATAATTTTTTTATTTTTGAATAAAAGTTGTTTTTATTTGTGTTTGTGATTTAATTTTAATATCTTCACTAAAATAGAAGTTGTTTATTTTTATATTATTTAATTTGAATTTTTAATAAAATAAAAGTTATTTTTATTTTATTGTAATTTAGTTTTAATATATTTAATAAAATAATAGTTGTTTAATTTTTATTGTAATTTAATTTTAATATCTTTAATAAATTAGAAATTGTTTAATTTTTATTGTAATTTAATTTTAATATATGTAATAAAATAAGAAGTTTTCTTTATTTTTTATTTTTGGTAATTTAATTTTAATATATGTAATAAAATAAGAAGTTATTTTTTATTTTATTATAATTTAGTTTTAATATATTAAATAAATAAGAAGTTTTATTTATTTTTATTTTATTATAATTTAGTTTTAATATATTAAATAAATAAGAAGTTTTCTTTATTTTGTATTTTTTATAATTTAGTTTTAATATATTAAATAAATAAGAAGTTTTCTTTATTTTTATTTTTTGTAATTTAATTTTAATATATGTATTAAAATAAGAAGTTTTTTTTATTTTTATTTTATTATAATTTAGTTTTAATATTTTAAATAAATAAAAGTTATTTTTATTTTTTATAATTTAGTTTTTAAATTAAAATTTTTCGAAAAGCGTGCCCTGAGGGATGCGATTCTTGGCATTTCCTCAAAACGCTTTGACGTGACGCGTTTTAATGAGAAATGACCCTTTTCCTTAAATTTTTAAAAATTGGCCCAATTCCATAATTTTTTATTTTTTGGTATATTTAAGATATTTACCCACTTTACTCTCCTTTTAGAATATAATTATTTTTAAAAATATTTCATTTAATTTAATTTAATTTATATTTTTAAAATATATATCTAAATTATTATTAAAATTTCACCAACAAAGTTTATATTTTCAAAATATCATTACTACTTAATTTTTGCATTAATTAATCAGCGTCATGAATTAATGGTTATGAGTTTTATTTATGTATTTACTCTTTTATGTACAAGGTTTATTGGATATTCCTAGAATTCGGAGTGGAAGTTACTTTGTTTTACTTCAAGGTTTTTCTTCTGATCTTGTTTAATATGATTGTCACTTTAATATATATATATATATATATATATATATATATATATATATATATATGTATTATGTTCTTTTGAAATTCATTTTGTTATTTTTAATTTCTTTTCAATGAAATTGCATGACTACTTCATTTTCAAAATTCAGAAAGCTATACGAATCTAGAATTTATTTTAGCAGGATCAAAATTTAATTATAACCTTTTCATAGATCAAATTATAAGTTTATTATATATTAATTTATAATTTTATCATTTTAAAGGATTAAACAAAATTATTTCATTTTACGGGAGCTAAAATGTAATTTTATTATATATTAATTTATAATTTCTTTATTTATAAGAGGAATGAATTGAATTTTTTTTTTTCATTTTAAAGGGTCAAAGTACAATTTTACTATGTATTAATTTATAATTTATCTATTTATAAAATGACTAAATTCAAATTTTTTCATTTTGGGGACAAAGCCCCCCACCTGGCCCCTTCAGATTCGGCTCTGTATGCATGTATGTGTACGTGTACATCCGCATATTTGTGGATGTATACGTAAATGATGAATGCTTTTATGTTTGTGAATACTAAAAGCTTTTAACGTCATATGCGTGAATACATTATTGTTAACAGCTTAACTTAAGCCATTATTATTGCTTAACTTCTCGGCTTGAACTCCATTATTGTTAAGAGGGGTCTATTATAGGTTTCTTGGTCAAATTTACGAATTGTCCCAGTACTTCACTCAAGTTGTGGAATAATCCCTGTACTTTGCTCCAAGTTGTGGCACTACCCTTCTTGCCAAGCTTGGAAGCAATCACCATGGCATATCCCAGTCAAATTTAGGTGATAGTCAATAAGTCCCACAAATTTAGTCCACATTGGTGCCTCAAACGGGGATAGGAGCTTTAAGAATCGTCTCAGTGCTTGGTGACTACTGAAGCAATATGGAGCATAATCACCAAGGCAACAGTCACTTCTTTAAACCTCATTCAGCAATGGCTGCATGATCATAGTAGAACTTGCTTTTCAAAACTTACCTTGAATATGCCCGCGCCAGAGAGTCAAAGAAGCAACAATGTCAAACCTGTGCCACTTCTTTGAATGTATCTTACAATCCCTGTGCACTGGCTCGAGTATCCTATCATTCGTAGGCCTGAAATCTTGATCCCATTATTATATCTTCAATTAACTTTCTGAAAATCTGTGGATACTAAACTACATACCCCTTGAATAGACAGATCCACTCAAACAAGAATTCAAATCGCCTTCAGAACCCGTAAATCGTGCATATTAGAGTTCTGTTACAAATCAACTGTATGGATACACCAACATGCAAAAATGTTCCAATGACAGCACCGAGTTCTTTCCTCTGACGTCTTTTAAACTACAACCAAAACTAAGCAAATTACAAACTAAAGCAAATATTATTCACTGCATTCCCACCTGGATTACAATTCCAGTATTGTTACTCAGAGTCATGTATGCATCTCAAAGGTGGTAAGGAAGACACCATACCTTAAAACTCATAGTTCAATTAGAACATCCCAACTTTCCATCTCAAATCACTAGACTAGCCATGGTTCACTGACATTTGAGGTGAACATACCAAATCATACTCCTTTGTCTGCTTGCTTCAAGTGCAATTACATATTTCAGTAGACCAAACTGAGCATGGGCCAGATGCAATGATCGAGAATTTTCAAAATTACACAACAGGCTGTCTCCTTTTAAACAAATTCATTATCATTTTGTGTTTTACATAGATAATGGAAGCAGCATCCTTCTTTTCTTTTTCCCAGCCAAGCTCACTTGCTTTGTGATTTTCATGCACAGAAGCAATAACAATGTGATGCATACTAGGATAAAAGCAAGTTGCATATGCCTAAAATATAAAGAAACGGCTGAAAAAACCAGAAAAGCTAATACAACGAGTTCCCATATAACAAAGGCCACAACATCCACTCTGCACCCAGAAAACAGTAAATAAAACACAACTGTTAGAATTTATCTTGTACTGAGATAGAGAAGAGCAAAAAACACAACAATGGCCAAAACGAATGGACCCCAACAAAGCTATAGGTCTTCGAGACATCACATTCTTTAATTTATTTTTACCAAAAATAAAAAGTTGCAATCTCCCTCCCCATCGAATTTATGAATCTAAATCATAACTCTAAAAACATGTCAAAACTGGTTGGAATTAGGATAAAAGTACAAACATATCAAGGCAATGAATATTTTCCATGCACAAGTAAAACAAAAACCTCAAATGTAAAGGCCAATAGATATTGTTTTCAACTTTTGGCACAAAGACTCCTAGCATAAGCCCCTAAAATTTGAGCAAATTGAGACAGTTCTATAATGCACCAATTGCCAGCAGATTGGCAATTATTCTGCTCTTATAAATACTTCATACAGGCTCAGAAAAACTTGAGATACACATGATAAACAATCATAAAAGCCGATTGAGTGGCAAGATCTATCTAAGCACATCCATATAATCCTACCATCATACGGTTGGTTTACAAAACCAAGCATCCAATTCGGTCATTTGAAAATATAAATTACAGAAATACGAGTAGAAAAACAAAGGTTAGCAAGACAATAGCAGTATAACAGTATTAAATATGAATTTAAACAGTCGTTACAGAATTAACCAAAAGCAATAAACATCTCCTTCTTAAGCAAGGAAATGCCTCTAATTCTATCCCCCATTCCAGTAGCAGGCTTCTTTCAGCCACCTAAATATCAGTTTCTGATGAAAATTAAAATGAATCAACAATTTTTTTTTTCTTTCCTTTCAAAGTTTCGGATCCACATCATAAGGAATCAACAGCACTTTATAAGAAAATCCAGAGTCAATTTATCTTTGTTTGGCCACCTGAAGTTTTAATGTATTGTCAAACGGATAATTTAACGACGACGACTACTATTACTACTACGAGTCTTTCAAGGTATTTTTTCCACCAATTCTTAGTATGTGAATTGATTGAGAAAATGAAACGAAAGATACATTTCAAAATTAAAATATTCATAATCTCCACATCTGAATTTTTAACCAAATTATCCTATAAAAGCCTATCCTATCTAAGTAAGCTCACGCAAAGCACGTTATACACGAAGATATCGAATCAAAACCAGGGAAAAAACAAAGATTTCCTACCTTATATTCAAAACATGAAGAGAAAAATATAACCAAAAAAAAAAAAAAGGCAAACAAAGGAATTAGGATTACCTAGAAGTTGTGAGATTAGAGGTTGATGCGAAAAACGAAACAGAGGCCCAATCGTGCTTAGATCGAAGCTGATACTCTTTTAATTGATCTGCTAAATTGGATCGCGTTATCATGGCTTCCCGTTTCCTATCCCTGCCTTTCGATTTAAAGCTTTGTTTAGCTTTGGAACTCTAGAGATGGTGAACGATTGAGAATTCGCAGAGCAAGGTGCGAATTGAAGCCAGAAGAAAGGCAAGGGATAGCATCGGGGTTGGATGGGCCTTGGTTCGTTACGTTGCGTGTACCTCCTAATTTACTCTTTTTGTTTTTCCTTCCCGCCCCGGCTGAAAAAATTAATAAATAATGTAATGAGAAAACAACCCCGGTACTCGGGACTCGGAAGCCGCCGTTTTTGACGGGTTTTTCATCTAACTACCATCCACAAGACCGTGTCGGGCTTATATGTGATGGATGGGTGCTCAGCATGTTTATCTCAGCAACGTATTAAATTAAACCGCCTCTTTTTAACGATAAAATAGTTAACTCAACTTTCAATTCATTTATTAAATTAATTTTTGAAAAACATCGGTTTAAAATAATAGTTTCTACATCTTCGCGAGGGGTTAAATAAAATAATCCTATTACATATTCTTGATTGTACGCTTTCAGTTGATATAAATTTTGAAAAATAGAGATTAATGACACTTTATCGCGCCGATTATATTTAATGAAATACGTTATTACGATCCACCACAAAAAACCAGATAATTGTTCAGAAGCTATCTTGTACTCATCGAGAAGATGATTAAAAAAGGGACAGAGGGGTAAATGAAAGCCTGATTCTATAACGTGCAGTAGAAGTAAAAAGCTATTATCGTTGGTGTCGCTCAAACGATTTGACCCTTCAAGAATTGAGAAATCATAAGTGAAGTTCGATATTTGAATTTCCCGAACAGCTAATGCTCTATTCATTTCTTCCACCTTCGTGGTGCAAATGTAAGCCTTAGCTTCCACTGGACTCCTCGCTTCACGATGTCGCAAAAGGATGTTTTAGGCAACGTGGTCTCTCCCTCTAGTCCTAGCCATAGGGTGCTAACAAAAGCTAAAAAGAAAATTTGAAAGAACAGTGGAAATTTTAAGAAGATTACCTCTGAAATCACTCTCCTCAACCATTGTTTTTTTCAAAGTCTCATATTCAAATAATGAAATTTTTAGGGCTTTGGTAACTTTCTTTTAAAAGTTTAATAGCCTGATTTCAATTGTGTCAGAAACAGTGGTTTCGGAACCACAAATCCGACAAGTAAGTCCGTATTAATTATCATTTATTCGTATGAGTCAATTATAAATTGAATTTTGATTTGGTGAATTTTAGTTAACTGAATAAATAGTTAGGTATAAGTGGTTGTTCCGAAAGTCAATTGGTTTCGAAATATGAGATATTGAGATCTCGTTTATGAAAACTAAGCCTATAAATTTTTATTAAATAATTATGGAGCTATTATATTAGCATGTGAAAGTTCGATTCAGATATTTTATTGTTGAATTAGTTAATTAATTAAAAGGACTAATTTGTAAAAGATGTAAAATTAGTTATTATTGAATTTTATTGATTAAATTCCTTAATTAGTAAATGAGGAAGGATTTATATGGAAAACAAAACATTGTTATTTTAGTGCACGAATAGTAGGTTTATTTTAAACATTTTCTTTATATAAATTTTGTTTTTAAGTTAATATAATAATAAAAAAAATAAGAAAAGAATTAATAAATCAATCATCATATTTCTCATGGTTTACCACCAAAAAACAAAACCACTTTCCTCCATCAAAGGAGCTTAAGGTTCGGCAATGGTTTAACACACTTGCATGGTAAGAATTTTTGACCCGTTTAAGAATTTTTGACTCGTTTTTAGTTATTTTTATGTTTTTGAGATTGTTACAACTAGTGCCACGGGACTAGATATTTCGTCTCGCGATCCGTGCAACCTTAGGCGATCCGTTCGTCCAAATTCGCCTAAGTCAGCCTTTACTCAAGTGAGGATTCCTTAAGATATCCTCCAAGGCATCAATTGTAAAGCGGAAGTGATTTATGCCAAAAGAAACAGAAAAAGAACAAAGAAAGAACGCACACAAAGTGTTTGAGTAAATGCTCTCTATTCTCTTATTCACAAAGAATAATGAAACAATGAATGGAGTGAGTACAAATGAAGAGGAGGCTCTCTATTTATAGTTCAGCTCCCCAAAACCGACGATTAAAATACATTTACATCGATGGACGATATTAATCATATCCCATGATTTTAGGGATTTACAAGATATGTCATATCAAATCTAATCTAATGTTTTCAAGATATGATTCCCTCTATCTTCTAAGATTAGTTACCAAATTAGCCTCAAGTTGTCATATCTTCATTATCGGACCAACCAGGTTTCAATCTCACAGGCTTCTCCCACAACTTCCTGAATTGGGCTAATTCTTGCGGGCCAAATGATCCCCATCTAAACAATAGACCTCCATCGGATGCATTTGGTGCGATGGTCATGGGTTTTGAACTGCGCTCGTGACACTAGGTCAAGCTAACTCGCACCTCCATTTTTAAAATTCTTAAGGATTTTGGATTTTACCATTAATGAATCTTAGTTATTTTTTATGTTAAATGGTGAATTTGTAGTCATGGTTGTTTATTTAAATTAATTTGTAAAGAGATTTTTGTTAGTTTTTAGTTAAAGGATTAAATTGATTAAGTATTAAAATTTAAATGGAAATTTTGTGAATTATGAATAATTATGGACTGTACTAGTCTAGAAAGAAATTGTAACACCCCAAACCCGACCTAGATGTTACGATCGAATCTAGCGTGTCACATCGACGTATTTTTCGAAACCAATGTCTGATGGGAGAAATCGTTTGAGTAAAAATCCCTTTAGTTCTTATTTCTTTGGAAACAATTGGTAAGTTATAAAAACCACTACTTAGTAAAATGGTTACCATGTTTGTTATTGTAGGCTTAAAATCGCGGAAGCTACCCCATTTACGGTTATGTTGAAGTTGAAAATAGGTGTTTGTCTTTTAAAACCATTATTATTTTCGAAAACTTATTTGTATTAGTTTGGCAGTTTCAAATTAAGAATTTAAAACCCAAATAAGAGAAAATATAACCATTAGATGCCTTATTACATAATTATTAACCCAATATAAAAATAAAATAACTAAGCCTAAGATTAAATAATAACGAACGTGTGGCCACCTCTGAGTCCCTCGTAGCTCCAAATCATCTAAGGCTGGGGATTACCTGCACAGTTAAAAGAAAAGGGTGAGTTACGAGAACTCAGTGTGTAATCCCCTATCATGCAATAACAGTTTGGGCTTGAGCCCTATTTAGTAACAGTACAGTGTGGGCCTTAGCCCAATACAGTAACAGTGTGGGCCTAAGCCCGATACAATATCAGTATGGTGCAAGTATGCAACTCACCCCAATCCAACCAGCACACCACCCGTACCAACCCAACACACCATGTGGGGACAAAGTCGACCCACCTAGCCCTCACACCAATATTGTAGCATAGCTGCCAGTAATAATAACGCATGAGAGTCGCCAAGATCTGATACATGTGGCAAAGCCACCAAGTGATAATTGTGCAGAGCCACCAAGATCGATATGTGTGGCGAGCCACCAAGAATGATATTTCCTCCATAATGAATCCTAACCCGTGCAAAATGCCATGTCATCAATATTTATTGTATGAAAATGTCCTACTCAGTACAGTCATACAATACATACTTTTATCGGTCAATATACCTCTAGGGGTAAAATAGTTATTTTCATGTATTAGGGGTAAAATGATAATTTTGCCCTTTAGGGGTATTTTGGCCATTTTACCCATTAGGGGTATAACAGAACAATCTCTCCCCCAATACTTTTATGAAGGTTTGAAACCGATGGAAATGAATATAGTAGATGCCGCTAGTAGAGGAGCGTTGGTCAATATGACCCCCCAAAAGCAAGGGACTTGATTTCCACAATGGCTGCAAATTTTCAGCAGTTCCGAGCTAACCCTAAACCCCCTAGAAGGGTTCACCAGCTAAGTAATTCTTCCATAGAAGATAGACTTGATAAACTTACTAATTTGATGAATACTCTTCTTGCAGAAAAAATAAAGACGGCTCGGTTATGTGGAATATGTGCTACACCTAAGCACACAACTGATGCATGTCCCAGTTTGTATGATGACTCTATGGCTCACTTAGGTGCAGTGGGAAATTTTCCTAGCCTATCACAGAGGCGATACGACCCTTACTCTAATACCTACAACCCAGGATGGAGGGATCACCCTAACTTAAGTTATGGGGCCAACCCACAATATAATCAGCCATACCAGAACCGAGTTTTACAGCAGCTACAAGATTCAGGTAATTCTCTAGAAATTTTGGTCAATAAATTAGCAGCTAATATGCTTGATTTTCAGCAGAAAACTGAGGCATCTATAAGAGAATTGACCATATCAGTTGAGAAATTAAACTCTCAAGGGAAGCTGTCGTCACAAACAGAAGCGAATTCAAGACAACACGCAAATACAGTGACGTTGTGAAGCGATAAGGTACTGGAATCGATTCCCGACAGGAATCATGCCCAAGAAATCGCCCAGTCAAAACCTGAGAAAGACGAACAGGTCCGACCAAAGCCTTCATTGCCTAAAATTCAACCTCCATTTCCAGAATAATTCAACCAGTGTCAAAAAGGTAAGGAGGACAAGGAAATCCTCGAAACATTTAGGAATGTCGAGATCGACATACCGCTGTTGGATGCCATCAACTAAATACCGAGGTACGCTAAATTTCTTAAAGAGCTTTGCACCAACAAGCGGAAATTAACAGTAATGAAAGGGTGAATGTTGGTGAAAATGTGTCCGCGATGTTACAAATGAAAAATGCCAAGCAAAATGTAAGGATAGGGCATGTTTGCAATACCATAAAAAATAGGTCATTTGGGAATTAAAAAGGCTATGTGTGATCTAGGAGCCTCCATAAATGTAATGTTATACTCTATTTATGAATCACTTAACGCAGGTTTTTTGACAAAAATAGGTATTAGCATTCAATTGGCAGACAGGTCTGTTGTGCATCTCGAAGAAGTCCTCGAGGACATATTAGTCAAAGTCAATGGACTTATTTTTCCTGCAGATTTTTATGTAATAAAAATAGAGGAGGATAACGCTCCCAGGTCTTCAGACATCTTGTTAGGGCGACTTTTCCTTAGTACCGCAAATACTAAGATTGACGTACGAAGTGAAACCCTCACAATGGAGTTTGATGGGGAGATCGTGAAGTTTAAAGTTTATGGCACAATTAGCCACCCAAGTGAAGTCATGGACGTAAACCGTGTCGACATAATTAACTCATCTGTAGAAAACAATTTTGAGTCATCTTATGGAGATAAATCTAAAATGATGTTTGATGATTTTGAATCTGTTAATAAATTATTGGCTCCTATGGATACTAAACTTCTACCTTCTGTTGTGTAGGCATCAAATCTGAAATTAAACCCACTTCTCGAGCATATCAAATTCACATTTTTGGAGAATGATGAGACCATTGCAAACTTAAAAGGGATTAACACCTTGGAGGAAAATATGAAACCAATGAAAGAGGCGCAAAGACGATTAAACCCAAAAATGGTGGATGTGATAAAAAATGAGAATTTCCAAGCTCACACGATTAAAAAGATTTATTTTAAGCCACCGTAGAACCATTTAAGTTGTCGAGCTAATGACGTTAAACAAGCGCTTGTTGGGAGGCAACCCAATCTTTATTTTATTTTATTTTGTTTTATTTTCATTATTATTATTATTTCTTATTTATTATTTATTATTTATTATTTCTTTTATTTTATTAATAAATTCCTCTTATTCTATCTAGGTTAAACGGGGCGAAAATTCTAAGAAAAAGGGAGACAAAACAGAGCCAAACAGCCCTATCCACGGTACCAAACAGTCTCTATTCTAGATACTATTCTAATCCAGAATACTATATCCCTGCAGCCAAACTACCCTATTTTTGCACCCAACCATCCTTAAACCTGCAACCAAACACCCCTTTTCAGCCAATTAAAACCCCAAAACTTAAAAAAAATTTCATTTCCTTTCTTTGGCAGCCGAAATTCACTCCCTCTCCCCCACCCATTGCCGTTCGCCTTTCGACGCCTCCCACCGCCACCCACCATTTGCGATGGTTTAAACCCGAAGCCGCGCCGCAGTGGTCGCCTCTCGCTCCTCATCATCGTTGCGCCATTCGACCTCCCCTTCCTCCTCTTCTCCCATGACACAAGCCACCGAGCCCTCTATAATCGACAGTAGCTACACGAGGAGTTTTTCTAAACTTTTCTACCTATTTATTTCTTTTGCGTCCACATTGAGGACAATGTGTTTTAAGTAGGGGGAGATACTTTTCATATTACTGTTGTCTTCTGATGTCATTTGTGTTTGCTGCTTGAGGCTCTATTACATCCATTTTTTCTAAGAATATTCATCGCTTTTCATGCCCAAGAATTTGACCACGACTTGCCACCGTTTAACCTACATGCATGATTTTTGGCTCTTGAGTTAGTTATGATTACATCATTTGATTTTATCTCCACTGTTTTATTTTATTAGGCTAAAATAATTATGATTAATAAGTTAACTCTATCTTGCTTTTTGTAAAATTGATCAAGTTCAATATAAAGGGACACTTAATACAATTGCATGCCTAAATTATGTTCATGTCTATTAGGTGGTTACTAAAACTTATTTTCGACACTTGATTATTTTTCTTAGGACCTCCAAAATTAAAATTTCGTGTAAATTTTGTTTAATAAAAGTTTCCAAGGTTATGAGTGCAACTTAGAACATGACTGGCTGAGTAACCGGGGTAGGGTGCTTGGGTTGTCATTTTACTTCACGTCAAAAGGTTGTGTGACGTGATAGGTAAAACACCGCTAACCAAGGTTATGAGTGCGGCTCAGAACGTGACTGATTGAGCAACCGGGGTAGGGTGCTTGGTTGTCATTCTACTTTGTGTCAAAAGGTTGTGTGACGTGATAGGTAAAACTCTGCTAACCGAAAATAAATAATTTTTAGGAGTATGTTGGGTTGAGTAACCGAGGTGGGGTGCTTGAGTTGTCATCTCTCTTCACGTCAAAAGGTTCAATATATGCCTAAGTAAATAAATAATAAATATAATGAAAGAAAAAATAAAAAAAAAGAAAAAAAAAAAAGAAAAAATACTAATAAAATTATAGTTGGGGACTAAAGGAGGAAATAAATAGAGTGTCTTGGTAGGTTTGGTAATTTGCCTAAATAGCATGAAATAATTCAAGACGATTTTAATTTTTGTGTGTGTTAATTGGAGTACTTTTTCTATTTTACTTAAAGCAAGCTTAGAAGTTCTCTTTATTTTTCATATGCATTTTTTTACTAATCTTTATAAAACTTTGGAGTAGAATTTCTTTCAGGATTTAATTTTCACAGTGGATAGGAGCCATACTTGAGGGCAAGCATGGGCTAAGTAAGGAGAATTTGATAATACTCTAGAACGTCATGTTTTTATGTGCTAATTGCATAATTATTTTGTGCATGATTCTACTAATTTGGGCTTTTATGGTATTTTATCTTGTAGGGACTAAATTGGAGGTAAAAGCGAAATTAAGAGCTAAAAACATGAAATTAAAGACAAAATGGGCCAATGTGTGATGTAAGGAAAAGATTGGTGCCAAAAGTGCTAGCATGGAGGACAGAAGGGTTGAATTGCAAAAAGAAGAGATTTTTATTTTATCAAACTCTATTTTAATTATATTAGAATAATTAATATTAGGATAATTATAGAAGATTATTTATTTTCTTTATTTATCTCAATTTATCTTTAATTATTTATAATTATCTTTAGGAATTTAATTAGGACTAGTCTATCTATCTTAGCACTATAAATAGGGGATGGAGTGACTTAGTTGGGGGTTGATCTTTTTCTGTAAACTCTCTCCCCAAAAGTCTTTTGTTCTTTCATATTTCTTTTTAATAAAACCTCAATTTATATATTTATTTTCTTTTCCACCACAACCATGAGCCACTAAAACCCATCTAGCTAAAGGTTGTCGAAAATCCCCAAAAAGGGTTCTTGAGGTTTAGAATCCGTACTTAGCCTTCTCAACAGGGTATTCATCGTTTCTCCGCACTATGGGGCTGACGCTTCCGTCCATGTCCCTTAAGAAGTAATCTTTTCAACGTTTGCAAGGAATGACCACTTTGTATATTTTGAGAAGGTTGCATAGTTGGTTCGTTAGCTTACTGCGTCAGAGGTTGGCGAGCCCAAGAGACAAAATGGCGTGGGATTCGCCATTGAGAAACATTGATTTAGCATAGATGATCCCACAAGAGCGATTGTTGACTAGAGTCAGGTTCCACCAAATTGAAGTCTAAATCCTTGGAGCTGGTGGTCGTAGGCGTCCTCTTCCACTATAACTAGCTTATTCGAGTTGAGAAGGATCATCTAAAAGCCAAGGATTGAACCCAAGGCGGATCGAGGCAACTAGAGGCTGGAATCTCTCTACATGAGAAACTTTCTCTAAAACTCTTTCTTTTTATTTTCCTCATTTAATTTTCGTAATTTATTCTCGTAATTTCAATGCGTTTTAAATTCTCTTTTTTTTATTTTCCCATATCAAACTTTTAATTCTGTTATTTTTTTAGGAACGCATGTTTTCTTGGGCACGATTCGCCAGAGATTTGAAAACAAGCATTCGTATAATCCGGTCCCTGAGGATTCGACCCTACTTCCCTTTACCATATTTTTTTTACTATTTACTGGGAATAGGATATATTTGGTGCTTTCAACGACGCATCAACTGGAAATTGACTAAGTGAAAATACATGTGATCATGTAATGACAAGTGTAATTAAATATGACATCAGTGATTAGCATTGAAATTCAGTGCATATCGGTGCAGACCAATTCTGTATGACGTTCACTAATTTGACAAAGTTTGGTAAGTGTTACATGGAATTATGTGATATAAAGAAATACGAGTTGATGAGACATGAACATAAATCTTGGTTGATGAATGAGTTCATTTGTGATTATATATTTGTATACCTTGAGTGTATTATCCGTATGAATTGGTATTCCAAAAGAGTTAATGAGAAAAGTTCTAATATGAAATAATCTAAATTCGAAATAAATTGTTATGATGAAATACAAAGGTATGGTTATTAAATGTGATATGAATACATAATGTGAAAAAGTATAGGTTTAAGAGGAATTTAATAAGAATTGAGCCTATATACGTTTCTTGTTATTTATATGAAGTGTACAACTAACAAATGGTAATAAGTATAAGGCTTGGTTGAATACCTTAAATTGGTTCTTGACTGCATTAAAATGTTGGTAAAGATAAAGGATCAAATGAGTGAGAAATATGGCTTGGAAAATAGCCTAATTTTTGTCCACACGGGTAGACATGGGCGTGTGTCTAGGCCGTGTGTGACAAACAGTCTATCCTATGGGCATATGGTCTGGCTGTGTGTCCCCAGTCACACGAGCGTGTCACCCTTATATGCGAGAAAAATTTTAAAAGTTGCGAAAAATCCTTTATACATCATGTGTAGTATTATTCTCGTCCGAAAATATCACCTTACTCCATCGAATTTCAACGTTCAACCGGAACATGACAATTTGTCCACATTTCACAACTTATGATTATTTCATTATGTATATCATCTCATACATATCAACACAATTATACAATTCAATTCAATCATTTAACATACATATTTAAGTTACACGAACTTACCTTGAAAATGGTTCGTTTTTTAATTTCAACTAATCCGAAACCTTTTGCTTTCCTCGATCTAGTTCCGTAGTTGGTTTTTTCGGATTTATATGGATAAATTTAACTATTAATCTATCACATTTCATATACATTTGCATTTTATTACTTCATAGGTAAAATTACCATTTTGCTCCTATCCTTTTCAAAAATTCTGATTTTGTCCCTAGGCTCGAAAAATGAAATTCATGAAATTTAACCCTCTTTCCAAGTCTAGCTGAAATTTATATATTACATTTACAACACATAAATTTAAAAATTTTAGAATTTTCCATGGGTTTTACCATTTTTCATTTTAGTCCTTAAATCAAGTTTTTATCAAAAATTGCTTTGTAAAAGTTGTTTATCTATGAATAACTTTTCATTTTCTACCATAAATTTCTAATTTTTAGAATATTCATCCATGACCCAAATTTCACACCTTGATAAATTTTCAAATAAATCCCTTGAATAGAAAGATTAGACTATCCCGATTCCAAAAATATAAAAATTACTAAAAACAGGACTTGATTTCATACCGTATTAAGCTTGAAAAGTTTTCTTCCTCTCTCCTAGGGTTTCCATAGAAAATTTAGGGAATATGATATGAAAATAGATGATTTTTCTCTTTCAATTTAATTATCATCTATTAATATTTTTTATTTCCAATTTAGTCCCTACCCTTTTCTAATTTTTCCATGGATGAGTCATTAAAATATCTACTAACTACTCTTCAATGGTCTAATTACCATATAAGGACCTTAAGTTTTGAATTCCATAGCTACTTGATACCTATAACTACTAGAATCTAACTTTTGCATTTTATGCAATTTAGTCCTTCTCTAATTAAACACACAATCGGTAAAATTTTTGTATCAAAATTTTCATGTGACCTTCCTATCATGATGCCAACCATAAAATAAAAATAAAATAAATTTTTATTTTTGCCTCGAATTTGTGGTCTCGTAACCACTGTTTCGATCTCACCGAAAATGGGCCATTACACCAACCATCAACTTGGTTGTAACAGTTCGATTTATACCCTAGTCGAAACAGTGGTTTCGGGACCACAAATCCAATCTGTATAATATTTTAATATTATTTTATGTGCCGTTGATATGTGAATTAGCATGTGGTAAATTTTCGTAAACGAATTTGTCTATTTGTGTATTTAATTTGACAAAAGGACTGAAATGCATTGAATTTGAAAGTTGCATGATATTTGTTAAGTATCAAGGTGTTATGGCTTTCAAAAGAGAAGGCATTATGAGGCAATAAAACCACTATTTAGATAGTGGATGGATAAAGGTCAAATGTGCCCTTGTTATATATATGTTTTCTTATATTAAGTGAAAGGGTATTTTAGTAAATGGAATAATAATATGTTTATAATAAAACAAACAAATAAAAGATGATAGTTATCATCCTTTTTAGTCGAATATAGCTAAGAAAGAAAGGAAGAAAAACCATTTTAGGTTTCGGCACTCATCTAGTTAAATTCAAGGTATGTTTTAATTGGTTTGTGATAATTTCTATGTTTTTGTAATCGTTGCTTCAAGTGCTATCCAACCCATGTTTCAATTTTGTGTTTTGATGAAGTATGTGAAATATGTCATTGATGATTTTACAAGCTTTGTGATGTTTGGGGATGATATATGAAAGATTCGAGCTAAATGAACATGTTATGTTCTTAAAGTTTTGATGAATTTTGCTAAATAGGGCTAAATTGTAAAAATGGTAAATTGAGGGACTAAATTGCAAGTTTGATGAAAAATATGGGCTTGTATGTGATGTATATGTATTCGGCTAAGCTTGTGTATGCATTGATCTTGTGAAATTTGATGTTTTGAGTAAAATAGACTAAATTGATAAAATAAGCAAATGTGAGGGCTAATTTATAAATAGCCCAAAATATGTGTGTATGGATTGAATTAAACAAATTAGTGAATAAAAGGGTTAATTCTGAATATGTTTAGATCAAGAACCGAGGAAAACGGACTTAGATCGTGGGAAAGTGAAAGTTAACGAGTAGCCGTTTTCATTCCGATATATCGAATCCGAGGTAAGTCACTATGCAAATAAATGTATTTGTATTGAATTGAATAGATTCATATGACTATCAACGATAATGAATGTTTATGAGATGTTAGGTGCATGAAATCTGAGATAAGTCTGATTTAGTGATTAAGTCCGAAAAGTCTCGTACGAACCTAGGAATAGATAGGATTAGCTATGTCATGACATAGGTATCTGTTCTGTTTTATCATGTAAGACCACGTCCGGGACGTTGGCGTTGATTTGAAATTTGTTTAAGACCTCGCCTGGGACGTAGGCATCGATAGGAGCTTTACGAATAAGACCATGTTTGGGACATCGACATCGTATTAATTCGTATAAGACCCTGTCTGGGACAGAGGCATCGATATCTAAGTACATGTAAGATCTCGTCTGGGACGTTGGCGTTGTACGACTATTTCGAGCTTTCTGATCATCCTACTAGATTCCTATGGGTTCAACGGGCAAGACTATGATATGAATGTCAAATTCGAGCTATGAACAATTATGTGATATTAAGTTCGATTCAGGTACGTTGTCTATACACTATTTGTGTATGTAAGGTAAGTATCTAAGTGATCTTACTATGGTGATAAGTACATGGAATTTGTGATATGATAAGAATTGTTTTGGCTAGATGAGCTATGTGTACATATGATTCTTGAATGGTGAAAATGGCTAATGTGGTTAAAAGTGTATGAACCAAAACAAATATGTGAAAGTTTGCCAAGTGTTTGATATATGCTTTCTATACCAAGTTTATTTGTATATGACTTACTAAGCTTTTGGAAAGCTTACTCTGTGTGTGTGTGTGTTTTCTCTATTTTATAGGTCGTCGAAGCTACTGAAGGCTCGGGATTGTCAAGGATCGTCATCACACTACAAAAACTTATTTTGGTACCCTTTTGAAAATGTATATAGCTAAATATGGCATGTATAGACTAGATATGTGTATATGTTTTTGGAAGTGAGCTTAGCCATGTGTTTTGGCAAGTTTAATTTGGTAATATGCTTGAATGAATGTGATATATGATGCATATCTTGGTAAGGTAGAAGCTTATGAAATGGCCAAGTTTTGAGTGAGCTATTGAATGAATTATGCTTGTAATGATATGAGTTTATTTTTTTGGAATCATCATGGTTGGAATTGGTATTGAGTGTATAAATTGAATGGTCAATTTGGTATGTTTTGGTTGCCATATATGCAAGTTATGTGTTAATATATATATTGCTTGTAGGAAGACCCTAAGTGGGTGGTATATTGGCCTTGTAAATGGCCTATAATGTCACAGGGTTGAGGCACACGGGCGTGCCTAAGATCGTGGGTAAATTGGCAGAATGTGGCTTAAATTGCACATGGCCTCGACACGGGTGTGCTTGGTGGCCGTGTGAGAAATGACAGTATGTGATCTATTAGTACACGGCCTTAGCACACGGTCATGCTTGGTGACCGTGTTGATTTTGGCAGTATACTACCACGGGAAGGACACACGGCAGTGTCAAGTAGCCGTGGGTGAGGCACGGCCTACCTCCATGGCCGTATGTCCCCTGTATGTTAGAAAAGTTTCAAATTTTTATGAAAATTACTTATGTGTTTCGGTTTAGTCCCGACTCGATTTATAAGCATGCTTAAGGTCTCGATGACTTATTTAAAGGACTCTTTGATTGAATTCAAATAAGATTGATGATGATTGACTTTGTGTCGTGAATGTGATGTAAAATGATCCTATTGTTCGGTAACACCTCTTAACCCTATTTCGATGACGATTTTCAGGTTAGGGGTGTTACATTGGTACTTTTGAACTTAAGTGTTTTAAGTATATGGCATGTATAGGGATTTTGGGTCATTATGGTATATGCATTGATAGTGAATTTAGCTATTTGAATTAGCTTGTAAATGTTTAAAGTTTGATTTTGTATATAGCCATGAAAGTTGGCTTAATGTGGTTGGTTTGGTTGTATATATATATGTAACACCCCTAACCCTAAACCGTCGTCAGAACAGAGTTATGGAGCCTTACCAGACTTTTCGAACAATTACAAAACATTAAACAAATAATTAGCAAACATTTCATAATTAAATCATAATGTCTCTTTTATGGGACATCGAAGCCCAAAACATGTATTAGAAGCCAACAGGGACCAATTCCGGTTCTCTAGAAATTTTTCATATTTGATATTCAAATCAATTCAAATCTGTCACATTCAATCCAATTCAAGTTTCTACCAAATTATGCCATATTCATAAGTTTATCATCCTATATTCATATATGTTGTATTTAACCATTCAAAGTCATATATTATTACCTAATTTACAACCATTACTCAAGATGACCAACACAAACATCCTAGGTACATACCATTACCAAAGAAAAGTACTTCATCACTATAAGTTCGGGATTGACTTTAGATGCAGGACCAGAACTTTTGTCTTCAACTAACCAGCGCACGAAAAAAAACCGTACGCTAAGTATGTACATATATATATATATACTCAGTGGTATTATTATAATTCAAATTTATAAATAATATAGCAAAATATGCATATTCAATTTATGTTTATAATCTTTCAATAATCAATTTATACATTAAACCAATCTATTTCAATAATAATCACTATTTTCAAACTATTTTATTTTTACATTCTTCTTTCAATATTTCATTCCATTTATATATAAAATCATTCAATATCAATTCTAATTATCAATTCGTAACATTACAAAAATTTATGCATAATCAATTTAAACCTTGAATCTTTCAATAATCAAATTAAATATTTAAACCAAGATGTTTCAATAATAATAACTAATTTATAAGATTGTATTCAATTAAACTCATACACTATTTCTTGATTTCTAATTCATTTCATTTTCACTTCTCGTTTCAATAACTCAATTCATTTCTTATACATAATCATTCGGTTTATCAATTTATTCAAAACCAATTCTAATTTTCAATTTGTTCATTTACCCCTATTAACAATACTCGGACCTTGGCGGATACACGGATCCAATCAAACACACCAAAATGGCACCCAATGCCTCATCGGATAGTTCGAAGCAATATTTGACACCCAGTGTCTCATCGGCCAAGCCGAAGAAAGTTGGTACCTAGTACCTCATTGAATCTATCCGAAGTAACAGTATGACACCCAGTGTCTCATCGACTCAAGGTCGAAGTATCCCTGAACACTTCCAATCTTATGGCATGCTAACTATATCCGACTTAGCCCGACTAGTTAATAGAGTATTCGATTCACTTTCAATCAAATTCAAATCACTATTCACTTTTCAATCAATATACATTTCAAATAGTCACATATTTTCATCATTTGATTCAATTCAAATCACTTTTCACTTTCAAATAAGTATGCATCTCAATTGCTCAATTCAATTTCAATTCAATTTGAATCACTTTCATTTTCATTCAATATTCATATTAATTTCAAAAACTCACCTCAATTCTTACTTACCATGCATAACAATTAAAATTCAACAATTAATAATAATTAAATTCAAATTATAGTAATACAAACCAGAATTTTCGAGCTACTCCTCATCGACTTTATCCTTTCCTTTCTTAGTCTAAGTTTCTGGTACAGCATTAGTTACAGAAATTAAAACAATTAAAATTCATCAATACAATACAACTTCACATTGAATATTTCAATTTTTATTCAACTTTTGTCTAAATTCTAATTTAGTCCCTAAACCGAGACTAATTTTATTTATTCAAAACTATATTTTCATTCAATTTTAATTTTAGATTAAATTCAACTCTAATTTCACTCAAATCCCTAATTTTTAAATGTGTTAAAATTTTACTCTAAAAAAATAACACAAATTCAACATCAAACACCCAAACAAAACTCTTTCAAATAAAAACTTCAAAATATCTCAATGACATATATATATAATTCTCTCATAATTATCCACTAACTAAAACTCATCAAATTAATGGACTATTTGTTTAAATAGTCCCTTATTCTAATCCCACTTAGAAATCTAACACTAATTAACTTAATTAAACACTAATAATTAAAATTATCAAACTATCATTCTACTCATTTCTAAAATGACTCTGTAAATATTAATCTCAATTTCATATACCATTCAATTCAATACCTTTAGCTACTTATTTATAATTTTACACATTTGCCTCAAAATATTTACATCCCATACAATTTAATCCATCATATCAACCAAGTTAATTCCACCATTAACACATAACCCACTATTGCGAATACTTAACCCTTAATATACAGCCTATATATATCTTTAATTTATAAAAAAATCCTTCTCATTTGTAATTTACTCAATTAAATCCCTAATTATAAATATATTATTTAATTAAAATCAAGAAAGTCCCATTTCAACCAATTATTCCACAAGGTTCAAAGCAACTCATACTTTCAATTAATTCACAATTTAATCCTTGAATTTATCATTTCCATAATTAACCAATTATACATATAATTTATTAACAATCCCTAAATTCTTGAATTTTATAACTTAACACCATGCTAATTTAATTTATAGCATTAAATTCCTTGAAAGCTAATATTAACAAAACTGATGGTACAAAATATTTTAATTACTCACTAAACTTAGTAATTCAACTCAAATTTCCAGCACAAAGAACAATCCACCAAAATAGTCCCTAGACTTCACAAAATTAACAATCTAACCTCCAATTCTATCAAAACAACCACTAATTCTTTCATTTATTCAACATAATTAATGTCTAGAAATCTAAAAACTTCCAAAATTTCAACATGAACCATGAAATATTTTGTTCTAGGTTTCTAAAAACTCAAAAATTACAAAAAAAAATGACTTAAATTGACTTACCAATTAAACTTAGAACCTCGAAACTTCAAATTTTCCTTTTCTTTCTTTCCTTCTTCCCTTCTCTGATTCGTTTGCCTATTCTGTTTCTATTAGTCTCTTTTTCTATCTTTTATTTCTTTTTATTTCCTTTATTTAATTAGTTTAATATAATAACAAAAATAATAACATAATATAATATTATTTACTTAAATAATAAGTAAATATGTAATAATTACTAATATCTGTAGTTCATTTTTCCACAACTCATCATATGCATCATACATTTGTCAACTTTTGGTTTATTTATAATATAATAATATAATATAATTAATGTAATTTACAATATAATAAAATAATAATATACTTTATAATTAAATAATATATTTATATATATTTAAAACATAAAATCTAAGATTTTATTGCGCATATGCGGCCTCAACTTTACAAAAAGGCATAATTCCAATTTGGTCCTTTTTACTTTTCTTTAATTTATAATTAAGTTTTCACCCCTATTGCAATTTAGTTCTTTTTTCCTAATTACTCCTAATTCAAGCAAATTCACTTAACCAAAACCTAATTAATTAAACAACTAACTTCGTAAATATTTATTAAAAATATTTACAAATCCGATTTACCGGAACGGAGTCCCGAGAATTTTTCAATTTGATCCTTTTAAATCAATTAACCATCGAAACGTTAAAATTTCTTAACGAAACTTTAATACCACCTTAATGACACTCAGTAAATATTTATAAAAATATTTATACTCAGTTTATAAAAATAAGGTCCCAATACTTTATTTTCTAAAACCACTTGAACTTAATAAATCACTTATATAACATAAATTATCAAATCAAAAATCTTTTTTTTTAAAAATCACATTTGACTTATAAATATTAAATAATAATATTTACGAACTTACTCGTCGAATTTGGTGGCATCGAACTACTATTTCCGATACCACTGAAAATCGGACTGTTACAATATATATGTGTGCATATGACTTTGGTTAAGTGTTTAATGGTGGTTATGTCATGCTTCTTGATATTTGGCAATTATGGGTATTAAATGGTTGAGAATTGTATTTGGTATGTTTGTGAAATTAGGTTAAATGATGCAAAATTAGAAGTGTTCATATTGATGGTTTGAGACTATGAGTTTTGGTTTGAATTGAGTAGTATATTGTGGAATTGATGTGTTTTGGATTGGTTGGTAGTGAAATGGTATAAATTATGCTTGAATGAGGTTATTAGAATGCTTATTTTTATACCATTTATTTGTGCCAATTGGGTTCAATGTAGGTATATGCAAATTTAGGTGGAAAGATGGCTTGGTAAATAGCCTATTTTTGTTCACACGGGAAGAGACACGGGCGTGTGTCTCAGCCGTGTGCGACACACGGTTAGGTTACACGGCTGTGTGCCGCTTGGTGTTTAATTAGAAATCAAGTCAGTATACTCCACACGGCCTGGCACACGGGCGTGTGATTGAACGTGTGGCATAAGTCAGTATATCCTACAGGTTTGGTACAGCCTAGCACACGGCGTGTGTGTTGGCCGTGTGACCTAAGTCAGAGAGTTACACGGTGTCGGACATGGGCTAGGACACGGCCTTGTGCTCCCATTTCGAATGTCCACACGACTTGTAACACGGGTGTGTCTTTGGCCGTGTGAGACACACGGCAGGGCTACAAGGGCATGTGTCCCCTATAATTTGGGAAATTTTCTAAGTGTTTCAAAGATTACATAAGTTATCGGTTTAGTCCCGAACCACTCCTAAAGTATGGTTAAGGCCTCGTAGGCTCATATTAGGGACAAAATGATTGTTGGTGTTTGATGATTGAATGAGAATGTAAAATGTACGAGAAATTGTGTTATAAGTCTGATTATACTCCATAACCCTATTCCTGCGTTGAATAAGGGTGAAGGGTGTTATAGTTACACACCACAATAAGAGTTCCTTATAATTCATCAATCCCTACACACTGCATTGTGGATAAACCACCAGTAATTACAGATAAATTGCCAGTAAAAATAGTGGATAGACCATAGTAAAATTTCAGATAAAAAGATTGCAGATAATCTGCCAATAAATTGTGGATAAACCATCAGTGTTTGCAGATTTAGAACTGCCAGTACTTCCTCATTTCATTTTGTCCCAATCCCTATGCTATGCAATATGACATGTTAGTAACAATACAATATAGAAAAAGTAGTCATGCTTATCATGCAATTAATTTAGCAGTAACAGTTGGCATGCTAAACATGCAGTCAATAATACAGAAGCAATAGCATCAGTAACAGATAATCGAATATACGGTGACAATAGACATGTATCATTAACATGTCATACAATATAACAATAAAATTTAGTCAATCATATTACAAATTCCAGAATATAAATAATATCAAGGACTCATTTGAGTAAATAAAAACTCTAAAAACAATTCAAAGACTATAGATGAACTAAAATGAACATATCACAAAATTTTGGGTAAAATTGTAAAACAAGGGTCACATGGCCGTGTGGCTAGGCTGTGTAAAGATATGAGACCATGTGGAAGGGATACTTGGCTGTGTGGCTAGGCTCTGTGGAAAACGCTAAAATGCCCTATAGCAAGGACACGACCGTGTGGTAGACTGTGTAATAAGTTTTAGTCGTGTGATTCATGAAGTATCCTAAGATTTACAGGTGCATATGGTCGTGTGGGAGACCTTGTGGCATTCAAATTACACATGATTTGCCATCGATTCACTTGATAAAGAACACATACCATTCATCACGAGTTCGATTGACACCCTTATGATCAATTCTGACCCGATTTACCTAGATCCAATCCTTCAACGAAAAATACACACGAATTAACAATTGATATCAAGATTGGGCAATATTTGAAAAGATTGATTAATAGAATCGAAAGATTAGCGTGAGATGATGATATTACAAAAATACGATATCTAATCATTGAAATGAATGCACTTACCGTCCTTCACAAAGACAATGGATGCTATTTGATGAAAAAACTAAATACTGTTAGAAATCAAATAAGCAAGAAGCGATTCAATAAGGAAAAATTTGGCAATACAAAATATGGAAATATGGTGCAAGAATGAGAGAAGAGTAAAGGAAAAATAATGTGGAAGGCAGAATTTGAAAAGGGCTAATGTGAAAATCAAAATAGGAAAAAGGAATTGATTAAATATTTAGGGTTAGTAAACCCTAAGGGCGGTACAAGTAATTTTTCCAAGCTTACCAAAAATACAAAAGAAAAATGAATGAGAAGGACAAGGCTTGAACCTAAATTTTTAAGATGAATATACTAACACTTAACCATTAAACCCATATAGCTTTATTTCAGCACCTAATCACTAATATATCGGGGCGTGAAAAATATTGACAAATTTACTCAAGTTAGTTGCAAATAATCTATATATATACCTAAATATAGGACCCCCTTCATTTTACACGCGGAGCATTCAACCAACTTTTTATTTTATCATTATTTTTTGCATTTTACAATAAAAAGTTAAATTTCAATTTTAATCTCTTTAATATGCTTAATTTTGAGGTTTGGTCTATATATTTTATTTTTAACGTAACTTAGTCCTTATATTTTATAATTCCATTAATTAGTTTTTACACGTGGCACACCCAACCATTTTTCTTTCTTTTTGCCTAAATTTGATATTTAATCTATATACTTCAATTTTAACATAATTTGGCCCCTATAATTATAATAATATTATTAATTAGTCTAAATAATTAATATAATTAACTTTTTGGTTAAAACGTTACGTGATTTTATATAATTTGAATACCATAAGAGTCTTAGAGATTGACATGTGGCTTCCCATTTCTTTTAGGTTTATATCGCTTTTTTCGACATCATAAGACAATGGTCAACTTTTAATTTTGGCCTTTAGACTATGCTGAAACTTGATATTTAATTTATATACTTTAATTTTTGACGTAATTTATTCCACCTATTTTTATAATGTAATTAGATAATCTAAATAATTAATGTTGTTAATCATTTCAATCTAAATGCCGACGACAATTTTTCTTAAAGACAATATAACTCTAACAAAGAAAAAATTATCTTGATGATTCAAATGAATACTTTTAAGAAAAATCCTAATAAATGTTTTCAACATTATTTTACTGATTGTAAGAATTTTATCTAAATTTTAAATTCAAAAAGTAGAAGACTATGTTTTAAAAATAAAAGTAAAAAATTAAATTTCAAACATGCAAATTGTACAAAATTTAAAGCATATTTTAATTTTTATTTTAATTTGACATAAATAAATAATCAAACCAACTTGATTAGTGAACTTTGAACAGTTCCAGTAAAAATTTAAAAGGGGGATATGTTGCTAGTGCAAATAAATATTTTTCTTGTGTGGGTTCTTCATGGGCTGGGCTTTAAAATACCATCGGATCGGCGCAATAGTCGTTGCATGCAATTTGATAGATTTCCTTAAGCCCAAGAAAACGGGGTGAAAGTGGAAGACGCGAAAAGCTGACAAAAGAAGAGAAGAGAAGAGACGCGACACGAGTCACTCACGACTCACGAGCCACTCAAAACGACGCCGCTGGAAATTTCCATCCGCTTCATGGGATGCTGATTGGTCTAGATTCTTCTCGAATCAAATCTCTCTCATATCATAAACAAGCCATATAGGCATCGTCGTAGCCGAACTCAGCTTCCCCGGGACGTCGCGATTTGGAGAACCCTAGAAGCAACTCCTCCATTTCCGTTGCTTTTTGCCTTTTTCATCCATCAATTCGAATTCTTAGCTTCCTTCGAATTTTCGCTATTCGATTTAGACTTCTGCATACTTATTAGGTTCGTGCTTTTGGTTCCATTATTACTTTTTATTTTCTTCTATGTTTTTCGATGTGAACCTTCCGTTTTCTAGGATTTGATGGTGAGGATTTTATTTTCGGTCTTAAATGATTTTGATCTTATTTGATTTCCTCTAGGTTCTTCGATCCGATGATTGCTATGTAATTGTTCATTTATTGATGTTATCGTCGTTTCTGATTTATTGCATTTGACATAATATCTTTTTTTTTTTATTCTGCATTTCTTTTCACTTTTCCTTTCTTTTTTTTTTTTGAAAGGGAAATTTGAATGCATTTTGTTGTGTATTTGGTTATGCAAACAAGCACCTTAAAATGGAGGAAGTTTTGACTTTTGTTGACCATGGCTAAAATAATCGATTGTAATGCGTTTTCTGGACTTGTATTATTGTTATAAACGAAATGAAGATCTATCTTAGTGCTCAATTAAATAAGACTCTAAAGTTGTTCCAAGCAAACTTTTTTTTTTTTTTTTTTCATTTTGAGCAATGATTTTACTATTATTTTTATCATGTTACTAGACAACTAACTAATGTTGTCTTGGTAATTAGAGAAATTAGCTAGACAATTATTCTTTTCTGCCCTTGGTTGCTGATTTGTTGTGATTTCAACAGCTTTAGGAGCTAAGTACTTTTGGCCAATGATAGTTTACTTTGTGAATTTGAATTAGTTGAAAATCCTAATTGAAATAATATTATTACTGTCCTTTCTCTGTTCTAGGCATTGGTAGCTGTTGAACTTCCATGGCAGATCAGCACTCCAATGAAGGTTCGAGCATGGGCGGCACTTCTGGAGAGTCTTCTGATTCACTTGTAGAGTTAAAGATCAAGACTTTGGATTCGCAAATTTTTAGTTTTCTTGTTGACAAAAATGTAAGTGCTTGTTTCTAAGCATTTGCATTCTCATAAATTTCTTGCTATGCAGTGCGTCTCTTTTTTAATAAAATGATTTTGAGCCTCATTGAGCTTTTAGCTGATACCTTATTACTTGGATGAACTCAGACACCAGTTTCATCGTTCAAGGATCAAATAGCTAGGGAGCTTGGTGTCCCAGTTGGTCGGCAACGGCTGATTTTCAGGGGAAAGGTCTTAAAGGATGATCATCTCCTTTCTGAATATCGTATCCTATCATCTGTTTGCTAGAGAACTTCTTTGCCTTAATTAAATCAGATTTGTTCTATATTAAAGATCTACTGTACTGCAGCTTGCTGCAGGACTAATCATTACTTACATAGATGCCATGTTCATGAGCAGAATTATCCCAATTATATGGATTAAAGTATGACCATTGCATGCAAGTATAGATTGGTTTTGTTCCTGGAAAGTACGTAGTTTGATAGTGGTTGTAACTGCTTTTGATTGAGCCATTATATAAACAAGAAGTGAGTCTAAGTTTCAAAGTTTTTACCCTTATATCCTTTTGCTATCTCTTTAATACCTGTGCTTATATTTTCCTATTCTATCAAATTTGCATGATATAGACAACCCAACATTGTCCAAAATGAGCACTAATTAACTGGCTTGAATACCTAGCCTGTAGCATCAAATATATTAGTTCTTAGTCGCTTAATATTATGCATCATAAGTGTAATTAGAATTGTAAACTAGTAGTTGTAACTATCAAAAGAAGGAAATCAAGATGCTGTCTTGTCTACTTCCTCAAGTTTGCTGTTTGCGGCAGTTTCCTTTGCTATGGTTCACTTTATGCGATATATCCTTCACTGGATTTTTAGATGTTGAGAATGGGCATACATTGCACTTAGTTGAAAGGCAGCCTGCCCAATCACAGCCTTCATCTGATGCAAGTTCAGGAGAGGCAGATGAAAATAACAGTAATAGAGGTATCAATACATATGGTGGTGCTTGTCTGGTCTTTGAAATTCTGCGTGTTAATGCAATTTACTAAAAGCAGTAGATATCAAGAGTTAATTGAAATAAATGGCAGGAAGTGATGCTGCTTCAGGCATCCCTCGTAATCGAGTTGGGCAGATTTCACACAGTGTGGTTCTTGGGACCTTTAATGTTGGAGATCAAGGTGATGGCAGTGCTCCAGACCTTAGTCGGGTGGGTGCTTTTTCTCTTTTTACTTGTGAAGCATTTCAACTCACCTTTAAATCTATTTCATAACCTGAGTTCTGTAATTGCTTGTACATCAATGTGTGTGAAGTAATGCTGAGTATTATTTCATTATTTGTTGCTTGACTGATAGGTTATTGGGGCAGTTTTAAATTCTTTTGGAGTTGGAGGCCAGTCTACTACTAATGGTACCATTACACAGTCTTCAACCTCTGTGAGTGGTGCTTGATCAAAATTTATCTTTGCTTAAAGTTTAACAAGTTAAATTTGAATTTTTTGTGGTATTGAAAAGTCTTGATTAATTGCCTTCATTGTTAGTTGTAATAGATGCACATATTTCCACCTAAGCTTCCTGTTGGCAAATGCTTCGGGTTTAAAAATATTAATTCTTTTCAGATTTTCTTATGTATACTGTTAACTCTAATGAATATGTCAGTGATTCAAATACAAGAGGGAAACTCGAAAAAGTAGAAAATAATGTGATGGCTTAAGGGTTAAGTAATAATTGATATTGCTTTCAGTTTCTCAAGGTGATTGCAATATAGAAGGCTCAAAATAATTTAACGATAAAAATAATACTTCCTTTCAGGCTCCTCAAGGGAATGAAACAAATGGAGTGCGTGGTGGTGGTGAGAACCAGCAAGGAAATCAGACACAACCTGCACCATCATTTCCTGGTCAATCCTTTCAGGTTGCTCATCAAGTTATGCCAATTCCTCTGACTGCAGCACAAGTATCTATTCCATCTCTTAATACGGTAATACAATTAAACTTATTCATCTTTTAGCAGATTACAATTTGATTGTTATCTAATTCCATCATTCTCCTTTTCTCCAGCCAATTCCTGATTCCTTAAATGCTCTCTTGGAATTTATGAACCGCATGGAGATGCATTCTCCAAATGGTGATACCACTAGAAGCATTAACTTAAATTTTTTTTTTGAAAGTAGTTGCAGTAACTAATTGCTACTGCATTATTCAGGCTATCAGCCACACACATCTACAACTAACACAAGGGATCAAACAAGGGTACCATTACCATCTGATGCACGAGGTCTGCCGACACCTGAAGCATTGAGCATTGTAATTCGAAATGCAGTACGGCTTCTCAACAGTCATGCCATTGGTGCATTGTCTGTAAGTACCATGCCTTAGTATGTTTCCTGTAATTACCATTTTCTGGAAACTTTTAGGCTTTTGATTGTTATTAAATGTTTAACCAAATTCATGTTGAGGTTGATATGGTATGTGGAATACTAGTTTCCTTCTACAATTTTTAAACTGTATTAGAGTTGTGCTAAAATCTCTGTGAATTCTTTTTCTCATGTATAATTACTGCCTTTCTATGGTGAAAATTTTGTATGTTATGAAATTCCTTAAGTACGTGTACATTGAGGAAGATAAAGGAGAATTTTTTCTGTTATATGATTTCAAAGGCATAGTTTAAGTTGCAGTGGTTTTCATGAAGAAAAAGTATTATATATTTACTCCTAATAGATTCCACATTCTTTTTATTTCTACCTTTCAAGTTTGAAATTTTATCATCTGATTCTTTGCATCTTTAATATGCTGCTACTTTTGTAGCATATTGCAGAACGTTTAGAGCAAGAGAGGGATTCTTCTGATCCTACAGTGAGGGGGCAAATTCAAACAGAATCAGTACAAGCAGGTCTTACAATGCAGCACTTAGGTTCCCTTCTTTTAGAGCTTGGCCGAACCATATTGACGCTGCGTATGGGAAATTCTCCTGTATGGCCTACAATCTCTTGTGTCCTTATTTCCTGTTCTCTTTGAATAATAACATGTCACTAAGTGATTCATGTAATTCACAGGCAGAATCTTTAGTTAATGCTGGACCTGCAGTTTATATATCTCCTTCAGGGCCGAATCCTATAATGGTTCAGGTATGCTAAAAGTTTGTGTGCATTATATCAAGTTATAAAATAACTGCAAAATCGTGCTAATATATTCTATTTATGTATGGTAATATTTAGATATACTGATTGTCAGATCAACTCTGAGCACTTCATTCAAGTAGCAGATTCTTAATTTCTGTGTAGTATGTATTTTATGTTGATTGCTATTCACAAGTAGCTTAACTGAAGAGTATGATACATGGAAAATATCAAGTTGGTAAAATTCTGCAAAATCCTGCTAATATAACCTATTCATTAATGGTAATATTTTGATATCCTGTTTGTCTACTCTGAGCAAATCATTTGAGCATTTCTAATATCTGTTCTTCTACCTATTGTTATTCACAGTAGCTAAATTGAAGAGAATGATATCCATCTGGTCTCTCTAGGTGCATATATCTAGCTATAGAGATGTTCCTATGCTCTTCTGACATAGAAAGAAATTCTTTTGAGGGCTTAGGATTAACAGAAAGGGATGCTAGGGTGCAAAAATGAGAGAAATTGTGTTTACTTTTGAAACAAGCAGGGAGTTTTTGAGATGTAAAAACTTGTATTTTACCATCTTAACATGTTATTGTTGGTTGTTTTTCTGTTTGGCATTTTACTTCACCAGTTGCCATGAGATGTGCTGAAACAATTAGTGATGATCTTGCTTAGTTTATTCAAGTGTTTGAACTCTCTTTAGGATCCTGTTCATCACGCATGCATTGATTGTTTATTTGCAGCCTTTTCCCCTTCAAACCAGATCCCTCTTTAGTGGTTCCCATTCTCCATCAAATTCTCTGACTGTAGGTCCTGTTGGTGTTGGAAACGCTCCACGGCACATAAATATCCATATACATCCTGGTGGGTAAATTCTGCTTCTAGCCAGGCCATAATTTCCCTTTCAGTTGTACTCTTTTTTTTATTTGTAACTGCTAATTATTGTCAGGTACTGCACTGTCACCGGTGGTTTCAGCTGTTGGTAATAGAACAAACAATGGGGAAGGGAGGCAAGGGGAACGTGATAATAATGCTGGTTCTGGTTCAATGCGGGTTCTCCCTGTGCGGAATACTGTTGCTTCTGCTCCCCAAGCACGTGCCACTGCTGCAATGTCCAGTGCTGCACAATCTGCTCCCACCGAGTCTTCACTATCCTCTATGGTTGCTGAAATCAATTCAAGAATTAGAGACTTAGTTAGTATGCAGGGAGATAACCAGGATGTGTCAGGTAGCTGGCAGTTAATTGTTTTCAGATGCTAATAACTACATTGTTGTTCGTATAATTTCTCTGGTCTTTAAAGGTCAAAGTAGAATTGTAGAATTCATGTTTGCAGCTGGTGCAGATAGTCAGCAGCCTAATAATATGGTTGCTAGTGGAGCTGGGGATTCTACTGTTGCTTTACCGGCAAACCTTGAAACTGAAGAACTGAAGGTGTGCTTTATTCACAATAAAATGATCTCAATTAGGAACTATCTGTTTAGTATCTCTGACGAGTACTCTGTTACTATTAATAATCAGTCACAACTTGAACATGCTGAAGGAAGAAATGATAATACTGAGAGTGGTGAGAGTTCACAGGATATATCACTTGGCACAGTTGGATGCCCTCCTGGTTCAAGTGGAGAACCTTTGGTGAAGTTGGAAGATCCATCAGGAAGTGCTTCTAGATCCAGTGAGGAAAATGCCAAACCTGTACCACTTGGATTGGGGTTGGGGGGTTTGGAACGCAAGGTGTGATGATAATTTTTCAATTCATTTGAATCTGTTTATGTTAAAATTATTGACAATGAGCATATGATATCTTACTGGTCAGAGACGAGTCAAACCAACAAAATCTTCAATTGAAGGTGTTAATGGAACAGCTAGTTCTTCACTTGATCAAAATCTGAGTGCTAGAACGGCTGGTCAACAGATTTTGCAGTCACTTGCTTCTCAGAGCTCTTCTCTGAATAGGGTAGATTCTTCCTCAGGTAATCAAGGTGTTCTGGGTAGTAGATTATCAGGAGGGCAGGGTTCAGATGATCAATTAGCTGCTGCTAATGCTGTCTCTCAAGTTCTTCAAAGTCCTGCATTGAATGACCTATTGGCGGGGGTTTCTCAGCAAACTGGTGCTGGTTCACCAGATGATTTTAGGAATATGTTGCAGCAACTGACTCAAAGTCCACAAATCATGAACACTGTTAGTCAACTAGCTCAGCAGGTTGATAGCCAGGCTATTGGGAACATGTTTTCAGGTTTTGGAGGAGGCCAAGGTGGTGGTATTGATCTGTCACGGATGGTCCAACAAATGATGCCCATTGTTTCTCAGGCGCTTGGTCGTGGGCCATCTGCAACTCCATCCTTCCCTGCTATAGAATCTAAATCACAGGTACAGTGTGATGGGTGGAAGTCAACTGCCACTGATAAATCATGTTATCATGATTTCAGGTTTTATTTTGGTTGATAATGTGGATTTTAAACCCCCCTTCCGGCCCCCATTTTTTTTATATAATGTGTAATTCGCATGTAATATTGAGATGGTGACATGGAGGACTATTGTGCTATCTGCTGTTTATTCCAGGATGACATTCAACAAATTGCTCAGAGAATCGAGCAATCTAATTTACCAGATGACGTCTTCCATGCTGTTGCCGAAAATGCAGTTCAGGTATATGGCAATGGGAGGAATGCTGAAGAACTTCTAAATGAGTTGTGTGGTAATGAAGGTCTTGCCAAGGTAAGTTGTCAAAGATTGAGTGCCTTTGCGTCTTGGGTTTTACCTGTTAAGGAAGCTTGTGGTTGAAGTGCCTCTGTTTTGGGGAGAAAAAAATGGCTTAAGCAACATTGTCTTTTTAACTGGCTAATTTTTCAGGGTGATTATTGTACAGAAACTTATTAATATTTTCTTACATGGTCAGGAATACACAGAGATACTAAAGCAGGACTTGCGTCAAAGGTTTCAGGATAAATCTGAGAAGGATAAGTTCTAGCTCTCTTGATTCTGAAAATTGAAACTTTGTTCTTTTGAAGTTCTAAAAGTCGTGCAGCTAATTACTGGGTCATTTCTTACCCAGATTCTATCGTGAACTTATTCTTGTGGGGGATTGTTTGATCTTATATTTGTTATGAAAGTGCTCTTTGTTTAGCTGTTGCATCAAATTGGAATTATCATGATAAAAGTATATTCTGTTTTCACGAAAGATACAAGTTCCACTAGCTTTTTTCTTTAGGTTGGTTTCTTCGATATGAAAATGTAAACATCTATTACCAGTTTTTTCAATTAACTACCTATCCTTTATTGAGGTCAAATGCTCTAATGATCTTATATATATATATATATATATATGTATATATATGTATATGGACTCAACAGTTGGATGAGTGGGTTAGTGATTGAATAATTGAAAGCTTTGTGGGATGAGTGATTGAATAATTTGAACTGCTATATGGGTACTCGGACTCGGCAGTCGGCACTCGTTTTGATTTTCACGAGAAATTCGTTATTTTATATGCTTTCTTCATTGCCATCCGAATCAAGAGGGGGATTCAGAACTGTGGATGGTGATTTGGTGGCTCCATATAATGAACACATTCTAGGTTTCGTTCAACATAATAGGCATATATTATTCGGTAATCTAAAGGGTATTGAAAAGTGGATATGTTGAAAGCCTCGTGTATTCAATTCAAGACTATTTCATTTATTAACCAAAATCATGAACGGTGTGAAAATAGTTATTGACTAATAGTAGGACTGCCATACTCAGCCGTTTGTTGATATTATGGTGTAATGTTCAATGAAGTATTCGTGAATCGTTTGTATAATGTTTGTTTATTAAGTTAAATAAGCTTGTATGAATAAAAATTTTATGTTTGTTTAATAAATGGACAAACACAAATAGAGGAATGTCGGTTCGCTTATGTTTACGAACAAGTTCGTTTATTGAATCGTTTCTTTATTAATGATATTTTCTTATAAAAATTTTATTAGTATATATTAATAAAATTATTTTGGTTTGTATTTTTTATTTATAATATAATTATTAATATTTATATTTGACCATTTTATATCTAAATAATATATGTATGTGTGTATGTATTTATTGTTTGTTTGTTTATTATTTATTAATATTATTCATGAACATGTTTATTTAATGTTTGTGAACATTAAATGTACGAACATGAATGTGGGCGCCATAATAGGGCGGGCAAGGTGAACCTACCGTCTAGAGCCCAACAAAAAAATTTAAATTTTATTAAAAATTCAGTTTAGGGCCATTTTTGAAGAAAAGAAGTGTAGTAGAGCTAATTTTTTAAAAAATTCAGTCTGCAATCGTTAGGGTTTATTTTTTAAAAAATTGAGCTCAAAGAAGAAGTGTATTAGGGTTCATTTTTTTTAAAAAAAATTTAGAGCTCAAAGAAGAAGTGTGTTAGAGGCTCATTTTTTTCAGTTCGTCCCAGGCCAAAAAAATTCAGGGACTGCTCTAAACATGAACACATATTTTTAAGTAAACGATTATGAACAAAAATTTAAAATTTTTAACGAACACAAACTGAACACGAACAAGTTTAAAAATAAACAATCGAACATAAATAAAAGATTTGTTCGTTCAAGCTTAGTTCATTTACAGCCTCTTAGTTGACATGTGTAGTTGGAAAGCGAAGTGCTAAACTTCCATGTGTGTTCTTGGACTCATGTCGCAATTTTCATTATTCTGCAGACTTTATAGCTAACGCTATCCTGCCTGTATGGTACGAACATAACATGCCCACTAATTGCGGGTTGGTTGGTCCTACGAGCCTGCAGAATTTCCTAATCTTATCTTTGGCAAACAAACATATCATCAATATTGTTACTTGTTATATCACAGGTTGCTTTTGAAATTCAATTTTAAAGGACACTTAAAACCGTGGGTCGAGTTAAATGGATGTTGTTGGATTTACCTTGAAATAGGGGATTTCCATTCATGGATATATGGTCTTGTAGTTTTGCGTTATTGAGGCGCCTTTGCAAATGGCGATGATGGCACATGGGACGTGGGGACGTTGCCTTGGCTCATGTCGTGACCATTCATTTATGGCATCGTCAGCACAGCTTATTTTTCATGCCGGTTTTTACAGAAATAGTATGAAAAAAAAAAAAGAACCAAAATGGTATGCCATCCTAATTATTTATGAAATGGTATGGCCAGAATTGGTCACGCCACTCCCATAGCTGCACCACCTGGCACTTGAAAAGAATTGAAAGAAAAAGCGTTAGAACAGCTTAACTAAAACAAGAACAATGAAGCATCCGGAAAAGAAGAAAAAAAACGGTGACAACCGAACAATGTCATGGCAGAAAGGCACCAAAGCCTAGAAAATGGATCGCCAGGGCGGCACCAGGTTGGACCATGGCCTCCATAGGCGGCACTTGTCATGGGACCTTAAAATGGTCCCAAAACTTGAAGCAACAAAAAAAAGAGGCAACAAAGAAGAAGAAGAAGAAGAAGAAGAAGAAGGAGGTGGTGGTGGTAGGAAGAGAAAGAGAAGAAGAAAGGAAGAAGAAACAAGGAGGAAGAAAGAAGAAAGGGAGGAGATCACGGGGAGGAAAAAATTTTAGTGAAATTTAGGTATTATTTTTTTAAAAATTGTTTGTGTTGTTTTTGATGTTATTATTTTATTTTATTATATATTAATTTTTTATTACTTATTTGTTGTTAGTTATTTTAAGTTTAGTTTAGTTTATATTATAAGTATTGTTAGTTAGGATTAGTAGGTTAAGTGGTAATTAATTTAGTTAGTTAGTAAGTTAGTTATATTATTATTGGTAGGTAGTTAGAAACCTAAAAAATATTTTGGTTAGTTAGTAAACTATATATATATTAATATGTTAGTTTTAACTCTAACATTATTTTAGTTAGTATATTATTATTAGTTAATCCTTAATGATTAATTTATAGTTAGTATATATATAAAGCATTACTATTATTGTTAGGGTAGTATTAGTGATTATTTTATTTAGTAATATAATATTATTATTTTTAGTAAAAAATATTATAATTATTGTTAGTATAAAAGAATATTAAAATAATACATGAAACATTATGTATTAAAATAAATAATATAAAATATGAAAATATGAAAATAATATAGATTATAATTATTGTTAGTAATGTAATTTGAGAAAAGGAAAATACAAGTAAATAGTCAAAATAAATGGTTAGTATGTATATTAATGTATTAGTATATTAATATGTTAGTTAAAAACCCTATAATAGTAATATATTGGTAGTAGTATAATTAAAATATTAGAATACTATTAATATTTTATTAAATATGTAACTAGTTAGTATATTCTTGTTAGTATGTTGATATGTTAGTTAAAACCCGAAAATCATATATTGACTATGTTAGTATATTAATATTTTAGTTAGTATTAGTAAATATTGTTAGTAAGGAACCCTAAATATTATTTTATTATTATTTTATTTTGATTTGTTCGTAAGTTTTGTGTTTATATTAAAATAATGAAAAAAATGATAAAGTGGTTAGATGTAAAGATAAATGTTGTTCATGTACAAAATGATAATTCTAATAGTGTGAGCTTAAGAATGAAAAAATAGCATATTCAAACATTAAGTTTTTATTTAAGAATAGTATATCTTGATCAAAAATTTTACGAGCAATTTTGTTTATTTTTAATGATTTAATATTGAAGATGGATGATCGTTTTTCAGATGCGTTTATTTCGATGGAATCATCTTGACAACAACCGTTGGATGCATATTTGAATGTCGGCAACAAATAGCAATGAGATTTAATAAAATGTCTCATTGGATGATATGAAGCGAAGGATAAACGCAAAAATTGTTAGACGGTGTGAGAGAACGATCTCGAGAATTTTCTACAAGTTTCCGGTTTACGCAGACGATCAAATTCACGAAATGGAACTTGTAGATGACGAAGCGGAGACAATGATCACTCTTTATTGTGGGAACGGAGTAATGTAAATGCACCGATTCACTTATTTGGCCGAGTTAGCCAGATTGAGGCAAATGAAGACAAAGAATGTATATGGTGAAGAACATGGAGTTCAAGAACCGTCCATGAAAGCGTCCAACATCGTATGTTGATGCCGAATCGAATATCGTGGGATCGATATCGATCTTAATATTACACCGATATTGATGTGGTTGGTGATGATGGACACGATAGTAGTGATCATTGCGGGGATGAGGTCGATAGTGACAAGTGATCCCGATATGGATGATATACGATGATATTGACGATGAAGACGTGAATGACGATGAAAACATTAGCTGTCTCCGACGGGAACCACCGGGATGTATTATGACATGTCGCTCATAGACCCCGATGCAAATACGTCTCGCCGAGTTCCCGGAGTAGGGGTGAGCATTCGATCGAATCGAATCGAATCGAAAATTTTCGAGTTAATCGAGTTTTCGAATCGTATTTTATCATCCTAATTTAATTTGAAATTTTTTCGAATCGAGTCGAGTGAGACGAAGTTCGAATTGAATCGAATCGAATCGTTCGAGTTAAATTTTAAAAATGACTTTAGTGTTGTTTATTTTATGTAATTTTTCAAAAAATAATTTTCTTTAAAATTTTAAACATGATCATACAACAAAAATTGGAGTAAATAAGTGAATAAATAAAAGCAACACAACATCAACCTAAATAAACAATATGGGTCCAAATAAACAACAAAACAATACAACAAGATTATAATAAAGAACATAAGTAAAAATCCAAGTAAATAATATGAGTCCAAGTAAACAACAACAACATTATAATAAAAAAACATAAGTAAAAATTCAAGTAAATAACATGAGTCGATGTAAACAATAACATTATAATAAAAAAGATATAAATAAAAGTCCAAAATGTAATAGAAACCTACACCACCAAACAAACAAAAAAAGAACACAATAAAAATCCAATTAACCAACAACAATAACAAACCAAACCAAACTAATAACAATAACACATCAGTTCAAAAACCATTATAGAATAGTTTAAGTTTCTTCTTGTGCTTCAAACACCGTTGGCATTGATAATCTTGAAACATCTAGTAAAAGTATTGAATGAGTTAGTTAAATGATAAAAATGTTAAAAAAAAATTAAATAAACATTTAATTTTATAAACTAATGCTAAGTATATTACCTTCTTGATCTTCAGGTATTTTTGACAAGTCTAGCAAATTTAAAAACAAAAATGTTAGTTAAATTATGCTTACTAATATAAATAACACAAAAGCTTATTTTATAAATTAAAATTTATATATTACCATCTTCCATGATTTGAAGTTCATCAACATAATCTTCAAGATTGATGGCATCATTAGATTTCCGAAGCCAATCTTGTGTGCAAACCAAAGCCTCGACCATGAGAGGAGTTAGAGAACTTCTAAAACTATCGAGAACACGTCCACCAGTGCTAAATGCACTTTCCGAGGCAACTATTGAAATAGGAGTAGCAAGAATATCTCGAGCCATTTGTGAAAGAATAGGGAATCTAGGACTGTTCATTTACCACCACAACAGTAAATCAAATGAACTTGAATTGTTTACTTCTTCATCCTCACCCAAATATCTATCCAACTCAGATTTACTTTCTAATCCAACATGTTTCTTCTTCTGAAGGTATTTTTGTTTGGCCAAGCCCGTTTTCATTTCTGACTGATCTATTTCCATTGAACTACAAAGATTTGTCGAAGAACTAGATCTACCTTCAAACTGTTGAATTCTCCCGGCATTAGAGGAATACTCGTTGAACAAGCAATGTAATTCTCTATCAATCATTTTCATAATGTCATTGGCAACATTAGGAAAAAGCAAGTTGACCCCAAAGTCCAAAAAACTCATTTTACATCGTGGATCAAAGATGATCGCCAAGTAAACTAGCATGTTGATCTTGTTTCCTTCACCCCAATACTTATTATATTTATCTCTCATTTGGAAGTCATAGAAACTATGTCTAGATCTCCACAACTTTGCCACCCATCAAAAAGACAATGCACATCCGTCAATACTTCAAAAATGAATGAGAGGTAACATGCAAAGATCCGGACACCTTCAAGGTAAGATGATAAAAGGCTCTAATACTTTTATAACTCTTGAACAATTTCCCAATCATCAAATGTAGGAACTCCATCTCCAGCAGAAGGTCAAGAAAAAATTATGGTCATCACGCATATATGATTCAAATGCACGCTCATATTTTTCAGCCACCTTTAACATCATATATGTTGAGTTCCATCTAGTAGGACATCTAAACACAATTGAGCCTTACTATCTATCATTTCTTCTTTTACCCGTTGGTTGAATTTTATCAACCTCGATGGTGATGCTCTTATATACCTCACAGACTCTAACTCGATCCACGACATAGAAACATCCTTAATCTTGTATTGCACAATGAGATTAAGAATGTGTGCAACACATCTCATATGAATAAATTTTCCATTTGCAATGAAGCATTTCGATGATTCAATTTCTTTCTCAAATATTCAATGGCAACACTATTGGCGGATGCATTATCAACAAGAATGGTGAAGACCTCTCAATCCCCAATCTAGAAGACATTTTTCAATAGCTTGACCTATGCTTTCACCTCTATGAATGGATATTGGGCAAAAATTTATAATTCTTTTTTGCAACCTCCACTCATCATCCACCCAATGTGCTGTTAAAACCATGTAAGATATCCTCTGCAATGAAGTCCAAGTGTCTGTAGTCAAACAAACTCTACTTATATCTTTTTCAAAACAATTCTTCATCACACTCTTCATGGAGTTAAATAAATCAAGACAATCCTTCTAATTGTCCAACGAGATGGAAGACTAAAACGTGGGCATGCTATAGAAAGAAAGTATTTAAAATCCTCTCCTCTACAATTTTAAAAGGAAGTTCATCCACAATTATCATACAACCAATGCTTTTCTAATAGCATCTTTATCAAACACCCAAGTTGATAAATCCGTTGTTTCTTGGCTAACATTCACAAATGTTAATTCGATTGCTTGGATCGAAGTATTACCTCGAGGTCTTTTTAGGCATGTTTTCAAATGGTTATTCAAATTTGTTGTAGAACCCGAAGTTGTTTCCATGGTGTAAGTAACATCACATGCATTGCACCTTGCTCTCTTCTCCCTTCTTTAGTCACATACTTGGTGAAATGGTTCCAACAAGTCGCCTTGGAGTAATCTTTTTCGAACATTTTCCTTGGTTGTTGTTTGATCATCTCTACTTGGGAAGAATTTTGTGAACTTTGAGTTGAACCATCTCGCTTTGGATCACTCATCTACAAGTAAACATTTGTTGCAATCACTAATGATGACCAATAATTGATTTAAAATCAAACTTAATAACATTTATGCTTTAATTTATTTTTTGAACCAAAGTTTTCATTCAACTAATTCACCAGAAATGGAAAGCAAGTTAACTCCAACTAATAGAGGTAGCTTTAAATGAGTGGTCAAACCCTCAAAAAGTAATAAAGTTTAAAAAGTTAAAAGTCGATAAAAACTTGTATTCAATTTAAAAGTGAATGACCTTGTTAACACTAGGAACAAGTTCTGCAATGCCCGGATTCTTTCAAAGAATCCTCTCCCCAGCAACTGTACCATTTAAAAATAAAAAATAAGCTTCTCCAATAAAAATAAACAAAAAGCGAGTCAACTCCAACCATTCAACTAATTCAATGAAATAATTTTCCTCCAAAATCATTAGCTTCAAATTAAGTAATCTATATCACTCAAAGATAATTATGTTATACAATACTATAAAATTGCATGTATAATAGAAATAGTACATTGCTAGTGTACCAAAGACTAAAAATATGGTAAATTATTTGCATTTGAAATTTTAATGAAATAAAAGACATATCCATATAATAATTACTAAAGAATATATTTAAAATTTTAAAAATAAAATGAATAGATTTAAATAAGTTTAAGTTATGCATTTATTATAAATATACCAAAATTTAATGTTTATATTTTAATAACGTGGAATTTAAACAATCAAATATAGTAGTAATGATATGAAAGAAATGTAGAAGGTGAGGTATATATTTATAAAACAGTAGGCAAAAGATTTGTTCACCCAAAAGATTTGTTGCAAAGGAAAAGCATTCAGTCAGCAAGACTAGAATATGCTTGGTTTGGTTAACTCAGAATAAGCACCGCAGGAGTCAAAAGGAAGTGACTGCCCTTGGCATATACCCGCCGAAAGGTTAAAAGTAAAAGATCTTCCCACCTTTATTTTTCCTACTTACTGGCTGCTGCAAGTGCTATCCATGGATAATAACGAATTTCAGCTTTGCAAATAATCATATAATAAACTACTGTTTTTTTTTCTTGGGTTCTATCCAAAAAAATAGTGAATAAGCTCTCTCAAGCTCTATTTTTTCTTATATGCATCCATCATACATAACATACATAAGCATCATCTACATGTTCTATGTATGTATAATCAAACACTTACATTTTTTTAGAAGTACCCAAAGCTTGTTAAACTCTTCTTCTAATTTCTTTAAAAAATAAAAGAAATGTATAGTATATTTTAGTCGCTGATATTTTGTTTGAAATTTTATCTAAGCTCCTTTGTCCTTAAGTTTGTTTGCTATGCTAATGCTGCTATGTTTTATTTGGTACTCAAGAAAATCCTAGATAGTTGGCTATAATTTTCCGCTTTTTTCTCAAAGATCCAAAAGTATAGTTCTTTTTTTATCATTTTTTAGGTGAACGATTGCAGTAGAAGATCTCATGGGAATTTAGTTTAATTGATGAATGCTACTTGTGGTATAACAATGTAAATCGTCGAGTGAAGGAGGGGGAGAAGATGAAAGCAAAAGGGAACATGGTGATAGTGATAGTGTAGGCGGGAACGGACTTAAAAGCAGCAGAGGTTGTGGATTCACCATCTTCACCTCATGAAGAGCCACTTGTGCCTTATAATGACGATGAAGATGATGAAAGGAGGGCATTGAATCACATAGGCGAGAGAAGAAGATGGTCGCAGAGTTGAAAGTGATTTTCAAAAAAAAAAAAAGAGAAACGTAAGAAAAATGGAAATAAAGAGTAGAAAAGAGATTAGATAACTTACGGAGAAAGGCGCAATTGAGAGCACGAGGTGAGGGAGAGAGTTAGAAACGAGAAGAAGAAAATAAATTTGGGGTTTGGATTTGTTACCTAGAGGCTAGATAGAGACGATGGAATTTGGGGGTTTGGGGTTTCATTTTCATTTTCATTTTGGGGTTTCATTTTTATTCTGCCTTTAGGAAATTTCATTTGGGGAGGAATTGGGTTGGGTTTGGGAAAATAAATATTTGGGTTTGGGCTTGAGGAAATTGGGTTAAAATAAATTAAGTAAAAACTTAAAATTTAAAAAATAAAAAATATATTTCGGTTTATTCGAATTATTCGAGTTATTCGAATTCAAAAATTCAACTCGATTCGAACTCGAAATTCGAAACTCAAAATTTGAGTTGATTCGATTAACTCGATTAACTCGATTCGAATAATTTGAAATTTAAATTTTTTCGATTTTTCAATCGAATCGAGTTTTGCTCACCCTATCCCGAGTACCTCAAATATATCTCGCTCATCGATTGTCAGTAAATTCGATCATGAGGAGTTATTCGTAGGCGGATATTTAGAAGTAAAGAAGAGTGCGATCTGCTATTAAGCGGTATAGCATGGATATATCGATGGATTACAAAGTCGCAGTCGTCTAAATCGACGGTATATATTGCGGAGTGTTGAAAGGTAGCGGAAGGTTTGTGATTGGCGGATCTGAAATGCATTCATACAAAATTCGCAGATGTGGGAGATAAGAAAATTGGTTGGGCCTCACATGCAGAGTTGACAGTATGATGAAAGATCATCGAAAACTTGATTCCAAAATTATATGTATGTGTATTATGCCAATGGTGAAGGACGCCACGACTATTAAAGTTTGATCTTGATTCTTTGAAATACAAGCACGATTCCAGATAGAGTATCATATCGAAGGCGTGGATAGCTAAACGATGGCAATGGAACAATTGTATGGGGACTACGATTCTTCAGATAATGAGCTACTGAGGATGAATAGGCTGCTATGCGGGAGTATATGCCGAGAAGCGTGATTGAGTTACGATACGACCTTTTTACGTTAAATAACCAATTACAATAGGGAAAAGAATTTTTCATCGGATGTTCGGACGTTGATCCATGTATACGGGCATTTCCACACCGCAAGCCGTTTGTGCGGTGGATGGGACATGGCTATCTGAAAAATATACAGATCTTACTTATTGCGGTTGCTCAAGATGGCAATAGGAACGTGCTCCCAATAGCGTTTGCAATAGTAGAAAATGAGAATATGGAATCTTGGGAATTCTTCCTTACCAACTGCGGAGGTATGTTATTAGCAACGATAATATTTGCATCATCTCCGATAGAGGAAAGGACTAATTGCGATAATTAGGCGTTCGGTGTGCCATGGAGATCCGCTTACTACATCCGTCACATTGCGGCTAACTTTCTTGAGTATAAGAATCTAAACTGAAAAGAGAAGTGGTGAAAATAGGTAAATGATAACCTTATATTTTCAATATAAGTTTAATATTTTTAGTTATCCGATTCATCAGAACTTACATTTTTAAAACATGTACAACGTCTGAGTTAGAGCCACATATTTTTCACCAAATGATGACTCAACTTGAGAGTGACATGGAAGGTCAAACGAACAAATCTTTTTGGGAGTGGTTGGGTACAATGGAGCCGTGGCAATGGGCTCAAAGTTTTGATTTAGGGTTTCGTTATGGTCAAATGACCACAAACTTGGTGGAGGGTCAACGCTGTGTTGTTGAAAACACGACATCTACCGATTTCATCCGTCTTCTCGGCTACATTCTAAAGTTGGCAACCTTGATGCCAAGAATGGGTGAACAAAGTCAACCGGATGGATGCGGACACATATTTGTGGAAGATGTCGGGATGCATTGATTGCAAACCACGGATTATGAGGTCGATGATCAGAGAAATATATTCAAGACAAATGGAAACTTTTCGAGTTATGGAATCTATCGGTCGTCAATCGGTTTGCCACCTAGGTCTTATGGAGTCAATCTTCTAATGCATAGGTGCGAATGCGGAGGTTCCAAACACTTCATTATCCGTGTGCACATGTTGTGGCGTGTGCTAAAGCAAACCTTAGTGTTGAACATTTTGTCGATGATGTGTACACGCTAGAGCGTACATTGCGTGTCCGGGAAAATGAGTTCCCTGTCCTGCCCGACCTGTCTACATGGGAGGTGCCTCGGACGACTTTTGAGCTTGTCCCTGACAGAGCACTACGCAGGAATCCGAGAGGCCATCCGCAATCATCCAGAATACGTAATGAAATGGACTTTAGGAGAAATCACCAGAATCTACGTGGAATATGCAAGTTAGGTGGTCATAATCGAAGTAAATGCCCGCAGCGAAACTATCATGTTGGACAATCGTTGCGAGCGACAGGGAATTGAGCTTATTCAAAGTAACATGTTTTGTATTCTGATTTTTGGTGATTTTTGTGGAAGATTAACATGTATGGATTTTTATGAATATAGTAATCTATGGATTTGTATGCAAAATAAATTTCATTCGTACCACAAACTAAGTTAATCTACAATCGGACAATTAATATAACATACATTGCCAATTCAAATCTAATCAATATAACCAATACACATCGTTAATTTTAAAAACCTAATCGAACTCACTTAAATACCAATTGCACCATTTAACATTTTGAATAGCAAAATTAACTAATCATAGTGACCATATACATGACCAAAAATCAAAATGAAATATTCCATCGCGTGGTTAAATCTTGTTACGAAATGTTGCAGCTTCAAATAATCAAATTAAATTTATACAAATAAATTACAAACATTATAATAATTACAAATACAAAATACAATAAAATTAAAACCACAAGAAACACCTAAAACTGATGGTTCGATGGTGTAGTCCTTGGTGTGTATCATGCGGTGCTTGACGTTCACGCGTGGGTGCCCACGACGTCCAACATCCTCTTCAGTCTCCGGTGGGGGTCCGGGTGGGGGTCTGGGTAGAGGTGTGCTAAACATGGCAGAAAAATCATATGGCTCGAAGGGTGTAGATGAACTCGAGCCAGAAGCAGTGCCCTGATGTAGTGGATACGACCCGGGAGGCCTGATGTCCGGCAGTGGATACGAGCCGAGTCTTTAGATCGCGGTGTACGATCCAAATATATCAACCCCGCACTGGTATCCACCTCTTGACGAGCCCGGCACATATGAATGATATGGATGTGTCTCCGAATGTGAATGTGATTGCTCGGGCTCGGGCCCCGGCTCTGGCTCGGGATTAGGATCCGCAGCTACCTCAGCCTCCATATCGGCCATTGGCTCGTATGCCCCATATCATCGCTTGTCTTTGGGGACTATGATGACCGCCTCTCGAGTAAATATGGCTTCCCCATACTAGAGTACCATTGTATGTACTCTAATGGAGGTTGAAGACCGGAAGCCATATCCATCCGAGGTATTCGAGAAACGCGAGCATTCCACACCGCAATAAATCCCTGGTGCCTAACCCCCCAATCGCAGTCCTGTCTCCCTCTCTTAGTTTTGCAATGAACCTCTCCCACTTAGCATGGCGGATCCGGGATATATTGGACGCAACCAAATTGGCGCAGCACTCGGTCCCCGTGATACCACTCGACTACATTGAAACAGAGAATTGGTGCATTTGTGCACCACATATCTGATGAATATACGAGGTGAGGGTATATAATCTACCGTAATTTCCTGGCTACGGTATGGCATCCATAAAAACGCATGATTAAAAACATTGTTAAAATTAAACACGGCAGCGAAAAATATAAAAACTACTACATAACCAATATTTGAATCGCTACCCTTCCCGCATGTTGTTCAATCATAAGTCGAGATATCGGGACCTTTATCGACTTCCGATACCCGGATAAATACTCCACCTACAAAAAATAAATTTCAAGTCAATAATATCAATATTAAGAAATTTTAATTAATAACAAGTTATATTTTATCACCGTTTACTAGCGGATATACGTATGGTTGGTGGGTAATCGGTGCCAAGAATGGCATCCGATCTGAGCCCATGATCGCAATAGTGTTGGACATCCGCCTATATCTATCAGACGGATCTCGCGTCCGACAAAGCTCACGGTACAACATCGCAAGGATCATGGAGTTCCAACTATCTGAAATGAGTATTGCTCATATCGACTAATAGGGTAGGTAGTCTTGAATATGAACCCTATTATTATTTGCGTGGGCATCAATACACCCCTATGACGTGCATAATGTACGCTCGACTAGCACACATCAACTTGGTCAGCAATGGGATCGGTGATAACTGCTCATATCTCGCCTCACCATGTCAATTTCAACTCAGTAAATTTTTTCCATCATCGCCAGACGAGTTCCTAGTAGGCCACGACAAAGCGTATGTGGGTCACCATCGCGACTGAAGCCAGAATGGGTCTCCCATCAATTGGGAGCCCAAGTCGCAATGCAACATCCTCTGAGTGATTGCACTCTCCACACGGAAATGGAAAGTGTGGGTCTCCGGTAACGCCGACTAGTGCGGATATGATATCATACCGCAAGTCAAACGTCCGGATCGGTCTTTGCGACCCAAATCCAACTTTTGCTCAATATACTGCATCAATCGTTCATCCGGGATTCCTTAAGCCATTCACCCTACCCTTAATACACAGACGAGTCCCGACAGTGTTAAATCATAAAAAATTAGATATGATTAATAACATAATTTATTATGTTGCTATTTTGTTAATACAACTTGCGATAAATAACAATACATTACCATTTTATTAGCGTCGACGATATGTGAGGAACTTTACTAATCAATGAAGCCATTTACTGTCTCAAATAAATTTTTACCTACATAAAAATAATAAATCTATATTAAATTAGTGACAAATAACATACCTCAAATAATCATATTCACACATAATAATAATATTAACTAAAATAATATTTACGGTTTCTTAAAAATAATATTATATTAACATAGCTAAAGTAATAATAATAATAATTTTAGAATTCCTTAATAATAATATTACGTATCGTATACCTCTTTCTAATAAAATCGGTGATTATCACATAATAATTTAGTACATAATTATTATATAATACGAGCATTTGTTCGCTTTATTTTATATATTACGAGCCTGTTCATTTTATTATAATAATTATATATTACGAGCATTTGTTCGTGTTATTTTATATTATTTTAGTACATAATGATTCAAATATAGGGTTTTACTATTTATTTTATATAAATTTAGTAAAACCTCTTATTTTAAGACTATGTTCGCTTCGTATTTCCTAAGTGTTCAAATTCTATAACTTTCAATAAAATACTATTAGATTTAGTAAAACCACTTATTTTGACTATTTACTTGTATTTTCCTTTTCTCATAATACTAACAATAATTATAATATATATTATTTTCATATTTCATTATTTTATATTATTTATTTTAATACACAATGTTTCAAACATGTATTATTTTAATGTTCTTTTATACTAACAATAATTATAATATTTCTTTACTAAAATAATAATATAATACTAAATAAAATAACATTTACCATTTTTACTAACAATAATACTACACTAACAATAATAGTAATGCTTTTATATATATACTAACTATAAATTAATCATTAAGGATTAACTAATAACCATATACTACCTAAAATAATGTTAGAGTTTAAAACTAACATATTAATATATATATATATATATATATATATATATTTATATATATACTTTACTAACTAACCAAAATATTTATTTATTTAAAATTTCTAACTATAACTTACTAACTAACTAAATTAATTACTACTTAACCTACTAATCCTAACTAACAATACTTATTCTTATAATATAAACTACTAAACTAAACTAAACTTAAAATAACTAACAACAAATAAGTAATAAAAAAATTAATATATAATAAAATAAAATAATAACATCAAAAACAACACAAACAATTTTAAAAAAATACCTAAATTTCACTAAAATTTTTTTCCTCCCCGTGATCTCCTCCCTATTTCTTCTTCCTTTCCTTTCTTCTTTCTCTTTCTCTTTTCCCCACCACCTCCTTCCTCTTCTTCTTCTTCTTCTTCTTCTTCTTCTTCTTCTTCTCTCTTTCTGCTGCTTCTTTGAAAGTTATTGTTGCTTCAAGTTTGGGGGACCATTTTAAGGTCCCCATGAGGCTATGCCAAAGAAGCATCAGGTGCCGCCTATGGAGGCTATTGTCCGTGCCCAGTGCAGCACTGTGGCGTGCCATTGTCCAGCTCAGTGCTTGCTTTGTGGCGAGCCATTGGTCACCGTTCTCTGCCGTTCTCTGTAGCGCCTTTGTTTTCTTCTTTGCTTTGCTCACGCTTTTCTTCACTTTTCTTCACTATTTTTGCAGTGCGGGGGTGATGCCGCCTATGGGAGTGGCGTGACCACCCTGGCCATACCATTTCCGTAAATAATTAGGATGGCATACCATTTTGATTTTTTTTTTTTTTCATACCATTTCTGTAAAAAACCCTTTTCATGCATTTAACTGACAAGGCTAATGCTAGCTAGCAGCAGTATTGTTTCCATTATTTCTTCATGAAGTCCCCACTCAATGATCATTGGGTTTTTGCACATATAGTTGGGAAGATATAACATCAAAATTAATGCACTTAATTACTAAATGATAGTTATAATAAAAGGGAAAAGCAAAGTTCGAGGCAAGATTTAAGAGAATTATGCAGTGTATGTGGCTTCCAGTTCACCAAAGCTCGTTCTCCCAAGTCGCTATAAAGGAAAAAGTGAAAAGTAGTGACCCCTCTTTTGTTTGAAAAGCATCGGCTAATCATTTGATTAATTGATTTATACCTTGAATTTGAATTAGATGATCCACCTTCGGTTATGAATTGAGATATAAAATATTTATGCTTTTACTCCAGTGGTCATTTGTTGACATCAGATTGATGCGAGCCAGTAGGTTTACTTACCTGCTAACCACAACTCCTGATAAGTCTTCGATGTAACCAATGAGCTCTTTATTCGCTAGCCCTAACAACTTAGCCTCAATCACTAACAACCACCCAATGAAGCCATATCTCAGCTATAATAAAATTCTATCGACACTTGAAAAGATAAAACTAACTAAAAGCTCAATGAAAACACTGACGACCTCAATTTAAGAAAAACCAACCACCTGACTAAGAAAGTAAAATCCAGCATACTCTTTAGCATCCCAAAACATCAAAAATTGTAATTTCTTTTAAAAAGCTCCAAACATCTGTATATAAGTTAAATAATATGATGCGAGAGATATTGAAAAATCTCCTCGAGAGTTAGAGTCAACCAGTCTTACTACTCTCTTTGTTGCTGTCATCTTGAATACAAATGCTTGGCTGATAGTTGTAGTACTACAGTGACAAGTTAAGTAATGCTTGAGCGTAACAAAACAAGCAAGCTTTAGATTTGGGTTATTTAGGGGGTAATGAATATTTTCTATTTCAGAACAAAACAAAGCACCAATTGAGCCATCATCATCGTCCATGTTGACTAAATAATCCCAACAACCTCTGCTCTACTGGTAACACAACTCCACCCTAAATTGTAGAATTGATAATAGTTCCATATGTTGCAAGCTTATCAAAAAAGCATTTTCTTTCTAAAAAAAATGGAGAACTCAACATTAAGAACAAACATTAGTGCTGTGGTAATTCTCTACCTCCCATAATTTGGAAGAACAAAACAAAGAAGTGAAGAACCCCAAAACCATGTGGGAGACAAACACATTCACAGTTCAAACAGCGAGCTAATGTAAGGACACCCTTCCACCGACACTTTAATTCTATTTTCTCTTTCCTCTTTCTTTTCCATTTTTATCTCCTCAAAATTTCCCTCCTTTTTTTTTTATTTGGTTTTCCTTTACGGCTTACTCACACTTTCAACTGTTCAACCCATTTAATATAGCCTCCCTTAAATATTGTGCCATCCTATCCCCTTATTAACTCTTACAGTTCACTGCTCCTGCCCTTTTATTCTAAACCTCTCCTTTTACATTCCATTAGAGCCAAAATGCCGCTTCACTCGGCGGTAGCATTGTTTTATACCGCCGCTTCTCTTTTCGCCATTGTTGGCGCCGAAGATCCCTACAGGTTCTACAGCTGGAATGTTACGTACGGTGACATTTACCCTCTTGGCGTTCGTCAAACGGTAAGCTTTTCATAACCTCATAATATAGTTTCATTGTCGGTCTATATATGAGAATGATGGTCAATACCTTATATATCTTCTATTTTCCAGGGTCTTCTCATAAATGGGCAATTCCCAGGCCCTGATATTCACTCTGTTACCAACGATAACCTCATCATCAACGTCTATAACAACTTAAACGAATCTTTTCTCCTCTCATGGTATGATTTTTTTTGGAGGCAACTTTTTTACGTGCCATTTTCTCTTCCACTTCACTGCCATATGGAGACCATTATAGTCGGTCACTACACATGATCGGTTATTCTTGTCTTGTTTCCTACATTGATAAACGTGAACGCTAGGAAAAAAACATCCATGTGCTTTGATCTCATCATGGCAGATCTGTGTTTTTTTTTTTTTTTACAGTAAAGCATATGTGGCTAAAACAAGTACCTTTTGCTTTGCTGTAATTAGAAAGCGGCCTGTCCTTCGATTGAGAAACACAGCATTTAACTTTTGAATTAATTGGGAAAAAATGTTGAATTAATGGTTGTTAATCTACCTAATTAAAACCTCATTAATCATCCTTGATTCAAGTGGACCATTTATTTTGTATTAGCTGTCTCCTACATGTAACATATATGGGGAAGAAGCTCAAGTGGCTTAGGAATACAAGGATAGAGATGTGGACACAAGATATTAGCCTTAATTATCATATTTATAATTTCATAATCTGGAAACAAGTTGATTGACCTGTCCAATTTTTTCCCCTTCTTACATTGTGTTTTTATGAAGTCTGTTATAGTTGTACGTAGGAAATGTTTGGTCAAATTCTGGTTTTGGGTTTTCTACTGAATTAAAATTTTAAGATTTAGTCCTTGTATTTTAATTTGGCATGATTTGATTATATGTTTTAATAATCTTATTAGTTAATCCAAATTATTAACTATTTGCATCAAAATGCTGTTCTGTTGACATATAAATTTTATTAAATTAAGTAATTTGACTGGACTTTAAAAAATACTTAAGCAATAGATCGATATATGATATTTTTAAAATAATCTATATGAAGACTTTAACAAGAACAATTAATTGTGTTAATAATTTGGATTAATTAATAATATTGCAAAAGTAGGATAAATATTAAAATATGAGGATCAAATTTTAATTTGAGTACAATAGGGACCAAAATCATAATTTTACCTAAAAATGTTTATCTTGGATGATTTATAGTCAAATCCTGCTATTAGTCTTTGTTTTATGTGCACGTCTACTTTAATTTTATCATTTTTAGTTTGTGTTTTTCGAAAATATTTAAATTTGTTATTTTTACATAATACTAATAAAAATATCATGTCATTTTAGTTAATGAATTTAGTGTCTATCATTTGACTTATGACCGAAATTAAAATAAAAGAAGTTATATGAATTAAAAATAATCAAATTAGGGAACAATGATTAAATCTACACATTATACATTGTGCTGGACTAATAGTAAAATTTGACTTAATGGATTTAATTATTACCATTTGAGTCCGGATTGAAATCTAAAATTTAAAAATATATAATTAAAATTGATGCAATTAGAGTACATACATCTTATATCTTATGTATAATATAAGGACTCATAACAAAATTTGACATGGTTCATTTACAAACTTGAAAAATAAAAAGACAGTGAACCAAGTAGAACAGGTGGGGTGGTTGTTTTAGCATCTCAAAGCAAAGCAGTGAAAGACAACCAGTTCAAAATTGGATCGTGAATTAGACTGCACATTTTAAATAGGCAAATATTAGTTGTTTTTTTTATCATTTGCAAGGTTTATTTACTTAGCTGAAGACTGTAAATATGCAGGAATGGAGTCCAACAAAGGAGGAACTCGTATGAAGACGGCGTGTATGGCACAACCTGCCCTATTCCACCAGGAAAGAACTTCACATACATGCTTCAGGTGAAGGATCAAATAGGGAGTTTCTATTACTACCCATCACTTGGATTCCACAAGGCAGCTGGTGGTTTTGGAGGGATCAGGATCCTTAGTCGCCCACGAATCCCAGTCCCCTTCCCCGACCCGGCCGGGGATTACACTGTGCTCATTGGCGATTGGTACAAGTCCAATCACACGGTACTATACATTTTTTCACATTAAAGCTGCTTGCTTTTAGGTTGGAAAAAAATGCCTGCTATTCATAACTATGGCAGTATGGGGCCGTACAACAATTTAACATGGTGGGATCACCCAGTGTCTGTCGGCAGCATCATGGCGTTAGTTGGATTAACGAAGCAAAGCAAATTTGGTTTTTTTTTTTTGACTATTCAATGCTGGCTGTGGGCTATGGTTTTATCACCCCCTTTTACAGCTGGATTTCTGGACTATCATTTTCTTTGTCATTTCCTGCTTGGTTCAGCCTTGGTTTATTTTGATACGTTTTAAACGTGACAGGGAAAAGACACTGCTTTTTTGTTTTTTCTTTTTGGGAATGGCCATGGGTAGTGATGCTAAGGATTAAACCTGAACTTTTATACCACAAAAGATAAATATCTTACCATTAGATCAAGAAGTTGTCCGCAAATGCGTTGCGCCTGATATATGTCTATTTCTCTCTTAATCATCAGCACAGATATGATGGTTTCCTAGGATGCTCAACTTAGGTGTGTTATTGTCATGTATATATTCAACATTTCTATGTAGCTTGCCATCTGGGGCCAGCGCATGTCTCCTAGCGGGGATAATAAAGTAATGATTATAACAGCTGCATAAGAATTTGATTTTATACAAAGTATTATGGTGTTGGTAATTAATAAGAAACTGAAAAAATGGGGTTGTGCAGGTATTGCAAGCTCATCTGGATGGTGGTAAGAAGCTACCTTTCCCTGATGGAGTCCTTATCAATGGTCGTGGACCTGGTGGTGCCTCCTTCAATGTTGAACAAGGTACTTAATTTTTCTTATACTAGTAAAGACTAAACAGGATCAAGCATAATGAGGGTCATGTATTGTGTTGCAGGCAAAACCTACAGGCTTAGGATATCAAATGTTGGACTGCAAAATTCTCTCAATTTCCGCATCCAAAACCACAGGTTGACGTTGGTTGAAGTGGAGGGAACACACACCCTGCAAACGACCTACTCTTCCATCGACCTTCACCTAGGTCAATCGTGCTCTGTTTTATTCACAGCTGATCAGCCTGCACAAGACTATTACATTGTTGCCTCTACTCGCTTCACCAACCCCGTTCTCACCACGACTGCTACCCTTCGTTACAGTAATTCTGCTGGCCCTGTCTCTGGTCCTCCTCCTGGTGGACCCACCATACAAATCGACTGGTCTTTGAACCAGGCACGCTCTATCAGGACTAACCTTACAGCGAGTGGACCAAGGCCTAACCCTCAGGGCTCCTACCACTATGGTCTCATTAATACAACCAGAACCATCAGGCTTGCAAACTCTGCGGGACAAGTTAATGGGAAGCAAAGATATGCAGTTAACAGTGTTTCCTTTGTTCTGCCAGACACTCCTTTGAAACTTGCCGACTATTTCAAAATTGGAGGAGTCTTCCGGCCTGGGAGCATATCAGATAATCCCTATGGTGGAGGGATATACCTTGACACTTCAGTTCTGAATGCTGATTATAGGGCTTTTGTTGAGATTGTATTTGAGAACACTGAGAACATCATACAGAGCTGGCATCTCAATGGCTACTCTTTCTTTGTCGTTGGGTAAGCACTAAGCACTAAAGAACATCATTTCTCACCATAAAATTATGCACGAACCTGTGCTAACATATTGGTTTTGAAACCACATTGAAATGCAGTATGGACGGAGGGCAATGGACAGCAGCTAGTAGGAACGGATACAATCTACGTGATGCAGTTGCACGTTGTACTACTCAGGTACCTAAATCAATCATCTTTATTCAATTTAATTTAGCTATCTTAGTTAAGACCCAATTTAATATACCTGATGTATATATGCGGTGAATTGCATGCAGGTGTATCCAAAATCATGGACAGCCATATATGTGGCACTTGACAACGTAGGGATCTGGAACTTGAGGTCTGAGTACTGGGCAAGACAGTACCTTGGGCAACAGCTTTACTTGCGTGTATACACAGATTCAACATCTCTCAGGGATGAATACCCCATCCCCAAGAATGCTCTCCTCTGCGGTAGGGCAGCTGGCCGAAGCACCCGACCGCTCTAAGCCACCATATGATAAAGAACGTTGGGTGGTGGATGGATGAAGATGATTGAAGAGAGTAGAGTTTTGCCTCTAATCTTGATATATATATCTTTAATTATATAATATAGCTCATTATATTGTGCTTAGCATGTAATATTCAAGTCTAAAATTAATGGACCTCAGCTCGAGGTCGCATTCTTTATTACTTTAGATCAGATCTGTATTCCCTTTGTGTTGTTCAGGTTTCCAACCATAAATTATTGGTACTATCTTGTTGTTATCATAATTGACGTGTGTTTAAGTTCAAATACTGCTTTCACATGCAAAGGAACAAAGCGAAAAAGGAGCAGCTCTTTGCTCTTGTTCTTCCAGAGAATGTGTGTATATATTTTGATATTTTTAAGTATTATTTAAGAGTTGAATAACTGGTCATTACAATGCTGGTTGGCATGTATGATGGTGTTTCTAAATGATATTGGTGTTTATTGATATAAATTAATGAAAATTTTTAATATCATAATATAGTAATTTAATTGATGGAGAAAATACAGATATTAAACTACTAAAAATTCATAAAATTTAAACTAAAAATATTATTAAAGGGCCAAAAGTCAAATAAAAAAACATAGCGGTCAACACAAATTAGCTATACTTTTACATATATAATATAGGGACTGGGGAAGCTAGCCATTGCTTCTGACTCTGTCTACAGAGTACAGACAAGGTTAAATGAATGGTATGATAAATTTTGCTTTTTTAGAGTTTTTCAACTCAAGCAGTAAATCAAATAAGTAAACTATTTATCATTTCACAAATGATTCACCAAAAAAAATTAAAAATAACATATAAATACATCTGGGATTGATGATTATGGACCCTATAGCCTAAATAAAGCTTGAACCAATTGCATTCTAGACTAAAATGGTGGACAACGCAATGTAAAAACTTGTCGAGCCTTTTAAGACTGAAATTGGGACATAGTAAAAGCCCATTAGTTTAGGGTTCATAGCCCTTCTTCTCAACAGTTCCTACTTCCGGAGAGTTCGCTCAGGTCACTTCACTCGAAGCCTCTCAGAATTCAGATTTAAATTGAAAAAGCATAGTATTCGAAAGTATATACCACTGGTGTTTATAGTAGAGCAAGCAAAAGCCCCGAGGCAACCAAAACCACAAAACCTTGCTTCTATTTTCTGTTCTCGTTCGGATCTCAATCTCAAATTTTCTATATCGCGCTTAAGATCAGGTAAAAGCTTTATTCATTTCAAAGCTTTCTGGGGTTTCTGAAACTTGAGCCTTTGTTTCTATTTTTTCGCGATTATGTTACTGTTTACTTTGGTTCCGTTGGTTGTAAAATGAGGAAATGAATGATTAATGAAAGTGCTGCTGAGCATAACATTTCTCCGGCTCATTATACAAATTTATGGTTTATTAAGCAGCATTTGGATGTTTTTTCGTTTCATTGTTAGATTAAAAACACTAAATTTTTTTCTCTCGCTCTCGTGATTCAGGGTTTTATTTGAGCAGCAAAGCTCCAGCTACTCTCGACCACGTTATATTCAATGGCGGTGCGTTATTTGCCTACTACTAAATTACTGTCAGTTGGTTAGATTTTTTTTATTTATTTATGCATTTGGTTTGAAGTTTTATTTTGCTTACCGGTTGGGTGAATGTGATAGATTGAAAAAATTCTTAAAGATGACGCTAGTGAAGAGAAGGGGGAGCGTGCCAGAATGGTGAGTTGAGTTATTATTATTTATAATTTGTGTACATTTAATGCTGATAATATGGTTAAAATGAATTTTTTTTCTACTACTTTTCTGGAATTCTAAGATTATACTTGTATTGAATTCTTGTTATTGGGGTATTTTATTTTCATTAACATCTGATATTCATGAGCTTTGTTACATTCAGGCATCATTTATTGGGGCAATTGCAATTACTGACTTGGTTAAGACAACCCTAGGGCCAAAAGGCATGGTAAGTTTTCCACATTGTGCATACAGATTAAATGCGAGTACTAGTTCTTTAAATCCTAGACTTTGTTATTGGTGAAATTATCTGCCAGGATAAAATTTTACAATCAACAGGCAGAGGACATGAAGTCACTGTTACTAATGATGGAGCTACCATCTTAAAGTCCTTGCATATCGACAACCCTGCCGCAAAAGTTTTAATTGGTATCCTTATAATTATCTTCATTGTTATTACACTTTACGAGTAAATTGCTTGGTTTCTTCAACATATTAAAACTCGCAATGTTATTTTGGTACACAAGAGTACATGACAGAATTGTAAATGGTTCAGAGAGCCATGCTAACACAGTCATTGATTTTATTTGGAAAGATCTTTTATTTTATTAGATTACATCCTTAATTTGAAATTCAGACATCTCCAAAGTTCAAGATGATGAAGTTGGTGATGGGACAACGTCTGTTGTTGTTTTGGCTGGAGAGCTTTTAAGGGAGGCCGAAAAGCTAGTGGCTGCAAAGATTCATCCCATGACTATAATATCAGGTTCTTTTAGCCTCATTTAGTACTTTGCTTTCTATTATTCTTCTCCATTATGGCACCTTGCATGTCACGGTTTATCCTGTATAATCTTTTTATTAATATCTTTAATTTTTTTTTCCTTTCCACTAAATGTTGCATTTTGTGGCCTGTAGGCATTAAGTTGCTTCGAGCTTTAACTTGTTATCTAGTTTTGATATCTATATAGGGTGAAGAAAGAGTCAGGCATGTTAGCAGTGTGATTCTTTTTTCCTGATTTGCTTCTATCATAGAAAATTTAAAGGAAGTATATTATTAAGATGAGCGTGAGATATAACTATAAACTTTAATACTTCTCTCTGAACTCCTATAGGAGTAAAATTTCCAGCATTACATTTTCTATTTTATTTGCTCAATTTTTTTCTGAACTTATAACAGCATAATTTTATTTGTAATATACTATTTCTGTCCCAATAAATTTGTCACGTTTTGACTTTTTTGTGGTAATTTTATTTTGACTTTACATGAGACTACTGAGTCCCCAATCCTTTACTTGCCGTGCAGTAACAGTACCAATATCTACAAATTGGTGCTTCTGACTTATTATTTTAAATTATTATTGATGAAAATTTTAAAATATATAGATGAAAAACTTTGAATAACATAATTCTTAAATGTATTTTTGTTAATTAAAATGTTTAAATAAAAGAAGTCAAAATTTAAAAAATTTGACTTGAAAATTTTAACACATGAGAATTTAATTGGGACAGGGATTATTTGGTTATTTCCCTTAACTTTTATTCTGTTGATTGCCAATTGCCAAATAAGTTAAGTTTCAGAGTTTATAACAATGTATGCTTGTTTTATAGGTTACAGAATGGCAGCTGAATGTGCTCGTAATGCTTTGTTGCAGAGGGTTGTGGATAACAAAGAGAATGCAGGTGAATTATTGGACATGAATACGTTCTTTTTATTTGTGTGCGGATTGTAGGATATGCCTTCATTTTGTATTATTTGCCCAACGTTTTAGGCTTTGTTGGTTCCTGATTGAACTAGAATTTTTAATGTGTTTGACTTGATAAAATTTGTAATCAATTGTTTCCATATTAGAATTTGTCTTTACTCTTTGTGGTTGCTTCTTATAGCGCATGGCATTTCTGAATTTTGCAGAGAAATTCAAGTCAGACTTGATGAAAATTGCAAGGACCACTTTGAGTTCTAAAATTCTTTCTCAGGATAAAGAACATTTTGCACAACTGGCTGTGGATGCTGTTATGAGGTTAAAGGTGATAATTTCTCTCCATCCAACATTTTAAGATCAAATATTAGTGTTTCAACTATTCGGAATTATGTTGAGGATTCTTTTTTGCGCAATTGGCCGTGGATGCTGTTATTGAGTTTCCCTTCTCATTTTTCTTTATCAAATTTCTACTGCTTTTACTTGCAACTGCAGGGGAGCACAAATTTAGAGGCTATCCAAATTATCAAGAAGCCTGGGGGATCCTTGAAGGATTCTTTCTTAGACGAAGGGTGAGTCCTTGCAAGCTTCGCATTGCCTTCATTCACTGTAATCGTTTCTGATTGGATTGGCTGGGGTTCTAGTTATGTCAGCCTTTCCCATAATCTGATTTTTATTGATTTAAACTTACATCTTATGATTTCAGATTCATTCTCGACAAGAAAATAGGGCTTGGACAGCCAAAACGGATAGAAAATGCTAAGATTTTGGTTGCAAATACTGCAATGGATACCGACAAAGTAAAGATCTATGGTGCACGTGTTCGTGTTGATTCAATGTCTAAGGTTGCTGAAATTGAAGGGGCTGAGAAGGAAAAGATGAGAGAAAAGGTGAAAAAGATCATAGCACATGGGATTAACTGCTTCGTTAACAGGCAGTTGATCTACAATTTCCCTGAAGAACTCTTTGCAGATGCAGGCATACTTGCAATCGAGCATGCTGATTTTGAAGGGATAGAGCGTCTGGCTTTGGTAACAGGTGGGGAAATTGCTTCAACCTTTGACAACCCAGAGTCTGTTAAGCTTGGACATTGCAAGCTTATTGAAGAGATTATGATTGGTGAGGACAAGTTAATTCACTTTTCTGGTGTTGAAATGGGTCAGGCTTGTACTGTTGTGTTGAGAGGTGCAAGGTATGGTGTCAAACTATTTCCTCTAGTTGTTTTCCTTGCTTATTGATATGTTTGCTTTGGGGTGACATGCTACTGTGTATGGCAGCCATCATGTGCTAGATGAAGCTGAAAGGTCTCTGCATGATGCCTTGTGCGTACTGTCTCAGACAGTTAATGACACTAGGGTATTGCTTGGAGGTGGATGGCCTGAGATGGTAATGGCAAAGGAAGTGGATGAGCTAGCACGCAAGACTCCTGGGAAGAAATCTCATGCTATTGAAGCTTTCTCGAGGGCACTTGTAGCCATCCCAACAATTATTGCTGACAATGCAGGTCTGGACAGTGCAGATTTGGTGGCCCAGCTTCGTGCGGAGCACCACAAGGAGGGATGCAATGCAGGGATTGATGTCATCTCTGGATCTGTAAGTGAGGGAATTCAATTATTATAAAAAATCAAAACAGAGTCTAATGAATTTATCGTGTACGGTTAGAGATTTTGTTTCTCTAAAACCGCTTCGGATACTCATAATTTTTCTTCATTGCTCCTATGATTATATAAACAGGTAGGAGATATGGCTGAGCTAGGAATCTCTGAATCCTTCAAAGTCAAGCAAGCTGTATTGCTCTCTGCAACTGAGGCTACTGAGATGATACTTAGGGTCGATGAAATCATTACATGTGCTCCAAGGAAGAGAGAAGACAGAATGTGAAATTGACATTTCAATTTCAATGTCAATGTCAATGTCAATCTAAGAGGCGCATTTTTTCTCTGTTGTAATGGATAACCATCTATCTTGGCATTTGTTTCTTTAAGGTTTTTGCTGCTGTATGGTTGAAGAAATTCGGGAACTGAAACTTTTTATGGCTGTGTTTCAGTTCTGAGAAAAATGAAGAAACGTTCTTTGGACTGCTTTTTAATTCATTTTCCTTTGTTGTGTCGAAAAAATAGTGATAATAAGATCGTGCCAATACAATCAACAACTAAAACATCCCCAATCAAACATGAAAGAAATGGTTTGTATTTATTACATCACATTCCAACAGACTTTGATGTTCAATAAGTTTAAGACATTCAACTTCATTTTCAAATTTTCCGTTCATTAAGTTTCCTATTTATGAAGTTTGCACTTTGAAGCAGCAATTATAACACAAGTCGGATATATATCAAGTTGATTTCTAGTTGATTTATAGTGAAGCTGCTAATCGATGGAGGTCAACATAGCCTAATAGCACTGCTCGATTCCTTTCTTTCGCCTTTACCTGATATATAACCCTGCAGATTATAACACCAGCATCATATCTCCATTCACTTGAATATTATCAGAAAAAGAAAGAAGTGTACCTCAAGCCTTCAAGCCACATCTCGGTGATGAGTGCTTCACCAGGATACACATGCAAAAGGAACCGTGCAAATATGCTTTTGACCATGTCTGGATGTCCCCTGCAAATACATTTGATGATAGCCCGTACTGCAAACCCAAGGGTACACAATCCATGCAAAATTGGCCTTGAAAATCTATGAACATGGGATAGGCAAAGCATAAATCAGTATAAAAGCTTAGGATGCAAAGGAGCTGTGTCAAGTAATGCAACCAATAGCCATAGCCTCAACATAAGTAATGAACTAACCCTGCGACCTTTGCAATCATAGGATCTGAATGCAGAGGATTATAGTCACCGGATAACCTATACAATAAAGCCTGCCAAAGCCAAAAAATAGTAGTTCAAAACTTCTGGAGAAGCTTGTCATCAGAAAAAAGCATCTCATAGCACAAGCTGTCGAAGCAGAAGTTGATACCAGATCAAACTAATCCATAGACTATATAGTATATGGACAAAAAGGGAATTAACTGGGGAACATCTCTTTTTTTTTTTTTTTTTTTTTGAAAGCAACATAAAAGCTCTTAGGGATAAAATTCTAGTATTGTTGCTACATGCCTGAGGTGGTTGGGTACAATCCTCAAATACTGCAGAAGGTTGAGTTTTTGGGATTTTCATAGCTGAAGCTGGATTGACTGGATAGTTTGAGTATGTAAAGGGCTTAGATGGATCTGAGAAGCCACCAGCACCACGTAGAAAAACACTTGTCCTGAAGACTCATTTATACATTAATAAACTGCAGCATGAGAGTGTTAGATCAGATAGTGGGGAAATACAACTTACCGATTCAAGGTTACTAGTTCACCAGACTCTTTCTCATAACTTCTGGTTTCAAGTTCAAGTATTGCTGCTTTACCTGATATTTAGAGGGGAGGGGAAAAACCATCAAGACTATCCTTTCGAAATAGACTTGCAGATATCACTTCTCTTTCTATTCACTTTTTACAGTTTTCCCAAGGTTAACAAAATACCGAAGCAACCAACAACCAATTCCTTTATGCTTGTTATCCTAACATGTTCACTTTTAAATACAGTAATATCGAAAAAAAGCGAAAGACTACGAGAGTAACAGATTTACACTGCCATAAACAACTCGATTTCAGGGTGACAAATACCACCTGAATTACTTGACATCATTTCAGGTAATGAGTACAAACCTTTGTCATGGAAACCTGCAATGGTTGTTTTGTTAAGTATCTGCAAGAAAAAAAAAGTTAATAACAACAACAATTAACTCTGGTAATAAACAGCAATTTCAAAACAATTTCCGCAGGAAGACCAAATATTCTCTAAGTGTACAGCATCGAATTTATGTGCCAGATGTTATTTCAAAAGAATAGAGAATGAAGTCCTCAACCTAAGATAAAATTTTGAGTTAGCAATTGGTAGTATTATAGACTTACAGAGGCATTTGAAGGAAGTGGCTTGTGTATTTCTATGTATTGTTGTCCATGCAACAGAAGACGTTTATCAAACCTGTTAAAACATAAAAACTAGAAATGTTAACGAGTTTATATTTAAAAGCTTTAAACAATTTGTTAAAATCTTTTAAATCAATCAAAGGGAAAATGAGAGACAGGATTATTTTTGAGAAAGACAAGACAGGGTAAATGACACGGGCCAAGAACTTACTTTAAGCCAGGCACACCACTAAGTTGTGGCAGACCTCTAAGTGAAAATAAAGTAGACAATGTTGGCAAAACCTGAGAAGGAGGAGGAGAAATTAGGAAAGGTAATATGTTATGTCCATAAGTAAACAAGCACCAATGGTTTGTTACGAGGAGATTAAGACAACTCCACTTCCTCCCCTAATCGATTAACACAAAAGGGTTTCTTTTTTTACTCATTTCTGGGCAGATTAGGCGTCCCATTTGCAGTTCAAATGCAATTTCAATTCACCCTTAATACAACAAGTTAAGCTAGACCGCAACAACAAATATAAACGCATTTGCCAATTAAGAACAGTGGTGTTCTTTAAAAAAAAAACCATCCAAGTGATGTACAAGTATAACCTTGATAAACTGCTGTCCGTTTTCATGGTAAACGTATTTAAGTTCGTCGGTATCGACGGCGTCCCGACCACATGCTCCAACACCCAGGGCATAGACAGCTACATCTCTGTGTAGGAGGAAACACATCATTGTCATACAGATCAAACAAAAAGGAAATTTCCCCTTTATATATTAAGTTTCGGGGAGGGGGGGAGGGGGGGGACAAAACAGTACCTCTCAGTATAAATATAAGTTGTCTGCAAACAATATTAGGAAAAGGATCAAATAACAGAAACACATAACAAAACATGAAATCCATTGAAGAGAAGGAAATACATACATCGGGGAATTTATGAGCAATAATGAGGTCCGGGTTGCAAGCAGAATTATCAGCCATGGGAGCTTCTCAAAGATGATGATGATGATGATGATTATGGATAGCTAATAGATTAGATTGGTGGGTAAGGTGATGGGGACGAGGGTCAATGCAATTAAAAGGGTATACGATTGAAGCTGGTTAACTGAACGAGTAAAATGGAATTAAAATTGGGCAAAATACTCAAAAGTACCTAAAAAATAATTTAATTACGGAAAAACATCAATTTCAAAATATTTACGAAAAAAGTTCATTTCTCCCAAAACACGTTCACATCAGCGTATTTTGTAGGGATGCAGCAGGAAAGCGCTCCGCCAAGGGAGCGCTTTTGCCACATCAGCACAAAGCGTTGACGAGGACGCATTTTGCTGATGTGGCAAAAACACTCCCCATAGACGCGTTTTAGCACGTATTTTTTAAAAAAACTATTCTCGAATTTTTTAAAAATTTACAAGAATAAACCTTTATAAAGGCTCAAAGTGGCAACACCATTTTTTTAAGGTGTCATCAACTATAAGGAAATATAACTTACAAAAGAAATCTTTATATAGACCCAAAGTCTTATTTACCTTGTTTTCTTGAGCAAAGTGTGATATGAGATATGTGTATATATAGGCTCATGAATAGTTTTGCAGTTTGTTCTTAAACAATATATGATTCCTTCCTCTTTTAACTAACAACATGAGATGACATGCTACACTATATTTGATTTTTTTTTACAAGATAATTTCTCTTTTTTTTTTATATTTTGTTAACATTTTCTTATATTATAAAAAACAAGAAACAAAACAACTCAAATATATTTTTTGCAAATTCCTTGAGTTTTTTGGGTGCTTATATTATTGTATCATGTGATGTGGTCTGATCTTATTTGACCTTATTCTAAAATTTTCCTTTCTATTTCTCTAATAACAATATAAGTATGAAAAAAGAAAACAAGATTTGGACAAAAATAATGAAATTACTTGTTGCCAATGATGTTTCATGCATGCAATACATATCGAATCACATCATCATCACCACTTAGCTCTCATTGATGTTTAGTGATGAAGAATTTCGAATGCAACGTACTCCCACATTTTATAGATGTCCGTACATATCTTACGATGAGATTCAAAAATCAGTAAAAAGAAATTCATCATATTTTAATGATCTTTTTCAGTTCTTTTAAAGTTTTTTAACTTAAATATAACCTAAAATATGGACACTATTAAATAATAAATTAATAAATGAAATTTACTATTAATGGGCATGTTGAGGATTAAACACAAAATTTTTATTTTGTATCACACAATCACTCAATTTACTTTAAAATTTTTAACACGTATATTATTTACAATAAATTTTAATTTTTAAGTACAGTATTTATAATCAATTCACAAAAATAAAATTATTCTTGACAAACTCTATAATCTATTAATAAACCGAATCGTTAATGAAAATAAATAATTTTGAAATTTTTTTACTGTGACGACATGATATAAATTTTGTCATCATGTGTGGATGTAAGTTCTATTAATATATAATAAAGTAAATATGTAAATGTTACGATGTTAGTTGCATGCAATGGTTCTGCCAATTGGTTGCTTTAGAATCCGTCTTTAAAACGTTGCGTTGCACCCCTTTCTCATTTCTTCTTTGGAACCATCAACACTGCCAAATTTGGTTGATCTTCATAATTATATTTTTTTCATTTTGGTTCCTTCATGTTAAAGTTGGTAAAAATTAAAAAAAAAGAACAAAAATAAAAGTTGAACCGATTTAATAAAAAATAGGACAAAAAATTATATTTTTTGCAAATCTCTCGAGTTTTTTGGGTGCTTATATTATTTTATCATGTGATGTAGTCTAATCTTATTTGATTTGCAAAAAATATATTTGAGTTATTTTTTCTTGTTTTTATAATACAATAAAATGTTAACAAAATATAAAAAAGAAAAATTGTTTTATAAAAAAAAAAAATATAGTGTAGCATGTCATGTCATGTTGTTAGTTAAAAGAGGAAGAAATCCCACATTGTTTAGGAACAATGCAAAACTATTCATGAGTCATATATGAAATGAGACTTTATTCATATAAAGATTTCTTTGTCCTTATTAATTGATGATAAAAAAATAGTGTTGTCACTTTAAGTCTTTATAAAGGTTTATTCTCGTAAATTTTAAAAATTGAGAATAGTTTTTAAAAAAACATGGACTAAAACGTGTCTTTTGAATCGACTGACATTTTTGTCCGTAATTAAATTTCTTTTTAGGTATTTTCTTAAATATTTTGCCCTTTTTCTTAATTAAATTATTTTTAGGTATTTTAGATATTTTACCCATTAAAATTGCCTTTTTAAAATTGTAAATGGCAGATTTTCAGGTTTAACCCTCTCCAAATTACATTTGAAATTTAATTTTATATTTTAATTACACTTTATTTGATGTTCTACTTTTAAAAATTAAAATAACATTAATCAATCCAAATATTTATTATCCTCAATTATTTCAATTAAAATATTAATATATTCTTTTTCCTAAAAGAAAATTCTAATGAAAAACGTGATAAATCAGAATGAGTATTTTTAGAAGAAATTTGGTTAACTTTTTTTTAATTTAGATAATCCTTTGCTTTCCTTCAAAATGCTAAAATTTTAATTACCCTAATCAGAAAGAAAGTTACGAGAGGAAGATAAATAAAATTTTAAGATTTAAATATCTTTGTTACCCTTTTATTTTTTACATTATTATATTATAAAAAACTTATGTTTGTAAAAACCACTATATTTAATTATTTATTTTCCTTTCCCAAACAAAAATAATTAAAATTACTTTGCTTTAAAATGATATTTAATTCCTTCTTTTCTTTTACTTATTAATCTAAACATAGTCTAAAATTATAGATAGTCGAGGGACTGCAAGCATAAGTTAAACTAAAACAATCTATGTATAAAATAATCATCTTTATTTTATTTTGAATTTTGAATAAATTTAATTATTTTCACAAATCTTATTATGAAATAATTTTAATTATCAAAAATAAACGTAAAAAAAAATCTTCTTTCTTATCTATTTTTATACTTATTTTTGTAATATTTTGCAAATTTTTATCTTGAGTGAAAAGATACTAATCAAAAGGAGAGAGTAAAATATCCAAATATACCAAAAAATAACAAAATTTACGAAAAAGGGCCGGTTTCTTGAAAATTTACGAAAAATGACCATTTCCTCACAAAACGCTTTCATGTTAGTGCGTTTTGTGGGGAAAAACCAAGCGCGTCCCTAGGGACAAAGTTTTTTGACCGTTGGGCCTCCAACGGTAAAAAAATAAGGCTATAAAAACCCCCAACCCTTTTATTTCTTTCACACTTTAGTCCTTACTCATTCTTTTCTCAAATTCCTCTCAAATTTCTCTTTAAATCTTTGAAACTTTCTCTAAAATTTCAAAATAGTCCTTTAATATTTACAAAAAAGCCCTTTTTTATTTTTTTAATATATTTTTTTTGAAACTTTTAAAATTTTCGATCGTATTACCAATGGCCGGTGAATTAATTCATCTAGACAACAAGCACATCTCCGTTGATCAAATGCAAATGGTAAGTTTTAATTTTAAATTTTCAATATTATTTAATATTTTTTGGTTTTATTCAATTTTAATTAATTTTTATTTTATAATTTTTTAAACAGTCTGTAGATCGGGTGTTGCAATGTTATATTCGCAATATGCATGGTCCCCCATCACCGTTGATCGAGAATTACCCGTGGGAAGCGGGTTTTTGGCACGTGGCCACGATAGGCCGGGGGTTTAAGTTGGAGCCTACTTTGATCAGTGTGTTGATAGAGAGGTGGAGACCCGAGACGCACACTTTCCATCTTTCATGCGGAGAGTGTACCATCACTCTAGAAGATGTGCAGTTGTAGTTGGGATTGCCGGTGGACGGGTCAGTAGTCACCGGGTCCGTAACTTCTACCGATTGGATGGCCGTATGCTACGAGCTTCTCGGTGCCATTCCGAATAACGTTCACGGAGGTCGGATCGAGACGGCCTGGTTACGAGACACATTCTCGAGTCGAATGATGGTTCGATGAAATAGAAAGAATACGGTATGCTCGGGCATACATTCTTGAGATAATTGGAGGTTATTTGATGCCGGACCTGTTTAGAAACCTCGTACACTTGAGATGACTGCTGAAACTTGTTGATTTTAGAGCAGTCGGTGAATTGAGTTGGGGGTCTGCCGTGCTATCGAAGTTGTATCAAGAGATGTGTGGAGCGACGCGGCCGAGTAAAGCAAAAATTGGAGGTTGCCTATCACTACTGCAGTCATGGGCACGGTTTCGATTTCCATTTTTACGTTCTCAACTGGACCACCCATATTCATTCCCACCGATAACGAGGTAAATTTAATGTTATATTTTACAATTATTATGTAGATTTATAGTACAATTGTATGCTAAAAATTTATTTAATTAGGTGGAACCATTCGGTGAGTTATGCTAGAATACCTACCTCGCTTGAAGATATACGGCTTCTATTGGACCAACGGTCAGAATCACAAGTAAGTTTCGAATTTTGTATTTATAATTTTGTATTTCATATTTAGTGTTTAGTATTATGTATATAACTAATATTTTGGTAATGTTAATATAGTTTGAATGGACACCGTACGAGGATTCGGCAATTTGGGCAGTAATTCCGGAAGAGTTCTTGCAAAATCCAAACATTTGGCACGTGAAGGCCCCATTGATCAACTATGCGACCGTGGAGATGCACCAGTCAGATCGGGTTCTGCGGCAATTTGGATTCTGACAACCGATTCCCGTGCCACCTGAGGTGCTCGATGATGAGCACAAGGTGGACTTACTGGCGATTACTGCGGATTGGCCAAGATTTTGGTCAGCATATATCGAGATGTGGGACAACCGGTATGACTATTTACCTATTTGGGAACCGATCGTCGTTCCTGAGTTAGCGTGCGTGCCATAATACATGCCATGGTTTAGGATCCATGGAAGCCGTGTTGTTGTCGGAAGAAGAGAGGTGGCGGCAACCGTCAACAAAGGAACATTCGGGCTCTTTAAATCCAAGGAGAAGGGGTGATAAGACGGGGCCATCAACAACGCCGACCTAGTCACCGGGCCCATCAACAGCGCCTACACAGTCACCGGGCCCATCAATTCAGCCGACGACACCGACATCACAACCTTTAGCCTTTATGCCAGGTGCATACCCTAACCCTTATATGTATCCTAACTCATATATGTTTCCTTTTCTCAGTCTCACCCCAAGTTGGAATGCATGGCCGGGTTCGAGTCTATTCTCGACTACTCTAACTGGCCAACCGATCTTGAAGCCATCGTCACGTGAGGGATCACAAGAGGCGCCGTCGGGGAGCACTTCTTTTTACCAGCCTCCTTCGCCATACGGGATTCAGACACCCTCACTGTGGTTTATGCAAACACCTCCGGGGTCGTTATTTTATCAAGGTGGATCATCCTCGCAACACTCACAACTGCACCCACCGCTGGGAGGAACCGAATCCCTTGAGGTTCCACGACCCTCCGGAAGCTAGAAGAAGGAGGAATCCGATCAGAATCACCGACCACCCCGGTGTGCACTGATTCAACCAAGCATCAACATTGATTCGGATGGGCTTTTTAATTTTAAATTGTAATAAATTTTTTATTTTTTAATAAAATAAAATTTATTTTTATTTGTGTTTGTAATTTAATTTTACTATCTTCACTAAAATAGAAGTTATTTTTTTATACATAATTTAATTTGAATTTTTTAATAAAATAAAAAGTTATTTTTATTTTTGTAATTTAGTTTTAATATATTTAATAAAATAATAGTTGTTTAATTTTTTATTGTAATTTAATTTTAATATCTTTAATAAAATAGAAATTGTTTAATTTTTTATTGTAATTTAATTTTAATATATGTAATAAAATAAGAAGTTTTTTATTTTTATTTTATTGTAATTTAGTTTTAATATATTTAATAAATAAGATGTTGTTTTTATTTTTTATTTTTGTAATTTAGTTTTAATATATTTAATAAAATAAGAAGTTTTTTTGTAATTTAGTTTTAATATATTTAATAAATAAGAAGTTTTTTATTTTTATTTTTGTAATTTAGTTTTAATATATTTAAAAATTTTGACGTTGCAAGACTAAAGCGCGTCCTCGTAGCGTGCTTTCCTAGTTTTTCCCACAAAATGCTCGACGTGGGCGCGCTTTTGTGGAAATTGTTCTTTTCGTAAAATTTCAAGAAATCGGCCATTTTCGTAAATTTTATTATTTTTGGTATATTTGAGTATTTTACCCAAAGAAGAGGTTAATTTAAATTAAAATTTTATAGATTTATCGTTTGATTTAATAAAAGGGTTGATGATTTTTTTAAAACTTTTAAAATTAGTTTTTCTCGTCATTATAATTATTTTAATAAATGTCTATATTAAAATTTTAATCAACATCCAATAATTGTATAAAGAATTTGAAGCCATACAAATTCGTGGGTAAAACATTCTAGTTAATTAAATTACAAAAGTGAATTGTTTCTTCTAGGTTAAATTTTGTTATTAGTCCCTGTATTTTTTTGAATTTATGGATTTGATCATTGTACTTTTTAAATCTATCAATTTTAGTCCTTATACTTTTTTATTTTTGAAATTTTAGTCTCGGCCCAAAAAGTAGCAATTAAATTCGTTCAGTCAAATTCAATTATTGGACAGGTACTATGTGTACAATTGTAGATTTAGTCCATGTTCTTCAGTTCGATCATTCTAAGCCTCTATACTTTTTTAAAATTTGAAATTTCAAACTTGATGCAAATGATAATCGTTGATCCATTAACTAAATTTTTAGTGAGTAATATGTGAAAATAATAAGCCGACATGGCATTACATTTATAACAATATGTTTGGCACATCAAAATTTGAAAATAACAAAACTTAACTAAATGATTTTAACACTTACTATTTGGTTAGAACTAAAATTTTAAAATTTAAAAAGCACATGAACGACTAAAGATAACTAAATTAAAATATAAATACTAAATCCATAACTTTCACAAAGTTTGAAGACTAATAACAAAATTTGACCTTTAATCTATTCGTTATTTCAAATATGGGCAAAGGAGATCCCTTGGGCTATCAACATTCTCCTTATAACATTTTAAAGCTTTATTTTAAATAATTGTTGTCAAATATTCAAACTAAATTTATTTTAAAATTATTCATTACTTTCATTCCAATCAAAATGTCTATCAGACTTTATAAAGAGTAGATCAATGCATTAATCTGTAGATAGATATGATTCTTTCTTTTACACACACTTCTTTAGTTCTTTTTATGGTAAAAAAGATTAGCCCCTCGGAATAATAGTGAAGATTTAATTAAAGTTTCCCCTTGGTTTAGGGACCATACATAATTAGGGTTAATTTACTAAAATATACCAATTTTAAAAAAATTATGGAAAATGGCTGAAAATTTAATTATTTACCGGTAAGGGCCATTTCCCCCGAAAATGAGTCCACGTCAGTGCGTTTTCAGGGGATGAATCAGAAAAGTGCGTCCACGAGAGCGCGCTTTGTGCCACATCAGCCAAAAACGCATCCTTGAGGGTGCGCTTTGCTGATGTGGCAAAAGCGCTCCCTGGTGGAGGCGCTTTTGCCCTTCACCCCCGATGGGCTTTTCAGTTGTTTTTAGTGTTAGGTTATGGGTTTTTAGGGTTTTAGGGCTACGATTTAGAGATTTTTAGGGTCTTAGAGTTTATGGTTTGTAGGGAAAAATTAATGGACTAAATTTTAGGGTTAATTAATTAAAATAATTTTAAGTTTAGGGTTTTGGAAAAAATATATCAGCAAAATAAAAATTATTTGAATTTTTTTATAGTAGTATCTGGTAAGATAATTTTGAGAAGACGTTTTTGAACAAATAGTGACCAAAACGCTTCAAACAGATATCTTGTCGAGAAAAGTCTTGAAAAAAGCTCCCACGTGGGCGCTCTTTTGCTACTGATAGTCTCGGCAAAATAATTTTGAGAAGATGTTTCGAACAAACAGTGACCAAAATGCTTCAAGCGGGATGCACTATCGACAAAAAATCTTGAAAAAGCTCTCATGTGGACGCTCTTTTGCTACGATAGTCTCGGCAAAATAATTTTGAGAATCGTTTCTAACAAATAGTGACCAAAACTCTTCAAGCAAGATGCATTGTCGACAAAATCTTGAAAAAAGCTCCCACGTGGACGCTTTTTGCTCTGATGAGTCTCGGCAATCCTTAGACTATAAATCGCCTAAATTTCATTCTCAGATTGCATAACGAAATTGAGGCAAAAGTAAAATAAAAACTGAAGATGAATGAAAGTATTATTGTATTATTTACTATGATGGTGAGGTTTGTGACACCGAAAATGGTATTTTTTTATTGGAGAACACAACGCGAATGGGTTTTAATCGAACATAGATTTAATAGAACTTCGCAAAAGAATTAGGCGTAAAATCTTCGGAACAATGCCAATGAAAGTTCAGTCTATTAAGTATAGATTTTGCGCTTCAATTGATCCGGTAAAATATGACTCATTTAACATCAAAGGTCCTCAGAGCTTGGAGGTAATGGTGGAGACTCATCTTGCCAGTGAATCACCCTATCTTGAGGTATATATACAATTTTCATCGCCAAGTGATCTTCCTTCGACTTCAACATTTACTACTATCCGAGGGGAATACACGACCCCAAGATGACACTCTGTTAGTGGGAGGCAGAATACGAAAGCGCCCGTGTTTGGTGGTAGTATGGAAAACACAACCCCTGCACGACACTCAGTTGGTGGATGGGACATGCATATCCTTCCTTTGACGTTCGATGCTAGAAATACATATTGGGGAACGTCATCAACTTCTAGTGGTTGGAAATCCACATATGATTGTGAACGTTACGAAAGTTAAAAAGGGATAATGTACTCCCTATGACATCCACCGGCGAGGGGCCCTCGTTCGTTGCAGATGATGGTATGTTAGATGATGAGTCCGATGTTGATCTGCCTCGAGAACCCGGACCTGATGGTGCAGAAGTTGCATTATTTTTTGAACCGAAGCCTGTTTCAACCGTACCTGAAGATGTTGAAGGCGGTTCAGATGAAGAAGAATAAGATCCACGATTCAGGGCGTACTCCCCTCCAGCCCACATGCATAATGTCAATCTATCTCAAGACGATGCATTAGAGTTTCCTGAACTACCACACAGAACACGTGACCGTACAAGTTCGTCGTTAGATTCGGGTGAATTAGAAGTTGGTAAAGAGTTTTCCAACAAGGATAGTTTTCTTGGTGCATTGAAATAATATAACATTAAGAACGGGGTTAACTACAACGTGGTTAAATCTAAACTCCATAAGTACGAGGCCAAGTGTGCAGTACAAGACGGAACATGTTCATGGAAAATCATGACCTTGTTGAGGAAAAGGACAGGCTTGTGGGAGATTAAAAAGTACAAAGGTCCACATACACGTCTTGCCGGTACAGTATCACTAGGTGTTCAAGGTTTTTGAATAATACTTGTAACACCCTGAATTAGGGGTTATTTGTAATTTAAATAAATTCCATGTGGACTTTAAGAAATAAATAAATATGATTTTATTTAGCATGATTTAGGGTCTAGAAATAACCCTGATTTAGGTTGGATTTGGGTTTAAAAAAAAAATTTAAAGTACTTAAAAGGAGGAAGTTGGGGAATAGGGTTAAATAAAATTTAGGAGGAACATGACACAAGAATGGGCTTGGTGCAGTGGCTTGGTGCGCCTAAGAGAGTTCTTGGGGCGTTCGAGCCACGGCAGGAACAAGGGGGAATGTTTTTTTCCTTGTGGGCTTTTTGGGTGTTAGGCCTAGGAAGGCCTTATAATTAAATCAGGGGGCTCATTGACATGAAAGGCGGTGGGCGGAGTGGCTGGGCGCCACTTAAGGGTGTTGACACGGAGGTCTCGAGTTGAAACGCAAGGGATGCAAGGTGTGTTGTTTTGGGCTTTTGCGTTAAAGGGAAGAGGTCAAGCAGGGCTTATAATTAAAAGGTGAAGGCTTATGTCATGAAAGTTTAATGGGAGAAGTGGCAAAGGCCGTTGGAGAGAGTGGGGTGCGGTGAGGTCTCGGGTTCGAGACATGAAGGATGCAATGGAGCATTTTTTTAGGCTTTGGCGTTGGAAGGAAAAAGGGCCCGATTATAAAGGCTTTATAAATAAGTGGAGAGGATTTGACATGAAAGTTGGGTTGGAAGAGTTGGTGCAGGCGCTTAAGGGAGGTCAGCATGGGGTTCGAGTTGAACCCGTGCCTTGCATTGTTTTATTTTTCTTCCCTAACTTCTTGGCGTGAGGAAAGCGAATTGGCGACAATTAGGACTCTTAAATTGATAAGAGATAAGGCATATTTTTTGCTCATAATCAATGGAAGAGGAGAATGTTAGTGTTTTATTTTCTATTAAATTGTTGAAGGATTAGAAGATTAAAGCTAGATTTATTTTGTGATAATTCAAGGCTGGAAATTATCACAAAATAAAGAGAATTAACCAACATTGGGACTCCTTGGGTGTTCTTAATCGATTTTCATACAAGAAAGAATAGAAAAACTCCAACAACAAATTTCTTTTCTTCTCCAAAATTTCTGCTTGAAACCCCTTTGTTGCATTGCTCAAGTTATCAAAAAATTCCACTTCTCTTCCCTTCCACAAGCTGAATATAACCCTCAAAAGAGAAAATTTACAAGAAACTTCTTCTTCTTCCTCTCTTCCTTGTCTTTGCCAAAATCTCCCTTAAACTCTTAGCCAAAATTGCTTAGAAAATTCCAGCACTATTATTTTCCTTAGCCAATACACCTTCCTCCTTCACAAAATTTCCAGCCCTTCCAATCGTGCATTAGGCGAATATCATATCTCCAAACTAGGTGCTGCCAATTTTTCAATAAGTGTGGTAAGGATAATCATCTCTTTGGAATTAAAATTATGGCCTACGATTAGTATTAACTTGATTAAAACCAATTGTAGGGAAGTTTTGGACTTTACTTTCAAGGGACTAATAAAGGCTTGGATTTGTTAGGAAATCAAATCCGTTTAAGGTAAGTCCCTTTGATACTACTTGGTTTGGCCGAATAGGCCTAATGTCCCTAATTATATTAATGGCTAATTATAGGTTAAGAGATCTAACGTTATAGATCGGCTTTTCGGGATCTAGGAGTTCCGGTAGAAAAAGGTGTGTAAAATCTCAATACACACTTTATTAATTTCATGACTTTATTGTTTGCTTTAATCTTTTGGTTATGATATGCTTGTGGGCTTAAACATGGATTCCGGGTAAGTCCCCTAATTTGCAATTTTGATATACGATTTGCATGCCATCACATGATATTAAATGCTATGACATGAAATTTGATAATTGATGTATAAGCATGTGGTGGTGGGATTGATGAGAGGAGGGGACGATTTATGGATATGTCGCCGTGGTTTTGACCACACGATGGGTTGGCCCCATCGATTATTTTGTGACTTTAAGTCATCGATGGTTTTGACCACAAGATGGGTTGGCCCATCGATTTTTGTGACCTATGGTCATCGGTGGTTTTGACCACAACGTTTGAATATTTGTGACTAAGTCCGGTGGTTTGGTACCACCAATGGTTTTGACCACACTTGATTATTTGTGACCTATGGTCATCGGTGGTTTTGACCACACGATGGGTTGGCCCCATCATTTAAATTGTGACTTTAAGTCATCGATGGTTTTGACCACACGGGTAGAAAAGGAGTATGGATGGCTAGTTGGGTTGCATGTGCATGTTTAATTAATAAATTGTGTATGAGTTGTATTTTTTAGGAGGGATTTACACACCGAGTCTTGGTGACTCACCCTTTCCTTAACATTTTGTAGATGAGTAGATCACGGGATGGGCCGGAGAGGACTCGGCGGCCATGCCATCATTGGATTTGAAATCTCTGTTTTAGTTAATCATGTTTATTTTCCTAAGTCTTTTATTTTGGGATTGTAACAAGGCCGCTATTTATTTTGTGGATGTTATTTTATTTATTTTGCTTATGTTATGTTACAAATGAAATTTTCAATTGATAAGTAACCTTAAAGATTAATTTTCAAACTTAATAAATTTCTACGGGTTTTTAAAAGATGTTACTATCGGGTAACAAAATAAACTAAGTCAACTATCACTTTGATGATTTTAAAATGATACATGATCAATGTTTTCAAAAGGGTTTATAAAGCCCAACTGTATTTATAAAAAGGCCCAACTGAGTTTTCAAACCCCGTTTTAAATACCTTAGCCAAATTTAATCGAATTTTCACCCAACTTTCAAATTGGCCCAAAATATTTTACCCAGTGACATACCAGATCCGGTCAGGACTCATGGGCCGGGTTTGGGGTGTTACAAAATTGGTATCAGAGCCCGGTTCAAAACTCGGCTGTGGGGGGCCCAAGGCCCAAAATATTTGGTTTTTGGATAGTAGGCCTTATTATAATGTTTGAGAAATTATTTTTGGCATGAACAGCATGGCACCGAGTCTCCGGCACCTATCCGCCCAGGTAAGTACCTCTATCACTTTTCGTGAATTCTTTTGACGTGGGATAGAAGAGTAAAATGGGAACGTAGACTACTAGAGTAGAACTGTGAACCTTAGGACTAGTATACCCCAACTATGCATAAGATTTAATAATTACCTAAACAACCTCATGAGTTGTCACTAAGCAAAGGATGTGGCAATCGTTATCGCATGTCTAGGATTGGATTCGGTGGGGCCTGGTATTTAAGCAGTCCTCGTGACTCACCTCCTACTCACTTGAATCCTACACAGTGCGTAGTAATCTGTTCATCCTAATGAGACGACACACTCACTGCTTAACTCGATAACTAAAACCCGAAAGGGATGGCCGTTTATTTTGAAATAATTAAAACCTTGTTTTTAAAAAAAGAAAAAAACAAAAAAACCAAAATACCCTCGGTTGAAAAGTGACCAAAATACCCCAACTTGTAAATTACCAAAATACCCTCCGTAGGGAAATTTTTTTTTTTTAAATAGAAATTTTCAAGATATCCTTCTTTTGTAAAATCACTTAGAACCCAAATTTTGAAAAGTCATTTTGTGAAAATTCCCTGATTATGTAAAATTACTAAAATACCCTTAGGGGTAAAATTATGAAAACACCCTTGATTTACGATATACCCAAAATACCCACAGTTTTAATCAAATATTTCATCACATAAAAAGTGCTCAAAAACCTTAAATTGCAAAAACGTTGAAATTTTAGAAATTACAAAATTGCCCTAACCTACAAAATTACCGAAATACCACGACTTTCAAAATTTTGCAACATCAACTGTTTTTGGAAAATACAATTATCAAAAGAGCCCTCAAAGTTTTACAACTTTTTGAAACATCCTGATTTATCAAATTTTACAAATTCACCCTGATTTGTGAAAAATTACCAAAATGCCCCTGAGTTTCAAAGTCACCGAAAGACCCCCGAATTTTAAAATTTTTCAAAATACCCCAGGAAATTAAGAGTTTTAAAATAATTTTTGATAAAATCATCCGAGAACCTATATTTTTGAAAAATTACGAAAATACCCCTGTAGGACAAATTACGAAAATACCCCCGGGTAGTGGAAAAACAATCACCATGAAAGCAACAACATCTCTTTGAATGAATGAAAGACTGTGTGTTTGTTTGATTACGAAAGAACCACTTCTAAAACTCCTATCATAAAATTTCTTCGCGGATAACCAAGTGAAACTAAGGTATTGATACATAAAAAATTCTTAAACAGATAAATGCGATCGTTAGAATGAGTTCAAGAGGTCGTGGACGTCTGCCTCGTGGCCGTGGTAGAGGTAGGATGACCCTGTCGGAGCCCGCGAGGTCCGATCATGGGTCCGGAAATGAGATGTCGGATCTACCGACACCGAAAACTGAGTTTCAAGACCATACGGGTGGTAATGACGTAGTATCTCAGGCGGTGCTACAGGTGTTGGAATGAGTAGTGAGGTTTGGCGCGTGCGAGAACCCGTAAATCGTGGTGAACGACTCGCTAATCTGAGCGAAGTATTCGGAGGAGTTTAGGAGTGGCACCTAGTCTGTGGAATATTGGTTAGAGTCTACGGAAAGGATTATGGGTGACTTGGATTTCACCCACGAGAGAAGTTAAAAGTATCATCTCTCCTTGGGATGAGTCCTATCGGTGGTGGCTCACCGTAAGGGATGGAATAGTGGCGAAAACCTTACTTGGGAATTTTTCGAGGAGCCTACCAAAAGAAGTATATTGGAACCCGGTATGTAGACGCTCGGAGGAAGGCTTTCTTGAACTGGTTCAAGGAAATAAGTCGATGGCGAATATGAGGCCAAGTTCTTAGATTAAGTAGATATGCTCGTGGTATTGTGGTACCGAGCATGAGTACTGTGTCGATTTGAAGATGGCCTTAGAGATGAACGAGGATGATGATAGCTCCACAACAGAAAGGGAGTTCGCGGTCTTGGTGGAGAAATCTAAAGTTCTTTGAGGAGTAAGACAATCAGATTAGACGGAACCAGATAGAAATTGGAATAAGAGGAGCTCGGAACCATCGAGTTCTCCGTAATCGAAAAGAGGTCAAGGTTTGGTGGGTGGGATCAAGCTGCTGAGCTGCTTCTTGCTAATCCTCAATGGCCATACGGTGTGATAAGTGTGACAAGTTTCACAAGGGAGTGTTGGAATGGTAATCGTGGATGCTTTGAATGTGGGTCTATGGAGCATCGGGTTAGAGACTATCCAAAGAAGGCGGCTAAGTGAAACGGAAGGTCGAGGATCGTGCACCGAATGAAGGGATAACCAACAACCACGGAGGGTCGAGGTGCGACTAGGGATAATGCAAATGGTAGCAGGCGTGGCGAGGTCTTTGAAGGTCAGAGGCGAGGCAACCAAGGTTGGTTTATGCAATTGGCCGTCACGAGGAGGAAGATGTGCGGATGTGACAACGGTACGTTCCTTAATTCGAATACACTTAATTACTTTAATTATTGTAGAGTTTTCTTGTTTTACTAGGAAGTGCACGAAACCTTGGTTGTGAACTTAGAGATTGTGTCTAGGAAGCATGATAATTCTTTAAGATCGAGTGCACAAAGATAGCATAGTCGATGAGTAAAGATGTACTGGTTATTCGTTAGTAAGTAATTTGAGGACGAAATTATTTTTAAGGGGTAAAAGCGTAACACCACGAATTAGGGGTTATTTGTAATTTAAATAAATTCCATGTGGACTTCAAGAAATAAATAAATATGATTTTATTTAGCATGATTTAGGTCTAGAAATAACCTCGATTTAGGTCGGATTTGGGTTTAAAAAATTTTAAAGTACTTAAAAGGAGGGAAGCTGGGAATAGGGTTAAATAAAATTTAGGAGGAACATGACACAAGAATGGGCTTGGTGCAGGTGGCTTGAGTGCGCCTAAGAGAGTTGCTAGGGGCGTTCGAGCCACGAGAACAAGGGGAATGTTTTTTCCTTGTGGGCTTTTTGGGTGTTAGGCCTAGGAAGGCCTTATAATTAAATCGAGGGCTTATTGACATGAAAGGCGGTGGGCGGAGTGGCACAGGGCGCCACTTAAGGGTGTTGACACGGAGGTCTCGAGTTGAAACATAAGGGACGCAAGGTGTGTTATTTTTGGGCTTTTTGCGTTAAAGGGAAGAGGTCAAGCGGGCTTATAATTAAAAGGTGAAGGCTTATGTCATGGAAGTTTAATGGGAGAAGTGGCAAAGGCGTTGGAGAGAGTGGGGTTGCGGTGAGGTCTCGGGTTCGAGACATGAAGGATGCAATGGAGCATTTTTTAGGCTTTGGCATTGGAAGAAAAAAGGGCCCAGATTATAAAGGCTTTATAAATAAGTAGAGAGGATTTGACATGAAAGTTGGGTTGGAAGAGTTGGTGCAGGCGCTTGGGGAGGTTGTAGCATGGGGTTCGAGTTCAACCCGGGCCTTGCCTTGTTTTATTTTTCTTCCCTACTCTTTGGCGTGAGGAGAGCGAATTGGCAGCAATTAGGACTCTTAAATTGATAAGAGATAAGGCATATTTTTTGCTCATAATCAATTTGGAAGAGGAGAATGTTAGTGTTTTATTTGCTATTAAATTGTTGAAGGGATTAGGAGATTAAAGCTAGATTTATTTTGTGATAATTCAAGGCTGGAAATTATCACAAAATAAAGAGAATTAACCAACATTAGGACTCCTTGTTCTTAATCGATTTTCATACAAAGAAAGAATAGAAAAACTCAAAGAACAAATTTCTTTTCTTCTCTCCAAAATTTCTGCGAAACCCTTTGTTGCATTGCTCAAGTTATCAAAAAATTCCAGCTTCTCTTCCCTTCCACAAGCTGAATATACCCCTCAAAAGAGAAAATTTACAAAGAAACTTCTTCTCTTCTTCCTCTCTTCCTTGTCTTGCCAAAATCTCCTTAAACTCTTAGCCAAAAATTGCTTAGAAAATTCCAAAGCACTATTATTTTCCTTAGCGAATACACCTCCTCCTTCACAAAATTTCCAGCCCTTCCAATCGCGTATTAGGCGAATATCATATCTCCAAACTAGGTGCTGCCAATTTTCAATAAGTGTGGTAAGGATAATCATCTCTTTGGAATTAAAATTATGGCCTACGATTCAGTATTAACTTGATTAAAACCAATTGTAGGAAGTTTTCGACTTTACTTTCAAGGGACTAATAAAGGCTTGAGATTTGTTAGGAAATCAAATCATTTAAGGAAGTCCCTTTGATACTACTTGGTTTGGCGAATAGGCCTAATGTCCCTAATTATGTTAATGGCTAATTATAGGTTAAGAGATCTAACATTATAGATCGGCTTTTCGGGATCTAAGAGTTACGGTAGAAAAAGGTGTGTAAAATCTCAATACACACTTTATTAATTTCATGACTTTATTGTTTGCTTTAATCTTTTGGTTATGATATGCTTGTGGGCTTAAACATGGATTAGGGTAAGTCCCCTAATTTGCGATTTTGATATCGATTTGCATGCCATCACATGATATTAAATGCTATGACATGAAATTTGATAATTGATGTATAAGCATGTGGTGGTGGGATTGATGAGAGGAGGGGACGATTTATGGACTGTCGCCAGTGGTTTTGACCACATGATGGGTTGGCCCCATCAGATTGTTTTGTGACTTTAAGTCATCAGTGGTTTTGACCACAAGATGGGTTGGCCCCATCAGATTTTTGTGACCTATGGTCATCGATGGTTTTGACCACAACGTTTGAATATTTGCGACTAAGTCCCGGTGGTTTGGTACCACCATGGTTTTGACCACACTTGATTATTTGTGACCTATGGTCATCGGTGGTTTTGACCACACGATGGGTTGGCCCCATCATTTAAATTGTGACTTTAAGTCATCGATGGTTTTGACCACACGGGTAGAAAAGGAGTATGGATGGCTAGTTGGGTTGCATGTGCATGTTTAATTAATAAATTGTGTATGAGTTGTATTTTTTGGAGGGATTTACACATGAGTCTTGGTGACTCACCCTTTCCTTAACATTTTGCGAGATGAGTAGATCGCGGAGATGGAGCCGAGAGGACTCGAGGCCCATGCCATCATTGGATTTGAAATCTCTGTTTTAGTTAATCATGATTATTTTCCTAAGTCTTTTATTTTGGGATTGTAATAAGGCCGCTATTTATTTTGTGGATGTTATTTTATTTATTTTGCTTATGTTATGTTACAAATGAAATTTTCAATTGATAAGTAACCTTAAAGATTAATTTTCAAACTTAATAAATTTCTACGGGTTTTTAAAAGATGTTACCATCGGTAACAAAAATAAACTAAGTCAACTATCACTTTGATGATTTTAAAATGATACATGATCAATGTTTTCAAAAGGGTTTACAAAGCCCAACTGTTTTTATAAAAAGGCCCAACTGAGTTTTCAAACCCCGTTTTAAATACCTTAGCCAAATTTAATCGAATTTTCACCCAACTTTCAAATTGGCCCAAAATATTTTACCCAGTGACATACCAGATCCGGTCAGGACTCATGGGCCGGGTTTGGGGTGTTACAATACTGATATTACATAATGTTGCATTATTTAATGTACTTCGTTGATAGGTGTTTCACAATATCACCCGAAGATGGATTCAGAGATGTTGGCTGACTTAATAATACCGACGGTGAAGGCGGATCCCAAGACTACAGTGCCGGCCTTAATTGGTAATATTCGTAGCCAATTGGGGTACACGCCCTCTTACTAGAAGACTTGGATAGCTAGTTGCATCATCGGTGGGACGCTTCATATAATAAAGTGTGGCAGTGGTGTCAGGTGCTGGAGAGATATATCCCAGGCAGCATAACAAACCTTGAAACGAAACTGGCATACTACAACGATCGATTGCTCCATGGATGCCAAGTGCTCAAGCGTCTGTTCTGGACATTTAAGCAATGTCGAGACGCATTTCTGTACTGCAAGCCATTGGTACAAATTGACGGTACCTTTATGTATGGTAGATATACGCATCGACTATTGCTAGCTATGGCACAGGATGACAGTGGGAGAATCCTTCCAACTGTGTTTGTAATAACACCGGGGGAGTCAGCTAATGACTGTGATTTCTTTCTATCTAGGTTAAGGAGGCATGTCTGCCCTCAACCTGATATATGCGTTACATCGGATCGGGGCCCTAGAATTCTAGCCGCAATAGAGCGACAGGGAAGCTTGTGGCATTGCACACACCATCGATATTGCCTAAGGCATGTTGCATCCAACTACCACTGGCAACATCGATCTACAAGTGAACGATGACAAGTGACCAACATGGGTATGTAATATCTATTAATATAATTTCATTTGTAATATTCAATTTATTCTTAATTGAAGAGTGGTATGTAATATTCGCTATAAACTTATATTGGCAGGGCACGAGATCAATAAGGACCGTTTTCACGAGATGTTGGCGAGTTTGTGCTAAGTTAACGAAGAAGGCACAAATGACCTACGTAATATACCTTTCAAACAGTGGACACAAGCATACGACGGTGGCCTACGATATGGTCATATGACCTCAAACCTGGCCGAATGCATAAATTCTGTTCTAAAAGGAACGCATCATTTTCCAATAACATCAATTGTACGAGAGACATATTTTCATTTAGCGACACTATTTCCGAAGCGAGCAGCGAGTTATAAAGGCCAAATGCAAAGAGGCCATGTATGGTGCGCGAAGGTATTGCGAGAAATTAATAAGGGGAAGGCACGGGCCAACGCCATGCACACAGTGTGTCACAATCGCGACAACCTATGGTTTCATGTCACGGAGTTTGACAGACCGAGCCAAGGTATTGTTGGCGGGCAATATCGTGTACACTTGAGAAATAAGACCTACGACTGTGGGATATTTGATGCACTTCATTACCCATGCGCTCATTTACTTGCGGCTTGTCAAAATCTCTGTCTGGATCCCATGAGCTATGTCGACGAAGTGTATAAAATAGAAAACATGTACAACGTGTAGAGACACGTATTCCCACCAGTCCCAGATGAACGTAAGTGGCCGTCTATATCGCTTGCTCTGTATAAGCTGTTACCGAATAAAGAATTGCGGCGCAAACCAAAAGGTCGACCTTGCTCGACTAGAATACGCAACAATATGGATATCTGAGAAACGGCCAACCAACGGAAGTTATACGGATGGTATAGGAACCCAGGCCATACATCTCGCTTGTGTCCAAATCGAAATAGTTGATAGTCTTCTTAGCATTTTTGTCTCTTGGTGGCTATGAAAATTCTTTCAATTTCTTGATGAAAATGGTGAACTTTTGTAGAAAGACTAAGTTGCAAAACAAAATAAAAAATAAAAAATAAATTACAAATAAAAATAAAAAATAATTTTTATTTTATTAAAGATATAAAAATAAATTACAATAAAAAATAAACAACTTTTATTTTATTAAAGATATAAAAATTAAATTACAATAAAAAATAAATAACTTTTATTTTATTAAAGATATAAAAATTAAATTACAATAAAAAATAAACAACTTTTATTTTATTAAAGATATAAAAATAAATTACAATAAAAAACAACTTTTATTTTATTAAAGATATAAAATTAAATTACAATAAAAATAAAAAAATTATTTTATTAAAGATATAAAATTAAATTACAAAAAATTATTTTATTAAATATATAAAATTATATAAAATTAAATTACAATAAATAATAAATAACTTTTATTTTATTAAAGATATAAAATTAAATTACAAAAAAATAAACAACTTTTATTTTATTAAAGATATAAAATTAAATTAAAAAAGTAAACATCTTTTATTTTATTAAAGATATAAAATTAAATTACAATAAAAATAAACAACTTTTATTTTATTAAATATATAAAATTAAATTACAATAAAAAATAAAAAAATTTATTTTATTAAATATATAAAATTAAATTACAATAAAAAATAAAAAAAGCAGTCGAAATCAATGTTGGTGCCAGTCGGAATCAATGTTGGTGCTAGTCGAAATCAGTGCGGCATTGGGGTGGTCGACGGTTACGCGCTGGATTCCTCCTTCTTCTAACTTCCGGTGGAGGTTATGGAACCTCCGGCGGGGATTCTGGTTCCTCCAGCAGGGGGTCTGGTTGTGGGTGTTGGGAGGATGACCCACCTTGATAAAATAATAACTGGAGAGATGTTTGCATAAACCATGGTGTAGGTGTTTGAATCCCATAAGGTGAAGGAGACTGGGAAAAAGAAGAACTCCCCGACGGCGCCTCGTGCGATCCCTCATGCGACGGAGCCTCAAGATCGGTGGCGGTCGAGTAGTCGGGAGCGGACTCGAGCAGGGCCATGCATTCCAACCTGCCATGGGACTGGGAAAAGAAAACATATAAGGGTTAGGATACATAAAAGGGCTAGGATACGCACCTGGCATAATCTGAAAAGGCTGTAATGTGGGTGTCGTCGGCTGATGTGTTGGGCCCGGTGACTATGCGGGCGCTATTGACGAGCCCGGTGGTTCTATCGGCACTGTTGATGGTCCCGTCTCATCACCCATTCTCCTTGGATTTAAAGGGCTCCATCGTTCCCTGTGTTCATGAAGTTGCCGTCACTTCTCCTCTTCAGACAATAAATACGGCTTGCCATAGATCCTAAACCATGGCATGTATTCTGGCACGCACGCTAACTCAAGAATGATGATCGGTTCTCGAGTAGGTATATAATCATACCGATTCTCTCACATTTTGATATATGCTGACCAAAATCTTAGCCAATCCGTATGCAACTGCCGTAAGTCAATTTTGTGCTCATCATCGAGCACCTCATGTGCCACGGGAATCGGTTTTCAGAATCCAAATCGACACAAAACTCGATCTGACTAGTGCATCTCCACGGTGGCATAGTTGATCAATGGGACATTCACATGCCAAATGTTCAGATTTTGAAAGAACTCTTCCGGAATTACTGCCTGAATTGCCGGATCCTCGTATGGTGTCCATTGAAACTATATTAACATGATAAAAATATTGTTATATACATAATACTAAATACTAAATATGAAATACTAAATTCTAAATATGAAATATGAAATGACTATTTTATTACGAAAATATATTTTATTTAATACTTACTTGTGATTCCGATCGTTGCTCTAATAGAAGCCATATATCTTCAAGCGAGGTAGGTATTCCAACATAACTCGCCGAATGGTTCCACCTAATTAAATAGATTTTAGCATACAATTATATTTTAAATCTAGGTAATAATTGTAAAATCTAATATTAAATTTACCTCGTTATGAGTAGGAATGTATATGGGTGGTCGACTCGAGTACGTAAAAATGGAAATCAAAATCGTGCCCATGATTGCAATAGTGATAGGCAACCTCTGATTTTCGCTTTATTCGACCGCGTTGCCCCGCACATCTTCCGATACAATTTTACTAGCACGGCAGACCCCCAACTCAATTCACCGGCTGGTCTAAAATTAACGAGTTTCAGCAGCCACCTCAGATATATGAGGTTTCGTGACAAGTCTGGCATCAGATAGCCTCTAATCATCTCAAGAATGTATGCCCGAGCATACCGTATTCTTTCTATTTTGGTCGAATCATTATTCGGCTCCGGGAATGTGTCTCGTAACCAACCCATCTCGATCCGACCTCTGTAAATTTTATCCAAAATAGCACCCAAAAGCTCGTAGCATACGACTGCCCAATCACCAAAAGTTACGAACTCGGTGACTACGTACCCATCCACTCGACAATCACAATTGCAAATGCACGTCTTCCAAAGTGATAGTACACTCTCCTCATGGAAGATGGAAAATGTGTGTCTCGGGTCTCCACCTCTCCATCAACGCATTGATTAACTTTGGGTCCAACTTGTATCCCCGGCCTATCGTGGCCACGTGTCAAAAACCCGCTTCCCGCAGGTAATTCTCGTTCAATGGTGATGGCAGACCAGGCATATTGCGAATATAGCATTGCAACTCCCGATCTACAGACTGTTTAAAAAATTATAAAATAAAATTTAATTAAAATTGCATAAACTTAAAAAATATTAAATAGTATTGAAAAATTAAAATTAAAACTTACCATTGTCATTTGATCGACGGAGATGTGTTTATTGTCGAGACGAATTAATTCTCCGGCCATTGCTAATACGATCGAATATTTTAAAATTTATCAAAAAAATATATTTCAAAAGAATTTAAAAAAGGGTTTTTTTTTGTAAATATTAAAAGACTATTGTAAAATTTGAGAGGAAGTTTCAAGGAATTTAAGAGAAATTTTAGAAGAATTTGAGAGAAAGTTGAGAGAAAAATGAATAATTAAGGACTTTGGTGTGAAAAAAATAAAAGGGTGGGGGTGTACAAGCCCATTTTTGCCCGGCCCACTAAGACCCAACTACCTAAACCCATTCTACAACCTTAGACCCAAATCTATCCCAAACCCCGAAGCCCAAAATTTAGCCCAATACCTTAAAACAATCAGAAAAGAACAAAAATAAAACCCTAGCCACTCCTAACCCTAGGCGCCGCCCTAACATTGCTAAAACTGCTGCCACCGCCATTGTCCCATCAGCACCACCCTCCACTTGCTCCACTTGCACCTGCATGGATAAAAGAAGAAAAGACCGCATAAAATAGTTAAAAATCATGTAAAAAATGGCTATATAAAGCCAAGCAAAAGCCAATGTAAAGGGGAGATGATTATCGAATAAGAAACAGAGAGATTAAAAAAAACAGGCAAAAATTATCAATACAAAACGCCTGATTTCGAATACAAACACCAATACACTCAAACATACAAGCAACAAATACCACAGAGCAGATTAAATCGCATAAAGGTCGCTTCGACTTCTCTATTTTCTTGTTTTCGAAACTGCCATATCCAAGCTATTTCCATTCCTTTTTTTTTTAAAAATTATACATATACGCACACATATGCATACACTAAGTATAAAAAAATGGGAAGTTTTTTACCAGAAACGTCGCCGCGTATGGCGGCAGAGGAGCACCGAAATTCCCACCGGAGACCAGGCCCTGCAGAGAAAGAAAACAAAGGGTTAAGTTTTTTTAAAAAACGACGTCGTTTTGGGACTGGCTTTCAACTCCAAAATAATGTCGTTTTTCCCTCAGGATCTGCGTGTTGACCCGAACCGTCTCATGATCCGTGTGTTCTAAGACCAATGGTCTATTTGTTGTTTTAATCCTTCTGCTTTTTCAGCTCTTTTCAATTAGATCTTTTTTATTTTTAAATCTGGCCCAAAGGTTTTATATTTATTTTAATTTGGTCCCTTCTGAGACGCCGCGTTTTAGAAGGATAGGATAATTTCCTTTTTGGTCCCCCTCCCTTCACGAGCGTTACAAATTAATCCTCCGCCTCATTTTTCATTCTCGATTTGCACCCAAAATTTTGTCCTGATTTTAATTCAGTCCTTTTAATTCTTTTTGTTATTTTATTAAAAATTAATTTAATATCCCTATATTATTATTATTATTATTATTATTATTATTATTATTCTCCTTTTATTATTATTATTATTATTATTATTATTATTATTGTTATTATTTTTATAATTATATTTTCTTGTATTATCATTACTATTATTTTTTATTTTTCTACCTTATTATTATTATTATTATTATTATTTTATTTTATTTTATTTTATTATTATTTTTTGCATTATTTTTATTATTATTATTATTATTATTATTATTATTATTATTATTATTATTATTATCATTACCACTACTATTATGATATTATTATTTTATTTATTTATTTTACTATTGTCTATTATTATTACTATTTATTATTATTATTATCATTAATCAACATTATTTTTGTCACTATTATTTCTTACCACTACTATTGATATTAGTATTATTATTATTATTACTATATTTGTATCTATATTTATTTTCTTAGTTTAATACTATTATTATTTATTTAATTCATCTATTTATACTTATATTATTTCACATATATTTCTATTTTCACTCATATTATTATCATATTTTATATATTTCTACTTACATTTATATATCAATATTATTTTCATTATCACTATTATTATCATTATTATTATTTTTCTTTTCTTTTCTTCTCGTAAAACTTTCATCTTGCCATTTATCATTTTGTTTCCTATTTATTATCATTTAGCTTATTGGTTTTATTCATTTATTCTATTTTCGTTTTATTATTGTCATTTGTATTTAATGCATTTATTCTTGCTAGCATCGTAACTCACTTTTTGCATTTTGTTACAAATTCTTGCTGCATTTTTATCCGATACATTAAGTTTTAAAATAACCGATATTTCATATTAAAGATTCGAGGAAATCGAGCCCTAACTTACTGGGTTCCAATTTTTCTCATTCAATCTGAATAACGGGATATCCCTTTTAAATCGCAATACAAGTTTTGAATAAAATACTTGTTTTTGAAAATTCGATGTGTTGTGCCCCAACTTACTGGCCATGACATCTAGATACCCCGAGATAGGTTTTTTTTAAATAAAGGTAATATTCCGTATTTGGAATTTCGAGAAATCGAGCCCTAACTTACTGAGTTCCGGTTTCTCATTTGACAAATGACAGAATATCCTCTTCAAACTTAAATTCGAGTTCTAAAGTCAAAAGACAAGCTCAGTTTCGGGAACCCAAAGTGTCGTACCCTAACTTACTGGGTATGATATTTTATCTTTTCGAAATAAGAGGATCTTATCATCCATTTTGATTTGTTCAAGTTTTAAAAATAAAAGAGGATTGTATTTTCAAATCTTTTCGAATTTTCAAAATTAAGACCTTAGATAATCAATTAGGTACCAATTTTGGGCGTATCGAGGGTGCTAACCCTTCCTCGTGCGTAACTCGACTCCCGAACCCATTTTTTGAATTTTGTAGACCGAAATTGTTGTTTTGATAAATCAAATTGTTTATTAAAAACAACTGCTTTTCGAGGTGATCCGATCACACCTCAGCAAAAAGGATTGGTGGCGACTCCCGTTTTTCATTTTCATTTTTTAAAATACAAAGTCGACGCTGTTTTTCAAAAAAAAAATGGTTACGACAGCTTGGTGACTCCGCTGGGGACTTATGAGAGAGTCGAGCCGTAAAATTGATTATTTTTTGGCTTGTTGTCAAAAATTGAAAATTCGATTTGAAAAATTACGATCCTATTATTGCATTTGTTCGTATTGCTATTTCATATGACTACTGTGGTTTGAGTCTTACATCATATTGCATAAAGGCCATTTTGGTCTTACCTTTTTAAGTGGGAGTGAGAAGCTACTCCTTCGTGAGGTTTTCACCTCCGTGCAGGATAGTGAATCGCTTTCGGGATACATCCGTACCTATGTCTTCGTGAGATTTTCATCTTCGTGCAGCCATAGGGAAATGTATTCCCCTGAATTGAATTCGATCCGTATGAGCCTATAATCGGTGAGGATCGAGGAATCTGCTGGTTTAGGTGCCTCTCTTTAGAACCAAACCACATATAGAGAAACCTAGGAACCTACCTTAGATAAAGCCATGCCAAGCCCTAGTGGTCACCCGGACAGATGTTCTGTGTTGTTTATTTCTCTCGTACTAACGTGTTTTCTTTTGTTTTGATTGCATTGCATTGCATCATCATATAAGTGAGGTGTTGATTAATATTCGATTGCTAAATAGAAGAGTTTGTCATAGGGAAATGGATTTCTTGATAAAGTGGATTATAATACGATCGTCCGAATATAGTCAAGGTAAACAACGAGAGAAGGCTGATAGTCCGCAGAAGAATACAAGACTTTACCCGAGGATTCAAGCTGACAAAAAAACTATTTAAGAGCCGTCACGTCTTGTCTTACTTAAAGGAGCCAACGAGCATCGTGGAGATAAGTGAGCAAGGAGTCACGGCCTAGATCAAGCAACAAGGAGCTAGAAGAAACATCTATTGAGGAAGTCCATGGGACACAACCATAACATTCGGATATGAAGAAAAGGATCGGTGTTTTCACCTGGACTATGAGGACAAAACCGCATACGTAATCCGTTTTATGTAAAGAAATTTATTTTCTAGAAAAGTTGTTTTAATGGAATTGAATTCAGAATCAAAGTATTTCTTTCTTTTGCATTCATTCCATGCATTTACATTGCATTACATCTTTTGCATTAGATTTTCATAAAATGACCCTGATTAATTAAAATTATGACAGCTACCCTAGAAACCAGTGAAAATCCACCAACTACATATCGCCACAATACCCGTCGCAAAACAAAAGCAATGGATCGGGACTAGAAAGATTAGAGTAAATATAGAAAAAGATACAAGAACAAATGCAAGCACAAATATGAGAGCAGCTGGTTAAGATCCAGCAGGACATGATAGACAAAATGATAGAATCTCAGAGAAATATGATGTCTCAGATGACTCAGATGATACAACTATTGAATGGGCTTATGGATAAAGGAAAGAGCCCCATGGTTAATATAGAGAAGAATACTAAGTATCCTCAACACCCCGGATTTTACTCCACCGTATGAACAGGCGCAATCTAAGATAAATCCACAAAAACCATCTGTCACTATCAGGCCACAATAATTTCAGGCCGAAGCCTCGATACCGATAAATTTTCAAGCTGGCTCAGGCTCGAACCTAGGCAATGATTCAAATAACCTAATTGTTCCCAATTTAGATGAAGTGATAGAGGAGGAAAGAGCAAAGGCAAAATCACAAAAATAATTAGAAGAACGGTGTAAGTGGTTGGAGGAGAAGTTTAAAGCAATGGAAACCACTGATTACTGTTGTGGGATCGATACGAAGGATTTAAGCTTGGTCCCGGATCTAGTCCTCCCTCAGAAGTTTAAAATGCTGGAGTTTGAAAAGTACAATAAGACTAGCTGCTGGAGGCCCACATAACGATGTTCTATCGGAGAATGACAGGATATGTCAACAATGACCAGTTACTAATCCACTATTTTCAGGACAGTCTGACCGGGTCTGCGGCCAAATGGTATAATCAATTGACCCGCTCCCAAATTGGTTCGTGGAAAGACTTGGCTCAAGCCTTCATAAAATAATACAACCACGTGACAAACATAGCACCCGACAGGGTCACACTCAAGAACATGGAGAAGAAGACAGACGGGAGCTTTAGGCAGTATGCCCAGTGATAGAGGGAGGTGGCAACGCAAGTCCAACCACCACTCTTAGAGAAAGACACGACCATGCTCTTCATCAGCACTCAAAGGCTCCTTTCATCAACCACATGTTGGGGAGTGCTACTAAAAGCTTTTATGACATCGTAATGTCTGGGGAGATGATAGAAAACGCGATAAGATGTGGGAAGATCGAAGCAGAAGAAAATGACAAGAGAATGGCCACAAGGAAGAAAGAAAATGAAGTGAATAATACAAGCGCGGGGTACTCAAAATCGATTATCGTTGATCAGCCAAAAATAGTGACTACTGGGTATCAAGGTTCATTAAGAAAAGAATCTGGCACAAGGCAAAACACTGAAAAACTCCAATTTACGCCGATCCTAATGATGTATAGATAGCTGTACCAAAGCTTATTTGATGCACATATGGTGGATCCTCATTACATGGAACCAATGCAACCCCCATACCCTAAGTGGTATGATACAAATGCTCAATGCGAGTATCACATGGGAATAACAGGTCACTCAATCGATAACTGCATCGTATTTAAGAAGTTGGTTAAAAGGTTCATTAAAAAGGGAATTGTGAAGTTCAATGATTTTTCAGAACCTGATCATTCTGACGGAGTAGTAAAATGTGATAATTGAAAGTGGGGTTAGGAGAGTTGAGTTTCCTTGAAAAAATCATTAGAAGCCTGGAAATATGGAAATCAAAACACCAATGGCGTATCCAAAGAGGGAACCGAGGAATAAAAGTTTTCCAAGCATTTGCCTTTATATACTCGAGAGCATTTTGAACAATTGGACTGTGGAAGGGATCCCTATATTTTTAAGGCTTACTCAGAGTAATGTTCGGAAAGCACTTGTTGCTTTAAGCCTAGAAGCAATAAGATTTCTTTTGTGAAGTAGGCTTGTGTCCAAAATTTTTATTTCAATAAAATGCATCTTTCTAAGTAAATATTTTCATTCTTTACATTTCATACTGAGCATTTTTTTGTTGTTCCTTCATTCTTTATTCACGACCATCTCATACAAATAATCATTCTTAGATTCATTTGTTCTTTGAAAATTATTTCGTACCTACAACAAGTCCCTAGATATCAACGACAAGAGCAACGCTGCAACTGACTCAGAGTTTACTTTTGAGTAAAATATGTGTCTAGAGGGATCTCAAGACTTTGGAAATGACAGAGATTGTAACCTATCTCCTGATTTGTTAAGGACGGTAGAACAAGATGAAAAATAGAAACTACCTTATAAAGCATCATTGTGAGCTTAGAAGAAGAGAGAGAGGTGAAGATTGAAGCCTATCTCACTATAGAGACAAAGTGAGACGTCATTGAGTTATTCCAAGAATTCAAAGAGATTTTCGCCTGATCATATAGGCTAAAGAAATCTTAGAAGAGGAACACATGCTAATGGCTTTACAATGGCTAGGCAAATCATGAAGTTCGGGTACTGCTGGTCCACCATGGAAGGGGATTGCATTAGCTATATCTAAAAAAAAAAGGTTGAGACTCATAAAAATTGTCATCTATACTTGTCGAATATCTATCAGAACCTCCACCGGGGTAACACATTTCTCATTGGTTTCGCCCATTGAAGTCGAAATTCCTTTTTTTTTTTCGAGTTTTATCAGAACTGAAGTTGGATGAGGTAGAATGGATCCAATCCCAATGTAATCAAGTGAATTTGAAGAGAAAATGTTAAAAGATATCTGTCACGGTCGAATGATGCGAGTTTACAACAAAAAAGGATCGCCCTAGAAAAATTTCATGATAGGGCTTTGAAGAAAAAATTTCTCATACAAAAAGACTTTAGAGGGAAGTAAATGCCAAATTTGGCAAAACCTTATGTGGTGAAGAAGGCTTATTCTGGAAGATCATTAACTTTGACCAAGATGGATGGCAAAGATATGTTCAAGCCAGGGAGTTCAGATTTCATCTGAAAAGAGAGGCCAAGGTGAAAACCAGAAAATGGTGCCTTGAGTTTTTTTAAAAATGATGAAAAATGAAATGAAAAATTCAATCAAAAGAAGAAAGAAAAAGGAGAGGCCAAGGCGAAAACCTACAAAGGGCACTTTGAGACCAAAGGGGATTTGAGTTGAAAACCCGAAAAGGGCAGCTCAAATTTTGTTCGAAAGTGGGGCATACAGTAGTCTTGCTATACTTGAATTAACAGTGAAGAAGTATGCTACGTCTTGAGGCATCAACAAAGTACTCCGGATCCCTAAACGCATAATTGAGCTTAAAATGGTCCTCAAAAAGTTTGAACAGAGAAGCTTAGGCTGTGATATCTGGGGCACCTAGTTTCCATTTTACCCGTTTTAAATTTATTATTTATGATTATATCACTCTCTTCAAAATAAGTCCACAATAAATTTTCTTCTTGATTGCGATTGATATCTTTGCTTAACTTATTCATTTCGAGCTATGCTTTCTTTCTTGTTATGATCCTTTTCAAGCATTTTGCATTGAAATAACGATTAGTGGACTAATAATACTTTCATAAAGGAGTTTCACATATTATTTTTGAAGCTTCTAAATAATACGAGAACACAAAGCAGATCGTTGTTTAGAACTCACAAAGCCTAAGGTTTGGAAATATTAGAGAAAGACGATTATCTCTTTGGACTTTTTATTAGTTGAACAAAAAGACAAGACATTTCATCGGTTATACAACCTCGACAAATAACGATCAATGTTAACCCATGTGTAAAAGGGAAATCATTCGCAAGAAAAATGATATCCATGCAAATATCATGCATACCCATCTGGTCATGACGCCCGAGTAATGGAATGTGTAGTAGACCAAATTGGTTGAATAAGTTACAAATTTTATACCCCTGAGTTGTAGTGAGATGGATTGAAAATGATACAAATTCTATACCCTTGAGTCGCAATGGGATGGATTGAAGATGACGCAGACCCTATACTCCCCTGAATTGCAGTGAGAGGGTCTGAAGATGGTATAAACCTTAAAGTCCCAGAAGTACCGTGGAATGAACCTTGAAGTTACATTGGGACAAATCATTTGAACAAAATATGATTGTTTCTTTGAGTTTTTTGGGAAAGGTACCAAGGACGAGATAGCGGAATACGTCGTCGACAATAAAACTCGATGGAAAACGGCGATGACAACCCTAAGCATTAAAAAGGGATCATTTCATTTTGCATTCATACATCATCATTCAAAGCACGTTTAGTTAGGAACATTCGACTCAGTTTGATCATTGCATCCTAATCATTGTAAAAAGACCATTCTCATGACATTCTGCATGTCATGATACATATCATTCTCTTGCTATTTCTTCATAAATATAAATTATTCAATTTATTATAACAATATTTCATGTACCATCATTTTCTTGAGTTTTATATATATTTATTCTAGTAGTAGTTCATAATCTTGAATATGCATAATTATCCGCAAATTTCATATACATGTATTTTCCATGTCATATTTCAATATATCAAATAATTATTTCTTCTATGTATTTCAAGTTTAATTTCATGATTTCAAGTACTTGCCATTTTCTATATTTATCCCGTTGAATTTCTCAGAATTTCGATGGATTTTCAAGTAGTACACTTATAGTGTACAATTCCAGGTCCGTCAATTCATATTCATGTGCGCACATTTCCATTTCAAAGAGCACACCCCCATGAACCTCATCTTTACAATGGATTACCACCGAGGCTAAATCCTCAAACGACAATTACTCTAATGAGCTTGGATCTGAATTACTAGTCCAGGCTAAATTTAGACCCTAATTCGGATTACCCATCCGGGCTAAATCCATTTTACACATATTCTTCTGGGGCTATATCAGATAGGATCACCCGTCCTGCTAGATCCTTTTACCGCCAATTCCTTTTCGAGATCCATCGAATTTTCCTTTTATTCAACCGGGATTTCTTTCTTTTTTTTATCAAATATACCAATGTTTCATCAATCTTCATACAATGAACATTCAAATTATATTCACATCAATAACATACATTTGAAGCATCTAAGAATATAATTCAAGTTACATGAACTTACCTCGTTGCTTGTTCATGTTTATAGTTTCACTAATTCGATAACTTTTCTTTTCCACGTTCAACTCTCGTATTTGAGTTGTCCGGATCTTTATAAATAAATTTGATTATCGTTTTCATTCATTTCAGATTCTAATGCATTTAATTAATGCTTTAGACAAATACCATTTTGCCCCTAAGCTTTTAATTAATAACGATTTCATCCTTAGGTTCAGAAAAATAAAATTCTTGTAATTTAATCCTTGTTTCAAGCCTAATTATTCTCATTAATATTGATAACAACCCATGGATTCTATGAAATATCAGAATTTTCCATAATTTCAACACTTTTCAATTTAATCCCTAAAACATATTTTCACCCGATCTTAATCTAAATTAATAATTTCATTCAATTTTATAATTTAAATAATAAAATATTCCATTTCATGCAATTTGGTCATTTCTTGACATTTTTACAAAATTACCCATAAAGTTTTACTTTTATTCAATCTAGTCCCTAAGCTTAGAACATCCAAATTAGCCATGCTAGTTGAATATTCATATATATTTTTTCCTCCTCCTCCTCTCCATTCCACATCCATAATTTATATAACATGCTTACAAGTAACGTTATCTATGATTTCACTATTTACTCATAAATTTATTCAAAGCTATTTATTTGTGTCATAGTCACTAAATTATTTATATATTGAGCTAAAGAGTTCCAATTCAAGATCTGATAATTTTCCCTGAAACTAGACTCATATATATTGTTACTATAAAATTTTCAGAATTTTTGGTTTAGCCAATAAGTACAGTTTATTCTTTAAATCCACCCCCGTTCTGCAGTCTGATAGTTTCCAACCCTTCTTCACTAAAAATTAATTATCTCCTCATACGAGATTCAGATGATGTTCCCATTTGTTCATATTAAATATATACTCATTCAAGATTTTAAAAATATAAATTTAAGCTCCTAATTATTTTTCTCCAATTTTTGATGATTTTACAAAATCAGAACAAGGGAACCCGAAATCATTCTAAACTTTCCTAACAAAACTTATTATATCTTGTGATTCAAAATTTCATTACTTACATTGTTTCTTCTATAATAAACTAGACTCAATAAGATTTAATTATATATTTTATTTATTCTCTAATTCAATTTATACAAATTTTGATGATTTTCTAAATTTAGACTACTGCTGCTGTCCAAAACTGTTTTAGTGCAAAATGTTAATTACCAAGTTTATAACACCTTTATTTCCTTTCTCTACAATATTTCCCATCACATTCTCTTATTTTACTTCACTAACATATCAAGACCATAAAACCTTATATAAGAAAACTCTAAATTAACATCATTTCCATGCTTTTTCCACAATATCAAACTTAAAAATATATTGAAAACTTGATATTCTTACCTTGTTTTATTGATTTCAATCTTTAACTTCATTTTCTCTCTCCTCCAGCTTCTATTTCTTGGATCTAACTTGATATTCTCGCTCCCCATAGTCTCCTTGTCATCTTTCTCTCTTGATGGCTAAAGAAATTCTTTTGAATTTCAAGTGAAAATGGTGGATTTTTGGTAAAAGGACCAAATTGTAAAGAAAACAAAACTTCTTTCTTTTCTCTCTTCTTCTCACGTTGGTGCATGGGAAAGATGGATGGTGTGTTCTCTCTTCTTTTTTTTTCCCGCACACACACACACACACACATATATATACCAAATAAAAAAATAAAAAAATAATAAATATCTTGTTAAAATATTAATAACGTAATATTTATCTAATTAATTAATTTAAAATATCATCAACATAATCATTATATTCTAGAATTCTATCTCTTACTAATTGACCATTTTACCCTTCATGATCTTTAAAAATTCCATCATTGAATCATCACTTAATTTGGAAAATTACAATTTAGTCCCTCATAGTTCTTCACCTATTCAATTTGGTCCTAATTCATCCATTTTCCTTAGTTTCTAGATTATTCCACCCTAAAATATTTACATTATTGGTCCTTCAACTTTTTCATAATTGCACTTTAACCCTTAAATTTTGAGTATTTACTCTTGGGTAACAAAACTTTTCTCACTTTTACAATTTAGTCCTTTCTTGAATTAATAATGTGATATATCATAATATACTTCCCAATGTTGACATAACCCAAAATTTTCCTTTTTGTCACTTTATTTCCTTACTTAACTATATCAAGGATAATATTTACTTTCTTCTGTAGTAATTTTGGGGTATTACATTTATGTAAATATAAGACTATCTTTGATACGCTTTATAAGGAAAATTATGTATATTAGGATAAGTAATAAATTCAAGTGAGACATGTCGGAAAAAAATAAAAATAAAAAAAGTTTGTTAATATTAAAGTACACTAACCAATGTAGGAAAATTTTAGGATTTTGCGAAGAATTCCCTATAATCCCTATTTAATCCTGGTTGGTTCCTAATGTATGTTTTGGGCTTTGAGGACCCAATAGAGGGACGTTATGATTATTTTCAGAATATGAATAATAAATGACTCGGAATTATTTGAAAATGTTCAGTAAACTCCGGTAATGCCTCGTACCCTATTCCGACAACGGATACGGGTAGGGTTGTTACACTACATTCATGCAAATGTCGTCCATAATACATTTAGTTAGGAGCATTAGACTCATTCCGATCATAGCATCCTAATCATTTGGCATAAACACGAGCATATAAAATCGAGTCTACAGGATATGTCCCCTAGAGGACGGTGTAGCAACATCGGTGAATTCACCAGCCCTATCTCCTTGACCAACAGTGGAATAGGTTGAAGATTGTAGATCTTATCACCCTAAGTAGTAGGGGACCAAGATTGAATGGCAAATCTTGTCTCCCTAAGCAGTAGTGGAACAGATTTAAGCCACTAGTCCTATCTTCCTGACCAGCAGTGGAATAGGTTGAAGATTGTAAATATTGTCGCCCTAAGCAGTAGGGGACCAAGATCGAACCACAATTCTTGTCTCCGTAAGCAGTAGTGGAACAGATTTAAGCCACCAGTCCTATCTCCCTGACCAACAGTGGAATAGGTTGAAGATTGTAGATCTTGTCGCCCTAAGCAGTAGGGGACCAAGATCGAACAACAAATCTTGTCTTCCTAAGCAGTAGTGGAACAGATTTAAGCCATAGTCCTATCTCCCTGACCAGCAGTGGAATAGGCTGAAGATTGCAGATCTTATCTCCCTGAGTTTGCAATGGAGCAGATTGAAGATAGCAGATCTGGCATTCCTAAAGTTGCAAGAGCAGATCAAAGACATCAGATCTTATCTCCCTGAGTTTGCAGTGGAGCATATTGAAGATAACAGATCTGACATTCCTAAAATTGCAAAAGCAGATCGAAGACATCAGATCTTATCTCCCTGAGTTTGCAGTGGAGTAGATTGAAGATAGCATATCTGGCATTCCTGAAGTTACAGGAGCAGATCGAAAACATCAGATATTATCTCGCTGAGTTTGCAGTGGAGCAGATTGAAGATAGCAGATCTGGCATTCCTGAATTACAGGAGTAGATCGAAGACATCAGATCTTATCTCTCTGAGTTTGCAGTGGAGCAAATTGAAGATAGCAGATCTGACATTCCTGAAGTTGCAGGAGCAGATCGAAGACATTAGATCTTATCTCCCTGAAGTTATAGTGGAGCAGATTAAAGCAACAAATCCTATACCCCTGAAGTTGCAGTGGGTGGGGATTAAATCTACTATAACTACAAATCTCATCTCTCAAGGTTGCAGTGGAGTGGATCGAAGTAGCGAGATGCAGTGGACTGGAATGAGGCCACCTGAAGAAGAGGAATACCAAAGAAGTCAAGACTCAGCGAGACCGGGCAAAATTGGTCTTTCTTAAAAGTCTTTGCTCCATTCCCATTACATGACAATGAGCAAAGAAGGGTAGCTGTAGAAGCCTATTTTTGCCTGACCCACTAAGACCCAACTACCTAAACCCATTCTACAACCTTAGACCCAAATCTAGCCCAAACCCAAAGCCCAAAATTTAGCCCAATATCTTAAAACAATCAGAAAAGAACAAAAATAAAACCCTAGCCACTCCTAACCCTAGGCGCCGCCTAATCATCGCTAAGATCGCTACCATTTGCCATCACACGTCAAGACCGCCTCCACTTGCACCTGTATGGATAAAAGAAGAAAAGACCGCATAAAATAGTTAAAATCGTGTAAAATGGCTATATAAAGCCAAGCAAAAGCCAATGTAAAGGGGAGATGATTATCGAATAAGAAGCAGAGAGATTAAAAAAAATAGAGCAAAAATTATCAATACGAAAACTCTTGATTTCAAATACAAACACCAATTCAGTCAGACATACAAGCAACGAATACCACAGAGCAGATTAAATCGCACAAAGGTCGCTTCAACTTCTCTATTTTCTTGTTTTCGAAATTTCCATATCCAAGCTATTTCCATTCTTTTTTTAAAAAATATATACATATATGCACACATATACATACATTAAGTATAAAAAAAAGGCTAAGTTTTTTACTCGAAAAGTCGCCGCGTACGGCGGTCACCGACGACGGACGGCGGCGGAGGAGCACCAAAATTCCCACCGAGACTAGGCCCTGCAGAGAAAAAAAACAAAGGGTTAAGTTTTTAAAAAAACATGCAGCTCAAATGAAATTTTTTGTTGATTTTTTTACTTATATAGGCCACCCAAAACGACGTTGTTTTGGGACTGGCCTTCAACGCCAAAATAACGTCGTTTTTCCCTCAGGATCCGCATGTTGACCCGACCTGCCTTAGGATCCGCGTGTTCTAAGACCAATGGTCTATTTGATGTTTTAATGCTTCCGCTTTTTCAGCTCTTTTCAATTAGATCTTTTTGATTTTTAAATCTGGCCCAAAGGTTTCATATTTGTTTTAATTTGGTCCCTTCTGAGACGCTGCGCTTTAGGAGGATAGGATAATTTCCTTTTTGGTCCCCCTCCCTTCACGCGCGTTACAAATTGATTCTCCGCCTCATTTTTCATTCCCGATTTGCACCCAAAATTTTGTCCTGATTTTAATTCAGTCCTTTTAATTCTTTTTGTTATTTTATTATTAAAATTAATTTAATATCCCTATATTATTATTATTATTATTATTATTATTATTATTATTCTCCTTTATCATTATTATTATTATTGTCATTATTTTTATAATTATATTTTCTTGTATTATCATTACTATTTTTTTTATTTTTCTACCTTATTATTATTATTATTATTATTATTATTCCTTTTTTTGCATTATTGTTATTATTGTTATTGTTATTATTATTACTACTATTATTATTATTATTATTATTATTATTATTATTATCATCATCATTACCACTACTATTATGATATTATTATTTTATTTATTTATTTTACTATTGTCTATTATTATTACTATTTATTATTATTATTATCATTAATCAACATTATTTTTGTCACTATTATTTCTTACCACTACTATTGATATTAGTATTATTATTATTACTATATTTGTATCTATATTTATTTTCTTAGTTTAATACTATTATTATTTATTTAATTCATCTATTTATACTTATATTATTTCACATATATTTCTATTTTCACTCATATTATTATCATATTTTATATATTTCTATTTACATTTATATATCAATATTTTCATTATCACTTTATTATTATCATTATTATTTTTCTTTTCTTTTCTTCTAGTAAAACTTTCATCTTGCCATTTATCCTGTTGTTTCCTATTTATTATTATTATTTAGCTTATTGGTTTTATTCATTTATTCTATTTTCATTTCATTATTGTCATTTGTATTTAATGCGTTTATTCTTGCTAGCATCGTAATTCACTTTTTGCATTTTGTTACAAATTCTTGTTGCATTTTTATTCGATACATCAAGTTTTAAAATAACCGATATTTCGTATTAAAGATTCGAGGAAATCGAGCCCTAACTTACTAGGTTCCGGTTTTTCTCATTCAATCTGAATAACGAATATCCTTTTAAATCGCAATACAAGTTTTGAATAAAATAATTGTTCTCGAAAATTCGATGTGTTGTGCCCTAACTTACTGGCCATGACATCTAGAAACTCCGAGATAAGTTTTTTTTAAATAAAGGTAATATTCCGTATTTGGAATTTCGAGAAATCGAGCCCTAACTTACTGAGTTTCGGTTTCTCATTTGACAAATGACGGAATATCCTCCTCAAACTTAAATCCGAGTTCTAAAGTCAAAAGACAAGCTCAGTTTCAGGAACCCAAAGTGTCGTACCCTAACTTACTGGGTATGACATTTTATCTCTTCGAAATAAGAGGGTCTTATCATCCATTTTGATTTGTTCAAGTTTTAAAAATAAAAGAGGATCGTATTTTCAAATCTTTTCGAATTTTTGAAATTAAGACCTTAGATAATCAATTAGGTACAATTTTTGGGCGTATCAAGGGTGCTAACCCTTCCTCGTGCGTAACCGACTCTCGAACTCATTTTCTGAATTTCGTAGACCAAAATCGTTGTTTTGATAAATCTAATTGTTTATTAAAAACAACTGCTTTTCGAGGTGATCCGATCACACCTCAACAAAAAGGATTGGTGGCGACTCCCTTTTTCATTTTCATTTTTTAAAATACAAAGTTGATGCTGTTTTTTCAAAAAAAAATGGTTAAGACAGGGGATTTTTATAGGTTTTTTTTTTGGACCATTGCAGAGGCAAAGCGCATCCACGAGGGAGCGCTTTTGCCATATCGGCAAAGCACGCCCTCAAGGACGCGTTTTTGACTGATGTGGTACAAAGCGGGCCCTCGTAAATGTGCTTTTCTGATTCATCCCCTGAAAATGCGCTGACGTGGACGTGTTTTCGGGGGAAATGGCCCTTTCCTGTAAATAATTAAATTTTTGGCCCTTTTCGTAATTTTTTTTTAAAATTGGTATATTTTAGTAAATTGGCCCATAATTAGGAACCAAATTAAGGAAGGAACAGAGACTTTACTCTTGAAAACATACCTCTCTAATCAAAAACATTTTGCAGGAGTCAGCCCTAAAATTAACCTCCAAAGAGTTAAAGGCAATTCAACCCAAAATTTATCTAGTTGGACTTTCAATTCTTTTCTTTAAATGATTAAATCAATTGAATTAAACAGTTGAACTATTAAAAAATATAAAATATTAAATTGTTGATACATGATATCAACAAGGGTGGAGACGGTGGAGAGGAGATCATGCTGAACAAAGTCGATTCACCTTTTTTGGGATTGAGAGTTGAAAAAATAAGGGGATTGTGTGAAAGAGTGTGAGAGCTTAGTATGTTAGGATTTTAAGAGAGGAGAAGAGTCCCCTTGCTATGTTGATACCTTGGGGTAGAGTGATGGTTCTCAGGTGATCCCCTCTTAAGGAGAATACTCTCGTTAATAGCGGATGGCCTCACAAGAAGTCCAACTAGGTGATTAAGGATGGATGGCCCTTCACTTGAGTGATACCAAATATGTGGGTAGTCGATCTCTGAGTGATCATCTGGACGGTACAAGGTGGAAGGTCATTCGCGGATCTCTTTTCTATCACTTCTCATATCGTTATATGTCTTAATCGAAGTAGGGGTATGTAACACCCCGAAAGTTGCTACAATAAGAAAGTGAGATATTATCCTTGATATAGTAAAATAATGAAATAAAGTGAAAAAAGGGGAAAGTTTGAGCTATGTAAATCTATTTAGGAAGTATATTATGATATATTAATTCAAGAAAGGACTAAATCACAAAAGTGAGAAAAGTTTTATGGCCCAAGAGTAAATACTTAAAAATTGAGGGGTTAAAGTGTAAATATGAAAATTTGAAGGACCAATAGTGAAAATATTTTAAGGGTGGAAGGATCTAGAAACTAAGGAACATGGATGAATTAGGACTAAATTGAATAAGTGGAAAAGTATGAGGGTTAAATTGTAATTTTTCTAAGATGAGTGATGATTCAATGGAGGAATTTTGAAGGATCATAAGAGGCAAAATGGTGATTTAGCAAGGAAGATAATTTTGAAGAGTAATGATGATGTTGGTGATATTTTAGATTAATTAAATAAATAAATATTAGTTTACTAATATTTTGATTTGACATTTAATTATATTTAATTATCATTTTATTTAGTATATAAGGAAAGAAGGATGAAGAATTCTCTTCATCTTTCCATGTTCTCAACATGAGAAGAAGAAGAAAGAAAGAAAATTTTCTTTTCTTTACAATTTGGTCCTTTACCAAAAAAAAATCTACCATTTTTACTTAGAAATCAAAAGAATTTTCATAGCCATCAAGAGAGAAAAATAATAAGGAGACTTTGGGGAGCTAGAATATCAAGTTAGATTCAAGAGAATAGAAGTTGGAGGAGAGAAAAGTCAAGCTAAAGTTTGGTTTCAAGAGAATAAGAGAGAAGTTGAGTAAGTGAATCAAGTGGTAGGATAAGAGCAAAATAAGAGATTTTGATAGAAAAGAGGTAAGTACCCATTAACTTGTTATTTAAGTACTAAAATGTGATCTTTGTAAAGTAAGTGGTAATTAAGTAAAAGTATATATATAGTGTGAAATAATTTCTTAAGTGAAGGGGAAATTATAAAAAGTATAATAGTTGGGTTATGTGTTAGCGAAAATATACAAATTATTAGATAAGTGAAATTATGGAAAATGTGAAATTTTATGGAAACAATGACTAAATTGAAAGACTTGAGAAATACATGTGGTGGAAATAATACAAGTGAAATACATAGAAATTTGATGTGGAAAATGAGATAGTGTAATTAATTATGTGAATTAAGTGAGATGTGAAAGAAAATTTGTTTAATAGTGAATAGAGAATTTTTATAAAAAAAGTGATTAAATAGGAAAGTTATAAAAGTTTACAAGGAATTATTGATAATAAAACATATAGTGGAAAATAAAATAATATCTGAATTTTGTAATCCAATTTACAATTATTTCCTAAGTTGTGAAAATTAAGGGTTAAATTGTAAATTTGGAAAAATTTATATTAGAAATAGAAAAGTGAAGTGCATAACACTTAGAATGAGAAAATTTGATGTTGTAGTGAATTTTAGAATATTAATAAATATTGAATTACGTTATATGTGTTATTAAAAGTAAAATATATTGCTACATGAAATATAAATTGTAAAGTATATAAAAGCATTATGCAAAAGTGTAAAAGTGATATGTGTGCATGATATAATTTGTCCAAGTAGAGGAGATTAGAACAACTACGGTATTAGTGGCATGCCATTAAGGGATCCTAGCGCGCTATCTGATTATTAGCACATTTGTGCTCTCTGTATAGCACTTTAGTGCATTCTGTTTAATAGTGCATAATAATGCACCTTTGTATCAGTTACGTATATCCAAAGTGTTCTGTTTAGTCTATTGGGCCTTTGCTAAAAAGGTAAACAATTTTTGTTACAGGGTAAAGGTTTATCTCCGATTCATATTTGAAATATTGAATTAGTAAAGTGAAGACGTAAGTAATTCGAATGTATTTGAGGAAGTATAAGAAAAACAATGACTAGTAAGTTAAATATGTAAAAATAAATTGCGAAAGAAATAGTGAGAAAATCATGAAAATTTACACTAAATGGTGAAATATGATAAATGTATAAAAGAGTAGTAATTTTATAAGTTGATTTGAGGACTTAAGGACTAAATTGTGAATGAAGTAAAAAGTTACAAATGAATATGATAAATAAACAAAGAAACGAGATATTGGAAATTAAGAAATTTAATAGAATTTAAATATCATGGTACTTATTAAGTTTTCACCGACTTAACGCGTTTATTTTCAACGCGTAGGTAAAGTGATTTTGAAGAGTCGTAGTTGAGGTTGTGGACATCCATCTCATCACATTTTCAAGTGTCAAGAGGGTATGTTTCAAAATTTTGAATAGAATGTCATGTACTTAGGAAGATCAAGTGTGTTCCAAGTAATAGGGACTAAAATATAAGTTAATTTAGTGAATACTTTTTTTTAATGTTCAAATATATTAATGATTAGCCAAAATTACTTTGGCACCAAATGTAATATTCTTATATCAAGTTCATTAAGTTGAACCGGATATAAGGTTGTTAGAGGTATAACAAAAATAATAATTAAAACTTTTAAAAGATAAAAATAGGACAACTATATCTAAAAATGGAACATCACAATGAATTAGAGTATAATAAAAAATATTAAAAAATCAAAGACGAAAATGAACATAATGGGAAAATTCCATCCTTTTATTTAAAAAAAAAAAATTTTAAATTATAGCGAAAATAAGTAAACAAAATTTAAATAATAATAAAATTCAAAATAAATTAAAATAAACTATATAATGAAAGCTCCAACTTGAGGTATGAAGTCCATTTCGATTTTGTAATTATTATAGATAATGGATATTTTCTCATTCAATGAAAAGCTAATTAAAGTGATTAAGAAACAGAGTCAAACCACGAATCCTTCCTTAAGTGTAAATTAATTGTCCGACAAATAGCCTTTATCAATCTAACAACCTTAATAGCAGCTTAATATTTAATTAAAAACTTATTTTCATCTCAACAATTAATTAAAACAGAGTCAACCAAACAGAGGCGAAGTCAAGAAAATTTTTTAGGGGGGGCCGGATGAAATTTTAATTTTTTATAGTTTATATTTTTATAATTTATAAAGGATTAAATCAAATTTTTATTATTTTAGGGGGCCAAAGTGCAATTTTACTTTTACTAATTTAAAATTTTTAAAAAATTATAAGGGGCTAAATAATAATTTTCTATTTTAAGGGGGCCAGCCCCCCCTAAATTCGCCCCTGCAACCAAATTAAATTTATTTAATTAAAAACCTATTTTTATCTCAACAATTGGACATCCAAGTTGGAATTTAAAACCCATTTGGACTGCCACGTAAGACTGCCGTTAGGGAGGTAACGGAGTTTAACTGTAGAGTGATCATTTCGTAACAAAACGATAACATAAGTGACTAAAACGTAACATTTTAAACAAAAATCACTACGTCAAAACAGACTTTTAGCGGCGTTTATAAGCGCCACTAATAGTATTTGAGACGCTTTTAAAAGCGCCGCAAAAAATGCCGCTAAAAGTCGTGACTTCTGGCGGCATTTTCCCCACAAGTGCCGCTAAAACTCGTGACTTTTAGCGGCGCTATTGCAAAAAACGCCACTAAAATTCGTGTCTTTTAGCGACATTTTTTCACAAACGCCGCTAATTTGCACAAATTTACAATAGGAAATTTCTCCAATATCGTACCCTTCCTGCATTAAATCCAACCAAAAACAGCAACTATTGCATATAATTTTAACCCAATACAACAAAATTTAGCATATAAATCACAGCCAAAAGCATTAAATCTAAATGAAACTTCAAATTCAATAATAGATATATGATGTAAATTAATAAATGAAGTATAATTGAAATTATTCTTACAATAATGTTAAATGTAACAATGTTTAAAATAATATTACAACGAGAAAATAAAAGTCTAAGATGGCGACTTTTGCTGTAAGACCCAAACCCAGTCCAAACACTACAACCGAATCTGGCGCGCCACGGAAAGAAAACGTTTTGGAAACCGATTTGTCGACTTGTTTTAGAAAGTAAACCGATGTAAGACTTTAGAGAAAACGTCGATGTATTTTGAATCGTGTAGAACATGTTGAAACTTGGTTTGGAGAAACTTAGTTGTCATATTGTTACTCCGTATTAATTACTTAGTCATTGTATATTTAAAAAAAAAACAAGTATTTATTTAGCTTTTAAAAAATCCAATTCATAGCTTAATCAACATATTAAATAGAAACTTTAAAATCAACTAAATAAAAGAACCCCAAAATAAAACTTAAGCGACCTTATTACAGAACTGAAACCAAAATTAAATAAAATAACTAAGTCCGAATGGAAAACTTTGTAATAAACCAAATGATGTGCATGGCCACCTCGAGTCCGCTCCGGCCCCATATCCAAGATCTAGGTCTGATCTGCAAAATGTAACGGAAGGGGTGAGTCACCTAGACTCAGTGTGTAAGTCCCCATCCCAAAAGAAAATATGCTCTTACATAGATTCAAATACAAATATGCATGTCATGCAACCCATCAACCTAGGTATCCAACCATGTCTCCCAAATCTACCCCTTGTGGTACCAAACCACTGGTGGTGCCAAACCACTGGTAACCGTAGTTTCAAAAATAACATATGTGGTACCAAACCACTGGTGGTGCCAAACCACTGAGACTTAGTCACAATTTTTATAATATATGTGGGGCCAACCCACTGTGTGATACCAAATCACTGGTGACAGTCTAATAGATCATACTCCCCTTCCTCTCATTACCCATAACATATATTCATGCGAACAATATCAGTATGATCATGCTTAACATACATAATTACGTACATAGGATATCATGCTCTCATAGATCACAATCAACACGAGAAATCATAACAACTTACCCAAGATCATCGCTTTTACCCACAAGGGTAATTTGGTAATCATAGCCATCACTCCGGCTTTTATCAACACATAACGCTTAACATATTATGTAAAGAAAGTGTAAGAGTTACACACCGGTTTTTGTACTAACGCTTTTATCGCTTCTACGCCATCATCACTCGAGACTACCACTATTGGCCTACGATCTAACTCTGATGTCGGCCCGCACTCTAATGGCCAATCTTGCACTCCCGACATCGATCGTTTCTTGTACTTTGGCGTTGGGTTTACGATCCAACCCTCTTTGCTTGATCATAATATTATCCATAATAACTCCTTGGTCACTAAACCGAATGTAAACGGTGAGATCTAATAAATACTTATAGCACTAAAATGCAACCTTACCTAAACTGTCGAATCCCGGAAGTCTTTAAGAAAACGTCACCACCAACCTACCTACATTCGGCCAACACTAATATATTAAACCGATCCCTTAATCACAACCCAACAAACACCTTTTGATATTCGGCCACAAGGATAAAGAAAAAGAAAGGCCATTCGGCCGAACCTACCTCCACCTACCTTCAGCTTTTCTCTAAATTGGCACTTCAGATTACAGCAAGGAATGATTTGGCTTCTAGGGGTAGAGAGTGAAAACGACAGGGCCTTTAAACAAATGATTCGGATTAGAAACTTGATAAAAATAGAGAAATCACAGAGAAACAAAATCCCGAAACTTACTAGATTAAAGAGGAGTACTCGGCTTATGGTGCACCTTCGAGAAAAAGAGATCTCACTTGATGGTTCGACTATGGGAGAAAGGGATATGCACAGGGAGAATTTACTTTTAGATGAATTTTGGAGAGGGAAGTAAGGCTATGGAATTTCGGCTAGAAGAGAGAAAAGTATGAGAAAGAAAAGAGGAAAAAAATGAAAGAAAAGATGATAACAAGCCACCCAAATTTTGGCAATACACACACATGCATAGAGTTGGAGTTTCGGCCAACTCTTCCATCTCCTGATAGCCTTTATCTCATCTGATAACTCAACCATTATCTTACCTTTAGAAGAGGCCACCTTGAAACCAACTCTTCCCTCTTAATTATCAGCTTTTAATTACTCAAAAAAATAAAAGAAAATAAACTCCTAAATTGTAGCCACTATGCTGTCCACCCCTTCCCCTAGGAGTGCCGAATTTTGACCCATCAATTTGGGCCCCAAGCGACCACACAAGGCCCAAACTCCTCCCCCTTTTGACGCCACCTTCATGCCCACTTATAGCACCTCCAACTTTGGGCCACAAGCCCAACTTGCTACTAATTTAATTATCTAACTTAGATTACACATTAACACTATTTATCAAGAAATTAACCTGTGTTTAAGCCCGAGCCCGAGCCCACTACACCCTCAAAGCGTCAATTACCAATTTAGCCATACAATATACCAAATGCATAGACCCACCAAATCGTGGTATTACATTTATGATCTGAAACATCTCGCATCATATGTCAAGTTGTAGCTGGAGCTCATCGTACTTTTGCTCGCTCGCTCACGCCATCGTTCTTGCCTCTCACTGCCACGCCTCCGCCTCACGCATCTGCTCTAAGCTGTTGGTGAAGTTCTTCATATTTTCTTTGAACCTCAGCAATTTGCTCAACCGTGCTCACTTGCATCTGAGCTATTTGGCCTTTTAACCTCTGAACTTCAACTTGAGCTTGACTCCCGGAAGGCATGTATTGGTGGGAGACGGATCTAAAATATTGGGTAAAGGTAACACCAGTTCCTTGAAATCGATCCCGACCATACCTTTCAAGACCCCAAACATCAGTAAAAATTATGTTATCAATATCCTTAAGATTAACAGAACTATCAGTCGAAGCAGCTGCTTCATACTCTGCCTTCTTCTCCTTTAGTTTCTCCTAATAAATCAATCAAAAAGCTAGAAACGAAATATACAATAAGAAGGAATGCAACATAACTTAACATTATTAATTTAAAACTACTAACGAAGAATTAAACTATTATAATTAAACATTATAAATATTTATAATAAATAAAATTTTATTAAGTAAATATATCATAATCTCTGCAGTTTCGGATGTCATCGGAGACCCATCCTTCTTCCTATGCGTAATGTCAAAAAGCTGAAGACGTCCAACTTTTTGACCAGTGGAGACTTCCTACAGTGTAGTAGTAAAATATAATTTAATGGTATAAAGTCATTAATATTTGATGTAATTAATAAATTATAATACCTCACCTCATTCTAAGCAAAACTTCTAATTCCTCGCCGTAATGCGTGAATTTTTATTTCGCTGTCGCTTGTTCCAACATGCTCACGGTCCTACATAATAAAATTATTATTACGTATATAGTAAATACTATAAACCGAAAAATTTATAAGAGTTTAGAACTACGTAATACCTCTCCTTTCTTTGAATTTCAAAATCTAACCGCATCTTCCCATTGATACCTCAACATTCTCGGCGGGACATTTCGTAATTTTTCCTCGAGGCTTATGTCTTTCTTAAAAAAAAATTTTCAATGTGCTTTTATGGTCTCTCCATTTTTTTTCCCAATATCTTCTTGATATAGTCATCGAAGACCTCCAAAGCAAATCTCTCTTAAAAAAATTGTAAGTTTAGAAAGGAAATATAAATGAAACTTCAACCAAAGTATTATAAATTACATTCACGTTTTGTTACCTTAATATTATGGAGAGCTTGATTTTTGTTTCCATCATGTATGTGATGCCATGATTCGTAATTGATGGGCAACATATTTGCATTTCATGCAATAATGCCCAAATAGCCTGGTAAAAGTCGAGCTTCAGGGCCAACAGGCTGGCCATGACTGTTTCTCCTTACTTTCACACGCTCGACGGGATTTAATTTGTATAAATCTCTAAGCAGCGTACGTCCGCGACCTCTGCACGTCCTATCACTCTCAGTTGAACAATGATATATTATTATTATATTAAAATTGAAAAATGAATCAATAATAAAAGTCAACATGCATGTAAAATAAACTTAACATTACTTTGTAATTCTACAGGCTCATCATCTATGTCAGGCACATTCGAGGATCCAACAATTGTTAGCTGTTCACTATTGCCCTCTTCCGAATTTATAGTATTCTGTACAATATTTAAATCTCGTAATCTTCTTCTACTCATTTTTCCTACAATATACATAAAATAGTTGAAATTTCAGTAACAAATAACAACAATAATGGTACATATAAAATAGTTAAATTATATAAAATGACCAAGATTAAAATTATAATATAACATAAAATAAAAATCATAAAATCTTACTACATCATAATTGTAAATATCCTCGCCCACATCCCGATTTACCTATTGAAATTGTGTACTAGTACTAGGATATTTTCATTTAAGTTTTGTTTTGGAAAAGGCAAAGTTTCTGATCTTTCGCCGATGACATCTTTATTTCCATTGCCCATGTCAAACAAGTCTCTAGGGGTGTTTCGAAGTACAACATACCAACCCTTATCAGTTGGATCTTTCGAGTAAAAAATTGTTTCACTTGAGAAGAAAATACATACGGCTCGCTCATCGCTTGTTCTCCAGTGTGAATCAATAGAGAAAAATTTACCAATGTAAAACCATATTGATCGTTTTTAATTCTGCGAGCCGTATTCACATCAACCCAATCACCTCGAAATAATCCAACTCAATTATGTCAGTAAGAAGTCCGTAATACTCCAGATTCCCCTCGACAAGATTACTGTCCCTAGCACTAGCATAACTTGTAATTGAAGAATTAACAACAGTTCCACAATTTTAGGTTCTCCTCAATCTCTCGTGATACTTTGTATGAAATCTGTATCCATTGATGAGGAAGGCATTATATCTTTTCACTATTCTATTTGGACCTTGTGAAAGCCATTTAACTTCATCATTTACTTCATTTCGACTCCAAACCTATTGAATCAAAAGTAAATTGAGTAATTATAAATGTTATGAGAAAACATTATTACTTGTCAATGAAAACTTCAATTGCATACCGTTTGGCTTAACCATTCATGAAATGATTCTGTGAACAACTTATTAATTTCTAGTAGATGTAATCTTCGGGACCATGAACGAGCTCTCAATATTTGTTTGTACTCACTATGTTAAAAAAATGTTTACTTTGTTAGAAGACAAACAAATTATAATTGATGAATATTTATTAAATTCTAGAACTTACTTGCGTAATGGTTCCATTGAATCGTGATGAAAAAGAATGTATCGATGTGCTTGGACCCATAATCTATCATCTAATTCTACAATTTCAACTTTGCCGATTGGTTCTCCGAAACTTTGAAATAAATAAGTTTCGGCCAAGTTATGATCTATGAGCCCAACATTTCTATATGGTCTGTTCATTCTTGTTTCAACATCTTCCAAATACCTTGAACAAAAAGTCATACATTCCTCTGCCAAGTAGCCTTCGACAATTGATTCTTCCGGATAACGTTTATTGCGGCAGTAAGGCTTCAATTTGGATAGGAACCTAACCACGATATACAACATTATCAAAAGTTGCAACTAAAGGCATTGAGGTGAATGAAGGAATAATTTACAAATAAATTAAGACCTTTCTATGGGATACATCCATCGATAGAAAATAGGTCCACCAAGTATTGCTTCACGAGGGAGATAATTAACAAGTGCACCATAATAGTGAAGAAGGAAGGCAGGAAGATCTTCTCCAGATTGCATAAAGTCAATGCGGCTCGATCTTGTAGTGTCTCAAGTTCTTGAACATCCAAAACTTTGCTATAAACGCCTTTCATTATATTGGATAGTTCAATTACACAAGACATCACCTTTTTCGACATACAACAACGCATAGTAACTGGCAGTAAGTCTTGCATCAAGATGTGATAGTCATGTGATTTTAATGCATATAGCCTTCGATCTTTAGACTCACACATCGAGATATATTTGATGCATACTCATCCGGGACCTTTAAATCCTTCAACACCATACAGAACACTTCTATCTCCGTCTTCGACATTGAAAAAATAGCAGGCGGCAACCGATATTTCATATTTGGAAGTGCTTGGGGATGAAGCTCACGCCGAATTCTGATGTGGACTAAATCAAGTTGACTCTGAAGATTGTCTTTCGATTTACTATTGACATTCAAAATAGTCCCAATGATGTTCTCGCAGACATTTTTCTCAATGTGCATGACATCAAGATTATGTCGTAAAATGTGATGCTCCCAATAAGGCAACTAAAAAATACTTTTTTTCCACAAGTCCGCCTCATTAGGATCATCCTCTTCATCAGATTCATCCCTTGATCTTTTATTTCTTTGCGTGTTGGGCGGTTGATTCATCTTCCTATAAATGAAATTCATATCTTTCAACATGAATAATATTTCAGATCCACGATTCAAGAAGGAGCTTCTCGATCTCTTCAATACCACAAACTAAGTACTCAAATCTAAATCTATGATTTTTCGGTAACCACTGACGATGCCCCATGTAAGAGAACTTCTTCCCATTATATAGCCATTGCGAATATGTTTGCCAGCACAACAAGGACAAGCATAACGTCCCTTGGTACTCCAACCAGATAAATTGGCATAAGCCGGGAAGTCATTAATAGTCCACATCAAAGCTGTACGTAAATTAAAGTTCTCATTTCTCATTACGTCGTATGTCTCAACACCAGCCCATAATTGTTTTAACTCTTCAATAAGAGGCTGCAAATATATGTTAATATCATTCCCGGGCCCTTTCTTTCTAGGGATAATCATAGATAAGATAAAGGATGATTGTATCATGAAAACTCATGGAGGTAAATTGTAAGGAACAAGCACCATAGGCCAAGTACTATACGCTGTGCTCATGATTTTGTAAGGGTTAAATCCATCAGATGCTAGCCCAAGCCTCACACTCCGAGGATCGCTTGCAAAGCTTGAAAATTTGGAGTCAAATGATTTCCAAGCTAAAGAATCTACAGGATGCCTTAACAATCCATCATCGGTTCGTCCATCATGGTGCCACGTCATTGACTCAACTGTCTTCGACGACATGAAAAGCCTTTGAAGCCTTGGTATTAGCGGAAAATACCTCAAAATCTTAACTGGCGTCTTCCTTGACTGTGCATCGTTTTCATCCTCGTTACCAAATTCTGTATTTCTATTCATCCAATGGGATTGACTGCATACATGACAGCACTATTGGTTTTTCTGGTCGCCCCAATACAACGTGCAGTCATTTGGGCAACTATGAATTTTGTTGTAGCTAAGGCCCAAATCTTTTATCAGTTTTTTCATGTCTTTGGAAGATTGGGAGATTTTCGCAAACGGGAACATTTCTCTCAAAAAATCTAACAGCATTGTCAAAGAGTTTTCGGTACACCCTCCCAAATATTTTATGTGAAAAAGATGAATACAGAAAGACAATTTTGAAAATTTTGATCCCTCATACGGTTCTTTGTTCATTTCACCAAGTAACGTATAGAACTTCGCCGCTTCTTCATTTGGTTGTTCATTAGGTGCACTTCTTCGCCTTTCGGTGAAAGTATTTCCACCAAAATTATAATCATCGGTTGCACCCAAGCCAAGTAGAAATGATTGCAAACCATCACCGCGCATATTAAATGCATCCCTAACATTCTGATTGTAAGCACTATGATGATAACTCAGATTCATCGATAAAGAGGCTCCATTAGATGTGCACTCTCTATGGAAAATCCATTTTTTATACCCCCGAACAAAGCCATCAACAACTAGATGTTCATAGACAACTTCACGAGAATGCCAATTGATATTGCAACACTTCTTACACGGGAAAAGAATCATATTCTCTTGGCTTGCATTTTGAAATGCAAAATTTAGAAAAGTTTCTACTCCATTTCGATAGCCGTTGCTTACCCTTGACAAATTCATCCAAGTTCTATCCATTTCGTAGTTGTTGAAGTCTAAAGTTGACATTAAATTACACGGGTAAGTTGTTTATTTATACATGTATTATGTAAGTTATGTAAATTATGTAAGTTATGAAGTTTGATCTTAAAATTATGTAAGTTATGAAATTTGATTTTAAATTTATGTAAGTTATGTATTATGTAAGTTATGAAGTTTGATCTTAGAATTATGTAAGTTATGAAATTTTATCTTAAAATTATGTAAGTTATGAAGTTTAATCTTAAAATTACGTAAGTTATGAAATTTGATCTTAAAATTATGTAAGTTATGTATTATGTAAGTTATATTATTTGATGAAAGCTATGAAATTTGATATTTAACCTATATGCTTTTAAGGAAATTATTACATAAAACTACATGTATTATGTAAGTTATTTGGAAAACATTAAAATATTAAATGTTAAAATCAAACATTATTAATATAAAAATTAGTAATTTGATTTTTATATTAAAATATATTTAAATAATGAAGATAAGGTAATTAACACCCAAACCAAAATAAATTAATGAGTAAAAATATAAATTTTCCTTTTAAAAATCTTTTAAATACTTTTTTAAAAAGAATTTGATTTTCATATTAAAATAAAATAGACTTCTAATTTATTTAAATTTCATAATATTGTATTATTTTATGCACAATTATGTACGACAAAACCTAAGTAACCTATCCTGCTTTGGACACCATTTATACTCCAATTCAACAAGCATTTATACTCCAATTTGTACGTTCCAATTTACCATTCATTCCAACAAGTTTAAAGTTTAAAAAAAATCAAATCAGACGACATTTATATAGCAGAGTTAAACCGAAATTTTAGCGTTCCTTCAATAGAACAATTTCTCAAAAATAAAACCCAATACAGTACAAATTAGATGATAAACAAAAAATGATTTGATGGTAAACAAAAATTTGATGAAAGCACAGTTTAAAAAAAGAAAAGAACACAAGTTATATTGCACTTACAAGTAAAACTGGCAACAAAAAGCGCAAACTACCAGAAAAATGGATCCATTAAGCTAACGATTAAATATGTCATTTTAAACCAGTTGAAACAATATAATAAACAGAATATATAGCAGTTCAAACAATATAATGAACAACAATTTGGACAACAAATTTTTAAGATTCATCATACGTGGCATTGTTACACCTAAGGATGATCCATTATATCTTACAATGAGATATAAGGCAACCCATCAGGTTTCCAGCCTATATACTTTGAATTTTTTTTTTGGACAACAATATAATAAACAACATATATAGCAGTTCAAACACTATAATAAACAACAATTTGGACAGCAATTTGGACAAATTCATCATGATATAACTATTACTGATCAGAATATTGAACTAAAACGTACCTTAATAATTTCAAGAAGCTGGTCTACTCCACTCTCACCAATAAACAGAGGCTGCAGTCAAAATACAAACAACATTAACTCACTAAAACTTTAAATTAAAAATAAAAAACAGAAAATAAAAATAATATCAAACAACATTAATTTAAGTTAACATTTTACCAATGGAAGTATAAGTGTTGATATCTGCTGGAATTTTATCTACAAATATCAAGTAAAAGCTTCTTGAACCTCAAGACCAGAAGCGTGGAACCTACAAATGGGGGGGCACACTTTACTAGAATAAAACAAAGTCAAAACAATTAAGATAAAAGGATCCAAAACAAAGTCTCGTAAAAATTCAGCAAAGACAATAATCTATACCTATAGAAAATTCCTAGAACCAAAACAACAGTTATATCATCCACTTTCTGTCTTTGTCGCTCTCTCCTCTTACAGGGTTACTGCAAATTTAGAGTAACTTTTTTTTCTAAATATTCTTTGAGGTAAAAAGAAGCAGTTTGCACAAGTAATACTTATCTTCATTACAAATAGAGTTTCTTTTAGGTAACCAAACAATTATGATGAGATATTTAATACGAAGTTGTGAGGAAGCAAAAGCAAACAATCAACAGACAAGTAATGTCTAACATGTTCTTCAATGTAGTAGGTTTAGAATCAGAGTTACGAAAATGTTACAAGTTATATGGCAAGCAGATAAAGCAAGTTGCAACTTAGGATAAACAGAAACTATCCCGAACCAACATTAAGAAAACATATTGCTCATCCAATGCTAAGCAAATAAACCTATCTTGGCAATTCTTACTACTGATAATGTTTTCCAGAACTATGACGGTAGAAAAAATATATCGTATACCAAAAACTTACCTGTGAAGCCAAAATTTGAGCTTTGAGATCAGCAAATATCTATATCGCGAAAACAGTTTTGTGAATTAAACAACAGAAGGCTTGCATGATTTTTAAGATTCTAAATATTCAACAAAAAATTCACTTGATACTTTCATTGGTTTCCTAGTATTGGGAAGCACATGCCAATAACATGACATTGGAATAGCATTAAAAGAATCACACACTATTTAACAAGCACATTAGTGAGGAAAAGATAAACAAAGTTAATCAGAAGTCAGAATACCAGAGATAATATATAAATTGATTAATGCCTGACGCTATAACCTATCTTTAACTACAGACATAGAAAGAAAACAACGATGGGTTAAACCCTAACAATTTACCAAATCAAAACACTTCCTTGAACAGATAATTATCTATATAGCAGCTATGAAACGAGAATGAAAAAAGATCCTATCTTTTGTGCAATTACTAGTACTAGTATTTGAAGACAAGAAGTAGACAAAATAACCTATTTAAGATATCCTTAAATGCAGCAGAACATAGCAAAAACAACGGCTGAATTGGGAAAAGATAAACAATTTGTTAATAGAAAAAAAAGGAATGGGAAACATTTGAAAGTGAAAATACCAAAAAGTAAATGAACACAACAATGTTAAGAAACGTCAAATAAGCCCAATATTATTGCAAAAGAAAAAAATTTTGGAAAGAAAAGGCCCAACTTAGTGTTTTATTTTGCTTTTGGCGTTAAGGGGAAGCAAGGTGAAGGAGGTCTTAAAAGAATTTGTGGCGTGTTTATGTCACAAAAAATGCCTTAAGGTAGTGGCTTAGGCGTTAAAGCTTGCGTTAAAGGGCTTGGTGCGGTCATGAGTTCAATACACAAGGAAGCAAAATTTTGAGGTTTTTTTTTTTATGCATGTTGGCATTAAGGGAGAGAGAATTGGACGCAATTAGACTTGCAATTGGATAAGAATTTGGCTTAATTCTCCTATTAAAACTCGGCTGCAGTAAGGTAGGATAATTGTTGTTTTTTTTATTTTATTTATTTAGTTTAAATGGGTGATAAGAAGATAATGGTGGCCTTATTTTATTTATTTTAGTTTAATAGATAGATAAGAGATAAGGTGTTGGATTAATTTATTTTATTTGTTAAGAGATAAAATAGGAGTTAAGTTGGGATTTGATAAGTGGGGAAGTGGTGACCGATTGCTGGACTCTAGGAGCTTGTATTTAGATAAATATGGTGCTAGTGTGTGCAAAATTTCCTCTTTCAAAACCTTTTTTTTCATCTTGTTACTTCAAAAATTGTACCTTATTTTTACCTTTGATAAGTGCCAAAATTATCTAGGTGAAGTGTTCATCTTTTCTTCTCCAAATTTTTGAGAAACACCTTTAGCGAAATCTCTTTACATGTTCTCCTATTGTCGAAACTACTTCTCACACTTGTTCATGTGTTAGCCAAATATTCAATCACTTCTAAAGGTTTAGTGAACCATGTAAGTGTTTTCTTCCATTTGTATTTCATGTTCTTAATTAAAAGCCTTAGCCAATCTCAAGTGCCCGATTCTCTTTTCTTCTATCGTAAGTTTTAAAAGCCGGATCCATTCTCTTTTAGTCTTCGCAAGCAACGATAGTGGTAAGTAATCTTTCCTTAGTAATCGATTTTATTCTTCTCTTCATGGGTGTGCCGAATCAAGTGTTAAGGCTTTGGTTTTGGTTTAGCCGAATAATCTTAAGCCATGTTATGTGTGTTGTAGCCGTCAGTAAGGAGCATTAAAGGAGTTCTTAGGGATTTGAAAGCATCGAGGTAGGGAGGTTGGTGCCATTCGGCCAAGGGCGATTATTCTTGTAATTATGTTTTAGCCGATTTATTTTAACATATGGAATATAGGGATTTCGGCAGTTTCATAGTTAAGTGGGATTCGGATTTCCGTAGTAAGTAAGGTAAGTGGTTCATGGTATTCTACCTTAGGCCATGTTTGGTATTTAAGTGGTTAACCGATTTAACCATGACGGTGTAGGAACTAATCGACAAGAGTAAGCAGAGTATCGAGATTCTAGATCATGTTAGATCCTAGTAATTCAGGATTTCGCTAAATAGTAAGGTGTGTGATTAACCCACCATTTTCTGGGTTTTTGTTATATTTGCATGTGTGAATTATGTGCTAACCAAAGGCAAAGGGCGCTTATATGGTGATTACCCTAAAAAGGGGTATATCGATAATCAGGTTAGTATTATCTGTTGATTCGAATGTGAAAGTGCCGATGTGAATGTGACTATGCCTATGGAAATATGATGGTCTGCCTTAATAACATGTGCATGCATTTATTATTATTATGCCACTATTACATGTTGCATGTGCATGGGTTGGGATATGAAAGAAGGTACGGGTGTACTTCGAGTACGTGGTTTGATGTTAGCCTTGAGCTACATCGTGGATTGACGTTGACTGAGGTCACGTTGTGGATTAATTGCGATTTAGTTCGCGTGGCTTGATGAGTAGCTCTGTGCCTCATCGTGGTTGATATAGGCTATGTGCCATATCGTGGTTGATGAGTGACTATGTGTCCCATCGTGGTTTTGGTGTTAGCTACGGCTACATCGTGGATTGGCGCTGATTGAGGTCGCGTTGTGGATTTTTGTGCTTTATTGCACGTGGATGGCATTTATTGCCTTTTGAGTGAAAAGGAGAGGGTGATTTGATAATCCCCGTGTGGTAGGTCGGATACGGGTGTGTAGATGAATGGTTTTTGAATAAGAACAAAATTTTCTCTTAGTCTCAAATCCGATCGAAAATGGGCGAAGTAGCATGCAATGTAAGAAGAATATTATCAAAAGAGAGGAAGGGAAAAACCCCAAGAAAGAAGCTACTGGAGAACGACTAGCCTCGGTCTTTCTAACCGTCAAACCTTTACATCAAACAAAAATAAAGAAGTTAAACAAAATAATAAACAAAAGTATATAAATAAATAAAAATCCCTAAATCAATAAAGTTTATGTTTACAAATTCCATACCCTCATTGTTTGTTGAATGTTGGGATATTGAGAAATTTTTAATTGGTGAAATGTTGGGGACTTAGGAAGCTCTTAGGGATTTAGGGAAAATTTTTAGCAGAAAACGAAAGCTCTTAGGGATTTAGGGAAAAGTTTTAAGAGAAAACACTTAGGGATTTCGGGGATGGAGGGGGATAAAACCGAGCACAGCAAAACGACGACGTTTTGCTCAAACTCAATTTATGTTTTGCGGCGTTTCTACAAAAGCGCCACTAATTATTGATAAAACAACGTCGTCCACCTTAGTGCACATTATATTGTTGATAAAACAACGTCGTGAAGCTTAATGTCCATATATATTTGCGGCGTTTTCAGGAAAACGCCATTAAAGATAGACTTTTAGCGGCGTTTCTGAACTAGCGCCACTAATACTTAACAGATTTTTGTGGCATTTTACCGGAAGCGCCACTAACAAAAAGCTTATTGATATATTTTTGTCACTAAAACTTAAACCATTAAAACTTAAAACTTTAAAATTATTTTAAATATATATAAATTTAAAATATATCATCATATACCCATAAATCTTTAAAATTATTTTAAATAATAGTATTTTAATTTTTTCATTTTTAACATATATTTTCTATGTTATAATTTGTTTCAAAATTTTTCTCTGTGTTATTAATTTTTCTAAATAATTTAAATATTAAATTAAAAATACATTTTAGTTAATACAATTAAACTAGTTAAATAATTATAAGAAGATAATAAAAGAGTGCTTGACTTTTATTACAATTTTATATTTAATTATTACATAATTCATATCAATTTTAAATAAATAATTTTTGAAACTTTGAGTAATATTTAAAAGAATTAAATACATGACATAATTTTTATATAATTTTTATGTAAGAAAACAAAAACAGAAAATTTCAAAATATGAAATAAAAAAGGTTTAAAAACTATAATGATAATTTTATATAAAAATTTCATAATATCTCTTTTACTATTATATAATAAATTATTTAATATATAAATTAAAAACTTAACCCTAAACCCCAATATATAACCCCAACTCTAAATTTCAAACCCTAATCTCTAACACATAACCTCAAACCCCAAACTATATAATGATAATTTTAATATTAAAAATCATATTATATATTTTACAAGTATATAATAAATTATTTAATATATAAATTAAGGATAAAAATTTGAACCTATTTTAAAGAAATAAACATTGGGGTAATGGATACATATACTATTCGGGGTTATGAGAAGACAGTTTCACAATAAAAGGAAGGATCGGTAAACGATGGTTGGATCCAACAGCTTCGAGATTATAGGATTCTAGGGATTTTGGGGATTTGAATTAGGGAAAACTAATTTGAGAGATTCTAATTTCGAGATTTTGGATCATATACCCTAAACCCTTAACCCATAAACCCTTAACCCTAAACCCTTAAACCCTTAACATTAACCCATAACCACTACCACTTAAATTAACCTTAATATCATTAAACACTAAGATCTTAAACCCTAAACAATAAACCCCAAATAACAAACTTTAAAACACTAAACCCATATCCCAAAATAATAAACCCTAAACCATAAAATTAACATACTAGACATTAAACCTTAAATCAATTTTAATAGCTTAATTTGTAACTTAAATGAAAACTTCTAAATTGTTTAGTTAGAAATTTGTAATTTTTCATAATTAAGTAATTAAAATGAAACTTTCTCATTGCTTATAAGTGAATGTATCAAAATAAAATATAATTCAAAGTAAGAATAGGAAAAAAATATGAAAAATAAATCGGATCAAATCGAAACGAGTCCCTACACAAAAATGGCTACTCAACTTTTAGCGGCGTTTGTATAAAAACGTCACTATTGCTCAGATTATTAGCAGCGTTTGTACAAAAATGCCGCTATTGCTCAGATTATTAGCGGCGTTTGTATAAAAACACCGCTATTGCTCAATTTTTCGCGGTGTTTGACCCTAAAACGCCGCTATTGCTCAATTTTTAGCGGCGTTTATTTGTAGCGTTTTTTGTCCAAACGCCATTAAAAATACCGCTAAAGCCCTGTTTTGCAGTAGTGAGTGACTCAAATGTAATTTGAGACAAACAAAACTGACTATATTTACAATTTACCCTACAAAAATTTAAAAGCAAAAGATTTCCCTTCCTTGATTAAACTCTTCTAACATCAAACTAAGCATTTAATTAATTAAATAAGCTAATCAAACTATTAATAAAACATCTTTACAAATAAAATTTAAAATAAAATAAAATATACATAAATCCTAAAATCAAAATTGATGTGTTTCTATAGTTCATGCCCAAATTTTCTATACAAATTCATATTTCAACTTATTTACCAAAACTTAACATATATTACATCTACCTACAGAAAAACAAATACCATTAAAAAAAGTCAAAATTAATAACATCTATATTTAAAATTCATTATATTTAACCACAAAAAATATTAATTAAACACACTATTTATAACTGAAAATATATATATAAAACATTATAAAAGAGAAATAATGATTTTAAGAGTTGAAGGAAGTGTATTAAATGCGCACTCCACTACATGCATGTTTGATAGTATTAGAAGTAGTAATTATTTTAGATTTGAATACTTTCATTTCTATCATAAAAGGTGAAAATGTTACAATTAATTTATTTTATATTAGTTTAAGGTATTAATCTAAAAGAAAAAAATAAACTATTTTCTTCTTTCTTTCTACTTTTCCTTGATTTTATTTTTTTCAATTATAAATTTAATTTACTACTTGTATTTGTATAAAATATTTTTTAGAATATGAAAAAAATTTCTATTTAAATTGTGTAAAAATTATGAGTCACATCGCTTATGGTTTAGTTATTTGTAATTTTGCTTAGAAATTCCAAAATAAGCTTATATGTCCATACTTTTACATCTGCATTATTATATTTAGAAAATATATGCAAGATAAATTTGAAACAGTTTTATTTTTAACTAAAATTACATAGTTACAAATTATTAATAAATTTTATTATTAAATATTTAATCTAAATATTTGTTAAGAATAAAATTTATTATAAAATTAAATGCATAAATATTACTTTTATTTAATAAAAGTAAATTCGTAAATTAGGATTTTAATTAAGATCTTCCCATATATAAAAAATATTATAAAATAATTTTCTAGATAATCACATTTCAAAAAATATACCTTAATTTTGCCCCATATATCTACCCTATAAACCTCAAAAACGACGATAACTTGATGAATATGAATATCCTCCAATTCCAACACCAGCTATATTTGTTTTTCTACCCTCAAAATCCCGTTTTCTACGACCAAAATTACCGACCACCCTCAAGAACCCTCAATAATTTACCATCAAGCTTCACAGATAAAAAGGAAAAGGAAGCGGATAAGTATTTAATATTAGATGCTTTCCTACACCGTCTGTGGGATGAAGAACCATTTAATATGAGATGCTTTCCTACACCGTCTGTGGGATCATTTAATGGGAATGTCGAGAAAACTCAATAGAAATTAATAGGATTTTCAGTATTTCAATCACAAAGACTACCTTTTCAGGTTAGAGGGAGCTGCCCCTAATGGTTTAATAACTGTAAATGAGTTCATAAAGGACATTGTGGCAATCATGCATGCGGTAATGGACATAATTTTTTTCTTAATTACATTAATAACCTGATAATTAATTAATCTAAATGATTGTCTATATGCACTACAATACAGTATCAGACAGCTGTTTTTCAATAAACAAAAAAGCTAAATTACAAAACCTTCAATAGAGTCATCATTAGGGTCTCTCCCGAAACTCTGACAAAATCTTCTTATTTCTGGCCTTTGGATTTTGATGATAATTACGCTGGGGTTTACTTGGATTTTTAATATCAATTCAACATACACATACATATAGCCTTTTATCTACACAAATGGTTCCAATCATGGATCTTTACTGACTGGGATAAATACAAACAAAAGAGGCTGATAAAACCCTAGATACCTCAACTGCAAACCAAAAAGGGAAGAAAGCCTTCAAGTACTATTTGAATGGTTGGTAAAGCCTTAAAGGAGGAAAAAAATGAAAAGGAGAAAATGAATACGCTAAAAAAAGGCTTAATTTACAGTCCCAATCCTCAAAGGAGATCTAGAAAGGTTATAGAATACGATCAAATTCGATAAGAAATAATAGAATGTTGCTCACCTCCTTTGACCTCAGGAGTCGGTGCACAACTGCTGCAATCAAAACCCTGCAAACGTTAGAAGAATGATGAAATGAAAGTACCAAACATATATATAGTAAATTATTTATTCTTCCCACCATATTTACTTTTTTTTGCAAGATAAAATTGTAGTTCACCTAGCTACTAGATAACTAGAAACTAAAAGGCTAAGAAACTGCAACAACGCCATCATTCATCACCGGAAAAATAGAATACAAAAGAGTAAAACATAAATATATGTGTGTGTGGATGAAGATAATCATAGTCTATGCATGGTAATTTAACTGGAACCTTTTTTCCAAGGGAGAGAAAAGCATGAAGAAACTAACGCATCACAAGAGTTTTACAAAGAGAAGCCAACAGAGCTCAGTTGGCAGTATGCCCACCTCCATGAAAGACCATAGAAGAAAAGTAAGGACTTGTTCTATGATAGTGCGAGGTGGACAGAATGCCAATGAACTCTGTAAGAAGCCCTTTGCCAAACCTCCCATGAAAGCAAAGAAACAGTCCTTGTGCTTCACCGGAGAGGAGGGAAAAGGAAAGAGTGTAAATGACAATAAGAACTAGGGTTGATAGGTTCCCCTATTTAAAGAAGAGGAAGAGGAGGAGAAGGCGGAGCTTCAGTCTGAAAAAAGATAAAAAAATGTAATAATCAGATTGGATGGTTCATTCCCCCTATAAGGAGAGCATATTTAGAAGGATCATCATCATGGGGTTATTCTCTCCTTGTCTAGCTTCCCCTCGTTACTGGTGAAAAAAACCCACACCCTCCGTTCAGTTGTTTCTTGCCACCCTCCCCACTAGTCCCCCACACCCTTCCCAGTTTCCATCATCCTCCCCCTCTTGTCTATGATGAAACATAGCCTCCTTATACACTGACCAAATAATGACAAAAGTAAAGCAAAATTGGTTTCAGATACAGCTTTGTTTTTGAGAGGGAAAAACATGGGCTTTACTACAACTTTGACCCTAACCGTTTCATCTTTTAGAAGGGCAAATAGGGGGCCAGTCCAACTGTCACCACCCATGGAGAGTGAATTGAACAATTGCAGGCGTTCAGAGAGAGAGAACTAGTTACTTAAGCATAATAATTAGTGGGTTTTAATGACAAAACACATGATGTCTCCATTTATAGTTGTATTCACTTTATGGGGGGGATTGTATATAACGTTTATCTCTATGGATAAGCCACGCTCCACCCAGTGGTCAAATCCAGTCATATTCGTTTCTTTGAGAAGATGACACCTAGAAAAACCATTCCATTGGGGGTTTAATTGGAGGGAATTGAACGGTAACTTTTAATTCCTTGCTGGCTACTGCTTCTAGATGAACATGGATATCACTCACAACTCACGAGTCTCTTTCATTATCAAGTATTTATGGACTTTGTTTCCTTCTTGGAACAGTAACTTTCATTATCAAAGTGTAACATCGTTCACTGAATTCACTGGTGTTGACTGGTCCCCCGTAGTTACTTTGCCTCTCTGATTTTCAGTTTGTAAACCAAAATATCTGACGACTTTCAATTTTCAATGGGTTTTTCTCGAGTCAGATCATACAGCTTTTAAGCAAACCTGATGATGGAAAGGGAGCTCAACTTATCTTAAGTTTCCAATTCATGGGGTCCCTACAGAAATTACAGCACAGTGTGGAATCCTAGGTCTCACACACTGTAGAAGAAGCTTCAAACTCCACATTCCTTTTTTGACCTATTATCAGACTATCAAACATGTTAACAATGCCATTAAATGGTAAACCCTAGCTATCTCGATACAATTATAATATGACTGCATTTTTCTCCTCTGAGCTAACTCCTTAAACCTTGTGTTCCCACTGGGATTCATGTTTCTCTTCTTTTTCTTCCATGTGCATGCTTGTTTGTGCCTTTTTTGATATTAGAATACAAGTAGTATATCGTTTATTAATTAAGGGTTTTGCTATCAAATGTTTTGAGGCACTGGTCAACCAAATGAAACCTGAACCACTCTTATTTACGTGACTATATTCCATATAGATGGATTGGTAATTTATGCTGTTTAATTTCGTTTGTTTTGATGAAGGATAGTAGAGATGGAAAACGGTTTTTTCGGCCTGATTTGATATGGTGATTTTATTCATTTACTCCAGAGCCATTTGCACCTCTTATTTGTTTCCCCTCCCGTGCAACTTACTAGTAGGAATATCTAAAGATGGGCGACTTTGTAACCTACTTTTTGACTAAGAGGGACTATTGTTATACTCTCCCTTGGGCTGGACATGTGGCAGTCTAAGAGAGCATCGAAAAAGCATCTATAAATGACTCTTCACCCTCTGTATGACCCAATTTTACCCCAACCTAAGCCCAACAACCTAAAGCTTTTTCAGGGTTTCAGAAACCCTAACAGAAGACCTTTTGTGCCGCCACCAACAGTCCTAACTCAGCACGCCGTTAGCCACGTTGTCCACCCCTCCGAGTCGTGCGCACTTTCAGTGCTTGTATGAAGAGCCCCACTCCTCCACGACGTTCACCTACAAACAGAAAAGCAACCACACGACAAGACACTAGAGTTTTAGGGGTTTGATATTCTGATAGGGCTATAAAAGCCTTCGAGATTCATTGTAAAAGGGGGGTTTTTTTTTTTTGAAAAAGGAGAAAAGAATACATACGAATACCAGTAGTTTCCAGAGAAAAATCAATACCAAGCCAGAGAGCAAATCCTTAAGGTTTCGTTTTATTTCTTTTTTTTCCGAATCTGTTGACTTTATACCTTTTCTCTTCATTTTAAAACAAGACCCATACCTATATATATTAAATCTACGAAGAGGGAGTTTTTTTTTACCTGTTGTGGGGGTTCTTTCCGAGCCTTGAGTTCGGTGTTTTCCGTCTGCCCTGCTATTATACGCGAAAATAGAGAGGGAGAGTATTAAAAACTTCTCCTTTTTCATTGGTTTTTTGCACTTGTTTTCAAAAATAAAACATTTTTTTTTTCAAAACAAAAGAAAAAGAGGTCGAGGGAACCTTACCGCCGCCCCTCTCACCGTCGTCAGTGCGCGCACGAGGGGTCTCCTGTTTTTCTTTGAAACTGAAAAAGAAAGGAAATAAAGTCATTTGGTTTTTTTTTTAAATGAATATGGCAGAAAAAAGGGTTTTAACCCTCATGAGGAACGGCACTGTTTAAGATGCAAGGAGCTGACCCGCGCGCTAGACCCGACCCGTCATTGGGTCCGTGCATTTTTCCCTAAATGGGGAAATTGCGCGATAGGTCCTCCTCCTCTGCGCGCCTGTTTAATTGTGTCCCCCATCAGTTTTTTCCCCATGTTTAAAATTCGCCCCTACATTTCATGCGTTGTTTCAATTTAATCCACATACAGGCATAGTGTTCAGAAACTAGGGGTAATTGCGTTTCTAATCCCCTAATATTGCGCGCGCGATTAAATTTGGTCCTTATCCTTTATTTGCTTTGAGATTTTGCCCCAAAACTCATGTTTTTTATTCAATTTAATCCCTTTTAGTTTACTTTGACTATTTTATCATGAAATTAATTATTTTTAATATTATTGTTAATTCTGTATATATATTATTATTCACCCTTATTTTTTTATGCTATATTTATCATTATAATACTATCACCACTATATTATATATATTACTATTATATTTCTATTATATTTACTATTATATATGTACTTGTTTACTTTGATTTTTTTCCCCTTTACAATAATACCCATTATTTTATTATTATCAAATTCCTTTATTTTCTTTTATTACTACTATTTTATCCATATTATTATTTTTGTTTTTTATTTCGCTTATTATTATTATTATTCAATTATGATTATTTTAATACTTATCTCTTTTATTGTTATATTCATTAATCTTATTAGTGTTATGTTATTATTACCAATTTTTCGTTCCTTGTCATTTTTGCATACATATTACTATTAATTATATCTATTGATCTTATTGTCATTTTATTACTTTTCCTTATTGTTATAAGTCGTTTATTTTTAGCCTATCATTTCATGTGATCAATGATTTTAAATCGCATTTCAACATTTTTATTTATTTTTTTAAATTCATAAAAGTGGGGTTTCACAAAGGTAATATTTCGTGTTTGGAAGTCCGAGAAAACGTGCCCAATCGTGCTGGGTTTCGATTTTCTGTTCGTCCAAACAACTAAATATCCTTTAAAGATTCTTTTATCGTGTTTCTTAAATAAAGACAATATTTTATTATTAGAAATTCAAGGAATCGTGCCCAATTGTGCTGGGTTTCGGTTTTAGTTTGGCCAAATAGTGAAATATCCTTTTTAAATTGCAAGACATGAATGTTGGAAATCATGAAATGATCTTTGTATCGATAGTTTGAAACATCGTGTCCTATCGTGCTGGATGTGGTATTTCAACTTTTCGGAACAAGAGAGTTTTGATATCCAATGCGAATTACCCAAACATTTTTTCATATTTTCTAATTTTCGACATTAAAGACATTAATCAATCAATACGGTACCAATTTTGGGCGTTGCGAGGGTGCTAATCCTTCCTCGTGCGTAACCGACTCCCGAGCCCGTTTACTTAAAATTCGTAGACCAAAAATGTTTTCTAAAGTGGCCCAATCACACTTCAAAAATGATTGGTGGCGACTCCATTTTCCTTTTTAAAGTCGGCCCGTTTTCCATACAAAAAAATAGTTTCGACACCCTCTATACTTGAATAGTCATTGACTGCCTAACCTCCCGGACAAGTCACCTACCATGAGATCACTCGTTGATAGCAAGAACATTCCCAACATCAAGCCACTTGCTACTACAATCAGGCCACCTGCTTTTAGTGTGAACAATCATTCTAAGGATCTTGGGGTCTACTTGAGTATGACAATTTCGTATTGCTTTTACGTAATTATAAAGTGTGCCCCATTACATACGTGTAACACTTCAAACTCGGTTTAGAAGTTTCGACTCAAATTTAGCGAACTACATTAACCACTGAAATGACTCTTCGTTGAATTCCAACCTAACCTCCAACATACCACTTAAGTCTTAACAAAAGTTGCGCTAACTTAAAACACAGTAGCGATAACAAAAAGCAAACATACAAGCTTCACAAACAAACATAAGTAGGTTCTCATGCTTCATTACAATATATTTAGGAGTTAGCAACACAATTGAGACTTTTCAAACAACAACATAGTTCGCATAACAAGAAAACATATAAATTCGCAGTTCAATTTAAGGCATAGGCTCGCATACTTATCAAACTTCGCATGAAATCACATAATACAAGAGTTCACTTAGCAATAATCAAAATAAGTTTGCAAAGCACATGAGATATCATAGTATTACATACAAAGGAACGAGTTCGCTAAATATGAGTAGTTCACAGAATATATCATGTTTTTGTAAATAGACAAACTTCACAATCATAAGGAACATGCATGCAAGGGTTATTATATTTCAATAGGGCTCGCATGTAATAAAATAATCATAATAGGGGCAGAGCCGTCCCTGAATTTTTTTGCCCCGGGGCGAACTGAAAAAAATGGGTTCCTAACGCACTTCTTCTTTGGGCCTAAATTTTTTTTTAAAAAAATGGGCCCCTAATGCACTTCTTCTTAGGGCCCTGAATTTTTTTTTTAAAAAAATGGACCCCTAACGCACTTTGCACTAAATTTTTTAAAAAAAAAGGGCCCTAACGCACTTCTTTTCTTCAAAAAATGGGTCCCGAACTGAATTTTTTAATAAAATTTTAAATTTTTTTTGTTGGGCCATGGGCAGGTGCCCCACCTGCCCTGCCCCAGGGCCGACCCTGGATAGGGGTACGAATGAAATCAAGGTTTGCATCACTTACACGGGATTGTTTACATTTATGGGATCACAGAGTCGAGGGTACACATGTAAATATGGCACGCACCATGCATTAAACCTTAATCATAAATCTAACTTGCATGTAAATAAAACACAGTACCTCATGCATAGATAACATCAACTTTATTTATGAAATAACAAGTACTTTAAACATGGTTCTCAAATCAATGTACTGAGAATTTAAATGTAACTAAATAATCTAAACTTCAAATAATATTGTCGTATTCATAAATTCAGAAATATAACTATTAATTCTAAACCCATCACAATAATCTCATTGCCTTTAACCTAGGTTTGCCAATATCTGCTTAAAAGTGTACCTCGCCACATCATCGACCTTGCCAATGCTAATTTGCAACCTACTTACCTAAGAAGAAGTAAGATAGGAGTGGGTGAGTTCATTGTGAACTCAGCGAACAATAAAAAATGTTAGGATATGTTTTAGAAACATTTTTTTTAAAGAAAAGAAACTTTAGTCTTGAAAACGTTTCGTGTGTTGGGTTCGCAGGTGAGGTTTTGAGACCCAGTTCTCACATTCTGTCAGAAAACATAACTTTGGAAAACAGTTTTGAAAACTCATTAGCCTTTTCTTAAAACATACTTGAGCAGGGCTCACCTTAAAATCGTGAGACCCAGTTCGCACATTCTGTTAGAAAACATAACTTTGAAAAACAGTTTTGGAAACTCATTAGCCTTTTCTTAAAACATACTTGGCAAGGCTCACCTTAAAATCGCAAGGCCTATTTCATTTATCAAAAACCTTTGGAAATCGAGTTTGGGTTCACCCTAAAATCGCAAAGTCAGCTTACACTTTTTAGAAAAACCTTTTCTTTGAATGGGGTCTTCCTTAGGTCACAAGACCGGTTCACACTACAAAGAAATGGACTTTTAGCGGCGTTTTAGCGGCGTTTTTAAGCGCCACTAATAGATCTTCTTGCGCTTTGAAAAACGCCACAAAAAACGCCACTAAATGTGGCGTCAAGAATTTAATGCGTTTTGTGAGAAAACGCCGCTAAAACCATGACTTTTAGCGCGTTTTAAAAACGCTAAAAACATGACTTTTAAGCGCTTCTCACAAACGCCGCTAAAACATGACTTTTAGCAGCTTTTTTCTAAAACGCCGCTAAAGATCGCGACTTTTAAGGCGCTTATTTCTTAAACACCGCTTAAAACAAGACTTTTAGCGCGCTTTTTCTAAACCGCTAAAAACATGACTTTAGTGCTTTATCCTAAAACGCCGCTTAAAACATGACTTTTAGCGCTTTTTTCTAAAAACCGCTAAAAACATGACTTTAAGCGCTTTATTCTAAAATGCCGCTAAAATTGGCGACTTTTAGTGGCGCTTTTTCTAAAACGCCGCTAAAACCATGAAAAATAAAAAATTTATTATACTTTTAAGCGGCGCTTGTTTTCAAAAACGCTAAAAGTCATGAAAATAAAAAAATTATAATATTATAAAATCACCAAAATCCAATTAAAATGTATAATTTAATTTGAAGACATTAAAATGAAAATTATAGAAGAATACATATTTCTATAATTGAAAATCTCAATATTTGAGACCCTTTCCACTATACTTTTAAGTGAAGGCTACAAAATTCATCAAAATGTGGTAGATCAAGTTTGAAGCATAATTAAAGTAGCATCAAACATTACTTCAACTTTAATAATAAAACAACTTGGTATTACATGGTTCCAAGTTGCATAATGCAATCTATTGCTAGGAATATATATGAGATCAAAAGACCTTCAATCTAGTCCACGTAAATCACATACAAGTTTGATCATCCTATCTCGTCTCTACATGTGGACAACTATTGCCTAGGAAAACTAGTTAAATCTTTTCCTCGAAATAGTTGCTCTCTTATGGTCACACATGTGTAGAGCAAGTGATGCTCAATATAATCCTTAGGTAATCAGTTAGATCACTTTCTTGTGTTTGTGTGTGTGTCTGCGTAATGCGTGGTGCGCTTTCATCTTATCTCACCGGCTCAAGTGTTGCCCAATGATTGCAGAGAAAGGAACATCACGAGCAAGTTGTGAACTAAGGCCACCCATAAGATGCGGTAGTTTTGTCTTCATTACGAAGAATATGTCGCAATAATGACCATCTTGCTTAGTTCAATCAATCATCTCAATTATGATAAAATTTCTCATTCAATGCCAAAATTATACTTTTTCAGGAGAGTAACTCACTCCAATAGTTAACTTACGCTTTGAATGCAATTTATGCTTGTTCTCGGATTGATTACTCAAACTAATGTCTTCCATACGCTGCAGGCTTGATCGCTTTTAGTTTCTTTAAATGCACGGTAATAAATTAAATATTCATAAAGTTGAACTTCATTCATTTCGCAGAATAGCAAATTGAGGATTATTATAGTAATTCTGGTTACATTAGATGAAGCACGATGATTTTATACCGCATGCGGTCCGACCAGTTCAATAGGATAACAAGATATGCAAGCTAAAGAACGTGCAAATCGCTTTGCTACCAATGGGACATATGGGGTCAAGGTTGGAGCATTATTAGTCGTGAATTCCTCCATTGAATCGCGGAAAATGTCATAGCAGGGCATGTAAATGCCAACCTGAATGACAAGAAAAGAATAGAGTCCACAATGAGCCAAAAAAATATAAGCACATAAAATGCTTCCTCGCACTAATGCAAGGGATAAAACATGCAATTGAGGCCCGGAGGAAGCCATTAAAATGAAAGACTTACATCATGCACACACCAATGCTAAACTTGCATTTGTTCCTCTCCACGCTTCGGAAAACCTTCCGCAAAAATTCACTCACGTGAACCTCCAAAATAAGCAATAATCTGTGCATCGAAATATGAAGGTGATAATACAAATGAGCATATATAAAGAGATTATAATGCATATATAATGAATGTTTAGATGATTATGCTTAGATGGATTAAAATTGCTTTCAAAAAGGTGTAAAACATCTACCAAGAAAATTAGCGATCAGTTTGTGTTTAACCGAGATTCTTTTACCCGTATACCAAGAAACACAACATCCCATTTATTTAACAAAAAAGAAAAGTAAGACAAGGACTTATTTATTAAAATGTAGTGCCATTACAAAGATCAAACACTAGAAGAACAAGCCTAATATAGTAATTAGCAAGTCGCGAAAACAACCAACTGACGAATGACTTTGTAGAAAACATCGATTGCTCCAAAGGTACCTATGACACTCGGGGGACATAGTGGTTCGAGCCAACAACCCAACGCGAACATGATTGAGAGCTTCTCATATCTGGAACATCTAAAAGGAAGAGCAACGGAGGAAAACACCAAAATATTCACCAAGGGAGTAAATTGAGATGTCGAAAACAAGGAAACTAATGAAATTGATAAGTATCGATTTGTTTCAAAGGTGTCTTGTAAGGAACTCCAGCGATGCAGCTTGCAATCTTGTCCGGATCGAAAAACAAATAATTTTACGATTTTGAACACCAACTATATTCAGAATCATGTTCTTCTATTTGATTCACATGTAGAGTCAGCTGCAATAAACTCGGTGAAATCGACAAGCCCATCTCAGGTTGATATCGATCCGTGTGATCGAGGGAAACAAACAATAATCAAAACCAAAGAAAAGAAAAGAAAACCTTCAATTAAGAACGAAATCAGAGTCACCGCTTGAAGAATCTCAAGGACACGTGACTCCTTCAATTTCAAGGAAGATCTTTAGCAAGGGCCTGCATGAAACCATTCTGTTAGTTTGAAATTTTAAGTAAAAACACTATAGAAGTTAGGTGTGACAAAATGTTGACTGTCTCATCTCTTCAAGACTAATAACGCCGTTCTTATCAACATCGATTGCATGAAACCGATCCCAAAGATCGGTTATCTCCTCTTCATTAAGTGTGCTAGCCAATGCCTACAAGATAATGATAATAATAACACTTATACGTCAAGATATGAACAATCAAAAGAGGGAACAATAGCCACTTGCGCCCATAAAATATTCCACTAATGTTTTAGAGAAAGAAAACTAGGTTACCCTTAGAGCAAACTGCTTCAATAGATCAGACTTCACAAATTGCGCATGTTGCTCGTAGCAGATATATCAATAGGAATCTCAGATGTATCTCCCCTTCTAACCCATGGGTGTCTTGAAGAAATTGAAACCAATCGATATATCAATTGGCAACCGAGTATGCCAAATTTGGATGAAATGAACAGAGATCAAAGGAAAAGTCTAGGTTTGTGTTAAACGATTATATAATCGTTAAAAAGGTACCTCTTCCAAAACAGAGATCAAATTTGGGAGAATGCAAAAGTCTACATCTAATAAGGGAAAAGTGCAATAAAAGGTACCTCTTCCAAAGCGATTGATCTTTTATTAATCTGAAGTAAGCAAAGTAACAACTTCCGGTCGGTCTTGAATTGGAAGTATTTGTTTTGAAGGAACCTATATTTAGTTTCAAAATTGAATTATTTAACAATTTAAATATTGAAATAAAAGGTAGAATAGATGATACACAAGATTTTATAAAATATTGAATAAACAAATAAATAAACTTGATCTTATACCTTCATGAATTCAACATAACATCCAATAGTCATGACTGCAAAGCAGAGTTCCAACTTTCAAATTTCTTACAGAATCTCCAATGGCAACAATTATTACCACTTTGCACAATAAAAGAAAATTGAACCATAGCCATAAGTATATCAGCTTAGTTGAACTATATTATATCACCACATTCCAAAATGATACAGATCTAGCTTTTGCATGAAAAACATGCATCAAGTATATAGAAAATATAGATTGAAAATCATGGATCCTCTGGGCAAATTTTTCATATGAAACACATACAATTTGCTACAATGGCAATAAGCAACAAATTATCGAATGATCAATGAGAAAGCAAATGCACTCATTCGGATAAATTTAGGAGGTAAATGAATATTTAAAATTATCTATCAACGTTCAAATATGGCATCCAAGAAGTAAAGCTTCACACATGTGATATAAGTTCATTTAATGAGAAGGCTCAATTGGCATTTCCATCTATTCAAACAGTTAATCTTGGCTATTTCTCATGAAGCTTAATGTTCCCATGTTGGTAGGCATTGAAGAAATTTCTTTCAAAAAAAGACACCTTGGTGAAATTTCACGCCATGTTGTATTTGTTGGGATATGGCTTGAAACTCAAATTCTACCATGGTGTCCACTGTAATATATAGATATAGCAGAAAAGAAAGTTACGAAGAAAACAACAATTTGTTACACTAATATGGACACCTCAACTTCTACTTACACATTTCTCAAGTCGGACCACGAAATAAAATGACACCGAAATAATATTTAAATAAAAATTCAGATATGTTCGATGTCATTTTATAAAGTAATGATTCATTCATACCGAGCTTTTATCATTACACTAGAACTTAATGCTTTTAGTGTGCCAAATTGGATATTTAGATGTGGTTAGGTGAAAGATAAATCCATAGACAGACCAAAGCCATAAAGGTTTTAGGCCATTAATTAAAATAAACAACATCATATTAGGGACTTGGGGAATCTTAAAATTTGGTTTCAAGGTCTTCTTCCGTTGTCCCCTAACTTCCATCTCGTTCTTAGGTCATCTTCATTTTAGTAAAGAAAAAAATGGCTCACTTTAATATAGCAACAAATGTCTACAACTATATAATATTTCAAGAATAGAAAAGACTCCATATTATATGTTTCAAATCATAAATAGAAAATAATTCTTTAAAAATATCATGTCATATCAAATCTAGTTTTAATTCTTTTAAATAATAATTAAAAATAGAGGATGAAATTACTTATTGAAGATTTCAACTGTGATTTGGAAGCCAAATATCTAGGGGTAACTATTCGTATATATGCTTTTCCCAAAGCATCTATGCTAATCTTAAAACTAGATGTCAAACACTCGATTTCAAGCTAATGCTAACTTATTTTAAATTGAAATTGAAATGTTAATTTGTGAAAGTAAAGTACCATTAGAATTCGTAACATTTGAATCATTGTCTCAACTTGGTGATTCTTGTTGATAATACTACATAGTACATACCCAATTAATGATATACACGTATATGTATCATTCTTTTCATGCAAATGCAAAGGAGATATCACATCAGCAAGCAGAAAACAAATCTATGAGTTGGGTAAACAAAACATAGAGCATGACAAATAGAATCACAATTTTTCTTCCTGGTTTCCCTATAGACCCAAACCAAATTCACATAAAAGATTTGAACAAGTGAGCCATGAAGCATACCATTCACAATTCATTGTGGAAATTACTATATCTTGTACATAGAATGTTCAAAACTAAGTCAGACTATCTGCCAAGACAAGAGAATGTAGTAATAAAACTTGCTTTGTAGTTTTCAAAAGAAACATCCAACAGCTTAACACTACTATTTGGGAGAGGAAAGCACCTCAACAGCTTAACTAATTTTTAAAATTGAACAAAATTGTATTAGTTATTATGGAACAGATTTTAATGGTGACTTTCAGCTTACATTAAAATGGTGATGAAACTATAAATTCTATCAACCAACAAGATATGATTGCGACATTGACAATTAGCACCCACCACTCAAACATAACTAAGGGCATGTTTGGATGGCCAACTTAATCTACAACAATGGCTCGATTGGCTATTGTTACCTAAAATTGCTCCAATTAACGTTAGAAATGCCTAATTACTTTAGATTAGGATTAGACATTGGAGTCAAACCAGTTGACACCATTTCTTCCTTTTGACCATTTTAGCAGACACAATGCGTAATTTGATAGACAATTGCATAAGTAAATTCACAAAAATTACAACTCTTTAACAAACCAAAAAAATCCACCATTATAGATCATAGATGAAAAATATTTTTAACGAAAAATCAATTTACTTTTTAATAGATTGAATTTTTAACGAAAAATCAATTTACTTTTTAATCTAACTTACAATTGATTAATTTGCCGATTTTTGAGTAAAAGGGACAAATTGCAATCGATTCTTAGTACAAAGATCTCTATGATGCTTTTACCTTATTCTCCTATTGTTTAAACTGGTGATTGTGAGTTTTGATTAGGCCCAGGCATTGCTTCCGAACTAACAATGGATATCTGAACTTGTAAAACCTCATGAATGGCTTCTCGTTGAAGCACCCAAAGACGCCTTCATCGTCTTTTGACGATGCAAGATCTTCTAGAGAGAGACATCAAAATGGAATTCATCCCATATACGGAATCCATAGAACCATCTGCCGAAGCTTCCACCATTTGATACAAATTTGGCGGTTTTAATGTTGCTACTCTTGGCGCTTCCATGACATCCGAAGCACGCTTCGGTATCATTCATAATTTTTAGTTCTAACATGTGTAGCATTAACATATCTAGAAATACTGATTCAAAATCTATAGAAACCATTACTAAAAGCGACCATATTGGTTTAGCTTTCAATGGCTTGTGACCATCTAAGAACACTAATTCCACAATGTGAACAAAACAAGCATACAAGAAAAAATGCATGAAAATACATAAAACATGAAAATTTACCGCACTTTAAGGATGTTAAGGCGAGAATGAAGTCCAACCAGTTAAGCAAAACATTTAGCTTTGGTTTCAGACAACATTTGAACATCTTTAAACCCGAACCCCATCAATTTCAGGCATTCAATCGCTTTCAGATAGTCATTGACCTGGATTTGGGGATTTGGTTTGGGGATTTTGAGACCCAAAAAAAACACACAACAAATAGAAGATTTCCGGTGAAAAATAGAATGTATTAAAATGACATACGAACAGAAAAAAATCGGTGGGGGAAACCGATTTGGGGATTTGGTTTGGGATTTTGAGAAGCGATATAGGAAAATTTGGGGACTTACGAAATATAGGGATTGAAAAAATAAAAATCGGGGTTGAAGGGATAGTTAACTTAGTTTTTTAGTAGAGAGAAAACAACACTGTTTATAGTTTTTCAAAAAACTTTAAAATTATTTGTGGCGTTTTTCAAAAAAGCGCCGCTAATGCTCAGATTTTTAGCGGCGTTTTTCCAAAAGCGCCGCTAATGCTCAGACTTTTAGTGGCGTTTTTGCAAAAGCGCCGCTAATGTTCAGACTTTTAGCGGCGTTTTTGCAAAAGCGCCGCTAGTGTTCAGACTTTTAGCGGCGTTTTTGCAAAAGCGCCGCTAGTGTTCAGACTTTTAGCGGCGTTTTTCAAAAGCGCCACTAATGCTCAGACTTTTAGTGGCGTTTTTGCCAAAGCGCGGCTAATTCTCAAACTTTTAGCGGCGTTTTGGAAATAAACGCCGCTATATATCTTTTCTAGCGGCGTTTTGGAAATAAACGCCGCTATTACTCATTTTTTTGCGGCATTTTCCTTCAAACGCCGCTAATGTATAATATTTGCGGCGTTTTTATTTAAAACGCCACTAAAAACGCCGCTAAAAGTCTGTTTTGCTGTAGTGACACTTACGCGTAAAGTCTGCCCTAGGTCGCAAGACTAGCTCGTCACTTTGTCTAGTTGGATATAATCCAACTGAACCCGCAGAGGAGCATACACTTTGAGACATATCACATTAGCTCGTTTAGAGCTGAGCTCATTGAGGAGCATCGTCACTTACGAACAGAGTTTGTCTTACAAGATTGGTTTGTCACTTTGTCTCATTGGATATAATCCAACCTTGCTCGTAGAGGAGCATGCACTTTGAGACAAATCACATTAGCTCACATATAAAGCTAGACTCACTAAGGAGCACTATCATTTAAGCTCGCATGTGGAGCTTCACTGATACACAGCTTGTCACTTAAGCTCATCTGGGGAGCTTCGCTGATACACAGCTTGTCAATGAAAATAGAGGTTCTTTAAAAATTTAGAATAGGAGCTTGCACAAAACTGTGCTTTAAAAATCATATTTTCAAACCGTATTTGAAAACAGAGGTTCATAACTTTAAAACATGTCTCTTCAAAAAACTTACCTTTGAAACTTGTTTCGAAAACATAATTCGAAAAAAAATAATATCAATATAAACTAAACAACATGACAGTTAACATACTCCAAATAATTACAGACCACTCACCGGAAAACAGAGAAACTTAATCAAGTTTAGCTTTGCCTTTATCCTTGCTGGTAGATGGTTCGGCTGATTCGCAACAAACACACACACATATTACTTAAGCAGAATAAGACATACCAAATTCATGCAATGCAAACCTGGACAGTCACACTCAACAAGATAGAGCCTTACCTTGATAGTTACGAACTGAATTTAGAACAAAGACTTTGATAGCATAATATTCAGTGAAGAATTCATAGAATTAAGGGTCGTATTTATAGACCTAAGAGTCCTAAAAATCTTTGGATACCCTACTTGACTTAGGAAAGTTATTACTTCCATGTAAAGTATTCCTAGATACACTAAATCTTTATTTACTAATTTGAGTCTAATTGTATCTTTGATTATCGAACCCCAATTTGCAACAAGATTGGCGAACACCAGCTCACCATCACATTAGTAGACCTACCTCGTAGAGAAACTGGCGAATCCAACTTGGTAATGGATCTGACGAACCCCTTACCACATCTTCAGGCATACACTGCTACTAGCAAATCCCCTTGCTAATACTTTTTTGGTGAACCCCCAACTCGCCAAAACCTTGGGGAACACCCAGTTCGCCAGAACACTAGCGAACCCTTCACTTGCGAGGCCAAAACTTCCAAGCCCGTCTACGGGGTGTTATAGTACGTCTCCCATGCACTCCGTGATAGCAACCACCTAGCCACGTCACCACTACCAAATAAGGGCTCCTCCTCCAATAAGTACCCTCCACAATGAAGAGAAAGAGATTTTTTCCTCAATATCATCCTCGAGTACTTGCTTCTTGCATTCAACCTTCCTTATCTTCATGGCAACTTTCTTCCTCCTCTTGTCTTTCTTTTACTCTTGGTCCGTTTAAGTGAATTGACCCTCTTTGCATCACCACCATTCTCCTCCTTTATTGATACTCCTCATTAATAATGTTATATATAAGTATATTCAGAATCATCTCGGGATGATTTGAATTTTACTAAAATTGAAGTCGACTATATTCGAAATAAGAACTCGTTTTGACTCGAAATTGATTTAAAAAAAAAATCAATCCTATCGAGTGGTAACCGGTAATTTCTTTACATTTCCATTAGTGTATATACTATTCATAGTTCTTGCGATTAGCATTTTATCGGGGAAAAAACAATTTGCAAGTTAGATGGCGAATACTGCTCAATCCAGCCATTAAGTATACTAGCTGTGCACCGTAGCTATAAACTATACATATACATGATGATGCGTTGAACCGTCACTCAAACGCCATATCTAAAAAGCATTATTGAAAACTTGATAACATGTCAAAATTTCGACGTTAGAAAATGAAGAAACAGAAATAACTTTCCATTCTCCTTTAGTTGAATGCCTCAATCCAAGCTTTTGATGGGGAAAAAAGTTGATGTGCTTTGTTCCCTGCGCTCTGTGCAATTTCAAGTGTCAACTTTTATTCTCTTATACTTTTGCTTTCCTCTCTAGGGTGCGATTGTGGGGACAATGGGATCCGTTTTTGCAAATTGCAGCTGGGTGCCCAAAATGATGTAAAAGTAATACCAAAGCGTCTAATTATTTCATTGAATTGCCATTTCAGGGTGTAGTTTGAAGATTAAGACTTATAGTAGCATAATTTCTGTCTATTACCCCTATAAGCAAGCTAAAGCTTCAACGAGACGTGCGACTGTGCTGAAATGGTGATTTAATGTGAGTAAATCCATCTCATTAAATGTTATATAAGCACATTCAAAATTCCATTAAAATAGAATATTCTTTAAAAATTCCATTTCACCATTACACCATAGCTAAAATGGAATCCTAAAGTCTTTTGCAGTGTAGGGCAATTTGCATGTATAGTTGCCATTATATTCTAGAATGCTCACATTGCTTCTCAGAGGACACAAGAAAGTGAGAATATACTCGAATCCCATCCCTTTTTTGACAAATTAAATCTTCATTCTTTGTGGTTTATTAGGCAGGCATTAATTTTATTATTATCTATCTATAAACCCTCATTATTTTTTTAATAAATCTATTTATTACATAAATTTTTATATATCTACGATCTTTATATACTCAAAACCCATGCCTTTCTATAACAAAATAAATCCTCTTCTTTATGGTTTATTCAGGCATTAATTTCATTATATTTTTAGTTTTAGTGAAAGAAATGCATCTGTATAGCTATGATTTTTATATATGATAATTTGGATCATTGAAGTGAGACAACAAAACAAAATTCCATTAAAAAAAGAGAGAGAGACGACAAAATCAGTTCATAAATAATATAAAGTTATTAACACTAGTACTAATTAATTTCATATTCCTTTTACCATAAATTAACAAAAGCACATATATGTTATCTTTTTGAGGCCATGCATCCATGATTATTGGCTGTAGCAAAGCAAAGCTAAAACCCTTCAATTCACTTTTGATGCATGCGGACCACCTCTCAATTCTCATGCAATTATCATACTTTCTCATGCACCTCATCATTATTATTCTTTTTTTTTCTTGTGAACATGTTGCCCTACCTTTTTTTTTTTTTTTTTGTTTATAATGGTATAAGTAGTTGGAATCTTTACATTATATACTATACAAATGCATGTATATGTATGCAGTATGTAGGCAAAAGTTGGTAGTCTCATCTTCTGACATTTGGTTGCAGGTTTATCCAGAAATGGAGCTGAGTTGAGTTCGAAGGGAAAACATTGGATAAAGCTAAAGAAGGTGATGATTGAGATAATTCAAAATGGGAAATTTAAAGGAAAAAAGAAAGGGTTTTCTTTTTTTGAGATTGCAAACATATAGATAAAGAAATTGCAGATGTTAAAGAGATGTGAATTTATATTTACGAATAGTTTTTGGATGCAGTGTATGTCACGTGAGGGAGAGAGAGAGGAAGGATAGTGATATGTTGTGAATGGGACAATGGGTGTTAGGCAGGCAAGGCAACCCATAAAATATTGCAGAAAGTTGTCATGTTGTGTTAGACAGAGGAATATTTGGTGGGGAAGGAATTTTTCTTTGTATTTTCATGTTATTTAGTTTCAAAAACATGAATGATGGTGGCGATGACCATATATTTATATATATATGGTTATGATTGATGATACAAGTGAGTCTCTTTCCAGCTCTATTGCCATGTGACTCGGACTCTACTCCACATCTCACTTTTAAGCTGCCTCTAACCTGCTACTCATCCACAGATTGGTCAAAATACTCCAAATATACATGCATACATACATACATTCATATATATATATCATCTATCTATATGCATGTGTAGATATCAATCTAGCATTCCCTAGTTGTTGGAGCCCATTCATAAGATGCACATCTCAGCTCAACTATTAGAAGCAAGCATGGAGCAGTTTCATCTATCGCTTGTCATTCGGTCTAATAAATTAAGTATATATGCAGGGTTGGATCCATATAATCATTTCTAAGTGAAAGATCGGCATTTTTTTAATATTATATTATATGTATACAGGGTTTCCTTATCATTTGCTGGTGCTTTCTGCAGCCTAATGTGAACTTGTACATCAATTTGTCTGATATAATACATTTCTCTCACTTTCCCACATTCTATGGGACCTAACTTCCATGCCATTTGCCTTGTCTTTTACAAGAATTTTATGATTACTTTCATGCTTGAATAGATGCGTGTCAACATCAGGAACAAAAATGTAACACAAATTAAAGATGCTCTATAATTTTATTGATGGTAAATGCTGTCACTAATTATCGGGGACATACAAATTAAGGATCACCAATAATACTTTCCAATGCAGATTTGGAGATGGAATGGCTTTATTTAATGTAAAATGTAAGTAGTAGCCATCATGCTTGATTGCTATTGTGGGATGCCTTGCACCTATTCCCCATTACCAAAGGGATTTAACAATGAAAGGAAGGAAATAAGGTTGAAGAATCATTGCTTTTGCCACACTGCATATCTATGTCCGCTGGTTGCAAGTGCCCACTCTCTGCCAGTTGGACACCATGAACCATCCCCAATCTTCATGCATACTTTTTCTGCAATAATTGCAGAATACAGGTTGTGTTGGGACTCCAGAATTCTGACAGATGACCGGCTGTGAATATCTTGACGCCTTCGAATGTCCATCTGCATACACGCGTACGAAATATTTAAACATTCAACCGAAAATGTTTTCCTGGAAATTCATGGTCGTGTTGCGTATCGCACCAATTTAACAATTTGTTCGTGAATGGAATTGCCCCAGTCATAAAAGTGGTCGTAAAAAACTGTTGGTATTCCTGGATGTGTAAGTATGTATGCATAACCCTGTAGGAAGTAGGAACGCATGGAGTCATGCACTGTATTTATATATATCAGGAACTAGGTCACGGGCAATTACGATGCAAACATCAACTCATACCTCCATAATATGATTTGAGGAAAAGGCCAATGAGCCTGCAAGAAAAAAACGATTGACAAGTGATTAGATTCCAGATTGGGAAGATACAGGTTTTGAAATTTACCATAAATACTTTTTACTTCAAAGTTCAAACATTTAGCACAAAGAATATCTTACTACCAATTCAGGCTTATCGCTTCAAGGAGTGAAGTATCAGATTGGTATTTCTACACTTTCATACTTTAAGATTTCTCAGAACTGTGAATCTATTTAAGCAAAAGCATGTAAAGATTATTTACATGTTTTCTTTGGACTGTAGATGTTTTTCAAAATTGGAAGGGCATCATTTCAAGTCAGTTAAAATAGACCAAAATACAGCCCAGATAAAGCAAACTTTAAAAAAGTAGGATCCCAAATCAAGACTTGAAAAAGCATATCATGTCATTATACAAGAATTACTTGCTCCTATGTTACCCTCACAATCATCGTATGCAAGAATTACTTGCAGCATCAAGAAATTTGTTGTACCTGTGTTGAGCCTGTGTCATGGTTATCGATAAATGTGACAGCCCTTGAGGGCCACCACCCCATTACACCTGGTGGCTTTCCTTGAGGGTCACGCAGACGCCAGAACTGCCCTTTTACAGCTTCCTGCAAAGTTACAAATAAGTAAATTCCAAAAGAAACTGAAAAAAAAAAAAAAAAAACATAAAAATCTCAGTTCCTTTGAAGACTGGCATAAAAAACATCAGGAGAATGAATATGGTGCCACAATAGACTGAAACGCGGTTCCTTTCTCTTGGTAAATGGTAATATTATGTTTTGGATCATGCCTGAAGAATCCCCTTGGTTGTGAAGTCAAATGCAGCCGAGAGCTGTCCCGTGGCATCAATCCAATTAACGATCCTTTGTCTATGGCTATCTGCAGTAAAGGTTGTAAATACAATGTAAATATATGGATAGATTTATCAAAGAAAACCAAGTCGGATATCTTTTACAGAAGATCTCAGGTATGAAAAACAGCACCTTGGTTATAGTCTAATCCATGTCCATTATAGTTGCAAGAATCCCAATATTCTCCGACAGAAAATATGGGCTTTGCTCCTTCAATGTATTCTTTGACATATTTTGCTGAGTAACTGAGGCAAAACAGTGCAGCAATATGAATACGATGTGATGAAAAGCAGATAATTTTTAGAGGCAGCAATAACCTATACTAGTGCTGTAGTGCAGCATTGTTATTACCCCCTTGCAAAATCAAAGCGAAAATCTTGGAAGCCAACACTACGTAACCACTTCAGCCACCCTATGATGTCCTTACGAACAAAATGTTGGCTGTGATCAATATTTGGAACCCCATGGAAGTTGTCTCCAGTGCTTCTGTTACCCTGAGATATATTTTGAGGTAAAAAATAGTCTTACATTGCAGTATATGTCCGCCAGCACACGATGTAAAGCAGCAAAGAGACTTTATGAATAGCTTTATACCAGTCCACCAGTACAAGATGTGACAGCATGTTCATTCCACGCAAGTGGAATTCCATCATAACGGTTATACATTCCTCCATGTCCTTTAGTAGTTCCAATACGATGATTGATTACTATGTCAGCCATTGGTCTAACTTTGTACTGCTTTAGTTTTTGGAGTAATGCTTCCAACAAGTGCTCAGACCCATATGAAGAGTTGAGTGAATAAAGGTTTTGGGGAAGGTACCCTGTAATAAGACAAGAGGATAGCTGATCAGACATTTGGGATAATTGACTAGAAACTAGTTTGTGCTTTGAAGAAAATTTTCCTCTAACCTTCAGGTGAAAAGGAGTTAGATGCTGGTGGCAACCATACAGATGTAAACCCAGATTTTGCAATGTCAGGAACTTTCCTTTCTAAGTTTCTCCACCAGTCATATTTGTGAGACTCCCAGTTAAAACCCTGTTGAACAAATAAAGAAATATGAGGATTTTTATGCAACTATTCCATATTCACTTTAGAGTGACATGGTAACTTCGAAACAGAGAAGACCATTCCTAGATGAGTAATGATATCAGTCCACCCATAGAAAACCTTTAAACATTCATGAACTCAACAAAGTCTCCAAGTTCCTATAAAATAGTATGACCAAAATTATCTCCTTTACCTGCAAAAGGATTTCTCTTCCATTTCGCAACACTGCACCTGAAATTAAATCCAAAAGCATAATGTAGAAGCAATTTTCTACTTTATAACTCATTTTAGATAAGGAACAAAACCCACCAGTTCTTCATCTTCAGAGTTAAGATAACACCATTAATACAATTGTAGCACAAAATAATCCTCATAGGCCCTAAGTTAGTATTCACAAAATAAATGCCTTTAAGTCGTAGACCATGCATGCTTATCAAATTTAATTGAAATTGCTTCATTTTTTTTTTTCTGTTCAATTAGTATAACTAAAAAGAAAGACACTGCATATTATATTCGAGCTGTTCATCAGCTTAATACCGTTAGTTTTGCTGTCTTGATATACAAACAAACAAGCATATGAACAAGAAAAAAAGAAAACTAAACAATTCCAGCTCTAATCCAGGACTAGCAGGAACTCCAAAATCCAAATCATAAATTCAGAGTAGGATAAACATTAAACAACGAAATAACAGAAAGAAAAAAGCAACATATAAGCAAAGGAGAAGAACAGCCAGCATACCAAGATCAGTGCTTTCCTCGGGACCCTGCATTTCAACAAAACGAGATATCAGAGAAAATTATAGTATATAATAGCTTTAAGTTTAAAAAAAGAAAGAAAGCATGTTCAAAAGGAAAAAAAAAAAAAAAAAAGGAAAAGAGCAAGAAGTGGCGGGAGGCAATTACGTTATTGGTGTTACCCATAATAAGCCAACAGGTAGCGGCCTAAGTTTGACGCTGGATCGTGCTGAAAATGGAGCAGTGTGAGCTTACCCTGCCGCAAACAAGTCCATGTTTTATAAACTTCAAATTCAGTTAACATAAAAAAGAATGAAGAAATTAAACAGGGAAGGGAAGGAGAAAAGAGAGTATACTACGAAGCAAGCAAAAGTGAGGTTGCAGTTGCAGGCGATCGCAGCGTAGATAGTATGGACTTTAGGGGCGGGGGTATAAAAAGAAGGAAGAATGGGAAATGGAATCACGCAATAAAAGAAGGGAAATGGAGGGAATATAGAAATCGTCAATCACCACCACATGTTTCAGAATTTGGCAGAAAGGAAGGAAAGGGAAGTGGTGGGTGGAGGAGGGTCTGTAATGAATTAATAGAAATGGAATCAGCTTTTTGGAATGGGATTATGGGAAGAGCATATATTCATATAATTTCAACGGCAAACAGCGGAGGGCGGGGAAGCATGAGTTGGTGAGTCAGGCTGGTTCGATTTCAACATCTGAGAGGAAGCCTTGAAGGTTAAGGAATCTTGCAAGCATTAAAATATTTGCATGGCTAGCTGGGTGGCTGAGCCTCAGATAAATGGTTCGGATGCCCAATAGTTATAACCATCTTAATTCTTTTTAATTTACTAATTTAAATATGTGTTTTCTAATGCATGTGATCGTATTAACCTCCACATTTAATGATTTTTTTTTTTAAATTTCTATGAGTTATAAAAATAAAAATAAAAAGCATGTGAATCCTACAAATCTACTATTTTGGACCAGTTATAAATAAACATTTAAATTAATTATTTTAATATATCATTTAAAATAAAAAAAAATAAAATTTAAGTGATAAAATGTTTTTTTTCTCTAGATTGATGTATGAAAATTTATTTAAATGGTTCGTTCCTGTTTGCATAATGGTTCTCATTTTTTTCCTACGAAGGTTGTTCCTTAGCAAGTCTACTATCATTCGTTTAGCTAGTTTTGTCGGACTTTTTATCGGGTCATCTCTATTTGTCTTTTCTTCGATTCTTATTAGCCCGCTCAATTTTTTACGTAGCAAACTGAGCCTTTTCCACTTCAAAATACCTCATGACTTTCTTAAAGAGTTGATAAAGTCTAGTTCGTTGTGCATCAGTTAGCACGTTTCTAAGTGGCATGCGCTTAGCTCTCGAAATGAAAGCTTGAATGGCCCATTCATCATTTAGCTAATTGACCTCCTAAGTTGCAGTTTGGAAACATTCGACGTACCCTCACAAGGTTTCCTCTAGATTCTGTTTGATTGGAATTAGGCTTGTCGAAGTTTTAGACGCCACTTTGTAGCTGCCAAAGTTAGCCATGAAGTTCTTACTCAATTGATCAATTGAAAAAATTACGATTTAGAAAACATGTTTGTAGGAGTTTAAAAGAATTTCTAAAATCGAATTTTTGTTATATTTATAGCAATAAATATTTTTACTTGAATTATACCTGTGTTTTTTGCATAAGTAAAATAGGTCATTCGTAGCTTTCAATCTCTTGATCTTCTTTATTAATCTTTATCTTGATTTGCTAGAATGTGATTTATTTTCATGAAATAAAAACTTTCTAGGGCTAGAAACCAATTACTCAAGAAAGAATTATTTCGTGTGGAATAATTTCACTATATTTGGCAGAGTAACCTCTAAGTGAATGGCATAATTTGACCTAGTTCATACTCTCTATTTATAGAGAAAATAACGAAAGTCTCAATTGAACAATATTTAACCAAAAAGTAATATTTTAATAGGAAAAAGCATACTCCCTCTAGGAGTAATATACGTTGGCAGCGGCAGCCCTCTTTTGGGACTAAGGTTTGCCACTAGCTGTTATATACCAAATTTAGTTAGACATATTCATGTATTGAGTATAATTATATAAGTTATCTAGTCTTTTGAATTTTTATTTTTTTGTCAGGGTAAAATTTGTACTCAAATTTCCAACAATGTCCGTGTGAAAATAATAATTTACAAACGTATCAACTGTTACAATTCTATTAGTGTTTTTAGTGATAAAAACAACGAGGATGATGGGATAATTATGCACCAAGTGAACCCAAAAATATGATCGCTTGTATTTTAATATCTATTTATTTACTTTGAATTCATGTACATTTTGGTTGTAACATCATTTAAATTTCCTGCAAAACAATCTCTATAATCTCAAAGCTAACAAATTGTTTTAGCTTTTGGCATCCCAAAAAGAAACAAAAAATAAATATAGAGTGCCATCAAATCAGAAATATTTGGCTTAGTTTTTCACTCGTTGATGGCTGTAAAAACACAGCACCTCTCTCCATCTACAAAACCTTTGGCCTAAAAGGACTCTTGTGTTAGCCCACTAGACGAGGCAGTCGTATGTTAACCCATGTTGCCTTCGTAATCTGCACTATGTTCCATATGGAGAAGTAGACTTGCCCCACCCTTCTCTACCCTTCTTCACTCTCAATTTGGACGCTAATGAAAAATATTGAAGCCTACGTAGTAAGAGCATCTGGAAGTGTTGATCGACATCCAAGGACCTTGCCACCTACATCTGGAAAGGTCTCATGTCCAGACAAGGGCCCTACCATACCACTACCATTTACCGAAATGGGGTATTTGAGTAGGTGCCCCTGTAATATCGTAAACTCGTTCTTCGAGTACCTTCTCCAATTTTCTTCAGCAATGTTGTTTACCATCCTCACACAATCCGAATTTTCAGGTTTATTAAACAAATCGTTCACCATGTGCATGTGTTCAGCCCATAGAGACATTCTGTACCCATAGACCTGCATGTTAATTGATTAGCATCATTTCACCAATATTAAGAAGAAGAAAAAAGAAAACAACATTAGGTGAAGATCCTTCACATGAAAGAGAATAGAAAAAAAGATCCTTGGATTGGTTCATCCCTTGTTGGGAAAACCAAGTATAAATACAAAATTAGGTGACAAGGATGGAAAGTTCAAACCTGACCACGCGGCTGCCTCTTCTTTTGACTCCATGTATAATGGGGTTGGCATGCACCGATTGCTATCTCGGTGTCTCTTGAACCAGCCATCGATCGTTGATTGATATTGGCAGACCCCAATATCAGGTACTCGTCATCTACTATCATTGCCTTTGCGTGTACATAAACCATAAACCGTTGGAACCTTAATGAAGTTGAAACCTGAAATAACAATTATAACTTCACATTCTTAGCTTAGCTCCGTTTGAAGGTCTACTCAAATCATGCTCTAATAAACAACAGAACTTGTTTGATTACCGCATCACCAGTAGGAGATGATAGGCATGACTTAGACCAAGAATAATCTGAGGGAATTTCTTCCCGATTACCAAGGCAATAGAAATTTAGGTAGTCTTGTGGATGAGAATTCTCAATACGCATAGCTTTCAACTCTTTTGCTATGATTCCATACATCATTTTAATTGTCTGCCCCTGAAATATCAAAATAACTAAGCTAAGGTACAAAACAATGCCAATTCCAAGCGAGGACTAGACATCACCTTACAAATCAATCATCTGTATCATTCCTTGAAAAAGGAAAGAAAAAAGACCTGCCAAAAGAGAATTTCTTGCACAGATGTTGAAGAAGGGACGCCTTCAGGCCACATTGGTATAATAATATAAACTGCAAATCTCTCTTTTGCTCTTATCTTACTAGCAATCTTCAATGCCAACTCCATAGGAATTAAATTATCAGCACCTAACAATACCAGAAACAAGTTAATAACATTGAACTGAGACCGAGTAAAATAGACATCCTCTAGCACGAATTTTCTTGATAATTGAAACCGGTTGTTAAATTCACAATAATACTCCATTTCTGAATGGTCGAGAATGAAAATTATGCAGAAAAATAAATATATTTCTAAAACCTGCTTTGTAAGATGGCCAAGCATATGATGATCCAATGAAATATTGGTTCTCAATATATATGAAATGTTGAGCAGCTCGGATTGCCTGGATGTATGCTGTCTGAATGCTCTTGTCTATAACCAGATTTTTTGCACAAACAAGATTCTGAAGGAAAAATAAAGAATTGAACAATCCCATGATGGAGAAAAAGAAAATTAAATTGTCTATTACTAACTCAAACTAGAAGAAGGATAATGGTTAGTTCAAATATAACAGTCTTATGTTTTTTTATTCTAAAGAAGTAAGAATTAAAACCTCAGAATTTGCTTGATAAACATCTTTAGGAAACCCTTTCACAGATCCTGAATCTATAGACCGAAAAACCTGTCGATTTACAGAACCAACAAAGGGTTAGGTCGAAATGATGTAGCTTGCTTGAAAAGGCATGTTGTAAGTACCTGGACGTTCCAATTCTCTGGATCTACTTCACTGCAAACCCATAGTGCAGGATCATCCGGTGAGATTGTGTCAGAAGGACTTAGTATCCAAGAAATTCGGTCCAACTTTATTAAAACATCTTCATTCTTACAACCCCTTTTTAATCGTCGTCCAAGCTGGGCCCATTTCGTAGCTTTCCTCCAACGCTGCTCGAAGTTCTTAAGAATATCATAAGCAGCTGGTCCTTCAACCTTACAATGTAAGTCATGCCATGGTTCCCTGGGGCACTTAATTCCTGCCTAGCAATTAAAAGAAAAATAAGAATCAATAAGAGCAATCGATGTCAAGATTCTTTAAACTAATTGAAGATCATATGTACTGCACAAGATCAATTTGTATAGGTAGAGTTTGTAATAGTTGATATGGCTAACACAAATCCAATTTCAATCTAACAGATTAAACCAAATAACAATGAAAATAAATACTCACAGAAAATGTGGGGTTGTGAAAATCCTCTCTATATACAGTATTAAGATCGCGAAAGAGTCGATGTTCAGGTGTATCGTAGCGACCGTCACAAAGGTCCAAGCCTCCTAAAAAGGCAGTAATCTTTCGATTATTTCCATACGCTAGAGAATCCACAATCACACATTTCTGATGGTGCGTAAAGAGGGTTCCAACAACCTGGATCACATGCAGCACAAAAGTCAGTATGTCCTTCAGTTCCCAATAATTATTCCTGTGTGTGGAAAGAATTAGTTCCAATTATGCAATAAGAACTGGACCATAGCATAAAGCATGCCTGTTGCTTGAAAATGCTAAGCTTACTGCTGGCATAACGAGGGGACAACACACATGTAACAGAAGAGTGCTTGAAAAACTTTCGAGTTTCTTCATCATGTGTTTGCATCACTCCCGCCTGCCGTATTAAATAAAAAAAATGAATATATATGCTCACACAATCTACAAAAAGAAAAACTTTAAAAATAAACAAGAGCAATAGTACAAATTTCCTACTAGAAAGACAATGACTTTGAAAAGTTTATATCAGTAATTGTTTATAATTTGGGGAGAATATCCCACAAAGATCAAAATAGATAGAAGAAAATGCATACCGTGTTGATGAAGAACTTGCTATGGGAGGTCTTATCATCCCAAACCAATAGCAGAACTCTAACCCCTTCTTCCGATTTGTACTTGAGCAAATCCCCTAAACTCAAACTCCCACCTTTAGGCAGCGGCCTTGTGGGCTCTCTCACCAGCCTCACCTCATGAAAAACTGACCATCCCACAATGTAAACCATGTGGTGGGCTTCTAAAATCGCATGGCAAATGTCTTCCCAACACGGTTCATTCTTAAACACGGTTCCATTCTCCAACATAATTGGTGGTAATGTCGATTGCATAACGTGTGCGTCTTGGTACAAAGTAACCGAACCACCGTGTCGTGCAGGGAAATAACAGTTTGTAATTCCAAATTCATTCGAGTTTGTCGCCATTCCGTATTTGAAAAATGACATTTCTTCGCATTTGATGAATTTCATCTCTAGGTGAACAGCGCAGTCAGGTTTTGGCTGTTTTCCATAAGAGCTTATTATAGGGAACCAGCCGCTGATTATTTCACCTCTGAGGACCTCAACTGCTGGAACGATTGCCACTCCTATCAAATCAGCGCCGAACACATCATTGTCCTTGACGTAGAACTCTAATTGAGATGTTGCGTGGGCCAAGGGGATCTTGAAGCGCTCATTCCAAATAGGGTGTTGAGAATTTGAAATCACCCGTGTCCGCGCCACTGTGGCACCGGCTAGGCAAACCGTTACGTACGGGTCGCTGGTGATTATCTTACGGTGGCGATGGTTCTTCTTTCGTCTAGAAAATGGGTCAAATGGCGTGAAGCATCGTCTGAGACGCTCCGATAGTAAATCCATGTTTGGCAAGCATCGAGCTTCGATGATTTCCAACTCAAGGTCGCCATGCAGACATACAACAGCATTTGGAGTATCGCTCGACATTGAATCAAATCAAAATAATAAGTTAAATAATAATTAAATGAAAGACAATTCGAAAATTAAGTTGATAAATGTAAAAACTACAATGTCTTAACCGGAAGTCGGTTTACGTTTGTCTTTTTCTGGTTGATTTTGTTGTTCTCTTTGCTTCGCATAGGCTATAACCGGAAGAACAACAACCCGGAAATCGGTTTGTTTTCTCCGACCATAGCCAACTGCGACAACCAAAGGCAAAACAGAAAATGAGAAGTTGTCGGATTTTTTAAAATTTTAAAAAAAATATTAATATTATAATTCTTCTTTTGTTAATTATGTTTTTCATTTTACTTTATGCCGAACAATTTTGTTTAAAGATACAGGTGCATGTCATTAATAAATGTGTGGGTATGGGGCATTTGACTATTTATATTTTAGGTCTGCAATTTTATCTTTCATTTATTATTTGAAATGATGAGCTTTAACATTTTCATTGTTGTCAGCCACAAGGTGGCAGCGCCAAAGCCCACGTTTTTTAAGTCTTAGTTTTGTATGCTTCATCATGCTTTCAAGTTCTTCAGACATTGGTACTTAGTATTTTTGAAGACTTTTATTCAGACATCAATTTTGGTACATTTAGATTTATTTTAGGAGTTTATGAGAAATATTTCACTACATTCGCCATTAAACCATGTCTTCATTTAAGTCTGGAGATTACTTAAAATTTAAGTCGAATTCAAATTTATTAACTAGTATTTGTGGGCCTAAGTTTGTAGGTTAAGAGAGACGTTCAATCATAATTCGTCCCATGGATATCCTATGGGCTGATGGTTACTTTGAGAAATTTTATTTGTCTATAATGACTAGATCATGGATACAAAAACTCAAAAGCATTTGGCATGTGCAATGATGGACACGAAAGACTCATTCTTGAGGTTGTTTCATCATCTCTGAGATCTTCACAAAAAGGTTGAGGGGAAAGGGATACGAACGGTAGGCAATTTTCATGCTTGAATCTAGCCTAGAATCCGTCAACTTTTAAAACTTTAATACCTTTCTTATCTTAATTTCATGCTGTTTATAAATATATTGTTTTTAGGGTTCACTAAAGCTTCAATTCAACTCAAAGGGGGAGCAGGGGGGATTTTTATCAAATATTTGGTTGATGCAGGGGCGAAGCCAGAATAATTTTTTAAGGGAGCCGGATGAAATTTTAATTTTATATAGTTTATATCTTTATAATGATTAAATTGAATTATATAATTTTAGGGGAGGTCAAAGTGTAATTTTACCTTTACTAATTTAAAATTTTTAAAAAAATTTAAGAGCCTAAATAGCAATTTACATTTTAGGAAGGCCGGAGTTCATGCCAGTCCACTGGCTTCGCCCCTGGGTTGATGTAAAATGGGATGCTAGAGTTGAGAGCTGATGGTTTCAGAGTGTTTGGAGGATTATAATTATTTTTGCACAGAGTTTGGTAAAAGGGTAGAGTGTTTGGACTTGGCTTTATATAGAGGGGATAAAATGTCCTATTTGGATGTGATAGGTATGATTTGACAATAATTTGTAAAGTCAACAATAAAGTTATGAGAAGTTTTATTGGACATGATAGGAAGAGTCTTTAAGTGGAATTTGATGTGGTTTGGCGACAGTCCACATGACAAGCATATAAGAGTCTCTAATTGGATGGACCCTTCTATGAGCAAATCCCGCCTTAGCCTAAGTGGTGACCTAACAAAGTACAATGGTCGAAATATGGTTATATATGACAATTTCTCCCTCCCCAATCAAAAGGAAGGTTATAAAGTGACATCCTTTAAGACAATGGTTTTAGGTGACACATCTCTTCTGAAAACTAGTTGGGACCAATGAAACTTAAAATAACAAAAACGAACATGAAAGACAAACTTAAAAAAAAAAAACCCGAAAAGATGAACATGGAAGGAGGGAGCCTAAAAAGGCAAAAGGGCATAACCAATTTTTTTTGCAAAGAATATACTATATCAATGTAATTTCTTACACTGGCTTTTGTTTAAAAATGAATCATTTGGGATTGGTCACTAAAAAGTTGCTTGAAATGTATGTAGAATGTAATAAGGCCATTTTGCCTGGGCCCATTCAGAAAAAGAAAAAAATAATAAAATAAAAATAAATGTCCACTTTAAATGTCCCTTTTACAAATAACCCAATCCTTGGCCCGAATTACAACAGACTAGCCCAAAACCCCAATTACACCCCAGACCAACTTACAGACCCAACCTGATCCATTAACCCAGATCCCAAATAAACCCAACACCCAAATCCTACCTTGACCCAAAATAGAAATGGCCCAAAAGGGCACAAACACTAAACATCCTCAGTGGCCTAGGGTTTCTAAAACCCTAGCGCCTAGCTCTCGATCTCGGAAGACCAAGAAGAGCCAAGTGCCCCAACCTCGCGCCGCAATCGACTCTCGCACCCACGCAAAACCTCCGGTCGCGCCACAATTCACACGCAAATCACCCCCACCGCCGAGATCTCCGCTCCACCTACACAAGAAAGGAAAGAAAACAGCAAGAATATGGCAAAAAGATTTGTATTTCCTTTTTTAAATCTATTTTTCGGGTTATAAAAACCCATAAACTTGTAAACAAGAGGACAGAGATACAATCGGAGTGAAAATAGGCAAAAATACACAATACACATGCAAAGAGATTTACAGTGAGAACAGAGAAGAAAATATTCCAAAAAAAAAATAGAAATACAAAATCTGTTTCGCAAGGGTAATTTCTATTCTCGTTTTTTTATTTTTATTCTATTTTTTAAATCCTTGCATGTTTAACATATAAAACAACATTTAAAAAGAGAAAGGCGAAAATTTTACCTGTAAGTCGCCGTGAGCGGTGGCGCGTGCGACGGCGCGTCATCGAAGCCTGGACCTTGGGCCGAAGGCCAGAGAGAATTCGAAAGGGAGGAGGGTTTCTATTTTTTTTTTAAATGAATGTTAAAATGAATTTTTAACTAATTTTTTTACTTATATAGTGAAGAGAAAACGACGTCGTTTTTGCTTAAGGCAATAAACAAAAAACGACATCGTTCCGGGCAAGGATCCGCGCATTGACCCAAAAACCCGGGGAAGATCCGCGCGTTTTCATTGAATGGTCTAATTTCCATTTAGGCCCTTCCGCTTTTTTCAAATTTACAATTATGTCCAATAACATTTTTTTGTATTTACAGTTTAGCCCTAAAACTTATTTTTTATTTCAATTTGATCATTGAGCTCTTTATTTTATTTTTTAAGATTAATTTAACATTATACTTAATTATTTAGTCATATTATTTTTATTATTTATATATTAATTTGTTTATAGTATAAAATTTATATATATTTTATATGTACTAACTTTATATATATAATTATTATTATTTATTTTATATGGTTTAATATTATTTATATGATATATTATTTTATAATTAGTATATTATTTATTATATTATTTCTTAAATTTTTATTATATGGTATTATATATTACTTCTAAATTTTTTATGAAATTTATTTATATTGTTTAAATATATTTTATTTATATTATTTATCTTATGTATCTAATTTTATGATTAGTATGTTATATATATATATATATATATATATATATATATTATATATATATCTTATATAAAAATATTTTATACAATTTACTAATTATTTTCTTTATCATTTATATATATTAAATTATTAAATTATATATTATAAGTATTTTTTATTTTAATTTTTATTATTATATATATATTAAATCATTTTAAAATTATTTTTTATTAAATGTTTAAATATATCATTTTTTGTTTGATTTTGTTATCGTGAAAGTATTAATAATTGCTATTTATTTGACATCTCATGTTTATTTATTTATTTTATTTTAATTGTTTATTATTGCTTAGTATGATTTATTTATTCATGTTATATTATTCTTTTATTATTTATTGTTAATATAATTTGTAGAATTGTAATTGATATGTATGTTATAATGTCTCACTCAAATCATTTCTTATAAAAGTACTTTTTGAATTAAAACATTTTATTCAAATATTTTTTTTAAAAAAATACGGTGATATACGATATTTGGGGACTTCGAGAAGAATTGTGCCCTAACTTAATGGGTTTTGATTTTTCTCGTGGAACTTAAGGTATTAGATATCCCTTTTTCTTTCAAAACCGAAACTTACAAATTTCAAATCAAAAACTTATTCTTGGGAATTCAAAACATTGTATCCTAACTTGCTGGGTATTATGTTTTGTGTCTCGAGGTAGGAATTTTCTAAAACAAAGACGAGCCTAATTTCGAAGTCACGAGATACTGTATCCTAACTTACTGGGTATAATGTTCCGTTTCTTTGAGATAGGTAAATCTAGGTATTTTTCTTCAAATAAAATGATCAATTTTTAAAATTTTCAAATTTTCAACATTATGACATGATTTTATCGATTAGGTGCCAATTTTTGGGCGTTATGAGGGTGCTAACCCTTCCTCATACGTAACCGACTCCCTAACACATTTTTTTGTTTTTCGTAGACCAAAATCAGTATTTTAAAATAAAACGATTTTCAAGGTGATCCAATCACACCTAAGTAAAAAAGGATTGGTGGTGACTCTCATTTTCGTTTTTAAAAGTCGATCCACATTTTTAAATCAAACTTTTAAAAATGGTTTCAACAGCTTGGCCACTCTGCTGGGGAAACTTTGCAGGTTTTCACTTTGGCCTCTTCTTATTTTCAAGCAAATTAATTTTTGACTGAGTCAAAGTTCACAGGGTTTGGTAAAATTTTCTCATCCATCTCGGCCAAGATCAGTGCCCCTCCAAAGAAAGCTTTCTTTACCACATATGGTCCTTCTCAATTCGGCATCTATTTTCCTCTGAAATCCTTTTGTATGGGAAGGATCTTTTTCAATACAAGGTCCTCCTCATGAAACTCTCTTGGGCGAACTTTCTTATTATAGGCTCGCATTATTCGTTTTTAGTACATCTCACCATGGCGAATAGCCCTCAACCTCTTTTCCTCAATCAAATTCAACTGATCATACCTAGCTTGGATCCATTCAGCCTCATCCAGCTTTATTTCTGACAAAACTCGAAGTGAGGGTATTTCCACTTCAATAGTTAGAACTGCCTCCATCCCATAAAGCAACGAGAAAGGCGTTGCCCCAGTAGAGGTTCTGATGGACGTCCGATAAGCATAGAGTGCAAACGGTAGTTTCTCATGCCAATCCTTGTAAATCTCAGTCATCTTTCCTACTATCTTTTTGATGTTTTTGTTGGCTGCTTCGACTGCCCCATTCATTTTTGGACGATACAGAGACGAGTTATGGTGTTTGATCCCAAATTGACTATAAACTTCTGCTATCGTACTGTTACTCAAGTTCAGTGCATTTCTCTGATATGATCCTCTCGGCATTCCATATCAATAAATAATCTCCTTCTTCAAGAACTAACTGACTGCTGACTTAGTGACGCTAGCATAAGAAGCAGCCTCTACCCATTTCGTGAAGTAGTCAATTACCAAAAATATGAACCGATGCCCATTCGAAGCTTTAGGTGAGATTGGTCCAATAACATCCATGCCCCACATGGAAAAAGGCCATGGAGAAGTCATAATGTGCAAAGGTGACGGAGGTACATGGATTTTATCTCCGTAGATCTGACATTTATGACATCTCTTAGAATAGTTGATACAATCACCTTTCATGGTAGACCAATAATACCCAAATCTCATTATCTTTCTGGCCATTGTGAATCTATTAACGTGTGTTCCACAAACGCCTTCATGAACCTCTTCCAGGATTTTCTTAGCTTCCACAGCATCAACGCATCTCAACAATATTTGATCTTTTCTCTTTTTGTACAAGATATCCCCGTCTAAAACATAGTCAGAGGTCGATCTTCTTAAAGTCATTTTCTCATTCTCAGTGGCATGTTTCGGGTATTCAAGATTTTTTTACGTATCGTAATACATCTTGATACCAAAAGTGATCATATTTTTCCTCCTCTTCCACATTATAAAATGAGCTGGAACTTCAAAGATACTCATCTGAATAGGTCTCATATCCTCTAGTCTGTTTACTTTGATAATAGAAACCAGGGTCGGCAAGACATCTACCATCTGTTTTTCATTGCGCGGGAGATAATTGAATGTAATGTCATCAAACTCCTCAATCAATCCCAGAACTATTTTTCGGTAATCAATTAATTTGGGATCTCTTATCTCCCATTCTCCTTTAAGCTGGTAGATTACTAGGGCATAATCTCCATATACGTCTAGCACTCTGATCTTACGCTTAAGGCTGCTCTGATTCCCATGATGTAAGCTTTATATTCTGCCATGTTATTTGTGCAATCAAAATCCAACTTGCATGTGAATGGATAACAATCGCCATTAGGGGATACCAAGATTGCCCCAATTTCATTTCCCACAGCATTTGCCGCTCCATCAAAGTTTAGCTTCCATGGACAATCTTCAGTATTTGCCACATACATCAACTCTTCATTTAGGAAATCAAAGCTCAAAGGTTCATAATCCTCCAAAGCTCTACTAGCCAAAAATTCTGCTACTGCGCTCCCTTTTATAGCCTTTTGGTTCACATAGACTATATCAAATTCAGATAGTAGAATTTGCCATCTAGCCATCTTTCCATTCAAAGCAATGGAATCCATCATATACTTTAATGGATAAAGCTTCAAAATTAACCAGGTAGTATGATATAGCATGTACTGCCTCAGTCTCCGAGTTGTCCAAATCAGGGCGTAACATAATTTCTTGATTGAAAAATATCTCATTTCACAATCAGTAAACTTTTTACTGAGATAGTATATCGCCCTTTCTTTTCTTCCTGACTCATCGTGTTGTCCAAGCACACATCCCGTGGAATTATTGAATACTGACAAATACAGTGTCAATGGTCTATCTAGATTAGGCGGAGATAATACTAGTGCATTTGACAGATACTGTTTGATTTTGTCGAAAGATCTCTGACATTCATCGTCCCATACACCTTGGTTGTGTTTCTTCAGAAGACGAAATATGGGATCACATTTCTCAGTTAATTGTGAAATAAATCGAGCGATCTAATTTGACCTTCCGAGAAAACCTCGAACTTCCTTTTGAGTGTGTGGTGGGGGCAATTCTTGTATTACTTTGACCTTATTTGAGTCAACTTCGATTCATCTCTCGCTGACTACAAAACCCAATAATTTCCCTGACCGAGCTCTAAAAGTACACTTTGTCGGGTTGAGCTTCAATTGAAATTTTCTCGACCTTAAAAATAAATTTTTTAAAACCTTGATGTGTTCTTTTTTTGTTCGAGATTTAGCAATCATATCATCGACATATACTTCAATCTCTTTGTGCATTATGTCGTGGAACAACGTTACTATGTTGCACTAGTATTCTTTAGTCCGAATGGCATTAACATTATAACAAAAAATACCCCACAGTGTTATGAAAGTAGTTTTCTCCATATCCTCAAAGTGCATCTTGATCTGATTATATCTTGAAAAGTCATCCATGAAGGAAAACAATGAAAATCTCACCGTATTATCCACCAACGTATCAATATGCGGCAAAGGGAAATTATCTTTCAAACTAGCTTTATTTAAACCCTTGCAATCTACACACATCCGGACTTTTCTGTCCTTTTTAGGGATAGGAACAATGTTGGCAACGCACTCTGAGTACTTGACCACTTGTAGAAAACCAGCATCAAACTGTTTTGGACCTCTTCTTTTATTTTCAACACTACATCAGGCCTCATCCTTCGTAGCTTTTGTTGAATTAGCTTGCACTCTTCTCTTATTGGTAGGCGATGTACTACAACGTTGGTACTTAACCCAGGCATATCTTGGTACGACCATGCAAAGACATCCTTAAATTTTTGTAGTAACTCAACAAGGTCTTATTTTGTCTCCTCAGCTATGCGTGTCCCAATTTTCACAATATTTCCTTCCTCCAAGGCTATGTTTTCTACCTCTTCCTCATAGGGTAAGATTTGTTTCTTCTCTTGCTTTACCATTCTTAACAGATCTGAGAGATAAATCACAATCTCGATCACCTTTAAAATCTTGAGATTCCTCTAAACACATATCCTGCTCAAAATGGACCTTTGGATCTGTATTATCGTTGCTTACATCATTGATATCTAGGGACCTGTGATGGGTATCAAAGAATGTACAAAGAACAAATGAATTCGAGGATAACTATTCACACGATATGAATGAGAAATAAAAAATTTGGAATAAAATTAGAAAGTCAAAAGAATGAAATGAAAGAATATTTACTCAAGTTAATTATCAAAATGTATTTTATTGAAATAACAATTTCTGAACATGGGCCTATTTCACAAAAAAATCTTATTGTTCCTAAGCTAAAAACAACAAGAGCGTTCTGAATATTACTCTGTATAATCTCTAAAAATTACAGGAGGTTTCTCTGCAGTCTAATTGTTCAAAACGCTTCTAGGTACATAATGGGGAATGCCCAACAGGTTTCTTTGTTCAACCTCTTCCCCGTGTATGGCATTGATGTGAGGACTTTCCAATAACCCTCTCTCAGGGTGAATTATCCCTCCAAATATAAAGGTCTGGGATATATGGGGGAATGTCATCGATTCCCACTTGACTTCTTCTCCATTCAAACGTGCCATTCTTCTCTCCTACTTCTTCTCTGGTTCTCTTTTCTCTGTCTAACATCTGGCTTAAAACCCAAGCCAAAACGATCCCTCTTTTCTTTCAGCATCGGCACTTGAACTTTCCCTTGGAGATGTCTGCCCAATCCTTTTCCTGGTAAGGCTCATTTCCCCACCATCATTTGTAAGCCCAACCTCGTGGTCTTGGATATCTTAGGCACTGGAACTTCATTTCCTTCCAAAATGAATGTTGTGTTGACAAACTCTAAAGACCAGAAAGAACACTCAATAGCCTCTTCATTTGTCTCTACATATGGTGCATCATTGGTAACAGTCGCTACGATATTTTCCTCCGTGTTTATAGTAACCAAACGACCATCCGTTACCAGTTTTAGCTTTTGGTGCAAGGATGAAGGCACTGCCCCTGCTGAATGAATGTAGGGTCTTCCCAACAAGCAGTTGTAAGAGGGTTTTATATCGATCACCAAAAAGTCCACCTCATATGTGTTTGGTCCGATTTGCAATGGTATGTCAATTTTTCCCATCACTTTTTTCTCGATGCCATCAAACGCTCTCACTATGTTCTGGCATGTATTCATGTGAGAACTATCTATCGGTAACCTCTTTAGTGTCGACAACAGCAAGATATTCAAGGCTGATCCATTATGAATTAGCACGTTCGGTAGAGTATATCCCTTACAACGAGTAGTTATGTGTAAGGCCTTGGTCGATCCCATACCTCCAGGTGGAATTTCATTGTCACTGAAGGAAATAAAGTTGTCAGCACTTATATTACTAACTAATCGATCAAGTTTATTGACAGATATATCTTTAGTAACGTAAGTCTCGTTTAGCACTTTCATCAAAGTCTCATGATGAACTTCCAAACTTAAAAGTAAGGCTAGCACCGATATACGAGCCAGTTGTTTGTGCAATTGCTCCACTACGCTGTATTCACTGTGCTTGAGGAATTTTAAAAATTCTTTAGCCTCTTCCTCCTTTACAGGTACGTTGATAAGGGTATCAAGTCCTTTTTCTAGTTCAACTAGCACATTTTTTTATTTTACTGGCTCTGTTCTGACATTTACCGAGTCGTAACACCTCCTATTTCGTGTGTAGAATCCTTCTCTTTGAACCTCATTGGAAGTGTTAGCTGAGTTTTCTACTCCTAGTGTCGTAATGTTACAATTGTAATTCCATGGTACCATCTTGTTATCCTTGTAAGGAAAGGATGCATGTCTCTGGATTACAACTTTAAGCGCAATTTGTGCTCTGACTTCTGTATTTCTCGGTCAGGAAATAATGATCCTCGGATAATTGACTTTTTGAGTTGTTGACTCTCCTTCAGTTGCATGTATGTTTCCTCCCTCTGAGCCTTCTTTGTAAAACTCTAGCTCCTTATTGTTCTTGAAGTTTTGTACCAATAGTCTGAACTTAGCACATTCCTAGATCTCATGTCATTTAGTTTTGTGGAACTCACAATAGTTCGTTGATACTTTACTTCCTTCCTCAAGACTTGATTTTATCAGTACCCTCCTTACCAGTTCCTTCCACACTATCTTCAACGGAGTTTTTACTTCTGAGGCGTCTCCTTTAATCTGTCTCACAACATCTTCCCCAATCGCATTTATCCCTTTGTCTCCGTGGTTGGGTAATGGGTTCTCCGCATTGGGTGTATCATCAAACTTGACAATCCCCAACTTGATAAGCCTCTCAACTACCTTTTTGAAGGCAGTGCAGTTTTCTACCGAATGTCTCGATACTCCGCATGGTAATCACACTGAGCGTTGGAGTCATACCATTTAAGATATGGGGGCTGCAGCGGTTGTAGATAATATGGGGACACTACGCGTGTATCGAATAAACTTTGATATAGCTCTTTATACGCCATTGAGATTGGCGTAAGTTGAAGCTTTTTAGCATTTTGTCTAGGGCCTGATTCTTGTCTTGTCGACCCTTGTTGCCTAACAATAACTACTTTCGGCTGACTAACAGTGGCTGTTTTTGAGTACCCTTTTTTGTATGTACTCGTATTGTTCACATCGTTGTCCTTTTTTCTAGGAGTAGCTCTTCTAGTACTTTCTTTTACTTCAATTTTACCACCCCTTATGGCGTTTTCTATTATTTCTCCTGCCATCACTATATCTGCGAAGCTTTTGGTGGTGTTTCCTATCATATGGGTGATAAAATGTGCATTTAAGGTGTTGATAAACAGCATAGTGGTTTCTTTCTCTAGGAGAGGTAGTTGAACTTGCATGGCAACTTCTCTCCATCTTTGTGCGTATTGCCTGAAACTTTCATTCGACTTCTTTTTCATGTTTTGCAACATGATTCTATTAGGTGTCATGTGTGTGACATGATTATATTGCTTCATGAAGGCTTGAGCTAAGTCTCTCCATGAGCTAATATTAGCACGGCTAAGTTGATTGTACCACCTAGACGCTACTCTCGTCAAACTGTCTTAGAAACAATGAATCAAAAGTTTATCATTGTTCATGTAACCAGTCATTCGTCTATAGAACATAGTGATGTGGGCTTCAGGGCAACTAGTTCCATTGTACTTCTCAAATTCTAGCATCTTAAATTTACGAGGAAGCACCAAATCTGGAACCAAACTCAAGTCCTTCGCATCAATACCATAATGATGATCGGCATTTTCCAGAGCCTTGAACTTTTCCTCCAACCATCTTCAGCGATCCTCTAACTGCCTTGATGCTTCAACTCTTATCCATTCCATCTCTATTATATCCAAATCAGGGATAACGGGGTTAGTAGGGTTATCTCTTTAGTTGGATCCTGAGCCCATTTGGAAGTTTATGGGTGGTCTGGTATCAGTTTGCCCTTGTTGAGGCCTAATTGTGACAGACAGCCTTTGGGCATATTCTTTCGGCTGGCTTGGCGCATGTGGTGGGGTAAAACCCGGGGATTATCTTCACTCTCTTATCTAGTAATGGCCATGGAACCCTTTTCTTTGTCCATCATCCCACTCATCATTTGAGCCATTTGAGTCATTATGTTCCTTTAAGCCTCCAACATCTGGTCCCTCATCTCTTGTTGGAGTTTTGCCATTTGCTCTTGCATATGGTCTTGCATGTCTCTTTGCAATTGTTCCAATCTTTGATCCATTTTCTTCGATTTGGCACTTGTACTATAAAGATGTTCAACTTCTAGATTTTCCTTCCCTTTTTCTCTCTCTCTCTTATAATTTCAACTAATTAGACTCTCTCTATGAATTTGAATGCATATGATGTTATGTAATGCAAATGCATGAATGCAAAGAAGCATCGATTCTGATTCAACTTCATTTTAGAAAACTTTATTAGAAAATAAAATCCTTTACATAAAACTGATTACAAATATGCTTTCGCCCTAAGGCCTAAAGTCTTGATTTTCCTGAACAAAGAAGTTAACTCTTGACTACGATCCGATTGTAGCTCATATTTCATGCTCAATACATCAGCCTGTACTGTCAAAGTCTGTAAGTGATCAGCTACCTCTCGAATCTGAACTATAGCTTCACCCATAAGGTAATCTCGACTCTTGACTTGATCTTGAGAATGGTGAAGTTCTTCGTTCCAACGCCCTTCTCTTGTTTCAAGAAGCTCGATCCGAAGTTCACAACTGTGCAGCGCTGATTCTAACTCTTCAATTCTATCCTTCTTTTCCTCGATCTTGTTCAAGCTTGACTTTAACTCGATCACGAAATTACGGCTTCGATGGCGATGAAGAGACCGTCCAAGTTCAGCCACTCTAGCTTTTAAATCTTCTTTTTCACTTCGACTTTCTAATAAACTTTTCTCTAAGACTTCATTCTGTGCTTGCATTTCTTGAAATTTCCTCTTCCAATAGTCAACTCTAGCCTTTTCCTCTTGGACCTCTTGTTGCCACTTTTCTGAAGACTTCCCAATCCAGCATTCTTTATCGATAGACGCATCTTTTTATATTCAGCCTTCAAACTATCTCGATCTTCCTCAATCTTCTTTTTCTCTTTTCTACTTTCTCGGCTTCTAATTTTTGAACATCCACATCTAGCCTTAAGCATATCTTTTCTTCTTCTTGCTTCTCTATATTCTTTTCAAGCTCGGAACTCATCCTCTCAAAATCTTGCTTTACCATCTTTAACTCTGATGGGACTACTTGCAAGCATTCTTCTCTTGATTGGACACCTTCTAAATTCAGCTAGAGGATGTTATCATTAACCCTTCCAATCCTCCATCCGCTGTATTCTGGAGTTGTCATCGGTACTACAAATAATCTATTCATTCTGCGAGTCTGATTCTAAGCATCAGAAATCTCCTTAACTCTTCTATTATAATTGTCCCCTCTGTACAAAAACTCACACTGAGCCAGCCCATATGTTGCAGGTACAAACTGTCTCGATCCATATTGCCTTAGTACGAGTAGAGGAGCATACCCAACAGCTCTCCAAATTTCAAGTAAAAGAACCCAGTCAAAACTCTCACATCGATAAAGAATTTCATCTAGAATCATCCAATGGGCTTTCCACTTGACATCTTCCTCTCGAAGGTTTTGAAGGAGCGCCATTCAGTTCTCCTCAGACACGTCCTCTCTCCTCGGTGTTGCCACTATTTCTTTTAACGGAGAATAATTTTCAGAAAAAACTCGATAAAAAATTTTTTCCACCTTCCAAAAATGACTGTGGAACCAAGCCAACAACAGCTGCGCGCATCCAATAAATCTACCTTCACCTGCTCTCCGACATGTATTCAAAGATCTAAATGTCTAGGCTAAGATCGCAGGTACAGGCGTGACCCCATTATCAAGTCGATCGAATAACTTAATTACTGCTTCATCTATACTTCTGAGAGCTTTGGGGAAAACTACCAAATCATAGATACACAAGGCAAAGACGTCAACCTTCTTCTTTGCGTCTGGATGGGCTAAGATTAAATCCCTCAAGCTAACCCAAGGAATACATTTACCTTCACCTTTCTTCTGAATTCTGGCTGTAACCCCCTGTTTGCTCATCCCCGTAATATTCGTTAACTTCTTCACAAAAGTCGGGCCATTAACGACCTTGGAATAAGCTTTATCGACTTAAAATTTTGGACATCGAAGTAAGGTCGTATATTCCTCCATTGTGGGCACCAAATCTACTTTCCCGAAAGTGAAACAGCTATAGGTAGAGTTCCAAAACTGGACCATAGCCCGGAACAAATGCTTATCTACTTTGACGTCGAGTAAGTAGGGAAATCTCCATAATTGTGATAAAACAACTGCTTAGCCTCATTATCCCACTGAGCCCATATCTCTTTCAATTCTTGAAACTCATTTTGTGTAATACTAATACGAGTAAAGTCCCATAGTTCAGATACATACCGGTCAACTAAGTTGTACCCTTTTCCCAATTGAGTTTGCTCTGACCATGTACGGACGGCAGCATTGTCCTCCATTTTATCAAGGAATTCGTTCTCCATAACCATCTTTCTAACTTAGAAACTGACCGTGAATCAATACCTCCTAAAGATGAAATGATATGCACAAAAATGAAACACAACGAGTTAGTACCACAGAATAAAATATAAAACAAGTGAAATAAACACATACCTATTTGGGTAACTACTAAAGTTTGGCATAACTTTACCTAAGGTGAGTTCTTAGGGTTTACTATATGCGGTTTAGTTCTAAAGTTGAGGTACCTGAACCAGCAGATTCCTCGATCCTCACCCATTATAGGCTCATACGGACCGAAGTTCGGTTCAGGGGAATACATTTCCCTATAGCCATGCGAAAATGAAAACTTCACGAAGACATAGGTACAGATGTATCCCGAAAGTAATCCACTAGCCTATGCGGAGGTGAAAACCTCACGAAGGCATAGCTTCTCGCTCCCACTTAAAGGTGTAACCTCGACGGTCATGCAGTGCAATGCGGAGAGATATATTTAAAATTAGAATCACATGCAAAAAAAAAAAAAAAGATCATGTTTTTTTAAAAACCAAAATTTTAAAATCAGACAAAAGGACATAAAATTATCAATTTTACGGCTTGATTCTCTTAACATCCCCAACAGAGTTGTCAAACTGTTGAAACCGTTTTTAAAAGTCGATTTTTAAATCAAACTTTTAAAAATGGTTTTGACGTAGAATATATGTTACTATGCGTAATTAACATATTTGTTGTACTTTTGATAAATTTTGATAAATTTTTAATGAGATATTATTAACTTTGAACTATTACTTAGTTTTTGTTTAGGTGGGAATCAAATTTGAAAAAATCGAAATTAATGAAAAAGAGAGTTGTGCGAAGACTTTTGGCATAAGAAAAATCAATGAATGTACAAGATATTTTTATTTTTGGGTTTAATTATAAAAATAATACTTTTAAGATTTTCATTAGGATTGTTTTATTTTTTGGATGTTTTTGTGGAAGCTAAGTTTAGGTTGTTCGTTCAGTAAAGGGTAATTGTAAGGTGGTTCTCGTAACTAATTTACATATAAAAGAATAGTAATCTAAGGTTGTTCCTCGATCACTATAATTGATATATATTCAAACTAAAGAATTGTCTCATCGGTTTATTCAATCTTTATTTCATTCTATTATTTTATTGCAATTTCGTTCTTTTAATTATTTTCATTATTTTAATTTTAGTCAGATTTAATCCCTTTTATTTTTCTTATAAGTTAACACACATCGTGGATATAAAAGCTATCTCTTGGGCAATATCATTAAAAATACGTCTATCTATTCGGTAATATATATATATATATATATATATATCATTCTGCATTCTTGAGGTAAGACATTTTATGTCATATCAAATTATATAATATTTCATTAAAATTAAAAGGGTAAAAAAGTCATAAAATATATTAAAAGAAATATTCTTAACCATAATTTCTTCAAAATCAATATCTATTTAAATAATATAAGTAGATCACATTAAAATTTTTGAAATTTTTGTAAGTAATCTATTCTTTTATTCAATTATAATTTTACGATTTACCGCTTAAAAATCTAAAAATATGAGAATAAATAATCAAGATATATTTATAAAAAAATCTAACAAATAAATCAAATTATAATAACAGTTAACAGTAACTATTATTATTTAAATAAATTTAATAATTAGATTATTAAAATATTTATTTGTATAAAAATTAGAAGGTGTTGTAAAATTATTTCAATTTTACAATAATATAAATAAATGCTTCCTCTTATTAAAAATAATATGATTTATAAAGGAAGCTTCCATGTGATTTCTGCCGGAGAACATGGCTGACCTACAACACGCATCTAAATTAGTCTTAAGGGCTTTTAAGTAAAGTAAAAAAAGAAAAAATCATTGGTCATTCAAATTTGAAGTAAAATCATAAGTACAGTGCTAAACGGAATTACAAACGGGAGGATAAACACGATAACAAAAATGTTACTGTGATGTAATTATTAAGATAATGATTATATTTATAATTGTCAACTATTTTATTCTTCAAATGGAATGCAATTATAGTTTTAAAGAAATAAAAATAAAAAAGCTTAAAAGTTATCATGTGTAATTACATTTTAATTTAGTTAGATAGTGTTTGAAAAGTCACGTAGTAATTGTTTATGATTATATAGCAATAAGTAATTAATGCAATTAGTGAGTCCCACTAAATTAAGTGTAATTAAAACACTCTAATTATACTTTTCTATTCTTAAGGAGAATGTGAGAATTGGAGTAATTACACATGTAATTACACCCAAAGTCGATTTTTTAAATATATTTTTATACAAGTTTGAATTATAAATTTTATATTATAATCACATGTATGTGTGTTTGGGATGATTATGAATAAAGATTTATTACATTATAAATTTTAAAATTATATTATATAAAATAATTTATTTGTATTTTATAAAGTTATAACTAAAAATATATTTCTTAAATGCTTTATTTTTAAGTTATGACCAAAAAGTTTATTATAAAAATAATTTACATCTTATAAAAATATTATAATATATTTATTTATAAAAGTTATGACCAAGAAACGTGTACATAATTTATTTATGTGTACATGTTATATATTATAAAAATAATATGTTTATGTAAAAAAACTTTCTAAAATTATGACAAAATTATATTATTTATAAGAATTCTTATGAAAGGTATTGGAGACTTTATAATTTTTTATAGAGGTTATATGTTACAAAATTTATATTATTTTTACTTAATTTACATATTATAAAAGGGTTACACCTTAACATAATTTTTCTCTAAATTAAGTTTTATAAGTTTATATGATTTATTTTGTTATAAGTTTTATGATTAAAGCTACACGTGAACCCAAATATTATATGGTAAATGTTAATTTTACAAATACAAAAGTTTTCTTACACGGTATTGTAGGGTATGTGTAACAACTTGTTTTTTAATTGTGTCGAAAATGACAATTTCAAAACCTCATTTCTAATGAGCGAGCCCGTAAATATTATTTAATATTTACAAAATTAATATAAAATTTAATTAAAGTTTCATCCCTTAATTATTTCAATCGAATAATTAATTAATGTGCAATGATTAAATTCTAAAAGTGGTAAAATTAATCATTATGGATTTTAATTAACAAAAGGACCAATTAAGAAATTGGACTATTATTAAATAGCCAAATGTGTGGATGACAACTAGCATCCACCAATTTTGTTAATTATGATTAAAGTTATTAATTATAATTAATTAAGTTAATTAAGATTAATTAATTATTAATATAACTATATAAAATAAAAATAAAAGAAACAAAAAGCCATTTTGTGTTCATGTTTCCATTCTTATAAAACAAAAAGGAAGAAGAAAAGTTTGAAGCTTTTTAACTTTAGTCCTTCAATTGGTAAGTGATTCTAAGTCCTTTTTTTGTCATTCTTATGTTTTTGAAATCCCAATAGCTTGATTTAGATAGCTCGGGTACTAATTTGTAAAACTGTTAAAGTTTTAAAAAGTTATCATTGTTGATTTCTTGAAACTTTTGGTACTAAATTGCTGGATTTTAAACTTAGAAATTAAAAAAAAAAACTAGTTTGTAAAGTTTAATTGTTAGTTTTGAACTTAGGGACTAATGTATTTCAAAATTGATGTTAAATTTCTATAATTATAGATAATAGAGGGTTTTTAAAGGGTGAAATTGAGATCAATTTCAAATCGAGGCTCAAATTTGAAAGTTATGGTAATTTTGGTTTTAGGGACTAAATTAAATAAAATAAAAAACTTTAGGGAATATTCGAAAACTTATGGTTTTAATAGGCTGTTATAAGATGTTTAGAATTAATAAATCGAACTAAATTATCGTATAGGTCGCGATTTGAACCAAATCGAAGATAATCGAGGAAAAGGCAAATTTGTTTATCAATCCTTATAGACTTGTTCGTTTGTTGTTTTCCAGGTAAGTTCATACAAAGTTTACTATTTGATTAATTAATATGTTAACTTGTATTTATTTGTGTTTGTGATTGTGAATTATTATGAAATGGAATTTGGCATCAAATGGACTAATTTGTAACGCATGAGAATTGTGGCTATTATGGATTGTATTAAGAATTGGAACGAATATTGAAATGGGTAGGGAATGTATAAAAATGTGTATACGATTACAGGGTTTTAAAATGATATGAAATCGGTAACAATGCCTGTGTAAGCTTAGTAAATGATTAGGATATAAATGGCATGCCATAAAGGTCCAATATGAAAACAAACAGGGATTTTCATGGTTATTTGAAATCCAACATTTGTTATGAATCCTCGATTCATTATGTTAGCTTGGGTGAGCAATTATCGAACTAGGCTTGAATGAGCCATTGGGTTTGATCAGGGATTTTATATTGGTTTAAGATCCAACATATGTTGCGGATTCCCTAAAGCTTGTGTGAGCAACCATCGAACCTAACCTGAAGCTTGTGTGAGTAGCCCAAATATGCCAGCTCTTGTGAGTATACAAGATCGGTATCCGAGTTCAATTTACTTTAGTTCTGGGCAAAAATTATAAATGAAAAGGTATTAAATGGAAACGAAATGGTTGAAATGAATGTGTATGAATGAAATTATATATATACATTGCAAGTTGAATATGATTTAGTAAGTACTTGTTATAAGATGAAAGGTTATATATTTATCTATATGATTATGTTATAAGTTATGACATGCAATTGAACTAACTTATTCGATGTATTTTTTGAAATTTACATGAAAGTATAAGGTTTCCAAAGGATGTCATGTTTGTATTTAGGTGTTTCAATTGCTTAAATTATTATAATGTCAAGGTAAGTTAAGTACATTTCATTTGAACTTACTAAATATTTAATACTGATGATGATTCACTTAACTAACTAAAATCACGACAAAGGCAAGCGCACCTATCGAATAGTAGTATAGCTATGGTGAGTCGGAATATCGTATCCATGAGGACTAAAAGTACTAGTAATTGCTATCTTTTTATTATATAGCCTGTAAATTGAAAGGGTTATATTTAATCTAAAATTATCTAACTAATTATTAAGACGCAACAGAGAATTAAGTAAGAAAATATTTGAATGAACCAATGAGAGAGACAATACCCAGGAAAGAATCCACCTAGACTTCACTTATTATTCTGAATCTGAATTAAAAGATTTATTCACTTGCCTTGATCCGTAGAAATATCTAAATTATATTAATATCTCTTTCGAGAGTAGAAATAACTAACTCTAGGTTGATTAATTGAAATATCTTTCTAATTAAAACCCCTATTGGCGCATTAACTCGATCTATGGATTCCCCTATTAGATTTAACTCTAATTCGGTAGATTTATGTCGTCCTATTTCTAGGATTGCATGCAACTCCACTCAATTATACCAGATCTACTCTTAAATATGGACTTTTGCTCCACTTGTATTAACTCGATCTATGGATTCCCCTATTAGATTTGACTCTAATCTAGTAGATTTATGTCGTCCTATTTCTAAGATTGCATGCAACTCCACTCAATTATACCAGATCTACTCTTAAACAGGGACTTTTGCTCCACTGAAATAAGCACATCAATCATGAATTAATGTCCTGAAAACATTAAAACATGTAATAAGTACACATAATTGAGATCAAGAAATCAAGTATTTATCATGTAACTCAGAAATTAAATAACAAGATCCATCATAGGTTTAATCTTCCTAGGTATTTAGGGAATTTAGTTCATAATTTGAAAGAAAAACATCTCAAAATTAGGAAAACAACAAAACATAAAGAAACCCAAAAAACTTCTAGAGAAATTGAATGGAGATCTTCAATCTTGAAGGAGATCCTACTTCTGAGTTGAATCCGTTGGCGTTCTTTGAGTAAATTCTTCGTTCTTATCTGCATCCTCCCATAGGCCTTTTTCTAATATGTAGTTATAAATTTTAGAATGCTCAGAAACCCTAAAAATTGAGTTTTCGCATAACAGGGAAACAGGGTGCAAAATCGACACGGGATGGCACATGGGTATGTGGCCAACCCGTGTGGAAATGCCCAGGCCGTGTGGATCCTGAAAACAGCTCTTTTTGCCTGATTTTGGCTCGCTTTTTCGCTCATTTCGCTTCCCTATGCTCACCTAAGTATAGAAACATGAATTTAAAGGATTAAGAGCATTAAATTCACTAATTCACATAATAAATCATCTAAAAACGCATCAAGAATGGGTTTAAAAACATGTTACTTTTATGGCTTATCAAATATGTTTATACCGTTGTTGTTTTCATTTGTAGTTGTTAGCTAGCAGAATGTGTCGATCAGATCTACTTGAAGCTCACACTATCCTATTATCAACTCAATAAACTTTTAATCATTTTAAAGTCCGGTTTTATGGCATGTATATAGGTGTTAATATATGTGTTAACTTTGGATTAATAGTTTGGTTAACCTTAGTTCATGTTGATTTTGGTAAACTAATGTCTATATATGCATAAGTATATGTTTTGGCAATGTGATAACTTTTATATGTGTCACTTGAATGGCAATTTTGAACATGAAATGGTATGGTAAAGGATGGTTTAGATTGAACAAATATAAGATTGAACTTTTATAAGTTAATTTGGTAAGTTTGGTATTCAGTTAAAAGTAATATTATTGAATGCTTGAAATTGGTTGAATGTCATGATTTGGTATGCTTTGGGATATTTTATGCAGGTTTGAATATGTAGAAATGCAACAAAGGTGCAAATGGTTAGGTTGACATGAAATTTGTACCAAATGGCCTAATTTGTACCAAAAACAAAGTCCTCGTCTTGACAACCACATTTCTTCGTCGCAACGTCGGTCGAAAGTATGTGACGTCGTGACATCATAACGTGACAAACTATTTGGCGACATTACAACATGGAGAAGGTGACGTCACGACATCGGCCTAAATTTTTAAAACTTTACAAATTGGTCATATTTCGTGCTAGGGTCAATAAAAGAGATTTCGTAAGCTCGATTAAGACTCGAATTCAATTGTGTATCATTATATCTAGGTGTTTATGACATGAATGAATATTTGAATGATTTATTTATGATATACTTGATCTGAAATTTTAAAAATGTTGAAAAAGGTCCTTATTCGATTTTGGGTTGACTTTAAAGTATTAGTATACTCATTTAAGATTTGGAAAAGAATGTTCATGTTATTCAATGTTGTATTGTTGTTGATTGCATGAATGATAATGTGAAGTGATGATTTTACTATGAATTTGTTAGTAGTTGCTCTAGCAACAACTGTAGCATCCCGTAGCTCGAACCCAGAGATCAGGTTGGGCGAGGGGTGTTATAGTATGATAACATTTGAAAGAATGGAGCTAGACACAAGCACCAAAGACGACTTGTGAACTCTTTAATTTGATACATTCAATGCTTGGAAATGTGGTTGAGAGGACTTTTTGTTCTAAAAAAATATTCTTCATGTTAACAACAATAACTATTAGAAAAATCTAGTTTAGAAAACAATTTTCATTCACCCTGAAAATTTAAAATTTTGAAAGTCGAGTCAGATTGTGTTATTTATAGTAATAAAGTATTTTTTGAAAAATACATGTGCTTTGTGCAAGATGGATCCGAAACGTTCTCGATTTTCAACCGAACAACCTTCTCTACTATCCTCGTATCCCAAATTGTGTCTAGTGTGGGCTCGAACAACAAAAACCAAACATAGAACCAAACACAATTTATTACTTTCAGTAAGGAAAATAATTCTCTTAATAGAAACCGGTAGAAATTGTTATTCCCAAAAAATAGAATTTGTTCTTATAAAATAAATTATCACTCCTTTCTGGTAGAATAACATTATATGAAACTTCTCTATAAAAACTTGTAGTAATAGCTCTACCAGTATAATCTATTTATAGGGAGATAGGAGAATCATGGTTGAATAAGTATAACACATATAATATTCATTTAATAGAAAACACTCTCCTAGTCTGACTGAGAGAGGGGTGGGCGACACATCCTAGTAAATATTACTAGGGTTGCCGCCCCTTCATATTCGTGAGGGGTAGTATTGGGTATCTCATGTATTGGGTTCAATTATATGTGCTTCGTTGACTTTTGATCTCGTATTTTATAATTTAATTCAAAATAAATATTATTTATTTGATTAATTTAATTAATCAAATTAGCTAAATTAATTTTCTAATTAAATAATTTTCTTAATCGTAAAAGAATCAATGAGGAAATATATTTAATTTTCATATTCAATGGATTCATAATGATTAATTAGTTTAATTTAATTTATTTAATTATAATTAATTAAATAATAATTTGAAAAATTTAAATTAATTCTCAAATTATATCTATACTCAGTGAAAGAACACATTCAATTGTGGATGCTACCCATTTCTCTAGTTTCATCATTTCCATTCATTTCTTTTATTTGGTTCTACATGCAATTCATTTATGGTTTCAACAAACTACTGAAGGGACCGATTATACATATATAATTAGGGCTCAAATGATTTATTATTAAGTTTTAGTTTTTTTTACTATTAATTATAAAATCATTTATTCGTAAAGTCATTCCATTATAGTATCGTGAGTAAGCTCTCCCTAATTACATACCAATACCATTATGAAAGCTACTCAACCAGTAGTCGTCCAATGATCTTATCATAAATGTGATACCATCACAGGATATCCTTAATTTTTTGGGGATAAATTCATTCTCACAATATGATCTTATTTTATCTTTTGATTACATATTCCTTCGTGAAAAGTCAATTACTATCAAATAGTAATCAAGTCATTTATCACAAAAACAAACAGCATGTGGTCACATTTATTTTTCATCTATCTTGTATGAGTAGATTTGGGATGATTCATACTTCAAAGAGTAAATGAATGAAAGAGATATTGATAATCTTAGTGATACAAATTTAGACTCAAATGATAATCAAGGGCCGACATTTGATGAAATAGAGCTTATGTTAAATATTAAAGAGGTAATAACCAAACAAATATGAAGCACTATAACAATTAGATAAAATTGCATATGATATTTATTTTTCTAGTTATGTTTATTAGTAATATTATCAACTATCTTTTGGACTAACATAATACATATGATGATTTGATTTTAATTTTGTTACTTGTTTAGAATTTTTTATCATGCTAATAATTTTTATAATAATTAATGTTTTCAGTATAATTATAATTTATATTACCAAACATAACATGTAGAATTACAAAATAATTACACATTTTCAACTAAAGATATGTAAAGAATTACACATCCATTCAATTATTATATATTGTCTAAATGAATATTTTCCTGGACACAATTAGTATTTTAAAGTGACATGAAAATGCATAAATAAAGTATTTTAAAATACTAAAGTTTGTTGTTTTCGCTCTGGCAAGCAAACAATTATTTTTATCTTCAAAATTATTAACATTTAAAAATTTACCAATATACTTTGAATCCTTGATTTATGGTCTAGGTTTTCGAAACTATTTTTTTTTAAATCGGGTTTTGAAAAACGGGGAATCGACTTTAAAAATATGGAAATGGAGTCGCCACCGATATTTTTTTGCCGAGGTGTGATCGGATCACCTTGAGATGAATTATTTTAATAAAACATTTTGATTTATTAAAATAATAATTTTGGTCTGCAAAATCTAAGAAAACGGGTTCGAGTCGGTTACATATGAGGAAGGATTAGCACCCCCGTAACACCCAAAATTGGTACCGAATTGATTAATTAATGTCTTAATGTTGAAAATTTGAAAAGAATCTAGATTACGATCCGTTTACTTAAGATACATTTGAACAGAATCATATTGGATGCCGAAAATTTTTTATTTGGAGGAAATAAAATGTCGTACTCAGTAAGTTAGGACACAACATCTTATATTCTCGAAATTAGATTCATCCTTCGACATTCAATATTCATACATTTAAGAATAAGAAGGATATTCAATTATTTGGGTCAAATGAAAAATCGCAACCCAGTAAGTTAGGGCACTATTTCTCAAAATTCCCGAATACGGAATATTGTCTTTGTTCTTTTGAAACTCTTATCTCGAGATGATAAAATATCACACCCAGTAAGTTAGGGCGCAATATCTCAACTTCCCGAGAATAAGTTTTTTACTTAAAATATCGTGCATTTTGATTTAAGAGAGAAAGGACACTCGGCTACTAGGTTTTAAACGAAGAGAATTGGAACTCAGTAAGTTAGAGCACGATTTTCTCGAAACCCCTAAACACAAGCATTGCCTTGTGATCTTAAAATCGAAATGACATTAAAACACTACATCTTTTGTAAGATACAATGAAATACTAATACACAAAGCAATATATTAATCCATACATCGAACATTACAACAATGAATCACAAATAATTAATAATTACAAATTAAAAGAGGTAATACACATGATAGAGCTTGAAATAGGTAAAAAAGAGATGAAAATAACTATTACATACAATAACGAGATAAGTGGATTTTAAAAGAAATATTATACAAGGAGCAAAATCATACACAACAAATAATAATATATGTTAATAAAATATGTGAAATAAAAACCTAGTATAAATAATTTATATATGAAAGTAATAATATATAAAAGTTTTGAAATAAACAAAATATATAATTTTAGAATAAGATCTTTAAATGAGCAATTATATTTATATAAAATAAAATATATACATAGATGGATTTAAAAGAAAATACATGCATAAATAATATGAAATTAATAATAGATACAATTATAACAATAATAATATCATAAGTAGTAATAATAATAATAATAATAATAATAATAATAATAATAATAATAATAATAATAATAATAATAATATTTAAATGATAAAATGTAGCAAAAATAATTAAAGAAAATGAAAAATAAGAAAAAAAAAGACTGAATTAAAATGAAAGCAGGAATCTAGGGCAAGAATTGAAAATGAAAGAGAATCAAAGGACTCAAATGAAATGCGAACAAACGATCAAGGATTGAACTAGCAATTATTCTCGTTCGCGAAAATGATGCGTTTAATAGGACTAAATTGTGACAGAATCAGAGAGCCGAGGGACTAAGTGCGTAAATAATCCTTTAACGCGAAGGGCGCGGATTCGGGTCACAAAATGGGTCGACACGCAGATCTACACCCTCTTAAACGGCACCGTTTTGTGTTATTCTACTACTTAATACTTTAAACTAATCAGACTCCTTTATTTTCTTTAAACCAAACCCTAACCCTTTTTCTATTTTCGCTCAGCCGCAATCGCAACCCCTTCTTTAACCCCTAAATCGCTGTTACGACGGGCAAGAAATGGTTCGCCAGACTTGACTCGATCCACCAACGTCCAACCCCGATTGCAGTGGAGAGAACAAAAGTAAGATATAAACTGATATCTTCATCTGAACTCTGATTACGACAGAGAAGACAAAGATCGACGGCGCAACCCCGATCGTAAGTCCCTTATTCCCTTTTTTTTTTATATTCGCGCGTTGAAATAGAAAAGAATGCTACCGAAATAGATTAAAAAATAAGAAAAAGATGTAACCGGAGAAAAAAACCTCTGAGATTCTATTTCTTTGTATATGATGTATCACAAAAATTCAAAATGGGATGAAGATATCCTTTTTGTATTCTCTGTGTATCTCTGTACAAATGTGGGATCATTTACAAATGTTTTTTCGATTTCTTATAACCAAATTCGAAAAGTAAAAAAAAATAAGGAAAAATAATCCTTTCCTTGCTGTCAATTGCTACTCTCTTTCTATCGTTGCTTGTCTCGTTTTGCAGGTATGGATGTGGCCAAAGTGCAAGGGACCGTACGACTCGGATACGCTAAGGCAGTACGTACGCACGCTGCTGAAGACATGCGCGTGGGTGAAGTGCATAGTGGCGAGCGTGGGTGGAACGGGTGGCACGAGAGAGAGACGAGCGTCGTCAGCGTGAAGGCATCTGTGAGTCAAAGAGTCGCATGGGGGCACGCAGTAGCCCAAGGGTCGCGCGGGGAGTGGTCTTTGAGAAGGCTCCGAAGTTTCTAGAATTCCGCTTCTGCTTGACCACGGGACCATAGCTTAAAATTGGGCCAATTGTATTTTAATTTTTGGGTCATTTTGGGGTTTGGTATTTAATTTTTGTTTTGGGTTTGTAAAATTTGGATTGTTAAATGACAGTTTTTATAATTGGTTTTCTGTTTAATGGTTTTTGGTTTATTATTATTTTTCTTTTTCTTTTTTTTTGGTTATAAAATGGGCCCGAGCAAAATTTGGGCCCTACAGCTGCCCCTCTTTGCTCATTTTCGTGTAACGAGGATAGAGCAAAGACTTCAAAAAGGGCCAATTTTATCCGGTCACGCCTTTTTCAGTGCTTTTCTTCTTTGAGTAGCTTCGTTCCATCCCACTGCATCTTTAAGGGCCCAGGAACTGACGCTTTGATCCATTTTAAGAAATTAGACTTGTAGCTTTAATTTGCTCCACTGCAAACTCAGGGAGATAGGATCTAATATTTTCGATCTGCTCCTGTAACTTCAGGATTGCCAGATCTGCTACCTTCAGTCTGCTCCTGCAAACTTAGGATTGCCAGATTTGCTGTCTTCAATCTGCTCCTGCAAACTCAGGATTGTCAAATTTGTTATCTTTAATCTACTCCTCGCTAGCTCGGGATTACCAGATCTTTATCTTTAATTTGCTCCTGCTAACTCGGGATTGTCGTTCTTTGTCTTCAATCTGCTCCCGCAAACTCAAGATTGTCGACGGTTGTCTTCAATCTGCTCCGCAAACTCAAAATTGCCGATTCTTTGTCTTCAATCTGCTCCTGCAAACTCAGGATTGCCAGATTTGTTATCTTTGATCTGCTCCACTGCAAACTCAGGGAGTCAAGATCTGCGAATTCACCGATGTTACAACAACATCTTCTAGGGGACCTGTCTTATAAAATCAGCTTTGTGTTTATGTTTATGCAAAATGGTTAGAATGCAATGATCAGAATGAATCTAATGCTCCTAACTAAATGTATTATGGACGACATTTGTATGAATGCAGAATGTCATGAGAATGGTCTTTCTACAAAGATTAGGATGCAATAATCGGAATGAATCAAATGCCCCTAAATAGATGTCTCTCATGGATGACATTTGTATGAATGCATAATGTCATGAGAATGATTTCTTACAAAGACTAGGATGCAATGATCGGAATGAATCGAATGCTCCTAACTAAATGGGTTTTGCATGAATGCGGCATTTCATGAGAATGATCCCTTTTTACAAAGATTAGGATGCAATGATCGGAATTAATCTAATGCTCCTAAATAGATGTCTCTTATGGATGACATTTGTATGAATGCAGAATGTCATGAGAATGATTTCTTACAAAGATTAGGATGCAATGATCGGAATGAATCAAATGCTCCTAACTAAATGTGTTTTACATGAATGCGGCATTTCTTGAGAATGATCCCTTTTTACAAAGATTAGGATGCAATGATCGGAATGAATCTAATGCTCCTAACTAAATGTGTCTTATGGGTGACATTTGTATGAATGCAGAATGTCATGAGAATCATTTCTTGCAATGATTAGGATGCAATGATCGGAATGAATCAAATGCTCCTAACTAAATATGTTTTGCATGAATGCAGAATTTCATGAGAATGATCCCTGTTTAAGGTTGTCATCACCCATTGTTCATCAGGGTAATATGCTGCCCTCTTGTTCGGCTGGTATTCTTGACAGAAAACTCGAGAAAACAAATATCTTGCTCAACAAATTTGCCTCACTGTAACTTCAAGGTTCATCTCATTGTGACTTAGGAATATAGGATCTGAATCCTTTCCCATCCATCCCATTGCTATTCAAAGGTATAGAATCTATATTATCTTTCATCTATCCCACTATAACTCGGGGGTATAGCGCCTGTAGCTTGTTCCATCAATTGATCACTCCTCGGGTGACCCAACCAGATGAGTATGCATGATACTCACGTGAATGAAGAATATCAGTTTTTCTCCGGAGAGTGATTCCTATTTTTACCATTGGGTTAACTTGCCCATTTTCGTCGAGATTGTATCACCAACTATTTTTAACAGAAAATCCAATGAGATAACCTCGATTTAGACTCTTTCTTAAACTTGATGAATTTTAAATAATAGTCATGTTTCAAATTCTTGTATTATTCATAAATTTCCAGAGTAATATGCGAAACCCATTTTATGAAAATATTATTAGTCCACTAATCATTATTTCAATGCAAAATGCCTGAAAAAGATCATAACCATGGACAAGAAGGAAATTAACTAGGAGCATAGCTCGAAACAAATAAGCTAGGCAAAGATAGCAATCGCGATTAAGAAAGAAATTTATTGTGAACATATTTTGAAAGGAATAATGTAATCACAAATAACAAATTTAAAATGGTAAAATGGAAACTAGGTGCCCCAGATATCGCAGTCTGAGCTTCTCTTTCTAACTTCTTGAGGGTCATTTTAAGCTCAATATGAGTTTAGGGGATCCGGAGTACTTTGTCGATGCCCCAAGATGTAGTATACTTCTTTATTGTTAATTCAGGCATAGTAAGACTGATGTATGCCCCCTTTGATCAAAATTTGAGCCGCCCTTTTCGGGTTTTCAACTCAAATCCATTTTGGTCTCAAAGCGCCTTTTGCGGGTTTTCGCCTTGGCCTCTCATTTTCTTTCTTTTTCTTTTTTTGCTGAAAATTTCTTCTCTTTTTTTTTTGAATCGAATCTGAATTCTCCGGATTGGGTAGGTCCTTGTCATCTATTGCAGACAATATCCATGATTCCCTAGAACAGCCTTCTTTGCTGCCTAAGGTCCCTCCCGGTTAGGCATCCTCTTTCTTCTAAAGTCCCCTTTGCATGGGAAAGAATCTTCTTCAAAGCCCTATCATGAAATTTTCTAGGACGAATCATTTTTGTTATGAGCTCGTATCATCTGACCGTAATAGCTTTTAACATTTTCTCTTCGAATTCAACTGATCATATTGAGATTAAACGCGTTCTGCCTCATCCAACTTCAGTTCTGATAAAACTCTAAAAAAAAATTTTGACTTCAGTGGGCGAAACCAATGAGGGACGTATTGCCCCGGTGACAATATTGGCCAATGTTTCATAAGCATAGAGGGTAAATAGCAACTTCTGTATGCCAATCTTTACAAGTCTCGGTCCTTTTTTTATCTTTTGTTTCCCATTTTTTTTCGCTGCCTTTGCTGCGCTGATGTGGCGCCTAATTTTTGAATTGACCGTAAACTTTTGACACTGTGCGGTTAAATATGATCTTTTCGACATATTTTTTTGTCGATATTCTTTCTTTCTTTTTTGATTTGATGACTATCAACTTTGTAATATTGGCATATGAAGCAACATTCACCCTCTTAGTAAAGTAATTGATAACCACGAAGATGAATCGATGTCGGCCAGAAGCGCTTGATGAGACTGTCTTAATAACATCCACGCCCCACATGTAGGAAATCTTATTTCTGTATTGGGCTATTAATCTTCATCTCCTTCCTTGGCTCACGACGTAGGATCTATTTTTCATCCAGTTTTAACAAATCGGAAGATATGTTGCAATTTCTGTCATCTCCAAAGTCCTGAAATCCCTTAGACTCATATCTCATTTAAAAAGGGAGTCTATAACAACGTCGCTCCTATCGTTGATATCTGGGTACCTATTGTAGGTACGAAGGCAAGTTCCAAAGAATAAATGATTCTAAATATGATTATTTATGGTATGGTCATGAATACAGAAAGAAATATTTTAAAACACGAAAGAATGTACAGTATGAAATATGAAGAATGAAAAATATTTACTTAAAAGATGCATTTTATTGAAATAAGAATTCTGGACACAAGCCTATTTCACAAAAAGATTCTTGCTGCTTCTAGGCTCAAAGAAATAAGTGCGTTTTGTATATTACTTCGAGTAAGCTCTAAATACTACAAGAACTTTTCCGCAGTCCAATTATTCAGAACGCTCTCAAGTTTGTAAAGGCAGATATTCGACAAGGTCCCCCTTTCAGTGATTTCTTCATGTATGGCATTGATATGTACATTTTCTAGCATTTTTCAATCGCATTTATTCCAACATCAGTGTGATTTGGTAGCGGATTATCGGTATTTACCATATCACCACTTTGACAACGCCCAACTTAATGAGTCTTTCTACGACTTTCTTAAAAGCAAGGTAATTTTCTATTGAATGCCCCGAAACTCCCGCATGATAGTCACATTCGGTATTTTCATCGTACTACTTGGGGTACGGGGGCTGCAATGGTGCCAAGTAGAAAGGGGACACTATGTGCTCATCAAAAAATTTCTGATATAGCTCTCGGTATGTTATCGAAATAGGAGTGAACTGAAACTTTTCTGTATTTTTCCTTTGCCTAGGTTCATTCTTTGAAGGAGTCTGAAGGTTTGTAGTTGTCATCCTTGGTGATCCCACAGTAACTTGCTTCGAATAACCCTTACTGTATGCTCCCACATTATTTACCTCGTCTTCTTTCTTTCTCAGGGCTAACCTTCTGGCACTTTCCCCTGCATCTATTTTACCGCTTCTCACAGCATTTTCGATCATTTCGCCGGTTATTACTATGTCCGAGAAACTCTTAGTGGCACTCCCCAACATATGGTTGATAAATGGGGCTTTCAAGGTGTTGATGAAGAGCATAGTGGTTTCTTTCTCCAGAAAAGGTGGCTGAACCTGTATGGCGACCTCTTTCCATCTTTGTGCATATTGCTGAAAACTCTCTCTTGGCATCTTCTCCATATTTTGCAGGGTAATTCTGTCAGGGGTCATATCTGTTACGTGACCGTACTGCTTCATAAATGCCTGTGCTAAATCCCTTCAAGAACCAATTTTGGTACGGCTCAACTGATTGTACCATTTAGATGCTGCTCCTATCAGACTGTATTGGAAGCAATAAATTAGCAGTGGGTCATTATTAACGTACCCAGTCAATCTCCGGCAAAACATAGTTATGTGAGCCTCTGGGCAAGTAGTCCCATAGTATTTTTCGAATTCTGGCACCTTGAATTTGTGGGGAAGTATTAGATCTGGCACCAAACTTAGATTTTTAGCATCGATTCCATATTGCCTATCGGCGCTTTCTATGGCTCTAAATTTGTCTTCCAACCATTTGCATCGTTCCTCTAACTGTTTTGGCAATTCAGCCATTGCCCTTTCTCTCTCGTTGCCTCATCCAAGTCGGGAATATCAACATTAATTGGATGATCCCCTAAATTAGAACCCGATCCAGCTTGGAAATTTGGCGGCATAGAAACACATTCTTGAAATTGTTGAGGTTTAATTATGACGGATGTCTTCAGTGGATACACCTTAGGATGCGTCGGGGTAAAACCTGGAGGATTGTTAACCATGGGGGCTTTCCTTTTGTCTGTCAATAACTGAGTTAGTTGAGACATCATGGTTTTTTATGATTCAATCATCTGATCCATCATATCACGCTGGATCTTGGCAAGCTGCTCTTGCATCTGAAGTTGAAGTTTTTCCTGCATCTCCTTTTGGAGTTGTTCAAGCTTCTCTATTCTTTGATCCATATCTTTCGTCTTGATCCAAGTACCGTAAGGATGTTTGGTTTTACCGGTGTCTAGATTAATACTCTCAAATAATTTTAACCAATCAGGGTCCTCTCATGAAATCTAATGCATGTGATGTAATGCTGAAATGAATGTAAAGAGATGTCGAAAGAGATGTCGATTCTAACTCAATTTCTTGTAGGAAACTTTACTAGAGGACAAAGCTCTTTATATGAAACGGACTACAAATATACAAATATCTGTATTGTCTTCCATTTCACCAAGAAATTCGTTCTCCATGCCAAACTCCCTAATTTAGCAATAGAACCCAAATCGACATCTCTCTCTAATATGAAAATACACACTAAGTAACAAAGATAAAAAAAATCAGTACAATAGAAACGACATTCAAAGCATGTAAAACATTCAAGCACCTATTGGATGACCACTAGGGTTTATCACAACTTTATCTAGGGTAAGCTCATAGGGTCTTTTACATGCGGTTTGAGTTTACCTAATACTATGCAGGCTCATCAAACAGTGCTTTTTAACTTTATTTAGGATTTGGCCCGAACTGTTCGATAGATTCCCACACGTTACGCACTCGTTCGCCACTTTGTTCTCAATAGTTCTCACCCCCTGGGCGAGACAAGCTGCCTTTAGCTAGGAGCCTCTTTTCCTTCTTCCTGGCTCCCCGAAAATAACGTTCGACTTGCATGTGTTAAGCATATAGCTAGTGTTCCTTCTGAGCCAGGATCAAACTCTTCTTTTGAGTATGATTGGGCCCTGCAGTGGTAAAATTTGGTGAACCGGGCGTACTACTTTTCAACCTTCTGTGGACCTTTCTTCTCTTACGATTTTTCCTACTTTCTTTAGAAAAGTGATTGATATCAAAGAGAGTCTCGGTCTAGTCACTCAACTAATCCACTTGTGGAGTGCTAGTGGTATAGTAGTAGTGTGGTAGTTGAGACTCCCCTATCACTTAAACTTAAAGGCGGGCCCTTGAAGGAAGAAAGAACAACTGTATTATTTTAGGCAACAGTAACTTACAGTGACTCGTAGCTATTGTATGCATGGGAGTGACGAGGTATTGATTGCACTTTTTAGGAGCTCATAGTTTCTCTCGCGGTAGTGTGCTTACTACGGCGTGCTTGCACCGATCGACTACAAGGCCCATGCCTTGCTGCAACAATGGCAATAAGGAGACGAACTGTGGTAATCTTAGCAATGTATGAACGTCTCCTCATAATCCTGCCCATATTTAATTGTTGAGTGAACCTCTTTGTCACTAAGCTGGACCCTCTTGTCAACCCCTTTAGAAAAGCCCGATTTTGATTTGAAGTTCTTAGAGATGGGCACCCAACACTTTCTTATTATTCATTATCCATCCGTTGGAATGTGTGTGTTTTTTTAAATCCAATGTTTACCAATGACTATTATAATTATAAAAGACATTTAGTCACGAGCCTTAGACTCGATCCATTGTAATTCAATAAATACGCTATTTCTAAACATGAAACTCCGCTCCCGCCAATATATAATAAACCATGACCATCTATCTTTTTATCTTTATATCGTTATATATATATAAATATAGGGCTTTCAACGCCTCCCTTAATACAATACAACACGAATTTTTGGGAGGTTTATTTGATTTATAATCGAGGAGAAGCTATCTAACTTTCTCGGTAGTGTGCCTTCCGGTTTCGGTGAAGAGTGAGCCCGAAAGGAACAAATAATCTTGAAAAAGCTTCTTATTCATTCAACAAAGCATCGATGGCGATTGCGGACCAATCGAGCATTTTTTTAGAAAAGAGAAGGAAGAGGATCCCATCGAGTAAGCATGTGGAAGACAAAAATGGAAAGAAAGACAGGAGAAAAGGTTGTTGTTGCCAAGGCCTACTCCTCGACCATTTTAGATCGAAAATCACCTATTCAATCGGTTGGGAGTCCCGCCATGCAACCTCCATACCCCATGGAAGAATCCAATCAAGACCGAAAGAAGGACGTCATTGAATCTATTACATCGCACTATTCTTTAAATTTTACATAGAAAAAGGTACTCAACCAGAGAGAAAGGTAGAACCAAATGAAGGATTCTTTGATTCAATTGAACGGTCTTGACGCGTTATCTAATCGGTTCTCATGGGAGAGCCGGTTTATTCCAAAGGTCATGATGGAAAGGTCTCAAAATATACTTTGGCTAAGAAAGAGACATTCACGGAATAGATCTAGTTGTGGTTGTTTAGGTTAAAGTGAGACGATCACCGCGTGCTTGGTAGAGCCGGGAAGTCTTTATTTTATTTTTTCATTATGCACGTGAGGGTCCGGTCAAAGTCTATCTTGTCTTTACCACGAGTCATTGTCGATATAGACAAAAAGTTTTCTATGATTACAGATTCCCCAAACTTTACCGCACCGCTCACGATCTACTAAAGGGTAAATTTGGTTTGTAAAAATGACACGGTTACGAAATAATGTCGAATAGTATTACGAGTGCGAGATTTCATTCTTAAGAACGTTCAAGATTTCCATCACCACGTGTCTCGTCCATCTTATCGGTATCGTAAACCCTATCCGACTTGGATCGATAGTGTACCATTTCCACTGGGTATGTAATGTAATGCCTTAATTTCAGATGTTCAATGCTTTGGGCAAACCGAGCAAGACTTGGCACACTTTCTTTCCCATTGTGGAGAGACCGTGAAAAGAAGAAGAGGTACGGTACCATGCCGAGAGAAGAAAGCATAAAATGAGAGAGAACTCATCCTAGAGAGGAAGAGCGAACCTAACCAATCGAAGAAGAGGGACCAAGTAAGAGTGTCAAAGAAAGACAACATGCGATAGAGAAAAAGCTTATCTTGAAGTGACACCTCCCTGTGGATCGAGGAGGAAGTGAATGAAAATTGGTTCGACCGAGCCCTCTTGATCCAAGCCAACTATTCTACTTGGCTTTAGCTCGCTCACTACTCTTAAAAGTGCGAAAGGCCTTGCTTGCAAGCTTCCTTTAGGGAAGATCTAATTTGATTAGGATCAATCTTATTTTTAATTGTAAACATGGAAGTTCGCACGAGTGATCGTGTACCTTTCTTCTTGCAAGTAAATATTCGACGGCGAATCGTAAACAAATAAAAAGTTCTCACATAAATATTGAATCGCACGTGGAACGTGCATCCAGCAGAATCGAACTCAGCACTACCGCTCTTTCCAATGTGGATTCAAAATTGTCGGCTTAGGGCAATCGGTTCCTTGATGATGGCTCGATCTCGGATCTTGTCGGGTATGAACTCCTACCTTGCTTCGCTAGCTCAGAAAAGACAACATACGCCAGAAAGCGAAAGAACGCCTTTACCTTCTTTACTTAAAAGAATAGTAATAGATGCCGAGATAACAAAGGGCATTCTCCGCCCAAGACTACTACTCCTACTAGGGGAATTCGCCTTTCTCCCCGAGCGAAGAATGAAAAGCTTAGCGAACTCACGGTACTCGACTCAAACAACAAGGTTTTATTTAAAGATCTAGATAGACCAAGTTGTTCAATGAGTTTTCGGTATTGTACCGCTACCAATCGATCTGCGATGACAATGTCATCACCCAGAATCGCATACCTGGTAAAACTTAACTCCCGGGTACACTAAGTCCCGTATACCACACCACAAAGTGATGTGATGGAATTTAACTTATCACCTCGAATGAATGGCATTGATGTTGTAATAGCCCAAATTTCAGTAATATTAGAATTAGTGATTCGAGAACACCAAATTTGCCAAATGAACTCGTAAGTTATATTATTTAATATTTACAAGCCAAATGTAGCTTTTAAAAGATTTTTGAAATAGTAGATTTTGTTTTATAAAGATTTATTTGATCAAGAAATCGAGAAAAAGAGGTATCGAGTTCTCGGTATTATAAACTGAGTCATAAATATTTTTATGAATATTTACAGAATGTTTATAAGGTAGTACTAAAATTTCGTTAGAAAATTTTGACGTTTGGGTGGTTAATTAAATAAAAAGGATTAAATTGAAAAGTGTATAAAAGTTGCTAGAAGGATTAAATAGCTTAATTGTCAAATGAGGAAGGACCTAAAGTGAAAATAAGCCCAAAGGAGATATTTTGGGCGGCAATAGCTGAGGAAAATCAGGAAATGGATGAAATAAGGGTAAAATTGGAAAATTGCCAAAATTAGTTAAATAAGTATTGGACCAAGTTGGAATTATCTAGATTTCTCTTCATTTCTCTTTATTTTCTTCAGCTGCAAAACAGCCATGGGAGAGAGTTTCAAGTTGGTTTTCATACTCAAGCTTCATGTAAGTTTAATTCTTTCTTTCTCCTTGAAATTTCTATGTTTTTGGACTTTTACAATTGGATCCAACTTACTATGTCATTAGTTTATGATTCTATGGCTAATTTTTAAAGTTGATGTGAATTAGTGCTGGAATAATATGATGAATAAATATTGATTTGAAGCTTTAATTTTGTTATATGATGATTTTATTAAGTAAATTTGATGAAAATTGATTTTAGGACCTAATTGTGAAAGAGTTGAAATTAAGGCCTAGTGTTAAAATTCTGTTTTTCAAAGGTTATGAAGTAGTTTAAAATGATAGAGAAAAGTATCAAATGAGAAAATTAACTCAATTGAGGGGTTAAATTCAGCAAGGACTGAATTGTATGAATTGTGGAATTAGGGATAAAATAGAAATCAACATGTTACATTAAAGCAGTTTTGGACAGCAGCAGTTGTCTAACTTTGAAAAATCACCAAAAATTATATAAATTGAATTAGAAGTTGAGTAGATATGGAATTAAAGCTTGTTCAGTCTATTTTCTTATAAAAGAAACGTAGCAAGAAAAAAAAGTCTACAGTTTGATATATTTAAAGTTTTCTAAGACTGGTTTAGAACAACTTCGTGATCCCCTGTTCTCACTTTAGAAATTCACTAAAAATTGTATAAAAATAATTATGAGATATAATTTATATTTTTGTATTCCTTAGTGAGTCTATTTTCATTAGAAATAATCGAATCACTATATGAAAATCGTACTATGATATAGTTGATTTTTAGTGAAGAGAGGTCAGAGATGTCAGACTGTGTAACAGGGGAGAACTTAACTAATAAACTGTACTAATTGGCTAAGCAAAAAATTCTAGAAAATTTATGGTATGAAGATATGTGAGTATAGTTTCAGGGAAAATTAACGGTTTGAAATTCGGAGCTCTGTGGCTCAAGATAAAAATAATTTAGTGACTATAACACAGATGGGCAGCTTGAACATTCACATGAGTAAATAGTAAAAATTATAGAAAATGTTACTTACAAGTGTGTTGTTTATACTAAGGATGTGAATGGAGAGGAGGAGGAGGAAAAATAATATATGAACGACTTATGTATGAATTGATCACATGCCTGATTATAATTGATAAATGTTGAATTAGAAATGATATGATGTTTTATTTGAAATATTTATTATGAAATTATGATTATCGTTATAATACAAAAATTGAACTTGTGAGTTTATACGGCTAAATTTTAGTGATATTTGTAAATTTTATGAACTTCATGATGTGTTATTTCATATGTAATGATGATAAAATTGTGAATTATGTAAAAGCATGAAAATTGAATAAACGATCAAATTGAGCACCTCAGTTCAGTGAGAAGACGAATTGATGAAAAAGGCGAGGTTGAACCATGGCAACAAGTGATAAGTGATAGCTTCGGCTACACTTATCTGATCAAGGACAAGTGAAAGTGAAAAGTGGTAGCTCGGCTACCGATCGATGAAAAGTGGTAGCTTTGGCTACCGATCGATGAAAAGTGGTAGCTCGGCTACTGACCGATCGAAAAAGTGGTAGCTTGGCTACGATCGATGAAAGTGGTAGCTCCACTACGATCGATGAAAAGTGGTGGCTTGGCCACCGATCGGTGAATAGTGGTAGCTTCGCTACAAGTGACAAGTGATTTCGTAAGACCATATCCGGATATGGCATCGGTGTGATACGTGTTTAAGATGTGGGACCATGGTCGAGCTATGGCATTCTAGTAAAAGACCATAGCTATGTTATGGCATCGTTGATTATCAGTAAAATTCAATGCATACCGGAGCATAACAATCTCGTAAGACGTTCACTAATTTGACGAAGTTAGTAAGTGTTATATAGAATTATGTGATATAAGGAAATATGAGTTGATGATACAGGAACATAGAGCTTGGTTGATGAATGAGTTCATTTGTGATTATATATTTGAACACCATTTGAGTGTATTATCCGTATGAAATGGTATTCCGAATGAGATAATGAGAAGAGTTCTAATATGACATAATCTGAATTCGAAATGAAATATTATGAAAACGTACTTGGAATGCATTGGTATGCCTTGTGTATGTTATTTGAGTTCATAATATGGAAAGTAAATGTATGTGAAAATATAAGGTGATGATATCTGTACATGAAATTTATTGGTGGATATGTACATCCTAATGATTTTAGAGAACATTGAAATTGAGCTCAATAAGTGATTTGTCAATTTAAATTGTGATGGACAGGAAGAGTTAGTGAATTGCATGATTATGAGTTGTTACATGTATTTGTTAAAAATACGAGGAAATGATGGTAATTGATACATAGAAATATGAGACTATAATATATAAAAACATGGAATGTGTTTGATAAATGTGTTCGTACATAATTATAGAATTTTTGCATCTCAAGTGCACTATTTGTGTAAAGATGATGTTTCAAATGAGTTGATAAGTAAAACTCAAATATGAAGTAGTTTGAAACCAAGACAAATTGTTATAAAATGTATATGAAATACGAGAGGCGATTGTTATATGTTATATGAATACATAGTATAGAAAAGTATAAGTACAAGAGAAATTTAATGAGAATTGAGCCTAAATACATTTCTTGTTATTTATATGAAGTGTACGACTAACAAATCGTATTAAGTATAAGGCTCGATTGAATATCTTAAATCGGTTTTGTATGTATTAAACGTGGGTGAAGAATAAGGATCAAATGAGTGAGAAATATGGCTTGGAAAATAGCCTAATTTGTGAAAATTAAATTTACCACACTACTTAGCAACACGGGTGTGTACTAAGGCTTTGTGACCCAAGTTCCTTCATAGATGCAAGTCAGAGAGTTATACGCCCTAAAGGCACGGCCATGTGAGCCACACAGGCGTGGGACCCTTGTAAATGAGATAAACTTAAGGATTTTACGAAAAAATTTATACGATTCTAATTTAGTCCCGACCCAATCCTAATGCATGATTTGGACTTCAAAGGTAACTTTTATAATTAGTTTTGGTATTTGAGTGATAAATGGTTTAAATTATCTGTAAGTGTTCCATACTTCTCGGTAATGCCTCGTACTTTGTTCGCAATGATACGGGTAGGGGTGTTACAGATGTTATTCATAGGCTTGTTTGAAGGGCAAATCCCACCGACGAAAGAGAAAAACCAGTCTTAGCAATAACCGTTGTTAGAGTTATATCATCAACCCTAGCTATTTCATCAGCTACACACGAATTTCACTCTATTAATATAATTTAATTCTCATACAAACCTTCTTACAAAGAGAAGATCTAGCATCCGTCCGTAGCAGAAAGAGAAGACGAAAAGCCGAGTCGATAACTGTGGTGAAAAGGCGGCAAGCACAAATGAGAAAGACATCACTAAGAGCTTAATTGACGACCTATTTTTGTGATTAGCGCTTCTACTCACTAGCTAGATCGGATGTCGTACCTTTGCTAACTCACTTTGTAAGGAAGTTAGTCCATAGCGCTCATCGGTCTAAAGCATTTAGAAATTGTCCGTCGATTGAGAGATGGAATCAAACGCACAATGGGAAGTGGGAGATAGGCTTGGAGGCAAATGGTACTTGGGAGCTGCACCGCTTCAAGAGGAAACCCGGAGTCGATCACACGAAAATTTTATAGTAACCTTACTCAAAGACCAATAAGCGACCATTCCTTAACGAGGAGTACTCAATGAAATCTCTTTAGACTTTAGAGAAGAAAAGTCCTAAGCAATAAGGTTAGTCAATTCTTTTTTTAGGAAGGCTCTCACGTGCCATTGATTTAGTGAATTAGCTCTTGCCGTTGGCGCTCTTCTCTTTTCAAAGCAACGGAGGAAGGAAGTTACTCTCTTGTTAAGTGGAGGAAATGGAATTCATAAGTCACACAAGAATTGCTCAAGGTTGGAGGCAAGGCCATGGGCGGCTAGAATGGATCATCCCACACAATGAATAGAGAGGGTACCTGAACTAGCAGATTCCTTGATCCTCACCCATTATAGGCTCATACGGACTAAGTTCGATTCAGGGGGACACATTTCCCTATGGCTGCATAGAGATGAAAATCTCACGAAGACATAGGTATGGATGTATCCCGAAAGCGATCCACTATCTTGCACGGAGGTGAAAACCTCACGAAAGAGTAGCTTCTCACTCCCACTTAAAAAAGTGTGACCCAACGGTCATGTAATATGATGCAAAAATATTTCACAAAACTCGGACCATAATAATCAGATGAGGTAACACAAGTGAATGCAAATAAAGGATCGTAATTTTTTGAATCAAATTTTCAGTTTTCGATGAAAGGACAAAAATTAATCGATTTTACGACTTGACTCTCTTTTAGCCTTCCCAGTGGAGTCGCCAAGCTGTCGAAACCATTTTTTTTAAATCGGGTTTTGGAAAACGAGGAATCGACTTTAAAAATATGGAAATAGAGTCGCCACCGATATTTTTTGTCGAGGTGTGATCGGATCACCTTGAGATGAATTATTTTAATAAAATATATTGATTTATTAAAATAATAATTTTGGTCTGCAAAATCTAAGAAAACGGGTTTGGGAGTCGGTTACCTACGAGGAAGGATTAGCACCCCCGTAACGTCCAAAATTGGTATCGAATTGATTAATTAATGTCTTAATGTCAAAAATTTGAAAAGATTCTAGATTACTATCCTTTTGCTTAAGATACATTTGAACAGAATCATATTGGATGCCGAAAATTTTTTATTTAGAGGAAATAAAATGTCGTACTCAGTAAGTTAGGACACAACATCTTATATTCTCGAAATTATATTCATCCTTCGACATTCAATATCCATACATTTAAGAATAAGAAGGATATTCAATTATTTGGGTTAAATGAAAAATCGCAATCAGTAAGTTAGGGCACTATTTCTCAAAATTCCCGAATACGGAATATTGCCTTTGTTCTTTTGAAATTATTATCTCAAGATGATAAAATATCACGCCCAGTAAGTTAGGGCGCAATATCTCAACTTCTTGAGAATAAGTTTTTTACTTAAAATATCGTGCATTTTGATTTAAGAGAGAAAGGACACTCGGTTATTAGGTTTTAAACGAAGAGAATCGGAACTCAGTAAATTAGAGCACAATTTTCTCGAAACCCCTAAACACGAGCATTGCCTTGTGATCTTAAAACCGAAATGACATTAAAACAATACATCTTTCGTAAGATACAATGGAATACTAATACACAAAGCAATATATTAATCTATACATCGAACATTACAACAATGAATCACAAATAATTAATAATTAAAAATTAAAAGAGGTAATACCCATGATAGAGCTTGAAATAGGTAAAAAAGAGATGAAAATAACTATTACATACAATAACGAGATAAGTGGATTTTAAAAGAAATATTATACAAGGAGAAAAAGCATACACAACAAATAATAATATATGTTAATAAAATATGTGAAATAAAAACCTAGTAGAAATAATTTATATATGAAAGTAATAATATATAAAAGTTTTGAAATAAACAAAAATATATAATTTTAAAATAAGATCTTTAAATGAGCAATTATATTTATATAAAATAAAATATATACATAGATGGATTTAAAAGAAAATACATGCATAAATAATATGAAATTAATAATAGATACAATTATAACAATAATAATATCATAAGTAATAATAATAATAATAATATTTAAATGATAAAAATGTAGCAAAAATAATTAAAGAAAATGAAAAATAAGAAAAAAAAAGACTGAATTAAAATGAAAGCAGGAATCTGGGGCAAGAATTGAAAATGAAAGAGAATCAAAGGACTCAAATGAAATGCGAACAAACGATCAAGGATTGAACTAGCAATTATTCTCGATCGCGAAAATGATGCGTTTAATAGGACTAAATTGCGACAGAATCAGAGAGCCGAGCGACTAAGTGCGTAAATAATCCTTTAACGCGGAAGGGCGCAGATCCGGGTCACGAAACGGGTCGACGTGCGGATCTACACCCTCTTAAACGACGCCATTTTGTGTTATTATACTACTTAATACTTTAAACTAATCAGACTCCTTTATTTTCTTTAAACCAAACCCTAACCCTTTTCTATTTTCGTTCAATTTAATCGCAACCCCTTCTTTAACCCCTGAATCGCCGTTGCGACGGGCGAGAAATGGTTCGCCAGACTTGACTCGATCCACCACCGTCCAACCCCGGTTGCATCGAAGAGAACAAAAGTAAGATCTAAACCGAGATCTTCATCTGAACTCCGATTACGACGGAGAAGACAAAGATCGACGGCGCAACTCCTATCGTAAGTCCCTTATTCCCTTTTTTTTTTTATATTCGCGCGTTGAAATAGAAAAGAATGCTACCGAAATAGATTAAAAAACAAGAAGAAGATGTAATCGGAGAAAAAAACCTTTAAGATTCTATTTCTTTGTATATGATGTATCACAAAAATTCAAAATGGGATGAAGATATCCTTTTTGTATTCTCTGTGTATCTCTGTACAAAAGTGGGATCCTTTACAAATGTTTTCTTCGGTTTCTTATAACCGAATTTGAAAATTAATAAAATAAGGAAAAATAATCCTTTCCTTGCTGTCAATTGCTACTCTATTTTTGTCGTTGCTTGTCTCATTTTGCAGGTATGGATGTGGCCAAGGTGCAAGGGTCGACGATTCGGATCTGTTGAAGGCGATCGTCTGTGTACCGGTGAAGACTGCAGCGTGGGTGGAGCGCATAGTGGCGAGCGTGGGTGGAATGCGTGGCGTGAGCGAAACACGAATCGATCACGTGAAGGCGTGAAAGAGTCACGCGTGAGGGCACTTGAGCCCAAGGGTCGCGCGTGGGGAGTGGCTGCTGAGAAGGCTCCAGAAGTTTCTGGAATTCCGCTTTGCTTGGGCCAGTCGGGCCATAGCTTAAAATTGGGTCAATTGTATTTTAATTTTTGGGTCTGTTTTGGGGATTTGGTATTTAATTTTTGTTATTGGGTTTGTAAGGTTGGATTGTTAAAGGACTGTTTTTATAATTGGTTTTCTGTTTAATGGTTTTTGGTTTATTATTATTTTTTTTTTGTTATAAAATGGGCCCGGCAAAATTTTGGACCTACATAGGTTTTAGATGGAAATGTGTAAATTTTTAAATTTTTTATGGTTAATTAGTTTGAATTGAATTAATTGATAAATTTATTATTTATTTATAAATAATTGGATTTTTAAAATTTAAAATAAACAATTTTTTATAATAGAGAAATAATTTGGTATTGGATCTTATCTTTTCTTTGTTTTTGCTTAAGCACGTGAGAAATAAGGGACATATCTCCCCGCATCATTTCTTAGCTGTTAGATGCTTTGTTTCTCAACTAAAAAAACATAGATTAGTAACCCCGCCCCTTGTCTTGTTTTTCTCGGTAGCTGTTGTCACGTGCCTTGCCCGTTTTCTCTTGTAGCCTCAGTAGAATGCAATTGGATTAAGACAAACTTCCATTTGATTATTATTAGCTGCACCTGCACACAAGCAAAGCCGGCACTTTGTCCATGGAAGTAGTGAATTCTTATATGGGGACCATTATTGGCAAATTAAATAATTTGGAATCCCAAAAATTAAAAACTTTTAAGATTTTTCTAAAATAACTGAAAATGAATGAAGATTTTTTTAGCTACAAATTTAATAGAAAAAAATACGTAATTGTCATAAGAGAAAAATATGAAGGATTTTTTTACGATATTCGCAATTATAGAATGCCCAGATCGCGTATTAAGCGGAGGCGGTCTCTGCAAATTCTGTTCTTGACAACTGTATTTACTACTACTAATAATAAAGAAAATAGGAGATTCTAAATCTAACCTAGATCAGATGTAAATTAATAATAATTAATTAATGTATAATACTGTCTTTTCCTTTGGATGGCCAAGCCCAACATATAATTTTCTTCATTATTTTTATTTGTTGACAAGGGTAAAACAGTAACTCTAGAGACAATTAGTACATTGTACATCCGACTACTTCAGTCCTTTTTTAGCTCTTTTGTTTTTGTTAGACCAACTAAGAGTCTGGACTTATGTTGGACAAAAATGTCACCACGCGCTTAGCGCGTCTACATTAGCTCCATATACGCTTCGCGCATGTCGAACAAAATTCTCTTTAATTTCAAGGGGTGTATTGTTCTATCTTCAATCGCTAAACTTAACTCTCTCTCTCTCTCTCTCTCTCTCTCTCTCTCTCTCTCATGGATTCTCTTTCTCTCTTCTGTACCGGGGCTCTTTTAGCCGGCGGTCTGTACTGGTTCGTTTGCGTTTTAGGCCCCGCAGAGCAGAAGGGCAAGCGAGCTGTCGATCTCTCCGGCGGTTCCATTTCCGCTGAAAAGGTTCGAGACAACTACAAGCAGTATTGGTCTTTCTTCCGCCGCCCAAAGGAGATCGAAACCGCCGAGAAAGTCCCGGACTTCGTCGACACTTTTTACAATCTAGTCACCGATATATACGAATGGGGGTGGGGTCAATCCTTCCATTTCTCTCCTTCCATCCCCGGGAAATCTCACCGTGACGCGACTCGTCTGCACGAAGAGATGGCCGTCGATCTCATCAACGTCAAACCCGGAGATCGAATCCTCGACGTCGGATGCGGGGTAGGCGGACCTATGCGTGCCATTGCGGCTCACTCGCGAGCCAAAGTCGTGGGCATCACGATCAACGATTACCAAGTGAACCGCGCCCGGATGCACAACAAGAAAGCCGGGCTAGATTCTCTTTGCGAAGTTGTTTGCGGGAACTTCCTGGAGATGCCGTTTCAAGACAACAGCTTCGACGGCGCCTACTCCATCGAAGCAACATGCCACGCGCCGAAACTGGAAGATGTCTACGCCGAGGTCTTCCGGGTACTGAAACCCGGATCTCTCTACGTGTCTTACGAGTGGGTCACAACTGAAAATTACCGAGCAGATAACCCCGAGCACGTGGAGGTCATTCAAGGTATCGAAAGAGGCGATGCTTTGCCTGGCCTCAGGAGCTACTGCGATATTGCCGAGGCTGCAAAAAAGGTAGGATTTGAGGTTGTGAAGGAGAAGGATCTGGCCAAGCCACCGTCTCTCCCCTGGTGGACTAGGCTTAAGATGGGTAGAATCGCCTACTGGAGGAACCACATTCTCGTCATTGTGCTGGCTGCCATAGGCATAGCTCCTAAAGGAACCGTTGATGTTCACGATATGTTGTTCAAGACCGCTGATTATTTGACCAGAGGTGGGGATTCTGGAATTTTTTCCCCCATGCACATGATTCTCCTCAGAAAACCCAAGGACGCTCCTTCAAAATCCTAGACAATTTCTGGAGGTAACACCATGTTGCAGCATTAATTGTGTTCCACCTCTTGTTACTTTACCCTTCCTAATATTTTTTTTTTCCTTAAATTTAATTTCCAAGGTTTCTTCTTTTTTTCCCCCTACTTTAATCAATCATCATGTACCTCCTTTTTAGTTTGATTTAAGTTCAAAGTTGTTGATTTTGGGTTTTAATTTTTGTATTGTTGGTGATAAACTGATAAAAGGAAAGGAACGAAATTTTTTTGTTCTTTTTTTTTTTCAATTGAGAGTGAAGAATCTTTGTTGAATTCGAGTGATTGTGTGTGATGGTGAGGTGTTCAATACAGCATTTCCAAGCTGTCTACGATGGTGAAACCACAATCTTTCTGTTTTGGTTTGCCTTTTTAGATCTGAATTCGGACGTTATAATCACTTACATAATAAAGTCACTAAATTGGGAAAAAGAAGGTAATTTTTTGTTTAATTCGTTAGAATAGAGATTAGAGTTTAGACGAAGTGATTTTGAAAAGTGAAATAAAGGTGTGAAGGGCACATGGAAGGGTTAGGAAGTGTTGCAAAATAGGTTAGGTGGCGACCACTGGCATTGGCAAAATCTTGTAAGGCATAGATCTTCCCGCCTCAAATCTGGACTGGCTTGTGTTTTGTCACATTTTAATGGTGTTTGATTGGCTACATCATATGACATAAGAGGACGCATGGGGGGCCACAATTATATTGGATCTTTCAACATTTTCTCACCTTGCGTCGTATTCTCAATTTGAGTATTTTGAATTTAGCTTAGAATGGTTAAAATTTTCTAATAAAAATGGATCTCGATCTCCAGTATTATTATTATATTTGTTTTTAGTGGTGATTCTTAAAGTGATTCCTTTATTTTATATAATTTCATATTGGTTGGTTATTCCACCTCTAATATTTAAATATAATTTAATTTAAATTAGTATAAAAATTTATTTTAAATACAATGTAATTTTGCAGAGAAAATGTTTTTGGTCAATAAAATTTTTATTAGTAAAATAACATATAATTATATTTTAAATATAATATATAATATAAAAAAGCTTTTAAAATTAAATTATTTATGTTACATTTAGAAAATCATAAGATAATTAAATTCGAGTGTATTTATTTACATCTTTACTCTCACCATTTCCTAATAATTAGTGAGTGTAATTAAAGTTACTTCAATTGTATTCAATTTAGCGAATTTAGTATTACTCTTTAAAAATTATTTTCGAGATAAAAAATTAACACTTTTGAAATAAAACTAAACAAGATATTTTTGGGAAAAAAAATACTTTTGTATTTAGCCAAAAAATACAAAAGCAGAAGATCTTAATTTTGACCCAAAAATATTTGTGAAAAACAGAACATCAATGATACCCACATATTTAAGTTTTCACCCCACGCCTTCTAGAAATTGAAAATGATGGTGGAGTTGAAGATATTAGAATTTTGGCAGCAATCTGAAGATGTGCTAAAAACCTCATTTACTAAAGAGTTGGGGCCACCGAGCACTGGGTGCGCATTACCAACGGCTACAATTATTATACCCTCTTTTTCTGTGTGTTAATATTGATCAAAACAGTGTGGAAAGATGGGAGTTGAGTTATTAATTGTGGATGGGGTTCCATGCCCCTTTAAACTATTACTTATTATGGATTACCAACTAACTTATCATCTGATTCCATTCCAATTTTATTTAATATCTAATGTGATTATCGTACATATGAAAGAAAAGTACTTTGTTACTTCAGCCCTGCTTCACTGTATTGATCTACAATGCCCGTTTGCACAACTGCATTGTGCCTCTACATTTACCCTGGCCCCACAACCAAAAATGTTTTACTTTACTACGATATTAAAATAAAAAAATATATTGTAATCACGAGTAAGATTAAATTTAAACATGTAAATACATCATATTAATAATGCTAAATGCATGACAATTGTTTATCATAAATGTATAATTAATTTGAAGTTAGTGTCGAGTTAATTAAAATAAAAATACTAAAGTATCCTCGAATACTATAATTTATTGTAAATATGAAAACACATTTTTGTATTTTCTCTAACTCAGTTGATGCTCGAATGACTCGTGACACCAACTCAATCAGAGACTTAAATAATAGTATATATATATATATATATATCTAACTAATGAAAATAATAAATTGTGAATATTAAAATGTAGCTTTGGTTGAGTTGTAATTTTAATATTTGATTAATCTACTATTTGGTGTGGGTTCAATTCTCACTATATGATCTTTTTTTCGTTATTGATCCAAATAACTTGATTATTTACTAAAATGACATGTTTTCTACAATGCATGTTTCCATCATCCCCAAATGATTGACTTTGGTGTCGCATCGGTATGTATTTTTTTCAAATACACTTAAAAAATATGGATATTCTGAGATTAAAAATAATAATATTTTAATAGGTGCAGCATTCTCATTGCCAGCACATGTTCAATTTTTTTTTTCTTTTTTGGTGCAAAAATTCACATTACCAACACCGTTTCAATTTTTTTTTTTAAAAAAAGGTAAATTACACCAACAGTCATCCAACTTTGAGGTAACCGACAAAATAGTCACCTAGGTTTCATTTCAGTCACTCAACTTTCGAAAACTCACAAAATAGTCACCAACGTTATAAAAAAGTTACAAAATAGTCACTAATTAACAGTTACCGTTAGGGTGTTAACGGAATTGCTGACGTGGCAAGTTAACCAGCTGATGTGGCAAGTTAACTTGCCACGTTGGTGAAGCAGCTCCATTTTCCTCTTCTTCTTCTTCTTCTTATTCTTCTTCACCAAAGGATAGTACCTTCTGAAAAACCTTTATGGTTATGCAACTGGGGCTTTTGGTGGCTTACTTGCAGTAACAGCACTAGATTCAGCCGAAGCTTTGTTGGGTGCACCTTGGGAATTTTTCTTAGGGTACAATGCCTCTGCTTCTTTTGAAAAAGACCATTTTGGCCCTTCATCGGCAACATTAATGACTACTTGTCTTCCTCCACCGTTCTCTCTGCCATTTCTTTAATTTTCAGTACTTCATCTTATCCCTTTCAATGTTTTTCACTCTTATACATAAGTCTAATGAAAAAAAAAGTTCTTGCAGGAAGAGGACATGCAAAATGAGGAGGGGACTAAAGTGGTTAACACAAAGAATTTGAACCCAAATACAGAAATAGAGCATTCACAAAGTCCCATTAAGGAGTTGGAGAGTAGGAGATTGTCCCTTGTAAGGAAATTGCTTGGGTTGCATAGTCTAAAAGAGAAGTTATCATGCATTGCTTATTTGTAGAAGGATTTAACTGGAAAAACTACAAAAATTGGCAAGCTCAATTTCACAATTTCTGCACTTAAGGCTGAGGTAAAGGATCTTCAAGAAATTATAAGGCAAGGTAACATGGAAATGAAGTAGCTAGACAAGGCAAAACAGTTGATAGAGGAATTGCAGAGGAAAAATGGCAATGGTAGCTAGATAGAGGGGCAGATAATTTTGCTTGAAGAGAAATTATCGAATTTACAGCCATTGAAACCTCTACTGGAGATGCTTTGGTTAAGAATGGGCTTGAAGATATTAAAAATATTGAATTAAAAGTTATTAAAAAGATGAGGAGAAACAAAGAACTTGAGCTTGAAAAGAGGGAAATTTTTGTTCTAGGTGCACGGCATATTAACTATTAAACCTTCTTCTTCTCCTCATCCTCCTCCTCTTCTTCTTCTTCTTCTTCTTCTTCTTCTTCTTCTTCTTCTTCTTCTTCTTCTTCTTCTCTCTAACCCTAAAATGGTGCTGGTAGGGCTATTAAAGTGAGAGTAATGTGAGCCAATCTGATCGTGTTAGACGCCAAATCTGTCATCTCACTTTGTCGTGACGTCTGTGACGGAAAACGACAAAAAAGACTGTTTTGTAACTTTTCAAAAGTTGAGTGACTGAAATGAAATCTAAGTGACTGAAATGAAATCTAAGTGACTGTTTTGTCAACTACCCTAAAGTTGGGGGACTGTTGGTGTAATTTACCCAATAAAAAATTAATTTATTGCTTTTTTGGTGTTCGGGTTCTCTTTGCCAACACCAATGTGGTTTTTGAATTTTTTTTTTTTTTACTAGTGTGCTCTAATTGTCAGGACCGGTGAAAAGAAGAGAGAAGCTAAGGAATTAAAGACAAAATCTTTTAATTAAATTGCAGTGAATCAATTAAATTGCATGGGTAATTACAATAAAATGACAACATTAATTATGGTGCATCAATTAAATTGCATGAGTAATTACAATAAAAATTAATTAATGAAAAATCTTTTAATTAATGCAAAATTGGGGCGCATCAATTAAATTGCATGAGTAATTACAATAAAATGATAATAGAAATTGATCGTTTTAAAATTAATAGTAATTGTGGTGCATTAATTAAATTGCAGGGTAATTATAATAAAAATTAATTAACATTTTTAAAATTAATACAAATTTGTGGCGCAAAATCATATACGTTTATTTAATTAATGCAATATTGCGTTAATGTACTATTTTTTAACACTCTTCAATTCCTTATATTGAAGCAAATTTTGTACCCTTATTTAATTAATGTAAAATCTTTTAATTGCATTAAATAATTCTATTAATGAAAGTGTTGGAAAGGCGATTGAAAAGTTTAAAAAGTTCAAATTTTTCTTATGTTTAAATGGTTTATTGCGTGGAAATCATGTACAACTTTTGGGTAAATATCCAGAATATACCAAAAAATAAAAAAAATAATGGAATTGGGTCGTTTTCTAGAAAATTTACGGAAAATGGTCGTTTCCCCTCAAAACGCGTCCACGTCAGTGCGTTTTGAGGGTAAATGCCGGCAAAGCGCGCTCCTAGGGACGCACTTGTGTCCACGTCATACGGGTTTGGATACATATAAGGGATAAGGTACGCACCTGGCATAAAGGGTGAAGGCTGTGATGTCGGTGTCGTCGGCTTAACTGATGGGCCCGATGGCTGTGTCGGCGCTGTTGATGGCCCCGTGTCATCACCCCTTCTCCTTGGATTTAAGAGGCCCCGACGTTCCCTTTGTTGACGAAGTTGTCGTCGCCTCTCTTCTTCCGACAACAGATACGGCTTACCATGGATCCTAAACCATGGCATGTATTCCGGCACGCACGCTAACTCAGGGACGATGATCGGTTCCCGAATAGGTAAGTAGTCATACCGGTTCTCCCACGTCTCGATATGTTCTGACCAAAATCTTGGCCAATCCATGTGCAACTGCCGTAAGTCCACTTTGTGCTCATCATCGAGCACCTCAGGTGGCACGGGAATCGGTTGTCGAAATCCAAATTGTCGCAGAACCCGATCTGACTGGTGCATCTCCACGGTGGCATAGGTGATCAATGGGGCCTTCACGTGCCAACAATTTGGATTTTGGAAGAACTCTTCCAGAATTACTGCCTGAATTACTGGATCCTCGTACGATGTCCATTTAAACTATATTAACATTACAAAAATATTAGTTATATATATAATACTCAAAACTAAATACGAAATTTGAAACTTACTTGTGATTCCAACCGTTGGTTCAATAGAAGCCATATATCTTCAAGCGAGGTAGGTATTCCAGCATGACTCGCCGAATGGTTCCACCTAATTAAATAAATTTTTAGCATACAATTATACTATAAATCTACGTAATAATTGTAAAATATAACATTAAATTTACCTCGTTATCAGTAGGGGTGTTCATTCGGTTAACCGACCGGTTAATCGACCCGAAATGTTATTAACCAATTAACCGACCTCTCAAATTTTTTAACCGTTAACGAACCGAAATTTTTTCAAAAAATTAACGAACTTTCGGTTAATTCGGTCGGTTAACCGAATTAACGAAAATTATTTTTTTAAAATTTCTTGGTTAAAAATTAACCGAATTAACCGAATTAACCGAATTAACCAAATTAACCATCTTAACCGAATTAACCGAATTAACCGACTTAACCGAATTAACCGACTTAACCGAATTAACACTACATAATTTGTTTAAAAACATTACATAAATCTTTAAATTAATACATAATTGAAATGTAAGTATTTAATATTGTTCATTTGTATCTATTTCTTCTCTCCAAAAAATCTTCATTTGCATTAAACCTACAAAAAGGAAAAAACAAGTGCAAAAGTTTAGCATATAATAGAAATATCCGCAATTTAAAAAAATCAAATAATATAAACAAACAAATAGATTATAAGTTAACAAGAATAAGATAGTAAGTATACCCTTCAACTCACGAAAGCTCATGAATTAAGGGTAGGCTCTGATGCATTCCAAGAAAAGTCTAAACATTGAATCAATTAAATAAGTAGGAGTAATATGGTAAAAAAATTTAAAACTATTAACATAAGACAATAAATATACCATTTTCAATCTTGTCAAGCTCTTGGATTTGTTCTTCAATCTTTTTGATGTCTTCTTGTGATGATGATTTTCGAATCCAATCTTGAGTACACACAAGAGCTTGTACAATTTTAGGAGTTAAAGAACTCCTATATTGATCAAGAACACGTCCCCCGGTGCTAAATGCAGACTCTGAAGCAACCGTAAAAACCGGTATAGCTAACACATCTCTGGCCATTTTTGAAAGAGTGGGGAATCTAGGGCTGTTCACTTTCCACCACAATAAAATATCAAAATCTTCAACAAATTCCTCATTAGCCTCAGCTAGATATTTATCCAACTCAGATGTTTTATCCTCACAACAAATTTCCAACTCACGCTTTTTATACAAAGCTTGCATTCGCCTTTTCATTTTTTGTTGTGGTTCACCAAGAGAAGCATGTGTTGGCACACTCGATTGGCTACAAGTACTATGAAGTGGAGGCTTATACTCATCAAACATTTCATACAAAGATTCCTTCAATTTTTGCATCATTTCACAAGCTTTTTCAGAACTAGACATTTCACTAAGTGCAAATTCAAGATACTTTAGTTTTTGTCTAGGATCTAAAACACAAGCAACAAACATAAGCATATTCATCTTATCAATATCACCCCAATACTTATCATACTTCTCTTTCATCTTGATGGCCATAACATTGAAATCAACATTACTATTTAACTGAGCATCTCGTAAAAGAATATCAATTTCAGAAAGCTCATCAAAAAATTATTGGACGTGACATATGAAGTGCCGGATATCATAAAGTGACTTCATAAAATGTTCCAAGAAATCTCTCAAGTTTCTAACATTATCCCAATCATCCACACTAGGCCAACCATCACCCCTTTCAAGTTCAAATTTAAAATTTGTATCTTGCTCCTCAAATCTCTCAAAAGCTCTCTCAAAGTTCGAAGCGAGATCTAACATTAAGTAGGTTGAGTTCCACCTAGTACAAACATCAAGACACAACATCTTCTTGCACTCTATCTTTTCCACCACAACACACTCCTTAAACTTTTGTAATCTAGATGGAGATTGTCTCACATATCTAACAATTTCTAACTCGTTCAACAGATTTATTCATTTCCTTTAAGCCTTCAACAACAATCAAATTCACAATGTGTGCCATGCATCTCATATGAAGATATTTACCATTTTGAACTAAACCCCCTCGAGGGTTAAATTTCTTTCTCAAATAACCAATAGCAACATCATTTGAACTTGCATTATCAACAAAGAATAAAGAAACAACTTATCAATCCCCAATTCAACAAGCATTTCTCAATTACCATCCCAATGGACTCACCTTATGACTAGAAATTGGACAAAATTTAAAATCTTTTATTCAATTTCCAATCATTATCAATAAAGTGAGCAGTGATACACAAATAATTAACCCTTTGCAAAGAAGCCCATGTGTCAGTAGTTAAGCAAACTCTAGAACAAGAGCTTCTCAAAAGTTGTTTTATCTTGGCCCTTTCATCTAAATACAATTGATAAACATCCCTAGTCATAGTAGTTCGTGAAGGAATATGAAACCTAGGACATGCCATAAACATAAATTTCTTAAAACCTTCACTTTCAACAAACTTGAAAGGTAATTCATCAACCACAATCATTTGTGCTAATCCTTTCCTACATGCTTCTTGATCAAATCTCCAAGTTGAAAGATTTCCTTCCCCCCCTTCAACTCCCTTTCTAGGTAAAACTAGTTGTCCTTGACTATTTTCAACAACATTACTAGGATTTTTCTTACATGAACCAATATGATATTTTAATGACCCCGTACCATTTTTTTTCATATCACAACAAAATTCCTTTTGACAATAATTACATTTAGCTTTACTTGCACCCTCACTATTAATAATCTTAGTGAAGTGAGACCAAACTTCTGACCTTGGAAGAGTGGCTTTTCTTTTCCCGGTAATCCCCTTTCCTTGGCTTGAAGCTCCAACTCCCGAATTTTCAGAATCTATCGAAGTAGGAGGTGTAACACTAGCCTCAATAGATGTTGGTTCAGTTGACATTCTGCAAGAAAAACATATATAATAAATTAAAATACATTTATGATATTAAACATATTTTGATGTTGAGTTTTAGAACAAACATAGTTTAGATATTTAACAAAGGTAACATCCATTGCAAAACGCAATTTAAAGTAGGGATGGCTGATTCAAAATGATTTAATGCAACTAAATCAAGGTTTTATACCAGTAGAATCCTTTGACTATCCTATTTAAAGTAGTAATTTCTACTTAGAATAAGTTTTAAAAAGTCTCGCTAAATACACAATGTAATACAATCCTTTAGAACTTCATTCAAGTAAAATAGGAGCCAAATCCAGTCACACTAGTACCATCTTAGGATAAATTGATGTAAAAATACAATTTATTTTAGTCAATCAAATTCTACTAACACCTGTTCCCAGAAAGAACACTGGTTTTCTTTGGATTAGATTCTTAGATCTACGTACAACAATGCGTAAATATGAATAAGAGAAACTGATTTTCGTTCAAATAAAGATTGGAAGGTCGAAACATATTAGATTCAAACCATATCCAAATCATATTATATTTTAAAGATCAAACAAACACACGCCATAGCAAATTAATATAAATTAATTGCTTATTTTAATCTGGTCTTGGTACAATAAAGAACATCATTTACATTTCGAGAGATGATTTGTAACATTCAACGGCCCAGAATATTCAACTCTAATGTCTCAAAGCAATGATGAATTATCAACTCATTCAAATTAATTACCAATGAAAGCACAAATATATTAAAATGAAGTTGCATTTTAGTTATTTGTTAAATTTTTAATTGATTATGATTTTGCCTTTATACCATTTCTATTTACTTGGTAATTTTTGAGAAAGTGAAAAATCAAGTTTGGAAGTCAACAAACAAAAGGAGCCTAAACAAATTAAGAGATTATTTAAATCGGAATTTGACCAGAATAAAATGATTTTTATACCATTCAAGCATTAATTGTTAAGAAACTATTATTTTTACACAATTTAGACATTCATTGATAAGAAACTATAACTTTAAATGCAATTTTCTTCCCCCCTGGGTCCGGTATCAAGTCAAATATCTAAAAAATAAAAAAAGCTACATTAAAAGAAAAAAAAGAATGAATAAAATAAACAAAATCCACTACAGAAGCATCCTAGTGAATACCTTTTTGTGATACAAATTGCTAAATACACAACATATGATGTCTTATTTACTTATTTTGTTTCCTTTCTCTATAGTGGGTAGATAATTCCAGAGAGAACCACTCATTTAACACAGAAGAGAATTTCTCTTCTTTGTAAATAATGCTATATGTTCCTTTTTCTTTTAAATATTGTTTAACAATTTACAATCCTGTTTTTCCCCCTCATAGATGAATATTAAAACAATCTAGAGAATTTTATAGCATGGAGAAGCTGTCATCGTCAAAGAGCAACCGTAAATAAAATACCTGTTAGTAAATGGGTGTAGTACAATAAATTATTTGCTTCAAGGCCTTCTACTAAATCCAATAATTGTTGCCCGCTTAGAACTTGACCCTTAAAAGTTGAGTACCACACAAATTTCGGATAGATTAAACTATGCTAGAAGATGTCGTATTTTGGTCGAACACCAAACCCAAACTTATACAAATTTACAAATGACAAAGACTCCATATATCGTGCCTCGAAGACTCGAGACTTTCCCAAGAGTAGTATAAGCGACTTGCTGTATGATTCAAAAAGCTGCTTGAATTGATTGGATCCACATCATATCCTAATAGTTGAAGAGGAAAAAGCTGCGACTTGTTACCAACATATCCCTAAGGAGGAAAAAAAAAAGAGAAGAAATTAAGTTAGAATAACAATGTAACTTAATAGCAAAAGAGTAATATAGAAATGCTTTTTTTTTCCACGGGAAATTAGGTGAAGGTAAAATCAATCATACAATTAGAGATTGAGAAATTAGGGATTTCAAGTTGAGGAAGCTAGGAAGGAGAAGAGATATCGATTCACCTCGGGGTGTATTTTTTTCTCGTCGTGTGTCTAGCCTCTTAGTCTTAGGGGTAATTTTATTTTTGTTTTAGTATTACTTTGAGAGTTGGGTTTAATTTTTATTATTGGGTTTGGGTTGTATTGGGTTTGGGTTGGTGAATAGAGAATAGTTGTGGGCTTATTACTTATAGGGTATTTAAATATTATTATAAATTTATTTATTATTTTTTCGATTAATCAAAATATATCGGTTAACCAACCGTTTGAACCAATTAACCGTTAACCTAAAATTAACAAAATGATTAATCGACCCCGATCGAAAAAATTCGTTAATCGACCGATTAATCAATTGATTGGTTAATCAAATTTTCGGTTTTACCCGAATTTTGCACACCCCTAGTTATCAGTGAGAATGAATATGGTTGTTCGAGTCGAGGACGTAAAAATGGAAATCGAAACCATGCCCATGACTGCAATAGTGATAGGCAACCTCCGATTTTTGCTTTACTCGGCCACGTCGCCCCGCACATCTCCCGATACAACCTCGATAGCACGGCAAACCCCAACTCAATTCACCGGCTACTCTAAAATCAACAAGTTTCAGCAGCCATCTCAAGTGTACGAGGTTTCTAGAAAGGTCCGGCATCAGATAGCCTCTAATCATCTGAAGAATGTATGCCTGAGCATGCCGTATTCGCTCTATTTCGGTCGAACCCTCATTCGGCTCCGGGAATGTGTCTCGTAACCAGGCCATCTCGATCTGACTTCCATGAATTTTATCCGGAATGGCACCTAGAAGCTCGTAGCATATGGTCATCCAATCACTATAAGTTGCGGACCCGGTGACTACCGACCCGTCCACCGGCAATCCCAACTGCAACTGCACATCTTCCAGAGTGATGGTACACTCACCTCATGGAAGATGGAAAGTGTGCGTCTCGGGCCTCCACCTCTCTATCAACGCACTGATCAAAGGCGGCTCCAACTTGAACCCCTGGCCTATCGTAGCCACGTGCCAAAAACACATTTCCATAAGTAATTCTCGATCAATCGGCGATGGGGACCATGCATGTTGGGAATATAACATTGCAACACCGATCTATGATTGTTTAAAAATTATAAAATAAAATTAATTAAAATTGCATAATTGTAAAAATATTAAATAATATTGAAAAATTAAAATTAAAACTTACCATTTTCATTTGCTCGACAGAAATGTGCTTGCTGTCTAGACAAAGTAACTCCCCGGCCATTGTAATACGATTGAAAATTTTAAAATTTTCCAAAAAAATATATTAAAAAATTTAAAAATGGCTTTTTTGTAAATAGTAAAGGTCTATTTTGAAATTTGAGAGTAAATTTCAAGGACTTTGAGAGAAAATTGAGAGAAAATTGAGAGAAGGATTAAAGTGTGAAAAAAATAAAAGGGTTGGGGGTTTTTATAGGAGGAAATTTTGACCGTTGGCCAGCAAAGCTTGCCCTTGGGGACGCGCTTTTGTCCACGTCAACAAAGCGCGTCCACGTAGGCGAGCTTTGCTGACTTGGACAAAAGCGCGTCCCCAAGGGCACGCTTTGCTGGCATTCCCCCCTAAAACGCGCTGACGTGGACACGTTTTGAGGGAAAATAGCCCTTTTCCGTAAATTTTCTAGAAAACGGCCCAATTCCGTAATTTTTTTTATTTTTTTGATATATTCTGAATATTTACCCCAACTTTTTGCCATTTAAATGATTTTTTTTATATTAAAAATCATATACAGCTTTTTATTGCACAAATTAATGATTTTTTTGAGCGTTTAAATGGTTTAATTGCATTATTTAATGGAATTTAATTATAATCAAAGTTTGATTTCAAACTTTTCAATTCCTTAAAACTTTTAATTTTCATATAAAGAATAAAAATATTTAAATGAAGTACATTGAAACCAAGTCAAATTTATCAATTCAATTTCCTTTTCTTTTCAGCAAAAATATTTTACTCTCTCTTTTTGTTTCTGATTTGTCCTTTCGTTTCGTCATGCTGAGTTCTTATTTATTTTACAATTAATTAATTTTGTTACTGTTATCATTAATCGTTATATATTGTTCTTGCTCATGCATTTGCCTTGTCTTCTTCTCTTCCTCTCTTCTTTTCATTTTTCCTTATTTTCCTCTCTTCTTTTCATCAGTCTCGGCAACTAAGGCAAGCCGGATTTTTTTTTCAAAAACCACACTGGTGCTGCCAAAGAGAATGTCAGCACAAAAAATCAATTTTTTTTTAAAATTTTTGAACTGGTGCCGGTAACGTAAACGTCAGCACCAAAAAAGCAAAAAATTATTTTTTTTTAAATTTTAACCAGTGTCAACAACGAGAATGTTGGCACTATTAAAATATTATTTTTTAATCTCAAAATATCTATATTTTTTAAGTGTATTTGAAAAAACTACATATCAATGCCGACAGACACATTGCCGACACAAAAAAAATCATTTTTTATAGACCGAACAATCATTAGGGAATGATGGAGGGTGGTGCCGGCGATAAGATGGTCAGACCTGGGTCATTTTCATAAATAATCAAATATTTGGGTCAGTTGTTAAAAAAAGCTCACTACATGCTTATTTTTATTTGGTTTTATTAAAAATAAAAAAGGATGAAGTAAAATAAAATAAAATAACTTATTTTAAGTACGGAAAGATATTTTCGTAATTTCCTTAATCGAGTTGGTGTCCTATTAACTCGTGACACCAACTTAATCGAGACTTAAATAATAGTATAGATACTAAAAAATTCCAATTTTTATTTTATAAGTTATAAATAAGTTTATGTATTTTCTTTTCAAATTGAATAAGTGAATAATTTCCAAACATATAGTATATTTTTTCTAATAAATTTTAAGGCTAATTTACCAAAAAATACCAAAATAATAATAAAAAATTACGAAAAAGGGCTGAAATCTGCATTATTTACGTAAATTGGCCATTTCCCCACAAAACGCGTCCACGTCAGTGCGTTTTGTGGGGATGCAGCAGGAAAGCGCGCCCTTGAGGAAGTGCTTTCTGCCACATAAGCACAAAATGCACTGACAAGGACGCGCTTTGCTGATGTGACAGAAAGCGCTCCCTCAAGGGCTCGCTTTTCTGCTGCAACGATCAATTTTTTTGACCGTTGGGCCTCCAACAGTAAAAAAAATATAAAAAACCCCCAACCCTTTTATTTTTTTCACACACTAGTCCTTACTCATCTTTCTCTCAATTTTCTCTCAAATTCCTCTCAAATTTCTCTTAAATTCCTTGAAACTTCTTTTCAAATTTTAAAATAGTCCTTTAATATTTACAAAAAAACCCTTTTTTAAATTTTTTGAAATATTTTTTTGATAAATTTTAAAATATTCGATCGTATTACCAATGGTCGGAAATTAATTCGTCTCGACGATAAGCACAACTCCGTCGATCAAATGCAAATGATAAGTTTTAATTTTAATTTTTCAATACTATTTAATATTTTTTAGGTTTATACAATTTTAATTAATTTTTATTTTATAATTTTTTAAACAGTCTGTAGATCGGGTGTTGCAGTGCTATATTCGCAATATACTTGATTCGCCATCGCCGTTTATCAAGAATTACCTGTGGGAAGCATGGTTTTGGCACGTGGCCACGATAAGCCGGGGGTGCAAGTTGGAGCCGAACTTAATCAGTGCGTTGATAGAGAGGTGGAGACCCGAGACGCACACTTTCCATCTTCCATGCGGAGAGTGTACTAACACTCTGGAAGATGTGCAGTTGCAATTGGGATTGCCAGTGGATGGGTCCGTAGTCACCGGGTCCGCAACTTCTACCGATTGGACCGTCGTATGCTACAAGCTTCTGGGTGCCATTCCAGATAACATTTATGGAGGTCGAACCTAGATGGGCTGGTTATGAGACACATTCCCGGAGCCTAATAATGGTTCAATCGAAATAGAAAAATACAGTATGCTCGGGCATACATTCTTGAGATGATTGGAGGCTATCTGATGTTGGACCTGTCTTGAAACCTCTTACACCTGAGAGAGGCTGCTGAAACTTGTTGATTTTTGTTGATTTTAGAGCAGCTGGTGAATTGAGTTGGGGGTCTGTCGTGCTATCAAAATTGTATCGGAGATGTGCGGGGCGACGCGGCCGAGTAAAACGAAAATCGAAGGTTGCCTATCACTACTGCAGTCATGGGCACGGTTTTGATTTCTATTTTTACGTCCTCGAGTCAACCACTCATATACATTCTCACTCATAACGAGGTAAATTTAATATTATATTTAACAATTATTACGTAGATTTAAAGTATAATTGTATGCTAAAAATTTATTTAATTAGGTGGAACAATTCGGTGAGTTATGTTGGAATACCTACCTCGCTTGAAGATATACGGCTTCTATTGAGCCAACGGTCGGAATCACAAGTAAGTATTAAATAAAATATATTTTCGTAATAAAATTGTAGTTTCGAATTTTGTGTTTGTAATTTAGTATTTCGTATTTAGTATTTAGTATTATTTATATAACTAATATTTTGGTCATGTTAATATAGTTTCAATGGACACCATATGAGGATCCGGCAATTCGGACAGTAATTTCGGAGGAGTTCTTGGTAAATTCGAACATTTGGCATGTGAAGGTCCCATTGATCAACTATGCCACCGTAGAGATACACCAGTCAGATCGGGTTCTGCGACAATTTGGATTCTAAAATCGATTCCCGTGCCACCTGAGGTGCTCGATGATGAGCACAAAGTCGACTTACGGCAGTTGCACACGGATTGATCAAGATTTTGGTCAGCATATATCGAGATGTGTGAGAACCGGTATGATTATATACCTATTCAGGAATCGATCGTCGTTCCTGAGTTAGCGTGCGTGCCGGAATACATGCCATGGTTTAGGATCCATGGTAAGCCGCATTTATTGTTGGAAGAGGAGAGGCGACAGGAACTTCGTGAACAAAGGGAACGACAGTGCCCTTTAAATCCATGAGAAGGGGTGATGAGATGGGACCATCAACAGCGCCGACACAATCACCGGGCTCATCAACAGCGCCCACACAGTCACCGGGCCTAACACTTTAGCCGACGACACCGACATCACAGCCTTTGGCCTTTATGCCAGGTGCGTACCCTAACCCTAATATGTATCCTAACCCATATATGTTTCCTGTTTCCAGTCCCACTACAGGTTGGAATGCATGGCTCGGTTCGAGTCCGTTCCTGACTACTCTGACTGGCCAGCCGATCTTGAGGCCGCCGTCGCATGAGGGATTACACGAGGCGCCGTCAAGGAGCTCTTTTTTTTACCAGTCTCTTTCGCCTTTTGGGATTCAGACACCCCCGCCATGGTTTATGCAAACACCTCCGTAGTCGTTATTTTATCAAGGTGGGTCATCCTCCCAACACCCACAACTAGACCCCCTGCCGGAGGAACCAAAATCCCCCCTGAGGTTCCACGACCCCCACCGGAAGCTAGAAGGAGGAATCCAACAGATAATCACGACCACCCTCATGTGGCAATCGATTCCATCGGCACCAACATTGATTCGACCTTTTTTCTATTTTTAATTGTAATATAATTTTTTATTTTTTAATAAAATAAAAGTTATTTTTATTTTTTTGTAATTTAATTTTAATATCTTTAAAAAATAGAAGTTGTTTAATTTTTTATTGTAATTTAATTTTAATATCTTTAATAAAATAAAATTTGTTTTTAATTTAATTTTAATATCTTTAATAAAATAAATTTTTTATTTTTTATTGTAATTTAATTTTAATATCTTTAATAAAATAAAAGTTATTTATTTTTTCTTATTGTAATTTAATTTTAATATCTTTAATAAAATAAAAGTTATTTTTATTTTTTTGTAATTTAATTTTAATATCTTTAATAAAATAAAAGTTATTTTTTATTTTTTGTAATTTAATTTTCATATCTTTAATAAAATAAAAGTTATTTTTTATTTTTTGTAATTTAATTTTAATATCTTTAATAAAATAAAAGTTGTTTTTTATTTTTTATTTTGTAATTTAATTTTAAAATAAAAGTCCAAGATTTGTTTTTATTGTAATTTTTTTTTTTACAAATTAGTCCTTCTACAAAAGTTCACCGTTTTCATCAAGAAATAAATAAAATTTACATAGCCATCAAGAGACAAAAAACTAAGAAGACTGTCAACTATTCCGATTTGGACACGAGCGAGATGTATGGCCTGAGTTCCTACACCATCCACACAACCTACGTTGGTTGGCCGTTTCTCGGATATCTATATTGTTATGTATTCTAGTCAAGCAAGGTCGACCTTTTGGTTTGCGCCTCAATTGTTTATCCGGCAACAGCTTATATGGTGCAAGTGATACAAACGGTCACTTACGTTCATCTGGGACTGGTGGGAATACATGTCTCCACACGTTGTACATGTTTTTTATTTTATACACTTCGTCGACATAGCTCATGGGTTTCAAGATGGAGATTCTAACAAGCAGCAAATACATGAGTGCATGGGTAACGAAGTGTATCAAATATCACACAGTCGTAGGTTCTATTTCTCAAGTGTACACGATATTTCCCGCCAACAATACTTGGTTCGATCTGTCAAACTCCGTCACACGAAATCATAGGTTGTCGCGATTGTGACACACTATGTGCATGGTGTTGGCCCGTGCCTTCCCCTTGTTAATTTCTTGCAAGACCTTCGCCCACCATACATGGCCTCTTTGCATTTGGTCTTTATAACTCGCTGCTCGTTTCGAAAAAAGTGCCGCTAAATGAAAATATGTCTATCGCACAACCTATGTTATCGGCAAATGGCGCTTTCCTTTGAGAATAGAATTTATGCATTCGGCCAGGTTTGAGGTCATATGACTATATCGTAGGCCGCCGTCGTATGTTTGTATCCACTGTTCGAAAGGAATATTGCATAGGTAGTTTGCGCCTTCTTCGTTAACTTCTTTCAAACTTGCCAACATCTCCTGAAAACGGTCCTTATTGATCTCGTACCCTGCCAATATAAGTTGATAGCGAATATTACATACCACTTTTCAATTTAGAATAAATTGAATATTACAAACGAAATTATATTAATAGATATTACGTACTTGTATTTGTCACTTATCGTCGTTGTCTTGTATATCGATGTTGCCTGTGGTAGTTGGACGCAACATGCCTTAGGTAATATCGATGGTGTGTGCGATGCCACAGGCTTCCATGTCGCTCTATTGTGACTAGTATTCCAGGGCCTCGATCCGATATAACGCATATATCAGGTTGAGGCAGACATGCCTCCTTAACCTAGATAGGAAGAAATCTCAGTCATCAGCTGATTCCTTCGATGTTATTGCAAATGTAATTGGAAGGATTCTCCCACTATCGTCCTATGCCACAGCTAGCAATAGCCGATGTGTATATCTACCATACATAAATGTACCGTCAATTTGTACCAATGGTTTGTAGTATATAAATGCGTCCCGGCGTTACTTAAATGTCCAGCAGACACGCTTGAACATTGCGAATTCACTGAGCAATCGATCGTTGTAGTATGCCGGTTCCATTTCAAAGTCTATTTTGCTACCTGGGACATATCTCTCCAACACTTGACACCACTACCACACTTCATTATATGAAGTGTCCCACCGAGCATGCAACTTTTCCAACGCCTTCTGCTTGGCTATCCAAGTCTTCCGGTAAGAGGGCGTGTACTCCAATTGGCTACGAATATTGTCAAATAAGGCCGGCACTGTAGTCTTAGGATCCTCTTTCACCGTCGGTATTATCAAGTCAGCCAACATCTTTGAATCCATCTTCGGATGATCTTGTGAAACACCTGTCAACGAAGTACGTTAAATAATGCAACATTACGTAATATTAGTATTATTCAAAAACATTAAACACATAGTGATACTGTACCGGTAAGATATGTATGTGGACCTTTGTACTTTTTGATCTCCCACAAGCCTGTCCTTTTCCTCAACGAGGCCATGATTTTTCATGAACATGTACCGTCTTGCACTGTACACTTCACCTCGTACTTATCGAGCTTGGATTTAACCACGTTGTAGTTAACCCCGTTCTTGATGTTTTATTATTTCAATGCACCAAGAAAAGCATCCTTGTTGGAAAATTCTTTACCAACTTCTAATTCGCCCGAATCCAACGACGAACTTGTATAGTCACACGTCCGATGTGGTAGTTTAGGAAACTCCAATGCATCGTCTTAAGATAGATCGACACTATGCATGTGGGCTGGAGGCGAGTACGCCCTAAATAGCGGATCTTCTTCTTCATCTGAACCGCCCTCAACATCTTTAGGTACCGTTAGAACAGGCTCCGGTTCAAAAATAATGCAACTTTTGAACCATTGGGCCCGGGCTCTCGAGGTGGATCCACATCGGACTCATCATCCGACCCACCATAATCTGAAACGAATAAGGGCCCCTCGTCGGTGGATTTTGTAACACCCCTTACCCGAGACCGTTGCCGGAGTCGAGCATAAGGCATTACTAGTATTAACTACTAATTCGGGCATAAAAATTGAAACTATCCATCTGCATCATGTTGACTAAATTGACTATAACTCGAGTTACGAAACTCAAAATTTAGATCCATAAATTTTCCTTGAAACTAGACTCATATATCTTCTTACTGTAATTTTTTCAGAATTTTTCATATTGCCAATTAGTACAGTTTATTTATTAAAATTTCCCCTATTTCACTATTCGATGGTTCTGACCTATCCTTACAAGAACTCATTTATCACATTGTAAAGAATTCAATTAATGTTCTCGCTTATTCCAATCAAAAATAGACTCATTAAGGATTCTAAACATATAAACTATGCTCCATAATTATTTTTGTACAATTTTTAATAATTTTTCAAAGACAGAACAGAAGATCACGAAATCATTCAGAACCAGTCTCACTAAAATTTAAATATCTCATGTAAAATTCCTTTGCCTACTCTGTTTCTTTCATATAAAAATAGACACAATAAGCTTTGATTCTATTTCTTATTTACTTTCTAATTACATTTCTCATATTTTTGGTGATTTTTCAAAATCACATCACTGCTGCTAACCAAAAGCTGTTTCATTGCAAAATCATATAACCACATTACAAACATATTTACCATGAAACATACTTCCGAATTAAACTTAAGACATCACCGAATACGCAACCATTAACATCATAATCAAGCCATTTTCGGATGGCTATATATATATAATTTCAAAACCAACCATATCATAACTAGTCTATACATGCCACATAACCAAATCTTCAAACATTTATTTACCGAAGTGAAAACCAGATAATGTGATGAGATCTCCTTCGACTTCCAACCCGAGCAAGTCTCTAAAACTCTATAATCATAAGAAAAATACACAAAGTAAGCTTCGAAGGCTTAGTAAGTTATAAGCAATTTCACAACAATAATGCATTATAACACTACACTAGCAAGGTCAGAATAATATACTCACAACCAAGGTTTATAACCATGACTTTAGTTCATATCACCTTTCAAAATCTTTCTCGTTTCATAGCCTAAAGGCCGAACTTCCAAATCTTCGATAATAGGTTTCACATGCATATATATATATATATATATATATTACTTACCGAACTTATACTTGCACTTCAAACCCATATAAATCACATATTCAAGATTTAAAACTAATCAAATGAATTCTTTATACAAACTTCTACATGGCGAATACAATATATAAAATTCATGTATAAATCAATGAGATTTTATAAGCATTACTCGATGTCAACTCATATCAATTCAACTATAAAATTAATTTATACATTCCATCCAAACTAATTTATCACTTTTATTTGATTTCAATTAATATCAATTCATAATATCCACTTACCCAAAATTCAATCCAAGATATAAAATTAATCGCACACTTCTCGCTCCTTGTTCGATTTACATACTTAGTGCTCGGTATTTTAAAATTTGCACACTTTGACTTCAAGATCTAACAATAGTTAAACAAACACACGTACGGTAAGCTAATATAGCTTAGTAAGTTATAAGCAATAGGAAATATATGCAACGAAACATTATACAAATTTAATCAATTCAGCTAGATCATAAAAGAACTCTTAACCACAAACACATATAACATATTACCATGTAACCCTTACAAAATTCAAGAAATCTCAAAGCCGAATACTCACATACCACTTAACCATTTCAAACAATCTCATAAATTTGTGAACACATCTCATTTTTATAAATTCATAAAACAAGAGCAACTTACCTCATTAGTACTAGGTTACTAAGATATCATACATCACTTATTTAAGCAACACTTCTTGGTTGTCTCCATCCATTTGTTTATGTTTCGAGAGATCTGTAATTCCGCACACTTAGTGCAATTCATGTAACGTATCGCACACTTAGTGCTGTTACTTATTTTTCCGCACACATAGTGCCAATTAACCGATATCGCATACACAGTGCTTGGCATATAAGCTCGCACACATAGTGCCAAACAACCGATATCGCACACACAGTGCTCGGCATATAAGCTCGCACACATAGTGCCAAACAACCGATATCGCACACACAGTGCTCGGCATATAAGATTGCACACATATTGCAAACAACCGATATCGCACACACAGTGCTCGGCATATAAGGTCGTACACATAGTGCCAAACAACCGATTTCGCACACATAGTGCTCGGTATGTAAGATCACACACATAGTGCCAATTACTCGAATTCGTACACACAGTGCTCGGTATATAAGCTCGCACACATAGTGCTCATTAGCCCATCTTCTTCTCCATACTAAACATACATACGATATCATTCCCATTCATATAAGTACACATATATTTGAAGATTCAAAACAACTCTCTTTCCTCCTATCACATAGCATCACATTCGGCAACACCCAATATAGATACACACACACACACACACACACACACACACACACACACACACACACACATATTTATATCTTCATATTCAATTTCAAACATCACTCACTTTCCATTTTCATAAATAACTATACTTTTATACATGTACATATATTCGATCAACTCAATTAATCCAAGCTTACATTTATACTTATACATATTAATCTCACATTCGGATATAGCAAAATATATTACTCATGCCACATTCGGCCTTATGCAATTAAGTCTATTATTTTTCTTTATCATATACATTTTAATATAGGATAAAATTTGTATCAATCCAATTGGTTAAAAACTTACCTCGGAAGTCGTCGGATTAGGATTTCCCGGCTATTCATTCAACTTTGCCTTTCCTCGATCCAATCCCTACTCTTTTTGTTCTTGATCTAATTTTGCTTGATGAGTGCCGAAACCCTTGCTTGTTTTCCTTTTCTTTTCCTTTTTTTGTTAGTTTCGGTCAAAATGCACCAAAAAGATGAACATGCAAATGTGTTTTTATGTTTTTATTATTTTAATGCTTATAATATAATATATGTATTATTATTACTTAACACATATAACTAATAAATAATTACATAGTGGATGCATGTTGCCTTCCACTTACAAATCAAATGGCCAATTTGCAGCTTAAGTCCTCACATAAAAGAAGACAAGTTAATTTAACCTCTCAATTTAAATAAAGGTTACTTTCACCACTTACGCAATTTAGCCCCTTTTTTTTTTCCATTAAGCACACAAACGAGCAAATGATCTCATGAAATTTTAACAAATGTTCAATCATACATAATTTACACGAAAAATAATATTAAAATATTTTTCTGACTTGAATTCGTGGTCCCAAAACCACCGTCCGATTAGGGTCAAAATCGGGCTGTTACAGATGTCGTGGGGAGTACATTATCCCTCCTTAAACATCTTTCATAACGTTCCCAATCATATGTCGATTGTCAACCACTAGAAGTTGCTGACGTTCCCAAATACTTATTTCTATCATCGGACGTCGAAGGAAGGATATGCATGTCCCATCCACCAACCGAGTGTCATGCAGGGGTTATGATTTTCATACACCACCAAACACGGGTACTTTCATATTTTGCCTCCCACTAACAGAATGTCGGCTTGGGGTCGTGTATTCCCCTCGAACAACAGTAGATGTTGAGATCGAAGGAAGATCACTTGGCGATGAAAATTATACATATACCTCAAGATAGGGTGATCCACTGGCAAGATGAGTCTCCACCATTGCCTCAAAGCTCCAAGGACCTTTAGTGTGGAATGAGTCATATCTCACCGGATCAACCGAAGCGCAAAATCTATATTTAATAGACTAAACTTTCATTGGCGTTGTTCCGAAAATTTTACGCCTAATTCTTTTGCGAAGTTCTATCAAATCTATGTTCCGATTAAAACTCAGTCGCGCTGTGTTCTCCGATAAAAAACAAAACTATTTTCGGTGTCACAAACCTCACCATCGTAGTAAATAACAACATTAATACGTTCACTTAATTTCAACTTCTATTTTTCTTTTGCCTCAATATCTGTTATGCAACCTGAGAATGAAATTTGGTTGATTTATAGTCAAAGGATTGCCAAAGACTACTGTAGCAAAAGAGCGTCCACGTGGGAGCTCTTTTCAGTACTCTTGCTGACAGTGCATCCTGCTTGAAGCGTTTTGGGCACTATTTGTTGAGAAACGTCTTCTCAAAATTATTTTACCGGAGACTACTGTAGCAAAAGAGCGTCGACGTGGGAGCTCTTTTCAGTACTATTGCTGACAGTGCATCCTGCTTGAAATGTTTTCGGCACTATTTGTTCAGAAACGTCTCCTCAAAATTATTTTACCAGAGACTACTGTAGCAAAAGAGCGTCCACGTGGGAGCTCTTTTCAGTACTCTTGCTAACAGTGCATCCTGCTTGAAGCATTTTCGGCACTATTTGTTCAGAAACGTCTTCTCAAAATTATTTTGCCAGATACAACTGTCAAAAAAATTTAAATAATTTTTATTTTGATAATATATTTTCCTCAAAACCCTAAACATATTTCTACTAAACTCTAATTAACCCTATAATCTAGTCCATTAATTTTTCGCTAAAAACCCTAAATCGAATGACCCTAAAAAATCCTAAACCCTAGCCCTAAAAACCTAAAACCTCATACCCTAACACTAAAAATAACTGAAAAGACAATCGGGGGAAGGAGGGCAAAAACGCGACCTTGAGGGAGCGCTTTGTGCCATATCAGCAAAGCGCGTCCGCGTCAGCGCATTTTGTGCTGATGTGGCACCAAGCGCTCCATCTAGGCGCGCTTTCTCTTCATCCCCAAAACGCTACCGACGGGCGCTTTTGGGGAAATGACCATTTTCGTAAATAATCAAATTTTTAGCCCATGTTCGTAAATTTTTTAAAATTTTGGTATATTTTAGTAAATTGCCCAAATTTTAAAGAAGATTATGTATTTTTGAGTCAAATTTTTTGTGTGAATTTATTTTTCATACTTTAATTTGATCAAATTTAGTTTTGTATTTTTTTAAATTTAAATTCCATCTTGATCCAAATGGTAACAACTAAATCCATTCGGTTAAAAATTTTCATTAGTCATGTATTATGTGTAAAGTTGTAAAATTAAACTATGTTCTCCAATTAGATCACTTTTAGTCCCTATAATCTTTGAAATTTAAAATTTCAATATTGACAAAATGATGCTTATTAAATCTCTTAATTGCTTTTTGCTTAATTGACTTTTTGTAAGTAATATGTAAAAATAAGATGTTATTGTGACATTATACATGTGATAATATGTTTTTGCATAAAATTTTGAAAATAACATAATTTAATTAATTTAACCATTATTATTTGGTTATGCTTGAAATTTCAAAATTCAAAAATATAAAAATTAGAAGTAACTAAATTAAAGTACAAAACTAAATTCACAACTTACACAATACACGAACTAATAGCAAAACATAACATATTCTTTTCAAATAAAATTAGTGAATATTTTCAAAATATATCGTGTATATATATTTTTTCTAATAACTTAGGTGTACTTAACCCTAAACTAAACTAAAAGGTTTTCACTTTTAATATATGGTATATTAATTCACAATATAAACCTTAAAATATATTTTTTAATATCTATTTTTTGTCCCAATTTGGTATGTAAAGTGTAACATTGCGTTTTTCAATTGGTATCGAGAGGGCAATTTCAAAATCTCGTTTATTGATGATCAAGTTCGTAAATATTATTATTTAATATTTATGAGTTTATTATAGTAATATATGAAATTTTGGTCTAGTAATTTTGATGATTGAATAGTTAATTAAGGTATGAGGACTAAATCATAAAATGATAAAATTATCATTAATAATTTTTATTTATTAGAGGTATAAATAGTAAATAATTAAGGGTTCAAAGTGACAATTAGCCACTTTTGGAACATGGTGGACGGTTAGTGGATTAGGAAGCCCATGTTTCATTATAATTTTATAATGAATAATATTAAAAAAGGAGTAATCAAAATAAAAGTTATAGCAACAAGGTGGAAGGAAAAAGAAATTTCATCATCTCTTCTGCTTCACCACCGTTTCTCCATTGCTAAACAAAAGGAAGTTCGGCCAAGCTTAGTACCCTTACATGGTGAGAAAAATTTCACCCATTTTTCGTAAACTTTATGTTTTTGAGATCGTTGTAGTTCGATTTAGTTAAGTCATATTTTATTTTTGAAACTATTAAAATTTTAAAATATGGTCATTAATGATTTTTGAAGTTTTGGTATTAATATGTTAGTTTATAAGTTTAGAAATGAAAAGGGATTAAATTGTAAAATTAAATGTTAGTTTTTGAGTATAGGAATTAAAATGAAAATATTGTAAAAATGTCATGAGATTTTGATAGAAATTAATATTAGAGGATTGTAGAATGGTATAATTGAAATTGGCTTGAAAACAAAGTTCAATTTTGAAAGTTATAGTTGTTTCGATTTTAAGGATTAAATTGAATAAAATGCAAAATTTTATGAGTTTTATAAAATGAAAGAAAACAGGTCTATGCATATCATATTATGATATTAAACTGATGGAATTGATAAATTGAATTAAAATTATTATATAGATCAAGAATTAAATCAACCAGAAGATAAACATAGAAAATAACATATTGCGGAGTAGTCCCTAGAGTCGTATTTGTTGTTATTTTGTTTAGGTTAGTTCGCATGAGATTTAATTCGTTAATATATGGTTGTTATTGTGTTAATTGTTTACTTGTGAGTTGAGTGTTGTAAAATGATAATTGTTCGTATTGAAAGGATTAAATTGCAAAGTGCGAGTATGGATATGCTAGAGTGTTGGAATTCATTCTTGGTACAATAGTGATTGTGAAGTGTAATCATTTGGATGTGTTTGAAATATAATGTTGTGATTGCAAGTAGTAAATGGAAGCATTTATTTGACATAGTTTCATGATTGGTTAGATGTGTAAAAGATGATATTTGGTATGATTAAGCTCCAAAAGTTCTATTGTTTGAATTGATTCTCTTTCTTTTCAAACTGATTCATTTTTGTTTAAATCAATTTAAACTCCAATATTTATGGGGCTTGTGGTATGCATATAAGCATTCTTGAGTTTAAGTTAAGTTTTGGTATGAACTAATTTTAAAGAGGTCAGTTTTGCAAAATTTCCGAAAAGTATCGATATAGTGCTAATAAGTATCGGTACTTGTTAAATGTTTTATTTTTTAGATGGAAAATGCCAAAATGGTATTGATACTTGTCATTGCTATCAATACATGTTTGTAAATTTTGGAAAATTTACTGCTTTGGTCCTTGATCATGCTTGGGTTGACTTAGGAGCTTTAAGTAAGCTTGAATATGTCTCGATTTTGATTGTAAATCATATTGTGCATGAGATTATAAAATCGATTGACGTTTAATTGTGTTAATTATGGCAATTTGAATATGATTTGCTCCAGTAACTGTGGTAGCATCCTGTAGCTCGAGTTCGATGATCGGGCCGGGTGAGGGGTGTTACATAAAGTACATTCATATTCCCAATGTGGTACCTAAAGTATGCTTCCGTTATATTTTTTAGTCCATTTTTTAGCAGACATTAAAAAAAATTATTGTAGTCAATCACAAAGCGCCACATAGTATTTTTATGTAAGAAAAGTAAATGTTTTCTTTTATAAATGTATATACACATTAAAAAATATAAAAATGAAAATAAATATTTAAAAATAGAAAAATATAATTTAGAAAAAAAACATATAAATTATAAAAATTATACCAATAAAATTTATTAAAAAATATGATAATTGAAAAAACATTAGTTGAAATTAATAATATTATTAAAAATTTAAAAATTTCAAAATTATTTCAAAATAATTTTTAATAAAAATTAAAACATATAATTATAAATTTCTAAAAGGTATTCAAATTTCAAGTTTTATTTTTGCAATTACTTCATATTCAAATACTTTTTTTTTATTTTTATAATACTTTTTTAATTTTTATATATCATTTTGATTTTAAAAATTTAAAATTATATATTTTATAAATTTATAAAAAATTTAAAATTTTTATATATTATATATGTTTTTTTTACATTTTGAATTAACATAATAAATATAATACTAAAAAAATAAAAAGGAAATTTCACGGTCAAAACATGTCATGTGGTGTTTTTTATTGGCTAAAGTTGTTTAATAAATTTTGTTAACGTCGGTTACAAAATAGAGGAAATTGATATTTTAGATACCAAATTGAGATAAAAAGTTTAGGTATCAAAGTGAAAAGATGCGCATGCTTTAGGGCAAATTTATAATTTATGTTTATGTTTTTATTTCAAAATATCATAACGTACTTAAAAAAATAGTGATAACAATTAGACCGGAGACTAAATTTTATAACTAAATTTCTTCATATATAGACTTATTTGGGTAAATATTCCATATATACCAAAAATTAGTTTATTTACGAAATGGGCTAATTTGAAGAATATTTATGAAAAAGTACCGTTTCCCCAAAAAGCGCGTCCACGTCGGTGCGTTTTTGGGGATATCTCAACAAAGCATGCCCACAGGGCGTGCTTTTGCCACATCGACAAAAGTCTTGTTGACAAGGACGCTTTCTTGATGTATAAAAACGCGTCCTCAATGACCCGTTTTAGCCCGTGTTTTTTAAAAAACTATTCTCGAATTTTTAAAATTTATGAGAATAAACCTTTATAAATGCTCAAAATGACAACACCATTTTTTTAAGGTGTCATCAATTAATAAGGAAATATAACTTACAAATGAAATCTTTATATAGACCCAAAGTCTCATTTCCTTGTTTTCTTGAGTAAAGTGGGATATGAGATATGTGTATATATAAACTCATGAATAGTTTTGCGACTTGTTCCTAAACAATGTGGGATTCTTCCTCTTTTAACTAACAACATGAGATGACATGCTACACTATATTTGAATTTTTTTTACAAAACAATTTCTCTTTTTTATATTTGTTAACATTTTCTTATATTATAAAATTATGTTTTGAAATCTTTAATCTTGTTGCATTTTAAAATTGTTAACTTGTTGCATTTAATATTTTATAAATTTATGTTTAGCATTTTATAAAACAAGTGGAGGAGTATTCAGGCGTGGAACACCTGAAAGTGGAATTGACTTGAGAAAAAAAGATAACCAACAATAGTAGCATTGACAGAGAAACGTTTGATAGAGATCATGTCTAATGAACAATCTTTTCTTTCAAGAATCATTTCCAGATATGATTTAGTTAGCCATTGTCCAGTAATTCCCATCCGTAATGCTTCTGCTCCAACGGTATATACAACAGTATAGCAACCAAATCAAACATAAATTTTTCATCAACTGTTTTTACATAGACTGACGAAGATGGAGTTTATATTCACTTGCTAACCCAAATTCTTACCACAAAAAAACCAAACACAACAGATAAGGATTGAAATTTTGCAAGAAGATAACATGTAATATATTAGACTTGGACAGCATACATGTTTAAAATAAAATCTTGGAATTGAAGCTAAACAGTAAAGTTATGAACTTGACATCTAACAAACAGATAGAACATGAATACAAACATACAGCAAAGAAGACCTCTGAGAATCAAAATATAGTAGATATAACCTATATCAGCAAAATGGTAGGCTAGTAGCAAAGCCAATGAATTTTGGTTCAAATAAAACAAGAAACATTTTAAGTACATTATAGATGGATTGACTGATTGCATTTTGGCATTTCAAAAAGTGTTTAACATCTTTGAATTGAGAGATGCCATGATGAATAATAACCTGTGTCATTTCTAAAATGCTAAACATAATTTATAAAATTTTAAATGCAACAAGTTAATAATTTTAAAATGCAACAAGATTAAAGATTTCAAAACATAATTTTATAATATAAGAAAATGTTAACAAAAAATAAAAAAAGAAATTGTTTTGTAAAAAAAAATCAAATATAGTGTAGTATGTCATCTCATGTTGTTAGTTAAAAGAGGAAAGAATCACACATTGTTTAGGAACAAGCTGCAAAACTATTCATGAGTCTATATATACACATATCTCATATCCCACTTTGCTCAAGAAAACAAGAGAAATGAGACTTTGGGTCTATATAAAGATTTCCTTTGTAAGTTATATTTCCTTATTAATTGATGACACCTTAAAAAAATGGTGTTGTCATTTTTAGCCTTTATAAAAGTTTATTATCGTAAATTTTTAAAAAATTTGAGAATAGTTTTTTTAAAAACACGTGCTAAAAGCGCTACTGGGACGCGTTTTTGCCACATCAAGAAGCGCATCCTTGTCGGCAGCATTTTTTCTCGATGTGGCAAAAGCGCGTCCCGGCGTGCTTTTTAAGATATCCCCAAAAATGCTTGACGTGGGCGCATTTTTGGGGGAAACGGTACTTTTCCGTAAATATTCTTCAAACCGCTCATTTCCATAAATAAACTAATTTTTTGGTATATATGAGATATTTACCCGACTTATTCACTATTTTAGCCTTAACATAATGCCAAAAATAGCCCTAACGTTTGATTATTTAGTCACTTTAGTTATTTATGTGTTTTTTGGAGTACTTTCACCCCTAATACTTTTTTTAGTCAAATTGATCAATTTTCTTGGACATGTTGACGTGATCGTTAATTAATTAACAATCAACATTAACTGTTGACGTGGTGGTCCAAATATAATTAAATGCTGATGTAGCATTATTTTCAACAAATGATTTTAAAATTATTAAAATTATTTTTTATTTTTATAAAATTAAAATTATTTTTTACTTTTATAAAATTATCATCATCATCCCCGTTTCTTTTCTCCATTGTTTAACTTCTCTGCCATCCCATCCACCAAGTCCACCACCATGATATCATATCTTAATTCATTACTTCACATAATCAATTAATTTAATTTAAGTTTTTGGGTTTTTGTTTTTTAATTTTTGGGGTGTTTTTTTGTTTTTAAATTTTTGGGTTTTCATGTGTCCGTTTGACAATAACCGAGGAAGTTGATGGAAACGGGTTAGGTTCAGTAGCTAAATGGACGCTAGATTTTGATTCAATGATCGAGGAAGTTGATAGGAACGGTGAAGATCGGGTTTTTTACTAAAATAATATAAAAAATAAAATACGAAATAGGGTCCCCTTTTTAAAATTTACCAAAATGGTACAAATAGGGTGGTCGCGCCTCTGGCGGCACCACCTCAACCCTACACCGCCTCTACAACCGATACAACGAAAAAAAAAAACTAAACACCGAAAAAAAGAAAAGTGACAGATTAGACATTGGTGCGGCCTCTGCAGAAGGCACCAAGAATGCCTATGGCGAGGCGGCACCCTCTTCAATCGATTCTTTGGGGACCTTATAATGGTCCCCAAATCAAAATGAAAATGAAAGGAAGAAGAAGAAGAAGAAGAAGAAGAAGCGACTTCACTGCCGTAGAAAAAAAAGAAGAGAGGGAGGAGGAGATAGAAGAAAGAAAGAAGAAAAAGAAGAAAAAATATAAGAAGTATGTAAATTTTTTTAAATATGGATAATTATATTTTATTGATTATTGTTAGTTTAGGTTAGTTAATATTATTATTAGGTTAGTTTAGTTTAGGTTAGTTGTATTATTATTAGTTTAGTTTAGTTAATGCTAGTTTAGTTTAGGTTAGGTTAGTTTAGTTATTATTTAGGTTAGTTAGTTTAGTTTAGTTTAGTTAATAGTTTAGTTATTGTTAGTTGTATTATTTAGGTTAGTTTAGTTTAGGTTAGTTGTATTATTATTAGGTTAGTTTAGTTTAGGTTAGTTGTATTATTATTAGTTTAGTTTAGTTAATGCTAGTTTAGTTTAGGTTAGGTTAGTTTAGTTATTATTTAGGCTAGTTAGTTCTATTATTAGTTTAGTTTAGTTAATGTTAGTTTATTTTATGGTATGTTAGTTTAGTTATTGTTAGTTGTATTATTTAGGTTAGTTTAGTAGTGTAGTTTAGTTTAGGGTTTAGGTTAGTTTAGTAGTTATTGTTAGTTAGTTGTATTATTAGATTAGTTTAGTTTAGTTTAGTTATTGTTAGTTTAGATTAGAAAAAGTGTTTAAAAAGTACTTTAGTTAGTAGTATTATTAAATAGTTATTATTATAATTAGTTTAAATGTTAAAATAATAATTTAGTTAGTAAGTTACTATTAGGATTAGTAAAAGTTAGTAATTTAGTTTGTTTGTAATAATATTGTTAGTTAATATTATAATTAGGTAGTTAAAAACCCTAAAATGATAATTTAGGTAATTAGTTATTAGGGTTTAGGGTTATTATTAAGATTAGTAATGATGTAAATATTAAGTAAAATTATATTTTTAGTAGTTGTTATTTATTATTATACTTAGTTAGTTAGTTAAAACCCTAAAATAATAATTGTTAATTAGTTATTATTATTATTATGATTTACTAAAAGTTTAAATATTAACTATATTGTGTTATTACAGTTAGTTAGTTAAATACCTAAAATAATAAATTAGTTAGTTAGTTAGTTAGTTAAATACATTAAAATAATAAATGAGTTAGTTAGTTGGTGTGTTAGTATTACTAAAAAGTTACAATATTAATTATATTGTTAGTTATATAACTATAGATAGTTAGTTAAAAACTTAAAATAATAATTTTGTTGGTTAGATTGTAAGAAAAGTTATTATGTTAGTTAAAAATAATAGAACACTAATTATTATTTTAGTATTTTGGTAGTAATAAGTAAAAACAATGGTAGTTAAATAAATATTATTTTAGTTAGTTAGTATTATTATTATTGTTGTTAGTAAAAATTATTATATTATTTTTATTATATTATTTATTTGGCATGTTATTTTTTTTTACTTTAATATAAAGATAATTTTTTGTAGGTTATCCGAGAGGGCAATGGCTCGATTGATTAGCATGATCCACACATATCGATACGACTAATAATTTGGTAATGTATTGTTATTTATTAATCATGGGATATATTAACAAAATAGGTATATAATAATTTACGTCATAATAATAATTTTTTTCGATTTAACACTTTCGGGACTCGTGACAGTACACTAAGAGGGCGTGAATGGGTTAAGAAATCCCGGATGCACGATTGGTACAGATATTGAGCAAGTGGATTTGGGTCAAGAAGACCTTGATCTGGACATTTGACTTGCGGTATGATTTAATATCCGCACTAGTCGGCGTTGGCGCCGGAGACCCACACTTTTCATTTCCCGTGTGGAGAGTGCATATCACTCTAGAGGATGTAGCAGCAAGACTTGGGCTCCTAGTTGACGGAGTCCCGTTCTGGCGTCAAGTCGATAGATGACCCATTTACACTATGTTAGAGCCTACTAGGGGACCCGTCTGGCGATGGCGAAAAAAATTTTCTGAGCTTGAAGTTTACATGGTCGAGGCGAAGTATGGACGATTATCACCGATGCCACTGCAATCGAGTTGATGTCTGTTGCTCGGCGTACATTATGCACATTATAGGGGTGTCTTGATGCCCAATGCAAATAATAATACGGTTCATATCCAAGACCTACCCCTATTGGTGATTTCGCAATGTTCGCTCAGATAGTTGGGGCTCCGCTGTTCTTGTGATGTTGTATCGTGAGCTTTGTCGGACGACAGATCCAACGACCATAGACATAGGCGGATGCCTTACGCTGTTGTAGTCATGGGCTCAGATCGGATGCCATTCTTGGCATCGATTCCACCAACCATATGTATATCCACTAGTAAACAGGTGATGATAAAATATAATTTGTTATTGATTGACAATTTATTTATATTGATTATATTTGACTTAAAATTTATTTTTGTAGGTGGAGCATTTATGCGAGTATCGGAAGGTCGTACACTGTCCCGATATACTGGCTTATGATTGAGTAACATGCCGGGGAAGGGGTAAGTGATTCCAATATTGGTTACTTGTTAGGTTGTATATCATATGCACACCGTGTTAAATTTTGATAATGTTATTAATCGTGCAGTTTATATGGATGCCATATCGTCGACCGAAAATTATAGCCATTGTACCCCCGGCCGCTTATATTCACTCGTACATGTGGTGCACAAACGCACCAATTGTGTGTTTCTATGTAGTCGAGTGGTATCACGCGGACCGAGTGCTGCGACAATTTGGTTGGGTCCAATATATCCCCGATCCGTCATGCTAGGTGGGAGCGGTTCACGGTAAAAATAAGAGAGGGAATCAAGGCTTAGATTGGGGGGTTTGGCATAGGCAATTTATTGCGGTGTAGAATGACCGCATGTCCCGTATACCCCGGATGGATATGGCTTCCGATTTTTAACCTTCATTAGAGTACATACAATGGTACTCTAGTATGGGGAAGCCATATATACTTGGGGGACAGTCGACCGTAGTCCCCCAACACGTGCAGCGAGATGGGGCATATGAGGCAGCGGCCGATATGGAGGTCGAGGCAGATGCAGATCCTGATCCCGAGCCGAAACCCGAGCAGGAGCCAGAGCCGGAGCCCGAGCAATCACATTCACATTCGGATGCACATTTGTATCATCTGGATGTGCCGGGATATAACTACTTCCCGAGCTCTTCAGGAGGTGGACATCAGTCTGGGTTTGATATATTTGGATTGTACACACCGTAGTACAGTACTCCCGGCTCGTATCCACTGCATCACATCAGCCCTTCTGGGTCATATCAAGTGCATCAGGGCACTCCTTCTGGCTCGAGTTCATCTATGCCGTTCAAGCCACAGGATTTTTTGACCATGTTTAGCACACCCCCACCTGGACCCCTACCGGGAGCTGAAGAGGATGTTGGTCGTCGCGAGCACCCACGACGTGATCATCGACCACCACAGAAGTATACACCTAAGACTACACCATCGAACCATCAATTTTAGGTGTTTCTTGCGGTTTAGGTGGTCTTCTAATTTGTATTTATAAATATTCATATCTAATGTAATTTGTAAATATTCGATTGATGAGAAAGTAAAACAAACATGTAAAACATTTATTATACTACCCATATCGCACAAAATATAAATCAATACAAATCAACATTCATACAAATCCATACATGTAATTTTTTTTGCAATTTAGCCCTAATTAATCAAAATCACAAAAATCTAAATCTGAAACATGTTAATCGAATAATGTCAATTCCCTCCCCTCGTGACGATTGGCCAACATGGTAGTTTCATTGGGCATTTACTTGATTATGACCACCTAACTGCATATTCCACGGTGCCTATCGCCGATTTCTCCCTAATGTCCATTTCATTATGGATTCTAGATGATTGCGACGACCTCTCGATTCTGCGTGGCGCTACTGTTCGGGACAAGCTCGAAGTTGTCCGAGGTACCTCCTATGTAGACAAGTCGGGCAGGACAGGGAACTTATTTTCCCAGACACGTAACGTACGCTCCAGTGTGTACACATCATTCACAAGTTGTTCAACATTAAGGTTCGCTTTAGCACACGCTGCCACGACATGTGCGCATGGATAATGAAGTGTTTGGAACCTTCTGCATTCGCACTCTCTGTTCCGAAGATCGACTCCATAAGATCTAGGTGGCAAACCAGGTCGATGATCGATAGACTTCGTAACTCGAAAAGTTTCCATACGTCGTGAATATATTTCTACAGTCATCGACCTTGCAATCCGACGGTTTACAATCAATGTATCCCTGACATCTTCCACAAACACGTGTCCGGCATCCATCTAGTTGACTTGTTGTTCACCCATTCTTGGCATCAACGTGGCCAACCTGTAGAATGTAGCCGAGAAGACAGATGAAATTAGAAGATGTCGTGTTTTCAACAACACAGCGTTGACCCTCTCTACCAAGTTTGTGGTCATTTGACCATACCGAAAGCCGTCGTCAAAACTTTGAGCCCATTGCCACGGCTCCATTGTCCCTAACCACTCTCGAAAAGATTTGTTCGTTTGACCTTCCATTTGACTCTCAAGTCGAGTCATCCTTTGGTTAAAAATATGTGGCTCTAACTCGTACGCTGTACACATTTTAATAAAAGATAAGTTACAGTAAATATATAACATAAAAACATTAAAATTGAATGATTGAAAATTTAAGGCTATGTTTTACCCATTTTCACCACTTGTCTCTTCTACTGCATTCTTATAGTCTCGAAGGAAGTTAAGCGTAATATGACGGATCACGATAAGCAGATCTCCATGGCACCTTCGGAACGCCTAATTGCGGTAATTAATCCTTTTCCTCTATCGTAAATGATACAAATATTATCGTTCTTGATAACACACCTCCATGAGTTGGTAAGAAAGAATTCGTGATTCCATATTCTCCTTATCTACTATGGCAAGCGCTATTGGGAGCACGTTCTGTTCTTGAGTCTTGAGCAACCGCAATAAGTAGGATCTATGTATATTTTCCGTATAGCTATGTCCCATCAACTCGCACAACGGCTTGCGGTGGAAATGCCCACACATTGATCAACGTCCGAACATCCGATGAAAAAATTTTTCCCTACCGTAATTGGTCATCCGGGCGTAATAAGGTCGTGGTTCGCAACTCAATCACAATTCCCGTCGTACTCTCTCATAGCATCTATCTATCCTCGCATTTCGTTATACGATGAGTCGTAATCTCTATACAGCTGCTCTATTGCTTAGTTATCCACGCTTTTCGATACAATGCTCGATACTAAAATCGTGCTTGTATTTCAGCAATCAGTATCGAAACTTTGATGGTTGGCATGTCCTTCACCATTGAAAGGATACACGTACAGATGGTTTTCGAATCAAGTTTTTTATAATCTTCTGTCATACGTGTCGATCTGCATGTATGCGGTCCAACCAATTTTTGTATCTCCCACATCTGCGAATTTTGAATGAACGCAGCTCATACCCGCCAATTGCAGCCTTCCACTGCCTTCCAACACTCCCCAATATAAATCGTCGATTTGGACACTGCGACTTTGTAATCTGCTGATATATCCATGCTATATCGTTTAATAGCAGATACGCACTCTTCTTTACTTTCGAATCTCTGGCCTACGAATAACTCATGCTCGTAATTTATGGCGGTAGATAAGTAGGATACATTTCGTGGTACTCGAGAACTCACTACTACATTATTGCGTCCGGGTCTATGAGCGACATGTGTGGCCCAAGATTATTGTGTATCATAATACATCCCATCCGGTTCCCGATCAAGACACGCTTAATGTTTCCATCGTCATTCACGCCTTCATTGTCAATATCATCGTATATCGTCCATATCGGGATCATTGTCATTATCGACCTCTTCCTCACAATGATCACTACTATCGTGTCCATCATCACCAACCACGTCAATATCCGTGTAATATTAAGATCAATATCGATCCTACGATATTTGAATCGGCATCAACATACGATATTGGAGGCACTATGCACAGTTCTTGAGCTCCACGTTCTTCACCATATGCATTGCTCTCTTCATTTGCCTCGATACCAATACCGCAAACTCAAAGAAATAAGTGAATTGGTGCATTTACATTACTCCCATTCCCACAAAGAAAAGCGATCATTGTCTCAACGTCTTCATCATCTACAAGTTCCATTTCTATGAATTTGATCGGATCTGCGAAATTGGAAACTTGTAAAAATTCTTCGATCGTTCTCCCACAACGTCTAACAATTTTGCGTTTATCCTTTGCTTCATATCATCCAACGAGACATTTCTATTAAATCTCATTGCTATTTGTTGCCGACATTCAAATATGCATCCAACGGTTGTTGTCGGTATGATTCCATCGAAATAAACACATCTGAAAAACTCGATCATCCATCTTCAATATTCAATCATTAAAAATAAACAAAATTGCTCGTAAAAATTTCGACTCAGTATATACTATTCTTAAATAAAAAACATAATGTTTCAATATGTTATTTTTCATTCTTACGCTCACTATTACAATTATCATTTTGTACATGAACAACATTTATCTTTACATCTAACCACTTAAAGTCGATTTACATTTTATTCCATCTTCGAGCTTGTATCTTCCTCCGGAAAATCTTGAACAATCAATTTATAAATTCTTGATTCTCTTCATATTGATCTTCTACAACATATTAAATAATTGACATATTATTAATATACTAACATATTAACATACTAACAACAACAATATACTAACTATGTTACATATTAAATAAAATACTAATATACTAACATATTATTAATTAAATATTAATATATAATAACATATCAATACACTAATAATATTTTAATATTTTATTTTAGGGTTATCAATAATATACTACTAACTAAACTAAAATATCATTCTAGGATTTCTAACTAAAAATATTAATAACTAACTAACTATATTATTAACCTATTAGTTATAAACTAAACTAACAACAACAAATAATAAAAATAAAAATCAATATATATCATATAATGTTACAACAACAATATCTTCCTTATTAAAAAAAATTATACATACTCTTATTTTTCTTCTTTCTTTCTCCTCCTTTCTCTTTCTTTTGTTCTTCTTCTTCTTCTTCTTCTTCTTCTTCTTCTTCTTCTTCTCAATGATAAATTTTAATAAAAACCGACAAAGATGAGCTTAAAAGCAATTTGGTGGCGCCTCTGCCAGTGGCACCATTGGTGTCTTGCTTCTCCAGAGGCACCATTAGTCCGCTTGTGCGAGGCTTCACCACTTACTCTGCCATTTCCTTTACTTTTTTGATTTTTTTTTTAGATTTGAAATTTTTTTTAATACTTGAGTGTTTATGTGTTTTTTCTAATAACTTAGGTGTACTTAACCCTAAACTAAACTAAAAGGTTTTCACTTTTAATATATGGTATATTAATTCACAATATAAACCTTAAAATATATTTTTTAATATCTATTTTTTGTCCCAATTTGGTATGTAAAGTGTAACATTTGTTTTTCAAAGGTAATTTGAGGAGGCAATTTCAAAATCTCGTTTATTGATGATCAAGTTCGTAAATATTATTATTTAATATTTATGAGTTTATTATAGTAATATATGAAATTTTGGTCTAGTAATTTTGATGATCGAATAGTTAATTAAGGTACAAGGACTAAATCATAAAAATGATAAAATTATCATTAATAATTTTATTTATTAGAGGTATAAATAGTAAATAATTAAGGGTTCAAAGTGACAATTAGCCACTTTTGGAAGATGGTGGACGGTTAGTGGATTAGGAAGCCCATGTTTCATTATAATTTTATAATGAATAATATTAAAAAAGAAGTAATCAAAATAAAAGTTATAGAAACAAGGTGGAAGGAAAAAGAAATTTCATCATCTCTTCTGCGTCACCACCGTTTCTCCATTGCTAAACAAAAGGAAGTTCGGCCAAGCTTAGCACCCTTACATGGTGAGAAAATTTTCACCCATTTTTCGTAAACTTTATGTTTTTGAGATCGTTGTGAGTTCGATTTAGTTAAGCCATATTTTATTTTTGAAACTATTAAAATTTTAAAATATGGTCATTAATGATTTTGAAGTTTTGGTATTAATATGTTAGTTTATAAGTTTAGAAATGAAAAGGATTAAATTGTAAAATTAAATGTTAGTTTTTGAGTATAGGAATTAAAATGAAAATATTGTAAAAATGTCATGAGATTTTGATAGAAATTAATATTAGAGGATTGTAGAATGGTATAATTGAAATTGGATTGAAAAACAAAGTTCAATTTTGAAAGTTATAGTTGTTTCGATTTTAAGGATTAAATTGAATAAAATGCAAAATTTTATGAGTTTTATAAAATGAAAGAAAACAGGTCTATGCATATCATATTATGATATTAAACTGATGGAATTGATAAATTGAATTAAAATTATTATATAGATCAAGAATTAAATCAACGGAAGATAAACATAGAAAATAACATATTGCGAGTAGTCCCTAGAGTCGTATTTGTTGTTATTTTGTTTAGGTTAGTTCGCATGAGATTTAATTGTTAATATATGGTTGTTATTGTGTTAATTGTTTACTTGTGAGTTGAGTGTTGTAAAATGATAATTGTTCGTATTGAAAGGATTAAATTGCAAAGTGCAGTATGGATATGCTAGAGTGTTGGAATTCATTCTTGGTACAATAGTGATTGTGAAGTGTAATCATTTGGATGTGTTTGAAATATAATGTTGTGATTGCAAGTAGTAAATGGAAGCATTTATTTGACATAGTTTCATGATTGGTTAGATGTGTAAAAGATGATATTTGGTATGATTAAGCTCCAAAAGTTCTATTGTTTGAATTGATTCTCTTTCTTTTCAAATCGATTCATTTTTGTTTAAATCAATTTAAACTCCAATATTTACGGGGCTTGTGGTATGCATATAAGCATTCTTGAGTTTAAGTTAAGTTTTGGTATGAACTAATTTTAAAGAGGTCAGTTTTGCAAAATTTCCAGAAAGTATCGATATAGTGCTAATAAGTATCGGTACTTCGTTAAATGTTTTATTTTTTTAGATGGAAAAATGCCAAAATGGTATTGATACTTGTCATTGCTATCAATACATGTTTGTAAATTTTGGAAAATTTACAGTTTGGTCCTTGATCATGCTTGGGTTGACTTAGGAGCTTTCGTAAGCTTGAATATGTCTCGATTTTGATTGTAAATCATATTGTGCATGAGATTATAAAATCGATTGACGTTTAATTGTGTTAATTGCGGCAATTTGAATATGATTTGCTCCAGTAACTGTGGTAGCATCCTGTAGCTCGAGTTCGATGATCGGGCCGGGTGAGGGGTGTTACATAAAGTACATTCATATTCCCAATGTGGTACCTAAAGTATGCTTCGTTATATTTTTAGTCCATTTTTAGCGTACATTAAAAAAATTATTGTAGTCAATCACAAAGCGCCACATAGTATTTTTATGTAAGAAAAGTAAATGTTTTCTTTTATAAATGTATATACACATTAAAAAATATAAAATGAAAATAAATATTTAAAAAATAGAAAAAATATAATTTAGAAAAAACATATAAATTATAAAAAGTTATACCAATAAAATTTATTAAAAAATATGATAATTGAAAAAAATTAGTTGAAATTAATAATATTATTAAAAATTTAAAAAATTAAAATTATTTCAAAATAATTTTAATAAAAATTAAAACATATAATTATAAATTTCTAAAAGGTATTCAAATTTCAAGTTTTATTTTTGCAATTACTTCATATTCAAATACTTTTTTTATTTTTATAATACTTTTTTAATTTTATATATCATTTTGATTTTAAAAATTTAAAATTATATATTTTATAAATTTATAAAAAATTTAAAATTTTTATATATTATATATGTTTTTTTTACATTTTGAATTAACATAATAAATATAATACTAAAAAAATAAAAAGGAAATTTCACGGTCAAAACATGTCATGTGGTGCTTTTTATTGCTAAAGTTGTTTAATAAATTTTGTTAACGTCGGTTACAAAATAGAGGAAATTGATATTTTAGATACCAAATTGAGATAAAAAAGTTTAGCTATCAAAGTGAAAAAATGGGCATGCTTGGGGCAAATTTATAATTTATGTTTATGTTTTTATTTCAAAATATCATAACGTACTTAAAAAAATAGTGATAACAATTAGACCGGAGACTAAATTTTATAACTAAATTTCTTCATATATAGACTTATTCGGGTAAATATTCCATATATACCAAAAATTAGTTTATTTACGAAATGGGCCAATTTAAAGAATATTTACGGAAAAGTATCGTTTCCCCAAAACGCGTCCCGTCGCTAGCTTTTTGGGGATATGCCAAAGAAAGCATGCCCACAGGGATTTTTTGCCACATCGACAAAAGTCTTGTTACACAAGGACGCTTTCTTTCGATGTAAAAAACGTCATCAATGACGCGTTTTAGCCCGTTTTTTTAAAAACTATTCTTGAATTTTTAAAAATTTACGAGAATAAACCTTTATAAAGGCTCAAAATAACAACACTATTTTTTTTAAGGTGTCATCAATTAATAAGGAAATATAACTTAAAGAAATCTTTATATAGACCCAAAGTCTCATTTCCTTTTTTTCTTGAGTAAAGTGGGATATGAGATATGTATATATAGACTCATGAATAGTTTTGCGACTTGTTCCTAAATAATGTGGGATTCTTCCTCTTTTAACTAACAACATGAGATGACATGCTACACTATATTTGATTTTTTTTACAAAACAATTTCTCTTTTTTATATTTTGTTAACATTTTCTTATATTATAAAATTATGTTTTAAAATCTTTAATCTTGTTGCATTTTAAAATTGTTAACTTGTTGCATTTAAAATTTTATAAATTTATGTTTAGCGTTTTACAAAACAAGTGGAGGAGTATTCAGCGTGGAACACCCGAAAGTGGAATTGACTTGAGAAAAAAAGATAACCAACAATAGTAGCATTGATGAGAAACGTTTGATAGAGATCATGTCTAATGAACAACCTTTTCTTTCAAGAATCATTTCCAGATATGATTTAGTTAGCCATTGTTCAGTAATTCCCATCCGTAATGCTTCTGCTCCAACTGTCTATGCAACAGTATAGCAACCAAATCAAACATAAGTTTTTCATCAACTGTTTTTACATAGACTGACAAAGATGGAGTTTATATTCACTTGCTAACCCAAATTCTTACCACAAAAAAACCAAACACAACAGATAAAGATTCGAATTTTGCAAGAAGATAACATGTAATATATTAGACTTGGACAGCATACATGTTTAAAATAAAATCTTTGAACTGAAGCTAAACAGTAAAGTTATGAACTTGACATCTAACAAACATATAGAACATGAATACAAACATATATAAAAGAAGACCTCCGAGAATCAAAACACACGAGATATAACCTATATCAAGAAAATGGTAGGCTAGTAGCAAAGCCAATGAATTTTGGTTCAAATAAAACAAGAAACATTTTAAGTACATTATAGATGGATTGATTGATTGCATTTGGCATTTCAAAAGTGTTTAACATCTTTGAATTGAGAGATGCCATGATGTAATAATAACCTGTGTCATTTCTAAAATGCTAAACATAATTTATAAAATTTTAAATGCAACAAGTTAATAATTTTAAAATGCAACAAGATTAAAGATTTCAAAACATAATTTTATAATGTAAGAAAATGTTAACAAAATATAAAAAAGAGAAATTGTTTTGTAAAAAAAAAATCAAATATAGTGTAGCATGTCATCTCATGTTGTTAGTTAAAAGAGGAAAGAATCACACATTATTTGGAACAATGTTCGCAAAACTATTCATGAGTCTATATGTACACATATCTCATATCCCACTTTGCTCAAGAAAACAAGAGAAATGAGACTTTGGGTCTATATAAAGATTTCCTTTAAGTTATATTTCCTTATTAATTGATGACACCTTAAAAAAATGGTGTTGTCATTTTGAGCCTTTATAAAGGTTTATTATCGTAAATTTTAAAAATTAGAATAGTTTTTTAAAAAACACAGGCTAAGCGCATACAGGGAGAGTTTTGCCACATCAAGAAAGCGCGTCTTGTCAAGACACTTTTTGTCGATGTGGCAAAAGCGTCCCTGTGCGTGTTTTTTGAGATATCCCCAAAAACGCGCTTAACGTGACGCCGTTTTTGAAACGATACTTTTCAATAAATATTCTTCAAATGACCCATTTCCATAAATAAACTAATTTTTTGGTATATATGAGATATTTACCCGACTTATTCACTATTTTAGCCTTGACATGATGCCAAAAATAGCCCTAACGTTTGATTATTTAGTCACTTTAGTTATTTATGTGTTTTTTGGAGTACTTTCACCCCTAATACTTTTTTTAGCCAAATTGATCAATTTTTAACGGACATGTTGACGTGATCGTTAATTAATTAACAATCAACATTAACTGTTGACGTGGTGGTCCAAATATAATTAAATGCTGATGTAGCATTATTTTCAGCAAATGATTTTAAAATTATTAAAATTATTTTTTTATTTTTATAAAATTAAAATTATTTTTTACTTTTATAAAATTATCATCATCATCCCGTTTCTTTTCTCCATTGTTTAACTTCTCTGCCATCCCATCCACCAAGTCCACCACCACGATATCATATCTTACTTCATTACTTCACATAATCAATTAATTTAACTTAAGTTTTTGGGTTTTTGTTTTTTAATTTTTGGGGCGTTTTTTGTTTTTAAATTTTTGGGTTTCATGTGTCCGTTTGACAATAACCGAGGAAGTTGATGGAAACGGGTCGGGTTCAGTAGCTAAATGGACGCTAGATTTTGATTCAATGATCGAGGAAGTTGATAGGAACGGTGAAGATCAAAACAAAGAGATGGGAATTAGGGATTTAGAATAGGAGTCAAACAAGAAACAACCTAATTATGATGAAATGGCTTTCGATCTCCTCCTTAGATTGTCTGATTGCTTCGGAGGTATGGTGTTCTTCATAGTATTGGCGTTGAACCCACTGTTCGAAGTTGGAAGGAGACCACTAGAGGCTCCGATTCTCTTTATGATTTTTATCTATTTTTTTTTCTTGTTTCTATTTTCTGACTTATTTTCTTTTTTGATTTTCAAACTTCCGATTTGGGGCTTTTTTATTTTGACTGAGTAATAGGGATTTGGGTTGTAGGGGCTTTGGGTATGGTTATTGAAGGGTGCACAATAGTGTTGATGGGGTTATACTTAGGTTGGTTTATGGTGGTGATGGTGTTGAGACTCAAGGATGGATTTTGAGGTTTTTAAAGAAACAATGGGGAAGAAGATCGGAGACGGTAATGGTGATGGTGAACGATGGAAAGAAATAGTAGGGAAGAAGAAACTGTGAAAATTAAAAATTATATGCATTTAATAATCTATAAAAAAAAATCATTTGCTGAGATGGCATATTAAACAAAATTGCTCCATGTCAATATTTAATTACATTTGAACCATCACGCCAGCTGTTAATGTTGACTGTTAGTTAACAAACGGCAATATCCGTTAAAAATTGATAAGTTTTACCCAAAAAAAAAGAAAAGGTTAAGGTGAACGTGATAAAAAAAATATAAAGGGTCAAATTGACCAAACAGCCAAATGTTAGGGGTATTTTTGACATTATGCCTTTAGTCTTTTATCAAAACCCTTCCTTTCTTTACCTGCACTAATCCACGCTGAAAAAAAAAAAAAAAAAATTCTTCGACTTTGCTTTCCTGTAACGCTGAAAAAAAAAATTAAGAAGGTTCCCAAGAGAAAAAGGAGAAGAAATGGCCTCAAAGCTTCTTCGTCAAACCCTAACCAAAACCTACACAACCGCCGTTATACGCCGATTCTCCACCGTGGCTGCTGTCGCTTCCCCTACCGAGTATGAGGACCCAACAGGAATCACCATGAAAGGTGTGAAAATTTCGGGCCGTCCACTTTACCTCGACATGCAAGCGACTACCCCCGTGGATCCTAGGGTTTTAGATTCGATGCTTCCGTTTTACCTCTCCCGTTATGGGAATCCTCACTCCCGTACTCACCTCTACGGTTGGGAATCTGAAACCGCCGTCGAAATAGCCCGCGCACAAGTCGCGGCACTCATTGGAGCTTCCCCGAAAGAAATCGTCTTTACCTCCGGCGCCACCGAATCGAACAACATCTCAATCAAAGGCGTTATGCATTTCTACAAAGACAAGAAGCGTCACGTCATCACGACTCAAACGGAGCACAAATGCGTTTTAGATTCTTGCCGGCATCTTCAACAGGAAGGTTTTGAGGTAACTTATTTGCCTGTCGGGTCTGATGGGCTTATTGATTTGGATAGATTAAGGAAAGAAATCCGGCCCGATACCGGGTTAATTTCTGTTATGGCGGTTAATAATGAAATTGGTGTGGTTCAACCGGTTGAAGAAATTGGTAAGATTTGTAAAGAATTTAATGTCCCTTTTCATACTGATGCTGCACAAGCTTTAGGGAAGATTAAGGTTGATGTAGAGAAGTGGAACGTAAGTTTAATGAGTTTAAGTGGGCATAAGATTTATGGTCCTAAAGGAGTTGGGGCTTTGTATATGAGAAGGCGACCTCGGATTAGAGTTGAGCCGCAAATGAATGGAGGTGGGCAAGAGAGAGGCATAAGGAGTGGGACGGTGCCGACTCCACTTGTGGTTGGAATGGGAGCGGCGTGTGAGTTGGCAATGAAGGAAATGGAGTATGATGAGAAGAGAATTAAAGGGTTGCAAGAGAGGTTATTGAATGGGATTAGAGAGAAGATTGATGGGGTGGTGGTGAATGGAAGCATGGATAGGAGGTATGTTGGGAACTTAAACTTGTCGTTTGCGTATGTTGAGGGGGAGAGTTTGTTGATGGGATTGAAAGAAGTGGCAGTGTCTAGTGGGAGTGCATGTACTAGTGCTAGCTTGGAACCATCATATGTACTGAGAGCCTTGGGTGTGGATGAGGATATGGCACATACTTCGATTAGGTTTGGGATTGGGAGGTTTACTACCGAGGAGGAGATTGATAGGGCAGTTGAGCTTACTGTGAAACAGGTTGAGAAATTAAGGGAAATGAGTCCGCTTTATGAGATGGTCAAGGAAGGTATTGATATTAAGCAGATTCAATGGGCGCAGCATTGATAAAGTTTTTAATATCATTGAGGCTGCCTCACTTGGATATGAATTGAATGTTGCAGTGCTAGCTAGAATGGTATGGCTGTATCCTGGTTTTCTTTTATTTTCCTTGAGTTGTACATGCCTTGGAGAGCTGAGAGCTTTCTTAGATAGTTTATATGATTAGAAAGTAAATCTTGGATCCTATTTTGATAATAGAAACAATAAGAAGCACAGATGTTTAATATGTTGGCTCAGTCTGTATCGGCATAGCAAGTAATAGCTAGCTAGTTTTATGTTGATTTTTATGAGATGAATGAACAAATTAACTCGGGTGATCTATGACCACCGTAGTTATACTCCAATTTTTTACACTCTCAACTAAAAACCTGGACAGAGAAAAAGAAACAGGAAATTAAGATAATTTTGGTATTGAATTAAAGTTAAGGTAGCTTTATGTTAAAGTTTTTTCTTTTCTGTGTTTTTATAAATCGAGATTGTGTTTTAAGATAATTTTTGAGAATTGATGTGGGTTTGGCGCTTCCATCTGTGAATGATTGAACTTTTTGCTCCAAATCTAACAAATTGATGTATATGGTTCATCACATAGGTTATAGTGAATGCATGATCGAACTCCAATTTTTCCTAGAACTGCATTCGGATATCAATATTATTATTTTTAAACACATAAATATGTATTTTACTCTATAACTACCCTACACATATTAGGGCATCATTATGTATGTCCTACTAAAAACGTACCACATATTAGGGCATAATTATGTATGTCCTACTAAAAACGTACGTACCAGGACAAAGGGGTCTCTTCTCTCAATTTTTTATTCCATTTCTTATCCACGGGAGAATCTTATTTTTGACGATTTCACTTCTTCTAAACCCCCCCTTTTTTTTTTCTCATCATACTTTGAACTCCATTCGATCTTATGATATTTCGTCTATCCTTACATTAGATCGGGTGAAGTGTCCCATGCTCCAAACCCGAGACTTCTATCAACAAAACATATACCTTTGTCATAAATAAATCGATATTTGACACTTGTTACCCAAATCCAAATAGTATAGTGTTGTGCTACTTAATTTTAACTGGTGATGCAACATTTGAAGTTTTGCTAGCAATCGAGGTTGAATATCGTAGGAACGATTAAAATGTATTAACGAGCCTTATTCAAAGAGCATGGTTACGTTATAACGAAGAGAAATAAATGAGTTAATTTCCTTCATAAAAGAACAAAAAAAAAACACACAACTAAGTTATGCATATTTCCCCCTTGGTGGATCAGGACATGGTTCTACCAAATTATTTCTCTAATTTCATATTTATCAGTACATCAACCAGGAATGGACAGATTCCAATTAATTATGCCAAAAGCCAATTACATAATCTATGAGATGATATAAAGAAGGGAGAAGAGAGAAATCAATGAATATGAGTTTGCAGTGACCATCTACAAGTATTTCAATTGAAGAGGCGGAGGTGGATTCGTTGTTCTTCTCTTCCATATGTTTATATCTTTCCGTGGCCGCAAAGGCAACCCTTCACAGCCAATCCTCATTGGAGCTGAGAAAGGAATCATCACTTCTTCTTCTTCTTCTTCAAAGTCACCATCTCTTCTCTCATCATCAGAGTAATAATTATAATCCCTATGAACATGATCAGCTTCCAGGGGTGCAATCTGTGCCGTCCAATCAAAACTACCAAAAGCATCACGGCCGCTTGCAAACCGCTTCATTTCACCCAAACCAGGCGCTTTATTCATATCAGGCAAGTCTTTCTTGTTACTTGATGGCGCATCAGATTTTGCCAAGCTAAAGACTCGCCTTAACTTGGAAGCCTGCTTCTTCCCTTCTGCAGGAGAAGAAGATTGATGAGGAAGTGGAACAGAGACAGACTTCAAATTAGCTTTAGCAGCTAATTTTCTAATATTCTTCTTGTGCTTGATCTGTCCCATGCATGAGACTTTGGGTGAAGTAGGTTCTGGAGTTTCCAAGGTTCCACTCTTGGATTTCCTTCGAGCTTCATCGGGAATTATGGAAATGATGGGACAAGACAACCCTTTGCTTGCACAAGCTGCTCTCTTGTCTCTGCCTGGGCTGAACGGTGGGTTCTGAAAGCTCACACGGACAGCTGAAACTGCTTTTGGCAAAATTCTCAATATCATGCTTTTGGGCTTACCCTGTTTCTTCATTCTATCTAAACACTCGGACAGGAGGATTTTGCAAACTCTGTTTTTATATATGTGATGAAACTCACTCCCAATTTGAAATAATAGTGGAGGTTCTAGTTTTGACCCAATCCTACAACAAAGGGTCAGTCAAAATTAGATTTTTAAGAATTCAGACCGAGCAAACCATGTTTGCCCATCCCAATAGTTACAGCTGTGAGAACGCAGCTTCCTTTATATTCCAAAATCATCTATCAACATACTAGTTAATTGATTGTTTAATTAACTGATAAGCTAAGTGATTTAAATTAATCGATGTGCCTTTAGGTTTTGGCATTGTCAAACATTGATCTAATCATCGTTGCCTGCCCCTAATACAATAATCTCATGCACAGTAGGTTGCGTAAACAAAAAGTTTAAAAGAAATTAAACTCAGTCTCCTTTGGTATCCAATATATATAAAAACTAATGTAAGTACGAGTGGCAAATACAAAATAAAATTGTAATTTCAGATGATAAATTTTAAATTAATTGCTGCTACGAGTAAGCAAAAATAAATTATTTATGAAAGCTGAGGAAGGGGTGTTGTTGATCACAGATATACATACATATGCATAAGATGACCTGTATTTAAATTACAATCCTTATATAGAATTTGAAGAATTGTATCAAATTAAAAAGTCATTACCCTCATACTATCTCCTAATCAATTTCTTTCACGAAATACATGTTTAAGATCAATTTTTTAATCTCCGTAGAACAACATTGTCATAATTCATCTCATTCATAACTCCCTTCATCATCCTCTTTATAATGTTAAACGCTAAGTTAAATTAGTTAATCCATGATTACCATTTCTATAACATGGAATAGTGGAGACCATTTTATATTTGAAATTCTCCGATCTTTGTAGATTAGTTCAAAACCTAATAAGCTAATTCGCATAATGTTTTTTTTTTTCTTCCAATTTTAATGAAAAAATATTTTTTTTTTTTTCCTTTTCAGTTTTTAAACTTATATTTTTTTGTTAAATCACCCTAAAATAGATGGAAAAGTTAATATTTATTAACTTTGCTGACATGGTATATATGTGAATTCTCGCGTAAATGACACGATTGTTGTGATTTGACAAAAAACACAAGTTTAAAAACTAAAAAAATGAAAATTAAATAAAAAGTTAAAATAATTTTTTTATAAAATTAGAAGGCCAGATAAATCATTATACCTAACCTAATTAAATGTGGATTAAAGACTAAAATGGGGAATGGATCCTTGGGTTTAATCGTAGGTTGGGGAAATGTTCTGTTCTAAAAGCTGAATTGTGGGGTATTATTGATGGTGTGACGTTGGCACAAGGAAAACAACACGATAGAGTTTTGGTGCAAACAGACAACTTGGAAGTTATTAAAGTGATCAAGGAGACCTTATCAAAAGGATCATATTCAACAATAATTAAACCTATTACACGTCTTGTAAAATGAGAAGAACTGATCAATTGATTATATTCCTAGAGAAGAGAAAATGAAAGCCGATCGTATTACTAAGTTAGCTTTTGATAAGAAGGATGGTCTATAATTATATGTAACATATCCTTTTATTTTTGTAAAACTTATTATCTATTCACCAAAAAAAAGAGCTAAAAGTTGTGTATATGAAAACAAAAAGTATACTATTATATTTAATACTTACATGAAATTTCCATGAAAGAGAACTTATTAATAAAACAACAAAAAGTGAGGATATTCCCTTAAAAAATTATTCGAGTTTAGGCAAAAACAATCTCATACCGTGCTAAAATATTTAGTGATCCAATCCTTATAATCAAAGATTTAGTAAAGACTTATACTTAGAGCTGACAAACGAGTAGGTTAGGATTTGATTTTTCGGGTTTGAATCAGCTCGGACTTGAGCTTTTTCGTGCTTTGATTTTTTTCAAATTCAGATTTTTTTAGGGCTCAGGCTCTTTTAGATTTGGATTTTTTCGGATCCGAATTCGGATCAAGCCGGGCGGGCTTTGACAGATTCATATAATTTTAAATTTTATAAATTATAAATATTTTATTTCGAATATGATCATTCATTTTACTTTTATACGATGATAACACAATTCAAATTTATTTTATAAAAAGCATAAATTATATATATTTAATAAAACTATTTTATATAAAATAATTAAAATGCTTATTGTGCGTAGAATTTATTATTGTATGATGTTATATGAATTAACGAAAATATCTTTTATTATTTATTATAATATTATATTGACAATTGAATAACTTTTTATTTTTCTTATTAAATTTATAAACTTAAGACTCATATTTTAAAATATTTATTCTAAACCCAAATATATTATAGTAAGCTCAAACTCAAATAATATATAAATTAAAAATTTAATGTATCGAAATTGACAAATTAACCTAATCATCGTTCATAATTTGATATTAGAGTAGAGACCATAACAAAAGTATCACTAATAATGGTAGACTCCTAAACAAAATACTATCATCAGAAAAAAAAAAAAAAAAAAAGAGTCTAATTTTAAGACTACTACAATACACACGAATTCCATTATATTCTTATCGATGTATAGAATTATGAAGCAAAATCGAGAACCCTTTCATACAAAACCAAAATAAATGAGATAATGGGTCACATTAGTGTAAGCCAGCTACAATTGTGGGGGTAAAAGTGGCTTTATCTTTGCCATTAATTAGCATTAAGTAATGATAAAAAAGACATAATGCATAACTAAATAAATACATTATCGATAAAAAATTAATGTTAACATCATTTTACTTTTAAAAAATTTATTTAATTTTATCATAAGCCTTTCTCATTTCGAACTTAAGAGTAAATTGATATATCTATTCTGTGCATTCATAGACAACAACAACATTATCCATGACAAATCAATTGAGTAATGATGCATTTCAATATAAGCGAGAAGTATCAATTACAAATGATTCGCGATCATTACAAAAACTCGTAGGTTTATATTAGGTTTGGGTGATACTTGGAACCTGTTTGGTTTTTGAAATTAGTACAATCAACATTTCATTAACAAAAGAAACATTAGTGACATTATTAATCACATCCAAACAAAATTGTGTCACGTCCTACCCCAATCACCTCCCAAAATTTCTAATAAAATAGCTCATAAAAACCATTTGATCTTGGTGCCTTCATTTTCGTGAATCCCATTTGAAAGGCTAACGGTACGATTGGTTCATTGGAATTGTATAAGATTGTAATGTAATAGAACTATAATCAGTAATTCAATTGTTTGATTGAATGGAATAAAATAGAGCTGTAATAATATTCTTGTGTTTGGTTGAATGGAATATACGTTGTAATAGCATAAGAAAAAGGCTTAAATGATTAAAGTGCCCTTAGTAGAATTTTATTAGGTAAATAATTATTGTTATTGTTATTAAATTTTAATAAGATTATTATTAAATATATTTTAATAAAAATAAAATAAATAATTTTATCATAATTATTATTAAATATAATTTAATAAAATAATACCTAATTTAATAACATTCTTAATATAATAATTATTAAAATATAAATTCATAAAAATCATAATATATAATATTATAAAACAATATAAAACCTACTTTATTATTTTTAAACAGCAATACATTATTTTTTAAAAAATATATATAGCCTACTATAATAGTATTCTATGGCATTCTATCATGTCATTATACCTTCCAAAGTTATCAAAACATAATCAACACAACCATGATTTTTAATGGTCAGAAAGAAATTTTCTCACCCTTTTCAATCGCACAGAAGAAAGTAGACTAAAGAAAATGAACATTTACATTGGATGGTCTGAAATTTTGCTCAACGAACAACAGCCCTCATATTCAATTAATCCTTCTACTTTATACAAGGTCAGATATAATTTTAGAACACTTTCTTAAATGATTATTTTTGGCTTTTGTTGAATTAACACTTCTGAGGCAATGCTCCTACTTATTTTAAGGCCAACAATTTATATATTTTCCCTTAATAACGTGACAGCATCAATAAATGAAGTCGAAGAAATTTGTTCACTTGCATTAAAATTTTTTTTTCTTCTTTGAAAATGTTAAATCATCTTAATTTCTAAATGATTACGGTTATGTAGCCGAGAATGGAGCAAGCAGATGGGCATTCATGTTCGGCATCACTTTACACTCCATTCCTGCCAAAATGAATGTACAACCCGAGGACCCTAAAAGGAGAACAAAGTCCGAAAATAACTTGAAGCAGTATCTGTGATAACATTAATAACAACTGAAAAAAGAGGTGCTGTGATTGCAGCAGTTTCAACTAATTTAGCTGGCCGTAACGTGTCCAATATCTCTCTCCCTCTTTATTTAATTTTATATTGGGCTTTAAGTTTTTCGATTTTAATTTCAATTTATTTTAGTTTAAGTGGAAAATCTTAATTCAAATTTAAAAATTAATTATTAATATTATTAGTTAATTATAAATTTTTATTAAATTAATTCTAAAACTTGAATCAAACACTAAAAATTAAAATTATTATCTTTAAGTATCAAAATATATAACTTTTGTCAAATATATATACCATATTGAACAAAAAAAACGCAAGCATCAAATTAAAAAAAAAAAGTACAAAATTTGGGTATCAAATTATGCATTAAGCTTTTGCATTTAGAGGTGTTCATGCAGCTTGTTCACCCCGATTAACTTGATGGTCTTTGGACTAAGTTTAGATTTAATTTTTTAAACCTCATACCGACTCGATTATTTAAAAATTAAAAGATATATAAAAATAATTCTATATTAATATTTATAATTAAATTTAAATAACAATATATTTTATTATTTTTAAGATTGAAATAGATCATTTCGCTGCCTATAGATATTCCCAATTGCCAAGCCCTTAGAAGGATATTATTTCGCTGGTGGGGAAAGATTAAGAGTGAGTGTTCGATTGAGTCAAGTTGAATCGAGTAAAAGATTTTGAGTTACTTAAGTTGATAAATATTATTTTAACAACTGAATTCAATTTAAAAATTTTTTTGAATTGAATTGAATCAAGTAAAAAAATTTTGAATCAAGTTGAGTCGAGTTAACGAATCTTATTATTTATAATTAATGTTGCATTTACATGGACCGATTATTGAACTATTAGATGAAGTATAGGATGAGTAAACATCTATTAAAACAACGTAGTTTTACTTTTTTTATTCAAAATTTTAGATAACTTAAATTATGTAATTCGTATTCAAGTTAAGCCGAAAATTTTAATTTTTTATTAGAGTTGATCCAAGTAACTCGATTAACTCAAATTATTTAATTTAAAATTTAAAATTTATCAAATTTTTAAATCAAATCAATTTTATTTACCCAAATAATAATAATACAAGATAAATGAGGGAGAAACCGGGAAGAAGGGATAATTGGTTTTTTTTAAATTTATTATTATTATTATTATTATTATTATTATTATTATTATTATTATTATTATTATTATTTTTAAGCAGATCATTTGGGTGGGCTCAGTGGAAATGTTGGTGAAGAAACTCATCCAACTTTTTAACCCTGAAATGAGGTTTGGGCTTAAAATGCGTGAAAGCTTCACTGAGGTTCTTCTCGTCGATACGTGGTGAAGAATGCTAAGTCCGTTGACGACAAGGAAGAAACAAAGAAGAGTTGTTGACTCGGCAGCGACTCACCAGTACTCGGCGATAAGCGTTGGATCTCTACCGCGACATATTCCGTGTTACCCGATTCTTCATGCGGCCCGATTCACTATTGAGGGATATATCGAGATTCGAGAGAGAGCGCTAGGAAGGAGTTTGAGGAAGCTCATTTCGAGAAGGACCCATAATGGTGACCGGGTTGCTTATCGATGGTCGTGATGCGTTGCAATCAGCGTTGAAGAAGCTCGCCGAGAAGCAGAGGCAGCTGATTGTGAAGAAGCAACGCGGCGGATATTCATTTCCTTATTTTCCCATATTATCAGCTTTTAATTATTCAATTGTAAATTGTGTATACGAGTTTGGGAATCCTGTACTTTTTTCTTAATAAACGTTTAGTTGATGGGAAAATGGAAAAAGCAAAAGATAAACTTTCATATTCAGGCAAAATTTATAGAAAGAGACGAAGGATCCATGGATACTCTGTCTTGTCCAATGTATTTAGGAGTCAGTCAGATTCAGCCCAGCCGACACGACAAAGATTTATGTTTGATTCAGTTGATACGTAACAGTTAACAGTTGGCTCTACGAACAAAACTGTTTTTTTTTTAAAAGTGAAAACATGTTTTGTTAATGAATTTGTTAGCTCATGGAAAATATCAAAAATGAATTTGTTTCCTCATAAGCAGCTTCCATGCCAGTTGAACATGTTTAGTATAAAGAGTTGCCATTTTCAAACATCGAGCCAAACTAGGTGCTGCCCAGAACCACCAAACCCGCCGACTCATAAAACCACGAGCTATGTTATAATGACAAGTATACCCATTCTCAACAATTCACTAACCACTATGATTGACTCATGGTTCAAATAAGGAGGATAATTCTGTCATTTCGGTATACCTTTCGCAAGAACTCGACAACATAAAGTCACGCACTTTAAGGGGTCCAAGGATGGTTTCTCATTTTCCCAGAGGAAATCTTTTGTCAAAGTTTTTGAATCTGAGTTTTGACCCGAAATTGGATTCCTTGGATCGATCTCAAGGAAGGGTTTGAGTTGAATGCCTTTTGTTTTTGTATTGATTCAACAATGGCGAAAGGGAGACATTCTCGATTGCAAGCGAGGAAATGGTCGACGGTAAAGCTCGTGTTGTCGATGTTGTTTATGTTATCGGTGGTTTTGTTGATGCTATTGGGACTAGGGATCTTCTCTCTCCCGATAAACAACGATGATTCTGCCCCCAATGATCTCACTTCTTATAGGCGCATGGCTTCTGAAAGGTGACACTATTGCGGTTGTTTTAATTTCTATCGCATTGATCTCTTTCCTTTTTAATTATTTCTTTTCGTTGATTTGACTCAGTATTTGATGCAGAGGGAAAGGCTTGGGGAAGAGAGGGGAGCAATGGACTGAAGTCCTTTCCTGGGAGCCTAGAGCTTTCATTTATCATAACTTCTTGGTTAGTTTCCAACCCATTCTTTTCCCCCGTTAACTTGAACTTCTGTATATAAATTAGTTTAGCATCAATTTAGTATATAATCAGTTTGAAATTCCCGATCTCCCCTTTCTGATTGTATATGCTTATGCTAGGAAATTTTGTAATAAATGTGAATTAAATTATGAGAAAAATAGTTCTCCTTTAGAAATGCGATGCAGATGGATTTGATGACTTGAATGATTTATGAAATAAACCTTCTAAAAAAAAAAAAAAAACTTTTCTTATTATTGAATTGGTCTAATTCTGGGTAGTGGGCAGAGTCTGTTCCTATGATCTTCTTGTGTTGTCTATTGAGTTTGAGGTCTTCCTTCTGGTTTTTGTTTATACTAACAGCAGTAGTAATATTGGGGATTTTTGCCTTGATTTTTGACATTTATTTATTTATTTCAACAGTCCAAGGAAGAGAGTGAGTACTTAATAAATCTTGCTAAACCTCACATGGTGAAGTCCACTGTGGTTGATAGCAAGACAGGGAAAAGTAAAGATAGCAGGTTTGCATTACCAATCCTCTCTCCTATTCTTTTATTGAGATTGTGAATGGTAGGATATGATGTTGAGATGTTAAACATCAATTTCCATTTTATGCTTTTCCTAAAAGTTCTTTGAGAAACCCCTTTCTGTCCGAAGAACGGTTATGTTTGAACTTTGAACCTAATGTTGCTCTTATGACATTTAACTTGTATTGTTTGCAGGGTACGGACAAGTTCGGGTATGTTTCTGAGAAGAGGGCAAGATAAAATCATTAGGGACATAGAAAAAAGGATAGCAGACTACTCTTTCATTCCTGTAGGTACGAGGTTCTAATTCCAAGCAAAACTTTGTAAATATGTTTTACTCTATAACCAATAATTAATATTTTGATGCAAAAATCTGTTGAGATGTCTTTTTCTTTTCATGAAGCTCCTGGTTATGAGTCTAAATTAAATCTCACCAGTAGGCATGTGCAATTATTGTTTACAGCTAATGTTGTCCAGATTAGATCTTTCCTAATGTTATGTTCTTTTATTTCGTTTGGCAATTAAACTGTTTCCAATTATTGCATTATCTTTCAGGTTTTTCCTTCTTTTATGATTTAAAGCTAACATTTTAATCTGCAGAGCATGGAGAAGGTCTTCAAGTTCTCCACTATGAAGTTGGACAGAAATATGATGCACACTTTGATTACTTCCTTGATGAGTTCAACACTAAAAATGGTGGCCAGCGGATGGCTACCATGCTTATGTATTTGTAAGCTTTATAATCTCCTCCCTACATGTCCATGATGCATTCTGCACCAGATCAAGTGCCACAGAAACTTCTCCTTTCTATACTTGAAAAGGAGAAGGATTTGCTACCTCTTTCCTCACTTTAAGCTATTGATGCAGGTCAGATGTTGAAGAGGGGGGTGAGACAATATTTCCTGCAGCCAAGGGCAATATTAGTGCTGTGCCGTGGTGGAATGAATTGTCTGAATGTGGGAAACAGGGGCTTGCCGTGAAGCCTAAGATGGGTGACGCATTGCTGTTCTGGAGCATGAGACCCGATGCTACACTAGATCCTTCAAGTTTGCACGGTTTGCTACCTGTTTTTTCCCTTTCATATTTTATCTTTAGTTGTGGTTCGAGAATGATTAAGCTAGCCTTGCATTCCCATCTGAAAAAGATTTGAACTGTTATCTGCTGTGTTTCCTTGCATTTTTTACAGTTAATGTTCAAAACTTATTTGTCATTTTATCATAGCAACTTTTAGTTATCTATAGTGGTATTTCTAATTTGACTGTATGTCGCATGGGTGATGCTAGGTGGATGCCCTGTGATTACGGGGAACAAATGGTCCTCTACAAAGTGGATGCATCTTGAAGAATACAAGGTTTAAGTTGCTCTACAAAAGGTACTTGTAATAAGGAGATTAGAAATGTATGAGGTCCTTCAAACACAACCTTCAGACAAGTTTATTAGAAGAGTTAGCTAGTTTTTAATTAAAAAAAAAGAAAAAAAGAAACCTCTCTGCCTTTGTCAATGATATGGCAGATACTTGGATACATAACCTTGTGTATGCCATCCTGGGCGCTGGTGAAGGTGATATTTAAGGGTAAAATTTCAACTAGGGATTTCCCTTTGCTTGAATTTAATAAAACTAATATATTAAAAGCTATAAAGTTTCTTATATTAGTAACTAAATTTTTAGCTAATGCCAATAGACACTAATTAATCGTTCTTACCTTTGGTCGGTTGATTTTTCCTTTTAACATAGACGCTGCTATTTTACTTGACAGGATACCATATTACCAAGGTACATGCCATGGCGGTCAAGTGCTGGGAAAGTGTATGATTCATGCAACTCTTTATACTCAGGTGTCAGCCCTCTATTCTTTTATTTGATGGGTATTCGTTTCTTTTTTGGCCTAATTCTTAGGTTGAGAAGTACTTTAATTTTTACCTTTTGGTTTTGTTTGACCCCTTGGAAATACTGTGGCAATCCTATACTAGCGTGAAAAATATGATGCCATACGTTGATACATTTATGAGGTGAGGACATAGGAAATGGGTCGCAGCAGTTAGATGCATTACCTGCAGACTGTAAATTTGCAAAATAATCATAATTTAGTCCAGCACCTTGCCTGCTGAATATTTTTGTTCAACTGTTTTGCTGCTTCTTCTTTTTGTTTAAATATATATAGATCTAATTAAATCAAACCAATTTGTTCCAGTTTTGTCTGATATCGCTTAATGGAAAGTTTCAGACTAATTGTTGTCCATCAGATGATTAGTGAAATCTCCATGTAAAATACGCGACAAAAAAATAAGATCTCAAACGATATCCGAAATTGCTAAGTAGCTAGTGCAGAGTACGGTGCCACCAGACCTTGAATACATAACACACACAAAAACTGTTAACTTATTCCGACTCTTTCCTGGCAATTCAACTCTTAACAGCAGGTTTTGAATCACAAAATAATGGCCTTCCAAAAGCTTCTAGGTTCCCAAGACAAAGAATTACACTTACTACTACAATAATCACATGCCGCGAACTTTAATGAAACGGGAACCCGAAGTAACATATGCAATCATAGAGATTTGATTCTGGTCGAGGCCATGAAGCAGCGTTGGCAAATAAAACAACCCACAGGTGACTTATATGAAAATTGACATATATGTAGATAAGCAAAGAGCAGACTAGCTTTCATCAGCTTAGCTTGTTGCATCACGGCTGTAATACTGGTCAAGGGTCTTTGCAGGTATACGGTGGAGGAGTTCACGTGGGAAGATACGGAGCAAAGTCCACGCTAAATCAAGTGACTGGAAGATATTGCGAGTATCATAAGCACCTTGCGTCACGAATTTTCTCTCAAATTTATCTAGGAACTCCAGATAAAGCTGTAAAATGATAACATGGAGAAAATCAAAATGCAGTTCTGAATATGAAATTTATACATTTGAAGAAATTGATGCAAAGCTGCACACGCATGGTGTCGGAACCCAACCCAGAGACACACACACATAGAAAGAAGGGGAGAGAGAGAGAGACCAGATCCTCAGAAGAAAGTGCTTCCTCGCCAACCACAGCTTTCATTGCTTGAACATCTTTTCCAATAGCATAATTTGCATATAGCTGAAATCAAGATTAACAGGGATTCAGTACCAACAACAATAGTACTCAAGTGGGCGAGACCATTATTTCACTTTAGAACTTCTCAGTTCTCAATCAGACCTGGTTGGACACGTCAGCATGATCTCTACGAGTCATCCCCTCACCAATGGCACTCTGAAATGTAAATAAAGAATGGAGAAGCTCAGGGTAAACTCTGATTTATGCGTCTACTTGTTAACAAGCATGCATAATTTATCATTGAAGATAAAATAACAATACAGTCTTACCTTCATTAATCGAGAGAGTGAAGGGAGAACATTAATTGGTGGGTATATCTGTTGAGGAAACAGATAAAGGTAAGGTTAATAATTATACAAGCTGTTAAAGCTTTGATTCCCTATGAATTGCATCTATTTGGCAACTTAAGATTTTAAACTTTGAAAAGGGAGTAATTTTAATTGAATTGAATTTGACACTCTGCAGATGCTACATTAGATTCTAAAACCTTGTGCTATGATTAAAACAATAATGAATATTGTTTCAGTTACCTGTCGGTTGTGGAGTTGTCTATCAATGTATATCTGCCCTTCAGTAATATAGCCAGTAAGATCTGGTGTAGGATGCGTTATATCTGGTTCAAATAATATATATATTAATAACAATCAAAAGAGTATGATTGATAACCAGTATCAAAGGTAGAAGAATGCTGTTTTGGTGTTCCCTCTTACCATCATTAGGCATGGTCAAAATAGGAATTTGGGTGATGGAACCTTTTCTTCCTTCGATACGCCCTGCACGTTCATAAATTGTCGCCAGATCAGTGTACATATAACCAGGATAACCACGTCTTCCGGGGACTTCTTCACGGGCAGCAGATACCTACAGCACATACAAAACATGACGAATGACCTTCAGTCCAGCTTTAGCAAACATAATAACTTGAAAGAGCATCAATTATAGGTTTATCAGATATAATTCATTCTAAGTTACAGTATTCACTCTCTAAATTCATTTTATAGCTACCGAAAATACCCATGATATGTCCAACAATCGTGAGCAGAATGCTATTTTCCAGTACAGGCATCATTTGACCAGGAAATTATGTGCGACACATCCTAGCAGCTAAACAGCTATAAAAATTACGTACCTCACGTAGAGCATCTGCATAAGAACTCATATCTGTCAATATAACCAGAACATGTTTCCCACATTCATAAGCCAAATACTCTGCAGTTGTGAGGGCAATTCTTGGTGTGATAATTCGTTCAATTGTGGGGTCATTGGCCTGGAAACACAGTAAACGAAGTAAATTTCTTGATAAGAATGCTCAGTCATTTTCAATGACAAAAAAAAAAAAAAAGTAGTCAAGATTACATGAACAGCTATAACTTGAATTGCTTACCAGGTTCAAGAAAAGTGTAACTCTCTCCATAGATCCATTTTCCTCAAAATCTCTCTTAAAAAATTGAGCTGTCTCCATGTTCACCCCCATAGCAGCAAACACAATGGCAAAATTGTCTTCTTCCTGATCCTAAAAGTCAATCCAGCAAAAAGTACATTACAAGATTATAAATATGGAGGGAAGGAGGAACATAACATAGAATAGGAAAATCGAACAGACATCTGACTTCCAAAAGACTGCGCATTGGTTCAATTCAGTTCCTAAAACAAAAACTATTGAAATCCACAAAATAAACCATGAAAATCAAGCATAGTAAAGTCAATCTTTGTTAATATCAAATTAGGCTACAGTGCATACATACATCAAGGAGATTATCAGACTTTTCCAACCGCTTTACGAGACCCGCCTGACGACATATTTGAGCAGCTATTTCATTATGAGGAAGACCAGCAGCAGAAAAAAGAGGAATCTTCTGTCCACGAGCAATAGAGTTCATGACATCAATCGTTGAAATCCCTGTCTGAATCATCTCTTCAGGGTAAGTTCTCTCACTAGGATTAATAGAGCTCCCTGAGGACCAATGCAGAAATTTACAATGATAAGATAAATTGATTCTTTAACTACTAGAATACCAGTCTCCTGCATACACTCACCAGAAATATCTAGGTATGCCTCAGGTAAAATAGGAGGGCCATTGTCAATGGGTTTTCCAGAGCCATTAAATATGCGCCCTAGCATATCCAACGACACAGGAGTTCTCAATACCTGTTAAACATACATTAGAAGGGGGCTCAGCAATTAACAGCCATACAAAAATGACTAAAATGACCATCATGACTTTCTGAAAAGTTTAAAATCACCAAAATAAAAAATAAAAAAGGAATAGAAACACAACAGGTGTTCAAGAATTTCTTGTTTTAGAATGCTCGTCTCATTCAAGTTTAACCATAAAGCTGTTATGAAACAGATCCAAGCACATATGTCACTAAAAAGAAATCCTGTAAAGCTAACCATCCTAGCTGCCATCCTAGTTCTGCAAGCCATAATAAAAATTTAACCTATAGTACCATAAAAAAACATAGATAAAATTTGTTACCTCCCCTGTAAATTGCACAGTTGTGTATTTGTTGTCAATTCCAGATGTTCCTTCAAAGACCTGGAAAAGGAGAAAGATAAAAGAATGATGCATCTTAAAGCCATTCCAGAACTGTCACCTAATGCTTTCAGGAATTCATTTCTAAGGGTAATGATTTTACTAGACTTTAATATATACATATATATAATATACATGTTTTGATTCAGGTACGCTGTTCTCCGCCACAGCATTTAATCTATCAACATGGACTTCATATGACAATCAGATGTTGGGATATCTCATTATACAACACAGGCAATAAAACCTATTTTTCCTATGAGGCAGAATTCACGGTTGCTTGTTTGACAAATACCTGCACAACTGCTTTCTCCCCATCAACTTCCAGGACTTGACCACGTCGAGTTGTTCCATCCCCCAACCGAATATTGACAATCTCCTGATACTTTGGACCCTGAAACATTTCAAACTTGTTCATATTATATCATCATACTTGCAATGAACTCTGAAGATAACCACTTAGTACAGAAGAGCCAAACCTACCTTAACTTTGTCAAGAATGACCAATGGTCCCGCAACACCAGACACAGTTCTATACTCTGAAAAGTGAAAACCAAAAATCTCCCAGTTAATGTTCTGTCTAATCATCATACTGCTAAAATAACTGTAAATTGTCACTCTCGCATCTCCTTGGATCATATTAATCTAAAAACAAAAGTAGTCTTTAAACAAAAAAATGGAAGAACTAAAAATTCCTGTTAACTTTACTAGTGTGTCAATCTACTTAACCATTAAATAACTATATCCTGAATTTAATAACGATATTACATAATGGATACTAAAGACGATAAAGAAAACCCCTCCATCACCATCCAATTCACAATCACTGCAAATCAGACTATGATCAGAATTCAGAGTCAAAAGCTTTGCATGATAGTATAATAAATTGTGAAGAAAACGTAAGCATGAGATGAGACAGAAATAAGTTACCCATCCCGATCTCCAGAGTTCCCTCCTCCATGTCAATGAAGTTCTTTTCCGCTCCCATCTTCAAGAAATCAACTTCAAAGCTGAAAATAGCATTGAAAAAACAGAAGCAGGATAACGTATCAGTTATCACTATTAACTACAAGTTAAGCAGATCAAAAGAAACCAGAAAAAATTGAGAACACTAATTCTGATCCAAACAAGTAACCGCTGTTTCTTTCGCTACTGATTTGCAAAGATCCTGAAACTCGATTCTTACCGCGAAAGGAGAAATTGATCCAAAAATGAGAAGATAGAACAGAGTTGATGTGAACAGATCGATTGAGCAGAGGAGAGGAAGGGAGAAGAAAGTGTAAAAATAAAAAATTGAAACAGTAAACGACAAATAAAGTAAAGTATTATGATGTTATGGAGACGTAATGATGGGATCCGAGAAAGGAAAAAACGAACTTAAACTTGCTCTGCTCCCCTCAAGGTTTTTACCGCTTTGATAGTTACCCAGGAAGAATTACAGACAATCATGTGATCAGATATGACGTGATCTTTCTTTTTTGTATTATCGTGGCTCCCCTAAACTACACGTTCTAAAACCAAGGACCGTGTTACACCTGGCAATTATTTTATTTTATTGACAGACTGAAAATTTGTTTTTGTTTGAATAAAAATATTATATATATTAAGAAAGTAATATTTGTTATCCTATAGATTTTTTTTAATTTGAAATTTATTTCGTATACTCTTATTTTCATAAATTTAATTTTTCTATTTTTAAATTTTAAAATTTAAGTTTAATCTTTAATACTGTTATTTTTTTGTTAAATTTATTAGTATTATATTTTGAAATAAAAAATACACACTTAATAGTAATATAACTAAAAAAAATATTGTAATGAGCTTAAATTTAAGAAAATAAATTTATTAACAGTTAGACTTAAATTTTGAAATTAAAAAAAAGACACTAAATTTTAAAAATAAAATATAAAAATTTAAATTTAAATTTATAAATAATAAAATGACTTATGGGCATATTTTTACCTTTTAAAATTATATAATTAGTTTTTGTAAGAAAATAATATTTTAAAGGAAATGTAATATATTTAAAAGAGGATAATTTTTGAAAAGCGATTTTTTAAATTGTAATATATTTAAAATTTCAATGATATAATTATCCATTCTATATAAATAAATATTTGTTTTATAAAATATTAGATCGTGGTACACTGGTAATGTGATAAAAAACATAATTATTTAATAAATATAGTTATAAAATTGATATAAAAACAAATGAGGTGTTAGTTAAAATATTAAAGTAAAAAATTTAAAATTATAATGTTTTGAGTTTAAATTCATTAAGTGTATATATTTTTATATAAAAAATAAAAAAAACACTCTCGGAATAATATATTAGGATCTAGTGCCCTAAGGGTATTTTATTAATCATTAGTTATTGTAATTTTTGATCAAATTTGTTTAAATAAAATTTTATTATTCATATTAATATCATTTATTCGCTTGTATTTGACCTCAACGGTTTTTGCAAGTACAGAAAATATAAGCAAGTATTAGCTTACTAATTACCTAATATTTAACTAATGTAAAGTTATACATATTTAGAGGATCATAATGCGAGAAGACAATTTGCACTAGTAAGTAATCTAAAAGGTCAATAGTCTGATTAATCGAAATTGAACAAACCAATTAAAGGGTTATTATGTCGTCTATCAAATCTAGATAGGGAGATACCTTGTTTTGAGTATCGAAGTAGATAACTACTGGAATATAGGGACATGATGGGATTATCTAGATTGATAATACATTAGATAGCAACCAAGTCGAATTAATCCTAAATCCGTTTATGGATTAATTCACTAGTGACTTTCATAATATGGCTTATCTTAATTCTTAAAATGACTGACTATGTGTGTATGACTCGAATATTGTATTAAAAGCCTAAGTTCAAATAACTAAAAAGCCAAAAGTTGATGATATAGTTTCATTTACAATAATAGAATTCATAACCCAAGAAAGAGTAAATAATATCCTCTCATTGGCATTACATGGTAAATAAAAAATAACGTGGCTACAGGTTATTTATCTAGAACAAATGATTTAATTACTATTTGTAAGTAATTGGCTTTTTTCATGAACGAATATGTAATAGTTGCCGTGAGATAAAATAGGATTATATTGATAAAACAAATTAGACCCAAAGAGATTTAAAGATATCTTATAAGAGTAGCACACTTATTACATGACAAGGTCATTGGACAAGCACTTATTAAGTTGCTTTCATAATGATATATAATAAAGGAAAGTTCAATCATGATATTTTAATGGAACGACATCATGATTAAATAATATTATAATTAATTGACGAAAAGTCAAAATTTAACTATAAATTATTTAAGCTCTAATTATATATGTCCAATCGGTTCCACCGCTAGCTCGATATAACCTAAAACAGATTGCATGTAGAACCAATAATGTGGAATGAATGAAAACGACGATAAAGAGAAAAAGATCGCATGTATCACTATCCACAGTAAATGTATTTTCTCATTAAGTAAAAAAAAATACTTAAAACTTAAATTAATTTCTTCATATTATTATTTAATTGATTGCAATTAAATATTGAAGTTAAAAGTGATAATTAAATTAATTAGTCATCATAATTTTATTAATTTGGATAATTAAATATATTTCATCATAGATTATAATATAGTAAAGTTGCTATGGCTTTAATAAAATTAGAATTGAGTTGAGAAAATAATTTAATTGGGTAAATTAATTAATAAATAATATTTTGGGAAGCAGAAAAATAGTTATTAAGTTGGCTAAATTATATGTGTTGGTTAAAATTCCAAATAATACATATAATTGCATCTAGCACACGAGATGGTCCTAGAGCACATCCTAGGTGATAGGGGTGACAAACCTTAGTGTCCATTAAGGCATGCCACATCTCCTAGTATTCTCAGTTTCGAAATTTGTATTTTCTATTTAAATATTATTATTTAATTACCTCTTATTCAAGTAAAATTTTTGTACCTTTTTCCTATAAATAGGAATTATGAAATGACCTAAAACACACTAGACATGACAATTGAGCATCATTGCTCTGTCAAAAAATTGCGACAATTTATTTACAGAATATATTTTATTTTCTACTAAGATTAAATTTTTTTCATTTTTCATAGAGAAAAATTAACTTCCCACTAATAGTAAATCAAAATTTTCATTTTGTGTATTATGTTCGTATAGTTTGAACCCACACTCAAAACAAGTTGGGGTTTAAGGATAGTGGAGAAGATTGTTTTCTAGAAAACTAAGAAACATCTTAGACCACTCAAAGCACGAGTAATAATTCGGTTAAGGGTTTATTATTAAAATATATCACAAGGCTTGACTTAAAGGAAAAAAATTAAACTTTTGATGTGCAACGTTTATTGTTTTCTAAATCAATTTTTCTAATATAATAATTTACATTGCACGTAAATAATATTTTAGTAATATTATCCAACTAAATCGATGCTTGGTCGGCTCGTAATACTAGCTTTATTAGAAGTTTAATATATAGTATAAATGTTGTTGAGTTAATATAACTTTAACTCATGAAATCTACCTAATTCAATCAAAGATTTTATATTAATATAGATATTTATTTTATAAACATGAAGCTTTTTTTTATTTATCAATTTAATGACTGGATTGATGTAACTTGTAATTACAAGTCCAAGACTTGATATTAGCATAGATATATAATAGAATTATTGATTAATATTTCAGTTTGTATTTAATGTAATAATAGTCTATAAATTCATTAGGTATCATTCAACATGTGCTATCATCAATAAATTAATAAATAATATAAAAATCATAAAAATAAATATAATAATTTATATTATTTTTAAATCTCTAATTGAGTTGGTGTCATAAACCAACCATATACTAATTTTATTAAAAAATTACAAAAAATGTTCTTTCGTTTTTAAAATAAGTTATATATTATTTGAAGGTAATTTAATCTATTTTATAAAAACAATTAAAAGTTTACATATAATAGAATTTGAACGCATACTTTTACAATAATAAAACCATAATTTTACCACTAACTTAGAGCTTTATTTTAATATAATATATACATTTTAATTTTTTATGCATATTTTATTACCTCTATAAATTATATATATATATATATATATATATATGATAATAGTATTAATTGAGTTGGTGTTACAAGTTAACTTACACCGATTCAAGATTGATGACAATATCGTGATAAACAATTGTGGTGCATTTAGTATTTTTAATATAATGTATTTACATGTTTAAATTTAATTTTACTCGTAATTTAATCTATTGTTTTATTTTAATATTGTATATATACTTCATGTGTTATTATTAATTAATTTCTAAGCATGCATATTATTATTTATTGTATGTCATTTTTAAATATATTTTATATTTTAAATACATAATTTTTCTCAGATGTATTTTCAATATGTGTCATCTTATATTTTATTATAATTATATATATATATTTTAATAATTGAAATAGAGAAATAAAATTATTTAAAATTAAACTCAAACTTTCATCCTTATAACACGATACTCTTGCTATTAAAATGAAAAATTGATAGGTTCAATATGTTATACAAAACGTGAGATACATGTAGATATAACACAAACACACATTCTTCTTAAAATTGAATTGAACTGTAGCATGACAAGCAAAAATAATTTAAACATGACAAACATACATGAAGGTATCAAAACATATATAAAACAAATAATTAATTTTATACATAAATTTATAATATTCTAAAAATACAAATGCGACATGATGAAAAATAATATGAGGGGTGTTTAAATTTCGATTAAAATTAAATTAACCGACCGAATTGATCTAATTCGATTAATCGATCAGTAGTTGAATTTAATTCGATCGGAGGTCGATTAATAGATTTTTAGAATTTCAGTTATCGATTAATTCAGTTCGAAATCGAATAATTAACTGAATTAACTAAACTTAATAATTAATATTATGTGTTAATTTCAAGACTTATGTAGTGTTTCAAGACATGAAATTTCGTTAATTCGGTTAATTTTCAAGACAAAAACATATATTTCGATTAATTTCAATGTATTATTTTGATATGTTTTGTACTTATTTTAACTAAAAGGCAAAAATATAAATTTTAGTTAACCGAATTAACTAGAATATTTCAATTCGGTTAATTTTTTGAAAAAATTTAATTCAAGTAATAATTAAAAGATTATACAATTTAATTAATTTAACTAATACTAATTCAATTAATACTAATTAGGTTCAATTATTAACCGAACTGACTGTTTGAAGATACCTATGTAGCATTAATATGTAGATTTTAAATTTCAAATATAAAATAATATACAAAAGTACTTCAAATTTTCCATATAGACATTGCTTAGGTGGCGCTAAATCTATAAAATTTCTAGTTGAAGCCTCACAACTTGCCTGAATATAGACATACACGTATTTGGGGATTACTTTTATAGGTCCGTATGGATAAGATATCCCTGAAATCCAAGTGTCCTTTAATGAATATCAATTATTTATACATTATTTGAGTCCAATAATTACATGTTTGATTTGACCTATGGTTGAATATGTAGGAATATATGATAATTAGAATCCTAGTATAGTTCCTACCATACTTCCCATTGGTTAATTATTTTGAGGTTAAATTATAGAGTAAATATTAAATAATTAAAATAATTTAAGAATTCAATTTTTTATTTTTAAATTTAAAATTTAAAAATAATTATTATCACTATTATATTATACAATTAATTTTATTAATATGACATTTTGAAATAAAAAATTTATTTACTTATAGCCATGTAACAAAAAAGAAAACAATAAAATAAACTTGAATTTAACAATTTATTTTAACAGTGTTTACAACTCTTAAAGTTATATCAACATTTTATCAAATAAAGTACCTAGGCTAATCAAGGACATTGTAAAAGTTGGGGTACTAAATTATATAAAAATGTTGATGTCTAAAGAATAGATCTTAAATTTCAATGTAGCACATAGATCAAAAATTAAAATTTGACCATTGTTATATAATCTTAAAATTGAGGGCAACATAGAGACCAAAATTGAAAATTTACAATGTAAAAAATGAAAAAAAGAAAGTGACCCATTTTATATAAGTGAGGATAACATAGGGACCAAAGTTGGCATTTTACCATTTTTAGATAGGTATATAAAATATTATCAATGTAAGGCCCAATTTTTTTCGGGGCCCAAAGCAAATAAAAGGCCCAAAATTGCAATCCAAAAACACAGCCAACAAAATCCAAATAGAAGAGAAATAAAAAAGAAGAAACCCTAGCAGTGGAGTAGCGCCGCAACCCTCACAACAGCCTCCGTGCCATGCGCTCCCACGCCACTGAGCCACGTCCACCACGTTCGTGAGAGGAGTCCCTCTCCAGCACGTCTCTGCAAAAGAGAAAAGCGGTTGTAAATAATAGGCTATAAAAGCCGAGATAAAAATCTGTAAAAGGGAGATTAGGGTTTTTTGGAGAGAAAAAAAAAAACAAACAACATAATGACAAATTAATCGTAAATACAGAAAAAGCAAAGGTTTTTTTTCTTTTCGTTTTGTTTTTTTCCTTTTCGAATCGACTTTTGAGGTTTTTTAAAAAAATAAATAGGGTTTCAAAAAAAAACCTACTTTTTTCGATTAAGCCATGAGTGAGCGGTGGCCATGGTGGCTTTAAGACAATGGTTTACGGCCGGACGATGGCGGCGTCCTATCGGTGGGAGAGGGAGAGAGAGTTTTGAGAGAGTTTGTTTGGTTTTTTTTGAGAAAGAAGGAAATGATTTTTTAAGGAAAATTTTGTTTTATAGAAGAGCTAAGCAAGGCCGTTTGAGCATCAGGGTCGAGGCCAAAAGCGATGTCGTTTTGGCCTCGACCATGACGACCAGCATGGGGGCTAAGATCCGCGTGTTTTACTTTGGAGGGGCTAATTGCGCGTTTAGCCCCTCCGCTTTTTTGAGGTTTCATAATCGGTTTTTATTCTCGATTATGGCCCAATAATTTTTCCGCTTTCAATTAAGTCCTCGCTTTAAACGCCTGCTTCAAAGAGGAGGTTATTGTTGTTTTGGCCCCTAGGTTTCTCGCGTGTTGCAATTCGCCCCTAATCCTTCTATTTTCTTTAAAATTACCCCAGTTTTTATTTTTAGCTTAATTTAGTCCTTTTCTTATTTTCTTTTGTTTATTATTTTATTCTTGTCATTTTTTATCATTTTAGTGTTATTTTTACTATTTATATATATATATATATTATTATATTTAATATTTTTATTATTACTGTTTTATTAACACTATTATTATCTTATTTTCTTATTATTTATTATTATTTATTATTATTATTATTATTATATACATATTATTATGACTATGATTATATTTATTATTAGTATTATATTTGTTATTATTATTAGTACTCTTATTACTTTTATTATTTACATTGTTGTTTTAGTATTCCTATTATTTTCGTTCTTGCCAAACTTATTTTGATTTTCTTTTCGTTCTTGCCAAAATTATTTTGATTTTCTTTCTTTTATTATTACTATTTCATTTAGTATTATTATTATTTTTATTATTAATATTATTTTTATTTTAAACCTATTATTACTAGCTTTATTATTAATATTGTTTTATGTTAAACTTTTTTCCTTTGTTATTATTATTATTATTATTACTATTATTATTATTATTACCGCTAGTTTTATTTATCACATATTTTTTATTATAATATTATGGTGTATTTTCCCCTTTTGTGTTCATTATTGTCATTCCTATCAATTGTGTCTACATCTCCACGTATTTATTTTTTTTCCCTTTTTTTCAAAAAGCTTAAAAAATATTTCACGAAGGCAATTTTGTGTGTTTGGAAGTTCAGGAAATCGTGCCCAATCGTGCTGGGTTTCGATTTTTCGTTCGTCTAGATCACTAAATATCCTTCAAAGATCTTGATCATATTTTTGAAAATAAGGCAATGTTTCGTGTTTGGAAGTTCAAGAAATTCGTGCCCAATCGTGCTGGGTTTCGATTTTACATTCATCTAAACAACGAGATATCCTTCATGATTTTTTATCATATTTCTTAAATAAGGGCAATATTTCATGTTTGGAAATCCAAAGAATTGTACCCAATCGTCTTGGGTTTCGGTTTTAGTTTAGCCAAATATTGAAATACCCTTTTCAAATTGGCGCTACATGTATTTTGGAAATTGTAAAATGATCTTGGGATCGAAAGTTTGAAGCATCGTGTCCTATCGTCTTTGGACATGATCTCTCAACTTTTGAACAAGAGAGTTTTGATATCCAATCTGAGTCATCCAAACATTTTCCATACTTTAAAATATTTTTAATTTTCGATATTAAGGACATTAATCAATCAATACGGTACCAATTTTGGGCGTTGCGGGTGCTAACCTTCCTCGTGCGTAATCAATTCTTGCCTATTTTCTTAAAATTAAGTAGACCAAAATGTTTTATAAGTGGCCCAATCACACTTCAAAAAGATTGGTGGCGACTCGCTTTTCTTTTTAAAGTCGGCCCGCTTTTCCAAACAAAAAATGGTTTCGACGACTTGGCGACTCAATCTGGGGACCATAAGAGAGTCAAGTCAGTAAAATTGGTTGATTAATGTCCTTTTATTGAAAATAAATTTTTCGTTTTTCTATTTGCATGAGTTTGTGTCGTCAAATATTTGTTTTGGGTTTGAAACACATAAGATACCTCTGCATTCATGTTACATGACCGTTGTGGTCACATCCTTTAAGTGGGAGCGAAACTATGCCTTCGTGAGGTTTTCACCTCCGCATGGGCTAGGGACCGCTTAGGGATACATCCGTACTTATGGTTCCGTGAGGTTTTCACTCCGCATGGCCATAGGGAAATGTATTCCCCTGAACCGAACTCGATCTATATGAGCCTATAATGGGTGAGGATTGAGGAATCTGCTGGTTCAGGTACCCTTTTCTTTCTTTAGTACCAAACCACATATAGTGAACCTTAAGAGCCCACCCTAGGTAGAGCCATGCTAAACCTTAGTGGCTACCGATGTAGTGGTTAGACATTTTTTCACTTGCTTTGGTTACTTTTATGTGATACTAACTTGTTTTATTTTGGTCATATTTGCATGTCATTTCATACTTAAAAGGCGTCGATTCTGCTTTTAATTACTCGGTTAGAATACTTGTTATGGGGACTGATTTCTTGATAAAGTAGAGGATAATACTGTAGTGAGTATATGGTCAGAGAAGACACAGCTTGAGAAGGGGGATAGCCTAACTGAAGGCTACACATCAGAATTATTGGACTTCACTCGCATCAGTGTGACGCAGAATGAGCTCCAAGAACTAAGAGATATATGGGCTGGTTGGGATGAAGTAACTAGGCAACTGTTCTACATTAATTATGGTGATCTACCTTACTTACTCGACATCAGAGTGGACAAGCACTTGTTTCGGGCTATGACTCAATATTGGAATCCCGCTTATAGCTGTTTTACGTTTGGGAAAGTAGACTTGGTGCCTACCGTGAAGGAATATACGGCTTTGCTTCGCAGTCAAAGGGCTCGGGTCGACAAGATTTATTTCAGGGCCGCTAATGCACCGACTTTTGTAAAGAAGCTGATGAGTATCACTGGGATGAGCGAACAGTGGGTCATGGCACGAATTCAACAGAAGGGTGAAGGGAAATGCATTCCTTGGGTAAGCTTGAGGGACCTGATGGTGGCCCACCCGGATGTGAAGAGAAAAGTCGACATTTTTGCCTTAAGTATCTATGGTTTGGTAATTTTTCCCAAGGCTTTGAGGCATGTAGACGAAGCGATTATTGATTTGTTCGATCGTCTTGACAAAGAGGTTACTGGCAGTACCAATGATTCTCGCCAAACATTTAGATCTTTGAACTCGTCTTGAGAGCGGTGAGGGAGATTCATGGGATGCGCATAACTATTGTTGGGGTGGTTCCATAGCCATTTCGGAAAGTAGATAGAAATTTTTGTCGGTCTTTTTGTAAATTACTCCCCATTAAAGGAGTTGGCCACCGCGCTTAGGAGAGATGACATATCGAAGAGAAGCTGGATCGCTTCTTCGAATCTTCGGAAAAGGACATGGAATGGAGAGCTCCTTGGTTCGTTCCCGATGAAATCCTCTACCGGTGTGGGAGTTATGATTGGGTTCCTCTGTTAGGAATCTGGGGAGCTGTTGGGTATGCTCCTTTGCTCGTGCTAAGGCAATACCAATCGAGACAGTTTATACCGGTAACGCATGGGTTAGCTCAGTTTAAATTCTCGTATAGTGGGAATAATTATAAGAAAAGAGTTCGAGAAATTTTTGATGCACGGAAGCAGATTCACCGAATGAAAAGAGTTGTTATAAATCCAATGGTAACTCTCGAATATAACACATGGCGGAGCAGGAGAGTGAACGACAATATCCCTCAGCCAAAGCATGTGATCTTGCTTCGATCGATAGAAGAATACCGCAAGTAGTCCATTCGAGTTGGAGATCATGAAGCGGGACTTTGAAAGTAAAAATTCAGAGTTAGGGAAAAAGATAGAACAACTGGAAGGGGAAAAAATGAATCTGATGTTAGATATTGATATCCAGAAATCAGAGGTTAAGAAGCTAAGGAAAGGAAAAAGGAAGGCCGAAGAAGATTTGGATAGTTTGAAGACCGACTACAAGAAGTTGCATACATCGATGAGGACTGCTGGGCTGGGTAAAACCTCAGAACAATGGCGTCAAGAAGTTCAGGAAGAGAAGACCAAAGTCGACCAGTGGAAGAAGAGATTTCATAGGGTTCAAGCACAAAAGGATGCCCTGAAAAAGACGACGGGGGAGAGCCAAAGCGAAAATAAGATGCTAAGGGCTCGAGTACCAGAATTAGAGAAGGCATTGAGTCAAAGTCACAACTCTACGGCGAAGTTGGAATCAAGCCTAGGCCAGATTGAAGAATTGAAGGGAAAGGTGGTGGAACTCAAAACAGTGCTGCAAAACAGTGAGCTCCGGATCCAACTATTAGAGGCAGGTAACCAGCGAGGGAAAGAACAACTTCAACAATCTCAGAACCAAGTCAGAGAAAGAGACTACCTTATGGGTGAAGCTGTGGTTCAGATACGAGAGGTGGCCGATCATCTACAAACCCTAGCAGTTCAGGCTGATGTGTTAAGTATATTTTATGAGTCAAAGTCAGACCAGGGTCGAGAGCTAGCCTCACTTCTTGAGAAAGTTAAAACTTTGGGCATAAGGGCTAGGTCGTATATGTGGCTCTGTTTTATGTAAAGGATTTTGTCTTTTTCAATGAGTATTCTAAAAGAAATTAGATCAGAATCGACTCTTTTTATTTTTGCATTCATTTATTTGCATTACATTTCATGCATTGGCATTGCATCACAACATTTGCATTAAATATTATAAGACAACCCTATTAACTAGAGGTCATACTATAGTTATCCTGGAACACCGCTATTACACTCGAAAAGAGACGAGAGTAATGGATCAAAGGATAGAAAAGTTAGAGCAGATGCAAAAGAGATGCAAGACCAACTGCGAGGCTCGGATGCAAGAGCGATTAGCCAAGATCCAACAGATATGAGGGATCAAATGTCGGAATCCAGAGAAGCATGATGAGCCGCCTAACATGCTTATTGACCCAGGGCACTGAAGCGGAAAAAGGCCTATGGGCGTCTGGGAGAAGATAATGAAGATTTTACTTGCCCTCCGGGCCTGGCCCCGACAAGTTCCCAAGTGCAACCACCAAGAGTGTCGGTCAATATCAAGCCTCAGCACCAATCCGGTGCTCCGGCACTGGTAAATTTCCCCGCGGGCTCGAGCTCTAACCCCAAGTCAATCTGGTAAAACCAATGGTCCCAGACTTCGATGAGGCGGCAGAAGGGAAAAAGTAAAAGCAGAGCTTCCAAAAGAGTTCGAGGATCGATGCAAATGGCTGGAAGAGAAGTTTCGAGCATTGGAAAGTGCTGATCACCAATGCGAAGTGGATGCTAAGAAGCTGAGTCTAGTCCCAGATTTAGTACTTCCTCCAAAGTTCAAGATGCCAGAATTCAAAAAGTACATCGGGACTAGCTGCCCTGAGGCCCATATTACGATGTTCTGTCGGAGAATGACAGGATATGTCAACAATGACCAGTTGTTGATCCATTGCTTTTAGGATAGTCTGATTGGGTCAGAAGAAATGGTACAACCAATTGAGTTGTACCCAAGTCAAATCGTAGAGAGATTTGGCGAAGCTTTCCTCAAATATTACTACCATGTGACCGATATAGCACCGACAGGATCACATTGCAAAACATGGAGAAAAGCCAAGTGAAAGCTTGAAAAATGCACGCCCAAAGATGGAGGGAGGTCATTACGCAGTCCAAACCACCATTACTAGAAAAGGAAATGACCATGCTCTTCATCAATACCACAAGGCACCGTTCATTAACCACATGTTGGGAGGCACGACTAAGAGTTTCATGACATGGTGATGTCAAAGAGATGATAGAGAACGAATCAGTGTGGGAAGATAGAGGCCGAGAGAGCGCAAGAAGAGCAAAGGTCAAGAAAAGAGAAGTCAAGTAGGAAATGTAAGCTCGGGTTATCCTAAACCCATTACTATTACCAGTAGAGAGTCAGAATGGGCCAAGAGGCTCACCAAGACAAGAGCCCAACACGAGACAGAGGACTGAGAGATTCCAATTTACTCCTATACCGATGATGTATAAGGAGTTGTATAAGACTTTATTCGATGCGCATGTCGTGTCTCTATTTTACTTGAAGTCACGCAACCTCCATATCCTAAGTGGTATGACACAAACGCCAAAGGTGTAGTACCATGCGGATCTAGTGGGTCACTCGATGAGAACTACACTTCATTCAAAAGACTAGTCGAGCGACTTATCAAGGCGGGGGTCGTAGACTTCAAAGACCCACCTGGTGAAGGAAATCTGTTACCCAGTCATGCTGATAATGGGGTAAACGCGATAGTTGAAAACAGGGGGAGGAGGTTCAAACAGGAGATTGCTGAGGTCAGAACCCCGTTGAGAATGGTTTGGAAAGAAATGCAGAAGGTTGGGCTAGTTCTGCAAGAGAATGTGAGCAGATCTCCAGATACAAGGAACTACTGTGAGTTCCATGACAAGGAAGGCCATGAAATCCAGCAATGTAACGAATTTAGAGCCCTAGTACAAGGGCTAATGGATAATAAAGAGCTGGAGTTCTTTGACTTGGTGGAAAGAGAGGATGTATGTTCCACAGAAGGAGGGTCAGCAGAAAGGATCCTTAAAGTCAATCGCCCACGTGTGATTATCACGCGGCCAGGGATCAATGAGGCCGGAGTGAAGGTGGCACCGAGGGTCGTAATCAGAAAACCTGTAATCTTGCCTTCTACGAATACACCGAAGATTGTAATTCAGAAACCGGTGACTTTTCCTTATAAAGATGACAAGAGGGTACCTTGGAATTACAATTGCACTATGACAGTTCTCGAGAAAAAGAATTCGGCCAACATACCCGACCCAGAAGCGGAGTCCTCTATGACAAGAAGGGGAGATGAGAAGACAGGACCACTTGTTAATAAACCAGTAACAGAGGATGAGGCCGGGGAGTTCTTGAAGTTCCTGAAGCACAGTGAGTACAGTGTGGTGAAACAGTTACACAAGTAGTCGACACGCACATCGGTATTGACTTTACTGCTAAACTCAGAGGGACACCGTAGTGCGTTAATGAAAGCATTGAAACAGATTTATGTTGCTGATGACATTTTGGTAAACAAACTAGACCGTCTCGTAAATAATATAAGCGCAGATAATTTTATCTCGTTCAGTGATGACGAAATACCGCCGGGGGGCAGGGGATCTACCAAGGCTTTGCACATCACTACCCGATGCAAAGGGTATACACTGCCAGGGGTACTAATTGACAATGGCTCAAGATCGAATGTTTTGCCCTGCTACACCGGACAAAGTTACTGTAGCACTCTCACATGAAAACGTGCAAAATATAGTGAGAGCATTCGATGGCACCGAGAGAAGTAATGGGGAGGATCGAGATACCCTCCTAATTGGGCCAAATACGTACGAGGTAGATTTCCTTGTGATGAGCATCAAGCCTTCTTATAATTGCTTATTGGAAAGGCCGTGGATCTACTCAGCGGGAGCTGTACCATCGTCATTGCACCAAAAGTTAAAATTAGTAACAAAGGACCGGTTGATAACCATAAATGCAGAGGAGGATATCATCGCGTCCGTTACTAGTGATGCACCGTACATAGAGAATGATGCGGAAGCCATAGAGTGCTCCTTCAGGTCATTAGAGTTTGTAAATGTGACTTTTATAAGTGAAGGAAGCAAGATCCCAGTGCCCAAACTCTCTGAAGCAACGAGGATGGGCCTACAGTTGACAATGGGAAAAGGAGCAATGCCCGGAAGGGGACTTGGGAAATATCTCCGTGGTCGGTCAGTGCGCTGTGCTAGTTGACAAGCAGGATCGCTTTGGTCTAGGGTATAGACCAGATACCAGACAGAGAAAGGAGGAGCTGGAGAGGAAACGTGAAAGACGAAGGGCACGATTGAATGGTGCTGAGATTGAGTGGGGTTCAATGACCTTTCCCATTTATCTAATTCATTCGTGTCGAGGGATTATCCATTCGTGATGCGGAGGTCATGAATGAGAAACAACAAGACATGATGAGAAGTTTGAACATCAACACTGTGTCTGAAGGAAGTTCGAGGAGAGGAAACTTGGCGGGTATTCGCCCTTACGAGCCTGGAAGTGTTCTGGACAATTGAACTGCGGAAGAAATTCACGTAGTTTTAGGAATAAAAGCAGTAATGTTCAAAACACACTTGTTGTTTCAAGCCTAGGAACAATAAGATTTTTTTGTGAAATAGGCATGTTCACGCATCATTATTTTCAATGAGAAGTGCATTTTTCTTTCCATTTCGCGTAATTATTCTTCTACTTCCGTTCCACTCCATTCATAATCATAACACATAAATAATTCGTCCTTAAATTCATTGTCATTGAATATTCTTTTATACCTACCATAGGTCCCCAGATATCGATGTCATGAGTGACACTACTATGAACTCAGAATTCCCTTATGAGCAAGACACGTGCCCAGAGGGACCTCAGGACTTTGCAGATGACGAAGATTATGATTTATCCCCGAATTTGTTAAGGATGGTAGAACAGGAGGAGAAGCCGATTTTACCTCACGAAGAGACAATTGAAAATGTACTTCTAGAGGATGGGAAAGAAGTGAAAATCGGTACTGCATAACCCATGAGATAAGGCAGACCTCATTAGACTTCGCTAGAGTTCAAAGATGTCTTCGCGTGGTCATATCAAGACATGCCAGGTTGAGTCTTGATGTTGCAGACAATCGTATCCCCATAAAAGGAGAATGTGTCGGTCCAACAAAAGCTTCAAGAATGAGACCCGATGTCACAAGAAAGATAAGAGAAGAAGTCAAGTAATTTGATCTTTGGGTTCTTACGGTAGTAAATTACTCGAATGGGTAGCCAACGTGATTCCCGTCCCCAAAAGGATGGAAAAGTCCGGATGTGTGTCGATTATGGGGACCTAAATAAGGCCAGCCCGAAAGACAACTTCCCACTACCTCACATTAACACTTTAGTGGATAACACGATGGGGATTTCATTTTTCTCCTTCATGGATGGTTTTTCGATACAATCAAATAAAGATGCATTCGAAGACATGGTAAAGACCACCTTCATAACCTTATGGGGGACTTTTTGTTACCAAGTGATGCCATTTGGGTTAAAGAATGCGGGAGCAACATACCAAAGGGCTATGGTAACCTTGTTCCATGACATGATGCATAAGGAGATTGAGGTCTACGTCGACGACATGATCGCAAAGTCTCGAATCGGAAGGGGAGCATGTGCAAGTATTGAGGAAGTCGTTCTCGAGATTGAGAAATTTCAATTTGAAGCTCAATCCAATTAAATGTACCTTCGGGCTCGATCGAGGAAGCTATTGGGTTTCGTGGTCGCAAAAGGAATCAAGTAGATCCAGATAAAGTCAAGGCCGTACAAAATTACCTCCGCCACACTCGGAAGGAAGTCCGAGGTTTTTAGGAGATTGAATTACATCGCTCGGTTTATTTCACAATTGATGAGAAATGTGATCCAATATTCCGTCTTCTTAAGAAGCACAATCCAGGCATTTGTGATGATGAATGCGGAGGCGTTTGACAAGATTAAATAATATTTGTCCAACACCCTAGTATTAATGCCTCCATCCGATAGACCCTTGATTTTGTATCCGATGTGTTCGATAACTCAATGGGATGTGCTAGGCCAACACGATGAGACAGGGGAGGAAAGAAAGAGCGATATATTACCTCGAAGAAATTCACCGAGTGTGAAATGAGATACTCTCAATTGAGAAATTGTGTTGTGCATTGGTCCGGACAACTCGAAGGTTGAGGCGTTACATGTTGTACCACACGACTTGGTTAATCTTGAAATTAGACCTCCGAAATACATGATGGAGTCGATGCCTGAATGGAAGAATGGCCCGATGGCAAATTTTGCTCTCCGAATTTGACATTGTCTATGTGAACCAGAAGGCGGTGAAGGGGAGTGCAATAGCAGATTTCTTAGCCAGCAGGGAACTAGATGATTATGAGCCCCTTAATTTCGATTTTCCCAATGAGGAGTTGATGTTTGTAGCGGCGACTGAGGAAGGTATCCTAGAAGATCACCCTTGGAAGATGAACTTCGATGGAGCGTCAAATGCCGTTGGTAATAGAATTGGGGCGGTCCTGGTATCCCCAAATAGAGAATACTATCCATTCACTTGCAAGTTGGACTTCAATTGCACAAACAATATGGCAGAATATGAAGCGTGTATCATGGGGATTCGAGCAGCCATAGACCACAAAGTTGAGGTGCTAGAGGTATACGGAGACTCTGCCCTTGTCATATATCAGCTCAAAGGAGAATGGGAAACAAGAGATCCCAAACTGATCAGCTATCGAAAGTTAGTCTTGGAACTAATTGAGGAGTTTGATGATATCACATTCTTTTACCTCCCGCGTGATGAAAACCAGATGGCTGATGCTTTGGCCACTCTAGCTTCTATGATCAAAGTGAATGAGCAGGAGGGTATGAAGCCCATTCAAATGAGTATTTGCGAGGCTCCGACTCATTGTTTCAGTATTGACGAAGAGGAAGAGAGAGATGATCATCCTTGGTACCATGATATTCTGCAATATGTGAAAAGACGTGAATATTCGATCAAGCGGTGAAAATGATAAGAAAACATTGAGAAGACTTGCCGGTGACTACGTCCCTAGATGGAGAGATCCAGTATAAAAGAGGAGGGATCAAGTGTTGCTCGATGTGTGGATCTTGTTGAAGCTAGAAAATCTGGAAGAAGTCCATGAGGGTGTCTCATGGAACACATGCCAATGGGTTTACGATGGCTAGGCAAATCATGAGATTTGGGTATTCTTGGTCCACGATGGAAGGAGATCGCATCCGTTATGCCAAGAAGTGCCATTAGTGTCGGTTTATGGAGACAAGATCCATGTGCCTCCTTCACCTCTTCATGTTATGACTTCTCCATGGCCTTTCTCAATGTGAGGCATGGATGTCATTGGGCCGATCTCACCGAAAGCTTCTAATGGACATCGTTTCATCTTCGTGGTCATTGATTACTTCACCAAATGGGTAGAGGCAGCTTCATATGCCAATATCACGAAGACGGCAGTTAGCAAGTTTCTGAAGAAGGAGATCATATGTCACTACGGTATGCCAGAAAGGATCGTGTCTGACAATGCACTAATCTTGAACAATAAAGCGATAGCGGAGGTCTGCAGTCAGTTCAACATTAAGCATCATAACTCGTCGCCATATCGCCCGAAAATGAATGGAGCAGTTGAGGCGGCTAATAAAAATATCAAGAGAATTGTGGGGAAAATGGTTGAGACCTACAAGGACTGGCATGAAAAGTTATCGCTTGCCCTCTACGCGTATCGAACATCGGTTAGAACCTCTACCGGGGCAACTCCTTTCTCGTTGGTTTATGGGATGGAGGCAGTTTTACCTATTGAAGTTGAGATCCCTTCACTCCGGGTTTTGTCAGAGATGAAGTTGGACGAAGCAGAATAGGTTCAATCTCGATATGATCAACTGAATCTAATTGAGGAAAAGAGGCTAAGAGCTATTCGCCATGGGCAATTGTACCAGAAACGGATGATGCGAGCTTACAATAAGAAAGCCCGCCCCAGAGTATTCCATGAAGGAGACTTGGTGTTGAAACAGATTCTCCCTATGCAAAAGGACTTCAGGGGAAAGTGAATGCCTAATTGGGAAGGACCCTATGTTGTAAAGAAGGCCTTTTCTGGAGGAGCTTTGATACTAGCCGAGATGGACGGCAAAAGTCTGCCAAATCCGATTAACGCAGACTCAATCAAGAAGTACTTCGCTTGAAAGTGGACCAAGATGAAAACCCACAAAGGGGCATCTTGAGTTCAAAAAAAAAAGGGAGAGGCCAAAGCGAAAACCCGCAAAGGGCGTTTTGAGACCAAAGGGGCTTTGAGTTGAAAACCCAAAAAAAGGGCGACTCAAAGTATGATCAACTTGTGAGGGGCATACAGAGTGGTTCCATTATACTTGAATTAACAATGAGGAGATATGTTACGTCTTGGGGCATCTACAAAGTACCATGGATCTTCTAGACACATGTTGAACTCAGAGTGGTCTTCAAGAAGTACATACAAAAAAGCTCAGACCGTGATATCTGGGGCATCAATACCATTCTTGTTCATATTGCACCCTAATGGAATTTGTTTTCCTTGTTCAACCCATTTTTCACGGGTTTTTATCCGAATAAATTTCAGTTTTATTCATTTCTATAGTATTGTTTCAAGCATTTTTTCTTTGAAATAATGATTACTGAACTAATAATACTTTCACAAAAGAAGTTTTATGCACTACTCTGAAAGTTTCTAAAAAATACAAGAATCAAAGCAGGATAATTTTTAGAACTAACCAGCTTAAAAGGGCTTAGAGACTTGAGATAAGGGTTTAGCGGTGGCGACATCTTTGGATTAGTTGTTAGAGGTATCACCGAATGAGAAGACATACGTCAGGGGTCACCTTAATAAGTAGCAAGCAATAACAGCCCAAATGTTAAAAATGGATCATTCTCATGATATTTTGCTTCCATTCATAACATTCATGATACATATGGTTAGGAACATCTTTCATGACATCCTAATCATTTGACATATGCATAGACCCCATGAAATCACTTCTACAGGTAGGTTCCTCAGAGGACAATGTAGCAAGGTTAATGGGAGTTACAGAGGAGTAGAGCAGATCGAAGATACAAGTCTTATCTCCACTGAGCAGGAGTGGAACAGACTAAAAATAGTAGATCCTATCTCCACTGAGCAAGAGTGGAGCGGATTGAAGATAACAGATCTTATCTCTACTGAGTAGGAGTAGAGCAGATCGAAGATACAAGTCTTATCTCTACTGAGCAGGAGTGGAGCGGACTAAAGATAGTAGATCCTATCTCCACTGAGCAGGAGTGGAGCGGATTGAAGGCAACAGATCTTATCTCTACTGAGCAGGAGTAGAGCAGATCGAAGATAAGTCTTATCTCCACTGAGCAGGAGTGGAGCAGACTAAAGATAGTAGATCCTATCTCCACTGAGCAGGAGTGGAGCGGATTGAAGGCAGCAGATCTTATCTCTCTGGCGAGGTAGAGCGGATCGAAGATAAGTCTTATCTCCACCGGCGAGTGGAGCAGACTAAAATAGTAGATCCTATCTCCACCGAGGTGGTGGGCGGATTGAAGCAGCAGATCTTATCTCTCTGGGCGAGGAGTAAGCGGATCGAAGATTGAAGCCTTATCTCCACCGGCGAGAGTGGAGTAGGCTAAAGATAGTAGATCCTATCTTCACTGGCGAGAGTGGGCGGATTGAAGCAGATCTTATCTCTACGGCGAGGTAGTAGAAGCGGATCGAAGAAGCCTTATCTCCACCGGCGAGGTGGGCGAGCTAAAGATAGTAGATCCTATCTCCACCGAAAGGTGAGGTGGGCGGATTGAAGATAACAGATCTTATCTCTACCGGCGGGGTGAGTAGAGCGGATCGAAAAATTAAAGCCTTATCTTCACCGGCGAGGTGGGGAGCGAGTTAAAGATAGTAGATCCTATCTCCACCGGCGAGGTGGAGCGGATTGAAGATAACAGATCTTATCTCTACTGGCGAGGTAAGCGGTCGAAGATCAAGCCTTATCTCCACCGAGCGGAGTGGGCGAGGCTAAAACAGATGAATCCTATCTCCACCGAAAGAGAGTGGGCGGATAGAAACAACAGATCTTATCTCTACTGGCGAGAGTAGAGCGGATCGAAGATTATAGCCTTATCTCCACCGAGCGAGAGTGGAGCGGATTGAAGATAACAGATCTTATCTCTCTGAAAGGAGTAGAGCAAATCGAAGATCAAGCCTTATCTCCACCGGCGAGAGGAGCGGGCTAAAGATAGCGATTGAAACAAAACTTCCACACCTCGGAATGCGTGGGTGGAATAAAGCTACCTGGAAAAAGGAAGCATCAGGAAGTCAAGATTGAACAAGCTAGGGCAAAATTGGTCCTTTAAAGTCTTTGCTCTATTCTCGTTGCACGACAATGAGCAAAGAGGGGCAGCTGTAAGGCCCAATTTTTTTCGGGGCCCAAAGCAAATAAAAGGCCCAAAATTACAATCCAAAAACACAGCCAACAAAATCCAAATAGAACAGAAATAAAAAAGAAGAAACCCTAGCAGTGGAGTAGCGCCGCAACCCTCACAACAGCCTCCGTGCCATGCGCTCCCACGCCACTGAGCCACGTCCACCACGTTCGTGAGAGGAGTCCCTCTCCAGCACGTCTCTGCAAAAGAGAAAAGCGGTTGTAAATAATAGGCTATAAAAGCCGAGATAAAAATCTGTAAAAGGGGCGATTAGGGTTTTTCTTGGGAGAGAAAAAAAAGAAAAACAAACACTGTAACAGCAAACAGTTCAGAAATACAGAGAAAAAGTAAAGTTTTTTCTTTTTCGTTTTTCTTTTCCTTTTTGAATCGACTTTTGAGGTTTTTTAAGAAAATAAATAGGGTTTCAAAAAAACCTACTTTTTCCAGATTAAACCACAGTGAGCGGTGGCAATGATATGACACAATGATCCGACGACCGGACGATGGTAACGTCCCATCGGTGGGAGAGGGAGAGAGAGTTTTGAGAGAGTTTGTTTGGTTTTTTGAGAAAGAAGGAAATGATTTTTTAAGGAAAATTTTGTTTTATAGAAGAGCTAAATGCCAGTTTTGAGCATCGGTCGGGGCCAAAACGACGTCGTTTGGGCCTCGACCATGACCACCCGCACCAAGACAGGGCTAAGATCCGCGTGTTTTGCTTTAGAGGGGCTAATTGCGTTTAGCCCTCCGCTTTTGAGGTTTCATAATCGGTTTTTATTCCCGATTGTGGCCCAATAATTTTTCCGATTTCAATTAAGTCCTCGGTTAAACGCCTGCTTTGATGGGAGGGTTTATTGTTGTTTTGGCCCCTAGGTTTCTCGTGTTGCAATTCGCCCCTAATCCTTCTATTTTCTTTAAAATTACCCCAAGTTTTCATTTTGGCTTAATTTAGTCCTTTTTCTTATTTTCTTTTGTTTATTATTTTATTACTGTCATTTTTTTTATCATTTTAGTGTTATTTTTACTATTTTATATATATATACTATTATATTTAATATTTTTATTATTCTTGTTTTATTAACACTATTATTATCTTATTTTCTTATTATTTATTATTATTTATTATTATTATTATTATATACATATTATTATGACTATGATTATATTTATTATTAGTATTATATTTGTTATTATTATTAGTACTCTTATTACTTTTATTATTTACATTGTTGTTTTAGTATTCCTATTATTTTCGTTCTTGCCAAAATTATTTTGATTTTCTTTCTTTTATTATTACTATTTCATTTAATATTATTATTTTTATTATTAATATTATTTTATTTTAAACCTATTATTACTAGCTTTATTATTAATATTGTTTTATGTTAAACTTTTTCCTTTGTTATTATTATTATTATTATTACTATTATTATTATTATTACCGCTGTTTTATTTATCACATATTTTTATTATAATATTATGGTGTATTTTTCCCTTTTGTGTTCATTATTGTCATTCCTATCAATTGTGTCTACATCTCCACGTATTTATTTTTTTCCTTTTTTCAAAAGCTTAAAAATGTTTCACGAAGGCAATTTTGTGTGTTTGAAAGTTCGGAAATCGTGCCCAATCGTGCTGGGTTTCGATTTTTCGTTCGTCTAGATCATTAAATATCCTTCAAAGATCTTGATCATATTTTTGAAAATAAGGCAATGTTTCGTGTTTGAAAGTTCAAGAAATTCGTGCCCAATCGTGCTGGGTTTCGATTTTCTGTTCATCTAAACAACGAGATATCCTTCACAGATTTTTTTATCATATTTCTTAAATAAGGACAATATTTCGTGTTTGGAAATCCAAAGAATTGTACCCAATCGTGCTGGGTTTCGATTTTAGTTTAGCCAAATACTGAAATACCCTTTTCAAATTGCGCTACATGTATTTTGGAAATTGTAAAATGATCTTGGGATCGAAAGTTTGAAGCATCGTATCCTATCGTCTTGGACATGATCTCTCACTTTTGAACAAGAGAGTTTTGATATCCAATACTGAGTCATCCAAACATTTTCCATACTTTAAAATATTTTTAATTTTCGATATTAAGGACATTAATCAATCAATACGGTACCAATTTTGGGCGTTGCGAGGGTGCTAACCCTTCCTCGTGCGTAATCGACTCCCGAGCCTGTTTTCTTAAAATTCGTAGACCAAAATGTTTTATAAGTGGCCCAATCACACTTCAAAAAAGATTGGTGGCGACTCCGTTTTTCTTTTTAAAGTCGGCCCGTTTTCCAAACAAAAAAAATGATTTCGACAATCAACATCACTTAAAAAGGATGATTAAAACAAACATTAATGTTCAATTGGTAAGAATATTATTTTTATGCATGTTTTAGTATATGAGTGAGCAATAAACTAATTTAATTGGTAATTTTAGCTATTCTCCTAACTTAATTATTTTTAGCAAAGAGAATGATTTTTTTTCTTATTTAGAAGAAGTCTTATTTTTAGAAGAGTTTTAATCATATTTCTAATTTCAAGTTTAAAATTGTAATAGTTATTCTTTATTCTATGTCTAACTATTGTAATATATATGTAACAAATAAGCATTTTCCTCGCATTATTACACTTGTAATCGACCGAGGCATAAATAAATAGATTTGACCCCCATATATTATTTGGGTATAAATAAATTATATTATTACATGATATTTTCGTCTTTTTATATTTTTAACAAAATTAGAAAAAAATTTGCATAGTGTGATTTAAATTCATGTCACCAACATTTTAAAAATATTTTCTTTACCACTTCAACTAATAATTTATATTGATTTCTTTAAACATTTCAATGCCAGTACAGAAATTGTTTCATCCATATTGTTTGTATGTATTGTATTTAGGGTTAATATATATAAATGTACCTAAATTTGACAATTTGTATCTATTTGGTACCTGAACTCTTTTTTTGAACCTATCTGGTACCTAAGCTTGGCAATCGTAAGCCAAGTTGGTACTTTTTTTAGATACTTGACTAACACCGTTAAAATATGCTGACATGACGCTAACGATCAATATCATTGTGACACGTGACCACTCAACATATTAACACGTGACAAAAAAATAAAAAATTATATTTTTAAAAAATAAACTTTTTAATTTTTCTACCACGTGTCAAAATGTGAGGTTGCCAAGTTGGCTTACGATTGCCAAGTTTAAGTACCAATTAGGTTAAAAAAAAAGTTCAGGTACCAAGTAGGTATATGTTGTTAAGTTTAAATAACTTTATATATATGCATAACGATCAATTTAGCCCCTAATGTTTACTCATTTTGTCATTTTGGCCCTTCTTTTTTTTTTTGGGTTATTTGGCCCTTAATCTTTAAATTTTAGTCAAATTGCTTGCTTTTGGACGAAAAATTGACTAAATTATTAAAATTTTAACGACATTGATGTGGCCACTCGCATGACAGTCCATGTATAATTCATAAAAAATACTTAAAAAGTCAACAAATTTGAATTTTTTAAAAATTATCCATGCTAATAGTGAAGTATACATAAAATGTCATATGACATGCCACATCAACGCCATTAAAATTTTAACAATTCAGTCAATTATTCTGTCCAAAAGCAATCAAATTGACTAAATTTTAAAGGTTATGGGCTAAAATAACCCCAAAAAAGAATAATGGTCAAAATGACAAAATGAGTAAACATTAGGGCTAAATTTATATTTATGCCTTATATGTATTAACCCTTGTATTTATACTATTATGGCATAATAACTTATTTGGCCCTCCAACTTTATAAAAAAGTCATTTTAGCCATCCATTTAATTTTTTACTTTTTTAGCCTTTAAACTTATACTTTTGTCAAATCACCCCAAAATAGATAGAAAAGTTAATATTTATTAACTTTACTGACGCCACATACACGTAAGTATTGCAAGGTCATTTTATTTAAATGTTTGAAATACTTGTGCTCTTGAATTCTTTAGCTATTGCAGACTGTGATTTTAGACTAAATCGTATTTCACTATTGTATGCTGTTGGTATTACATTATGATATAAAACTACAGAAAGTAGCATTTTCTCAAATAAATTAACTAGGATGTGTAAAACTTTGATGTGGTATTGAACAATGATTCTATGGGGCATCTTTAGGTTAGTTTCGAAGTATGATTTTAGAAATAGGAAGCAGCATTTTCTAATGAAGATAATGATCTCTGAACGTTATATTGTGGCATGTTGGCATCCCCTCCCCCCCCACCCCCTCCCCTTGCACAAGATTTCCTAGTTTCAACTTGGAAGATTTTGTTCCTAGCACTGAATTTGAATTAAATAGATGATTGTAGGAAGATGAGGATGACATAGAAGTCGATACTGCACCATCTGCTATTCAGACTTCAACAAATCACTTGTTGCCAGAGCTCGAGATTTACTGCTAATTTGCTTGTTCTCCTTTCTCTTATTGACCGTAAAAAATACAATGATTTTTGAATTTGGATTATCATTTTCCTTTATGGTCCCAATCCACTTTGTTAAAACTGCAGAGATTGTTTTGCTTCATTTTCTTTCAGGCTAAAGTTTGTTCCTCCGTGTTAAGAATCAGTTTATACCAACTAACAAAATGCTGTTAAGCAAGTTAGTGTCAGTTAGCTATTTGTATTCTATAAATACTGTGTAAGTGGTACAGAGGAGGTTAAGAAATCATTCATAAGAAATCAGATTATTTTTCTATCTTGTGTTTACCTGTTTCCTTTCATGGTATCTTTTGCTTAGGCGGTCCTCGGAGTTCTTCCACCATGCCCTCCGACGATACTGCGCATGTCGAGCCTCAAGGCTCGTCGTTCACTACTAATAGTCTCGTTCACTCCTTTCCACGCCATGATGTCGTCAAGCTCGATGCCAACACCTTTTTCAATGGCAGAAACAGATCCGCCTCATTGTTGCCGGATACGATTTAACCGAATTTCTCGATGGATCGCTTGCTTCTCCAACGAGGTTTGTTCTTGGACCTAAAGGAGTTCTTGTATCAAATCCTGATGCGTCTGCTTTTCTTCAACAGGATAACCTCCTCACTTCTTGGTTGCTATCTACAATCGGCCCCTCTTACCTTGCCTCCTTCACCGATGTCCAAACGGCCTCTGATGTGTGGTCTACGGCGATCTCTTTGTTCGCGACGGACACGAGTGCGAAGCAATCTCGGCTTCGTCACGAGCTTCACTCTCTTCGCAAAGGTAATCTCTCTGTAACTAAATTTGTTGCGAAAATGAAAGGTCTCTGTGCCCTATTGCATGCGTCTGGATCTCCTGTTTCCGAGATTGAACGAACGGAGATCCTTCTTGCGGGTCTTCCGTCTGAATTTGAAGCCGTTGTGTCGACGGTTACTCTATCTCCGACTCCCTTGCCGCTGCAACGTATTGTTGATGCTCTTCTTGAGTGTGAGCGAAGGCATCAACGGGAGGTTTGTGATGATCTTATTGTAGCAAATCTTGTTGAGAACTCACCGGCGTCTTCGATGGGACAGTCGACTTGTGGTGGCCGGTTCTCTATGCGTGGTCGTGGCAGAGGATTCCTGCAACGTCTTCAGTACCAAATATGTGCCCGTTATGGACATATTGCCCAACGGTGCTACTATATTTACCACCGTGATGACAATACACCAATGGTGAATCCGCCTGGAGGCTCCCTGGCCGGTGGTTCGACTGCTCCGTCTCCTTATGTGCCGTCTGCTTCACACTTTGAGAGAGCCGAATATCCCTCTCGGAGAATAAAGTTTTCTCCCCCCACAAATCCCCAAAATTTCGGTCCAAATATGGCTTCAAATGGTCAAAATATGGCTTATAATGGTCCACTTTCTAGTGACCGACACTGCTTCCCAGCTGGATCCCATTATTTTGATCAAAATTGGGGTCAAAATTATCATGTTAATTTTGACCATGAATTTGCTCCACATGGCCGACGTCAGCAAGGCCAAGTTATTTTGGGCTTTACACCTGGCCTACGTCCTCACGATTTTGGCGCTAATAATGGGCCTCACGCACCTGTTCAATTTGGGGGCCCTTATGTTCGCACGTTTAATGAGCCCAAGAGGGTGCACTTTCAAGAACCGATTCAGCCCATAAATAATTGTGTTCAAGTGGGTACTCCATTGGGTCGTGGTCAACCGATTGATCCATTTTATGGTGGGGGTCCGTCTACCTCGTGTGCTCCATGAAAAACCAAACCACGTGCTCGTGTGTATTTTGGGTCAGACCCGTGCATTGGTCTTCTGCGGCTCGGTGATTTGCATGCGTTTGACTATTCGGACTCTTCTGGTTCGCATATCAATACTGCTCAGGTCGGGTCTACTGATGGAGGCACAGACTCGTATATACCTATGCCGGATGGGTTTGCTTCGTGGTACCCCGACTCGGGTGCCAGCAATCATGTTTGTCGTGATACCTCGGCTCTGAATGATGTCACACCGTATCTAGGTAAGTCCTCTCTTTTAAGGGGTGATGGTACTCCAACAGAAATATCGTATGTTGGTAATGGCATATTTCATACACGTTCTAAATTACTTGATTATCTGATGTTTTATGTGTGCCGAAAATACGGAAAAACTTATTATCTGTGTCCCAATTAGTTACTGATAATAATGTGTATTTTGAGTTTCACCCGACGTACTGTGTAATTAAGGACGGCATGACTCGGGAGACTCTACTGACGGGCCACATTCGTGACGGGTTGTATCGATTCTCTCTGCCAGCTACTTCTCAACAGTTTGTTCACCCCGTTGGCTGCATCTGCTGCTCTTCAAAATAAGACGAATAAAGGTGATGTCTTTTCTTTGTGGCACAAACGTCTTGGCCACTCGTCTGCTACTGTTGTTAAAACTGTTTTAGACAAATGAAATGTTGTTTCACAAACAAACTGCCTTGAGAATATATGTACAGCATGTCAAAAAGGGAAGTCACATAAGTTGCCATTTTCACTGTCTACTACTGAATATAATAACCTGTTTGAATTGGTTGTATCTGATTTGTGGGGACCTGCATCTGTTGCATGTGAAAATAATTGGTACTATATAGAGTTTGTTGATATATGTACTCGGTTCACGTGGGTTTATCTACTTCGGCAAAAACCTCAAGCAGTAAAATATTTTCTTCAGTTTCAACAACTTATTAAAACTCAATTTGGAAAAGAGATTAAACAATTCCAGAGTGATTGAGGTGGAGAATTTCGGGCATTCACCTCCGTTTTAGCTTCTCAAGGTATCATTCATCGTCTGTCATGTCCGCATACTTCAGAACAGAACGGGTTGGCCGAGCGCAAACATCGTCACATTGTTGACATGGGCATTACTCTTCTGGCTCATGCTGGTCTTTCTATGGACTACTGGGGATATGCGTTTAGTTGTGTTGTTCATCTCATCAATCGACTTCCCACATATGTTTTGAAAGGGCTAACCCCGTACCAGGCTCTCCATGGCACTGAACCCACCTATGATCATCTCCGGGTTTTTGGGTGCTGCTGTTTTCCTTATTTGTGTCCCTTTCAGAAAAATAAATTGGATTTCGATCTCAACCGTCGGTGTTTTTGGGTTACAGTACTCAACACAAAGGGTATCGATGCTTCTTACCTGATGGCAAGGTTATTGTTTCTCGCCATGTCGTTTTTGATGAGAACAGGTTTCGGGACTCCGAACCTACTGACCACGGTACTGTTGTTGATCACACTCAACCAGTTACGACTTATGTTCCGCTTGTTCGAGTTTGTCCGGTGGCACCATCCGTTGCTTCACCCTCTGTTTCTGTTTCACGATCTCAACACGCTGAATCCTCGTCCGGATTTCCGATTTTTGAAGCTCGACCAGAGGTTGGATCCTAAACAGAAGAACTCTCCTAGCATCAAGACTTTTCTTTCATTACTCGTATAGCTATGAACTCACTGGTGATCTTGCCAAAATTCTTGGGTAAGATATGAATAGCTGACTGTCTCCTCTATGGTTCTTGCTCTTTTGTGTGCTTACATGTGTAAATATATGTCAGCATGGAACTTCAAAAGAGAAGAGGAAGTTGGATAAGTGTCTAATCATTTCTCTAATTCTTTTTTGCACTTTTACTTGCAGCACTCTCCTTACCTTGCATCGTATTGCTACACTCCACCATGACGTGCTTGGTCAGGTTTGTTATCAATCAATATAGAGGTTGTTTAGGGTAAGAGATATGAGAGCTACTGCAAAATATATTGGCATATTGTAGGGAACACTTGTAAACTTCTTGTTGCGTAATTATCTCCATTATAACCTCTATGATCAGGCTGAGATGTTGAGATCCAAGGCACCACGATTTGAAGCGCACTCAAACGAACAGAATTATGAACATGCACATATCTTAGTTTATATAGTTAGGTATGACCTAATTTGAAGTTCATCTAATGTCCTAAAATGGGCAAGTTGTCTACTCAAGGTATGGCTGATGGTGTATCTTTTGTTCTGCAGTTTTGTCGATATCTCTTCTACCTAGGGAAGATTAGTCTGCCACAGCCTAGAGGCTGCTCGTAAAGCCCCTGTTGCAGCTTGGAGCTTCAGATTTTACGGAAACATATAAAAGATACCTTCATTCCAAAAAAATATATAATCATTTACTTTTAAAATAATTCCAATCAGATAATGTTAAATACCAAGATGTACGAAATGGTACTGTACTTCATCGTTCACAAGCACGGTTTTACCGCCCTTTTATAAGCCGCCGTGTCCTGTGCTTGATATAATTTAAGCACTATCATCATTCAGGGCTCCCTGTATTCTTATATTTCTCTTTTCTTTTCTTTTTTTAATTACTTTAGGATAAATGAAGTCTCACCAGATTCAACCTGGGCTTGTAGTATTTAATACTAAAATTAGAATTAAATAAGATAGATGCCGATTCAGGTGATTGAAAAGGCTTCAACTTGACTCTTATGAAACTCCCTGTATGATCTATCCAGGCAGATGCCAAAAGAAACAGTGAAACGGGGGGTTCATTAAAAAACTCATCCCCTAATCTACATGTCAAAACGAACCATGTGCAAACCCTGAAAACCGAGATTAAACATTAAGATTAGTTTTCCATATGTGTCAAAGAAATGCCCCATGTGAGCTTGTATGTAAGACCATGTGATCTAATTGAACTATCGTATCAACACAAAACACAAACAAGTGGAGGTGTCGTTTAATCTTCGAATTGCAGCGCAACAACTGTGAAATCAGACAACTCCATTAAACAACAACTGGGCTTATTATGGGTTTTGATCCATTCACCGCTCTTCTGTTGGCAAAGAGAGAGAGAGAGAGAGAGAGAGCATGTGAGAGAGAACGTGGGAATAATTGAATGATGCTCACAATTCTTGAGTCTTTGCAGGGATAATCCAATTTTAAATACTTAAAATCAATCGTTTCTCATTTCTACTCTATTTGCAGGGATCACATGAGGTTGTTGTATACGAGAGTTCGATTTGGCCCCCTTATTTAAAGACTCAATGCAAATCGATGTAAATTGTAAATACATTCATCCATTCCCCTTGTTCTCTCCACCATTTGTTGTCTTTTAAACCTACCAAATAAAAATGGCCAAAACCATTTTTGCATTATCAATCTTGCTTGGATTCATCTATCTTGCTACGACCGTGAATGCCTACGCAGCTTCTGGCTGGACTAAAGCTCATGCCACCTTTTACGGAGGCAGTGATGCCTCGGGAACTATGGGTTAGTCCCTTTCTTTCTTTGGGATTTGCTTGCAAAAACCAGGAAAAAAATACATTTTATTGTTCAAATTTCGTCATTGTTTAATATTGAATTATTTTAATTGACAACAGGGGGAGCTTGTGGATATGGGAACTTGTATGCGACTGGCTATGGAACAATGACAGCTGCTTTAAGTACCGCCTTGTTCGATGATGGAGCTTCATGTGGACAATGCTACAACATCAAGTGCGATTATCAAACAGACCCAAGATGGTGCATAAAAGGAAAATCAGTGACCATTACTGCTACAAACTTTTGCCCTCCAAACTTTGCTCTCCCAAACAATGCCGGAGGCTGGTGCAACCCTCCACTCCAGCACTTTGATATGGCTCAACCAGCCTGGGAAAAGATCGGTATCTACAGAGGCGGAATTGTGCCCGTTTTGTTCCAGAGGTATATATCATCTCAATAACATTTTTTCCCTCGTTTACATTATATCTAATATGCTGTTTTGGGGTTCCTACTTCTTACAATACAGGGTTCCATGCAATAAGCCTGGTGGAGTAAGGTTCACTATCAATGGGAGAGACTATTTCGAGCTTGTTTTGATTAGCAACGTGGGTGGAGCAGGATCGATCCAGTCTGTGTCCATCAAGGGCTCTAAAACTGGGTGGATGGCAATGTCTAGGAACTGGGGAGCTAACTGGCAATCCAATGCCTATCTCAATGGTCAATCATTGTCTTTCAAAGTCACCACTACTGATGGAGTTACTCGACAGTTCCTTGACGTTGTGCCATCAGACTGGGGTTTCGGCAGGACTTACACCAGCAACCAAAAATTCTAAAATGCTCGAGAATTGAGGATTTTGGGTTCAGTTTTCTGGGCAGAGGCGAGCTTATTATTCCCTAAAGCTGCCCGCCATACATTTCTTGGGATTTTATGGGCAGAGATGGTTGAAATCCGCATGGCGGCTAAATTACTTTATTGATTTGTGTTTTCGATACCACCATGTTTGGAACTATTTAAAGATCATAATCGATTGTGAATAAGAAGTGCAATGCGTACGTTGCAGCTGCTCCTGCAAATTAATGTAAATTTTGTTTTTACAAATTTTATATGGTTGTCACTGGAGATGTTACTTCTGTAATTCTACTATTCCTTACAAATGAAATGAATCATCGGAACCGACAATCCTGTTGTGTTGTAGAGATTAGCTTATCGCCTTTCGCAGTTTTTCCGAAAGAAAATTGGCTTTCAAGAAGATGAACAACAAGATCAGTTTCCTTGACTTGAAGAGACGAAGGCTTTGACAGAGACAGGTTTTGGCGTTATTAACTTGACATGAATTTCATAAATAGATTATTTTGACCCACTTAATCTCTTTTCCAACTTGGTCAAAGTTCCTATGCAACTGTGATTTCCAAAGCACCCTTAAAATATTTTGAGAGATTTAATTAAAAATTTAGGATGTGATGAAGTGGAATTTTTATATAATGCTTTCTTAAAATTCAGTAGATTTAAATAAAATTTTTAAAAAAAATTTAGAAAGATTAATGATAATACAAAAAATAAAATAAAATTGAAGTGTCTAATTAAAATGTTTTAAAAATAAATTCGGAGAGTCATAATTAAATTTATTTTTACAAAATTTAGGAGGCAAGTCTCGTCCTGCTCTCTCGCTCAAACATTTCATTACTTGTACTATCCACAAGCCTTAAACGACGTTCTCTTTAATGGTAGAGGTGGGATAAAAAAATTTTATTTAGGGTTAAATATAAAATTAATACTCAAAATTGTTTATTTTTTTCAGATTGATATTTTTAATTTTTTTTTTTGTCACAAATTGGAAACTTTTTTTCATCAATTAAACCAGTACCTAATTTTAATACTATTAAATTTAAGAAAGGTAGCGAGATAAAGATTATGACACATGGCTTCAATGATATCATGATGTCATAATTTAAAAAAAAATTCTTTTAACTTTTCTCCCCTAATTTTTTTTTCTCTTTAACTCTACAAATCCTATCCTTCCCTTTAGTGCCTTCTTTTTCCGTAGTATTTTTCCTTGCTTTCCTGTTTTTTTTTTTTAAATACTACGCCGTTTTAGCTCATTGGGACCGTCTCTTTCGTGGCCATAAACTCTCCAGTGTTAATACAATCCTTTCTTTCAACGATGGCAACCCCACTTTTCAAATCAACTCTTTGGGATTGTAAGGATCTTTGGTCTCCCTTTTCTCTACATTTTTTTCTAGGATTTTTTTGTGCAATAGCTCAAATTAGATTTCACCATCTATTTAATGAGTGAATAGAGAGTTACACTCTGGTGCCCTTTTCAGACCGAAAAGGAGGTCAACTGCCGGCGGCGACGGAGACAGCAACTTAGGTTGAGGGAAGAAGAAGAAAGAAAATTAATTACACGGCAAAAAATCTTGATAGAAAAGTCAAAAGAAAAAAGAGTTTTTTAATTAGATTATGACATCATTTAAACCACGTGTCACAATTTTATTTTATCATCCGTCAAATTTAAGTATTGATTTAGTTAATGAAAAAAAGTTTAAGTGTTAATTTGGGACAAAAAAATTATAAGTACTAATATAAGAGGAATGGATAAATTTAAATATTAATTTTATATTTAACCCTTTTATTTAAAAGATAGTATCTAATTATTAGTGTATTTGTTTAACTACTTGTTTATATTTTAAATTCATCAATTTATTTTATTAGTATATAAAATGAATAATATATTATACAATAAACCCAAAAACATTTAAGTTATATATTCATAGATTATTCTTTTAAGCCCATATATCAAATGTACATTGAAATTATTAAAATAATTAATAAATATCAATAGGGTGCGGCAACACTGGCAATGTGTAAATCATATATTTCACAAAGTATATTTGAGAAATTATAAATGAACTCTGTAATTTGGGTTTGAGCTGTTTGGGCCCAAACAAGAATTTCAATCTTCTGGACTCAGTTTCGGCTCTTTGATAAAAATTATATATTCAATAACCCAACAATTTCAATCAAATAGAATTTTACATTCATAACTAAAAATGCGGTTGTTTGAGGGTTTAACATGGATATTAAATATCATGTGATAATCACTATATATAAATGGCACAAAATTGTAATTACTATTGTCGGAACCATTTTTTTGTTGGAAAACGGGCCGACTTTAAAATACAAAAACGGAGTCTCCACCAATCTTTTTTGAAGTGTGATTGGGCCACTTTTGAAAACGTTTTGGTCTCTGAATTTTAAGAAAACGGGCTCGAGTCGGTTACATACGAGGAAGGATTAGCACCCTCATAGCGCCCAAAATTGGTACCGTGTTGATTGATTAACGTCCTTAACATCGAAAATTAGAAAATATTTTAAAATATGAATTTTTAAAAATGTTTGGATAACTCGCATTGGATATCAAAACTCTCTTGTTCTGAAAAGATAAAATACCACATCCAGCACGATAGGACACGATGTTTCAAACCCTCAAGACCAAGATCGTTCCATGATTTCCAAAATCCATGCATCCGATTTAAAAAAGGGTATTCCGCTATTTGGTCAAACTAAAAAATCGAAACCCAGCACGATTGGGCACGATCCCTCGAATTTTCAAACATGAAACATTGCCTTATTTAAGAAAACACGATAAAGAATCTTTGAAGGATATTTAGTTGTTTGGACGAATAGAAAATCGAGACCCAGCACGATTGGGCACGAATCTCTCGAACTTCCAAACACGAAACATTGCCTTATTTTCAAAAACATGATCAAAATCTTTAAAGAATATTTAGTGATCCAGACGAACGAAAAAATCGAAGCCCAGCACTATTGGGCACAATTTCTCGAACCTCCAAACACACAAAATTACCTTTGTGAAATCCTTTTAATAATTTTGAAAAAAGCAAAAAAAACGTGAAAATGTAGACACGATTAATAAGGAACAATAATAATGAACACAAAAGGAAAAAAAATCAAAAAATACTACCATAACAAAAATAACATATGATAAATAAAATGCAGAAGAATGATAATACTATTAATGAAACTAATGAATGTGGTAAAAAGGTAATATAAAACTAAAATATAAATAATATAATAAAATAGTAACAACAATTAAGCAAAAAAACATATATCAATGAGAAAATAATAGTAATAGTATTAGAATAAAAAATAGTAAAAAAATATTGGTAAAATAGAAAAACAAATGTAATAATAATATTATATATAATAATGGCAAAAATTTTTTTTAAAAAATTTTACTAACGAATGTAATAATAATGGCAAGGTAAATTATAAATGAAATACTTAACAAAAAAGCAGTAGTAGTAATATTTTAGAGAATAATAAATGGAAGAATAAATAAAAAAATGGTAAACAACAATATCGGTAATAAAATGATAGTAGCCACGTTAAAAATAATAGTAATAAAATAAAACAATCGTAATAGATATAATATATAAAGCGGTATTAATAAAACATAATAATATTAAGCTTTAATAGTATGGGAAAATTAAAATAATAGTTATGACAATAAAATAATGAAATAATATGACTATAATGATGATAATCTACATAAAAGAGTGAGAAAATATTTAAAAAATGAATTTAATGGTAAAATAGCCAAAATAAACGAAAAGGGACTAAATCGAATCAAAACAAAAGCTTTGGGGCCAATTTTAAAACAAAACAAAGATGGAAGGGTGTAAATCGTCATGCGCGCACAACTTGGAGGGTCCAAAATAGCAAATAACCCTTCCCCTAAAACGCAGCATCTGGGCGCGAATTGAATTGAAATCACAAACAAATTTTAGGGTAAGATTTAAAAAAAAGGAAAAAAAAAAACTGATTTAAAACAGGGTACAAGTAAAGAGGGCTGAATGCGAATTTACCCATTTAGGGTAAATGCGCGTGGATTCCCTCCCCAAAAGGTAAAAGCAATTTGCTTTTCTTTTAATTTTCTAAACCTAAAAAACCCCACATTTTCCTTCCTTCTCATCTCTGTTTCAAAACCCAAAAAAAAAAAAAAAACAGAATCCCCCGTCATCCTTTCCTTCCAAGGTTTCTCCAACAAACCTCCGGCAACTCCTCAGCGTCGGTGACCGGAATTTTAAAACAAGGTATGCCCTTTTTATTTTCCCTAAAACTCTTATGCTTTTCTAAAAAAAAAAACCCTAAGAAAAACGAGGACCGATTCGAGAAAGACTCAACAAGAAAATGAAAAGAAAAAAGAAATAAACCTTTGTTTCTTTTTCTACTCTGTTTTTCTCTGTAAAAAATACTGAATATTCCCTTTCTATTCCCAAAAAAACCCCATTTTACGTTGATTTGAAGGCTTTTATAGCCTTTTAGTTTTACAACCGTAAAAAAAACTCTATTTGTTGTTGCTTTGTTGCGTTGTTGTCTTTGTTGTCTTGTTGTGTTCCTTTTTCTCATGGTGCGTGGGCACGAGCAGTTGTTGAGTCGCAAGACGTTCTTGGGTGAACTTGCGCCGCCGCTCGCTAGGGTTCTGCTTACATTGGGTTTTTCCTTTTGTTTTTTGCTAAACTTTGGGTTAAAATTCTTTGTAAAATTTTTGGGTTTTGCTTGTTGGGCTCTGGGTGAAAATAGTATTGGGTCCGGATTTGAAATTTGGACTATTTTTTATTGTAAGGACTTTATTATTTATTTTTGTTTATTCGATTTTTGGTATGGGTTCGCATAAATTGGGCTCTACAATGCCCTCTTTACTCGTTGTCGTGTAACGAGAATGGAGCAAAGACTTTGATAGGACCAATTTTGCGGTTTTTCCGAGTCTCGGTGCTTCCTTTCTTGAGTAACTTCATTTCATCCACTTTGCATCTTGAGGTACAAGAGTTTTGTTTAAATCGCTCCACTTCGCTTCGGTAGAGATCGGATCTGTTTCTTGACTGTTACCCTCTTGCTTAGAAAATTAAAATTTGGTGGCTTAAATCGCTCCATCGCGATATATGGAGATAAGATTCGCCATTTTTATCTGCTCCACTCCTTTCGGTGAAGATAAGATCATTCTTTCAACCTGCTCCACTCTTGCTCAGTGAAGATAAGGCTATAATCTTCAGTCTGCTCCATTGCCGATACATGGAGATAAGACTTGTGGCCTTCTGATCCGCTCCACTCATGTTCAGTGGAGATAGGATCTGCTCTTCGATCTGCTCCACTCCTGCTCAGTGGAGATAAGATCTATTCTTTCAGCCTGCTCCACTCCTGCTCAGTGAAGATAAGGCTATAATTTTCAGTCTGCTCCATTGCCGATACATGGAGATAAGACTTGTGGCCTTCTGATCCGCTTCACTCCTGCTCAGTGGAGATAGGATCTGCTCTTCGATCTGCTCCACTCCTACTCAGTAGAGATAAGATCTATTCTTTCAGCCTGCTCCACTCTTGCTCAGTGAAGATAAGGCTATAATCTTCAGATCTGCCCCTCTTGCTCAATGGGGATAAGATCTGTAATTTTCGATCCGCTCCACTCCTGCTCAGTGGAGATAGGATCCGCCCTTCGATCTGCTCCACTCCTGCTCAGTGGAGATAAGATCTGTTCTTTCAGCCTGCTCCACTCCTGCTCAGTGAAGATAAGGCTATAATCCTCAGTCTGCTCCATTGCCGATACATAGAGATAAGACTTGTGGCCTTCTGATCCGCTCCACTCCTGCTCAGTGGAGATAGGATCTGCTCTTCGATCTGCTCCACTCCTGCTCAGTGGAGATAAGATCTATTCTTTCAGCCTGCTCCACTCCTGCTCAGTGAAGATAAGGCTATAATCTTCAGATCTGCTTTACTCCTGCTCAGTAGAGATAAGATCTGCTTTCTTTCAGCCTGCTCCACTCTTGCTCAGTGAAGACAAGGCTATAATCTTTGACCTGCTCCACTCCTGCTCAGTAGAGATAAGGCTTCAGTATTTCGATCTGCTCTACTCCTGCTTAGTAGAGATAAGATCTGTTATCTTCAATCCGCTCCACTCCCTTCGGTGGAGATAGGATCTACTATCTTTAGCTGCTCCACTCTGCCGATAGAGATAAGGCTTGATCTTTCGATCTGCTCTACTCCTGCCAAGAGATAAGATCATACTCTTCAGAACTCCCATCAACTTTGCTACATTGTCCTCCAGGAACCTACTGTAGAATTGATTTCATGGGGTCCATGCTTATGTCAAATGATTAGGATGTCATGAAAGATGCTCCTAACCATATGTATTATGAATGTTATGAATGGATGCAAAATGTCATGAGAATGATCCATTTTTAACACTTGGCATCATTGCTTCTTGCTTATTAAGGTGACCCTAACGTATGTCTTCTTTGTTCAATGATACTTCTAACAACTAATCGAAGATGTCGCCACCGCTAAACCCTTATCTCAAGTCTCCGAGCCCTTTAAGCACGGTTAGTTCTAAGTATTTGTCTGTTTGATTCTTGTATTATTTAAAGACTTTCAGAGTATACTTAAAACTTCCTTTGTGAAAGTATTATTAGTTTAGTAATCACTACTTCAATGTGAAATGCTTGGAAAAAGACTGTAGAAATGAATAAAGCTGAAATTTATTCGGGATAAAAACCCTGTGAAGAATGAGTTGAACAAGGAAAATAAATTCCATTAAGGTGCAATATGAGTAAGAATGGTATTGATGCCCCAGATATCACAGTCTGAGCTTCTCTGTATGTACTTCTTGAAGACCACTCTGAGTTCAACATGTGTTTAGAAGATCCATGGTACTTTGTAGATGTCCCAAGACGTAATATATCTCCTCATTGTTAATTCAAGTATAGCGAAACTACTGTATGCCCCCTCACGAGTTGATCATAATTTGAGCCGCCCTTTTTTGGGTTTTCAACTCAAAGCCTCTTTGGTCTCAAAGCGCCCTTTGCGGGTTTTTGCTTTGGCCTCTCCTTTTTTTTTGAACTCAAGATGCCCCTTTGTGGGTTTTCATCTTGGCCCACTTTCAAGCAAAGTACTTCTTGACTGAGTCTGCATTAACTGGATTTGGCAGACTTTTGCCGTCCATCTCAGTTAGCATCAAAGCTCCTCCAGAAAAGGCCTTCTTTACAACATAAGGTCCTTCCCAATTAGGCATTCACTTTTCCCTGAAGTCCTTTTGCATAGGGAGGATCTGTTTCAACACTAAGTCTCCTTCATGGAATACTCTGGGGCGGACTTTCTTATTGTAAGCTCGCATCATCTGCCTATAGTACAATTGACTATGGCGGATAGCTCTTAGCCTCTTTTCCTTAATTAGATTCAGTTGATCATATCGAGATTGAACCCATTCTGCTTCGTCCAACTTTAGCTCTGACAAAACCCGGAGTGAAGGGATCTCAACTTCAATAGGTAAAACTGCCTCCATCCCATAAACCAACGAGAAAGGAGTTGCCCCGGTAGAGGTTCTAACCGATGTTTGATAGGCGTAGAGGGAAAGCGGTAACTTTTCATGCCAATCCTTGTAGGTCTCAACCATTTTCCCCACAATTCTCTTGATATTTTTATTAGTCGCCTCGACTGCCCCATTTATTTTCGGGAGATATGGCGACGAGTTATGGTGCTTAATGTTGAACTGACTGCAGACTTTCGCTATCGCTCTATTGTTCAAGTTTAGTGCATTGTCAGACACGATCCTTTCTGGCATACCGTAGCGACATATGATCTCCTTTTTCAAAAACTTGCTAATCGCCGCCTTCGTGATATTGGCATATGAAATGCCTCTACCCATTTGGTGAAGTAATCAATGACCACAAAAATGAAACGATGTCCATTAGAAGCTTTCGGTGAGATCATTAATGACATCCATGCCTACATTGAGAAAGGCCATGGAGAAGTTATAACATGAAGAGGTGAATGAGGCACATGGATCTTGTCTCCATAAATCTGGCACTTATGGCACTTCTTGGCATAACAGATGCAGTCTCTTTCCATCATGGACCAGTAATACCCAAATCTCATGATTTGCTCGCCATCGTAAACCCATTGGCATGTGTTCCATGAGACACCTCATGGACTTCTTTCAGATTTTCCTAGCTTCAACAAAGATCCACACATCCGAGCAACACTTGATCCCTCCTCTTTTATATAGAATCTCTCCATCTAGGACATAGTCGCTGGCAAGTCTTCTCAATATTCTTTTATCATTTTCACTCACTTGATCGGGATATTCACGGCTCTTCACATATTACAGAATATCATAGTACCAAGGATGATCATCTCTCTCCTCCTTTCGTCAATATTGAAACAATGAGTGAACCTCGCAAATACTCATTTGGATGGGCTTCATACCCTCCCGCCCATTCACTTTGATCATAGAAGCTAGAGTGGCCAAAGCGTCGACCATCCGGTTTTCATCACGGGAGGTAAAAGAATGTGATATCATCAAACTCCTCAATTAGTTCCAAAACTAACTTTCGATAGTGATCGGTTTGGGATCTCTTATTTCCCATTCTCCTTTGGTGATATATTACAAGGCGAGTCTCCGTATACCTCTAGCACCTTAACTTTGTGGTCTATGGTCGCCGGATCCCCATGATACATGCTTCAGATTCGCCATGTTATTTGTGCAATTGAAGTCTAACTTGCAAGTGAATGGATAATGCTCTCCTTTGGGGATACCAGACCGCCCAATTCCATTACCAACGGCATTTGACGCTCCATCAAGTTTATCTTCCAAGGATGATCTTCTAGGATACCTTCCTTAGTCGCCGCTGGACATCAACTCTTCATTAGGAAAATCGAAATTAAGGGCTCATAATCATTTAGCACCTGTCAAGGCTAAGAAATCTGCTATTGCACTCCCTTCACCGCCTATACGGTTCACATAGACAATGTCGAACTCGAAAGCAAAATTTGCCATCGGGCCATTCTTCCATTCGTATGCGTCGACTCCATCATGTATTTCGAGGGTCCAATTTCGAGATTAACCAAGTCGTGTGGTACAACATGTACTGCCTCAACCTCCGAGTTGTCCAGACCAATGCATAACACAATTTCTCAATTGGCGAGTATCTCATTTCACACTCGGTGAATTTCTTGCTGAGGTAGTATATCGCTCTTTCTTTCTTCCCTGTCTCATCGTGTTGGCCTAGCACACATTCCATTGAATTATCGAACACTGTCAGATACAAAATCAAGGGTCTATCAGGACAAGGAGGCATTAACACTGGGATGCTGGACAAATATTGTTTAATCTTGTCAAATGCCCTCTGACATTCATCATCCCAAACGCCTAGATTGTGCTTCTTAAGAAGGCGGAATATTGGATCACATTTCTCAGTCAATTGCAAAATAAATCGAGCGATATAATTCAATCTCCTAGAAAACCTCGGACTTCCTTACGAGTGCGCAATGGAGGTAATTTTATCTGACCTTGACTTTATCCGGATCTACTTGATTCCTTTTCCATCGACCACGAAACCCAATAGCTTCCCGATCGAGCCCGAAAGTACATTTGGTGGATTGAGCTTCAAATGAAATTTCCTCAATCTCGAGAAACTTCCTCAAAACTCGCACATGCTCACCTTCCGCTCGAGACTTTGCGATCATGTCATCGACGTAGACCTCAATCTCCTTATACATCATGTCATGAAACAATGTTACCATAGCCCTTTGGTATGTTGCTCCTGCATTCTTTAACCCAAATGGCATCACTTGGTAACAAAAAGTCCCCCATAAGGTTATAAAGGTGGTCTTTACCATGTCTTCAGGATGCATCTTTATTTGATTGTATCCCGAGAAATCGTCCATGAAGAAGAAAAATGAAAACCCCGCCGTGTTATCCACTAAAGTGTCAATGTGAGGTAGTGAGAAGTTGTCTTTCGGGCTGGCCTTATTTAGGTCCCTGTAATCGACACACATCCGGACTTTTCCATCCTTCTTAGGGACAGGAACAACGTTGGCTACCCATTCTGAGTAATTTACTACTCGTAAGAACCCAGCATCAAATTACTTCTTGACTTCTTCCCTTATCTTTACTGTGACATCGGGTTTTATCCTTCGAAGCTTCTGTTAGACCGGCTTACCTTCTCCTTTTATGGGCATATGGTGTACCGCAATATCAGTACTCAACCCTAGCATGTATTGATATGACCACGTGAATACATCTTTGAACTCTAGCAGAAGTCTAATGAGGTCCTGCCTTGTTTCATGGGTTATGCAGGTACCGATTTTCACTTCTTTCCCATGCTCTAGAAGCACATTTTCAATTGTCTCTTTGTGAGGTAGAATTAGCTTCTCTTCCCGCTCTACCATCCTTAACAAATCTGGGGATAAACTATAATCTTCGTCATCTGTAAAGTCCCATGATCCCTCTAGGCACGTGTCTTGCTCGTAAGGGAATTCTGGGTTCATAGCAGTGTCACTCATGATGTCAATATCTAGGGACCTATGGTAGGTATAAAAGAATATTCAATGAAAATGAATTTAAGAACGACTTATTTATACGTTATGATTATGAATGGAATGGAAAATAAGGAAAAGCATAACTGCACTGTATGAAAGAAAAATACATTTTTATTGAAAGTAAAGATGCGTGAACATGAGCCTATTTCACAAAAGATTCTTGTTGTCCCTAGGCTTGAAAGAACAAGTGCGTTTTGAGCATTACTCTGTTTTAGTCCTAAAAACTAAAGGAATTCCAGTTGTCCAGAACACTTCCAGGCTTGTAGGGGCGAATGCTTTTCAAGTTCCTTTTCCTCGGACTCTCTTCAGTCACTGCATTGATGTTCGAAGCTCTCATCATGTTCATAGTTGTTTCCTTATTCATGTCCTCCTGTCCTGAATGAATAATTCCTCCTGACATGAATGTATTAGATATATAGGGAAAGGTCATTGAACCCCACTCAATCTCAAAGACCATTCAATCGTGCCTTCGTCTTTCACGTTTCCTCTCCAACTCTTCTTTTCTCATCGACATCGGCATATGGCCCGGATCAAGCGATCATGCTTGTCAACCAATCCTGGCACTCTGACTGGACCTTGGAGATATTTTCCAAGTCTCCTCCCGGGTAGTGCTCCTCTTCCTATTGTCAACTGTAGGCCCATCCTTGTTGTTTCAGAGAGCTTGGGCATCGGGATCTTGCTTCCTTCACTGATAAAAGTTTAATTTACAAACTCCAACGACCTAAAGGAACACTTTATAGCCTCCATATCATTCTCTATGTGCGGTGCATTACTGGTAACGGACGCGATAATATCCTCTTCCGCATTTACGGTGGTCAACTGGCCCTCTATTACCAACTTTACCTTTTGGTGTAACGACGATGGCACAGCCCCTGCTGAGTGGATCCAAGGCCTCCCTAATAAACAGTTATACGAAGGCTTGATGACCATTACGAGGAAGTCTACCTCGTATGTGTTTGGCCCGATTAGGAGGGGTATCTCAATCTTCCCCATTACATTTCTCTCGGTACCATCGAATGCTCTCACTATATTTTGGCATGTTTTCATATGAGAGCTGTCTACTAGCAACCTGTTTAGTGTAGATAGGGGCAAGACATTTAGTACTGACCCGTTGTCGATTAATACCCCCGGTAATGTATACCCTTTGCATCGGGAAGTAATGTGTAAAGCCTTGGTGGACCCCATGCCCCCTGGCGAAATTTCATCATCACTAAAAGAAATGAAATTGTCTGCGCTTATGTTACTAATGAGGCGGTCTAGTTTGTTTACTGAAATGTCTTCAGCAACATAAATTTCATTCAACACTTTCAATAGTGCGCTGCGATGTACCTCTGAATTTAGGATCAAAGCCAGTACTAATGTGCGTGCCGGCTGCTTGTGCAATTGTTCCACAACATTGTACTCACTATGCTTCAAGAACTTCAAAAACTCTCTAGCATCACTTTCTGCTACTGGCTCATTAACCAGTGGTCCTGTCTTCTCATCTCTCCCTCTCATTATAGAGAACCCGACTTACGGTTGAGTGTCTTGGCCGAACTCTCTTCTCCTGAAGCTATCACAGTACAATTGTAATTCCAAGGTACCCTCTTGTCATCTTTATAAGGAAAAGTCACGGGTTTTTGAATTATAATCCTCAGAGGAGGAGTTACGGGTCTTCTGATTACAATCATCGGTGTACCCTTATAAGGAGCAGTCATGATTTTTTTTAATTTTGACCCTTGGTGCCACCTTCACTCCGACCTCGTCGACCTCTGGCCGTGTGATAATCACCAGTGGGTGATTGATTTTAGGGATCCTTTCTGCTGACCCTCCTTCTGTGGAACATACGTCCTCTCTTTCCACCAAGTCAAGGAACTTCAGCTCTTTATTATCCATTAGCCCTTGTACTAGGGCTCTGAATTCGTTACATTGCTGGATTTCATGGCCTTCCCTGTCATGGAACTCATAGTAGTTCCTTGTATCTTGAGATCTGTTCATATTCTCTTGCAGAACTAACCCTATTTTCTGCATTTCTTTCCAAACCTCTCTCAATGGGGTTCTGACCTCAGCAATCTCATGTTTGAACCTCCTCCCCCTGTTTTCATCTATCGCATTTACCCCATTATCAGCATGACTGGGTAACGAATTTCCTCTACCAGGTGGGTCATTGAAGTCTACCACCCCCGCCTTGATAAGTCTCTCGACTAGTCTTTTGAATGAAGTACAGTTCTCTATCGAGTGACCTACTACATCCGTATGGTACTCACACTAAGCGTTTGTGTCATACCACTTAGGATATGGAGGTTGTAGCGGTTTCAAGTAAAACGGGGACACGACGTGCGCATCGAATAAAGTCTTATACAACTCCTTATACGTCACGGTATAGGAGTAAATTGGAATTTCTCGATCTTACGCCTCGTGTTGGGCTCTTATCTTGGTGAACTCTTGCCCACGATTACCGCTTTTGGTTGGGTAATAGTAATGGGCTTAGGATGACCCGAGCTTATACTTCCTACTTTACCTTTCCTTTTCTTTGGCGCCGCTCTTCTTGTGCTCTCTCTTGCCTCTATCTTCCCACACCTGATCGCGTTCTCTATCATCTCGCCTGACATCACCATGTCTGCGAAACTCTTAGTCGTGCCCCCTAACATGTGGTTAATGAAAGGTGCTTTCAGGGTATTGATGAAGAGCATGGTCATTTCTTTTTCTAGTAACGGTGGCTGGACCTATGTAGCGACGTCCCTCTATCTTTGGGCGTACTTCACAAGCTTTAAGCGACTTTTTCTCCATGTTTTGCAACGTGATCTGTCGGTGCTATATCGATCACATGACCGTAATGCTTGATAAAGCTGCGCCAAATCTCTCCACGATTTGATTTGGGTATAACTCAACCGATTGTACCATTTTGCTGCGACCAATCGGACTATCCTCGAAATAAAGGATCAACAATCGATCATTGTTGACATATCCTGTCATTCTCCGGCGAACATCGTAATATGGGCCTTAGGCGCTAGTCCCATTGTACTTTTCAAACTCGGCATCTTGAACTTGGAGGAAGTACTAAATCTGGGACTAGACTCAGCTTCTTAGCATCCACTTTGCATTGGTGATCAGCACTTTCCAATGCTCGAAACTTCTCCTCCAGCCATTTGCATCAATCTTCGAACTCTTTTGGAAGCTCTGCTTTTACTTTCTCCCCTTCTACCACCTCATCGAAGTCTGGGACTATTGGTTTTACCAAATTGACTTTGGGGTTGGAGCTCGAGCCTGCGAGAAAGTTTACCAGTGTCGGATCACCGGATTGGTGCTGAGGTTTGATATTGACTAACACTCTTGGTGGTTGCACTTGGGAACTTGTCGGGGCCAGGCCCGGAGGGCAAGCAAAATCTTCATTATCTTCTCCAATATCGACCATAGGCCTTTTTCTATTTCCAGGCCCTCCAGTCAATAACTGTGTTAGCTGGCTCATCATGCTTTTCTAGGATTCCAGCATTTGATCCCTCATATCCTGTTGGATCTTGGCTAACTGCTCTTGCATCTGAGCCTGCAGTTGGTCTTGCATCTCTTTCTGCATCTGCTCTAACCTTTCCATCCTTTGATCCATTGCTCTTGTCTTTTTCTGAGTGTAATAGAGGTGTTCCAGGATAACTATAGTATGACCTCTAGTTAATAGGGTTGTCTTATGATATTTAATGCAAATGTTGTGATGCAATGCCAATGCATGAAATGCAATGCAAATGAATGAATGCAAAAATAAAAGGAGTCGATTCTAATTCAATTTCTTTTAGAATACTTATTGAAAAAAAAAAACAAAATCCTTTACATAAAACAGAGTCACATATACGACCTAGCCCTTATGCCCAAAGTTTTAACTTTCTCAAGAAGCGAAGCTAACTCTCGACCCCGGTCTGACGTTGACTCGTATACTATACTTAACACATTAGCCTGAACCGCTAAAGTTTGTAAATGGTCGGCCACTTCTCGTATCTAAGTCACAGCTTCGCCCATAAGGTAGTCTCTTTCTCTGACTTGGTTCTGAGATCGTTGAAGTTGTTCTTTCCTCGCTGGTTGTCTGCCTCCAATAGTTGGATCCGGAGCTCCTTTGTTTTGTAGCACCGCTTTGAGCTCCACCACCTTTCCTTTCAACTCTTCAATCGGCTTAGGCTTGATTCCAACTTCACCGTAGAGTTGTGACTTTGACACAATGCCTTCTCTAATTCAGTTACTCGAGCTCTTAACATCTTATTTTCGCTTTGGCTTTCACCCACAATCTTTTCAGGGCATCCTTTTGTGCTTAAACCCCATGGAATCTCTTCTTCCACTACTCGACCTTGGTCTTCTCCTCCTGAACTTCTTGACGCCATTGTTCCGAGGTTTTACCCAGCCAATGATCCTCATCGATAGATGCAACTTCTATGTCGGTCTTCAAGTTGTCCAAATCTTCTTGACCTTCCTTTTTCCTTTTCTCGACTTTCCGACCTCGATTTACGGATATCAATATCTAACATCAAATTCATTTTTCCTCTTTCGGTTGTTCTATCTTTTCCCTAACTCAATTTTTACTTTCAAAGTCCCGCTTCATGATCTCCAACTCGGAAGGACTACTTGCGGTATTCCTCTATCGATCGAGCGGCATCTGTGTCGGCCACCGGATATATCGTTTACTCTTCTGCTCCACCATGTATTATATTCGAGGGTTACCATTGGACCCATATCAACTCTTTTCATTCGGTGAATCTGCTTCCACGTATCAAAAACTTCTCGAACACTTTTCTTATAATTATTCCCACTATACGAGAATTCAAACTGAGCTAACCCATGCGTTACCGGTATAAACTGTCTCAATTGGTATTGCCTTAGCACGAGCAAAGGAGCATACCCAACGGCTCCCCAGATCCCTAACAGAAGAACCCAATTATAACTCTCACACCGGTAGAGGATTTCATCGGGAATGAACCAAGGAGCTCTCCATTCCATATCTTTTTCCTGAAGATTTCGAAGAAGCGAGATCCAGTTCTCTTCTGATATGTTATCTCTCCTGGGCGCGGCTGCTAACTCCTTTAATGGGGAGTACTTCGCAAAAAAAACCCGACAAGAAGTTTTATCTACTTTCCAGAAATGGATATGGAACCACCCCAACAACAGTTGCGCGCATCCCATGAATCTTCCCTCACCTGCTCTCTGACACGCGTTCAAAGATCTAAACGTTTCGGTAAGAATCGCTGGTATCGGCGTAATCCCTTTGTCAAGACGATCGAACAAATCAATAATTGCTTTATCTATATGTCTCAAAGCCTTGGGAAAAATTACCAAACCATAGATACTTAAGGCGAAAATGTCAACTTTCCTCTTAACATCTGGGTGTGCCACCATTAGGTCTCTCAAGCTTACCCAAGAGATGCATTTCCCTTCACCCTTCTGCTGAATTTGTGCCATGACCCACTGTTCGCTCATCCCAGTGATACTCATCAGCTTCTTTACAAAAGTCGGTGCATTAGCGGCCCTGAAGTAAATTTTGTCGACCCGAGCCCTTTGACTGCGAAGCAAAGCCGTATATTCCTCCACGGTAGGCACCAAGTCCACTTCTCCAAACGTAAAATAGCTATAAGCGGGATTCCAATATTGAGTCATAGCCCGAAACAAGTGTTTGTCCACTCTGATGTCGAGTAAGTAGGGTAGATCACCATAATTAAGGTAGAAAAGTTGCCTAGTTGCTTCATCCTAACAAGCCCATATATCTTTTAGTTCTTGGCGCTCATTCAGTGTCACACTGATGCGAGTGAAGTCCAAGTATACCCTTGTTAGACTATCCCCTTCTCAAGTCGTGTCTTCTCGACCATATCATGCATCGGCCGCATTATCCTCTACTTTATCAAGGAATCGGTTCTCCATAACAAGCATTCTAACTTAGTAATTAAAAGCAGAATCGGCGCCTTTAAGTATGAAATGACATGCAAATATGACCAAAATAAAACAAGTTAGTATCACATAAAAGTAACCAAAGCAAGTGAAAAATGTCTAACCACTACATAGGTAGCCACTAAGGTTTAACATGGCTCTACCTAAGGTGGGCTCTTAAGGTTCACTATATGTGGTTTGGTTCTAAAGAAAGGGTACTGAACCAATGATTCCTCAATCCTCACCCATTATAGGCTCATCTTGATTGAGTTCGGTTCGGGAATACATTTCCCTATGGCCATGCGGAGGTGAAAACCTCACGAACCATAGAATACGGATGTATCCAGCAGTTCCTAGCCCATGCGGAGGTGAAACCTCACGAAGGCATAGAATTTTGCTCCCACTTAAGGGGTGACCACAACGGTCATGCAATATGAATGCAAAATATTCTATGTGTCTCAAACCAAAGCGGATATATGACGCGACACGACTCATGCAAATGAAAAGCGAAAAAATTTTATTTTTGATAAAAGGACATTAATCAACCAATTTTACTGACTTGACTCTCTTATAGGGTCCCCAGTGGAGTTGCCAAGCTGTCGGAACCATTTTTTTGTTGGAAAATGGGCCGACTTTAAAATACAAAAACGGAGTCGCCACCAAGCTTTTTGAAGTGTGATTGGGCCACTTTTGAAAACGTTTTGGTCTATGAATTTTAAGAAAAGCGGGCTCGAGTCGATTACGCATTTAGGAAGGATTAGCACCCTCATAGCGCCCAAAATTGGTACCGTGTTGATTGATTAACGTCCTTAACATCGAAAGTTAGAAAATATTTTAAAATATGAATTTTTAAAAATGTTTGGATAACTCGCATTGGATAAAAAAACTCTCTTGTTCTGAAAAGATGAAATACCACATCCAAAGACGATAGGACACGATGTTTCAAACCCTCAAGACCAAGATCGTTCCATGATTTCCAAAATCCATGCATCCGATTTAAAAAAGGGTATTCCGCTATTTGGTCAAACTAAAAATCGAAACCCAGCACGATTGTGTAACGACCCAAAAATCCGTGGGCACCGAGAGAAAAAATGTGTTATCGGGCCTCCGTCTTATTAAACGAGTTAGTAAATAATTATTAGGATTAATTATGAGTCTAATAGTGTGTTTAATTAGATTTCTATTTAGTGAATTTAGCTTAATTTAAAGTAATTAGGAAAAAAGGATCAAATTGAATAAAGAGTGAAAGTTTAATTATAGATTAAAAGAAAATAAAAGGGCTAAAATGGCAATTAAGCCATTTAGCATAAGTTGAAATGACAAATGAGATAAAAATCTAAGATTTTTACTTAGATTTTATTATAAAATATATATATTAGTAATAAATTATATTAAATTAATTTAATATAATAATTATATATTATATTATTATAACATAAAGTAAATAGAAAAGGAACAAAACAGAGAAAGCAAAGAAATTCGTATTTTGAGATATTCAGATTTTAGTAAGACTGGTTCGAGTGAATTTGAGATCCCTATTCTGACTTGGAAAAATCATTAAAAATTGTATAAAAATAATTTGGGGACATAATTTACATGGTTAGATTCCTTAATGAGTCTATTTTTATAAGAAATAAACTAGGATATCATTTGAATTCTTTATAAAAAGATAATTAAATTTTAGCAAAGAGTGGTCGGAACCGTCTGACAACAGAATAGGGGTGACTTTAAAGAATAAACTGTACTTATTGGCTAAATCAAAAATTCTAAAAATTTTATGGCAAGAAGATATGTGAGTCTAGTTTCATAAAAAATTTACGGATCTTAATTTGGAAATCTGTAACTCAAGATATAGATAATTTAGTGATAATGACTCAGGTAGACAGCTTTGAAAGAACTTATAAGTAAATAATAGAATCGTGTATAAAGAATGTAGAATGAAGAGGAAGAGTAGAAATTGAATAAAATTCATTATTTATTGTAATTTAATGCTGTAATTAATAATGTAAATTATTATTATTTTTGTAGCTAACAAGGAAAAAGAGGCATCGGCATCCAAGGGAAAAGAAAAGATCACTGAGGAGTAAACGTGTATTTCGGGTTTGTATTACTATAACTCAAACTATCTATTAAATGTATATTGTATTTATAGTATATGTTATGGAGTAATTAAGACAAGGTAAGTAATAATATTTGAAATTTAGTAATAATATGTGTGAATATTGAATTATATGTGAATCGATATAATAGATATTTTGAATTGATCAAGTATTTGAAATTGTTGTGGAAATGAATTCGAAATTGGAAAAGTAAAATAATGCCCTATTAACTTGTCGGACTGGATTTGATACAAATGGCATGCCATTGGATTTGTGATGTGATGAGGAGATTTGTAGCTCGTGGGAGAAGATAATTACATTATCTATACTTGGTTTATCCGAAGAGGCATTCAATGCCTTCTTGGTGTGTTTGGAAGGTTATATTATCTTTGGTGTGTTTGGGAGGTTATATTATCTTGGTGTGTTATGGAGGATTTATATTATTTTGGTGTGATTGGGTTGGATATTCGGTGTGATTGGGTTGGATACTTTGGTGTGTTTGGGTGGAATCCGGCGTATCTATCGTAGTCCGAGCATTGTTAATAAGGTAAATAATTGAAATGAAATTTTGGAAATGAGATTGATTGATTTGGCTCTATTGAAAGATATGAGAAAGAATGGATGAGTTAAATTATGAATTGAATTAGTATATGAAAATGAAATGTGAATTTAAGATATATGAAGTGATATATAATTATGTAAAATTAGTTTTAATGATTTATAAAGCTTATGGTTGATGTTTGTAAATTATTAATGTTAAATAGTTTGCTTTATGGTAATACCACTTGAATATGGAATACTCAACGTCAGGTTGTTTCCGTATGCATGAGTCATTAGAGTTTCGGATCCGGTCCAACATCCAAGACAAACCCGACTCAACAAGAAAATTTTGGTGATGTATTTCTTCTTTTTGTTTAAGTGGCATGTACTAGGTGGTTGTACATGAGTTATATATATATATATATATATATATATATATATATATATATATATATATATATATAGTTAAATGAATTTGTTGTAAATGATAATTGTGAAATTTTGAAATGAAATGAAGGATATGAATTAGTTATTTATATGTTAACACTTTAAAATTTAAATAATAAACCAACAGATTAAGCATGATCTAGTAGTGATTAGATGTAAATTCTTTGGTTGAAACATTGGTATTAGTTGTTTGATTTGAATTTGCGGGGTTTTAGGTAAAAATAAGCGAAATCTCTTAAAATTTTTGTAAAAAATGGATTAATCGAACCGTCTCGTTCTCGTTCTTTTTTTTATAAATGTTGTGGGCTTTGAAAGTCTATTATAGGAACTTATTTGATAATTATACTATGAGTGTTATATTATTTGTGAATAATTAGTAAGTTGTTCGGTAATGCCTCGTAACCCTGTTCCGGCGACGGTTTGGGGTTAGGGGGTGTTACAGATTGGGCACGATCCCTCGAATTTCTAAACATGAAATATTGCCTTATTTAAGAAAACACGATAAAGAATCTTTGAAGGATATTTAGTTGTTTGGACGAATAGAAAATCGAGACCCAGCACGATTGGGCACGAATCTCTCGAACTTCCAAACACGAAACATTGCCTTATTTTCAAAAACATGATCAAAATCTTTAAAGAATATTTAGTGATCCAGACGAACGAAAAATCGAAGCCCAGCACAATTGGGCACAATTTCTCGAACCTCCAAACACACAAAATTACCTTTGTGAAATCCTTTAAATAATTTTAAAAAAAAGCAGAAATAAAAAAAAGTGAAAATGTAGACACGATTAATAGGGAACAATAATAATGAACACAAAAGGAAAAAAAAAACCAAAAAATACTACCATAACAAAAATAACATGTGATAAATAAAAGCAGAAGTAATGATAAAACTATTAATGAAACTAATGAATGTGGAAAAAAGGTAATATAAGACTAAAATATAAATAATATAATAAAATAGTAACAACAATTAAGAAAAAAACATATATCAATGAGAAAATAATAGTAATAGTATTAGAATAAAAATAGTAAAAAATATTGGTAAAAATAGAAAAACAAATGTAATAATAATATTATATATAATAATGGCAAATTTTTTTTTTAAAAAATTTTACTAACGAATGTAATAATAATGGCAAGGTAAATTATAAATGAAATACTTAACAAAAAAAAAAAGTAGTAGTAATATTTTAGAGAATAATAAATGGAAGAATAAATAAAAAATGGTAAACAACAATATCAAGTAATAAAATGATAGTAGCCACGTTAAAAATAATAGTAATAAAATAAAACAATAGTAATAGATATAATATATAAAGCGGTATTAATAAAACATAATAAAATTAAGCTTTAATAGTATGGGAAAATTAAAATAATAGTTATGACAATAAAATAATGAAATAATATGACTATAATGATGAAAATCTACATAAAGAGTAAGAAAATATTTAAAAATAATGAATTTAATGGTAAAATAGCCAAAATAAACGAAAAGGGACTAAATCGAATCAAAACAAAAGCTTTGGGGCCAATTTTAAAACAAAACAAAGATGGAAGGGTGTAAATCGTCATGCGCGCACAACTTGGAGGGTCCAAAATAACAAATAACCCCTCCCCTAAAACGCAGCATCTGGGCGCGGATTAAATTGAAATCACAAACAAATTTTAGGGTAAGATTTAAAAAAAAAGGAAAAAAAATTGATTTAAAACAGGGTACAAGTAAAGAGGGCTGAATGCGAAATTTACCCATTTAGGGTAAATGTGCGTGGATTCCCTCCCCAAAAGGTAAAACAGCGTTGCTTTTCTTTTAATTTTCTAAACCTAAAAAAAAAACCCACATTTTCCTTCCTTCTCATCTCTGTTTCAGAACCCAAAAAAAAAAACAGAATCCCCCGTCATCCTTTCCTTCCAAGGTTTCTCCAACAGACCTCCGGCAACTCCTTAGCGTCGGTGACCGGAATTTTAAAACAAGATATGCCCTTTTTATTTTCCCTAAAACTCTTATGCTTTTCTAAAAAAGAAAACCCCTAAGAAAAACGAGGACCGATTCGAAAGACTCAACAAGAAAAATGAAAAGAAAAAAAAAGAAATAAACCTTTGTTTCTTTTTTGTGTCATGTTTTTCTCTGTAAAAAAATACCAGTATATTCCCCATTCTATTCCAAAAAAAAAAAACCCCCATTTTACAGTGATTTGGAAGGCTTTTATAGCCTTTTAGTTTTACAAGTGTAAAAAAAAACTCTATTTGTTGTTGCTTTGTTCTTATTGTTGTCTTTGTTGTCTTTGTTGTGTTCCTTTTTTCTCATGGTGCGTGGGCACGAGCTAGTGTTGAGTCAGCATGACGTTCTTTGGGTGAACTTGCTTGCCGCTCGCTAGGGTTACATTTACATTGGGTTTTTCCTTTTGTTTTTGCTAAACTTTGGGTTAAAATTGCTGTAAAATTTTGGGTTTTGCTTGTTGGGCTCGGGTGAAAATAGTATTGGGTCCGGATTTGAAATTTGACTGTTTTTTTATTGTAAGGACATTATTATTTATTTTTGTTTATTTTGATTTTTGGTATGGGTTCGGGCATAAATTGGGCTCTACAACTACTATATATCAATATCGATTAACTATTACTCATGTTATATTTCTTAATTTATCAATCAAATATATATTTGTAGGATCTTTTCAACAAAATATATATATATATATATATATATATAAAAAAGAAGGCACAAAAGCAAAATGGAAAATTTGAGTTTTAAAATACTTCAAATTTTAATTATATTTAAAGTGAGTCTTATTTTAAATTAAATTTGATGTGTGAAAATTTATTACATAACTGCATTGTCGAATCAAGTAATAGAGTGATATGAAAATATTGTTTCCACAAGAACCAAATTCTAAGCTGCTAAATACTAACTATTCAATTTTATGTAATACAAATCAATAAAGTAAATTTTAACTACTATTAAATTAAACTAAGATCAAACATATAGGGTTGATTAGGTCGTCATGTATATTCCTATTCTAGCAGCAAATTAACTCGTTCGTCAACGCTACTAAAGTTAATTTTAGTCTATCTATTTAGATCTAAACCTTAATTTTCTCTTATAAGACATATCAAGATTATCAAATTAATACAACTTGATGACTAGACAAGCAGATTAAATAAGCACAGGACTAAATAAATAATTAACAAAAATTGAAACAATTGAAGAGAAATTAATTAATTAACTAAAAATAGGATCCATCATCATTTCAAGAAAATTAGGGTTTAGTTCATGTTAAGTTGAGAATACATTACAAGAAGAAATTCAAAACAAACTTGCATCGAGAGAAAGTAAAAAGAAATAATATAGAGAAAAATAATTATCAAACTAACGTCAGCTGCTTCATATATCTTATTATTCTCGTCTTTGCAAATTTGAAGTTCCCTTAGTGTGAGAGAATTGTTTCTTAGCCTCCAAGTTCATTCCTTACTTTTCCTCCTCTTTTCCTCTTAAATCATGTCACTCCTTATTTTTAAGGTTTTATTGTTCCATTCTACCAAATACAAAATTGAGGTAAAGCGGATTGCTCACTGCTTGAAAATTCTAAATTGAAGATTGTGCTCTACTACATTGAAATTCGATAAAGCAGAAGATTTCCTTTTACTACTTTTTACTCTCTACTCCAAATCTTTCACTATTCATTCGAGACCTACAATGTAGAGAGAAAAGTAACACATAAATTCAAATTAACTCTAAAAATAATAAAAATCAAACAAAACATAATTAATTAGAAAAATTATAAAATGCACTAAAAATCAATCTAAATGTTAAAATTACTACCTCCTAAAATGTTATAAAAACTATATTAAAATAACTCTAAAATGAAAGTAATCAAAGTTTTAAACATGGTTTTCTTTTCATTAATAATAATAAAGTTTTCAATAATAAACATACTTAAACAAGTATTTTTTCAATTTTAATTTCTAATGTCATTCTTTTATAAAATTACATAATTGTTTTTAAAAATAAAAAATAAAATTTAAAACGATTTAACATGCAAATAAATTGTTTAATTTTTCAAATTTTATAAAAGTTTACATAAATATTTAAAAATGGGTAAAATATGTTAAAACACATTGTGAGTTGTTAATTAAACATGTATACATATTAAATATATTTTATTGTGCTTTAATTAAATAAAATTTCATTTAAAACTGAAAATTTTAATTTTTAAGGAATTTTATTTGTTTTAAAAATAAAATTCTTAAATATATTTTAATTTATAAACATAAAATTGACCCTCGGACAAGATGAAAAACCGATTATTAATATATATACAACTGATGGAGATAATAAAGTATGTAGAATAAAATTAAAATGTAAAAAATATTAAAATAAAAATTTTGGTTGAGTAGTAAATTTATAGTTTTGCTAACCCAATTGACATGTTTTCAAATTCCATCATATACATAATTTTTAAAGAGATGCAAGGAAAAGAATACATCAAAAAAACGAAACTTACACGTATTTTCTTTATACAACTATAACTTATGCTAATTTTAAAGAAGGTAAACATTTGGCGAATAAACCACAACTTACAAGTTCAACACAATTTACAAACCCTATCCATATTTATATTAAATCTAAAAATTTATAATAAAATGAAAATCAATTACTCGATTTAACAGATGGAATCTACTCATTTTAAATCGGTTCAATTAAGTTTATGTTAATTCGTCGGTTTGGTTATACTTGGAATTTAATTAGTTAAATTTAGGGATGGATCTCAAAACCATACATGAATTTCAGTCTAATATGCGATTCTATACATGAATTTTGAATTTGTGTAATTTTATACATAAAATTTTAATTTGATCCAATTCTTGCAAATTATTAACATAATTATTGATATAGTAATATTTTATGTTTATATATTGCATAAAAATAATTATATTTATCAAATATATAAAAAAATTGATGTATTTATTTCATTAAAAGTGTATAATTGAATCAAAATTAAAATTTTATATATATAATTAAACCACAACCAAAATTTTATGTGTATAATTGTACTAAATTAAAGTTCATGTATTAAATTACACATTAAATTAAAAATTAAGTATAATTTTAAGATTTTTGCCTTAAATTTATTATTTATAAAAAACTTACTAAACCGACCCGTTTCGTTCTCACCCCACCCGAAAGACCAGCTTTATCACAGAGAGAGAGAGAGAGAGAGAGAGAGAGAGAAATAATATAAAGGGCACTCCCCACAAAGCCCTACGAAACCAAAGCCGCCACTATCCTGATATCAATTTCGAAACTTCTGCCTTTCCCACTGGACTGAGAGCTCATTGTCATATAATCTAGTTTTAGTAGTTGTAAAGATCATTCTGGTACCACAACATACATTTTAAGCATCAAACCGTAGCCCTCTAAGACACGACATTGATTCACTTAGATTTTTTTCCCCATCTTCTCCCTTTCTCTGTGTGCATCATGAGGCCAATAATAGCTGCAACAGCGGCGGCACAGACTCCACATTCTCTTCCCCGGCATGCTCTTCACCACCATCAACAATAATCCCAAGCTTTCCTTTTCAGCAAGGAATGTTGGAACATTTTCAAATATTTATAGTTTTTTAATAACTATAAATGAATGGGTATAATTAATTAAAAGATTATATCTTTTAATTTTTTGAAAAAAATTATAACTATTTAAATAATATTATTTGAATAGTTATAATTAAATGAATAATAATGTTTTATTTTAAAAATATTATTATTCGGTAAAAGTACCTATTGATTAAAGATGTCTCTATGAAGAGACATGAAAATTCCTATAAATAGGAATCGATTTCATTTGGAGATATACCAACAAAAATTCTAATATTCTTTCTCTCTTCCTTCATTATCTAATATTGTTAGATTGTTCTATAAAGTATTATGGCGAAATCCTTTATAGAAATTGGTTTTCTTGTCATACATTGCTCAGTGTGTAGTGGGCTATTCTCGTCAGTGCAAAACGCAAATAGCCATTGGCTTCATTGTATCCTCGAGGTTAATTTGCCTGGAACTCGTTTGCACATCGAAGATAGGTGGGGGCGAATATAACCTTAAAGATAGTGATTTGATACACGCCTTGGAGCCTTATCCTATTTCTTCTTCTGTTCGAGTTCTCGTTCGTGTGTTCGAGATTTTCCTCACCGGAGTTTTGTACTAACAATTTTAAGGTTATATCCACAATGACTACCGCAACTCACGAAAGTGGAACACTAAGGAGTTGGCTTCAATTTTGTCAAACTTGATCGGTTTGATGGTGGCAATTTTCGACGATGGCGTAAAAAGATGCACTTCTTATTATCAACGTTGAAGATTGCATATGTTTTGGATACCCCAAGACACGAGGAGACCGAAAGCGAATCTGTTCTTTGCGGCGAGAAAGACAAAAATGGGACAATCTTGATTACATGTGCATGGGCCACATATTGAATGGTTTATCGATGGTTTGTTCGACACCTACCAAAATGAGGTCACCGCTAAAGAATTATGGGACAAATTGGAGACAAGATACATGACCGAAGATGTTACAAGTAAGAAATTTCTTGTCGATCATTTCAATAATTATCAAATGATTGATGGTCGATTACATTATGGAACAATTTCGTGATATTGAAAAGATCTTTGAATCAATTCAAACAATATGATATGAAAATGGATGAAATGATTGTTGTATCCTCCATAATAGACAAACTTCCTCCATCTTAGAAAGGCTTTAAAGAAGTCTAAAACATAAGAAAGAGGAAATATCTCTTGAGGCTTTGGCAAATCATCTTCGTATTGAAGAAGAATATCGAAAGCAAGATCGAATCTAAATTCGAAAATGCCAAAGTGCATGTTACGGAGGAAGTCTGGACTACTAAACCATTCAAGAGAAAGTTCAAACAGATGATAGAGCACCTAAGTTTAAAAAGAAACAAAAGGGCTCATGCTATCATTGTAGTAAGCGGGACATTTCAAGAATGAATGTCGATTCTTAAAGAAGAAATCATCTTCTAAGGTGATAATAACGAAAAGTTCGTTGCAATGATATCTGAAATTAATATGGCACAAGATGATAATACATGGTGGATTGATCTTTGAGCAACCAAACACGTGTGCAAAGACAAAAGCATGTTCACAAAGTTTACACAATGTGAAAATGACAATGTCTTGTACATGGGAAATTCTTCCACCGCAGACAATCAAAGGCAAAGGGTCATTGAACTGCAATTCACTTACGGAAAGGTTTTAACCTTAAATGATGTATATTATGTACCGGAAGTTAGAAAGAATTTAGTGTCTGGAAGTCATTAAATAAGTTTGGTTTCAAACTTGTTTTTGAGGCGAGATAAATTTATTTTGTCTAAGGGAGGAATTTTTGTAGGAAAGGGTATATGTATGAGAGTATGTTCAAACTAAATATTATCAATAAAAATGAAAATACTATTTACCTTATATGGTTGAATATTTTTGTTTATGGCATTATAGATTAGGTCATTTGAATTATAGAAAATTGAATGACATGTATAAGTTAGATTTAATTCTGTTTTTAATAATAATATTGAAAATGCAATACATGTATGTTGACTAAAATTACAAGAAACCCTTTCCCTAAGGTTAAAAGAAAAACAAAATTGCTTGATTTGATACATAGTGATTTATGTGACATGCATAATACTCCTACATTAGGTGGAAAGAAATATTTTGTTACTTTTATTGATGATTGTTCTAAATATTGTTATATATATTTATTGCATTTGAAAGATGAAGCGCTTGATAAATTTAAAGTTTATAAATCAGAAGTTGAACTTCAATGTGAATCATTTATCAAGTGCTTAAGATCGGATAGAGGTGGAGAATACTATAATCCAAGTTATTTTGAATCCATTGGGATTGTCCATCAAGTTTCAGCCCCTTATACACCACAACAAAATGGTGTAGCTGAAAGGAAAAATAGAGTATTAACTGAAATGGTAAATTCAATGTTATCATATTCAGGTCTTGGACAAGGTTTTTGGGGAGAAGCTGTTCTAACAGCTTGTCATATATTGAATAGAGTTCCTAATAAGGAAACTAAAATAACCCCTTATGAACAATGGAAGAAAATGAAACCAAACCTTAATTATTTGAAGGTTTGGGGTTGTAGAAACTATTGTCAAAGTTCCAATACCTAAGCGTAAAAGTTAGGTGAAAGAGGAATTGAATGCATATTTATAGGATATGCACATAATAGCAAGGCATATAGGTTCATGGTAATTGAACCAAATGATTCAATTTCAATTAATCTTGTTATTGAATCAAGAGATGCTATTTTGATGAAAATAGATTTAATTCTATGTCAAGACAATTACAGCCACAACAATTGATTCATTCTTCAAATGAGAATGAGATTCCATTGGAACAAATTGATAATAATGATGAATCTTGTCAAGAATTAAGAAGAAGTAAGAGGATTAAAAAGGTCAAAGATTTTGGACCAGATTTCATGATGTTTCTTGTAGAAGGAAAAGGTGAAAGTATATATAATAAGATACCTTATTGTTATAATCTGAAATCGATCCTATTTCATTTGAAGAGGCAATGAAATCTCAAGACTCTGCTTTTTGGAAAGAAGCAATAAATGATGAGATGGATTCATAATGGGAAATCAAACTTGGATCTTAGTTGATCTTCCACCGAGTTCCAAACATATAGGTTGTAAATGGATCTTCAAAAAGAAAATGAAGGTCGATGGAACCATTGATAAGTTTAAAGCAAGGTTGGTAGCCAAAGGTTTTACACAAAAACAAGGTATTGATTACTTTGATACCTATGCTCCAGTAGCAAGAATTGCTACAATTAGACTCTTAATATCACTTACATCCATATATAATTTGGTTGTTCACCAAATGGATGTTAAAACTGCATTTTTAAATGGTGAATTGGAAGAGGAAGTGTACATGGAACAACCGGAAGGATTTGTTGTTCCAGGACAAGAGCATAAGGTATGTAAGCTTGTTAAATCTTTATATGGACTTAAACAAGCCCCAAAACAATGGCACCAAAAGTTTGACAATGTTGTTTTAGCTAATTGTTATAAAATAAATGAATCCGATAAGTGCATATATAGCAAATTTGAAAATGGAAAAGGTGTCATAATTTGCTTATATGTAGATGACATGCTCATTTTTGGCATGGATTTGGAACAAATAGAAAACACAAAGAAATTCTTGTCAAACAACTTTGCTATGAAAGATATGGGTGTAGCGATGTTATTCTTGGGATTAAAATAACCCGAGATGAAAGCAACTGCACTTTATCACAATCACATTACATTGAAAATGTGCTTAAAAAGTTTGATCTTTTCAACTGTATACCAGCATCTACACCCATGAATCCTCAAATAAAATTAGTATCTAATGCTGGTAGGAAAATTGATCAATTGAAATATGCAAGTCTAATTGGTTGTCTTATGTACATAATGACTTGTACAGACCGAGATATTGCATATCTTTGTTGGGAAATTGAGTAGGTACACAAGTAATCAAAGTAGTTTGCATTGGCAAGCATTGAATAGAGTACTTAGGTATTTAAAGAAAACTATTAACTATGGATTGTGTTATAATGGATATCCTCCAGTTTAGAAAGGTATTCGGATGCTAGTTGGATTACAAGTTTGGAAGATCATGCATCTACTAGTGGATGGATCTTTATTCTTGGTGGAGGAGCCATTTCTTGGGGTTCCAAGAAACAAACTTGTATTCTTGATTCCACCATGGCAGTGAATTTATTGCATTAGCATTTGCATCTAAATAAGCGAATGGTTAAGAAATTTGCTTTATGATGTACCTTTATGGCCTAAGCCAATTTCACCTATTTCTATCCGTTGTGATAGTGAGGCTACTCTAGCAAAGGCATATAGCCAAGTATATAATGGAAAGTATAGACACATTGGATTAAGACATAGTTATGTCGGACAATTAATCTCGATGGAGTGATCACTATTAATTATGTGAGGTCAAGTGAAAATTTGGCGAGATCCTTTGACAAAAGTCTTGTTAGAGATGCAGAAAAAGGACCTCAAAGGGATGGGACTCAAGCCCATTAATTAGAGTCATCCATGATGGAAACTCGACTCAACGCTTGGTATAACGTCAAGTCTTGAGTTCAATGAGACAAAGTACATCATTAGTATGTGACTGTTAGCACTATAAATAAATTCATCCTAAGATTAAAGTGCTAGGTACCCGTAATGATAAGGGAAGGATGAGTAATGTACTCTTAATGGACCCATAACATAAATATGTTAGAGTGTTATAATTACGGGAACACTTTTGATGGGATCTACCTATGTGAGTGGAAGTGTGGCCGTTTCTAGGAGCTCAAGGGCTTGGCTCTGACAGCACTCATGAAAAGAGGACACAGACACATGGCCATAATAGTGTCCCTAGATACTATGCATTGACCGATGTTAAAATCATTGTGTGAGATGTGTTCGGTTAATCAAATGAAATAGTTGGTTCAAAGCTTAGTCTACCATGCAATTTCGATTAACTTTAACATGTTTTCAGTAAGTGAAGGTTCAATCGTAAGATACCTTCATTTATGCAAATTGATTTCAAGAATATCAAAATCTAAATATTTTGAAAATGGGGAGATTGTTGGAACATTTTCAAATATTTTAGTTTTAATAACTATAAATGAATGGGTATAATTAATTAAAAGATTATATCTTTTAATTTTTGAAAAAAATTATAACTATTTAAATAATATTATTTGAATAGTTATAATTAAATGAATAATAATGTTTTATTTTAAAAACATTATTATTCGATAAAATACCTATTGATTAAAGATGTCTCTATGAAGAGACATGAAAATTCTATAAATAGGAATCGATTTCATTTGGAGATATACCAACAAAAATTCTAATATTCTTTCTCTCTTCCTTCATTATCTAATATTGTTAGATTGTTCTATAAAGTATTACGCGTAAATCCTTTATAGAAATTAGTTTTCTTGTCATACATTGCTCGATTGTGTAGTGGGCTATTCTCAAATCGATAAAAAGCATAAATAGCCATTGGCTTCATTGTATCCTCGAGGTTAATTTGCCTCGAACTCGTTTGCAAAGATAGGTGGGGCGAATATAACCTTAAAGATAGTGATTTGATACATGCCTTGGAGCCTTGTCCTATTTCTTCTTCTGTTCGAGTTCTCGTTCGTGTGTTCGAGATTTTCCTCACCGGAGTTTTGTACTAACAAGGAAATCCATGGAGGAAGTCGGGATAGATATTAGCCTATCTTCTCTGAATGGTATCAGTCTTCAAGGCACACATGGCACCCTCATCTCCACCACAGCCACTAACCGTGCTTTCCCTAGCATGATCTTGCAAGACTTTTTGGCCACACCCTTCAACAATATGCCTCCAACAACATCCTCAGGTGTACTCTTCAATGAAGAACCCACCTTTCTTTGCTCTCCATCACCCACTCCTGCCACAGTATTGAGCTTGAATACTGGGTCTGACCCTGTGAGATCCAACCTTGAGTCAACAACCGTACCGCTATTGCACCCCTATCGCTTGGTGCTGCTCATAACTCTACTTTTCAAGGTTTCGGTTCTTCTGCAAGGGTTTTCCCTTCCTTTTGCAGGAAAAGGGCTCAAGGAAATAATGAAAATCCCGATGATCGCCTGCTTAAGCTAATGATGAAGAACAGAGAATCAGCTGCTCAGTCTAGAGCAAGAAAACAGGTAAGTATCGCAAATTAACATACCTAATATCCAATCGTATAATCTTTTTTTTGAGATTTCTTGTGATATTTTGAGTGCCACAGGCTTACAAAAAGGAGTTGGAACGTGAGTTGCTCACTTAAAGGAAGAAAATGCCAAGCTTAGAAAACATCAAAAGAAGGTATCAGTTTTGTTGTTCTAAGAGAGGAGACGATGAATTGGTGATTTGATGGTTTATATTGGATGCCTCTGCATCCATTGTTTTGCAGGTGATGGCGGCTATAAATCAGCTTCCAAGAAAGAATAGGCTAAGAAGATCCTTAACAACTCCATTTTGAGAAGAAAGAAGTTAGTCATTTCTTCTTTTAACATCAATCCCTGCATGTCTCAAGTGGCTGTAAAGAAAAAAAAAAAAATAGTGGACAGAAAAGGTTAGAGTGATGTTTTAGGATCCCAAGTCGCAGAAGCAATAGGCTATGCCACTATTGTTGGTATTTTTGGTCCCTATGAGTCTTAGTCTTTTTGTTTTTATGTTTTGCTTTATCATCTACCAATGGTGACGAGGTTAGGGGGTTCGATTGAAAAAATATTTTAAAAAAACTTTTATTTTACTGTCATCACTTTCATTATAGAGAATAAACACCAAACCTTATTTTTGTAGAAATTGGATTAATGAAGCTCTTAAGTATTTGGATATGAACAAAGAAGAAAGATGAAAACAATTAGGCATCTCCAACTATTCTTTTTAACACTTCGATTTGTATTCTCTATTAAATTATTCTAAAATAAATGAAAACTTTAACTTTTTTTTACTTTATTGATATAGTATACCCGTGAATTGTTACGTGGATAACATATCAACATTTAATTAATTTTTAAAATTTTAAAATATTTAAAATGTATTTTAATTTTTATATATTTTTAAAATTTTTAATGATTTTAATTTTAATTTTTTCTATCTATTTTAGGTGGTATAACAAAAATAATAATTTAAAAGCTAAAAGATTTGAAAAATTAAATGAATGATTAAAATAATTTTTTATAAAATTAAAATATCAATTAAGTTATTATGACAAAAATATTTTTTTATTTTCTGGACGAGGATGTTAGTGTCACATTCCACTTATAAGATCCTTTGGAATTTTTTTCTTAAAAATGAAAAATAAGATTAAATTCCACAAATGGTGGAAATCAATATCTTAAAGAAATTGGTACAGAATTTAAAATGACCCAATGAAAAAGATGAAGGGCATGTTTAGATTGATAGGACAACAAAAAGTAACTTGATTAGTGCACTATAATTGTAATTGGATATAGAATTGAAAAGGTAAAATTAAAGATGGACATGGAAGAGTAAAAATAGAGATCGGAAATTAGAATTAGATATGTTGCTTGAAAGATTTTTTATTATTATTATTTTTGCAGAGTTTGTTAAGAAAATAGTCTTATTTAAGTTAAATTCATTCACTATGTTACAATATTACTCTTATACATATTTAGTATCGTCCTTACATTTGCAAAGCTTGCCCAGAAGTAATCCAAATGATTTAAATTTAACTCAAATTTTATGAATCAACTAATATCGGTCTCACCACTGTTGATTCATAAAATTGTGAACAAGAAAATTGCACTCAGTTCCTAACAATTAACAAAAATAAGTGTTCTCATTATCTTACAAAATCATTAATTATGTGCTTGCAATTCTTACAGTAGTGTGAATGTGAACTACTTTGAATTGTGCATAAGACTTTTATATGGTAGAAAATATTCAATACAGTTTTATGAAAAGGGGATTTCTTCATTTAAGGTAACACAATTACACATCAAGTCTTTAAAAAGAGTCATTGCATGAGTGATATTCAATGTGATTTAATCCATAAAATCGTTAACTCAATCCTCAAAGTGAGTAATAATTAAAACAAGGTTAAATGTATGTCAACATATATGGCAGATTGCACAACCATCAAGTTAGTGTTGGTGTTGGTGTTGCTAGAGTTGTTGCGAATGAAAATAAAAGACCATAAGAAGAAGCGAAAGGAGCGACAGAATCGAGATTTTAAGAATATGGAGGATAATTTAGGAATAAATGGTGTAAAGAAATAATGCGCAATCGGAGGTGAAAGGCAATGTCAATGCGTAAAGTGGTCAGTTGGTGTTGGATTTGGATTTTGATTGGGGTTAAGGTTAGGGCAGAAGTGAAGTTGATAATAGGGTGAAATATCCTTGTTGCGTGGCTGATCAACGAGAACTCTTCTGTGTTGGCTGAGAAAGAAGTTGCAATGGCTTATTGGGCAATGACCTTTTTTTTTTTTTTTTTCTTTCATAACATGTCGTACATTTCAAGCATTTGAGATTTGTATGCAATTACTTGTATAGTTTTTTATCCATCCGACATTGAAATTCAATTCTAAAAAAGCTCAACTTTATAAGGATTTCTTAATGGGTATGGATCATTTTATGTTGGATATGATCTCAAAGCCCCAAGATTGTCCAAGAAGCCAATAGCAAAGTTGGCTCAACTTGTGTTTACCTAACCTCTAGCCCAATATTAAGGTTAAATGCAATATATCTATACTTATTATAAAATCTTTAACTGAGTTACTAATGGGTTAATCAAGTGTCAACTTAGTTAGAAAAACCAATATACATTTTTAATGATAACTAATATTATTATGATATGCTTTTCTTCATACTTTTATATAATATTTAAATAAAATATTTAACGGTCTAATTTTTAGTGGTGCTAGAAATGGTGGTTTGAACTCCAATTTTAATGTTCAAGTTAAGTAAATTTTAATAATTTAATATTTATGAGGTTATTATTAAAGTCTATTAAAATTTGGTCTCTTAATTTTTTCAAATTGATAGTTAATTAAGGTACAATGACTAAATTATAAAAATTATAAAATAAATCTCTATGGATTTTAATTAATCGAAGGACCAATTAAACAATTGGATCATTAATATATGGCCAAACAGTGATGGCTATTATTTGGAACCCATCAAAATTTTTAATTATAATTAAAATTAATTTAATTAAACTAATTAGGATTAATTAATTACTAAACTTAGTATAAAAGATAAAATAAAGAACAAGAAGACAATTTCTCTCATTTTCTTCCACATTTTCATGAGAAAAAAAAAACCTAAGAAAACTTCAAGTATTTGATCCTCAAATTGGTATGTTAAATTTAATCTTTTTTCTTATAATTTTTATATTTTTGAAGTCGTGGGAGCTTGATTTAGCTAGCTCATGTTCCAATTTTCAAAATTTTTTAAATATTTAAAAGTTTCCATTGATGAATGCTTGAAGAAATTGGTATAAATTGTTAGGTTTTAAGCTTAGAAGTGAAAAAGGACTAGTTTGTAAAGTGAAAATTGTTAGTTTTGAACATAGGGACTAAAGTGTATAGATTTTGAAATTGATATAAAATTTCTATAATTATAGATATAAAAGGGTCCTAAAAGGATGTAATTGAGATCGATTTTAAAATCAAAGCTCAAATTTGAAAGATATTGTAAATTCAGGTTTAGGGACTAAACTGAATAAAATAAAAAAATTTAGGGGCATTCAAAAAATAAAATTGAACTGATCTATGCACAAAATAGAATATTATAAACTGTTTGGAATTGATAAATTGAACAAAATTATGATTTAGGTTGGGAATTAAACCAAACGAGGGATAATCGGGGAAAAAGTAAAAATTTCTTAGTAGTCATTGAAGATTCGGTTGTTTGTTGTTTCGACTACGTGTTGATGAATGTTGCACACACCTTTTACCTTTGTTATACTAATGAGTTTTGGGTGCAATCTTGTTACTTTAGACTTTCCGATGAGGCACTAGGTGCCAAATTTGGTGTGTTGGTTAGATCCTTGTATCCATCCGAGTTTGAGTCAGGTGAATAGGGATATAAAATGTAAAGTTGATAATGGTGTATCAATTGAATTGATATTGTGAAATAATTCTTAAAAGAAGAGTTATAATATATGAATTTCGATAGTATAAGAAATATTATGCAAGCCGGATATACAAGTCCATAGGACTGATATGAGAATGTATTGAATAATCGATTCGTTTCAAAAAAATATATGAATTTGATATTGAATTGATTAAATGCTGACTAATTATATGAATGACATTGAAATGTTGATTATAAGTCAACTTGGATGTAATATATTTGAATTACTATTTAATATGGTTATATATTGAACTCACCTTGTTGATATGTGGTTACCTTGTTTGAGCAAACTTGTCAAGTTAGTAGCTTATCGTATTAAATTGTAAATTGAGGTAAGTTGTTGTTTAGTGCCTATAAACTTACTAAGCATTCAATATTCTTACCCCGTTATTTTCCCTTTCCCTATAGATTGCCAACTTACGGAACGTGTCAAACGGATCATCGAGAAGCTCATACTATCCTGTTATTGATTCGGTAGTCTTTTAATCATTTTAAGCTCGATTTTGTGGCATGTATATTTGTAACAACCCATTTTTTGGTGGTACCAAAAATGGTGGTTTCGAAACCTTATTTTTTGATGATCAAGTCAGTATATACAATTAATTAATATTTACGAGTCTCTTATAGTATTTTATTAATTTTTGGTTCAATAATTTTATTGAATGGTTAGTAATTAAGGTACAATGACTAAATTGTAAAATCCATAAAAGTGAATCGTTATACATTTTTAATAGCTAAAAGGCTTATTTAGTATTTGGACAAGGCTTAAAATGGAAATTAAGCCAATTTGGAATAGCATGGACGATTAGCGCATGTAAATTTGTAAGTTATGTGTTATTAATAATGTTAAATTAAAGTTAAAGGTTATTAAAACATAAAACAAAAAGGTAAATGACCATTTTTATCATCTTGTTCCTCTCTTCTTTATCGTTCTAGTCTTGAAGAGAAACCAAGGGTTTCGTTCAACTCAATTCCTTCATTTGGTAAGCCGATTTTAGTCTGTTTCTTGTAAATTTTATGTGTTTAAAATCTCGAGAGCTTGATTTAGCTAACCTGAGGATTAGATCATAAATCTGTTAAAGTTTCTAAAAGTTATCATTGTTGAATCTTGAAGCTTTTGGTACTAAATTGTTAGATTTTAAGCTTAGAAATGAAAAAAGTTTAATTTGTAAAGTGAAATTTGTTAGATTTGAACTTAGGGACTAAAACATGAATAGTTTGAAATTGGTATGAAATTACTGTAATTATTGTTAATATAGGGCTGTAGAAGGATGAAATTGAGATTAGTTTCAAAATCAAAGCCCAAAATTGAAAGTTATAATAATTTTGGTTTTAGGGACTAAATTGAATAAGATACAAAACTTTAGGTAATTTTTAAAATGAAAATTAAATTGTCATATGCATGAAATAAGATGGTATAAAGATTTTAAAACTAATAAATTGAAATAAATTATCGTATAGATCAAGATTTGAATAAATCAAAAGTTAATCAAGGAAAAAAGAAAATTACGAATTAGTCCTCAACATTGCACTTATGGTCATTTTGGTCTGGTAAGTTCATTTGGTAAACTTATTGACCGCTTCCGAACATACCAATGTCCATAGTGTGAATACTGCAACTAAAAGATATGTAATTAAGGCGGTGTCCGCAAATGTAAAGGTTAGGTTGTAATATAGTTACAATGAAGCAGGTAAGTACTTCAAGATCGTACCCAAAGGAGGTGAGTACTAAATTAATGTAAACCTAAATGCAAACAGAAGTAATTATTAGTTTAAATAAATTATTGTAACAGCCCAATTTTGGTAAAATCGAATAGTAGTTTCGAGACTCAAATCCGAGTCGAAAATAAAATTTATTTTTATTTTATTATATGGTTCGTAATATAATAGACGTGACATGTGAAAATTTTGACATGAAAATTTTATTGATTTGGTGCCAAATTATGAGAAGGACTAAATCGCATAAAATGTGAAAGTTGAATTCTAGTAGTTATAAGGATTAAAAAACTATGGAATTCAAAACTAAAGGTTCTTATATGGTAATTAGACCATTAAGAAAAGTATGTAGATTTTTCTTGGTGACTCATCCATGAAAAATGAGAAAAAGGTTAGGGAATAAATTGGAAAGTAAAAATTTTAATTAACTAAAAGATGAAAAATAGATATCATCTTATTTTATGTCATCATCTTCCCCAAAATAAACATGGAAACCCTAGGAGAGAGAGAACAGACTTTCATGGCCAAATTGGGTAATTTTCCTTGTCCCGTTTTTAGTAATTTTGATATTTTTAGAATCGGGATAACTTAATCTCTCTATTTGGGGATTAATGTAACACCCTCAACTCGTATCCATCGCCGGAATAGGGTTACGAGGCATTACTAATGAGTACAAAACACTTACAGATAATTTGAAATCATTATCGTTCAATCACCGAGACTAATTATAAACGTTCCTTTAACTTTACCAACATTTTAATACATTCAAGAACCAATTTAAGATATTCAACCAAGCCTTATACTTATTACCATTTGTTAGCCGTACACGTTATATAAATAACAAGAAACGTATATGGGCTCAATTCTTATTAAATTCCTCTTATACCTATACTTTTTCACATTATGTATTTATATTACATATAATAATCATACCTCTATATTTCATATACATTTTCATAACAATTTATCTTGGTTTCTAACTATTTCATATTTGAGTTCTACTCATCAAATCATTTGAAACATCATCTTTACACAAATAGTACACTTGAGTTGTACAGTTCTATAATTATGAATAAACACATTTATCAAACATATTCCATGTTTTTATATATCACAGTCATATATTTCCATGTATCAAGTACCATCATTTCCTCGTATTTCAGATAAATACGTGTAACAATTCATAGACATGTAACTCACTAACTCTTCCTGCCAATCACAATTTAAATTGACAAATCACTTATTGAGTCCAAATTTCAATGTTCACTAAAATCTATCATATAAATTTGGATATACGTATCCACCATTAGATTCCATGTACAGATATCATCATCTCAAGTTTCCACATATATTTACTTTCCACATTATGAACTCAATAACATATACAAGATATACCAATGTATTTCAAGTACGTTTTCATAATATTTCATATTAGAATTTTTCTCATTAACTCATTTAGAATACTAATTCATAGGATAATACACTCAAGGTGTACAATATATAATCACAAATGAACTTATTCATCAACCAAGATTTATGTTCATGTCTCATCAACTTGTATTTCCTTATATCGCATAATTCCATGTAACACTTACCAAACTTTGTCAAATTAGTGAACATCATACAGAATTGGTCTACACAGGTATACATTGAATTTCGCTGATATTCACTGATATCATAGCCTAGCTATGGTCTTTTCACTAGAATGCCATAGCTCGGCTATGGGCTTACATCTTCACTATCATTATGCCAGGGTGAAACCATGGATTTATCCGTCAATTCATCACTTTTCACCGATCAGGTAGCCAAAGCTACCACTTTTCACTTGATCAGGTAGCCGAAGCGACCACCTATCACTTATCACATAGGAGCTCACTCTCGAGCTATTCACATTCACGGGTCTGCTCACACAAGCTTTCGGTCTTTACGTAACTACTCAGTGCTGATCACACAAGCTGTCAAGTATTCGCAACACATGCCGGATTACCCAGCCACTGGTAGAACTTATAAGACCAGCACCCGTTTCACATAGTCACAAATCTCGGGCCTGCTCACACAAGCTGTCCGTCCGTGTCATAGTCACTAAATTATTTTTATCTTGAGCTGAAGAACTCCAAATTAAGATCTGATAATTTTCTCTGAAACTAGACTCACATATATTCTTACCATAAAATTTTCAGAATTTTAGTCTAACGAATAAGTACATTTTATTCTTTAAAGTCACCCTTGTTTTGCTATCTGACAGTTCCGACCCTTCTTCATTAAAAATTAATTATCTCATCGTACAGAATTTGGATAATGTTACCATTTGTTTATTTTGAAAATAGACTCATTAAGGATTTTAAAAATATAAATTTAAGCCCCTAATTATTTTTATCCAATTTCTTATGATTTTTCCAAAGTCAGAACAGGGAACCCAAAATCATTCTGACCTTGTCTCACAAAACCTATTATATCTCATAATTTACAATTCCATTTCTTACACCATTTCTTCTATAATAAATTAAACTCAATAAGATTTAATTCCATATTTTATTCATCGTCTAATTCAATTTCTACAATTTTTGGTAATTTTTCAAAGTTAGACTACTGCTGTCCAAAACTGTTTTAGTGCAAAGTGTTGATTTCATTTCACCCCAAATTTCACAGTTCATACAATTTAGTCCTTGTCCAATTAACCCCTCAATTGGGCTAATTTTTTACAATTAATACTTTATTCTGTCATTTTAAAACTACTTCATAACCCTTAAAAATCAAAACTTTAGCATTAGACCTTAATTCCAAACTCTTTCACAATTAGGTCCTAAAACCAATTTCCATCAATTCTAATTGATAAAATCATCATATATCAAAATTAAAGCTTCAATTCTATGTTTATTCATCATATTCATCCAGCACTCATCCATAGCAACTTTAAAAAAAAATTAGCCATAGAATCAAAAGCTAATAGTAAGTTGGACCCAATTGTAAAAGTCTAAAAACATAGAAATTTCAAGGAAAAAGCAAGAATTAAACTTACATGATGCTACAGTATGAAAACCAACTTGAACCCTCTTCCATGGCTGTTTTTTAGCTGATGAAAATGAAGAGAAATGAAGAGAATTCTAGATATTCCAATTTGGTCCCATTTTTATTTAGCTAATTTTGCCCTTATTTCACCCATTTCCTGATTTTTCTCAGCTATTGCCGCCCAAAATACCTCCTTTACGCTTATTTTCACTTTAGGTCCTTCCTTATTTGACAATTGAGCTATTTAATCCTTATAGCAACTTTTACACCTTTTTCAATTTAATCCTTTTTATTTAATTAACCACCCGAACATCAAAATTTTCTAACGAAAAATATTCATAAAAATATTTATGGCTCGGTTTATAACACCGAGATCTCAATACCTCTTTTTCTCAATTTATTGACCAAATAAATCTTTATAAAACACAATTTATTATTTTAAAAATCTTTTAAAAGCTACATTTGGCTCATAAATATTAAATAATATAATCTATGAATTTATTTGTCGGATTTGGTGGTCTCGAACCACTATTTTAGACATCTCTGAAATTTGGGCTGTTACAATTAATTTGAAAAGTTATTTAAGTATGAAAATGGGTCATGGATGTATATGCTGGAAATTTAAAATCTATGGTAGAAAATGAAAGATTATTGATAGATAAACAACTTTTACAAAGTGATTTTTGATGAAAACATAATTTAGGGACTAAAATAAAAAGTAGTAAAATTTATGAAAAATTCTAAATTTTATGGATACATGTGCTGTAAAATTTGTAATGGGGCTTTGGTTTAGGCTTGGAACAGGGAGTAATTTGCACAAGATTCATTTTCCAAGCCTAGGGACAAAATGAAATTTATGAAAAAGTTAGGGTAAAATGGTAATTTTTCCTACAATATAAATTGAGTTCAAATAAAAATGAAATATGTGAAATTGATGTAAAATTTACTCGTATAGATCTGGATAGACCAAATTCGGTGTTAGAACGAGGGAAAAAGAGGAAAATGTCGGACTAGTAGATGTTTGAACACGAACCTTTGTCGAGGTAAGTTCGTGTAACTAAATTGTATATATTTTTATGATTGAATTAAATGTTGTGCTGTGAATTGTATAAATGCCTTAATTTTGTGAAATGATCACATATTCGTCAAAGCCCGATAAATGAAAGGTGCCCGATCAGCAATAATGCTCAATACATGATAAATGATAAAAAATGTAAATTTTATACTTGAGTTGAATGTGAACACTTGAATTGTATGAATGCATAAATTTATGAGATTGAACATATACTTGACAATTGCCTGATAAATGTTAAATCCCGTTTGAATAAATGGAAGTCGATAGATAAATGTGATTTCCCTAATAAAACTGCATGTGTTGCAGAATGGATTTAGCCCGGACGGGTAAATCAAAATGAGTCTCTCGAGTATATGTTTCAATTAGGATTTAGCCTGGACTGGTATTCCTAATTGACTGAATTTAGCTTGAACTGGTAATCTAGATCGGACTCTATAAGGAATTCTTTGTCTTACAAAAGATTTAGCCTGGATTGGTAATCCGACAAAGCCCTTAGAGTATATGTTACAGCTAGAATTTAGCCTGGACTGGTAATTCTGCTGTATGATACGTGGCTCGAGAGTGTGCCTATAAGGTACTACTGAGTATAAATTGACAGATTCTAATTTGTACACCTCGAGTGTACTACCGATGTATCCATCGATATTCCAAATAAATGCAACGGGTAAAACTCTTGACATGAGATGAATATGAATAAGAAATGAGTTATTACACATATATGTCTGAAATACACGAAAATGATGATACGTGACGATTGATATAAGAAAACATGAGATGATGATACTTGTACATGAAATTTATTTGATGAATTTGTCATCCTTGATTATAGATTTGTATACTTTGAGTGTACTACGACTTGTGTGACATTGATATTTCGAGAAATATTAATAAAGTTCTGATATGAAATAATCTGAACTTGAGATGAATTATTATGAAATTATAGTTGTAATATAAAGAGATGATTTATGCATGTTAAATGAACAAATGTTATGGAATGCAAATGTGCATGGAAACTTGATTGTTATTGAGCCCAAATATGTTTTGAGGTTATTATGGAATATATGACTAACAAGGGCAACGAGGATATTTGTAGGGCTTAAAGTCAAATTGAATGAATATGCCTTACATACTTACCTCAAAATAGAATAAATGGTAAGTTAAGTACCATGTTATACGAACTTATTAAGCATACAATGCTTATCCCATTTTATTTACCCCTGTTTTAGAGTAAATCAGAAGCTCGTTGGATTGGAGGCTCGGTGGAGATCACTCACATTATCCATTGGCCCATGACAGTACAATATGGTAAATTAATTACGGTTGTAATGGAATGTATAGGATATGTTGGCCATATTGCCATGTAAATGTAAATAATGCTTGAAATCTAGCCATTGGAATGGCTAGTAATGGTTGTTTTGTTATACTTGTAATGTTATGCTATGGTTGTAACAGCCGATTTAGGGCCTAGTCGGGATAGTAGTGCGAGGCCACAAACCCGAGGTGAAATTATGAGTTTTTCCAGGTTTATGCCATGTTTGCATGCTAGTATGAAAGTTTTGTAAAGCAATTTTATTAAGTTGAGGTCAATTGGTCCAAAAAGGACTAAATTGCAAAAGTTGCAATATATGAGTTTCTAGAAGCTTTTTGCATGAAATAGCTTTAGAATAATAATTATGAGCCCTGAAATAACAAATTGCCCAAAAATAAAATTTTGGACAAAATTGGCCTTAAGATGGTAAAATAGAAACTTCTAAGAGGAAGGGCATTTTGGTTATTTGGCCTAATTAGTGTTTTAAGTGGGAAAAAGATGAGAAAAATCCGCTCATCTTCTTCCTTGGGCTTCCGAAAATTTGGAGACACCATAGCTAGGGATTCTTCATTTTTTTCAAGATCATAGTAAGTTCATCTTAGCCCTGTTTTTAATGTTCTTCGTATTTTTGAAGTTCCCGTAATATGAATTAGCTAATTTTAGCTATAAAATGAGCTAAGATGCTTGTTCAAAAATCTACCCTTGAATGAAATGCTTGTTAAATGATGTTTTATGGAAGTTTAAGAGAGTTTGATGTTAGATAAACATCTTTTCCTTAATGAATTTCATGAAAAAGGGTAGTAGGGACCATTTGGTAATAATTATAAAATTTGGTCATACCTACTAGAAAGAGAGAGAATTGATGATTGTTATAGTAGAGAAAATGATTCAGCTAAGCATGAAGTTTAAGAAAGTTGCATGAAAATCATATTACGAGCCTAGGGGCAAAAGTGTAAATATTAGAAAGTATATGGGCAAAATAGTATTTTTGCCAAAGTATGAGTCATGAGTCAATTTAGTCAATATGGTTTTTAAATGATCCATTTATGATTATAGATCAAGAAAAATAGAGCCCGGATCGAAACCAAGGCAAGAACAAAGTCGAGGACTAAATTGCACATCTACATACATTTTGTATATTGAGGTAAGTTTGTATGATTTCTAAGTTTTATGATTTTTATCATTAATTTGCTTAGTATAATGTACAATAATTGTATGAAATGATCATGTTATGTTCAAGTAAGAAATCACGATAATATGTACAAGCAAGTCCCGATTGAAGATGAATTTTCCTAGGATACTCGATCTACCACACAAGATATCATGTAAGTCCAAGGCAAGCTTGGTATTGATCAAGTTATCATGTAAGTCCAAGGCAAGCTTGGCATTGATCAAGATATCATGTAAGTCCAAGGCAAGCTTGGCATTGATCAAGTTATCATCTAAGCCCAAGGCAAGCTTGGCATTGATCAAGATATCATGTAAGTCCAAGGCAAGCTTGGCATTGATCAAGATATCATGTAAATCCAAGGCAAGCTTGGCATTGATCAAGTTAGCAAGCAAGTTATCATGTAAGTCAAAGGCAAGCTTGGCATTAATCAAGATATCATGTAAGTCCAAGGCAAGCTTGGCATTGATCAAGTTAGCAAGCAAGTTATCATGTAAGTCCAAGGCAAGCTTGGCATTGAGTATGTTAACAAGAGCAAGACTTCATATAAGTCCATGTTAAGACATGGCCGTGAAACCAAGATGAGATAACCCATGTAAGACCATGTCTAGGATATGGCTTTGGCATCATATTAGGTGGGAAGAGATTTAATATCCTCGGTTATTCACAGAAATTCATCGGGCAAATGAGTAAGCTAAAAGAAGATAGCAAGAAAGCTAAAAAGTAAAGTTAGTATCAAGATGAAGTTAGATGAAGTTGAATATTATTCATGTTGTGAATGAGAAAGTAGATATCATGTTTATTGTTATTATAGTATACTGATCAATGTGATCAAGTGATACAGGTATCATGGTTACCTTACAAGTATGATAATAGTAAGTGTTATGAGACATGTAAGAATTTATATGAGTAAGTAAGCTCTTTAGCTGAAATTCATGATACCATTGTTTATGTGAAATGGTTTAAATTAAGCAATGATGATGCTATGAGTTGTTACATGCAAACTTACTAAGCTATATGCTTACGTTATGATTCTTTCTTTCTATGCAGTCTCGCCAAGCTAACTCGTGGATCATTAAAGTCGGAGCTCGCAACACACTATCAACTATTATTTTGGTATAGCCAAGTTACTTTACTAAGTATGGCATGTATAGGAAACATTCATTTTGTGGACATGTTTTAAGAAGGGCCTTTGTAAAGGCTATCAAGTTTATTATTCTTTTGTATATGGCTAAGTGATTGGTCAAATTTGATTAAGCATGTATGTTTATTGAGATCAATGAAGCATGTAGTATTATTCATAAAAATTGGGTTGTTATTGCATCGTTGAATTGGGTATAAATATGATCTTTATTTCAGGGTGGTTAACGGCTTGGTAAATAGCCTGTAAGTGCCCACACAATTGGACACACGGGCGTGTGTCAAGACCGTGTTAACCTTGCACCTTAGTATTATTAATCATAATAGGCCACGGCCAAATCCCACAGCCGTGTGTGTGTGTCGTGTAACATGGGTGTGTTCCCAGACCATGTTGATTTAGTCAGTATATCAATGATTAGCACACGGTCTAAGCCCACAGGCGTGTCATGGCCGTGTGAAATTAGTCAGTAACATCCCACAGTTGGTAGACAAGGGCATGTCTAAGCCGTGTGGAAATAGTCAGTAGCCCTACACGATTTGAGGGCATGGGCGTGCTTAAAGGTATACAAGCGTGTGAACCCTGCTAAAAAAAATGAGTTATTTGATTTTGATCCCGAAAGTTTTCTGACATGAGTTAAAGGCCTCGTAGGCCCTTGTTATATGTGTTGACTAAGAAAGTGAAGTTTTTAAGTTGGAACAAAATTTTATAGCCCGTAAGTACATGTTTCAGTGAGTTTAAGCATAGTAATGTCTCGTATCCAGACCCAGTATCGGTCTTGGGTGCCGGGTGTTACATTTAGTGGTATCAGAGCTACGGTTTAGTCATTTGTAGGACTAACGTAGCACGAGCATGAGTCTAGTTATACATGCCATACGTAAGAATGTTTTTATAATGATAGTGTGACGACTCTTGACGACTTAAATTATATTTATACATATAATAAATGGATCCCGAAGGAGCTGAGGCGGATGATGTAGAAAGTAACGCACTAGCTCCCGAAGAAGGGACGGTGCTGTATGAGAATGAGAATAGACCCACTACGGCGAATCAAGAAGGAGGAGGAGAAGAGGCTAGAGAAGCCTTCCTCCATATGATGGATGCCTAGTACACGGAGTTTGTTCGAGCGAACCCGAATGCACAACCCCCTCCACCCCTACTATTCCACAACCTACTCCAGTAGCCCCTCAAGTAGTAGAGGTGGCAAGAGGAGGTAAACCTCCAATTGATAGGATCAAGAAGCATGGGGCAGAAGAATTCCGAGCAAGAAAAGATAATGATCCGAAAAGAGTGAGTTACGTTAGAAAATACCATCGAGTATTTGACGAATCACCTTTTGATGAATGCATGAAGTGTGTAATCTCTCTTAAGAGATTCTCGCTACCAATGGTGGAACACCCTTGTGTCGGTGGTGCCAAGGAAAGAATCTCATGGGAATTCTTCCAAGAAGAGTTTAAGAAAAAGTATATTAGCTAGATATTTGTAGACCAGAAGAGAAAATAATTTCTAGAGCTGAAGCATGGCAAGATGTCAGTAACCAATTATGAGCGAGAGTTTGTACGACTCAGCAAGTACACTCGCAAATGTGTGTCCAATGAGGCCATTATGAGTAAAAGGTTTGAAGATGGTTTAAATGAGCACATTAAGCTGGTTATTGCTATCCTCGAATTAAAAGAATTCGTTGTGCTAGTGGAAAGGGCTTGCAAAGCCGAAGAACTAGCAAAAGAGAAGAAAAAATTTAAAATGGAGTCTCGCAATTCTAGAAAGAGACAATGGAACAAGTCATTCCAATCATCATCCAAGAAGTCAAGAGATTTTCCAACTCGATCACTACTTCTCTTGGGTTTTCTAGGAAAGACAAGAGTAAGCGATGATTCGAAATAAAGCACGCACCCACTTGATTGCAAGTGTTGGGAATTTTAGACTTGATGCACCAGAATGTCCACAATGTGGCGACGCCATTTGGAAGAATACCGAGCACATGAAAATGCATGTTTTAGATGTGGTTCCCAAGACCATTTCATAAAGGATTGTCGGAGATGACTAAAGAAGAGAGAACTCAGAACCCGAGGTCTGGGAGTATGGTCAGAGGGAGACTGCAGAGGAACCCGAGAAGTGGGGCAAGTGGAAGAGGTAACCTAGAGAGCAGGCCGCGAGACCCGAGGGTAGAGCGCCTGCAAGGACTTATGCCATTCGCACTCGTGAAGAGGCATCTTCCCCTGATGTTATTACGGGTACCTTTTCTCTTTACAATACCAAAGTTATTGCTTTAATAGACCCCAGATCCACACACTCTTACATTTGTATGAAATTAGTACCCGGTTTGGGTGTGCCTATAGATACCACAGAATTTGTGATTAAGGTGTCTAATCCTTTAGGCAAGAGTATGTTAGTTGATAAAGTTTATAAAGATTGTCTATTAATGATTAGAGGTCATTGCTTTAAAGCAAATCTTATGTTATTACCTTTTGATGAATTCAACCTCATTCTTGGTATGGACTGGTTGACTACTCATAATGTAATTGTAAATTATGGGAAGAAATACATTGAGATGAGGTGTGAGAATGGCTAGAATCAGATGAGCAAGGTAGATCGTCGGTAATAATTTCTCATATGATGTCGTAGAGATATCTAAGAAAAGGGTATGAGGCATTTTTGGCCTTTGTATTGAATGATAAAGAGACAGAGTTAAAGATTGAGTCAGTGCCGATAATATGTGAGTATGTGGATGTTTTTCCTGAGGAATTACCAGGATTACCACCAGTTAGAGAAGTTGAGTTTGGCATTGAGCTAACTCCAGGTATTGTACCAATATCCATTACTCCTTATAGAATGGCTCCAACAGAGTTGAAAGAATTGAAGTTACAGTTGCAAGAGTTGACAGACAAAGGCTTTGCAAGATCAAGTTGTTCACCATGGGCGCTCGGTTTTATTTGTGAAAAGAAAGATGGCACTATGAGATTATGCATTGATTACCGTCGACAATAAAGTGACAGTAAAGAATAAGTATCCGTTGCCTAGGATCGACGATTTGTTTGATCAATTGAGAGGAGCGACTGTATTCTCCAAAATAGACTTGAGATCAGGGTACTACCAGTTGAGAGTGAAGGATTCAGATGTATCCAAGACTGCCTTTCGAACAAGATATGGGCATTATGAATTTTTAGTCATGCCCTTTAGGCTGTCCAACGCTTCTGCGGTATTCATGGACTTAATGAACCACATTTTCAGACCATACCTTGACAAGTTTGTAGTCGTTTTTATTGATGACATACTGATTTATTCTCGAGATGAGAATGAACATGCTGATCATCTACGGATAGTTTTACAGACTCTTTGAGAAAATGAGTTGTATGCCAAATTCAGTAAAAGTGAATTTTGGCTCAAGGAGGTGGGATTCCTAGGACATATTGTCTCGAGAGATGGAGTCTGAGTAGATCTAAGTAAGATTTCAGCTATAATAGACTAGAAACCACCAAAAAATATCACTGAGATTAGAAGTTTTTTTGGCCAAGCCAGCTACTATAGACGATTTGTCGGGGGTTTTCTATGATTGCAACCCCGATGACTAAATTATTCTGAGAAGAACGTAAAGTTTGAGTGGTGGGAAAGATGCCAACAAAGTTTTGAGAAGTTGAAAGAAATCTTGTGAAGCTCGGTCTTAGTACAACCCGAATCGGGGAAAGAATTTGTAGTCTCTGACGATGCATCCTTAAATGGATTGGGCTGTGTACTCATGCAAGAAGGCAAAGTGATTGCTTATGCCTCAAGACAGTTAAAACCTCATAAGAAGAATTATCCGATGCATGACCTAGAGTTGGCCGCCATAGTCTTCGCATTGAAGATCTGGAGACACCATTTATATGGTGAACGATGTCAAATTTTTACCGATCATAAAAGTTTGAAATACTTGATGACGCAGAAAGAGTTAAACTTAAGACAACGAAGATGGTTAGAGTTGATAAAGGACTATGAGTTGGTCATTAATTACCATCCTAGAAAGGCGAATGTGGTCGCCAATGCTTTAAGCAGAAAATCCCTATTTGCCTTGAGAGCATTGAATTCAAAAATATCTTTATCCGATGATGGTTCTATTTTAGCTGAGTTGATAGCTAAATCAATGTTCCTTCAAGAGATCTTTGAAGCTCAGAAAAAAGATAGTGAGTTGCAAGTCAAGAGAGCTCAATGCGAGTCGATGTTTGAATCGACTTTCTAATAACTCGATGGATACTTGATGTTCGGAGATAGAGTTTGTGTTAGAGAAAGAGGAGCTTATTCGTAAAATTTTGCACGAGGCACATAACGGATGTTTATCTATACATCCGGTAGCACCAAGATGTATAATGATCTAAAGCAATAGTATTGGTGGCCGAAAATGAAGAAAGACATTTCAGAATTTGTTACCAAGTGCATGTTTTGTCAACAAGTAAAAGCTGAACACCAAGTACCCTCGGGTTTACTTCAACCTATCTTGATTCCCGAGTGGAAATGGGACCGTATCACCATGGATTTCATAACGGGTTTACCGTTGTCTCTGAGCAAGAAAGATGCTGTTTGGGTAGTAGTTGATAGACTCACGAAGTCCGCCCACTTTATACCTATACATGTGGAATACTCCCTAGACAAGTTGGCAAACCTGTATGTTTCAGAAATAGTAAGACTTCACGGAGTTCCCTTATCGATCATATCGGATAGAGATCTGAGATTCACATCCAGATTTTGGAAGAAACTGCAAGATGCTTTGGGTACAAAATTAAGTTTTAGCACAGCTTTTCACCCTCAGACTGACGGTCAGTCAGAAAGGTTGATTCAAGTACTCGAGGACACGCTCAGATGTTGTGTTTTGGAATTCCAAGGTAGTTAAGAAAAGTTTCTCCCATTGGTAGAATTTTCCTACAATAATAGCTTTCAGTCGAGCTTAAAGATGGCGCCTTATGAGGCCCTATCTTTGGCGTAAGTCTGAGAACCCCTTGTTTTGGATGAACTCAAGGAAAACCAAATTCACGGGTTGATTTGGTTAAAGAGGTCAAGAGAAAGTGAAAGTAATTTAAGAATGTTTAAAAGTCGCCTCGAGACGGACAGAAATCCTATTCGAATTTAAAGAGAAAAGAGATCGAGTACCAAGTTGGGGATAAATTCTTTTTGAAAGTATCACCATGGAGAAAAGTTCTCAGATTTGGTCGTAAAGGCAAGTTAAGCCCATGTTTCATTGGACCTTACGAAGTTATGGAGAGAATTGGGCCGGTAGTTTACCGTTTGGCTTTGCCATTAGAATTAGAGAAGATACATGATGTGTTTCACGTGTCAATGTTATGACGTTACAGATCAGACCTTTCGCATGTAATTACCCCTTCGGAAATAGAGATTAGTCCTGACATGACTTATGGTGAAGAACCAGTCAAGATTTTGGCTCGAGAAGTTAAGCAACTAAGAAATAAGAGTATTGCCTTAGTAAAGGTATTGTGGCAAAGGCACGAATCGAAGAAGCTACATGGAAATTAGAAGAGAGTATGAGAAATCGAGATTCAAACCTTTTCTTTGGTAAGATTTTCGAGGACTAAAATCCCTAAGGGAGAATTATATGACTCGATTTAGGGCCTAGTCGGGATAGTGGTGCGAGGCCACGAACTCGAGGTGAAATTATGAGTTTTTCGAGTTTATGCCATGTTTGCATGCTAGTATGAAAGTTTTGTAAAGTAATTTTATTAAGTTGAGGTCAATTGGTCTAAAAAGGACTAAATTGCAAAAGTTGCAATATATGAGTTTCTAGAAGCTTTTTGCATGAAATAGCTTTAGAATAATAATTATGAGCCCTTAAATAGAAAATTGCCTAAAAATAAAATTTTGGACAAAATTGGCCTTAAGATGGTAAAATAGAAACTTTTAAGAGGATGGGCATTTTGGTCATTTGGCCTAATTAGTGTTTTAAGTGGGAAAAAGATGAGAAAAATTCACTCATCTTCTTCCTTGGGCCGTCAAAAATTTGGAGACACCATAGCTAGGGATTCTTCATTTTTTTTCAAGCTCATAGTAAGTTCATCTTAGCCCCATTTTTAATGTTCTTCGTATTTTTGAAGTTCCCGTATTATGAATTAGCTAATTTTAGCTATAAAATGAGCTAAGATGCTTGTTCAAAAATCTACCCTTGAATGACCTGCTTGTTAAATGATGTTTTATGGAAGTTTAAGAGAGTTTGATGTTAGATAAACATCTTTTCCTTAATGAATTTCATGAAAAAGGGTAGTATGGACCATTTGGTAATAGTTATAAAATTTGGTCATACCTACTAGAAAGAGAGAGAATTGATGATTGTTATAGTAGAGAAAATGATTCAGCTAAGCATGAAGTTTAAGAAAGTTGCATGAAAATCATATTACGAGCCTAGGGGCAAAAGTGCAAAAATTAGAAAGTATAAGGGCAAAATAGTAATTTTGCTGAAGTATGAGTCATGAGTCAATTTAGTCAATATGGTTTTTAAATGATCCATTTATGATTATAGATCAAGAAAAACGAAGCCCGGATCAAAATCGAGGCAAGAACAAAGTCGAGGATTAAATTGCACATCTACATACATTTTGTATATTGAGGTAAGTTTGTATGATTTCTAAGTTTTATGATTTTTATCATTACTTTGCTTAGTATAATGTACAATAATTGTGTGAAATGATCATGTTATGTTCAAGTAAGAAATCACGATAATATGTACAAGCAAGTCCCGATTGAAGATAATTTTCCCTAGGATACTCGATCTACCACACAAGATATCATGTAAGTCCAAGGCAAGCTTGGCATTGATCAAGTTATCATGTAAGTCTAAGGCAAGCTTGGCATTGATCAAGATATCATGTAAGTCCAAGGCAAGCTTGGCATTGATCAAGTTATCATGTATGTCCAAGGTAAGCTTAGGATTGATCAAGATATCATGTAAGTCCAAGGCAAGCTTGGCATTGATCAAGTTATCATGTAAGTCCAAGGCAAGCTTGGCATTGATCAAGATATCATGTAAGTCCAAGGCAAGCTTGGCATTGATCAAGTTAGCAAGCAAGTTATCATGTAAGTCAAAGGCAAGCTTGGCATTGATCAAGATATCATGTATGTCCAAGGCAAGCTTGCCATTGATCAAGTTAGCAAGCAAGTTATCATGTAAGTCCAAGGCAAGCTTGGCATTGAGTATGTTAACAAGAGCAAGACTTCATATAAGTCCATGTCAAGACATGGCCGTGAAACCAAGATGAGATAACCCATGTAAGACCATGTCTAGGATATGGCTTTGGCATCATATTAGGTGGGAAGAGATTTAGTATCCTCGGTTATTCACGGGCAAATGAGTAAGCTAAAAGAAGATAGCAAGAAAGCTAAAAAGTAAAGTTAGTATCAAGATGAAGTTAGATGAAGTTGAGTATTATTCATGTTGTGAATGAGAAAGTAGATATCATGTTTATTGTTATTATAGTATACTGATCAATGTGATCAAGTGATACAGTATCATGGTTACCTTACAAGTATGATAATAGTAAGTGTCATGAGACATGTAAGAATTTATATGAGTAAGTAAGCTCTTTAATGAAATTCATGATACCATTGTTTATGTGAAATGGTTTAAATTAAGCAATGATGATGCTATGAGTTGTTACATGCGGACTTACTAAGCTATATGCTTACGTTATGATTCTTTCTTTCTATGCATTCCATAGCTAACTCGTGGATCATTAAAGTCTGAGCTCGCAACACATTATCAACTATTATTTTGGTATAGCCAAGTTACTTTACTAAGTATGGCATGTATAGGAAACATTCATTTTGTGGACATGTTTTAAGAATGGCCTTTATAAAGGCTATCAAGTTTATTATTATTTTGTATATGGCTAAGTGATTGGCCGAATTTGATTAAGCATGTATGTTTATTGAGATCAATGAATCATGTAGTATTATTCATAAAAATTGGGTTGTTATTGCATCGTTGAATTGGGTATGAATATGATCTCCATTTCAGGGTGGTTAACGGCTTGGTAAATAGCCTGTAAGTGCCCACATGGTTGGACACACAGGCGTGTGTCAAGATCGTGTTAACCTTGCACCTTAGTATTATTAATCATAATAGGCCACGGGCAAATCCCACGGCCGTGTGTGTGTGTCATGTAAGACACACGGTTTGGACATGGGTGTGTTCCTGCACCGTGTTGATTTAGTCGATATAAGGATTAGAACATTAGCACAGCCCATGGCCGTGTGAAGTGTGTCATGGTAGGTAGCAGGGCGTGTCTAAGCCGTGTGGAAATAGTCGATAGCCCTACATGGTTTGAGGGCATGGGCGTGCTTAAGGGTACACGGGCGTGTTCCCAAGTTACACGGGCGTGTGAACCCTGCTAAAAAAAATGAGTTATTTGATTTTGATCCCGAAAGTTTTCTAACATGAGTTAAAGGCCTCATAGGCCCTTGTTATATGTGTTGACTAAGAAAGTGAAGTTTTTAAGTTGGAATGAAATTTTATAGCCCGTAAGTACATGTTTCAGTGAGTTCAAGCATAGTAATGTCTTGTATCCAGACCTAGTATCGGTCTTGGGTGTGGGGTGTTACAATGGTAACTATATATGTATGTCAAGTAGTTGATCAAATCATGTTTAATACATGAATTGAACCAAGGTAAGTTAGTAAACATGTATGCATGCAACGATAGGCCATGTTGAATGATGAAATTTGCTTATTTGAATGCTTAGAATGGTTGGATTGTACTTGGTATGTTTTGGTGCAGGAAAATGGTAAATTTGGGTAACAAATAAGGCTAGAAAATGGCTTTATTTTGTCCACACGGGCGTGTATCTAGACCGTGTGACAAACGGCCTACCCCATGGGCTTGTGGTTTGGTCGTGTACTCCTTGCACCTTAAAATTGAGGAAACAGAATGCTCAGAATTGAGCACACAGGCAGAGACACGGGCGTGTGTCTCAGCCGTTTGGGTGACACGGCCTTGAAAACGGGCGTGTGTCTTGGCCGTGTGAAACCTGCACCTAATTCGAATTGAATTAAATAACCACACGGCCTAGCACACGGGCGTGTGGTATGGCCGTGTGGCACAAGTTAGAGAGCAACCTAAATCGAACACGGCTGAAGGCACGGGCATGTCCCTTGGACCACTTGGGCGTGTGAGCCCTGAACCTTGAAAATTTTGAAATGTCACGAAAAATTCTTAGAGTTTCGATTAAGTCTCGAATTGATTCTTATGCTCGTATTGGATCTCGAGGGTCCATCTAAGGGACATTATGAATGATCTCGGTTAATGAATAGTGATTGACATTATTGATCTGAAAATGTGAAGTCTAGAAATACATGCCATTATTTAACCTGTGATAGTGTGATATCTCTCAACTCTGATGAAAAATTGTTTTACAAATAGATAGGGATGCTTTCCAATCGAGCTAATTCCGATGACTCTGAAAGAGATACTCAAGTATCTAAGTAAAACGTTACTGATGATGGAATAGAATTCGAAAAGGTATGGATAGATGTTTTATAGTACATGAAAATGATAAGTGTTATGTTATATGAGTATATATATGAAAGTTAAATTTTGAGGCTTACGATTTCCACCCCCTTACCAGTATAGTGTTATATAATAAAATTCACAAGATTTATATGGATTAAGCTCATGAATGTGGAACTAAAGAGTTCAAAGGCTGAATGACTAATGATATAGTCAGAATGAGAACGAGTTAATAAGTAAAGATGGTATTAAAGAGATATCAGATTTTTCTGAAGATTATTCTGAATATGTGATGTCATTGTTAAGGAAGAAGTTATTCATCCAGATATGATAATTATAGAACAGATTAGTGACAATTCTTCTGAATTGACTCTTTCAGTGAGTTGAATAATATAAAATTATTGATGACTTTATGGATCAGTAGAATAGTGATAAAATTGCAATGATATTTGAATACAGCTGTGATAATTAGGTATATTATAGCAACATCTCCTGAGTACTCTATAAGTTCTGTTATTCTCAGAGGCATATGAAATTGTGCATGTACAGATGTAATATTTGTCGTATGTAAAAGCTAGTAAATCATGATAGATGAAATTACTGTAAGACTAGATGAAATTACTGTAAGACTGGTTGATTCATGAACGGTATTGTTCTATTTTACTTGGGTTGTTAATTCATCATGAGTGATATAAGATATGATGATAAGGTTCATGTGATATTATTTTCTACTATTACTGATTGAAGCCCTAAATTATGAATATACAAAATTATATTATCTTTGTCACGAGTTGTTTCTACTAAGTATGTGTGATATTGCTTTTTGAATTTTCTCCAAGATGACATCAATCTCTTTATTATTCAAGCATGGTTTATTTTTGAAAGATATTCATTGGTCAGTGGTAATTATACTTATTACCGTTATGAATTTTGACTTGATCATGGGAATTTGGTAATATGGAACATAGATTATAGAAACTGTATTATTGCACTAGATGATATTGGAGCCACCTTTGTATTCCTCTTTTATTTGAAAAATAGTATTGAGGTTGAGGTATTGTTCCATTTATATTGTGGAAACGTCGGATCTATTATAGTATTATGGTTTTAACCTATCTGATTATTTTGATCTCGAATAATTAAAAGTTTCGATATCCTTTTTAAGTTTTGTGAAAGTGTTTTCTATGATAGCTACATCAATGATATGGATATTACAGAAAGATGTAAGATTTGAATGGACTGACAAATATTAGTAAAGTTTTGATTAGTTAGGAGCCCTGATGATCGAAGCCTCAGTTCTGGTTTAGTCTAAATTGGGTAAGGAATTTATTATTATAGTGATACATCATTGACTGGATTAAACTGTGTTTTGATGATGAAAGGTAAAGAAATGGTCTATACTTTCAGCCAGATAAACTACGGGAAAATAATTTCTCGAAATATGATCTTGAGTTGACAATTATTTTGTTTGCACTGAAAATTTGGTAACAGTATCTGTATGGTGAAAATATCATATAAGTACTGATCATAAAAATTTAAAGTATCTGATGTTGCTAAAAGATTTAACCTTGAGATTGCGTATATGGCTTGAATTGTTGAAAGATTGTGATTTGATAATTGAATATCACTTGGAAAGAGTGAATGTGGTTACAGATGTTCTGAGGAGAAAATCTCTGTATATTTTGCAAGCCATGGATTTCGAATATGATTGTCTGATAATAATTTAATTTTAGCTGAGTATAGAGCTAAACCGGTGTCTCTACAATAGATCAAGAAACTCAGAAAAATGATAATGAGTTGTGAGTAAAATGAGTACAATGTGAAATAATTTCTGATTCAAAATTTTAAAGTAGAACTAAAAATGCTTGTTATTCAGAAACAGAGTTCGTGTACTGAAGAATTTGGAACTTTTATAGAAAATTTTACATTAATGATCACAGTGGAACTACGCTTGTTTATCAGGAGAATGATACAATGCACAACGATTTGAAAATATGTATTAGTAACTCGGAATGAAAGGTGGTATTTCTGAATCTATATTTAAATGATGGATGTATCAGCAAGATAGAGATGATACTTTCAACATGGTTATAGTCAGTGAAAATATCGAAATGGAAATGGGACAAAGTTATTATGGATTTTATATCAAGATTCTCCCTGACCATGAAAAAGAAAGATACGAATTGAGTAATTGTCAATTGTTCGACGAAGCCTGCACATCTTATCCTGATATGAATGGGTTTCTCACTCGATAGATTGCCCGAATTATCTGTTTTTGGAGATTATCAAATTTTATGATGTGTTAGCTTTTGTTATTTCTGATAGAGATCTACAGTTCATATTCTGATTCTTAAACAAGTTACAAGAAATCCTGGGTACATAGTTACATTTTAGTACGGTATTTCATCCTCAGATGTATAATCAATTTGAACATATGATTTAGATTTTGGAAGATATGCTTCGATGTTGTGTACTTGAATTTGAAGGTAATTGAGAAAAGTATTTGCCTTGGGTTGAAATTACTTATAATAGTTGACAGTCAAGTACAAAATTTTATTGTACAAGGCTTTATATGGTCATAAATGCAAAACTCCGGTGTTTTGGACGAGTTCAGTGAGAAAAGATACATGTGGTAGTTTTGATTCATTGAGCCCAAAGAGAGATGAAAGGGACCGAGATAATTTAAAAGCAATATTTGATCGTTAGGAATCCGATGTGGATCTAAAATGAAAAGAAATAGAGTTTTTGATAGTGACAATGTAATTCTGAAAATTTTCCATGAAAGAAAGTTATTCAGATTGACTGTTCAGGCAAAATTAAGGTTGCGACTTACTGAGTCATATGAGATCATTGAAAAGAATTAGACTTGTTGCGTACTGATTAATATTATTATCAGAGTTCTACATAATTCATAATGTTTTTATGAGTATATGTGTTATGCAGAATCAATTAGAGCCATCATTTGTTATTGCTTTGATAAATGTTAAATCCACCTTGGCATGACTTACAACGAGTGGCTTGTTGAAATTCTGGCGTGTGAAGTGAAAGAAACGAAAAGTATAAAGGTATCTTTAGTGAAAGTTATTGGACAATGATATGATATAGAGAAAGCTATTTAGGAACTGGATAAAAACATGAGAAAGTAATGTCTGTATCTTCTTATTGGTAAAATTTTTGAGGACGAAAATTTCTTAAGGGGGGAGAGTTGTAATAGCCCAATTTCGGTGAAATCGAAGTAATGGTTTCAGGACCACAAATTCTAGTCAAAAATAAAATTTATTTTTATTTTATCATATGGTCCGTAATATAATAGACGTGACATCTAAAAATTTTGACATGAAAATTTTATCGATTTGGTGCCCAATTACGAGAAGGACTAAATCGCATAAAATGTAAAAGTTGAATTCTAGTAGCTATAAGTATTAAATAGCTATGGAATTCAAAACTAAAGGTCCTTATATGGTAACTAGACCATTAAGAAAAGTATGTAGATTTTTCTTGGTGACTCATCTATGGAAAATGAGAAAAAGTTTAGGGACTAAACTAGAAAGTGAAAATTTCAATTAATTAAAAGATGATACTTATTTTATGTCATATTCTTCCCCAAAATAAACATGGAAACCCTATGAGAGAGAGAAGAGACTTTCATGGCCAAATTGGGTAAGTTTCCTTGTCCCGTTTTTAGTTATTTTGATATTTTTGGAATCGGGATATCTTAATCTCTTTATTTGGGGGATTAATTTGAAAAGTTATCAAAGTATGAAAATGGGTCATGGATGTATATGCTAGAAATTTGAAATTTATGGTAGAAAATGAAAGATTATTGATAGATAAACAATTTTTACAAAGTGATTTTTGATGAAAACATGATTTATGGACTAAAATGAAAAGTTGTAAAATTTGATGAAAATTTCTAAAATTTTATGAATACATGTGCTGTAAAACTTGTAATGGGGCTTTGGTTAGGCTTGGAATAAGGAGTTATTTGCACAAGTTTCATTTTCCGAACCTAGGGATGAAAATGGAATTTATGGAAAAGTTTGGGGCAAAATGGTAGTTTTTCCTAAAATGTAAATTGAGTCCAAATAAATATGAAATATGTGAAATTGATGTAAAATTTCCTCGTATAAATTCGGATAGACCAAATTCGGAGTTAGAACGAGGGAAAAAGAGGAAAATATCGGATTAGTAGATGTTTGAACACGAACCTTTATCGGGGTAAGTTCGTGTAACTAAATTGTATATATTTTTATGATTGAATTAAATACTGTGCTGTGAATTGCATAAATGCCTTAATTTTTTGAAATGATCACATATTCATCAAAGATCGATAAATGAAATGTGCCCGATCAGCAATAATGCTCAATACATGATAAATGATAAAAATGTAAATTTTATACTTGAGTTGAATGTGAACACTTTAATTGTATGAATGCATAAATTTATGAGATAAAACATATACCCAAAATTTCTGATAAATGTTAAATCCCGTTTGAATAAATGGAAGTCGATGGATAAATGTGATTTCCCTAATAAAACTGCATGTGTTGCAGAATAGATTTAGCCTGGACGAGTAATCTGAAATGAGTCTCTCGAGTCTATGTTTCAATTAGGATTGAGCCTGGACTGGTAATCCTAATTGACTGGATTTAGCCTGGACTGGTAATCGAGATCGAACTCTATAGGGGATTCTTTGTCATATAAAGGATTTAGCCTGGACTGGTAATCCAGATCGGACTATATAGGGAATTCTTTGTCATATAAAGAATTTAGCCTGGACTGGTAATTGGACAAAGCCCTTAGAGTATATTTTACAGCTAGAATTTAGCCTGGACTAGTAATTTTGTTGTATGATATGTGGCTCGAGAGTGTACCTACAAGGTACTACTGAGTTTGAATTGACGGATTCTGATTTGTACACCTTGAGTGAACTACCGATATATCCATGATATTCCAAATAAATTCAATGGGTAAAACTCTTGACATAAGATGAATATGAATAAGAAATGACTTATTACACGTATATGTCTAAAATACACGAAAATGATGATACTTGTACATGAAATTCATTTAATAAATATGTCATCCTTGATCATAGACTTGTATACTTTGAGTGTTCTACGACTCGTGTAACATTGATATTTCGAGAAATATGAATAAAGTTCTGATATGAAATAATTTGAACTTGAGATGAACTATTATGAAATTATACTTGTAATATAAAGAGATGATTTATGCATGTTAAATGAACAAATGTTATGGAATGCAAATATGCATGGAAACTTGATTGTTGTTGAGCCCAAATATATGTTGAGGTTATTATGGAATATATGACTAACAAGGGAAATGAAGATATGTGTAGGTCTTGAAGTCAAATTGAATGAATGTGCCTTACATAGTTACCTCAAAATAGAATAAATGGTAAGTTAAGTACCATGTTATATGAACTTACTAAGCATACAACGCTTACCCCATTTTATTTTCCCCTATTTTAGAGTAAATCAAAAGCTTGACGGAGATCACTCACACTATCCATCGGCCCATGACAGTACAATATGGTAAATCAATTACGGTTGTAATGGCATGTATAGGATATGTTGGCCATATTGACATGTAAATGTAAATAATGCTTGAAATCTAGCCATTGGAATGGCTATTAATGGTTGTTTTGTTATACTTGTAATGTTATGCTATGGTAACTATATATGTATGTCAAGTAGTTGATCAAATCATGTTCAACACATGAATTGAACCAAGGTAAGTTAGTAAACATGTATGCATGATACGATAAGCCATGTTGAATGATAAAATTTTCTTATTTGAATACTTGGAATGGTTGGATTGTACTTGGTATGTTTTGGTGCAGGAAAATGGTAAATTTGGGTGAAAAATAAGGCTAGGAAATGGCTTTATTTTGTCTACACAGGCAGACTGATAAACCGTAAAAGTAACATATTTTAATCCCACATTTAGCATACTTTTGGATGATTTATTCCCTCAATTGTGTAAAAAGGTGCTCTTAATCCTTTCTTTTCATGCTTTATACTCAAGAAAGCACCTAGAGATGAAAAGAACGAGAAACGGGCCTAAAATTGACAAAATTGGGCCAAACAAGAAATCGACACGACCTGGGCCCAATACCACACGGCCGTGCCTCCCTAATTTACTCTAACCCGGCCTGGACCCCAAAACACACGGGCGTGTCTCTTCAGCAGACTCGACCAAGGCCTGAAATTGATTGACACGGGCGTGTGCCATGACCGTGTCCCTGCCGCGGCCAAGAGGAGTTTTACTCGGATTTGGATACTTGAAGGCAAAGAAACACATTCCAAAGCCTATTCAAACAGCCTAGTAGGAATTCCACTCAGATTAGGATAGCATTCCAAGAGCCTATATAAACACCCTAAGCATAACCTTCAAGGGGGTTAGCTAGGCCAATGAGTCGAGCCAGAAAGGTCAGATTTGTGGGAATCACTCGAAGATAGCTAGTCGATCCATCTCAAGAAGCTAAAATTCTACTCAAGACAGCGGATTTTTCCTTCAATTCCTTCAGGAAGTTTTAGAGATTTATTATGTTTTGTTTTATCTTTTCTTCTTAGATGTTTTCTTTTATTGTTATGAACTAAGCCCTTCAGATACCTGAAGGGGATGAAACCTAAGACGGATCTTGTTATTGTTTTCTAAACTATATGATAAATACTTGATTTGTTCTTAATTATGTGAGCTTAATTCTTGTGTTAATATTTTTGAGATATTGATTCAAGTTGAATGTGCTTAGGTGGTGGAGAAAAAGTCTCTGCCTAAGAGTAGATCTAGCATAATTAAGCGGAGTTGATCACACGCCTAGAGATAGGGTGACGAGATTTTGCCAGATTAGGGTGAAACCTAATATGGGAGTCCATAGATCGAGTTAATGTGATTCTAGGGGTTTTAATTAGAAAGAGATTTCAATTAATCAACCTAGGGTTAGACGTTATTCGCCTCGAGAGAGGGTTTAATATAAATTAGAGAATCTTACGGATCAAGTCAAGTGAATAAATCGTATGGTCCAGTGGATTCTTCCTAAAGGTATTGATAAACCGTAAAAGTAACATATTTTAATCCCACATTTAGTATGCTTTTGGATGAATTTATTCTCGATTTATGTAAAAAGGTGCTCTTAATCCTTTCTTTTCATGTCTTATACTCAGGAGAACACCTAAGGATAAAAAGAACGTAAAATGGGCTTAATACGGACCAAATTGGCTCAACCCAAGAAGTCAACACGACTGGCTTTATTCCACACCGCTGCGTGCCTTGCTATCCATCCTAGAACACTACCGTCACCAATTTACACTACCGTGTCTACGTCGAAAAAAAAGCCCAACACGGCCTATCCACGATTTGCATGGCTGTGCCCCAATTGACAGACCCAAAGCACGGCCTGACCCTCGACTTGCACGGGCGTGCCACGGCCGTGCCTAAATCAACAGAATAGAGACACGGGCTGAGCCTTAATTTACACGGGCATGCCTTAGCAGTGCCCCTGCTGCGAGAAAGAGCAATTTCACTCGGAATAGGATGCTTGGAGCCCAAGAAACGCAATCCTAAGTCTATTCAAACACCTAGGATGAATTATACTGAATTAGGAGACAAGTAAAGCATCCCAAAGTCTATAAAAACACCTCAAGGCGGCTATTCAAGGGGTCGAGCATTGAGCAGAGTTTTTTGCCAAGCTTTTCTCGTTTAGGGATTGTCTCGGAGATAGCCAATTGATCCATCTCGAAGAGTCGGAGTTCTACTCAAGACGGAGGATCTCCTCTTCAATTCCTTCAGGGGGTTTTAGGGATTTCCTATGTTTTGTTTTATCTTTTCTCTTGAGATGTTTTCTTGTTTAGTTATGAACTAAACCCCTCAGATACCTAAAGGGGATGAAACCAACGATGGATTTTTGTTATTTAATTCTTTCGGTTTATATGATAAATACTTAGTTTGTTCTTAATTATGTTCCTTAAATTTATCTGACGTGCTTAGGTGGAGGAGGAATAGACCCTGCCTAAGAGTAGATCTAGCATAAATAAGTGGAGTTGATCGAGCTCCTAGAGATGGGGTTATGAGATTTTGCCAAATTAGGGTGAAACCTAATATGGGAGTCCATTGATCGATTTAGTGCTTCCTTAGGGGTTATTATAAGAGAACGAGAGTTCCACTAATTAACCTAAGGTTAGATGTTATTCACTTCGAGAGAAGGTTTAATATAGGTTAGGGAGTCTCACGGATCAAGCAAAGTAAATAAATCATATGAATTGAAAAGGTAGATAATAAGTGAAGTCATAGGTGGATTCTTCCCGAAGGTATCGTCTTTATCAATTGAGTTTTCTTCAAAGTCTTTTCCTAAAGTTTCATTTCTTTTGTCTTTGCATTTAAGTTTAAGTATTTCATTTATTTTAGATTAATAAACCAATCACTCCATATTTTAGGCTAAATAATAGAAAGAAAGTGAGTAGTAGTACTTTTAGGTTCCTTGGGTTCGATAAGATATTCTTGCCTGAGTTATACTACTGTTCGATAGGTGCGCTTGCCTCTATCGTTGTCGCAGTCAGTCTACAGGTTCGATCACTCTTTTATAAATATTAAAACTAGACTATTTTGCAGTGATTAACTTTTTGGCGTTGTTGCCGGGGAAACTCCTAAAATATTAAGAAAACTCTATTTTTATTACTTTAGCCATTATTTTTATTTTTTATTTCTCTTATTTTTATACATATATTTTTGTTTTTCTAAATTTCTTCCTCTCTTTTTACAGCAGGTACATCTAGTTTATGACTAGAAGAAATCTGAGAGGCCCATTAGAATACGAAAGTGACATTGAAGCTACCGCTCGCAGAAATCGCAAAGAAATTAGACGAGCCCTAGACTATCACAGAGGAGAACAGCAAGGATCCAATCCTACTGAAGGGATGGATGAAAACAATCCACCGCCAAATGTGCAAGAGCAGAATGCTCCGCGTACTATGTATGGTTATGCTAAACCTAACTTAACAGGAGCAGAATCTAGTATTGTTAGGCCCTCTATAACTACTAATAATTTTGAATTAAAGCCTAACACAATACAAATGATTCAACAATTTGTTCAATTTGATGGTTTGCGGATGAAGATCCAAACACTCATATATCTAATTTTTAGAATTCGTGATACCTTCAAAATAAATGGCATTCGGACGATGCCGTATGTCTCTTGATTATTTCCTTTTCATTAAGGAATAAAGCAAAGCGGTGGTTGAACTCGTTACCACGAGGTCAATCACCACATGGGATCAAATGACCAAAAATTTCTTTTAAAATATTTTCCACCACCAAAATGGCCAAATTTAGGAATGATATATCTTCTTTGTGCGTAATGACACGAAACATTATATGATGCATGGGAAAGATATAAGGATCTCCTAAGGAGATGCCCACACCACGGATTACCTATGTGGCTTCAAGTCCAAACTTTTTACAATGGTGTGAATTCTCCAACAAGGCAAATGATTGATTCATCAAATAGGTGGAACTCGAATAATAAAACTCACAAGCGACTTACGATTTTATTGAGGAGATGTCATTGAACACCTATCAATGGCAAATTACAAGAGCTAAACCGACAAAATCAGCGGAGTTATTAACATAGACGCAGTGACAATGTTGTCAACACAAATAGAGTTAATGAATAAAAGCTTAATAATTTATGTTCTTCATGTACATCCAAATCATGCAATGCAAAGCGGCGGGAATGTGGCAAATTCTGAGTACCCACCTTACCAACCAGGAGCAAAAAACGAGCAAAAAAACTATATAGGTAACAATTTCAGATCTAATAATAATCCTTATAGTAACACTTACAATCCAGGTTGGAAGAACCACTCAAATTTTTCATGGGGAGGACAAGAAAATCAAAGGCAGCAACCTCTTCCAAATTACCAAAATCAACCTTATCCACTAGAAAAGAAGCCGAGTCTTGAAGAGATGTTGAAAAAGTTCATGGCAGACACAGATGCCCGTCTCCAAAGAACTGATACAACACTTGATAATCAAGAAATATCGATCAAAGAAATCAAGGAACAAGTCGGGGAAATCACTAAGTCAGTGGGACAACTCACAAAGCTTGTTTCAGAATGACAATAAGGACGTCTACCAAGCAACACAGAAATAAACCCAAAAGAACAGATACAAGCCATCACATCTCAGGAGGATACAAAGGAAGACAAGCCAACCCAGTACAAGAAACCAAGGAAAAAACAGGTAAAATAGAGGTAGCACAAGAAAAACCGATAATTAAAGAGTACCACCCTCGAATACCTTATCCCGAAGCATTGAAAAGAGATGATTCAGAAGAACAATTCGGTAAGTTTTAAAACTTCTGAAGAAATTACACATTAACTTACCTATTCTTGAAGCTCTTTTTTCAGATGCCCGATGCAAGGAAATTCTTAAGACAACTCTTAACAGATAAACGAAAAATAGATGAAGAGCATCATGTGGAATTAAACTCAACATGCTTAGCAATGTTACAGAACAGACTACCACAAAAACTAAAAGATCCAGGGAGTTTTACTATTCCATGTTTAATTGGTAGTTTGATTATTGATAATGCGTTAGCTGATTTAGGGGAAAGTATAAATGTCATGCCTTATACACTATTTAAATGACTAGGTCTAGGGAAGCCCAAACAAACTAGGATGAGTATCCAACTAGCTGATAAAACTGTTAGAATTCCTAGGGGCATTATTGAAGACGTTTTAGTAAAAATCGATAAATTCATTTTCCCAATAGATTTTGTTGTTTTAGACATGGATGAGGAAAATTCAATCCCTTTAAGTTTAGGAAGACCTTTTCTTGCAACTTCTAAGACTAAAATTGATGTTGCCACAGGAGAACTCATACTTCGTGTAAAAGATGAATCAGTCAATCTTCAAGCTCTCGACTCAGCCAGAACCACAGAAGATGAAGGTAAGAAAGTCGTGTCAATAGATAATCAAATTATTCAACCTTTATCATATGAACATCACAAAACATCAAAACTGAGCCAACACAAAAGCTACAATCAACAATTTAGAAGAGCAGAAGATACACACCAAAGAAAAGCAGGACCAACACGAAGTAAAACCTGAGGAACCACTAGAAGAGCTCATAGAACATCAAATCACTTTAAAATAGAAGATCAGGTGTTGTTAGACAAAGCCGATCTTCACATCACTTCAACAGACTTGAGGGCAAAGGGAGAAATTCTGCCCAAGGTACACGAAATCCTCCCCACAACATAATCGAGGTAAGTAACCCAAAATTTGATAAATTCAAGGTAAATGCTTCTTGACTCCAACTTTGTCATAAAATCGCAAGTATGAGGGAAGATATTCAAACCTTTAAACCTCCTGAAATTTTCAAACATGAGGACAATCTAGCTTAAGACTATAAATGAGGGCTTCTCGGGAGGCAACCCAAACAATAACACTATTTATTTTCAAATTTATTTTTAGTTTCTTTTCTTTCCATCTTTCTTTCCTAAGTATTTAGTTGGAAACTAACACAAAAGTGCATATTTCCAGACCACACGGCCTTACACACGACTGTGTCCATGGTCGTGTGGACCACCGAATCGCCACATTGATAAGAGCAGGACCGTGCAAGTCAGTCCAACCACTCCCCAACGTTACGAGTCCAACCAACCTGAAGCACGGATGCCAACAAAATAAGCACGGGCGTGCCTTTAAATCGTGTGTGGATACTGCCTTTCTCGAAAAGGGCGTGGCTGACTAAGAAACGGGCGTGTAGAAAGCAACATGCCATAGCCACGACAGTGCTAGGAAGTCGCGTGAATCGACACACCCTTGGCACACGGGCATGGGAACAAGCCAGACTTGAAATTTTATTTGAAACCCTACAGCCCGTCCTCTTTGTCCCATCTTCTTTCTTATTCCTTCTTTCTTTTTCTTTCAAATTTTTTTCCCTATTCATAGAAAAGATCCAAGACACTTGAGCAACACAAAGATAATGCCGAGGAAACGGAAGCATCATCTCTTTAGAGGAAACCTCAACATGAGTTCATGCCGGTAGCTTCACTTAATTGACATGCCAAGGGTCTCGAAAACCTTTTCGGTTCTATTTTTCTTTTCTCGTCTCCTTTATTTTCCTTATCTATACTTCTTTTATGCTTAATTTAATTTATTTCATAGTAGTTTCTTGGTTTTAGGATCTAAAGGCTGCTAGGGAATCACACACCATAGCCTTCGAGGTCATACCCACTTCGCAAACCATCCAACAATAAGGACTCCTTAGTTCATTAGTCTTTTCTTTCAATTTCAGTTTTCTTCTTAGTCTCCTTCGTTTTATTTCCTTAATCTTTAAATTTATTATTAGTATATTATTATTATTTCTCTAGATCTCTTGGCTATATCTTCACAGGCTACCCAATTTCTTTATCTAGCAAATTGCTTCTCGATAGCCACTCCACCAGGCCGATAGAAAACACCATCACCGCCACCAAAGATGCCCGGGATCATCTAGATTTCAGGGAGTATTACTTTCCCCACCTATCTTTTTGATTTGGCACATAAATTTCATTATCTATCTTTGTACATTGAGGACAATGTACATCTTAAGTGTGGGGGTAATAGTGCCTAACATTTTGCATAATTCTCAAAACCCTGAAAGTAGTCTTGATCTTAAGTATTTTTCTCATATTATTAATTAGGATGAAATTTCTAATAATTTATGATTTTTATTGATATGTTTTAGAATAAGTCTTAGTTAATTGTGCATTGATGATTAAATTTGAAGGATACTAGAGAATCGAGCATGATAAGTCTACTTTCTAAAAAAATTGATAGGTTGTTGAACCTAATTTGAATATCACCTTGAAGTTCAAAATTTATAAGGATTGATGTCAAAACACCCATAATTTTTTGTGAGATTTTGAACCTTATAGAGCATATACCCTTTTTCATACTCACTTTAATTGATTATGAGTGTGTTAACTTTGAACTGTTATTCTAGAACTTGCCTCGTTTATACATGTCTAGACCACATTAATGATTTAATACACTGAGATGATAAAGGCACCTAGGTTTTAACCCATTCACTACACTAAAAAGCCTACCCATACAAATTAACCCCTAGTGAATCCCATTGAATCCTAACAACCTTTTTATTGACTCACCCACTAATATTAAACCAAAATCCCTTTGTATTTGTTATCAACATTCCTTTGACTACCCCTTTATCGAGAATTGATTTGATCAATTGTCGAATTAGGTTATTTCAAAGTTCCTTCTATTATGTTTATTTTAGTTTGTTCTTAAAAAAAAATCTAAGTATATTCAATATTAGTAGTAAATAAAAGAGCTTAGAGCATTTAAAACTCCAATTGTTGAAGAAAAAGCTCGTATTAAAGTATTATAAAAAATACTCCTTATTATAGAGTAATTATCAATAGTAATATCAGTAGTTTTCATTCGAAGTCAATATTCATATTTAAGTTCAGTATTTTTAGTTAGGCAATTTGTTAAGACAGTCTCGATTATAACCTTTAATTTAGCCTTTATCCACACCTTTTAACCCTAGCCCCATTACAACCCTAATTAAAGACCTTTTGATCTGTGTATCATCTCATATACAGTGGTGGAGATTTTATTTTCAGGCAAGCTTATGGGATTAACTTTTCAGTTTGACTTAGAGTGATTATTCTTGAACTTTAAACACTTTTGAGTGATTTGAGTGAATCTTTAGTGAAGATGTCGGTCCTTGTCGGTTTTGAATCAAAGGTAATTATTTAGATAAGGGGAGACACCTATGTTTTCATGCTACAAAATCATGACTTATCTCGTTTGAATCTTTAGGGCTCTTTGAATTAAATTATCCATGTATAAATTATCTATGAATTATGATAAGGCATTATTAATAGGAATTATGAATTGTGGGAAGTTCGTTTTAATTGTAAGTTGAGAATTTTTCTTGAGGACAAGCAAAAGCTTAAGTGTGGGGGTATTTGATAAACAGTAAAAGTAACATATTTTAATCCCACATTTAGTATGCTTTTGGATGAATTTATTCTCGATTTATGTAAAATGGTGCTCTTAATCCTTTCTTTTCATGTCTTATACTCAGGAGAACACCTAAGGATAAAAAGAATGTAAAATGGGCTTAATACGGACCAAATTGTGCCAACCCAAGAAGCCGACACCGCCTGGGCTTTATTCCATACGGCCGTGCCTTGCTATCCACCTAGAATACGGCCTTTCACCAATTTACACGATCATGTCTCGTCGACAAAAAAGCCCAACGGCCTATCCCCGATCTACATGGCTGTGCCCCAATTGATGAATTCAAGCACGGCCGACCTCGACTTGCACGGGCGTGCCACGGCCGTGCCTAAATCAACAGAATAAAGACACAGGCTGAGCCTCAATTTACACGAGTGTGCCTTAGCCGTGCCCCTGCCGCGGGAAAGAGTAATTTCACTCGGAATAGGATGCTTGGAGCCCATGAAACGCAATCTAAGTCTACTCAAACACCTAGGACGAATTATACCTGAATTATGAGTACTTAGGAGACAAGTAAAGCATCCCAAAGTCAATAAAACCACCCCAAGGTGGCTATTCAAGGGGTCGAGCATTGAGCAGAGTTTTTGCCAAGCCTTTCTCGTTCAGGGATTGTCTTGAAGATAGCCAATTGATCCATCTCGAAGAGTCGGAGTTCTACTCAAGACGGAGGATCTCCTCTTCAATTCCTTCAGGGGGTTTTAGGGATTTCCTATGTTTTATTTTATCTTTTCTCTTAAGATGTTTTCTTGTTTAGTTATGAACTAAACCCCTCAGATACCTGAAGGGGATGAAACCTACGATGGATTTTTGACATTTAATTCTTTCGATTTATATGATAAATACTTAGTTTGTTCTTAATTATGTTGCTTAAATTTATCTGACGTGCTTAGGTGGAGGAGGAATAGACCCTGCCTAAGAGTAGATCTAGCATAATTAAGCGGAGTTGATTGGGTGCCTAGAGATAGGGTTATGAGATTTTGTCGAATTAAGGTGAAACCTTATATGGGAGTCCATTGATCGATTTAGTGCTTCATTAGGGGGTTATTATAAGAGAACGATAGTTCCACTAATTAACCTAAGGTTAGACGTTATTCACTTCAAGAGAAGGTTTAATATAGGTTAGGGAGTCTCACGGATCAAGCTAAGTAAAGAAATCGTATGAATTGAAAAGGTAGAAAATAAGTGAAGTCATAGGTGGATTCTTCCCTAAGGTATCGTCTTTATCAATTGAGTTTTCTTCAAAGTCTTTTCCCAAAGTTTCGTTTCTTTTTTCTTTGCATTTAAGTTTAAGTATTTCATTTGTTTTAGATTAATAAACCAATCACTCCATATTTTAGGCTAAATAATAGAAAGAAAGTGAGTAGTAGTACTTTTAGGTTCCTTGGGTTCGATAAGATATTCTTGCCTGAGTTATACTACTGTTCGATAGGTGCGCTTGCCTCTATCGTTGTCGCAGTCAATCTACAGGTTTGATCACTCTTTTATAAATATTAAAACTAGATTGTTTTGCAGCGATTAGGTATCGTCTTAGTCACTGAGTTTTCCTAAAGTTATTTCTTCAATTCATTCTTTTTGTCTTTGAATCTTAGCTTAGTAATTAGTTAGCTTTAGATTAAACAACCAATCACTTAATATTTAGGCTAAATAATAGAAAGAAGGTTAGTATTAGTACTTTTAGTTCCTTTGGGTTTGACAATCCGGTCTTGCCTAAGCTATACTACTGTTCGATAGGTGCACTTTCCTTAAGTCGTTGTCAGAGTTAGTTTCCAGGTTCGATCATTCTCTTTATAAATTTAAAACTCGACAAAACAACGATCACAGACACACGGGCGTGTGTCTAGACCGCGTATGACACACAACCTAACCCATGTGTTTGTGGTCTGGCCGTGTGCCCCCTATACTTTAAAATTGAGGAAACAGAATACTCAGAATTGAGCACACGGGTAGAGACACGGGAGTGTGTCTCAACCGTGTGGATGACACGACCTTAAACACGGGCGTGTGAAACCTGCACCTAATCGAATTGAATTAAATAACCACACGGCCAAGCACACGGGCATGTGGTATGGCCGTATGGCACAAGTCAGAGAGAAACCTAATTTGAACACGGCCAGAGGCACGAGCGTGTCCCTTGGACCACACGGGCGTGTGAGCCCTGAACATTGAAAAATTTTTGTAATGTCACGAAAAATTGTCAGAGTTTTCGATTAAGTCCTGAATCGATTCTAATGCTCGTATTGGATCTCGAGGGTCCATCTAAGGGACGTTATGAATGATCTCGATTAATGAATAGTGATTGACATGATTCATCTGAAAATGTTTTAAATGTTCTAGTAATACTCCATAATCCTGTTCCGGCGACGGACACGGGTTAGAGGTGTTATAATTATAGTACGATAAAGCATAAAAGAATTTTTTTGTGATTTTTATAAAGAATGAAATAAAAATAACAAAAAGAATGTGAACTTCAGAAATATGACTTATAACTTAATCAAAACTAAGTATGGGTGATTAGCTCGCTTTGGTGATCATAACTAATTCCTATTTTGGGTTTCTATTCAATCAACTAGTCGCTACCCTAGCAGGATCTCTCGATCCTCCACTAAACTAATGAGTCGGTAAGAACTACTTATATCTTGACCTCACAGTCCAGATTAGTTCAGGCCTAATGTGTTCATGGATAGGCTATACCAATTTTGGGTTAATTCCCACCTAAATGACTTATTAGGGTTTTCAGGCCTAAGCTTTAAGTTATTCCTCTCCCAAACAGTTAATCCATTAAGAAAACCCTACATAGCAATTAATAAATCACACCTCCACTCATGATCCCCATAAAAGGATTAGTTTCTTATGGATCTCATGAACACAATAATCTTGATAATAAATGTAAGAATAAATAATAAATCAAGAGAAAGGTTTAAGAGAATCCTGAATTGTATTGATTGAAGCTGTAATAACCCAAATTTCAGTGATGTCAAAAATAATGGTTCGAGATCACCAAATCTGACAAATGAACTCGTAGACTATATTATTTAATATTTACGAGCCAAATGTAGCTTTTAAAATATTTTTAAAATAGTAAATTATGTTTTATAAAAATTTATTTGGTCAAGAAATCGAGAAAAAGAGGTATCGAGATCTCGGTGTTATAAACCGAGTCATAAATATTTTTTGAATATTTACGAAATGTCAATAAGGTAGTATTAAAATTCTGTTAGAAAATTTTGACGTTTGGGTGGTTAATTAAATAAAAAGGACTAAATTGAAAAGTGTGTAAAAGTTTCTAGAAGGATTAAATAGCTTAATTGTCAAATGAGGAAGGACCTAAAGTGAAAATAAGCCCAAAGGAGATATTTTGCCCGGCAATAGCTGAGAAAAATCAAGAAATAGGTGAAATAAGGGTAAAATTGGAAAATTGCCAAAATTAGTTAAATAAGTATGGGACCAAATTGGAATATCTAGAATTCTCTTCATTTCTCTTAATTTTCATCAGCTGAAAAATAGCCATGGAAGAGATTTCAAGTTGGTTTTCATACTCAAGCTTTATGTAAGTTTAATTCTTGCTTTCTCCTTAAAATTTCTATGTTTTTGAACTTTTACAATTGGGTCCAACTTATTAATTCATTAGTTTTTGATTCTATGTCTAATTTTTAAAGTTGATGTGGATTAGTGCTGGAATAAAATGATGAATAAATATTGAATTGAAGCTTTAATTTTGTTATATGATGATTTTATCAAGTAAGATTGATGGAAATTGGTTTTAGGACCAAATTGTGAAAGAGCTAAAATTAAGGCCTAGTGTTAAAATTCTGATTTTCAAAGGTTATGAAGTAGTTTACAATGATAGAGAAAAGTATTAAATGATAAAATTAGCACAATTGAAGGGTTAATTGAGCAAGGATTGAATTGTATGAAATGTGGAATTTGGGACAAAATAGAAATCAACATGTTATACTAAAGCAGTTTTGGACAGCAGTAGTTATCTAACTTTGAAAAATCACCAAAAATTGTATAAATTGAATTAGAAGTTGAGTGAGATATGGAATTAAATCTAGTTGAGTCTATTTTCATATAAAAGAAATAGAGAAAGCAAATGAAGTCTACATTTTGAGATATTTAAATTTTTGTAAGACTGGTTTAGAATAACTTCGTGATCCCCTATTCTTACTTTAGAAATTCACTAAAAATTGTAAAAAAATAATTATGAGTTATAATTTATATGTTTGTATGTGAGTCTATTTTTATTAGAAATAATCGGAAACACTATATGAAAATCGTATTGTGAGATAATTGATTTTTGGGGAAGAGAGGTCAGAGCTGTTGGACTATGTAATAGGGGAGAACTTAACTAATAAACTGTACTAATTGGCCACACCAAAAATTCTGTAAAAATTATAGTAAGAAGATATGTGAGTCTAGTTTCAAATAAATTAACAGATCCTAATTTGGAATTCTGTAGCTCAAGATAAAAATAATTTAGTGACTATGACACGGATGGATAGCTTGAATATTCACATAAGTAAATAGTGAAAATTATAGATAATGTTACTTACAAGTGTGTTGTTTATACTAAGGATGTGGATGGAGAGGAGGAGGAGGAAAATAATATAAGAATGACTTGTGTATAAATTAATTACATGCTCGATTATAATTGATAAATGTTGAATTAGAAATGATATAATATTTTATCTAGAGTATTTATTATGAAATTATGATTATCATTATAATACAAAAATTGAACTTGTGAGTTTATATGGCTAAATTAGTGATCATTTGTTAATTTTATGAACTTCATGATGTGTTATTTCATATGTATTGATGATAAAATTGTGAATAATGTAAAAGCATGAAAATTGAATAAATGATCAACTTGAGCACTTCAGTTAAGTGACAAGATGAATTGACGGAAAAGACCATGGTTAAACCATGGCAACAAATGATAAGTGATAGCTTCAGCTACACTTATCTGATCAAGGACAAATGAAAGTGATAAGTGGTAGCTCCGACTACCTTATCAGTGAAAAATGGTAGCTCTGGCTACCTGATCGGTAAAAAGTGGTAGCTCGCCACCGATCGATGAAAAGTGGTAGCTCGGCTACGATCGATGAATAGTAGTAGCTCAGCCACACGGTCAAGAAAAGTGGTAGCTCGCTACCGATCGATGAATAGTGGTAGCTTCGGCTACAAGTGATAAGTGGTTTCCGTGTAAGACCATATTTGGGATATGGCATTGATGTGATACGTGTTTAAGATGTAAGACCATAGCTAGGCTATGGCATTCTAGTGAAAAGTGATGAATTGACAGATAAGACTATGACTGTCCATGGCAAAGGGTGAAACGTAGGTATGGTATAAACCATACTGAGTTGTAAAATGTGGCACTGGGCAACACCATGTAGCTTGTCATGATCGATAACTTGTGTGAGTAGACTAATTCTATATGGCGTTCACTAATCTTACAAAGTTTGGCAAGTGTTACACGGAATTATGTGATATAAGGAAATACGAGTTGATGAGACATGAACATAGAACTTGATTGATGAATGAGTTCATTTGTGATTATATATTTGTACACCCTTGAGTGTATTATCCGTATGAATTGGTATTCCAAATGAGTTAATGAGAAAAATTCTAATAAGAAATAATCTAAAATTTGAAATGAAATATTATGAAATCGTACTTGAAATACATTTGTATATGTTATTTGAGTTCATAATGTGGGAAGGAAATGCTTGTGGAAATTTGAGGTATCGGCACACGGAATCTATTGGTCGATATTTACATCCAAACTTATATGATAGATTTTAGTGGACATTGAAATTGGACTCAATAAGTGATTCGTCAATTTAAATTGTGATTGGCAAGAAGAGTTAGTGAGTTGTGTGTCTAAGCATTGTTACACGTATTTGTATGAAATACGAGAAAATGGTGGTATTTGATACATGGAAATATGATATTGTGATTTATAAAAACATGGAATATGTTTGATAAATGTGTTTATTCATAATTATAGAACTGTACACCTCAAGTGTACTATTTGTGTAAAGATCATTATTTCAAATTATCTATAAGTGTTCTGTACTCATTGGTAATGCCTCATACCCTGTTCCGGCGTCGAATACGGGTAAGGGGTGTTACATTTAGCGCAGAACCCATAGTAGTTTGATCACAATTACAACTCACGTTCTCCGATGAAAACGGAATAGAAAAGAACTAAAATAAACATAAAGCCTAAAAAAAAACACGGAATGTAAAAATTGTCTCTAAAAAAGTGTTTTAAGAGCATATTTATAGAATTAGGATTGTTGTCGTCCTCAACCCTAGGTCAGCTGATGTTCTCGTGTTTTAATTTCAATTGTATAGACCAAAACGCCCTTATTTCTTTAGTGCTTCCCGTATAGGACTAATGTTGTGACACCCTAGTTCCTATGTTGCGTCATTGAAAGGCAGTATGCATGGTTCAGGGGTAGTTTCAAGGGTGTGTCGCGACATCCCTTGGCTTTGTCGCAACACCCAAGACTATATAACAATCTCGACATTATGCTCCCTATGTTGTGACATCAAATTCCCTGTGCTACAACATAACGACCAACTTTGAGTTCCTATGCATGAAATAATATGGTATCTTAGGGCCATACACTTAGCGGAAGAGTTCTCCAAACCACAGATCTTCACTAAGCTAAAAGTTTTCCAAATGGCGCATACAAAAAAATTATATACTTAATCAAAACAAACACTTTACTTACTCATCTCTACACTTAATTCACTAAAACACTTTAAACAATAATCATATACCGAGACTTTATCGGGTGGGTTGTTACATGAATGATCTTGAGAATGGTTATATGGATGTCTTGGTATATGTTTTGGAATGCTTTTGTACAAGTTCAGGTGTGCATTTATGCACCAAATAGGCTATTGGTTTGGTTTGACACAAAATAGATATCAAAGGGCTAAAATTTTGCCAAAAATAGGTTCTTCATCACAACGTCAGCCGACTGCTTGTGACGTCCCTACATCAAGTGGTCGTCATCCGATGTTGTTTGGTGACATACTGTTTGGTGACATCCTGACGTGAGAAAGCCTCATCACGACATTGGCCCTATTCTTTTCAAACTTTGCAAATTGATTCTTGTTCAATCCTGGGTCAAATTAAGAGCTTTTGTAAGCTCGATTGAGACTCAATTTTAATGATAAATCATATTATGCATGGATCTTTGATGGGAACTTAGTGTTTAAACAAATTTTGAACTATGTATTGTATGTGACTACTCTGGTAATAGTAGTAGTATCCTATAGCTCGAGCCCGACGATCGGGTCGAGAGATGGGGGTTACGATATAGATGTTTTGTATTCGGTTAACTTTGAATAATAACATAACTTAAAATCTATTTTATGTTTGACTTTGCCTAATAGTAATGCTTGTTAAGATGATATGTTTTTAGTACATGGTTGAGTTGTGATTATGACATTTGAAATGGTAATATTGGATGTGAATTGATAATGATAAAGATGGTAAATGGTTAATGGTTGATATGTATGCTTTGATAAAGGAATGATATGTTTAAAGGCCATGTAGATGTTATAAGTTGAATTGGTGATGAATGTGATTCTTTAGACATGTTTGGGTATGAAATTGAAGTGACTTTGTGCAGGTAAAATTGTGCATTGTGCACCTAATGAATGAATTTTGAGGTAACCATGAAATAGATACCAAATGGCCTAATTAGTACCAAAAACAAAGTCTACTTCGCGACGTCAAGTTATGGTCGTCGTGACGAGCTCTAAACTTTAGGTCACGATGTGATGAGAAATCTCGTCATCACAACGAGGCCATGTCAGTATCTCATGTTGCGACATCTTCATCGCGACGTCGACCCAAAATTTTAAAACTTTTACAAATTGGCCCTTACTTGATCTTGGGCCAACTTTAAAGTGTATGTAGGCTCGTATAAGACCCCGAAAAGATTATATACCATGCCTATGGTTTGAAATACTTATGTTTGCATGCATTATGCCTTGATTTGAATCTTAAATGTTTGTAGTTGCTCTGACAACGAATGAGGCATCTTGTAGTTCAAATTCGACGATTAGGTCAGGTAAAAGGTGTTACAAAACAACTAAAAATTATATATCTAATAATTAAACACATGTTAATGAATTCTATGTACAATTTTTTACCACGTCACCTATTATCATTGTTGAATACTTTTTTTTCAAAAAATTTACATCAAATGTTTTCTTTTACTCACATCATGAGTGTGACATAATGTAATATAATCTATACTATTAATAAAACCCCTAATTGAGTTGGTATCACGGGTTAACCAAGTCACCAACTCGACTAGAAAATGACTAATATACACTTTTATTAAATGACTAATATTATTATTTTGATGGTTTTTCTTGTCTTTTCATATTTTTATATGGTTTTTAAGTAAAAGAACTAAAATTAACATGTCTAGGGATTAAACCCATGTTTAATGGATTATCCAACAAATTTTTTACCACTGCACCAATATTAATTCTTGAGTAAACTTTTAAAAAACTTTTAGCATAAACTATTTTCTTTCACAAAATTTATATATATAGATAATGTCACTAGTTGGTTTGGTGTCACAAGTCAAATTCGATATTTAATTTTTAAAATAAAATTTTAATATTAATTTTTTCACGAACTTGATAACGCCTTAACGTGCTATAGAAAAATGACAATACCATGATAAACAATTGGAGCGCATTTAATAGTCTAAATATAATGTATTTACTTATTTCGGTTTTCTTTTACTCACAAGTTTAATTATTTGTTATTTTACATATTGCATGTGTTATTATTATTAGTTCCAAACCTTACATTTCATTATTTATTATTTATTATTTTAAACACACATTTATGTTTTAAATATGTAGTTCCCATGCACATATACATGTGATAGAATTTCTAATTTATATAACTTATACATATTTATATATAAATGTGACATAATTATAACATAAAATTTTTAAATATATTTAATTGTTTCTTTTTGAAGTGTAGCTTTTGCTTAGAGATTAAGAACAATAAAACTATTGTTGAATTCCTTTTATGCTAAATGTTTAAATTGGGGCTATAAACCAAACCTTTTAAAATGGTGAAGTAATGGGCTAACCTTTTTGAAATTGCTCAAATAGGGACTTCTCAAATGTCATATATTAGGTTCTAAATTATGTTTCGACTTCTTTCATTTCTTTTCAAGCAATATTTGATTGAAGTGTTATGTATTTTATTCTAAACACGTTAGCATTTATCTAATTTTTCTATAAATTAGGTTGAAGCATGTGAAAAGCCCTTATTTGAGCATTTCTATAACGGTAAAGGTTAGGCCCTTATTTGACCATTTTAAAAGGTTTAGCTCTTATGTGAGTAACTTTTTACCCTTCCATTTACATGCTTATGTCAATTGTAAGAGTATATTATACTTATATCTCAAAGGTATTATTTTCTTGTTAGAGTATATTATACTTATATCATAAAGGTATTATTCTCTTGGTATCATCTTTGTTCAAATGATTGTTATATCCAATGCTTTTTTAAACTGGATCGGTGATCGAACCAGTTAGCCCATTGGTTCGTCGATCCAATCGATTTGATTAAAAATTATTAAAAATTTAAAACAATTAAAAATTTTGGTTTAATTATCGGTCTGATCGATTTTTAGTCAATTTATATTGGTTGACGATCTAGCCGGCTCAAAGCCACTCTCTAGATCGATCCCTCAACTGAGTCTCGATCCGACCTATCGATTTGATCTGAGTCAAACAACACTTATTATATCCTAAACATCGTGAGTTGAATCCTATAACTAGGGGTGAGCAAAAGTCGAATCAATGAAAAAAATTGAATTTCGAGTCAACCGAATCTAGTTGCTCGAGTTAATTGAGTCAACTCGAATAAGTAATTCAATTTTCGAGTTCTAGTCGAGTTAAATTTTACAATTCAAATAACGAATTGGTGAAAATACCTCTTTGGTCCCTATCAATTTTGAAAATGAGCAAATTGATCTCCTCTTAACAAAAATTATAAAAATTCAAAATATTTGTAAAAATTCTAAAATTTATATTTCTTAATAAGATTATAAATTTTTAAAATTCTAAAATTGATATTTCTTAATAAGTTTATCATACTAATTTTTTTATTTTTATTTTGAAAAAGTTTTCAAATATACATACTTTCATAATTGATGTACTTGAATAATTTTACTGAATTTAAAAAAATTCAAGTCGAGTTATGATGATAAAATAGGACTCATTAATTCGATAAATTTAAATTTTTTTCACTTAATTCGAATCGAATTGATGAACCGTTCAGATGAGACTTAGTTGAATAAGTTTTGATGATGCTTCTTATTTTTTATCCGCTTTTAGAGATATCCTAATTTAGAGAATAAAACTTTGATGTTGCATTAATCCTTCAACGACCTCTGTAACAAAAAATTGAATATTTAACACTAATTAATTATATTTTTTTAATTTTCGAATTTGAAAGTTTTTTGAATTTGTTTAGAATGTTTATCATCCATGTCACAATCGAGGGAGAAAGCCAAAGTTTTAACAAGCAACCCTTATTGTACAAAATTTATCCATGTTTAATGCTTTACCATTAAAATTAAACCTAAAAACTTTGGGACGTGTATAGCAGGGAAACCTGAAAGTGATTTGCATATTTTCACTCAATTTGAAGAAAGAGTGAAGTACTGATGGAATATATTTTCATAATCATCAATTTTCTTTTTTAAAAAAAAATCTAAATGATATCTAATCAAGTATAAATTTTAGAAGAAATAAAAAATGATGAACATTTTTCAACTTTCTCTAATATTTACTTTCGCCTGATATTAACAGGGATTAATGAAGCATTTGGTAGCCTGTGTTAGAACAATTCTGGAAGGAAAGGCCTCTGTTCAGGCTTGGAGGCTAGTCAATTTCTAGATTTTCTTTTACAGCTTAGAAGTGTCATTTCAATTGATAATTCATTGGAAAAAGAACAAAAAGTTTGGCTTTCCAATCCATGTGTCTGCCAGTTAAACTGTACATATTTTAGAACAGCGTGTATGCGTATATCTATATATATAAGATGCAATCTAAATCAGGAAAATGTTGATTAACCCGAAGAAGCTAACAGATGAAAAAAGATTCCCAGTTTTTCACCAAACCAATACTGTCATCGTTTGAAAGAGTCTCATAACACAGGCTTGGATAGCAAAATAAAAGAAGAAGAAAAAATGAAACACTAGGCTGACAGTACATGTATCAATAAGTGTGTTTCAATTTCCCCCATAAAAGCATTCCTTTGTGACAGTACTTCGCTTTGTGACTTGTCTCGTTTAGACCCAAAAAACCTTGATGCTTGCTTCCTTTATAGAGTTACAGACAGGACAAGCTTCGAGGAAAGTTTCACAAGACTTGCACGAGCAAAGGTGTCTACATGGTAGAAACACGACGCACGAGCTCCTAGCATTGCAGTGTTTGCAAGCCATCTTATTATTATTATTATTATTGCTCTTTTGTTTCATTTCTCCTTCTTGTTGATCTCTGAAAAGTGATTCTGCATCCTCTGGTGCATTGCTGACCCAGACTAGGCTCTCCCTCGCTTGTTCCAGTGTGTTGTTGAGATCAATGATCATTGCTTCCTTTGCTTTAGCAAGGTTTTGCCATGAATGACTCTCCATTTCCGCTTTTCTTAGTGAGGCTTCGAGCTCCATTGTTTTCTTTGTTGCTCGAGCCAAGTCCGCTTCCTTTTGCCTTATCAAATGCATGGCCTTTGACTCCATACATTTTAGCAGGATGGCCGATTGTCGTTTTCTTTGCTCACGTAAAGCAGATCTTAGCCTCTGATTCTGGGTTTTCTCCGTCCATGATAGAATATTAAAAGAAATGGCAAATTTTCAGTAAAAAAAAAAACAAGAACCTTGATCAAACAGCCGATACTAAAAAAATATACGAAAATAATAAAGTTATGATGAATTCTTGCCTGCAATCGAAGAACGCAATCAAGCTCCTGTTTTTGCATCTCCAGTTGAGCATCCAACGATTGTGAAAGAGCCACAGAGACGAAAGCATCAGATGCGGAAGAGGAAGAAGAAGAAGAAGCAACAGCCAAATTGTGAGCGTTTTGTTGCAGATGAAAAGGAAGCGTATATCGAGAAGGGTCTTGAAGAGTGAAATACGAGGAAGGAATTAGAGCAGGTGCAGGGGTTACCATCCAATCCTGAACACCGCACATATTTTCAGCATACAAAGGTGCTTGAACAGCCATGGTAAAGCAACAACCCTTTGGCCCTTGTGAATTCACTTAAATAGAGGAGTACATTAATAAGAAAAGCAGAAAGGGTAGATTCAAAGGTTGAAGGCTGAGGCTCTTATATCAGGAGAGATGCATGACCTTCTCTCTCTATCTTTCTTAATTGGCATATAAGCTTTTTGGGCTTGTTTGTTGCTTAGGTTTTTATGGTTAAACTGAAATAGACCGTCATCATCATCATGAAAGAACGAAAGTAAAGAAAGAAACCCGTGGATGGTTATAAGTCGAGTGAGGAAACCGACAAAATCTTTAACATTTTTCACTTTTAAAACAGATATATTCATTAATGAATAGGAGATTTTATGGGACATTATTTGTTTGTAAATGACGTATCTAAATAAGGGAAAATAAAGGATACGAGGAGAGTCAGAGATGCAAACGACGCCGTACACACGCAGCTTTCTCACATTCACTCATTTGGGACGTTAAAATACAGTGAGACGTTATGGAAGGCAGGGGGATCAGAGATTGGGGATATTGATTGTATCTATGCGGTCGGTTCCAAACGATAAAGATATATGGGTTTTGGGTTATAATTTTAAAATTTTAATTTTAATTTAATAGATGGTTTTATTAAAGTTTATAATAGTTTATTATTTTCACGTAATACAATAAAAATATTGTAGATGAAATAGTTTTATATGTTAAATTAAATAACAAATCAATTTTTATGTTAAAAATTTTATATGTCAATAAGAGGTATACATTATATTATTTAATTATTCTCTTAACTATGTTAATTTTAATGATACAAAAGATAAAATTTTTAACAAAAATAATTACTTTATTATTATTTTTATCTTACATGAATTAATATAATTTAAAATTAAAATTTTAAAATTCAAAATAAAAAATTAAGATTACAAGTTATGCATAATACAAAAGAGATTTTTTAGAAAAAGAAAAAGGGTTAGATTTTGACCCTTTTAATTTGCAGTTCATTTCAAATCACCCTTGGTGCCAAGTGGCCATGTTAAAGCCCCGGGATTAACGGGCCTATGTGTCCATGGTTGATATTATAGGTGGAAAACGTCACCTCATGGAGCTGCCACTCTGCTCCGGGCATCAAGATCCATGAAGAGGTTGGTTGCAAGGCAAGGCGTAAACTTGACTTGGTTTTTCAATTCTAATGATAACGCCTATATTAATATAGGGATCCCGCAGTTTCCATTTGCAACCAGAATCGAGTGAGAAAGGTGATAACAGTTGGGGCCAGCGCTCTCCTGCCGTATCCGGTCATCCACATAATGGAACCCACAATCGCACTGCCGTGATAACCCATCTCCAGTCGACTTTTCTTGATATGATTGATGGTAGCCCAAATTTAAAAAAAAAAAAGTAGTTCAACTGACGATGACAGACAACGTTTTAACTGCGAGAAAGCAGGAGTGTTTTCAGTTTTTACCTTCCTTCGCTATGACGCTCTAGTACATTTAGGGAGCCCAAAAAGGCTGATAAGGTTCATAAGTGCAATAGATAGTGAAATGAGATTGTAGCTTTAAAGGAGGGCAGCGGCAGCAGGTGCCAGAGGGACGATAACAAAAACCCTCTTTTTAAGAAAAAGAAAATAGAGGTGGAGTACGGATCCATTAATAGTGCATGGCGGTTGCAATGGTATTATCGAAGTAGTCAAAACACATATGGCAATTAAACTAAAGTTTGCTTTTGCTCTCTGTCTCTGATCAAAAGTTTCAGGCTAATGAAGAAAGCTAAGCTAGTTCAGCAGTTACTGAAAATCGTCTTTAATGTTGAAGTTTGCTACTAACATAATTATCATCCTTCTTCTCCATACAATGGCAATGTTAATTACAAATCAACATGCTCAGTGGTAGCTCTACTTCATCAAAATTTCAAATTTAATCTCAATACTTTAAATTTTAAAACATTGAATCTGTATATTTATTTTAATTTAACAACCTTGGTGCCAATGAATAGCCCTATTCATTTTGTTGTTAGTCATACTAATGTGTCAATTATGAAAATGATATAATAATCTCTCTTTTTTTCACTTAAATTTCATAGTTTTTTATTTGTCAATTTTCCTCAACTAAAGTACTCAAATATTTTCTATTTTTTTCTTTTGTCAATAAAAAACCTTTACTTTTAAAAAGAATTCAAAATTAAAAAAAACTATTTTGAAAAATATAAAAATACATGTAGTTTCAATTTTTAAAATATGTTATCCACTTCTTAAATGATAATAAGGTCTCCCAATTTTGAACTATTCGTTTATTCTAATTTAAATTAGATTTGAGTATATATTTTTATCTAGTTCGTTCAATTTTATATATAAATTTTTATTTAAATTTAATTATATAGTACATAAAAATTCTATAAAAATATTTTAAATAATGATATAGACTTTGAATTAGTTCGAAATTTAAATACATTATATATATTTGTTCAAAATACTAAAATTAAGCCTAAATAATAATAAATTAATTTTACTTTCAAATTAAAGTTTTCTAAACTGACTAAAATTTATTTAATTTGACTAGATTTTAAAATTTTAACCGAACATTAATTAAATGAAATTAAAATCATTCAAATGAAAAGAATAAGGAAATTAAACTTATTTTCTTAATTTGTATGAAACAATAGTTAAAATTCTTGTTAAACACTCATTTGGCATGGATCCAAATCGTGTTACTCCATCTCCAACTCTAAATTTTATAAAAATTACTTATATTAAGTGTTCGTTGAATAAATTTGATTCAATCTTTGAAGTATTTGTGTCAGTGTAACACCCCAAAATATATAATATTAGAAGTAATAATTAACCAAGAAACGAGTCTTAGTTTTAATGGTTAAGAGCTTAGTATATTCCTTAGAAATTCTAGGTTCAATCCCCCTCCTCTCCCGTTTCTTTGTAAACATCTCCCTCTTTCCATTTTCCTTTTCTAATTTTGGCAAGATGGGCTAATTAGCCAAACAACCCCTCAAATTCAAAAAACCTAGGTATTTAATCTCTTCTTCAAATCAAAATAGAACTCTAATCTCTTTACTAATTGAACTAAAATTTTACTTTCTTTTTCTTTCCCTATTTCCCCTCCTTTTCTTTTTCATTCTCTCTTTAACAAATATTTTTTCTCTTACTATTGAAATTTTATTTTGATCTCGAACCCTAAATCGATCTCCGTTCAACTGTTCTTCTTATCGATTTAGCATAACGCCATTAAATCTTGTCTCTAACGTTGCCAAGAATCGGTAAGAACATTTCCATTTTGACGTTTAGGTCTCAAAATACTTGTAGAATTTTTGTTCTTGTTAATTTCAAGAATGATTAAACTATGTTTTACCAATCTTGCTTATATTTCCCAAAATCTTGACATTTCTTGAAACCCATTATTAATTCTTCTATATTTATTGGTTGAAAGACTCGTTACAAGTATCCTAGACCAGACTTGGATGTGAGGGTTATCGTTCGAGACCCGGTGACATGTGTCTGTTCGTTTACTAGTAAGGAAGGGCAAAATCGACTCTAGAATAGCGTCACTGTAACACCCTTAACCCATATCCATCGCCAGAACAAGGTTACGGAACATTACCGGAGTTAACAGATCAAATACAGTTCACACATATCACTTACTATTCATAACTGAAATCAAACATATTCAATCATAATGCCCCCTGAATGGGCTCTCGAGGTCCGAAATACACGTTAAAAACAAGTCGAGACTAATCCGAAACTCAGAGAATTTTTCGAAATTTTGAAATTTTTCCTAGATGCAAGTCACACCTGTGGCCAGGCTGGGTGGCTCACATGGTCAAGTGACACGCCCGTGTCTCAAGCCGTGTGGGCATTCGATGTGAAGCACATGGTCGTGTCCCAACCCGTGTTCAATTTAGGGGTATACTAACTTAGTCACACGGCCGAGCCACATGCCCGTGTGCTAGGTCGTGTGAACATACTTACATAATTAAGGTGCAGGATTCACACGACCAAGTCACATGCCCGTGTGCCAGACCAAGTGATACACACAAGATGAGACACACGCCCGTGTCTCTACCCGTGTAAAACTACTTGAGTATTCTGTTTCTCAATTTTTAAGATGCAGGGGACACACGGTCAAACCACACGCCCGTGCGTATGACCGTGTGTCACACACGGCTGAGACACATACCTGTGTCTCTACCCGTGTGGACGAAAATAGGCCATTTTATAGGCCACTTTTCTCACCCAAATTACCTTTCACCTACAACGTCATTTAAACACATTCACAAGCCAATTAATAACTCTCAAACCAAGTCAAAATCTAAGACTTTTACATGAAATATCGTTACATTTATCCAAGTATTCAATCTTACCTAATTGACCATATGAACAAATATGTATATATTTTACCAATTCATGCAATCCTTAACAAACTTATATAATTTCCATCATTTAACCATTTCAATAAACATATCAAACATCATAAGGCCTTATAAAATTACATCAAAATATGTCTAACACTAGCCATTCCAATGGCTAGTTACAACCAAAACATTATTGTGCCAACATTAGCTAATTAACCTATACATGTCATTATATCCAAAATAAAGTTTGCCATTTTATACCAAAACGAGTTGAAGGATAGTGTGATGTTGCTCCGACCCATGTCTAAACTTTATGAGTTTCCGAATACTAAAAAACAGAGAAAATAAAACAGAATAAGCAATTGATGTTTAGTAAGTCGTATAACAGGAAATTAACTTACCATTCATTTTCATTAAAATAAACATATAAATGACATCCAAGCAATTTGGATAAAAGCCTAAAACACAACCTTACTAATCATGTTAGTGAAGTAATTCACATAAATACCAAGAACATGAATGAGCTCATCATGTAATAACTTTCATATACATATACTTTTCATATCTTATTTCCATATAACATGTACATTTCCATGACAAATCATATCAAGTTCAGTTTAGCCACATCAGAACTTTGCCCGTTGAATTTATTTAAAATATTGATGGATACACATGTAGTACACTCAAAGTGTACAAAACTGTAATCCGTCAATTCATATTCAAAAGTACTGATTAAAGCACATATTCAAAAAGCACTCTCTCGAGCCATATATATAATAGGAAGCTCGTGTGAGCCATGTAACAGGAAGCATATCCGGGCTTAATAAAAGGAAACTCATAAGATTTTAAAACAGAAAGCTCATGTGAGCTTAACGGGTAACTCCAAAGAGCTATTATCAGGAAGCTCTAGATAGCCATATATTAAGAAGTTCAAACGAGCCATATCGGGAAGCTCATTAAAAGTCATATATCAGGATGCTCATAAAGATCTGTGGTATGTCCGCAACAAATATGCAGGATCAATATCGATCATATAACAGGACGCTCACAAAGAGCTACGGTATGTCCGCAACACATGCAGGATCAATACCGATTGAGATGCTCGTAGGAACCATGTAAAAGGAAACTCAAGATAGCTTATAACAGGATGCTCATGAGAGCTATGTTGGTTTGCAACATATGCAAAACTACAACCATTTCGGGAAATCCTATATCTGAAACACCCTTAACCCCAACCTATCATCGAATTAGGGTTACGGAGTGCTACCAGATCAATCAGATAACTTTACAATTAATACACAATTATTATCAATCATAATATAAAATAATCTTATAGTCCCTTATATGAATCTTGATAGGAATGGTTCGGACTAATTGAATACTTAGAACATTTTCAAACATTTTTAAATTTTTTAAATTATAAGGCACATATACTCAACTTTGTTCATTACCTAGGTACATGCCACCATTATTAAAGAAGAGTACATTACTCAAAATTCTCTATGAGGTCGGGATTACTCGGATCTTTGACCGACACCGACTTTCAATTAACTGCATGCGGAAACAACAAATGCAATGAGTAAGGGTATACTCAGAGTATTACCATAATTCAAATTATATAATAACTTATATACATTCAATTTATGATACAATTACTTAATAGTTATTTTATTCTTTAAATTAAATCATCTAATATAATAAACATTATTTCAAGGCTTGTATTTAATTAGATTTATACATTATTTCACTATCCAATTTTCATAGAATTTTATTATCATTATTATTTTCCACATTCCATTCAATTAGTTCATTTCATGTCATTTGCAATTCACTAAATTTTGATTCATGATTCAATATTAATTCTATTGCAATTTGTGTTTACTAAAGTCATATCTCAACAATAACAATTTCACTAGTTTATTTATTATATCTTCGCTTTAAATTTTATTTAATTCATACACCTTTGGTCCATATTCTAAATCTCATATCTCAATTTCATTTTCTCACATAAAATTCACACCCAAAATATATATAATTCAATTATATTATTCTTTTCAATTAACTTCTTATATTATTTATATCATTTCAAGCAAAGCTGTGAACTTTAGTTTCATTTCTCCATCTTATATAATATTTCAATTCACAATTTATTTTGAACATTTCATGAACCTTCGGTTCATGCATTCAATTCATATCACAATTCTCATTTCATATTTTATTTGATAAATTCACTTTCTTATTTCTTTCAATAGCTTAATCACATTTATTCAAAATTTATCATTTTACTTACTTACCCTATTAACTTGACTCGGACTCGGCGGATACAGATTCCAACCCACACACCATGCGGCACATTGTGCCTTAACGATATCTGATATCGACACACAAAGTGTCGAATCGATGCTGAATAGCGGTATTCAACACACAAAGTCTTGAATGCATAATAAGAATAACGATAACGATATCGACACACAAAGTGTCGAATCGATAATAACGATAAGATGAGTCGGCACATAAGTGCTGATCGATAAACCGCAAAAACCCGTACTCTTCCATATCCTATGGCATGCCAATTATATCCGACTCAATTGACTAGTTAATTGGATATTTATATCACTTTTCAATATCTAATCAATACACATTTCAGATAATATCACTTTGATTCAATTCAATTGATTCACTTCTCTAATCAATATACAATTCATATATTCACACATCATTTCAATTTCATTCAATTCACAATTAAATTCAGGTTTATCTAATTCAATATCAATATTAACCTTATTTCTATTTACTAAACATATTACTCAAAATTCAACAATTACTAATAATAAATTCAATTCAATACATATTTATCACTTAATTCATTCTTGATACTTACTTCAATTTGTTTATCATATATACATATATTAATTTAAAATTTAACAAATAATCAAATTTGAATTATAGTAATACTAACTGAATTTCTCGTTTTACTTCTCATTTGTTTTCTCTTTTCCTTCCTTGCTCAATGTCTCAATTCCTTGTTTGCTACGGAAATAATAATGATTTACATTATTAATTACAACATTAAATCTCAATAAATAATTGAATTTTATTCGATTCCCAACTCTTCCTCTTACTCCACATTCCTTACACACAATTCTATTATTTACTTATAAGTTCTTTTAAGGCTGTCTACTTGATTCATTGTCACTAAATTATCTATATCTTGAGTTACAGAACTCCAAATTAAGATCCGTAAATTTTATATGAAACTAGACTCACATATATTCGTGCCATAAAATTTTCAGAATTTTTTATTCAGCCAATAAGTATAGTTTATTCTTTAAAATCACCCCTGTTCTGTTGTCTGACAGTTCTGACCACTCTTTGCTAAAATTTAATTATCTTTTCGTACAGAATTCAAATGATGTTCTAGTTTGTTTCTTCTAAAAATAGACTCCTTAAGGAATCTAAACATATAAATTATATCTCCTAATTATTTTTTTACAATTTTTAATGATTTTATAAAGTTAGAACAGGGGATCTCGAAATCAATCTGAACTAGTCTCACAAAAATATAAATATCTCAAAATACAGAATTTCTTTGCTTTCTCTGTTTCTTTCATATGAAAATAGACTCAATAGCCTTTAATTTCATATCTTACTCAACTTCTAATTACACTTCTGCGAGTTTTAGTGATTTTTCAAATCCAGTCTACTGCTGCTGTCCAAACTGTTTCCTTATGGCTTATTTTGCAATTTAATCCTAACTAAGCCTATATTTTTCTTTCTCAATTCATACCTTTTACCACTCAATTTCTTGCCAAACTCACATTTAACTATCCAATTTTTATCATATTTTCATAATTTCGAATTTATTTCAACTTAATCCCTAAAACTCAAAGCTTATAGCTTCTTTTACAATTTAATCCTTCTTCAATTCTAACTTAGAATTTATTCAATTTTATCCCTAATTCAACAATTTATCCAACATGAACTGTGTTTGAAACCTAAGAACTTCCATGGCTTTTACTTAATTTCAACAAAACTTTGTTTAAAAGTTTCTAAAACATCAAAATTAAGAGGAAGGGCTAATTGACTTACCTTTTAAAGCTTAGGGTATACTTACTTATGCAACACGGCCAAGTCACACGCCCGTGTGTTAGGCCATGTGCCAATTAGGGGGAATACTGACTTGTGCCACGGCCGATCACACGCCCGTGTGTGAGATCGTGTGAAGCATACTGACTTCATTTGAATTTCAAAACCAGGGTACACACGGCTGTTTAACATAACCATGTGTCACACACGGCTGAGACACACGCCAGTGTCTCTGCCCGTGTGGACAAAAATAGGCTAATTGCAAAGCCATTTTGCCACCCTATTTTCATATACCTGCATAAGCATAATTTGCAACATTTTGTAACTCAATAAATAGACAATCCATAACATTTCATAGAGATATTTGAATACTTATATGCAACGAAAGCATTATACCAAATTAAGCCAAATCAAATGGCTTTACTTTATACCACAACATGTACCCAAAATTACTAGTTCAAGTAACCATAACTATCATCTTTATAACTAGCCTATACATGTCATATTTACATATATCCATGAGTTCAAAAGTACCAATTGGAAACTGGACAGTGTGATGCGTATCTCTAACTTTATCCGAATCGAGCGAGCTATCGAACCTCTATAAAACATGGAAAAGAAACAGAGTAAGCTTTATAGCTTAGTAAGCCCGTATAATTCAAAATTTAACTTACCATTTGTACATAATCAAACAATTAAACAAAGTATATCAAATTCACTTGCCAAATGCCTATACACAAGTATTCATCAATATATTAGTCTCATAAGTACATATAATCAACCTTTATCACAATTTCAGACATCAATGTTTTATATCATACCAAATTCGTATAACATGAATAACATATGTAACAATTCATCCGCATTCATATAATCAACAATCTATTTATATAACCAATAATTCATCCGAATAACCATTAGTAGAATTAAGCCCGTTGAACCTAATAGAATATCAATAGATACACGGGTGATACACACTAAGTGTATTAATCGGTAATCCATCAATTTGACATCGTATTCACTCTTTCAAGCTATGATCGGTAAACTCCTTCTGAGCTAATAAACAGTAAGCTCTATCGAGATGGAAACAGTAAGCTCTTACGAGCTGATATATTGGTAAGCTCATACGAGCTACGGTGAGTTTGCAACACATGCAGGATCTCGATCTAAACGGTAACCCTAGTGACATGTCACTCGTATCCTACGAAATCCTACAGTTCAAACTGGGCTCGGTTACCATCAGACTATATCAATAAGGCATTCGAATTTTAAGTAGATCATTTACTCAATTACATACATTCATTTCAAATAATTACAAGTATTTAAAATTTAAATTCTAATTATACGAACTTACCTCGTATCGCTTGGATAACAATTATCGGCTAATCGTCAACCTTTCCTTTTCCCCGATCTTGATTCAATCATTGCACATCTTGATAATTGAAAAAATGAGCTTGGCCAAATGAAAGGAATAAAAATGGCTTCCTCTTCCCCTAATTTTCGGTGGTGTTCACTTAAAGAAGATGATGATATTACACTATTAAAATTTTAACTTATTAAATTAACCAAATTACTAAATTAACCTTAGTTCTAACTCATTAAAATCATATAATGCAAGCCCATCTTTGTCCACTCATAATTAAAATGGTATAATTACAACATAAGGACCTTAACTTTAAGGTTCTATAGCTATTTGACACTTTTAGCTAATAGAATACAAGTTTTACGCTTTACGCGATTTAGTCCCTTTTACCAAATTAAGCATTCAAACAGTAAAATTTCTTTACGAAACTCACACAATAATTCTATCATGTTGTAAAATTTAATAAAATAATTAAATAAATATTTTGAATTTAGATTTTTGGTTCTGAAACCACTGTTTTGATTTGACTAAAAACGGGCTGTTGCAACTCTCCCCTTAAGGATTTTCGTCCCCGAAAATCTTACCAGTGAATAGGTTAGGGTACTGTTTTCTCATAGTTTCCTTGGGTTCCCACGTAGCTTCCTCGATCCCGTGTTTATGCCAAAGAACCTTCACTAGGGCTATGTGTTTATTTCTCAATTCTTTGATTTCACGAGCTAAAATCCTGATTGGTTCTTCGCTATACGTCAAATCAGTCTGTATTTGAACATCTATCAGAGAAATCACATGTGACGGATCGGATCTGTATTAACGTAGCATAGAAACGTGAAATACATTACGAATCTTTTCAAGTTCTGACTATAAAGCTAGTCGATATGCTACAGGCCATATTCTTTCGATGATCTCATACGATTTGATAAATGCGACTCAGCTTTCCTTTATGACCGAATCGAAGAACCTTTTTCCACGGTGACACCTTTAGAAATACTCGATCCCCTACTTGAAACTCAATTTCTTTACGTTTTAAATTTGCGTATGATTTCTTTCAAACTGTTGCGAATCGTTTTCAATTTTTCTTTAGTTTCTCTGATCAATTCAACCCCGTGAAACTTTTTCTCACTTAGTTCAGTCCAATATAACGGAGTTCGACATTTGCGACCATATAAAGCTTCGTACGGTGCCATCTTTATACTCGTCTAAAACTGTTGTTATACGCAAACTCAATCAACGATAAGTATTTTTCCCAATTGCCCTCAAACTCTAAAATACAACATATCAACATGTCTTTGAGAATCTAAATAACCCTCTCGGTCTGACCGTCAGTTTCAAGATGAAAAGCAGTACTGAATTTCAACTTTGTTCCCAGAGCTTCTTATAGTTTCTTCTAGAATTGCGATGTAAATTTTGGATCTCTATCAGAACTAATAGATAGCGGTACCCCGTGCAATCGAACAATCTCAGAAATGTACAATTCAGCTAGTTTATCAAGTGAATAATCTGTACGTACCGGTATGAAATGACCAGATTTTGTTAGTCGATCAACGACAACCCAAATAGCATCTTTCATTTTCGGAGTTAGGGGTAATCCCGACACAAAATCTATTGTAATTCTATCCCATTTCCACTCGAGAATCATCACAGGCTACAGTAAACCCGATGGTACTTAATGTTCAGCTTTAACTTGCTGACAAATTAAACATTTAGAAACAAACTCTAAGATAGCTCATTTCATGCCTTGCCACCAATAAAATTGTTTCAAATCGTTGTACATTTTTGTACTCCCTGGATGAACAAATAAACAACCATTGTGCTCTTCATGCAAAATCTTCTAAATGAGTTCTGAATTTCTGGGTATGCAAATTTTATTTGAAACCTTAAACAATCATCGGCTCCAATCTGAGCTCTGAATTAGGGATAGTCTCGCATTGAATTCCTTTAACTTACAATTCATGGTCATCTTTCTGAGCTTCATAGATTTGTTGAAGAAATATTGGTTTAGCTTTTAATTCAGCTAAAATAGACCCATAATCACAAATCATAAACTGAGTATTCATTGCTCGTAATTCAAACAAAGATTTTTGGCTCAGGGCATCAGCAACAACATTAGCTTTTCCAGGGTGATAATCAATCACAAATTCGTAATCTTTCAATAACTCAAGCCATCTTCATTGTCGTAGATTCAAATCTTTTTGTGACATCAAATATTTTAAGCTTTTGCAATCCGTATAAATGTGGCATTTTTCACCGTATAAGTAGTGTCGCCAAATTTTCAATGCGAACACAATACCAGCCAACTCTAATTTGTGTGTCGGATAGTTCTTTTCATGCGGTTTCAATTGTCGAGAAGCATATGCTATAACTTTTCCTTCTTGCATCAGAACACATCCTAGACCGTTTAATGATGTGTCACTATAAATCACAAACTCTTTCCCCGATTCAGGTTGAACCAAAACTGGTGCTTCAGTTAGCTGTAACATCCTAAAATCGGGGCTATTTGTGATTAAATGTTTTTCTTAGTGTTTGAATTGTTATGGTATTATTTATGGAGTGATAAGATTTAATTAAGGGTCTTAAGTTGGCTCGGTTTAGTAGAAAATTGTATTTGGAAACTTTAAAGGTAAGGAGCTCTAGCAAGTAGGGGTTACAAGATTAAATAGAGGATTTATTGACACAAAATGAGCCTTAGAAAAGTGGCAAAGGAGGACTACTTGGGAGTTACATGTGACGCCACAAGGGAAGGAGAGCCTTGGTTGAGTCACAATTCTCCTTTTACTCTTTATTTTGGATGGCATAGGAAGGGAGAGTTCTTTCTCTCTTTAAACTTTTTTTTTTAATTATTTAGATAACAAGATAATAGTAGATAAAAGGGATATTATTTGGATTATTAATTGATTATGGGGATTAATTCAAGTTATTTTGAATTAAATCAAACAAGTGGCCTAGAGTAAATTAAGGTAGTGGGATGAATTTGAACTCCTTTGGAAGGAGTGGACGGCAAGTGAAAGAGGGGGGGATAGTGCCGAATTTGCTAAGTCTTTTATTCTTAATTTTCGGCTAGCAATTACCATTCTTCTTTCTTTCCTTCTCAAAACCGATTTCTACATCACCATCTTTCTCTTCTTCTACTTTTGATCTCTGACCAAAAACACCTACTCTTTCTTTTCTCTTCTCTCTTCTTCATTATTGCCAAACCGAAACCACCTTCTCTTTACACCCTTCTCTTCTCAAAATCCCCTTAGCAAAACTTTTAACACCTTTTCCCCATTATTTTCCTTCTTTCCAAACTATAGCCGAATCTACTTTTCACTTGTGTGCGAATCTCTCTCCTTCTTTGAACCCATCTTGGCGAATATTAGAGTAGGGTAGATCTCCTTGAATCTTCCTTGGCAAGCGATTTAAGAAGGTGAGTACCTTGGCGAATACCTATTGTTCTTTTCACTCATGTTACATCGACTTTTTACAAGAATAAAGTATTGATTTGGCGGGAGGGCTCTAAACACTTTTGGTAATCGATTTCTTCTAGGTACGCAGAAACGTAAGCGATCGATTAGTGCCTTGATCTCTAGTATTTGATTTTGGTAAGTAATGGTAAGATCTAATTTAAGCAAGTTATTTAATTAGTGTTTAAGCCAAGATTACTAACATAAGGTTGCCAATTAATAGGAAAGCGAGCGCTTGGAGTAATTATTTAAAGGCACTGGGTAAGGATTCGGTTCAAAAGGAGAACCCTTTTAAATATTTGGGTTGGCCGATTAGGCCATAGTACTAATTCTATGTTGGCGAATATAGGTGCGAGAGAACTGTGGTGATCAACACCTCTTTTCGGATTTAGAGCATTCAGGTGGTGAGGTGTGTACATACACACTTATAACAATTAATAAACTATATTAAGTACATGTTGTATGTAAATCGATTTATGTAGATCTGAATTTAGTACCTTAATGGTACAAGCGAGGATCTCGGTAAGTCTCTGTCAATATGAGATTGATAATAATGCTTTTGGGAAGCATAGCTTATGTGATACATGTGATGAATGTATGTTGTTATAAACTCTGTTATAATATGATTTGATATGGGTTGATGAGTGGAGGGGCGGTTATATTGTGTCGATTTTACACGGTGTTTTGGTAACACACCGTGACTACGGTCACCAGAGGTTTGGTACCTCAGGAGGTTTGGCACCTCATAGCGTCTCGTCCTGTGGCTTAGCACCACCGTGGGTTGGCCCCACTTTGAGATATGGGATTGATGCGGTGATTTGGTATCACGCGATGGGTTGGCCCCATCAACCGATTTGTGTCTTCGGACACGGAGGTTTGGCACCTCCATGATTTGGTATCACATCTGTGACTATCGTCACCAGTGGTTTGGCACCACCAAAGGGTTTGGTACCACAATGGGGTAGACAGGCGTTTGGTTGGCTAGGTTGGGTATATGTCTTAATGCATGATTAATGTGTTATATAGTGTGTATGATGTGGTATTTACCCGGGAAGGGTTACATCTTGAGTCTTGGTGACTCACCTTCTCCTTTATTTTTCAGTGACACATAGTTCGCGGATATGGAGCCGGAGGGACTTGAGGTGGCCATGCAAAGGAATTTTAAATTTATTAGACTTTGAATTTCGGTTCTTTACATTTTCCTTATTTTGGTTGATTTTAATTGGGTTGTAATAAGGCCTCCTAAAAATTATTTTACTACTGTGATATGCTTGAGTATTCGTTTCAAACTTTATGATTATAAGAATGAATTCACATGTTTTTCCAAAGCAATCGAAAAGGGTTTTCGAGTACCCGATATAATTTGACTTAACAAATATTTTCAAAATAAATCCAAGTATAAGATTTGTGCACCTCAATTGTTTTAACAAAATGCTATCTTTTATCAAAAACTTAAACCGATTTTTAAAAAAAATTTCAAAAGGTTTTTCTCCGTAGCAAACCAAATTCGGTCGAAGTGTTTGGGCTGGGTTTGGGCTGTTACATTAGCAGTACTTTCAACTGTTTGAAACTCTGCTAACATTTTTCTGACCATTCGAATTTTACATCTTTCTGAAGTAGTCGTGTCATCGTTGTTGCAATCATCGAAAATCCTTTCACGAATCATAAGACTACTCAAACATAAACGGAGCATAAGACTTAATGAACTCAACCAACCTATGACCAAGTCACTGAGCTAGGGTGTGGTAACCCCTGTACGCATGTCTAGGATTGGAACCGGAAGAGCCTGGTATTTAAGCAGTCCGAGTGACTCACCTCCTCTTCGCAGTATCCTGCAGTGCGTAGCTTGGGTTCACCTTAACTCGGAGGGCTCGATGGTGTGGTAACCTCTGTGCGCATGTCTAGAAAGGTTCGGTGGGAGCTTGGTATTTAAGCGATCCGCGTGACTCACCTCCTCTCCACACGAATCCTGCCTAGTGCGTAGCTTTGGTTCACCCTGACCAAGAGGACTCGGTCATAGGCTAAACGTAACGACTAAAACCCGAAAGGGAACAACCATGTTTTTGAAAAAGAAGAAAACAATAAAACCCTAGTTTCTTCAAAATTTCTTTAAAATCACTCTTTCAAATATGAGAACAACCATTTTTACAATGTTTTTCCCGAAAAAGTTGATTTGTGAAAATTACAGAAATGCCCTTAGGGGTGAAATTACTAAAATACCCTTGACTCATAAAATATCAAATCAATGGTTTTGCCCAAAAAAATTATTTTTAGAAATATCCAAAAACTTTACTTTACAAATCGCCAATAAAATACTTTAGTTTTGGAAAATTACGGAAATGCCCTCACTTGTAAAATTACCAAAACGACCCTGAGTACAAAATTTTTGTAACATCATCGTTTTAAGAAAGGAAAACTCTCAAAAGGGACCCTCAGAGTTTTACAACTGTTAAAATACCCCAGATTTGTTAAAAATTTCAAAATTACCCCGATTGACAAAATTACCAAAATACCCCTAGTTTCTAAAATGATGCCATAACTTCGAATTTTACAAATTTTCAGAAATGCTCTTCAGTTTTGGAAATTTCAAGTGATCTGCTTTATTAAAATTTGAAATCTCTCGGATTCTACTACAAAAAAAAATACCCTGTAGGAAAATGACGAAAATACCCCTGGGGTAGAAACATGACAGAAATGTCCGAGGAGTGAATAAGTATGGGAAGTATTAGGGAATGAATGTGGATTTTTGTGTGAACTAGGGTAGAAGACTTAAAACATTGTTTGATCGAAAGAATTCTTATTAAACTTTTCATAAAATTCTTCGCGGATAATCAAGCGGAACAAATTACTAATCCATACAATTTTTCTTAATCAGATTAAAAGCGCGTTAGATAGAATAAGTTCTAGAGGACGTGGCCGATGTGGACGTGGTAGGAGAAGAATGACCGTATCTGAACCCGTTAGGTCAGGTCAGGGTTCTGAAAACGAAGTACCACTGCCACCACCACCTCCAGCTTTTGGAGCCGAGGAGTAAGATCAGACGGGAGGAGAGGCAGTATCGTAAGCTGTGTTGTGAGTTCTCGAGTTAGTGGCTGGGGCTGGTGGAAATTTAGGAGCTCGAAAATCGATTCCCGAGAGAATTCGGTCTAACGGAGCTGAAGTGTTCCAGGGTGTGTCAAGAGTGGCACCCAAAGGCTGTGGAATCTTGGCTAGAATCTGTAAAGGATCATGGACGATCTTGACCTGTCTGATGGGGAGAAACTGAAGGGAGCCGTGTCACTTCTGAAGGATGAAGCATATCAGTGGTGGCTCACGGTCAGAGATGGTGTCACGGACAGAGGATCTTACATGGGATTACTTTAAAGCCTGCTTTTCAAAAGAAGTATGTGGGCACTAGCTACTGCGACGCCCAGAGAAAGGCTTTTCCGGGTTAGTACAAGGAACTAAGTCGTGGTTTGAGTATGAGGCGAGTTCCTAAGGTGAGTAGATACGCCGAGAGGCATTGTGGCTACGGAACATGAGCGCTGTGTCCGCTTTGAGGACGGGCTGAGAGATGATTTGAGGCTGTTGATTGCTCTGCAGCAGGTTCGTGAGTTTTCGTCCCTAGTAGAAAAGGCTAAGGTAGCCGAGGGTATCAAGGCAACTGTGAGGCAAAATTATGATAGGCTCAAGCAGAAGAGGGGTTTTGGGCCATCTGGGTCAGGTGGTAATGATCAGAAAAAGGCTAGGCAGAGTGGGCCAAGTCAGGCAGCAAGGCCCATGACTGCTAATCAGAAACCAGTTCAATGTAATCGCTGTGGAAAAGCCCATTGGGGAGGTTGTTGGACTGGTGAGCGAGGTTGCTTTGAATGTGGGTCTTTGGAACACCGCGTGAGGGATTGTCCCCGGAAACAAGCTCAGAATCGGTCAGAGGGGCAGAACCATACTCAGGATAGAAGTGTGGGACCACAGAGGTCATGGTAATGGTAGAGGGGAAATGGTGCTAATCGTGGTCGTGGAAGTCGTAAGCGAGGCGCAGAGCAATCTGAGGCAAGGCACTGGCTTAGTCTATCTTGAGGCGTCATGAGGAGGGTGACGCACCGGATGTCATAACCCAGACGTTCTCGATTTTGATTTTCCTTATGTTGCATTAATTGATGTGGGTTCAACGCATTCATACGTGGCGAGTAGTGTGGTAGAGACTTTGAACCTAGACTCGAGACTAACTTGCTAGGGAGATGGTATAATTAGCCCTTTAGGCCATTCTCTAGTTGTGAACAAACTTTTTAGGATGTACCCTAGAACTCCAAGGGTTGTGTTCGTGGTCGATCGATGGAACTACCGTTTGGGGAGTTCGATTTGATCCTTGAATGGACCAAGCTAGTTAGGTACCAAAGCGAGGTTGGATTATGTGCTAAGCGTATGGTTCTTAAGATGGCCAAAGGGATGAAGTGGTTATAATCGGTGTCGAAGAAATTACCTCTCTAATGTGGTGTCGGCCTTGAAGGCTAAAAGATGGTTAGGAAAGGGTGTGAGGCATTTATAGTTCAATTTGTGCCTTGGAGGCTAAGAAGTCGTGATTGAAAAGGTCCGAAACGATGGGGAATTCATTGATGTATTCGGAGGAACTTCCGAGTTTGCCTCGGATCGGAAGTCAAATTCAAGATAGATTTGCTACACGAACGGTACACGTATCTATAGCACCAGATCGAATGGCACCAAAGGAATTGGTGGAGTTGAAGGCTCAAATTCGAGGAGCTCTTGGATGAGGGTTTATTCGACCTAGTATATCTCCGTGGGAGCACCTGTATTGTTTGTCAAGAAGAAGGATGGTTCTATGCGGATGTGCATCAACTACCATCAGTTAAACAAGTTAACGATCAAAAACAAGTATCCGTTGCCTCGAATCGATGACTTGTTTGACCAATTGAAGGGTGCGTCGGTATTTTCGAAGATTGACCTTAGGTCGGGTTATCATCAATTAAAGGTGAAGGAAGTTGATGTTCACAAGACGACATTTGAACTCGGTATGGGCATTACGAGTTCCTAGTGATGCCATTTGGGTTGACCAACGCCGGCATGGCGTTCATGGACTTAACGAATAGAGTATTCCAACAAGATTTTGGATCAATTTGTCGTGGTGTTCATAGACGATATATTGGTTTATTCCAAGACGGAGGAGGAGCATGACCAAAGATTTACTTAATAGTTCTACAAGTCTTGAGGAGAAGCAGTTATATGCCAAATTTAGTAAGTCGAATTTTGGCTTAGGAAGTGGCTTTCTTAGGTCACGTGGTGTCAGCGGAAGGGTTTAGAGTGGATCCCAGCAAGATTGAAGCGGTGTTGGAGTGGAAACCGCCTAAGTCGGTGGCAGAGATTCGAAGCTTTCTGGGTCTAGCCGGGTACTATCAAAGGTTTGTGGAGGGATTCTCGTTAATTCTTCGCACTTAACTAAGCTATTGAGGAAGGAGTACCTTTTGTTTGGTCGGAAAGGCGATAAGAAAGTTTTGATAAGTTGAGAAAGATTCGACGAAGCTCGGTCTTGGTACAACTGAGGCGGGGAAGTTGTTCTGATTTCTTGTGATCGTCCCATACGGAGTTGGGATGTGTATTAATGCAGGAAGGGAAGGTAGTACCCTATGCATCCCGTCAGCTAAGACCGCATGAGGTTAACTACCCAACTCACGACTTGGAGTTAGCAGCAGTAGTCTTCACCTTGAAAATATGGAGGCATTACTTGTATGGGGAGAAGTCGATAGTCTACACGGATCACAAAAGTTTAAGGTATCTCTTGACTCAGAAGGACTTGAAATTGAGGTAACGACGGTGGATTGAACTGTTAAAAGACTACGACTGTTCAATTGAGTGCCATCCGGGCAAAGCTAACGTGGTGGCTGATGCATTGAGTCGGAAGGTCGTGGCGGACTTACGGGCGATGTTTACTCATTTGAGCCTATACGATGATGGAAGTCTTTTGGCGGAGCTACAAGTTAAGCCAACTTGGATCGAGGAGATTAAGGATAAGCAGTTGGTAGACGAGCGATTGAATGCAAAGAGATTGCAAGTCCAAAATGGTGGTTTGAAGAGTATAGTTTGTCCGATCATGGTGTGTTATGTTTCCAGGACGGCCTGTGTGTCAAGGATGTAGAAGCTGAAACAAAGAATTCTCCATGATGCACATAGCATTTCATCGCTATGCATCCCGGAGGTAGCAAAATGTCTGGAGACTTGCGAGAGATTCGGTGGCACAGGTTGAAGCGCCGTTGGCCGAGTTCGTGGGAAGGTGTCCGGCGTGTCGGCGAGTTAAAGCTAAACATCGCTTACCATCGGGACTACTTCAACCAAGAAAGATTCCTCAATGGAAATGGGAGAGGATCACTATGGATTTCATCGATGGTCTACCCTCACGCCCAACAAGAAAGATGCGCTTTGGGTAATCGTAGACCGCTGACTAAATCGACTCACTTGTCTGGGTGAGAATGGATTACTCACTCGAAGCTAGCAAAGTTGTGTGTGGCGGGATAGTCGATTGCATGGTGTGCCAAGATCAATTATCTCGAGATAGGGATCCAAGGTTCACGTCGAGGTTTTGGAAAGCATTGCATCAAGCTTTGGGAACACGATTGGATTTCATCGACTTTCCATCCACAATGGACGAGCGATCGAAAGGGTCATCTGATCTTAGAGGATATGTTGAGGGTTGTGTCTTGGAATTTCGAGGTAGTTAGGAGGAATTTTTACCATTAGCCGAGTTCGCCTACAACAATAGTTACAAAGTGAGTATCCAGATGGCACCATCTGAAGCCTCAGATGGATCGAAATGCCGACCTCGGCGTGTTGGACGAGTTGGGTGAGCGACAAGTGTTGGGCCCAGAGTTGGTTGCAAAAGCGGAGGACAAAGTTAGGGTGATTCGGGCTCGTCTTAAGGAAGCATCGATAGGCGTAAGTCTTATCTTGATCTGAAGCGCAAAGAAATGGAGTATGATGTAGAGATAAGGTTTTCTGAAGGTATCACCTTGTAAAAAGTGTTGAGATTTGGGCGAAAAGGAAGCTAAGCCCAAGGTTCATTAGCCCATATCTGATGTTGAAGTGAGTAGGACCGGTAGCTTATCACCGAATCGCCGACGGAGTTAAGTCGATCCATAACGTCTTTCATGTGTCGATGCTTAGGCGGTATCGGTCGATCCATCACACGTGGTGCCCGTGGCGTAAATTGAGGTCAACTTCGGACTTATCTTTCGAGGAAGAACCGGTTCGATTTTGGATCGGGATGTAAAGGTTACGCATAGGAAGTCGGTGCCCTTAGTGAAAGTGCTATGGTGGAACCATGGTGCGAGGAAGCTACGTGGGAACCCGAGGATGTGATCTGCAAAGAATACCCCACCTTTTCGACCGGTAATTTCGAGGACGAAATTCTTTTAAGTGATAGAACGTAACATCCTAAAACTGGGGCTATTTGTGATTAAATGTTTTTCTTAGTGTTTGAATTGTTATGGTATTATTTATGGAGTGATAAGATTTAATTAAGGGTCTTAAGTTGGCTCAGTTTAGTAGAAAATTGTATTTGGAAACTTTAAAGGTAAGGAGCTCTAGCAAGTAGGGGTTACAAGATTAAATAGAGGATTTATTGACACAAAATGAGCCTTAGAAAAGTGGCAAAGGAGGACTACTTGGGAGTTACATGTGACGCCACAAGGGAAGGAGAGCCTTGGTTCGAGTCACAATTCTCCCTTTTACTCTTTATTTTGGACTGGCATAGGAAGGAGAGTTCTTTCTCTCTTTAAACTTTTTTTAATTATTTAGATAACAAGATAATAGTAGATAAAAGGGATATTATTTAGATTATTAATTGATTATGGGATTAATTCAAGTTATTTTGAATTAAATCAAACAAGTGGCCTAGAGTAAATGAAGGTAGTGGGATGAATTTGAACTCCTTTGGAAGGAGTGGACGGCAAGTGAAAGAGGGGGATAGTCTTAGAATTTGCTAAGTCTTTTATTCTTAATTTTCGCTAGCAATTACCATTCTTCTTTCTTTCCTTCTCAAAATCGATTTCTACATCACCATCTTTCTCTTCTTCTACTTTTGATCTCTGACCAAAAACACCTACTCTTTCTTTTCTCTTCTCTCCTTCTTCATTATTGCCAAACCAAAACCACCTTCTCTTTACACCCTTCTCTTCTCAAAATCCCCCTTAAGCCAAAACTTTTAACACCTTTTTCCCCATTATTTTCCTTCTTTCCAAACTATAGCCGAATCTACTTTTCACTTGTGTGCCGAATCTCTCTTCCTTCTTTGAACCCATCTTGGCCGAATATTAGAGTAGGGTAGATCTCCTTGAATCTTCCTTGGCAAACGATTTAAGAAGGTGAGTACCTTGGCCGAATACCTATTGTTCTTTTCACTCATGTTCTGTCGACTTTTTACAAGAATAAAGTATTGATTTCGGCAGGAGGGGCTCCTAAACACTTTTGGTAATCGATTTCTTCCGTGTGCGCAGAAGCGTAAGCGATCGATTGAATACCCGATCTCTAGTATTTGATTTTGGTAAGTAATGGTAAGATCTAATTTAAGCAAGTTATTTAGTTAGTGTTTAAGCCGAAGATTACTAACATAAGGTTGCCGATTAATAGGAAAGCAGAACGCTTGGAGTAATTATTTAAAGGCACTCGGGTAAGGATTCGGGTTCAAAAGGAGAACCCTTTTAAATATTTGGGTTGGCCGATTAGGCCATAGTACTAATTCTATGTTGGCCGAATATAGGTGCAGAGAGAACTGTGGTGATCAACACCTCTTTTCGGGATTTAGAGCATTCAGTGGTGACAGGTGTGTACATACACACTTATAACAATTAATGAACTGTATTAAGTACATGTTGTATGTAAATCTGATTTATGTAGATACAAATTTTGTACCTTAATGGTACAAGCGAGGATCTCGGTAAGTCTCTGTCAATATGAGATTGATAATAATGCTTTTGGGAAGCATAGCTTATGTGATACATGTGATAAATGTATGTTGTTATAAACTCTGTTATAATATGATTTGATATGGGTTGATGAGTGGAGGGCGGTTATATTGTGTCGACGGACACGGTGTTTTGGTAACACTGCTTGTGACTACGGTCACGGAGGTTTGGTACCTCCGGAGGTTTGGCACCTCATAGCGTCTCGTCCCTGTGGCTTAGCACCACCGTGGGTTGGCCCCACTTTGAGATATGGGATTGATGCCGTGATTTGGTATCACGCGATGGGTTCGACCCATCAACCGATTTGTGTCTTCGGACACGAGGTTTGGCACCTCCAGTGATTTGGTATCACATCTGTGACTATACGTCACCGGTGGTTTGGCACCACCGATGGTTTGGTACCACAATGGGGTAGAGAGGCGTTTGGTTGGCTAGGTTGGGTATATGTCTTAATGCATGATTAATGTGTTATATAGTGTGTATGATGTGGTATTTACCCGGGAAGGGTTACATCTTGAGTCTTGGTGACTCACCTTCTCCTTTATTTTTTCAGTGACACATAGTTCATGGATATGGGTAGGAGGGACTTGAGGTGGCCATGCGAAAGGAATTTTAAATTTATTAGACTTTGAATTTCGGTTCTTTACATTTTCCTTATTTTTGGTTGATTTTAATTGGGTTGTAATAAGGCCTCCTAAAAATTATTTTACTACTTGTGATATGCTTGAGTATTCATTTCAAACTTTATGATTATAAGAATGAATTCACATGTTTTTCCAAAGCAATCGAAAAGGGTTTTCAAGTACCATCGGTACATATAAAATATACATAATAACTTGACTTAACAAATATTTTCAAAATAAATCCATGTATAAGATTTGTGCACCTCAATTGTTTTAACAAAATGCTATCTTTATCAAAACTTAAACCGATTTTTAAAAAAATTTCAAAAGGTTTTTCTCGTAGCAAACCAAATTCGATTGAAGTGTTTGGGTGGGTTTGGTCATTACATTAGCGATACTTTCAAGCTGCTTTGAAACTCGCTAACATTTTTCTGACCATTCGAATTTTACATCTTTCTGAAGTAGTCGTGTCATCGTTGTTGCAATCATCGAAAATCCTTTCACGAATCTTTTGTAATAGCCCGCTAGGCCCAAAACCTACGGACTTTAGACACATTTCTCGAAGAATTCCAGTCAACAATAGCAGAAATCTTACTCGGGTCAACTCTAATGCCTTCGACTGAAACGATATGCCCCAAAAATCTAACCTCTAGGAGCCAAAATTCACATTTACTAAACTTTGCAAACAATTGTTTATCACGTAGAGTTTGTAACATAATTCTCAAGTGCTCGATATGTTCAGATTCATCTCACGAATAGATCAGAATGCCGTCAATGAATACAACAACGAATCTGTCTAAATACGGTTTGAATATCCGGTTCATCAAGTCTATAAAAACTGTAGGAGCATTAGTTAATCCGAAAGGCATAACAAGGAATTCATAATGTTCGTACCTCGTTCTGAATGCTGTCTTTGGCACATCAGAGTCTTTAACTCACAACTGATAATAACCCGATCTCAAATCAATCTTTGAAAACACTAGGAGCCCCTTTCAACTGATTGAATAAATCATTAATCTGCGGTAGAGGGTATGTAACATCCCTGACCCGTATCCGTCGCCGGATTAGGGTTACAAGGCATTATCGGGCATAGCACAGATCATAATAGATATTTACTACATTTTTTTTTATAACTTACAATTTTACTTAACTAACTAAAACTCCATTATTGCTTTACTATTTAAAGTATATACACAAATTACGTTTTTTAAATTCATACATATCAAATAAAACAAATTCTTTTTCATATTTGATCGTAAAAGGCAAATAACATTGCAACCAACTTATAAACTTGTCAAATGATCATTTCTTTAAAAGAAAGGTCAAATTTACCAATACATTACAAATGGATCCATAATAAACCATACTCAATTATGATCATTTCATATATCTTCATGCCAAAAATATACATCATACTTACATAATACATTCTAGTATTTCTCGAATGAACTTGAACTTAACCCATATTCAATCTTAACGATTATCCGAACAAATCAATTTGTTCCATTCAAATACTACAACCGTACATATGAACATATATATATACACATTTATAAATAAATTCATATACCACATTATAACTAAACGTAGTAACCTTATTTCACATACAAATGAACCTTAACCGAATTACTAAACCAACACATCAAACATTTAAGTAAAATAAACACATTAAAATGAGTATAAATATCTTAATATCATAATCAAAAGAGAGATCAAACATAACCAAAATATGACCAAAATTTTCATGGAAATTAAGCCATTTTCGCATGGCTCAAGTTATACATATTCAAAATCAAACGAAATTACTTATTAGCCTAACCTATACATGCCATAAAATGGAATAAACTTTAATAAAATACCAAATATCGATGACAGTGTGGATTACTTCGATGACGATCCCCAAGCTCGTAACTTAGAACCCAAAATCTATAAACAGAGTAACAAAAACACACAGAGTAAGCTAACTTAGCTTAGTAAGCTTTAAGCAAATTAAAGAATTCAAATGAACAATCAATACATTACTATCAAGTTAAATTGTAACGTTAATATTATACTAGAACTCAACTAGTCACTTAGCTAACTTAGCTTAGTAAGCTTTAAGCAAATTAAAGAATTCAAATGAACAATCAATACATTACTATCAAGTTAAATTGTAACGTTAATATTATACTAGAACTCAACTAGTCACTTTGGTCGAATGCTAATATTTCTCATGAAGCATAATATTATTCAACTTTTCATTCCCAAAATAATACTATCTCAATTATGCTTACAATCACACCTAGTTTGCCGAATAATCAAGATCCAATATCATCTCATAATTACTTACCTATATGCCCGAATACACATGGTTCATTATATCATCACATATGGCCGAGTTTACAAATACAATACATTATCATTTATGACTGAACATACAAGCTAATTAAATCATCACATGTACTCATATATTCAAATTTAATATAACATCTCATGTGACCATATATATATAAATTCAATTCATCATCACATATGCACATACCTATGTGGCCGAATGTACAAGGTCATTTAGGACAACTTACTTGCTCAATTTCTATATCAATGTGAAGTCTTATAGACATAGACTTGAAAATAGATCACCGGTATAAAACCTGCTAGGCATAAGCTTGAATCATACACCGGCACTAGGCCTGCTAGACCCAAGGTCAAATATTTATTCACCGACAATAAGCCTACTAGGCACAAAGCCCGATTAAGTTCACCAGCTCAAAGCTTGCTAGGCCCAAAGCCCGAATAACAATACTTAATAGCTGTCTCACACACATATCAAATATCGAAACTTTCATGTACTTCAAAATCTTCATACGAACCTTCAAATATTATAACTCAATTTAACTAAACTTAAACATATTAATTCTAGATTTATTCATATTCGACTATCTCAATACAATCTCCAAAAATCCCAAATCAGCATATTATTAGATTATATATACAATTTACAATGTTTAACTGCTTAAAGACTTACCTCGGATATCGTCGAACGACAAAAATTGGCTATTCAACTATTTTCGCTTTTCCCCAATCCAACTCCGATTTCTTTGGTTCTTGATCTAAATATATTCAAATTAAGCTCATTCAAACATATTTTCATTCAATTTAGTCCAAAAACACATAAATGGGCAAATTACCATTTTGCCCCTAACATTTCACACTTTTTACAATTTCGTCCTATTTGCATAAAATACAAAATACACAAAATTTGACTATACACCTTAAGGGCCGAATATTCCTAATCCTCATATAAGTCCATACATTTCCTTTATTTCACATTTTAGTCCCTCAAAAATTTATTTTTGCAATTTAGTTCAACATACTCAATTTCATCAAAAATTCAAAGACAAAACTTGTTAATCTAACTCATATATATCATATTTCATCATCAAACAACACAAAAAACAAGCTACCTTCAATGGCTCAAATCAAATTATTCATCAAAATCAAAAATTAAAACATGGGCTTTGTGCATGTCATAACAACGATCTCAAAAGCATAAAAATTATCAAAAACCGAACTAGTTACATAACTTAGTCAACCTTGATAATGGCCAATACCCTAGCTTATGTTTCTTTCTTTTTCTTTTCTTTGTTTCGGTCACAACAAGGATTAGAGAATGGCTTTTTCAATTTTTATGTTTTATTATATGTTAATATATTATGTTATTAATTATTTTAACTTTTATAATATATATATATTAAAGTCATATATCAATCAATATGCCGTCCACTACTTTATAAAATGGACTAATTGCAACACAAAACCTTCATATTAAGAAGACAACAACAATCAAGCAATTTCACAACTAACCATCAAATTTTCATTTTACGCGATTAAGCCCTTTTATTTAATCGGACACTAAAACAATGAAATTAAAACACGAAAATTTAACACAAGCAGATTCACACATAATAAACACGCAAAATAATTTTAAAATATTTTTTAGACTCAAATTTGTGGTCCCAAAATCACTATTCTGATTAGGGTCAAAATCGGGCTTTTACAGGGTATTTTTTCTTTATAGTCACTTTATTTAGCTGTTTGTAATCGATACACATTCTCATCGTGCCGTCTTTCTTCTTTACAAACAATACCGGTGCATCCTAGGGTGAATAACTCGATCGTGCAAAACCTCTGTCTGTCAATTATTGCAACTGAGCTTTCAACTCTTTTAATTCTGTTGGATCCATTCTGTACGGAGCTATCGATATCGGTGTTGTTCCCAATATTAATTCAATACCAAATTCAACCTCTCTAATCGATGGCAAACCCAGTAATTCTTCTGGAAATACATCCAAAAACTCACAAACAACAAGTACAGGTTTAATCTTTGATTCAGTCACATTTGTATCCAGTACATATGCAAAATATGTATCATAGCACTTTTTCATACATTTCTGAGCTAACATAGATGATATCACAGTAGGTAATTCATTTGAATCATCAGACTCAATCCAAAGAATTTCACCATTCTGACATTTCAATTCGATAATCTTTCATCTACAATTCACAACCGCATCATGCATAGTTAGCCAGTCCATACCCAAAATCACATCAAACTCATTGAACGGTAAAAGCATTAAGTCAGCAGGAAAACAGTAACCCCAAGTCATCAAAAGACAATTCTTACAAATTTTATCAACTAAAACAGACTTGCCTAAGGGGTTCAATACTTTAATTACAAACTCTGTAGACTCGACATGTAAACTTTTTTTAAACACTAAATTCATACAAATATATGAATGGGTTGATCCAGGATCTATCAACGCAATTATATCAGTATCAAAAGATAAGAAGTACCGGTAATAACATCTGGCGATGATGCCTCCTCCCGTGCACGAATAGCATAAGCTCGAGCAGGTGCTCGTGCCTCAGATCTTCAAAGAATCTCTCATAGCACCTCGGTTACCACTCATATTTCCAGTGTTTCGGGGTAGTCTCCCTTTAGTAGTCGTATTACTTGCTTTCGCCGGTTGATCTCTTTCAACTAAAGACTTTTCTGGAAAGTTCCGAGATAATGATCAAGAGACCTACATATAAAACAAGCTCTGCTCAATATTCTACATTCACCGTAATGTCGCTTATTGCATTGCTTACATTCAGGTCCAACATTTCTAACACTACCTACACTGGTAATAGATGTCGTCTGAGGTTTAGAGTTGAAATGTCTCGATCTCAATCTTTGATCGAAATCCCCGCAGAAGTAGTAGAATGGCGATGATATTCTCTAGATTTCTTTGATACTGACTGATGTGATTTGCCCGCAAATCTCTTTCCAAAGTCTCTAGCCTCAGAATCGGCTTTTATTTTCTCTTTGCTAAGCTCTTCGGCTTTGTAAGCTCTATCAACTAGAACGAAAAACTCTTTCAGCTTAAGAATCCCAACTAATAGCCTGATTTTTTCATTTAATCCATCTTTGAACCTTTTACACATTATAGCCTCTGAAGAAACACATTCACGAGCATATTTTCTGAGTCGTACAAACTATCTTTTGTATTCTGTTACTGACATACGGCCCTGTTTCAGTTCAAAAATTCCGTTCGTTTTTGATCGATGAACCATTGGCTGATGTATTTCTTTCTAAATTCAACTTGAAAGAATTCCCAAGTAACTTTGTATCGCGGAACTACGGATATCAAGGTAGTCCACCACTAATATGTAGTGTGTCTCAACAGTGATACAACACATTTTAAACATTCTTCGATGTGCAAGGAAGTTCATCGAATACCTGGATCATGTTTTCAAGCCAAAACTCGGCTCTCTCAGGGTCATCGTTACCATTGGCTCTAAATTCCTCAGCCCCGTATTTCTGAATCTTATCAACAGGGGTTTATTCAATCTCAAAAAGTCCATACCTTGAGGAACTATAGGGATCGGTTGGGGAATAGGTGTGGTGGAGGTTGTTGCGTAGCCGAATTAGCTCGAAGGTACTGCGTGAACCATTCGTTCATCATTTGGAAGAAGGCTTCTTTATCCTTCCTCCCTACTACCCGTCACGGTCTAGAATTAGACGGCGCCGTCCCTTGCGAGAGTAGGCGCATTACTTTCAACCTCATCAGCTATTGCTCGATTGGGATCTATTTGCTATATAAAAAACACATTTTTTCAAATGTCAGGAGTCATCACACTATCACAGTTTATTATGGCATGTATAGCTAGACCCTCACATACGCTACGTTAGTCCTAGAATCGACTAAATCGTAGCTCTGATACCAATAAATATAACACCCCTCACCTATATTCACCGTCAAAATAGGGTTACGAAGCATTACCGACTTTCTATACTTTTAAACAAACATTTCATATATAGTTTATCGATTCAAATACATTTCAATCTCAAAATCAATCATAGTGTCCTTTAAACAAGTCTACGAGGCCTTAATCATACATTAGGAGTAATTCGGGACTAAACCGATAACTTGGGAAAGTTTTCAACACTCAGTAAATTTTTCTCTAATCAGGGGACACATGCCCGTATGGGCAGGCCATGTGTCTCACAGGGCCACTAGACACGTCCGTGTCACTAGCCGTGTGAAAATAAGGGGTACATACTGACTTGGGTCACATGGCCGACCACACGACCGTATGTCTAGCCCATGTACCTTCGAAATAGCCACACACGCCCGTGTGCCAGGAGGTATACTAGGCCGTATCAAATCTGTAAGGTATATTGACTTATGCAACATGGCCAAGTCACACACTCGTGTGCTAGGCCATGTGCCAATTAAGGGATATACTGACTTGTGCCACACAGTCAATCACACGCCCGTGTGTGAGACCGTGTGGAGCATACTGACTTTATTTCAATTTCAACACCAGGAGTCACACGGTCGTGTAACATAACAGTGTGTCACACACGGCTGAGACACACGTCCATGTGGACAAAAATAGGCTAATTACCCTATTTTCATATACCTACACAAGTATAATTTGCAACATTTTGTAACTCAATAGGCAGCCAATCCATAACATTTCATATGTAAATTTGAATACTTATATGCAACCAAAGCATTATACCAAATTAAGCCAAATCAAATGGCTTTACTTTATACCACATGTACCCAAAATCACTAGTTTAAGTAACCATAACTATCATCTTTATAACTAGCCTATACATGCCATATTTACATATATCCATGAGTTCAAAAGTACCAATCGGCAACTAGATCGTGTGATGCGTATCTTTGACTTTATCCTAATCGAGCGAGCTATCGAACCTCTATAAAACATGAAAAAGAAACAGATTAAGCTTTATAGCTTAATAAGCCCGTATAATTCAGAATTTAACTTACCATTTATACATAATCAAATAATTAAACAGAGTATATCAAATTAACTTGCCAAATGCCTATACTCAAGTATTCATCAATATGTTAGTCTCATAAGTACATATAATTAACCTTTATCACAATTTCATACATCAATGTTTTATATCATACCAAATTCATATAACATGTATAACATATGTAACAATTCATCATCATTTATATAATCGACAATCCATTTATATAACAAATAATTCATCCGTATAACCATTAGCAGAATTATGCCCGTTGAACCTAATAGAATATCGATAGATACACAGGTGATACACACTAAGTGTATTAATCGGTAATCCGTCAATTTATCATCTTATTCACTCTTTCAAGCTATGATCGGTAAACTCTTTCTAAGCTGATAAGTACAATAAGCTCTATCGACATGAAAACAGTAAGCTCTGACGAGCTGAGAACAGTAAGCTCTTACGAGCTGCTATATCGGTAAGCTCATACGAGCTGCAGTAAGTTAGAAACACATATAGGATCTCAACCTAAACGGTAACCCTAGTGACATGTCACTCGTATCCTATGAATTCCTACTGTTCAAACAGGGCTCGGTAACCATCAGACTATATCATTAAGGCATTCGAATTTCAAGTAGATCATTTACTCAATTACATACACTCATTTCAAATAATTACAAGTATTTAAAAGTTCATTTCTAAATATATGAACTTACCTCGTATCGCTTGGATAACAATTATCGGCTAATCGTCAACCGTTCCTTTTCCCGATCTAGATTCAATCCATGCTTATCTTGATAATTGCACAAATGAGCTTTGCCAAATGAAAGGAATAATAATGGCTTTGATAAACCATAAAAGTAACATATTTTAGGCCTACATTTAGTATGCTTTCAGATTATTTAGCCCTTGATTTATGTAAAAAGGTGCTCTTAATCCTTTTTTTCATGTTTTTACTCATGAAAGCACCCGAGGATGAAAAGAATAAGAAACGGGCTTAAAACGGGCCAATTTGGGCCAAAAAGGAAATCAACACGGTCTAGACTTCAAGCCACACGGCCATGCTACGATTTACATGGCCGTGCCCCAATCGACAAAATCGAGACACGGTCTGAAAACGATTTACATGGGCGTGTACCATGGCCGTGCCTCCGCCGCGAGAGAGAGCAATTTCACTCGAATTTGGATACTTTGAGGCAAAGAAACACATTCCAAAGCCTATTCAAACACCGAGTAGAAGGTATACTTGAATTGGGACACTTAGAGGCCAAGTAAAGCATTCCAAAAGTCTATATAAACACCCTAAGTGTAACCTGAAAGGGGCGGTTAGCTAGGCCAAGGAGCCGAGCCAGAAAGGCCAGATTTGTGGGAATTACTCGAAGATAGCCAGTGGATCCATCTCAAGGAGCCAAAATTCTATTCAAGATGGCGGATTTCTCCTTCAATTCCTCCAGGGGGTTTTAGGGATTTCTTATGTTTTGTTTTATCTTTTCTCTTGAGATGTTTTCTTTATTCATTATGAACTAAACCCTTCAGATACTTGAAGGGGATGAAACCTAGATGAATCTTGTTATTGATTTCTGAATTATATGATAAATACTTAGTTTGTTCTTAATTATGCATGCTTAATCTAAATCTGATGTGCTTAGGTGGATGAGGAATAGACCCTGCTTAAGAGTAGATCTAACATAATTAAGCGGAGTTGATCGCACGCCTAGAGATAGGGTGACGAGATTTTGTCGGATTAGGGTGAAACCTAATATGGGAGTCCATAGATCGATTTACTTCTATTCTAGGGGGTTATTATAAGAGAACGAGAGTTCCACTAATTAACCTAGGGTTAAACGTTATTCGCCTCGAGAGACTGTTTAATATACGTTAGGGAGCCTTACGGATCAAACTAAGTGAATAAATCGTATGATTCAGTGTTAAATAACAAGTGAAGTCTAGGTGGATTCTTCCTGAGGGTATCGTCGTGATCAATTGAGTTTTCTTCAAGTTATTTTCCAAGTCGCTCTATTTGTCTTTGTGTCTTTAGCTTAGTAGTCTTTAATTTAGATTAAATCAGCCAATCACTCCATATTTTAGGCTAAATAATAAAAAGAAAGTGAGTATTAGTACTTTTAGTTCCTTTGGGTTCGACAATCCTGTCTTGCCTAAGCTATACTACTGTTCGATAGGTACACTTGCCTTAAGTCATTGTCAGAGTTAGTTTCCAGGTTCGATCATTCTCTTTATAAATTTTAAAACTCGACAAAACAATGATAAAGTTTTTGGCGCCGTTGCCGGGGAACTAAAATATTAAGAAAGCTCTATTTTTATTACTTTAGCCATTATTTTTATTTTTATTTTATTTTTAAATTTATTTTATTTTTATTTTATTATTTTTGCTAATTTTATTTCTTCTGCTTTTTTTTTATTTCTTTCTTTTCCTAGCAGTACCTCTAGTTTATGACTAGAAGGAACCCTCAGACCTCTAGTATACGATAGTGAAATTGAAGCTACCGCCGAGAAATCGCAGAGAAATTAGGCGAGCCCTAAATTACACGTAAGAAGAGCGAGAAGATGATCCAATCCTACTAAAGGGATGGATTTAGAATAATCCACCACGAGATGTGGAAGAAAACAATGCTCAAGTACTATGGATGATTATGCTAAACCTCATTTAACAGATCTGAATCTAGTATTGTTAGGCTGCTATAGCTGCTAATAATTTTGAATTAAAGCCTAACACAATACAAATGATTTAACAATTTGTTCAATTTGATGGTTTGTAGGACGAAGACCCGAACACTCACATAGCTAAATTTTTAGAGTTCTGTGATACTTTCAAAATAAATGGTGTTTCTGATGATGCCATTCGTCTTCGATTATTTCTCTTTTCATTAAGAAATAAAGCCAAATAGTGGTTGTACTCGTTACTGCGAGGATCAATCAATGCATGGGACCAAATGACCGAAAAAATTTTATTAAAATATTTCTCACCGGCCAAAACGGCCAAATTACGAAATGGTATCTCTTCTTTTGTGCAGAAGGATTTAGAGACATTATACGACGCATGGGAGAGATACAATGATCTCTTGAGAAGGTGTCCACACCATGGTCTACCCTTGTGGTTACAAGTCCAAACTTTCTATAATGGTGTAAACCCTCAATGAGCCAACTAATCGATTCAAATTGCCGGTGGAACCACGAACAATGTAACTCACCAAGTAGCCTACGAGTTCATTGAAGAGATGTCACCGAATAACTATCGGTGGCAAGTTACAAGGACAAAACCAAAAAATCAGCGAGTTTATAATCTCGATCAAAGGACCATGCTATCAATACGGTAGAGATGATGAATAAAAAGCTTGATAGTTTGTGTTCTTCGCAGAACATCCAACATGCGATTACAGCAAGTGGAACTGTGGCGAATCCTAAGTACCTACCTTACCAACCGGACACAGAGAGATAACAGATGAACTATATAGGTAATAATTTCATATCCAATAATAATCCTTATAGTAATAACTACAATCCAGGTTGGAGGAACCACCCAAATTTTTCATGGGGAGGTCAAGGAAACCAAGGAAATCAAAGACAACAACCTCCTCAAAATTTTCAGAATCAGCCATATCCGCAAGAAAAGAAGCCAAACCTTGAAGAGATGCTGACAAAATTTATGGCAAACATAGAAAATTGTTTCCAAGAAACTGAGAAAATAATTAAAAGTAACGAGAACCGAATCGAGAAACTTACTAAGTCAGTCAAGGAAGCCACTAATGCAGTCGAACGACTCGCAAAGCTAATGTCAGAACGACCGCAAGGACGTCTACCAAGTAACACTGAGATTATCCCAAAGGAGCAAATTCAAGCCATCTCAGCTCATGACAGTAAGGGGTTAGATGAACCCAATCCAATACAAGAAAACAAGGTAGACGAAGGTAAGGTAGAGGTAACACAAGAAAAGCCAAAACCAGTAATCAAAGAGTACCGACCTTGCATACCTTATCCCGAAGCGATGAAAAGAGACGATTCAGAAGAACAGTTTGGTAAGTTTTTTAAACTCTTAAAGAAATTACATATTTACTTACCTCTTCTTGAAGCTCTTTTTTAGATGCCAAACTCGAGGAAATTCTTAAGACAGCTCTTGACTAACAAACGCAAATTAGACGAAGAGCACCACGTGGAATTGAACGCAGCATGCTCAACAATGTTACAGAATAGACTACCATGGAAGCTAAAAGATCCAGGGAGTTTTACAATTCCATGTTTAATTGGTAGTTTAGCTATTGATAATGCGTTAGCTGATTTAGGGGCAAGCATAAATGTCATGCCTTATACATTATTTAAATGACTAGGTCTAAAGAAGCCCAAACAAACTAAGATGAGTATACAATTAGCTGATAAAACTGTTAGAATTCCTAGGGGCATTATCGAAGATGTTCTTGTCAAAATCGATAAATTTTTTTCCAGTAGATTTTGTTGTCTTAGATATGGATGAGGATAATACAATCCCCTTAATTTTAGGAAGACCTTTTCTAGCAACTGCCAAGACTAAAATTGATGTTGCCACAGGAGAACTCATACTTTGTGTAGGTGATGAATCAATCCGTCTTCAAGCTCTTGGCTCGGCCAGGACAACAATCGATGAAGGTAAGAAAGTCAATACATATGATAATCAAATTGTTCAACCTTTATCGTAGAAAACACTGCAAAGACACAACCATGAGCCGAATCATAGATCCCAAATCGACAAAGAAGAATCACACAAGGAACAAGACCTTAGGGTCGACAATTTAGAAGAGCAGAGGACACAAGTCAAAGAAGAATCAGAACCGCACAAAGTAAAACTAGAGGAACCACCAGAAGAGCTCGTAGGAACATCAAACCACTACAAAATAGGAGACCAGGTACTATTAGACAAAGCAGATCTGTACATCATCACAACAGGCCTGAAGGCAAATGGAGAAACCCTTCTTAAGGTACACAATATCTTCTCACATGAAATAGTCGAGGTAAGCGACCGAACATTCAACACTTTTCAGGTAAACACTTCTCGACTTCAACTTTGTCAAGAAAATAGAACTTTAAGTAAGAGGGAAGATATTCAAACCTTTAAACCTCCCTGATTCAAGTACAAGGAAAAGTCTAGCTTAAAACTATAAACGAGCGCTTCTCGGGAGGCAACCCGAGCACTAACCCTACTTCTTTTTACATTTGTTTTCATTTTATTTTATTTTCTTTCTCATTCACTTTGTAAACTAACCAAAAGTGCAGATTTCTAGGATACACGGCCTTGCACACGGTCGTGCCCGTGGCTGTGTGAACCACCAGAATCCCTGTACTGACATAGCAGAGGTCGTGCGAATCAAATCCCAACCATTTTTTGACATTACGGATCCGACCACTCCCTCACGGGCATCGGTAAATTAGCAAGGCCGTGCTCCACGATCGTGTGAAGCTACTGACTTACCAGACACTGGGAAAAACATGCCCATGCTACCCAACCGTGCCAACACACTGCCTTTTCAGGAATGGCGTGGCATCTAAAAAATCGGTGTGGGTAAACCAACACGCCTAGACTCACGGCCGTGCGATGCGACCGTGTGATTCAACATACCCTCGGTCCACGGGCATGGGGACGTGCCAGATTTGAGATACTATTTAAACCCCACAACCCTTCTCCCCTCATTCTCCCCTCATTCTTTCTTCCTTCTTTTCTCTTTCATTAGAAAATGTGTCCAAACTCTTGAGCTACACTAGAATCATGCCAAAGAAGCATAAGAAGGCAAGCATTGTCTCCTCAAAGGAGACCCCAACACATAAGATCATGGTGACTACTTCATCCAAACACGAAGCCAAGGGTCTTTTAGACCATTTAAATTTTTCTTTACGTTTATTTTCCCCTTTATCCTACTTATCTATACTTCTCTTATGCTTAATATATTTTAATTTCTTTTAGTTTCTTGGTTTTTGGTTCTAAAGGCTACTTGGGAATCACGCACCACAGCCTTAGACGTCGCACCCACCTCGCGAACCATTCAACAATAAGGACTCCTTAGTCCATTAGTCTTTTCTTTTAATTTCAGTTTTCTTCTTAGTCTTCTTCTCTTTATTTTCTTTGTCTTTAATTATAGTATTAGTATATTATTAGTGTTTCTTTAGATTTCTTGGCTATATCTTTGCAGGCTACCCAATTTCTTTATCTATCACAAAGCTCATCGGTAGACACCCCAACAGGCCCATAGAAAATACCACCACCGGCTCCTCCACCCACCTTTTACCACGACCTCTGTCAACTCCCAAAATCATCCAAAATTCAGGAAGTGTTACTTCTCCCCTTCTCTTTTGATTATTTTATTACATAATTGTTTATCTATCTTTGTACATTGAGGATAATGTACATCTTAAGTGTGGGGGGGTAAAAGTACCTAACTTTTTGTATTATTCTAAAATCTTGAATTTTAGTCTTGTCCCTAAGAAATTTTCTCATATTATCAATGAGGGTGAAATTTCTAATGATTTATGATTTTTATTAATATGTTTTTGAGTAATTCATTGATAATTGTGCATTGATGATTTATACTTGAAGAATACTAGAGAATCAAGCATGATAAGTCTATTTTTCAAAGAATAAAAAATTTCCTAGGTTGTTGAACTGAATTTGAATATTACCTTGAAGTTTGGAATTTTCAAGATTGATGTCAAATACCCATAATTTTTATGAGATTTGAGCCTTATAGAGCATATATTCTTTTTCATGCTCACTTTATTGATTATGAGTGTGTCAACACTGAATTGTTATTCTAGAACTTGCCTAGATTATACATATCGAGACCACATTAATGATTTGATATACTCAGATGATAAAGGCACCTAGGTTTTAACCTATTCACTCCACTAAAAAGCTTACCTACATAATTAATCCTTAGTGAACGCATTTGATCCTAACAACCCTTTTATTGAATTACCCGCTTAATATTAACCCAAAACCCTTTGTATTTGTTATCACCATTCTTTTAACTAACTTCTATCAAGAATTGATTTGATCAATTGCCGAATTAGTTTATTTCAGTTATTAAAGTTTTCTTTATTATGTTTCTAGTTTGTTCCTAAAAATAAAATTAAAAAGTATATTCAATTATTAGTATATGATTAAAGGAGATTATGCGTTTAAATTTCAATTGTTGAAGAAGAGCTCGTATTAAAAGTATTATCAATAGTAGTATTATTAGTTTCAAAGTTTCAATTGATGTAATCATTTATTTTCAAGTTCATTATTTTTAGTTAGGTCATTGGTTAGGTCAATTTCAATTCTAAACATTCTAATTCAGCCTTTATCCACACCTTTAACCTAAGCCCCGTTACAGCCCTGCCAAAGACTTTTTGATTTGTGTATCATCTCATATTACAGTGGTGGAGATTTGATTTGCAGGCAAGCCTATGGGATTAACTTTTCAGGTTTGACTTATGAGTGCTTTTTCTTGAAACTTAAACACTTCGAGTGCTTTGAGTGAATCTTTAGTGAGGATGTCAATCCTTATCGGTTTTGAATTAAAGGTAATTATTTAGATAAGGGGAGACACCTATGTTTTCATGCTATGAAATGTATGACTTAGAATTGTTTGAATCTTTAGGAGTCTTTGAGTTAAATTATCCATGTATGAATTATCTGTGAATTATGATGAGACATTTTTTATAGGAATTGTGAATTATGGAAAGTTCATTTTAATTATAAGTTGAGAATTTTGCTTGAGGACAAACAAAAGCTTAAGTGTGGAGGTATTTGATAAACCATAAAAGTAACATATTTTAGGCCCACATTTAGTCTGCTTTCGGATGATTTAGCCCTTGATTTATGTAAAAAGATGCTCTTAATCCTTTCTTTTCGTGTTTTTAATCAGGAAAGCACTCGATGACGAAAAGAACAAGAAACGGGCTTAAAACGGGCCAATTTGGGGGAAAGAGGAAATCGACACGGCCTGGTCTTCAAGCCACACGGCCGTGCCTCGACAATTAAATAAGACACGGCCATGCCACGATTTAAACGGCCGTGCCCCAATCGACAGAATCAAAACACGGCCTGAAAATAATTTACACGGGCGTGTACTATGGCCGTGCCCCCGCTGCGGGTGAGAGCAATTTCTCCTGGGCTTGGATACTTTGAGGCAAAGAAACACATTCCAAAGCCTATTCAAACACCGAGTAGAAGGTATACTTGAATTGGGACACTTAGAGGCCAAGTAAAGCATTCCAAAAGTCTATATAAACACCCTAAGTGTAACCTGAAAGGGGCGGTTAGCTAGGCCAAGGAGCCAAGCCAGAAAGGCCAGATTTGTGGTAATTACTCGAAGATAGCCAGTGGATCCATCTCAAGGAGTCGAAATTCTATTCAAGACGGTGGATTTCTCCTTCAATTCCTCCAGGGGGTTTTAGGGATTTCTTATGTTTTGTTTTATCTTTTCTCTTGAGATGTTTTCTTTATTCATTATGAACTAAACCCTTCAGATACCTGAAGGGGATGAAACCTAGATGAATCTTGTTATTGATTTCTGAATTATATGATAAATACTTAGTTTGTTCTTAATTATGCATGCTTAATCTAAATCTGATATGCTTAGGTGGAGGAGGAATATACCCTGCTTAAGAGTAGATGTAGCATAATTAAGCGGAGTTGATCGCACGCCTAGAGATAGGGTGACGAGATTTTGTCGGATTAGGGTGAAACCTAATATGGGAGTCCATAGATCGATTTACTTCTATTCTAGGGGGTTATTATAAGAGAACGAGAGTTCCACTAATTAACCTAGGGTTAGACGTTATTCACCTCGAGAGAGGGTTTAATATACGTTAGGGAGTCTTACGGATCAAACTAAGTGAATAAATCGTATGGTTCAGTGTTAAATAACAAGTGAAGTTTTGGTGGATTCTTCCTGAGGGTATCGTCGTGATCAATTGAGTTTTCTTCAAGTTATTTTCCAAGTCGCTCTTTTTGTCTTTGTATCTTTAGCTTAGTAGTCATTAATTTAGATTAAATCAGCCAATCACTCCATATTTTAGGCTAATAACAAAAAGAAAGTGAGTATTAGTACTTTTAGTTCCTTTGGTTCGACAATCTGTTCTTGCCTAAGCTATTCTACTGTTCGATAGGTGCACTTGCCTTAAGTCATTGTCAGAGTTAGTTTCCAGGTTCGATCATTTTTTTTATAAATTTTAAAACTCGACAAAACAACGTTCATGCTTCATCTTCCCCTAATTTTCGGTGGTGTTCACTTAAAGAAGATGATGATATTATGCTACTAAAATTTTAACTTATTAAATTAACCAAATAACTAAATTAACCTTAGTTATAACTCATTAAAATCATATAATGCAAGCCCATCTTTGTCCACTCACAATTAAAATGGTCTAATTACAACTAAGGACCTTAACTTTAAGGTTCTATAGCTATTTGACACTTTTAGCTAATAGAACACAAGTTTTACGCTTTACGCGATTTAGTCCTTTTTACCGAATTAAGCATTCAAACAGTAAAATTTCTTTACGAAACTTTAACACAATAATTCTATCATACTGTAAACTTTAATAAAATAATAAAATAAATATTTTGACTTTGAATTTTTGGTTTCGAAATCACTGTTTTGATTTGACTAAAAACGGGCTGTTACACCAATGCCTCATTGGATAATTCGAAGTAGTAAATTGACACCCAGTGTCTCATCGAATAAATCCGAAGTAGTAAATTGACACACAGTGTCTCATCGGTTAAACCGAAGTAAATTGGCACCCAGTGCCTCATCGACTCGAAGTCGAATAAATCTCTAAACTCTTCCAATCCTATGGCATCTATATCCAACTCAACCTGATACAGTTAATAGGGTTTCAATTCACTTTCCAAATGCAACAAATATCCAATATTCAAATTTCACATTGATATTCATTTCAATTTAAATGATCAATATATTCATAATATATTTATCAATTCAATCCATTCAATCAACTTTTAATTCAATTCAATTCAATGTCAAAGTGCCGAATACTCATCTCAACACTTACCGTTTGTATTAAACAAAAAATACAACAATTAATAACCAGTTTCGAATTATAGAAATAAAAACCAGAAATTCCGAGCTATTCAATGTCGACTTTATCTTTACCCTTTTTAGTCGAGGATTCCGGTACGACGTTAGCTACAGAATTAAAACAATTAAAATTCATCAATATGACACAATTTAATTTCATATTGAAAATTTTAATTTTTACTCAATATTTGCCTAAATTTCAATTTAGTCCCTAAACTGAGACTAATTTTATTTCTTCACAATTAATCTTATATTTTTATACAAATTCTACTTTAAATTAAATTTAACTCCCTATTTTCACTTAAATTCCTAAATTTCAAAATTTTCACAATTTAGTCCTTATTACTCAAAATTTACAATTTATTTTACAACCTTTTCATTTCTAACTTAAAATCTATCAATTTAATCCCTAATACTAAAATTACTCAACATTGACAACACTTAAAAACTCAATAATTTCTAAAATTTTGACATGGGTCGAGTAGTATTTAACACCGGAATTCCAAAATCATAAAATTATAAGAAAAATGGACTAAATTAATTAATCAATTAAACTTTGAACAATTGAAGCCCCTAAGGCCGTGGCTTTCTTTCTTCTTTCTCTTTTTCTTCCATTTTTCTTTTTCTTTGTTTCTCTCCTGTTTCATTTTGCTTTGTTTCTTTTTTTTTCTTTTATTTATTTGTTTTATTATTATATAATATATTATACATACTTAAATATTAAGGTTTTATATTATAATATATAATATATAATAAATTTATAAATATCTAATTTATGTCTCCTCATTTATAAGCCATGGCATAATTGCTTCTTTGGTCTCTTTAATTTTTCTTTAATCTATAATTCAACTTTCACCTAACTAAAACCTAATTAACCACACAACTAGCGAGCCCGATTTACAGTAACGAAGTCTCAAAATGCACTTCCGACACCTGTGACTATCGAGTCGTTACATCTGCACTTATCTATTCTGATGTGTATCTACAGCCAAAGGCAGATTCCATATGCGGGTACTGTTGTGTATCCACAATCAAAGGAAAATTCCAACTTTGGGTTTGTAAAATCTATAGTCAAAAGCAAGTTTCATCTACAGGACTTTTTGTTGTGAACCTACAACCAAAGACATATTTCATCTACGGGGACTTGTTATGTGTCCACAACCAAAATGGCAATTATGATGTGCTAACTAGTAGTGGTTTATCCACATCCCAGTATGTTGGAGAGGGGAGTTCAGGGGAACTCCCTGTAACGCCCCTAATTTTCTTGTACGGTTTTTGTAATTTTGTGACACAAATATTTGTCTGCTTTAGTGGTTATGTGCTCTAGGTGTGTGTGTGAGGTCCCACGTTCAAGCCAAGTCTTTGGCAGATTCTGTCATTTTTGTGATTAAATCCCTATATCTAGTCAGTCGGCTCTTAATTATGTGTTGGTAAACTATTAGCAGAATAGGTCTACTGGTCTGGATGGTTAGGTGGAGTGTAACTAAGCTAAAGGTCAAGGATTCGAGACTTTGTGTAAGCACGAGAAGTTATCCTTTTTGCTAGTGGCACCGTGAGGTGTTGGGAGTGAATAAGATTTTGAGTATTTGAGGTGTGTGGGGAAGTAGTGGACGGTTTTAGGAGTGAAATTAGGGATTTTAGGAGAAAAATAAGGGATTAAGGGGGTTATCATTTTTCTATCAGTCTTTTCTTTTTCCAAAAAATCTACACATTTTTCCCTTCTATTCTCCTTCCCAAAATCCTCCTATCTACTTCACTACCATTACCGTCTCTTTTATCTTTATTTTTATTCGTTCTTTCTGCAAGCAAGTGTCCAAAGATCATAGTTTTCACGCTTTTGAGTTTTGTTGGTAAGTTGTTTAAGTGTGTTTCATATTGGTAACGAATATTCTGTTAATAGGGGGTTTACGTTCTATATTGACAGTGTAGAAATGGGTGGAACGAGGCTTCTCTAGGGCTGCCAAACGGTCAGAATCGAGCAAGGTTTGGAGGTAAGTGTCAAGTGGTTGTTTTGGATCATTGTTGGAATGATGGATTCATTTTAACCATGGTTATAGGCTAATTTCGGGATTTGTAATGTCGAATATAGGTGCTGGTGATCTCGGGAGTGTGTAGAGAGCGAAAATGTATCAGGTGTGTACTCGAAAACGTAGAAAATGAGGTTTCAGAAAAAGTCAAAACCTTTCTGTCGACGCCACACGAGCGTGTGGTAGGCCGTGTGGTAGGCCATGTGCAAGGCTGTGAGCCACAACACGGCCGTGTGATTGACAAGGCCAGGTCTTGCGTGAAGGACACGGTCGTGTGATGGCCTGGCAAGGCCGTGCGTGACACATGGGCTCGACCAATTGGGCCATGTGGGCTACACGGGCGTGTGGGCCCACACGGGTGAACCACACAGGCGTGTGGGTCCACGCGGGTGAACCACACGGGCGTATGAGATTTTGGGCCAGGCCGTATGATCCACACGGCCAAGGCCAATTTGGGCTGTGTGGGCCACACGAGCAAGCCACATGGGTGTGTGAGCCCATTTTTCTGAAATGTTCTGTAAGTTTGCACGGGTCGCCCAAGTCGACTGTTGACCTATTGAAGGGTCGGTAAGCAGTACTTAGACCCGTAGTTATGTGATTTGATTATGTGAAATCTGTGCTAAGCATGCTATACTTAGCTTGTATACTGATTTGAATGTGTAAACTATTATCTGCATATTAGCATGACATCCTGTGTATGTTGCATTGCATAAGGGTGGGTTGTTTACTTACTGGAGGAAGTGTCTGAAAGGCTCATAAGCCTGATATCTGGCAGATTAGCTGCGAAATTCTGATTATGTGTCACATCCAGTACAGCATGGTGTGTAGGGATGAGTGGGTTGATTTTATCCCCTCATGGTGTGTAAGGTTGGAAGGAGTTGGTTTGTAGAGGCTGGTGGGGAGGATTCTGCTATTCTGTTCTGTTCTGCATATTATGTCTGAGATGGGCTAAGGTCCTAGAGAATATCGGACTCTTTATCTGAGTGGGCTAAGGTCCACACCGTTTCTTTTGGGCTCAGACTCGAACTGTAAATGCATGACTATTTTATGATATTATACTGTGTGCGTATTTTCTGTGGGGATTACAAACTAAGTTGCGAAAACTCACCCTTTTCTATTTAATCTGTTCAGGTAATCCCCAACATTAGACGGATCGGTGCGGTGAAGGACTCGATGGTGACCACAATTCTGGACTTTTCTGGTTTTTATTTTTATTTATATTTATTTATGGTTTTAATTTTATCCGGGAAAAGTTTTACTGTAAATGGCCTTCATGGGTTTTTACTTTAATCTGGGATTTTTGTTTTGATTTATAACTGCTAGCAGTAGGATAAGACGCGAGATTTCAAAATGACAAATATTTTAGCAAAATATCACGAATACGCAACTTATGCAAAAACTTCCACAATAAATGACGTTTTGAAAAATTAATAATATTTTAAAAGTGAATAACTTTTTGATAATGGCTTACGTTTAGTTTTTTTTTAGAATTTTTGTATACTTAACAAGTAAGGATCAAATTAGAAAAGAAAAGGATCAAATTAGAAAAAGAAAAGAAAAGAGAGAGAGTAAACATTGAGGGCTAAAAAGTAAACAATTAACAGCAAAAATGGTTGGCATTATTGATTGGACCAAACTAAAGAGGGTAAAAAAAGTACACAATTAACGGCAAAAATGGTTGGCATTAGCGATTGGACCAAACTAAATCAAATTAAGTGCAAAAACTCAATATCTTAAAATTAAAGTATGGGGATTAAATTTAAAATTTGATTAAATTACATGAAACTCTAAATTTTCCTTGAATATATGAATTTATCAAACTAAAAATTTTAAAATTAAATAATGAGGGTTTTTTCAAGGAAGTAAATAATAAATTTTGAATATTGGAGCGTAATATTCATATTTTATACTATTGAAACCAAACCAAAATGAGACAGATAAAATATCCAAATAATTCCCAACTTAATTTGATTTAGATATGCTATAACCAGACACTTTAATGTTAAATCTAAAAATCATTCAAATGAATTTGATAACCTCAGCTATTAGGTATTAAATATGTTGCATGCTTGAGCTCATTCATAAAATAGTTACCAAATATGTTATATTATGATGTTGAGCGAAGGTAAGAAAACAAGATTAGGAGGGGCATGGGATTCGACCTTGGTCATCTATATTCGTGAGTTGAGGGAGAAAAATGATTTGGATGCCTAGATAAAAAGGTCAAGGCGAAGCAGGGGAAAGAAGAAGATCCCTTCCCAAGGTTAAAGAGAAATTTTTATTGGTGAGGATGGCTTTCTTTTATTATAAGAGCTTGGAGGTGTAACACCCCAAACCCGGCCCAAACGTTACGACCGAATTTGGTATGTTATAGAGAAAACATTTTGGAAACCCTTGTTTAGCCGATTTTATTTAGAGTAAAAGATGTTGTCCTATTTTAAAACAGTTGTGGTGTATAAAGAGTTCATTCAAAATTTTAAGTCAAGTTGTTACCAATTTTGTTATTGTACCCGATGGTACGAAAGAAAACATTTTCGTTTGAATTTAGGAAATTTTGTGTAATCATTTTAAAGTTATTAAACAGTTTAAATAATTCATCCCAACAGATAAAATAATAAAAATAATCTAGGGAGGCCTTATTACAACTTGAATAAATAAAACCAAAATAAAACATAAATAATTAAAAGTCCATCACGTCTATCATTTCACTGCTTGGCCACCACGAGTCCATCCGGCTCCACATCTGCGTTCTACGAGTCACCTGAAAAATATTAAAGGAAAAGGTGAGTCACCAAGACTCAATGTGTAACCCTTTTCCCGGTTAAATGCAACATCATACACAATTATAACAAATTAACATGCACTAAGTTATGCACCCAACCTAGCCATCCAGACGCCTTTCTCTACCCCATGTGGTACCAAACCACTGGTGGTGCCAAACCACTGGTGACGTATAGTCACGATATTCATCAACATTGTGGTACCAAACCACTGGTGACGTGTAGTCACAAATCAAGTGTTGGGGCCAACCCATCTTGTGATACCAAATCACTGGCGTCAATCCCATATCTCAAAGTCCACGGTGGTGTTAAGCCACAGGGACGAGACGCTATGAGGTGCCAAACCTCTGGAGGTGCCAAACCTCTGGTGACCGTGGTCACAATGTGGTACCAAACCACTGGTGTCCGTCGACACGAATATCATTTCCCCCTCCACTCATTTAATCCCACATCAATCAATAATTAACAATTATCATGCCAATAGATTTATCATGAGCCACATATTATAAGCCACATATACCAAATATGCCATGCTTCCCAAAAGCATCAAAATAAAGCTCATAATAACAAAGACTTACCCGAATCCTTGATTATACCATGATGGTGTTATATCCAAATCTACACAAACCGATTAAGCATACATATAATACTTAGCATTTTAAAGTTATAAGGTGTGTATGTACACACATCACCAAAAATAGTCCAAGTCCAGAAGAACCAAATCGCCACACTAGCCCTCCTTGCCCTATATTAGGCCATTACCAATAATTAGTACCAAGGCCATTCGAAACCAAAATAATCCAAAGGGGTTCTTTGCTTGAATCTGAAGCCTTACCCAAATGCTTTTGAACACTAGCCAACACACTCCAAGTGTGAATCGGTTTCACTTCCTACAATCGGCACTTATCCAAAATTAGTAGCCTTGACTTAATTGAATACCAAAATAAAAATAGATCCTTACCACCTTACCCCAAAACCGATCGATTAAAGATGATGGATACACTTGCTCGCTTCCAAATCCCGAAGGCCCTATGACAAATCGATTTCAACATGTGATTAGCACCCTTAACAACAATTGCCGAAATTAGCTCCTACCAACATCCAAGTCGATAGAGAATGGGAAAAGAAAGAAATAGATTCAGCCTACCTTTCCAATCTATTTAAGAAAAGCCTCCACCTTTTTCTAATATTTGGCCAAACTACACCAAATAGGAGAAGGAAAATCGGCACACCAAGGAGTGAATTGACTAAAGAGATCTTGGAAATTTTTGCAAAATTTTGGGCGGTTAAATCTAAAATTTTCAGCACAAGGTGGTGGATATTCGGCCAATGGTGGAAGAAAGAAAAGGAGAATTAGTAGGAGAGATCAAAGGTGGTTTTGGCTAAATAAAAGAAGAAAAGCTGGAATTTTTGAAGAATTCCCTAGAATTTCGGCGTGAGGGGAAAAGGTTGCTGGAATTTTTTTGCTCTACTTGCTGTACAAAAAGATTAATTTTGAACAGCCCCCAAGAGTCCCAATGTTGGCCAATTACTCCCCCTCTATGCTGATAATTTCAGCTCTTATTTATCAAAGATTTAATCAGAGTTTATCTACTTCTTATCTCCTAGCTACTCTCAACAATTTGAGTGAAAATACAATTGCAAAACTGCTCCTTTCCAGCCTAATTTTTGCAAAAATAAAACTCTATCTTTATCTACTAAAAGAGTCCATACTCATGCCAAGTCTTCCTCCTCCACACGCCAGCAGCAAGGAGAAAAAAATAAAATCTCCAACGTTGCTTCCAGGACTCGAACCAGCAACCCCCAAGCAGCAGCCCCCCTAACACGCCCCAGGCCACTACTCCTCATTTGACTTTTATGTCAAATATCCTCATGATTTAAATATAAGGCTTTCATACGACCCTCTTTCTTTTACGCATACCAGCCCAAAACAAAATCTCTTCCTTGCTTCCTTGCGTTTGAACCCGAGACCTCTCTCTCTCAAGTGGCGCCCCAAGCCACTCCCACTACCTGCCTTTCATGTCCGATTCTTACCCGAATTTTTACTTAGAGCCTTCCTAGCCTTAACGCCCAAAAGCCCATAAGGGAAAAAAAACATTTCTCCCTTGCTACAGCCAAGACTCGAACCTTCTCCCTGGCAGCCCTCTTATTTCAAGCCCATACTTGGTGTCTTATTTCGCCCAAATTTTATTAAAACCCTCACTACCCTAGCTCCTTCCTTTTACACACTTAAAAATAAATTTTTAATACTGGGTCAGGCCTAGCTCGGGTTTATTTTTGGACCCTCAAACATGACAAATAAAATCATATTATTAATTTCTTCAAGTACACATGGGAAATTAATTAAATTACAAATAACCCCTAATTCAGGGTGTTACAGTTCTACCCCCTTAAAGAAAATTTTGGCCCCGAAATTGCTTGGATCAGAAGAGCTGGGGGTATTGCTGCCGCATCACATCTTCGGGTTCCCATGTGGCCTCCTTCGTACCATGATTCCGCCATAACACCTTTACCAAAGGCACGGACTTCCTACGTAGAACTTTGACATCACGATCCAAGATTTGTACCGGCTCTTCCTCGAAAGACAAGTCCGGATTTACTTCAATTTCCTCAACTGGCACAACGTGTGATGGATTCGATCGATATCGTCTAAGCATCGGCACATGGAAGACGTCATGGATCTGGCTTAACTCTGCTGGCAACTCAAGTTGATAAGCTACCGGTCCCACTCGCTTTAACACTGTATATGGCCCGATGAACCTTGGGCTTAGCTACCCTTTTCGCCCAAATCTCAATACCTTTTTCTAAGGTGATACCTTCAGGAAAACTTTATCTCCTACTGCATATTCCATCTCCTTCCGCTTAAGGTCAGCATAGGACTTCTACCTATCTGACGCTTCCTTAAGACGAGCTCGAATCACCTTAACTTTGTCCTCTATTTCTGTCACCAATTCTGGACCCAAGACTTGTCATTCACCCAACTCCGTCCAACACGTGAAGTGCGGCACTTCCTTCCATCTGATGCTTCATATAGAGCCATTTGAATACTCGCTGATAACTATTGTTATAAGCGAATTACGCTAACGGTAGATGCTCTTCCCAACTACCACGAAATCCGAACACACCTCTTAGCATGTCCTCTAGAATTTGTATGACCCATTCGATTGCCCGTCGATGTGGATGGAAAGTCTCTTGAAATCAATCGTGTACCCAAAGCTTGATACAACGCTTTCCGAACCTTGACGTAAATTTGGGATCCCTATCTGAGATGATTGATACCGGCACACCATGCAACCTCACTATTTTTGACACATACAACTTAGCTAGCTTCAAGTGAGTAATCCACCCTTCAGGTATGAAGTGAGTGATTTAGTCGACGGTCCACAATCACCCAAGCTGCGTCCTTCTTCTTCGGGCGTGAGGGTAGCCCAACGACAAAATCCATCGTGATCCTCTCCCATTTCCACTGGGGGATCTTTATTGGTTGAAGTAAACCTGATGGCAACTGATGTTCAGCCTTAACCTGCTGACACGTCAGACACTTCCCCACAAAATCAGTTATTTTGCGCTTCAGCCCTGGCCACCAAAATTGTCTTCGAAAATCTCCATACATCTTGCTTCCTCCGGATGCATAAGCGTATGAAGGCTGCTATGGGCATCTGAAGAATTTTCGCCTCAATTCCACATCTTTAAGATACAAGCTCACCCTTGAAAACACAATACTCCATCATCGGACAAGCTATACCCTTCCAAACCACCATCTTGAACTTGCAACCTCCGAGCACTTAAACTTTCGTCTACTAAGCGTTTTTCCTTAATCTCCTCGATCCAAGTCGGCTTAACTTGCAGCTCGCTAAAAGACTTCCATCGTCGTATAGACTCAAATGAGCAAACATCGCCTTAAGTCCGCCATTTACCTTGGACTTAACGCGTCGACCACCACATTAGCTTTGCGGATGGTATTCAATTGAACAGTCGTAGTCCTTTAACAGTTCAATCCACCGTCGCTTTCTCAAGTTCAAATCCTTTTGCGTCAAGAGATACCTCAAACTTTTATGATCCGTGTAGACTATCGACTTCTCTCCATACAAGTAATGCCTCCATATTTTCAAAGCGAAGACTCTCGCCGCTAACTCCAAGTCGTGAGTTGGGTAGTTAACCTCATGCGGTCTTAGGCGACGGACGATAGGCTACTACCTTCCCTTCACTCAGCATCAATACACATCCCAACCCAGATGGGATGCATCACGATAATCAGTAAACAACTTTCCTACCTCAGTCATGCGAGGCAAGACTTCAGCCGAATCTTTCTTAGTTTGTCAAAACTTTCTTGCTGCTTCTCCGACCATACAAATGGAACTCCCTTTCTTAATAACTTAGTTAATGGGGCTGCGATTAAAGAGAACCCTTCCACAAATCTTCTATAGTATCCTGCCAGACCCAGAAAACTTTGAATTTCTGCCACCGACTTAGGCGGCTTCCACTCCAACACCGCTTCAACCTTGCGAGGGTCCACTCTAATCCCTTCCGCTGACACCACGTGACCTAAGAAAACCACCTCCCTAAGCCAAAATTCGCACTTACTGAATTTGGCATATAATCGCTTCTCCTCGAGACTTGTAGAATCATGCAAATGCATGTCATGCTCCTTCTCTGTCTTTGAATAAACCAATATGTCGCCTATAAACACCACGACAAATTGATCCAAAATCTTCTTTGAACACCCTATTCATTAAATCTATAAATGCTGTCGGTGCGTTGGTCAACCCAAATGGCATCACTAGGAACTCGTAGTGCCCATATCGAGTTCAGAATGCCGTCTTATGAACATCAACCTCCTTCACCTTAAGTTGATGATAACCCAACCTAAGGTCTATCTTTGAGAAAACCAATGCACCCTTCAGTTGGTCAAACAAGTCATCGATCCGGGTAACGGATACTTGTTTTTGATCGTTAACTTGTTCAACTGACGGTAGTCGATACACATCCGCATTGACCCGTCTTTCTTCTTGACGAATAGCACAGGTGCTCCCCACGGAGATATGCTTGGTCGGATAAACCCCCGGTCCAAAAGTTCTTAAATTTGAGCCTTCAGCTCTACCAATTCTTTTGGTGCCATTCGGTAGGGTGCTATAGACACAGGTGCCGTTCCGGGCAATAAGTCTATGCCAAACTCAACTTTCCGATCTGGAGGTAGACCCGGAATTTCTTCTAGAAACACATCAGCAAATTCCCCTACCGTTCGGACCTTCTCAACTACTGACTCCTTAGCCTCCAAGGCACATATCCGGACTAAGAACGCCTCACACCCTTTTCTGACCATTTTCTCCGCCTTCAACGCAGACACCACGTTGGATAGGTAATCTCTTCTATTACCTATCATGACTACTTCATCACCCTCAGCCACCTTTAGAACCATGCGCCTAGCAGCGCAATCCAGCTTCGCCTGATGCTTAACTAACCAGTCCATGCCAAGAATTAGGTCAAACTCCCCAAACGGCAGTTCCATCAGGTCAGCCACAAACACTACCCCTTGGAGTTCTAGGGGTATATCTCTATATAGTTTGTTTACAACTACAGAGTTACCTAGAGGGCTAATTACTGTTATCTCCTTAGAAGTAGTCTCGAAGTCTATGTTCATGGTCTGTACCACACTACTAGCAACGTATGAATGCGTTGAACCCACATCTATTAATGCAACATATGGAAGTCCAAAAATTAGGAACGTACCGGTTATGATGTCCGGTGTGTCACCCTCTTCTCGACGCCTCGCTGCGTAGACTAAACCAGGTTGCCTTACTTACATGTTGCTGCCCTCTTCACGGATTCCCGCGACCTCGATTAGAACCATTGCCCTCTACCATTACCACGACCCTCCGTGATGGTCCTACATTTCTAGCTTTGAGCACGGTTACGACCTCCGGCTGATTCTTAGCCAACTTCCGAGGACAATCCCTTACACGGTGATCCAAAGATCCACATTCAAAGTATCCCCTCTCACCGGTCCAACAACCTCCCCAATGTGACTTCCCACAGCGGTTGCACTGAGCTGGTCTCTGATTATTAGCCATGGGCCTTCCTACCTAAGTCGGCCCATCCTGCCTAGCCCTCTTCTGAGCATTACTACCCGATCCAGACGATCCAAAGCCTCTTTTTTGCTTGTTTCTATCATAATTCTGTCTCACGGACGCCTTGACCCCTTCGGCTACTTTAGCCTTTTCCACCAAGACAGAAAACTCACGCTCCTGCTATGGAGCAATTAGCAGCCTCAAGTCATCCCTCAGTCCGTCTTCAAAGCGGACACACCGTTCATGCTCTGTCGACACAATTCCCCGAGCATAGCGGCTCAGCCTCAAGAATTCCGCTTCGTACTCTATCACAATCTTATTTTCTTGTACCAACCCCAGAAAGGCTTTCCTCTGAGCATTAATGTAGCTGGTGCCCATATACTTCTTCTGATAAGTAGCTTTGAAGTACTCCCAAGTAAGGTCATCAGCCGTAGCACCATCTCGGACCGTGAGCCACCACTGATATGACTCATCTTTTAGAAGCAATATCGCTCCTTTCAGCTTCTCCTCATTTGTCAGATCAAGATCATCCATGGTCCTCTCAGTCGATTCTAACCAGTATTCCGCAACACTGGGTGCCACTCCTGATACACCCCGGAATACCTCTGCCCCGTTGGATCGAAGTTGCTCGGGTACAGACTTCTGAGCTCCCATACCTCCACTTGCCCCAGCCACCATCTCAAGGACTCGTGAACACTGACTTGAGTTCTTGCCTCACCTCCCGTCGATCCTGCTCCTCATTTCTAAAAATTGGGGTGGTGGTGGCGGTGGTACCCCATTCTCGATTCTGACCCGACCTCACGGGTTCGACACAGTTATCCCGCCTACTGGCGTCCCACGATGGCCACGCCTCTAGAGCTCATTCTAACTATTGCGCTTTAATCGATTAAGAAATTTTTATGGATTAGTATTTCACTTGGTTAGCGAAGAAATTTTATGGCAAGAGTTTAGGAGTGGTTCTTTCGTAAACATACAAACACACGTTTTCCATTCATTCATTCAAAGAGACGTTGTTGATTTCATGGTGATTGTTTTCCACTACCCGGGGTATTTTAAGTAATTTGTCCTATAGAGGTATTTTTTGGTAATTTTCAAAATACGGGTTCTCGGATGATTTTGTCAAAAATTATTTTAAAACTCTGAATTTTACGGGTATTTTGGAAAAAAAATTTTAAAATTTGGGGTCTTTCGGTGATTTCGAAACTCAAGGGCATTTTGGTAATTTTCCACAAATCTGCTTAAATTTGCAAAATTTGATAAATCAGGGATGTTTCAAAAGTTGTAAATCTTTGAGGGCTCTTTTTGATGATTGCACTTTCCAAAATAGTGATGTTTGCAAAATTTTGAAAGTTAGGGGTATTCTGGTAATTTTGTAGGTTAGGGGCAATTTTGTAATTTTACAAAATCATATCGTTTTTGAATTTTACGATTTTTGGGCACTTTTTATGTGATGAAATTTTTGGATTAAAACCGTGGGTATTTTGGAAATTTCATAATTCAAGGGCATTTTCGTAATTTTACCCCTAAGGGTATTTTAGTAATTTTACATAATCAGGTTATTTTCACAAAATAATTTCCAAAAATTGGGTTCTAAGTATTTTCATAAAAGAAAGATATTTTGAAAGTTTTTATTTGAAAATTTTTCATACGGAGGGTATTTTGGTCATTTTCTTTTCGAAATAGGGTTTCATTTTCCCCAAAAACAAAACAGCTAATCCCTTTCGGGTTTTAGTTATCGAGTTTAGCCTGTGAGTGTGTCGTCTCAGCTAGGATGAACCGTTACTACGCACCAGGTAGGATTCAAGTGTGTAGGAGGTGAGTCACGAGGACTGCTTAAATACCAGGCCCTCACCGAATCCAATCCTAGACATGCGTATAACGATTGCCACATCCTTTGCTCAGTGACATCTCACAGGGTTTGTTTAGGTAATTATTAAATTTTATGGAATTTTTGTTGGGGTATGCTAGCCCTAGGGTTCAATAGTTTCTACTCTAGTAGTCTACGTTCCCATTTTACCCTTCTACCCCTCATCCAAAGAATTCACAGAAATTGATAGAGGTACTTACCTGGTCGGATAGGTGCCGGAGACTCGATGCTATGCTGTTCAAGCCAAAACAATTATAATAAGGCCTACTATAAAAAAAAACCAAACATTTTGGGCCTTGGGCCCCCCCACAGTCGAGTTTTGAACTGGGCTCTGATACCAATTATGTAACACCCCAAACCCTACCAAACGTTACGGCCGAATTTGGTATGTTCTGAGAGAAAACATTTTGGAAACCCTTGTTTAGCCGATTTTATTTAGAGTAAAAGATGTTGTCCTATTTTAAAAGCAGGTTGTGGTGTATAAAGAGTTCATTCAAAATTTTAAGTCAAGTTGTTACCAATTTTGTTATTGTGCAGATAGTGCGAAAGAAAACATTTTCGTTTGAATTTAGGAAATTTTGTGTAATCATTTTAAAGTTATTAAACAGTTTAAATAATTCATCCCAACAGATAAAATAATAAAAATAATCTAGGGAGGCCTTATTACAACTTGAATAAATAAAACCAAAATAAAACATAAATAATTAAAAGTCCATCTCGTCTATCATTTCACTGCATGGCCACCACGAGTCCATCCGGCTCCACATCCGCGTTCTACGAGTCACCTGAAAAATATTAAAGGAAAAGGTGAGTCACCAAGACTCAATGTGTAACCCTTTTCCCGGTTAAATGCAACATCATACACAATTATAACAAATTAACATGCACTAAGTTATGCACCCAACCTAGCCATCCAGACGCCTTTCTCTACCCCATGTGGTACCAAACCACTGGTGGTGCCAAACCACTGGTGACATATAGTCACGATATTCATCAACATTGTGGTACCAAACCACTGGTGACGTGTAGTCACAAATCAAGTGTTGGGGCCAACCCATCTTGTGATACCAAATCACTGGCGTCAATCCCATATCTCAAAGTGGGGCCAACCCACGGTGGTGTTAAGCCACAGGGACGAGACGCTATGAGGTGCCAAACCTCTGGAGGTGCCAAACCTCTGGTGACCGTGGTCACAATGTGGTACTAAACCACGGTGTCCGTCGACACGAATATCATTTCCCTCCACTCATTTAATCCCACATCAATCAATAATTAACAATTATCATGCCAATAGATTTATCATGAGCCATATATTATAAGCCACATATACCAAATATGCCATGCTTCCCAAAAGCATCAAAATAAAGCTCATAATAACAAAGACTTACCCGAATCCTTGATTATACCATGATGGTGTTATATCCAAATCTACACAAATCGATTAAGCATACATATAATACTTAGCATTTTAAAAAGTTATAAGGTGTGTATGTACACACCTGTCACCGTCCGAAGTCCCGAGGAACCAAATCGGCCACACTAGCCCTCCTTGCCCTATAATCGGCCATTAGCAATAATTAGTACCAAGGCCATTCGGCCAAACCAAAACAATCCAAAGGGGTTACTGCTTGAATACGAAGCCTTACCCAAATGCTTTTGAACACTAGCCAACACACTCCAAGTGTGAATCGGTTTCACTTCCCTACAATCGGCACTTATCCAAAATTAGTAGCCTTCGGCATAATCGAATACCAAAATAAAAATAGATCCTTACCACCTTACCCCAAAACCGATCGATCAAAGATGATGGATACACTTGCTCGCTTCCAAATCCTGAAGGCCCTATGACAAATCGATTTCAACATGTGATTAGCACCCTTAACAACAATTGCCGAAATTAGCTCTTACCAACATCCAAGTCGACAGAGAATGGGAAAAGAAAGAAATAGATTCGGCCTACCTTTCCAATCGATTTAAGAAAAGCCTCCACCTTTTTCTAATATTCGGCCAAACTACACCAAATAGGAGAAGGAAAATCGGCACACCAAGGGAGTGAATTAAACTAAAGAGATGTTGGAAATTTTTGCAAAATTTTGGGCGTTAGTCTAAGAATTTTCTGACAAGGTGGTGGATATTCGGCCAATGGTGGAAGAAAGAAAAGGAGAATTAGTAGGAGAGATCAAAGGTGGTTTTAGCTAAATAAAAGAAGAGAAAGCTGGAATTTTTGAAGAATTCCTAGGGAATTTCATCGTGAGCAGGAAAAGGTTGTGGAATTTTTTGCTCTACTTGTCAGTACAAAAGATTAATTTTGAACAGCCCCAAGAGTCCTAATGTTGGCCAATTACTCCCCTCTATGCTGATAATTTCAGCTCTTATTTATCAAAGATTTAATCGAGTTTATCTACTTCTTATCTCCTAGCTACTCTCAACAATTTGAGTGAAAATACAATTGCAAAATTGCTCCTTTCCACCTAATTTTGCAAAATAAAACTCTATCTTTATCTACTAAAGAGTCCATACTCATGCCAAGTCTTCCTCCTCCACACGCCAAACAAGGAAGGAGAAAAAATAAAATCTCCAACGCGCTTCCAGGACTCGAACCAAAGACCCCCAGCAGCCCCCTAACACGCCTGCAGGCCACTACTCCTCATTTGACTTTCATGTCAAATATCCTCATGATCTAAATATAAGGCTTTCATACAGGCCCTCTTTCTTTTAACGCCACCACCCAAAACAAAATCTCTTCCTTACTTCCTTGCGTTTGAACGAAACCTCTCTCTCTCAAGTGGCGCCCAAGCCACTCCCACTACCGCCTTTCATGTCCGATTCTTACCCAAATTTTTACTTAGAGCCTTTCTAGCCTTAACGCCCAAAAGCCCATAAAGGGAAAAAAAACATTTCTCCCTTGCTACAGCCAAGACTCGAACCTTCTCCCTGGCAGCCCTCTTAGACGCACCACGCCACTTATACCAAGCCCATACTTGGTGTCTTATTTCGCCCAAATTTTATTAAAACCCTCACTACCCTAGCTTCTTCCTTTTACACACTTAAAAATAAATTTTTAATACTTTGAGTCAGAGCCTAGCTCGGGTTTATTTTTGGACCCTCAAACATGACAAATAAAATCATATTATTAATTTCTTCAAGTACACATGGGAAATTAATTAAATTACAAATAACCCCTAATTTAGGGTGTTACAGGAGGTATACTAACTTTTTAAGCGGATAATGATGGGATGAAGGCAAATTAAGTAAAATTTTATGTGTGACCCATGTAAAAAAATTATCTAACAACTATTATTCGTAAGGTAGGCCGAAGGAGCTCTCAATCAAAGCACGCGCACGCAAGGGAGGCTCACCAAGACGGGATTAGAAGCTTGACCATTCATGGGAAATAGCTATTTATAACTAACTCAGCTGACGTGGCACCTTTTAACCCCCCCCCCCAAAAAAAAAAAGTCCCAAGAGATTTAATTGAAAATTCCATTATTAGTGAAATAGAAAATAGTAAAAATTTTATAAATAAATAATTTAACAATTTTATTTAAATATAACTCTAAATTTAAAACTCGAGAAAAAATAATTATAATAATAAGGTTTCAAAAAATGTAATAATTATATTTAATACCTAATTATATTTAAATAAAGTTATTAATATTTTTTATAATAACTAGTGTACATACTAAATGCGATGCACATATTAATTGTATATATTAACTAAATTATATTTAATTATTTGTTATAAATCTTTTTAAATTTTGTAACCGTTCAAATAATATTATTATTACGAAATTAAAACATAACATATTAATTTAACTTTAAAAGCATTATAGTTGATATTATAATAATTTAATAAAAAGATAATACTATTTTATAAATAAACTTAAATTAATAAGTAAGATTCATCGTTATTGACCTATTCATAAGGGTGAGCATCCAATCGAATGAATTGAAAATTTTTTAAGTTAATTGAGTTGATGAATCCCATTTTATCATCCTAACTTGATCTGAAATCTTCTCGAATCAATTTGAATAAACTGAGATTCGAGTCTAGTAGAGTCAAATAAATTTATTCGAGTTAAATTTAAAAAATTAAACCGACCATAAATCTTGTTGACAATATGATTAGATTCCAAATTAAGGAACATAAATATAATATATATATATATATATATATATATATATATATATTTGAAAACTCTTTTAAAAATTAGAAAAAAAGGATAATTAGTATGATAGACTTGATTTGATAATTTACTTGTTTAAAGCTTTAAATTTATCAATTTGGAATTTTGAAAAAAATTATAATTTATCATTTTAATATTTTAAAGATTTTTAGTAATTTTAATATTTTTATTTTTTGAATATATTTATAAAAATTTGGAAAAAAATGTATTTTTGGAGGGACCAATTTGCACATTTTCAAAACTATCAAGGACCCAAGAGGTATTTTCATCATTTTGTTATTCGTGTCATTCGAATTATTCTAGTTACAAAATTCAACTCAACTCAAACTTGAAAAACTAAATTACTTATTCGAGTTAATTCAATAAAAACCAAATAACTTGAATAACTCATTTTTATAAACTCGAAATTCAAGAAAAAATTCAATTTTTTTGAATCAAAGTCTGCTCATCCCTGCTTATTCATGGGTTGGGCTACTTGCCAAAGCTTGAAGGTTTACCCAAAATTTAGAATGATTTGGACAAAAATATTAAGCTCGAAAAATAGACTTGATAAAAAAATAAACCTATTTTAAAAAATAGAATTTAGGGTTTAAAGAAACTATTAATAAAAATAAATTTAATAAATTTAAATCAGTTTTTAAAATTAAAATTACATTAATTATTGTCAATTGAATCTTAGCTCGATTGGCATGGACATTATTGCCAATGTAGGAGGCCGTGGGTTTGAGTGTACTAAAGCGTATTATTTTCCTATTTATGGACAAAAAAAATTTAAGTATCAATTTGAGAGAAGTGAATAAATTCAAGTACCAAATTTATATTTAAGTCTATTATAAATAAATAATTTCAAACTTTAAGCCTCGCTTATGAATTTTTAAAATGAAGAAACTCTATAGAGCTTATAAAATAATGAGTAAATTGATACTTATTTATAGTGTAAGTATAAATTATCAGAATGTTCTCTAGTCAATGTGAGATTTAGGCACTTCAATTTCTCTAGAGAAATAAAATGATTTTTAGATTTTATTATTACCATATAAATACAACTAATAGATATTGAAAATTAAAGAGAAAAATTGCATTAAAAAAAAAAAAGATCGCCACTTATCATCATTATATGCTTTTATACTTTGTTATATATATGGTTCTATTATCTTTTGTTTTACTCCATGATAATATAGTGTTGATATTCACGTCTAATGCTTGGAACTCTTACCCTAATAATACATCCAATATAGTTCCAAATTTTTATAATAATGTCTCAAGATTTTGAAAAGTTATAAGTAAAATTACAAATATAAACAAAATAATACACATAAATAATTACAGCAAGAACCGATAATCGCATATCTTAATTTGAGTGATAATTAAAATATATTTAAATCTAAATTAGAATAAATTTGAACAAAACACCTACGTACAATTTTTTAAAAAAAGTATCCGTCGTGATCATAGGAGTTAAAAAACTAAGGGGAAAGGAAGTCTTGTACCTAAAAGGAACATAAAAATCTGCCTCGCTCTCTAAAACCAAATCTTAGTATTGTTGGTGGCGGCATAAGCCTCCTAGATAGTTGTTGGTTGTGACCTCTTCAATAGTATTCCCTTTTTTTTTCTTTAATTTTAGTTTTAATTCACTTTATTTTCTTTGAAATTTATCATAATTATTATTTTAGTCCATATTATCGTAGTTTTTATTTTTATTCACTCTATTTTCTCTAAAGATTGTCATGCTTCTTGTCCACTCTGTTTTCTCTTAAAGTAGTTTGGATTTTTAATTTCTAATTGTGCTTTAACTTTTATATGAGATTTGCCAAAATAAGGATGTCGCTAGATCTATTGGGAACCATTCTCGAAGGGTGTTATCATAATAGAACATTGTGATGATATTCATAAAATGAATTTTGAGATGAGGAGGAGGGTAGGCCAACCTAGACTTGGCCTTTTGTGTATTATTGATGTAATGAATCTATTGGAGCTCTTACCAATAGTTTCTTAATTAACCGGAGTACACCATTAAGTTGATTTGATGACGGTAAGTCTAAGATGCAAATTTTAGCAATTTAATCAATGTGATTATCAAATTCTCTTTCTCCTATTTTGGGCTTAATTTACATACAGTTATAGTATTTTATTGATTACTTATACCACGTACCATGTATTTATTTTTCATGATTCGAAAGACGATAAAAAAATATAGCTTCCTAAGGCACTTGAGAATTCCACTATAGTGGATGGGATAAAGTATCCATATATATTACTTAAAAAATAATTTTTAATTAAAAATACTGTTTTAAACATTTTATTTCATATGTTCAAATAAATAATTTTTTAAAAATAATTTGAGTTAGATTCATCGTTATAAAAAAACTGAAATAAAAAATTGATATGAGTAGGGGCGGAATCTATGATATTTCACTTTTTTATTTTCTCAAGAAATTTAATCCCAAAATCTAATTTAACATAATTACCAAAAAATAAAATAACGATAATCCTAGAGACCCAAATCAGTTTTCTTATCTAAAAAGCCCATTGTTAACGGTGGGGGGCTAAATATTGGGCCCAACCCTCCCCAATAGATTATTACCCCCACAGAAGGAAGGTATATGCACAATTTTAAATGGCCTATGAGTCAACATGGAGCGTGGCAATGGTGGCTTCTTTGATGGCTTCATTTGAAGAAAATGATGTTAAAACAGAGCACACAAAATGCATTTCGAATCCTGTTTAAACCACACAGGATTGTGGCTCTTCTGGATTTTCTTTTTTTGGGGGGTAACAGCCATAGCAGCTGACTCTAGTCACACAAGAGCAACGGGCATGGCTTCCGAAAATAGGTTACTACAAATTTTACAGTACTACTCACAGTCACTGCTGCTTATCTTATCTGTTTCTATTCTATGAACAAGACAAAAAAGACAGGAAAGAATCATGGGCTTGTTCTAAACAGACAAACCAATCAGCACACCGTTAACTGTTTTGGATGAACATCAATACCCATACGTCAGTAATTGATCAAAAGTTTTCTAGACCCCCCCAAAGTACATTTGTAATAATGTTGTCATCCCCCAACTCTTTTGAGAATCCTATACTTCCTCGTAAATATGCTTTGTTTCTTGTCGGTAGCCCGCACAAAGTCATTAAACTACTGAAATTAGGCTTTACCTTGGGGCCTACTCTGTTTCAATCTTGAAATTTAATCACTTGGAAACCAACTAAACATACTATTTTCCCAAATCAAATGATGGTGAAATTTCTTATTCACAAAGCATCTTCCATTTCCTTTGCTATTTTGTAACTTTGTACACAATTTTTTTTATAAACAATTATTTCCTCTCAATCAAAATTCAAGACAAAAACAAATACAAATGACCCTTTTTATCTTACAGAGATTCATAACTTAAAATCTTTTTTTTTTTCTTGTGGCAAAATTTGAATTGAATATTTACAAAGAACGGTATGGAATTTGAGGAGGGATCCTGAAGCGGACCTGAGAAGCAGGGGAACGGACGGCGACGCCGTGCCAGCAAATACCACCCTTGCACATCTCTTGTACGTGTACGGAAGCGGCGTAATCGCGGGAAATCGCGTACGTGGCTTTACGGGAGACGTCCCACGTCAACGTGCCAACCAAGATGAAACCCACCACCGTGCTCGACACTATCAGCACGAAGCCGCCACCGAAGCTCCGCCCACATACTAAACCATACGCCTTTATCCCCGCTATCACTGCCAAGTAGATCATCATCAAATTCCCAATCACCGCATCCGATATCGCCATATCCCCCCCCCTCCTTACCCCCACAAACAATTGCCCTCTTCCTCTAATCCTAGCGCTAATTTTACGGTCAGTATATTGTTAAAGAGTTCGCCCTGGGAGTGCTGCTGATAAAGGAATAAAAAATAAAGGAAAAAAAAACAGAAAATAGTGTGGTGGAACTGTGGGAGAAGGGAGGATTTAAGTAACAACTAAAATGAGGAATGTGGGGCTGGGGTTTTAAATTTGGATTAAATTAATATATTAAAAAAATATACGGGTTCAAGTAGATGTTACAAAACGGTACCGTTGTGGTAAAAGCTTATCTTTTCGATGCTAAGGTTTAGGTGGAGGAGGATGATATCTCTTCTTTTTGAACTTTTTTATTAAAATAACTTAAAAATATTAATTAATTAACAAAATAATTTAGATTAAAAATTATTTAAAAAATGAGCTGATTTCTAAAACAATTAGGACCTGATGAAGTAATTAACTTTTTAGATTGGTTGAAAAAAGAGTTAAGTTTGTTATTTCTTGAAATTAAATTTAAATAACTCTTAAAATATATAAAAATAATAAAACTAAACTTAACTCATTTTATTATTATTTTAAAAGTAATAAAATTTAAAATTATATAAAATTTATATTTAAATTACTCAAATATATCCATCCATTTTTTCAAATTTATCTAAATTTAAATATTTTCAGTTTATTGATATATATTTTTAACATAATAATTTTAATTTCTAAAATTTTATAATTTTATCTTCATTGGTGTTAATGTATTTACCAATAAGCTTTCAGTCTTTAGAAGACATTGATTATTGTAAATTCCAAGTCTTTTTGGTTTATTTATTTATTGGCTAAGTCATCTGAACTCCAAGTCTGTTATTTGTTGATTGACGTTTGAAAAAGAAAAAAGGAAGCAGTCATTGTTACTGAAATGGGGGTATTGAATTAAAGCACGTCAAAATTGAGAGTGGTGTCAAATCTCAACCACATCAACTAATCCAAGCTGTTCAAAGTGCCTGTCTTTACAGGTAAGTTCTGTTGATGTGGGTTGCAATTTTATATCTTATCTATATTATTTATTTAAATTGAAAATATTTTTTCATAATTAATATAAATTATACTATTTAAAAATATTTTATTTTTGAATTTCAAAAATTAATAAAAATAGATTTAACTTGAACTAATTATATTAATAAAATTTTTATTTACCACTTAACTAAAGTTTTGTTTTAATTTTTATACCTTTTATTTTTATGCACGCTTTGTTATTTTTATCATTTGTATATATTAATAATATATTTAATTGATTTGGAGTGATAAATAAACTTGATATCAATTTAAGATTGATATCAATATAACACTAAATAATTTAATATAATTTTTAAATTTTAATATTGTATATATTTCATATATTATTATTATCAATTAGTTTTAAATCATACATTTCATTATTTATTATATATATTTTTTTAATAAATGTTGGCATGCTTTAATCACTTTACCAAACAAAATAAAATAAGCGTCAAAACAAATAAGCCTCTATAGCTTCCAAAACAATCAAAATAGCAAAATTAAAAATCCATCTTCTTCCCTTACATCCCCACGCATACTAGTCAAGAAAATCGCTTCAACTCTCACCATAGACTCAATGACATGTTCTAGTTTGAAACGATTCAACAAAAATGCTAGCTCTCATCCTTTGTTGTAGCGTTATTTCTATTTAGGCCGTGACTGCTATGTGGTTCTGTACAAATTCCAATCGTCAACCATCACAATCTCCCGAATTGCCACTGGCCCCTCCTCCACTCATCAAACATATCGCTTACGAATGAAGCCCTCCTTCGCCAACAAGTGAGCCAACTTATTGCCTCTCTTTTTTATATGTTGGAATTTGAAGCTTTCAGAACCCATTATAATATTTTTAGCTTTCCAGATGTAATTACTAACCTCTAATCTGTCTATACCTTGCATTTTGAGCTTTGAAATAATCACGAATAAGTCTCCTTCAACCTCGACTTTTCGAAACCCAATCTCTTGGGCAAATCGAACGACCTAAACAACTGCCACTTGCCAAAGCTTTCATCGCCTCCACAAATGGTATGTTCCTATCCCAATTACATGTTGCACCCATTATCAAGCCTTTATTGTCCCCAATGATTATGCCCGAACTTGATGTCTCCAGGTAGCTGTAAAATCTCCTGTTGATATTAACCTTGACCCATCGATCTGTTGGGGGCAACCACCTCTCTGTTTCTTTAGTCACGTTTCTCAGGTAAGAGTCCTCCAATATTTCGAGTTCTTTGATATACTGCATTAGGAATGTACATAGTTCACTACTCGATTGCCTTTTACCTTCATGCAATAATTTGTTTCTTGATAGCCATAGTGCCCATATAGTGATAATAATCAGTACCTGTTGCTGAGTATTTTTGTAAACAACTGTTAGAGCCATTAAAACAACGATTCCTCTGTCTAATTAAAATTCCACGTGATTCATAATTGTTGCCATACTTGTACTAAATAAGGACAATCTCGACAATCATGAGAAGTAATATCTGCTGCCTCTCCACACCGCAAACATACATCATCATTTACTAACCTTCTAACTTGGAAATTAGATCTAGTAGGTATATGATTATGTAAAACTCTTCAACTTGTAATTTTCATTTTATCTGGCATATTTGCTTGTCATAACTGTCTGCCTTTTTGAACCTATATCTCTGTACAAATCATTCTTAATTCTTGGAAAGCCCCGCAACAAGAGCTGATACCCATTGCGCATCGTATAGCCTCCAGATTTCTTAGGACACCATCTCAACATGTCCAATAACCCGTAGTGCACCAATAAGATACTCAGTATTCTCCTAGCTTTCTGATCATTAACAGTGAGATTGACTACACTTTCCTTACATTTCCTACTATGTCCATCAATCAAATCAGTCACAAAATTTACCTCACTAACCTGTGGTAATCTAATTATGTAGGGTTTATCTCCAGGCAACCAGGCTACATCCCAAACTGGTATTGATTTTCCACTACCAATTTGCCAGCTACTCCCCTTCAACAAGAGCCCCATTACTGCCCAAATGCTCATTTATATAGCCTAAGGTTGACTCCTTAACTTCGCTTTTAAAAATTCACTACTCCCGTAGTATTTTACTTTCAAAACACGTGCTACAAATGAGGTAGGATTACAAATTACTCGTGATAAACTATAAAAGTAACACATTTTAATCCTATGCTTAGCGTATTTTTGGATGTTTTATTATACAATTTTGTGAATCCGATGCTCTTAATCTTTTAAATTCATGTTTCTATACTTAGGAAAGCATAGAGAAGCGAAAGAAACAGAAAATGGGCCAAAATCAAACAAAAAAGGCCATCTTAAGGATCCACATGGCCAAGCCAGAACCACACGGGCTGAGCACATGCCCGTGTGAACCACACGGGCTGAGCACATGCCCGTATGAACCACACAGGCTGGACACACGCTCGTGTGCCAGCCCGTGTCGGTCGCGAGCTTTGCAAATTTACACACAGCCTGGGCATTCTCACACGGGCTGATCACACGTCCATGTCCCTGTCGCACCCTGTTTCATTTTCACGAGGAAAACACTAATTTTTAGAGTTTTTGAGCATTCTAAAGTCTATAAATACACACCAGAAGAAGACCTAAGGGAAGACGCAGAGTAGAACGAATAAATTACTCGATGTAACTTTATACCCTAGTCAGAATAGTGGTTTGGGACCACAAATCCAAGTCCGTATAATATTTTAATATTGTTTTCTGTGCCGTTGATATGTGAATTAGCATGTGGTAAATTTCTGTAAGCGAATTTGTCAGTTTGTGTGTTTAATTTGACAAAAGGACTGAAATGCATTGAATGTGAAAGTTACATGATATTTGTTAAGTATCAATGTGTTATGGCTTTTAAACAGAGAAGGCCTTATGAGGCAATAAGACCACTATTTAGCTAGTGGATGGATAAAGGTCAAGTATGCCCTTGTTATATATATGTCTTCTTTTATTAAATGAAAGGGTACTTTAGTAAATGGAATAATAATAATATGTTAATAATAAAAAAAACAAGGAAAAAGATGATAATTATCATTCTCTCTTTCCGAAAATCAAAGAAAGAAAAAGAAGAAAACCTTAAGCTATATTCGGCTAGCTTTAAGCAAGATTAAGGTAAGTTTTGACTTCGATTTTCGATAATTTTTACGTTTTTGTAATCGTTGCTTTGAAAGCTACAAAACCCATGTCTTAATTTTGTGTTTTGATGATGTATGTGAAATATGCCATTGATGATTTTACAAGCTTTGTGATGTTTGAGGATGATATATGAAAGATTTGAGCTAGATGAACATGTTATATTTTTGAAGTTTTGATGAATTTAGCTAAATAGGGCTAAAATGTGAAAATGTTATTTTAGAGGACTAATTTGTGAATTTTATGAAATATGTAGACTTGTATAGTCCCTAGGGAGGTTCGGCTATGCATATGTGTGAACAAATTGTGTATATTTGATGTTTTGAGTAAAATGGTCTAAATTGATAAAGTGTACAAATATGAGGGTTAAATTGTAAATAGTCCAAAATACATGTGTATGGATTGAATTGAATGGAATAGTGAATAAAAGGGTTAATTCTGAATATGTTTAGATCAAGAACTGAGGAAGACGGATTTAGATCGCGGGAAAGCGAAAGTTAACTAGTAGCCATTTTCATTCCAATAAACCGAATCTGAGGTAAGTCACTATGCAAATAAACTTATCTGTATTGATTTGAATATATGTATTCATATGTCTATCGATGAAAATGAATGAGTATGAGATGCTAAGTGCGTAAATTCTGAAATAAGTTCGATATAGTGATAAAGTCGAAAAGTCCCGTACGAACCTAGGAATAGATAGGATTAGCCATGTCATGGCATAGGTACCTGTTCTGTCTTATCATGTAAGACCACGTCCGGGATGTTGGCATTGATTTGAAATTTGTGTAAGACCTCATCTGGGACGTTGGCAACGATATGAATTATACATAAAAGACCTCGTCTGGGACGTAGGCATCGATATGAACTTTATGAGTAAGATCATGTTTGGGAAATCGGTATCATATTGACTCGTGTAAGACCACGTCTAGGACGTTGGCATCGTTATGATCTGTACGTGTAAGACCTTGTCTGGGACAGTTGCATCGATATACGAGTGCATGTAAGACCTCATCTAGGACGTTGGCATTGTACTACTATTCCGAGCTTTTTGAGTATCCTACTAGGTTCCTAAGGGTTCAACGGGCAAGTCTACAATACGAATGGTATATCCGAGCTATGATCAATAAGTGAGTGATTATCAATTTCAGGTACATTGAATGCACATTAAGTGTGTATAAAAGGTAAGTACCCATATGACTTTGATATGAAGAAGAGTATGATTGAAAATAAGAATGTGAATCTTAAAATGTTGATTGTGACAAATGTGGCCATAACTTTATGAACCAAGTTATATATGTGATAATTGTCAAGTGATCGAAATACATATGTGCTAATGTGTTTATTTGTATATGACTTACTAAGCTTTCAGAAAGCTTACTCTGTGTGTGTGTTTTCTATGTTTTATAGGTCATCGAAGCTACTGAAGGCTCGGGATTGTCAAGGATCGTCATCACACTACAAAAATTTATTTTGGTACCCTTTTGAAATGTATATGGCTAATTATGGCATGTATAGGCTAGATAAGTGTATATGTTTATGAAGTGAGCATGGCCATGTGTATTGGCAAGTTTTTGAGTTGATAAATGTTTGAATGAACTAGTTATGAAGCATATATTTAGTATGTTATGATGCATATGGATGGTTAAGTTTTGGTTAAGCAAATGGGTGATACATGTTTGAAATAATGTAGGATTTAGTTTGCAATTTGGTATGAATGGAATTGGTATTGAATCTACGGATGAAGTGAACAATTTGATATGTTTTGGTTGCCATATATGCATATTATGTTTTGGTATATATAGCTTGTAGGAAGACCCTAAGTAGGTGGCATATTGGCCTTGTAAAAGGGCCTATAATGTCACACAGTTGAGGCACACGGGCGTGCTTAAAATCGTGGGTAAATTGGCAGAATGTGGCTTAAATTGCACACGACCTCGACACGGGTGTGCTTAGTGGCTGTGTGATAAATGACAGGATGTGATCTAGTAGTACATGGCCTTAGCACACGGGCGTGCTTGGTAACCGTGTTGATTTTGGCAGAATACTACCACGGGGAGGTCGCACAGGGGTGTCATAAGCCTTGGGTGAGGCACGGCCTACCCCCACGGCCGTGTGTCCCCTGTATGTTAGAAAAGTTTCAAATTTTTATGAAATTATGTATGTGTTTCAATTTAGTCCCGACTTGGTTTATAAGCATGCTTAAGGTCTCGATGACCTAATCAAGGGACATTATGATTGATATTGATGAATGGTTGTACGATTAATTCAGTAAATATTTTTTATTTGTCTGGTAACACCTTTAACCCTAATCCGGTGATCGGACACGGGATAGGGGTGTTACATTTGGTTCGTATCAGAGCTACGATTTAGTCAATTCTCGGACTAACGTAGCGTGTCAGAGTCTAGCTATACATACCATATATTTGAACTGTGATAGTGTGATGAATCTTGACGTGTAAAATGTGATTTCTGTATAGCAATAGATCCCGAAAGAGTTGTAGCTGACGGCGTAGAAAGTAATGCGCCTGCTCCCACGCAAGGGACAGAGCCTTCTGATTCGAGACCGGCTACGAATGGTCATGAGGAAGAAGCTAAACAAGCTTTCTTCCAGATGATGAGTGAGTGATTCACTCAATTCATGAGAAATAACCCGATTGTTTCACAACACTCGCCCCCGGTTAATCCCCCTCAGACTACAATTGTACCACCGGTTGTGTATCCGAATATGTTAAATAAGCCTCCGGTTGACAAGATTTGTAAGTATGGTGCTGAATAATTCTGAGCTACTAATGTTGATGATGCTGAAAAAGCTAAGTTCTGGTTAAAAAACATGATCTGGGTATTTGATGAAATGTATCTGACTCTGGAAAAAAGTATTAAGTGTGTGGTATCATTGCTCCGAGATGCAGCTTATCAATGGTGGAAAACCTTAATTCCATTGTTCCGAGAGAATGAGTCACATGGGATTTCTTTCGATTGCGTTTAGGAAGAAATATATCGATGAGAGATTCGTTGATCGAAACGAAAGGAATTTTTGGAATTAAAAGCAGTAATGAATAAGCATCACATGAATATTAACGAGAGTTAGATGCGACTAAGTCAATATGCACGAGTGTATATATCTTCCAAAGCTATAATGTGCAAAAGATTCGAAGATGGTCTGAATGAAGATATTCGTTTGCTAGTTGGGATTTTAGAAATAAAAGAGTTCGTTACACTCGTTGATCGAGCATACAAAACTAAAGCACTTGGGAAAGATAAAAGAAAAGCTGAAACTGAAGCCCGAGATATGAGAAAGATATTTCAGAACAAATCATTTCAATCTACTTCGAAGAGATTTAGGGATGATCAAAGTCGTTCCAGGGATAACGCAAGACATTTGAACAAGACCCGAGATAGATTGCAAATGAGTTCCAAAATCCCATCAACTTCTGTGGCCAGTGTTGGTAATGTTCAATCTGAGAGACCTGAATGTAAACATTGCGGAAAAAGGTATCCAGGAAGCTACAGATTAAATGATAAAGCTTGCTTCAGATGTGGATCGCTTGATCATTTTATCCGAGATTGCCCTAAGCCTGTCGAACCAGAGATTGTTCAGAATTCAAGATCTGATAATGCACCTGCGAGAGGTCGATCATCAAAAAATGTAAAGAATATCAGTGGTAGTCAGAGAACTATGAGAGACAATGTTGTCCGATCCGAAGCTAGAGCACCTGTCAACGCGTATGCTATCCGAGCTCGTGAAGAAGCTTCGTCACCTGATGTTATAACGGTACTTTTACTCTTTATGATACTTCTGTGATAGCTTTAATAGACCCTGGTTCTACGCATTCGTACATATGCATGAATTTAGTATATGGTAAGACTTTGCCTGTAGAGTCTACTAAATTTGCTATACAAGTATCGAACCCCTTAGGTAAAAGTGTCATTGTTGACAAAGTATGCAAGAACTGTCCGTTAATGTTTCGAGATATCTATTTCCCTGCTGATCTGATGCTTTTGCCATTTAATGAATTTGATATTATTTTGGGAATGGATTGGTTGTTTATGCATGATGCCGTTGTGACTTGTAAAAGAAAATCTATTGATTTAAGAAGTCCGAATGATGAGATTATACGGATTGAGTCTAATGATTTAAATGGATTGCCTATTGTGATATCCGTTTTGAAAGCTCAGAGTTTTGTGAAAAAGGGGTATGAATCATATTTTGCTTATGTGATTGATTCAAAAGTATCCGAGAAGAAAGTCGAATCAGTACCCATTATTTGTGATTTTTTTGATGTGTTCCCTGAAGAGTTACTGGGTTTACCTTCGATTCGTGAAGTTAAATTTGGTATTGAATTGTTGCCTGGTACGACACCTATTTCGATAGCTCCGTATAGAATAGCACCAACAGAGTTGAAAGAGTTAAAGTCACAGCTACAAGAATTGATTGATAGAGGGTTTGCTAGACCGAGTTTTTTGCCTTAGGGTGCTTCTGTTCTGTTTGTGAGAAAGAAAGATGGCATGATGAGAATGTGTATCGATTACCGTCAGTTGAATAAGGTGACTATAAAGAACAAATATCCATTGCCCAGAATTGATGATTTGTTTGATCAGTTAAAAGGAGCTACTGTGTTTTCTAAAATTGATTTGAGATCGGGATATTACCAATTGAGAGTTAAAGAGTCAGATATTCTGAAAACTACTTTTAGAACGAGGTATGGGCATTATGAGTTTTTAGTTATGCCATTCAGACTAACCAATGCTCCTACTATTTTTATGGACTTGATGAATAGATTTTTTAGACCGTATCTGGATCAATTTGTTGTTGTGTTCATTGACGAAATTTTTATTTACTCACGTGATGAGAATGAGCATGCAGAACATTTGAAAATTGTGTTGCAAACTTTGAGAGAAAATCAATTGTACGCAAAATTCAGCAAATGTGAATTCTGGTTGAATGAGGTCAGTTTTCTAGGGCATATTATGTCAACACGGGATTCGTGTTGATCAGAGCAAGATTTACGCTATTACGAATTGGAAACCTCCGAAGAACGTGTCCGAAGTTCGTAGTTTTCTAGGTTTAGCTGGTTATTACCGCAGATTTGTTAAAGGCTTCTCGACTATAGCTACTCCGTTGACTAGATTACTTCAGAAAGATGTCAGATTTGAATGGTCGGATAAATGTCAGAAAAGTTTTGACTAGTTGAAAACTTTGTTAATGAAGCTCGGTGTTAGTACGACCAAAATCGGGTAAGAAATTTTTGTTTACAGTGATGCTTCGTTAAACAGCCTAGGATGTGTTTTGATGCAAAAAGGCAAAGTGGTAGCTTATGCTTGAGACAATTAAAGCCTCATGAAAAGAATTATCCGACACACAACCTTAAGCTAGCTGCGATTGTGTTTGCACTTAAAATTTGGCGTCATTATTTACGGTGAGAAATGTCATGTGTTTTCATATCATAAAAGTCTGAAATATCTAATGACTCAGAAAGATTTGAATCTGCGTCAAAGAAAATGGTTAGAACTGTTAAAAGATTACGAGCTTGTGATAGATTATCATTCGGGTAAAGCAAACGTGGTTGCTGATGCATTGAGTAGAAAGTCATTGTTTGCACTACGAGCTTTGAATACTAAGATTTGTCTGATGATAGTTCTATGATAACTGAATTGAGAGTGAAACCGCTATTTGTACAACAAATATGTGATGCTCAAAAGGTTGATAATGAATTGTTGTTGAAACGAGCTCAGTGTGAATTGAATTACGAATCAATTTTGAGTTGTTGATGATTGTTTGAGATTCGAGATCGAATCGTGTTCCAAGAAATTGAGTTGATTCGGTTGATTTTGGGTGAAGCACATAACGATCGTCTATCGCCCATCCGGTAGTACAAAGATGTATCATGATTTGAGGCAACATTATTGGTGATGCGGCATGAAGCGAGACATTTCGACTTTGTTTCAAAATGTTTAGTTTGTCAGCAAGTGAAAGCTGAGCATCAAGTTCCATCGGGATTCTTTGTTAGATTCGATTCTGGATGGAAATGGGATAGAGTAACAATGGATTTTGTTTCTGGATTGCCTCTGACTCTAAGAAAGAAAGATGCGATTTAGGTTGTAGTTGACCGACTGACGAAATCTACCCATTTTATTTCGATAAGATCTGACTACTCACTTGAAAGACTAGCTGAACTTTATATTTTCGAGATTGTGAGATTGCATGGGGTGCCATTATCTATTGTGTCAAACAAAGCTCCGAGATTTACATAGCGATTCTGGAAGAAATTGCAAGATGTTTTGGTTTCGAAATTGCATTTCAGTACAGCTTTTCATCCGCAAACAGATGGTCAATCCGAGTAGATCATTCAGATTCTAGAGGATATGTTAAGATTCTGTATATTAGAGTTTAATGGTTTGTGGGAATAATACCTACCGTTGATCAAATTTGCATATAATAATAGTTGTTAGTCGAGCATCAAAATGGCAGCATATGAAGCTTTGTGCGGACGTAAATGTTATACACCTTTATATTGGACTGAACTCAGTGAGAATAAGTTACACGGGTTCGATTTGATAAAAGATACCGAATAGAAAGTGAAACTGATTTAAGATTGTTTGAAAGTAGCATCGATCGTCAGAAGTCCTATGCAGACTTAAAACGAAAAGATATAAAATTTGAGATCGGCGACAAAGTATTTTTGAAAGTGTCCCTGTGGAAAAAAGTGCTCCGATTCGGACGTAAAGGTAAGTTAAGTCCGAGATTCATCGGATCGTATGAAATCATTGAACGTGTTGGGCTTGTTGCTTATAGATTGAAGTTACCCTCTGAATTAGAAAAGATTCACAATGTGTTTCACGTTTCAATGCTCTGTAGATATCGGTCTGATCCATTACATGTGATTGCCCCATCTGAAATTGAAATCCAATTCGATATGACATACGAAGAGGAACCGATCCGTATCTTAGCTCGTGAAGTGAAAGAGTTAAGAAACAAGAAAATTCCATTAGTGAAAGTATTATGGAATCGACACGGATTAGAAGAGGCTACGTGGGAGCCTGAAGATTCAATGAGACAGCAACATTCGAATCATTTAATCGGTAAGATTTTGGGGACGAAAATCCTAAGGGGAGAATTGTAATCCGGTTTATACCTAGTCGAATAGTGGTTTCGGGACCACAAATTCGAGTTAGTATAATATTTTAATATTATTTTCTGTGCCGTTGATATGTGAATTAGCATGTGGTAAATTTCTATAAGAGAATTTGTCAGTTTGTGTGTTTAATTTGACAAAAGGACTGAAATGCATTGAATGTGAAAGTTGCATGATATTTGTTAAGTATCAATGTGTTATGGCTTTTAAAAAGAGAAGGCCTTATGAGGCAATAAGACCACTATTTAGATAGTGGATGGATAAAGGTCAAGTATGCCCTTGTTATATATATGTCTTTTTTATTAAATGAAAGAGTACTTTAGTAAATGGAATAATAATAATAATATGTTAATAATAAAACAAACAAGGAAAAAGATAATAATTATCATCCTCTCTTGTCGAAAATCAAAGAAAGAAAAAGAAGAAAACCTTAAGCTATATTCGGCTAGCTTTAAGCAAGATTAAGGTAAGTTTTGACTTCGATTTTCGATAATTTTTACGTTTTTATAATCATTGCTTTAAAAGCTACAAAACCCATGTCTTAGTTTTGTGTTTTGATGATGTATGTGAAATATGCCATTGATGATTTTACAAGCTTTGTGATGTTTGAGGATGATATATGAAAGATTTGAGCTAGATGAACATGTTATGTTCTTGAAGTTTTGATGAATTTAGCTAAATAGGGCTAAAATGTGAAAATGTTATTTTGGAGGACTAATTTGTGAATTTTATGAAATATGTGGACTTATATAGTTCCTAGAGAGGTTCGGCTATGCATATGTGTGAACAAATTGTGTATATTTGATGTTTTGAGTAAAATGGACTAAATTGATAAAGTGTGCAAATATGAGGGTTAAATTGTAAATAGCCCAAAATACATGTGTATGGATTGAATTAAATGGAATAACTAATAAAAGGGTTAATTCTGAATATGTTTAGATCAAGAACCGAGGAAGACGGATTTAGATCGCGGGAAAGCGAAAGTTAACGAGTAGCCGTTTTCATTCCGATAAATCGAATATGAGGTAAGTCACTATGCAAATAAACTTATCTGTATTGATTTGAATATATGTATTCATATGTCTATCGATGAAAATGAATGAGTATGAGATGCTACATGCGTAAATTTCGAAATAAGTTCGATATAGTGATAAAGCCGAGAAGTCCCGTACGAACCTAGGAATAGATAGGATTAGCCATGTCATGACATAGGTACCTGTTCTGTCTTATCATGTAAGACCACATCCGGATGTTGGCGTTGATTTGAAATTTGTGTAAGACCTCGTTTGGGACGTAGGCATCAATATGAATTATACGTAAAAGACCTCGTCTAGGACGTAGGCATCGATATGAACTTTATGAGTAAGACCATGCCTGAGACATCGACATCATATTGACTCGTGTAAGACCACGTTTGGAACATTGGCATCGTTATGATTTGTATGTGTAAGACCCTGTCTGCGATAGTGGCATCGATATACGAGCGCATGTAAGACCTCGTCTAGGATGTTGACATTGTACTACTATTCTGAGCTTTCTGAGTATCCTACTAGGTTCCTAAGGGTTCAACGGGCAAGTCTACAATACGAATGGTATATCCGAGCTATGATTAATAAGTAAGTGATCATCCGTTTCAGGTACGTTGAATGCACATTAAGTGTGTATAAAAGGTAAGTACCCATATGACTTTGATATGAAGAAGAGTATATTGAAAATGAGAATGATAATCTTAAAATATTGAATGTGGAAAATGTGGCCATAAGTTTATGAACCAAGTTATATATGTGATAGTTGCAAAGTGATCGAAATACATATGTGCTAATGTGTTTATTTGTATGACTTATTAAGCTTTCAAAAAGCTTACTCTCTATGTGTGTTTTCTATGTTTTATAGGTCGTCGAAGCTACTGAAGGCTCGGGATTGTCAAGGATCGTCATCACACTACAAAAACTTATTTTGGTACCCTTTTGAAAATGTATATGGCTAATTATGGCATGTATAGGCTAGATAATTGTATATGTTTGTGGAGTGAGCATGGTCATGTGTATTGGCAAGTTTTTGAGTTGATAAATGTTTGAATGAATGAGTTATGAAGCATATATTTAGTATGTTATGATGCATATGGATGGTTAAGTTTTGGTTAAGCAAATGGGTGATACATGTTTGAAATGATGTAGGATTTAGTTTGCAATTTGGTATGAATGGAATTGGTATTGAATGTATGGATGAAGTGAACCATTTGATATGTTTTGGTTGCCATATATGTATACTATGTTTTGGTATATATAGCTTGTAGGAAGACCTTCAGTGGGTGGCATATTGGCCTTGTAAAAGGGCCTATAATGTCACACGGTTGAGGCACACAGGCGTGCCTAAGACAGTGGGTAAATTGGAAGAATGTGGCTTAAATTGCACATAGCCTCGACACGAGTGTACTTGGTGGTAGTGTGAGAAATGACAGTATGTGATATAGTAGTACACGGCCTTAGCACATGGGCGTGCTTGGTGACCGTGTTGATTTTGGCAGAATACTACCACGAGGAGGTCTCACGGGGGTGTCATGAAGCCGTGGGTGAGGCACGGCCTACCCCACGGCCGTGTGTCCTCTGTATGTTAGAAAAGTTTCAAATTTTTATGAAATTATGTATGTGTTTCAATTTAGTCCCGACTCGGTTTATAAGCATGCTTAAGGTCTCGATGACCTACTCAAGGGACATTATGATTGATATTGATGAATGGTTGTATGATTAATTCAGTAAATGTTTTTGATCTATCTGGTAACACCTTTAACCCTAATCCGGTGATCGAACACGGGATAGGGGTGTTACAAAGGAAGCCCGGAAGCATCTCGGAAGTAGATCCACTCCAAGATTGAAGAACTCCAGTCGAATTTCCTTCGAAGTTTTATTGGGTTTTTCATGTCTTATTGTTTTCTTTATTTTGAGATGTTTTCTTCTATGAGTATGAACTAAACTCCCTAAATACCTAGGGAGGATGAAACCTACGATGGATCTTATTAATTAATTGTCTGAATTACATGATAAATACTTGTTCTTGTTCTTAATTATGTGTTCTTAATCCTTACTTTAATATTTTCAGGACATTAATCCAAGTTTGATGTGCTTAATCAGTGGAGCATAAGTCTGTGCTTAAGAGTAGATTTAGCATAATTAAGTGGAGTTTATTGCAATCCTAGAAATAGGATGACAAAAATCTTTGAATTAGAGTCAAATCTAATAAGGGAATCCATAGATCGAGTTAATGCGACAATAGGGATTTTAATTAGAAAGATATTTCAATTAATTAACCTAGAGTCAGTTGTTCTTAGTCTCGAAAGAGATATTAACATAATTTAGGATTTCTACAGATCAAGACAAGTGAATAAATCGTTTAATTCAAAGTCAGAATAATAAGTGAAGTCTTGGTGAATTCTTCCTTTGGTATTGTCTTTATCATTGGTTTATTCGAATATTTCCTTCACTCTCTGTTGCGTTCATAGTTAATTAGTTAGTTTTAAATTAAAACAAATCCTCTTAATTGTTAGGCTAAATAATAGAAAGATAGTTATTACTAGTACTTTTAGTCCTTGTCGATACGATATTCTGGGCTCACCATAGCTATACAACTGTTCGATAAGTGCGCTTGCCTTCGTCGAATTATTAGTTAGTTTTGTGACCCATCAAGTTTTTGGCACCGTTGTTGGGGACTAAGATATTAGGAGCGCTTAATTTTTATTACTTAACCCATTTTTATTTTTATTGCAATTTATTTGTGTTTTTGTTTTAATTTACTAACTTTTCTTTCATTTGCTTCCGGCAGGTATTTTTAATTTATGACTAGAAGGAACCCGTCAGGACCATTGCTTTTTTATAGTGAGATTGAAAGTACCGCTAGTAGAAATCGCAGAGAAATAAGGCGAAGTCTACAATATATAGAGGAAGAGAAAGAGGACGACACCAATATTACCAAGGAGATGACTGATAATAATCCGCTACCTCCTGTGGTTGCCGCAAATCCGGTGAATCAGAATCATGCTCCTCGTACTATGTACGATTATGCTAAGCCTAATTAGACTAGGGCTGAATCGAGTATTGTGAGGCCTACTATTGCTGCAAATAACTTCAAGCTGAAGCCGAACACTATTCAGATGATCCCAACAATGTGTTCAGTTCGATGGTTTACAGGATGAGGATCCAAATACTCATTTAGCCAACTTCCTAGAATTTTGCGACACTTTCAAAATTAATGGCGTTTCTGATGATGCCATTCACATTCGGTTGTTTCCTTTTTCCTTAAAAAATAAAGCTAAACAGTGGTTGAACTCGTTACCACAAGGTTTCATCACTACTTGGGGAATAGATGACCAATAAATTTTTATTAAAATATTTTTTGTCGGCTAAAATGACAAAGTTAAGGAATGATATCTCTTCTTTTGTGCAGATGGATTTAGAAACTCTTTACGATGCATGGGAGAGGTATAAGGACTTATTGAGAAGGTGCCCTCACCATGGGTTACCTTTATGGCTATAGGTTTAAACTTTTTACAATGGTTTGAACCCCTCAACTAGGCAACTATTGATGCAGCTGTCGGTGGTACCCTAAATAATAAAACACTTGAGGAGGCTTATGAGTTCATAGAGGAGATGTCACTGAATAATTATCGGTGGCAAGTCATGAGAAAAAAATTGACAAAAGCCGCTGGTGTTTTCAACCTCAACGCGGTCACCATGTTATCAAACCAGGTAGAGCTCTTAAACAAGAAGATTGATGGTTTATGTGTTTCTACATAGGTACATTCGGTAATGCAATGTGACACAAATGAAGGAGGGATGAACACCACAGAATATCCATCCTACAACCCAAGCACAGAGAATGAACAAGTTCACTATATGGGTAACAATTCTAGACCTCAGAATAATCCCTATAGTAACACTTGCAATGCAGGTTGGAGGAACCATCCCAATTTCTCATGGGATGGTCAAGGAAATTAGAGACCACAACCCCTTCAAGGCTTTCAACAACAACCCTACCAACAGGAGAAGAAGCCAAACCTTGAGGAGACGCTAACAAAATTCATCTCGATTGTCAGAAACTTGTTTTCAAAACACCAAAACAACACCTAAAAATCAGCAAGCTTTGATTCAAGGGCTCGAGAACCAAATAGGTTAGCTTGCCAAGTTAATCTCAGAACAACCACAAGGTAGTTTGCCGAGTAACACTGAACTTAACCCAAGTGAGCAACTCCATGCCATCACTGTGCGCGACGAAGAAGAGTTAGTAGAACATAAACTAGAACTAAGGCAAGAACCTGTGGTAAGCGATGGTAAGGTTGATGTAAGCCAAAATAAGTAAGATTCAGTCTGTAAGGAATATAAACCTCATGTGCCATATCCAAATGCGACAAGGAAGGACCACACAAATGAACAATTCGGTAAATTCCTTAAACTGTTAAAAAGTTTCATAGTAACTTACCGTTTATTAAAGCTCTTTTGTAGATGCCCAATTCAGTCAAATTTTTAAAAAGCTTTTAGCAAACAAATAGACGTTAGATGATGCGTCACATGTGGAGCTCAATGCAGTCTGCTCAGACTTTTTACAGAATAAACTACCTAACAAATTAAAGGATCCAAGGAGTTTTACTATTCCTTGTTTAATTGGTAGTTTAGATATTAATAATGCATTGGCTAATTTAAGGGCAAGTATTAATGTCATGCCCTATAAAATGTTTCAGCAGCTAGGTCTTGGGAAACCTAAACAAACTAGAATGAGTATTCAACTAGCAGATAAAACTATTAGATTTCCTAGGGTTTTGTTGATGATGTGCTTGTAAAAATCGATAAATTTATATTCCCGGTTGACTTTGTTGTTCTAGACATGGATGAGGACAGTGACGCACCTTTAATATTAGGACGACCCTTTTTAGCAACTCTAGAACTATCATCAATGTTGGCACAGGTGAATTGATACTTCGTGTAGGTGATGACAAGATTAAATTTCAAGCTCGTGATTCTGTTAGAATATCTAGTGATCGAGATGATATTACGAGTTCTGTTAATGTGAGTAACGTTGGAGCTCAAACTTCTTTGTAGGAAATCCCTAAGAAGAAAGTGATGGAGGCACATTCTATCCTATGTGACAAAGCGAAGGCTTCAGATCGATGAACTAGAGGAATGGAGGACACATGGCAAGGAGAAACTGAGAATACACGAAGCAAAATCGAAGCAACTCCATGACGAGTTTAAGTATGGAACGAACCTCTTCAAGGTTGGGGACCAGGTACTTTTAGATGAAACCAACCCTCAAATAACCACTTCAGAGCTTAATCCAAATGGAGCGACTCCTTTTACGGTACTCAATGTCTTCCCATACGGAACAGTTGAGGTAACTCATTCTAATTTCGGTACTTTTAAGGTAAATACTATTCGACTCAAACCGTATGTTGATAATAGAATTGATAGCGAGAAAGAGGAGTCTCAACTCTGGGAACCACTGTAACCAAGTGAAAACAAGGTAAGTCGAGCTTAGACTCTAAACAAGTGCTTCTCAGGAGGCAACCCAAGCATTAACATGCCTAATTTACTAAATTATATTTTATGATATTTTTAAAATTAATTAAATAAAAAATGGTGTTTTAAAACCCACATGGCCTGGACACATGGGCGTGTCCTTGGCCATGTGGATCCTGAGACTTAGTTTTAAATTTTAAATAAATTGACAGAGGGCTATATGGCCTGGCAACATGGCCGTGTCACCCATACAGCCTGGACACACGGGCATTTCTTTGGCCGTGTGAAACCTGGAGCTTAAAATACCTAAAAGCCGCGAGACACAATATAGTCTACAACACAGTAATATAGTATACAGGCCATGTGCAACACTACATGGGCGTGGGAGATGTAACACCCAAACTGAGCCTAATTTTGTCAAAATTTTCAAATTTTAAAACAAGTCGAAAACGAGGTGAAAACTCCACGGGCAATATACATGAACCCTTTTGAAAACCATGTCTAAGGTCACTTGGTAAATTTTTGTTACCCGATGGTAACATCTTTTGAAACGTGAAATTTATTAAGTTTGAATTCTACATGGGCCATGGTAATATAACATGAGTAAAATAAAGCGAACAACTCACAAATTAAATGATGGGGCCAACCCATTGTGTGGTCAAAACCACCGATGACCATAGGTCACAAATAATCAAGTGTGGTCAAAACCCTTTGGTGGTACCAAACCACCGGGACTTAGTCGCAATTTATCAATCGGTGTGGTCAAAACCACTTGATGACCATAGGTCACAAATAATCTGATGGGGCCAGCCCATCTTGTGGTCAAAACCACTGGCGACAGTCCATAAGATCATCCCCCTCCTCTCATCAATCCCACCATCATCATGCCTTACATATCAATTATATATCATGTTTTTAGGCATGGCATTTAACAGCTTAACAGCATGTGATGGCATACAAATCATATATCAATAGATCACGTACAGGGGACTTACCCGGAATCCATGCTTAAGCCCACAAGCATATATCATAGATCACTACAATAATTATTAACAAAGCAACAATATGGCAAAGTCTACTAATAAAGTGTGTAAAGAGTTTACACACCTGTCACTACCGAAATCCCTAGATCCCGAAGATTCGATCTACGTCGCTAGATCTTGACCCTACATTCGGCCAATTATTAATGTTAATACCAAAGGCCTATTCAGCCATAACCAAATTCATACCAAAGGCTCTTTTGCGGACTTACCTTAAACGGATTTGATTTCCAAACAAATCCCGAAGCCTTAATTAGTCCCTAAATCCATGGCACACATTAGTTTCGGCATTTAACAATAAACTTGTAGCAAAAGGGCCCTTGGCCGAATGATGTATAAGCCCTACCATCACTTACCAAAACCGATTGCTAGAGGAATAGAGGGTTGGATTGAGTACATCAAAATCCCGGAGTACCTTATGGGAAATCGGTTCCTAAGAAGAGAAATAGTTAGCCACACCATCAAAGAAATGCGGATTTCGGCTAGCCATAACAAGAATAAAGATTAAACTTAGAGAGATCCCTTACCATACTTATTGAAAATCTGAGAAGACCTTAGTTAGGGAGGGAGAAGATTAACCAACACAAATGGAAGGGCTGGAATTTTGAGAAGAAAAAGGGGTATATTAACTAAGAAGAAACAAGAGAAGCTGGAATTTTTTGAACAATTTTGGCTATGAATCAAGGAAGAATTCGGCAGCAGCAGTTTGGAGAAGAAAAAGAAGAAATTTGCTGAATGATTTTCGGCACTCCCTTGTTTAAAAATGGATGGCCCTAGAGAGTCCCTATTTCGGCCAACACCTTCTTGTTGGTGATAAATTCCAGCCTTTAATTATCAAAAATTAAGCAAGGTTTATCTTACATCTTTATCTCCTAGCCACTCCTCATCAATTTAAAAGCAATTAAACTACTAATAACTCCCCTTCCAAATTGATTATGTGCAAAAATATTAAGCTTTATCTCATCAATTAAGAGTCCAACATGCAGCCATCACTCCCCTCTCCCATTCACGCCGGTTTCAAAAAAATAAAATAGTTGCTGCTACTTTGATTCGAACCTGGAACCTCACGCCCTAGCCCTCTCTTCCAACGCCCCTTGCCATCTTTCCCATTTGACTTTCATTTCATGAACCCTCTCCATTTAATTTTAAAGCCTTCTTCCTGGCCCTCCTTCTTTTAATGCCAAAAGCCCAAAAATAAAACACCTTCTTTGCGTCCCTCATGACTCGAACTCGAGTCCTTTTGCCAACACCCTTAAGTGGCGCCCCAAGCCACTCCACCCAATCCGACCTTCATGTCCATTCCTTACCCAAAAATTCTTTAAAGCCCTCTTTACTTTAACGTCCCAAAAAGTCTAAAATAAAACATTTTCCCCTTGTGACTCCCAAGACTCGAACCTTCTCCCTTAAACATCCTTAGACGCCACCTTCCTAGCACCTAAGTGGCGCATGGAACCACTTAGCCAATTAGTTTTTTGTGTCAAGTTCCTTTCGAAAATTTTCTTAACCCCTATCTCACCTAGCTCCCTTCTTTAAAACACTTAGAAAGAAATTTTTAGCCCTAAGTCCAATTAGCCCGGGGTCATGACTAGACCTCTAAATATATCAGGCAACAAACATACAAATCTCTCACGTACACACATATGGGAAAAATAAGTAAATTTCATACAACCCCTAATTTAGGGTGTTATAGTTCTACCCCCTTAAAAAGGATTTCGACCTCGAAATTACCTGGATCAGAAGAGTTGGAGGTATTGCTGCCGCATCACATCCTCGGGTTCCCATGTGGCCTCCTCCGTACCATGGTTTCGCCATAACACCTTTACCAAAGGCACTGACTTCCTACGTAGAACTTTGACATCTCGATCCAAGATTTGTACTGGCTCATTCTCGAAAGACAAGTCCGGGCTCACTTCAATTTCCTCAACTGACACAATGTGTGAAGGATCTGATCGATAGCGCCTCAGCATCAAAACATGAAAGACATCATGGATCTAGCTCAACTCTACCGGTAACTCAAGTTGGTAAGCTACCAGTCCCACACGTTTCAACACCGTGTACGGTCCGATGAATCTAGGGCTTAGCTTGCCCTTTCGGCCAAACCTTAGCACCTTCTTCCAAGGTGATACCTTCAAGAAGATCTTATCACCCACTGCATATTGAACCTCTCTGCGCTTAAGTTCATCGTAGGATTTCTGCCTGTCTGACGCCTCCTTAAGACGAGCCCGAATTACTTTAACCTTATCCTCATCTCGCAAATTAACTCCGGACCCAATGTCCGACGTTCTCTAATCATCCAACAGGTAGGAGTATGGCATTTCGACCATCTGACGCCTCATATGGTGCCATCCGAATACTCGCTTGATAACTATTATTGTAAGCGAACTCTGCCAAAGGTAGGTACTCCTCCCAACTGCCACGGAAATCCAAAACACAGCCCCTCAACATGTCTTCCAACACTTGGATCACCCTCTCAGATTGTCCATCAGACTGCGGATGAAAAGCCGTGCTGAAATTCAACCTCGTGCCTAACTCCTGATGTAAGGCCTTCCAAAATCTCAACGTGAACTGAGGATCCCGATCAGAGATAATGGACACCGGTACTCCATGTGACCGCACTAACTCAGCGATATACAACTTAGCTAGCCTTTGGAGTGAATAGTCAACCCTTACTGGTATGAAATGGGCCGACTTAGTCAACTGGTCTACTACCACCCAAACCGCATCTTTTTTACTGGGCGTAAGGGGAAGCCCACTCACGAAATCCATAGTAATCTCCTCCCATTTCCACTGTGGAATCCGTCTGCGTAATGACCCGATGGCAATTGATGCTCATTTTAACTTATCGGCATATCGGACACTTACCCACTAACTCGATTACTTCCGCTTAAGACCCGCCACCAAAATCGCTCCCTTAAATCGATACATCTTGCTTTCTTCCGGGTGCATAGCGTCGCACTACTATGAGCTTCTTTAAGAATTCGCTGCCTCAACTCATCATCCTTAGGCATGCACACTCTCCCCTGAAAGTACAACACTCCATCACCGCCCAAACTGAAACCTTCGGCCTCACCATTCTGTACTTGCAACCTCCGAGTACTCAAAGCTTCATCAGTCATCTGCCTTTCTTTAACCTCATTGATCCAAGACGGCCTCACTTGCAACTCCGCCAAAAGGCTCCCATCCTCATAAAGTCTTAGATGAGCAAACATTGCTCACAAATCCACTACCACCTTTCGGCTCAAAGTATCAGCTACCACGTTAGCCTTTCCCGGATGATATTCGATTGAGCAGTCGTAGTCCTTCAACAACTCAATCCACCTCTGCTGCCTCGAGTTCAAATCTTTACGAGTCGGGAGGTACCTCAGACTCTTATGATCTGTGTACACCACCAATTCTCCCCATACGGTGGTGCCTCCAAATCTTCAAGGCAAAAACCACAGAGCCAATTCCAAGTCATGTGTCGGGTAGTTACTTTCGTGAGGCCTCAACTGCCGTGACGCATAAGCGACCACCTTCCCTTCTTGCATCAACACACACCCTAAATCGGTATGTGATGCATCACAGTGCACCGTGAACTCCTTTCCGGCCTTAGGCTGAATTAAAACCGGTGCTTCTGTCAAAATCCTCTTCAGCTTATCAAAACTCTCTTGCTGCTTCTCAGCCCACACAAATGGAACTCCTTTTCTCAACAACTTAGTCAACGGCGCTGCAATCAAGGAGAAATTTTCCACAAATCTCCTGTAATATCCTGCCAACCCCAGAAAACTCTAGATTTCCATAACCGACTTTGGTGGCTTCCACTCCAACACCGCCTCAATCTTACGGAGATCCACTCTGATGCCCTCAGCTGAAACAACATGCCCTAGGAAAGTCACCTCCTTGAGCCAGAACTCACACTTGCTGAATTTGGCGTACAACTGTTTCTCCCTTAGAACTTGTAGAACCACATGAAGATGTGCGTCATGCTCCTCCTCAGACTTCGAGTACACTAAAATGTCATCTATGAAGACCACGACGAACTGATCCAGATAGGGTTGGAAAACTCGGTTCATCATGTCCATAAACGCGGCCGGTACATTTGTCAAACCAAAGGGCATTACCAGAAACTCGTAGTGGCTATACCGAGTACGAAATGCCGTCTTGTGGACATCAGGCTCCTTCACCTTAAGCTGATGGTACCTTGACCTAAGGTCAATCTTAGAAAACACCGATGCTCCTTTGAGTTGATCGAACAGATCGTCAATCCTGGGCAAAGGATACCGGTTCTTTATCGCCAACTTGTTCAGCTGCCGATAGTCTATACACATCTTCATCATCCCATCCTTCTTCTCAACAAACAGCACTGGAGCTCCCCACGGTGATACACTTGGTCGGATGAACCCTCTGTCCAACAATTCCTGAATCTACACCTTCAACTCTACCAATTCTTTCGGCGCCATCCGATACGGAGCTATAGATACGGGCGCAGTTTTGGGTAACAGATCTATCCCAAATTTAACCTCACGGTCTGGAGGTAGGCCCTGAAGTTCCTCTGGAAATACATCCACATAGTCACTTACCGTCCAACATCTCCCAAAGAACATCCTTAGCTTTCAAAGGCAGGCGTGAACCACATATGCTTCACAACCCTTCTTCACCATTCTTTCCGCCTTCAAAGCGAAACCAAGTTGGATAGGTAATCTCTCCTTTTACCTATCATCACCACCTCATCACCCTCCTCGGTTTTCAACACCATGCGCTTAGCCGCGCAATCCAGGCTAGCCTGATACTTAACTAGCCAATCCATCCCGAGGATTAAGTCAAACTCCCGAAACGGTAGTTCCATCAAGTCGACCAAGAACACGACCCCTTGGAGTTCTAGAGGTACGTCCTTATAAAGTTTACTTACTTCTATGGAGTGACCTAGGGGGCTCAATACAGTCATCTTCCTAGAAGTAAGCTCAGAGTCTAGATGCAGAGTTTCCACTACACTACTAGCTATGTATGAGTGGGTTGAGCCAATGTCTATCAAAGTATTATAGGGTACACCAAAGATAAAAAACGTACCAGTTATGACATCCGATGCATCGCCCTCCTCTTGATGCCTCGCAAAGCATAGACCAAACCAGTTGTCTAGCCTCGGTACCACCGTATTTCCCCTCGGTGCCCCGACCTCTGCCAAGACTATTACCTCCTCTTCTCGCACCACGCCCTCCGAGGTCATTGGTTATCCTTACATTAGGTGCGATCCCGACCCTCGAGATCTCGGTCTAGCTGCTTTCTTGACGGTCTCTAACTCGATGCTCTATAGACCCACATTGAAACATCCCCGATTACCATTCCAACACTCCCCCTTGTGAGACTTGCCACACCGAGCACACCGTGGCGGCCATTGAGTATTAGCGGCAGATGAGCCTAGCTTGATCCTAGCCCACCAAACCTTATCCTCTTCTGCTGATTACCCGAAAACTTTGAAGGTCCAGAGCTCCTCTTATTCCAATTTCGATCTTGGTTTCGTCTAACCGACTGTCTTACCCCTTCAGCAACCTTTGATTTCTCCACTAAGGCCGCGAACTCACGTTCCTGCTATGGAGCTATCATTATCCTCAGCTCATCCCTCAGACCATCTTCGAATCTAACACAACGTTCATGCTCGGTACCCACAATACCACGAGCATACCTACTCAACCGGAGGAACTCGGCCTCATACTCAGCCACCGTCTTATTACCTTAAACGAGGTTCAAGAAAGCCTTCCGCTGTGCATCCACGTAGCTAGTTCCGATATACTTCTTTTGAGAGGCATCCCTGAAGAATTCTCAGGTGAGATTTTCTGCCACCGTTCCATCCCTTACGGTGAGCCACCACTGATAAGACTCATCCCGAAGCAAAGAGATGATACCCTTCAACTTCTCCTCAACTGTGAAATCCAAATCACCCATAATCCTTTCAGTGGATTCCAACCAATACTCCGCCGCACTGGGTGCCACTCTAGAAACTCCTCTGAATACTTCTGCTTCGTTAGCCCCGAGTCGTTCAACCATAGATTCTGAGCTTACGCACCCCTTTGCCTCGATAACTCGTTCTAGTACCCGTGTCTGACTTGAGATCGACATTATTACCACCCGTCGATCTTGAAATTGGTTTTCTGCACGGCAGATCCAGCATCTCATTTCAGACCCATGTCCGGACCCTGCTGGCTCGGATAAGGCCATCCTACCCCTTCCACGGCCACGGGGCAGACGTCGACGACCTCTTGAACTCATTCTAACGATTGCATTTATCTGTTTAAGAATCTTATGTATTAGTACTTGTTTCACTAGATTATCCGCGAAGGAATTTTATGATAAGAGTTTAGGAGTGGTTCTTTCGCAATCATACATACACACAGTTTTCCATTCATCCATTCAAAGAGACGTTGTAGTTTCCATTGTATTGTTTTTCCACTACTGAGGGTATTTTCGTAATTAGTCCTCTGAGGGTATTTTTGTAATTTTTTGAAAATTAACATTCTAGGATGATTTTTTCAAGAAGTGTTTTGGAACTCTTAAATTCCTGGGGTAATTTGAAAAATTTTGAAATCAAAGGGTATTTGGTAATTTTAGACCATAAGGGTATTTGGTAATTTTTTCACGAATCGGGGTTATTTCAAAAGTTGTAAAACTTTGATGGTTCCTTTTAAGAATTTACTTTTCCAAAATAGTGATGTTGCAAAATTTTGAAATCGAGGTCATTTTATAGGTGCTTTGCACAAGGCCTTTGGTGCAGTGTGAAAACTCGGGCGTTGGGTTGATGAACCCTTTTGAAAACATTTGGGGTGACTTGGTAAATTTTTGTTACCCGATGGTAACGTTTGTAATATAACATGAGTAAAATAAAGCAATAAAATAAACATCCAACAATAATTAGCGGCCTTATTACAACCCAAAATAAAAGTCGACCACCAACCCATCGTGTGGTCAAAACCAATCGATGACCATAGGTCACAAATAATCAAGTGTGGTCAAAACCATCGGTGGTACCAAACCACCGGGACTTAGTCGCAATTTATCAATCGGTGTGGTCAAAACCATCATGACCATAGGTCACAAATAATCGATGGGGCCAACCCATCTTGTGGTCAAAACCACTGGCGGCGATCCATAAGATCATCCCCTCCTCTCACAAATCCCACCATCATCATGCTTTACATATCAATTATATATCATGTTTTTAGGCATGGCATTTAATAGCATGTGATGGCATACAAATCATATATCAATAGATCACGTCTGAGGACTTACCGGAATCCATGCTTAAGCCCACAAGAATATATCATAGATCACTACAATAATTATTAACAAAGCAACAATATGGCAAAGTCTACTAATAAAATGTGTAAAGAGTTTACACACACTCTGCTACGTCACTAGATCTTGACCCTACATTGACCAATTATTAGTGTTAATACCAAAGGCCTATTCTACCATAACCAAATTCATGTGAAAATGGCACACATTAGTTTGACATTTAACAATTAGAGGTTGGATTGAGTACATCAAAATCCTGAGTACCTTATGGGAAATTGGTTCCTAAGAAGAAAATAGTTAGCCACACCATCAAAGAATGCAGTTTCTTGCTAGCCATAACAAGAATAAAGATTAAACTTAGAGATCCTTATCACACTTATTGAAAATCGTGCACAAATATTATTTCGCCAACACCTTCTTGTTGGTGATAAATTCTAGCCTTTAATTATAAAAATTAAGCAAGGTTTATCTTACATCTTTATCTCTTTTCAATTTAAAAGTAATTAAACTACTAATAGCTCCCCTTCCACCGATTATATGCAAAAATATTAAGCTTTATCTCATCAATTAAGAGTCCAACATGCAGCCATCACTCCCCTCTCCCATTCACGCCAGTTTCAAAAAAATAAAACAGTTGCTGCTACTTTGATTCGAACCTGGAACCTCACGCCCCAGCCCTCTCTTCCAACACCCCTTGCCATCTTTCCCATTTGTCATGTCATGAACCCTCTCCATTTAATTTTAAAGCCTTCTTCCTGCCCTCCTTCTTTTAATGTGTCCCTCACTCGAACTCGAGTCCTTTTGCTAACACCCTTAAGTGTTGCCCAACACCCAGCCCTCTTTACTTTAACGTCCTCTAAAATAAAACATTTCCCCTTGTGACTCCCAAGACTGAACCTCATCCCATCCTTACGCCACCTTCCTACCCCAAACCCTAATTTATTTTTCTTATTTTGTCTTCTTTTCAAAAAAATTATCCCAAACACCTCTCACGCACACACGATGGGAAAAATAAGTAAATTTCATACAACCCCTAATTTAGATTTTTGCACACCTCTTTTTCGACCATCGATCCTTCATTCTTCCCTAACATTCCTTTCTCCCCCACCTAACATTCATTCATTCTTTCTCCCTAACATTCCTTCATTCTTTTTCGCGATTCACACCTCACCCTAACATTCCTTTCTCCCTTCCCCACGACCTCACAGTTTCGACGCTTAGGCAACCATTCTCCCCCTCCCCCTTGTCCCTTCCTCCCCATTCGCCCCTTCCTTTTCTCCAGCAACAGCCAACCATCCCAGCCCCGACCTCCAACACACCCCTCCCTCCGGCTACCACCAACAGTCTTTGGCATCCCTATTATTTTTATTTTATTTTATTTTTATCTTATTTCATCATTATTATTTATTTAGTTCTTTTCTTATTTATTTATTTTTATATTCTATTATTTGTTTAGCTCTTTGTTTCTTGATTATTTCATTTCTTTATTGTCTCTTTTTATTCGATTATTTATAGTTATCTTTCTTATTCTAGTTTTGCTTGTTATTGTGTTAAGATGATACTTATTCTTTAGTTGGATTGATTTTTCACTAATTTTATTAATATTGGTTAATTGTTCTTCACATTCCAAATTGATTATCTATGAATTGCTTTACGCTTTTTATTCTTCTTTGTTTTAGAATATTTAAATTTGCCTTCTAGTTGAGAATTAGTTAGTTAATCTATTTTTCCTTATTTTCACCAATTTAAATCATGATGACTTCATTTCTGGGTTTTGCATACTTGGATATTAATACACACTGTTTAGGCATAATTTCCTATTTAAGACTATTTAGACTTTTCTTTTATTTGCAAATTTGGTGATAATTTATTTATTGATGAACCCTTTTCCTTTTTCAGGTCCATAATGACAAACACTCGTGGCAAGACTAAAGTCACCATCCTGCGTCGAAAAAGTGGAAAGGTCCTGGCGCGACCTCCTCAAGCGCCTCCGCTAAGGTTCACCATCCTTATCTCAGATTTTCCGCGAACCCACAGAGGACTTATTTCATCTCCTTTGCATACGACCATTGGGTTTGGGCCGATGCATTAATTGGGTCACATTGGAGCAGGTCCACCTCGCTGATGAGGTTCGCACTTTCATCATCCAAGCCCCATGGGACCATTTCTTTAGTATCGTCGAGCCTACGTATATGGAGCTTACATTGGAGTTTTGCTCGACGTTTCACCTTTAGCGCGTCATGTCGGTCCATGATGAGCCAAGCACCATCACTTTTCACCTTGGTGGTTTGCTGTGTCATATGAGCGTCCTATAATTTGGTGCTACTTTGGGACTATACACAGAGGAGTTCATGAGCGCCGAGGACTTTTTTCAGCCCCATCGCCATATTCATCACTCGCCTTCGCTTTGTTGGACTGATCTCACAGGCTGCATGACAACCTATGACGCTAGTCGCTCGAATGCGACTTATCTCTCTCCAGCCCTACGGTATATTCACACCCTTTTAGCTCACAATTTGACAGGATAGAGAGAGAGCATCGGAGTCGTCACCACTCATGATGCTTATTTCCTATGGAGCATGGCACATGGCCATATATTTGATCTAGCGTACTTCATCGTTTTATCCTTCCGCCATCAAACTGACCACCATAGGAAGGGCCCCATTTGCCTAGGCCCATACGTGACTTGCCTTGCTCGACACTTCGGTCTCCTCGACACATTGGAGCAGTCCTCCACACTCACACTTGTCGGCCAGATGTCCCCTCAGGGTATTTCGACCATGCTACACATGAAGATGATCGAGCGACATCCTGGATTTGATCCTCCACAGTAGGGATGAGCAAAACTCGATTCGACTCGAAAAAATAAAAAAAATTGAATTTCAAATTAAACGAATCGAGTTATTGAGTTAATCGAGTTATTCGAGTCTACTTAAATATTTTTTGAATTTCAAGTTCGAATCGAGTTGACTTTTCGAATTCGAATATCAAACTATAATATTTTACATTTTTACCCCAAACTCCCAAACATTTTTACTTGTCCCTCAAAACTTTTACTCCTTCCCACTTCCCCCCAAAACTTTTACTCCCCTCCCATCCCAACCCCCAATCTAACCAAAATCCATTTCCCACCAAAATTTTACTCTTAAAACTTTTACTCCCTCCAACTTTTCCCCTAAAACTTTTACTCCATTCCCATCTCACCTTCCATCTACCCCAAACCCATCCCCCCTCCAATTTTTTTTAAATATTTTCCCTTCAAAATTTTACTCCCCCCTATTTACTTTCCCTTAAACTTTTATTCTCCAAAACTTTTTATTTTCCTCCTAAACTTTTACTTCTCACCCTTTACTCTCAAATAAAAAATCAAAATTATCCAAAAAAAAAAACACTAAACATAAATAGTAATAATTTTATTTATATCTACTATTTATATTATTAAATTAAATTTCATCATTTTATATCATTTATGTTATTGAATTGTTTAGTCATATTGAATATTTATATTAAAATTGAATTATTAATTATGCCATAAGATATTAGTGTTAAAATTTTATATTGGTATCGATTTCACATTTTATCTTTAAAATAGTTTTTATTAAAAATCACATTTTACATTTAATATATATTTTAATTCCAAAATACATAGTGACAAGAATCAAGATAATTGAAACAACAAAACAAGCAAAGAAGCTAACCCGTATATAAAATATTAATAAATAAATTATTTGGTGATGAAAGTTAATAAAAATTTGGTTAAGGTGGACAAATTTTATTACGATGGGTGACAATGGTTACAAGGACCCAAATTTATTTTTTAAAATTTAACTTGAACAAATATATTCGATTCGATTCGATTCGAATTCCATCTCACTCGACTCGATTCGAGAAAATTTCAAATCAAATTAGGATGATAAAATATGAATCGTCAACTCGATTAACTCAAAATTTTTTCATTTGATTCGATTCGATTCGATCGAACACTCACCCCTACTGCACAGTACCGTTGTCTCATTCTAATGATCAATATGATCCCGAAAACATCACTGATGATGTTCCTCTCTCTCACGAGGATCCACCTCATCCTCCACCTCCGAATCACCGACCTCCTTCTTCTGTTACTACTTTGACATACATATCCGAGCGTCTCACTCACTTCGAGCAGTAGTGCTTTTAGCCGTTCGACAGTCTCGAGGCTACATTGTAGCAGATCTTCCACAATCTCCATATTTCATCTTCGGCGCCGACGACTCATGACACGTCTGACGATGAGGACCTTTGAGTCCATTTATTTTATTTTATTTTATTTTTATCTTTATCTTTATTTTTCTTTTTATTTTTAGTCTATTTCCCTTTTATGTTTATTATCATCTTTTCAAATACTTGTCTTTTATCTTTTGAACTCTATTTTAGTTTTTATGATTGTTCCTAATCGAGTAATCCCTTAATCTTCTTCCACAGTTGTGTTTATTTTCTTAATCGTTGCTCAAAATCATGCACTTCACTCAGCTATATCAACAATTTCGCTTTCACTATTTCACGGATTTCATCCAAAAATTCAGGAAGTTTCAATTCTCTCCCTCTCTTATGATATTCTCATTATATTGTTATTACATATATTCATACATTGAGGACAATGTATATCTTAAGTTTGGGGAGGTTATTTATATGATTATTAGAAAATGCCTGAATTATGTATTGTATTCAAGTAATTTTCTTATATTACTATTAGAATGAATTTCTATTGACTTATGATTTTTATTGATATGTGTTAGATTAAGTCATTGGTAATTATGCATTGATTGTTTAAACTTTAAGACATTAGAGAATCAAGCATGATAAGCCTATTTTCAGAATTAAAATTTGTTATGTTGTTTTCCCTAAATTTAAATATTACCTTGAAGTTTGAAATTTGCAAGATTGACATCAAAAAACCATAATTTGTGTGAGATTTTAAGCCTTTTAGAGCATACATTTTTCTTGCTCACTTTATTATTGGTTATGAGTGTGATAATATTGATTTGTTATTCTAGAACTTGCTTCGATTATGCATGTCGAGACCACACCTTTGATTTGATATACTGAGATGATAAATGCACTTAGGTTTCAACCCACTTATTCCATTAAAAGCTTACATTCATAACTAACCCTTAGTGAACCCCTTTGAGCCTAATAAACCGTTTCTTGACTCACCCATTAATTTTAACTTAAAACTCATTTTTGATTCGTTGTCCCCATTTTATTGACTCCTTTTTGTCGAGATTTGATTTGGTTAGTTGCCTAGCTATGTTTTTTTTATTTCAGTTGTTAAATTCTTCCTTACTTTCGTAAAAAAAAAAAAAAGAAAAAGTGGAAATATATATATATATATATATTACTAGTCCTTTAAGTTTGAGCTTAAGTAATTAATTTTATTTTCTGAGAAGAAGCTCGTGATTTGCTTTAATTATTTCGATTGATGTACTTTTTTAGTATTAGTTCAATTTTTCTAGTAGGTAATTTATCAATTCGATCTCAATTCTAACCTTTTTTTTCATCCTTTATCCACACCTTTAACCCAAGCCCCATTACAACCCTTTAAAGACCTTTTGATTTGTGTATCATATCATTTTATAGTGGTAGAGATTTGATTTTCATGCAAGCCTATGGTAAAAACTTTTCATGTTTGACTTTTGAGTGCTTAATTTTTGAACCTTAAACACTTTGAGTGATTTGAGCGAATCTTTAGTGATGATGTTGAATCTTGTCGATTTTGAATTAAAGGTAATTATTTAGATAAGGGGAAACACCTATGTTTTCATGTTATAAAAATGTGTGACTTGGATTGTTTGAATCTTTAGTGCTCTCTTAGTTAAATTATCACTATATGATTATTTGTGAATTTTGATAAAACATTATTGATGAGAATTATGAATTGAGGAAGTTTAATTTTAATTATGAGTTGAGGATTTTGCTTGAGGACAAGCAAACGCTTAAGTGTGGTGATATTTGATAAACCAAAAAAGTAACACATTTTAATCCCATGCTTAGCGTATTTTTGGATGTGTTATTATACAATTTTGTGAATTCGGTGTTCCTAATCTTTTAAATTCATGTTTCTATACTTAGGAGAGCATAAAGAAGTGAAAGAAACGAAAAACGAGCCACCTTAAGGATCCACACGGCCAAGCTAGTACCACACGGGGCTGAACACATGCTCGTGTGAACCACACGGGCAAGACACACACCCGTGTGCCAGCCCGTGTCGATCGCGAGCCATGCAAATTTACACAAGGCCTGGGCATTCTCACACGGGCTGATCACACAGCTGTGTCCCTGTCGCACCCTGTTTCATTTTCACGCGAAAAAGCCAATTTCTAGGGTTTCTAAGAATTCTAAAGTCTATAAATACACACCAGAAGAATACCTAGGGGGAGACGTAGAGTAGAATGAAGAAATTACTCGAAGGAAGGCGTCGGAATCATCTCGGAAGCAGATCCACTCCAAGATTGAATATCTCTAGTTGAATTTCCTTCGAAGTTTTATTAGGTTTTTCATGTCTTGTTGTTTTCTTTATTTTGAGATGTTTTCCTCTATAAGTATGAACTAAACTCCCTAAATACCTAGGGAGGATGAAACCTACGATGGATCTTATTATTTAATTGTCCGAATTACATGATAAATACTTGTTCTTGTTCTTAATTATATGTTCTTAATCCTTGCCTTAATATTTTTAGGATATTAATCCAAGTTTGATGTGCTTAATCAGTGGAGCAAAAGTCCGTTCTTAAGAGTAGATCTAGCATACTTAAGCAGAGTTGATTGCAATCCTAGAAATAGGATGACAAAAATCTGTCGGGTTAGAGTCAAATCTAATAAAGGAATCCATAGATCGAGTTAATGCGACAATAGGGAAATTAATTAGAAAGAGATTTCAATTAATCAACCTAGAGTCAGTTGTTCTTAGTCTCGAAAGAGATATTAACATAATTTAGGGATTTCTACGGATCAAGATAAGTGAATAAATCGTTTAATTCAGAGTCAAAATAATAAGTGAAGTCTAGGTGGATTCTTCCTTGGGTATTGTCTTTATCATTAGTTTATTCGATTATTTCCTTCACTCTCTGTTGCGTTCATAGTTAATTAGTTAGTTTTAAATTAAAAACAAATCCTCTTAATTATTAGGCTAAATAGTAGAAAGATAGTTATTACTAATACTTTTAGTCCTTGTCGATACGATATTCCGGACTCACCATAGCTATACTACTGTTCGATAGGTGCGCTTGCCTTCGTCGAATTATTAGTTAGTTTTGAGACCATCAAACTACCACCTTTGTTTAGCCAAAAGTGCAACATTAAACTTCGTTAGTTTTCATAAACTCAGTCCCCCGCTCTCTTTCAAATTACATAACCTCTCCCATTAACACCAATAAATCTTGCGATTTGACTGTGATTTTTGCCACAAATAACATCAAACTATTGCTTCTATTTTCTCACAAAAAGAATTTGGCAATAAAAGACATGACATAACATGACATATGTGGGAATTGCCTGCAAAATTGATTTGATAAAAATTGTCTTACCCCCTTGCGATAATCATCGATTACACCAACCATTTATTTTACCTCAAATTTGATCTATAATAATTCGAAAAGCTAACTTTCTATTTCGACCCACTACCATAGGCAGGTCTAAATACTTCTGAGGATCCATAAAGCTTCTTATTTCTAACTACCTTTCTATTAATTTCCGATTTTCTTCACTAACATTCGAGCTAAAATAAACAAGGATTTATTAAAAGTAACCAGTTGCCCAGAACAACTCTCATATTCATTCAAGGCATTTTTACATTTATTGCCCCCTTTAAAGATGCATCCTAAAAAATTAATCTATCATCTACAAAAAAAAAGTGTGATACTATAGGTTTTAAGCGACTCACTTTCGCTCCCTTCGCCAAGCCTTTTTGACAAGCTAATCATAATAGAGCTGATAATTTCTTACTACGAAAAAGAAATAAGAATGGACTCAACAGATCACCTTGCTCAAGTCCTCTAGAAAGGGAGATTTGCCCTCTTTGTACACCATTCAGAACCACTGAGTACTTGACAAACTTTACACATCGCATTACCAACTTAACAATGCCTCACCAAAGCCCATCTTAAGTGCTACCTCCTCAACCAAGTGCCACTCCACTGTATCATATGCCTTCTTCATATCAAACTTCAACGCAAAGGATCCTTTCGTCCACCCTTTTTCTTCATGAAAGAATGCAATAATTTGAAAGCCATTATTACATTATTTGTAACCAACCTCACAGGTACAAATGCACTTTGCACCTCATCAATACAATGCGACACGGTCATTTGCATTCTATGAAAAATTGCATTGGAAATTATTTTAAAGAAGACATTACAATGGCTAACTGATCTAAAATGCGTCATATTAACAAGATTAAGTTACTTTGGAATAAGCACTATATCAGTAAAATTAATCTCTGCCAAAGACCCACTATTATTCAATATATCAATCCAATACTTACAGACATCTGTACCAATTATATGCCAAAATTTTTGGTAAAAAAGAGTTGACATCTTCCTCTGGTGCCTTCCTAGGGTACATACTACTGGACTATCGCCATTATCTCCTTCATAAATCTTGATCTCAAGAACTCATTCAAGCCATCAGTAACATGAATCAAAATACTTGAAAGGAGCCTCCTATTATCTCCTCTACCTTGTGAAGTGGACAACTTCAAAAAATACCGATAGGTAATTTTTCAATCCCTTCATCTCCAACCATTATCCAACCATCCTCATCCTCAAGTCGATCAATAGATTTTGCCTTTTTGCATTGAGAAGCAAACCTATAAAAAACATGTATTTTGATTACCATTTCTCAACCAATTGGCATTTGCGCGTTACTCTCAATACCTCTCTCCCTTATCAATCTCCAAATTTAATTACATCTTCGTGATGACTAATTCTTCTAGCACCTTATCAGTTAGAGACTTACTATTTAGTTCATCTAACCAATGTTGTAATTTACTCATGGTCATCCTCGAAAATCGCCTCACCTCATTTGCCCATCTCATTAACACAAAACCTTCCGAATCAATTCATAGCTATCAGACCTCCTCATCACATGACTCTTTGATAAACCGTAAAAGTAACATATTTTAGGCCCACATTTAGTATACTTTTGGATGATTTAGCCCTTGATTTATGTAAAATTCATGTTTATACTCAAGAAAGAACCCGAGGACAAAAGAATGAGAAACGGGCTTAAAACGGGCCAATTTGGGCCAAAGAGGAAATCGACACGGCCTGAACTTCAAGCCATACGGTCGTGTCTCGTCAAATTACTTCACACGGCCATGCCACGATTTACACGGTCGTTCCTTAATCAAGAGAATCAAGACACGGCTTGAAGTCCATTTACATGGGCGTGTACCATGGCCGTGCCCCTATAGTGAAAAAGAAGAATGTCACTCGGATTTGGATACTTTAAGGCAAAGAAACACATTCCAAAGCCTATTCAAATACCGAGTAGGAAGTATACTTGAATAAGGACACTTAGAGACCAAGTAAAACATTCCAAAAGTCTATATAAAAACTCTAAGTGTAACCTAAAAGGGGGCGGTCAGCTAGGCCAAGAAGTCGAGCCAGAAGGCTAGATTTGTGGGAATCACTCGAAGATAGCCAGTTAATCCATTTCAAGAAGCCGAAATTCTACTCAAGATGGCGGATTTCTCCATCAATTCCTTCAGGGAGTTTTAGGGATTTCTTATGTTTTGTTTCATCTTTTCTCTTGAGATGTTTTCTTTATTCATTATGAACTAAACCCTTGAGATACAGAAGGGATGAAACCTAGATGAATCTTGTTATTGTTTTACGAATTATATGATAAATACTTAGTTTGTTCTTAATTATGCATACTTAATCCAAATCTGATGTGCTTAGGTGGAGAAGGAATAGACCCTGCTTAAGAGTAGATCTAGCATAATTAAGCGGAGTTGATTGCATGCCTAGAGATAGGGTGACGAGATTTTACTGGATTAGGGTGAAACCTAATATGGGAGCCCATAGATCGATTTACTACTATTCTAAGGGGTTATTATTCGAGAAAGAGATTTTCATTAATTAACCTAGGGTTAGACGTTATTCGCCTCGAGGGAGGGTTTAATATACATTAGGGAGTCTTACGGATAAAACTAAGTGAATAAATCGTATGGTTCAGTGTCAAATAACAAATGAAGTCTAAGTGGATTCTTCCTGAAGGTATCATCATGATCAAGTGAGTTTCCCTTCAAGTTATTTTCCAATTCATTCTTTCTGTCTTTGCGTCTTTAGTTTAGTAGTCGTTAATTTAGATTAAAGCATCTTCACTTATTTTAGGCTAAATGACAAAAAAGAAAGTTAGTATTAGTAATATTAGTTCCTTTGGGTTCGACAATCCGGTCTTGCCTAAGCTATACTACTTTCGATAGGTATACTTGCCTTAAGTCGTTGTCAGAGTTAGTTTCCAGGTTCGATCATTCTCTTTATAAATTTTAAAACTCGACAAAACAACGATCAAGTTTTTGGCGCCGTTGCCGGGGAACTAAAATATTAAGAAAGCTTTATTTTTATTACTTTAGCCATTATTTTTATTTTCGCAAATTATTTTGTTAATTTTATTTCCTTCTTTTCCTAGCAGGTACCTCTAGTTTATGACTAGAAGGAACCCGACAGGACCTCTAATATACGATAGTGATATTGAAGCTACCTCTCGTAGGAATCACAGAGAAATTAGGTGAGCCCTAAATTGCACAGAAGAAGAGCGAGAAGGCAAATCCAATCCTACTGAAGGGATGGATGAGAATAATCCACCACAAGATGTGGGAGAAAACAATGCTCCTCGTACTATGTATGATTATGCTAAACCTTATTTAACAGGAGTTGAATCTAGCATTGTTAGGCCTGTTATAGCTGTTAATAATTTTGAATTAAAACCTAACACAATACAAATGATTCAACAATTTGTTCAATTTGATGGTTTGTAGGACGAAGACCCAAATACTCATATAGCCAATTTTTTAGAGTTCTGTGATACTTTCAAAATAAATGGTGTTTTTGATGATGCCATTTGTCTTTGGTTATTTCCCTTTTCATTAAAAAATAAAGCCAAACAGTGGTTATACTCGTTACCATAAGGGTCAATCACTACATGGGACCAAATGACCGAAAATTTTTTATTAAAATATTTCCCACCGGCCAAAATGGCCAAATTACGGAATGATATCTCTTCTTTTGTGCAGATGGATTTAGAAACATTATACGACGCATGGGAGAGATATAAGGATATCTTGAGAAGATGTCCACACCATGGTCTACCCTTGTGGCTACAAGTCCAAACTTTCTATAATGGTGCAAACCCCTTAATGAGGCAACTAATCGATTCAGCCGCCGGTGGAACCCTGAACAAAAAAAACTCCTGAAGTAGCCTACGAGTTCATTAAAGAGATGTCGCTGAATAACTATCAGTGGCAAGTTACAAGGACAAAACCGACAAAATCAGCCGAGTTTACAACCTCGACGTAGTAACCATGCTATCAAAACAGTTAGAGTTGATGAATAAAAAGCTTGATAGCTTGTGTTCTTCGCAGGTACATCCAGTCATGCAGTGCAACACAAGTGGAACTATGGCAAATCCTGAGTACCCACCCTACCAACCGGACGCAGAAAGTGAACAGATGAACTATATAGGTAATAATTTCATATCCAATAATAATCCTTATAGTAATAACTACAATCCAGGTTGGAGGAACCACCCAAATTTTTCATGGGGAGGCTAAGGAAATCAAAGACAACAACCTCCTCAAAATTTCCAAAATCAGCCATATCCACAAGAGAAGAAGCCAAACCTCGAAGAGATACTGACAAAATTCATGAAAAACATAGAAAATCGTTTCCAAGAAACTGAGAAAACAATTAAAAGCAACAAGAATCGAGTTAGAGAACTTACCAAGTCAGTCAAGGAAGCCACTAATGCGATTGAGCGACTCATAAAGCTAATGTCGAGCGATTGCAAGGGCGTCTACCAAGTAACAAGAGATTAACCCAAAGGAGCAAATTCAAGTCATCTCAGCTCATAACAGTAAGGGGTTAGATGAACCCAATCCAATACAAGAAAATAAGGTAGACGAGGTTAAGGTAGAGGTAACACAAGAAAAGCCAAAATCGGTAATCAAAGAGTACCAACCTCGCATACCTTATCCCGAAGCGATGAATAGAGATGATTCAGAGGAATAGTTCGGTAAGTTTCTTAAACTCTTAAAGAAATTACATATTAACTTACCTCTTCTTGAAGCTCTTTTTCAGATGCCAAACTCGAGGAAATTTTTAAAATAGCTCTTGACTAACAAGCGTAAATTAGACAAAGAGCACCACGTGGAATTGAACGCAGCATGCTCAGCAATGTTATAGAATAGACTACCATAAAAGCTAAAAAATCCAGGGAGTTTTACAATTTCATGTTTAATTGGTAGTTTAGCTATTGATAATGCATTAGCTGATTTAGGGGCAAGCATAAATGTCATGCCTTATACATTATTTAAACGACTAGGTCTAGGGAAGCCCAAACAAACTAGGATGAGTATACAATTAGCTGATAAAACTGTTAGAATTCCTAAGGGTATTATCGAAGATGTTCTCGTAAAAATCAATAAATTTGTTTTCCCAGTAGATTTTGTTGTCTTAGACATGGATGAGGATAATTCAATCCCCTTAATTTTAGGAAGACCTTTTCTAGCAACTGCCAAGACTAAAATTGATGTTGCCACAGGAGAACTCATACTTTGTGTAGGTGATGAATCAATCAGTCTTCAAGCTTTTGACTTGGCCAAGACAACAATCGATGAAGGTAAGAAAGTCGATACAGATAATAATCAAATTGTTCAACCTTTATCACAGGAAACACCACAAAGACACAACCCTGAGCCGACTCATAAATCCAAAATCGACAAAAAGAATCACACAAGGAGCAAGACCTTAGGGTCAACAATTTAGAAGAGCAGATGACACAAGTCAAAGAAGAACCAAAACCGCACGAAGTAAAACTAGAGGAACCTCTAAAAGAGCTCGTAGGAACATCAAACCACTACAAAATAGGAGACCAGGTACTGTTAGACAAAGCAGATCCACACATCATCACAACAGACCTAAAGGCAAAGGGAGAAACCCTTTTTAAGGTACACAATATCTTTCAACACGAAATATTCAAGGTAAGCAACCCAACATTCAACACTTTTGAGGTAAAAGCTTCTTGACTTCAACTTTGTCAAGAAAATAGAACTTTAAGCAAGAGGAAAGATATTCAAACCTTTAAACCTCCCTGATACAAGTACAAGGAAAAGTCTAGCTTAAGACTATAAATGAGCGCTTCTCGGGAGGCAACCCGAGCACTAACCCTACTTCTTTTTACATTTATTTTATTTTCTTTCTCTTTTTTCTTTGTAAACTAACCAAAAGTAAAGATTTCTAGGACACCTTTGCCTTACACGTGTAGTGTGCGTGATGATGTGGACCACCGAATCCCGTCTTGACATAGCAAAAGCCGTGCGAATCAAATCCCAACCACTTTTCGATGCCACAGATCCAACCACTCCCCCACGGGCACTGGTAAATCAGCACGGTCGTGCTCCACGACCGTGTGAAGCTACTGACTTACCCAACTGTGCCAACACACTGCCTTTTCAGGAATGGGCGTGGCTGATCGCTACAAAACAGTCTAGTTTAAATATTTATAAAAGAGTGATCGAACCTATAGATCGACTGTGACAATGATAGAGGCAAGCACACCTATCGAACAGTAGTGTAGCTCAAGAAAGAATATCTTATCGAACCCAAAGAACCTAAAAGTACTATTACTCACTTTCTTTCTATTATTTAGCCTAAAATATGGAATGATTGGTTTATTAAACTAAAAACAAATGAAAGCCTTAAACTCAAATGTAAAGACAAAAGAACAAAACTTCGGGAAAAGACTTTGAAGAAAATTCAATTGATAAAGACGATACCTTCGAAAAGAATCCACCTATGACTTCACTTACTATCTAGCTTCCAATTCACATGATTTCTTTTACTTAGCTTGATCCGTGAGACTCCCTAACCTATATTAAACCTTCTCTCGAAGCGAATAATGTCTAACTTTAGGTTAATTAGTGGAACTCTCGTTCTCTTATAATAACCCCCTAAGGAAGCAGTAAATCGATTAATGGACTCCCATATTAGGTTTCACCCTAATCCGGCAAAATTTTGTAACCCTATCTCTAGGCGCCCGATCAACTCCGCTTAATTATGCTAGATCTTCTCTTAGGCAGGGTCTATTCCTCCTCCACCTAAGCACATCAGATTAAATTGAGTAACATAATTAAGAATAAACTAAGTATTTATCATATAAACCGAAAGAATTAAATAATAAAATCCATCATAGGTTTCATCCCCTTCAAGTATCTGAGGGGTTTAGTTCATAATAAAATAGGAAAACATCTCGAGAGAAAAGATAAAACAAAACATAAGAAATCCTAAACCCCACGAAGGAATTAAAGAGAGATCCTCCTCGAAAGCGAACTCAAACTTCTTGAGATGGATCAATTGGCTATCTTGAGTAATTCCCTAAACGAGTAAAGCTCGCGAAAACTCGCTAAAACCTGCCACCCTTGAGTTATTTCCTTGAATTATTTATATAGATGTTTGGGATGCTTTACTTGGCTCCTAAGTACTCGTAATTCGGCTATAATTTATCCTAGGTGTTTGAGTGGACTTAGGATTGCGTTTCTTGGGCTCCAAGCATCCAATTTCGAGTGAAATTACTCTTTTCCGCGGTAAGGGCACGGCCTTGACATGCCCGTGTAACTCGTAGTCTAGCCCGTGTCTCCATCCTATCGATTTAGGCACGGCTATGACACGCCCATGCAATATATAGGTAGAGGCCGTGTCTTGATTCTGCCATTTTGGGAACGGCCGTGTAGAACACTAGGCATGCCCGTGTGTAGACTTTATCGATGAGAAAACAGCCGTGTGAATAGGGGTAAGGCCGTGGTCTAGATGACTATCGAGGCACGGCCGTGTGGCATGAAGTCTAGGCCGTGCTGACTTCTTGGGCCGGCTCACATTGGTTCATTTTAAGCCTGTTTTGCATTCTTTTTATCCTTGGGTGCTTTCCTGAGTATAAGACATGAAAAGAAAGGATTAAGAGCACATTTTTACATAAATTAAGGATAAATTCATCCAAAAGCATACTAAATGTGAGATTAAAATGTGTTACTTTTACAGTTTATCAAATACCCCCACACTTAAGCTTTTGCTTGTCCTCAAGCAAAATTCTCAACTTACAATTAAAACAAACTTTCCATAATTCATAATTCCTATCGATATTGTCTCATCATAATTCATAGATAATATATACATGGATGATTTAACTGGAAGTGCCCTAAAGTTTCAATTACGATAAGTCGTACCTTTATAGCCAGAAACTGTAGGTGTCTCCCCTTATCTAAATAATTACCTTTGATTCAAAACGCATTCACTCAAATCACTCAAAGTGTTTAAAGATCAAGAAAAAATGCTCAAAAGTCGAACCTAAAAAGTTAATCCCATAGGCTTGCCTAAAAATCAAATCTCCACCACTGTATATGAGATGATAAACAGATCAAAAGGTCTTTATTAGGGTTGTAACGGGGCTAGGGTTAAAGGTGTGGATAAAGGCTGAATTAGAAGGTTAGAATCGAGATTGAATTAACCAATTACCTAACTAGAAACAATGAACTAATATAATTACTTACATCGATTAAAAGCTAATAGGAATACTATAATACTTCAATACGAGCTCTTCTTCAACAATTGGAATTTAGATACATGAGCTCTAAACTTTTATTTTGATTTTTTTATTTGATTTTTTTCTTTTTTTTAAGAACAAACTAAAACATTACATCATAAATGATAAATGTAATTAGGGAACTAATATAATTCGGTAATTTAATCAAATCAAACCTCGATTATAGGAAAGTCAAAAGAATAGTGATAACAAATATAAAGGGATTTTGGGTTGATATTAGTGGGTGAGTCAATAAAAAGATTATTAGGTTTCAACGGGGTTCACTAGGGGTTAATTTGTGAAGGTAGGCTTTTTAGTGGAGTGAATGGGTTAAACCTAGGTGCCTTTATCATCTCAGTATATCAAATCATTAATGTGGTCTCGACATGTATAAACGAGGCAAGTTCTAGAATAACAGTTCAAAGTTGACATAGTCATAATCAATTAAAGTGAGCATGAAAAAGGATATATGCTCTATATAGCTCAAAATCTCACCAAAATTTATGGGTGTTTTTGACATCAATCCCTATAGATTTCAAATTTCAAAGTAGTAATCGATTTAGTTCGACGCCTATCAATTTTTATTTTGAAAATAGACTTATCATGCTTGATTCTCTAGTATTCTTCAAATGTAATCATCAATGCATAATTAACTATGACTTACTCTAAAACATCTCAATAAGAATCATAAGTCATTAGAAATTTCATCCTAATTAATAATATGAGAATAATTCTTAAGATCAAGAATAATTTGGGGTTTTGAGAATTATGCAAAAGTTAAACACTATTACCCCCATTACTTAATATGTACATTGCCTCAATGTACAAAGATGAATAATGAAATTTATGTGCCAAATCAAAAGATAAGTGGGAAACTAATACTCCCTAGAATCTGGATGATCCCGGGCGACTTTGGTGGCAGTGATGGTGTTTTTTATGGGCCTAGTGGAGTGGCTACCAAGAAGCAATTTGCTAGATGGAGAGATTGGGTAGCCTGTAAAGATATAGCCAAGAGATCTCGAAGGCTGTGGTGTGTGATTCCCTAGCAGTCTTTAGAACCTAAAACCAAGAAACTAATATAAAATAAATTACATTAAGCATAAAAGAAGTATAGATAAGGAAAATAAAGGAGACGAGAAAAGAAAAATAGAACTAAAAAGGTTTCAAAAACCCTTGGCGTGTCAATTAAGTGAAGCTGCTGGCATGAACTCATGTTGAGGTCTCCTCTGAGGAGACGATGCTTACTTTTCTTCAGCATGATCTTTGTGTCACTCAAGAGTCTTGGACCTTTTCTATGAGTAGGAAGAAAAATTTGAAAGAAAAGAGAAAGAAGGGATAAGAAAGAAGATAGGAAGAAGAGGAAGGGCTGTAGGAGTTTAAATAGGATTTTAAATCTGGCACGTTCCAACGCCCGTGTACCGAGGGTGTGTTGATTCACACGGCCGTATTGCACGACTGTGTTGTTAGGTGTGTTGTTCTTCCACGCCCGTTTTGTTAATTTGCATGCCCGTTCCTAAGAAGTCAGTATAGGAGCACGGTTGGAATGCACGGGCGTGGTCTACCGTGCTAAATAGGTCAGGATCTTAGCATGGTTGTGAGGCACGGCCGTGCTATTTTTGTCGGTGCCTATGCTGGGGGTGGTTGGATCCGTGATGTTGGAGTGGTTCGACTGACTTGCACGGCTCTGCTCTGTCAGTGTGGTGGTTTCGGTAGTCTATACGGCCACGGCCACGGCCTTGTGCAAGGCCGTGTGGCCTGGGAATATGCACTTTTGTGTTAGTTTCCAGCTAAATATTTAGGGAAGAAAGATGGAAAGAAAAGAAACTAAAAACAAATTTGAAAATAAATAGTGTTAATGTTTGGGTTGCCTCCTAAAAAGCGCTCGTTTATAGTCTTAAGCTAGACTGTTCTCATGTTTGAAAATTTTCAGGGAGGTTTAAAGGTTTGAATATCTTCCCTCATACTTGCGATTTTATTTTCATGACAAGATTGGAATTGAGAAGTATTTACCTCGAATTTGTCAAATTTTGGGTTACTTACCCTGACTGTGTTGTAGGGGAAGATTTCTCCTTTTGCCCTCGAGTCTATTGAAGTGTTGTGAAGACTGGTTTTGTCTAACAGCACCTGGTCTACTATTTTAAAGTGATGGATGTTCCTATGAGCTTATCTGGTGATTCTTTAGGTTTTACTTCGTGTGGATCTGGCTTTTCTTTGGTGTATATCTTTTGTTCTTCTAAATTGTTGATCGTATGCTTCTGTGTTGACTCAGTTTTGATGTTTCGTAATGTTTCCTGCGATGGAGGTTGAATAATTTGAATACCTATTGAAACGTCTTTCTTACCTTCATCTTCTGTGGTTCTAGTTGAGACGAGATCTTGAAGATTGACTGATTCATCTCTTACACGAAGTACGAGTTCTCCTGTGGCAACATCGATTTTAGTCTTAGCAGTAGCAAGAAAAGGTCCACCTAAACTTAAAGGGATTGAATTTTCCTCATCCATGTCTAAAACAACAAAATCTACTAGAAAAATAAATTTATTGATTTTGACTAAAACATCTTCAATAATGCCCCTAGGGATTTTGACAGTTTTATCAGCTAGTTGAATACTCATCCTAGTTTGTTTGGGCTTCCCTAGACCTAGTCGTTTAAACAGTGCATAAGGCATAACATTTTATACTTGCCCCTAAATCAGCTAATGCATTATCAATAGTCAAACTACTAATTAAGCATGGAACCGTAAAACTCCCTGGATCTTTTAATTTTTTTGGTAGCCTGTTCTGTAGCATAGCTGAACATGTTGCGTTTAATTCCACATGGTGCACTTCATCTATTTTGCGTTTGTTCGTCAAGAGCTTGCTTAAGAATCTTCTTGCATCAGGCATCTGAAAAAGAGCTTCAAGAAGAGGTAAGTTAATATGTAACTTTTTTAAGAGTTTTAGAAACTTACCAAATTATTCTTCTGAATCTTTTTTTTTCAATGCTTCGGGGTAAGGTATGCTCGGTTGGTATTCTTTGATTACCGACTTTACCTCGGTCTTATCCTTCTTTTCTTGTACTGATGTGGGTCTATCTACTTCTGTACCTTCTTGAGTTGCAACGGCTTGGATTTGTTCTTTTGGGTTTATTTCTGTGTTGCTTGGTAGACGTCCTTGTTGGCATTTAGAAATTAGCTTTGTGAGGTGTCCCACTGACCTAGTAAGTTCTCCAACTTGATTCTCAAGTCCTTTCATCGACTTCTGTTGTTCATCAAGGTTTGTATCACTCTTTTGAAGGCGGGATTCAGTGGCTGCCATAAATTTTGTCAGCATCTCTTCAAGGCTTGATTTTTTTCCTGTGGGTAGGGCTAATTTTGATAATTTGGAGGAGGTCACGCCTTTGAATTCCTTGATTTCCTTGTCCTCCCCATGAGAAATTTGGGTGGTTCCTCCAACCTGGGTTATAAGTATTACTATAAGGATTATTATTGGATCTGAAATTGTTACCTATATAGTTTGTCTGCTCATTTTCTGCTCCTAGTTGGTAGGGTGGGTACTCAGCATTCGCCACATTCCTGCTTGCTTCGCATTGCATTACTGGATGTACCTATGAAGAACATAAATTATCAAGCTTTTTATTCATTAACTCCACTGTGTTGTGACATTGTCCTTTGCATCTATGTTGAAAACTCCGACTGATTTTGTCGACTTTACCCTTGTAATTTGCCATTGATAAGTGTTCAATGACATCTCTTCAATAAAATCGTAGGCCGCTTCAGGAGTTTTGTTGTTCAGAGTTCCACCGTGATGAATCAATCATTTGCCTAGTTGAAGAATTCACACCATTGTAAAAAGTTCGGACTTGAAGCCACAAAGGTAATCCGTGGTGTGGGCATCTTCTTAGAGATCCTTGTATCTTTCCCATGCATTATATAATGTTTCAAGTCATTCGCGCAAAAAGAAGATATGTCATTCCTAAATTTGGCCGTTTTGGTGGTGGAAAATACTTTAAAAGAAATTTTTGGTCATTTGGTCCCGTGGTGATTGATCCTCGTGGTAGCAAGTTCAACCAACGCTTTGCTTTATTCCTTAATGAAAAAATTACCAAAGTACCCCGATTTGTGGAAATTACTAAAATACCTTCAGTTTATAAAATTACCATACTACCCTCAATTTTTACCAAAATATTCCTAATTTGCAGAAAATACCAAAAACCCCTATTTTGCAAAATGACGAGATACCCCTAATTTAAAAAATTACCAAAATACCCCTATAAGATAAATTACCAAAATACCCATATGAGATAAAATTACAAAAATACCCCTGGGTTGGAGGAGACGAAAATGATCAAAACGGTGAATGTGTATAGTAGATACTATTGAATGAATGTGATTCTCTGAGTTAGGGTAGGAGATTAGAACGAAAACACTGAAATGATCGAAAGAACTACTACTAAACTTCGTTGCATAAAATTTGTTCGTGGATAATTAGTGGAACATAAAACTAATGCATAAAATTTCTTAAATCAAATTAAATCACGATCATAGACATGAGTTCTAGGGGACGTGGTCGTAATGTGCGTGGGCGTGGTAGAGGCAGAATGACCTTGTCGAAACAAATTAGGTGCAGTCAAGGGTCCAAGAATGAGATGCCACCACCACCATTGTTGGTGTTGAGTATCGAGATCGACGAGGATGATGCGATCGCAGCAATCTTGCGAGTTCTTGAGAGGGTGGCTGGAGCAGGTGGAGGCATGGGAGCTCAGAAATCTGTACCTGAGCGACTCCGAGCCAATGGAGCTGAGGTATTCCGAGGTGTATCTGGTGTGGCACCCAATACAACTGAGTATTAGTTGGAGGCGGCGGAGCGAATCATAGATGATTTGGATCTGACTGCTGAGGAGAAACTAAAAGAGGTGGTGTCGCTTCTCCGGGATGAGTCATACCAGTGGTGGCTCACGGTTCGGGATAGTACTGCAGTGAATGATCTCACTTGAGAGTATTTTAAGGCGGCGTATCAGAAGAAGTATATTGGGATTAGCTATATTGATGCGCAGAGAAATGCGTTTTTGAGGCTAGTTCAGGGGAGTAAGTCCGTAGCAGAGTACGAGGCGAAATTCTTAAGGTTGAGCCGGTATGCTCGAGGTATCGTGGCTACGAAGCATGGATGATGTGTCGAGTTCGAGAACGGTGAGGATGACTGAGATTGCGATTGCTCCACAAAGAGGCGGGAGTTTACCGTGTTGGTAGAGAAGGCTAAGGTAGCGAAGGGTCAAAGAATCTGTGAGACGAAATTCAAATAGGAATAGACAAAAGAGAGGTTTTGGATCGTCGGGGTCATCCGGGAATGCTTAAAGGAGGCCTAAAGTTGATGGGCCGCGAGGTCAAGAGTTATTACTGAGGACAATCTGTACTTGTGCTCAGTGTGGAAAGATGCACCCGGGAGAATGTTGGAAAAGAACAGGGGGATGTTTTAAGTGTGGATTCAAAGAACACATGATTAAGGACTGTCCTGTGGAAACAGGTAGGAGCCGACTAGCAAGTCAGGGTGTTAATCAGACTGGAGAGGCGGACAGCAACCACCGTGGGGTCGTGGTCCGGTTGGCAGAGGTAATGGTTCTGGAAGAGGTCGGGGACACCGAGCAGAGGTGTTGGTAACACAGAGGCAAAGCAATGTGTCCGTGTATGCAGTTTGTCGGAGGGAGGATGGTGACGCACCAGACATCATAACCAGTACGTGCTTTATAGTGATAAGCCTTTCTTTGCTTTAATTGATGTTGGCTCGACCCACTCATATGTTGCATGTAGAGTAATCAAACACTAGGTGCGATATCCGAATGTCTATTAGGGAGATGATCAGAGTGAGCCCATCGAGTTAAGCGGTAGTGGTGAATAGGATATTCCGGAGTGTGCCTCTAGAGATTCAGGGAGTGGTATTTCCTGCCGACTTGGTGGAACTACCTTTTAGGGAATTTGATCTCATTCTAGGCATGGATTGGCTAGTGGAACATCGGGCTAAATTGGATTGTGCAGCTAAGCGAATGGAGTTGAGGACTCCGGAGGATAAGGAGATAATTATGATAAGAGAAAGAAGAAACTATTTGTCTAATATAGTCTCCACGTTGAAGACTGATAAGATGGTTTAAAAAGGGTGCAAGGCATTTCTGGCCTTCGTTAGTGCTTTGGACGCAAAAGAAGAGGGGGTTGGTGGAGTTAGAATAGTAAGAGAATTCGTGGATGTCTTTCTAGAGGAGCTGCCTGGGTTACCCCCGGACAGGGAGGTGGAGTTTGGAATTAATTTGCTGCCAGGTACAGTTCCTATGTCAATTGCTCCGTATAGGATGGCGCCAAAGGAGTTGGTAGAGCTTAAGGCTTAGATTCAAGAGTTGCTTGATCATGGGTTCATCCGAACCAGTGTGTCTCCATGGGGAGCACCAGTCCTATTCGTGAAAAAGAAGGACGGGACTATGCGCATCTGCATAGATTACCGGCAGTTGAATAAGCTGACCATCAAGAACAAGTATCCATTGCCAAGGATAGATGACTTGTTCGATAAGCTTAAGGGGGTTGCAGTATTTTCAAAGATAAATCTAAGGTCAGGGTATCATCAGCTCAAGGTGAAGGAAGCAAACATCCATAAGACAGTTTTTCGAACAAGATATGGGCATTATGAGTTCTTAGTAATGCCGTTCAGATTGATGAACGCCCCATCTGCGTTCATGGATATGATGAACCGGTTTTCCAACCCTACCGGATCGGTTAAATCGTTGTGTTCATAGAGGACATCCTAGTGTATTCAAGTCTAGGAAGAGCATGATGAGCATCTCCGGGTGGTATTGCAAGTGTTAAGGGAAAAGAAGCTATATGCCAAGTTCAGCAAGTGCGAATTTTGGCTAAAGGAAGTTACGTTCTTAGGGCATGTGGTGTCTGTGGAAGGAATAAGGGTGGATCTTTGGAAGATTGAGGCAGTATTAGATTGGAAACCACCTAAGTTTGTGGAAGAGGTTTGTAGTTTCTTGGGGTTAGTAGGCTACTATAGGAGATTTGTTGAAGGGTTCTCGTCAATGGCAGCACCTCTGACGAAGTTGTTGAGAAAGGAGGTACCTTTCATATGGGTGGATAAGCAGCATGAGAGTTTTGAGAAGCTTAAGAAAGTGTTGACAGAAGCTCCGATTTTGATTCAGCCAAAAGCAGGGAAAGATTTTGTGGTGTATTGTAATACTTCCCATACAGGATTGGGATGTATCCTAATGCAAGACGGGAAAGTGGTCGCTTATGCGTCTCGACAATTGAGGTCACATGAGGTTAACTATCCGACGCATGATCTGGAGTTGGCTGCGTTAGTATTCACTCTAAAAGTGTGGAGGCACTATTTGTATGGAGAAAGGTCGGTGATCTACACGGACCACAAGAGTCTGAAATATTTGTTGACTCAGAAAGAGCTGAATTTGAGACAGCGAAGGTGGGTGGAGTTGTTGAAAGACTACGACTGTTCCATAGAGTATCACTCGAGCAAGGCAAATGTGGTGGCAGATGCCTTAAGTCAAAAAGTGGTGTTGGATCTGAGGGCGATGTTTGCACATCTTAGCCTTTATGATGATGGAAGTTTGCTAGAAGAGTTGCAAGTGAAGCCGACATGGTTAAGTCAGGTGAGAGAAAAATAGTTGGTAGATGGGGAACTAAGTGCTAAGGCTGCGCAAGTGCGAATGGGAATTGGAAGACTATGGTGTAAATAACGATGGAGTCTTTGTGTTTTGGGGCAAGGTCTCAGATGCCAAAGGATGAGGAGTTAAGCGCGAAAATTCTTGAGAATCGCATAGTAGCCCTTATGCTATACATCCCGGAGGAAGTAAGTTATCTGAGGATCTACTGGATCGATTTTGGTGGCTTTGGTCTTAAGCGGAAGTTTCTGAGAATTTGTAGGAAGTGCTTAACGTGTCAGCAGGTTAAAGTTGAACACCAAGTACCGTCAGGATTGCTTCAGCCGATAAATATTTCGCAATGGAAGTGAGAGAGAATTACTATGGACTTCGTTAGTGGGCTTCTCCTTACGCCTACTAAGAAGGACTCGGTATGGGTAACAGTAGATCGGTTGACGAAGTCTGCACATTTTATACCAGTGCGGGTTGACTATTCTCTGTAGAGGTTAGCGAAGTTGTATGTGGCAAAAATTGTGAGGCTACACGGGGTGCTGGTGTCGATTATCTCGGATAGGGATCCGAGGTTTACGTCTCGATTTTGGAAAGCACTACATCAGGCATTGGGCACCAGGTTAGACTTCAGTACGGCATTTCATCCGCAGTGGACGGCAAGTCTGAGCGGGTAATTCAAGTGTTAGAGGACATGTTGAGGGGTTGCGTGATAGACTTCAGAGGAAGCTGGGAGGAGTTCTTGCCTTTAGCGGAGTTTGCATACAATAACAGCTATCAAGCAAGTATTCGGATGGCACCGTACGAAGCGCTGTATGGACTGAAGTGTCGCACTCCTACATGTTGGACAGAATTGGGGGAATGTCATGTTTTGGGTCCGGAGATTGTGGCGGAATTTGAAGAAAAGGTTAAGGTAATTCGGACACTGTTGAAGGAGGCATCTGATAGGAAAAAGTCATATGCAGATCTTAAGCGGAAGGAGGTAGAGTTTGCTGTGGGAGATCAAGTGTTTCTAAAAGTTTCGCCATGGAAGAAGGTGATGAGATTTGGTCGCAAGGGAAAGTTGAGTCCCAGGTTTATAGGACCTTATCGGGTTTTGAAGCGGGTTGGACCAGTAGCATATCAGTTAGAGTTGCCTTTGATATTGAAGCAGATGCACGATGTGTTTCATGTTTCGATGCTACGTCGTTATCGATCGGATCCATCTCATGTGATGCTAGTTGAAAAGGTGGAGCTGAGACCAGATCTGCCCTATGAGGAGGAGCCGATTCGGATTCTGGAGCGGGATGTGAAGGTGTTACGGAGGAAATTAGTTCCTCTAGTCAAAGTGTTATGGCGTAACCATGGATCGGAGGAAGCTTCGTGGGAGCCAGAGGAAACAATGCAACAACAATACCCTCACTTATTTTAGCCAGGTAATTTTGAGGTAGAAATTATTTTAAGGAGGGTAGAACTGTAATATCCGGGATTTAGGGGTCATGCATTTTCACTTAAATGTATGTGGTAGCATGCTTGTGTGTGATTTGAATGTGTTTTGGGGGCTTCGGGAACCTTAGAATGTAGGTAGAAGCCTTAGAAAAATATTTGATTTTAAGCCTAAAAAGGGAACTAAGGGAGCTAGGCCTTAAGAAGTTTAGTGTGGCTTAGGACACAAGAACTGAGCTGGTAAAGTGGCAAGGGAGGCGCCACTTAGAGCACAGAGTAGTGACGCCACAGGGAGTGTGAAGGGGCCTAGGTTTGAGCAATGCAGGTGGCGTTTTGGAGCTTTTATTTTTTGGCAAGGAGGTGAAGTGGTGGACGGCACAAAGACTCTGAAGGGATGAAGTGTAGATTGGATCAAATAGCTCAAAATTTCAGCTAAGTAGGAGGAAAAGAGGGGATTTGGATGAGTGAAGAAGAGTTGGCCAGCTAAGGGACTTTGGAGGAGGCATATTCGGTCATGATTAGGGGAGCTAAGTGCCAAAATTGCTTAATCTTTTTACTCATCTTTAGACTGAAACTCTCTTCTCTTCTCTTCTCTTCTCTTCTCTTTTGTTTGAAAGCCTAAACCTACCCTCTCAGTCCTACTAAAACTGAAACCATACAAGACTTTAACCCTTTCTCTTCTTCTTTGCACGTATTCCTCCATTTTCAAAAGTCGAAAGAACCTTTTTCATTTGCTGAGATCATAGCCGAAACACCATAAACCCTCAACCCTTTCTTTTATTTTCATTTGCCTAGAAGTTTAATAACCCTCTTATTTCCTTGAGTGTTGGCGAATCATGGGACTCTATTCCATCGGATCTACTAGTTGGTAAGGGTTCTTCTATTTCAATTTCTCTTCTTTTCCCTTTGATTAGCCGAAATCAAGGACACTAATCCCTATATCTTTTTGGCCGAAACCATGAAGGGGGATTTTGGGATCCATTTGTAGCCGACGGCAGAAGAAGATCTTTCGAGATTTGAGATCCAAGGTAAGCAGAATGTAATATTCGGCCAAAGGCCATATTATTTTAAGGATGGACGATTCTAACTATGGTTTTTAGGGGGGAGTTCGACAGTGATAAAAGAGGAGTCTTGGGATTCAGATCTATTCCGGTAAGGGTTCTAGTGTTTTAGATCTGTCTCTCATTCGTTCAAAAGCCGAAGGCTAATTATTTTTGTGTGCTAGTGCTTAGCCGATTGCAAGGGAGGGCATCACGTAGCTTCGGGATTTGGTTGGACACCAAATCGGCATTAAGGTAATGTGTTATCTTCATGCGACATATCCTTCGGGATTTCTTGTTGAGCCGAATAGCTTTTGGTTACTAACAAAGGGTTGGCCGATTGTAGGAAGGGGAAAGGCAAACGTTTCGGGATCTCATTAGTTTTGCGTAGTTTTAGGATTTCGCTTAGATCTACGAATAGTCAGGTGTGTAACCCTACATTAATTCCCGATAGATTAATGGTAGCAATATTAAACATGTGATTATGAAAATACGAGTTACATGGCTAAGGGTACCATTCAATGGTAGCAGTGCATTCGTGCATCGTTACCCTAACTCTCGATTAATAATGTTATAAACATTGATATGGAATATGTGTGATTTCGTTATGACTTTGGGGTAAGGTATATTGCATGATATCTGAATAATATGTATGTTGCATGGGCATATGGGTGATAATGATAAAGGGGAAGTGTTCCGGTGGTTTTTACCACATTATCCGGTGACTTATCTCACATATTATGAATCCGGTGACTCTGTCACATTATCTGGTGGCTATGCCACAAATATAAGGGCGATGTGCAGTTGACTGCAGTGACTACCTTCGATGGTGTGTAGCGGATGGAGGGTCGATTTAGTAATCCCCACGGTGTGATTGGCAGGTACGGGTGGTGTGTAGAGGTTGGATATCTAGGTGGGTTTTGGGTTGCATCATTGCTTATAATTGTTTATATGTGACTTAAAATGCCTTAATTGATTGGGAGTCTGTGTTGGTTGTTACACACTGAGTTTGTTGACTCACCCTTCGTGGGCTAACCTTTTGCAAGTGATACTCAGTGAAATGGACCGGGTCGGCAGGGACTTAGTGGTGGCCATGCTCAGCTCAGCATTTTTGGGTTTTCTTATGATTTAACTTATCACGTTTTCTTATTATGTTTCGGGATTTATTTCGGGTTTTTGTTTTTGTTGTAATAAGGCCATTACTATTTAACTATTTTATGCATGCATTTTAATTTTTATTCTGATACGATCAACATTAAACAAATGGTTAAACAATTTTTCATAGAACAACTTCAAATGTTTTGACACCTAAACACCTACAATTTTCAACTTATTGATAAGCTCTAAAATTTGGCATTTCTTTCAACTTGAAATTTTTGAAACATGAAAATAACGTTTTAATGAAAAACAAACTTTAATAACAACACGGTTTTCAACTTGATCATAACATAAATCTATTTTCTTCAAAACCACCAATTTCTCTAAGATGACAAAATGAGATTTAGCTATGTTTTACTCAAGAAGCATGCCAGATCCGGTGGGGTTTATGGGTCGGGTTTGGGGTGTTTCAAGGAAAGAAATCATGAAAAATGGGAAAGTAAGGGGGACAAGTGGTATTTTTCAAGGAAGATGTTATAGAAAGTATGGGTGGCAAATTGCTGACCCTTATTGCTATGAATATGGACGGTTTTTGGGGCTAAGGGGGTGATGGCCGAATTTTGTTAGTGTTTAGTAAGGCTTTAGTGCTAGTTTTGGTCAATTCCATTAGCATCAAGTGTGCCTTTTTCTCCAAAATTCTTTTCTCCTAGCCGAATTTGGTCTTTAGTAATTGGTAAAAGTTTTGGTTTTGTTCTTTTTTATGCCAAAACTCATTTGTGCAACATTGGTGCTATTTTATTTCTTCTCTCTAAATTTTCCTTCTTGCCGATTCTTCAAACTATTGGTGAACCTTCTCATCTTTTCTTTCTTTTGTGGCCGAATGTACCCAAATCTATGAGAACAAAGTTTGTTCACTCATTACCTTTTTGAAAACCGAAACTAGTGAACACCCATCTTCTCTTTTTCTTTTCTTGTAATCATCCTTTCAACCCTTCTTCCATATCTTGAAAGTAAAGCTTCATTTTGAATCAAATCCTTCTCTTTTATTCATAGCCGAATATCAACTTATATTTTTCCCTATGACCAAATCTTTATTTCTTCTTTATCCTTTTTCTCATCCATATTAGCACTCATTTCTTGATTAATCGATAAGTGTTCGTTCAACTATTAATCTTCTTTCTTGTAATGTCGAATCTATATGTTGGTTTGGGATAGTCATTTTGACCGAGACCATCACCTTACTTTCTCTCATTCAAGATCATTTTCATCTCCGTAGTGATATAGTGGAAGGCCGAAACCTTGATTCTTCCGAAGTCATCGTATTATCACTAGAAATCGATCCTAAAATCTTTAAGGTAAGAGTTCTTCAAGGATTCTATAATCATTCTTTATTTGTTAATATGTTATCGGAATGGTGATGATTAACCGATATTTATTATAGGGACTTTATCGCTCGATCTATCATCTTGAGATTATACGGATTTTTGTGGTAAGCCGACCTAGTCCTTAAATCAATCGTTTATATCAACGTAATATTAGTTGTGACTAATATTTGATTTCAATGGAGTCAAGCAATACCGAATCGAAAAAGGTGCGGATTAGCGATCCCTACTCCTAAATTCAAGCGAAGGGCGGTATTGGTGATTCGGGATTTTCCACCAGGTTATGGGCCGTCAACCGTGGAAAACCGACAAATCGTAGTCGTTCACGATTCCAAAAGTAAAATTTTAGATCGTTTGTTTTAAAGTAGATTTATTAAACCGCGTATGTTGATTAATCAAGCATTATAAAATTTTAGGTGTCAACGTTCGAGAAAGTGTAGTGCTTACCGTAATCAGGTGTGTATTCTCACACCGTATTCCGTGGGTTAAAGACTATTATCGTATTGGTAGTGAATCGCTTGATTAAGTCGTATCTTGGTGAAATCGAAAAAGATTGGCTTAGATCTCATTATTTGATAAAATTGATAAAATCGATATATTTTGCTATGTGGGCCAAATCGATATATTTTGCCAAATCGATATATTTTGCTATGTGGGCCAAATCGATATATTTTGCTATGTAGGCCAAATCGATATATTTTGTTATGTGGGCCAAATCGATATAATTGTTAAATGGGCCGATTGATATGTGGGTCAATTGATAAAATTGCTATATGGGCCAATCTGAAAATTTGCGAAATGGGCCAAGATGATTCTCTGCTCAATGGGCCAACTTGATAAATTGTTATAATGGGCCATAATTTTTGTAATAAATATACGAATAAATTGTTGTGATTCGTTATGCATTATATACATGAATTGCATGGGGTGGGATAATGATGATTGGAGGAAGCTATTTGGTGGCTCTACCACATATTTGGTGACTCTGTCACAATCTGTCTGGTGGCTATGCCACATAAATTCTGTTATTCTGGTGGCTTGACCACAACTAAATTTGCTATAAATGGCTTAATGCCTGCGATTGGTGTGTTGGCGGGGTGGGTTGACTAAAGATCCCCACAGGTGTGTTGGTTGGTACGGGTGGTGTGTAGCGGATGGATTACTAGGCTTGGTTTGGGAATTGCATTTCATATACATGTTATATTTTGATATATTATTGTTATTGTGAATGGGCTTAGGCCCAAATAATTGCTTAATGAGATTTTAGCCTAGTGGACAGTGGTAAGTGGGTTACACGCTGAGTTATAATAACTCACACCCATTTTTCCTTATCTTTTTCAGGTAATAATCAGTGATGGAGACTTGGGCCGTGGATGACTCGGTGGAGGTCATACTACAAAAACGATTTAATTTGGAAATTTGGGTTTCTTTAGTATTTTTAATTACTTTGCTATTTGAGTTAAGGTTGTAATAAGGCCTTTGGATTTAGTTTTGTTTTGTTTATTGTTTGACGAATTTATAATTTGCTCTAAGTATTTCAAATGGAAATTTTCTAAAATCTTAAATAAACATTTTCTTAAAATGATTAAATAAAAAGGGTTTCATAGTAACCTTTTATAAACATATTTTTAACTCAAAATTTCTCTTAATTTTTTATCAATGCATTTCGGAAATTATTTTCATATTTTTTTCTCAAACCATTAACATTATTTTTAAAGCTACGACTTATAAGATTTTCATATCTCAAATTTATTAAATTATCAATCGATCTTTTATTCAATAATATTTTTAAAGGGAATCGTTTTAATTGATCTATTAATGAAAAATGACTTAGTAGTATTTTTCTCATGTGACATGTCAGATCTGGCCTTAACGCATAGGCTGGGTTTGGGATGTTACAACTACTCACATCAATTCCTTCCACAAAACTCCAACTCTTCCGAACTTTCTCTATCCTTGAACTCTGTAACTTAGTTTCCATGAAGAAAGCCATCTCGGGATTAGTCTCCCTTAGCACGTGCCGAAGGCGACGAATAGTCCGAGGGTTCCCTATCCCTCGGGCATTCCAACTTAATAGTTTCATTGCATCTGGTTGCCCTGCCTCGTAAACCCAGCCGATATCTTAGAAATATGAACTACGAGGTCATTTCTTTCCTTCCCCAACCTCCATCGGACAATCCTCCTCCACCAGATCACTATTCGAATCTATGTTTTCCTCCCCTCTGAGATCACTTGTTTTCTTTCCTCCCATATTTAATCCTAATTTTGCATTAACTTTTCTAAAATCAACATTTCTGAAAAGACCCTATATATTCATTTACTGACACTCCTCCTTCTTCTTACCAAACGCCTTTCTCGAATCATTAAGTCGTGGACCTTCCCCCTCTTCATGTAACCAACTTGATGCTACCATTGTTCATTTTGCAATTGCCTTAATTAAAAGATCCCATTCAAACACCATTTCTTTTTTTTTTTCGTGAACAATCCTCTCTAGGAAAAATCTCTTCGAATGCCCCAACCGTTCACACAGGAAACAAAACACTAATAATCTTTCATATTGGAATCGAGCATATATGCAGTTTTTGTTACCAAAAACAATCTTCTTTCTTCTCTTCAGCATATTCCTCACATCAATTTGTACCCTAATTCTCATGTAGCTTCGATAGCCCATACTTATGGATTTAACGTTATAATCTAAAAATTACCCATGAAAATCACCAAACTATTTTGCCATCACCTCAGACCTTAAACCCATCAAAAATCATGAACCTAGATCCAAATCCACCCAAAACAACGGTACAAACAACGGATCTTCCCCTACCTTTAATTTGTGGGAAATCAACAAATGATTATTAAACGTCCAAGGGCTTCCTTCCAAAAACCTATCCATTTCAATCTCAAAATAGAGCTTGAAAAAAAAAACTAATTTCCCCTCAAATTTCTAATCGTCACTCCCCAAGAGGATGCCATAAATTAGCTAGGGTGGTACGCACAGCCTGGAATTGCACAACACGTGTAGTTAGGAAACTGCCCACTACACTCAAATTTCCCCCTCCTCCTCCGATCCCTCTTCCACATCGATCTCCCAAGTCTCATCTTCTATTAGAAATAGACAATGTCACCATCTCTTCCTCTATTTCACTGCTTCCATCTCCAATCCTATCCTTGCACCCTTCGTTGCTCAAAGGAACCGCTAAACAAAGAAACCCACTTTGACAAAAATTATACTATTAAATGTTAGATTTGTAAAATAAATCTGAAATAAAACTTAATAAACCAATATCTATCATGTCAAATAATCAAGAATAAATGAAGAATAAAACTAAATGCGGAAGCGTACCTGAATCCATCAATTCCTTGCAGTTTTACCGAATTTTGGGGATTTGATATTCCAAATTAGCACACAAGAAAGTTAAAGAATATATGCTCTCTATTTCCTAATGATGGGATATTAGAAAAGATATCTTGTGTATAATTTGGGGACCATAACCCTAATATCTATAACCTTGGCATATTAGTTCTAAACAAATTCTAATTAGCCCATCATTAATTAGAATTTGATTAGAAGAGTATCTACACATATTTGACCCATACTTTATTTAATAATTAAAATCCCAATAAAATTCTAACCAAATTAGATCACTTTTAATTTGGGATAACCTATCATGATAGTAAATAATAACATGTAATTATCATTATTATATATGTGACGTCCAAATTTTCCAACAATCTCCCACTTGGACCATATATATAATTACATGTCATTATATAACCTTATGAGCTCAAAATTTTACTATCATATCAAAAAGGTATTTCGAACAATCTCGTCCATTAATTATGTTAACATAGAACCAAGGCGACTTTCGTTACATATATCGTAACTAAATCCATCCATGATCACGTATATTAACACAACCAAATGACATAGATCAAGTATGGATGTGTAGCATGGAAATTATATGCAATATGATCTAAACATGTCTATTTCCAACTGGTCCTCCTTAGTGAGATCAAACCTTACCACAATCAGAGTGTGAATAAACCAAATAAACTTTATTTCTGCAGAAAATAAACTTAATATCTTTAAACTAAAATAACTGAAAATGTGTCTAACATAAAAGTATTTAAAAATACAAACTCCCACTAAAACCAAATATCCTTTAAATGACATTACACCCATATGAGCAATGTGCTCTTATAAAACCGTAGGTATAGTTCCTTAGTAAGCGGATCCACAATCATGGAGTTTGTCCTAATATGCTTTATAAGCACCTAACCACTCTGAACTTTTACTTTAACAACCAGGAACTTAAATTCTATGTGTTTTTACTTTGATGTGCTCCTGTTGCTACTGGAATAAAAGTGGTTCAAAGCCAAATAATTAACAAGCACATGTATTCATAATTTTGGCATGGATAAAAACACCAAAGCAATTCACGCATATACATGTATTCATAATCAAATAGAAAAACTTATCCCGAATTTACCATGTAAATTCAAAGTTGTATTATGATTAAATAGATATTCACATGAATACTTGAAAAATAAAACTTCAAGTCAATATATCTCGAAATAAAATTATAATAATTGACATACCCCATAATTCATACCATAGACCATATCATCATAATTTAACCAAATATTTGGAACCATAAGATGCCAAAACTTAAGATTATAGAATCAAACATAAAACCAAATTATTTAAACACATATTATGATTAACATCAATTTGCATCAAAATCTAATTTTATCATAATTAAACCATAAAATATAACCTCGATCGACTTGCCTTACATATTCCAAGTAAATCCAAATTCAAAATATATGCTTAAACCTGAATAGTATGAGAGAATAAGCATATAAACTCAATAATAAATAATATATTCTATCAACTATATATTGAATTCAAGAATTAATGATTATAAAATTGAATTAAATTGTACAATTGTTGAACCGGATTTGAATTAAAAAATAATTATAATGAAACCCTAAAATTGAATCGATAAAAAAATTAAAATAACAAATATTACCATCAATCTTAAGGATTCAACATATATAATGAATTCATTGATAAACAATCGGTATATAAGAGACACTTTACAAAGCAATTTCTTTTACCAACCATATATCATTATGTGAAATCTTGAACATAATTACTAAAGTGTCTCCAAAACAATATATATATATATATATATATATATATATAACCGTAAAACTGAAAAATAAGCGATTAGCAATTAACAATCTATCTATTGATATAATCAAATATATATCATAAAAAGTTTCTAATGAACTTAAACCTATACGACTTTTTAAATATTTATTAAAGCTCAGATAAATAACATAAAATCTTCGCTTTTTTAATTCTCAATTAAAACTATAAATCTTTCCATTATAAGAAAATTAAAACCTTAAAACTTTATTTAAAACTTTAAAATTTTATTTAAATAATCAAAACCCAAAATTTATCAGAAAATCAAAGATTCAACATAATATATAATTAAAATATCAAATCCACAAAATTAAAAAAGAAAAACGAATCAATCCAAAAATAATAAAGAAGCAATTCATCCTCAATGATCAACATGACAATGCTCAAATTCCACTTGTTAGATTTGTAAAATAAATCTGAAATAAAACTTAATAAACCAGGATCTATCATGTCCAATTATCAACAATAAATAAAGAATAAAACTAAATGCGGAAGCGAACTTGAATCCATGAATTCCTTGCAATTTTACCGGATTTTGGGGATTTGATCTTCCAAATTAGCATACAAGAAATTTAGAGAATATATGCTCTCTATTTCCTAATAATGGGATATTAGAAAAGATATGTTATGTATAATTTGAGGACCATGACACTAATATTTATAACCTTGGCATATTAGTTCTAATAAAATTCTAATTAGCCCATCATTAATTAGAATTTAATTAGAAGAATATCTACCCATATTTGACCCATACTTTATTTAATAATTAAAAGCCCAATAAAATTCTAATCAAATTAGATCACTTTTAATTTGGGCTAACCTATAATGATAGTAAATAATAACATGTAATTACCTTTATTATATATGTGATGTCTATATTTTCAACATTAAAATCATACTTTAGATATATTATTTTAAACATACATTTATATTTTATATTTATAATTTTCACATACTCAATATGTTTTGATATAATAAATAAGAAATTTAAATTTTTACTTTTTACAAATCTATATTATAATAAAATTTTTATATCTCAAGTCACTTTCTTGATTTGATAGAAAAGTGATTTAGAATTACTTTTAAACAAATAAGAGTTATAATGATATTTTATGTGAAAGGTTTAAAAATAAATAAAACTCACTGCTTCAAAATAAAAAAATAAATAAACGCCAACCAATCAAACTTGAAATTGATAAGGATTTATAAATAAGTAGTAATTTAACACTTTACCTACAATGTAATTATTGAATACTTTTTTATAAATATATTTTAACATTAAATATTTTTCTTTTACAAGTAGATATGATTTAATCTAATATATAAAAGAAAAAATGTCTAGGTTTTTAAGAAAAATTGGACAAGTTTCAAATTATTTAAAAATTAAAATGATTTCTTTAAGGAAACCCATCATAATGAAATTAATAAAAAAATTGACACGTATCACTATATTTAATCAGAAGAACATAAGTTTAAGTTGTAAAAATAAGGATCGAGTACATATATCAGAGAAAAGATAAAAAATTTAGATTTTGAATATATTAGTTAAAATTTAGTTTTAGTTTTTTTTTATGGTGAAAAGAAAATAAACTAAGGTCTCCTAAGAGACATTAAAAGCTTTGTCATGTTGAAAAATCGTAGCCACCATATTAGGTGGAGCTTCAAATATCCGAAGCGAATTTTGCCAAGAAAGCCCAATCTTCGCAATTTAGTCTGCCGATAAATTGTACTCGCTGGGAATATGCTTGATTTCCCATTGATCTTCAGATAGCAGAAGTCTTTTAACTCTCCGATTAGCGTAATTCCAGAATCTGCTATAACCTCCGTGGACAAAATTCTTACCACTTCAAGGTTATCAGTTCGAATTTTGACCCTCTTGTATCCTCTATTAATTAAAATGAACACACCATCCATGATACCCCAGAGCTCAGCTTCCAGCGGTGAGCAATTTCCCAGATAATGCGTGTATCCTAGCACCCAGTTACCATCCCAATCCCGAACCACTCCATCTGCTGCAACATTTTCGGAGTCTCTCGCCACTGTTCTATCAGAGAATAAAAAACCACATTGTCGTAACAATGATGTTGATTCCCTAAGGGAGTAACGTTGAGCTTAGGTCTCGTGATGAAACCTTCAAAATTTTGTGCCCAACCGGGGAGGTTTTATAAGTTCGAGTGACGTCCAGTCAATGTTTTGAAAGATGAAAAGATTCCTATTCTTCCATATTCTCCAGGCTAGTATCCCGAAAAGACACGACCAAGTGATTCCTTTATCCTGCAACTTAAGATGACAAGAGAGATTAGAAGATAACCAATTTTGCATAGAGTCAAAAAAGAACCTGGATTGTTTCTCTAGGGGAACTACGAGCGTCGAGGCTTCCTTGGCAGTCAGACAATCTCGAAGGACATGCATGATGTCTTCCAATCCATGACCGGAAAATGAACATGCACTGCTTTGCCTGAATTCTCTCCTGATTCTATCTGAATTGGTGAGTATTCTCTGATTGGCCACAAGCCAAAGATAAAGACGATCTCTTTGAGGTCCTTGGTACTTCCATATGATCTTCCAAACGTCATCTTTGAGTTTCCAAGTGTTTTCCTTTAATGTCTGATAAGCACTGCGAATAGAGAATGATCCTGACTCGGTGCGTGCCTAAATGACTCTATCTGCGCCTCCATCAGGATAAGGCAGTGGAATACTTATTATGCGCTTAATTATATCATCAGGTAGCCAAATGCTGGCACGTTCCCATGCCCGTGTACCGAGGGTGTGTTGATTCACACGGCCGTATCGCACGACCGTGTTGTTGGGTATGTTGTTCTTCCATGCCCGTTTTGTTGATTTGCACGCCCGTTCCTAAGAAGTCAGTATAGGAGCGCGGTTGGAATGCACGGGAGTGGTCTGCCCGTGCTAAATAGGTCAGTATCTTAGCACGGCTGTGAGGCACGGCCATGCTATTTTTGTCGGTGCCCGTGCTGGGGGTGGTTGGATCCGTGATGTTGGGGTGGTTGGACTGACTTGCACTCCTTTCTGTCGATGTGGTGGTTCCGTGGTCCATACTGACCACGGCACGGCCATGTGTAAGGCCATATGGCACGAATCAGCACTTTGTGTTAGTTTCCAACTAAATATTTAGGGAAGAAAGATGGAAAGAAAAGAAACTGAAAACAAATTTGAAAATAAATAGTGTTAATGTTCGGGTTGCCTCTCGAGAAGCGCTCGTTTATAGTCTTAAGCTAGACTGTCCTCATGTTTAAAAATTTTCAGGGAGATTTAAAGGTTTGAATATCTTCCCTCATACTTGCGATTTTATTTTCATGACAAGATTGGAATTGAGAAGCATTTACCTCGAATTTATCGAATTTTGGGTTACTTACCTCGACTGTGTTGTGGGAAAAGATTTCTCCCTTTCCCCTCGAGTCTGTTAAAGTGTTGTGAAGACTGGTTTTGTCTAATAGCACCTGGTCTACTATTTTAAAGTGATTGGATGTTCCTATGAGCTTATCTAGTGATTTCTTAGGTTTTACTTCGTGTGGATCCGGCTTTTCTTTGGTGTATATCTTCTGTTCTTCTAAATTGTTGATCGTATGCTTCTGTGTTGACTCAGTTTTGATGTTTCGTAATGTTTCCTGCATGGAGGTTGAATAATTTGATTATCTATTGAAATGTCTTTCTTACCTTCATCTTCTGTGGTTCTAGCTGAGTCGAGAGCTTGAAGATTGACTGATTCATCTCCTACACGAAGTATGAGTTCTCCTGTGGCAATATCGATTTTAGTCTTAGCAGTAGCAAGAAAAGGTCTACCTAAAATTAAAGGGATTGAATTTTCCTCATCCATGTCTAAAACAACAAAATCTACTGGAAAAACAAATTTATCGATTTTGACTAACACATCTTCAATAATGCCCCTAGGGATTCTGACAGTTTTATCAGCTAGTTGAATACTCATCCTAGTTTGTTTGGGCTTCCCTAGACCTAGTCGTTTAAACAGTGCATAAGGCATAACATTTATACTTTCCCCTAAATCAGCTAATGCATTATCAATATTCAAACTACCAATTAAGCATGGAATCGTAAAACTCCCTGGATCTTTTAATTTTTTTGGTAGCCTATTCTGTAGCATAGCTGAACATGTTGCGTTTAATTCCACATGGTGCTCTTCATCTATTTTCCGTTTGTTCGTCAAGAGCTTGCTTAAGAATTTTCTTGCATCGGGCATCTGAAAAAGAGCTTCAAGAAGAGGTAAGTTAATATGTAACTTTTTTAAGAGTTTTAGAAACTTACCGAATTGTTCTTCTAAATCTTTTTTTTTAATGCTTCGGGGTAAGGTATGCTAGTTTGGTATTCTTTGATTACCGGTTTTACCTCGGTCTTATCCTTCTTTTCTTGTACTGATGTGGGTCTATCTACTTCTGTACCCTCTTGAGTTGTAACGGCTTGGATTTGTTCTTTTGGGTTTATTTCTGGGTTGCTTGGTAGACGTCCTTGTTGGAGTTCAGAAATTAGCTTTGTAAGGTATCCCACTGACCTAGTAAGTTCTCCAACTTGATTCTCAAGTCCTTTCATCGACTTCTGTTGTTCATCAAGGTTTGTATCACTCTTTTGAAGGCGAGATTTAGTGGCTGCCATGAATTTTTTCAGCATCTCTTCAAGGCTTGATTTTTTCCTGTGGGTAGGGCTGATTTTGATAATTTGGAGGAGGCGACTGCCTTTGAATTCCTTGATTTCCTTGTCCTCCCCATGAGAAATTTGGGTGGTTCCTCCAACCTGGGTTATAAGTATTACTATAAGGATTATTATTGGATCTGAAATTGTTACCTATATAGTTTGTCTGCTCGTTTTCTGCTCCTGGTTGGTAGGGTGGGTACTCAGCATTTGCCACATTCCCGCTTGCTTCGCATTGCATTACTGGATGTACCTGTGAAGGACATAAATTATCAAGCTTTTTATTCATTAACTCCACCTGTGTTGACAGCATTGTCACTGCGTCTATGTTGAAAAATTCGACTAATTTTGTCGGTTTTGCCCTTGTGATTTGCCATTGATAAGTGTTCAATGACATTTCTTCAATAAAATCGTAGGCCGCTTCAGGAGTTTTGTTGTTCAGAGTTCCACCGGCTGATGAATCAATCATTTGCCTAGTTGAAGAATTCACACCATTGTAGAAAGTTTGGACTTGAAGCCATAAAGGTAATCCGTGGTGTGGGCATCTTTTTAGGAGATCCTTGTATCTTTCTCATGCATCATATAATGTTTCTACATCATTCTGCACAAAAGAAGATATGTCATTCCTAAATTTGGCCGTTTTGGCTGGTGAAAAATACTTTAAAAGAAATTTTTAAGTCATTTGGTCCCATGTGGTGATTGACCCTCGTGGTAACGAGTTTAACCACTGCTTTCCTTTATTCCTTAATGAAAAAGGTAATAGCCAAAGACGTATGGTATCATCAAAAATGCCATTTATTTTAAAAGCATCATAGAACTCTAAGAAATTAGCTATATGAGTATTTGGATCTTCGTCCTGCAATCCATCAAATTGAACAAACTGTTGAATCATTTGTATTGTGTTAGGTTTTAATTCAAAATTATTAGCAACTATAGCAAGCCTAACAATACTAGATTTTGCTCCTGTCAAATTAGGTTTAGCATAATCATACATAGTACGTAGAGCATTCTGATCTTGCGCATCAGGTGGATTATTTTCGGCCATCCCTTCAGTAGGATTGGATCTGTCTTGTTGTTCTTCTCTTTGGTAGTCTAGAGCTCGTCTAATTTCTCTGCGATTTCTGCGAGCGGTAGCTTTAATATCACTGTCGTATTCTAATGGTCCTCTAGGGTTTCTTCTAGTCATAAACTAGAGGTACCTTGCAAGTTTAATAAAGGAAGAGGATTAGCAAAATTATAAATTTAATAAAAAAAAGATAAAAATTAGAAATAATGGCTAAAGTAATAAAAATAGAGCTTTCGTAATATTTTAGAAGTTCCCCGGCAACGGGGCCAAAAACTTGATCGCTCTAAAATAGTCTAGCTTTAATATTTATAAAAGAGTGATCGAACCTGAAGACCGACTGTGACAACGATAGAGGCAAGCGCATCTATCGATCAATAGTATAGCTCAGGAAAGAATATCTTATCGAACCCATGGAACCTAAAAGTACTATTACTCACTTTCTTTCTATTATTTAGCCTAAAATATGGAATGATTGGTTTATTAAACTAAAAACAAATGAAATACTTAAACTCAAATGCAAAGACAAAAGAACAAAACTTTGGGAAAAGACTTTGAAGAAAATTCCATTGATAAAGACGATACTTTCGGGAAGAATCCACCTATGACTTCACTTACTATCTGACTTCCAATTCACATGATTTCTTTTACTTAGCTTGATCCGTGAGACTCCCTAACCTATATTAAACCTTCTCTCGAAGCGAATAATGTCTAACCTTAGGTTAATTAGTGGAACTCTCGTTCTCTTATAATAACCCCTAAGGAAGCGATAAATCGATCAATGGACTCCTATATTAGGTTTCACCCTAATCGACAAAATCTCGTAACCCTATCTCTAGGCACTGATCAACTCCGCTTAATTATGCTAGATCTTCTCTTAGGTAAGTCTATTCCTCCTCCACCTAAGCACATCGATTAAATTAAGCAACATAATTAAGAACAAACTAAGTATTTATCATATAAACCAAAGAATTAAATAACAAAATCCATCATAGGTTTCATCCCTTCGTATCTAAGGGTTTAGTTCATAATAAAATAGGAAAACATCTCGAGAGGAAAGATAAAACAAAATATAAGAAATCCTAAAACCTTCGGAGGAATTGAAGAGGAGATCCTCCGTCTTGAGTAGAACTCGACTTCTTGAGATGGATCAATTGGCTATCTTGAGTAATTCCCTAAACGAGTAAAGCTCGCGTAAAAACTCGCTAAAACCTGCCGCCCTTGAGTTGTTACCTTGAATTGTTTATATAGATGTTTGGGATGCTTTACTTGGCTCTTAAGTACTCGTAATTCGGGTATAATTCATCCTAGGTGTTTGGGTGGACTTAGGATTGCGTTTCTTGGGCTCCAAGCGTCCAATTCCGAGTGAAATTACTCTTTTCTGCGGCAGGGGCACGGCCTTGACACGCCCGTGTAAATCGTGGTCCATCCCGTGTCTCCATCGTGTCGATTTAGGCACGGCTATGACATGCCCGTGCAATATATGGGTAGAGACCGTGTCTTGATTCTGCCATTTTGGGAACGGCTGTGTAGAACACTAGGCATGCCCGTGTGTAGGCTTTATTGATGGGAAAATGGCCGTGTGAATCGGGGTAAGGCGTGTGGTCTAGATGACTATCGAGGCACGGCTGTGTGGCATGAAGTCTAGGCCGTCTTGACTTCTTAGGCCAAACTTTGGTTCATTTTAAGCTGCTTTATGTTCTTTTTATCCTTGGGTGCTTTCTCGAGTATAAGACATGAAAAGAAAGGATTAAGAGCACCTTTTTACATAAATTAAGGATAAATTCATCCAAAAGCATACTAAATGTGGGATTAAAATGTGTTACTTTTACGGTTTATTAGTGGCATCTGAAAAAATGGCATGGGTGAACAAACACACCTAGACACATAGCCGTGCGACGCTACCTTGTAAAGCAACACGCCCTCAATACACGGGCGTGGGAACGTGCCAGATTTGAGATCCTATTTAAACCCCACAACCCTGCTCCTTCTCCTCTCATTCTTTCTTCCTTCTTTTTCTTTCTTAGAAATGGTGGCCAGACTCTTAAGCTATACTAGAATCATGCTGAAGAAGTGAAAAAAGGCAAGCATTGTCTCCTCAAAGGAGACCCCAACATATAAGTTAATGCCAACCGCTTCATCCAAACACCAAGCCAAGGGTCTTTGAGACCTTTTCGATTTTATTTTTCTTTTCTCTTTTGCTTTAATTTTCTTCCCTTTGACTCTCTTATGCTTAATCCAGTTTATTTGGTTTTAGTTTCTTTATTTTAGGTTCTAAAGGCTGTTAGGGAATCATGCACCACAGCCTTAGAGGTCACACCCACCTCGTGAACCATCTTTCAATAAGGACTCTTAAGTCCATTAGTATTTTATTCTAATTTTATTTTCCTTCTTAGTCCCTTTCCTTTTAGTTTTCTTGTCCTTAATTACATAATTAGTTTATTTTAAATATGTTTTAATAATTTCTGGCTAACTCTTCACGAGCTCCCCAATTTCTTCATCTAGCGCAAAACTCGACGGTAACCACCCCACTAGGCCCATAGAAAATGCCTCCACCACCTCCTCCAACCACCTTCTACCACGACCTCCGCCAACTCCCAGAATCATCCAAAATTCAGAAAGTGTCACTTCTCCCCTTCTCTTTTGATTACATTATTAGTTATCTATCTTTGTACATTGAGGACAATGTACATCTTAAGTGTGGGGGGTAAAAGTACCTAAGTTTTTGCATTATTCTAAAATCCTGAATTTGAGTCTTGTTCCTAAGTAATTTGCTCATATTATTAATTAGGGTGAAATTTCTAATGATTTATTATTTTTATCGATATGTTTTTGAGTAAGTCATTGATAATTGTGCATTGATGATTTATACTTGAAGAATACTAGAGAATCAAGCATGATAAGTCTATTTTCCAAGAATCAAAAATTTTCTAGGTTGTTGAACTGAATTTGAATATTACCTTGAAATTTGAAATTTTCAGGATTGATATCAAATACCCATAATTTTTGTGAGATTTGAGCCCTATAGAGCATATATTTTTTTTCGTGCTCACTTTATTGATTATGAGTATGTCAACACTGAATTGTTATTCTAGAACTTGCATTGATTATACATATCGAGACCACATTTAATGATTTGATATACTAAGATGATAAAGGCACCTAGATTTTAACCCATTCACTCCACTAAAAAGCCTACCTTCACAAATTAACCCTTAGTGAACCCGTTGCCTACCTTTACAAATTAACCCTTAGTGAACCCGTTGATCCTAACAACCCTTTTATTGATTTACCCGCTAAATTTTAACCCAAAACCCTTTGTATTTGTTATCACCATTCTTTTGACTACCTTTCTATCGAGAATTGATTTGATCGGTTACCAAATTAGTTTATTTCAGTTGATAAAGTTTTCTTTATTATCTTTCTATTTGATCTTAAAAAATAAAAAATCAAAGTATATTCAGTATTAGTGAGCTTGTACATTTAAATTTCAATTATCAAAGAAAAAGCTTGTTGTATTATTAGTTTCAAAATTTCAATTGATATAATCATTTATTTTCAAGTTCATTATTTTAGTTAGGTAATTGGTCAGGTCAATCTCGATTCTAAACCTTCTAATTCAGCCTTTATTCACACCTTTAACCTAAGCCCCGTTACAACCCTGTCAAAGACCTTTTGATTAGTGTATCATCTCATATTACAGTGGTGGAGATTTGATTTTCAAGCAAGCCTATGGGATTAACTTTTCAGGTTTGACTTATGAGTGCTTTCTCTTGAACCTTAAACACTTCGAGTGCTTTGAGTGAATCTTTAGTGAGGATGTCAATACTTGTCGGTTTTGAATTAAAGGTAATTATTTAGATAAGGGAGACTCCTATGTTTTTATCTACAAATTTATGACTTAGAATTGTTTGAATCTTTAAGAGTCTTTGAGTTAAATTATCCATATATAAATTATCTATGTATTATAATGAGGCATTGTTGATACGAATTGTGAATTATGGAAAGTTCGTTTTAATTATAAATTGAGAATTTTGCTTGAGGACAAGCAAAAGCTTAAGTGTGGGGGTATTTGATAAACCGTAAAAGTAACATATTTAGGCCCACATTTAGTATGCTTTTGGATGATTTAGCCCTTGATTTACGTAAAAAGGTGCTTTTAATCTTTTCTTTTCATGTTTATACTCAGGAAAGCCCCCGAGGATGAAAAGAACGAGAAACGGGCTTAAAACGGGCCAATTTGGGCCAAAGAGGAAATCAACACGGCCTGGACTTCAAGCCACACGACCGTGTCTCGTCAAATTACTTTACACGGCCATGTCACAATTTACACGATCGTGCCTCAATAGACAGAATCAAGACACGGCTTGAAGTCAATTTACACGGGCGTGTATCATGGCCGTGCCCCTGTCGTGGAAAAGAAGGATGTCACTCGAATTTGGATACTTTGAGGCAAAGAAACACATTCCAAAGCCTATTCAAACACCGAATAGGAAGTATACTTGAATAAGGACACTTAGAGGCTAAGTAAAGCATTCCAAAAGTCTATATAAACACTCTAAGTGTAACCTGAAAGGGGGGCGATTAGCTAGGCCAAGGAGCCGAGCCAGAAGGCCAGATTTGTGGGAATTACTCAAAGATAGCTAGTTGATCCATTTCAAGAAGCCGAAATTCTACTCAAGACGGCAGATTTCTCCTTCAATTCCTTTAGGGGGTTTTAGGGATTTCTTATGTTTTGTTTTATCTTTTCTCTTGAGATGTTTTCTTTATTCATTATGAACTAAACCCTTTAGATACCTGAAGGGGATGAAAACTAGATGAATCTTGTTATTGTTTTCTGAATTATATGATAAATACTTAGTTTATTCTTAATTATGCATACTTAATCCAAATCTATGTGCTTAGGTGGAGGAGGAATAGACCCTGCTTAAGAGTAGATCTAGCATAATTAAGCGGAGTTGATCGTGCGCCTAGAGATAGGGTGACTAGATTTTACCGGATTAGGGTGAAACCTAATATGAGAGTCCATAGATCGATTTATTGCTATTCTAGGGGGTTATTATTTGAGAAAGAGATTTTAGTTAATTAACCTAGGGTTAGACGTTATTCGCCTCGAGAGAGAGTTTAATATACGTTAGGGAGTCTTACGGATCAAACTAAGTGAATAAATCGTATGGTTCAGTGTCAAATAACAAGTAAAGTCTAGGTGATTCTTCCTGAGGGTATCATCGTGATCAACTGAGTTTCCCGTCAAGTTATTTTCCAATTCATTCTTTTTGTCTTTGTGTCTTTAGTTTAGTAGTCATTAATTTAGATTAAAGCAACTTCACTTATTTTAGTCTAAATAATAAAAAGAAAGTTAGTATTAGTACTTTTAGTTCCTTTGGGTTTGACAATCCGGTCTTGCCTAAGCTATACTACTATTCGATAGGTACACTTGCCTTAAGTCGTTGTCAGAGTTAGTTTCCAGGTTCGATCATTCTCTTTATGAATTTTAAAACTCGACAAAACAACGATCACTCTTCAAGTTTCCAAGCCGCTTCAAATTTAAAGCTACAGTACATATTCTCTTGTCTCTCAACCAAACTGCAAGTGTTAAGTAATAGTGGGCAGTGATCAGATACCAATTGCATACAATGTTTAAGGCTATAATTCAGAAATAAATCTCGCCACTCCGTTATTACTACCCCTCTATCAAGCTTTTCTCAAATGTTATTTTAAGACAATTTTCCACACTTTCACATAAACCATTGGCCTTTGTATCCCACACCTAAGAGATCAGTCATCAAAAGCAAACCTAAAAGCTTCCATACTCCTCTCATCTCTTAATCTCCCCCTTTTCTTCTCATGAGAATACACTGTCTCATTGAAATCACCCATAAGTAACCGTGGTTCAGTGCTCTCCGCTAAAAGTCTTCGTAGTAAATTTCATAATTGATGCCTTAAATTTTCCACCGGATGCTCGTAGAAACTAGCAAACTGCCAACTATTATCCTCTGTGTCACCCTTCACCATCACATCTATATGGTGCAAAGAGAAGCTACGTAACAACACCTTACACCCTTGTTTCCAACATAATGATAATCCACCATTGTATCATCACTACTGTAACACCCTAAAATTTGGAATTTTATGTGTTGTAATATTTTGGTGATAAGTTAGTTAAATTATTAATTTTGTATGTTTAGGAGGTCCTGAGGAGGCTCGGGGTTTATTTGGACCTAATAAAAATTTTTGGCATTTAGCACTTTAAGGAGATGGAGTAAGTGACCTTAAAGCATATGGGAATAAATGAGTAAATGGTTAGCAAAAATGAGCTATTAGTAGAGAGGATATGGCGCCACTTGTAGTACCTTGAGGGAAGAGGTTCAAATCCCATTGTATGCAATTTTGACTTTTATTTTTGTAATCCTTCCCTAAGTGTCGGCCAAGGTTCAATTATGGCAAGGTGGACTTTTATTTTATGGCAAGATGGCTAAAGAGAATAGGAAAGAATGAAGGTGAGGAAAGAAATCATGAAAAATGGGAAAGTAAGGGGGACAAGTGGCATTTTTCAAGGAAGATGTTATGGAAAGTATGGGTGGCACATTGTTGACCCTTATTGCTATGAATATGGACGGTTTTAGGGGCTAAGGGGGTGATGGTTGAATTTTGTTAGTGTTTAGTAAGGCTTTAGTGCTAGTTTTGGTCAATTCCATTAGCATCAAGTGTGCCTTTTTCTCCAAAATTCTTTTCTCCTAGCCGAATTTGGTCTTTGGTAATTGGTAAAAGTTTTGGTTTTGTTCTTTTTTATGCCAAAACTCATTTGTGCAACATTGGTGCTATTTTATTTCTTCTCTCTAAATTTTCCTTCTTACCGATTCTTCAAACCATTGGTGAACCTTCTCATCTTTTCTTTCTTTTGTGGCCGAATGTACCCAAATCTATGAGAACAAAGTTTGTTCACTCATTACCTTTTTGAAAACCGAAACTAGTGAACACCCATCTTCTCTTTTTCTTTTCTTGTAATCATCCTTTCAACCCTTCTTCCATATCTTGAAAGTAAAGCTTCATTTTGAATCAAATCCTTCTCTTTTATTCATAGCCGAATATCAACTTATATTTTTCCCTATGACCGAATCTTTATTTCTTCTTTATCCTTTTTCTCATCCATATTAGCACTCATTTCTTGATTAATCAGTAAGTGTTCGTTCAACTATTAATCTTCTTTCTTGTAATGTCGAATCTATGTGTTGGTTTGGGATAGTCATTTTGACCGAGACCATCACCTTACTTTCTCTCATTCAAGGCCATTTTCATCTCCGTAGTGATATAGTGGAAGGCCGAAACCTTGATTCTTCTGAAGTCATTGTATTATCGCTAAAAATCGATCCTAAAATCTTTAAGGTAAGAGTTCTTCAAGGATTCTATAATCATTTTTTATTCATTAATATGTTATCGAAATGGTGATGATTAACCGATATTTATTATAGGGACTTTATCGCTCGATCTATCATCTTGAGATTATACGGATTTTTGTGGTAAGGCTACCTAGTCCTTAAATCAATCGTTTATATCAACGTAATATTAGTTTGACTAATATTTGATTTCAATGGATTCAAGCAATACCGAATCGAAAGGGATAGTGATTAGAGATCGAAAAAGGTGCGGATTAGCGAACCCTACTCCTAAATTCAAGCGAAGGGCGGTATCGGTGATTCGGGATTTTCCACCAGGTTGTGGGCCGTCAACCGGGGAAAATCGACAAATCGTAGTCGTTCACGATTTCGAGGGTAAGATTTTAGATCGTTTGTTTTAAATTAGATTTATTAAACCGCGTATGTTGATTAATCAAGCATTATAAAATTTTAGGTGTCGACGATCGAGAAAGCATAGTGCTTACCGTAATTAGGTGTGTTTTCTCACACTGTATTCTGTGGGTTAAAGACTATTATCGTATTGGTAGTAAATCGCTTGATTAAGTCGTATCTTGGTGAAATCGAAAAAAGATTGGCTTAGATCTCATTATTTGATAAAATTGATAAAATCGATATATTTTGCTATGTGGGCCAAATCGATATATTTTGCTGTGGGTCAAAGCGATATATTTTGCTATATGGGCCAAATCAATATATTTTGCTATGTAGGCCAAATCGATATATTTTGTTATGTGGGCCAAATCAATATAATTGCTAAATGGGCCGATTGAAATGTAGGTCGATTGATAAAATTGCTATATGGGCCAATCTGAAAATTTGCGAAATGGGCCAAGATGATTCTCTGCTCAATAGGCCAACTTGATAAATTGTTATAATGGGCCATAATTTTTGTAATAAATATACGAATAAATTATTGTGATTCGTTATGCATTATATACATGAATTGCATGGGGTGGGATAATGATGATTAGAGGAAGCTATTTGGTGGCTCTGCCACATTGTTGGTGACTCTGTCACAATCTGTCTGGTGGCTATGCCACGTAAATTCTGTTATTCTGGTGGCTTGACCACAACTAAATTTGCTATAAATGCCTTAATGCCTGCGATTGGTGTGTTGGCGGGGTGGGTTGACTAAAGATCCCCACAGGTATGTTGGTTGGTACGAGTGGTGTGTAGCAGATAGATTACTAGGCTTGGTTTGGGAATTGCATTTCATATACATGTTATATTTTGATTTATTATTGTTATTGTGAATGGGCTTAGGCCCAAATAATTGTTTAATGAGATTTTAGCCGAGTGGACAGTGGTAAGTGGGTTACACACTGAGTTCTAGTAACTCACACCCATTTTTCCTTATCTTTTTCAGGTAATAATCAGTGATGGAGACTTGGGCTGTGGATGACTCGGTGGAGGTCATACTACAAAAATGGTTTAATTTGGAAATTTGGGTTTCTTTAGTATTTTTAATTACTTTGCTATTTGAGTTAAGGTTGTAATAATGTAACATCCTAAAATGGGGGGGTTATTTGTGATTAAATTATTTTGCTTGTGATTGGATTGCTGTGATGTTATTCGTGGTGTAATAGGACTTAGTTATGAACTTTGAGTAGGCTCGAATGGTAGGAAAATTTGTTGGTAAAGCTTTAAAGATAGGGAGCCTTAGTAAGTAGGGGTTACAAGTTAAATGAGGGAATGTTAGACACTAAAAAGGCCTTGGAAAAGTGGCAAGAGGGAGGCCACTTAAGGGCTAGAGTTGACGAATCAAGGGAGCAAGGGAGCCGGTGTTCGAGTTGTGGAATTCCCTTTCTACTCTTTATTTTAGACTAAGAGAGAGAGAGAAGAGTGTTCAATTTAAACACTTCAGATAATATGGATAATAAGGATATCATTAGCATTTTATTTGGTGATTAAGTTGAATAATTTTTAAAGGGTGGCAAGGAGAAAAAGTAGGCATTTGTTAAATTCAAATTATTTTGAATTATTTTAAACTATTGGCCAAGAGTGATTCAAGGTGTTGGCCGAAATTTGAACTCCTTGTTGAAGGGGAGTGGACGGCAAGGAGACTAGGTGATAGGGGGAGTGCCGAATTCTCTTTAGGCATACTCTCCATCTTTTTGTCTTTTCTTTTTCTCCATTTGCAAGTAGCCGAAATTCCCAAACTCTTCCATCTTTGATTTTCTCTCCTTTCTCAATCTCTCAAAACCGAAAACCATTCTCTTTTTCTTAGACCTTGGCGAATCCTCTACACTCTCATCTTCAATCTATTCCTTTCCTTTTCTTCTCAAAACCGAAACCCCTATCTCCCTTTTTCTCATTATTTTCTTTCCCTATTAGTCAATCTACTTCCTATCTTGGTGACCAAAATCTCTTTTCCTTCTATTAAACTCACCTTGGCCAAATATTAGGGAAGCATAAGACTCTTCTGGATTTCTTTGTCCAATCGATTGGGAAGGTAAGTAATAGCGAAACTCTCCTCTCTTCTTTCTCTTTGTCAACTTGGTTGAAGGGAAAAGCCAAATATATTGGTGGCTAATCAGTGTTAAAACCAATTCTGTTTAGGTGCTCCGAGATTTTGAGGTATTCAAACCAAGCCTTCATTCGTCAGCAATCGGGTGGTAAGTGGTGGTAAGGATCTACTATAAATAGACTATATTTTTAGTGATTGAAAAGTCAAAGGCTATTAATATGGGTATGTGATTGCCGATTATAGGGAAGCAGAAACACTTGGTGTGGTGGCTAGTATTCAAAGGACGTGTAGGTAAAGTTTCGGGTTCATGTGTAACCCTTTGGGTATATTTTGGTTGGGCCGAATGGTCAATGGCACTAACATGGGTAGTGGCTTAATATAGGGCAAGAAGATCTTGTGTGACCGACTGACTCTTGAGGATTTAGAGCTATCGTTAGAACAGTGTGTACATACACACTTTTAAACTCGTAACTGTGCTAAATGCATTGTGTGTGCTAAAATGACTTGATGTAGATTTGGATTTAATACCATCATGGTATAAGCAAGGAATTAGGTAAGTCCTTGTTGTTATGAGTTTTCTTTATGATGCTTTTGGGAAGCATGACATATTTGGTATATGTGGCATATAAATATTTGGCTGATGATAAATTCAGTGTATGTTGTTAAATAAACATGTGGGCATGATTCTGTTATATGCATATCATTGATTGATGTGGGTTGAATGAGAGGAGGGGGAAGTGATATTCGTGTCGACGGACACCAAAGGTTTGGTACCACATTTCGTGACTTTTGTCACCGAGGTTTGGCACCTCATAGTGTCTCGTCCCGTGGCTTAGCACCACAGATGGGTTGGCCCCAGATGATATTATGGGATTGACGCCTGATTTGGTATCACACGGGTTGGCCCCACAACTTGTTATTTGTGACTTGGTCACCAAAGTGGTTTAGCACCACCAAAGTGGTTTGGCACCACAATATTGATGGATATCGTGACTTTAAGTCACCAGTGGTTTGGCACCACCAAAGGTTTGGTACCACAGGTAGTAGAAAAGGTGTTTTGGATGGTTAGGTTGGGTGCATGTTAAGCTTGATTGTGATTTGTGTGTATGATGTTGCATTAAACCGGGAAAAAGGGTTACACATTGAGTCTTGGTGACTCACCTTTTCCGTTAATATTTTTCAGGTGACTCGTAGATCGCGGATGAGGAGCCGGATGGACTCGAGGTGGCCATGCAGTGAAAATATGGATTAGATGAACTTTGAATTGTTTTTTTATTTTATTTTGGTGTTATTTGTTCAAGTTGTAATAAGGCCTCCTAAGATTATTTTTATTATTTTACATGTTTGGATAATTTGCTTAAACCTCTTAACGACTTTAAAATGATTACACAAGTTTTCTTAAATTCAAACGTAAATGTTTTCTCGTGCCATCGGTACATCCAAATCGGTAACCATCGACTTGATAAATTTTTAACAACTAAGTTAAGTATTGTTTTCTTCATGCACCTCAATAGTTTTAAACAAGACAAGATATTTGTACTTTAAATTAAATCACTAAACCGATTTTCAAAATGTTTTCATCTCAGAACATACCGAATTTGGTCATAGTGTTTGGGCGAGTTCGGTGTTACAAAATTGGTATCGAGCCAGTTCAAAGCTCTATTGTGGGGCTCAAGGCCCAAAATGTTTTGGTAGGCCTTTGTGAAAACGTTTTTGTTCAACAAAGATGGCACCGAGTCTCTGGCACCAATCCGCCCTGGTATATACCTCTGACTTCTTTGTGAATTATTATCTGTAGAAGGGTAGGTATGGAACGTAGATAGTATGATAAGTGCTTTAAACCCTAGGACTAGTTTACCCCAACAAATCACATAAGACTTTAATGGCTTAATTAAACAAACCTACGACCAAGTCACCGAGTTAGGGTGTGGTAACCCTGGTGCGCATGTCTAGGATTGGATCCGGGAGAGCTTGGTATTTAAGCAGTCCTCATGACTCACCTCCTCTTCGCAGGAATCCTACCTGGTGCGTAGCTTCGGTTCACCCTAACCAAGAGGACTCGGTCATAGGCTAAACATACTGAGAAAAACCCGAAAGGGATTAGCCATGTTTTATGAAAACTCTAAGTTTTAAAAATCATTACAACACTCCTTTTAATAGTAATAAAAATTTATTTTTGGAAAATTTTCAAAATATTTTCAACTTACCAAAATTACCAAAATTCCCTAGTGGCAAAATTACGAAAATGCCCTTGGTTTCTAAAATTACAGTACTACCCCGATTTCAATAAAATTCTCCTACTTTGTAAAAGTATCCAAAATTTCGTATTTTAAAATAATACCGACTTTGGAAATTTACAAAATTACCCCTGATTGACAAAATTACCAAAATACCCCTGGTTTCCAAAATTCTACCGTACCTTTAATTTGATAAATTTTTAGAAATACCTTCCAGTTTTGGAAATTTCAAATTTCAAAGCGTCCTGATTTATTAAAGTTTTAAAATTTCTCCGTTATTATGAAAATACCTCTGTAGGAAAATGATGAAAATACCCTTGGGATAGAAACGGACAGAAATGCCCGAAGGAGTGAGTGTGTATGAAAGGTATTAGAGAATGGATGTGCTTTCCTGTGTGAACTAAGATAGAGGACTTAAAACTTTGATTGATCGAAAGAATCTCTATTAAACTCTCTTCATAAAATTTCTTCGCAGATAACCAAGTGAAACAGTTACTAATCCATAAAATTTCTTAATCAGACTAAACCTCAATCGCTAGAAATGAACTCTAGAGGACGTGGCCGTCGTGGACGCGGTAGGGGCAGGATGACTGTGTCAGAACCTATTAGGTCGGGTCAGGGGTCGGAGAATGAGGTACCACCGCCACCACCACCCCCAACTTTTAGAGTGAGGAGCAGGATCGACGGAGGTGAGGCAAGATCGCATGAGTGTCATGCGAGTCCTTGAGATGGTGGTCAAAGTAGAGGTATGGGAGCTCGTAAATCATGCCAGTGATTCCGATCCAACGGGGCTGAGGTATTCTGGGGTGTATCGGGAGTGGCACCCAGTACGGTGGAATATTGGTTAGAATCGACTGAGAGTATCATGGATGATCTCGATCTGACGAGTGAGGAATAGTTGAAAGGAGCGGTGTCGCTTCTAAAGGATGAGTCATATTAGTGGTGGCTCACGGTTCGAGATGGTGCTGCGGAAGATGATCTTACTTGGGAATACTTCAAAGCTGCTTATCAGAAGAAGTATGTGGGCACCACTACATTGATGTACGAGAAAGCCTTTCGGGTTGGTACAAGGAAATAAGACGTGTCGAGTATGAAGCGTAATTTTGAGGTCGAGCCGCTATACTGGGAATTGTGTCAACGGAGCATGAACGTTGTGTCCGCTTTGAAGATGGACCGAGGGATGATTTAAGGTTGTTGATTGCTCTACGTGAGGAGCGTAAGTTTACTGTCTTGGTGGAAAAGGCTAAGGTAGCCGAAGGGGTCAAGGAGTCCGTGAGACAAAACTATGATAGGAATAAGCGAAAAAAGGCTTTAGGACGTCCGGATCGGGTAGTAATACGTAAAAGGGCTAGGCGAGTGGGGTCAATCGTAGGAAGGCCCATGACTACTAATCGAGACCACCAAGATAATCGCCGTGGGAAATCACATGGGGAGGTTGTTGGACCTGTGAAAGGGATGCTTTGAATGTGGATCTTTGGATCACCGTAAGGGATTGTCCTCGAAAGTTGGCAAAGAATCGGCCAGAGGTCGAACTGCTCGTGTTAGAAATGTAGGACCACCACGAGGGTCGTGGTAATGGTAGAGGAGGTAATGGTTCTAGTCGAGGTCGCAAAATTCTAGGCAGAGGTACAGGCAACACAGAAGCAAGGCAGCCTGGTTTAGTCTATGCAGCAAGGCGTCGAGAGGAGGGTGACGCACCAAACGTCATAATCGATACGTTCCTAATTTTTGGTCTTCCATATGTTGCACTAATTGATGTGGGTTTGACGCATTCATACGTTGCTAGTAGCGTGGTAGAGACTATGAATCTAGACTTTGAGACTGCTTCTAGGGAGATGACAGTAATTTGCCCTCTAGGTCACTCTGTAGTTGTAAACAAGCTATATAGGGATGTACCCCTAGAACTCCAAGGGGTAGTGTTTGTGGCTAATCTGATGAAACTGCCATTTGGGGAGTTCGATTTGATTCTTGGAATAGACTGGTTGGTTAAGTATCAGGCAAAGCTGGATTGCGCTGCTAAGCATATGGTTCTAAAGATGGCTGAGGGTGATGAAGTGGTCATGATAGGTAATAGAAGAGATTACCTATCCAACGTGGTGTCTACGTTGAAGGCGGAGAAGATGGTTAGGAAAGGGTGTGAGGCATTTTTGGTCCGAATATGTGCCTTGGAGGTTAAGGAGTCAGCAGTTGAGAAGGTCTGAACAGTAGGGGAATTCGCTGATGTGTTTCCAGAAGAACTCCCGGGTCTACCTCTAAATCGGGAAGTTAAATTTGGTATAGACTTGTTGCCCGGAACGGCGCCGGTGTCTATAGCACCATACCGAATGGCACCGAAAGAATTGGTGGAGCTTAAGGCTCAAATTCAGGAGCTCTTGGACCGGGGATTTATCCGACCAAGTATATCTCCGTGGGGAGCACCGGTGCTGTTTGTCAAAAAAAAGGATGGTTCAATGCGGATGTGTATCGACTACCGCCAACTGAACAAGTTAACGATCAAAAACAAGTATCTGTTACCCCGGATAGATGACTTGTTTGACCAACTGAAGGGTGCGTCGATTTTCTCGAAGATAGATCTTAGGTCGGGGTATCATCAACTTAAGGTGAAGGAGGTTGATGTTCACAAGACGGCATTCCGTACTCGGTATGGGCATTACGAGTTTTTGGTAATGCCATTTGGGTTGACCAACGCGCCGACAGCATTCATGGACTTAATGAATAGAGTGTTTCAGCAGTATTTGGATCAATTTGTCGTGGTGTTTATAGACGACATATTGGTTTACTCAAAGACGGATGAAGAGCATGACAAGCATTTGCGGATTGTTCTACAAGTTTTGAGGGAAAAGTAGTTATTCGCCAAATTCAGTAAGTGCGAATTTTGGCTTAGTGAGGTGGCTTTCTTAGGTCACGTGGTGTCAGCGGAAGGGATTAGAGTGGATCCTCGCAAGATCGAAGCGGTGTTAGATTGGAAACCACCTAGGATGGTGGCAGAAGTTCGGAGTTTTCTGGGTCTGGCAGGATACTATCGAAGATTTGTGGAAGGATTCTCTTTAATCGCAAAGACCGCTGACTAAGTTATTAAGAAAAGGAGTTCCATTTGTATGGTCTGAGAAGCAAGCAGGAAAGTTTTGACAAGCTAAGGAAGATTCTCGACGAAGCTCCGGCTCGCATGTACTGAGGCGGGAAGTTATTTACGTTTATTGTGATGCATCCCATACCGGGTTGGGATGTGTGTTGATACAGAAGGGAAGGTAGTGGCCTATGCGTCCGCCGCCTAAGACCGCATGAGGTTAACTATCCAACTCACGACTTGGAGTTAGCGAAGTGGTCTTCGCTTTGAAGATATGGAGGCATTACTTGTGTGGGGAAGTCGATAGTCTACACGGATCACAAAAGTCCGAGGTATCTTTTAACTCGTAAGGATTTGAACTTGAGGCGCCGACGGTGGATTGAGTGTTGAAGGACTACGATGCTCAATTGAGTACCATCCGCAAAGCTAACGTGGTGGTCGACGCGTTAAGTCGGAAGGTCGTGGCGGACTTAAAGGCGATGTTTGCTCATTTGAGTCTATATGATGATGGAAGTCTTTTGGCGGAACTACAAGTTAAGCCGACTAGGATCGTGGAGATTAAGGAAAAACAATTAGTAGATGAAAGTCTGAATGCACGGAGACTGCAAGTTCAAAATAGTGGTTTAGAAGGGTATAGCTTGTCCGATGATGGAGTATTATGCTTTCAAGGGCGAGCTTGTATGCCAAAAGATGTGAAATTGAGGCAGAGAATTCTTCTGGATGCACATAGCAGCCCATACGCTATGCATCCGGGAGGTAGCAAGATGTATGGGGATTTGCAGAGACAGTTTCGGTGCCCTGGGTTGAAGCGTGAGGTGACTAAATTTGTGGGAAGTGTCGACATGTCAAGCAAGTTAAGGTCGAACATCGCTTGCCATCGGGTTTACTTCAACCAAAGAAGATCCTCGGTGGAAATGGGAGAGGATCACGATGGATTTTGTCACGACTACCCCTCACGCCTAGTAAAAAGAACTCGGTTTGGGTAATTGTGGATCGACTAACCAAGTCAGCGCATTTCATACCAGTAAGGGTAGATTATTCGCTTCAGAAGCTAGCAAAGTTATATGTAGCTGAAATAGTAAGATTGCATGGTGTGCCAGTATCGATTATCTCGGATAGGGATCCGAGGTTTACGTCAAGGTTTTGGAGAGCTTTGCATCAGGCTTTGGGAACGAGATTGGACTTCAAAGACTTTTCACCGCAAACCGATGGACAATCGGAAAGAGTGATTCAGATCTTAGAAGATATGCCGAGGGGTCAGATTCTAGATTTCATGGTAGTTGGGAAGAGTATCTACTGTTATGTAGTTCGCTTATAACAATAGTTATCAGCGAGCATTCAGATGGCACCATTCGAGGCAATCAGATGGACGGAAGTGTCGTAATTCCCTACGTGTTGGATGTAATTAAGTGAACGGCATGTCTTGGGTCCGGAGTTGGTAGCAGAAACGGAAGATAAAGTTAAGATGATTCGGGCTCGTCTCAAGGAGGCATCAGATAGGCAGAAGTCTTATGCCGATCTCAAGCGCAAGGAAATGGAATATGAGGTAGGAGATAAGGTTTTTCTGAAGGTGTCGCCTTGGAAGAAGGTGTTACGGTTTGGGCGGAAAGGGAAGCTAAGCCCTAGGTTTATTGGGCCATATACAGTGTTGAAGCGAGTGGGACCGGTAGCTTATCAGCTCGAGTTACCGGCAGAGTTAAGGCAAATTCATAATGTCTTCCATGTGTCGATGCTTAGCGATATCGATCGATCCATCACACGCCAGCCAAGAGCAAAAATTGAAGTAAGCTCGGACTTATCTTTCGAGAAGGAGCCGCCTCGAGATCTTAGATCAAGATATCAAGGTGCTACGTGGCGACAAGACTTTGGTGAAAGTGCTATGGCTAAACCATGGTGCGGAGGAAGCTACGTGGGAACCCGAGGATGTGATGCAAAGAATACCCCCACCTCTTTTGATCGTAATTTCGAGGTCAAATTATTTTAAGGGGTAGAACTATAACATCCTAAAATGGGGTTATTTGTGATTAAATTATTTTGCTTGTGATTGGATTGTCGTGATGTTATTCGTGGTGTAATAGGACTTAGTTATGAACTTTGAGTAGGATCGAGTGGTAGGAAAATTTGTTGGTAAAGCTTTAAAGATAGGGAGCCTTAGTAAGTAGGGGTTACAAGTTAAATGAGGGAATGTTAGACACTAAAAAAGCCTTGGAAAAATGGCAAGAGGGAGGCCACTTAAGGGCTAGAGTTGACGCCATCAAGGGAGCAAGGGAGCCGTTGTTCGAGTTATGGAATTCCCTTTCTACTCTTTATTTTGACTGCAAGAGAGAGAGAAGAGTGTTCAATTTAAACACTTCAGATAATATGGATAATAAGGATATTATTAGCACTTTATTTGGTGATTAAGTTGAATAATTTTAAAGGGTGGCAAGGAGAAAAAGTAGGCATTTGTTAAATTCAAATTATTTTGAATTATTTTAAACTATTGGCCAAGAGTGATTCAAGGTGTTGGTAAAATTTGAACTCCTTGTTGAAAGGGAGTGGACTGCAAGGAGACTAGGTGATAGGGGAGTGCCAATTCTCTTTAGGCATACTCTCCATCTTTTGTCTTTTCTTTTCTCCATTGCAAGTAGTCAAATTCCCAAACTCTTCCATCTTTGATTTTCTCCTTTCTCAATCTCTCAAACCGAAAACCATTCTCTTTTCTTAGACCTTGGCCAAATCCTCTACACTCTCATCTTCAATCTATTCCTTTTCTTTTCTTCTCAAAACGTAAACCCCTATCTCCCTTTTTCTCATTATTTTCTTTCCTATTGGCCAATCTACTTCCTATCTTGGTGATCAAAATCTCTTTTCCTTCTATTAAACTCACCTTGGCCGAATATTAGGGAAGCATAAGACTCTTCGGGATTTCTTTGTCCAATCGATTGGGAAGGTAAGTAATAGCCGAAACTCTCCTCTCTTCTTTCTCTTTGTCGACTTGGTTGAAGGGGAAAAGCCGAAATATATTGGTGGCTAATCAGTGTTAAAACCGATTCTGTCTAGGTGCTCCGGGATTTTGAGGTATTCAAACCAAGCCTTCATTCGTCAGCAATCGGGTGGTAAGTGGTGGTAAGGATCTACTATAAATAGACTATATTTTTAGTGATTGAAAAGCCGAAGGCTATTATGTGGGTATGTGATTGCCGATTATAGGGAAGCAGAAACACTTGGTGTGGTGGCTAGTATTCAAAGAACGTGTAGGTAAGGTTTCGGTTCATGTGTAACCCTTTGGGTATATTTTGTTGGGCGAATGGTCAATCGCACTAACATGGGTAATGGCGTAATATAGGGGCAAGAAGATCTTGTGTGATGATTGACTCTTCAGGATTTAGAGCTATCGTTAGAACGGTGTGTACATACACACTTTATAACTCAGAATCGCTAAATGCATTGTGTGTGCTAAACCTAATTGATGTAGATTTGGATTTAATACCATCATGGTATAAGCAAGGAATCGTAAGTCCTTGTTGTTATGAGTTTTCTTTATGATGCTTTTGGGAAGCATGACATATTTGGTATATGTGGCATATAAATATGTGGCTGATGATAAATTTAGCGTATGTTGTTAAATAAACATGTGGGCATGATTCCTGTTATATGCATATCATTGATTGATGTGGGTTGAATGAGAGGAGGGGAAGTGATATTCGTGTTTATTTAACACCAAAGTGGTTTGGTACCACATTTCGTGACTTTTGTCACCGAGGTTTGGCACCTCATAGCGCCTCGTCCCCGTGGCTTAGCACCACAAAGGGTTGGCCCCACAGATGATATTATGGGATTGACGCCATGATTTGGTATCACACGGGTTGGCCCCACAACTTGTTATTTGTGACTTGGTCACCAAAGTGGTTTGGCACCACCAAAGGGTTTGGCACCACAATATTGATGGATATCGTGACTTTAAGTCACCGGTGGTTTGGCACCACCAAGGGTTTGGTACCACACGGGTAGAAAAAGTTGTTTTGGATGGTTAGGTTGGGTGCATGTTAAACTTGATTGTGATTTGTGTGTATGATGTTGCATTAAACTGGGAAAAGGGTTACACATTGAGTCTTGGTGACTCACCTTTTCCTTTAATATTTTTCAGGTGACTCGTAGATCGCGGATGAGGAGCCGGATGTACTCGAGGTGGCCATGTAGTGAAAATATGGATTAGATGAACTTTGAATTGTTTTTTTATTTTATTTTGGTTTTATTTGTTCAAGTTGTAATAAAGCCTCCTAAGATTATTTTTATTATTTTACATGTCCGGATAATTTGCTTAAACCTCTTAATGACTTTAAAATGATTACACAAGTTTTCTTAAATTCAACAAGAATGTTTTCTCGTACATCGGCACATCTGAAATCGGTAACCATCGACTTGATAAATTTTAACAACTAAGTTAAGTATTGTTTTCTTCATGCACCTCAATAGTTTTAAACAAGACAAGATATTTGTACTTTAAATTAAATCGATATAAGTGGGATTTTCAAAATGTTTTCATTTGTAACATACCGAATTTGGTCGTAGTGTTTGGGCCGGGTTCGAGGTGTTACAAATAAGGCCTTTGGATTTAGTTTTGTTTTGTTTATTGTTTGACGAATTTATAATTTGCTCTAAGTATTTCAAATGGAAATTTTCTAAAATCTTAAATAAACATTTTCTTAAAATGATTAAATAAAAAGGGTTTCATAGTAAACTTTTATAAACATATTTTAACTCGAAAATTTCTCTTAATTTTTTATCAATGCTTTTCGGAAATTATTTTCCTATTTTTTCTCAAACCATTAACATTATTTTTAAAACTACGACTTATAAGATTTTCATATCTCAAATTTATTAAATTATCAATCGGTCTTTTATTCAATAATATTTTTAATGGAATCGTTTTAATTGATCTATTAATGAAAAATGACTTAGTAGTATTTTTCTCATGTGACATGTCAGATCTGGCCTTAACGCATGGGCCGGGTTTGGGATGTTACAACTACTCACATCAATTCCATCCACAAAACTCTAACTCTTCCGAACTTTCTCTATCCTTGAACTCTGTAACTTAGTTTCCATGAAGAAAGCCATCTCGGGATTAGTCTCCTTTAGCACGTCTTAAGGCTATTTAATAGTCCGAGGGTTCCCTATCCCCCGGGCATTCCAACTTAATCGTTTCATTGCATCTGGTTGCCCTGCCTCGCAAAGCCAGCCGATATCTTAGAAATATGAACTACGAGGTCGTTTCTTTCCTTCCCCAACCTCCATCGGACAATCCTCCTCCACCAAATCACTATTCGAATCTATGTTTTCCTCCCCTCTGAGATCACTTGTTTTCTTTCCTCCCATATTTAATCCTAATTTTGCATTAACTTTTCTAAAATCAACATTTCTGAAAAGACCCTATATATTCATTTACTGACCCTCCTCCTTCTTCTTACCAAACGCCTTTCTCAAATCATTAAGTCATGGACCTTCCCCCTCTTCATGTAACCAACTTGATGCTACCATTGTTCATTTTGCAATTGCCTTAATTAAAAGATCCCATTCAAACACCATTTCTTTTTTTTTTTTCGTGAACAATCCTCTCTAGGAAAAATCTCTTCGAATGCCCCAACCATTCACACAGGAAACAAAACGTTAATAATCTTTCATATTGGAATCGAGCATATATGCAGTTTTTGTTACCAAAAACAATCTTCTTTCTTCTCTTCAGCATATTCCTCACATCAATTTGTACCCTAATTCTCATGTAGCTTCGATAGCCCATGCTTATGGATTTAACGTTATAATCTAAAAATTGCCCATGAAAATCACCAAACTATTTTGCCATCACCTCAGACCTTAAACCCATCAAAAATCATGAACCTGGATCCAAATCCACCCAAAACAACGGTACAAACAACGAATCTTCCCCTACCTTTAATTTGTGGGAAATCAACAAATGATTATTAAACGTCCAAGGGCTTCCTTCCAAAACCTATCCATGTCAATCTCAAAATAGAGCTTGAAAAAAAAAACTAATTTCCCCTCAAATTTCTAATCGGCACTCCCCCAAGAGGATGCCATAAATTAGCTAGGGTTGTACGCACAGCCTAGAATTGCACAACACGTGTAGTTAGGAAACTGCCCACTATACTCAAATTTCCCCCTCCTCCTCCGATCCCTCTTCCAAATCGATCTGCCAAGTCTCATCTTCTCTACTAGAAATAGACAATGTCACCATCTCTTCCTCTATTTCACTGCTGCCGTCTCCAATCCTATCCTTGCACCCTTCGTTGCTCAAAGGAACCGCTAAACAAAGAAACCCACTTCGACTAAAATTATACTATTAAATGTTAGATTTGTAAAATAAATCTGAAATAAAACTTAATAAACTAATATCTATCATGTCAAATAATCAAGAATAAATGAAGAATAAAACTAAATGCCGAAGCGTACCTGAATCCTTGAATTCCTTGCAGTTTTACCGAATTTTGGGGATTTGATCTTCCAAATTAGCACACAAGAAATTTAGAGAATATATGCTCTCTATTTCCTAATGATGGGATATTAGAAAAGATATCTTGTGTATAATTTGGGGACTATAACCCAAATATTTATAACCTTGGCATATTAGTTCTAATCAATTCTAATTAGCCCATCATTAATTAGAATTTGATTAGAAGAGTATCTACACATATTTGACCCATACTTTATTTAATAACTAAAATCCCAATAAAATTCTAACCAAATTAGATCACTTTTAATTTGGGATAACCTATCATGATAGTAAATAATAACATGTAATTATAATTATTATATATGTGACGTCCAAATTTTCCAACAATCTCCCACTTGGACCATATATATATACTAATTACTTTATAATTACATGTCATTATATAACCTTATGAGCTCAAAATTTTACTATCATATCAAAAGGTATTTCAACAATCTCGTCCATTAATTATGTTAACATAGAACCAAGGCGACGTTAGTTACATATATCGTAATTAAATCCATCCATGATCACGATATTAACACAACCAAATGACATAGATCAAGTATGGATGTGTAGCATGGAAATTACATGCAATATGATCTAAACATGTCTATTTCAACTGGTCCTCCTTAGTGAGATCAAACCTTACCACAATCAATGTGAATAAACCAAATAAACTTTATTTCGCAGAAAATAAACTTAATATCTTTAAACTAAAATAATCAAAATGTGTCTAACATAAAAGTATTTAAAAATACAAACTCCCACTAAAATCAAATATCCTTTAAATGACATTACACCGATATAAGCAATGTGCTCTTATAAAACCGTAGGTATAGTTCCTTAGTAAGTGGATCCACAATCATGGAGTTTGTCCTAATATGCTTTATAAGCACCTAACCACTCTGAACTTTTACTTTAACAACCGTGAACTTAAATTCTATGTGTTTTACTTTGATGTGCTCCTGTTACTCTTGAATAAAAGATTGCAATTTGTTTTCACAATTTGCACCTTAGTGAAAAATCTTATATCCATATTCCATCAAAATCGTAGTCTATATACCGATGATCTCTAACTGATTAGACCTATGATATGTGAGCATGTAATTTTTTGTTCTCTGAAAATACCATATAACCCTCTTGGATGCTATCCATCGGTCCAAATTAGGGTTGCTTAAAATATCTCGCTTAACATCCCAATAGTGTACACAATATTCCAATGTATAGAAATCTGAACGACATTAGACTTTCCATCGCTAAAATGTAAAAAATCTAATGTATTTTTGTAATTTCAAAATCATTCTTAGGGTATTGCTTGAAGCTATACTTATTATTAACAAGCAGTATGTCATTAACATATAAAACCAAAAATCTGTACTTACTCCCATTAAATTTTTGACACACACAATCATCAACAATATTCATCTCAAAATCAAACGAAACAATTATTTGATGAAACTTATGGTACCATTGACGGGAAGCTTGTTTGAGTCCATAGATGGATTTTATCAATTTGCAAACCATATTCTCTGAGTCTTCCGACTCAAAATGTTCTAGTTGCACCATATAAATTGTTTCTTCAATGTCGCCATTAAGAAACGCGGTCTTAACATCCATATGATGTAACTCAAGATCAAAATGAGCAACAAATGCCATGATTATCCTAAAGGAGTCTTTCGATGAAACTGGAGAGAAAGTCTCTGTAAAATCAACACCTTCTTTCTGAGTATATCCTTTAGTTATAAGACGCGCCTTATACCTCTCCACATTACCATTTGCATCCCTCTTGGTTTTAAATATCCATTTACAACCAATTGGTTTTGCACCTTCAGGTAATAGGACAAGTTCCCAAACTTTATTGTCTCGCATAGACCTATACTCATCTTTCATGGTATCAATCTACTTTTTAGAATTAAAACTTTTCATGGCTTGATGAAAGTTGATTAGATCATCTTCCATCATTCCATTATCATCCTCATGTTCTTGGAGAAATACAACATAATCATCTGGTATAACATTTCTCCTTTCTCTTGTGGACCTCTTTAATGGCACTTGTTCTTGAGGTTGTTGAGTTTGCTTTTCTAGAACAATTATCTCATTTTGAATGGGGAGTTGTTAAACATTGTCTTGCAGAGGTTCTGGATTCACTTCTTGATCAATGATAGGTATAATAACCTAAACATCGTCAAAAGTGATAGTAGGAACTGAGTTAGAATCCAATTCCTCCTCAAAAGCAATGTCTCTAACCTTATTTCTCCCCCCAAACTCAACATCCTCAAAAAATATTGCAGTTTCCCTCTCAAAAATATTCCTTATTATGGGATCATAAAACTCATAGCCCTTAGATCGCTCAGAATTTCCTTAACCCTTAACTTTATAGATATCAAAGAAGTCAGAAGTGATGTCATTTCAACCTTATCATTTTTTTTAGCAAAATGTTTCTTAATTTCATCAAGGAAACCTTGGCCTGAGTAATCTTTTCATATTCTATGCCCCTAAAGGCTTTTGAAATGCTATGCCTCATGATCATTAGACTCTTGCAATTTGAACGATCCCACCTCTCAAAATCACTTTTAATATAGGGGTTGCTTTCCGTAGTGAGAGGTGCGAGTAGTTCTTCCTTTAGTGCAAGGTCTATGTTCATACAGCCAAGCACTATAAATAAGTGCCTTTTCCATTCATTGAAATTAGTCCCATTAAGCATGGGTATAGAATTTATATTAGCATATATTGTGGCAGAAGAAGATGAATTAGCTAAATATAGAACAAAAAATAAATAAAAATAAGCTCACATCAATATTTATAAGTAAACAATAAATTCAGGATAATGGCTAATCCCATCTCAAGATACCAAACACAACATTAATATCAAGTCTTTGGATAGTAATATTAACAGTAAGCGGTACTCTTGTTGTATCAATCAAAAAATGACAATAAATTATGTCAAACAATTAATTAATCTTTGGACTAACTTATTGCTCACATAAAATACCTTATAATTGTCACACATTTATCACCACAGATGTCGTTGAAATTCTGCCAAATATTAACTTACCTTTGGGTCAGTTAATAAACGCATGAATCACAAAAACATATAATCATCCTAATATTTCAAATAAACTAATCTACACAAAAGATGTCACTTTGGCTACATTTTGTTTCAACTAATTTATTTAAAATATTAGAAATTCTTAATTAAAAGCCAAAATATGAATTTATTTGTTTCAAAATGTCTCTTTTAATTTCATCTTTCAATCAAATTAAAAGATAATAGTATATATATGTATATATATTTATCCCAAAACAACATGCAATGATGTTGGCAAAAATAATAGTTGAATTAATCATAAACCATAAATAACCTCACATAAGACTTTTAATTTAAACCAAAATAATTTGAATAAAGGTAAACCTCATCTTAAGATATCGGACAATCCATTAATATTTCATCTTTGGACAAAATATTAACTTGTAAGTGATATCTTGGTGTAGTAATCAAACATAGACAATAAGAACATGTCGAACAATAAATCTTCCTTTGGGCCGATTTATTACTCACATGTAAAACTGAATAATCGTCACATGTTTATCACCATAGTTGCACATGTAATATTATTAACCTTCATTTGGGCCAATCAATATCAACATAACTTAAGTTACATGCACACAAACTTTTACATTTTAAAACAAAATAATTTATACAAAAAAATCACTTTGGTGACTTATTGCTTCAATTAAGTTATTTTAAAAATATATAAACATACCAATATTCAAATCTAAAATTTCCCCAATAGTCAAATGTCAAAACTATATTTTTTATTGCTTTATAAACTCAAATAACACTAAATAAGGTTGTCTTAATAATGCAATAAAACCCAAAAACCTTAATTTTTGACTAATTCTTTTTTTTCAAAACCATATATATCAAAACCAAATGTAAATAATATAGTGGTTCAAAGCCAAATAATTAACAAGCACATGTATTCATAATTTTGACATGGATAAAAACACCAAAGCAATTCACGATATACATGTATTCATAATCAAATAGAAAAACTTACCTGAATTTACCATGTAAATTCAAAGTTGTATTTATGATTAAATAGATGTTCACATGAATACTTGAAAAATAAAACTTCAAGTCAATATATCTCAGATATAAAATTATAATAATTGACTGAAACACCCCAAACTTGGCCCACAAACCCTGACCAGATCTCGTATGCTTCTAGAGAAAACCATTCAATACTTATTTGGACATTTTCTAAAATTCTTGTGTGCTTTTGAAAAAAAGCAGGTTGTTGATTAGGTGTCAAACATTTAATATTTATATTTATGAAAAATTGACTTTAACTTTAAATTAATAATAATCGTATCACACTTAAATAATTAAAATGCATGCATAATTCAAAACTTAAATATTAAAAACTAATAAAAATAAAAATAATCTCTGAGCTAAGCATGGCCACCATTGAGCTCCTGCCGACCCGGTCCATTAATGTGTGTCACCTGAAAAATAATCCCACAACGGGGTGAGTCAAACAGACTCAGTGTGTAACAACCAACACAAGTCTCAAACAATTTAGGCATGTCAAATCATACATAATAAACATATATAATCAATGATGCAAACCCGAACCCAAACCTAGATAACCATCCGCTACACATCACCCGTACCAACCATCACACCGTGGGGACTACTAAGTCGACCCTCCATCCGCTACACATCATCGAAGGCAGTCGCTGCAGACGACATGCTCATCACCCTTATAAATATTATGGCATAGCCACCAGATAATATTTTGTGACATAAGTCACCACATTCAGATATTGTGGTATAAAACCACCAGATCACTTCCCCTTTACATATCACCCATATGCCCCATGTCATACAATTATGCTTTAACCATGTCATATTTCTTATTCACATTCTTATAGTTTCACATATATGCCATAATAGATCATATCATACTCATAGTAGGAGTGGGTAAACGTACCTGGGTACTTTGTACCATTGCATGGTACTTTTAGCCATATCTCACATGTTCTCATTGTTACATTTATTAAAACATAACCATAAATCTATTAAGGCTTAGTGTGGGGTACACATCTGATTTACTTAGCGAATTTACAGAAATCCCAAAAATCCCGATCTAGCGTCCTAGATCCTTAGTTCCTACATTCGGCCAACCTTGAGCACTTTAGCAAAAAGCCATTCAGCTAATTAATTAAATCCCGAAGGATTATTGCAACCAAATCTTACCTTGCTGCCGATTGTATTAACAATCAAATCCCGAAATTTCGTACTCTTTCTCCCTTGGAATCGGCTAACACTAGATCACTTGATTTGGTTAGTTTTCGGCTTTTGAATAAATACAAAATAAATCTAAAAGACTAAGTATGGTCTTATCCGAATGTCAGTTTCACTTACCTTGCGGATCTAAATCCCGAATTAGCTTCTGGTATCTGCCGAAATCCCTACAGACATATGTTAGATCCATTCTAACACTTAATCTCAATAAAATGGCCTATGGCTGAATATCATCCATAGCTTACCTTAGATCTTAAAAATCGCGAAAGACCCCTTCTCCCTTGTAGTCGACAACTGCCAAATCCCGAAACCTCCTTTATGGTTTCGACCAAGCGACATAAATGGCATTAGAATCTTGATTTCAGCTTTAAGAAAAGAAATAAAATGGCAACAGTTGGATCCTTACCCTTAATATTGTAGTTGATCGCACACCGCTGACACCACGAAGAATTGGCTATAGGCTAAATGTTGATCAACAAGTTTGACTTTTGAGAGTTTAAAGAACCAATCGGCTAGGAGTCCCTTGAGTATTGGCTTTTGATTTGGTTGAAGAAAGAATAAGAGAAAGGGTTGAGCAATTCGCAATGAGGATTCTGCTATCACAAGGAGTATTTGCTTTTAGGAATCAAAAGGAAAAGAGAAGAGAGTGTATGAGACCTAGAAAAAACCAGCTATGGTGATATTTAGAGAGGGTTTTGGCTAGAATAAAAGAAAAAGAAAAGAAGGGTGTTGGCTTTGGAGAGGAAAAGAAAACAAAAAAGAGGCTAAATTACTTAATGAAATTCGGCTATCCCCTCCTTACTAAACTTGGTGAATATCACATCAAAGGAGTCCCTAGGCCTACCAACTCTTTCTCTCTCATTCAATCCCCCTTTACTCCACCTTAGCCTAATCTTTAAGTCTTTAACTTGATCTTCACTTCATCTTTGAAGTGTCCTGTGCATCATCCCACTTCCTCTCCTCCTTGCAAAGAAAATAAAAGCTCCCTTTTGCTTCCCTTGTGACTCGAACCTAGGCCCTTTCCCTTGCTTGTGGCGTCACACTCTAAAGCCCTAAGTGGCGCCTTCATGCCACTTAATCAAGCCCATTTCGTGTTATATTTCACCTACAAATTTTCTTAAGGCCTCTTAGGCTTAGATCCTCTCTTAAACTTAAAATCAAATAATTTCTAAGGCATTTTCTACATTTTAAAGTTCACGAAATTCATAAAACACATTCATAATTTACTCGCATACAAGCACATGCAATTAGGCAAAATGCACAAGTCTTAATTTTGATATTACAATTCTACCCCTTAAAATAATTTCGACCTCGAAATTACACGCTAGAATAGGTGGGGTATTATTGTCAGATTGCTTCTTCCGCTCCCAAGAAGCTTCTTCCGATCCATGGTTATGCCACAACACTTTGACCGGAGGATCAACTTCCTTCAAGCACCTTCACATCTCGTTCGAATCAATCGGCTCTTCCTCATAAGATGATCCGGTCTCACTCCACCTCTTCAACCGTAACTACATGAGATGGATCCGATCGGACGACGTAGCATGGAAACATGAAATATGTCATGCATCCGCTTCAATTCAAGGCAACTCCAACTGGTATGCCACCGGTTCAATTCGCTTCAATACCCGATAAGGTCCTATAAACCTTGGACTTAACTTCCCTTTGCGACCAAATCTCATCACCTTCTTCCAAGGTGAAACTTTAAAGAACACTTGATCTCTCACATCAAATTTTATTTCCTTCCGTTTGAGATCTGCATACGACTTCTGTCTATCAGATGCTTTCTTCAACAGAGCTCGAATTACCTTAACCTTCTCCTCAGATTCTGCCACGATCTCTGGACCCAAAACCTGACGTTCTCTCAATTCCGTCCAACATGTAGGAGTGCGACACTTCCATCCATATAGCGCTTCATACGGCGCCATCCGAATACTGGCCTGGTAACTGTTGTTGTAAGCAAATTCCGCTAGAGGCAAATATTCTTCCCAACTTCCTCTGAAGTCTATCACACAGCCCCTCAGCATATCCTCTAATACTTGGATCACACACTCAGACTTGCCGTCTGGCTGTGGATGAAAAGCCGTACTGAAATCCAATCTAGTGCGTAAAGCTTGATGTAGTGCTTTCCAAAACCGAGACGTGAACCTCAGATCCCTATCCGAGATAATTGACACCGGCACTCCATGCACCTCACAATCTCTGCCACATACAACTTTGCTAACCTCTAGAGAGAATAGTCAACCCGCACTGGAATGAAATGCGCGGACTTTGTCAGTCGATCCACTATCACCCATACCGAGTCCTTCTTAGTAGGCGTAAGGGGAAGCCCACTAACGAAGTCCATGGTAATTCTCTCCTACTTCCATCTGCGAATCAGATTGGTTTGAAGCAACCACGATGGAACTTGGTGTCCAACCTTAACTTCATCGACATGTCAAGCACTTCCTACAAATTCGGTAACTTCCCGCTTAAGAGCAGGCCACCAAAACTGTTCCCTTAGATCTCTATACATCTTACTGCCTCCAGGATGCATAGCATAAGGACTACTATGCGATTCCTGAAGAATTCTCTGCCTTAACTCCTCGTTCTTGAGATACGCACCTTACCCTTGAAACACTCCTTCGCCATTAATACCATAGTCCTTCAACTCCCCACTCTGCACTTGCCGAAACTTAGCACTTAGATCTTCATCTGCCAATTGACTCTCTTTCACCTTATTCAGCCATGTCAGCTTAACTTGTAACTCTGCTAATAGACTTCCATCGTCATAGAGGCTCAAATGTGCAAACATGGCCCTCAGATCCGACACTACCTTCCGACTTAGGGCATCTGCCACCACATTCGCCTTGCCCGGGTGATACTCTATGGAACAATTGTAGTCCTTCAATAATTCCACCTACCTTCGCTGTCTCAGGTTTAGCTCCTTCTGAGTCAGCAAATACTTCAGGCTCTTGTGGTCCGTGTAGATCACTGACTTTTCTCCATATAAGTAGTGCCTCCACACTTTAAGAGCAAAGACCACTGCCGCCAATTCTAAGTCATGCATCAGGTAGTTAACCTCGTGGGGCCTTAATTATCGAGACGCATAAGCAACTACCTTTCCGTCTTGCATAAGGACACCTCTCAATCCTGTATGGTAAGCATCACAGTACACTACAAAATCCTTCCCTGCCTCAGGCTGAATCAAAACTGGAGCTTCGGTCAAGACCTTCTTAAGCTTTTTAAAGCTCTCCTGTTGCTTATCGATCCATAAGAAAGGTACCTCCTTCCTCAGCAGCTTGGTTAAGGGTGCTGCGATCGACGAGAACCCTTCTACAAACCGTCTGTAATAGCCTGCCAATGCTAAGAAACTCCAAACTTTTGCCACAGACTTAGGGGGTTTCCAATCCAAAACTGCCTCAATCTTCCGAAGATCCACCCTTATTCCTTCAGCAGATACCACATGCCCTAAAAATGTAACCTCCTTAAGCCAAAATTCACACTTGCTGAATTTGGCGTAGAGTTTCTTTTCCCTTAACACTTGCAACACAACTCGGAGGTGCTCATCATGTTCTTCCTCAGACTTCGAGTACACCAATATGTCGTCTATGAACACAACAACGAACCGGTCCAGATAAGGTTAGAAAACTCAGTTTATCATGTCCATAAACGCAGTTGGGGTGTTTGTCAATACGAACGGTATTACCAAGAACTCATAATACCCGTACCTTGTTCGAAAAGTTATCTTATGGATATCGACCTCCTTCACCTTAAGTCGATGATATCCGCACTCGAGATCTATCTTTGAGAACATCTTGGGCCCCTTTGTCGATCGAACAAGTCATCTATTCTTGGCAAAGGGTACTTGTTCTTGATGGTCACTTATTCAATCGACGATAATCTATGCACATGCGCATAGTTCGTCCTTCTTCTTCACAAACAAGACCGGTGCTCCCCATGGAGACACACGGGTCGATAAACCCACGGTCGAGTAACTCTTAGATCCGAGCCTTGAGCTCAACCAACTCCTTTGGTGCCATTCTATACGGGCAATTGACACGGAGTCGCATCAACAACAAGTCAATTCCGAACTCTACCTCCCTATCCGGGGGTATTCTAGGTAATTCCTCCGAAAGACATCCTCAAATTCCCTTACGGTTCTAACTCCACTAACTCCCCATTCTTTCGCATCCAAAGTACTAACGAAGGCCAAAATGCCTTACACCCTTCCCACCATCTTATCGACTTTTAAGGTCAAACTACATTAGACAAGTAGTTTCTTCTTTCCCTATCATAACTATCACCTCATCCTCCGGGGTCCTTAACTTTATTTGTTTGGTTGCACAATCCAATACAAATTCGATGCTCCACTAGCCACCCATGCCAAGTATAAGATCAAATTCTCAGAAGGGTAATTCCATTAAGCTCAAGAAAATACCATTCCTTGAATCTCTAAAGGTACACCAAACATCTTATTCACCACTACGCTTTGGCCTAATGGGCTTACTACATCATCTCCCTATCGATAGTTCGAGGCTATTCCTAGAGTTTCAACTACTCTTCATGCAACATAAGAATGGGTCGAGCCCACATCAATCAAAGTAACATAAGGCTTGCCAAATATAAGGAACGTACCGGTTATGACATCTGGTGCATATCCGTCCTCCCTCCGACGTACCGTATAAACCAAACCCGGTAACCTGGTCTCCGTGTTACCAACACCTCAACCCGGTGTTCCCCGTCTTCTACCAGCACCGTTACCTCTGCCAGTCGAACCACGACCTCGTGGTGCTGCTGTCCTCCTCTTTCCACCTGGTTAGGACCTTGGCTTACTGGTCGACCCCCTTTGGTTCTCATAGGACAATCCTTAATCATGTGGTCCTTGGACCCACACTTAAAGCATCCTCCCGTCTTCTTCCAATACTCTCCTAAATGCATCTTCCCACATTGAGCACAAGTACAATACTACCCTCCAGTAGCAGCTTGTTGACCTCGCGGCCCATCAACTCTAGGCCTCTTTTGCTCATTCCTTGAATACCCTGATGATCCAAAGCCTCTCTTTTGCCTATTACGATCAGTATTCTGTCTCACCGAGTCCTTAATCCCTTCGGCAACCTTAGCCTTCTCTACTAATACGGCAAATTTCCGCTCCTACTGTGGAGCTATCAATAACCTTAAATCATCTCTCAACCCATCTTCAAACCGGACACACCGCTCATGCTCCGTCAACACGATACCTCGAGCATAGTGGCTCAACCTTAAAAATTTAGCCTCATACTCTGCTACAGACTTATTCCCTTGGACCAACCTTAGAAATGCCTTCCTCTGTGCATCCACATAACTAGTTCCTATGTACTTTTTCTGATATGCCGCCTTAAAATATTCCCATGTAAGATCGTCTGAGGCAGCACCATCCCGCACTGTGAGCCACCATTGATATGACTCATCACGGAGTAGCGACACTACCCCTTTCAGCTTCTCCTCGACGGTCAGGTCCAAGTCATCCACAATCAGCTCCGTCGCCTCTAACCAATACTCAGTCGTATTGGGTGCCACACCAGATACTCCATGAAAAAATTCAGCTCCATTAGCTCGAAGTCACTCAGGTACCGACTTCCGAGCTCCCCTACCTCCACCCGCTCCAGCCACCCTTTCCAAAACTCGTAGCATCGCCTGTGATACTACATCTTCCCTGTCGATCCTCGATATTCCACATCACGTATTGGTGGTGGTGGTGGCATTTCATTTTCGGACCCTTGTCCGGACCTAACGGGCTCCGACATAGTCATTTGGCCTCTACCACAGCCTCGCACATTACGACCACGTCCTCTAGAGTTCATGCTTCCGAATCGCGTTTATCTAATTAAAGAATTTTATGAATTACTTTTGTTCCACTGATTTATTACGAACAGTCTTATGTTCAATAGTTCTAGGGAGTTGTTCTTTCGATTTCATACACATACAGTCTCAATTTATTCATTCAATCACATTCATGAACTTGTGTTCATTATAGAAAAATGTTGCAGTTGTCATTGTTTGTTGTTTTCCACTACCCAGGGGTATTTTCGTAATTTTATCCTATAGGGGTACTTTGGTAATTTTCCAAATTAGGGTATTTGTAAATTTCACAAGGTAGAAATTTTGGCATTTTACAAAATTTTCAAATATTTGGTAAGAAAATTTTAAGGGTAGAATGGTAATTTTGTAAACAGAGGTATTTTTGTAATTTTACCGGCCGGGGTCATTTGGTAATTTTCACAAAATATGGTTCTGGTGACTTTTCAAAACAAAGGTATTTTTAAAGATTTCTAATTTGAGGGTACTTCGTAATTTTCCTTCGAGGTATTTTGGTCATTTGTACGAGTTAGGGTAATTCGATCAATTTGCAAATCGTGGTATCTTAATATTTTGCAAAATAGGGTTTTGAATATTTTATAAGGTAAGAAAAATCTTGATGAAAACGTGGGTAGTAAAGAAATTTTATGAACCAAGGGCATTTTAGTAATTTTTTTCAACCGGGGTTATTCTACAACTTTGTAAATCAAGAATATTTTGAAAAATTTTCAAAATAGTTTTCCTACACATCAAAGGGGTAATTTGGTGATTTTAAAACTAGGGTTTTTATAAAATATGGCTAGTCCCTTTCGGGTTTTAGTTATTAGATTTAGCTTTGTGGTCGAGTCCTCTTAGTTAGGGTGAACCGTCACTACGCACTGTAGGATTCGAGGGAGAGGAGGTGAGTCACTAGGACTGCTTAAATACCAAGCTCCCACGAAACCAATCCTAGACATGCGCACAATGGTTGCCACACCCTAACTCGACGACTTAGACACAGGTTTGTTTGGTTAATTTTAAGTCTTATGTATCTTGGTGTTGGAGTAAGCTAATCCTAGGGTTTAATAACTTAATATACTAATCTACGTCCTATAAATCCCACATACAATCACAAAAGAGTTAGAAGTACTTACCGGTGGACTTGGCCGAGGCTCAAAGCCATGCCGGAGAAACTTGCTCGTTTCTTAGTAAAACCCATTTTCAAAAGAAAAAAAACATTTTGGGCCCTCAAAACCCTCAAGGTCGAGTTTTGAATCGGGCTCTGATACCAAGCTGAAACACCCCAAACCCGGCCCACAAGCCCTGACCGGATCTGGTATGCTTCTAGAGAAAAACCATTCAAAACTTATTTAGACTTTTTCTAAAATTCTTGTGTGCTTTTGAAAAAAAACAGTTGATTCGTGTTGATTAGGTGTCAAACATTTAATATTTATATTTATGAAAAATTGACTTTAACTTTAAATTAATAATAATCGTATCATACTTAAATAATTAAAATGCATGCATAATCTGCTTAATACTCATGGCCTTATTACATCAAACAAAACCGAACTAATTCAAAACTTAAATATTAAAACTAATAAAAATAAAAATAATCTCCGAGCTAAGCATGGCCACCATTGAGCTCCTTCCGACCGGTCCATTAATGTGTCACCCGAAAAATAATCCCACAACGGGTGAGTCAAACAGACTCGGTGTAACAACCAACACAAGTCTCAAACAATTTAGGCATGTCAAATCATACATAATAAACATATATAATCAATGATGCAAACCCGAACCCAAACCTAGATAACCATCCGCTACACATCACCGTACCAACCATCACACCGTGGGGACTACTAAGTCGACCCTCCATCCGCTACACATCATCGAAGGCGTCATTGCAGACGACATGCTCATCGCCTTATAAATATTGTGGCATAGCCACGGATAATATTTTGTGACATAAGTCACCACATTCGAGATATTGTGGTATAAAACCACCGGATCACTTCCCTTTACATATCACCCATATGCCCCATGTCATACAATTATGCTTTAACCATGTCATATTTCTTATTCACATTCTTATAGTTTCACATATATGCCATAATAGATCATATCATACTCATAGTAGGGTGGGTAAACGTGCACTGGTACTTTGTACCATTGCATGGTACTTTTAGCCATATCTCACATGTTCTCATTGTTACATTTATTAAAACATAACCATAAATTTATTAAGGCTTAGTGTGGGGTACACACCTGATTTACTTAGCGAATTCACAGAAATCCCGAAAATCCCGATCTAGCGTCCTAGATCCTTAGTTCCTACATTCACCAACCTTGAGCACTTTAGCAAAAAGCCATTCACTAATTAATTAAATCTCAAGGATTATTGCAACCAAATCTTACCTTCTTTGCCGATTGTATTAACAATCAAATCCAATTTCGTAGTCTTTCTCCTTGGAATCGGCTAACACTAGATCACTTGATTTGGTTGGTTTTCGGCTTTTGAATAAATACGAAATAAATCTAAAACACTAAGTATGGTCTTAGCCAATGTCGATTCACTTACCTTGCGGATCTAAATCCCAAATTAGCTTCTGGTATCTGCCGAAATCCCTACAGATATATGTTAGATCCATTCTAACATTTAATCTCAATAAAATGGCCTATGGTAGAATATCATCCATAGCTTACCTTAGATCTTAAAAATCCCGAAGGCCCTTCTCCTTGTAGTCGATAAATCGCCAAATCTCGAAACCTCCTTTATGGTTTCGCCAAGAGACATAAATGGCATTAGAATCTTGATTTCGCTTTAAGAAAAGAAATAAAATGGCAACATTGGATCCTTACCTTAATATTGTAGTCGATCGCACACCGCTTGACACCACGTAAGAATTTGGCTATAGGCTAAATGTTGATCAACAAGTTTCAGCTTTTGAGAGTTTAAAGAACCAATCACTAGAGTCCCTTGAGTATTCGGCTTTTGATTGGGTTGAAGAAAGAATAAGAGAAAAGGGTTGAGCAATTCGCAATGAGGATTCGCTATCACAAGGAGTATTTCGCTTTTGGGAATCAAAAGGAAAAGAGAAGAGAGTATGAGACCTAGAAAGTACTGGCTATGGTGATCTTTAGAGAGGGTTTTGGCTAGAATAAAAGAAAAGAAAAGAAGGGTGTTGGCTTTGGAGAGGAAAAGAAAACGAAAAAGAGGCTAAATTGCTTAATGAAATTGGCTATCCCTCCTTACTAAACTTGGCGAATATCACATCAAAGGAGTCCCTAGGCGGCCAACTCTTCTCTCTCCATTCAATCCCTTTTACTCCACCTTAGCCTAATCTTTAAGTCTTTAACTTGATCTTCACTTCATCTTTGAAGTGTCCCTGTCAGTCCACTTCTCTCCTCCTTGCAAAGAAAATAAAAGCTCCTTTTGCTTCCCTTGTGACTCGAACCTAGGCCCTTTCCCTTGCTTGTATGCCACACTCTAAAGCCCTAAGTGGCCCTTCATGCCACTTAATCAAGCCCATTTCTATGTTATATTTCATCTACAAATTTTCTTAAGGCCTCTTAGGCTTAGCTCCCTCTCTTAAACTTAAAATCGAACAATTTCTAAGGCATTTTTCTACATTTTAAAGTTCACGAAATTCATAAAACACATTCATAATTTACTCTGGCATACAAGCACAGGCAATTAGGCAAAAAATGCACAAGCCCTAATTCCCAGATATTACATTGACATACCCCATAATTCATACCATAGACCATATCATCATAATTTGACCAAATATTTGGAACCATAAGATGCCAAAACTTAAGATTATAGAATCAAACATAAAACCAAATTATTTAAACACATATTATGATTAACATCAATTTGCATCAAAATCTAATTTTATCATAATTAAACCATAAAAATATAACCCAGTTGACTTGCCTTACATATTCCAAGTAAATCCAATTTCAAAATATATGCTTAAACCTGAATAGTATGAGAAGAATAAGCATATAAACTCAATAATAAATAATATATTCTATCAACTATATATTGAATTCGAAATTAATGATTATAAAAATTGAATTAAATTGTACAATTGTTGAACCGATTTGAATTAAAAAATAATTATAATGAAACCCTAAAATTGAATCGATAAAAAAAATTAAAACTAACAAATATTACCATCAATCTTAAGGATTCAACATATATAATGAATTCATTGATAAACAATCGGTATATAAGAGACACTTTACACAAGCAATTTCTTTTACCAACCATATATCATTATGTAAAATCTTGAACATAATTACTAAAGTGTCCAAAACAATATATATATATATATATAACGTAAAATCGAAAAACAAGCGATTAGCAATTAACAATCCATCAATTGATATAATCAAATATATATCATAAAAGTTTCTAATGAACCTAAACCTATACAACTTTTTAAATATTTATTAAAGCGTATAAATAACATAAAATCCTCGCTTTTTTTAATTATCAATTAAAATCGTAAATCTTTCCGATTATCTGAAAATTAAAACCTTAAAACTTTATTCAAAACTTTAAAATTTTATTTAAATAATCAAAACCCAAAAATTTATCAGAAAATCAAAGATTCAACATAATATATAATTAAAATATCAAATCCACAAAATTAAAAAAGAAAACGAATCAATCCAAAAATAATAAAGAATCAATTCATCCTCAATGATCAACATGACAATGCTCAAATTCCACTTGTTAGATTTGTAAAATAAATCAAGTAAAACTTAATAAACCGGGATCTATCATGTCCAATCATCAACAATAAATGAAGAATAAAACTAAATGCGAAGCGCATTTGAATCCATGAATTCCTTGCAATTTTACGGATTTTGGGATTTGATCTTCCAAATTAGCATACAAGAAATTTAGAGAATATATGCTCTCTATTTCCTAATAATGGGATATTAGAAAAGATATGTTATGTATAATTTGAGGACCATAACACTAATATTTATAACATTGGCATATTAGTTCTAATAAAATTCTAATTAGCCCATCATTAATTAGAATTTAATTAGAAGAGTATCTACCCATATTTGACCCATACTTTATTTAATAATTAAAAGCCCAATAAAATTCTAATCAAATTAGATCACTTTTAATTTGGGCTAACCTATAATGATAGTAAATAATAACATGTAATTACCTTTATTATATATGTGATGTCTATATTTTCAACATTAAAATCATACTTAGATATATTATTTTAAACATACATTTATAATTTATATTTATAATTTTCACATACTCAATATGTTTTGATATAATAAATAAGAAATTTAATTTTTACTTTTTACTTAATCTATATTATAATAAAATTTTTATATCTCAAGTCACTTTACTGATTTGATAGAAAAGTGATTTAGAATTACTTTTAAACAAATAAGAGTTATAATGATATTTTATGTGAAAGGTTTCAAAATAAATAAAACTCACTGCTTCAAAATAATAAAAATAAATAAACGCCAACCAATCAAACTTGAAATTGATAAGGATTTATAAATAAGTAGTAATTTAACACTTTACCTACAATGTAATTATTGAATACTTTTTTTATAAATATATTTTAACATTAAATATTTTTCTTTTACAAGTAGATATGATTTAATCTAATATATAAAAGAAAAAAATGTCTAGGTTTTAAGAAAAAATTGGACAAGTTTCAAATTATTTAAAAAATTAAAATGATTTCTTTAAGGAAACCCATCATAATGAAATTAATAAAAAAAATTGACACGTATCATTATATTTAATCAGAAGAACATAAGTTTAAGTTGTAAAAATAAGGATCGAGTACATGTATCAGAGAAAAGATAAAAAATTTAGATTTTGAATATATTAGTTAAAATTTAGTTTTAGTTTTTTTTTTTATGGTGAAAAGAAAATAAACTAAGGTCTCCTAAGAGACATTAAAGGCTTTATCAGGTTGAAAAATCGTAGCCACCATATTAGGTGGAGCTTCAAATATCCGAAGCGAATTTTGCCAAGAAAGCCCAATCTTCGCAATTTGGTCTGTCGATAAATTGTACTCGCTGGGAATATGCTTGATTTCCCATTGATCTTCAGATAGCAGAAGTCTTTTAACTCTCCTGATTAGCGTAATTCCAGAATCTGCCATAACCTCCGTGGACAAAATCCTTACCACTTCAAGGTTATCAGATTGAATTTTGACCCTCTTGTATCCTCTATTAATTAAAATGAACACACCATCCATGATACCCCAGAGCTCAGCTTCCAGCGATGAGCAATTTCCCAGATAATGCGTGTATCCTAGCACCTAGTTACCATCCCAATCCCGAACCACTCCACCTGCTGCAACATTTTCGGAGTCTCTCGCCACTGTTCTATCAGAGAATAAAAAACCACATTGTCAGAACAATGATGTTGATTCCCTAGGGGAGTAACGTTGAGCTTAGGTCTCGTGATGAAACCTTCAAAATTTTGTGCCCAACTGAGGGAGGTTTTTATAAGTTCGAGCGACGTCCAGTCAATGTTTTGAAAGATGAAAAGATTCCTATTCTTCCATATTCTCCAGGCTAGTATCCCGAAAAGACACGACCAAGTGATTCCTTTATCCTGCAACTTAAGGTGACAAGAGAGATTAGAAGATAACCAATTTTGCATAGAGTCAAAAAGGAACCTGGATTGTTTCTCTAGGGGAACTATGAGTGTCGAGGCTTCCTTGACAGTTGGACAATCTCGAAGGACATGCATGATGTCTTCCAATTCATGACCGCAACATGAACACGCACTGCTTTGCCCGAATTCTCTCCTGATTCTATCTGAATTGGTGAGTATTCTCTGATTGGCCACAAGCCAAAGATAAAGACGGTCTCTTTGAGGTCCTTGGTACTTCCATATGATCTTCCAAATGTCATCTTTGAGTCTCCAAGTGTTTTCCTTTAATGTCTGATAAGCACTGCGAATAGAGAAGGATCCTGACTCGGTGCGCGCCTAAATGACTCTATCTTCGCCTCCATCAGGATGAGGCAGTGGAATACTTATTATGCGCTTAATTATGTCATCAGGTAGCCAAATGCTAAGCATGTCAATATTCCAGGAGCCTTCTTGTAGGACCCTATCCTTCAGAGTGCTATCCAAATTGAGCCTACTATGAGCTGGGACATAAGACATCAGAGGTCCAGTTTTAGGTATCCAGTTGTCTTTCCATCCGCGTATTGTTTCACCATTCCCAACGGACCACAAGAGATTCTCACAAAGGAGAGGCCACGCCTTATAGAGAGATCTCCAAAGATGAGAACAGTGACTTTTATGAATAGACTCGGTTGTAACAGCTCGATTTTGACCCTAATCGAAAACAGTATTTTTGGGACCATAAATTCGAGTCGATAGAATATTTATATATTATATTTGGTGTCTATGATTTATGAGTATGCATGTGTAAAAATTTTAGTGAATTAATTTGACCATTTGTGTGTTTAATTTAAAGAAAAGGACTAAATTGCATAAGTGGTAAAAGTAGCCTTTTCTTAATTGAGTGGTTTAATTGATTTGACTTCTTTTATATGTGGGCTTAGGTTGGAAATTTAACATTGAGCATGTTAGTGGGCGGCATTTGGTTTTTATTTTCATGATAACATGTTTTTATAAATTATATAATTATAAGTTAAAATTGTTATAATATATGTTAATAATATTAAAAATAAAGAAACATGTTTTATTCATCCCATTTCTTTCTTCATCACCGAAAATAAAAGAAAAGAGAAGAACTTAAGCTCTCAACCATTCGGCCCCTTGCATGCTTAATTAAAGTATGAATTTGAGTTCGATTTTTGATAATTTTTACGTTTTTGAGATCGTTGCTTCGAATACTATCTGTGTAACATCCTAAACTAGGGGTTGTTTGTAATTTAATTATTTTCCCATGTGTGTGCTTGAAGAAATGAATACTATGATTGCTAAGCATGTTCTAGGGTCTAGAAATAACCCTGAGCTAGGCCTGACTTAGGACTGGAAATTTCTTTTTAAATGTTTAAAAGGAGGGAGCTAGGTGAGATAGTGGTTAAGGAAAATTCCGGGAGAAGCATGACACAAAGAATTAATTGGCAAAGTGGCTTTCATGTGCACTTAAGGGCTTAGAGGTGACAATTAGGCAGGTCTTGGGTTCGAGTCTTGGGAGTTACAAGGGGGATGCGTTTTGTTTTTGAGCTTTTTGGGCGTTAAGGAAAGGGGCTAAAGTATGAAGGCTTTAAAAATTAAATGGTGAGGCTTAAAGGCATGAAAGTCGATTTGGAAGAGTGGCTTGGGGAGTTGTAAGGGGCTGCGGCAGTTTGCTCCTTTAGGTCCCATGTTCGAACCAAGGGAGCAGCAGGTTGGTATTTTATTTTTTTGCAAACTGGCGTGCATGGGAGAGGGAGCTGATGGCTTGCATGTAGGACTCTTATTATGATAAGGATAAACCTTGTTTTATCTTTGATTTTCGGCTGGAATTGTAGGTGTTAGTAGTTTATTTTCATTTTATTTGTTTGATGAGGTGGTTAGGAGATTAAATGTAAGATAAATCTTGCTTTATTTTTGATAATTAAAAGCTGAAATTATCAGAAAAAGAGAGGGGTGATGGCCGGATTTAGGACTCCTTGGGGGCCATCCATAATCGGTTATCACATTAAGGAGGTGCCAAAAAAATTCATCAAATTATTTCTTTTCTTCTTCTCTTGTTGCTGGCCGAATTCTCCCTAGCCACAATAGCCAAAATTCTTCAAAAATTCTAGTTTATTTTTCTTCTACTTGGTAGAACCTACCCCTCTTTTAAAGAAAATTCCAACCCTTCCATCTTGTGTTGGCTTAATCTCTTGGGTCATCAACTTTTCTCTTGTAGTTCTCCAAGTGGCATAGTGGTAAGTATTTCTTCCTTAAGGTAATCGGTTTGTTTCTTCTCTTTTGGGATGGTGAATGATTCATAGGATCACAAGATGGTATTTCTTTGTTGTAGATAACAAAGAGGTGCATTGACGGAGCCTATCGGGTGTTGATTCTTCAAAGGTGAGGCACATACACTATTCAGCCAAAGGCCTTGATTATGGTTAAGTGTGCAAGCCGATTCTAACAAATATTTTGGTAGGAATCTCGGCAAGACAAGTGACAATTTCGAGATTTCGGTAAGTTGGTAAGTGACTAATCTTATTCTATAAAGGCCATTTTGGGTATCCATGTATAACCGATTATGTGCCATGGATTTAGGGGCTAATTGGCCAAGGCAAGCAAAGGCTTGAGATTTGTTTGGAAATCAAATCGGCAACCAAGGTGAGTGTTATTTCGAGCACGACATATCCTTGAGATTATTTGGTTTAGCCAATAGGCCTATGTCACTAACCTTGTTGTTGGTCAATATAGGTCAAAGGATCTAGCATCGTAGATCGGATCTTCTGGATCTAGGAAGTTCGTTAGTAACAGGTGTGTAAACTCTTACACACTTTATTAGCATAGACTGCTTATTATGTTGTTGTATAACCTTTTGTGTTGTAACTTAGCCTTGTGGGCATAGGCATGGATTCCGGGTAAGTCCCCTATTACGTGATCTATGATATATGATTTTGTATGCCACCATATGCTGTTGGATGCTATGCTATACACAAATGCATGATATATGGGATTATGACATTTGTTATGTAAGCATGATGATGATGGGATTGATGAGAGGAGGGGGATGATTTCTATGGACTGTCACCAGTGGTTTTGACCACAAGATGGGTTGGCCCCATCAGATTAATTGTGACTTCGGTCACCAGTGGTTTTGACCACACCGATGATAAATTGTGACTAAGTCCCAGTGGTTTGGTACCACCATGGTTTTGACCACACGATGGGTTGGCCCCATCATTTGATTTGTGACTCTAGTCACGAAGGTTTTGACCACTGGTGGTTTTGACTACACGGGTAGTTAAAGGAGTATGGATGGTTAGTTGGGTTGCATGTTGCATGTCTATTAATAATTTGTGTATGAGTTGCATTTCGGGTGGGGATTTACACCCGAGTCTTGGTGACTCACCCTTCCCATATTATTTTGCGGATGAGTAGATCATGAAGATAGAGCCGAGAGGACTCGAGGCCCATGCTTATTCGTTGGGTTTGAATTTAATTTATTATAGTTAAGTTTATTTTTTAAGTTTTTAATTTGGGTTGCAATAAGGCCGCTAATTTTATTTGGATGTTTACATAGTTATTTTATTTTACTTATGCTATACTACAAATGAACTTATAAACGCTAAGTAAATCGGTTAAAAGAAACATTTTCCAATTAAGTAACTTTACGAGTTTTCAAAGATGTTACCATCGAGTAATAAAATTTACCAAGTTAACAATAACTCTGTCGACTTTAAAATTTTACATGATCAAATATTTCCAAAGGGTTTTTCTACACAACCATGTTTATAAAATAATCCCAACCGAGTTTTATCAAACCTGCTTTTAATTCCTTAGCCATATTTTAACAAGTTTTCACCGGACACTCAAAATGTTTCAAATTATTTTACTCGTGACATACCGATCCGTCAGGGACTCATGGGTCGGGTTTGGGGTGTTACATTTTGGTATCGAGCCTAGGTTCAAAAACTTCGGTGTGGAATGGGTTCAAAATGTTTTTCAAATTTTGGTTGAAATATGGTTTAGAAAATATATATATCTCTTTCACGGAAGTATGGCACCGAGTCTCCTGGCTCCAATCAGACCGTAAGTTTCTTGATACTTTTCTTTGTTATATGATGTATTTGGGTATCTATTACGTGTGTTTGGTTTGGATGTGATGTTCGGACACAAAGTTGGGTGCGTATGAAATATTAAATCTGCTTTTAATGGCTAGGTGTTTTTGAGTATGTGTAGGAGTTTTAAATTCTAGTTAAAAGATATTAGTTTTATTAACATCGGTCTTGCATGAGAGTTTAGTGTGGTAGGTTAGGATGTGTGACTGTTAGTTAGTTGGAAATTTCGAGGACGAAATTTCTTTAAGGAGGGTAGATTTGTAACATCCTAAAATTGGGCCTAAGAGAATTGAGCCCAATGGGCCTTAAGCGTAGTAGCATTTAAATTTTTTTTGGAGAATAAGAAATCGGCTTAAATGCAAGTTGGACCAATTAGATAAGTGAGTTTGGAAGGTTAGGGGGCTTCTATGAAGTCCCGGGTTCAAGTTAGGCCTTAGGAAAAATTTTAGTTTTAGGTGAAAAAAACCTAGAGGTTGGCGGGTAGGCATTAAGAATAAAATGTGGAGGAAAATGACACAAGTGCAGTGTGTGGTGTAGTGGCAAAGTGACGCCACTTAAGGACAAGGGAATGACGCCACAAGGAAGGAATGAGGTCCAAGGTTCTAGTTGTAGCGTTTGTATTCCTTTTAGATTATTTTTATTAAATGAATTTAGACCTTGGCCATAGGGTTATATTTAGTTGCGCATGGTTTAAGACACAATGAGCTAGTTGGTAAAGTGGCTAGCAGTGTGAATTATGTTACAAGGGAGCCTAGGTTCGAATCTCATGAGAAGCAAGGGAGTATTTATTTTGCGGATTGGACGGTAAGAGTTTCAGTTGAATTTAAACTCTACTGACGGAGGGATCCCACATCGGAAAGATACAAAGAAGGAAGGTGAAGAGCTAGCTATATAAAGAGTATTCCAGGGGGAGAGTTAACATACCTTGGTGGGCGTTTGGGCGCAGGTGTGGTCGCAGGGCGGTTTAACACCAGACTCCTATCAGGTGTGTAACTCTCTCTTTACTCTAGCTGTAGAGCGGCAAATGCCGAAGTGTCGATCACGGCAATAGTAGCCACACGAGCGTGCGAGCGCACGTGTGGGGCTTCGACATGATAGTTGAGGCCATCAGTAGTATTCTTGTGGGTTGGGGCTACTTGAGCCGCGATTGGCCAAGTGGGCCCAATGGGCCCGTAGGCCTAATTGGAATAAATTGTATGATGATATAGTATATAGTGAACTAGACTAGGTGGAACCTACATACGTGGCTAGATTTGTGTTAGGTGGGCTACACGAGCGTGTGGACCTGAATAGGCTGAATTCAGTTTTAGGCCCAATAGTCTAGTGACGACCGAAAATGGTAGCCGAGTCACTCAGGGTAACATTAGACCTTCGGGAGGGCCATTGTAGGTGCAAAATTACGAAAATACCCTTGGTGGGTAAATTATGAAAATACCCTTAGTGGGTAAATTACGAAAATACCCTTGGTGGGTAAATTACGAAATACCCTTGGTAGGTAAATTACAAAAATACCCTTGGTGGGTAAATTACGAAAATACCCTTGGTAGGTAAATTACAAAAATACCTTTGGTGGGTAAATTACGAAAATACCATTGGTAGGTAAAATTACTGTTATACCCTTAGAGGTTGGTTAGCTTGATTATGTTGTATATTATTATTCGATTATAATGGTAATTCATTTCATCGTTATCTTTGATATATAATTTGTATACATGTCATACCGCATACACGAATTATTATGGTGATGAACATGGCATGAAAATGGGTATGATGAGAGGAGGGAAGGATGATTTAGACTGTCACCGTGGTTTTGACCACACGGTGGGTTGGCCCCGCTTTCCTTATTATTTGTGACTAGTCTCGGTGGTTTTGACCACCGGTGGTTTTGACCACATGGATATTATTTGTGACTACGGTCACGGTGGTTTTGACCACACATGGATTATTGTGACTCGTCCCGTTGGTTTGGTACCACGTGGGTTGGCCTCACATGTTGATTATGGGATTGTCATCATGGTTTTGACCACGGTGGGTTGGCCCCACCATATGATTTGTGACTACGGTCACAGTGGTTTTGACCACACTTATATGATTTGTGACTACGGTCATCGATGGTTTTGACCACTAATGGTTTTGACCACACGGGGTGAACCACGGAGTTTGGTTGGTTAGGTTGGGTTTGCATGATTTGCATATTGACATATCAAATGTGTAAGTGCCTTGTTATTATCGGGATGGGGATTTACACATCGAGTCTCGGTGACTCACCCTTTCCCTTACATTTGCGAGATGAGACATAGATCGCAGATGTGGGTAGCCGGTGGACTCGGTGGCCATCCACTATGTTTTGGGTTTTATTTCAATTACTATTTTGGGTTAATTTACTTTTAAATTTGGTTTTGTTATGTAATAAGGCATTGGGTATTTTATTTGGTTTCACTTTCAATTTGGTTCTTGCTAATATTAAATGATCAATATGGGATTTTCCTAAAATGATAATAAACCGTTTCTTATTCAAAATTACTTAAACTCGATTTCTCACAACAACTATAAAGAATACGAGCTTTTTAACGAGCGTACAGTTTTTAGACATTCTTTTCATATGCATACCAGATCTGATCATAACGTTTAGGCCGGGTTTGAGGTGTTACAATTATGGTATCAGAGCCAGGTTTCGATCCTGGGACCTGTGGGTTATGGGTCTAGAAATGAGATGCCGGATCTGCCGACGGTGAAAATTAAATTTTAAGATCAGACCGGTGGTAATGATGTAGTATCTCAAGCTGTACTACGAGTGTTGGAACGAGTTACCGAGGCAGGCGCGGGTGCAGGAGCCCGTAAATTCGTGGTTGAGCGACTCCGGACTAACGAAGCTGAGGTGTTTAGAGGAGTTTTTGGAGTGGCATCCAGTGCGGCAGAATATTGGTTAGAATCTACTGAGAGGATCATGGGTGACCTGGATTTCATAACTGAGGAGAAGTTAAAGGGTATCATCTCTCTGCTTCGGGATGAGTCATATCAGTGGTGGCTCACTGTAAGGAATGGAACGATGGCAGAGGATCTCACATGGGAATTTTTTAAGGCCGCCTATCAAAAGAAATACATCAGAACCAGTTACGTTGATGCGCAGCAGAAGGCTTTCTTGAACCTGGTTCAGGGTAATAAGATGGTGGCAGAGTATGAGGCCAAATTTCTCCGGTTGAGCAGGTATGCTCGTGGTATTGTGGGTACCGAGCATGAACACTGTGTCAGATTCGAAGATGCGCTGAGAGATGAGCTGAGGATGATGATAGCTCCACAACAGGAATGGGAGTTCACTGTCCTAGTGGAGAAGTCTAAGGTTCTTTGAGGGGTAAGGCGATCGATTAGGCGGAATCGGATAGGAACTGGAATAAGAGGAGCTCCGGATCTTCAAAGTTTTCGGTAATCGGCAAAAGAAGACGAGGTTTGGTGGGTCAGATTAAGCTGCTAGGCCTGCTGCTGCTGCCAATTCTCAATGGCCGCCACAGTGTGCTCGGTGTGGAAAATCTCACACGAGAGAGTATTGGAATGGTAATCGCGGATACTTCGAGTGTGGGTCCATGGAACATCGAGTTAGGGACCGCCCCAAAAGGCGCTAGACCGAGATCGGAGGGCCGAGGATCGTGCAATCGAATAGAAGGGATAACCAACGACCTCAGGAGGTCGTGGTGCAGAAGAGGAGGTAATGGTGTTGGCGGGAGGTCATTGGGCACCGAGGGGAGATACCGCAGATCTTGAGGCTAGGCAACTGGTTTGGTCTATGCCGCGAGGCGACAAGAGGAGGGCGATGCACTGGACGTCATAATTGGTATGTTCTTGATCTTTGGTGTACCCTATAGTACCTTGATTGACATTGGCTCAACCCACTCATACATTGCTAGTAGCGTAGTGGAAACTCTGCATTTAGACTCTGAGCTTACTTCTAGGAAGATGACTGTATTAAGCCCTCTAGGTCATTTTGTAGAAGTAAGTAAACTCTATAGGAACATACCCCTAGAACTCCAAGGGGTCGTGTTCTTAGCTGACTTGATGGAACTACCGTTCCGAGAGTTTGACCTAATCCTCAGGATGGATTGGCTAGTAAAGTATCAGGCTAGCCTGGATTGCACAGCTAAGCGCATGGTAATAAAGACCGTGGAAGGTGATGAGGTGGTGATGATAGGTAAAAGGAGAGATTACCTATCTAATCTGGTTTCTGCGTTGAAGGTGGAAAAGATGGTTAGGAAGGGTTGTAAAGCTTATGTGGTGCATGTCTGTACTTTGGAAGCTAAGGATGTTGCTGTGAACGATGTTCGGACCGTAAGGGACTATGTTGATGTGTTTTCAGAGGAACTTTCGAGTCTACCTCCAGACCGTGAGGTTGAATTTGGTATAGATCTGTTACCCGGAACCGCGCCAGTATCTATAGCTTCGTATTGAATGGCACCGAAAGAATTGGTAGAGTTGAAGGCACAGATTCAGGAACTGTTGGATAGAGGGTTCATCCGACCAAGTGTATCACCTTGGGAGCTCCAAAGCTTTTTGTCAAGAAGAAGGATGGGACAATGAGGATGTGCATAGACTATCGGCGGTGAACAAGTTGACAATAAAGAACCGGTATCCTTTGCCCGGATTGACGATTTGTTCGATCAACTTAAAGAACATCGGTGTTCTCTAAGATTGATCTTAGGTCGGTACCATCGAACAAGGTGAAGGAGGTCGATGTCCATAAGACGGCATTTCATACTCGGTATGGGCACTACGAGTTTACGGTAATGCCTTTTGGTTTGACGAATGCACCAAAAGTGTTTATGGACATGATGAATCGAGTTTTCCAACCCTATCTGGATCGATTCATCGTGGTATTCATAGATGACATTTTGGTGTACTCGAAGTCTGAGGAGGAGCATGACGCACATCTTCATGTAGTTCTGCAAGTTCTGAGGGAGAAGCAGTTGTACGCCAAATTTAGTAAGTGTGAATTCGCCAAGGAGGTAACCTTTCTAGGGCATGTTGTTTCAAGGAGGAATCGGTGGATCCCCGTAAGATTGAGTGGTATTGGAATGGAAACCATCAAAGTCGGTTATAGAAATTCAGAGTTTTCTGGGGTTGGCAGGATATTATAGGAGATTTGTGGAAAATTTCTCCTTAATTGCAGCACCGTTGACTAAACTGCTGAGAAAAGGAGTTCTGTTTGTGTGGTCTGAGAAACAGCAAAAGAGTTTTGATAAGCTGAAGAGGATCTTGACAGAAGCTCCAGTCTTAATTCAGCCTGAGGTAGGAAAGGAGTTCACTGTGTATTGTGATGCATCGCATACTGGTTTGGGGTGTGTGTTGATGCAAGAAGGAAAGGTGGTCGCTTATGCGTCACGACAGTTGAGGCCTCATGAAGCTAACTACCCGACACATGACTTGGAATTGGCTGCTGTGGTATTTGCCTTGAAAATCTGAAGGCACTACCTGTATAGGGAGAAATCGGTAGTGTACACAGATCACAAAAGTCTGAAGTACCTCCTGACTCAGAAAGATTTAAATTTGAGGCAGCGGAGGTGGATTGAGTTGTTGAAGGACTACGACTGCTCAATCAAATACCATCCAGGGAAGGCTAATGTGGTAGCTGATGCATTGAGCCAAAAGGTGGTAGCGGTTTGTGAGCAATGTTTGCTCATCTAAGCCTCTATGAGGATGGGAGCATTTTGGCGACATTACAAGTGAAGCCGTCTTGGATTAATGAGGTCAAAGAAAAACAAATGACGATGAAGCTTTGAATACTCGGAGGTTACAAGTACGAATGGTGAGGCCAAAGGTTTGACTTAGGTAGCGATGGAGTGTTGTACTTTCAAGGAATAGTATGCATGCCTAAGGATGATGATTTGAGGCGTGAATCCTTAAAGAAGCTCATAGCGATCCGTCGCTATGCACAGGAAGCAACAAGATGTATTGAGATTTAAAGGAGCGCTTTTGGTGGCCGAGTCTTAAGCGGAAAACCTTAGTTAGTGGGCAAGTATCCGCATGCCGACAAGTTAAGGCCGAGCATCAATTGCCATCGTATCATATAACGGTAAGGATCCCACAAAGGAAGTGGGAGGAGATTACTATGGATTTAATAAGTGGGCTTCCCTTACGCCCAATGAAGAAAGATGCGGTTTGGGTGATAGTGGACCGATTGACCAAGTCGGCCCATTTCATACCAGTAAGGGTTGACTACTCGCTTCAAAGGTTAGCCAAGTTGTATATCGCAGAGATAGTGCGGTTGCATGGAGTACCAGTGTCCATTATCTCAGATCGAGATCCCCGATTCACGTCGAGATTCTAGAAGGCCTTACATCGAGTTGAACACGAAGTTGAATTTCAACACGGCTTTTCACCCACAGTCTAATGGACAATCTGAGAGGGTTATCCAAGTGTTGGAAGACATGTTGAGGGGTCGTGTTTTGGATTTACGTGGTAGTTGGGAGGAGTACTTACCTTTGGTGAGTTCGCTTATAACAATACTTATCAGCGAGTATTGGGATGGCACCATATGAGTATTCAGATGGTCGAAATGCCGTACTCCTACATGTTGGACGGAGCTAAGAGAGCGACAGATGTTGGGTCTAGAGTTAGTGGCAGAGACGGAGGAAAAGGTTAGAGTAATTCGAGCTCGTCTTAAGGAGGCACTGACCAGGCAGAAATCTTACGCCGATTTTAAGCGCAGAGAGGTTGAATATGCAGTGGGTGATAAGGTTTTCTTGAAGGTATCCCATTGGAAGAAGGTGCTGAGGTTTGGCCGAAAGGGCAAGCTAAGCCCTAGATTCATCGGACCGTACACGGTGTTGAAACGTGTAGGACCGGTAGCTTACCAGCTTGAGTTGCCAGCAGAATTGAGCCAGATACATAACGTCTTCCATGTTTCGATGTTGAGGCGCTATCGATCAGATCCCTCACACGTGGTGCCAGTCGCGAAAATTGAGGTGAACCCGGACTTGTCTTTCGAAAAGGAGCCAGTACAGATTTTGGATCGAGATGTCAAAGTTCTGCGAAGGAAGTCAGTGCCTTTGGTAAAAGTGCTATGGCGAAACCATGGTACGGAGGAGGCCACATGGGAATCTGAGGATGTGATGTGACAGCAATACCCCCAACCCTTCTGATCCAGGTAATTTCGAGGCCGAAATTCTTTTTAAGGGGGTAGAACTGTAACATCCTAAACTAAGGGTTGTTTGTAATTTAATTATTTTCCCATGTGTGTGCTTGAAGAAATGAATACTATGATTGCTAAGCATGTTCTAGGGTCTAGAAATAACCCCAGCTAGGCCTCGACTTAGACTGGAAATTTCTTTTAAATGTTTAAAAGGAGGAGCTAGGTGACATAGTGGTTAAGGAAAATTTGGAGAAGCATGACACAAAGAATTAATTGGCAAAGTGGCTTTCATGCGCCACTTAAGGGCTTAGAGGTGACGATTAGGTAGGTCTTGGGTTCGAGTCTTGGGAGTTACAAGGGGATGCGTTTTATTTTGGGCTTTTTGGGCGTTAAGGAAAGGGCTAAAGTATGAAGGCTTTAAAAATTAAATGGTGAGGCTTAAAGGCATGAAAGTCGATTTGGAAGAGTGGCTTGGGGCGTTGTGAGGGTCATGACGGTTTGCTCCTTAAGGTCCCATGTTTGAACCAAGGAGCAGCGAGTTGGTATTTTATTTTTTTTGCAAGCGGCGTGCATGGGAGAGGGAGCGATGGCTTGCATGTAGGACTCTTATTATGATAAGGATAAACCTTGTTTTATCTTTGATTTTCTATTTGGAAGTGTAGGTGTTAGTAGTTTATTTTCATTTTATTTGTTTGATGAGGTGGTTAGGAGATTAAATGTAAGATAAATCTTGCTTTATTTTGATAATTAAAAGTGAAATTATCAGAAAAAGAGAGGGGTGATGGCCGGATTTAGGACTCCTTGGGGGCCATCCATAATCGGTTATCACATTAGGGAGGTGCCAAAAAAATTCATCAAATTATTTCTTTTCTTCTTCTCTTGTTGCTGGCCGAATTCTCCCTAGCCACAATAGCCAAAATTCTTCAAAAATTTCTAGTTTATTTTTCTTCTACTTGGTAAACCTACCCCTCTTTTAAAGAAAATTCCAACCCTTCCATCTTGTGTTGGTGAATCTCTTAGGGGCTATCAACTTTTCTCTTGTAGTTCTCCAAGTGGCATAGTGGTAAGTATTTCTTCCTTAAGGTAATCGGTTTGTTTCTTCTCTTTTGGGATGGCCGAATGATTCATAGGATCACAAGATGGTATTTCTTTATTGTAGATAACAGCAAGGTACATTGACGGAGCCTATCGGGTGTTGATTCTTCAAAGGTGAGGCACATACACTATTCGGCCAAAGGCCTTGATTATGGTTAAGTGTGCAAGCCGATTCTAACAAATGTTTTGGTAGGAATCTCGGCAAGTGACAATTTTGGGATTTCAGTAAGTTGGTAAGTGACTAATCTTATTCGGCTAAAGGCCATTTTTGGGTATCCATGTATAACCGATTATGTGCCATGGATTTAGGGGCTAATCGGCCAAGGCAAGCAAAGGCTTCAGGATTTGGTTGGAAATTAAATCGGCAACCAAGGTGAGTGTTATTTTGAGCACGACATATCCTTCGGGATTATTTGGTTTAGCTGAATAGGCTTATGTCACTAACCTTGTTGTTGGTCGAATATAGGGTCAAAGGATCTAGCATCGTAGATCGGATCTTCGGGATCTAGGAATTTCGTTAGTAATAGGTGTGTAAACTCTTACACACTTTATTAGCATAGACTGTTTATTATGTTGTTGTATAACCTTTTGTGTTGTAACTTAGCCTTGTGGGCATAGGCATGGATTCCGGGTAAGTCCCCTATTACGTGATCTATGATATATGATTTTGTATGCCACCATATGCTGTTGGATGCTATGCTATACATAAATGCATGATATATGGGATTATGACATTTGTTATTTAAGCATGATGATGGTGGGATTGATGAGAGGAGGGGGATGATTTCTATGGACTGTCACCAGTGGTTTTGACCACAAGATGGGTTGGCCCAATCAGATTAATTGTGACTTCGGTCACCAGTGGTTTTGACCACACCGATGATAAATTGTGACTAAGTCCCAAAGTGGTTTGGTACCACCGATGGTTTTGACCACATCTTGATAAATTGTGACCTATGGTCATCGAGTGGTTTTGACCACACGATGGGTTGGCCCCATCATTTGATTTGTGACTCTAGTCACCAAGTGGTTTTGACCACCGGTGGTTTTGACCACACGGGTAGTTAAAGGAGTACGGATGGTTAGTTGGGTTGCATGTTGCATGTCTATTAATAATTTGTGTATGAGTTGCATTTAGGGTGGGGATTTACACTTGAGTCTTGGTGACTCACCCTTCCCATATTATTTTGCGATGAGTAGATCGCGGAGATGGAGCCGGAGAGGACTCGAGGCTGCCATGCTTATTCGTTGGGTTTGAATTTAATTTATTATAGTTAAGTTTATTTTTTTTTAAAGTTTTTAATTTGGGTTGTAATAAGGCCGCTAATTTTATTTGGATGTTTACATAGTTATTTTATTTTACTTATGCTATACTACAAATGAACTTACAAGCGTTAAGTAAATCGATTAAACGCAACATTTTCCAATTAAGTAACTTTTACGAGTTTTCAAAGATGTTACCATCGGGTAATAAAATTTACCAAGTTAACAATAACTCAGTCAACTTTAAAATTTTACATGATCAAATATTTCCAAAGGGTTTTTCTACACAACCATGTTTATAAAATAATCCCAATTGAGTTTTATCAAACCTGTTTTAATACCTTAGCCATATTTTAACAAGTTTTCACCAGACACTCAAAATGTTTCAAATTATTTTACTCGTGACATACCGGATCCGATTCGGGACTCATGGGCGGGTTTGGGGTGTTACAATCCCACCCATGTTAGAATTTTTTTATTTTTATGTATGTATGATGTTCGGCCATGGATGGAAATTTATGTTTGTGATGGTTGATGACTTTAAATAAAATATATGTGTTAGATTATTAAATTTTGTATTAGAAATTTGGATTAAATTGAGTATTTAGGACTAAATTTCAAAAATAGTAAATTGAGGGGCTAGATTGTGAAATTTATGAAATATGGAGACTTGTATAAGCCTACTGAACATTCGGCCCTAGCTTAATATATGCAAATTTAGCATATTTTGTGTTTTGTGAAAATTGGATTAATTTGTAAAAGTACAAAATGTTAGGGATAAAATTGGTAAATTGTTCAATTATGTGTTTTGGGCTAAAATGAATGAAATATATTTGAATGAGCTTAATTTGAAATTATTTAGATCAAGAACAAAAGGAAACGGGATTGGATCGGGGGAAAGCAAAGTTGAACGAATAGCCGGAAAACCCTAATCCGTTGATTTTCGAGGTAAGTTTTTAAGCAATTGGGTTGAATTGAATTTTATTTTATAACAAAGTATATATGTTAAATAAAAGTAAGTATGCTAAATTAATTAAGGCCGAATGTGGTATTAGATATAGTATATGTTAGCCGAATATAAGGTTAACATATATTTACATATATGCTTTGATATGTTTAAGATAAATGAGTACTTATAGATTGAGAGGTAGTTAGATATGGATCTTATAATAGAAAATGGTTGTATCTGAATATGTGATTAGATGTGATTATTGAGTATGACTGAATGTGTTGGAAATTCATAGGAAGAATTGGTTGGTTTGAACATATGCATATATAAATGTTCATGTGAGTAAAAATGTGATTATAGTCTATATGGAAGAGGAATAATCGGTCATAATGCACTAAGTGTGCGAATTATAAAGTACCGAGCACTAAGTGGGCGAAATCGGTCGTAATGCATTAAGTGTGCGAATTATAAAGTATCGAGCACTAAGTGTGCAAAATCGGCTGAAGGGCACTAAGTGTGCGATCAACTTTAATCTCAAAAGGTTGAATTCGGTAAGTTGATACTATGAAATGTTACTATTCGAATTCAAGTATATAAATAAAGTGTGATTCGAATGGAATGTTATACTTGTTTTAGGTATAATTTTGAATGATTGAGTTGGTATGAAATAAACCTTACTAGAATAAATGAAATGTTGTTTGGTTCACCAATGTGATTCGGCTATGGGAGATAATGTATGATGAGTATGTGTTAATGGCTTGAAATTGAGTAAATGATTATGATTGAGGATGGAATTGTATTATATAAATATATACGAAGCTAAATTTGAGAGTTAATAGATGTTTCATTATTAAATGAGTAATGATAAATCTTTGTTTACCATTCTTGGTTTAAATCTTTTTGAGTAACATTGATAATTTGCATTAGATTGCTTAAAACTTACTAAGCTATAATAGCTTACTTGGTGTGTTTGTTTGCATTGTTCCTTAGATTTTGAAGTCTAAGCTCGAGCTTGGGGATCATCGTCAAAGTCAATCACACTATCATCTACCTTTGGTACCTTTTTGTTAAGTTGAACTTTTGGAAATTATGGCATGTATAGGCTATTTTCTCTTTAGAGTCTATTTTGTACATAATGTATATGAATGCCATGCGAATATGGCTTCTCATCTATACTTGGGTTAACTTGCTTATACTTGTGGTGATGTATATGTTCGTGTATTTTCAATCTTCACAAAAGCATATTTTGGTATGTATGCTTTGTGAATTTCAAATAGGGGTATTTTATCTATACATTCGAATGAACGTCTCATGATTGAAGTAAGTGCAAATTGATGTTAAGTTTATTTAATTGAATTTGGCTTAGTCATGCTTGAATTTGGTTTTAAAATCTGGGTATGTATGGATACATTATAATCTTAACTTAGAAGTTATTTCAAATTTTATTATGTGTTATATATTAATGAACAAGTTGAAATATGCTCATTTGAAAGTATTCGGTCATGGTATAGATTTAATTTGGAAATTCATATTATATATTGGATGTATATATTTATATTCGGTTATGAGGTTTGAAATGGGAAATTTTTGTAGTGAACAATCAATTATGGTATTTATGTGATTAAATTATTATTATACTATTTGATTGGTATATGTTGAATAAGAGATATATATATTCGCCATAGTATACAAATTGACCAAATGAATAGTGTTTAGCTATTTGAATGTAAGCGCTTTAATTGATGATGATGATATCATTTGTGATATGTTCGTTAATGTTTTAATATGAGAAGGGATGTACATGTTTAATCGTGAAAGTATAGTTTGGCACGTATAAATTAATGAAGTAGTTTTTATAAGGTGCATTGACTTGTGGTTGGAAAAGTAATGCCTGTAACCCTAATTCGGTGACTGATACGGGTTAGAGGTGTTACACCGATAACTGACTCTTCCAGCCATATTTCGAACGAAAAACTCGTACCCAAAGATCATCCTTCCGAGAGACAAGGTTAAAACCTATCTTCATGAGAAAATAATTATTATGGTCATGTAAATGTTTAAAACCAAGCCCTCCACAAGTCCTAGGCTGACATATGGACTCCCATCCAACTAGTGTTGGTTTCGATTTGCCAATTGATCCTCCCCATGTAACATCCTGAATTAATGGGCCTTTGCATTTGATATGTATTACGTTCAATGTGTTAATTAGAGTATTTAAGGGGCTCAGATTGGCCGAGGCCTTGGTTAAATTTTCTGTTTGGACACTAGAAGGTTTAAAAGATGTTACCTGTGTTTTAAACACAAGTGGGCTTGTGGCCCAGTGGCAAAATGGCGCCACTTAGAGAGTAAGGAGGTGGCGTCAACTAATGAGGCCCAAACTCAAGAGGCATGAGGCCCAATTCCTTTAATTTTAATTAGCTAAATTTTGGCATATAGGTGGGTAAGGTTGGACGGCAATAAGGCTTAAAAATAGGGAGATTTATCTGTTGAATAATATAGATAATTGTGCTGATATTAGTTATGAGTAGATTAAGAAGAAAAGATAGGAGTTATCTGTTGTAGGCAGAGTTGGCCGAAATTCCAACTCTGAGGGGAGGAGTTGGCCGAAATTCCAACTCTGAGGGAAGGAAGAATCGATTTTGATGTGGCATAAGGGGTGCCGAAATTCCCAATGTTTGTCAATTAGTCTCGATTTTCAAAAGAGGGCAATTCCTGCATTTGATAGGTAAGTGCCAAAATTCTCTATAAATAGGAGTGTATCTCTTCAAATTCCGACATTTGAACCCTATTATTTGTGTCGAAATTCTCAGTCCTTCTCTACACTCTCTATTCTCTTTTCTTTTCCAAAAATCGAAACCCCTCAACTTTCTTCTCATCTCCATAACCAAATACCTTTGTCTATTCCTTTTTCTTTCTGTCGATTTCTCTACTAGAAGCTGAAACCTCTTAATTCACTTTCTTTTTCCATTCTTTTCCTCTTGTGCCGATTTCTCCATAGACCGGGATTTTCTTGAAGTTTCGATTTCTCTGTAAAGGTAAGAACTGAATTCTTTTCTCTTTCGATTTTAAGACTATAGCCGAATGGCTAGTAGATTGATAGGCTATCTTTAGTTTGACTCTTTCGTTAATCGCATGTTCTTATGGGCGACACTCTAAGAAATCGTAGTAGATCGAATCATTCAGATCTCAAAAAGCCAGAAACCATTAATCTCTAGTATCCTACCAATCTCGGGATCGCAAGGTAAGGGATTTCTTTAGATTTCTATTAAGATTCGCTATCATAATTGAGATAGTAACTTATATGATATGGTTTAACCCTCTTTCACTATAGTAGTCTGACAAGGACTTTTTGGATGGAATCAAATATGGATCAGGCAAAGGAGAGGGTTGGGTCCGTAAACCCAATCCCTAAGTTTAAGAAACGAGCAGTGTCTGCTATTCGAGATTGGACGCCGAGTTGTGGACCGACTTCTGAACAGCATCTTAGGCAGATAGCAGTCTATCAGCTTTTGACAGTGTCGACATAGAGGGTGTCGTCTTAACAGTAATAAGGTGTGTAGAATCTTAACACATAAGCATTTATATATTATATGTATGCTAAGGGCTAAAAGTCGGAAAGAATAGCTGTATGAACAGTCGTATTACCAAGAAGGGGTAGGCATGAGATGCCAGGTACATACCCATAGAAACTTTTCTATATGATTCGTAGCATGTGAAAGTATGAGATCTGTTAGATGGCTTGATGACTTGTTTCTTGTATGTATGCATGCATGGGATGGGATTGATTGATGGATTTATGGTAGGGGAGCAGGGTTGTGAGGCGATCGTGGCTTTGCCACAGGCAGCATGGCTGTCGAATACTATAATGTATTTTTGAGGTTAGCATAAGCGATCGGTCTATATGACAGGTAGCACTACTGCCGATATGGTGTGTAGCGGATGGAGGGTTGATTGTAGAAATCCCCATGGTGTAACGGTTGGTACGGGGGTGGCCATGATGCATGACATAATCTGTTACCATTGCATGCGGGCCAAGGCCTATAATATGTTTGTGGGCCCTAGGCTTTTATGTGTTTTCAAGTTTTGCACACTGAGTCTTGGTGACTCACCCTTTTATTTTTTTCCACTCTACAGATGAGCAGTAGACCGTAGACATGAGAACCAAGGCGGACTCGAGGGGCCATCAAGACTTTCATTATCATTATGGATTATTATTATTGTTTTTTTTTTTTGGAATATATTTTTGTAATAAGGCCCCATAACTTAGGTTTCCAATTTATTTGTTACTTGTTTTACTCTATTCTACTTTAATATGTCACATGTTTATAAACCTATGTGTGGCCAAAGTCTTATTGATAAAGTGGAATGATAAATGGGCTTTTCAAATCCACTCAACATAAAAGTTTAAGTTTCTAATATTTTTTAAAAATAAGGACTAAATAAACTTTTAATTTTTTTTAAAACTCATCGAAGCAAAGTTTTCAAGTATTAAACCCATAGCATACCAGATCCGGTAATGACGTATGGGTCGGGTTTGAGGTGTTACACCCCAAATAAACTGTCTTGCAATCCTTTCAATCTCATCGCATACACCTTTCGGGATTACTAAGGACTGCATAAAGTAACTAGGAATGGCCAGGAGAATCGATTGAGCGATGGTGACCCGCGTTGCAAAGGAAAGTTTTCGAGCGTCCCAATTTTGAAGTTTGCTTCTAACCTTTTCAATCACAAAGTTGAGAGTACTTTTGGTAACACGATCATGAAAAGAGGTACCCCCAAGTATTTTCCAAGGTTAAGAACCTTCTGGAATCCAAAAAACTGGTTGATCCGATCCCCTAAGCTGGTATCAACTCCCTTTGAGAAGAACATATTACTCTTCCTTGAATGATTTTATGGCCAGAGAGGTCACAAAAAGTCTAATAATGTCCTTTAACAAGTATGCTTGATCCATCTCTGCTTTACCAAAAATAACAAGATCATCTGCAAAGAAGAGGTGAGATATAGCCGGACCTGATCTAGATAGCCGAATAGGGTGCCATCTACCATTCCTCATTTCATATCTGATATAATTCCCTAACCATTCCATACAAAGAACAAAAAGATAAGGCAATAAAGGACACCGTTGTTGAATTCCTCTTCTAGGTTTAAACGGTCTAGATGGTACTCCATTTCAAAGAATCTGCATAGTGGAGGAGGAAATGGCATTTATGATGACCTTTCTGAGACCCTCGGGGATTCCGGCTGCAACAAGAGATGCAGCAATGAATTCCCAACTGACCCTGTCGTAAGCTTTCTCCAAGTCAAGCTTAATGGCCATCCAACTTTTTCCAACTTGATTACTATGCATTGAGTGGATAACTTCCTGGGCAATGATGACATTATCAGATATGTTCCTCCCCGCAATAAACCCTGCTTGTTCTAGAGAGATGAAATTCGAAAACACCACTTTGAATCTATTAGCGATTACCTTCATCACCAGCTTATACAATACTGAACAAAGGCTGATTGGTCGAAATTGGCTAAAATCTTCAGGATGATCCTTCTCTGGGATAAGCACAATAAGGGTGTTGTTAAGCTCTTCCTCAATTTTGTTACCGGCAAAGATACCTGGACCCACCCACAAACCGCTTCTCTAACTAGGTCCCACTAACTTTGGAAGAAATGTACATGGCATCCATCACTCCCCGGGGCTTTTAGTAGGGCCATATCAAAGAGGGCTTTCTTAATCTCGTAATTTAGAATCGACTTTTTGAGAAAGTTAATATCTTGTTCCTTAAGACCGAAAAAGATATTAAAAGGAATATCAAACATGGGCCCTAGACATTCTCCATAAAGATTCTCAAAAAACTTGACGGCTTCTTATAGAGGATTTATTTTACTAAGATAAATAAGGATTAAAGGAATGGATTAAAGGTTATTTTAAAGTGATAATTAATATCAAATTATCACATGGGAGAGTAGTGGCCAAGTTTTGGACTCTTGGTCTAGTAGTTCGCTAAAAGAGGAAAAGAGAGACTTTTCTCTCATTCACCCATTTATTCAATTTTTGCTCTCCTTTTCCCTCTCATTGCCAAACTTCCCCCAAGAAAGGACTCCATCTTTTCTTTTCCTTCCTCTCGCTATTGCTTCAGCCAAAAACTCTTCTCTTCCAATCCCTTGCTAGAACTCCATAGCTTGATTAAAGAATACAAGACAAGGAAACAAGTGATTGAAGGATTCAAGGTAAGTAAGCCATTCAATTTTCTTTCTTCCTAGCTGTCAAATAAAGGCTTAACTCTTATTCTCTTTGATCATGGCCGAATAATATACAAGGAACTCTCTTTCCACCATCAAGGAACATAAAGATCAAGGATCTAAGGTAAAGAATAATCGATTCTTGTTCTTTTAAATCAATTTAAACAAGGCTTAAGAAAATAACCCCTTCTTCGTCTATGGCCGAATGTTGAGGAGGAGTTTCGGATTTCCAAAATCAAGGAATTAAGGTAAGCACACATTCGACTAAAGGCCATCTATCAACTATTAAAGTTAGATCAAATCTAACCTATGATCTTTTGGGATTTCGAAGATATTCAAGACAAAAGGGAACTTTCTGGATTTGGAATCTCTAAGGTAAGCCCCTAAAATATTCGCCAAGGGTCATATGAGTATCTAAATCCATTCCTTAATTTTGAAAAGTCAAAACTAACCATATTGAACTACAAGGGTTGGCCGAATATCAAGCTGCAGGAAAGCCCAAACTTCCCGGATTTGTGTAATCACCAACCCAAGAAGGTGAGTTTTTCCTCATAAATCCTACTAGGATTTGGTTTTGTTTAAAAGGGTTTATTAATGTGTGTTAATGGACGGGCCGAATATAGGGATTAATTGATCTAAAAATTAGATCGGATTTTCGAGAAATCAAGGAACCTATTAAGCTTAAAAGGTAAAAATTTTTACTATTCTTCGATATATATTATGGTTAAATATTTTAATGAATGATATGAAAAATAATATGGATGTGGCTATGTACCACACATGTGGCAAAAAGTACCAAGGCACGCTTTCCTACTTCGATAGGATTATGAAAAATGTTATTTAATAACATGAATAAAAGAATATGAACATGAAATTAAATTATGTTATATATGTATATATGTTTTCTGTATCTCAGATTTATGTAAAAGGGAGAACAGTGTGTGACTTTCCACCCTCTAAAAATGTTGATCAATATATCAGAAAATATGATCATTAATACATTGCTAATTTTGGTAACTTTGCCATAATAGTGTCTAATGACAACGTGGAGAGTAATGGATGGATGGTCGACTTAGTAGTCCCCACGTCGTTGTCAAGTTGGTACTTGTGGAGAGTAAATGGATGGCTTATAGGTTTTGGGTTTGGGTTGCATCATAATTTCATTATTACATGGACTTGTTGATGTGAACATGAATGCCTCGATTTATTGAATGATAGTATTGTGTGCACATTGGAGTCCTGCTGGACTCACCCCATTGTGGGAATTTTTTTTGACATTTTGGTGTACTCGAAGTCGAGGAGGAGCATGCGCACATCTTCATGTAGTTCGCAAGTTACGAGGAGAAGCGGTTGTACGCCAAATTTAGTAAGTGTGAATTCGGCAAGGAGGTAACCTTTCTAGGGCATGTTGTTTCGTAGGGAATCGGGTGGATCCCGTAAGATTGAGGGTATTGGAATGGAAACCATCAAAGTCGGTTATAGAAATTGAGTTTTACGGGTTGGCGAGATATTATAGGAGATTTGTGGAAAATTTCTCCTTAATTGCAAGACCGTTGACTAAGCTCGAGAAAAGGAGTTCTGTTGTGTGGTGCGAGAACAAGAAAAGAGTTTTGATAAGTGAAGAGGATCTTGTGAAGCTCGGTCTTAATTCGACTGAGGTAGGAAAGGAGTTCACTGTGTATTGTGATGCATCGCATCTTGGTTTGGGGTGTGTGTTGATGCAAGAAGGAAAGGTGGTCGCTTATGCGTCACGACGATTGAGGCCTCATGAAGCTAACTACCGACACATGACTTGGAATTGGTGCTGTGGTATTTGCCTTGAAAATCAAGGCACTACACGTATAGGGAGAAATCGGTAGTGTACACGATCACAAAAGTCTAAGTACCTCTGACTCGAAAGATTTAAATTTGAGGCGTGAGGTGGATTGAGTTGTTGAAGGACTACATTTGCTCAATCAAATACCATCAGGGAAGGCTAATGTGGTAGGCGATGCATTGAGCCAAAAGGTGGTAGCGGATTTGTGAGCAATGTTTGCTCATCTAAGCCTCTATGAGGATGGGAGCATTTTGGCAGCATTACAAGTGAAGCCGTCTTGGATTAATGAGGTCAAAGAAAAACAAATGACGATGAAGCTTTGAATACTCGGAGGTTACAAGTACGAATGGTGAGGCCAAAGGTTTGACTTAGGTAGCGATGGAGTGTTGTACTTTCAAGGAATAGTATGCATGCCTAAGGATGATGATTTGAGGCGTGAATCCTTAAAGAAGCTCATAGCGTCCGTCGCTATGCACGGAAGCAACAAGATGTATTGAGATTTAAAGGAGCGTTTTGGTGGTAGAGTCTTAAGCGGAAATGCTAAGTTAGTGGGCAAGTATCCGCATGCCGACAAGTTAAGGTGAGCATCAATTGCCATCGGTCATTAACGTAAGGATCCCACAGTGGAAGTGGGAGGAGATTACTATGGATTTCGTAAGTGGGCTTCCCCTTACGCCCAGTAAGAAAGATGCAGTTTGGGTGATAGTGGACCGATTGACCAAGTCGGCCCATTTCATACCGGTAAGGGTTGACTACTCGCTTCAAAGGTTAGCCAAGTTGTATATCGCAGAGATAGTGCGGTTGCATGGAGTACCGTGTCCATTATCTCAGATCGAGATCCCCGATTCACGTCGAGATTCTAGAAGGCCTTACATCGAGTTGAACACGAAGTTGAATTTCAAACGAGCTTTTCACCACAGTCTAATGGACAATCGAGAGGTTATCCAAGTGTTGGAAGACATGTTGAGGGTCGTGTTTTGGATTTCGTGGTAGTTGGGAGGAGTACTTACCTTTGGTGAGTTAAACTTATAACAATACTTATCAGCGAGTATTGGATGGCACCATATAGGTATGTATGTCGAAATGCGTACTCCTACATGTTGGCGGAGCTAAGAGAGCGACGGATGTTGGGTCTAGAGTTAGTGGCGAGACGGAGGAAAAGGTTAGAGTAATTCGAGCTCGTCTTAAGGAGGCCTTGACAGGAAATCTTACGCGATTTTAAGCGCAGAGAGGTTGAATATGCGATGGGTGATAAGGTTTTCTTGAAGGTATCCCATTGGAAGAAGGTCTTGAGGTTTGGCGAAAGGGCAAGCTAAGCCCTAGATTCATCGGACCATACGGTGTTGAAGCGTGTAGGACCGTAGCTTACCGACTTGAGTTGCCGAGAATTGAGCGGATACATAACGTCTTCCATGTTTCGATGTTGAGGCGCTTATCGATCGATCCCTCACACGTGGTGCGGTCGCGAAAATTGAGGTGAACCGGACTTGTCTTTCGAAAAGGAGCCGAGTCTGATTTTGGATCGAGATGTCAAAGTTCTGAAGGAAGTCGTGCCTTTGGTAAAAGTGCTATGGGCGAAACCATGGTACGGAGGAGGCCACATGGGAATCGAGGATGTGATGTGACAGAATACCCCAACCCTTGATCCGGTAATTTCGAGGCGAAATTCTTTTTAAGGGGTAGAACTGTAACATCCTAAACTAAGGGTTGTTTGTAATTTAATTATTTTCCCATGTGTGTGCTTGAAGAAATGAATACTATGATTGCTAAGCATGTTCTAGGGTCTAGAAATAACCCCGAGCTAGGCGACTTAGACTGGAAATTTCTTTTAAATGTTTAAAAGGAGGAGCTAGGTGACATAGTGGTTAAGGAAAATTTGGAGAAGCATGACACAAAGAATTAATTGGCAAAGTGGCTTTCATGCGCCACTTAAGGGCTTAGAGGTGACGATTAGGTAGGTCTTGGGTTCGAGTCTTGGGAGTTACAAGGGGGATGCGTTTTATTTTTGGGCTTTTTGGGCGTTAAGGAAAGGGGCTAAAGTATGAAGGCTTTAAAAATTAAATGGTGAGGCTTAAAGGCATGAAAGTCGATTTGGAAGAGTGGCTTGGGGCGTTGTAGGGTCATGACGGTTTGCTCCTTAAGGTCCCATGTTTGAACCAAGGAGCAGAGTTGGTATTTTATTTTTTTTGCAAAGCTGGCGTGCATGGGAGAGGGCGATGGCTTGCATGTAGGACTCTTATTATGATAAGGATAAACCTTGTTTTATCTTTGATTTTTTTGGAAGTGTAGGTGTTAGTAGTTTATTTTCATTTTATTTGTTTGATGAGGTGGTTAGGAGATTAAATGTAAGATAAATCTTGCTTTATTTTGATAATTAAAAGTGAAATTATCGAGAAAAGAGAGGGTGATGGCGGATTTAGGACTCCTTGGGGCCATCCATAATCGGTTATCACATTAGGGAGGTGCCAAAAAATTCATCAAATTATTTCTTTTCTTCTTCTCTTGTTGTGGCGAATTCTCCCTAGCCACAATAGCCAAAATTCTTCAAAATTCTAGTTTATTTTTCTTCTACTTGGTAACCTACCCCTCTTTTAAAGAAAATTCCAACCCTTCCATCTTGTGTTGGTAATCTCTTAGGGGCTATCAACTTTTCTCTTGTAGTTCTCCAAGTGGCATAGTGGTAAGTATTTCTTCCTTAAGGTAATCGGTTTGTTTCTTCTCTTTGGGATGGTAGAATGATTCATAGGATCACAAGATGGTATTTCTTTATTGTAGATAACAAGGTACATTGCGAGCCTATCGGTGTTGATTCTTCAAAGGTGAGGCACATACACTATTCGCCAAAGGCCTTGATTATGGTTAAGTGTGCAAGCGATTCTAACAAATGTTTTGGTAGGAATCTCGCAAGTGACAATTTTGGGATTTCGATAAGTTGGTAAGTGACTAATCTTATTCGCTAAAGGCCATTTTGGGTATCCATGTATAACCGATTATGTGCCATGGATTTAGGGGCTAATCGGCCAAGGCAAGCAAAGGCTTGAGTTTGGTTGGAAATTAAATCGACAACCAAGGTGAGTGTTATTTTGAGCACGACATATCCTTCGGGATTATTTGGTTTAGTGAATAGGCTTATGTCACTAACCTTGTTGTTGGTCGAATATAGGGTCAAAGGATCTAGCATCGTAGATCGGATCTTGGGATCTAGGAATTTCGTTAGTAATAGGTGTGTAAACTCTTACACTTTATTAGCATAACGTTTATTATGTTGTTGTATAACCTTTTGTGTTGTAACTTAGCCTTGTGGGCATAGGCATGGATTCCGGTAAGTCCCCTATTACGTGATCTATGATATATGATTTTGTATGCCACCATTCTGTTGGATGCTATGCTATACATAAATGCATGATATATGGGATTATGACATTTGTTATTTAAGCATGATGATGGTGGGATTGATGAGAGGAGGGATGATTTCTATGGATCGTCACCGTGGTTTTGACCACAAGATGGGTTGGCCAATCAGTTAATTGTGACTTGGTCACAGTGGTTTTGACCACACCGATGATAAATTGTGACTAAGTCCCGTGGTTTGGTACCACCGATGGTTTTGACCACATCTTGATAAATTGTGACCTATGGTCATCGTGGTTTTGACCACACGATGGGTTGGCCCCATCATTTGATTTGTGACTCTAGTCACAGTGGTTTTGACCACCGGTGGTTTTGACCACACGGGGTAGTTAAAGGAGTACGGATGGTTAGTTGGGTTGCATGTTGCATGTCTATTAATAATTTGTGTATGAGTTGCATTTAGTGGGGGAGGAAGGCATTAATGGAGTTAGGACGGTAAGGGACTTCGTAGATGTGTTTCCAGAAGAGTTACCGGGAATACCCCCAGACAGGGAGGTGGAATTTGGGATTGAATTGCTACCAGGGACAGCTCCTGTGTCAATCGCTCCATACCGAATGGCACCAAAGGAGTTAGTGGAGCTCAAGGCTCAGATACAAGAACTGTTGGACCGTGGATTCATCCGACCCAGTGTGTCTCCATGGGGAGCACCGGTCTTATTTGTAAAGAAGAAGGACGGAACTATGCGTATGTGCATAGACTACCGTCAGCTAAATAAGCTGACCATTAAGAACAAGTATCCCTTGCCAAGGATCGAGGACTTGTTCGATCAGCTGAAGGGAGCCGCAGTGTTTTCGAAGATTGATTTGATCGAGGATACCATCGGTTGAAGGTGAAGGAGGCGATATTCATAAGACCGCTTTTAGGACAAGGTATGGTCACTTGAGTTTGTGGTGATGCCGTTTGGGTTGACAAACGCCCACCAAGCGTTCATGGACATGATGAATCGGATTTTCCACCCTACTTGGACAGATTCGTCGTCGTGTTCATCGATGATATTTTAGTGTATTGAAGTCGGAGGAAGAGCATGATGAGCATCTCCGAGTCGTGTTGGAAGTACTAAGGAGAAAAGCTCTATGCCAAATTCAGCAAGTGCGAATTTTGGCTTAGGAAGGTGGCATTCTTAGGGCATGTGGTATCCGCAGAAGGAATAAGAGTGGACCCTAGGAAGATCGAAGCAGTGTTGGATTGGAAGCCACCTAGGTCCGTGGCTGAAATCCGAAGTTTCTTAGGCTTGGCAGGCTATTACAGAAGGTTCGTGGAAGGATTCTCGTCAATAGCCGCGCCTTTAACCAAGTTGCTAAGGAAGGAAGTACCTTTCGAATGGACTACTAAACAGCAAGAGAGCTTTGAAAGGCTTAAGAAGGTACTGACAGAGGCTCCAGTGTTAATTCAGCCGGAGGCAGGAAAGGAATTTGTGGTGTACTGTGATGCTTCACATACGGGGTTAGGCTGTGTGCTAATGCAAGATGGCAAAGTGGTTGCTTATGCGTCTCGGCAGTTAAGGCCTCATGAGCTTAACTACCCAACTCATGACTTAGAGCTAGCAGCGGTGGTTTTCGCCCTTAAGGTTTGGAGGCACTACCTTTATGGAGAAAGGTCAGTTATCTACACAGACCACAAGAGCCTTAAGTATTTATTAACTCAGAAGGAGTTGAACTTGAGGCAACGAAGGTGGGTGGAATTGCTAAAGGACTACGACTGTTCGATAGAGTATCATCCGGGCAAGGCAAATGTAGTAGCCGATGCCCTAAGTCGGAAGGTTGTATCGGATCTACGGGCTTTGTTAGCCCATATAAGTCGTATGATGATGGAAGCTTTGTTGGCGAGTTACAAGTCGAGCCCACATGGCTAAAGGAAGTGAAGGAGGACGGTTGGTGATGATGACTTAAGTATTAAGTTGCGACAAGCAAGCAAGGGGATTAGAGGAATATGATGTCAATAATGAGGGAGTATTGTGCTATAAGGGTAAAGTTTGTATCTTCAAGAATAAGGAGTTGAGACAAAAGATTCTTCGAAGCGCATGGTAGCCCCTATGCCATGCATCCGGAGGCATCAAGTCGTATAGAGATCTAAGGAACAATTTTGGTGGTCCGACACAGGCGAAGTGATGAATTAGTGGGGAAATGTTTGACGTGTCGACAAGTTAAGGTTTGAACACCAAGTTCCATCGAGGTTGCTCCAACCAATCGAAATTCCCCAATGGAAGTGGGAAAGGATTACCATGGACTTCGTTAGTGGGCTTCCCCTTACGCCTACTAAGAAGGACTCGGTATGGGTGATAGTGGACCGTTTGACCAAGTCCGCACACTTTATCCCAGTCAGAATGGATTATTCTCTACAGAAGTTAGCTAAGTTGTATGTGGCGGAAATTGTGAGATTACATGGAGTACCGAAGTCGATCATCTCTGATAGAGACCCAAGGTTTACGTCTCGATTTTGGAAAGCACTTCATCAAGCTCTAGGCACTAAGCTAGACTTCACTCTGACTTTTCATCCACAATCGACAGGCGATCGAGCGAGTTATACAAGTGTTGGAGGATATGTTGAGAGGTATGTAATGGAATTTCGAGGAAGTTGGGAAGATTACTTGCCTTTAGTGAATTCGCCTACAACAATAGCTATCAAGCCAAAGATTCGGATGGCACCGTGCACGAGGCATTGTATGGAAGGAAGTGTAGAACACCTACTTGTTGGACCGAGTTAGGAGAACGCCGAGTTTTGGGTCCAGAGTTGGTGGCGAAACCAAGAGAAGGTTGAGTTAATTAGCACGCAGTTGAAGGAAGCTTCGATAGGCAAAAGTCGTACGCAGACCTTAAGCGAAAGGAAATAGAGTTTGAAGTAGGAGATCAAGTGTTCCTGAAAGTCTCACCTTGGAAGAAGGTAATGAGGTTTGGCCGCAAAGGAAAGCTAAGCCCAAGATTTATAGGGCCTTATCAAGTACTAAAGCGAGTTGGGCGTTGGCATACCAATTAGAGTTGCCACCGAATTGCAAAGAGATGCATGATGTATTTCATGTATCCATGTTACGTCGCTATCGATCGGATCCATCTCATGTGGTACCGGTTGAAGAGGTGGAACTAAGGCCAGACTTATCATACGAGGAGGAACCAATTCGGATCTTAGAACGTGATGTGAAAGTACTACGGAAGAAGACAGTTCCCCTAGTCAAAGTGCTATGGCGCAATCATGGAACGGAAGAAGCTTCATGGGAGCCAGAAGAGGCAATGAGACAGCAATACCCTCAACTATTTTAGTTAGGAAATTTCGGGGACGAAATTTTGTTTAAGGGGGGTAGAACTGTAACATCCTGAATAGGGCCTATGCATTTCCAGTTTAATTGTATGAAATGACAAGTTTCAAGTACTATGAATAAATTTTTGATACTTTTGGAAACCTAGAAATGCATGGGAATGGAAATGAAAATGGAAATGGAAATGAACATTTTTGGAAACCTAGACATTTTTGGAAACTTAGACATTTTTGGAAACTTAGACATTTTTGGAAACCTAAACATTTTGGAAACCTAAACATTTTTGGAAACCTAAACATTTTGGAAACCTAAACATTTTGGAAACCTAAACATTTTGGAAACTGAACATTTTGGAAACACAAACATTTTGGAAACACAAGATGTAAGAAAAATGGCAAGTTCTGAGCATGTGAAAATTTTAGGAAACTTAGAAATAAGGCCGAATGACAAAATTTAAAGCCCAAAATGGGAGATAAGGGCAGGAGGGCCTTAAAAGAAAAAGTTGGTGAATTTTGACATACAATCGAGCTTGGAAAAGTGGCACGAGGTGTCACTTAGGGTTTAAGGAATGGCATGAGTTCGAGTCACTTGGGAAGCAATTTTGAAAGTTTAATTTTGTTTCCCAAGGCTAGGGATGGACGGACACATGCTTGCTTGAAAGGGAGAGTTTTATTTTATTAAAACTTGTCAAATTTAAGTGATAAATAGAGGATTTATTTTACTAAGATAAATAAGGGATTAAAGGAATGGATTAAAGGTTATTTTAAAGTGATAATTAATATCAAATTATCACATGGGAGAGTAGTGGCCAAGTTTTGGACTCTTGGTCTAATAGTTCAGTTAAAAGAGGAAAGAGAGACTTTTCTCTCATTCACTCCATTTGCCAATTTTGCTCTCCTTTTCCCTCTCATTGCGAAACTTCCCTAAGAAAGGACTCCATCTTTTCTTTTCCTTCCTCTTGCCATTGCCTAGCCAAAACTCTTCTCTTCCAATCCGGTTAGAACTCCATAGCCGGATTTCATAACCAAGACAAGGAAACAAGTGATTGAAGGATTCAAGGTAAGTAAGCCATTCAATTTTCTTTCTTCCTAGTTCTTGAAGTAAAAGGCTTAACTCTTATTCTCTTTGATCATGGCCGAATATACAAGGGAACTCGGGTTTCCACCATCGTTGAACATAAAGATCAAGGATCTAAGGTAAGAACAATCGATTCTTGTTCTTTTAAATCAATTTAAACAAGGCTTAAGAAAATAACCCCTCTTCTTGTCTATGGCCGAATGTTAGAGGAGGAGTTTCGGGATTTCCAAAATCAAGGAATTAAGGTAAGACACATTCGACTAAAGGCCATCTATCAACTATTAAAGTTAGATCAAATCTAACCTATGATCTTTAGGGATTTCGACAGATATTCAAGACAAAAAGGGAACTTTCGGGATTTGGAATCTCTAAGGTAAGCCTCAAAATATTGACTAAGGGTTCTATGAGTATCTAAATCCATTCCTTAATTTTTGAAAAGCGAAAAACTAACCATATTGAACTACAAGGGTTGGTAGAATATCAAGCGAGGAAAGCCCAAACTTAGGATTTGTGTAATCACCAAATCGGCAAAGGTGAGTTTTTCCTTACAAATCCTACTAGGATTTGGTTTTGTTTAAAAAGGGGTTTATTAATGTGTGTTAATGGATGGGCCGAATATAGGGATTAATTGATCTAAAAATTAGATCGGGATTCTCGAGAAATCAAGGAACCTATTAAGCGAAAAAGGTGTGTACCCTTACTATTCTTCGATATATTATGGTTAAATATTTTAATGAATGATATGAAAAATAATATGGATGTGGCTATGTACCACACATGTGGCAAAAAGTACCAAGGTACGTTTCCTACTTCTGATAGGATTATGAAAAATGTTATTTAATAACATGCGAATAAAAGAATATGAACATGAAATTAAATTATGTTATATATGTATATATGTTTTGGGCATTCGGGATTTATGTAAAAGGGGGAGAACAGTGTTGACTTGGTCTCACCCACGAAAAATGTTGACTACGGTCACATTGCGAAATATGTTGACTACGGTCACATTGCGAATTTTGGTAACCGGTTACAATAGTGTCTAATGACACAACGTGGAGAGTAGCGGATGGAGGTCGACTTAGTAGTCCCCGGTTGTGTTGGTTGGTACGGTGGAGAGTAGCGGATGGCTTATAGGTTTTGGGTTTGGGTTGCATCATAATTTCATTATTACATGGACTTGTTGATGTGAACATGAATGCCTGATTTATTGAATGATAGTATTGTGTGCACATTGAGTCTGTTGACTCACCCCATTGTGGGAATTATTTTTCAGGTGATGAGCAGTGACGGACCGGGCCGGTAGACCATGAGGAGGCCATGCATCACTTGAAGAATTTATTCAGAAATTTGGACTTTATTTGATTTTAATACCTTTTTAATTTTATTTTGGGTTATTTGATGTAATAAGGCCATAAGGCCCAGTGGATTATTCTTTGTTTTTACATTATTGTTAAGTTTCATGCTAAGAACTTTAGTGGTTGTGTTTAATTAAATGGGCTTACAAAATCAAATAAATGGGTTTTCAATCTAAGCCCAACTCAAAACAATAGTTTTTCTAAAAATTTACAAATTTTCTCTAAGTATCGAATGTTTTTGAAACCGGTTTACTTTAGGAACATACCAGATCCGGTCCATTCTTGTGGGCCGGGTGTGGGGTGTTTCATTCTTCCCTGAGAATATCCTGCTCTGAACACCACTCCCCATTGTTGACACGTAAAGCCAAAATTCGATTAAATTTCCTCATTTGCATTGTACGACTGTGGAAGAATTTGGTGTTTCGGTCCCCAAATTGGAGCCAATCACACCTAGCCTTTTGTCTCCATAATAACTCATCGTGATTAAGCACACTTTCCAACTCATCTCGGACCTCCATCTCTAAAGTAGCTAATCTTGTGGATTTCAACTGATCCAAGGCTTTTTGAATAGTCCCAAGTGATTTTAGAAGTTGTTTTTTGCGTGTGCCTATGTAGCCATAGGTAGACCTGTTCCATTCTTTGACATGTGAGGTAAAATTAGATAGTGATTCAGCCATGTTACCTGAGTATCTCCATATGTTTGATACCAGTTCCTTAAAATTTGCATGCTTTGTCCACCCTGCAAGAAAACAAAATGGTCTTCCTCTTGGGACACTGAGTTCAGGATTAGTTTTGAGGAGAATAAGCCTATGGTTTGATTTGATAAGAGGAAGATGATAAATGAGAGAATAAGAAAAGACAGAAATCCAATGATCATTTACCAAAGCCCTATCCAATCGCTCGGACGTATTTCCTCTTCGCCAAGTATAGGAGGGTCCTATAAATCCAAGATCCTGCAAATTACAAGAATCAACAAAGTTACCAAAAAATTTGCACCTCTTACCTATTGAAAGATTGCTTTTTTATCCTCAGGAGAAAGAATAGCATTGAAGACACCCAAAACCATCCATGGCGAAGGCTTCTGGGGTAGAACCTCCATTAAATCATTCTAGAGATTTCCTTTTAGTTCTGTTAGGGCTACCATAGACAACAAAAATAAACAAATCAACATTAGTAATAATGCCCTGAACACGAAGGAGCATGAATTGGGGATGATTATGAATAATACTGATGGAGAGATTATCCTTCCATCCAATACATATGCCTCCTAAAAATCCAACAGACTCAATGTGGTAAGAGCGTTCAAATCCCAATTTGTCAATAATAGAATAGGCTTTTTGACCACTGACTCTCGGTTCCAAAAGGCACACAATGTCAGGTTTATATTCATTATTATATTCACGAAATGCTCGGAGAAATTTTCTACTTGCACATCCTTGACAATTCCAAGAAAATATAAAAGACTAAGATTCATATGAACTGAGACAAGAAAAATTAGACACACCAAAAAGACAATTTCAAGGATCAAGTAGAACCTACATAAGCAAACAAATTAAATTACTTTACCAGAGTTTGGGACAGGTGCATCTGAGTCCGCCTTTTTGAAGATGGTGACAGACTTGGCCAGTTTAGTAATAGAATCACTCAGTGGAACTTTAGAAGAATTTCTAAATTTGAAATTGTTCCTCTTTCCATGAGTATTTTTAATAATTTTTCTAGTGGCCCAAAACTCCCTTCCTTAGGTCCCATTAATTTCCCAGATGTTCGGTTTTATTTACTTCATCACCTGGGCCTTTCTCTTTGAAGGAAACGGCCATGTGCTTATTACCTTTTAGCTCACCAAGGGAAACGACTGACTTAGCTTTAGACATGTTCGGCATTAGCATTCCAGATTTGTCTGCCATTACTTGTCCACCGTTGGCATTTAATTCCAGGGTATCAAAAATCGGGTTAATGCATGAATTTTGTAAAAGTGACAAAGTGCCATTATTCCCAAATGACACTGCAGAATCATTAACCGAATTGGAATTTAAGAAAGGAATAAAATGGTGTAAGATGGTGCTCCATGTTTCGATAAGGGAGAAGCCTGCTTTTGGGCTTGTCGAGCCTGCCACCTTGCTGGACTGTACTGCATTCTTTAAAGGATCTTTTAAAGCTTTGGTTGAAGATGGGCCGCCTTCACGTCCATTAACTTCATTAATATCATTTCGGTCTGCTGCTTCATTAGAGGAAGCCGAATGTGGGAGTTCAATGACACATTTCCTAACGCTCCACTGTTAATGACTATGCCCTCACCGTGAAGATTTAATGCTTCTGGTTCTGTCTCAATAAAGGTGCCTTTGCTTTATTTCATGTAGGCCAGCTTTTGGATTAAATTGAAATTTAGCAATTTCCTCCTCTTCCTTATTTTTTTCTCTGTTTCTAAATCTCCTTTATTACCCATATCCGTTAGAACTTCAAATCTGGAGCCTAAAATTTCTTTCCCTTTGTTATCTCTTTTGGGAAGATTATTACTCCTTGAATTACGGGATTTCATTTCGACCACCATCCACGGTCCATAGATTTCGGACTCATCTTTTTCTTCTGCGTCCGTCAATTTGACCGTCGACTGGGCTTTTGGTGAGTAATCCGTTTGGACCATCTGACATAATTCTTTCGTGTTGCCATACTTTCCACAACAGAAACAAATCGTCGGTAATTCTTTGTATTCCACCTTTTGTTTCATGCCATTAACCAGTACTTGGCCAGCCAATGGCTTGTCTAAATTAATGTAGATAGCCATCCTAGCAAATCGGCCTCTAGTTCTACTGCTCTGTATTGAAATCTAAGCGAACAACTTTTCCAATATTCCTTCCTATTTCTTCAAGAATTTTCTTCTTGTATAGAAATCCTGGAAGTCCTGATAAGCGTATCCAGGCCAGAACTGTAACAGCCCGGTTTAGACCTTAGTCGAACAGTGGTTTGAGACCATAAATTTGAGGTCAAAATGTTAATTTAATATTATTTTTATGTGAATAGTATGTGACATAGTCTGCGTGAAAATTTTGTGTGATGATTTGATCATTTTAGGTCGAATTAAAAGAAAGGACCTAATCGCGTAAAGAGTAAAAGCTATGTGCTGATTTATAAGTACTTAAGTGTTGATGTCTTCATTATAGGATGGCCTTAAGAGGAAATTAAGCCATTATTAAAGATGGTGGATGGCTAAATGACAAATTAGCCTTGATTTATAATTGTTGTATATGTTTAATGGAAGGGCAAAATGGTAAACTATGTGTTAATGTTATTATAATAAAATATAAAGGAATTAAATGGCCATTTTATCATCTTCTTTGGCCAAAAGTTGAAGAGAAAGAAAGAAAGCTTTGTGAAATTCGGCTAGGGATTAGCTTAGTTGAGGTATGTTTTTGACTCGATTTTTGATAATTTCTACGTTTTTGTGATCGTTGCTTCATGCTCTAGCTAACCCATGTAGCAATTTTATGAATTGATAATGTTTTTAAAATGTGCCATTGATAAACATTTGAGTTCTTGAATGTTTGATGGTAGAAAATGAAAGTTCGGTGTGGGATTAACATAATTCGTATTTGAGTTTTTAATGAAATTGAGTATTTAGGGCTAAATTATGAAATGTGTAAATTGAGGAACTAAAATGTGAAATAAATGAAATGTGTGGGATTGTATGAGTATAGTGATATTTCGGCTAAGCTTGTACTAGGTGAAATTATGTAAATTGATGATTTTGTGAATTAAGGACTAAAGTGTCGAAATGTGATAATGTGAGGGCTATATTCCAAAATGCTCTAAATATGTGTGTTTGGATTAAAATGAATGAATTGATGATTGAATGGATCGAATTTGAATGTTTATAGACCAAGAGAGGAGAGGTTCGAATCGAGATCGAGGCAAAGATAAAGTGCTCGATTAATCGACCATATCGATAGTTCGACGTCCGAGGTAAGTTCGGACATAATATGTATATTTATTTGTGTTTAAAATTATGAAATGAATGGTATGATATTGTTAAATGTGAATGCTATGTGATAGATTGAGTTAAATGGCACTAAGTATGCGAATTGAAAATGTGATCGAGATAAATAGCATTGTTTGTGTGCGGAGTAATATAAGCTTCGGCTATGTCGTTGGCACTATGTGTACGATACCGATTCAAGATCGATTTGATATGATGCACTATATGTGTACGATACCGATTCAAGATCGATTTGATATGATGCACTAAGTATGCGATGCTAATTAAGCTTGGTTTAATTATTTAGACACTAAGTGTGCGAATAAACTGAAGAAGGGACGAATGTCGATCTATGTGATTCATGAGTATTGAGTAGCTTAAATATTTGACAACTAAGTGTTGGCTAAGGTATGTTTGAAACCTATGTGGTTGATGAAATTTTGGATGATTTTGTGAAAGGTTTATTGAAATTACTAGTTAGGATGAAATAAGATATTAGATTGTGAATTAATCTACGTGATGACATGTTTTGATTTAATGTATTTTGTTACGAACTTACTAAGCTTTGGGAAGCTTACTGTGTGAATTATTTTTTCGCCTTGCAGTGTCAATAAAGCTAGCTCGAATCAGGGATCCTCAACTTCTAAATCACACTATCGGCATTCTATTTTGGTACTTTTGAAAGGATGTATATAGTTGAAATATGGCATGTATAGGCTAGTTATGTGCATATGTTTATGAAATGAACTTAGCCATATGTTTTGGTAAGTTTTGAGATGATGAATGCTTGGATGAATAAGTTATGTGATTACATGTTTTAGTATGGTTAGTTGATTCATGAAATGATCATGCTTTTGAGTTAAGTAAATGAATGTACTATGTTTTTGTCATATGTATTGGTTTTGGAAGATAGCATGGTTGAAACAGATCTTAGATGTATTATTAGTGTGGTTACTTTGGTTGTCCAATATGCATGGGTTGAATGACTATTTTGGTATGTTTTTTGTGGTAATATGTGCATAAGATGTTTTAGTTAATATGGCTTGTAGGTTTGACCCTTATGGGTGGCATTTTGGCCTTGTAAATGGCCTATAATGTCACACGGTTGTAGCACACGGGCGTGTCTATAGACCGTGGGTGAATTGGTAGAATGTAGCTTAGTAGCACACGACCTCGACATGGGCGTGCTTGGTGGCCGTGTGAGAAATGGCAGTATATGATCTAGTAGTACACGGCCTTAGCACACGGGCGTGTTTGGTGACCGTGTTGATTTTGGCAGTATATGACCATGGGAAAGACACACGGGTGTGTCAAGTAGCCGTAGGTGAGGCACGGCCTACCCCCACGGGCGTGTATCCCTTGTATTTCGGTTAAGTTGTTATGTTTTTGAGAACTTTTGTATGTGTTTTGATTTAGTCCCGACCCCTCTTTAGCATGTGATAAAGGTCTCATAGACTTGATAAGGGACAACATGTTTGTATATGAGAGTGATTGAAGATGATTGACTATGTGTTGTAAACTTAGATGTAAATGTTTTGAATAATCGATAATACCTCTTAACCCTATTTCGACGATATTTTAGGTTAGGGGTGTTATATTTTATTGGTATTAGAGCTACAGTTTAGTCGATTATCGGGCTAACGTAGCATGTATGAGTCTAGCTATACATGCCATATTATGAAATTGCTATAGTGTGATAAACTCTGACAATTGAAATGTGTTTTAATATAGTAATGGATCCGTCGAAAGCGATTCTTGATTGACGGCGTGAGAGTAATGCACTGCTCCGCTCAAAGGATAGTGTCGGCCATATCTAGGCCAAATGAAAGTAATGAGGGAGGAGAGGCTAAGCAAGCCTTCTTCCTTATGATGAGTGAATGGTTTTCAGAATTTGTTAGAATGAATCCAACTACTCCACAACCTCCACCCCCATAAGTACCCATTGTGCCATAAGTTGTATATCCGAACAGAATAAATAAACCACTAGTAGACAAGATTCGCAAGTACGGGGCCGAAGAGTTTAGGCCCACATCTGATGACGATGCTATACAATCAGAGTATTTGATGAGATGTCGTTAACTCTGGATGAATGTATTAAGTACGTTGTTTCGTTGTTGAGGGATTTAGCTTATAATTGGTGGAAGATGTTGACATCTATAGTTCCGAGAGAGAGAATCACTTGGGATTTCTTTCAAGTTGAGTTTAGAAAGAAGTATATCAGTCAATGCTTCATTGATCAAAACGTAAAGAGTTTTTAGAACTGAAACAGGGTCATTTTTCTATTACTGAATACGAGGGAAAATTCGTACGATTGAGTCAATATGATAGAGAATGTGTTTCTACTGAAGCTACTATGTGCAAACGTTTCATAGAGGGATCGAATGAAGAGATTAAGTTGTTGGTTGGGATATTGGATATAAATGAATTTGTTGTGTTAGTTGAAAGAGCATGCAAAGCTGAGGAGCTCAGTAAAGAAAAGAAGAAAGCCGATTCTAAGGCTCATGATAAAAGAAAGAGATCGATGAATAATTCTCTCAACCTTCAGTGAAGAGATACAAAGATGCAAGCAATCGTTCAAATGCTTCATTTGGACATTCAAATAGAAATCATTCGAGACAAAGTACTGGTTTACGAATTCAAGCTCTAAATGAATCAAGTGTTGGCAGTGTTAAGAGTAACAAGCCCGAGTGTAGACAATGTGGGAGACCACATGTGGGAGAGTGTTGGGGCAAGTACAACAATAGAGTTTGTTATAAATATGGATCCCGAGATCATTTTATTCGAGATTGCCCAAAGATGGTTGAAGAAGAAAATGTTCAAAATGAAAGACCGAGTAATGTGAAAGCTAGGGGTAGACCACCCGAAACATTAGAAATATGAGCGAAAGTCAGCGAGGGACAACTGATACAACTGTGAGATCAGAAGCAAGAGCACATGTCCGAGCCTATGCTATACGCGTACGAGAGAAAGTATCATCTCCAGACGTCATCACCGATATTTTCACTTTATTTAATACTGATGTTATTGCATTGATAGATCCAGGATTAACTCATTCCTATGTGTGTGTGAATCTAGTATCGAGTAAAACTCTACCTGTTGAGACTATTAAAATTGTGGTTAGAGTGTCAAACCCCTTAGGCAAGTGTGTTTTGGTGGATAAAGTGTACAAGAATTGCCCATTGATGCTTTGTGATTTATGTTTTCCGGTTAATTTGATGTTGTTACCATTCGATGAGTTTGACATAATTCTGGGTATGGATTGGCTTACTTTGCATAATGCCATCGTGAATTGTAAGAGAAAGAGTATTGAATTGAAGAGTCAGAATGGTGAGATAGTTCGAATTGAGTCCAGTGATGTGAAAGGATTACCAGCTGTTGTATCTGCAATGAAAGCTATGAACTATGTGAAAAAGGGTTGTGAAGCTTATTTGCGTATGTGATTGATACAAAAGTGTCGGAAAAAAAAGTTGAATCGTGCTCGTGGTATGTGAGTTTCTAGATGTGTTTCGGAAGAGTTACTGGATTACCTTGATCGGGGAAGTTGAATTTGGTATTGAGTTAGTCTGGAACTACTCCTATTTTGATAGCTCCATCTGAAATGGCACCAATGAAATTGAAAGAATTGAAATCTTAATTGCAAGAATTGACCGACAGAGTATTTGCACGACCAAGTTTTTCACCCTGGGGAGCTCCAGTATTATTTATAAAAAAGAAAGACGGAACTATGAGAATGTATATTGATTATTGACAATTGAACAAAGTGACGATAAAGAACAAATATTTGTTACCTCGGATCGATGATTTGTTTGATTAGCTGAGAGGAGCTATAGTATTTTCTAAGATAGATTTGAGATCGGGCTACTATCAGTTGAGAGTTAAAGAATCCGATGTACAGAAAACTGCCTTCAGAATGAGGTACGGACACTACGAATTCTTAGTGATGCCTTTTGGACTAACCAATGCTCTTGCAGTGTTTATGGACCTGATGAATTGGATTTTCAGACCGTATTTGGATCGCTTCGTGGTAGTGTTCATTAATGATATTTTGATCTATTCGTGTGATGAGATGCAGCATGCTACAAACTCTGCGTGAGAAACAGTTGTATGGAAAGTTCAGCAAGTGTGAATTTTGGTTGCATGAGGTCAGATTTCTAGAGCATATCATATCAGCTATTGGGATACGAGTTGATCCGCATAAAATCTCTGCTATTTTAGGGTGGAAACCTCCGAGAAATGTGTCTGAAGCCCGTAGTTTTCTGGGACTAGTGGGATATTTAGACAGTTTGTGAAAGGCTTCTCGATGATTGCAACTCCATTGAAAAAGTTGTTACAGAAGGATGTTAGATTCGAGTGATCAGAAAAGTGTCAACAGAGTTTTGAACAATTGAAAATGTTGTTAACGGAAGCACCAGTATTGATTCAACCCAAATCAGGCAAAGAATTAATAGTTTACAGTGATGCATCGTTGAATGGTTTGGGCTGTGTGCTGATGCAAGAAGAGAAAGTTATTGCCTACGCTTCGAAACAGTTAAAATCGCATGAAAGGAACTACCTAACACATGATCTCGAATTGGCTGCGATTGTGTATGCATTGAAAATTTGGCATCACTATCTGTTTGGAGAGAGGTGTCACATTTTTACTGATTATAGGAGTTTAAAATACATAATGACTCAGAGAGATTTGAATTTGCGACAGAGAAGATGGTTAGAATTATTGAAAGATTACGAACTTGTGATAAATTACCACCCGGGTAAAGCTAATGTTGTAGCGGATGCCTTGAGTCAAAATCATTATATGTTTTGCAAGCTTTGAGTAATCAAATGGATCTGTGTGATGATGATGTGGTTGTAGCTGAATTGAAAGTAAAACCGTTGTTTTTACAATAGATAAAAGAGGCTCAGAAGTCTGATAATGAGTTGTTAGCAAAAAAGTTCAATGTAATTCAAATACTGAATCAGAATTTGGAGTTAATAGTAATGATTGTTTGAGATTCAAAGATCAAATTTCCATTCTGAGAAATTCAGAGTTGATTCAAATGATTTTGAATGAAGCTCACAATAGTCATTTGACTGTACATCCAGGAAGTACGAAATGTATAATGATCTGAAATAGTTCTATTGGTGGCATGGTATGAAAAGAGACAATTCTGACTATGTGTCGAAGTGTTTAGTTTGTCAGCAAGTTAAGGCTGAACATCAAGTTCAATCCAGTTTATTACAACCGATTATGATTCCTGAGTGGAAATAGGAGAGAATCACGATGGAATTTGTGTCGGGTTTACCTTTATCTCCGAGCAAGAAAGATGCGATTTGGGTGATAGTGGACAAATTGACAAAATTAGCTTATTTCGTTCCAGTGAGAACCGATTATTCTTTAGGTAAGTTAACTGAACTGTATATCAATGAAATTGTGAGATTGCACGGAGTACCATTATCTATAGTGTCTGACAAAGATTCGAGATTTACCTCGCGATTTTGGAAGAAATTACAAGATGTTTTAGGCACAAAATTGCATTTCAGTACTGCATTTCATCCGCAAATGGATGGTCAATCCGAGCGAATCATTCAGATCCTCGAAGACATGTTGAGATGTTGTATACTAGAATTTGAAAGCACGTGGAAAAAGCATTTATCGTTGATAGAATTTGCTTATAACAATAGTTTTCAATCAAGTATCAAAATGGCACCATATGAGGCTCTTTACAGTCGAAAGTGCCGAACTTCATTGTATTGGACTAAACTGAGTGAGAACAAGATTCACGGGGTTGATCTTATAAAAGCCACTGAGCAGAAAGTGAATGTAATTCGTGACAGTTTGAAAGCGGCCTCAGATTGTTAGAAATCCTATACAGATTTGAAACGACAAGATATTGAATTTGAGATTGGTGACAGAGTGTTTTTGATAGTATCTCCGTGGAAGAAAATACTTCGTTTTGGCCGGAAGGGCAAGCTGAGTCCGAGGTTCATTGGACCTTATGAGATTATTAAACGAGTTAGGCTGGTTACTTATAGATTGAGATTGCCATCTGAGTTAGAGAAAATTCATAATGTATTTCATGTGTCAATGCTTGACGATCTGATCGGACTGTCTCATGTGATTGCCCTACGAGTTGAGATTCAGTCAGACTTATCGTATAGTGAAGAACAATCCGAATTTTGGCACGAGAGACCAAAGAGTTGAGAAATAAGAAAATTTATTTAGTGAAAGTATTGTGGCACAAACACGAAATTGAAGAGGCTACATGGGAGCCTGAAAACATTATGAGAGAGTAACATCCACAACTATTCACTGGTAAGATTTTTGGGGACGAAAATCCCTAAAGGAAGAGAGTTGTAACAGCTCGATTTAGACTCTAGTTGGAATAGTGATTCAAGACCACAAATCTGAGGTCGAAATGTTAATTTAATATTATTTTCTGTGTGAATAGTATGTGACATAGTTTGCGTGAAAATTTTGTGTGATGATTTGATCGTTTTAGGGTCGAATTAAGAGAAATGACCTAATCACATAAAGAGTAAAAGCTATGTGCTAATTTATAAGTACTTAAGTGTTGATGTCTTCATTATAGGATGGCCTTAAGAGGCAATTAAGCCATTATTAAAGATGGTGGATGGCTAAATGACAAATTAGCCTTGATTTATAATTGTTTTATATGTTTAATGGAAGGGCAAAATGGTAAACTACGTGTTAATGTTATTATAATGAAACATAAAGGAATTAAATGGCCATTTTATCATCTTCTTTGGCTAAAAGTTGAAGAAAAAGAAAGAAAGAAAGCTTTGTGAAATTTGGCTAGGGATTAGCTTAGTTGAGGTATGTTTTTTGACTCGGTTTTTGATAATTTCTACATTTTTGTGATCGTTGCTTCGTGCTCTAGCTAACCCATGTAGCAATTTTATGAATTGATGATGTTTTTGAAATGTGTCATTGATAAACATCTGAGTTCTTGAATATTTGATGGTAGAAAATGAAAGTTTGGTGTGGGATTAACATAGTTCGTATTTGAGTTTTTAATGAAATTGAGTATTTAGGGCTAAATTGTGAAAACTATAAGTTGAGGGACTAAAATATAAAATAAATGAAATGTGTGGGATTGTATGAGTATAGTGATATTTCGGCTAAGCTTGTACTAGGTGAAATTATGTAAATTGATGATTTTGTGAATTAAGGACTAAAGTGTTGAAATGTGAAATGTGAGGGCTATATTGCAAAAATGCCCTAAATATGTATGTTTGGATTAAAATGAATGAATTGATGATTGAATGGATCGAATTTGAATGTGTATAGACCAAGAGAGGAGAGGTTCGGATCGAGATCGAGGCAAAGATAAAGTGCTCGATTAATCGACCGTATCGATAGTTTGACGTCTGAGTTAAGTTTGGACATAATACATATATTTAGTTGTGTTTAACATTATGAAATGAATGGTATGATATTGTTAAATGTGGATGCTATGTGATAGATTGAGTTAAACGGCACTAAGTGTGCGAATTTTAGAAATGTGATCGACATAAATAGCACTGTGTGTGTGCGAGTAATATAAGCTTTGGCTATGTGGTTGGCACTGTGTGTGCGATACCGATTCAAGATCGGTTTGATATGATGCACTAAGTGTGTGATGCTAATTAAGCTTCGGTTAACTATTTAGACACTAAGTGTGCGAATAAATTGAAGAAGGGACGAATGTCGATCTATGTGATTCATGAGTATTGAGTAGCTTAAATATTTGACAACTAAGTGTTGGCTAAGGTATGTTCGAAACCTATGTGGTTGATGAAATTTCGGATGATTTTGTGAAAGGTTCATTGAATTTACTAGTTAGGATGAAATGAGATATTAAACTGTGAATTAATCTAGTGATGACATGTTTTGATTTAATGTATTTTGTTACGAACTTACTAAGCTTTGGGAAGCTTACTGTGGGAATTATTTCCCTGCCTTGCAGTGTCAGTAAAGCTAGCTCGGATCAGGGATCGTCAGCTTCTAAATCATACTATCGGCATTCTATTTTGGTACTTTTGAAAGGATGTATATAGTTGAAATATGGCATGTATAGGCTAGTTATGTGTATATGTTTATGAAATGAACTTAGCCATATATTTTGGTAAGTTTTGAGATGATGAATGCTTGGATGACTAAGTTATGTGATTACATGTTTTGGTATGGTTAGTTGATTCATGAAATGATCATGCTTTTGAGTTAAGTAAGTGAATGTACTATGTTTTTGTCATATGTATTGGTTTTGGAAGATAGCATGGTTGAAATAGATCTTAGATGTACATTAGTGTGGTTACTTTGGTTGTCTAATATGCATGGGTTGAATGACTATTTTGGTATGTTTTTTGTGGTAATATGTGCATAAGATGTTTTGGTTAATATGGCTTGTAGGTTTGACCCTTTTGGCCTTGTAAATGGCCTATAATGTCACACGGTTGTGGCACAAGGGCATGCCTATAGTCCGTGGGTGAATTGACAGAATATAGCTTAGTAGCACACGGCCTCGACACGGGCATGCTTGGTGACCGTGTTGATTTTGGCAGTATATGACCACGGGGAGGACACACGGGTGTGTCAAGTAGCCATGGGTGAGGCACGGCCTACCTCCACGGGCGTGTATCCCCTATATTTTGGTTAAGTTGTTATGTTTCCGAGAACTTCTGTATGTGTTTTGATTTAGTCCCGACCCCTCTTTAGCATGTGATAAAGGTTTCATAGACCTTGATAAGGGACAACATGTTTGTATATGAGAGTGATTGAAGATGATTGACTATGTGTTGTAAACTTAGATGTAAATGTTTTGAATGATCGATAATACCTCTTAACCCTATTCCGGCGACGGTTTGGGTTAGGGGTGTTACAAGAACCACGCTTGGATATGATTGTAGAGGGCTAAACTCTTTTGTCCAAGGTTGGACAGTTAGATATATTGGCCATATACCAGCCACGACCCCTAAGTTAGGACTTTAGAATAGTCATCGATTGAGTGAAATTTAGCTAAGTAATACCTGTTCTCGATGTCCATGAGAAGGATTGGCTTGGATGGACTCCATAAACTGTTGATTCGGTTGGAGAGAGCCTCGTATCCGATATTCCTTCCGAGTAATTTAACAACCACTGTTAACTCCATTTCTTTGAAAAGAATTTGTTGAATCCTCTCCGAGAAATCAATGGCAGGAATACCGTTTACTACCGATCTTTGGATATCTCCCTCTAGGAATTCGAGATCTTCATCATTAACACCTCTGCATGGGTCCAACTCTTCCTCGTTCGAAGCGTCTGGATTAATCCCCAGGAGTTTATCCTTCTAGGATATCTTGGGGCTTGAAACAGACTCCACTATCATATTCGTATCTGCCTCAGATATGTCTTCTTTAAACCGTACTTTCTTAGTGGTTCTATCATTCTCCGTCCGAGACCCATCTTCATTGTCGACTTCCAATTGGAGAATATTTTCATCAGATTCAAAGAATTTCCTTGCACTCTCCTTAAAAATGTTATTTTTCAATAGGAATTTTCTTTGGGGTGGTAGCGCAGAATGCTCTCACAAGCATTTCTTGGAAATTATTTTTAATCCATAATAATTTTAGACAATTTTTTGTTCCTTGGTGCAGTTTTAGTTAATACACTCAAATTTGCAATCTATTTTGTGTACTTTAATTTAGTGTAAAACTGGAAACTGATTTTAATACTTTAAAAAAATCATCAACATTTTAGCTTAATTAATTATATGAACTATTTTGACTAAAACCAAAATTTGACAAATGTATTCAAAATCTAAATTTATTCTATCCTTTCTCCGCTACATGTCTCCTTTTCTTCTTTAAGTTGTTTTCATTTCGTGAATAATTCAAAACCTAGATTTGCTTTCCCTAATCAACTTTTCTTTTCTTATAAATATCTGGAAAAATTTTAATATTTTAGCATTTATATTTCGAGTCAAGTTGCATTTGATCTCTTTTATTAAAAAATATAAATTAATTTATACAATAATTAGAGAATAAATTAATTCTTTGTTAAAATTTTATTCTTTATATGACGATATGAGATACATATGACATGTTACATATATTAATTTTAATGGTAAAAATAAATAAAAATTTTAATTAAAAGATTATAATGACAAATTGACTTTTTTACTATTATTAAAAAACAATACAATCTGATTCTAAACTCATCACTTCCTAAAAGAGTTACAAATTTCTAATTCGGATAGTGATATAAACATATCTTAAAACCTACACATAAAGCCAACTTTTATACCATTTAAGAAGAAATTAAGGATTTAATACAATCTTTCTATTTCAAATTTTATTATTATGTAATTTACGACATTATAATAGTTTTAACTCAATGCACCAAGTTAAATACTCAAATCATCATTTTAATATTTCTTTTATACAATGCCTACTTTTATCTATAAACTAAAGAAAAAAAAATACGCATAAACGCACTCGAATTCAATTCTTCATGCGTATATCAAAACAGGGTGGTGGATATTCTTCACATCTTGTTAATACATGAGTGCAGTTTAACCATGAAAAGCAGAGGAGGCGTGTATGGTAAACAAGAAATGCTTGTCATCAAAACTTTAAAAAAATTCATTTAACAAGAAATGTATGTATATATAAAATAAATTATAAAAAAATGAAGTAAAACACAAAACATACCACCTGCTGATGCTTTCACAGAAATCCCTAAAATTTCAGTTTAAGAATTGAGACTATACATGATGGGCTTACTGCTTTCCTTGAATAAAAAGAACCCAAAAAATTGACAGTGAGAAGAGATACGAGTCGCGAGAAGCCGACAGGTCCTCCACCTTCGTCAGACTTGAATGTTCCATTGATCATAATATCGAGCAACCAACATATGACTTTTTCTTCTTAATTTTTTTCGGAGGCTGGAGCACTACCTTAATCGCTGAATCAAAGACTGCCTTCACATTCTGCAGTAAAGAAGTCACACAAAATCTCATGGGAAATAAAAAAAAATAGAGACTTCCACAGGTTTTCGGTTAACAAAATATGAAGAATGTATATAGAGAATATGTAACCTGCTGTGTTTTTGAACTACATTCGACGTAGGAAGGGGATTCTATCTGTTTCCTTAATTCCTCTCCCTCAAGAAAAAGCAATGCAACACAGATATTTTAAATAAATGAGACACATTCCACACCATAAAAAAGAAAGAAGAAACAAAAAAGAATTAATATCGTTTAAATATGTACCTGAGCTGCGGATATAGGCGTTGAACCTGGATGGTCTATAAAGAATTGCTCATCATCCCGAAGATCTGCAGCCAGAGAAAACAAGAGAACGTTTGACGAAACAAAAAGAATTTCATCAACATTGGTATAAAAGGATACTCTATGTGGCAATGACATGTGGATTTCAAGTCCATTGGCACTATGTCCAAGGTTCAAACCTGGTGCTCCAACCCATTCCATCCCTAAATATATAATTTGTATGCTTGTTTCGATACTCTATTAATTTGAGAAAGCTTTCAAACCAAATGCAATTCACAAACAAGACTTAAATCATGTAAAAGAAAACCGTTGTCCTGGGAATAAGAATCATACCAAGCTTAGTTCCAACAAGTACTATTGGAACACCAGGTGCGTAATGCTTTAATTCAGGAATCCACTGAAATGGAGAGTATGAAACACACATGAAAATCAGGCACATGCATTACAGATATACTCCACCAAATTATTATCTAAAAAGAGAAGATACTTGATGTTTAAACCTTCTTGGCAACGTTTTCATAACTGGCCTTGCTGATGAGAGAAAATGCAAGAATAAATACATCAGCCCCACGATAGCTCAGTGGTCTTAATCTATTGTAATCCTCCTGACCTGTTTCAAGACCATGATTTCAGATCCATAAGCAAGAAATAAAACAAAATTAATAATAGAAGAGGAATTTCAGAAACTAATTTTCCAAATTACCGGCAGTATCCCATAAACCTAAGTTGACAGTGTTACCATCCACAACAACATTTGCACTGAAATTGTCGAAAACAGTCGGCACATAGTCCTGTTACCATAACAATGTAAAACCAAAAGAAAAAATTAGCAGAATCAGTACCAAAATAAGCTAACCCTCACAAAAGAGCACAAAGCCCCAATCTTGGTTTAAATTTACTGCGAAAAGATGTGGTTGCACCTGATCTGCTTACATTGTGAGGCATTAAAACAAACTTAACAGCATTTATAAAAGACAGCATAATTTTCCTAGGAAATTCAAAGTTGCAAAATACAGAACCAAGCTCACACAAATGTTAAAGAATTCTTCTTTCACTTGTTCGAAAACAATAAGTACACACACACACACATGTTCAGCTAATATTAGATTAAAACCGCAGATAAATCATGAGATCATGCAACGAAGATGAGGAAAATGCAGGAAAGAGACTGACCGTAGGAAAAGTATTACTGGTGTAGGAAATCAGCAAGCAAGTCTTGCCGACGGCGCCATCGCCGACGGTTACACATTTTATGAATCTGGAGGCGCTCATTTCCCTTCGCCGCCGTACGGAAAACCTCCTAAAGCCTGCTTTACCCCTCTCTCGGATATATATATATAGTTTTCCTCCAAAAAAAATGATATTCTCAGATATGGTTGACGGTGTTGTTGTTGTAGTTAAGCAAAGAATGAGGATCCATAGGCCTCATCATTTTTCTCCACAAGGCAAACCCTAAGGAGCAGAAAGATTGGAGAGAAAAATGCAAAGTTAAAACGAGAGAGAAAATGTGGCAAAATGAATGGAAGGAAAACTGGAGGAATTTAGAATAAATCACAAATGACGATTGCGGTTTAAGCGTAAGCCTCTATCAACAACTCCTTTTTCATCATTTACCCCTTACTATAAATAACGTCCTTTTCACATTCCAATAATATCCTCGTCATCATCATCATCATCATCTAATAATTAAACAAAATTAGATCATTTGTTAATTTAGACGAATGGATTAATTAATAATTCGCATGATTCAGGTTGATAATTCATATAGTTCTTGTTCTTTTTTTATCATTATAATATTAAAAATAATAATAATATTTAAATTCAGTAACATAAATTTTATCGATTTTTCCAAGCAAAACCTCCCAATTCATGTTAACACCAAGTAAATCCCGCGGGGATGTTTCCTTCTCCTTTTTTCATAATCGCCTATCTATAACAATTTTTGATCTTTTTTTTACTATAAAAATATGCTCCATTCTCACGAGTGAATATCAAACTTCAAGTATATAGTTAAAAAAATAAATCGAGCAATCATATTACATCTCATTTATGAAAAGCTTTAGCTAATAAATTTCCTTTGTATGGACAGTGAATTTGTCTCCGATGAAATTAAAAAAAATAATACAATATGTGTTTGGATTCAATCATATTTATGTAGCGATGAGGTGAAAATAAAAAATGACTATTAAGAACATTATATTCAAATTGAAATATAATATAAGTTTTAAAATATTTTACTTTTATGAAATTATTAAAAGTGCGTGAAATTATAATTTTATTTAATAAAATGATAATGTGTATCATAATTATTTAGCTTAATCCTAATGTATTGGTAATGATTTTATAAGTACTTTTAACGATATTTTAACCTATAAATTTTTTAGTATTAACATATAAAATTTACTTTAAAAAACCTATGAAATTTTAATAATGTCATTTATATGTATAAAGTTTTTAACTAATGTATTTTTATTATATTTTTTATAATTTAAATTAAAACGCACTTCAATATGATCAAATTACAAAAGAAGCTAATGACCTTCAGCATCGAAAAACATTATCGAAGGCAGGGATAATTTTGACACAGAAAATCTTTTTCTAAACACACTTCACCCAATTACACCTTTTTTGTATATCCTTTTCTAGATTTGGACTTTATTTAATCTAAAAATAGCTTAAAATTTTATCTAAGTTTAACTTAGATAAAAATATTAAACTCGAGTACGATCCAACCCACCTTATTAATTTTTTATATAAAAATAAATTTAAAAAATATAATATATTAAATACATTAAAAATATTTTAGACAAATTCGAGCCGGATTAGCTTGGAGTCAAAATAATCTTATCCAAAACCCAACCAATTTGAAAAATAGACCTAGACCTATATTTTATTTAAATACTTTTTACTTTCCAAACAAATATAACCCAATTCATATCCAAACAATACATAAACTTTCTGCATAGAAAGATGCGAACCAAATATGCATGTATCCTTCACTGAGGAAAAAAAAGCTTTTGCCTATTAGTTTTAAATGGCACAATTGTAAATTTATTTAGGCATAATAATATTTTTAATCCTTTAACTTTTCTCTAAAACAAATAAATTAGCTTTTTATTTTTTTCTCTCTCTTTTAATCTTTAAATAATAGTATTTGGTGAAATTAGTTAATTTTCATCAAAAAATTTAAACGAGGCCGTTAAAACATGACGTGGTATCCGCATGCATATTTTTTAATCCAACAAATCTCACGTGCTTTTATCTGTTTTTTAACCTTTTCTATCTTCATAATTTTTTCTTGTTTCTTCTTTTCTCTCCTCTCCTTCTTCTCCATAGAAATCCTAGCCGCCTATTTACCGCCACCGCTTCCAGTGCCGTCATCGATCTTTTTCAGGTGACAGGTGCGCTCTTCCCTTCTCCCTCTTTCTTCTCCTTTTTCCTCCTATTTTCTTTCGATCCTAGCCCTGGGACTTATTTGATCTTTTAGAGAAAGGTTAAGCGGCAAAAGTATCATTATGCAATTTATTTATTCCTAAATATTAACAATTTAGTTTAATCCATTATAGTTTCTTTTGGTAAATGATTTTTTTTTCATAAACGTTAAAAGAAATCAATTTAAATAATTTAACGCAAAAAGGTTTAGATTTTTCCTTAATTTTATCTCACTTCTGTGGAGATTTTGTCAACATGTATTGTGAGGAGAGGCCCTATTGGAAGCAGAACAAGTGGTGGCTTTATTCCCTAAAACACCCATTCCATATTCTTCTAGCATATATTCTAAAAGTATTCTTCTTACATAAAATTCTCCCACTAACTTGTTTAACAGACTATGAATTTATAGTGACACCTGGGAGACTAGCATCAATGCTTCTCACTCTGTGCCTCTCATAACCTACAAAGCAACCATTTTAGTTTTTACTTATTACACCATTAAAATTAGTAATTGAAATTTAAATTAATCCTAATCACTAGTACTCTACTAACATAAATATTATTAAATTTTATATATTAAATAAATATATAAAATCTTTAATAATTATACACAAATAAAGAGGATAAGTATTCAATCAAAAATTTTAAATTAATCAAATTTATAAATTTTATTTTATAATTCTAATTTACGAGAATTTTTATTTTAAGTAAAAAAGGAAGGGAAAGTAAAAACTTTTCAAGAGAAGTGGGGTAAAGTATTTGATGGGGAGGAGATTTTTTTTAGTTTGATATTTGTTCTATTTGAATTATGTAAGTTATTTCAGTTCGAAAATTTAGTTTGATTCAATTTGAACGTCGAAAAGATATTGGAATAATTTAAAAAATTCGATTTAAAGTTGCTTCTGAGCATGGGAGTTTCAACTTTCAAGCCTTAGAATTAACCAGCAGTTCACTTTCCACTTATTCTGTTTCTCTAAGCAAAGAGAGGGAAATGAGAAGCTTCTACAGTTGCCTTTTTCTCTATATTTCCATAATTCTTCTACTATTCTGTACCAGCACCAAGGGTTACAGTGATCTTGAAGTCCTGTTGAAGCTCAAGTCTTCCATGATTGGACCCAAAGCTTCAGGGCTAGACGACTGGGAATTCTCGTCGTCTCCATCAGCGCATTGCCATTTCTCTGGTGTCAAATGCGACGAGGATTACCGTGTTGTTGCTCTGAATGTGTCGTTTGCTCCCCTCTACGGCACCATATCTCCCGAGATAGGGCTTCTGAACAAGCTCGTGAACCTCACCATTTCTAAGGTTGAACTTACGGGGAATATTCCTACGGAGATGAGGAATTTGACTTCTCTCAAGACATTCAACATCTCCAATAACTATTTCCGGGGGAGTTTCCCTGGTGAAATTCTTACAGATATGACCCAGCTTAGATTCTCGATGCTTATAACAATAACTTCACGGGCCTTCTCCCCGTTGAACTCGCCAACCTGAAACATCTGAAGCATCTGTCTTTCGGAGGCAACTATTTCACAGGAGAGGTCCCCGACAAGTACTCCGACATCCAGAGCTTGGAATTCTTGGGTCTAAGTGCCAATAATTTAACTGGGAAAATCCCTGCCTCCTTGGGTCGTTTAAAAAACCTTAAAAGCTTGATCCTCGGATATTTCAACGCCTTCCATGGAGGAATCCCACCTGAATTTGGGTCCTTAACTCAACTCACAATCCTCGACATGGCAAGCTGTAACCTAACCGGTGAGGTTCCCAAGAGTTTGGGTAATTTGAACCGCTTGCGTACATTGTTCCTTCAACAGAACTCCCTCACTGATCGGATCCCTTCCAAACTCGCTGGTTTAACTAGCTTGAAGGTTCTTGATCTTTCCTTGAATGAACTAACGGAGGAGATACCAGAGAGTTTCTCTGCCTTGCAGAACATTTCTATGATCCTTTTGTTCAAAAATAAGCTCCACGGTTCAATCCCGTCGTATGTAGGTGACTTACCCCAACTCGCAGTGCTTAAACTGTGGGAAAACAACTTCACGGGTGAATTGCCGGAGAATCTTGGCCGCAATGGGAAGCTCTGTAATCTTGACGTTTCTTCGAATTACCTCACCGGGTCGATTCCACTAGATTTGTGTAAGGGAGAGACGTTACAGGAGTTGATTCTGATGGATAATTTCTTCTTCGGTCCACTCTCTGAAAAACTCGGCAACTGCAAATCTCTTACTAAGATTCGTATCAAGAAAAACAATCTCAATGGAACGATTCCGGCCGGAATTTTCAAATTTCTTCGCCGGTGAACTCCCACCGCGTATGTCAGGTGATTCGCTTGAAATGTTAAAAATCTCAAACAATTTGATCAGTGGTGAAATCCCTCCAGCGATCGGAAACTTGCGCAGTTTACAAGTTTTGGAGCTTGCAAGGAACAAACTTTCAGGCGAAATCCCAGAGCAAATATTCGAAATCAAGGTACTTTCAAAGATAAATATCTGAGACAACAACATCACAGGTGAAATCCCTCCTTCGATCTCTCGCTGTACTTCTCTCACTTCAATCGATTTCAGTCAGAACAGTCTCAGCGGTGAAATCCCAAAAGGAATTAACAAGTTGGTACATTTAAGCAATCTCAATGTCTCCAGGAACCGGTTAACAGGTGAAATCCCTGCTGAAATCGAGAACATGACGAGCCTCGCAACACTTGATGTTTCGGACAACAATTTGATTGGAAGGGTCCCCAGTGCTGGCCAGTTCTTATTCTTCGACGATAGCTCGTTTAGTGGAAACCCCAACCTCTGTCCCCCGAACGATAGTCATTGTCCAGCTAGAGGTTCAAGCCATGGTCACGCACCATGTTTCGCTGCTTCCAAGCTCATAATCACAATCATCATGTTAATCATACTAGAGGGAAACTAGAGTTTGGAGTCCAACCAACACAAAGGATGTTAAATCTTATAAATGTATACGTAATTCGTGTATTATAAAATATACCAGGTAAATATGTAATGTGGAGATGTTACTTCACTTCCAACTTCTTGTTTTCCAAACTTTATCAAGCTTGGTGTTTGTACTAAAATTTGGGTTGGGAAGATTTACTGTGGTGTCTACGGACGTCGCATCAGCATGCATGGTTTCTTCCCTCTTGTTACTTTAAAGGTTTTATAAGATAAATGAATAACACTGAGTTGTTAATCCAATCAACTCCATTTAGCAACTTATGGAATATTGTCGCAGTTTGCTAATTAGGGTTTAACGTAGAAAGCTTAATTGATTTTTTAAATTATTCAAGTCTAATAATCATTAAAATATTATAATAATTATAATAATAAAAAATTATTAGAGATTAAACAGTATTATCAATATGTCATGAAAATATTATAAAAATTCAGAAATTGTAAAAAATTATTAAAATATAAAATTATAAAAATAAGGGACATATTTGGTACACTGCCAAAGAAATTTAAAAATTCCATAAGTAAGATTGAGTTAATGACAAGTGTATATAGGGTATATAAAAAAAATAGAGCACATAACAAATATATAATTCTGCTTATGAAGTTTAAAAAAAAGGCACTGCCAATTTATCAAATATTCACCCAATAAATTATAAATAAATATTATAGAAAATTTTTGTTGTTTTGCATGTTTGGGATCTTTGATTTTAGTAATAAGAGATTGGGAAGCTTGAAGTGTGATGTGATCGTGCTTGTATAGGGTGCTGACTAAGGAGTTTGAGTGACAATAAATTTAGTATTTGGTGGCTTAAAATGAGTAATGAATAATAGTTTTGGTCGAAGAGAGGTGATGAAGGAAAGATAATTTTTTTAAAAAAATATTATAAATTATTAAAATTATTAAAATAAAATTGAAAAAGTTGAAAAATATAAATCATTAAAAATTATTGAATATTATAAAATTTTAAAAACTACTACTTTTATAAATTTTCATGATAAATAATCAGAGTACATTTAATATTCATGATAAACAATTAGAGTACATTTAATAAATTTTCAAACGAACAACCTTCTTTGTAATTCTCGTATCACAAATTGCTTTGAGTGTAGGCTCGAACGAATTCAAATCAAATATATAACCATAAATTATTTAGTTACTTTTGAGTTAGAAAGCAAAATTCTCTCTTTAATAGAAATTGATAGAATTATTATTTCAAAAATAAAATAGAATTTATATTTAGAAAATAAATTCTCACTATTTTCGGTCTCAAAATTGTGTATTTAGCCCTACTAGTGTCATCTATTTATAAAGAGAAAAAGTAAAACACTTGTTGAATTAGTAGAAGTTTATTTCAATAAATAAATAAATAAAATACTAGTTTAACTAGGAAAGAGAAAGGCGGCAACCCTAGTTAAATATACTAGGGTTTATCATCCTATGTATTAATATAAGGGGTTTTAGGGCCTCTCCTATATCGGATCAAATTATAAATATTTCCTGAACTTTTAACCCAATACTTTATAATTAAATCCAATCTAATACAACTTTTTTTCTATTTTTCAAAATAAACATCATAAATTAATTTAAATTATTTATTAATTTCTCAATTAAATAATTTTCTCAACCCAATTCTAATTTGCAAAATCACGACAACTTTACCATAAAAGAATCTACAAGAAAACATATTTAATATTTCTACATTCAACGAAATCACAATGACCAAATAATTTGTAACACCCATCACCTGTATTCAACGCCGAATAGGGTTACGGAGTGTTACTGAACATTTCACACATTTAAACATACATTTCTCATACATTTTCAATTTCATGTAATCATCAATCAACAACATTATATTGTCTCTAATACGAGCCTATGAGACTCAAAAAATGCACTCATGGTGGTTCGGGACTAAACCGATAACTTTAGAAACTTCTCAAACACTTAGAAACTTTTTCCAAAAACAGGGGACACACGCCCGTGTGGCCCGACTGTGTGTCTCACACAGCCAAAGACACGCCTGTGTCACAGGCCATGTGGACATTCGAAATGGGAGCACATGGCCGTGTCCCAGCCCGTGGTCGACCCCATGTAACTCTCTGACTTGGGTCACACAGCCAACACACACGCCTGTGTGACTTGCCCGTGTGCCCTAAAAATGGCCATACACGCCCGTGTACCAGGCTGTGTGCTAGGCCATGCCAAACCTGTAGGGTATATTGACTTATGCCACACGGCCAAGTCACACGCCCGTGTGTGAGGCCGTGTGGAGCATACTGACACACCAAGGTACACACGACCATGTAACATAACCGTGTGTCACATGACTGAGACACACGCTGTGTCTCTGCCCGTGTGGACAAAAATAGGCTATTTACCAAGCCATTTTGCCACCCAAATTGCACAAAACTACACCAAACCAAATTTCACAATTCATGGCATAAAAATAAACATACAAACCAACTAAATAAAGCCTAAACCATACCAACTCAATTCCATTATCCACAATACACACAAATCACAAAATAGACCAATCCATCTATACCAAATTCACATATACATTTCAACTAAGTAAGCATTTCCAAACATGTATCATTATGCTCAAATTCACAAGCATATATCTTCTCTAACTTCAACCATTCGACAACCACAATACCTACAATCAATAAACATCACAAAACCAACCTCAATCAAATAATATAAGCCATATGCACACATGTAAATACACAACCAAACCAAGCAAATTAAGCCAACTTTCATGGCTATATATACAAATCAAACCATAGACATTTACAAGCCAATTCAAATGGCTAAATTCATCATCAACTTATATACCCAAAATGACCAAAGTTCTTATACATGCCATATATTCCAAAAGCATAGATTCAAAAGTACCAAAACGATAGCTTGATAGTGCGATGAGCCTCCGACGATCCCCTGAATCTGAGCTAGCTTTGAAATCACTATAAAACACAATAAAATAAATAAAGTAAACTTTATAGCTTAGTAAGCTCGTATGATATAAACTCAATGTAATCATAAATACACAATTCAACAAATTGAATATATCAATATGTAGCTCATATTAATTAACAAACCTTTCACATCCTTAAATCATAAAATTATATGCAAACTTCACAATTTCTTTGATTTAAAACATATACGGTTCATGTACATACATGTACCATCTCGTATCAATCTCATACTCAACCACGTGTTTCATTTACCCGTTGAACCATTCGGAATACTATCAGATACTCGGGAAACTTGCACCGAAGTGACACATACATAGCCAATGCTATCTCAATCTCAAATCACGTATATGCTCACTCTCGAGCTATCAATGGGCCTACTTGTACAAGCTGTCAGTCGATACGTAGCTACACGGTGCTGCTTATACAAGCTATCAAGTAACCGCAACATATGCCAGTATACTTAGCCACCGGTAGGACGTACAGGACCAGCACCCGGACCACATAATCAAAATAACCCCTAATGACATGTCATTTGTATCCTAATCTATTCCTAAGGTTCAATCGGGATTTTCAATGCCGAATCATCATCGATTCATTGTCAAACATGTCCGTAGTCTCGTATTCACAATTTATACAATATCAAAGCATTTAAAATACATTTATAATGAAACTTATTATATACGAACTTACCTCGGATGTAAAAACGACAAAATAGGTCAATTAATCGAGTACTTTATTTTTCCCTCGATCTAGATCCGAATTTCACTTTTCTTGATCTATATGTAATCAAATTTAACTTATTTAATCATCTCTATTCAATTTAGTCCAAAACTCACATTAAGGCACTTTTACACAATTTCCCCTAATGTTTCACATTTTTACAATTTAGTCATTATTTCATAAAATCACAAATTCATGCAATTTAACCACAACCCATGCTAGGAGAATTTCATTAGGTCCCTAGCAGCCCATATTTTTCATTTATTTCACATTTTAATCATAGTTTCCACATTTCACAATTTAATCCCTAATTTGTATTTTTACTAAAAATCACTTAATAAAACTTGTATAACTATCATCAAACATTCAAAATCTATCATTAAACATCAAAATACTCATGTGTTCATCAATGGCATAACTCTAAACCTTTAAAAATTTTGCAAGATAGTCCTTGGGCTAGCTAGATTAAGCTGCAATGATCTCAAAAACATAAAAATCATTAAAAACGGGACAAAAATCATACCTAATTACAAGGATTTAAAATGGCCGAATGAAGAACCCTAATATCTTGTTTTTTCTTCTTCAATTCCGGTGGAAGATGATAGATTAAAAGATGATGGCTTTTGGTTGTTTTGTTATTTTACTTAATTAATTTACTAAATTACTTTATTAACCTTGTTAATAAACCATTAAAAACACTTAAAAGATGTCCAATAATGTCCACTCATATTAAAAATGGTCTAATTACTACATAAGAACCTCTACTTTAAGGTTCTATAGCTATTTAATACCTTTAACTATTAGAACATCACTTTTACACTTTACGTGATTTAATCCTTTTTATCAAATTAAGCACTTAAACAATAAAATTTCATAACGAAACTTTCACACAAACATATTATCATACTGTAGACATTAAAATAATAATAAAATAAATATTTTGACTTTGAATTTGTGGTTCTGAAACCACTGTTTCGATTTGACTAAAAACGGGTTGTTACATAATTTAGCTCCATTTTTAAACTTCAATTAATTAATTAATTAATAATTTAAAAACCATAAATTAATTTTCCAGGACATTTCCATAGTGAAAAAACTACATTCATTTCTAAATGTTTCCCATTTCTATAACTTTACCATTTTTATCCATTTATGTTCATTTGATTCAACATGCAATTTATTTCTGGTTTCAACGAGCTAGTGGAGGAATCGATTGGACATATGTGATTAGGGTTCAAATAATTTATAATTAAGTTCCAGCTTTTTGCCTATTAATTATAAACTCATTTAGTCACGTAATCATTCTACTATAGTATCGTGACTGAGCTCCCCTAATGACATACCATTACGAAAGCAACTCAATTAGTACTCGTCTAATGACCTTGTCATAAATGTGTTACCCTCATAGAATATCCTTAATCTCTTTTGGATAAATCCTCTTTCCGAATATGATCATATTTTAACTCACGGTAACCATTACATCTTTCTTCACAAAAAGTCAATTACTATCAAATAGTAATCAAGTCATTCATCACAAATACAAACAACTCGTGGCCACGTTTACTTTTTATCTATGATGTAATGCTAATGAGAGGATATCATTTACCCATGTATTGGGTTATGAATTCAACTATTGTTTGATGCTACATACTGTAGAAGTCGTATACCCAACGCACCAACTTTCGATTCTATTTGAATTTAGGCTTTTACTTACTTTGAAGTATACGAGTTATGCATACATAGTTCATCATCCATTCAAGATTAATGTATAACACACTTTAAATGTCACAAGTGAATAAACCCATAAACAAATTTAGGATTTATTCTTTTTGGGTCCAATCCAGTGTATTGTTAGTCCAACCAATCACATCTATATCTCTATCTTCTGAGAGTTATCCATTTCGATACCCAAGACAAGGCATCTCTCCAATTGGACTTGGTATGTGGATATTAGTCTTTCAATCGATTTAATCATTTCTGATTAGATTAAGGACATGTTTAGGTTTATCTACTAATATAAGTTATCTTTCTGTATTACAATCCGACCACCTAATATCGCTACGTAGTAGTTTAAACATTAAAAAACCAATGAGCTAATATTTGCTTCTATTTTATTTTACAGGCAAAAACCTTATGAGGACATGATATGAAGAATATTAATGTAATTCATGAATAATTTTATTAATTAATCTATTTAAAAAATTACAAATTTACAAACGAATATACTATATTTAGGGCACAAAATCCAACAGTTTCCACACTCATGCGCGTGTGATAGGATTTCTAATATTTAGTAAAATAACTTTATTATGTTTTCTACTTTTAACATATAATTAAGATTTAACTTTCTTATTATATTTAGTAAAATAATTTTTAATTCGACTTTTAACATATAATTAAGATTTTATAATATATATTTGATTTTATTTTGTGATAAATTAATATATTATATAATATTATTTAAAATTTCACGATAGAGACAACCATTTCAAGATAAAGAGTAAGAAATTTAAATAAAATCAAAGAAACAAAATTTGAAATTTAGTCATTATACTTTTATTTTTAGAAATTTAATCTCTTTATTTTTCAACTTTTAAAATTTTGGTCTAATTGTTAGTTGTTTTAAATTATTTTGTTAAATATATGTTCACTTTTGTTGTACCTTCTTTGGACTTGAACATGTGCCAACATGACAGGTTACATGAGAAGTGCCCATGGCCAGCTCTCCAATTCCACTTGGGCGCCTTTGTGACTAGCTGTCTTGGATCCTTTGATTATAGCATGGGATCTAAACCACCCACTCCCTCTTGGAGGACCTAAACCACCTGTATGTAGGAAATGCCCACTCGTTTGGCAAGTATCTTTGACAGGCATATTAGAGTTAGGGCTTGAAAAAAACCGCCCACCCCACACAATTGCAATTTATAATCGTAGAAAGGTCGGTACATATGGTTGCAACTTGCTTTTCATATATGTCAAATAAAAATGTTGTGTATATTTTCAGGTACTTAGTTTAATCCCATCATTTTCGTTTAACTACAGTTAATTAATAAAAGTGCTTGGATTAAGCAATTGCACCATCAATATCCAACTCTCAAAATGATTAATAATAGAAAATTCGAAACAAGCGGTGAACTAGAAAACTCGAAAATCTCAAAATGGCGCGTCACGGTTCGAGTAACAGACTCTCATATCCTGCTCAACCTTCAACCCTTTGCTCATGACTCATGACTCATGACAGACAATCCTTCTCTCACCTCTATATTTACTACCCATTCTCCTCCCTTCCCTTTTGCCAAAACAAACCCAAAAAAAAACAAAGAAGCCTCTAAATCCCTCCCTCTCTCCTTTCTCTGTTCCTAAATTTCCATCTCAACCAAACTCAAAACCATGAGAGAAATCCTTCATGTTCAAGGAGGCCAATGTGGGAATCAAATCGGCTCTAAGTTTTGGGAAGTTATCTGCGATGAGCATGGCGTCGATCCTACGGGAAGGTACCAAGGAGATGGATCGTCTGATCTTCAACTGGAACGTATCAATGTGTATTACAATGAGGCTTACGGTGGAAGGTACGTCCCTCGTGCGGTTCTCATGGATCTAGAACCCGGTACCATGGATAGTATTAGATCCGGTCCTTATGGCCAGATCTTTAGGCCTGATAATTTCATCTTTGGACAATCCGGTGTCGGCAACAACTGGGCCAAAGGTCATTACACTGAAAGAGCCGAGTTGATTGACTCTGTTCTTGATGTTGTTCGTAAAGAGGCAGAGAATTGTGATTGCTTGCAAGGTAACACATACATACATACATATATATATATATATATATATATATATATATATATATATATATTTGGCTATATGTATATATTTGTCTTAGAAATATATATTTGGCTAAATCTGCATGGATTTTTCGTGGACTTGGTTCTATTAATATGGCATTTCACTTTTACCTTGAAATTTGAAACTCTTATCCGTTTTGAGTTACCGTATCACTTTCATGATAAAGATATACAATTGCTTTTGCTATTTTTTCTTTTAATTTTTCCAGCTTTTGACGATGACTACATCGAGAGGAAATACTCATTTTACCTATCAAAATGAACTCTATTGAATACAATTAACTGCGAAACTGATATGGAAGGATTGATTCTTTCGTCATTATCTACCCTTTCAGCTTTGGTTGGATAGTGGTAGCTATTTACATTTTGTTCTAAATAGTAAACATATTTTATCGACGAGATTGAGCTATGATTGGTAAGGCTATTTTTTGTCTGGTCTGAACCTCTGAAGGCAAAAGAGGGCATGGGTTTTTATCTACCTTCTATATATATAATATTATCTATATAAGCTGATCTATGTTTCTATATAATTTATTTCTTATCGTGATTGTGATTCCCCCATCTATTTATCATTTTGTCCTTGATCGTAACCACAATCTTCTTTTTTTGTTAATAAAAGAGAGGTTAACAAATCAAACAAACTAAATTGAAGCTCTTAACGTATTCTGGGCATCATTTTTTAGCAAGGTCCAGCAGCTTGGAATCGGATGCTCAAAACAATGAACAACTCCATCTTGAACAGACCCAATCTTTGCCATAAAATCAGCCACTTTGTTTGCTTCTCTCGAAATCTTAGCAAACTGGACTTCCCAATCCCGACAGCAAATTTCCTGGATATTCCCGACAAGGCCTGTTGAGTGTTGGTCCGTATGCAAGTCGATTAACATCCGAACCATCATCTCGTTATCGCTCTCAACGATGACCTTTTTGTAACCCCTTTGCTAAGCTAAACACAAACCATCCCATATTGCTTATAATTCAACTTGTAAAACTGAACCAGTCCCCATAAATCTGTTTTAACCAAGCAGCCAATTACCAGATTCATCTAGCAGAATTCCCCCGCAGCCGCCCAAGGATTAGTCGTCGCAACTGCCTCATCCGCATTAAGTTTACCCCAACCCGTTGGAGGAGAAATCCAGGTATTGACAGGGCTGCTATCCGTTCTCTGAAGAGAACCCGAAAGTGAACTATGTGCAACATGCTTAGCCCAAAACCAGCATTGTCTAACAAGATCCTCAGCACTACACGATTCCTCCTTGAAAATAATCATACAACGTTTTTTTTTTCCAAATTTGCCAACAAGTTATCGAGAAGATAAAGCACCATGGGACGGACTCATTGCCCCAATCGAATCTGTCATAGATGCCATCCATTAACCATTGGGATAAATCTGAAGAGTAGAAAATGGACGAGCCTAATGTAGGGACCAACTTTGGCCATATTGACTGGCGACATGGCAGTCTCGTAAAGCAGGCGAAACAGTTTCCTGATCTGCTCCACAAAGCTGACAAGAAGTAAACAATGTAAGATGGCGTCTCCACCACTCATAATTACAGAGCAAATGATTTTTCATTGCAAGCCAGAAGAAACTCCTAACCCGTTGCGGGACATGTAGCTTCCAAATCTTTTTCCAAACATTATCCTTGGGATCAAATGTGACTGTGACGGCACATTATATGCATTGGCAATAGAAAAGGGTTGTTGATTAGTGTTAAGAATCAAACTAAAGAATATAAACTGATATTATTTGTGAAAAATCATCTTGCTTTATTTTTGAGAATGTACATGCTTTATATATAGAAAATACATGCAGACTGAAGCTTTAAGATAATGACATAACAGAAACCAATTTAGCAACAACTCTAGTAACAGTTTAACAATAACGCTAATAACAGTTGTAACCAATGTTAACTGCTGAAATTGTAATACTATTATTACTCTAACATTCCCCTTGCTGGTTTGATGTTTGAACCTTTTGGAAGAACTCTAAGAGCCTGTCGAAATGAATCAAACAACTTGGGTGTAATTGGTTTGGTGAGGACGTCAGCAATTTGTCCTGAGGAAGGAACAAAATTCACTTGTAAAGTTCCAGCTAGGATTTTCTCACGGATGAAATGATGATCAATTTCGACATGCTTCATCCGAGCATGATGCGTAGGGTTTTCTGCTATGGAAACTGTGGACGAATTGTCACACCAGATCACAGGTGTCGAGCAACCTGTCATTCTAACTTCATCCAACAGCTGCTTAACCCAGATAAGTTCCGAGACACAATTTGCGAGGCTTCGATATTCTGCTTTAGAGGAGGATCTGGAAACAACATTCTGTTTCTTTGAACACCAGGCAACAGGATTGGAGCCCAGGAATATAACATACCCTGTTGTAGAACGTCGATCATCAACAGAGGATGCCCAATCAGCATCTGAATAGCAAACCAGCTCCGCCTATCCTTTGGTAAAGCACAACCCATGATCCTGTGTTCCAACCAGATATCTCAAGATTGCGTTAATCGCCGCCAATGCAAGTCACTTGGGAGATTCATGAACTGACTCAATTTGTTAACACAAAAAGATAGTTCAGGCCGACTAATACATAGGTATTGTAACATTCCTACCACATTTCGATACAAATGAACATCAGAAAAAGGAGGACTGCCATCAGACGCGATGAGTTTGGGTGTATTGACCATAGGCGTTGGAGTAGCTGAAGCTCTTTCCATTCCAGTTTTGGCAAGAATATCCAACACATATTTTTTCTGACTTAGAAATAATCCAAGAGGAGTATGTTGCACTTCAATGCCCAAGAAGAAGTTTAGACTCACCATGTCTTTAAGGGCAAACTTTCTGTGAAGCTGTTGAACCAGGTGACTTATCTCAACATTCGAGCTGCCCGTTATCACCATATCATCGACATAGACCATTAGAAGAGTGATACTCTCAGACGTTGTGTGAATGAATAGGGAGGAATCTGCCTTAGACGCATGAAAATTTAAACAAGTGATCAGATACTGCTTGAGTGTGTGGAACCAGGCTCGGGGTGCTTGACACAAGCCATAGAGCGCTTTGTTGAACTTGCACACAAGTTGTTGACCATTGGCACTTGAAACTTCAAATCCAGGTGGTTGCTCCATGTATCTTCTGTCAGCTCGCCATTAAGGAACGCGTTGTTGACATCAATTTGTCGCAAAGACCAGCCCTTCATAACAGCAACAGATAGCACAACAAGAATGGTTGCTGCTCGAACCACTGGACTAAATGTGTCACTAAAATCAAGTCCTGCATGTTGCGAGAATCCTTTGGCCACTAGACGAGCCTTGTATCTGTCTACAGTGCCATCTACCTTCTTTTTCACTTTAAACAGCCATTTGTACCCAATGGCTCGTCGGTTAAGAGGAAGAGAACAGAGCGTCCACGTGTTGTTTTTAATAAGAGCTTGTAGTTCACTATGTACAGCCATTTGCCAATCTTTGCTTGTCATAGCATCATGAATGTCAACAGGAGCTTCATGTACTGCTGTAGTAGTCAAATATGCCTTTGGTTTAAAGATACCAGCTTTGCTACGGGTAACCATGGCATGAGAGTTGGGTGGGGGCCTGATTTGGAGAGTAGTTGACTGAGGATTAGGAACAAAAGAAGTAGTAGTGGAAGGTGACATCATACGTGGGGTAGGATGAGAAACACTATTTGACATAGGAACAAAAGAAGCACTAGTGGAAGGTGACGTCATATGTGGGGTGGCATGGGAATTATTATTTGATATAGGTGTATTAATGGATGAGTGGTTCAAGGACATAGGTGAGGTGAAGGGAACTAGAGTTCTAGGTTGAATAGTAGGTTTTGGAGTGGATGTAGGTAAAGTAGTAGGATTCATGATGAGTAATTTTGAACTATGGTGAGTGGGGGTTGTTGGGGTGCTGGGCTTAATGGGATCTGACTTGAAAGCAAAAGTAGTCTCAATAAAGGTGACATGACTTGAAATATATATTTTTCCATTAACACTTTGACACCTATAGCCTCTATGGGAAGGTGAGTAACCCAAAAAAGTGCATGGCATGGAGCGAAATTGAAGCTTGTGGGTGTTGTAAGGTCTGAGGTTTGGGAAATAGAGACACCCAAAAACGCGAAGGAAAAAATAATTTGGTGGAGTGTGGAATAGCTTTTCATAGGGTGAGATATTAGCTATAGATGAGGAGGGTAGCATGTTTATGAGATAGATAGCGCAAGTAAACGCATCATGCCAATAATGTAAAGGCATATGAGCATGAACAAGCATGGACAACCCTGTCTCCACAACCTGCCTGTGCTTTCTCTCAACTAGCCCGTTCTGCTTTGAGATGTATGGATAAGTGAGTCTATGTTGAATGCCTTGCTGAGCTAAATAAGATCGAAGTGCTTGAAACTCCCTCCCCATCAGTTTGAAGAGCAAGCAACTTACACCTAAGTATCCTCTCTGCTTGTGCATGAAATATTGGAAAACTATGAGCCACATCCGAATTCCTCTTCAAGAAATAGACCCATGTATATCTCGTGAAAGCATCAGTAAAGGCAACAAAATATCTATAGCCATTAGAAGAAATTGGAGCAGGACCCCAAACATCTGCAACTACAAGTTGTAAGGGTGGTAAACAGTTGAAGACTTAGTAAATGGAAATTTACATTCCTTTCCTAAACGACAAGCAACACAATCAAGAGAGGTTGTAGAGGAAGGAAATTCTATATTACAATGATGCAACGCCTTCTTGAGTGTAATCAGACTAGGATGGCCAAGCCAAGAGTGCCAGAGACTAAGAGGAAGAGATGCAACAGCAGCAAGACAATGAGCTGAAGAGAACTTGTCAGGTGCATGGGACGGAGCAGACAGATCCAACTTGTATAGTCCATTATGCACAGAACCCTGAAGCAACACCTCATTGGTTTGAAGATCCTGAACACGACACTGTTGAGGTAGAAACTCAAACATTACTTTATTATCTTTTGTAAACTTGGACACAGACAGTAAGTTCTTGGCTATCCCTGGTCCAAATAGTAGAGACTTCAAGAACAAAGGACGAGATCTAGTAAGAAGAGACGACTGTCCAGTTGATCGAATAGGAAGAGTATTACCATTGCCCATATACACTTTACCTGAACCAGTGTATGGAGTACTGTCAGATCAGAAGTTGAAGTGTGAGTGAGGTGATGGGATGCTCCTGAATCTGGATACCACGTGTTATCTCCAACAGTATCAGGCGTTACGTAGAAAGCTTGTGGGAGAGCTTGTGTCGGAGAGGACGACGGCCCAAAACCTAGTGCACTGTCAGATGACACATTAAAGGGATTAGACCAAGTGGGAGGGTGTATTGAAGGAGCAAACCAGTTCTGATGAGCGTAGGGATGAGCAATGGGTAATAAAGGCGACGCCCATAAATTTGGAAAAGGAGCATTGCTGGCCATGCAAACATTGGCTTGAGGCGACGGAGGGGGCTTATAGCCTATGCTCTTGTAATTGGTGTCAAATCGATAGTAGCACCTATCAACCAGATGACCAGCCTTCCCACATAGTTGACACTGGTACCTAGAGTTAGAATAGCGACCACGACCACGACCTCGATTGCTAGAAGAGGGCCGATACGGTGGTATAGAGGTACTGTTGCTTTCAGAGCTACTAGGTTGATGAGTAACCATGTTTGCAGAACTGGGAACATTGAGAACATGAAGTTGTTGCCGAGATTCAGCATCAAGAAGCATAGTGGTAACCCCTTGAATAGTATAAGGAACAGCACTGGCAGTTATGATTGTGAGGATGGACTCATATTCAGAGGATAACCCATTAAAGATGGCTGTAACATGTTCACGTTCGATGATAACTTCTCCACAATTAGCAAGGCTGTCACAATAGCCTTTGATTTTCATTAGGAATTCCTTCATGGAAAGATCAGCTTTTCGTTGAGAGTGCAAGGCTCGTCTATAAAACATTAACTGAGACGTAGTCTTACTGCCAAACAGATTAACAAGAGCATTCCATATCTTGCAACTTGTATCCAAACCAATAAGATGTGGAAGAACTGAGGGACTCACCGAGGATGTAACACCCCTTACCCGAGACCGTTGTCGGAGTCGAGTACGAGGCATTACTAGGCTTAACTTACTAGTTCGGGGCATAAAAGTTTAAAACTGTCCATCTGCGTCATGTTCACTAAATCAATTATAACTCGAGTTACGAAACTCAGAATCTAGATCCATAAATTTTCCCTGAAACTAGACTCATATATCTTCATACTATAATTTTTCCAGAATTTTTGGTGTGGCCAATTAGTACAGTTTATTAGTTAAAATCTCCCTGTTACACAGTTTGACAGTTCTGACCTCTCTTCACTAAAATCAATTATCTCATAATATACAACTCTTTTCCTACACCGTTTCTTTAATATAAAATAGACTCAATAAGCTTTAATTATATATCTCATGCACAACCTAATTCCATTTATACTATTTTTGGTGATTTTCAAAATCACATCACTGCTGCTGTACAAACTGTTCCCCTGCATATACTTACATAATTTCTTTCTAATAATTACCAACTAGGCATTATATAATATCCAAAACATGCTCTTAATTAGCCATTTTAATAGCTAATCATTACCAAACATTTACAAGCCAATCTTAAGCCATATCATAAGGTTATACACACAAGATAGCTAAGTCCCTATACATGCCATAGCTTAAAACGTCGAGTTACAAAATACCAGTATAATTCTTTGATAGTGCGTAACGATCTCCGATGTCTTTGTGATTCCGAGTTGGCTTGTAATACTATAAAAAAATTAAAGAATGGGAGTAAGCATAAAGCTTAGTAAGTTTACATGTAAATAAATAACAACATTCTTAATCAATTATCTTATTATTTTTCTTATCAAGATCACTTAAGCTTTTAAATCAATATACTTAAACTTGTATTATTACCGTGCCTTTTAACATGAATTTGCCTTACCTTACCTTTTTAGCTTGAACTTGTCTTACCTTTACTTTGGTATACTCTTTGAATTTTCCCGTTGAACCACTTGGAATACTAAGGATACGCGGGTACCTTTCCTTATGAAACTTAACCATTGCCATGCCTTGACATGGTCTTACGTGGTATCCTTGCCTTATGAACTCACCAATGCCATGCCTTGGCATGGTCTTACATGGGACCTTTGCCTTATAGTAACATATCAATGCCATGTCTTGACATGGTCTTACATGATTTCCTTAAACCCTAATGTCATGACATTTGTATCCTACACATTCCTAAGGTTCAACTGAAACTTTCTGAGATAACTTTTCTGTCAATTCATACTTGAGTCTTTAAATAATACATTTACAGAATAAATATGTAAATACTGGAATTTAACGGTATTAAATATAAAATAATAGAATATTGCATTTATTTACTGTAAACTTACCTCAAAACAAAATACGATCAACTATATTGATTTAGTCCTCTATCTTTTTCTTTCCTCGATCTAACTCTGAATTTCGTTCTTCTTGATCTATAATAGAAAATTTAGCTTATTTAATACTCACATTCATCAAAACAGTCCTTAACTCTTAACTTTGGCAAAATTACAATTTTGCCCTAAACTTTACATATTTACACATTTGCCCCAAATCTCGAAATTAAACTTTATCCCTTATTCTTATGTTTTATGACATGCTGATCATTTTTCCTTCTATGGAAACATCAAATTCTCACTCTAACTTGTACTTATGAACATTAGGTATTTTTACCGATTAAGTCGTTTTACTCGTTTTCACTTAAAATCACTTAGCAAAAGTTGTTTAACATAATTTCAGACTTCATATTCTATCATAAAACATCAAAATAAACACATTTCACCTATGGTTATTTTTCCAAACATGAACCCTAGCATGAATTATTGATAGAATAAGCTAAATCGAGCTACTGGGCTTCAAAATGTAAAGAACATTAAAAAGGGCTTGGAATCACTTACTATGGAGCTTGGAAGCTTGAAACAAACCCTAGCTATGGAGAACCCTTGTAATTTCGTTCTAATGAAGAAGATGAGCATATTTTCTCATATTTTTCCCTTTTAATTCATTTTATTACCAAATTACTAAATTACCCTTCATTAAAAACTTTGGTTCTTTCCACCTATATATGTCCATTTTGTCCATGAAAATATAATGGTCTAATTACCATTTAAGGACTCCTACTTCAAACCCCATTTCAATCAAGTACTCTATAAATTAGAACCCTATTTAGCAACTTTTGCAAACAAGTCCTAATAGGCAATTTAAGCATGAAATTAATAAAATTTCTTATCAATACTCTAACACATGTATTTAATCACTCGATAAATCATAATAATTAATCATAATAAACTTTTATAGCTTAGATTCATGGTTTCATAACCACTATTCCGTTTAGGCCCTATTTCGGGATGTTACATTTCTCTCCCCTTTAGGGATTTTCGTCCCCGAAAATCTTACCTGTAAAGAGGTTTGGGTACTATTTTCGCATAATCTCTTCGGGCTCCCATGTAGCCTCTTCTATCCCATGCCTATTCCATAATACTTTCACAAGTGCAATACTTTTGTTCCTTAATTGCTTAACCTCCCGAGCTAAAATTTTTACCGGTTCCTCACCGTAAGTCATATCTGGCTGAATCTCAACCTCTGTCTGCAAAATTACATGCGATGGATCTGAACGATAACGACGTAGCATAGACACATGAAAGACATTATGAATCTTCTCTAACTCAGTCGGCAATGCTAACCGATATGCCAATGGCCCAACTCTCTCGATCACCTCAAACGGTCCAATAAAACGGGGACTTAATTTGCCCTTTTTACCAAATCTGAGAACTTTCTTCCAAGGGGATACTTTCAAGAATACCCTGTCACCAACTTGAAATTCAATTTCTTTTCTTTTCAAATCTGCATAAGATTTCTGTCTATCCGAAGCTGCTTTCAAGCAATCTCTGATGACTTTTACTTTCTCTTCTGTTTCTTTGACTAGATCAACCCCATAAATCTGATTTTCCTTAAGCTCTATCCAATACAAAGGTGTGCGACATTTACGTCCATACAAAGCTTCATAAGGTGCCATCTTTAGACTCGATTGATAACTATTATTGTAAGCAAACTCTATTAAAGGCAAATATTTCTCCCAACTACCTTGAAATTCCAATACACAGCATCTAAGCATATCTTCAAGTACCTGAATAATTCTCTCTGACTGACCATCAGTCTGAGGATGGAAAGCTGTACTGAAACTCAACTTTGTACCTAAAGCTTCCTGCAATTTCTTCCAAAACCGTGAAGTAAATCTCGGATCTCTATCTGAGATAATCGATAACGGTACTCCATGTAGTCTCACAATCTCTGAAATATACAACTCGGCCAACTTGTCAAGTGAATAATCCATACGAACTGGAATAAAATGAGGTAACCGTTAACTTATCAATCACAACCCATCTGCATCTTTCTTTCTCGGTGTCGAAGGCAATCTGTCACAAAATCCATAGTAACTCGGTCCCATTTCCACTCGAGAACTAATACAGTGCAATAAACACGAAGGTACCGATGTTCGCCTTTACTGCCGACGGATCAAACATCTAGAAACAAACTCTGATATATCTCTTTTCATTCCTGTCCACCAATACATTTTCTTCAAATCATTATACATCTTTGTACTACCTGGGTGAATAGACCAAGAACTGCTATGTGCTTCCTGTAAAACCTTCCGAATAAGATCATCATTCTTTGGTACACATACCTGCTCTCTAAACATCAAACAACCGCCAGATCTGATCTGAAAATCAGACTCTACACCTGACTCACACTGAACCCTTTTGGCTTGCAACTCACTGTCATCCTTCTGAGCTTCACAAATTTCTTCAAGAAACATCGGTTTAGCTCTCAACTCAGCTAAAATAGAACCATCATCTGACAAGGCCAAACTAGTGTGCAAAGCTCTCAATGCAAATAACGATTTTCTACTCAAAGTATGAGCAACAACGTTTGCCTTACCCGGGTGATAATCGATCACTAGTTCATAATCTTTAATCAACTCTAGCCATCTTCTTTGCCTCAAGTTTAGATCTTTCTGAGTCATCAAGTATTTCAAACTTTTATGATCAGTGAATATTCGCATTTCTCACCATACAAATGATGTCTCCAGTTTTCAATGCAAATACAATAACATTAACTCTAAATCATGTGTCGGATAATTTTTCTCATGTGGTTTTAACTATCTAGAGGCATAAGCAATTACCCTTCCTTCCTGCATAAGTACACACCTAGTCCATTCAAGGATGCATCATCAGAAATCACAAACTCTTTACCCGTTACGGTTGTACTAAGGCAGAGCTTTAGTCAACAATACCTTTAACTTGTCGAAACTCTGCGACACTTCTCGGTCCATTCAAACTTGACATCTTTCAGAGCAATCTTGTCAATGGAGTAGCTAACATGGAAAATCCCTCTACAAATCGTCTATAATAACCGCAAGACCAAGAAAACTTCTAACCTCGATACATTCTCGGAGGCTTCCAATCGACAATGATCAAATCTTATTCGGATTAACTTTAATACCTTCACGAAACAATGTGTCCAAGAAAACAAACTTCCCGTAACGAACTCACTTTTGCTAAACTTGGCAAAAGTCGATTATCTCTCAAAATCAGAAGCGTTCTCAAATGCTCGCATGCTCGGTCTCATCACGAGAATAAATCAAGATGTCATCAATAAACACAACTACAAACTTGTCCAAGTAAGGTCTGAAAATTTGGTTCATTAAATCCATGAAGATAGCAGGAGCATTGGTTAAGCCAAATAGAATCACAAGAAACTCATAATGACCATACCTAGTTCGAAAGCGCTTTTGAACATCGACTCTTTAACTCATGAATCGATAGTATCCGGATCTCAAATCTATCTTAGAAAATACAAAGGGCTCCTTTCGGTTGATCAAACAAATCATCTATTCTAGGCGGTGGATATTTATTCTTGATGGTTACCTTGTTAAGTCGCCGATAGTCTATGCACAATCTCATGGAACCATCCTTCTTTTTCACAAATAACACTGGTGCACCCCATGGTGAATAACTAGGTCGTACAAAGCCTTTATCGTTAATTCACAGAGTGGGCTTTCAATTCTTTTAATTCTATTGAAGCCATTCTATAAGGAGCAATAGAAATAGGTGTGATACCGGAATCAATTCAATACCAAACTCAACTTCTCCGATAGGAGGCAAACTGGTAGTTCTTCCGAAACACATCAGAAACTCATTTACCACGTGCAATCGATTCAACTTTCAACTCGGGTCTTTAGTATTCAACACAAAAGCAAGATAAGCTTCACATCCTTTCCTTAAACATTTCGAAGCGGACATAACGAAATCATGGAAATTGAACTACGACTTATCCGAATTAACCCAAGGATCTCACCATTTTCACATTTCAACTCAATGAATTTCTTTCCACAATTCACTATCACATCATGTGCGATTAACCAATCTATACCAAGAATCACATCAAACTCATCAAATGGCAATAGCATGAGATCAGCCGGAAAACAGTAACCTCTAATCATCAAAGGGCATTTTTTTTACATACTTTGTTTACTAACACATGCTGACCAAATGGATTCGATACTTTAATCACAAATTTTGTAAACTTTATGGGCATGTTCATACTAGGCATTAATTTCATGCAAACATAGGAATGGGTTGAACCCGGATCAATCAAAGCAATAACATTAACATCATGAAGAGAAAACATACCCGTAATTACATCGGGGGAGGATGCCTCTTCACGAGTACGGATAGCATAAATCCTTGTAGGTGCTCTAACATCTGATCTCGTTGCTGTATCTCTAAATGCACCTCTACCTACCCCTACTCTCGGATTTCTATGATGTCTGCCTCTAACGGGGGCATTACCTGATCTTGCACTCGGTATTACTTCTTTTTTTTACCATCTCAGGACACTCCCGAATAAAATGATCCGGTGCACCACATCGGAAACAACCAACCCCAGTCGCTCGACATTGACACGGATGACGTCGACCACATTGAGGACACTCAGGTCTATTAGGTGAATACTACCAACACTCATAATCGAAGTGGTTTGAGCTTTTGAATCCATAAATCTTCCACCTGCTTACGGCTAGAATACCCAATGAAAAATTAGATCTCGTAGAAAACTCTCTAGGCCTCTTGGATGTAGACCGAAATGACTTGCTCATCTGTCTTTTCTTGAGTCTTGCATCTCAATTTCAGATTTACCCTTTCTTTTTAATAATTCTTACGCCTTTACGTGCTCGTTCAACTAAAGCAACAAACTTTTTATCTCTAGAACACCAACCGACAATGGATATCATCATTGAGCCCATCTTCAAATCTTTGGCACATGATAGCCTCTGAGACACACACTCTCGAGCATAATTGCTGAGTTGAACAAATTCACGTTCATAGTCATCCACATCATCTTACCTGTTTTAATTCAAGGAACTCTTTTCTTTTCTCGGTCAATAAACCTCTGATGATATACTTCTTACGGAACTCCTCCTGAAAGAAATCCCATGTAACTTTTTCTTTCGTTACTATTGATACAAGTGTCTTCCACCACCGGTAAGTGAATCTCTAAGAAGTGACACTACACATTTAATACACTCTTCCGGTGCGGGATAACTCGTCAAAACTCGATAATATTTTCGAGCCAAAATTCAGCTTTCTCAGATCATCATCTTTGGTAGCAAAATTCTTCAGCCCTTGTTTTCCGATCTTGTCAATGGTGGCTTCTCTCTTGATTGTATTTGTGGACTGGGAAGCTACATGGGTGGTCTGTGGATCATGAGGGGTGGAGGTCTAACGGCCGGGTTCGTATCTGAACGAACTCAAGAAACCATTCATTCATAGCTTGGAAGAAGGCTTCTCGAGCCCTCCTCCCCGACTAACTCAGAACGGGCCTTTCATTACTATCTTGTGGCACCGTCCCCTCAGCGGGAGTGGGTGCACTACTCTACATCATCTGCACCACTCGTTCGGGATCCATAACTATAAAAGAAAAACATTTTTTAAATCGTCAAGAGTCGTCACACTATCAAAATATAAGTATGGCATGTATAGATAGACTCTTACTCATACTAAATATTCCGAGAATCGACTAAACCTTGCTCTAATACCAATAAATGTAACACCCCTTACCCGAGACCGTTGTCGGAGTCGAGTACGAGGCATTACTAGGCTTAACTTACTAGTTCGGGGCATAAAAGTTTAAAACTGTCCATCTGCGTCATGTTCACTAAATCAATTATAACTCGAGTTACGAAACTCGAAATCTAGATCCATAAATTTTCCCTGAAACTAGACTCATATATCTTCATACTATAATTTTTCCAGAATTTTTGGTGTGGCCAATTAGAACAGTTTATTAGTTAAAGTCTCCCCTGTTACACAGTTTGACAGTTCTGACCTCTCTTCACTAAAAATCAATTATCTCATAATATACAACTCTTTTTCCTACACCGTTTCTTTAATATAAAAATAGACTCAATAAGCTTTAATTATATATCTCATGCACAACCTAATTCCATTTATACTATTTTTGGTGATTTTTCAAAATCACATCACTGCTGCTGTACAAACTGTTCCCCTGCATATACTTACATAATTTCTTTCTAATAATTACCAACTAGGCATTACATAATATCCAAAACATGCTCTTAATTAGCCATTTTAATAGCTAATCATTACCAAACATTTACAAGCCAATTTTAAGCCATATCATAAGGTTATACACACAAGATAGCTAAGTCCCTATACATGCCATAGCTTAAAACGTCGAGTTACAAAATACCAGTATAATTCTTTGATAGTGCGTAACGATCTCCGACGTCTTTGTGATTCCCGAGTTGGCTTGTAATACTATAAAAAAATTAAAGAATGGGAGTAAGCATAAAGCTTAGTAAGTTTACATGTAAATAAATAACAACATTCTTAATCAATTATCTTATTATTTTTCTTATCAAGATCACTTAAGCTTTTAAATCAATATACTTAAACTTGTATTATTACTGTACCTTTTAACATGAATTTGCCTTACCTTACCTTTTTAGCTTGAACTTGTCTTACCTTTACTTTGGTATACTCTTTGAATTTTCCCGTTGAACCACTTGGAATACTAAGGATACGCGGGTACCTTTCCTTATGAAACTTAACCATTGCCGAAATCATGTAAGACCATGTCAAGACATGGCATTGATATGTTACTATAAGGCAAAGGTCCCATGTAAGACCATGCCAAGGCATGGCATTGGTGAGTTCATAAGGCAAGGATACCACGTAAGACCATGTCATGACATTTGTATCCTACACATTCCTAAGGTTCAACCGAAACTTTCTGAGATAACTTTCTGAGATAACTTTTCTGTCAATTCATACTTAAGTCTTTAAATAATACATTTACAGAATAAATATGTAAATACTAGAATTTAACAGTATTAAATATAAAATAATAGAATATTGCATTTATTTCTCAAACTTACCTCGAAACAAAATACGATCAACTATATCGATTTAGTCCTCTATCTTTTCTTTCCTCGATCTAACTCTTAATTTCGTTCTTCTTGATCTATAATAGAAAATTTAGCTTATTTAATACTCACATTCATCAAAACAGTCCTTAACTCTTAACTTTGGCAAAATTACAATTTTGCCCTAAACTTTACATATTTACACATTTGCCCCAAATCTAGGAAATTAAACTTTATCCCTTATTCTTATGTTTTATGACATGCTGATCATTTTTCCTTCTATGGCAACATCAAATTCTCACTCTAACTTGTACTTATGAACATTAGGTATTTTCTGGAATTAAGCTTTTTACTCGATTTCACTTAAAATCACTTAGCAAAAGTTGTTTAACATAATTTCAGACTTCATATTCTATCATAAAACATCAAAATAAACACATTTCACCTATGGGTATTTTTCCAAACATAAACCCTAGCATGACTTATTGATAGAATAAGCTAAATCGAAGCTACGGGCTTCAAAATGTAAAGAACATTAAAAGCGGGCTTGGAATCACTTACTATGGAGCTTGGAAGCTTGAAACAAACCCTAGCTATGGAGAACCCTTGTAATTTCGTTCTAATGAAGAAGATGAGCATATTTTCTCATATTTTTCCCTTTTAATTCATTTTTATTACCAAATTACTAAATTACCCTTCATTAAAACTTTGGTTCTTTCCACCTATATATGTCCATTTTGTCCATGAAAATATAATGGTCTAATTACCATTTAAGGACTCCTACTTCAAACCCCATTTCAATCAAGTACTCTATAAATTAGAACCCTATTTGGCAACTTTTGCAAACAAGTCCTAATAGGCAATTTAAGCATGAAATTAATAAAATTTCTTATCAATACTCTAACACATGTATTTAATCACTCGATAAATCATAATAATTAATCATAATAAACTTTTATAGCTTAGATTCATGGTTTCGTAACCACTATTCCGTTTAGGCCCTATTTCGGGATGTTACAGAGGATAATAACCAGGAAGCGAGAGCACTGTCCTACTACTCAAAACGAACAAAATCAGGATTTTCTTGTGAAACACCAGCATCATCAAGAACAAACGGTGGAGGAGAAACAAACTGTGGATCAATGTATTTCTGAAGTTTAAAGGTCTTGATAGCAAGGAGAACCTGTTGTCGCCATAACAGGTAATTACTGTCATCAAGAAGGATGCTGATCTTCTTGGTAGAGAAGAAACGATTATCAACAATCTCATCTTGTGAAACAGTCGACATTGCAGAAGCAAGCAACAGAATGAACTAAAAAAACAGATTTATGAGTAATCAACCCAGGTCGAGAGAGACATCTGATACCATGTTAAGAATCAAACTAAAGAATATAAACTGATATTATTTGTGAAAATTCATCTTGCTTTATTTCTGAGAATGTGCATGCTTTATATATAGAAAATACATGCAGACTGAAGCTTTAAAATAATGACATAACAGAAACCAATTTAGCAACAACTCTAGTAATAGTTTAACAATAACGCTAATAACAGTTGTAACCAACATCAACTATTGAAACTGCAATACTGTTATTACTCTAACAATTAGAACCTTGCCACACAAATTTATTTTCACCCTAGCTTTGCATGGGAGGCATAGATGCGGTCCGCACCAAAGCAAAACAAGCAATTAAATGAGCAAATGCATCTCACCTCCAAATCTCATTCCCATCCACCATATCAGCCTCCCTAGCATCATCCAAATCAATACTAGTCACAATTAAATGGTCTTTAAGAGGCCCTAAGTCCGAAATCCATTCATTCATCCAAAATTTCACTTTCTTATCATTGCCAATCGACCACCCAATGTGTTGTTTAAAAGAGTTCCAAATGTTCACAAGGGATCTCCATAAAATGAACAATTGGATCTTACTAGCAAAGTTGGACAAGCTTCACTCCTCAAGATCCTAACCCAATAGGCATCCAGCTTTGTCACCATTCCAAGCCCCGACTTAAATAAATAAACATTTATTTTGAACCTTTAAATTCCTGATCCCTAGCCCTACATTTTCAATTGGTTGGCAACAAGTTTTTCAATTGGCAAGTGCAATCTTCTCACCATTTCTTGACCCCCAAACAAAATTCCTTGCAATAAAAAAAAAATTAGGAATCGTTAATAAAACAGATTTAGCATGCACATTATACCCAAGGTGTTTCCGGATTTTGTCAATAACAAACTGAAAGTCTCTTGGTCACCCTCGATGAAAAAGAGGCATTCCCAAGTAGTTTCCCAAATCATAAGCAAATCCCATGATACGACAAATAGAATCCGCACTAGATTCAGAAACATTAGTCGAGAAGAAGACTCTACTCTAGTCTTGTTTGCATTCACTTTGTGGCCTGAAAAGGAGCAGAAATAATTAAGCACATCAATAACTATTTTCGCTTAAAAATCATCTGCTTCACAAAAGGGAACTAAATCATCCGCAAAAAATAAGTGCATCCCTACTAAGTCTAATTGGTTTCCAAGCTCCTCGCATCACAGAAGCATCAACACTTTGCCCTAACCTCTTCATCCCTAGCACAAAAAGATAGGAGACAATGAGTATCTTGTCGAATCCCTTTAGTCGGCTTAAATTCATCAGAAAAGGAGCCGTTCCACGGGATTTGCATGAAAAAAGTCGATACACACTCATAATCCTTTTAGGTGTGATTGGATCACCTTGTAAAACGTTTTATTTTAAAATATTTAATTTTAGTCTACGAAAAACGAAAAACGAAAAAACGGGTTTGAGAACGGTTACATATGAAGAAGGGTTAGCACCCTTTTAACGCCCAAAAAATTGGTACCCAATTGATAAAATCATGTCCAAATTAATGTTTAAAATTTAAAAGTATTTAAAAATATGATTTCTTTTAAAAACACTTTGAGCATTTTAAGTGAAAATTTGAGATTTTCTTGTTCCAAAGTAATATAAATATCACATCCAACACGTTAGGACATAATATTTTAAAACTTTCGCAATCAAAATCGTCTCATGATTTACAAAACTTGTTAAAAGGATATTTGGTTATTTAGCCAAACAGAAAATCTCATCCAACACGTTAGGAAACTATTTTCCGAATTTCTAAATATCTAAACATTGCCTTATTTTAAAAAAAACTTTAAATAAAATATAGTAATTTAAAAAATATATTTTATACTTCAAATAATTATGATCCATGTGACAATATTACATTTATACATTATTGAACATAAATATTTATAGCATGCTAATATTTAAGATAGGCAATAATAATATGAAATACAACAAATAATAATTCATACACTAAGCAATTGCAAATATATGATGAAATATAGACAAATATAATAGACAATAAAATCAACTATGAACATATTTCATGCAAATTTAAATAATAGATAAAAAGACTTACATATGATATGAACAATATAAGCATGTATTAAAAAATAGTATATAATGATTTTTTAAAAAATATAAAAAATATTGCAAATAAAATATATTATAAATAATTTTAGTTTAAAAATAATATACGACATAATATTATATAATATACAAAATTTTCAAATATGATATAATAACTAATATATAAATACTAAAACAGTTTTGTAAATAAAAAATAATTAAACTAAAATAAAATAATAATATAATAATAATTAGAAATATATAATATAATAAATAATATGCTGATTTATATAATATAAGTAATGAATAATAATAATAATAATAATAATAATAATAATAATAGGAATACTAATATTAAAAGTAATGATAATAATAGTAAAATAAAAAAATAGTAATAAAATAATAAAATACTAATAGTAAAAAAATAATATGATAATAAAATAAAATTAACAAATACAATAATAAAATTAATAATAAAATAATAAAAATTATAAAGGAAATAAAAAAGGACGAAATTGAATCTGCAAATGAAAATTTGGGGTAAATTTAAAATACAAAAGAACTAAATTAAAAAAACTAAAAAAGCGGAAGGGTTTGATGCGGAAATAGCCCATTTTATTGAAAAACACGCGGATCCTGTAGGCTGGGTCGGGTCAGATTCGGGCCATAGGTGAAACGGCGTCATTTTGGCACTGGTGCTTAGGTCCAAAACGATGTTTTGAATCCCATATAAATAGTTAAAATCAGAGAAAAAAATAGCTTCTTCTTCATTTTTTCAAAAACAATTTTGAGAGCCCCCATACTTTCTCTTGCTGGCGATTTCCAATGCTTCCCTCCATCGTCATCACAAGCATTGTAATAAATTTCAAAAGGTTAGTTTTTTTTCTTTTTAATATTTAAAGCATTTATATGTAAAAAAGAAAAATTAAAATAAAATAAATAAATAAATAAAATGGACAGATTCGAGAATGAAAGAAATAAAGAAAAAAACTTTTCGTGATTCTGTTTATTTCTTTTTGTGTATCTCTGTATATTTTTTTCTCTCCCCTGTATTACAAATTACTATGGGTTTTTATAACCCATAAAATGAAACAAGAAAAAGAAAGAAAGATTTCTTTCCATATTTGCTATGATCTATTGCTGCCTTTTTTCTTTCTGCTTTGGTACTTTCCCTTTTTTTTTGTAGGTTGAAGGCGACGAATCTGGCAGTGGCGAGGAGCGCTAACTGCGGCAAGAATCGGTGGCGTGACGATTGAGCCATGATCGAAAGCTATTGGAGCAATTGCGGCGGACAAATGGGATCCTGCTAGCTTACGACAATTCCGCTTCTGCTATTGCGGCGCCTAGGGTTTCTTCTGAAACCCTAGGTCTGAAACTTTGCTTAGGCGTTGGGCTTTTTGGGCCTTGAGTGTGGGTCTGATCTGTTTAGGTTTTGAGTTATGTAAATGGACTGTTAAAACTGGATTTTTTTATTTTATTTCTGTTTTGGTTGTCTGAACGCGCCCGAGCAAAATTGAGCTCCTACAAATGATGTCTTCACTGTATTATGTGTTGGCCACATTTTAATATCTGAATCTTGAAGGAAAACGAAAGATGTTAAATGAACAAGGAGAATAATGATTATTTTATCTAAGAATAATTCACATGGTAAATTACAGCGCCCATTCGAGTATTAGATTTACATTTTACCCAAAAGTTGAAGAATAGTAAGTATAAACCTATTATAAAAAATAAAATAAAAAAGGGACTATTTCTTTCATCATCTGATAATGGTATGATTGCTGTGAAACTGTGAAATATACAACACTATTGTAATAGCCCATTTTTGCCCTGGCCCATTTAGAAACCAAAATATAAAAATATAAAAACAAAAATCAATCTAACAGTCCATTAAAAGTCCATGTCCAATAACAGTCTATTTTACAAGCCCATTACAAATAAGCCCAAACCTAGATTATTAACCCAATGCACAACCCAATCCTAGAAGGCCCAAAATAGATTGAACCTTCAGAAACCCTAGTAGAAGCTTTTGGAATCCAACGCAGAACCCACCTCCAGTATATTGGACTCCTCACACGCTGCCTCCACGCGACGCTTCACCACCTCCACGCGCATCGCTTTAGCAAGCCACTCCCCACGCCACTCTTGGGTTATCAAGTGCCTTCACGCCATGACTATTCGCTTCAAGAACCCACGCCTCCTCACCACTCTCAAGCCTCGCACAATCGAGCCTCCGTACCTCTACCAGCAAGCACACGGCCCTTGCACCTGCACAATACAACAAAACACACCGCAGCAAATATCCAGCGAGGATAACAAAATGAAATAATTTTTGTAATTTTCTTTTTCTTTATTTTTTTAAATTGGCTATAAAACCGAAGAAAGACGATTGCAAAGGGGTTCACAATTTTTTATAAAGAGACAGAGATAAAAAAAAAGAATACGAAATCAAAAAAACAAGAATCAAAAGGTGATTCTACCTTTTTCTCCTCGATTGAGAGTTTCTTCTGCATTTATCTTCTTTTGCTTTGAGTACATAAAAATATATATAAAAACGAAGGATTTACCTTCAGAATGAAGCGACGGTCTCCTTTCTTCGTCAAATCAAGAAATAAAGGGGATCGTCAAGGCTAAAGTGAGGTCCGGTTTGGAAAAAGAGTAGTCAAGTGGTCTCAAGTCGGTCACTAATCGCCGATCGCCATGGCATTGCAGTGGCCAGACGTTGAGGTCTCTCTGTGGCTGGGAAGGAAATGAAAGGGGATTTAAGGTTTCATTTAGAAAGGTAGGGGTCTGTTTTGTTTTAATATGGTTTTAAGGCCATTAAGGAAACGGCGCTGTTTAGGCTTATGGTAATAGCCTCAAAACGACACCGTATGAGGCAAGCTCCGACCCGCCCGATTCGGTCTTCTAAAGATCCACTTGTTTCGCAATTAATGGGAATTTTCGTTTGGTCCCTTCGCTCCTATCTTGCTTTCAATTAGATTCTTTATATATTTTCTTCGCTTTTAATTGATCTCTGTAATTTTCGTATTGTTTTAATTTAGTCCTAACCCGTATGTCATGGTTTTTTTAAATATTTACTAGTTCAGTCCCTTTAATTTACACGCATTACATTTCAAATCCTTTTTTGTTCTTTATTTTACTGTTTTAGCTTTACGATTTTGTCTTGATTTCAATACAGATCCTTTAAGAAATTCATTTAATTATTTGTTTATCGATTTTCCTTTTCAATTATTCTATTTGAAATTAATATCAAATGTTATTTATATTTTAAGGGTATTATTTATTTTCTATATTATTTTCATTAAATGTATATATATATATATATATATATATTCTTTTATACATATATGTAATTCAAATTAAGTCATTTCTAAAAACATGTATACATATTTTTTCATATATAATCTATATTATTTTATGTATATATATATTCTCTTTATATATAACTTATACTATTTTCTCGTATATATATACATTATTGTCTTTGTATTATTTCTTTGAATTTATTTGTATAAATTACTATACATATTAAAACTAATTTGTTATATCTATATATGTATATTTGTGGTATATACTTTAAATCTTTTATATACTCTTATGCATTCTTTTGTATATTATAAAGTTATTTTTATTCTTTAAATCATTAATATTTTACTACATATAAATGATTTGTTTTTATTTTTATATAGATTCTAAACATTTTGCATGCATTATTATGTACATAAGTTTTCATCTTGTTGTCATAATTTATTTCAAATCGTTTTGTTTATTTAGAATGTACCTTACCCATGTTATATTTGCTTGTGTGTTAATTAATTTTCCTCATTGTTGGCCTATTGTTTGATAATTATTGCTATTGTGTATGTTTCAACTCTTATTTTATATTTGTTTATTGCTCGAGATTCAATAGTATGATATTCTATTCGTAGATATTTACTCCATATCGCCTGTCAATATGCCATTGCATTTTCCATTTAAACACCACTTGAGTTTTAAAATCGTTTTCCTCAAAAATTAAAAATGAGGCTACGCTTGTGTTATAGGTTTCGGAAAACCGTGCTCTAACTTACTGAGTTCTGATTTTCCTCGTTTAAAACCTAGTGACCGAGTATCCTTTCTCTTTCAAATCAAAACGCATAATATTTCAAACAAAAAAGAAACTTATTCTAGGGATTTTTGAGATATTGCACCCTAACTTACTGAGTGTGATATTTTATCATCTCGAGATAAGAATTTCAAAAGAGTAAAGGCAATATTTCGTATTCGGGAATCTTGAGAAGTAATGCCCTAACTTACTAGGTTGCGATTTTTCGTTTGACCCTAATAACTAAATATCCTTCTTATTTTTTTAAATATACGAGTATTGAATGTCGAAGGATAAACCTAATTTCGAGAATATAAGATGTTGTGCCCTAACTTACTGAGTACGGCATTTTATTTCTTCGAAATAAGAAGCTTCGGCATCCAATGTGATTTTGTCCAAATATATATGAAGTAAATGGATCGTAATCTAGAATCTTTTCACAATTTTGACATCAGGACATTAATTAATCAATTAGGTACCAATTTTGGGCGTATCGAGGGTGCTAGCCCTTTCTCGTGCGTAACCGACTCCCGAACCCGTTTCTGGATTTCGTAGACCAAAATTATTGTTTTAATCAAAATATTTTATTAAAATAATCCATCTCAAGGTGATCCGATCACATCTTAAATAAAAGATCGGTGGCGACTCCATTTCCATGTTTTTAAAGTCGATCCCGTTTTTCAAAACATCGTTTTAAAAAATGGTAATGGTAGACTACTGAGTACCATCACATTAAGGGAACACAAATATATGCGTGGGATACATTAGGTATCACGATGTGGAGTACAATGATCATGGCTCACTTCGTACATGTAAGGTATCTCGAGTGTTGCGAGAACTTTTCCATCCAGATTCCGAGTGGTTAACTGTTTGGTTCCTGGTATTAGTAAATTATAAAGCATGCATGATAATCTTATTATTCAAATTGAGTTCTTTTGCTAGTATGGAAGGGTTACTTTGAAAAAAAATCCTTGAGTTGAACTGTTGCCAACTTAGCAATAAAGTCTTACTGGCAAGTAAACAATGGTTATTTTCATTTTGAATTGACTGATGATGCTCACTTCTTCATGTTACTTATGGACCACGCTTCCAGGTATGCCACTCACTTGGAGGAGGCACAGGTTCCGGGATGGGAACTCTCCTGATATAAAAAATCAGAGAAGAATATCCAGACAGGATGATGATGACATTCTCTGTTTTCCCTTCACCTAAAGTCTCTGACACAGTTGTGGAGCCTTATAATGCCACCCTCTCTGTGCACCACTTGGTAGAGAATGCTGATGAATGCATGGTCCTTGACAATGAGGCACTTTATGATATTTGCTTCAGGACCCTAAAGCTCACCACTCCAAGCTGTGAGTGATATAATCTTTTCATTTTGATGGAAAGTTTGCTATATAGTGTTAAAACAATTTAAAATTCTGACCCTAACACTACACTTGTAATTTGCAGTTGGAGATCTGAACCACTTAATTTCTGCAACAATGAGCGGTGTAACATGCTGCCTAAGGTTCCCTGGACAGTTGAACTCTGACCTCCGAAAGTTGGCTGTGAACTTAATCCCATTCCCACGTTTGCACTTCTTTATGGTTGGGTTCGCACCACTTACATCCCGTGGTTCCCAGCAGTACTTTTCTCTCTCTGTCCCGGAGCTGACTCAACAGATGTGGGATGCAAAGAACATGATGTGTGCAGCTGACCCTCGCCATGGTCGCTACCTGACAGCTTCAGCTATGTTCCGTGGCAAGATGAGCACCAAAGAAGTTGACGAACAAATGACCAATGTCCAGAACAAGAATTCATCGTACTTTGTAGAGTGGATGCCCAACAACGTTAAGTCCAGTGTTTGTGACATTCCACCAAAGGGTCTGAAGATGTCATCCACATTTGTCGGAAACTCGACAACGATCCAGGAAATGTTCAGAAGGGTAAGCGAGCAATTCACGGCAATGTTCCGTCGCAAGGCCTTTTTGCATTGGTATACTGGTGAGAGAAGTGGATGAGATGGAATTCACAGAAGCAGAGAGAAACATGAATGACTTGGTGGCAGAGTATCAGCAGTACCAAGATGCAACTGTGGAGGATGAGGGTGAGTAAGAGGAGGAGGGTCTTGAGGAGAACTACGAGTCATAAAATGTGTGGACAATCACGTTTAAACCAAATGAGAATTGCAACCTTTACCAGCCTATATACCTACTATTGTGTGGCTACTGCTGTTTGTTCAGTTCTCTGCTCTGCACTTGTATTTCCCAAGTTAATATTGTTTGCTTTTCTTTCACCTTTTTTTTTAGACTTCCAAATAATGATTTCTGGTTTACTTACAGCCCTCAAACTGAATTTATTGATTCTTTACTACAAATTTTCAGAAAAGAAAGAAAAGAACAGCCATTTAGCATACATACATACTTACATAGTAATTAAAGAAGAAGTTCATAGAAACAGCTGTCGGTTGAAAGAGAGACAATATGACATACACAGTGAGGAAGAAAATGGAATGAAATTTATCATCATCTAGAACGACAAACTAATAGAACCCCCAAAAATTAAGGAAATAGCCATTCATCATTGTAATCAATTAATAATATATGATTAGAGGCGTACGCATCAGAGTCATGGAAGTATGAGGTTCAAACATCGCTCGCATTAAAGTATCGGCGAGCTTCTCATACCCAAAATGATTCTCATCATTTGCATGCCTGTCTGGTCTATTATATTATAAAAATAATCAGAAATAAATGACCCAACTGAACCTCCAATGGAAATAGCATAAAAGAAAAAAAAAATAGTGTTACTGTTGTCGGCGAGTGGCAAGTTGCAGCGGCAAGTAGGAGAAGGATGTAGGCGGACTGAGATTATCAAAGTTTATATACCCAAGGAAGGTTCCCTAGGGTTGCTGGGAGAATTTAACTTAACCAGGTCTAAACCCTGGAGCAGAACTTAGGTTAAGTAAATGGACGCACAAGATTTCTTCTCTGCAGATTGGGCTGCCGCCAACACGATCCGATTAGAGAGTTTATGGGTTGAATGATAGATGGACAAGTACTTAATGCTTTAGAGTGTTATCACGTGACATTCATCTTCGTTTGATTTCATAACCCCTCTCGCTCCACATGAAATCCAGCAGCCAAGGATGCTAACTCAGCTTGAACCCATATTCTCTAACTCACTAAAGAACTATTAAGGTGATGAAACAAGCAAGAACAGAAAAATATGGATTACCCAATGAACAGGTCAAATTTGAATTTATCTACAAGATAGAGATTTAAACAAATTTAAACTCCCTGTTATCTATATCCTTTAGAATTAAAATTTATAAAAATATTTATCGGTTCACTAGAATTCAAATAAATTAAGTTTTTTTAAAATTTATAAAAATTGTCTTATTTTCTTACATGAATGCTTTGGGCTATTATGTATGCCTTGACCATAGGTCTCTGTGCGTGGGCAGTGACACTAGTGCATACCTTAGAGTTTTGAGGTTAGAAAACCATTTTTTTTTTTTAGCCCACGAATTCTTGTTTTATCTTTTTAGCTAAGTGTTATGTCCAAGGAAAATGAAATGCTCGTTATGCATCTTAACTAAAACAATTAACTATTGTTATCTTATAGTATCCGATAGTCACATTGAATCTCAATTTAGAATCATTCGGACTCTTAAAAGTGAACAAAATTCTCTCTGCACTATTCACGCTGAAAACTTTGCTTAAAGATATTAAATGTCTTACTTCTTGACTCAAGAAGCATAGACTTACAAAGTTTGATACTATTGTTCTGTTAGATATTTAGATCAAACATGGTTTTCGAGAACCACTCCACCAAACTTGTACGGTCTTGTAATAAAATGCTACGGTGGCGCCATAGCCTTATATCTATATGGCTGTTCCTGGAAAAAAAAAATATACTCTTCACAAGCAACCATAGGGTATCTAATCTCTCTTCAAGTTTACCAATTAAGAGTAGAAGGGCTTTGGATAATGGCTGATCTGATCTTCTTCCTCTTAGCCTTATACTGGAGAACTAGCCAAAGATTAGCAACTTCTTTATCTGAATCGTTGACCCATTTTTTTTAATGCTTGCTCTTTCACTAGTTTCACAGCCATAATGCAGGTTTTTTGTTGTTAACGAATAAGGGCTAATCTGTCCTCAGACAACATCCATTGGACTCAAGTGCCAGTGTCATTCAAGGGTTAATCTGTCCTCAGACAACTTCCTTTGGGGTGTAAAGAACATAGTCTCCGTTCAGCTGAAACAAATTTAGCAGATTCCATTGAATGTTCACTAAACAATGCAATGATCATTTAAGATCAGTTCAATCAGGCCGGGATTCAATTAGTATTGGTACAACTAATCAAATGAGTAAAAAGTAACACAACAGAACAAACTAGAAACAATCAGTTATGGTGGAAATCAAAATTAGTTTGCTTTCTGTTTCTTCATTCTACTGACCAAAGTATTCTCAAAATCATCATCAGAGCTTTCGCTTTCTTCGGCCTTGCGTTTCTTAGTCTGCTTTGGGGCAACCTTGGAATCTGTTTTCTTTTTATTCGAAGAACCCGGGGAGACCATAGGAGTTCTTTTAACGGTGACGGATTCTGTACTACTCTTTACAGCTGAACCAGGTTTCATTGGGGAACTCAGCTTTTGCTGCTTAATCTTCTTCTGTTTCTTTTCGAAAACTTTCTTTGCTTCTGCTAAGGGGAGCAAACCAGATTCCATCATCCTGCAATTACATATCAAAGCATCCTTCTCAGTAAATACATTCAACAAAATATAGTAAAGAGAATATATGTTCCCCAGGATGAATGAAAAAGCTATGCAAAGGATTTTTTTTTCTTTTCATTTCTGTGTGTAAAATCAGTTTAATCAACCGTGCACTATATTGATATGAGTTGATCAAATGGAATGGGTATAAAGAGATGACACTAATCACAAGAACCAAATAAATGAGACAAAAATTTTCATCATCAATGTAGCAACATATTGTAGCATCATTCTTCCATACAAGAAGAAGAAGTCTAAATGTAGCAACATATCGAATTGAAGAGCAAAATATTGAGGTACGAATCAGCAGATTATGACACTCAGCAAGAGATTCTGAAGAAAGCTTTCTTGCAGTGTACAAAGAAGGATCACAGACCATTTGGCACAATATTAGCTGTTTCGGTTTCAGATGCACAATCAATTTTCTTTGAGATTGATGAGTTCATTGCAACAAAGTAATATATTTGGGGCAAGGCTTGCCCCATTGCGGGAATTAAAGAGAACAAATAAGAAAAATTCTGCCTATTACAAAAGAAAATTCGTGACTTGGGACTTGAGAGACAGAAATAGGAATTACAAAAGAAAACGAAAAACTATCAATAGAACCAAAACCTAAAGATACACACTTTAAGTTGCGTCAACTCTATCTGGGCAAATTTTTGCATTACTTCTATGAATAAACCCGACCGACCGAGGGAAATATAGTAACCCAAATGACAACCTTGACACCCCAAATCTGGTCAAGATGTTGTTTATTCACCATTCTTAAATTAATGAGATCACAGCACAACACAGTCGATAAAATGACTTCTAAGCATTCACAATCCTTATATTGCATACATTACAGAACTACAACACGCCACGGAAATGAACTACATTATCCATAAAAAGTTAATGCAGGACTTGGGGAATTATGTCTTACCAGAATTGTGCCATTTCACTATGGGGAATTTGCTGGTACATTGTTTCATAAAATATCCGCAGTGGATCCCTCTGAAATTCAACAGTGAAAACAATGATAAATTACTCAAAAATTAGGAAAATAAATCCCCAAAAAAAAAATGCTTAAGTCCAGGTACCTCCTCAGGAGGATCCCTCTTCTGACCAGGCAAATCATAAACCTTCTTCTCCCGCTTCACTTCCTTCCCAGCAGCCGCTTTCTTTTCTTCCCCTTTTTCTTCTTTTTCTTCATTTCCCTTTCCTTCAAAAATTTATAGCGGAAACAAAAATACCAAACACATTATCTTTTTTTTTCCTGCAAATACCGAACAGAACAGAAGTCTTTTTTGACAAAGAGAAAGCAGAAAAGGAATTCCAAAAACCTTATCTGCTTTAGTAGCGGAGCTCCTTTTGGAGATGGGTTTTTCGTCTTCATCGTCGCTCTCTTCCTTCTTGGGCTTGGTCGCTTTAGTAGCGGAGCTCCTTTTAGAGATGGGTTTTTCGTCTTCATCATCAGTCTCTACGGGCTCTTCTTTCTTCACTTTTGCTTCTTTGGGACGCGATTTCGAGTTAGAAACAGCAGCATTGTTGCTATTACTCGAGGGTTTCTTCTTACGATTCTCCGCCATCGAACTCAGGCTTTTGAGGTCCTCATTATCCTCTTCGGGTTCCTCCTTTTTCACTGACTTCGAGTCCTCAAATGGCATGCTTAATCTTCAAGAGAACAAACAAGTTTCTGCCGTTCTGCGCCCAAAGAAAATAAACAGAAAAGGGATTGGGATTTTCCAACTGTTTCGGCGCAGAATAAATGTAAAAAATCCCTCCGAGCTGCTGCTCGGGTTTTTAGCTTGTGACAATCAGAAAATGGTTGAAGACCGGGACCTAACGACATCGTTTAAATGTCCATTACTTAAAGTTGCCTACTTTCCTTTCTCTTCATCAAATTTAAAACCAAAGATAATGTAGGAAAACCCGCCTTCTTAAATTTGCACGGAAAGCATAAATTATATTTTCACAAAAACATATGTTTTGTATTAAGGATAAATTTAAAACTACAAATCACTTCTATGGCCATTCAAAACGTCTAAATAATCACACATCTTATTAATTTGATCTTAATTTTTTTTTAAATCTAAAATGTTATTAAAAATTTATTAATTTCTCCTAAGTTTTAGAAACAAAATTAATTTGATAGAATGTATAAACATTGAATACTAATTTTGATATTATACTAATTGATTTTCCTTCATTTACTTCAAAATCATTATTAAAGTCGTTTGTCTGGAAGAACTAATTTGCTCAATATCAAAACTACACAAGTTTTGTTTTATAGGCTCTCTAAATTACCTTCTCATCACTTTTTTTTTTTTACCTAAGATGAAAAATACATTCACTTTTGTGTTATCACTTACTTGCTTTTCACATTATTGGACGAGTAATACAGTTCTGTTCAGAGATTTTGCCTGTTATATTATAGCATGAGACTGTGATATAAAGGGTTAATTGTATGAGCATAATAGCTTCCACCACTTATAAAACATATCCATATTGATATAAGAGGATACAAACATATCCAGATTCATTCCTAATTAGCCTTGTTTACACACTTTTTTTTTTTTTCGTTCATAAAAATACACAAAACACTTGCTCCAGGGTATGGAACTAATACATATTGCACAAACTACTTAAGACAGACGTTGATGGAAAAGCAAGAAACGAAAATGATGGTGCAGAGTCATCTTGTCTTGGGAGAGGAGGTTTTCAATCTGGGAACTTTAAATGTAGAAGTGAACAATTTTGGAGTTTCAGATATGGGTTTAGCATCTTCCTTTTTTCTCTTCGAGCTTCTACTTCCCTGAACGACAATAAGAAGTTAACATTTGATTAGACAATGAATCTTTCATGCTATTAACATATATAGATGCCATAACAGAACATGTTCTGCCTGCAAACCATCACAAGGAAGTACCTTTTCATTCTCCTTCTGAAGATCAGGAACATGAGGAGCAGAATTTTCTTTCTTCACAGTAATGTTACATTGATCCCCCCCACTGTTCTTACCGCCCATGACATAAGTTCTTCCGCCTGCTGCGCAACGTTTTATTACAGGTGTACAAGAAGCACTTCTCGACTTCCTTAACGATTCTACTTCCCCAGAAGTTTTAGAAACTTGTTGGAACCTACTTGCATCAGCCTTTTTCCGAGACAGTTCCGCTTTTAATCTCTCGATTATTTCATCCTTTTCAGCATTGGATGACCTGAGCTCCTCCATATCGGACATAAGTGCCTCAATTCTCTTGTTAGCCTTGTCTAGTTCAGACTGCTTGGTGTTTAATTTATCAGTGTACTGACTTTCCAGAACATTAAACTGATTCCATGCAAATTTATTCTCTGCCACAAGTGAAGTGACTTGACAACTCTTTTCCGAAACAAGATTTTTGTATTGAAGCTGCAGCCTTCGTATATCGTCTTCCAACGCCTCCAAAGTAACAGACTTGGAGCCACTACGCTTGCGTGCCGACGTCCCTTTTTTGGTTTCTATGGAGTCCCTTTGAGAAATATCCTGAAAATTATTAAAAAGCTTAGAAACTGTACAATGGATATAATTATGCAAAGAAGAAAAGCCATGGGAACATACTTTTGAATTTTTTCCGAGGATATCAAACCAGATTCTGAAATCAGTCAGTTCATCCTCCGCTTCCTCTGTAATAAGCCAATTTAAAAAAAAAAAACTACAAACATCAGATCATAACTAAATTACCAAAAAAAAAAGCATAAAATCAAAACATGAATCTAATTCAACATAATAGAATTCGAAACCAAATTGAACAACCACCATTACATCACAAGTTTGTTTCTTCCCTAGTGAATTTGACCAAAATATTAAGACGAAAAAGAGCAGGTACCTAATTTCATTTTGCAAAGATAAGCTTCTCTGTGCTTCAATCCTACCATCATATCGGCTTTTGTAGCCTCAAGCACACGTGCAATCTCTTCCGATTCCAAATCACTTTTCATCTAAACACCAAAATATAACCAAGATCTCCAATATGAACCCTCCGATTAGGGGAGCAAAAAAAAAAAAAAACCCTGAATTTACAAAAAAAAAGGGTCAAAACCCTAGATTTAGAAGTCATACCTGAGAAATGTGATCTTCGTAGAGGCGAACATCAGAGACCCAGCGTTCATATTGCATCTTGATCCGATCTTCGAGAATCTTTCTTTCTTTACTGAGAGTTTCAAGCTGTTGTTGCTGGGTTTTAAGCATCTTAACTAAACCCTCAAAGATTTTGTCCCACTTTTGGCGCTCTGACGAGTCTTGAGACCGCGTTTTCGCCCCCATTGTGGCCTTCTTGATAGCAGAATTACCAGAAGATGAAGAAAAAGAAAATGATTGTGAGAAAATTCAAATGTTGCAATTTGGAAAGGGTCTTCAACGGTCTGATTTTTAGTGTATTATAAAGCAAAAGGATAGGGGGTAATACTAACGTACGCACCCGACGTACTAATACCTTTTCGCTTTTTGGGCTCTCACTTGGGTTCTGAACTGAAACGCTTAGCCCATCATAAACACTTGACTTAATTAGAAAAAAATAAATCACATTTAGTGTAATACATTTAATTAGAAAATTTCGAAAACCTTTTAATATTTATTTATCAAAAAAATTCAAATAAAAATAATTATATCCTTATTATTTATATATTTATTTTATATTAAGTTTATTCATTTCTCTATTTTAAATAACAAAATAATGAAAATTTAATTATGTATTGAAGTATTACAAAATTGAATATATTTGAATTGTTTCATAAAAATATATTTTACTTTAATTAAAATTAAAATTTATATTTATATTTAATTCGATTAAATATTAATTTTTATGAATTCATTAAATTAAATTAATTAGTATGATTATTTAGAAGGTTTTAATGGAAAATAAATTGATTAAAATATAAAAGGAACAATAAATTCATCTTTTATAATCAAACTTAAATATTTTACATGTATTTACGTAAAATTATTAAAAATAAAACAAAAGTGAAAGCGAAGAATAAATAAAATATAATTATCACTGGTAACAACTTTTTAAAAATATACTTGCAACAAGTGAAGACATAATTTTAAATTAAGAAATATTAATTATAAAATTATCAATAATATTTAAAAAATTAACCCAATAATAAATTTTAAAATTAAATTATTGTATGTGGGAAATTTTACCCAGGAAAAATATTTTTTTATTGAAATGATATGATTCTATTAACTAATGTGATTATTTTCATTTGAAAAAATTAAAATTTAGTATTCTACTTTTGAGATTTTAAAATCCCAGTCCAATGATTCTGAAATAAACAAACAAAAACTTTGGTAACCATGCAACAAGAAAATGATGTTGCAATGAGACTGATTTAATAGAGAAATTTTAAATCTGAAAAGCGGAGGATTTAATTCTTTAAAATAAAAGTAAATAGAGTAAAATTTAAATCTATGAAAATAACAAGGACTGGAAGCAATTTTAACCAAAAAAACTAATGGCTTTATTTAATTATTATTCTAAAAAGTATTTATTAATTATTTTGACTTTAATTTAATTTTCATACATTAGAAAAATTAAGACGAAAAATAAATGTAAACACTTCATTGAACAATGAATTTAGCGGTAATGCCGGCGAGTTTGCTTATATATAAAAATGTATAATTTTTTTAAAAAAGTTAATTTTTATATTTTTATTTATAAGATATTAATAAAAATTAAAAAAACTCATTCCATTACTAGTAAACACGTGAATGGCAACGACTGATTTGTACTCATAATTTACATAAACTCTTATATATTAAAAGTTTGTGTACGTTAGAACTGAGTAGAGAGAGCACCTATCAGTTCATAGAAGAATATTGTTATGTGAGTGCATTTGAGATTGTAAAACTTTTAGTTATTAGTTTTACAAACTAAATTCTCAGATAGAATTCTTTTTTAGGATGTGTTAGAACTAGATTCATTGGTTGTATTTGTTTCAATAATAGTGGGTTCATCTTATCAAGTTATACTTTATAGACATAGGAAAACCGAACTGTGTAATCAATTTGTTGCCCCATGTTTTTATTTTGTTTTTCGCAATGGTTGCAAAAATACTCATTTCTGCAATTACTTTTGCTTATATTATATTTTTTTGCAATTATCAAATGGTTCAAATAAATATTTAAACAATAATTTAATTTTTTTATAAAGGATAAAAATAATTTTGTAAATAAACTTATTTTTACATACCAAATATTAAAATTACATCCCAAAAATTAAATTTATTAAAAATAATTGGATATAAACTACCAATAGAAGTGTTTTGCCACTAAAATATTGGAATTTTAAACTTTATTTAATTTGGTATTCCTCAAATATCATATTTCTAGTTCTAAATATTGGAATGTTAAGTTTAAACTTTTGACTGCTGGAAAATCAGAATGTCAATACTATAATAAAAATATACATTAAATCAAATATAACAAAACATAATTAAATTAAATATTAGACCCAATATGTAATTTCAACTTTAAAACTTAAAAATCTTAAAGCGTTAATCTTTATAACTAATACCAAAATCTCAAATTAAAAGGTATAAAGAACATGTTATGTTCTTGGTAGTTTTAAGTAACTTGATTTATATTGGATTAATCCATAAATTGCTATTTAAATTATACTTTTCTTATTTAAGTATTTAATTATTTTTTGTCCCAAGTGGTATTTAAATTATTATTTTTCTTTAAGGTGGTGTCTCCGTTAATCAAACATTTAAATATATTTTAGGGTGAATTACATCTTTAGTCACTAAACTATGGATAAGTTTTATTTTGATCATTTAACTAAAAAAAGTTACAATTTGGTCATTGAACTATTTAAATGTTCTCATTTAAGTCACCGGGTTGTTAAAATCGATGCTATATGGTTTTTTCTGTTCTCATTGTCTACACCAATCGAAATTTCTCTTTCCCCTTCTTTTATATAATTCAATTTTTTTTATGAAATAACTTTGGATGTCACAAATCTACAAACCAAAATTCAAAATAAATAAAAAAGATTCTCCGATTTTCCACACTAACCGTCAAATCAACTTGAGTCTAAAGTATGTTTTTTACTCATCGATGGGTACTGATCCACCGTACCGATCGTCGAATCACTGCTTGGGACTCGCTGATGGAACTTTTAACATCCTAATGATTTAAATAAATTTTTTGAATGGTTTAGCGACTTAAATGGAATTTTTTTTAAAGTTTTCATTTTAGTTAAGTGACCAAAATGAAAACCTACCAATAGTTTCGTGACTAATGGTGTAATTTACCCTTTATTTTAAAAATGGCTTAACCGCAAATTAGTACTTAAACTACACCATTTTTTTAAAGTTGGTACCTAAAACTTTTCTTTTGTTACCCAATTTACACCAAGATGCTACATTCATTATAAAAAAAATCTAGCCAATAATAAACCACCACATCATATAAATTGAAAAAATATTTTTCTTAATACTTTTATTTTCCTTTCTTTTTCTTTTACATTATTTATCTCCCTCTTTATTTTATCGATTTTTTCTTTCTTCTTCTTTTATAACGTCTAGCAATACCTCTAATGCTTGAAATTTACCCCTATTAGGTTGAGACGTTGTCAATTAATTGTTTTCACACTTCACCTCCTACTTGCTATACTTGATGAGATCAAAGAAGTTATTTCATCGGTCAAAATCATGTTTTCAAAACTAGACCAGGAACCAATAGGGGTGTTGGTCCAGAAATAAGGGTTGAATCGATTGACCTGCAAATTGATACATACCAATTGAACTAAGCTAAAAAAGTCAGTTGAACCGAATTTTTTTATTTTCTTAAATATTTTTATTTTTATGAATTTTAATAATTTATTTGATTGACTCAAATGAATTGATCAAATCAAGAACTGGTTACATGACTGGTTTAACCTTCAATCTAGTTCTAAAGAAAGAAAAGAAAAAGAATATATATATATATATATATATAAGAGAAATAATACTTTTGTGTTTTTTTTTATCACATGTCAAATTTTAATTGGTTGTTTTTTAAAGAAACTTAATAGTTTAACTAACGATTGGACTAACAGAGACACCAACTTAGAAAAAAAGTGTTTAATTAGGTACCACTTGTTATCAGAAAAATATTTAGATACAAAAAAGAGAGAAAAAAAAAAGGGCATAATTTAGGTACCAATTGTAGGTTAAGTCTATTTTAAAATAAACTTAACAGTTTGACTAACGAAGATACCAATTTGGAATTAGGTATCACTCATAACTAAAAAACAATTTAGATACCAAGATGAGAAAAAATGTATAATTTAAGTACAAATTTGTAGGATAAGCCTTTTTATAATCATGCAACACCTTTCAAATGTTACTATAAATGTGAAAACAACATGAGTCCAAATTTAACAAAATTAGAAAGATTAAGCTAAATGAGTTTTAGCTCGGTTGGTATCAATATTGTTGTTAGTATAGGAGGACATGAGTTTCGAGTGTATTAAAGTATATTTATCCTCTTATTTAAGAATTGAGAAGAGGCTATGGGTAGCTATAAATATTGTACTTATTAGAGGTGTAACAAAAAATTATATTGTAATGAACCAAAATTTATCAAAAGAATGTTAAAAGGTATTAATAATTGAAGTTGCATTTTCAAATCCAAAAAGTAAGAGAATTAAAAGGACATTAAATTTTTTGAAATAAAAGGTAAGAAAATGTATTTTTGTATTGCAATAATTGATTTTTGTATTGCACAATTAGGCATTGGCTGCTAAGAAAGCAAAGTAGAGGAGGGCCCTGAAACTGAAATAGTATAGAGTGGGGGGTCCTTTGATCCGTTGGGTATAAGATAGTTAAAGAGTCCCTCTCTTCCGCCATAATGAAACAGGCGAAGCGAAGCCCATATGAACAGATATTCCAGTGAAGTGGACGCGAAGCAACGAACCTCCCCCTTCCCTTCCCTTCCCACCAATATTATTATAATTGCTTTTGCTCTCCTCTCTCTAATATATTTAACTAACAACACCCTTCACTGCTTCCCTAACTTTCCATCTTCTTTTCTCTGCCAAAACTAGTTCAGCAGCATGGACCGTGAAGGGGCAGTTGTGATGATGAATAGGGCAGAAATCGATACCAGGGCACCATTCAGGTCTGTCAAAGAAGCCGTTGCCTTGTTCGGTCATAAAGTTTTATCTGGCCAGCTTTATCCCATCAAGCTCAAGGAGGAGGAGGTAACCTCCTTCTTATTTGCCCATGCTTCAGTTCACTACTTTGATTTATTAATGGTTCCCAAATCCCTGAATACTATTGTGTTTTGCCCCCCTTCATATTAAAAATATGTATGTTAGTGTATTATGAAATATTTCTTGATCAAATATCTTTACTGTGGTGTTTAAACTCCAGGTAATTTCTTTATCTGATGCTTGCTTGTCGCTGAGTGTAAGTGTTATCGGTGTAATAGTAGAGAGAATATAAATATAATAATTATCAGGGGGCTTACTTTAGCTTTTTTTAAGGAATCATTCTCTTACTCTTGATGAAGATATCTCCATTAAAAGTTTAAAAATGGAGGATTATCTATCAAGCAAGCAAGCATATCTGTTACGGTACATCCCTGAAAATATCCATATATAGTCTTCTAAATTCATCAGCTGAATTAGTAATCAGGAAATGTTAGTTTACCAAGTTCATTTATGACAGATGCATGGGCGTGAAGGCAGTGAAAATGGTTGCTCAAGGCTTGGAACTGTTACAGCTGAACTGGAAGAGACAAAATGCAACCTTAAAAAGGCCAGAGAAGAGAGTTTGATGATGGCGAATTGCCTGTGTGCTCTTAAAGAAGAGCTCGAAAGAACAAAGACCGAACTGCAGCAAATGAAGGAACGAGACACCGAGAAACTGATGATGGAGTTCGAGATGGAAGATGTCAAGATTGTTCCAGGCTCCGCAAGATATGAAGTCAATGAAACACACACGTTTAACGAAGAAGGTACCACCGAGTTTCAAAAGAAGAGATACGTGACATTTTCAAATCAACCTTGTTTGACTAAAGTTGTTGGTCCACAAGGTGTGGAGAAACTTGAGAGGCACCCTTCATTGCGCAAGAAGAAGAAGAAGCCATTGATCCCTCTGATTGGAGGGTTATTTTCCAAGAGAAAAGGGAGTCAATAAGTTCATAGTGCCAACATAAATAATACCTTATAAGATTTTACTTTTTGTAAGGTTTCATATTTCTCTTGTATGTACACGCCTAGCGAGTTTAATGTATAAGAAGGGTGTAGATGTTTTATGCGAAAGTTATATAATAAAAGATCACATAAATCACTTCATTTTCTACCTTAAAGAATAATCCAAAACTTAGCTTATTTGATTCATTATATTCAGGTGGCTTAAAGTTCGAATCTCACCATTGAAGCATCAGAAGCGTCGAGAAACCTAAAAGAAATCAAAACCAACAAAAACATATCTCATGTGAAGTGTACAAAAGAAGAACAAAGTAACATTCCAAGTTTCCCAATGTCTCTTTCTATGGTAGATTCGTAACCCACGAAGGAAGAGACTAATCGAATATATATTCAATCCAAAAAGCTGCTATGGATTAATAAAATAAACTTCCACACTAAAAAAACAAGGAAAATATAACGAAGAAGATCAGCAGCAGCAGCAGCAGCAGCCAAAATTAAAAATATGATGATTAAACCAAAACATCAGATTTTCGACCATCATAAATCCCTTCTTGCGATGACTTGTTGAAGAACTCAATGCAGTCAGCAATGGCCTCAGTGTAATGGGAGTGAGAAGAGTAATAAGAGCTGCATGAAGTCTTGGGTGGATCGAACCTGTCGCAGCAGTTATTTTGCTTGGCAGCCATAGTTGAGGTGCTAGAAGGTCCACCACAAGGAAGGGAAGAAAATAAGAGCCGCATAAGGAACTTGCGGAAACGATGAAAGAGTTTCATTGCAGATCAGAGAAAGAACTGGCTAGAAGGGTATGGTGTTTATTGTAGGGTTTCACTGCTTCATCGATCTTACACTCTGAGGCAACATTGTGTGAATTTGTAGTCTCTCTCTCTCTCGGAGGTTTTGGCTTTGCCACTTTCCAGATACGCTTGGGCTATCATGTGTGTGATTCATTGTGAAGACATTAAAAAGTTCGAGGTTATGAAAAGGGTGTGTTTATCCATGTGCCCAAATCATTTGTATATGTGCGCTTCGCTTCACTTGTGTTCTCCTATGTAGTTTTGTTTATTCTACTTTTAACTGTGAATAAGTATGGATATGTATATTGCTTGTTTACTATGAATGATCTGAAGTAAGCAAATCCATGGATGAATGTACATGGAAAGTTTTAAAAGGCAAGGTGAATGATGAACAGTGACCCTCATTTGTCCCATAAAAGAAGCCTTAAAAAGTGTCTTTAACCCAAGACTTGAACATTTGTGGGGCCCATATACTCATACACTTTCACTGTGTTGATATCAAAATCCGCCATTAAAATTTTAAAAGCTAAAAAGAATGGTGAAATAAAGTGAAGGCGCTGGAGCCGGACAGGGGTAGTATGTTTATTCATGTTCTTTGGCGGCCTTACTAACAAAGCTATGATCATTCATTGATTAGGTAAGTTTGTCTAATGCAGAACAAGTACTATGTTTTTAGGCATTCCAAAGGCAAGGAATTTGTGGTCCTAACAAGCTAAAATTCATAGTTTTTATCCTCCGTACATGGACCAATCCAAAAAGCAAGTCAAATAAACGAACAGTAGGGAAAGCAAAACAAATTATCTGAAAAAGTTGGGGGGGGGGGGGGAGAAAAAAGAAAAATTGGAAAGAGTGAAAGATGATGAGAGTTGAGATGAAATCATTAAGAGAGGAGGGTTCAAATAATGATTCGGTTAAGACAGACATACATACATGATTGTGTCCTCGTACTTGCATCTTTAAACTAATTAACACAAAAAGGAACAATCATGAGCTTTTACCACATTTCCTGTTAAGTTTCATTAACAAGATAATAACATTACTTGCTTTCTTTTCTTAAATGATGTGGTTTGGATCTCTGCCCATTAAATCGGGTTTAATTATTTAAAACATAAATCCAGTCATTTTGATCATTTTATACTACTCAACATGTTTGAACAGGTTCACCACAAAAATCAAGCCGCACAATTTACTTAAAAAAATATAACAACTTCACCCTCTAACGAGATGAAAAGTGACCACATACATCATGTTTAACCATTTCCAACAATCAAAGCTATTTAGATTGCAACGTTCATGTTCAAACATTTCCTTATAACAGAAAAAATAATGCTTGATATACAAGGCATTATTGTTTTTTTGAAGTCATTAATTGGTAAAATGTCACTTCAAAAGTTGAGGAGATCAGAAAAAAAAAAGCAAAAGACTACTTTATGGCCACCTTCAGAATATGTAATCTAATAGAAGACAGAAAAGTGGGGGGAGAAGCGACTATCTTATGCAATAAGACTAACGCAAACAAATCAAGAAAATAAACCCACATTACATAATGCCTAACAACGGACTTATCTTTTACCCGCAAGGAAACCCCTAGCCACTCTAACTAGTAGTATACAACAATTCAAACATCAAATGAGTTAGAGGAGCTTTAGTGGTTGGGGGGCCTCCGATGACCTCTCCTGTCTAGTGCAGAATATGGGTTTCCTCTATTTTGTTGGCTACCCCCATGCTGTTGGTTGCTGCCATAATACTGTTGACTGCCCCTATGTGGCTGGCTTCCTCTTTCTTCATAATCTCCTCTCTGATGATGATACGATTGGTTACCTCTTTGTTGCTGCTGGTCACGGCCTCTATAAACACCCTGGTTCACTCCACCTTGTTGATATAAGCCATACCCTCCAGAAACATTTTGGTCGGCCTGCAGAGCCATTCTACCACCCCACTGCTGATAACTACTGTTTTCAGGTGCCTGGTACCTACGGCTGCTGTCATAACCACCTGGATGAGAAGGATACAGATCAGCCTCTGTTGACATTTGTGCCATATGAATGTGCCTTGCCCGACCATCCTGATAATGTCTTGGAGGGTAGAGCATGTTATTGGCAGCTTCTTCGTTATTTATTTGGTAGTGATGGTAGCCTTCGGAATTTGGATGACGTGATGGAGGATTCTGAGAATATGGGTAACCTGCACCAGGATAATCTTGTCTAGGAGGTACCATTCTAGGCTGCCCCTGGTTATGATACCCATAATTTGCATGGGAATATACTGATGGGTTATAGGGAGCAGTGGCATATGATGAAGCCTGTATATTATTGCCAAACCCGTTACGATCCATCTTCAACTGTAAGCTATTAGTAATAAGTCTGTGTGATGCATCCTGGCCAGAAACAGATCCAGAAGAGTTATGCCTGAAATGAGAAGGCAAAAACATATGGTAAACACGGAAGTAAATGGTTTCTCGCACTGAATGACGAGCACTGTGGCAAGGAAAAAGGGAACTTCAGAAACAAAGATAAATATATTATCTTTTGAACACTGACCTATCCATTTGATGACCTCCAGCAGGCTGCCTTCCATTTTCCCAAGGTCTCCTCCCAGAATCTTCATGCCATAACGCAGGTGCAGGTTTTAAATCGCTGAATTGCACCATCTGTGAAGCACAATATTGAAAACTATCAGCAGAAGTCGTATGACTAAATCTATCAAGAGAAGCATTTTTTTTACTCCTTTTGTTAAAGGCAAGCTCACTCAATGCATAAATTATCCCAACTTCTTTTTCCTCCTTTCTGGTGTGTTTTAGTGGATAGAACAAGCTTAGTTTTGTTTCATACTAAAAATTTGCTTCTGGCATGACATTTTGAGGATATTGTACATAAGCAAGTGGAAACTATTTTTTCATAAAAGGCCCCAACAATGCCATCTAGAAGTCCTTGAGTTTGGCAAGCAAGAAACTTCACGAGGAATATAAGTTGGCAGGATTAAACAAAAGTCTACTGCTTTAATTGGTCACTTCTCATATTTACAAATTCAGAAAATTAGCTATGGCTACAATATTTGGTCAGCTACCATATCCAGATAACTTCAATGAGTCAAGCACAAGCTATGTTGAGATGACACAGAACAGGCAAAAGTAGATCAAATTAAAGGTGATACAACATTACTAAGCAGAACATACCTTAGGAGGGAATACAACTCCTGGTGGAGGACGGGTTATATGCTTATGAGCTCTTGGAAGTCTATATATACAACATCTGTAAAGCAGGCATGCAGGATAGTTAAGGTATCTTCGTTTAATGACCTGCCCCATGCATATGATCAATAAATACGTAAAGCATCAATAATTAAAACTTACATGACTTCATTGGCCAAAATATCTTCCATGTCCTTGATTGGAGACCTGAATACAGGAGGTTGTGTATCTCCAGCACAAGGGGATATGTAACCATTCATCCCATCACTGCATTCATACCTAAATAAATCAGAAAAAACTGGGACGTGTCTTAAATTCAACTAGCATGGAAAATAGTCAAGGCAGACTGAATTCTAAATTATATCCCACCTCAAGTCAGGTTTGACTTCCTCCTTGACTTCAATCCGTTGCCTTTCTGGCAATTGTTTACAATGATTGTCAAGAGAAAAGATTTGTTCAGAGAGGCGGTGTGATGCAGCCACAAAAAGCATGTCACACATTGTACTGTTTCTCTGTGCTTCTTCCCCTGCATAAGATTGTAGCATTTAAGAGGCAGCTAAAACAAAATTCAGCGAGAGAATATAGATTCTAAACCAAAGGAAGAAAGAGTGCAAGGGACACATGAAATGATGACTTCAACAAAGAGCCATACCGTCAAAGTGTGTTCTATTTTTGCAACCTCAGCAAGAAGTCGCTCTTCATCAATGAAAGGCAATTTTGCAATACCCTTCAGAAAGAACAACAACAAATAGATCAACTTTCTACTTCAGAAAAGAGAATTTCTATAAACAAATTGGCATATGAAACTAAACCAAATGAAAGTAAACGAAAAACCTACCTGCCAAGAATACCGCTTGCCATTCATGTCAACTTCAAAATCTGATAGAGAGAGCAAGTTCAAGTTTATGGATCTTATGGAAGAAGTTGAGAACAAAAACATATGATGCATGTTTGTTTAGCAAAGTTGCATACCGGTTGGATAAAAATCAATAATAGGTGAATTTGGATCAGTCATCAACTTCCTATATTGTTCGGGAAGGGCATGGGAACTGCAAATTAAATATATTATAGTACCATACTGGCTCAAAAATTTAGATGGAGAACAAAGCAGAAACAAGTAACAGTACCTTGCAGCAGGAAAAACCCCCAATAATTGATTGAATGGTTTGAAGGGGGAACCCAACTCAAACTGAATATCAAGTTGGCCAAGATCCTTCAGATCAGATGCAAAGGGTGCATAATGGTAAGGATAAAACCTGAAACAACAAAGTTCAATGACAGAACAGTGACAAATAATGTCTATTACAGCAGAATGATGATATTCTGATTAACTGACCAGTCTCACCAAAACAAAGCACAATCAGGCCAAAAAAATCAACTCAGGTAAAAACCAAAAAGGAATGAGATGGCCGATTCTATGCACTAATAATAACATCCACAACCTCCACGAACAACCAGTAATAGGAAAGTAAGAGTGTAAAAAAACTCACCACCTCCAAGAACAAACACCTTCATAGTAATAATGCATGACCCAACATAGACCTTCAGTGAACTTCAAAACCTACCCAAATGAAGCTCCACTGATTATTAAAGAAATAATTCAAAAATACAATAGACAAAACCCTCAAAGAGATCCACAAACTTACAACATCTTTTCGTATTTCTTCCATTTCTGCTGGAGTTTTTGCTAAAAACTTTTCTTGATAATACCTTTCTTTCCACCCTGGCTCTCCCAGTTTAATCTGACAAGAGCAAGCAGCTAAAATATTAAAGTCATGGAATAAAATGGCAAAAACATTGTGAGCTAATAAGAGAAAGAAACAGCAGCTTTTTTTGTATTAAGGTGGCATGCTGTGTCCAAGCATGCCGGTCTCAACTGCCAAAAAGTTGCAAGTATTAGGTAAAGCCCCTTGAATGTTGCCTATGATGACAAATCAATATGAATTATTTTTTTTAACTTGTTTGAGATAAGAGTGGGACAATCTATGTTTTGAAAACTGAATCCCAAAAAAATTGAAAGCAGAGTTCCCAATCCTACTGCCTATACCCAAAATATTCGTAGAAACTGCATTATTAAAAAAAAAAAAAAAATCATAAATTACTTAAGAACATATTCAAACCTTATCTTCCTCGTGATTACTGGAGTTAAAAACATCAGATTTCTCACGGATCAACTCCTTAAGTTTTGCTTTCAATTCTTCTTTGTTGTCATGCACCTGATGCCAATGGGAAGAAAGAAACAGCATAGTAAGTGTCTTCAGGTAAAAATATATAGCAGGATAATTAATACTCTCTTAACTCCTCGCCTGCAAGGCTCATACCAAATCATAGGTTAGCCCATGGAATATGAGTCCTAAAGAATGGCTGAAGGAGTCAGAACTATATTAAAGTGCCTCTCCTGAAGCAGGAAAACATACATCTGTTTCAATACTATCTTCTGCTTCAACGATAGCAGCACCAATATTGGCCCCTGAGGATAAACGTCGCACTTTATGTGGGCGACTAGAGGATCCATTACCATTAGACTCCACCATTTGCTGAAATGGCACAGGTGTAGGGCCTGAGGCAAGACGGGAACCATGAAATCTAGCAACTGGAACCAGAGAATCAGGTTGAACTTGAGGCTGCGCATCATCTCCTCTTCTAGCTTGTGCTTTTTCTCGTTTGATTCTTTCTGCTTGACGCTGAATGAAACCAGCATAGAACAAATTAGTACTGAATTCTTTACCAGCTTAAAGGATGAGTAGAATTCATGTGTAATACATTCATTCCAGGAATTATCAAGTCAGATGGTTAATTTGAGTTGCATATATACCTATATAGATCAATGGCCTAAAATTATAAAACAACTAAAAGAGAAAACAGCATAAGGAGTTGCTACATCCTTAACTTAGGAAGTTATTCAATTACACAAAAGGTAATCTTGCCACCAAAGAGTACTAGACAAGTCTCCTTTCATGGTTCAAATCATGATAGTGTAAATCTCTTGCACAAGCACTGAAAGAGGATTGAACACATAATGAATACCACATGCAGAATGAAATAGAAAGAGACTACTGACTCACAAGGTAAGACCCAACCTTTTCTACATGAAAAATGAAACAAGACCATTTGCAAGTTTTCCAGAATAATTTGGATCACAGATAAAAGCTAAATACAAACTAATATTTTGTTTAAGTTAAAGAGAATCATATTGATCCTAAACTCAAACAAACCTGATGCAACCGTGCTCTTTTGTTGAATATTTTATCTTCATAGGACCCCACAGCTTGGATAAAATGCTCTACCCTGCTCAAATTAGGCTGAAATAAAAATCATACAGTCAAACCAGATGAAATTTGATGACAGGAATAATAAGTGGCCATCACAAATAAGATCAACAGGCACCTTGCTTCCATCAGTCAAATAACCACCAAATGATCTAAATTCCTTCTTGTATACTGCCATTAACAAGTTGATTGCACCCTGAAATTAACAAATTGAAAAGGGGAAGGCTTTCAATTAAAACCTTGGCTTCATATAAGAACCCTAAAGTTACATTCAAAATCACAATATAAAAATACAACCCAACAGTAGAATAATTACTTCAACAACATACAAACCTCACGAATCTCGAGTGTAGGCATATGAGGTAAGAAATCATTGCCAACAAAGAAGCATATGAATATAAAATCATCCACAACGCGTTCCAAGTCAATTTCAAAAGGAGGATTGGGGATTCTCATTTCATATTCCAGATATTCCCTAAGGGTCCATATGTTCAAGAACTGCAAAGATGAAGCAAATAACAAGTTCTAATTTTTCCAAAGAATTTATTATAATAATTCCAACTGTAAATTCAATTGCAAAGTAACCTGATATGGCTTTCTGGCAACAGCTTTTCCATCAGCTTTCTCATCAAATTCTCCTTCCTTCCTCTTTGCCTTTCCTTCACAATTTGCCGCTACATGGCCCATCTGACCACATATGAAGCATTTATCTTGCCCAGGGGTGAAGACAATCTGAAGATATTTCATAAACCCTGTTACTTTTGGGCCAAGAGGGAACATGATAATAGAATGATAAAACATCCTTCGAAGAAAATTCATTTAAGTGGTAACATCTACTTATTCCTACAAACAAGAAAAATAGCCAACCTCAGGTAGAAGTTACAAAATGAAAGAAAACTAGATCATAGACATTATTTTGCAAAGTAAAATATACGAACCTCTCGAAGGATTGAAAAGTGAACTTCATGAGTGGCCAAGGCCAACATAATTAAATCAGCATCCTGTCGTATTTCAGCAATAAGCAGTGATCTTAGTCCACTAAGGCCAAAGAAAATAAACAGAACACATGCTTAAATTATTTTATTTTTTTTAATTTGAAACTTAGAAATGAAAATATTGAAGGAGAAATATACCAAACCATATAGGCAATGGCGTGTGTTTGGATCAAAACCAGGAAGGTTCCTTTGGAGCCGTATATATGACATAATTTTATGTTCTCCTTCACCAGGAACATTTGCATCAGATAGAATAACCTTCAAAAAGAAGAAAGTAAGAGAAATGCTAAAACTCTCCACCATGTCAAGAGAAAGCAAAGAATAACACATAAAAGACAAGGAACCATAACATTGATACTACCTTGATGTTTTTCCAGCCGGGATCATAATTTAATCTGAGGTGGATATAATACTGCAAAGCAATTGATAGAACAGCCATAAATGGAGTGCCAGGTGTAATAACATTCGAATCAACAAGCTGTGATTCCTCTTTAGGAGGAAGACTTCTGCCCTCCCTCTCAAACTCCTCTCGAAGTCGTGCTTCTTCAGCTGCCTGCAAAAGCAAGATTAACAAGAACAAAATTACCGACCAAATTGTCTTCTTTTCTTGCAACAATTTCTATCATTAAAGTGTGGGAGAAAATGAAATGTCGGTGCCAACAATATATTGATGACCTAACATTTCATCCAGTATCCAAATTGGTACCGGAATCAACACAAATATATACATACCGCCTCTGCAGCATCTTTTGCTGCTCTAAAACGCCTAGATCGCTGTTGGTTCATTTTAGCCCGAGGGGCAACGCCATCTACCGCAGTTTCCAGAAAGAAACGACAGTATCATCAGATAAATATAAGTACACGATATCTGCATGTCAAGAATATAAATACACTTTATCTTTCAACCTAAGACAAGCACTACTTACCAATAGCCATATACAAAAGCTTTCGAGGACGGACCATGACAAACAATCTATCAATGTAATCAAATATGCATTGAAAAACTTCATCAAAAGTTGTTGGTGAAGGCTGCATGAGACATCGAACAAGCCAAATTACATTGGTTCTAAAAATTCCGAGGAAGGAAGAAAGAAGAAACTATGGAAAATGCATGTGTCAAGAGGGTTACCCTGTCTTCGGGGTGGAAACAAGGATGAATAATCCCGTTCATGTCGAGATAAAGATTATCGTACTCAAGTTTATTTGGATTGGGTTTACTAGTATCCACCGGAATGGAGACGCCTTCGATCACCACCGGTTCTTCCTCGATAACGTCCACCACAATCAGCGGATACTTCTCCGCTAACCACCTGTAGAACGCTGGCACTCCCATTTCCAATCGCTTGCAATTCCAGCCTCTCGAGGATCTCTAATAAAATCGAACACCAATGAGGAAACCCTAACCCCTAAATTCGAGAAAAATGCGGAAGAAGAAAACAATTTGGATAGCTTCGATTTTTCTTTATAGCTTCTGCTAATGTATGTTTCGCAAACATTGGGGTTTAGGGCACAAAAATAAGGTGAATGGACAGTTATACCCTTATTGATTTGGCAGTCTGCTAGTCAGAATAGTTACTGGTCTTTGTGCACTCACGTATGGGTAAGGTAAGTTTTGGAATTTTGCTAATGGTATCATTTATATTCATTTAAATTGGTGCGATCAATTAACTCGACGAGACTAGAAAAAATAGTAATCAATGAATGTTTCCGTCCTTTATTAATATTGAGAGAGATCAATTCTTTTGAGAGGAATTTTCAAAATGTTAATAGATAGATTTTTTCATAATTAAATATATTATCTCTCGTATTTTATCGGGAGTTAATATGTCATGAGAGGCTATCAAACAGGCTTAATTTATAGAGTCGGAAGGGTCTCAGTTGGTGGTGACCCATGCTAGTAAGCAATATCATGATTGCAAACAAGTGACTTATATATCTCAAGTTGGTGGTTCGAGTCCTTCATATTTAGATAACTTCTTAATTATTCTACACAAAATAATAATAATTTTATCGAGTCTTGTAGGTGCACCAACCAAGATGCTCCTGGCTTTGTGAACCTAGCCCATTGGGTAACGGCTCAAGAAACATTAGTTCTCAAAAGAGTACAATAAACAAAACTCTTATCAAGAGACAATAACTTTGATTGTTGAGGGTTTGGACAACTGCTTGATGGACGATATTTCGATGTCTTGGAGTATACAAAAAGGGATAATTGGGTCAAGATGTCCCTTTTCTTCATTTATCTATTTTTGTATATTTTGCAACATTTATATGGATGAGAAAAAGGGCATCCATCAAAGTATTGTTTTCTAGTAAATTTTATTGAGACTTTGGTCAATTAATTAAAGGTGAGAGTATTATAGAGACCTATGTATTATGAATTAAATTATATTTTATTTCTTTACTCGAAAAATTAGTAAAATAATATTATTTTTATTGTTAAAGATTAGTCATTTCTGTTAAAAACTCGATTAATTTCTATTATTAAAAATTGAATGACTGACAAAATAGCTAAACAGTTATACGTAATATGCTACGTGTACCTCTTCAAGATACATGGACCAATTTTTAATTTACTCATTAATCTAATATGAATAAATTAATTTACCCGTTTAAAAAAATAAATAAAATGTAATACAACTCTATAATATAAAAGTATTTTTGGAGTATGGTGCTTGTGAAGCACCTCTATCTCTTTTAGCTACCCTAGGTAGTTTTTAAGATTTTATACATCTTATGATATTTTGTTAAAATGATGATGAAAGCATATGGGTATTTGGGTTTTTTTTTTTTTTTTTGGAATGGATATTTGAGTTTAGTAGAGATGTAAATTTGTTTAAGCGTCATGTTATTTATTTAAACAGTTTTAAGGAATTTCACGATTTGGGTTTTTTTCTTCAGATTATTATTTTTTAATTTTATATTTAAAATTTTTTGACACTTTATCTTTAACTTGGCATGTCAACACTTAATTAACGGTCAATTAACATTTTCTATTAAAATTAGCCTGATTTATGGAAAATTATTACATTCAGAGCATCAATAAAAAAATGAAGAGCACAAAATAAAAAATCCTTAAACGTTGAAGGTATTTTTTGCAATTATATCTTTATATAATAAGAAATTATAAAAATACTATACTATAATTTAAATATTTAAAATATATATTGGATTATTTATGTTTAAATTGTTAATAAATAAAAATATCAAATGATAGTAAAAGATATACATAATTAATAAATATTAAATAATTATCTTTTAAAAAAATAAAAGAAACATTAATACATGTGAGCATAAATGAGCTTCTTTTGGCTATTTATAAATATAAGAGAGTTGAAAATTTTAAAGTTTATGTTTCTCACAAGATTAAGTTTGAGCAATTATATATGATATTAATATCATGCATCAGTCTAATTAGACCCGAACCATAAAAACCTCTAAAGAATTTTTTTAAATCAACTTTTATTTTTTATTTTTATATAAATTGTATACAAATTTGTAATAATTTTTTTATAAAAATTTCAACACCTTTTGATATTCTCATTTTTTAAAGTTCATGTATTTTTTATTTTTTATAAATTTTAGTTTTTTTAAATTAGGACTAAATTAATAAAAATTTGTAAATATCAAAGACTAAATTTATTATCATGTTAATAAAATGCCACTACAACTTTCAATTAACTATTTACCAAAATATCAAATATTGAAAACGTTAGTGATAAAATGATTTTTTCATCATTGAATAACCAAAATAGAAATACTAATAATTAGTGGACCATCAAATTACTTTTTTTTTACAAAATATAACAACCTTAAATTTATTTTTAAAACAATAAATATAGAAAATTACTTTATATTCATAATCAAACTAATAAATCAAACCTGTGATTTTTTTTACATTGGTTAGATTTATATTTTATTGATTTCTCAATTTTAGTTACAAATTCTATTTTAGTAATTTAAATTGAAATTTTACTTTTAATTTCATTTTTTTTACTGAAGAGAAAAATTTTCCAAACTCTCATCATTGTCTACTATATTTATTTTTATTAATTTTAATATTACATGTGGGGCATGTAAATTAAACATTTAATTTTAATTAGGCTTAATGATAAATCTGGTCACTAAGGTTTGCATGTTTTGTTAAAATGATTCTAATTGTATTTTTGAATTTTTTTTTTTGCCATCAACCTTTGTTCTTTTTTTCCAATATGTTTTTTCTAATAGATTTAATAAATAAATTTAATGTTCTTTCAAAAGGTTTCAATCTTTCATACGTTTGTTTATTGGGTTAATTATTTTTAGATAATTATGTTTATTTTCTTTAAATTAAGAGTTGCTTTTTAATTTAATGCATTATTTATTTATTTTATTATTTTCCACGTCTAATTATCTTATTGGGTTATCTAAGTAATAAATTACATCTCATTAACAATATTCCACATATGAAATTCTACATCATCCCCATTAATTTTTTTAACGGCATTTTCATTAAATCTGTTAGAAAAAGCAGATTGAAAAAAATAACAAAGGTTGATGGTCAAAAAAGGCTCAAAAATACAATTAGGGCCATTTTGACAAAAACTTACAAATGTTATTGGCCAAATTTATCATTAAGCCTTTTAATTATTACTATGATCTATCATTAATTATGACTATATCATTAGTTTTAAAAATATATAAATTTGGAGCTATATAAGAAAGTAAATTATAATGTTAATTTGAAAAAAATAGATAAAACAAAATGCAACAATTATAATAATAGTTCATAATAAATAAGAAAAATATTTAAACTAAATTAATAAATACATTTAATAATAATGATTAAAAATAATAGTTGAAATTTGATTTTTTTCAAAACAAATACACAAAACATTTTTCATATACAACAAACAAATAGTAGTAAAAGAAAAGAAATATGGTTTTAAGAGTGTTTACTTCAAACGGTATAAATTTATAATTGTTTTAAATATTATATTGCCTTATTAATATTTGATCTCTCTTTAGTGCCATTGTTATTCAAATATGATATGATATTATATTCAAAGAACCTTGGCTTTAGTTCTCCGTTCTTTTTTTATTATTATATAATTCTAACTTATTAAAGCTAAAATTTTCCATTTTTTATAATTAATTTTTCTTAGACGCTACTCGATTAAATATGCTTAACCACCTGAATACTATTTATAAAGTTAAACTTAAATTGGAGTTTTTCAAAAAATCATATTGATGTGGAAATTCAGGAGAATGTTGATGGGGATAAATGGAGGATGATAAGGTTTTATGGTTCTCCTGATATGCGATTTCGTTCAGGGACATGGGATCTTCTACAGATTTCGGGTCAGGATCAGGACTTGTCTTAGTTAGTATACGGGGATTTCAATGAGATTCTCTATTCTTTTGAGAAGAATGGAAGGGCTTTTTTGGATGAGGGTCGTATGGAAGATTTCTAAAATGTGTTAGCAAATTGTTAGTTAGAGGATTTGGGGTACGAATGGCCTTGATTTACATGAGAACGTGGAATTTTGTGGAAAATAATATTAAAGAACGGTTAGATGAGAAGGTTGCCAATGCAGCTTGGTAGGAGCGATTATTTACTTTTTCATTTAGGCATCACCTACCTCATTCGTTTTCTGATCATTTCCCCTTGTTGATAGATACGGTATAAAGGATGGAAAGGAAAAGGGTGGAAAGGTTCCGCTTTAAGACCTATTGGACATTGGAGGAGTCGTGTAAAGCCAAGATTAGTCACTTATAGAAGAATAGTGTAGGGAGTGTTCCCTAATGGTTAACGCCGCTGTGTAGGGGTTTGAATCAGTGGGTAGCTCACTTGAAATCAAGGAAGGGAGTTAATTAATAGGCTACAAAATTGTCTGGTGGATCTCAATGAAGATGGTAGAGATGAGGAAAATATATCTATCTTTTAGGCACTAAGTTGAAGTGAACCTGAAAATTGATAAGGAAGAACTATACTGGGAGTATAGAGCGCAGCTGAATTGGTTGAAGTTAAGAGACAAGAATACGAGGTTTTTTCATCGATTTGCATGGAAAAATAGGAAAACGAATAGAATTAAGGGTTTAATAGGGGTGATAGGCAAACTGTTTCAGATAGAGATAACTTGTTTGCCATTGCAAATGACTATTTCATGCAAATATTTTCTTCGTAAGGAGGGGAATTTTTTTATCATATTTTAGAGGGATGGAAGCATGCATTACTGATGAGGTGAAGGTTTGTTTAGATGCTAGCTATAAGAAGGATGAAGTTTTTACTACTTTGATAACTATGGAACAAGCAAAAGCCTCGAGACCGAATGGTTTATCAGCTTTGTTCTATCAGAATTACTAGCACATTGTGGGGCAGGATGTTGGGGACTACTGCCTTGAGATTCAAAATGAAGGTAAATAACTTGCTGACACTAATAAAACAAATATAGTCCTCATCCCAAAAACTAATAACCTACGTGTATGCAACAGTTCAGTCCCATTAGTTTATGCTTCGTCTTGTATAAGATCATTTCAAAAACAATGATGAATAAGTTCCAAAAAGTGTTGAATGTATGTGTGGATGAAGGGTAGAGCACTTTTGTTTTGGGAAGGCTAATCACGGATAATATTCTCATTGCATATGAAATTCTCAATGTGTATAAAAGGAAGATGTTGGGCAAAAGAGGCCATTTCATTCTTAAATTGGATATGAGTAAGGCTTATAATAGGGTGGAATAGAATTTTTTAGAGAAGATGATGTTGAAAATAGGTTTCTCGAAAAGATGAGTGGATTTATTGTGCATTGTATTAGTATGGTGCCTTATTCTATAGTTCTGAATGGTGAGTTGGGAAAGGAATTTTTTTGTTGAGAGGGGTTGTAACACCCCTAACCCGTAACCATCGCCGGATTAGTGTTAAAGGCGCTACCGAACAGATAAAAAACTTTCCTAACATTTTATACATTTCATTCATCAATCATACACACACTGTCCCTTAAATAGGTCAACGAGACCTTAAACATGCTTATAACCCGGGTTGGGACTAAAACGAAACATATACACAAGTTCTTAAAACTTAAAAACTTTTATCAAAAACAGGGGATACACGTCCGTGGGAGCAAATCGTGTGCCCTCCACGGCTGCTAGGTACACCCGTGTGTCCTCTCCGTAGGTCTAAACTGACTTAGCACCACGGCCACCAAGCACGCCCGTGTACCCTGGCCGTGGTCAATCCTGCTAAAACAACACAGCTACCAAGCACCCTGCGTGTTAAGGCCGTGTACTAATAGGCTATATACTGACTTTCTCACACAACTTCTAGGCACGCCTGTGTACCATGGCCGTGTACTCTTAAGCTAGCTACTGACTTTAACCCACGGTTACTAGGCACGGCTGTGTGCTTTAACCGTGTGATAAAAATAGGTCATTTTCAAGGCCAAAATGCCACCACTTGGGTCATACCTACAAGAAACATTTACCATTCCATTTCATGCATATATGATAACCAAGAACATGCCAAAATAACCATTCAAACCATGCATTCAATACCAATTCAAATTATGACAAATTTCAATACTAAAACTCATCTTATCACAAACATAATTCATTCATTTGCCTACTCAAAACTTGACCATTTCCAAGTGCTTCAACCATACTAAGATATACATCATATATCACAACCATTTAAGCAAATTATCAACTCATAACTAGCCAAACCACATGGCTAAGTTCATATAATAAACTTATATAAAAAACTAGCCTATACATGCCATATCGAACTATATACATTTTTAAAGTGTACCAAAAAGAATTTAGTAGTGTGATGCGATCCTTGGCGGTCCCGAGCCTTCAGTAGCTTTGACAACCTATAAGATAAAGAAAACACACACAGAGTAAGCTTTCCAAAAGCTTAGTAAGTCAATATACAAACAAACTTAGCATGGAAGGCATATATTCAATTAGATACATTGGCACATCTCATTCACTTAACAAACTATCACATATATGCTTTGATTCATACTTGTGGCCACATTCATCATTTTAAGATTCACATTCTCACATTTAAGCATACATTTATTCAAATTAAAATCACATAAATACTTACCTTTTTATACACACTTTATGCATATACCAAACGTACTTGAAAAAGACATTCGTTCACTTAATTGATCATAGCTCGGATTTGTAATTCATATCACAGACTTGCCCGTTGAACCAATAGGAATCTAGTAGGATGCTCAGAAAGCTCGAAATAGTTGTACAAAGCTAACGTCCCAGATGAGGTCTTACATGCACTCAGATATCAATGCCACTGTCCCAGATAGGGTCTTATACAAATCAATACGATGCCGATGTCCCAAACATGGTCTTACACGTAAAGCTCATATCGATGCCAACATCCCAGACGTGGTCTTACACGTAATGCTCATATCGATGCCAACGTCCCAGACGTGGTCTTACACGAAATCTCAAATCAACGCCAACGCCTCTGATGTGGTCTTACATGATAAAACAGAACAGATACCTATGTCATGACATAGCTAATCCTATCTATTCCTAGGTTCGTACGAGACTTCTCGAAAATTGTCACTATATCAAACTTATCTCAGAATTCATATGCATAACCTCCCATAAGTATTCGTTATCAACATTCATACAAGTACGTTTATGTGCATAGTGACTTACCTCGGATTCGGTTTAACTGAATGAAAATGGCTACTCTGTTACTTTCGCTTTCCCGCGATCTAAGTCCATTTTCCTCGGTTCTTGATCTATACATATTCAGAATTAACTCTTTTATTCATTAACTCATTCAATTCAATCCAAGGACACATATTTAGGGCTATTTGCAAATTAACCCTCATACTTGCATAATTTATCAATTTAATCTATTTTTCTCAAAACATCAAATTCATAAAAATCATCACCCATCCATGCTTAGCAGAATGCTTATGAACATCACACAAGCCCATTTTTTCATAAAATTGCAATTTAGTCCCTCAAATTACTATTTTCTCAATTTAACCCTAATTAGCTAAATTCATCAAAAATTCAAGAATAAAGTATGTTCATCTAGCTCAAATCTTTCATTTAACACCATAAATCATCACAAAGCTCAACATAGCATCAATGACATTTCTCATTAACAACATCAATTCATCAAATTGAGACATGGACTTGATAGTAGACTAAGCAACAATCTCAAAAACATAAAAATCATCAAAAACCAATTCAAAATCATACCTTAATCAAGATGAAAGCCAACTGAAACCCTTAAGCTTTTGTTCTTTCTTTTTCTTTAAGACATTCGGCTAAAAGATGATATAAATGTCTAATTTCATGCTTTTATTAAACCATAATATACTTAATACATGAATGACATAATTACCCATATAATATAAACTTATAAAACATATTTTCAAAGGTTAATATGGACCATAGCCGTCCACTACCTATAGTAATGGCTAATTTGCCACATAAATCCTTCATCTTTACAAAGCCACAACATATTGGTACTTTAACAAATAGCATACAACTTTCACATTTAATGCAATTCAATTCTTATGCCAAATTAAACACATAGACGGACAAATTAACTTACGAAAATTTAGCACATGCTTAATCACATATCAAAGACACGAAAAATAATATTAAAATATTATACGGACTCGGGTTTGTGGTCCCAAACTCTGTTCTACTAGGTATAAATCGATCACATGAGGGTCTTTGTCAAGGGGATCCCCTTAGTCCTTACTTGTTTCTAATTTGTAGTGAGGGATTGTCTTCCCTTATGTGAATAGCAATATGGGAGAACTTGGTTAGGGGAGAAAAAATTAGTCGGAGGGGCCCGAAAATCTCACACTGTTTACTTATGGTTATATTCTGTTTGGGGAGGCGATAGAAAATGGAGTTATGATTTTAAAGTAGATTTTGACAGAATATGAGAATACGTCGGGTCAATATGTTAATTTGAGAAATTAGTTGTTTATTTCAACACAAATGTTCAAGGGTGTAGTAGGGAAAATATTGTTGAATTCGTTCTTCTATTGATCCAGAGCAATATTTGGGTTTACCCAACATGGTGGATCAAAATAAGATGTGGGTTTTTCAGGTTTTGAAGGATCACTTAAGAAGTTGTATTGCAAGTTGGTGTTTTAGACATTTGTTGCAGAGGGTAAAGAGATTTTTATTATTTGCAAGCCATTCCTACCTTTGCAGTGTCATGCTTTTTTGTTACCAACCTCGTTTTGCTTGGAGTGAAACGTATTATTAGTCAATTTTGGTAGCAAAAGCATGGAGGAAGAAAGAGAATTCATTGGTGTGAGTGGTCGAAGTTGTGTAAGCTAAGGGAAGATAGGGTTTGGGTTTCAGAAATTTGGCGAAATTTAATATTATTTTACTTGCGAAACAAGGGTAGCGTTTGATTAAATATTTGGATTCACTTTTATCACAATCACTTAAAAGAAACTATTATTCGTCTACTGATTTCATGAATGCAAATCTATGTACTTACCCATGATATACTTGGAAGAGCATTTGTGTTGTAAGGGGTCTGCTTTAAACGGGACTGGGATGGCAAGTGGGTTCTGGGACCAATATTAGAATTTGGGAGGACGTATGTGTTCCTAGGCTGCCTGGAAGGAAAATAGAACCATGTGAGGGGAACTCATTAGTTCGATTAGTGTCTGAGTTGATTAATCATCAAGAAAGACAGTGGGATGATCTGAAACTTATTGTTCATTTGGGTGAGGAAATTGCTAAAAGGGTACGATGTATTTCTGTTGCTGGGAATCTGTAGAGAACAAGATAGTTTGGGGAGAGGAGCCATCAGGTGATTTTTTAGTAAAGAGCGACCATAATAACTTAATTCAGAGTGTTGAGTATGTTTATAGTAACCATAATTATACAACTTTCTTTAAGAGCTCGCAGATTAGTTTACCAGAGAAAATAAAAATTATAGCATGGAGAATCATTAAAAATTACATCCCTAGCCACTACATTTTGTACAATAGAAGGCTAAGAAGTTCACCAATGTGCCTAAAGTGTACAGGAGATGTCAAAACCTCTGAGCATATTTTTAGATATTATCCTTTTGTAGCAAAAATATAGAAAAGTTAGATTTTGAATGGCTTGATGATATTGTTAATGGATCTTTATAAGAATGGCTTAATTACATTATTTCCACGTTATCTACTACTACATGCAGGATTGTGGTTTTTACCCTATGGTATATGTGGTCAGCAAAAAACATATTAATTTATGACAAGATGATTTTATTATCTCAAGACATAATTAAAAGGTTCGAGTCCTACATTAGAGAAGTTGATGTGGTTCAGGGGAAATTACCTATTCGAAGGGTTGAGAATGAACATTAAAGGATTCTAGAGAATTCTTTCCTCAAAATAAAATTTGATGTAGCGTTTCAAGGTAACAATAGGAAATCATGCACATAGATAATTATTAGAAATTTTGGGGGTGTAATAGCCCGATTTTGACCCTAATCAAAATAGTAGTTTCGGGACCATAAATTCGAGTTTGAAAAATATTTTAAAATTATTTTCTATGTTTATTATGTGTGAATTTGCTTGTGTCAAATTTTCGTGTTTTAATTTCATCGTTTGAGTGTTCAACTAAATAAAAGGATTAAATCACGTAAAATGAAAATTTAGTGGTTATTTTTAGAAGGGCCGAATAATGGATGTTCTTTTAATATGGAGGTTTTATGTTGCAATTTTTCCAATAATAAAAGGTAGTGGACGGCATAATGATTAATGTATGGTTTATATATATATTATAAAAGTTAAAATAATAACAATAACATAATATAATGTTATAATAAAACAAACATAACTTTAAAAGTCATGTTCATCTTTTTATTTGCTTATGACCGAAACTAAAGAAAAGAAAAAGAAGACCAAGAGTGCTCTCCAAAGAGTCCTAGAGAAAACAATAATTGTTGTGTCTTGGGATGGCGGAGAATGGTGGTGATGATGGGGGAGAGAAAGACGAGATTTTCCTTCTTGCTGAGGAGATGGTTCAACTGACTGTTAAGGGATAGATGGTGACTCCAAGTAAAAAGCCTACTTTGATCTATTCAATCTGGACAGAAAAGTCATACAATCTAGAGAGTTTTCGGGCACAGATGAAAAGCATATGGAAGACAAAGAAGAAGTTCGAGATCCATACGGTAGGTAGAATTTATTCTTAATTACTTTTGATTTAGAAGATGATTTGGAGACGATTCTAGAGGGAAGGCCCTGGCTGTTTCATAAAAGTTTAATTTTATTTAATAAGATTCTCTAGCCTACAGAAAGAGCTCAAATTAGGCTTAATTCTTCACATTTCTAGTTAAAGGTAAGTACATGTTCACCAGAATTTGATAAAAAAAGATTTACTTCACGCAATTGGTGTTACTTTTGGGGTACTTAAATCTGAAATTAATGGTGATTTATGCCGTCTTAGAATTAATCTTGATGTATAGAAACCTCTTAGGCGAAGAATTTTTGTCTCCATTGATAATGTGAACAAATCGTGGGTTTCTTCCAAGTATGAAAAATAACCAGTGTTCTATTTTGGTTGTGGAAGAATGGGGCATGGTCTTACTGACTGTCAAAAGTTCAATCCTGCAAAAAAAGAAAAATCAAAATTGATCCACCTTTTTCATTGGCATTAAAAGCAGAGTCAAGCCTAAGTGGGAAAGAGAGTATGAAATTTAATGCTATCACAAAAACTGGAAGGGTGCAATATTCTTATACAGGAAATGTAGGAGTACTACCACAGAATAGAATAATCAACGCAGAAAAAGATAATACAATTGGGAAGTTGGAAGGATTAATAAAGGTGAGTATTGGTGAGGAGAAGTCGAAGGAAAAGGAAGAAGACTTTAATTTTCTGGAAGATAGTTTGACAAATGATAACATCTGTAATGCAGTAGAGAAATCTGATTCAAGAAAGAAGTCACGTTGGAAGAGAGCCAAGTCAGCATACATGGTGGTGAATAGAAAAGAAGAATATAACTAAAGGAAAAGGAAACTGATACAAGCCGGGATGGACAGTTGGTGTGAAGAAGACCATAATGACGGCTTGAAAAGGTTGAAGAAGGAAAAAGAGCAGGATGGTGAAGATTCTGTATCAGTAGTAGAGTTGGAAACTATGGACCATGAGGTTGATTCACAATTGATGATATCGGCGGCTGCCAAAAGGTAAGCCGACCGGACACAATGAAAAGTAAAAGTTGGAACGTCCGAGGATTGGGGAGTTCACGGGCGTCTAGGAGGCTGTGAAATTTCATAAAGCAGCAAAAACCCATTTGGTCTTCTTAATGGAGACGAAACTTGATGGAAAGCATATGAAAAAAGTTAGGAGGAGTTGTGGTTTTTTAAATGAAATTGATATTGAAGCAGAAGGGACACGTGGAGGGTTATGTTTAGCTTGGAAGGAGGAAGTTGTAGTAACGTTGAGAATTTTCTCAAAGAACCACATTGATGTGATGGTCAAGGAGGAGAATACTGATAAAAAAAGGAGATTTAGAGGTTTTTATGGCTCCCCGTATGCCAATTATAAAATTGAATCATGGAATTTGTTATGGAAATTGGGCGAAGACAAATCTCACCCATGGCTGGTGAGTGGGGATTTTAATGAGATACTGTACTCTTTTGAAAAAACTAGAGGGTTCTTAAGAGAGGAATGGAAAATGGAGGCGTTTAGGGAGACTTTAGAAGAGTGTCAACTTGAAGATATAAGTTTTTCGGAGGCTTGGTTTACATGGGAAAGATGAAATTTTACGGAAACAAATATAAGGGAGAGACTGGACAGAGGAGTTGCAAATGAGAAATGGAAACTTCTTTTTCTTAAAGGTAACATTCATCACCTAGCTCATTCGATGTCAGATCATTGTCCACTTCTTTTAAACACAAAAAGTGAAAGAACATTTGCTAGAAACCCACACTTTAAATTTGAAGCCTGGTGGACCACAGATGAGTCTTTAGAGGAAACAATCAAAATATCGTGGGAATCAAACATAGGTACAATAGTAGAGGAGTTGGAGAAGTTGCAAAAAGATCTTAAAGAGTGGGCGAGTTCGATTAAAAAAGGGAGGGAGGGGACGAAAAAAAGTTGACAAAGGAACTTGAAATGTTATTGGGAAAAGAAAGGGACGACGACACATTAGCAATGATCATTGACACGAAGGTTCAATTGAATATGGAAATGGACAGAGATGAAATTTACTGGGAACAGAGGGCAAGAGCTAATTGGCTAAAAGTAGGAGATAAAATTTAGCTTTCTTCCACAACTATGCCTCGTCTCGAAAGAAAATAAACACGATATCTAGGTTGGAGTTAGAGGGAGGAGGAGTGACTACTGAGGAAAATAAGATTATTGAAACAACCACTTCATTTTTTCAGGAGCTTTTTATGTCAAAAGGAGTTGGGGATCTATCTCATCTTTTACAACGCATTGAGGAAAATATTTCACCAAATATAAATGATTCCTTATTAATAACTTTTACAAAGGAAGATGTGTTTGCAGCCTTAAAAGAAATGGGGCCCACTCAAGCACCAGGACCTGATGGTTTCTCGGCATTATTTTTCCAAGTGATACTGGCACATTATAGGTAAAGAAGTTACTACTTTTTGTCTGGGAATTCTAAATAATGACCAGAATTTTGGGCAACTAAATTCGACAGACATTGTGCTCATTACAAAGCTCAAAAATCCTATCAATATAGCTAATTTTAGACCAATTAGTTTGTGTATGGTCCTGTACAAGATTGTGGCAAAAACAGTCAGCTAACAGGTTTTAAGGAGTAATAGGGAAGTGTATTGATGAGGCACAAAGCGCGTTTGTTCTGGGAAGGTTAATTTCGATAATGTGCTACTTACGTATGAAATGTTACACACATTTAGGAGAAAGCGTACGGGAACGAAGAGATTTATGGCAGTCAAATTGGATATGACTAATGCCTATGACAGGGTTGAATGGGACTTTCTCAAGGAAGTAATGTTGAAGATTGGTTTTGAAAAGAAATGGGTTGAACTGATTTCAAAATGTATTACTACAACATCTTTTGCAGTTAATATCAATGGTAGTAAGGGAAGAACTTTTAAAGCTATAAGAGGTTTGAGATAGGGAGACCCACTTAGACCTTTCCTTTTCTTATTATGTAGTGAGGGGTTGTCGGCTTTAATGAGGATGGATTTAAAGAAGGTTTACTAAAAAGAGTTAAGGCAAGTCGTAGAGGACCAGAGCTTTCACATCTTCTTTTTACAGATGATTGCACACTTTTCGGGAAGCAACAAGGGAATGAGCAAATCTGTTAAGGGGAATTTTAAAGAAATATGAGGGATGTTCTGGCCAGTGTGTTAATTTTGATAAGTCCACAATCTTTTATAGTTCAAATACGGCAAAAAGAAACAGGGAGAAAGTAGTGGCAATTTTGGGAATGAGACATTCAACAGATATGGAGAAGTATCTAGGCCTCCTTAGTGTGGTTGGTCGATGTAAGAAAGATTCTTTTCAAGTTTTTAAAGAGAAGATTCTATTTAGAATTAAAGTGTGGAGCAATAAATTTCTATCTCAAGGAAGGAAGGAGGTCTTTATAAAGTCAGTATTACAGGCAATTTCGACTTATGCCATGACATGTTTCCTCCTACCTAATTCTTTCTGTAGAGAACTCGAACAGATCATGAGTAATTTTTGGTGGCAAAAAGTACATGGAAAGCGGGAAATACATTGGTGTCAGTGGCAGAATTTATGTCGATCTAAATATGAGGGTGGAATGGGTTTTAGAAATATAGCCAATTTTAACTTGGCATTATTGGCAAAACAAGGCTGGAGAATTTTGAATAACCCAGATTAGTTAGTTGCAAAAGTACTTAAAGTAAAATATTTTTCGAATGAGGATTTCCTTAATTCATGTCTGAGGAGCAATTGTTCGTTTACGTGGAAAAGTATATGGGCAGCTAAGGGTGTGTTGATGAATGGTTTATGTTGGAAGGTGGGCAGTAGAAAGGACATCTCAGTTCTGAATGATGTGTGGATACTAGATTTGCATATTTATAGATTATCATCCCATGTTAATAATTTAAGTGACTTTAAAGTTGCTGAATTAATCGATGCAAGTGGCAGGGAATGGAAGAAAGAGTTGATTGGGTCTACCTTTTCGAAGGACATAGCTGCAAAGATAGTATATATCCAGCTAGCAAGAGAAGTGCACGAAGACATGATGGCCTGGAGCGGAGAGTCCTCGGGAGAGTTCACTGTCCGGAGCGCCTATAAACTATTACAAAATAGTTAAACAGATCCTAGGGCTTATGCCTTACAAAGCGTCTACAGGAATTTTTACAAAAAACTCTGGCTACTTGAGCTACATTCTAAGGTTAAAATTACAGCATGGAAAATTTCATGGAATTATCTACCTACGAGGGTCAACATGAATTATAGAAGACTGTCTAATATCCTATTATGCCCCCGATGTGGACTTAAAGTAGAATTCATGGACAATATATTTCGCGTATGCCTTGTTTCAATCATAATATGGGAAAAGTTAGCTCTCTCGAAATATCTAAAGAATCAGAAAAGGAATTTACAGAATGGCTTATCTGGGTTTTTGAGTAAGCCACCTCTTCGCAATGCAGACTCTTTTATTGTGCCCTCTGGGTTATTTGGGGTGACAGAAACAGATGTATTCACGAGAGAGTCAGAAATCTAGAGAAGAAATTACAGATTTTGTTAAAGGCTATATTATAGAATTAAATGGTATAAAGGATGAAGCACTAAAAGTCCGATTAGAAGTTAGAAGATGGAAACCCCCACTTAGGCAGTGTGTTAAAATAAACTTTGATGCGGCTTATGATGAAAACCTTGGTCAAGCTGTAACGAGTGTTGTAGCTAGAGACAGTAGAAGCTCTGTCTTGTTGTCGTATTCAGCAATTCAAAACAAGTGCATCTGCTTTTGTGGCCAAAGCACTCGCTTGTAGTTTAGCAACCAGAATCGGGGTCGACATGCAGTGGAAAAATATTATCATTGAAGAAGATGCATTAACAGTGATAAAGAAAAGCAGTACAAAGGTAAAAGATAAATCAAAGATCGGAGCTTATAGTCAGGATATACATCAGTTACAGGCAAAGATAAAAAAATACAGTTTTGAACATGTACCAAGAACAGCGAATAGTTTAGCCCACCTTCTGACGACGGAAACGTTGAAGAAAGGGAGAGAAGTGTACTTATTGAAACCTCCCGAGTACGCCGAGAGTCTGAATTGTAGCGACGTAAAATTTAGCACGGAGCTAATTGAGAAAATTATTGAACAAAGTTTAGATTTTTTTTAAAAAAAAAGGAGTCGCCACCAATCTTTTTTCTAGGTGTGATCGGACACCTAATAAATCCTCTTTTTTTAAAAGAAAATTTATTTTTGGAATTTTCTTAAAAAGAGGGCCGAGTTTAGGTCTACATCAAAATTCCAGAGAAAAATAGGGTTCGGGAGTTGGTTACGCGCGAGGAAGGTATTAGAACCCTCGCGACGCCCAAAATTGATATCTCGTTAAACGCGTGTTGTCTTAATTTTCAAAAATACAAGTTCAATTTAATATTTAATCGTGATCTGATTGAAACACGAGAATTTAAAAAAATTTGAAATTGGAGAAATCTTTTTGAAACCCGAGAATTTTTTTAAAAAACGCGAAAAAATTTTTGAAACACGAAAATTTTTGAAAACACGAGAATTTTAAAATTTGAGAATTTTTAAAACCCGAGAATTTTTGAAAACACGAAAATTTTTTGAAACTCAAGAATTTTTGAAACCCGAGAAATTTTTTTAAAAACACGAAAATTTTGAAAACACAAAATTTTTTTTTAAAACTTGAAAACTTTTTTTTTAAAATACATATTGACAAAAATTTGATAATTTTTTTTATAAACCCCTTATTACTTATTACTTAAAAAATTCTATTTTCGAAAGGCATTTGTCACAAAATCAAAGATATCGACCCAACATAGCAGTGAGATCGATGATTTAATGTCAAATCGATTTGTAACTAAAAAAAATAATTTATTAAAAAATTAAAATCAATAAATAAAATCACACCATAATACTAATACTAATAATATTATTAATAAAGTAATATAACAAAATGAACCGAATACCCAAAGTAAAAGGTTAAAAATGTACCAAGGTTAAAAAATTGGGCTGCTGGAGTAGGCTGCCGAAAATGGGCCTTTGTTGGGCTTTTGAACCTTTTTTTGCTTTTTTTTGGGCCTGCTCCTTTTCTCTTCTTTTTTCTTTTTTTTTTGAATTGTGATGGGCTGCTGACTTGGGCCTGCTGCTGGTGTGGGTCGTCGGGTCACCGAATGTCGAGTTGCAGTGGGTCAGGTCGGGTCGGCCCGACTATTTTTAATAATTTTTTTGTTTTTTTTTTTTTTTTTTTTTTTTTTTTTTTTTTTATTCTTTTTCTTTTTTTCTTCTTCTTCATTCTTCTTCTTCTTTTTTTTTCTTCTTTCTTCTTCTTCTCCAAATGCCATTGTCGTCGACCGCCGTCGCTTTTCCTCACTGGTGGTGCGACGCCTCCTCTTCTTCTTCCTTCTTCTTTCTCTTTTTTTCTCTTCTTTTTTTTTTTTTTTTTTTCATGGGTGTTGTTGCTTTTTTGTTGGGGGCCTCATTTTTTTGGTTGATTTCCCTCATTTATAGTATTTTCTTGCAGGTAGCAGGTGGCTAGGGGGAAGGGAGGCCATCCCTTAGGCCGGTGGCCGGAAAATCCGGGGAGTGGATGCCCCAAATCACCTAATCTTCAGAAGGACTGAATCAAAATACAAGCAAAACTTTTGGGGCTAAAGTGTAATTTTGAAAAAGATGAGGGGTTAAGATATAATTTTAAAAAGTTTAAAGGTCAAAAGGTAATTTTGAAAAGATGAGGGGTTAAAATATAATTTTGAAAAAGTTAAGGGTTAAAATGTAATTTTGATTTTTTTGTATTTTTCAAAATTTTCAATTTTTTTAAATTAATTTTTTTAATTAAACACGAAATCAAGCCGAACAAAATTTAGTGCTTATAGCTGCCCCTCTTTGCTCATCGCTGTGAAACAAGGATAGAGCAAAGACTTAAAAACACTAAATTTTGTTCGATTGTCCAATCTTTATTCTTTATTGAAAAATAGAAATAAAAAATAGCTCGGCATGTGACCCGAAGCTCAATTCACCTTTCGGATTATGAGTTGATCTTTGAAAACGCATAAATTGAAAATACCTCGGCGTGTGACCTGAGGCTCAACTCACCTCTCGTAATATGAGTTAATTTTTTGAAAAATAGAAATTAAAAAATACCTCAGCGTGTGACTGAGGCTCAACTCACCTCTCGTAATATGAGTTGATTTTTTGAAAAGCAAATTAAAAATACCTCGGCGTGTGACCTGAGGCTCAACTCACCTCTCGTAATATGAGTAGATTTTTTGAAAAACAGAAATTTGAAAATACCTCGGCATGTGACCCGAGGCTCAACTCACCTCTCGCAATATGAGTTGATTTTTTTTGTTTTGCTTTTTTTTTGTTTTGTTTTGTTTTGTTTTGTTTTTGTTTTGTTTTTTTTTTGGAAAAAAATAGAATTTGAAAATACCTCGGCATGTGACCCAAGGCTCAACTCACCTCTCGCATTATGAGTTGATTTTTTTGAAAAAGAAATTAAAAATACCCCGGCGTGTGACTCGAGGCTCAACTCACCTCTCGCAATATGAGTTGATTTTTTTGAAAAATAGAAATGAAATAATTTATCAAAATTTCAAAACATATCATCTGGTTGAACTCGAATGTCTTCTTTTTCCTTGATTCAGCACAACTATCATCAAAATCTCTTGCTCTGCTGGAGTACCTGTATATGTCATGCGTGATTTTGTCATGATATGCACGTGTTTGTCTTAAATGCTTTCATGCCTACATGATCATGCCATGCGCATTGGGTTTGTTTGTCATACAACCCCTTTTCGTTACGATTTTCATGATGACCTGCATTCATTGCTTCGACTCTTGACTTTCCTTTCAAGTTTTGTACTCGTCCTCGAGTTTTACGAGTAATCTGTGTTTCTCGTATATCACCCTTTTGCCCCCTATTGAATTTTGTCCTTGCTTTGATGCTCTTGTACTTACCAAATTCTCATCCGAGTAATGTTCAACATTTCTTTTGTTTAGAGCACGTCATTTCACTATTTATCATTTAAATAAACCATAAATGAGATGCATGAAAATGGCAAAGTAGGTATGAAAGTGATACCTCACATTCATATTTATTTCAAAAGCAACAAGCAAAGAAAATTGACAAGAAATAACTCAATAAAGAAAACATTATAAAGAAAGGAAAGCAGATTCAATTGTCACAAATGCTCTAGATATTCAACGCATGAACTTCTCCACATTTCTTTATCCTGGATCTTTTCAAGCATGGCTTCTTGTGTAGAAGATTTCGAGCTTTCGAGACTGCTTCAAATATTTTAATCTCGCCACATGACTCCCGCTCAAATCGTCCCCGCTCCTTATGTCCGAACCCCTTCAATAGGATGCCCTTCGTGTTTTCATCCTAATCTTTTTGTTTATCAAGACCCTTTCGGTTTTCATCTTGATCTTCTTTTTTTATCAAGACGCCCTTTTGGGTTTTCATCTTGATCTCTTTTTTCTTTTCTCTTTTTTTTATCAAGATGCCCTCTTCGGGTTTTCATCTTGATCTCTTTTTTTTTAATCAAGACACCTTTTCAGGTTTTCATCTTGATCTTTTTCTTTTTTTTAGGCATAGTAGGCATCTTTTCACCGGATTAGGTTCCTCCATCCATCTCAGTGAGAATTAAAGCTCCACCCGAGAAAGCATTCTTTACAACGTATGGCCCTTCCCAATTTGGTGCCCATTTTCCTTGAAAGTCTTTTTGTATTGGGAGAATCTTTCTCAGTACGAGTTCTCCCTCACGAAATTCTCTTGGTCGCACCTTCTTATCATAGGCGTTGATCATTCTCTTCTGGTACATCTGTCCATGACAAATTGCCTTCAAGCGTTTTTCTTCGATAAGATTTAACTGGTTATATCGAGCTTGAACTCATTCTGATTCTTCTAGTTTCGACTCCATTAAGACTCGTAGAGAGGGGATCTCAACTTCGGTGGGTAGCACAGCTTCCATTCCATAAACCAGAGAGAAAGGAGTTGCTCCTGTAGATGTCCGCATAGATGTGCGATATGCATACAAAGCGAATGGTAGCTTCTCGTGCCAGTCTTTATATGTCTCAGTCATTTTCCCAATAATTCTCTAAATATTTTTGTTAGCCGCTTCTACTGCTCTGTTCATCTTTGGGCGATAGTGTGAGGAATTATGATGCTTTATTTGAAATTACTCGCACACTTCTTTCATCATCTTGTTGTTCAGATTTAAAGCGTTATCTGAAATGATTTTCTCAGGCAAACTGTATTGACATATGATTTCTTTTTTTAAGAACCTGCAAACTACGATTTTTGTCACATTAGCAAACGAAGCAGCTTCTACCCATTTTGTGAAGTAATCTATAACCACAAAAATAAATCGGTGTCCATTCAAAGCTTTTAGGAAAATTGGCCCTATAACACCCATGCCCCACATAGAAAAAGGCCACGAAGAAGTTATGACATGAAGGGCGAAGAAATTTGCATGAATTTTATCGCCAGAATTTGACATTTGTGGCACTTTCATGCGTAACTAATGCGATCGTTTTCCATCGTCACCAAGAATAATCGAGTCTCATAATCGCCTAGCCATAGTGAAACCATTGACATCGTCCCCACAAATTCTTTCATGGACATCTTCAAGTATTTTTCCGCTTCAACATAATCCACGCATCTCAGGAGTACTTGATCTTTTCCTCTTTTGTACAGGATATCCCCATCAAGGAAAAATCCCACTGCCATTCTTCTGATTGTTCTTTTGTTGTTCTCATTTGCTTGCTCGGGATACCTTTTATTTTTGATATATTCTAAGATATCATGGAACCATGGCAGTCCATCCGTCTCTTTTTTAATGCTAAAACAATGTGCAGGGAATTCATATATGCTCATTTGGAGAGGCATTATTTCTGTTTCTCTGTTTGCTTTGAACATTAAAGCCAAAGTGGCCAGGGCATTAGCCAATTGGTTTTCTTCTCGTGGGAAGTAATTAAAAGTCACTTCTTTGAATTCTTTAATTAGTTTCACAACAAGATCGCAATATTTAACTAATTTTGAATCTCTCACTTCCCACTCTCCACGGATTTGGTAAATCACCAATGCTGAGTCCCCGTACACCTTTAAGTTTTCGATGTTTCGTTCAATTCACCTGCACGAAGTCCCATGATGCAAGCCTCATATTCCGCTACATTATTGGTACAGAAGAAATTTAATCTAGCAGTGAGCGGATAATGGTTCCCTTCTGGTGACACTAAGACTGCTTAATCCCATACCCCAATGCATTCGATGCACCATCAAAGCTCATCTTCCATGATTTTTTTTTGACGACTCACATTCGTTTTCTGTAATGCACATCAAGTCTTCATCTGGGAAGTCAAATCTCAATGGCTCGTATTCCTCCATTGTTCGAGTTGCTAAGAAGTCAACTATTGCGCTCCCCTTTATCGACTTTTGACTCACATATACAATGTCGTACTCCGATAGTAGGATCTGCCACCGTGCCATTCTTCCTGAGAGTGCGGTGAATTTTATCATGTACTTTATTGGGTCCAACTTTAAAATTAACCATGTCGTATGATACAACATATATTGTCTAATCCTTCAAACTACCCAGACCAAAGCATAACAAAATTTTTCAATTGATGGGTACTTTGCTTCATACTCTGTGAACTTCTTGCTGAGGTAGTAAATCGCCCTTTCTTTTTTTCCCGACTCATCATGTTGCCCCAGTACGCAACCCATTGGGTTTTCGAACACAGTCAGATACAATATTAATGGTCTCCTAGGAGTTGGTGGTACTAACTTCAGGGGGATAGACAAATAATGTTTTATTTTGTCAAAAGCCACTTGACACTCCTCGTTCCATTCTCCAAGATTGTGTTTTCGAAGGAGTCAAAAAATTGGGTCACACTGGTTTGTAAGTTGAGCAATGAACCGAGCGATGTAGTTCAACCTCTTTAAAAATCCTCTGACTTCTTTTTGTGTGTGCGGAGGTGGTAGTTCTTGTATGGCTTTTATCTTATCTGGATCAACCTCAATACCTCTCTCACTGACAATGAAGCCTAGTAATTTTCCCGATGTAGCCCAAACGTACACTTGGCTGGATTAAGCTTCAACTGGAACTTTCTTAGTCTTTCAAACAACTTCTTGAGGTTCCCAACATGCTCTCTTTCCCTCCGAGATTTCGCAATCATATTATCGACATAGACTTCTATCTCTTTGTGCATCATGTCATGGAATAGCATCACCATTACCCTCTGATACGTTGCCCCAGCATTCTTTAATTCGAACGGTATCACCTTGTAGCAGAATGTCCCCCACATCGTTACGAAGGTAGTTTTCTCCATATCCTCGGGAGCCATCTTTATTTTATTATAACCCGAGAATCCATCCATGAAAGAAAATAATGAATGCTTTGCTGTGTCATCCACCAACGTATCGATGTGTGGCAAGGAAAATTATCTTTAGGACTTGTTCGATTCAGATCGTGATAATCCACGACATTCGTACCTTGCCGTCTTTCTTCGGTACTGGGACTATGTTAGCTACCCATTCTGGGTATTTGGAGACTTGTAAAAAGCTAACATCAAATTGTTTCTTGCCTTCTTCTTTTATCTTTAACAGTATTTTAGGTCTCATTCGTCTTAGCTTCTGTTGAATGGGTTTGCATTCTGGTTTCAGTGGGAGTCTATGGACCACTACATCCTCATTCAACCCTGGCATGTCCTGATACGGCCATGCAAATACATCTTTGTACTCACGAAGCAAGGCGATCAAATCATGTTTGGTGTTCTCTGAAATGGAAGTCCCAATCTTCACTTCTTGTCTCTTTTCTTCATTTCCCAAATTTACTATCTCAACAGATTCTTGATGGGGTAAAATCTATTTTATCTTCTTGTTCTACCATCCTTAGTAAGTCAGGAGATGATACATAATCTTCAGCATTTTCCTCAGCTTCTAATTCTCCTAAACAAATAGCTTTCTCAAAATCGATTTCAGGACTTGTAACGTGATTGTTCATGTCATTGGTATCTGAGCACCTGAAAGGTGAATGGAAAAGAAAACTATAGAGGAGCATCAAAGTATTGGAACCAAACAAACATAATGTTATGGTATGATATGAGATACATGTAAGGACAAGTTGTGAGAAGAGGGAATAATTATGAAGTTAATGAGAATGAAAAGACCATGACAAAATGCATCTCCATTAATGTTCATTTAAATTATGAAGAGCAAACATAAGCTCTTACAAAAGAATCCCACTATTACTTAGGGGCACACAAAAAGAGAGTTAACATTGAGCATTACTTTGGAGAGGACTTAGAAACTACGAGAAGATCCACAGCAGTCCAATTGTTCAAAACGAATCCAGAAGGACAAGGGCGTATTATTGAAACATCTTTAATTGCATTATTTCCTTTGTTAATAACATTTATACTGACGTTTTGAAGACTCTTTTCAATCAATAACAGTGTGCTTCTTGAATTATCTCGTCCTGGGTACATCATTCCTACAGATGTAAATGTTTTTGACAAAGGAGGATACGCTATGGGCTCCCATTCCAATTCCTGACCTGAAGCTCTTGCAATCCTCCTTTCTTGATCTTTCTACAACTGTGGATTGTATGGTTTTAACCATAGTGAATGATTAGGGTGATATGTACATACGATGGATGAATGAATGAATAAATGACAAATGAATGTTAGTCATGAATAAATATGCAAGAATTTGGTGTTGATTTCAAGATAGCCCCATACTTAGGCATTTCATTAATCAAAAGAGTCCATTACAAAACATTTTGCCATATCTGATTTAACAGTTACACAAATCTCCTAGCCACATTGCCTTGTTTCTTCACTCGTTCTAGGAACTCCGACATGCTTGATCCTTGTCTCGGAGGGGATTGGTAACTGAGATCTTTTGTTTCTTCTGATAATTGCACGATTTGCACAGTCGCCTTGCGAATTTCATTAATCAAACCGCCAAGATACATATCTTTTTCTTGGAGAACTCTTTCATAGGCACGAATGTCTCTATCATGCTGACCATTCTTTTCTTCTAAGGTTTTTAGGAGAGTATCCAAATGTTGCTAATGAGCTTGCAGCGTATTTTCTAAATCTCGTATTTTCTTCTTAGCTCTTGACACTCAGACTGACTAGTCATTAATTTTACAGACACGGTTTCATATTCAACATTCTTCTTCCTTAACTTTATCATAGCATGCGCAGCTTTTTCCTCTTCCTTCTTCGCTTTCCCTCTCCAGAATTTCATCCCACCTTTGATGTTGCTTAGTTCTTCCTTCTATTCTGCCGATGATTTGCCCAGCTCATTAATCCTCATAGTGCCTCTTAATTTCTTATTTTTCAAATGAAGATCCTTTAAGTTATTTCTCATGATCTCAGCTTCTTTCTGGACTTTCTTGGTTTTGGATTCTTCAATTTGAACATCGATCTTCAGCTGGTAGTTTTCCTCTTGAAGAGAACTAATATCCCATAACAGTTTGGCCTTTTCACATTCAAATTCATGTCTTGCCATTTCCAGCTCGGACGGTATTTCTTCTGAGAAAAGATTCTGGAAAGTATAATCCGTCGGTGAGATTTGTTGACTATTCACTCGTCGTTGTCTCCATATGTCATAATCTTGAGTGATAGTATCAATATAGAGAGCTAACTCCATTAGGTAAATTTCCTTTCAAGACTTTGCAGTATCTCAAATTTTTCATGTAACCTTCACCTGTAAAAGCAAACTCAGACTGTGCCAATCCCCCGGTAGCTGGTATGAATTATCGTGAAACAAACTGCCTTTGAACCATTAACGGTGCATATCCAACTCCTCCCCATAATCCGAGTAAAGGCACCCAATCTTGGCTTTCACACTTGTATAACAGAACCGAAGGGCGAATCTTTGGTGCTCTCTAAGTTTTATCCTCGGCGCGGAGGCTCTGAAAAACTGAAACCCAGTGCTGTTCGATGACATCCTTTGGCCAATCTTTTCCAAGGTAAGCTTCCAATGGAGAGAATGTTTTTGAAAACATGTGGAAAGGTGTGCGCTCCACTTTCCAGAAGTGGCTCAAAATCCAAACATTAAGTAATTGCGCGCATCCGATAAAATGTCTTTCCCTTTCCTCCTACATCTACTTAGAGATCTAAAAGTCTCGGCCAAGATAGTTGGGACGGGGTTGATTCCTTACCTCAACTTTTCGAAGAAATCCACTACCGCAACTTCTATGTGCCCAAGGACCTTTGGGAAGACGATTAATCCGTAAATGGCCAAAGCAAATAGATCCACTCTCTTCACAATATCTAGATGGTTTGAGCTAAGTCTCGCAGAGAAAACCACGGAACACAACTGACTTTGTTCTTTTTCTTTATCTGTTTTTCAGCCCATGTATCAGTCATTCCCGTCAACTTCATTAGCTTTTTCTTGAAGGTCATTGGTTTGGGCTCTTTCACATATATATTGCTGAATTGTGCATTGTCAACACGAAGCAAAGCGGCATACTCTTCTATGGTCGGAGTCATATCTTCCTTGTTGAAAGTGAAACATTGATAAGCTGGGTCCCAGAATCGAACCATGGCTTGAATCAACTGTTCGCCTACGTTGACGGCGATCAAGTGAGCTATATCCCCGTACTTTTCAGTGAAGATGCCCCTAGTGTCTGAGTCCCATTGTTTCCAGATCCAAGTCAAATCTTCAAGGATATTCTGACGAGCATTCGAAGTTACATGCTCGGGAAGATTGGAGATACATCCTTCCTTTAAACTGTCCCCTTTTGCTTTTGGGTTTTCAAATACCAATCTCGAACCACGGCATTTTTCTCGGTTACTTGTGCAATTGACTCATCCATCAGAAACCTGTTTTTGGCAACCAATCTCTAATCAACACCTTCCTAATAAGATGCCTATGATGCATGATAAAATAAAAATAAAAATAAAAATAAAGACAAATAACCTTGGTTAGTAATCACACCAAATATAAACAGAGAAAAACTATGGCAAATCTAACAAATTAAGCTATTTAATCGTGCATTTTAGTAAAATTGACCTACTTTTTATATATTTTTTTGTTTTTTTGCCCCATCATGCTTTACAAAAACCTACCCCACATGCTCATTAGATAATCTACCCGATACAATTTTATTAAACAAACCTAATTCTCTTGCAAAAACAAATATAAATGTAAAATAAATAAAAAGTAAGAAGCTTTCTCCCCTGTACTTATTTTGGTGACTATTTGACGGACGAAATTTCGGCATGGCTCTAATCGGTGGCTCATACGGTTCACTATATGATGCTTCGGTTCTAAAAAGGTACTCGAACTGTTCGTATTGTTGCCTACTAATGCTAGTACGAAGCCTCGGTTATCGCCCATCATAGGCTCGTGAGCTCAATTCGAGGGATTACATTTACTTATGCCTATGCGGAGGACAAGTTAACTCAAAGCATAAGTCATATGTAACTGGAAGTATTCACTACCTTTGTCATGGAGGGACGAGTTAACTCACGAAGGCATAGCGTTTACTTCCACTTAAGCGGATGGAGCCCGTGTAGAGAGCTCATGTTATGCAACAATGCAAGTGCACGGTGTGGGGGAGAAACTCACAAACCTTTTCATTTTTATTTTAAAACTAAAAAAAATTAAAACCGTAAAAACTTAGAGCTGAAAAACAAAAGATAAAACAAGTTAGAAAAATATTTACAACATGATGCAAATGCACGACTTTTCAAAATTTAAGGATCACGACTAAATATTAATTTGATCAAGGAGTTTCGAAAATTTTGACAACACGCGTTTAATTCTAGACTCGACTCTCAAAAAAATGTCCCTAGTGGAGTCACCAGCTATAGCGACGTAAAATTTAACACGGGCACTAATTGAGAAAATTATTGAACAAAGTTCCGATTTTTTTTAAAAAAAATGAGTCGCCATCGATATTTTTTTTAGGTGTGATCGGACACCTAATAAATCTTCTTTTTTTAAAAGAAAAATTATTTTTGGAATTTTCTTAAAAAGAGGGTCGAGTTTAGGTCTACGTCAAAATTCCAGAGAAAAATAGGTTCGAGAATCACATTCTGTGCGATGAAGGTATTAGCACCCTCGTGACGCCCAAAATTGGTATCTCGTTAAACGCGTGTTGTTTTAATTTTCAAAAATACAAGTTCAATTTAATATTTAATCGTGATCTGATTGAAACATGAGAATTTTTAAAAAAAACACAAAATTTTGAAATTGGAGAAATCTTTTTGAAACTCGAGAATTTTTTTAAAAAGCGAAAAAATTTTTGAAACACGGAAATTTTTGAAAACATGAGAATTTTAAAATTTGAGAATTTTTAAAACCCGAGAATTTTTGAAAACACGAAAATTTTTTGAAACTCGAGAATTTTTGAAACCCGAGAATTTTTTTAAAAAACAAAATTTTGAAAACACGAAATTTTTTTTTAAAACTCGAAAACTTTTTTTAAATACATATTGACAAAAATTTGATAATTTTTTTTATAAACCCTTATTACTTATTACTTAAAAATTCTATTTTTCAAAGGTATTTGTCACAAAATCAAAGATATCTACCCAACATAGCGATGAGATCGATGATTTAATGTCAAATCGATTTGTTACTAAAAAATTAATTTATTAAAAAATTAAAATCAATAAATATAATCACACCATAATTCTAATAATAATAATATTATTAATAAAGTAATATAACAAAATGAGCCAAATACCCAAAGTAAAAGGTTAAAAATGTACCAAGGTTAAAAAATTGGGCTGCTGGAGTGGGCTACCGAAAATGGGCCTTTGTTGGGCTTTTGAACCTTTTTTTGCTTTTTTTTTGGCCTGCTCCTTTTCTCTTCTTTTTTTTTTTTTTTTGAATTGTGATGGCTACTGACTTGGGCCTATTGCCAAGGTGGGTCGTCAGTCACCATGGTCAAGTTCTTAGTGGGTCGGGTCGGCCCGATTATTTTTAATAATTTTTTTGTTTTTGTTTTTTTTCTTTTTTCTTTCTTTTTCCTTTTTTCTTTTTCTTCTTCTTCTTCTTCTTCTTCTTCTTCCTTCTTCTTCTTCTTCTTCTTCTTCTCCAACCACCGCCGCCATCGACGCCGTCGCCTCTTCCTCACCAGTGGTGTGACGTCTTCTCTTCTTCTCCTTCTCTTTGCTCTTTTCTTCTTCTTCCTTCTTCTTTCTTTTTTTTCTTCTTTTTTCTTTCTCTTTTTTTTCTCTTTTTTTCGTGGGTGTTGTTGCTTTTTTGTTGGGGGCCTCATTTTTTTGGTTGATTTCCCTCATTTATAGTGTTTTCTTGCAGTGGCAGTGGTTAGGGGAAGGAGGCCATCCACTTAGTAGGTGGTAGGAAAATTCGGGGAGTGGGTGCCCCAAATCACCTAATCTGCCAGAAGGACTGAATCAAAAATATAGCAAAACTTTTGGGGCTAAAGTGCGATTTTGAGAAAGATGAGGGGTTAAGATATAATTTTGAAAAGTTTAGGGGTCAAAAGGTAATTTTGGAAAAGATAGGGGGTTAAAATATAATTTTGAAAAAGTTGAAGGGTCAAAATGTAATTTTGATTTTTTTGTATTTTTCAAATTTTCAATTTTTTTAATTAATTTTTTAATTAAACACGAAATCAAGTGGACAAAATTTAGTGCTTACATGAAGGAAATGGAAATGTGGGAAAATAGATCGGCAGCGTGAAATGAGAAGGTTGATTAAATGGAAGGTAGAGGATAAGAAAGAGGGTAATAAAAGAAGCTTTGAAAGATGTAGTAGGAAGAAAATGGTAGTCTAAACGGCAAAATAAGTGGTAAAGATGTAGACTACATTGAAAACTGGAAACGTCTGGGAGAAGATAAGATTGATGGCGTGAAGCACGGGTAGCCAATTGGCTCATTGGGCAGAGTAAGGGGCATCATTAATGGCTCCAGAAAGTTCTTTTGTTTGTCATTTGTCTTTTTCGAATTTAAAAGGGTTGTTGGTTTTAGACCAGGCCGATTGATAGGAAGATTTAGTTTTGTTAAGACCAGTATGTTGCTTATTAGGCCGGCATCAACGTGCCTTCTTTTATTTCTTTGAATTTGTACTTAGGAAAATGAATAAAGCCCAATTTGAAGTCTTTTCAAAAAAAAAAAAAAAAGAATTAAGAAACAAGCTAGGTATTCGGCCCTTACTCAAGCAAATTGAGGTATTTTCGGTTTCGGTTTTTGATAATTTTTACGTTTTTGAGATCGTTGCTTCGAGTACTACAAGACCCATGCTTGAATTTTTGAAATTGATGATGATTTTGTGTTTTGCCATTGATGATAGCTTGTGATTTTTGTTATTTGATGATGAAATATTAAAGATATGTGAAAGATTAACATGTTTTGTCTTTGGATTTTTTATGAAATTGAGCAATTAGGGCTAAATTGTGAAAATAATATTTTGAGGGACTAAAATGTGAACAAAATGAAATGCATGGACTTGTATGGAGCTAATGAATATTCGGCCCTAGCATGATATATGTAAATTTTGTGTATTTTGTATTTTATGTGATAGAGACTAAATTGCAAAAGTGTGAAATGTCAGGAGCAAAATGGTAATTTGTCCATTTATGTGTTTTTGGATTAAATTAAATGAATGTGTGATTAAATTAGCTAAATTTGAAACTTATTAGATCAAGAACAAAAAGGATCGGGATTGGATCGGGAAAGGCGAAGTTAATCGAATAGTCGGGAAACAAAGTCCGTTGATACTCGAGGTAAGTTTTTAAGCAATTGAGTTGAATTGAAATTTATTTATAATGATGTAATTAATTTAAATGGAAGTATATATATATATATATATATATATATATATATATATATATAATGAATATTGCCGAATGTGATAAGGAATCGTGAAATGAATGAGTTGATTTGAAATTTATATATATATGGTTGATTATAAGTTTATGTGTATATGTATGAATAAGGAATGAGTTTGAGAGATGCACTAATGAGAAATTTCGACACCATGCACTAAGTGTGCGAAATCGGTCATTTGGCACTAAGTGTGCGAATTTTTAAATACCGAGCACTAAGTGTGTGAAATCGGTTGTTATGCACTAAGTGTGTGAATTGAATTTCCGAGCACTAAGTGTGTGAAATCGGATGAAGAACACTAAGTGTGCATTTAATTTTTATACTTTGGATTGAATTAGGTAAGTTGATATTATGAGATGTTATCATTTGAAATCAAGTATGTGTGACAATTTGGTTGGGATGGAATGTATTTATAAAATATATAGTTCGGTTGATATAGGTCGATACGGGAAAATGCTTACAAAATCTCATTGATTACTATATGAATTATATAATGTAATTTGGCCATGAGGAATTTTGTATAAGGAGTTCATTTGATTAGTTTTGATCTTGAATATGTGATTTATATGAGTTTGATATGCAAGTATAAATTCGGTAAGTAAAATATGCATGTGAAATCTATTATCGAAGGCTTGGATGTTCGGCTTTTGGGCTATGAAAAGCGAAAATTTTTGAAAGGTGATATAAATTATAGTTATGGTTATAAACCTTGGTAATGATTATATTAATTTGATTTTTTTATTAATACAATGATATTATGCATTGTTGTTGTGAAATTGCTTATAACTTACTAAGCTATAATAGCTTACTATGTGTGTTTATTTGTATTGTTTTATAGATTTTGAAGTCTAGTTACGAGCTCGGAGATCATCGTCAAAGACTATCACACTATCCACAAATTTTGGTATTTTATAATAAGTTAAATTTTCGGAACTATGGCATGTATAGGCTGGGTTATATTTTGAAAGGATTGTTTTGGGTTATGTATATATATACTATGCCATGCGAAAATGGCTATATCTTGATACTTAGGACTTTTGTGAATTCGGTTATATGTTTTAATTGGTTATGACATAAATGACTTATAATTTAGTTCAGGTTGATGAGTTTAATACATGGTATATATATTTATGGTGTTTGGATATATGTTTTGGGAAATGAATAATGGTAAGCATGGTGTAATATTCGGTTTAGGCAATGAAGTAAATGATGGATGCATATTTAAATTACAGTATGTGATATATTAGTTAAGTAATGTTTAGTATGTGTGTATTTGATTTGGTCACTTGTTAGACAAGAATTAAGTTCTATAATGTATGAATTTATTTGGCTATTTTGATTCGGTTTGTGTAAGCAAGTATATACATATATTATGCTTGAATAGTTGGTTATTTAGGTTTTAATTTTTATTTAGTTTCTTGAATGTTAGATTGAATGATGTTTAGACATGATATATGTGATATTCAGCAAATGAAATAGTATGATTTGCTTATTATTGAATGGAGAAACTTAGTACGAATGTTAAGGCTATTTGATGACCGAATTGAAAGCTCTTTGTATGGTTTAACTGATGATGTCTAAATATGATTTTTGATATGCAACTTGGGTATATTTTAATTTGTTATTGAAGTTTGTAAATGATTCATATATGATAATGCTAAATGCGCATATCACTATGATGTTTAAAATCCTTACTTGACCATTTTGTGTAGTTGCTTATGTTAGATACATTAAAGGACAATAAGCCGTGTGATATGGATTATTCTTTTAATATACATATGTATTGAAGTAATATGTTCGATAATTAACTTACGAAATATTTGTTTTGTATTGATATGTTAATTTATAAAGCATGTAAAGAAATGAATGTATGTTTTGGGTTGTAATTGGATTGATAATGCTTCGTAACCCTAGTTCGGCGACGGATACAGGTTAGGGGTGTTACAGGGGATTAAGTGGTGGGCTAAAAAACAATAGTAAACTATCACATACCTGCAAGTTTTGTAGTGGAGGCTCTTGCATGTCTCAAGGTAATGAGTTTGGGGATAGATTTAAGGATTCATGAGGTGCTGATGGAAGGGGACGCCTTGTCAGTAATAAAAAAGATGAGGTCCTTGAATGAAGATGGGTCGGTTATAAGGGCTTATATAGACGATGCAAAGAAAAAAGTAGAAGGGTTCTCAAGATGCTTGTTTAGACATGTTCCCAGGGATGCGAATAGAGTTGCACATATACTAGCAAGGGAAGGGTTGATGAGATGTAGGAGTACTTAATTGGAAGGGTGTATGCTGGACTTTGTGAGGGATGTGGTGGACAACAACCGGCGCAAACGACAGTTGGGGGAAGGAGGATGAAATGGTGGAGATGTTCTTTGATGGCACCGTAAAGAACTTTAATGGGGTTTGAAGGGGGGAAGGGTATTGAGGGCTGCAACTATCTGAGGTGGGTTACGAAGATCAATAGGTTACTTTTGAGATGGTAATGGTTGTTGAGTTTTTTGAGTTTTTGATGATTCTTGAGGGGCTTTAAGTTGGACCAGGTGAGGTGAACGATGCGGTTGTTATCTAGGAACAAAGGTTGCTGTTCAGGATTCCATTGTGCTGCTGATTGTCTATGGAAAAGGAAAGTGGGTCTGGCTTTGGAAATGATAGAATTCTAGAATGCTCTGCCGAGTGATGCCAGTCTAAATAAACGTTGGGTTGTTATTTTATTTGTTTAGTCCCATTATTTTTCTGCTTGGTTTGAATTCTTTCTAGTTGTGTGGTTTGTTTATGTTACTATTATTATTATTATTATTATTATTATTATTATTATTATTATTATTATTATTATTAAAATTCTCTTAATAAAGTGGTAATATTAATTAAATGATAATTAATATGCTTAGAGCTCTAATATTAATAAAGTAATAACTTTATTTTATATCAATAAAACTAATAAATTTAAAAAAAATTAACAAAACTTTTTTATGTCAAAACTTTTAACTAATAATTTTAAATTAAATTATAATTATAATTATAATTTTTCTATATTTTATATTCAAATTTTATTCTAGTAATAACTATTTTAAAATTAGCACAACTTTTTCAACTAATAATTCTAAATTAAATTATAATTTTTTTAAAGTTAAATTGATAATACGATGAAAAATAAAATTTGTTCTTGTCAACTCAAAATTTTCTTCAAACCCTTATTTTATATAGACTAGTTCCGAAATCACGTAAGTCACACGTGATTTTATGGGTTTATTTTTAAATTTACTAAATAATATATTTTATATATTTAAAAATACATTTGCTACTTAAATGAGAGTTTACTTAATTTATGAAAGTCTATTAATTTTGAAAATAATTGAGAGAATAAAATAATATTCTAAAAGTTATTAAAAATATTAGTAAAATTAAATAACACAATGATAAATAACATTCACAATTATGTAAATTTTAATAAAATTAGATAACTGTAAAATTATCAAATATCAAATATTAAATAATAATAACTAAACATCTCAAATATTAATAAAAACCATAAAAAAATTTGGTGACAAAAACAAAACCTTTTAAATAATATTAAAATGTTAGATTTTTTGTTTTTTGGTCTGTGTGGACTGCATTTAACAAGTTATTGTGTGTAGTAAAGTTGATTTTTCTCCCTTATGATCTCACTTTGTTTTAAAAGCTGTTATAAAGCTTCTGAAATTGTTGCAATTACTATCTAAACATGGGTAAAATATTTAAATTACCAAAAAAATTAAAAAAATTACGGAATTAGGTCAGTTTCTTGAAATTTTATGGAAAAGGGTCATTTCCACACAAAAAAGTGCGTCCACGTGGGCGCTAGCGTTTTCGATTCGAAAATAACAAAAAAATTAATTTCAATTATTCAATCGAGTTAATCGAGTTGAGGAATCAACTCGCTTTTGAGTTTCAATGCCACATCGAATAAAAGTGCACTTACGTATATACGCGCTTTGTTGATGTGGCACAAAGCTCCAAACCCATCAAAGCTTCAAATTTCATGATCATGTTTTAAAAATTTAAAGAAAATTATTTTTAAAAATTACATAAAAAAAAAAGTCAAAATTTTTACCGTATATTGCCGCGAACGATCACTCGAAAAAAAATTTCTTATAAAACCGATTACTCGATTAACTTTTATTTTTTCACACTTTAATCCTTACTCATTCTTCTCTCAAATTCCTCTCAAAATTCTCTTTAAGTCCTTCAAATTTCTAAAATAGTCCTTTAATATTTACAAAAACCCTTTTAATTTTTAATATATTTTTTATTTTTTTTAATATTTACAAAATAGTCCAATGGCCGGGGAATTAATTTGTCTAGACAACAAGCACATCTCCGTCGATCAAATGCAAATGGTAAGTTTTAATTTTAATTTTTTAATATTATTTAATATTTTTTAGGTTTATGCAATTTTAATTAATTTTTATTTTATAATTTTTTAAACAGTCTGTAGATCGGGTGTTGCAATATTATATTCGCAATATGCATGGTCCCCCATCGCCGTTGATCAAGAATTACTGCGGGAAGCGGGTTTTTGGCACGTGGCCACGATAGATCGGGGGTTCAAGTTGGAGCCGCTTTTGATCAATACGTTGATAGAGAGGTGGAGACCGAGACGCACACTTTCCATATTCCATGTGGAGTGTACCATCACTCTGGAAGATTGAAGTTGCAGTTGGGATTGCCGGTGGACGGGCCGGTAGTCACCGGGTCCACAACTTCTGGTGATTGGGGAGCCGTATGCTACGAGCTTCTAGGTGCCATTTCGGATAACATTCAAGGAGCTCGGATCGAGATAGCCTGGTTACGAGACACATTCTCGAGCCGAATGAGGGTTCGACCGAAATAGAAAGAATACGGTATACTCGGGCATACATTCTTCAGATAATTAGAGGCTATCTGATGCCAAACCTTTCTAGAAACCTCATACACTTGAGATGGCTGCTGAAACTTGTTGATTTCAGAGCAGCTGGTGAATTGAGTTGGGGGTCTGCCGTGCTATTGAGGTTATATCGGGAGATGTGCGGGGCGACGCTGCCGAGTAAAGCGAAAATCGGAGGTTGCCTATCACTACTGCAGTCATGGGCACGGTTTCGATTTCCATTTTTACGTCCTCGACTCGACCACCCATATTCATTCCCACTAATAACGAGGTAAATTTAATGTTATATTTTACAATTATTACGTAGATTTATAGTATAATTGTATGCTAAAAATTTATTTAATTAGGTGGAACCATTCGGCGAGTTATGCTAGAATACCTATATCGCTTGAAGATATACGGCTTCTATAGGAACAACTGTCGGAATCACAAGTAAGTTTCGAATTTCGTATTTGTAATTTAGTATTTCATATTTAGTGTTTAGTATTATGTATATAACTAATATTTTGGTAATGTTAATATAGTTTCAATGGACACCGTACGAGGATCTGACAATTCGGGTAGTAATTCCGGGGGAGTTCTTACAAAATCCAAACCTTTGGCACGTGAAGGTCCCATTGATCACCTATGCGACTGTGGAGATACACCAGTCAGATCGGATTCTGCGACAATTTGGATTTCGGCAACCGATTCCCGTGCCACCTCAGATGCTCGATGATGAGCACAAAGTGGACTTACGGCAGTTGTAAATGGATTGGCCAAGATTTTGGTCAGCACATATCGAGACGTGGGAGAACCGGTATGATTATTTACCTATCCGGGAATCGGTCGTCGTTCCTGAGTTAGCGTGCGTGCCGGAATACATGCCATGGTTTAGGATCCATGGTAAGCCGTATTTGTTGTCGGAAGAAGAGAGGCGACGACAACTTCGTCAACAAAGGGAACGTCAGGGCCCTTTAAATCTAAGGAGAAGGGGTGATGAGACGGGGCCATCAACATCACCCACACAGTCACTAGGCCCATCAACAGCGCCCACACAATAACCGGGCCCATCAGTTCAGCCGACGACACCGACATCACAACCTTTACCCTTTATGTCAGGTGTGTACCCTACCCCTTATATGTATCCTAACCCATATATGTTTCCTTTTCCTAATCCGACCCCAGGTTGGAATACATGGCCGGGTTTGAGTCCGTTCCCGACCACTCTGATTGGCCAGCCGATCTTGAGGCCGTCGTCGTATAAGGGATCATAGGAGGCGCCGTCGGGGAGCACTTCTTTTTACCAGTCTCCTTCGCTATACGGGATTCAGACACCCCTGCCGTGGTTTATGCAAACACCTCTGGGGTCGTTATTTTATCAAGGTGGGTCATCCTCGCAACACCCACAACCAGACCCATTGCCGGAGGAACCGGAATCCCACCTGATGTTCCACGACCCTATGGAAGCTAAAGAAGGAGGAATCCATCATGAATCACGACGCCCCATGTGGCACTTGATTCGACCAAGCATCAACATTGATTCGGATGGGCTTTTTATTTTTAAATTGTAATAACTTTTTTATTTTTAATAAAAAATTGGTTTTATTTGTATTTGTAATTTAATTTTAATATCTTCATTAAAATAGAAGTTGTTTATTTTTTTTTGTATGTAATTTAATTTGAATTTTTTAATAAAATAAAAAGTTATTTTTATTTTTTGTAATTTAGTTTTAATATATTTAATAAAATAATAGTTGTTTAATTTTTATTGTAATTTAATTTTAATATCTTTAATAAAATAGAATTTTTTAATTTTTAATTTTTAATTGTAATTTAATTTTAATATATGTAATAAAATAAGAAGTTGTTTTTATTTTTAATTTTATTGTAATTTAGTTTTAATATATTTAATAAATAAGAAGTTTTTTATTTTTATTTTTTGTAATTTAGTTTTAATATATTTAATAAATAAAAGTTTTCTTTATTTTTTATTTTTTGTAATTTAGTTTTAATATATTTAATAAATAAGAAGTTTTCTTTATTTTTATTTTTTGTAATTTAGTTTTAATATATTTAATAAATAAGAAGTTTTCTTTATTTTTTATTTTTTGTAATTTAGTTTTAATATATTTAATAAAATAAGAAATTTTTTATATTTTATTTTTTTGTAATTTAGTTTTATTATATTTAATAAATAAATTTTTTATATTTTATTTTTGTAATTTAGTTATAATATATTTAATAAAATAATAGTTGCTTATATGTTTTTGTAATTTAATTTTAATATCTTTTATAAAATAGAATTTGTTTAATTTTTTTTGGAAATTTAATTTTAAAAATAAAAGTTCAATATTTGTGGAAAGGAAAAAGCACGCTCTGGGGACTCGCTTTGTGCCACATCAGCAAAGTGTGTCCACGTAAGCGCGCTTTTGCTGATGTGGCATAAAGCGCGTCCCTAGGGGCACACTTTTTGCCATTTCCCCACAAAACGCGCTGACGTGGACGCATTTTGTGGGAAAATAACCATTTTCCGTAAATATTCAAGAAATTGGCCCAATTCTGTAAATTTTATTTTTTTGGTATATTTGAGTATTATACCCGTCTAAACATACCATCATCAATTTGCTGATGGACTCCCACTCATCTTGGGCTCACTTATCGTAACTAATTTTGAGCCTACAAGGATGCAGCTTGTTAGGCTAAATCTGCCAAGGCCCAATAAAGCAACCCAGTAGCTTCATCGAACTCCAGCAACTGTACATAGAATGCAGCTAATGTCAACAACGTGCGCCATTGCCATCTAACCGACGGTAGATAAGCTTGACTTTCCCAGAAGTTTCATAAATAGGCCAAGTTGCTATAAGGTCATAGTCATAATTTTCAGCTATCGAAATATCTGACTTCTGGGTCTCTCATTCTCAACGTCGCCTCTCCCCCCTGACTCATACACACAGTCATTCACAAAGCTGGCTTGGACCCCTCCCGATGAACTGTTGCTCCCTAAAATCACATTCAAAACGACAACAGATACACAATACAGTTGTATAGTAGACCATCATCTCAAACATCTCATTTATTGTTTCCTTCATCTTACACGGTACATGCCGCACCCCCTTGGATCCCTCTTTTTTTTTTTTTTTGAGGTACGTCCGTAAGTCCTTTGGCTGTCCGGATTCACGGTATTAAGTTGTAAAATGGGGGCATTCTCCTTTCCATTTATTTTTACGATTGTGCTTTCGAAATTAAAAAAAAAGAAATTGATGCTTTCATTTTACTTTGTTGTTATATGTGTGGTCTCCATTAATTGTCTCATCCAAAATTCCTGATCTGTCCAGCTGGTTACGCCCTAAATAAATTTCATACTTGCAATGTCGAATTCGTGTCATACGCTGCAATCCTGGCTCAGTCAAATATGATTTTGTGGTGGCTTAGGCCTTAACTTCGATCACCACTGCAATAACGGGGTCACCCTCTATAATATGATTGCAAACGAAAGGTGCATGTAGCATTAATTACGTAAACAACTCATAAATCGGAGAGGTGATTATGAATTGAGTTGGATCAAGTTCGGTCCAAATTTATGAATAGTATCAATATTATTAATATTTGTTTAAGTTCAATCTTGTTTAAAATATAAGTAATATATTTGTAAATAATTAATCTAAATTTGTTTATGTCTGTTAGTAAAACAAGAAAAGGATTGAATTGACTAATCATTCAACCGATGGTATAAAATTGGATATAAATCAAATCACTATTTATTGGTAAAAACTGAAAACTAGGACAAAAAATCGCAATTCAATTTGCTCAATTGATTTATGATTTCTTTATATATTTATTTAATTATTGTTGAACCAAAAACTTCTGATTTAATTAATTCAACCATTGATCTAATTTTTACAACATTAAAATACATCCATATTATTTTTAAAATAATTTTTTATTTAATATTTAATAAATGTATATATTTCATTCTCATTATATATATTTCTCTCTTATTAAATTTCTAAATATATTATTTTTATATTTACATTATTATAATATAATATAATTAAATTTTATAAGATATAAATTACATAACATAAAAATTTATTATAAACTTAAAAATCGATCAAGTAATTTAAATTTAAGCTTTAAACATGAAAACCGAGTATAATTCATATAATAAAAATTAATTTTCAAACCTAATAACTTTGATGTCTCGAAAACTTCAACTTGCATAAATAACCCACCTTAAATAAGTCTACATCAACTAAGTAATTAATATGCATACAATAAATGTGATTAGGGAGTTCATAGAAAGGGTACAAAGCAATTGGCCAAAACGTACGTAGCCGTAACAAAGCATTAAGAAGAACAGGAATTAATTTGATAGAAGTTAATGAAGACCGACCCTGGCTCTCTTTCTGCACCTTAGAACATGGGGTACCCTACATTTATAAGTGAGACAAGTGGTCCTACTTTCATTTATTGTCCTAATTTATTTCTAATTATGACTATATAGGTCCATCCTGCCAAAAACTCCATGCACACAAAAGAGCTCTTCAAGCAGAGAAAATTAAAATATGTGCTTTCCATAATCAAATTAAATCAACGAGTCACATGTGCCATTGGACTTATAGTTGAAACAATCATGGGTATTTTTAAATTTGATTTAATTTTCAGAAATCATTAGTAATATTATCAAATTAGCACAATTTTACATTGATATATCGTATACATAAATTATTATATTAATCCAGATTAAAATAAATGTATGTATTTACTTCTTTAAATGTGATAATTAAATCAAAATCAAAATTCTATATATACATACAAGCCACAATTCAAGCTCCAAATATATAATTATACAAAATCAAAATTCATGTATCAAATTGTACATTAGAACAAAATTTATGTATAGATTTGATTTCATAACTTCCATCAAGAAGTCTCTGGGGTGTTTCATACAACGTACAACCCCTTATCAGCTGGATCTTCCGAGTAAAAACTTGTTTAACTTGAGAAGAAAACACATACGGCTCATTCATCGCGTTGTTCTCCTGTGAATTAATCGAGAGAAATTTACCATTGTAAAACCATATTGATCGTTTTTAATTCATGAAACAGTATTCACATCATCACCTCGAAATAGGACAACTTTGCATTTACCGTAATAATCCAACTCAATGATGTCGCAATAAGTCCAAATATTCCAAATTCCTCGACCGGACATCGTCTCCTAGCACTAGATAACTTGTAATCAAGAATTAACAACAATTCGCAATTTTGAGTTCTCCTCAATCTCTCGCGATACCTTGTATGAAATCAGAGTTGATGAGGAAGCCACTATATCTTTTAACTATTCGCTTTGGACCTTGTGAAAGCCATTTAACGTCATTATTTACTTCATTCCAGCTCCAAACCTATTCAGAAAAGTAAATCGAGTAATTATGAATATTATTAGTATTGTTACTTGTCAATGAAAATTTAAATTGCATACCATTTGGCTTAACCATTCATGGAATGATTCAAACAACTTATTAATTTCGTCGATTTAATCTTCGAGATCGTGACGAGCTCTCAATATTTGTTTGTACCGACTACTAAAAAAAGGTTTGACTTTGTTGAAGACAAACAAATCATAATTGATGAGTATTTATAAAATTGTAGAACATACTCAGAAATTGAGCCATTGAATCGTGATGAAAAGAACGATCGATGTGCTTGGACCCACGATCTATCGCCTAATTTAATTTCGACTCGCCGATCTGGTTCCGAAACTTTGAAATAAATAAGTTTCACCAAATTATGATCTGAGCCCAAAGATTTCTACTTGGTCTGTTTCATTCTCGCTTCAACATCTTCCAAATACCTCGAATGAGAAAGTCATACATTCCTCCGCCAAGTATCCTGGCAATTGATCCTTCCGGATAACGCTTATTACAGAAGATGACTTCAATTTGGAAAGGAACCTAAACACGATATACAACATTATCAAAAGTTGGAAATAAAGGCATTTAGCTGAATGAAGGAATATTTTGCAAATAAAGTAAGACCTTTCAACGGATACATCCATCGATAAAACGGTCCACCAAGAATTGCTTCACGGGAGATGAATTAACAAGTGCACCATGATATATCTTCTCCATTGCATAAAGTTAACGCGGCTCGATCTTGCGTCTCTCAAGTTCTTCAACATTCAAAACTTTACCACAAATGACTTTCATTATATTTGATACCAATTACAGAGCCGCCACCTTTTTCGACATACAACACCGCAAAGCAATCCAAGCGAAGTCTTGCATCAATATGTGATAGTCATGCGATTTTAAGCCATATAATCTTCGATCCTTAAGACTCACACATCGCGATATATTTGATGCATACGCATCCGGACCTTTATATCCTTCAACACCGCATTAGCAAGCATTTACCCTAAAAAATAACCAAAGATGGTATAAAAATCTACAAAGTTGAATTGGACTAAAATTGGGGAGTTTTGATACTATATTAGTTTAAATAATTGAAAACATTAAATTTTTGTAAGAAAAAATCCAATTATTTATGATTTCTCCCATTCTCTCCAATTTTCTTATAAGGTGGTTTATACTTTATACCAGTAGGGTATGGCAGGCAACTGGTAGGATATATGCCACCCAATTAATGCCTACGAAATTAGCTCCCTAACATTTATTTATTTATTTATCTGCCAAGTTAAAACAATAGAAGAAATCTTGTGGTTGCAATTTACATATAAGGGTACTGGATATGGCGTAATATTGTAACTAAAACAAGAAAGTTTTGCATTTCTGCCTACAGTAGGGAATAAAAGAAGAACTTGTGGGATTTCATTGTAATATGAAATGGCATAACCTGTAAACTGAGAAATATTGAATTGCTGTGAAACCCTGAAAGCTCCTTTCATTGTCAAAATATCCAGGGATAATGTTTGCAGATGAGACAAAAACCATATAATTCAAGGCTTCTGAATGAAATGATTTGAATCGATAAAGGCTATCAAAAGCCTGCAAGAAAACATATACAACTATAGCAAGCACGTACATGCATGTGAATCGCTGCTGTTTCATCTGTAAATGGGATTCTCAGAAGAAGCTCAAAAATTAAGAAAAAGGGGGGAGGGGTGCCCGAGTGGTGTGATAAGCCATCAGTACACCTAATATTCACACTTCTGCAAAATATAAACCAATCAGTAACCAAAAGGGGGGAAGAATTGGCCTTGGGACTTTTAACCATGTCGTCCCCCCTGCATGCGTATGTTTGTTCATTAGTTCACAATGTTTCCTTTCATTAAAATTTATAGTTAGCAAGGCATCGCTTCCCCTTGTTCGGTCATGGGGTGTTCCATTATCTTCAAAGCTATTAGTATGAATGATCTCTTCACTTAAACTAAAGGCACACGTGTTTTATTTGGACAGGGTTAACTTCCCATTGAAACTTTTAAGCTTGAAAAAAAGCGTCCCAAACCACTTAACAAATAGCAAGAAATTAATTATTTTTTTTACTGCAGATGTCCATTTTTTTCTCCCAAGGCAGAGGATATGAATCCAGGAAAGCGTTGAAAAGTAAGTGGAAGAATAGAAATATAGGGAATTGAAGGGGCCGGCCTACCTCTCTCACAAGTACTAAATTACACTAGTATTTTGGTTGAAGTCAGGATATTATTTTGCAATTTCAATTATGTTTATCTTCCATATATATCATAATTATTTATAATAATATTTAAAAAAAATTAATGCGTCTTACATTATCTAGAGAGTATAATATTGTTTATCATTATACTTATCTGTGATTATAATATTATTTTCTAAATCAACAAATACATGAATAAGCGCGTTTCTTAAATCCGAGAGAGAGAGAGAGAGGGACCATGATGTCCATAGGGAGGGCAACAAGGGGGGTGTAATCCCAATGGGGTTTCCTCCAGGCATGTCCTATAAGCTCTCAAAGACCCCCCCAAAAAAAACACCCATGGTTATGTTCTTGTCCCTACAACCCCCACATGCCTTTGTTTCTCTCTTTACACACCCATTAGCTAGCCCCAACCATATATACCCCTCTTTGCTCTCCTTTCTTCTCTAAACCTTTCTCTCTTAGCTCTTTTCTCTCCTTTTACCCCTAGCCCACAATATTTTAGTGTTCCTCTCTTTACAGTTTAGTAAGAAAAGAAAATGGCAATCAGGAAATCAAACAAACTGCCACAAACAGCAGTGATCAAGCAAATCCTGAAGAGATGCTCCAGCTTGGGAAAGAAACAAAGCTACGACGAACAAGGCCTCCCTTTGGATGTCCCCAAAGGTCATTTCGTTGTGTATGTTGGTGAAAACAGAACCAGACACATCGTTCCCATCTCTTTCTTGACCCGACCCGAGTTTCAGTCCTTGCTTCATCAAGCTGAAGAAGAGTTTGGTTTCAATCACGACAATGGCCTCACAATTCCTTGCCAAGAACATGTTTTCCAGTCTCTAACTTCCATGCTCAGATGAACAAGAAAAGCTACCATTGTTGAACAAGATAAGGCCCGGTTAATAGTTTTTTTCTGGAGAAGATGATTATGAGCAAGCTGCTTTGATTGCTTCTCTGATTAGATCTTTCTCCCTTTTTTTTTCCCCTCTCTGACCTGAAAAAACCCATGAATATATTATTATTTAGTTTATATCTGGGTTTTAGATTTGTATAGCTGATAAAGACAAAGTATGAAAATTTTCCCCACTGAGGTGTTTGGGTTGTAAATCAACAAATAGCAATGTAACCCAGTGAGAGAGAACTAATGTGAAGGATTTTGGGGTTGCCTGTTGGCTCTCCATTTTTTTTTATTTACCTTTTTTTCTCTCTGGCATTATATTATATATGTGTTTTGCAATGCACGCCTCGCCTCGGCCGGCACTAGGTCGCAGGTTAGGCACAAGCTCACCCGTTTTTCTGCCTTTTTTGTCTCATTGTCTCTTACCTTTCAGTTTATTTTTCTGGTTAACTCAACAGTTAATGCCGTTAAAAACGTTATCTACCAGACAACTCATTGGAATGTTTTGCTGGAGATGAACCCGAACTCATCAAATAATTCTTTTCTGTATTAAAAAATAATAATAAAAGAAAATTGAGGAAAGAAAGATGAAAATATGCGGAAATATACGAATACGCATATAATATAAGCTGAAGAAATTATGGGCTATTTTATCAAATTAACTTAAAAAAATTCAATATTTATAAAAATAACTCAGGCTTAAAAATAATTATCAAAATGACCTGAAATAAACAGTAAATAGGAGTTTTGAAATGTCAATGGGCGGCACTCTCTTGTATTTTAAACTCATGATTGTCTGATTATTATCTCAGACTTTAAAAAATTGATTTTTTTGGTTTCGGCATGTCAATGGCCGGCACTAGGATATTTTTTTTAAATCGTATCAAACTGACATACAAAAATTTTAAAAAAAAGAAAAAAACCAAAAAAAAATTTTTTTTTGGGTGCTAGCCTGTCAATGGCTGGCACCCCTGTACTGCAGAAAAAATTTTTTGGGTGTTTGGCACACAATGGTCGGCACCAAGATACTGAGAAAAAATTTTTTTTTGTCTGGCTGTCAATGGCCGAACCCATGTACCAAAAAAAAAATTATTTTTTAGGGTGTTTGGCCTTTCAATGGTCGACAATCACTGTACTAGAGAAAAAATATTTTTTTGTCTTTGGCTTTCACAATGGCGAGCATCCTCGCATAGTAAATTTTTTTTTGTTGCCACCACAACAATCGGCACTCTGCACTGTAAAAAATTTTTTTTGGTGTTGTTACTCATTAATGGCCGACACCACTATACTAAAAAAAAATTTTTTTTTGGTGCTGGCCTGTTAATGGTTGGCATCCCTGTACTAGAAAAAAAAATTTTTTGGGTGCCGACACCAGTGTATCAGAAAAAAAAAATTTTTTTTGGGTGGTGACCTGTCAATGGCCGGCACCCCTGTACCAGAAAAAAATTTTTGGGTGTTGGCCTGTCAATGGCCGCACCAAATTTATCTTTTATATATAGGTATTTTATCTTACAAGTCGTTTGGTTTAATGTTTTTCTTTTCCTTTGTTCAGAAGAAAGCAAAACTTTTTTAAAATGAGTTCCCAAATATTGTTTGTTTATGTTCATTTCGATGGAGAATTGATAAATATAACTGAAGAAGGCTGTGTATTTTAAAGTCGAAAAAAATAGGAATGAGATTCAACAAGCGGATTTAAAACGAAAAATCAGTTCAAAGATAGCAACCCGTTGCGGAAAGTAAATGTTGAGATTATTTTACAAATTTCTAGTTTCAACTGATCCGCTAAAGTTCTCAAAATGGAGCTTGAAGATGATGATGATTTATGGACAATGATGGCAATTTATTGTCCAGCTGAGATAGAAAATCCTAGCCCGATTCAGTTGTTCGCGGAGATAGCTGAACCAGATCCCATTCAAGTGGTAACTCTAGTAAGCCAGTGCTCCGGAATTGATTTTGATCTTAATGTCTCTTGGATAGATCAGTCGGGTTTTGGAAGGTCAACGCCAACTCTCGAAAATCTAAACACCGGTGGTTGTTCGTATAACATCCCAAACTCGTGTCCTCGTCTAGAGATCCATCTAGAGGTGTTGGCCACCATCGAAGATAGTGATGAAGGGTCCGATAACGATGATCAGTCCCACCGTGATCATAACGATGATTTCGGTGACCCCGATTTAGATGACATCCCTGAAGACATAGACGAGGAAGGACCAGTGGAGGGTGAAAATGCGAACCCCTATTCGGCCGGAAACACGTGCTCTAGTATAGTTATAAGAAATAATCCAGGGTTCTTCATGACTGACGTGGATCCTGATGCGGCTCTTACACGCGAGTTCCCAAAATATGCAAATATTGTGCCGGCTCACCTAGTTGACAATGAATTCAACGAAGATGAGTTATTTGTAGGACAACAATTTGATAACAAAAAAGATTGTTTACATGCTATAAAACAACTTAGCTTGAAGTTAGGTGTGGATTATAAAGTAACGAAGTCGACGCAGTCTCTGTACGTAGGAGAATGTTAGAAATCATAGAGTAGTTGTAAATGGCGTGTCTTTGTAACATCCTGAAGGTGGGCCTGTGCATTTATATGTGGTGTTTGTTTCATATGTTTATAACAGAGGCCCAAATTAAATATTCTGTTAAAGCTTACTTGGGTTAAAATAAAGCTTTAAGTAGTTTAATGAGCATTTTGGGCTTGTGGCCCAGAAGGAAACAATGCCATAAGGAAGGAGAGGAGTTGGCGTCAAAAGGCAAGGGGAAGAGGCCCAATTTGTGGCCACCCGAAGCTTAAGTTTTGGGGCCAAATTTTGGCACTAAGAAGGGAAGGGGTTGGACAGCAATTAGGCTTCTTTTTAGGAGTTTTTTTTTCTTTTATTTAAGTGATAAAAGATGATAATTAAAGAGGAAAAAGTTGGCTTTAGTGTGGGCTCTCCTAAAGGTAAGATAAGGATTGAGTTATCATGAGATTTAAAGATTATCAAAAGAAGAGGGAGAGTTGGCCGGAACTCAACTACAGGAGGGGAAAATCGATTTAGTATAGGCTAGCCAAAATTCTGCTAACCATTCTCTCCATCTTTTCTTTTTTTTGCCGAAATCTACACTCCATTCTCTCTAAGTTTTCTTTCTTTTCTTTTTCCTGAAAACACATCATAGCAGAAACTCCTTAAGTGTCTCTCCTCTCCTCAAAACCCTTCCGAAAGTCGAATGCTCTTAGTGCACATCTTCTTCTTCCATAGCCAATCATTAGGTGAGATCTCTGCTTCAGAAGGTGCACCGTAGTTTAATACTCCTTGTAATCCGGTGAGTTTCGGGATTTTATTCTATTCGATTTCACTCTTTCTTTTCCTAAGATCTAACTCGAATCATGTATACTAATGACTATAGATTTTCCTCGTTGTCCATAAAAGTCGAATCCTTTCTTGCGAGATCCATAGTGCCGAATTGTAAAAAGCAGAAGATAGGTGGCCAAGGGTAGGTTCGGCCGAATGGCTACTTTTTTGTTCTTTTGTTTTCGCCAAATGGCATAAAGTGTTAGATGGCCTTCGATCATTGGTTTGGTTAATTACTTTTGGTGATGGTCGAATGTAGGAAGGGAGGTGACGAGTTCTCAACGATAATCGGGATTCAATTAATTAGGTAAGAATTCGATTTAAGAGTTATAGTTGTTAAGTAATTAGATCTCATCGTTTAAATGATTCAGTGATTAAGGATGGACTCGAATAATAGTTAGGCAGAAAAGGTTAGATCTGTACAACCAACACCCAAATACAAGAAGCGATCTGTTTTGTGAGTGCGAGATTGGCCATCGGGGTGTGGCCGACATTGAAGTCGATCGAGGATCGATAGTGGTGGTCTCGAGTGATAGTAGCGTAGACGAGAGAAGTATTAGTACGAAAATCAGATGTGTAATACTTTCCCACCGGCTAGATCTGATTAATTATATATATGTTCATAAGTTGTATATGTTAAAAGTCAAATCTCAGATTTAAACAGCGGACCCTCAGGTTAGTAAATAATCTGATTATATGTTATAAGTAAATTGTTGTACATGTTTTTAAATTATTGTACATGTTTGCATGGGTTAGGTGATGAAAGGAGGAAGTATATGTATATGTATATGTGTAGCGATTTTTACCGTGATTTATTGTAGCGGCTAATGCCGTGATCTGTTATAAGGGCTTGGCCAATATATGTTGATGAGCAAGATGACTGCCATCTTGGCGATGTAGCGGTGTGGGTTGATTGTAGAAATCCCCAATGGTGTGTTGGTTGGTACGGGGCGTTTAGCGGATGGAAACCTAGGCAATTGGGTTGGGCTTTGCATATTACTTGTTATCCATGTAAATGAAATTGTTGTTATGTTCTATGAGGCCCAAATCTAGTGGTGCATGAGGGTTGCACACTGAGTCTCGCGACTCACCCAAATTAATCTAACCTTTCAGGTGACAATTAGTGCAATGGATTGGGTCGGAGTGGAGCGCAAGGTGGCCATGCAAAAGCACATGTGGATCCAGCTATAAAGTTCCACTTAATGGTTTTTTCAAAGTATTTTATGTTATGGATTCGAACTACGTTGTAATAAGGCCATGGGCCATTAGTTTACATTTTAGTCTTATTATGGGCCTTTATTATTTATTCTCATTTTAATTTCTTTCAAAGACATGTAATTCAGTTTTGGGCTTTTGATTATTAAGGCACATTTTATATAAACTATATTTGGGCTTTCTGTCAACACGATTGGTTTTACAAAAATTTTTCTTAGTGACATACCAAATCCGGTTGTAGTGTTTGGGTTGGGTGGATCCATAGAACATTTGATGAGGGACTGTCCTCAGATGGATGTGGGCGATAATCGGTCGAGGTTCTGATCAGGCTAGAAAAGGTGATCAGTCTGTACCAAGGGGTAAATGTGCAGCTAGAGGAAGAAATGGACCCGGTCGGGGTCATGGAGCATCCAAGAGGTATAGGTAATACGGATGTAAGGCAGTCGGGTTTAGTTTATGCGGCTCGTCGAAGGGAGGACAGTGACGCACCGAATATTATAACCGGTACATTTCTTATCACTGATGACCCTTTTCTTGCTTTAATTGATATCGGGTCAACATAATCTTACGTTATATGTTCAGTATCTGAGACTCTAAGTATAGATTATGAGATAACCACTAGGAAGATGACCGTGATTAGTCCTCTAGGACAATCCAGGGTAGTGGACAAGTCGCTTAGGAAGTACCTTTAGAGACTCAAGGGTAGTGTTCTGCAGACTTGATGGAATTGCCATTTGGAGAGTTTGACCTCATCTTGGGAATGGATTGGTTAACTAAGCATCGTGCCAAGTTGGACTGTGAGAACAAGTGTATGGTGTTGGGTTCCCCAGAAGGCGGGGAGGTGGTTGTGTTAGGAGAAAGGAGGTATTACTTGTCCAACGTGATATCCTTCTTAAAAGCTATTAAGATGATTCAGAAAGGATGTAGTGCATTTCTAGCTTTTGTTAGTGCATTGGATACTAAGGAGGTGACTGTTAATGAGGTCCGAACAGTCAAGGATTTCGCGAATGTCTTTTCGGAGGAATTACCAGGATTACCACCGGATCGCGAGGTGGAATCTAGAATAGACCTACTTCCGCGTACAGCTCCAGTATCTATTGCTCCTTATAGGATGGCGCCGAAGGAGTTAGTGGAGCTCAAGGCTCAGATTCAAGAACTATTGGATCGTGGGTTATTCGACCGAGTGTGTCTCCATGGGGAGTGCCGGTCCTGTTCGTGAAAAAGAAGGATGGATCCATGCGTATGTGCGTGGACTATCGTCAATTGAACAAGTTGACGATAAAAAATAAGTACCCATCACCAAGGATCGACGATCTGTTCGATTAGCTTAAAAGAGCTTCGGTCTTTTCTAAGATTGACCTACGGTCCAGATATCATCAATTAAGGGTTAAAGAAGGAGACATTCATAAGACGGCGTTTCAGACTCGGTACGGGCATTATGAGTTCTTGGTGATGCCGTTCGGGTTGACGAACATACCAACGGCCTTTATGGATATGATGAACCGGGTGTTTCAGCCCTATCTTAATCAATTTGTCGTGGTGTTTATCGATGATATTCTGGATTACTCTAGGTCGGAGGAGGAACATGACGAACATCTTCGCGTGGTATTGCAAACTCTGAGGGAGAAGCAGTTGTTTGCAAAGTCCAGTAAGTGTGAGTTCTGGCTGAAGGAAATGACTTTCTTAGGACATAAGGTTTCGACCGAGAGAATCATGGTGGACCCTCGAAAGATAGAGGTCAGATTGATTGGAAGCCACCAAAGTCCTGTGGCGGAGGTTCTGAGTTTTTAGGTTTGGGAGGGTATTACCAAGGTTCGTTGAAGGGTTTTCTAATAGCGGCTCTTCTAACTAAGTTGTTGAGGAAGAGAGTATTGTTTGTATGGACCGACAAATAGCAAGGGAGCTTTGAGAAGTTGAAGAGAATCTTGACAAGCTCCAGTGTTAATTCAAATTTGAGGTAAGAAAGGAATTTACTGCTCATCGTGATGCATCGCATACAGTGTTTAGGGTGTGTGCTAATGCAAGAAGGAAAGGTGGTGGCGTATGCGCCTCGGCAGCTTGAGACCGCATGAGTTGAACTACCCCACGATGACTTGGAGTTGACAAATGTAGTGTTTGCCTTAAAGATTTGGAGGCACTACTTATATGGGGAGAAGTCGATAATTTACACCGACCATAAGAGTCTAAAGTACCTCCTTACCCAGAAGGAGCTAAATTTAAGACAACGTAGGTGGATCGAGCTCCTGAAGGATTATGATTGTTCGGTCAAATATCACCCTGGAAAGGCGAATGTGGTAGCAGATGCTTTAAGCCGTAAAGTAGTATCGGAGTTAAGAGCCATGTTTGCTCATTTGAGTTTATTCAACGATGGGAGTTTGTTGGCTGAGTTGCAAGTAAAGCCAACATGGGTAAGTCGTTAAGGATAAGCGGCTAGAGATAAATACTTGAGTGCTCGATCGCTATGCGAGTAAGGGATGGTGGAATGGAGAACTATAGTCCGAACAATAATAGGAGTTCGTGTTATCGTGGGAAGATTTACATACCTAAGGATGATGAGCTAAGACAGAGGATTCTTCGGGAATTGCATAGTAGCCCCTATGCTATGCATCCTAGAGGAGTCAAGATGTACCGTGATTTGCGAGAGCAATTTTGGTGGCCAGGTCTGAAGAAAGAGGTAACAGAAGTCGTAGGAAAATGTTTGGCGTGTCAGCAGGTCAAAGCTGAACACCAAATGCCATCGGGATTGTTGTAGCCGGTGAAGATTTCCCAATGGAAATGGGAGATAATCACGATGGATTTTGTTAGTGGGTTACCTCTTACACCCACTAAGAAAGATTCAATTTGGGTGATTGTAGATCAGCTGACGAAGTCTGCTCACTTCATACCGGTTTGAGTGGACTTTTCTTTACAAAAGCTAGCTAAATTGTATGTGGCTGAGGTTGTAAGATTGTATGGTGTGTCGGTGTCGATCATATCATATAGGGACCCTAGGTTCACGTCACGATTTTGGAAGGCTCTTCATCAAGCAATGGGAACAAGGTTAGACTTTAGTACCGCTTTTCACCCGCAGACTGATGGTCACCCAAGAGGGTCATTCAAATCTTGAAAAATATGCTAAGGGGTTGCATCATCGACTTTAGGGCCAGTTGGGAAGAGTATTTGCCCTTGGCAAAATTTGCATACAATAATAGTTATCAAGCTAGCATTCAGATGGTGCCTTATGAAGCGTTATATGGAAGGAGATGTCGTACTCCAACTTGTTGGACGGAGTTGAGGGAACGTAAGGTGTTAGGTCCAGAATTAATTTCGGAAACAGAGGAGAAAGTGAAGTTGATACGGGCTCAGCTAAAGGAAGTGTCTAATCGATAGAAATCTTATGCGGATTTAAAGCGAAAGAGGTGGAATTTGCGGTAGGAGATCAAGTCTTTTTAAAGGTATCCCGTGGAAGAAGGTAATGAGGTTTGGACGAAAGGGTAAGTTAAGTCCACGGTTTATTGGGCCTTATCGGGTACTAGAACGTGTGGGCCCAGTGGCTTATCGGTTGAAGTTGCCTTCGGAGTTGGAGCAGATATATGATGTGTTCCATGTCTCGATGCTGAGACATTATTGATCTGACCCATGGCACGTAGTGCCGGTAGAAGAGATAAAAGTAAGACCGAATTTGTCTTTTGAAGAGGAACCGGTGTAAATTCGGATCGAGATGTAAAAGTGTTGAGAAGGAAATGTCTTAGCTGGTTAAAGTCTTATGGCAAAATCATGGTGCGTAAGAAGCAACGTGGGAGCCAGAGGATGTTATACGCCAACAAGATCCCCATCTTTTCGACTGTAAATTTTGAGGCCGAAATTTATTTTAAGGGGGTATAACTGTAACATCGTGAAAGTGGGCATGTGCATTTATATGTGGTGTTTGTTTCATGTGTTTATAACAGATGCCCAAATTAAATATTTTGTTAAAGCTTACTTGGGTTAAAATAAAGCTTTAAGTAGTTTAATGAGCATTTTTGGCTTGTGGCCCAGAAGGAAACAATGCCATAATGAAGGAGAGGAGTTGGCATAAAAAGGCAAGAGGAAGAGGCCCAATTTGTGGCCACCCGAAGCCCAAGTTTTGGGGCCAAATTTTGGCACTAAGAAGGGAAGGGGTTGGACGACAATTAGGCTTCTTTTTAGGAGTTTTTTTTTGCTTTTATTTAAGTGATAAAAGATGATAATTAAAGAGGGAAGAGTTGGCTTTAGTGTGGGCTCTCCTAAAGGTAAGATAAGGATTGAGTTATCATGAGATTTAAAGATTATCAAAAGAAGAGGGAGAGTTGGCCGAAACTCAACTACAGGAGGGGGAAAATCGGTTTAGTATAGGCTAGCCAAAATTTTGTTAACCATTCTCTCCATCTTTTCTTTCTTTTTGTCGAAATCTACACTCCATTCTCTCTAAGTTTTCTTTCTTTTCTTTTTCCTAAAACACATCATAGTCGATGTCGAAACCATTTTTTTGTTTGGAAAACGGGCGGACTTTAAAATGAAAACGGGTCGCCACCAATCATTTTTGAAGTGTGATTGGGTCACTTTAGAAAACATTTTGGTCTCACAATTTTAAGAAAATGGGCTCGGAGTCGATTCGCATTTAGGAAGGATTAGCACCTCATAACGCCCAAAATTGGTACCGTGTTGATTGATTAATGTCCTTAATATCAAAAATTAGAAAATATTTTAAAATATGAATCTTTAAAATGTTTGGATAACTCGCATTGATATCGAAACTCTCTTGTTCGAAAAGATGAAATACCACATCCAAGACAATAGGACACGATGTTTCAAACCCTCAATACCAAGATCGCTCCATGATTTTCAAAATCCATGCATCCGATTTAAAAAGGGTATTCCGCTATTTGGTCAAACTAAAAGTCAAAACCCAAAGACGATTGGGCACGATCCCTCGAATTTCCAAACATGAAATATTGCCTTATTTAAGAAAACACGATAAAGAATCTTTGAAGGATATTTAGTTGTTGGGACGAATAGAAAATCGAGACCCCGCACGATTGGGCACGAATCTCTTGAACTTCCAAACACGAAACATTGCCTTATTTTCAAAAACATGATCAAAATCTTTAAAGAATATTTAGTGATCCGCATTTAACGAAAAATCAAGCCCAAAGATGATTGGGCACAATTTCTCGAACTTCCTAACACGAAATATTACCTTTGTGAAACCCCTTTTATGAATTTTAAAAAAAGCAAAAATAAAAATATCAATAAGAAAATAATAGTAATAATATTAGAATTAATAGTGGTAATAATAAAAAATAATGGTAGTAGTAAAATAAATGTAATTATAATAAGTATAATTGTAGTAATAATATATATGTAATAATAGTGATAAAAATAATAGTAATGAAAAATAGGAATAATAAATAGTAATATAAAAAACGATTTTATAATAATACTAAATGTAAAATAGTGACAATAATAAAATGATGCTAATAATGCTAACTAACCTAGTAATAGTAATAAAGTAAAAGGAAAAAAATATTAAAAACAATAATGGTAATGGCCACATTAAAACAAGAAGTACAATAATATATATTTAGAGATAATTGATTTGAAAGTAAAGTAGAATAGGGACTAAATTGAATTTAAAACAAGCATCCTGGGCAAAATTAGAAATAAAATTAAAAGATGGACCAATTAGAACTTGTGTGTAACAAGGAGGGCTAAAGGGAAAATATCCCCACCCTCCAAAACGAAGTCAACTGCAACACAGAGATACTACTGGTGGTTGAAACTAAAAAGTTTTTTTTCGACGATCTCAAAATGGGTACGCTTCTACCTCTTTTTCCGTATTTTCGCTTATTCTTAAAAACAAGTGTAAAAAATGAATAAAAGAACAAAATAAAAGAACACCTTGAATATTTTGAATCAGTCTCAAAATTCTTTTCTTTTCGTGTACTTGATTTCTCGTGTATTCGTAACTATCCAAAAATAGAAGAAAAAAAACAAAAACCTCATTTACAATGGTTTTGAATGGCTTTTATAGCCAAATTCTACAACTTATGCATGCAAGTGGGGTGATAGAGTTAGTGGGATGGTGGAGTTAGTGGAATGGTGGAGTTAGTGGTCGGTTTAGTGGGGTGGTGGAGTTAGTGGTCGGTTTAGTGGTCTAGTTGGGTTAGGGTTACTTGGGCTTGGTTAATTGGGTTTGGTTTGATTTTTTTGGTTTGTTGTTTGGGCTTTGGTTGGGGTAAAATTGAGTCATACAATTGCCCTCTTTGCTTGTCGTCAGTAACTGAACAAAGCAAAGATTCTAAAGGAGCCAATTTTGCCCCGTTTTGCTGAGTCTTGATTTCTTGGCACTTCTTCTCTTCAGGTAGCCTTGCTTGACCCATTGCATCTTTAGGGGTATAGAAATTTTGTTCCGATCTATTCCACTCCTGCTCAGTGGAGATAAAATCTGCTATTCTTTAGCCCGTTACCCTACTGCTTAGGGAATTAGAGCTCATCGTATCCAATCTGCTCCACAACTGCTCAGTAGAGATAAGATCTGCTATCTTTAGTCTGTTACCCTACTGCTTAGGGAATTAAGGCTAGTGGCTTAAATTTGCTCCATCGTCGATACATGGAGATAAGATTCGCCATTTTTTTATCTGCCCCACACCTGCTCAGTGGGGATAAGATCTGCACTCTTCAGTCTACTCCATTGCCGATACATGGAGATAAGACTTGTTGTATTCGATCTGCTCCACTCCTACTCAGTGAAGATAAGATCTGTAATTTTTAGCCTGGTACCCTACTGATTAGGGAATTAAGGTTTACTATCTTTGATCTGCTCTACTCTTGCTCAGTAGAGATAAGATCTGCTATCTTTAGTCTGCTCCATTGCCGATACATGGAGATAAGACTTGCTACTTTTGATCTGCTCCACTCCTGCTCAGTGGGATAAGATCTGCTTCTTTAGCATGTTACCCTATTGCTTAGGGAATTAAGGCTTATCGTCTTCGGTCTGTTCCACTCCTGCTCAGTGGGATAAGATATGTAACCTTCACTGTTACCTCACCGCTAGGAATTAATGCTCATCGCCTTGATCCGCTCCACTTTCGCCGGGATAAGATCTCGCTTTAGCTTGTTACCCTACCGCTTGGGAATTAAGGCTCATCGTCTTGATGTATTCCACTTCGCCGGTGGGATAAGATCTACTTTTTAGCTCATTACCCTCTTGCTTAGGGAATTAAGGCTCATCGCCTTCGATCTGCTCCACTCCCGCCAAGGGATAAGATCTCGCTTCTTTAGCCTGTTACCCTACCGCTAGGGAATTAAGGCTCATTGTTTTCGATCCGCTCCACTCCCCGCCGGTGGGAAAAGATCTCGCTTTTAGCCTATTACCCTATCGCTTGGGGAATTAAGGCTCATCGCCTTCGATCTGCTCCACTCCTCCTCGGGGGATAAGATCTCGCTTTTAGCCTGTTACCCTACTACTTAGGGAATTAAAGCTCATCATCTTTGACTGCTCCACTCCTCGCCATTGGGATAAGGTCGATATTTTGGCCCGCTACCCTATCGCTAGGGAATTAAGGCTCAATGTTTTCGACTGTTCCACTCCTACCAAAGGATAAGGTCCGATATTTTCGGCCTGCTACCCTCCGCTTAAGGAATTAAGGCTCAATGTTTTGACTGTTCCACTCCTCGCCGGTGGGATAAGGTCTGTAATCTTCTGAACTCCCATCAATTTTGCTACATTGTCCTCCTGGGAACCTACCAGAATTGATTTCATGGGGTATATGTTTATGCCAAATGATTAGGATGTCATGGAAAATATTCCTAACCATATGTATTATGAATGTTATGAATGAGTGCAAAATGAGAATGATCTATTTTAACACTTGAATGCCATTGGTTGTTGTTTATTAAGGTGATATCCTCGACGATGTCTTCTTTGTTCAAATGATACCTCTAACGGAGAATCTAAAGATGTTGTCACCGCTAGTCCCTTTTCTCAAGTGCTCCGAGCCCTTTAAGCTCGGTTAGTTCAAACAATTGTCCTGCTTTGATTCTTGTATTATTTAGAGACTTTCGAGTAATATGCAAAACTTCTTTTGTGAAAGCATTATTAGTTCAAGAATCATTATTTCAATGAAAAATGCTTGAAAAGACCATAATAATGGACAAGAAAGAAACTAATTAGGAGTATAGCTTAAAATAAATAAGATAGCAAAATGCAATCAAAAGAAAATTTATTGGTAATGTATCTTGAAATGAACAAATTCGAATGGGTAAGATGGAAACTAGGTGCCCAGATATCGCAACTGAGCTTCTTTGTTCAAACTTCGAGGACCATTTAAGCATAATATGTGTTTAGGGCATTGAGTACTTTGTCGATGCCCCAAGACGTAACATACTTCCTCATTGTTAATTCAAGCGCAAAAAACCATCAGATGCCCCATCACGATTTGATCATAATTTGAGCCACCCTTTTTTGGGTTTTCGACTCAAAGCCCTTTGGTCTCAAAGTGCCATTTATGGATTTTCACCTTGGCCTCTCCGTTTTTTTTTTTGCAAAAAACTTCAAAGGGCCCTTTATGGGTTTTTGTCTTGGCCTATTTCCATCATAAGCGAAGCATTTCTTGACTGGGTCCGCATTAATTGGGTTTGACTGACTTTTGCCTTCCATCTCGCTAGTATCCATGCTTCTCCAAAAACCTTCTTTTCAACATAATGTCCTTCCCAATTAGGCATCCACTTTCCCTCAAGCCCTTTTGCATAGGGAGAATCTTTTCAATACCAAGTCTCTTTCATGAACCTCTCAGGGTGGACTTTTGTTGTAAGCCCGCATCATTCGCTTCGGTACATTTGACTATGACGAATGGCTCTTAATCTTTTTCCCGATCGATTCAGCTTGATCATACCGAGATTGAACCCTTCCGCTTTATCCAACTTCAGCTTTGATAGAATCTGAAGAAAAAGAATTTCAACTTTGATAGGCAAGACTGCATCCATCCCATAGATCAATGAGAAAGGCGTTGCCCCAGTGAGGGTCCTGGCCAACATTCGAGTAGCATAGAGGGTAAATGGTAACTAGTCTATGCCAATCTTTACAAGTTTCAACCATCTTTCAAAATCTTTGGATAGCTTCTTTCTTTTCTTTTCTTTTTTTTTGAACTCGAACTTGAACTTGACGTCGAAATTGAACTTGATGATTATTGACCTTGTAACTTTGTCATAGGAACCGACACTCACCCTCCTAATGGAATAGTTGACAATCACGAAGATGAATAGGCGTCAACTGGATAATTTTGACGAGATCATCCCCGTAACATCTATGCCCTACGTATAGGAAAAACATATAAGTCATGTCTTCTCAATTTGGCATTTACGACAACACTGACGCAATCTCCCTTTCATGGTGGACCAGTAGTACCCGAACCTTATAATCGACTTGGCTATCGGCAAACTCTTAGCATGTGCCTTTTTGAACACTCCATAGCCTCATCCTACCTAGGCATATCTTGATGCGATCACACAAAGACATCTTTGAATTCTTGGAATAACTCAATGACGTCTCGCTTTGTTTCTATCGTGGTCAAGGCTTCGATCTTCACTCTTTTCCTAGACTTGCGATGTCTACCGACCCTTTGTACTGTAGCGTCTACCTTTATTTTGTTCAAATCAAAAATAAGTTACAATCTCGACATCTTCAAAATCCTCGATCCTTTTAGACCATATTTCACTCAAAAGGAGTCTCATATAACGCCGCTCATATCTTGATATCTGGTACCTATCGAGGTACGAAGGTAAATTCAAAGAATAAGCGATTCTTAGGATGATGAAGAATGGAAGACATCCCAAAAGAAAAAGAATGTATAGTATGACATGGAAAAAATGAAAAAATATTTGCTCGGCATGAAACACAAGAATGTATTTTTTTATTGAAAATAAAGATGTTTGAACATGAGCCTATTTCACAAAAGATTCTTATTGTTTCTAGGCTTAAAACAACAAGTGTGTTTTGAATGTTACTCTATGTTAGCTCTAAAAACTAAAGGGATTTCTTCCGCAGTCTAGCTATTCAGAACACTTCCAAGCTCAAAGGGGCGAATGCCTCCTAGGTTTCCTTCATTCGATCCCTCATCGAATACGGCGCTGATGCTCAAAGTTTTCATTATATCCTTAATGTTTTTACATTCGTGTGTAGTAATGATGTTCCAAGGTCACTATAATATAATCTCCAGCTAATAGGGTTCTTTATGACATTTAATGCATATGATGTGATGTGATGCAAATGCATGATATAAATGCAAAAATAAAAGGCATCGATTCGGTTCAATTTCTTTTAGAAAACTTATTTAAAAACAAAATCCTTTACATAAAACAGAGTCACATATACGGCTTATCCTTCTCAAGTCCGACCATGTACACACTACCGCATTATCCTCTACTTTATCAAGGAATTCGTTCTCCATAACAAGCCTCCTAAATTAGTAACCGAACAGATTCGACGCCTTTTAATATGATATGATATGCAAACATGGCAAAAAAAATAGGTTAGTAATGAATAATAGCAACCAAAGCAAGTAAAAATGTCAAACCATGGTGTGGGTAACCACTAAGGTTTTGCATGGCTCTACCTAGGTAGGCTCTTGGGTTCACTATATGTGGTTTAGTTCTAAAGGAAAGGTACTTGAACCAGTGATTCCTCAATCCTCACCCATTATAGGCTTATACAGATCGAGTTCGGTTCGAGGAATACATTTCCCTATGGCCATCGAGGTGAAGACCTCACGGAACCATAGGTACAGATGTATCCCAGTGAGCAGTCCCCTAGCTCATGCGGAGGTGAAAACTTCACGAAAGCATAGCTTCTCGCTCCCACTTAGAGGGTGTGACCACAATGGTCATACAATATGAATGCAAAGATATCACATGTGTCTCAAACCAAAACAAATATATGACGCGACATAAACTCATGCAAATGGAAAAATGGAAAAAAAATTATTTTCGATAAAAAGAACATTAATCAACCAATTTTACAGCTTGACTCTCTTATTGGTCCCCAGTGGAGTCGCCAAGCTGTCGAAACCATTTTTTTGTTTGGAAAACGGGCCGACTTTAAAAAGAAAAACGGAGTTATCACCAATCATTTTGAAGTGTGATTGGGTCACTTTAGAAAACATTTTGGTCTCACAATTTTAAGAAAATGGGCTCAGAGTCGATTCACATACGAGGAAGGATTATCACCTCGCAACGCCCAAAATTGGTACCGTGTTGATTGATTAATGTCCTTAATATCGAAAATTAGAAAATATTTTAAAATATGAATCTTTAAAATGTTTGGATAACTCGTATTGATATCGAAACTCTCTTGTTCGAAAAGATGAAATACCACATCCAAAGATGATAGACACGATGTTTCAAACCTCAATACCAAGATCGTTCCATGATTTCCAAAATCCATGCATCCGATTTAAAAAGGGTATTCCGCTATTTGGTCAAACTAAAAGTTGAAACCCAAGACGATTGGGCACGATCCTCGAATTTCCAAACATGAAATATTGCCTTATTTAAGAAAACACGATAAAGAATCTTTGAAGGATATTTAGTTTTTGGGACGAATAGAAAATCGGACTCCATACGATTGGGCACGAATCTCGAACTTCCAAACACGAAACATTGCCTTATTTTCAAAAACATGATCAAAATCTTTAAAGAATATTTAGTGATCCGCACAAACAAAAAATCAAGCCCAAAGACGATTGGGCACAATTTCACGAACTTCCAACACGAAATATTACCTTTGTGAAACCCTTTTTATGAATTTTGAAAAAAGCAAAAATAAAAATATCAATAAGAAAATAATAGTAATAATATTAGAATTAATAGTGGTAATAATAAAAAATAATGTTAGTAGTAAAAATAAATGTAATTATAATAAGTATAATTGTAGTAATAATATATATGTAATAATAGTGATAAAAATAATAGTAATGAAAAATAGGAATAATAAATAGTAATATAAAAAATGATTTTTATAATAATACTACATGTAAAATAGTGACAATAATAAAATGATGCTAATAATGCTAACGAACCTAGTAATAGTAATAAAGTAAAAGGAAAAAATATTAAAAACAATAATGGTAATGGCCACATTAAAACAAGAAGTACAATAATATATATTTGAGATAATTGATTTAAAAGTAAAGCGAATAGGGACTAAATTGAATTTAAAAACAAACATCTAGGGCAAAATCAGAAATAAAATTAAAAAGATGTACCAATTAGAACTTGCGAGTAACAAGGAGGGGCTAAAAGGGAAAATATCCCCACCCTCCAAAACGGTCATCAAGCAAGACCGCAAAGATACAATGCAATGAAACTAAAAAGCTTCTTTTTTCGACGATCTCAAAATGGGTACGCTTCTACCTCTTTTTCCGTATTTTTGCTTTTATTCTTAAAAATAAGTGTAAAAAATGAATAAAAGAACAAAATAAAAGAACACCTTGAATATTTTGAATCATCTCAAAATTCTTTTCTTTTGTGTACTTGATTTCTCGTGTATTAAGTAATTATCCAAAAAATAGAAGAAAAAAAAAAAAAAACCTCATTTACAATGGTTTTGAATGGCTTTTATAGCCAAATTCTACAACTTATGCATGCAAGTGGGGTGATAGAGTTAGTGGGATGGTGGAGTTAGTGGAGTGGTGGAGTTAGTGGTCGGTTTAGTGGGGTGGTGGAGTCAGTGGTCGGTTTAGTGGTCTAGTTGGGTTAGGGTTACTTGGGCTTGGTTAATTGGGTTTGGTTTGATTTTTTTTGGTTTGTTGTTTGGGCTTTGGTTGGGGTAAAATTGGGTCATACAGCCGAAACTCCTTAAGTGTCTCTCCTCTCCTCAAAAACCCTTTTGAAAGCCGAATGCTCTTAGTGCACATCTTCTTCCTCCATAGCCGAATCATTAGGTGAGATCTCTGTTTCCCGAAGGTGCACCGTAAGCCGAATACTCCTTTGTAATTCGATGAGTTTTGGGATTTTGTTCTATTCGATTTCACTCTTTCTTTTTCTAAGATCTAACCCGAATCATGTATACTAATGACTATCGATTTTCCTCTGTGTCCATAAAAGTCGAATCCTTTCTTGTCGAGATCTATAGTGCCGAATTGTGAAAAGCCGAAGGTAGGTGGCCAAGGGTAGGTTCGGCCGAATGGCTACTTTTCTGTTCTTTTATTTTCGGCAGAATAGTATAAAGTGCTAGATGGCCTTCGATCATTGGTTTAGTTAATTACTTTTGGTGATGGCCGAATGTTGGAAGGGAGGTGACGAGTTCTCAATGACAATCGGGATTCAATTAATTAGGTAAGAATTCGATTTAAGAGTTATAGTTTTTAAGTAATTAGATATCATCGTTTAAATGATTCAGTGATTAAGGATGGACTCGAATAATAGTCAGGCAGAAAAGTTTGGATCTGTACAACCAACACCCAAATACAAGAAGCGATCTATTTCGGTAGTGCGAGATTGGCTATCGGGGTGTGGGCCGACATCGAAGTCAGATCGAGGACCGATAGTGGTGGTCTCGAGTGATAGTAGCGTAGACGTAGAGAAAGTATTAGTATGAAAATCAGGTGTGTAATACTTCCCCACCGACTAGATCTGATTAATTATATATATGTTCATAAGTTGTATATGTTAAAATTCGAAATCTCGAATTTAAACAACGGACCCTCAGGTTAGTAAATAATCTGATTATATGTTATAAGTAAATTGTTGTACATGTTTTTAAATTATTGTACATGTTTGCATGGGTTGGGTGATGAAAGGAGGAATTATATGTATATCTATATGTATATGTGTAGCGGTTCTTACCGTGATTTACTGTAGCGGCTAATGCCGTGATCTGTTATAACGGCTTCAACCAATATATGTTGATGAGTAGCATGACTGCCATCTTGGCGTGTAGCGGTGTGGGTTGATTGTAGAAACCCCCAATGATGTGTTGGTTGGTACGGGGAGTGTAGCGGATGGAAACCTAGGCAATTGGGTTGGGCTTTGCTTATTACTTGTTATCCATGTAAATGAAATTGTTGTTATGTTCTATGAGGCCCAAATCTAGTGGTGCATGAGGGTTGCACACTGAGTCTCGTGACTCACCCAAATTAATCTAACCTTTCAGGTGACAATTAGTGCAACGGACCGGGTCAGAGTGGAGCGCAAGGTGGCCATGCAAAAGCACATGTGGATCCGGCTATAAAGTTCCACTTAATGGTTTTTTCAAAGTATTTTATGTTATAGATTCGAACTACCTTGTAATAAAGCCATGGGCCATTAGTTTACATTTTAATCTTATTATGGGCCTTTATTATTTATTCTCATTTTAATTTCTTTCAAAGACATGTAATTCAGTTTTGGGCTTTTGATTATTAAGGCACATTTTATATAAACTATATTTGGGCTTTCTGTCAACACGATTGGTTTTACAAAAATTTTTCTTAGTGACATACCAAATCCGGTTGTAGTGTTTGGGCCGGGTTTGGGGTGTTACAGTCTTAGCCGCGTTAATGCAGCGGACACAGATGTGGATGATAAGAAAACTATAAGGTCCACACACATGCACGTCTGCTCGTATGTCGCAAGACCATGGAAAGTTAGATGCAAAAACTATATGCAACTGCATCATCCCTTTAGTGAAAGAGTCGCCTACCATTCATGTGTCGGTCCTTATTGTAGATATGCAAGCTCGATTCAAATATAAAGTGTTGTAGCGGAAGGCATGATGGGCAAAGCAAATGGCGATGCGAGAGTTGTATGGTGATCGAGATACGTCATACAATGAGCTTCAAGGGTGGATAGCCGGGATGCAGGAGTATGTGCCCGGGACAGTGACTGATTTGCAAACACTGTGCAGGCAGACGGGACATGGTTGTATAGCAAATACACGCAAATCCTCCTGATTGCTATTGCACAAGACAACAATCGAAATGTACTTCCGATCGCTTTCGCCATCGTGGAGCGTGAGTGCTTCGAGTCTTGGGAATTTTTCCTCACAAATCTCCAGAGGCACGTCGTCAGAGAAGACAACATTTTCCTTATATCAGATAGATCAAAATGATTACTTGCTGCGATAAGGCGATCGGGGTTCCGTGGAGGTCTGTTTATTGTATTCACCATATCGTGGCAAATTTTCATAGAGATTATAAGAATAAAGACTGGAAAAAGAACTCGTGAACATGGGTAATAAAAATTTGTTTGTATTTATTTCAAAAATTACTTCACAATTTTTTTGTTGTTTTTAAATTGGTGATTTCAATTTAAATATGCAGCTCATGAGTTAGAACCGAGAAGATTCAAGCAGAGGTTTGCGAGGCTTGAATCTCAGATGTCATCTCTACCAACAAATCTCCGGACATGGTTGGGCAGCGTGGAGAACTGGCAATGGACTCAATGTTACAATGAAGGGTTTCGATATGGGCAGATGATGACTAATTTGGTAGAGGCGGTCAACTCTGTATTGAGGCGCACACGCCATCTCCCAATTTCTGCTGTTTTCTCTGCAACATTTTATAGGTTGGCGACATTGATGCCTAAGATGGGGTTGAGACAAGCTAAGCAGACCGAGGCCGAGCACCTGTACGTAGAGGTCGTCCGAAAGGCCATGGCGGTAAATAGTTGAAAGGCCACCACAATAAAAGCAGAATTGTATTCGCGCCACTTGGAGACTTTCTGAGTTCAAGAGTACATCGGCCGTCGTTCGGGTCTTCCTCCTAGATCGTACGCAGTTGATTTGCGAAACAGGCGATGCGAGTGCGGCTTATTTCAGACTATTCGATATCCGTGTGCGCATGTTCATGCAGCGTGTACGTTGCAATGAACATTACGTATATGGGGGAACGAATTTCCTGTAATGCCCGATGTCTCAAAATGGGAAGTTCCACCGGCTGCTATCGAGATAGTTCTTGACCGTAGTCTCCGCAGACATCCTAAAGGTCGACCACAATCGACGAGAATTCGAAATGACATGGATGTTAGAGAGACGGGTGAACCCAAACTATGCACTGTGTGTCGAACATCGGGACACAACCGATCAACATGCCCACATCGTGTCTACGTTTCCGATCAATTGTCTCGTAATGCTGGACCCTAAGATGATGAGTGATATATTATTCAGTGCAACGAACATTATGTATATTTAAAAAATTAGATAATTTTAATGTAATGAGAAAATGTTGAAAGTAAATTAAATTTAAATGAAATAAAGAGAAAAATATTTGCATTGAAAATTTAAAATTTAAATATAAAATGATTGAGAAATTTTTTATCAAATTGAAAATATAAAATTTATATGAAATGCGAAAATGTTAAATTTTAGTTAAAATAAAATATATGAATTGAGAAAAATAAATTGAAATTGAAAAAATATAATTTTTAAATGAAATGTAAGGAAATGGGACTCGAAGTGAAATTAAAATGAAATGAAATTTAAATGGAATAAAAATAAAATAAAATGAAAATTAAATACAGATGAAATGAAATGAAAAAAAAAAAGAGATTGAAATGATGACCTATCTGCATCATGCCTATGTCATGCCTATGTCACTGGTCAATTTGGCCTTCCAATGGTCGACGTTACACATCTATTTTTTGCCATTTTTTTTTTCACATTTAAAATTGAAATGATTGTTATCATGCCAAATAATTTTGGTGTCAGGCCCAAAAAACTAAAAAAATGAGATCAGATAATTTTAAAAAATATATAAATTTTAATTGACTAGAATAATAAATAAATAAAAATATTTAAATAAAATATTAAATACAAAATTGAAATTAGCTTTATTTTAATAAATTTAATTTATCTAAATGGGGTCTCGTGCTTAAAAAGCCACAAAAATTAATTTTTACAAAAAATTAAATTTAAATTGAAAAAATAAAATTTTAAAAATTTTAAAAATGAATGAAAAAATTAAATTACTCGATATTAAGAAAATTTAAATGAAACTTAAATAAAATGTACTGACATTAAAATAACTTTTGAATAAAAAAAAAACTTAAAATGACCCATCAAAATGGGTATCAATCCTTACAACGCTTCAAAAAATTGAAATAACCCATCAAAATGGGCAATTTTTTTTCAATTGGATCTCCACTATAAATAGCCATAATGGTCCCCCACTTTACATAAGCCTAAACCACAGTCGACTATCGCCCCTTTTCACCTTCAACCACCGCCAAGTGCCACCGACCACTCCATGGATCGTAATCCGAATGTTCTTTTAAATGACAACAACCACATTGCAAGCAAAGTGCATAAGGTAAACGAGAAATAAAATGAATTATTTAATTTTAAATATTCTTTTAAATTATTTTTAAAACGAGAAATATAATATTATATATTTACTATAAACACAATATTTATACAGAATTGTTCGACCCCCGTTGCATGATCCCGGTTATTTTCCTGATCGAAGAGTTATACCGTATTTGAATGTCGCGGGTTTTGGGGTTGTCGCGTACATTCAGTTATCTGAGCTACGGGCCGATTTAATATCGGCATTAGTTGAGAGATGGTAACCGGAGACACATACGTTCCACCTCTTGTATGGGGAGGTAAATATTACATTGCAAGACGTAGCAGTACAACTCGGGCTGTCTATAGACGGTGAAGCAGTGACTGGGCTTCGAAAAGTTCCCGATCCGTGGGCCACTTGCGAGCAGTTACTTGGAAGAGTGCCTCGAACAACAAGGAAGGACACTTAACATATATTAAATTTAATTGGTTAAAAGAAAACTTCCAGCATCTTCCGAGTAGTCCAACGCAGATGGACATTATCTACAGTTGTAAGAGCGTTCATTCTTCAACTGATAGGTGGGATACTTTTGTCGAACGTCAATCATAATAGAGTCTCAATAATGTATCTCCCATTATTAGAGGATCTTGAGCTTGCCAGAAGATTTAGTTGGGGCTCTACAATGTTGGCATGTTTATACCGCGAGCTTTGTCGAGCGACAAAGCCGTCTACGAAAACAATAGACGTTTGGTGTCTTCTACTGTAGTCTTGGACATTATACCGAATGTCGTTTCTTGCATCAGTGAGCCACCAACCATATGTATAGCCACTAGTTAATAGGTAAATATATAGTACAATTTTGCCATTTTTTTATTGTATACTATAATATACTTATTTTTGCATGGGAAAAATAATTTAATAATTTTTCTTTTTTTAGATAGGCAACTGTATCAGGAATCGGACGATCGTTCACCGTACCGATGTACCGTATGATGATAGAGACTCATTCTGGGGATGGCGTAAAATACGATTTCGAATATTTCTTTTTTAAATACAATAATTGCAAAAGAAAAAAAATAACATGTCTTTATTTTGTAGTTTATATAGATGCCATATAATGAGGAAAATATCGCCGCTCATACCATCCTGGGTTATCGAGCAGCAACAGCTATTCGTGACAAACGTGTCGTTAATTCATTTCCATATGGTCGAGTGGCACAATGGAGGTCGGGTTTTGAGGCAGTTTGGTTGCGCACAACCTATCCTGAACCCTCTCGTTGACATCAAAGAAGTCCACGGAATGGACAAAAAAGGTTCGGGTCGGGATGCTTTAAATTGGGCACAAAAACATGAACCGTATATCTTTCTGTGGAATCAGTGACATTCGAGGCGTCCCCCCTTGTATGCCATAGAGGGAGGGTTCTCTCCTACGCCCGAGTACGCAGCATGGTATATGGCACACGGGAAACCCTTTATATTCCAAGGTCAGTACATGCTGATCCAAAGAGACGCGCAACCTGAATCTTCTCGATGGCAACCAAGGAACGTACAACCACGCAGCAACCAAGTTCCGCCATTCGAAACATCGAGTCCGATTCTACCTCAAACCCTGATCTTGAGGCCCAATATGAAGAATCCGGCTCGTCAGTACAGAACATGGATCCAACTCCGTTGCATCAATTTCCTTCATCCTTCGAAGAAATTTTTGGTGACAACGAGCCTCAACACATGACACGATCCGGATCACTCTCATACCACTCGAAGTTCCATCTCAAAACATGTACACGCACCACTGAGGATATTTTCCCTTGGCAGCTCTCGGTCACGCAATACAATTTAACTCCCGATTATAATGTATATGATTATTCTATCTTTCTAAGTACACTGGACGGGACACCAGACGCCGGACCGAGCAACTATCAAACGCCTGAGCAAGGTGCACGGCATTGCCGACGGAGGCATCCAAACCGTTATATGTCAGCGCCAAGAACGTCCCCGAGATCGTGACAATTTTAATTTTAATTTTTTTTACTTTTTACTTTATTTTAAATTTATACTATAAATTTTTTTATTTTTTATTTTTTATTTTTTAATATAAATTTTATTGTTCTAAAATAATTGTTTTTTTTAATAATTGACTTCGTAATATTTAAAAATTAATCATTAAATAAGTAATACTACACGATAATTTAAATTTACAAAAACAATAAAATACAATCATTCTACAATATTAAATTTACTGATATATAAAAATACAAACATTCTTAAGAAATAATACAATTATTTTCAATACTACTTTCTTCACAATTAATAGTCTTCTGCTTGAATCGGGTTTACATTGCATCGGTACTAGTTTCTTCACAATTAGTCATCTTCTGCTCCAGACCTTTTTTTCTTCTATTGTCCCATGAGATATCTTTGCATGGAGACTCTACCAATAGGTTCCAACCACAACCTAATTGCGTAATAAACAGTATTGTACCATAGATAATGTCCATCTGCGTTGGACAACTCGATTAGCCATCAATGGCGCAAATAATCATCCAACCCTTAATGGCATAACCTTTAGGGTGGACATGATAATATATAATTCAACTCCGTTAAAATATGACAGCATATAATTCAACCCCGAAATTTGGTTGTACATTACAAAAAAACTCTATATATAATCCACTCCAAAAAAACTCATTTGATGATATACAACAAAACACTCTCATTTTGATTGCTCTCTCAAAATTTTTTTTCTTTCCATTTACATAATTAGCACCCAAATCACCCACTATATATAAGTTTTAATGCCGGCCATTAGAAGGCCAGCACCCAAAAATTTTTTTTGGTATAGTGCCGCCACCATTGACAAAGCCACACCCAAAATTTTTTTTTATGGTATGGGTGTCGACCATTGTGAAAGTTAGCACCCAAATTTTTTTTCAGATGGGGTGCTAGCCATTGACAAAGCCTAACACCAAAAATTTTTTTCTGGTATAAGGGTGCCGACCATTGACAGGCCAGCACCCAAAGTTTTTTTTTTTTTATAAAGGTGCCGACCATTGACAAAGCCAAGACCCAAAATTTTTTTACGTGCAGAGGTGCGGCTATTGATGTCAAGACCCAAATTTTTTTATAGGGTGCCGACCATTGACAGGCTAGCACCCAAAAAAATTTTTGTTTTTGGTTTTTTTTTTTAAATTTTTGTATGCCAGTTTGATACGATTTAAAAAAAAAACCTAGTGCCAGCCATTGATAGGCTGAAACTAAAAAAATTAATTTTTAAAGTCTGACACAATAATCAGACAATCATAGGTTCAAAATACAAGGGTGTAGACATTAACAGGCCAAAACCCTATCTACTATTCATTTTAGGTCATTTTGGTGATTATTTTTAAACTTGAGTCATTTTTGTAAATATTAAATTTTTTTAGGTTAGTTTGGTAAAATAGCCGAAATTATGATATGATTATCTAATAATTTTGTCAAAATTTTTGCATTCAAATTGGAATAACATAGTTGTAATTCATTTTATTTTTTTTCGTTGTAATCCTCATATTTAAGGGTTAAATTATGAATAGTTTTAGGAATGGAATGATTTTTTAAAAAAAACTAAAATTATTATATTTTCATTGAGAGGAAAAAAAAATGTATTTAATTTTTTTTTTTTCAAAGTTTTTTCTTTTTTGAAACTCAAAAAAAAGTTTAAAACCATATTGATCAATCAACATCCCATCAAGGATTGGCATGTGATAGAGACCCACAAAAGGAAGAAATCAGGTACGATGATCGTCAATGGGTACAGGGAAGTCAAGTGATGAGCCCACAAATTGGACGGCTCAGATTGCAAACCAGCTTACCCCATGATCTACAAATAACACGTTAACAGATCTTCAACACCGGGGGCACTGAGCCCACCTTTAATTAATTGATAGGGATGATATTAAGAATCTTTACGCAGATCATACCCGTACACTCGTATTCTCTTCTCTGCTTTTTATACCTAGTCCTTTCTAAAAGGTTAAAATATGTTATTAGTCCCTCTACTTTGACAAAATTGAAATTTAATTCAAACTGGGGCCGATATATTATAGGGGTGAGCAAAACTCGATTCGATTCAAAAAATCGAAAAAAATTGAATTCCAAATTATTCGAATCGAGTTAATCGAATCAACTCGAATTTTGAGTTTCGAATTTCAAGTTTGAATCGAGTTGAATTTTCGAATTCGAATAACTCGAATAATTCGAATAAACCGAATATATATATTTTAAAAATTTTAGGCTTTTACCTATTTCCCCCCAAGCCCGTCAGCACTCAGCCCCAATTTTTTTTCCCAAATCTCAAGTCCCAAATTCCCAACCCAATTCCTCTCCCCCCCAAAATCAAACCCCCAAGCCCTAGCTTTACTTCTCGTCTTCTCCAATCGTGCACTGCTACAGATTCTTCCCTAGCTTTACTTCTCGTCTTCTCCAATCGTGCACTGCTACAGAATCGAGACACAGCCTGAAGACGATTTACACGGGCGTGTACTATGGCAGTGTCCCTGCCACAGAAAAGAGCAATTCTACTTGGAATAGGATACTTTGAGGCAAAGAAACACATTCCAAAACCTATTCAAACACACGAGTAGGAATTATACTTGAATTAGGATATATAGGGGCAAAGTAAGGCATCTCAAAGTCTATATAAACACCTAAGGGTGCAACTTAAGGGTAGTTCAACAGAAGCCTTTTGCCAGGGCTTTTGTCGGGGCGTCAGGCGGTGAGCTAGGCCAAAGAGCCAAAGCCAGAGCAGTCAATTTAAGGAATTACTCGAAGATAGCCAGTTGATCCATCTCAAGAAGCCGGAATTCTACTCAAGACGGCGGATCTCTCTTTCAATTCCTTTAGGGGGTTTTAGGGATTTCTTATGTTTTGTTTTATCTTTTCCCTTGAGATGTTTTATTTTAAAGTTATGAACTAAACCCTTTAGATACCTAAAGGGGATGAAACCTAGATGAATCTTATTATTGTTTTCTGAATTATATGATAAATACTTAGTTTGTTCTTAATTGTGCATGCTTAATCCAAATTCTGATGTGCTTAGGTGGAGGAGGAATAGACCCTGCCTAAGAGTAGATCTAGCATAATTAAGCGGAGTTGATCGCACACCTAGAGATAGGGTGACGAGATTTTGTCGGATTAGGATGAAACCTAATATGGGAATCCATAGATCGATTTATTGCTATTCTAGGGGGTTATTATAAGAGAATGAGAGTTCCACTAATTAACCTAGGGTTAGACGTTATTCTGAGAGTTCCACTAATTAACCTAGGGTTAGACGTTATTCGCCTCGAGAGAGGGTTTAATATACGTTAGAGAATCTCACAGATCAAACTAGGTGAATAAATCGTATGATTCAGTGTTAGATAACAAGTGAAGTCTAGGTGGATTCTTCCTGAGGGTATCATCGTGATCAACTGAGTTTTTCATCAAGTTATTTCCAAATTCATTCTCTTTTGTCTGAGTCTTTAGTTTAGTAGTCGTTAAATTAGATTAAATCAACCAATCACTCCATATTCTAGGCTAAATAATAAAAAGAAAGTTAGTATTAGTTCCTTTGGGTTCGACAATCTAGTCTTGCCTAAGCTATACTATTGTTCGATAGGTACACTTGCCTTAAATCGTTGTCAGAGTTAGTCTCCAGGTTCGATCACATTCATTATAAATTTTAAAACTCGATAGACACACGATCAAGTTTTTGGTGCCGTTGTCGGGGAACTAAAATATTAAGAAAGCTTAATTTTTATTACTTTAGCCAATTTTTTTTACAATTTATTATTATTATTATTTTATTATTATTATTATTATTATATATATTTTTTACTTTGCTAATTTTTTTCTCTATTTTGCTTTTGGCAGAAAATTTTAGTCTATGCAAAAGATGGCATCAATAATTATCGGTGGCAAGTCATGAGGACAATTCCTACTAAAATGTACCAATGTCTTCAACCTCGATGTGGTCACCAGGTTATCTAATCAATTAGAGATGATGAATAAAAAGATTGATGAATGGTATAGTCCTTCACAAGTACATCCAGAAATACAATATGATTTGAATCTAGGAGGCATGGCGAATCCTGAGTATCCATCCTACGAATATGGCATGGAAAATGAGCAACCTCACTATACAGGTAACTATTCTAGATATCAAAATAATTTTTATAGTGACACTTATAATTCTGGTTGGAAGTACCATCCAATTTCTCGTGGGATGATCAAAATAGCCAAAGATCGAAACTTCCTCTAGATTTTCACCAACCACCTTACCAACAAGAAGAGGAGCTGAATCTTGAAGAGATGCTGACAAAATTAATGGCAAACACAGAAAATCGTTTCCAAGAAACTGAGAAAACACTTAAAAGCAACAAGAACCATTTTGGGGAACTTACTAAGTCAGTCAAGGTAGCCACTAATGCAGTCGAACAACTCGCAAAGCTAATGTTAGAATGAGCGCAAAGACGTCTACCAAGTAACATCGAGATTAAACCGAATGAGCAAATTCAAGCCATCTCAGCCCATGCCAGTAAGGGGTTAGATGAACCTAATCCAATACAAAAAGCCAAGGTAGAAGAAGGTAAGGTAGAGGTAACACAAGAAAAGTCAAACCGGTAATCAAGGAGTACCAACCTCACATACCTTATCCAAGCAATAAAAGAGGCGGTTCGGAGAGCAGTTCGGTAAGTTTCTTAAACTCTTAAAGAAATTACATATTAACTTACCTCTTCCTGAAGCTCTTTTTCAGATACTAGACTCGAGGAAATTTTTAAGACAACTCTTTACCAACAAACGCAAATTAGACGAAGAGCACCACGTGGAGCTAAACGCAATGTGCTCAGTAATTCTACAAAATAAACTGCCACAAAAATTAAAAGATCTAGGGAATTTTACAATTCCATGTTTAATTGATAGTTTATCTATTGATAATACGTTAGCGGATTTAGGGGCAAGCATCAATGTTATGCCTTACAAAATGTTTAAACAACTAGGTCTAGGGAAACCCAGACAAACTAGGATGAACATTCAATTAACGATAAAACTATAAGAATTCTTAGGGTATAATAGAAAATGTTCTAATCAAAATTCATAAATTCGTATTCCCGATGAGACTTTGTCGTTTTAGACATGGATGAGGACAACACGATCCCCTTAATTTTAGGAAGACCCTTTTTAGTAACTGCTAGAGCTAAAATTGATATCTATGTAGGAGAACTCATACTTCATGTAGGCGACGAGATAGTCACTCTTGAAGCTTTTGACTCGGCCAGAACATCAAGTGATAAAGGTGAGAAAACAAATTCAGTTGATAACCAACTTGTTCAACCTTCATTGCAGGAAACACCACAAAGCTATAAACTTGAGCCGGATCATGGACCTCGTGCCAATAAAGAAGAATTACATGAGGAACTAGAACCACAAAAAGTCAACTCGAAGGAAACCCCAGACGAGCTGATAGGAACAATAAATCACATCAAAATAGAGGATCAGATATTGTTAAATAGGGAAGACCCTCGAATCACCAATTCAGACCTCAAGACAAACAAAGAAATCACTTTTGAGGTACTTAATGTCTTCCTATACGGCACAGTCGAGGTAAGCAATCCCAAATTCAACACTTTTGAGGTAAACACTACTCGACTTAAACTTTATAACCATAACTGAGATGATCGCATGAGAAATGATTTCCACCTTCTTAAACCACCATGATTACGCAAATAACAGGTAAGTCTAGCTTAAGACTATAAACGAGTGCTTCTCGGGAGGCAACCTGAGCACTAACCCATTTTTATTTTTATTTTCCCTTTTTAAGCATTCAAATAAACCAAAAGTACAGATTTCAAACCACATGGCCATGGCCGTGACCGTGTGGGCACCACAGCTAGGCACATGGGCGTAGACCGTATCTCTATTTAATTTAATTTATTCTTATTTTTATTTTTACTTTCTTTATTATTCTTCGTGCTATTTAGATTTAGTTTAGGATACAATAAAATCAGACCGACTACTTTGAGGATTCAATTTCAAATGGTTCGAGACGCTTCCCACATTCAATTCCAATCCTATCCGATTTCTTTTCAAAGACTTCATCCATAATTCAGGAAGTTTCACTTATCTCCCTATCTTATGATTTTATTATTATCTTACTTTGTACATTGAGGACAATGTACAACTTAAGTGTGGGAGGGAGGTTAACTACAACATTATTATAAAAATCTCAATTTTAAATCTAATTTTTAGTCTTTTCTCATATTACTAATTAGGATAAAATTTCTAATGATTTATGATTTTTATTGATATGTTTTGGATTAAGTCATTGATAATTGTGCATTGATGATTTAAACTTTAAGAAACTAATGAATCAAGCATGATAAGTCTATTTTTCAAGAATAAAAAATTTTATAGCTTGTTGAACTGAATTTGAATATTACCTTAAAGTTTGAAACTTATAGGATTGATGCCAAATATCCATAATTTTTGTGAGATTTTGAGCCTTATAGAGCATATATTCTTTTTCATGCTCACTTTATTGATTATGAGTGTGTCAACACTGAATTGTTATTCTAGAACTTGCCTCGATTATACATCTTGAGACCACATCTATGATTTGATATACTGAGATGATAAAGGCACCTAGGTTTTAACCCATTCACACCACTAAAAGCCTACCTACATTATTAACCCCTAGTAAACCCTTTTTAATCCTAACAACCCTTTTTATTGATTTACCTGCTAATATTAACCCAAAAACCCTTTGAATTTGTTATCATTCTTTTGACTACCTTTCTATCGAGAATTGATTTGATCAGTTACCTAATTAGTTTATTTCAGTTGATAAAGTCTTTCTTTATTATGTATTTACTTTAGTTTGTTTTGAAAAAAAAAGCAAGCATCGAAAAATCAAAATATATTCAGTATTAGTAGTATAGAAAGTGAGCTTGTGCATTTAAATTTCAATTATCAAAGAAAAAGCTCGTATTATTATTAGTTTAAAGTTTCAATTGATGTAATCATTTGTTTTCTAGTTCATTGTTTTTAGTTAGGTAATTTGTCAATTCGATCTCGATTTTAACCTTCTAATTCATCCTTTATCCACACCCTTAACCTAAGCCCCGTTACAACCCTGATTAAGACCTTTTGATCTATGTATCAGCTCAAATACAGTGGTGGAGATTTGATTTTCAGGCAAGCCTATGTGATTAACTTTTCAGGTTCGACTTGTGAGTGCTTTTTCTTGATCCTTAAACACTTTAAGTGCTTTAAGTGAATCTTTTGTGAGGAGACACCTATATTTTCGTACTATAAAGTCATGACTTATATTGTTTGAATCTTTAGGAATCTTTGAGTTAAATTATCCATGTATAAATTATCTATGAATTATGATGAGGCATTGTTGATAGGAATTGTGAATTATGGAAAGTTCGTTTTAATTATAAGTTGAGAATTTTGCTTGAGGACAAGCAAAAGCTTAAGTGTGGGGGTATTTGATAAACCATAAAATCAACATATTTTAGGCCCACATTTAGTATGCTTTTGGATGATTTAGCCCTTGATTTATGTAAAAAGGTGCTCTTAATCCTTTCTTTTCATGTTTTTACTCAGGAAAGCACCCGAGGACGAAAAGAACAAGAAACGGGCTTAAAACGGGCCAATTTGGGCCAAAGAGGAAATCGATATGGCCTGGACTTCAAGCCACACGGCCGTGTGTCGACAATTAATTAAGACACGACCATGCCACGATTTATACGGTCGTACCCCAATCGACAGAATCGAGACACGGCCTAAAGACGATTTACACGGGCGTGTACCATGACCGTGTCCCTGCCATAGAAAAGAGCAATTCTACTTGGAATAGGATACTTTGAGGCAAAGAAACATTCCAAAGCCTATTCAAACACCCGAGTAGGAATTATACTTGAATTAGGATACTTAGGGGCCAAGTAAGGCATCTCAAAGTCTATATAAACACCCAAGGGTGCAACTTAAGGGGCAGTTCGGTAGAAGCCTTCTGCCAGGGCTTTTGTTAGGCGGTGAGCTAGGCCAAAGAGCCAAAGCCAGAGCATTCAATTCAGGGAATTACCCGAAGATAGCCAGTTGATCCATCTCAAGAAGCTGGAAATTCTACTCAAGACGGCGGATCTCTCCTTCAATTCCTTTAGGGGGTTTTAGGGATTTCTTATGTTTTGTTTTATCTTTTCCCTTGAGATGTTTTCTTTTAAAGTTATGAACTAAACCCTTCAGATACCTAAAGGGATGAAACCTAGATGAATCTTGTTATTGTTTTCTGAATTATATGATAAGTACTTAGTTTATTCTTAATTGTGCATGCTTAATCCAAATTCTGATGTGCTTAGGTGGAGGAGGAATAGACCCTGCCTAAGAGTAGATCTAGCATAATTAAGCGGAGTTGATCACACGCCTAGAGATAGGGTGACGAGATTTTTCCAGATTGGGATGAAACCTAATATGATAGTCCATAGATCGATTTACTACTATTCTAGGGGGTTATTATAAGAGAACGAGAGTTCCACTAATTAACATAGGGTTAGATGTTATTCGCCTCGAGAGAGGGTTTAATATACGTTAGGGAGTCTCACGGATCAAACTAAGTGAATAAATTGTATGGTTCAGTGTTGGATAACAAGTGAAGTCTAGGTGGATTCTTCCTGAGGGTATCGTCGTGATCAACTAAGTTTTTCATCAAGTTATTTCCAAATTCATTCTCTTTTGTCTTTGAGTCTTTACTTTAGTAGTCATTAAATTAGATTAAATCAACCAATCACTCTATATTCTAGGCTAAATAATAAAAAGAAAGTTAGTATTAGTACTTTTAGTTCCTTTGGGTTCGACAATCCGGTCTTGCCTAAGCTATACTACTATTCGATAGGTACACTTGCCTTAAATCGTTGTCAAAGTTAGTCTCCAAGTTTGATCACATTCATTATAAATTTTAAAACTCGATAGACACACGATCAATATACCAGGTTGAACTAATCCATTTAGAATGAGGTACCATCTTTCGTGGATGATTAATAATAATATCTTTCTTTTCCTTATTTAGATTTTGTATAGTCAAGAAAATGCAATTAATGCTTTTTTAAAAAAAATGAAATTAATACGTCTTTTCTAATTTTAAAAGAGTAATGCAATAAATGCTAAAAACTTTCTTAAAATTGCAATTATAGAAACCTTAACGGGTGCCTACAAACAGTGACTAACCAGACCCAGTACATAATTAGTATATTCTTAGAAGAGCCCTCTCCCAAACATTCCTATCTACATGATAAATAATCTGCAGATGAGAGTTTATGGACATAGTAATTGATAATATTATAATACTGAATAAGCAGGTCTTGGAGAATAAATAATTTTTCATTGAAACCAATAAAATATTTGGTATGATAACTTAAATGAGGTGCTACTGCTATAACCTGGAATGGTTGATCATGTAATGAAAATCTGCATAACTTGAAAATGCTAAAGCATTGTAATAGGTATCATATATCATAAATAGCTGAAGTGAAGCTTTAAGAAAACTTGTGTCTTTGTCATCTAAATTTCTTTATATGATTGTGTAAAAATTTTTGCTTTACATCTCTATTATGTCTTAACAGTAAATCTTTTCCCTGGACATTTGGAAATTTATTGGGATTTAGGGTTGTTGGTTTGGTTTAACCATATAAAAATGTAATTTTTGTATTAATGCTTTTCTTTTTAACATACTGGTTGCTTGGCTATTGATAAACCGTAAAAGCAACACATTTTAGGCCCACATTTAGTATGCTTTTGGATGATTTAGCCCTTTTTTATGTAAAAAGGTGCTCTTAATCCTTTCTTTTCATGTTTTTACTTAGGAAAGCACCCGAGGACGAAAAGAATAAGAAACGAGCTTAAAACGGGCCAATTTAGGCCAAAGAGAAAATCGACACGGCCTGGACTTCAAGCCACACGGTCATGCCTCAAAAATTAACTAAGACACGACTATGCCACGATTTACACGGCCGTGCCCCAATCGACAGAATCGAGACACGGCCTGAAAATGATTTAGACAGGCGTGTGCCATGGTCGTGCCCCTGTTACGGGAGAGAGCAATTTCACTCGATTTGGATACTTAGAGCCAAAGAAACACTTTTCAAAGCTTATTCAAATACCGAGTAGGAAGTATACTTGAATTGGGACACTTAGAGGCCAAGTAAAGCATTCTAAAAGTCTATATAAACACCTTAAGTGTAACCTAAAAGGGGCGTTAGGCGGTAAGCTAGGCCAAAGAGCCGAGCTAGGAAGATCATATTTTGTGGAATCACTTGAAGATAGCCAGTGGATCCATCTCGAAGAGCCGGAATTCTACTCAAGACCGCGAATTTCTCCTTCAATTCCTTCAGGGGGTTTTAGGGACTTTCTATGTTTTGTTTTATCTTTTCTTTTGAGATGTTTTCTTTATTTGTTATGAACTAAGCCCTTCAGATACCTGAAGGGGATGAAACCTAAATCAATTTTGTTATTGTTTTCGAATTATATGATAAATACTTAGTTTATTCTTAATTATGCATGCTTAATCCAAATTCGATGTGCTTAGGTGGAGGAGGAATAGACCTCGCTTAAGAGTAGATCTAGCATAATTAAGTGGAGTTGATCGCACGCCTAGAGATAGGGTGACGAGATTTTGTCGGATTAGGATGAAACCTAATATGAGAATCCATAGATCGATTCTATCGCTATTCTAGGGGTTATTATAAGAGACGAGAGTTCCACTAATTAACATAGGGTTAGATGTTATTCGCCTCGAGAGAGGTTTAATATACGTTAGGGAGTCTTACGGATCAAACTAAGTGAATACATTCATATGGTTCAATGTTAAATAACAAGTGAAGTCTAGGTGGATTCTTCCTGAGGGTATCGTTGTGATCAATTGAGTTTTCTTCGAGTTATTTCCCTATTCGTTCTTTTTGTCTTTGTCTTTAGCTTAGAAATCATTAAAATAGATTAAAACAACCAATCGCTCCATATTTTGGGCTAAATAATAAAAATAAAGTAAGTATTAGTACTTTTAGTTCCTTTGGGTTCGATAATCCGATCTTGCCTAAGCTATACTACTGTTCGATAGGTACACTTGCCTTTAATCGTTGTCAGAGTTAGTCTCAAGGTTCGATCTCATTCATTATAAATTTTAAAGCTCTCATTTCAGCGATCAGCTACTTTTACCTGAAAGTTGAAAAGACTACTAGGCACAGAAACTTCTGAGTGCTATTGTGACATATTTCTGCTATAGTACTACTGTGATGCAATGGTTTAACCCCATGGATTTATTTCCATTTTTATTTAAAATCTTTATCTTTAAATTTTGTTTCATTTAAGTTAGAATATTTGGTATGATAACTGAATAAGCAGTTAGAATTAGTTGAATGATAACTTTGGTTCAGAAAATGAATTAAAGCATAAATGTTATTAAGTTTGATTTTAAATCAATTATTGGTCATCATTAGTGATTGCAACAAATGTTTACTTGTAGATGAGTGATCCAAAGCAAGATGGTTCAACTCAAAGTTCACAAAATTCTTCCCCAAGTAGAGATGATCAAACAACAACCAAGGAAAATATTCGAAAAAAGATTACTCCAAGGGCAGCTTGTTGGAACCATTTTACCAAGTTTGTGACTAAAGAGGGGGAGAAGAGAGCAAGGTGCAATGCATGTGATGTTACTTACACCATGGAAATAACTTCGGGTTCTACAACAAATTTGAATAACCATTTGAAAACATGCCTAAAAAGACCTCGAGGTAATACTTCTGATCCGAAGAAATCAGAATTAGCATTTGTAAATGTTAGCTAAGAAACAACAGATTTATCAACTTGGGTGTTTGATAAAGATGCTATTAGAAAAGCATTGGTTCGTATGATAATTGTGGATGAACTACCTTTTAAAATTGTAGAATGAGAGGGCTTTAAATACTTTCTTTCTATAGCATGCCCACGTTTTAGTCTTCCATCTCGTTGGACAATTAGAAGGGATTGTCTTGATTTATTTAACTCCATGAAGAGTGTGATGAAGAATTGTTTTGAAAAAGATATAAGTAGAGTTTGTTTGACGACAGACACTTCTACTTCATTGCAGAGGATATCTTACATGGTTTTAACAGCACATTGGGTGGATGATGAGTGGAGGTTGCAAAAAAGAATTATAAATTTTTTCCCAATATTCACTCATAGAGGTAAAAGCATAGGTCAAGCTATTGAAAAATGTCTTCGAGATTGGGGGATTGAGAGGGTCTTCACTATTACTGTTGATAATGCATCCGCCAATAGTGTTGCCATTGAATATTTGAGATTGAATCATCGAAATGCTTCTGTTGCAAATGGGAAATTTATTCATATGAGATGTGTTGCACACATTCTTAATCTCATTGTGCAGTACGGTATTAAGGATGTTTCTATGTCTGTGGATCGAGTTTGAGGTGCTGTGAGGTATATAAGAGCATCACCATCGAGGTTGATAAAATTCAACCAACGGGTAAAAGAAGAAATGATAGATAGTAAGGCTCAATTGTGTTTAGATGTGCCTACTAGATGGAACTCAACATATATGATGTTAAAGGTGGCCGAAAAATATGAGCGTGCATTTGAATCATATGTACGTGATTATCATAATTTTTTTCTTGACCTTACTGCTGGAGATGGAGTTCCTACATTTGATGATTGGGAAATTGTTCGAAGAGTTATAAAAGTATTAGAGCCTTTTTATTATCTTACACTGAAGGTTTTCGGATCTTTGCATGTTACCTCTCATTCACTTTTTGAAGTATTGACGGATGTGCATTGTCTTTTTGATGGGTGGCAAAGTTGTGGAGATCTAGACATAGTTTCTATGGCTTCCAAAATGAGAGATAAATATAATAAGTATTGGGGTGAAGGAAACAAGATCAACATGCAAGTTTACTCGAAGCTCATCTTTGATCCACGATGTAAAATTAGTTTTTTGGACTTTGGGGTCAACTTGCTTTTTCCTAAAATTGCTAATGACATTATGAAAATGATTGATAAAGAATTGCATTGCTTGTTCAACGAGTATTCTTCTAATGCCGGGAGAATTCAACTGTTTGAAGGTAGATCTAGTTCTTGACAAATCTTTGTAGTTCAATGGAAATAGATCATCGAAATGAAAACGGGCTTGGCCAAACAAAATACCTTCGGAAGAAGAAACAAGTTGGATTAGAAAGCAAATCGAGTTGGATAGATATTTGGGTGAGGATGAAGAAGTAAACAATTCAAGTTCATTTGATTTATTGTTGTGGTGGAAAATGAACATCCTAGATTCCTATTCTTTCACAAATGGCTCGAGATATTCTTGCTACTCCTATTTCAACGGTTGCCTCGGAAAGTGCATTTAGCACGGGTGGACGTGTTCCGATAGTTTTAGAAGTTCTCTAACTCCTCTCATGGTCGAGGCTTTGGTTTGCACACAAGATTGACTTCGGAAATCTAATGATGCCATCAATCTTGAAGATTATGTTGATGAACTTCAAACCATGGAAGATGGTAATATATAAATTTTAATTTATAAAATAAGCTTTTGTGTTATTTATATTAGTAAGCATAATTTAACTAACACTTTTGTTTTTAAATTTGCTAGACTTGTCAAAAATACCTGAAGATCAAGAAGGTAATATACTTAGCATTAGTTTATAAAGTTAAATGTTTATTTAATTTATTTTTGCTAACATTTTTATCATTTAACTAACTCATTCAATACTTTTACTAGATGTTTCAAGATTATCAATGCCAATGGTGTTTGAAGCATAAGAAGAAACTTAAACTATTCTATAATGGTTTTTGAACTGATGTGTTATTGTTATTAGTTTGGTTTGGTTTGGTTTGTTATTGTTGTTGGTTAATTGCACTTTTGTTTTGTTCTTTTTTTTGTTTGTTTGGACTGGTGTAGGTTTCTATTACATTTTGGACTTTTACTTATATTTTTTTATTATAATATTGTTGTTTACATCGACTCATGTTGTTTACTTGGATTTTTACTTATTATAATGTTGTTGTTGTGTACATCGACTCATGTTATTTACTTGAATTTTTACTTATGTTTTTTTATTATAATCTTGTTGTATTGTTTTTGTTGTTTATTTGGACCCATATTGTTTATTTAGGTTGATGTTGTGTTGCTTTTTTTTATTCACTTATTTACTTCAATTTTTGTTGTATGATCATGTTTAAAAACTTTAAAGAAAATTATTTTTTTGAAAAATTACATAAAATTAAACAACACTAAAGTTATTTTTTTAAAATTTAACTCGAACAAATATATTCGATTCGATTCGAATTTCGACTCACTTGATTCGATTCGAGAAAATTTTAAATTAAATTAGGATGATAAAATACAATTCGAAAACTCGATTAACTCAAAAATTTTCGATTCAATCGAATGCTTATTGCATAAGAAGAAGCACATTGTTTTATTTCTTCCAAAATCGTGAACCGTTATCAAACTGCCTTCATCCAGTGGTCCATCAACTAGGGTCTAAAACATTAAAAAATCCAAGCAATTTGAGTGGGCGCACTCCATCAACCAAAAATGCCATATTTCTTAGGTATAAAATTGTAGGAGTCATTCGAAAAAAAGATGGATACGTTGGGTGTTAGTTTAAAACTTTAAATGCTTGATATAAATGTGATCCAAAAAGTTTAACCGATTTGGGATTTCTTTTATATAAAGGAATGGATACGGGCGTTGAAATTATACAACTCTACTCTCCTTGATGTTTATTATATATAGCTTTTGCTTTTAGCAGACTATAGGTTTTATTTTTGGAACTTTGAATTTACAAGTGAGCAAAATTTAATTTTATTCAAAAAATTAATAAAATAATAAAATATTTTAAATTAAATAGTTTGAGTTAATCTAATTATTTGGATAAACTCAAATAAAAATTAAAATTTTAGTTTAACTCGAATATAAATTACACAATTTGACTTATACGAAAATTCAAATAAGAAAAATTAAAACTACGTTGTTTTGATAAATATTTACATTTTCTAAAGTTAAAAGTAAAACTATTAAATTAAAAGCTACAACTATGTTGTTTTGATAAATATTTCCTATTAAGTTAAAATGTAAAATCATTATATTGTTTATGTAGTTAAATAATCTTGTACTTCACCTATTAGTTAAATAATTGGTTCAGTATAAACGTAACATTGAGTATAAATAATATGATTCATTAACTCAATTCAACTTGACTCAAATTTTTTAACTCGGTTCGATTAAAAAAAAATTCAAATTATATTTAATTGTTAAAATAAGATTTATCAATTCGACTAACTCAAACTTTTTTAACTTGACTTAATCGAAAGCTCACTCCAAACAATAACGCACCACACCACCATTTTTTTTTTTTTTTCCTTCATGTAGTTTAGCATTTTAGTGAAAAATGGCATTTGAATAATTAGGATTGTTTTGTGGATTTTAGGATATATTTTTATGTAAAAGAAGCAGTCATGATTTATAAAGTTGTTTATGTTTTTGCTGTAAATAATGTAAGAGAGCTTTCATTAGTTTTCCAAGTTTATTTATATTGATTTTCTTCTAAAATTATAAACATGAAATTACTTGTCTCCAAAAATAAAAATATTAAAATTTGTGAGAAATTTTGAGTAGTTAAATTCCTATTTCTAATTTCACCTTAAAAGTGGTTTTTCAAAAATTTTCATGTACGCATGCTTAAACTTTAAATATTATTTAATAATTTTTTAATTTGAAAATTTTATTAATCTAATTGCTGTGTTTTTGAATTGATGAATTCTAAAAAGATCTCCAAAATTTCAATATCACATTCTTTAAGTTTTTGTCCTTTATGAAAATTTTAACTCTAATGTAAAAAAAAAAAAAAGTTCATAAATCTCATTTAATTGATGTTTTAACCGAGGAAATAGGATATTGGCCTGTTGTGCAAGCAGAATATTGTCTCCAGGCGATTAATGGTCGAGATAATAGGTGTCCAAACCCTTTTAAAATCAGTTTTGAAAAAATGGGGATCAATTTTAAAAATAAAAATAGAGTCGCCACTAATCTCTTTTTATTTAAGTGTAATTGGATCACCTTATAAAATATTTTTTATTTTTAAAATATTCAATTTTGGTCTACAAAAACAAAAAACGAGTTTGAGAGTCGGTTATGTATGAGGAAGGCTTAGCACCTTCATAACACCCAAAAGTTGGTACCTAATTGATAGAATCATGTCCAAATGTTTGAAATTTAAAAATATTTAAAAATATGATTTCTTTTAAAAACACTTCGAGCACTTTAAGTAAAAATTTGAGATTTTCTTGTTTCAAAGGAATATAAATATCACATCCAACACGTTAGGACATGATATTTTAAAACCTTCGTAATCAAAATCGTCTCATGATTTACAAAACTTGTTAAAAGGATATTTGGTTAATTAACTAAACGGAAAATCGCATCCAACACGTTAGGGCATTATTTTCCGAATTTTTAAATACCTAAACATTGTCTTATTTTTTAAGAAAAAACTTTAAATAAAATATAGTAATTTTAAAAATGTATTTTATATTTCAAATAATTATGATCCATGTGACAATATTACATTTATACATTATTGAACATAAATATTCATAACATGCTAATATTTGAGATAGGCAATGATAATATGAAATACAATAAATAATAATTCCTACACTAAACAATTGCAAATATATGATGAAATATAGACAAATATAATAAATAATAAGATTAACTATGCACATATTTCATAAAAATTTAGATAGATAAAAAGAAAAACAATATAAACAAAGTGTTAACAAAAAAATGATTTTAAAAAATATTAAAAATGAACACATTATGAATAATTATAATATTATATAATATGTAACACTTAAAAATAATATAATATTTAATATATATATATATATATAAAGATACTAAAATAATATGTAATAATAAAACAAAATAATAGATAAATACAAATTAACATACATACTTATTATAAAATATTTAATATAATACATAAATTAATATCAATTTAATATATAAAAAATTAAATTGAAATATAAATGATTTTCAGGGTTAATTTTAAAAAATAGATTAGTTAATAGGACGTAATTAAATTTAATGAAATAGCGGGGGACCAAAAGGATAATTTTCTTTTTTTAAAAAAAACACGCAGATCCTTGCTCGGGTCCGGATCAACGCGCGGGTCAAGGTTTATCAAAACGGCGCCGTTCTATTTCGTTTATAAAGATCAGTTTTATTAATAAAAAATCATTTGATTTGTTTCTTTAAAAAAACTCCAAAAAATGCTCTGTAATGTTCATCCTCAATGCCTGAGCTCCGTCCATCACCACGCACCGCACGCGCCTCCGTGGCCGGTGGTCGGAGGCTTAAAAGTTTCGATTTCCACCGTTTTCGAAAGGTAAACCTCTTTCCCTTTATATTTTGTCCTTTTCTTTTTTTTTTAAAAAAAAATATATGCCCAGAGTAAAAATAATAATAAACAAATACAAACGAGACTCACCTTGTTGAAATCATTGATTGTTATTCCAACAAAGTTCCGGCAACTCGCTAATTTTGAGTGTACAAATCACTTTTTCGTATATCAGTAAGCTTTTTATACAACTTCTGTGTATATATTTTCCTTCTGTTTGTGTTTTTTCGTATCTCCCCCCTGGTTACAAATTCTTTTGGGTTTTTATACCCGAAAAACAAAGAAAAGAAAAAAGGAAATATACGGATTTCGCTCGATTTGCTGCCGCGTTTTCCTTTTTGCAGGTGGTCGACAAGAAATCTTGGCGGTGATGAGGCGATTTCGAGGATCACGGCGCGATCGAGGGAGGGCTGATCGAGAAGTTGATTGTGGCGTGAAGGCTTGCGGCGCCTAGGGTTTCAAAAACCCTAGGTCACTGCTGATTCTGCTTAGCACTTGGGCCTTCTTGGGCTGCGCCGTTTTGGGTCACTTAGCTTAGTTCGGGTCTGATCTGTTTAGGTGTTGGGTTCTGGGTATATAAATTGGACCAAGAGTATTGAGCTTGTTTAAATGGACTGTATAAATGGACATTGGTTTTATTTTATTTTTTGTTTTTGTTTTTTTTAAGGGCCCGGACAAAATTGGGTACTTACAATAGGAATGATAATGCTGCTGCTTTGTCAAGGATCAAGGAGTTTTGCAATAGAGACTGGCAGGTTAGCTTTTCCCATATCTACAGAGGTGCGAATATGGTAGCTGATGGAATGGCTAGTTTGCCTGCTAATCCTAATGGTCAGATCCATTTGTTTCATATACCACCAGAGGAAGTTACCTCTATTCTGAGGGACGATTTTAGAATTGCACCCACTTTTGTGACCTCTCGAAATATTGTTTAATTGCTAGAGCAATGCCCTCCTTTATTACCAAATCTATATATATTCTTCATCCAAAACCGTATTTTGACATTAATTAAAATTTTAAATTGATATTGTATCAAACATTAACCCATGGTCATTATCACTACAACAAAAATAGAAATTATTAATGTTGAAAGTCGTCACAAAATGCTATGTTAATATTGTTAAAATTTTATTGTAACGACAAAAATTATTGCGGGTTGTTGTGTATATGTTCATAGTCTAAAGTATACTCAACGATTTTGCAAATTTAAAAAAAAAAAACATTTTAATTATATATATTACAACGACTTTTGTCATTTTCAAATATAATGTTTTTAGAAACAACTTAATTTATTTGCTGAAAAATGTTTTAGTTGCAATACAATTGGTTACGATATCTTTAACCTAATGATAATATTTTAATTACAAAAATTATTACATAGCAACAATTTATTGATTGCAAAATTGAATTTGTAGCAATGTAAACTTTGAGGCTAAATATTTTATGTGAAAAATATAAAGTCGGTAATGACAATATATATCGCAAAGAAAAGAAAAAGAGAATAAAGAACACATAGATTTTACGTGGAAACCCTTTCGGGAAAAAAATCACGGGCAGAGGAGAAGAAAATTCACTATGTCGAATTCGAATCATTACAAGAGGAATAGACTATGTCTATTTATAGGCTTATAAAACCCAATTCTAATCAAAGAAAATATATTATGCTAATAAATGCTAAATATATTATACTCATAAATACTAAATCTTCTAGAAAGAAGATATATATTGTTTAACTTGACTTGCAAGCAATATCTTAGAATTTGGGTCACACAACTCTAACAATCTCCACCTTGACACGAATTCTTAACAAACAAGTTTTTCATCATGACTCTCAACGAACAAGTTCTCCACCTCTTCCATAAAACCCTTAAGGGTTTAACTTCAACAATGAACACCAACCAAGTCTAAGCAATGCTCAAACTTGGTTATAGGAAGTGACTTGGTCATCATATCATAGGATTTTCATAAGTACTAATTTTGCTCACAACAATATCACCATGAGCAATAATATCACGAACAAAATGATACCGTACATCAATGTGCTTTGTTCTCTCATGAAACATTTGATCTTTTGTAAGAAAGATGGCACTTTGATTGTCACAAAATCTCGTCTTGATTTGAAGGTCTTCATTGAGCTCACTAAAGAGTCCTTCAACCAAATAGCTTCTTTACAAGCTTCAATGTCGCCATATACTCGCCTTTCATTGGTAGACAAAGCGATCGTAGTTTGCAAAGTAGCTTTCCAACTGATTGCACAACCTCCTATTGTAAAGACATAACCAAGTGAGAGATCTTCTTCTATCAAGGTCTCCAAAAAATCAAGATCAACATACCCAATGACTCCATCTCTAGTTCTTCCAAACTGTAAGCAAACATCGGTAGTACCTCGTAAGTATCTTAAAATCCACCGCGCTTTCAATGTTCTTTCTACCGATTCGCCATGTATCCGCTAACCTGACCGATCGCATATGATAAATCGGGCGTGAACAAACCATAGCATACATGAGAGATCCCACTGCACTCGAGTATGGAACATGTGACATGTACTGATACCAATTTGATGCAGAAGTTACAAGTTTTACCTCTGTTTAAAGACTTTGATCTACCCTTAGTTTTCTGCGAGGATTCCGATCTGTGTCCTTCCACGATCATCATCAAGATTTCGATCTTGTCTCCCACGAACAATAAGACCCTCTCTCGAGTCGGGTTTAACCACAAGATGCTTCATCTTATCATACGAGGTCAAAGAATCATAAACCTCATCAAGCGTGAGAGACTCGCGGCTATATAAAATCGTGTCTCTAAAGGTTGAATAAGACGGGCAACGAACAAAGTAGAATCAACCCTAGATCTTCCTTATCATCTTGAACCTCCATGGCCTCCAAGTTTGAGAGAATTTCTTTAAACATCATTAAGTGTTCGTGCGACGCACCTTCCTCCAAACGATGAGCATAAAGACGTTGCTTCATATGCAACTTGCTAGTTAAAGTTTTCGACATACATATTTGTTCTAGCCTCTTCCATAATCTTTGCGGCGATCTTCTCCTTCATCACATCCCGCAAAATTTCATTAGACAAATGCGATGTAAGCGTGTTAGTGCCTTCGATCCTTGCGCTTCTTATCTTCCTATGTCAATGTCGAAGGCATCTTATCTACCCTAACGAGGCTTCCTCTAAATCCATCGTGCAAGAATCGCTGCATCTTTATCTCGCCACAACGCTAATCTAGTGTTACGATCCAACAATAAATTTCATACTTCAATGACGCCATTACCGTGATCGAGATGAAAACCCTAAGCTCGATACCAATTTGTGAAAAATATAAAGTCGGTAATGACAATATATATCGCAAAGAAAAGAAAAAGAGAATAAAGAACACACGATTTTACGTGGAAACCCTTTCGGAAAAAAACCACGGCGGAGGAGAAGAAAATTCACTATGTCGAATTCGAATCATTACAAGATGAATAGACTAGGTCTATTTATAGGCTTATAAAACCAATTCTAATCAAAGTAAAATATATTATGCTAATAAATGCTAAATATATTATACTCATAAATACTAAATCTTCTAGAAAGAAGATATATTTTGTTTAACTTGACTTGCAAGCAATATCTTAGAATTTGGGTCACACAACTCTAACATTTTATGAAGTAATATTATAATGATTGTCAAATATTATTTTATGATGACATTTTAGTTGGTTGTGTATTAGATTGTGCAACGACTAAATGTCATTTAAAAAATATATATTTTAACAACCATAAGATTTGACAAAATTAGCGAAAATGCCGATTTTGAAAATTAATAAAGGAAATAGGTTGAATTTTGAGATATTTACAGAAGTAAGTTGATTTTCAGACACGTGAGAGAAAGTGCTTCTACCATGGTGCGGCTTTTGTTGACATGACGCCTATAAGGCAACAGTGCACCGTGTAAGATGCACTTTACATTTTGCTCTATGAATGTCATGTCATTGTATTTATTTTAGGGTTACTATTTTTTTAACAATTCAATCGAAATTAAGAAAAACTTGATGATTTTTATTCTTTATAGTGTGATAAACATGTTTTGTTTCTCAAGATGAGTAAAAAAAATTAAAGTCGTTATTTATTACTATAGTAAAATTCATAACATCGAAATTGGGGTTGCTTTTGTATCTGCCCAATCTACAAATTTGGATTTCAAGAGGAGTGTCAAACTAATTGAGCTTCTTTCAAGAATTAAAAAAAAAAATTGAGTTCAAGTTGGAGGAGAATTTCGAGATTGAAATATAGATAAAAAAATGTCAATGAACTTTATAAGATATGATACGTTTGAGCCATACAATAATGTAGATGTTGAGTTAATGCTTGATGCGCATTGCTCAACTCGAAATGATGCAGTAGAGTTATATGGGTAGACGATGTAGAGGAAAGTTGATTTGAGTTCTTCAACAGTTCTCATTAATACGTTTCAGGGTTCTGGCTACAAGGAACAAAAAATCTAACAACAAGGTTGTACAGTGATTTCACAACATTATAGCAAAACTTATATTAAAAAGTGCAGGAATCAGAAATAATAAAATTAAGGTATCAAAATTTAAATATATTTTTTAGATTTTATGTATTAGTTGATAAAAGTAACAACTTATGAGTGAATTTTTCACTTAATTAAAACTCAACTTCAATACTTAAATAGTAGGAAAGATATTCTAAATTCATTAGTTCAGTAAGAACATTTCAGTGATTTTTTTTTCTCCTTCATAATAAATCCTATAATTAAATTAAGTTGTAAAGTTTAATAGGTTTTGTTATTGAATAATCGATTAATTAAATTTTTTTTTAAAAATGTCAGAATAATCCATATATAATTGCCAATCCTAATAATTTGATAAAGACATGGCTGAATTCCCACTCGTTGGATTCGTAACTTAGTGGAGAACAATTTTGTACTGGGAGAATTTTAAAATTGCTGTAATGTTTGACCGTAATTAGTTCATCCTTGACTCTCTCTCTCTCTCCATTTATGCTTTCTTTTATTTTAATAAATAAGGTAATCAATAAACCATTAACTTAAATTGGTTTTGGCAGAAATTTCAAAGGGTCGCAGTTAAAAGAACATGGCATCACCTTCACCCTCCCCACCTACCTCTACACAATAACACTTCCTCATCACTAAATCCTAAACTACTCTGCATATAAACAACACTTTTAATATTAAAGGAGATAATACCATGAATGACCCACCTATATATTTTAAGCTTTGTTTTAATGTGGTATTTCTATCTTTAGAATATTCAATTTAACACTTCAAGTTTTATTTTGTTAATCAATGTGGTACGGCGTTAATTTTATGGCACCACTTGCAGACCAATCAAAGGTGGATACATGTTCCTTTGTTTGACTATTGACAAGGTCTTAGAGCAAATCAAAATTAAATTTTTATAAAAGATGAACTTCTTTTTTGGTAAAATTACTTTTTCTTAAATCATGGAGTTTTCTTCCTTGATAAATTGAAAACAAAAAAAGTTTTTTGTTTTTTCCCCCCTTTCTTCCATATTCGAACACCATGAAGCTTAGTTTTTCTATCCCTCACCTTTCTCTGTACAGTTCTGATTAAGACCTCCCTTAACAAAGATAATGGAATCCAAGGAGTTTGAACATCTCTTTCATCTTTGATCTATCAAAAAAGATCTCTTTTTCATCTTTGCTAAATACCCAAAGCTCTCAACTTGTTTTAGCTTCCGTTTTTAAGTTTCCAACCTCCGACTTTGGGGTTAAGTTAGAGAAAAATACCATTTTTAAAAACAATTAGGGGTTTAGACCATTTTTTTTTAAATTTAGGGAAATAGGTCAATTTTAAAAAGAGAAACAGAAAACACTATCTTGCAGTATTTTCTGTTTCTAAAAAAAATATTTTTTTGTGTTGGGTGTCGAAAATTTGGGGTGAAAAATTTATTTGTATTTGTATTTGAGAGAGATATTACAATAGTTTTAAGATATGTTTGAATTCATGGTGGAGCAATGAAGCTCGAAGACCCACACATTTCATTTACCATGTGGGGATGGAACCATCATCTTAGAAGATGTCGCATTGCAATTTGGGCTCCTAATTCACGGTGGTTATACGGTCACGGGTCGAAGTATAACTAGGGCTCCAAATTGACGTTAGTTATGCAATCACGAGTTCAAGTTTTATGCCACTAAAAGAGGATAACTTATAAACCCCATACATAAGTTTGAGATCATAATCATAGGAGAAAAAATGGACTTTCTAGTATAATCAACTTATTAGTTTTCTCCATCTCCATCAAAATAGTATTATTAACCTCATTGTCTAAAACCTATGACAGAGTTGGGGCAAGAAGACTTTCAAGGGGTAAGTGATTGTGACAGTTGAGAAAAAATTGAAACTCGAGTCGGGGCGATAACAATTGTAGTTATTAATAAGTTATTTAATCACAATAATTGCTGTCGCCCCAAGTCGCGTTTTAGCTTTTCTCCTACGACGACATTGCCTACTCATTTCCTCCTCCGACAGTAGATATGACTTACTATGAAGTCTAAACCATGTCATGTAATCCGGAGAGGTCATCGAATTTGGTGGGAGAATTGATTTAGGCATAGGTATGAAATCATACCTATGTTCCCAAATGTAAATATATTTGGCATTGAATTTAGGCCAATATCCATTTCTTCTCCCCCGCAAGTCGATCTGGTGAAGTTCATCGAGCTCTTGGGGTGATGACGAAATACTTTGCATAAACACAACACACGACCGATTCATGCATCTCGACTATTGCAAAAACTATCAATGACACTTTGACATGCTAGATATTGCGATTCGCAAAAAAAAATTGATCTAGATGCATTCCTGAATTCTCGAATCAAAGTATAATTGCAAGATCACTACCCAATCTATTCACTAGAATTGAGCTATAAGAGGTTACCACACAAAACTCACAAAACATACACATACTTTAATCATACATGGCAGACCATGCCACTAACCAATATGTGGCGGGTCAATCAAGCGGTCGTTCATCTAAGCATTGAAATTCAGATAGCTAAATTATGGATTATTCTACGGACACAATTTCTGTGAAAAGTAAGATGGACATCTAAATTGGTAAATTTATTGCATATGCTTAAAATGGCGGACTATTTCGCGGATACCCTACATTGCGATACGTCTCGTGAAACTTAAAACACGAAACATAATAGAACTAAATTCATTTATTAATTCACATACATTACATCATGAAAGTCCAAAGTAATTACCTTCTAAATTTAACACATTTGTTTACAGATGACCAAACGACTATATACATGTCACTTAGATTGACTTAAATAAAATCAGGAGTCTACTACAATCTCGACGAATAGTGTGAACTTCTTACTGATCTGAGTGCCACACTCTGAACACTAAAAATCTATAAGATAAAAGCAATCTAGGCATAAGTATTAAGAATACTTTGTAAGCTCATACAAATTCGATAATTGACTTACCTCACATAATAATTATATGAAAATTTAATACGCAAACACAGTTTACCTATTTGCCAACAAGGTAAGTACGTTCACTTCATCAAATATAGTATATCGAGTACACAACATGATGCAATGACACTTTATATCAAACTTATTCTCATACCTTTCACCGGTGCAGGCTCCAATTATAATAGTTAACTCTTTCATTTCTCTTCATTCCTTAACTTGCCAATTGCACATTTCACATTTTTATAGTACCCGATGAACATTGTAAAAGAACTCAAAACATAGGTATGCTTCACATCAGAGGCTCGTCCAAGCTAATCACGTACATAGGTGTCAGGTTTCCGTCTAAGTTAAACATTTATCAACACAATGAAAGCCTGACCAAGGCTGCATATACATGTAAGGTTATTAGTTCAGGCTAAACCTTTGAAACGACATTAGATTACCAGTTCGGGCTAAATTTGTGCCACATGTTTCTTCGAGTTTGCAACAAATGTTGGATCTCGAAATCATCAGAAAATAACATGTAACCATGTGTTTGAGTCTTTTACTAAGTTCATCGGGACACTTTCATTTTGTAATCTCATTCACATTCTTTTGTATCATAATTCGATATTTCCTCTTTATATGTTTAATAAACCAAATATTCAATTATACAACTAAAGAACAAAAGAAATGAAAGTTAAACAATATTTATATTGTGTGAACTTACTTGAGTAATGATAACTCGCCACAATAGTGTCTACTCAAAACGTTTTCCTTTATCACGATCTTCTCTTGGCGGATTCAAATCTTAATCTATTACATAGTTTAATTCAATTTTTATCAACCAACATCATTCATTAGCTTATAAAACATATAAGTTAGTTTAATTCTATCACTCAAAATTCCCTTAAGCCTAACAAGTTATGTAATTGAGTCCCTTTATAACAAAGTTTATAGAAATCTCAAACTGATTTCGAAAGGTCTATACTTAAGCCCTGATATCCGAAATTAACAAATTTCCATATTACCAAGTGATCCTTTTTCGTAACCTCACTTCTAATCTAATCATTTAACACTACCATTTCAAGCATTCAATAGTGATAATCTCATTAAATCTTTAGCAGTTTTAGAAATGAACACCACTATTAGTTAGATTGAAACACAACCATCTAAAAAACATAAAATTAATGTACAACATGTTCAATTTAACTTACAATGCAACAACACAAAGCTTGACCAACTTCCCTAGCTCAACAAAAATGAAACACATTAATGGAGAGGATGAAGGAAAGAAAATGAACTGCCTCTTTCCATCCATTATGATACAAAATGTATATGTCTAATCTAATTATTAATTAAGATTAACATCATCATAAGTAAGGCCAACACCTATAGACCACCTTATATATAAAAATGGCTAAATTATCATTTTAGTCCCTACTCGATCAACTTATTATTATTTGCAAAAGAAATTTATAATGGTCGCTTCTACCACCTTTATGATTTCAACCTTGTACCATGATCAACTTTCTAATCAATCAAATTACCAAACCAGGTTTTCATACAATAATATAATATGCTAATAATTATTAAATATTAAACTTACAAACTCAATTGGTAAACGGGGTTTAGAAATGATAAGCCATAAAAGTAACATATTTTTAATCTCATTCTTGATGCGTTTTTGGATGAATTATTATGTGAATTAGTGAATTTGATGCTCCTAATCCTTTAAATTCATATTTCTATACTTAGGTGAGCATAGGGAGCGAAAGGAGTGAAAAATGAGCCAAAATTGGGCAAAAAGAGTTGTTTCCAGGATCCACATGGCCTGGGCAATTCCACACGGGCTGGCCACACACCCATGTGAGCCACACGGCCGGCCACACACCCATATGCCAGCCTGTGTCGATTTTGCACCCTGCTTCCCTGTTACGCGTAAAAAATTCAATTTTAGGGTTTCTAAGCATTCTAAAGTCTATAAATACACACTAAAAGAGGATCTAAAGACACGTAGAGTAGAACGAGGAAATTACTCGAAGGAAGCCATCGGAATCATCTCGGAAGCAGGATCTTATTCAAGATTGAAGATCTCCAGTCGAATTTCCTTCGAAGTTTTATTGAGTTTTTCATGTCTTGTTTTTATTTTTATTTTGAGATGTTTTCTTCTATAAGCATGAACTAAACTCCCTAAAATACCTAAGGAGGATGAAACCTAGATATATCTTATTATTTAATTATCTGAATTACATGATAAATACTTATTCTTGTTCTTAATTATGTGTTCTTAATCCTTGCCTTAATTTTTTCAGGATATTAATCCAAGTTTGATGTGCTTAACCAATGGAGCAAAAGTCCCTACTTAAGAGTAGATCTAGCATAATTGAGAGGAGTTGATTGCAATCCTAGAAATACGAAGACATAAATCTGCCGGATTAGAGTCAAATTTAATATGGGAATCCATAGATTGAGTTAATGCAACAATATGGGTTTTCATTAGAAAGAAATTTCAATTAATCAACCTAAAGTCAGTTGTTAGTAGTCTCGAAAGAGATATTAACAAAATTTAGGGATTTCTATGGATCAAGATAAGTGAATAAATCATTTAATTCAGAGTCATAATAATAAGTGGAGTTTAGGTGGATTCTTCCTTGGGTATTGTCTTTCTCATTAGTTTTCTTAAAGTATTTTTCCAATTTTATCTCTGTCGCGCTCATAGTTAATTAGTTAGTTCAATTTTAGATTAAAGCACCCCTTTAATTATTAGGCTAAAAAATAGAAAGATAGATATTACTAGAGCTGTACATAGTAGGGCTACCAAGTAAAATATAGGCCAAGTAGCTACCAAAAAATGGGAGGGTTCAAGTAAAAATATAGGCTCAAAAAATTGGCTTGGGCAAAAAAATAAGGCCCGTTTAAAAAATGGGCCGGGCCTCAGGTCTGATTTTTTTGGTCTGGGCTCGGCCCGAAATATTTTAATTTTATTTTTATTTTTTTATTAATAAAATTTTAACGTGAGAAATAAATTATAAACATTTTCACGTAGGTTTCTCTTCTAGTCTTCCTCCCCTTTTTTCCATTTCTGAAATCAAAATCCCTAAAACTAATCTGTAGTCTCCACTCAACTCTCCACCTTCCTCTTCATCTTCCTCCCTCCACCTTTTTAACGAACTGTCTCAATTTGTGGGGCCGCTTATCTTGAAGTAATCGAACACTTTATATATGTGTTTGCTACTTGTTTATATGCTTTCTTCTATATTTGGCTATTTGCCTGTCATTGGGTTCTTTTTTAGTGTATGGAACTCAACTTCTCATTCCTTTAATTAGGGGAACCTCTACTTAATCTCTCATGGCAAACATTAAAGAAAAATTAAAGGTTTTTCAATTGATTAATGTTATTCTCTGTTTTACACAATTGATTTACCTTTAACCCGTAGATAACGATCTGTCTCAATTTGTCCCTTAAACTTTCTAGTTTGTTCTTTAAACCCGTAGATTTTTTTAACGATCTGTCTCAATTTGTGGGTTTCTCAATTGATCGCTTGATTTACCCTAATATTTGTCCCTTAAACTTTACGAACCATAGATTTTTAACGATCTGTCTCAATTTGTGGGGCTTATACTAAACCGCTTGTTAGTTTGTTACTTGTTTCTATGCTTTCTTCTGTATTTGGCTATTTGCCTGTCATTGAGTTCTTTTTTAGTGTATGGAACTCAACTTCTCATTCCTTTAATTAGGGGAACATCTACTTAATCTCTCATGGCAAACATTAAAGAAAAATAAAATCTGTGTATAGGAGTCCTTTGTTCATCTTGCATGTCTCTATTTTAGATTTATGATTCATGATTGTAATGTTTTCTTATGCCTATTAGTGGGTATTTTGATTTGTTCTTCTAAATTTAGTAGAGAATCTTCTAAATTGTAATGTTGTTTATGATTGTAATGTTCTCTTATGCATTTGTGGTTGTTATAATTCGGCTCAAGTGAATTAAGTATGGTGATGCATTTTGGGTATGGTTTATTATTGATTTACATTTTGACACTAATTTGTTTATGTATTAGTTTGGGAAATGACAGTGACGAGCTGTTTTATTTGGTTGATGTAAGTTCAATACATGAAAATGAAACATGAAACGTGATTATTTTAAGAGTTCAAATGACATGTTTTTTAGTTAATATGTTCGGCTAATAGAAATATAAAGTATATTTCTAGTTCCCTACAAAGAACAGTAGTTTAGGTTTATTAATTTGAACTAGAATTTAATGGATATTTTGTGTCAAATCGAGAGAAGGTTCGAGTCAAAACTTGAGATTTCTTAGTCCCAAAAGATATAAACATCACATCCATTTCGTTAGATCGCAATGTTTTAATCTCTCGTAATCAAAGTCGTCTCGTGATTTGCAAAACTTACGTAAAAGGGATGTTAAGTAATTTAGTTAGACGGAAAATCGCAACCCAAAGACGTTAGGGCACTATTTTCCGAATTCTAAACACGAATCATCACCTTTATTTTAAAACCTTAAGATGAAATATGATGATTTTAAAATTACATTTTACGTAGTAATAATATAAAATTAAGAAAGATAAACGTAGATATAAATAGATGAATGTAAGAGTACAAATAATAATATTAAGATAATGATATCAAATTATGATAATACTATTCGATATGAATAATACATATATAATATTAGTGGTAATAGAATAACAAAATTAGTGGTGAAAATTTAAATAATAAAATAATAATAAAAATAAGATAATGGTAATAATACAAAATAATAGCAAGCGAATAATAGTAATATATTATATATATGTATATATATATGTGTATGTAATAGTAGTAGTAAGAAAGAATGGTAAAAATAATACATTTAATAACAATGATAACAATAATAATAATAATAATAGAATAATAATAGAATAATAATAAAATAATAATAATAATAATAAACATATAAATAATAATAACAAGTAGTGAATATTAAATAATAGTAGAAATAGCAAAAATTACAAAATAATTTGAAAAAATGGGTCAAATTGAAACTAAAACAGAAGTAAGAGGGCCAAATTAGACATTTTAAGCAAAGGCAGGACCAAATAGCAACGCAGCATAAAAATCTGGGGACGAGGAGCATAAATTTCCCCCTAAGGCGAGCGTATTGATGTTTTAAAAGGACCAGATTATAATCGCTTAAAGTTTCCGGGGCGAAATTGCAATAACGAAAAAACTTAATTGTAAAAGTATAAAAATGAGGAAGGACCGAACATGCAATTAACCCATCGCAATTAACCCATCGTAATTAATCTAGAAAATTTGGTGACATTTAAGTTATGAAGTGCGATGTTACGGTCTATATTTGGAGTTTATGATTATCCCCTTTTAATAATTTGATAACTTGTATTTCGAACAAAAAAGCATAGCCTTGTTATTTTTCTTTATCGCATCTGTCTCATCTCTTTTACTCGAAGTGAAGTTACAAAAAGATAGTATAACTCATAGGTGATTGGATTTGGGATAAATGTGGGATACTATAAAAAAATTTTCATATATTTGAATGATTACGATAAAACAAACAAAGCGCTTCTAATTAAGTAATAATCTAGCAACTTCAAGCCTTCTTCGTCTAATCCAGTGACTGGCTCTTGCAATGAAATCATAGGCTCTTTTCTCCAAATCCTCGATGAGGCAAAACCAGCTCATGATATTTTCCTCCGAACCATTATTTCCTTGTTTACTTCTCTAATCTCCTCAACCACGCAAATTGCCTTCACCTTTTCTTCCTAATAATATTGCTTCATTTTCATCTCTTTTTCACTTCCACCATCGATCCATCGTTTCCAAGGCTTCCACTTGGATGATCAACGTAGTACACTCCCCGAACCTAAAAATAAGCAAAAATCTTGGATTCTCCAATGAAAACCACAACGATGAGGTTCCCTACAAAGAACAGTAGTTTAGGTTTATTAATTTGATTCACTATTTTTTTATTTAATAAAATAAAAAAATAATACAGGGCCGGGCCAGGCTCAGGCTTACCAATTCCATGTCGGGATGGGCTTGGGCAATTTTTCAGGCCCATGGCCTACAAAATAGGCCCAAATTTTTAGTTGGGTCCGGCCCAGCCCATGTACACCTCTAGTTATTACTAGTACTTTTAGTCCTCGTGGATACGATATTCCCAACTCACCATACCTATACTACTGTTCGATAGGTGCGCTTGCCTTTGTCGTATTTTAGTTAGTTCGTGACGTCATCAAGAAACCATTGTTTCTGCCATCATTGAAAAAGGGCTGTTACAATAACATCCATTCAAACTACAACACAAAATTATAATTTTTACTACGCACCTAATATTAAATTCCAAATACTTACGTAAATATTATATAATTGAAAAACTCAAAAACTAATATTAACTTTTGATCATTAATCTGACAATAATCGGATATCTTTGAACTCGTCTGGTATACCCACATGACTCGCGTCATTGTTTCACATATTCAAATAATATGTTATTTCAAAAATATAATAATGAAAAAATATTATGATAACTATAGTATTAAATGAATTTTACATTATTACGAGTGGGAATTCATAAGAGGCGTTTACTCGGAGACGTATAAATGGTAGTCAATATCATACCCATGACCGAAGAAGGAGTATGCAATCACTGATTTTAATTTTTAAGTCAACTAGTTATAGTAGTCACCTTAAATGTATCAGATTTCAAGATTTATCTCGTATTAGAAGACCCCCGATTAACCTCAGGATGAATGCTCGTGCATATTATTGTCTTTCAATAGCACTAGCAGAGTTGTTGATATAATTGAAACTGCCTTCTAACAATTTCATTGCTATCTAGCTACCATTAAACTTGTCTGACATCTTGCCTAATAGTTGTTCGCAAATAGCACTCCAATCCCCAATGCCTACAACCACCACAACGATTGCCCTATCAACCTATAAACTGGGTTGTAATGTTAAATCCTCGAGCGTAATTGTACACGCACAGAATGGAAAATGATATGTGTGTCTTTCGAGTCTCCATATTTCCACCAAAACACTATAACTGCAAGATCCAATTTAGTCCTCCCGAGCATACAAGACACATGCAAGAATCCTGCCTCTTACAAGTGTTGTTCAATAACATATGGTTCCCTCACACTTAAATTGTCTATGTACGTCTCGATAATCTGATCTTCAATCCGATTATATAAACATAAATATTTTAAAATTAATAACATTAACAATTTAATAATTTAATTAACTAAAATTAATATGAATTTCTTACCATTTGCAATTGGACGCCTGAAATGTGTTTGTCATCCAAACGAATAAGCAACATTAACATTTTTAAAATTATAAAAATAAAATAAAATCAAAGAAATTATGAAATATAAAATTAAAACAATTAGTATTTGAGATAAATTGAATGAAAAATTGAGAATAAAATAGTTGAGAGAATTGAGAGAATAATATTTGAATGCAAAAGAAAGAAAATGAGTTGAGTATAAATAACAAATAAACTAGCGGTTAGAAAAAAATTTAGTCCTTTGAAAAAAAATTGTTGGAAAAAGTTATCATTTGATGAAAACACATCCAGCGGGTCAATTGGCCCATATTTATACGGCCACCTTAAAACTTATTCGACACCTTCCCAAAAAATGGCTTGCAAAGGTCCTCTTTATCGGGAATGACCATTGACCCTGTGACAACTGGCTCATCCACCGTAAATCGAGTTGTAAAGCTATGTCCTCGAGTGTGATTGTACATTCGCCGCATGGAAGATGGAAAGTGTATGTCTCGGGCCTCCATCTTTCCACCAACACACTGATGAATGTAGGATTAAGTTTGTAGCCCCCGAGCGTACGAGACACATGTAAGAATTCTGCGTCTTAGTGTCTTACAAGTAACCACGAATTTTAGTATTTGGGCTCTTTGACAAGTTATGTATGAACTCTTCCAAAATACAATCTTTTGCCTATTTATATTGATAAAAAAATTAATTTAAAAATATTTTAAAAATAAAATACTTTAAATATAACTTAATTGAATATAATGAAATTAAAATTTCGTCTTATCATTATTGCTTGAGAGGCGAAAATGAGCTTGTTGTTGAAACAAATCAGAGAGGTTGTCATTCGTGAAAATTTAACCAAAATGAATAATATATGGAATAATCAAATAAAACTATAATATTTTTCAAAAAGTGTATTGGAAAATTTAGAACAAAACTTGAGAAAATTGAGAGAGTTGAGAGTTTAGAAAGAATTGAGAGAGTTGAATTTGAGTGAAAAGAATGAAAAATGACTTAGTATTTATAGGAAAAAATTACCATTGAAGCCCTTCAAAATTTTACCATTCTCAATGTTAAAAAAATGACCGTTGGTGAAAAGCGCACCTAGCTTAACGCACTTCCACACACTCTCAAAACAATATATTTTTAAATTAAAAAAAAGACCTAAAAGGCCAAGTAAATAAAAAAAAAAAACTGACATATATACCTTAGTTTGCGGAAACCTTTTGTTTATTTGCTGAAAAAAACTTCTAAATACCCAATGCTCTAATTTTGTTTTAACTTCCATTTTTAAGTTTTCAAGCTCCAAGAGTTGCTTAAAAAGTTTGGGTTTTTAACGGAAGTTCTTAAAATTAAGTTATTAAAATTAAAGATGAGTGAAATCCGATTCGATTTGAAAAAATATTAAAAAATTTAAATTTTGAGTTAATTGAATTGAGTTATTTAATATTTTTGAATCAACTTGAATAAATAATTCGAGTTTCGAGTTTAAGTCGAGTTGAATTTTATAATTCGAATAACTCGAATAATTCAAATAACATAGTGGTGTAAATACACATTTGGTCCCTGTTAATTTTGAAAACAAGAAAATTGGCCTCTCCTCAACAAAAAGTACAAAAAATCAAAATTTGTATATATTTTTAAAAAATTAAGATAATTTAAAGAAAGTTAAAATTTAAAATGTTCTAAAATAATAATTTTGGGAACTTAAATAAGTTAATTAATGATTCAAGTTTATCATCTTAAAGTGTTTTGTTTTATTTTATTTTGAAAAAGTTTTTAAATATATATGGTTTCAAATGTATGTGTTTGAACATGAAATTAGTTATATTGTAATAAGATATGTTTAATTTTTAATTTAACTCAAATTAATTTGGCTTGACTCGAAAAACTTCAAATCGAGTTAGAATGATAAAATAAAATTCATCATTTTTAGTAACTTAAAATTGTTTTATTGGATTCTTTCAAGGTTCACTCCTACTTGAAACTTAACACATTTAATATTTATTTTCTCGACCGAATTTACTTGATATTTTTTCAAACATTCTTCTTTTAACTATTAAACCAAAATAAAATATATACGAAAGGAAGTGAAGTGACGTGTACGGATGGTATTTGTTGAGAGGTACGGTTTGCTTAAAACACTATCTTGAAAATAGAGAGGAAATAGAAAATAGAGAGGAAATTGAAAAACTGGAATTGCTCTATTTTTGTATTATGAATCAAATCTTGATTTTGTTCATTGTACATATTGTTTATATAGAACTTGCATAACTGCTTTTCAAGAATTGCTAGCTGTATCAACGTAACTGCTTGAGCTAATTGCTTGAGCTATATCAACAGCTATAACTAACTAACTACTTGAGCTATATTATTTGAACTCTACCATGCACTCATCTTCCCAACAGGTAAAACTTGAAGAAGATGTCGAAACCTAGAAAACAAAGTCACTGACAGCGGCTTGGTGAAGACATCAGCCACTTGATCATAAGCAGGAACCTCACCAACTTGTAGAGATCCATCCGCAACTTTCTCACGAACAAAAAAGAGATATAGCTCTACATGCTTGAACTTAGAGTGTAAGACAGGATTGGCTGCAACGGCCACTGCACTAGAGCTATCGTACCAAACATTCGGAGTATCATCAGACTTAATTTGTAGTTCTTGAAGCAACGATAGCAACCAGGTAAACTCACTTGTGGCTGCAGCAAGGCTCCTGTATTCTGCCTCAGCCGTGGAACGAGACACCACTTGCTGCTTCTTGGAGCACCACGCCACAGGAGTTTGACCAAAATACACACAGTATCCGGATGTGGAATGCTGATTGTCAAAATCTAATCCCCAGTTGGCATCGGCATACCCAACCAATGACAACCGATCAGACGGATGAAAAACTATCCCAAAGTCAAGAGTGCCACATAGATACCGCAAAATACGTTTTAGTGCCACCATATGTGCTGTAGTAGGGTTGTGCATGAACTGACAGACTCGGTTTATGGCATAGGCAATATCTAGCCTGGTCAGAACAACATACTGGAAGGCACCCGCAAGACTTCTGTACTTAGTAGGATCCTCCAAACGCTTTCCATCAGCTTTGAACATGGTAGACGAGCTGACCATCGGTGTATGAACACTCTTTCCGTGGTCATGGAACAGTGATCAAGAATGTCATGGATATACCTCTGATAAAGATGAAGACAACCGGAGGATCGAGTCACCTCTATCCCGAGGAAATAGTGAAGATCACCCATATCCTTAAGCGAGAACTCACTATTTAACAACTGAACAAACTAATCTATAGAGGTGGACAAACAGCCAGTGATTATAATATCATTTACATACACAAGTACATAAATAATGGAGCCAGATATTACCCAAACAAATAGAGATACATCAGATTTTGAGACAACGAAAGCCAACCGAGACAAGAAACTGTGTCAGTTTCTCAAACCAGGCATGAGGAGCCTAACGGAGACCATACAAAGCTTTCTTCAGACAGCATATAAAGGGTTTACCATTTGAATCACACTGTTCATATCCCGGAGGTTGATGCATGAAAACCTCAGTATCAAGATCCACATTTAAAAAAGCATTGTTCACATCAAGTTACCTTAGTGGCCACCCTTTGGAGACGACGGTTGACAAAATAACTCGAATAGTAGCAAGTTTTACTACTGGACTGAATGTTTCCTTGAAATCACACTTAGGGACTTGAAAGCAACCTTTCGCAACTAGCAGAGCCTTTCGTCGGGCAATGGTACCATCAGGATTTTTCTTGATCTTAAAAAGCCACTTACACCCGATGACCTTGCAATTAGGTGGTCGTGAAATAAGATTCCATGTAGAGTAACGAACCAGGAACCATATTTAGCCTCAGCTGCCTCAAGCCACTCGGAAGTAGAAAGTGTTTCCTCAATTGAAGAAGGTTCCACAGCTTCAACAGTCAACGCTTTGGGTTAAAAATATCAATCTTTAACCGAGTCATCATCGGGTGATTATTGATTATGGGTATCGCATGCTTTTGACCATCAAAAAAGACTCATGACCTTCATTAGACTAGGTCCCACCATCACCATGCACAGAAGAACTATGTGGTTCACAGTCAGACCCAATCCCAGACTAAGTTGGGGCAGGAGTAGAAGTCACTAGGCAGTCAACTGATTGAGAAAGTGATGGAGACTGCTGAGCGGATGGGGGCTCGGAAGGCCGAGAAGAACTGTGTCAAACTAGCGGAATAAACGTTGAGATAGACTGACTATGGCCTGGTGGTCTCTCTTCAGGAGTGATCGCTGGAATTAAAGCTTTAAAATTTATAATGAATGAGATCGAACCTTGAAACTAACTCTGACAACGATTAAAGGCAAGTGTACCTATCGAACAGTAGTATAGCTTAGGTAAGGCTAGATTATCAAACCCAAAGGAACTAAAAGTACTAATACTTACTTTCTTTTTATTATTTAGCCTAAAATATGGAGTGATTGGTTGTTTTAATCTATTTTAACGATTTCTAAGCTAAAGACAAAGATAAAAAGAACGAATAGGAAATAACTCAAGAAAACTCAATTGATCACAACGATACCCTCAGGAAGAATCCACCTAGACTTCACTTGTTATTTAATCCTGAACCATATGATTTTATTTACTTAGTTTGATCCATAAGACTCCCTAACGTATATTAAACCCTCTCTCGAGACGAATAACATCTAACCCTAGGTTAATTAGTGAAACTCTCGTTCGCTTATAATAACCCCCTAGAATAGCAGTAAATCGATCTATGGATTTTCATATTAGGTTTTACCCTAATCCAAAAAAATCTCGTCACCCTATCTCTAGGCGTGCGATCAACTCCGCTTAATTATGCTCAATCTACTCTTACGCAGGGTCTATTCCTCCTCCACCTAAGCACATCGATTTGGATTAAGCATGCATAATTAAGAACAAACTAAGTATTTATCATATAATTCATAAATCAATAACAAAATTTATCTAGGTTCCATCCCCTTCAAGTATCCGAAGGGTTTAGTTCATAACAAATAAAGAAAATATCTCAAGAGAAAAGATAAAACAAAACATAGAAAATCCCTAAAACCCCCTGAAGGAATTGAAGGAGAAATTCATCGTCTTGAGTAGAATTCCGGCTCTTCGAGATGGATCCACTGGCTATCTTCGAGTGATTCTACAAAACGTGATCTTCTTGGCTCGGCTCCTTGGCCTAGCTTACCGCCTAATAACCCTTTTAGGTTATACTTAGGGTGTTTATATAGACTTTTAGAATGCTTTACTTGGCCTCTAAGTGTCCCAATTCAAGTATACTTCCTACTCGGTATTTGAATAAGCTTTGGAAAGTGTTCCTTAGGCTCTAAGTATCCAAATTCGAGTGAAATTGCTCTTTTTCGTAACAGAGGCACGGCCATGGTACACGTCCGTGTAAACCGTTTTCAGGTCGTATCTCGATTCTGTCGATTGGGGCACAACCGTGTAAATCATGGCATGGCTGTGTCTTAGTTAATTGTCGAGGCACGACCGTGTGTCTTGAAGTCCAGGCCGTGTCGATTTCCTTTTTGGCCCAAATTGGCCCGTTTTAAGCCCGTTTCTTGTTCTTTTTGTCCTCGGGTGCTTTCTTGAGTAAAAACATGAAAAAAAATAATTAAGACCACCTTTTTACATAAAACAAGGGCTAAATCATCCAAAAGCATACTAAATGTGGGCCTAAAATATGTTGCTTTTATGGCTTATCAAATACCCCCACACTTAAGCTTTTGCTTGTCCTCAAGCAAAATTCTCAACTTATAATTAAAATGAACTTTCCATAAATCACAATTCCTATCAACAATGCCTCATCATAATTCACAGATAATTCATACATGGATAATTATCTCAAAGACTCCTAAAGATTTAAACAATTCTAAGTCACAAATTTGTAGCATAAAAACATAGGCGTCTCCCCTTATCTAAATAATTACTTTTAATTCAAAACCGACAAGGATTGACATCCTCACTAAAGATTCACTCAAAGCACTCGAAGTGTTTTAAGGTTTAAGAGAAAGCACTCATAAGTCGAACCTGAAAAGTTAATCCCATAGGCTTGCCTGAAAATCAAATCTCCACCACTGTAATATGAGATGATACACAAATCAAAAGGTCTTTTGACAGGGTTGTAACGGGGCTTAGGTTAAAGGTGTGGATAAAGGCTGAACTAAAAGGCTTGAAATCGAGATTGAACTGACCAATTACCTAACAAGAACAATGAAGTAGAAGATAAATGATTGCTTTGAAACTAGTAATACTACTATTGATAATACTTTTAATACGAGCTCTTCTTCAACAATTGGAATTTAAACTCATAAGCTCCTTTAATCTACTACTTGAATATACTTTTGGTTTTTTTTAAGAACAAACTAAGTAAATACATAATAAAGAAAGAACTTTATCAACTGAAATAAACTAATTCGATAACTGATCAATTCAATTCTCGATAGAAGGGTAGTAAAAAAGAATAGTGATAATAAATACAAAGGGTTTTGGGTTAATATTAAGCGAGTAATTCAATAAAAAGGGTTGTTAAGATCAATGGGGTTCACTAGGGGTTAATTATGTAGGTAAGCTTTTTAGTGGAGTGAATGGGTTAAAACCTAGGTGCCTTTATCATCTCAGTATATCAATTCATTAATGTGGTCTCGACATGTATAATCAAGGCAAGTTCTAGAATAACAATTCAGTGTTGACGCACTCATAATCAATAAAGTGAGCATGAAAAAGAATATATGCTCTATAAGGCTCAAAATCTCACACAAATTATGGGTATTTGACATCAATCTTGTAAATTTCAAGCTTCAAGGTAGTATTCAAATTCAGTTCAACAACCTAGGAAATTTTTACTTTTTGAAAAAATAGACTTATCATGCTTGATTCTCTAGTATTCTTCACGTATAAATCATCAATGCACAATTATCAATGACTTATTCAAGAGCTTATCAATAAAATCATAAATCATTAGAAGTTTCATCTTAATTGATAATATGAGAAATTTACTTAGGAACAAGACTAAAATTCATGATTTGAGAATAATGCAAAAAGTCAGGTACTTTTACCCCCACACTTAAGATGTACATTGCCCTCAATGTATTAAGATAGATAAACAATTATATAATAAAATAATCAAAAGAGAATGGGAGAAGTAACACTTCCTGAATTGTGGATGATTCCGGGAGTTGGCGTCTTTGATGGTAGAAAGTAGGTGGAGGAGGTGGTGGTGGCGTTTTCTATGGGCCTGGTGGGGTGTCTACCGATGATCTTTGTGCTAGATGAAGAAATTGGGTAGCCTACAAAGATATAGCCAAGAAATATAAAGAAACATTAATAATATACTAATATTATAATTAAAGACAAAGGAAATAAAGAGAAGGAGACTAAAAAGAAAACTGAAATTAAAAGAAAAGACAAATGGACTAAGGAGTCCTTATTGTCGGATGGTTCACGAGGTGGGTGTGACCTCTAAGGCTTTGGTGCGTGATTCCTAAGCAGACTTTAGAACCTAAAACCAAAAAACCTAAAAGAATCTAAAATATATTAAGCAGAAGAGAATTATAGATAGTAGGATAAAGGGGAAAATAAACATAAAGAAAAATTTAAATGGTCTAAAAGACCCTTGGCTTTGTGTTTGGATGAAGCGGCCGGCATGAACTTATATGTTGGGGTCTCCTTTAAGGAGACAATGCTTGCCTTCTTACGCTTCTTCGGCATGATTCTAGTGTAGCTCAAGAGTCTAGACACTTTTTCTAAAGAAAGAAAGAAAAAGAAGGAAAAAAAAATGAGGGGAGAAGGAAGAGGGCTGTGGGGTTTAAATAGGGTCTCATATTTGGCACGTTCCCACGCCCGTGGACCGAGGGTGTGTTGAATTACATGATCGCATCGCACGGCCGTATGTCTAGGCGTGTTTGCTCACCCACACCCATTTTTCAAGTGCCACGCCCGTTCCTAAAAAAATAGTGGGTTGGCACGGTTTGGCGGCATGGCCGTGCCAATTTACTAGTGCCCATGGAAAAGTGGTTGGATCCGTGACGTCGTGGGGTGGTTAGGACTGATTCGCACGGCCTCTGTTGTGTCAGTACGATGGTTCTAGTGGTCCACACGATCACGGACACGGCCGTGTATAAGGCCATGTGGCCTTGAAGTTCTGCACTTCCGGTTAGTTTAAAAGGAAAGAAAGAAGGGAAAGAAACTAAAAATAAATTTGAAAGTAAATAGTGTTAGTACTCGGATTGCCTCTCGAGAAACGCTCATTTATAGTCTTAAGCTGGACTTTCCTCGAATTTGAAAAATTAGGAAGGTTTAAAGGTTTGAATATCTTCCCTCTTGCTTAAAATTTTATTTTATTGATAAGGTTCAAGTCGATAAGTGTTTACCTTAAAAGTGCCGAATGTTGGATTGCTTACCTCGACTGTTCCATGGGGGATGATATCGTGTACCTTAAGAGGAATTTCCTTGCTTACGTTCAGGTCTGTTGTGATGATGCGAGGATCGGCTTTGTCGAGCAACACCTGGTCTCTTATTTTGAAGTGATTTGATGTTCCTACGAGTTCTTCTGGTGGTTCTTCTAATGTTACTTCGTGTGGGTTCGGTTGTTCTTTGACTTGTGTCCTATACTCTTCTAAATTGTTGACCCTAAGGTCTTGTTCCTTGTGTGATTCCTCTTTGTCACTTTGGGATCTATGAGCCGGCTCAGGGTTGTGCCTTTGTGGTGTTTCCTGCTATAAAGGTTGAACAATTTGATTATCATCTGTATTCACTTTCTTTCCTTCATTGATTATTGTCCTGGCCGAGTCAAGAGCTTGAAGACTGATTGATTCGTCACCTACACAAAGTATGAGTTCTCCTGTGGCAACATCAATTTTAGTATTGACAGTTGCTAGAAAAGGTCTTCCTAAAATCAAGGGGATTGTATTATCCTTATCCATATCTAAAACAACAAAATCTACTGGGAAAATAAATCAATCAATTTTGACAAGAACATATTCGATAATGCCCTTAGGAATTCTAATAGTTTTATCAGCTAATTGTATACTCATCCTAGTTTGTTTGGGCTTCCCTAGACCTAGTCGTTTAAGTAATGTATAAGGCATGACATTTATGCTTGCCCCTAAATCAGCTAACGCGTTATCAATAGCTAAACAACCAATTAAACATGGAATTGTAAAACTCCCTGGATCTTTTAGCTTTCGTGGTAGTCTATTCTGTAACATTGCTGAGCATGTTGCATTTAATTCCACGTGGTGCTCTTCGTCTAATTTGCGTTTGTTAGTCAAGAGCTGTTTTAAAATTTTCCTCGAGTTTGGCATCTGAAAAAGAGCTTCAAGAAGGGTAAGTTAATATGTAATTTCTTTAAGAGTTTAAGAAACTTACCGAACTGTTCTTCTGAATCATCTCTTTTCATCGCTTTGAGATAAGATATGCGAGGTTGGTACTCCTTAATTACTGGTTTTGGCTTTTTTGTGTTACCTCTACCTTACCTTCGTCTACCTTATTTTCTTGTATTGGAATGGGTTCCTCTAACCCTTTACTGTCATTAGCTGAGATGGCTTGAATTTGCTCCTTTGGGTTGATCTCTATGTTACTTGGTAGACGTCCTTGTGGTTGTTCTGACAGTAGCTTTGCAAGTTGTTCGACTGCATTAGTTGCTTCCTTCACTGACTTCGTAAGTTCCCCCATTCGGTTCTCGTTACATTTAATTATTTTCTCAGTTTCTTGGAATTGATTTTCTATGTTTGCCATAAATTTTGTCAGTATCTCTTCGAGGCTTGGCTTTTTCTCTTGCGGATATGGCTGATTTTGGAAGTTTTGAGGGGGTTGTTGTCTTTGATTCCCTTGATTTCCTTGGCCTCCCCATGAAAAATTTGGGTGGTTCCTCCAACCTGGATTGTAAGTATTACTATAAAGATTATTATTAGATCTAAAATTACTACCTATATAGTTCATCTGTTCGTTCTCTGCGTCCGGTTGGTAGGGTGGGTACTCAGGATTCGCCACAGTTCCACTTGTGTCGCACTACATAACTGGATGTACCTCCGAAGAACATAAACTGTCAAGCTTTTTATTCATCAACTCTACCTGATTTGATAGCATGGTTACTGCATCAATATTGTAGACTCCGGCTGATTTTGTCGGTTTTGTCCTTGTAACTTACCACTGATAGTTATTAAGTGACATCTCTTCAATGAACTCGTAGGTGGCTTCAGGTGTTTTATTATTTCAAGTTCCATCGGTGGCTAAATCAATTAATTGCCTTGTTGAGGGATTTACACCATTGTAAAAAGTTTGGACTTGAAGCCACAAAGGTAATCCGTGGTGTGGACATCTCCTCAAGAGATCTTTGTATCTCTCCCATGCATCGTATAACTTCTCTAAATCCATCTGCATAAAAGAAGAGATATCATTCCGTAATTTAACCGTTTTGGCCGGTGAGAAATATTTTAATAAAAAAATTTCGGTCATTTGTTCTCATGTAGTGATTGACCCTCGTGGTAACGAGTTCAACCACTATTTGGCCTTATTCCTTAATGAAAAGGGGAATAACCAAAGACGAATGGCATCATCAAAAATGCCATTTATTTTGGAAGTATCACAGAACTCTAAAAAATTAGCTATAAGAGTGTTCGGGTCTTCGTCCTGCAAACCATCAAATTGAAAAAATTATTGAATCATTTGTATTGTGTTAGGCTTTAATTCAAAATTATTAGCGGCTATAGCAAGCCTAACAATACTATATTCAGCTCCTGTTAAATGAGGTTTAGCATAATCATACATAGTACGCGGAGCATTGTTTTCTTCTATATCTCGTGGTGGATTATTCTCGTCCATCCCTTCAATAGGATTTGATCTGTCTTCTCGCTCTTCTCCCGTGTAATTTAGGGCTCACCTAATTTCTCTGCGATTTCTCCGAGCGGTAGCTTTAATTTCACTATCATATTCTAAAAGTCCTGTCAGGTTCCTTCTAGTCATAAACTAGAGGTGCCTACTAGGAGAAAATAATGAAGAAATAAAATTAACAAAAGATACTAAAATAATAAAAATAGTGGCTAAAGTAATAAAAATAGAGCTTTCTTAATATTTCGGTTCTAAGAATCGCGCCAAAAACTTCATCGCTGAAATCAGAGCTTTAAAATTTATAAGGAATGAGATCGAACGTTGAGACTAACTCTGACAACAATTAAAGGCAAGTGTACCTATCGAACAGTAGTATAGCTTAGGCAAGACCGGATTATCGAACCCAAAGGAACTAATAGTACTAATACTTACTTTCTTTTTATTATTTAGCCTAAAATATGGAGCGATTGGTTGTTTTAATCTATTTTAACGATTTCTAAGCTAAAGACAAAGACAAAAAGAACGAATAGGGAAATAACTCGAAGAAAACTCAATTGATCACAACGATACCCTCAGGAAGAATCCGCCTAGACTTCTCTTGTTATTTAATACTGAACCATATGATTTTATTTACTTAGTTTGATCCGTAAGACTCCCTAACGTATATTAAACCCTCTCTCAAGGTGAATAACGTCTAACCCTAAGTTAATTAGTGGAACCCTCATTCGCTTATAATAACCCCCTAAAATAGCAGTAAATCGATCTATGGATTCCCATATTAGGTTTCACCCTAATCCGGTAAAATCTCGTCACCCTATCTCTAGGCGTGCGATCAACTCCGCTTAATTATGCTCAATCTACTTTTAAGCAGGGTCTATTCCTCCTCCACCTAAGCACATCAGATTTGGATTAAGCATGCATAATTAAGAACAAACTAAGTATTTATCATATAATTCATAAATCAATAACAAAATTCATATAGGTTTCATCCCTTTCAGGTATCTGAAGTGTTTAGTTCATAACAAATAAAGAAAACATCTCAAGAGAAAAGATAAAACAAAACATAGAAAGTCCCTAAAACCCCCTGAAGGAATTGAAGGAGAAATTCACCGTCTTGAGTAGAATTCTGGCTCTTCGAGATGGATCCATTGGCTATCTTCGAGTGATTCCACAAAACGTGATCTTTCTGGCTCGGCTCCTTGGCCTAGCTTACCGCCATGTTATACTTCCTACTTGGTATTTGAATAAGCTTTGGAAAGTGTTTCTTTGGCTCTAAGTATCCAAATCTGAGTGAAATTGCTCTCTCCTGTAATAGGGGCATGGCCATGGTACACGCCCGTGTAAATCATTTTCAAGCCGTGTCTCGATTCTGTCGATTGGGGCACTGCCGTGTAAATCATGGCATAGCCGTGTTTAGTTAATTATCGAGGCACGACCATGTCGATTTCCTCTTTGCCCCAAATTTGCCCATTTTAAGCCCGTTTCTTATTCTTTTTTGTCCCCGGGTGCTTTCTTGAGTAAAAACATGAAAAGAAAGGATTAAGAGCACATTTTTACATAAAATAATGGCTAAATCATCCAAAAGCATACTAAATGTGAGCCTAAATTATGTTGCTTTTACGGTTTATCAAGGAGCAGACTTAGTTGAGAGAAATCGATTTTCATTAAACACAACATGCCGTGAGACAACAATCTTGCCAATCAGTAGAAGACACTGGTACCCCTTATGTTGAGCACTATAACCCAAGAAGGTAGACGGTTGAGAGCTAAACTCCAACTTATGTGCCATAAACGGTCAGTAAATAAGGGAAGCAGCAACACTCAAATACTCTCAAATGATCATAAGTGGGTTCGCATCCATAGAGAGCCTTAAATGGAGTTTGTCCTTTTAGAACTGGAGTGGGAAGTCGATTGATGAGGTGAACCACACAGCAAAATGCATAGCCCTAGTACTCCATAGATAGATTCACTTAAGCCAAAAGGACGGTGCCCATGTCAACAATGTATCGGTGCTTGCGCTCAGCCACTCCGTTTTGTTTGTATGTGGACACGTCAGTCGATGAACAATCCCTTATAAAGCTAGAACATACGTGAAAGCTCGATACTCTCCGCCCCAATCACTCGAAAACTATTAAATAGTCTTTCCAAACTGAGTCTTAACAAGTTACTGGAACTAAACAAAACACTACACAACTTGAGACTTTTTGCAAAGCAAATAGATCCACGTAAACCGTGTGCAAACATCAATAAAAAATACATAATATCAATTATTTCCACATGTAACAGATGCAGGACCCCAGAGATAAGAGACAACCAAGGTAAAAAGGATCACTATATTTCGTAGTGGAAATAGGAAATGGTAGTTTATGGGACTTCCATTTTTAACATGTAGTACATATAGTATCACAACAGTATTTATTTGAGGCAATACTACATTTATCTAACACAGATTTAACAACACTAGTAGACGGGTGACCCAAAAGTTTATGCCATAACGAAAAAACATTACAATCCTTGGACTTATTTTGGATCACATAGGAACCAGCAACTGGAGCTTCGGTCGACTGAGTAGACATCACGAGCACCAGGAAGTGTATAGTCCATCACGAATGTGGCCCTTCAGCAAAGTTTTTCGGTTATAATGTCCTTAATAACACAATAGGTCGGGTGAAATTCAAAAAATACATCATTATCATTGGCAAATTGTGACATCGATAAAAGATTCTTCCTGATGCTTGGAACATATAAAACATTAGATAAGCGCAGCAATTTAGACTGGGTGGGTAAAAAATCATGACCAACAGATGCGATCAAGGTAGGAGTTCTATTACCCATTAAGAGAGCATAAGAACCTGAATACGGGGTAGCATGATGCAGAGCCGACGGATCCGACACACATGATTACTAGCGCTAGAGTCAGGATACCATAACGTGGTTCCAACCGGCATGGGAATATAAGAGTTTGTACCATCACCATAAGACCCAATTTGTGTAGTATTGATATTAGAACCAGAGGAGTCATAATAATTAGACGGGTGAAGATCACCTAATCGAGGAAGTCCAATGCACGGATCAGACCCAGAGTAAACACGAGCACGTGGTTTAGTATGCCACGGAGTGGCAACACCACCTGATTGACCATCATGCGGCCTTACACCAAGAGATGAATCAAGTTAAATATTATTAGAGGTAGGCCTAGGAGGTAAAGGTGGTGCATTCGGCCTTGTATGCCCATGAAATGGCCCAAAATCATATGGCCCACTAATGGGAGGCCTAGTTGCATGTGAAAAATAGGAGGAGGGCCTAATTTGTGCATGCGGCCCACGTGCTAGGTAAGGTGGCTACCCATTATGCGGCCTAGCATAGTTTGAGGCTGAAAATTACTATGGTCCCACATATTGGTGTTGACCGACATCATAGTAAGGTTGACTAAGGTTGTTATCAAAACTTAGGTCTCCTATTCAGCTGAGAAAACCACTCATTTCCCATAATAGCAGGGCGCGATTCAGGAGACAGATCTGCAATCGGACTTTCAGGGAGCGACAGTGGAACCACCATTGGCGCAGAGTCATCGTGATGATACCGGTAATAGCACCGTTGAGCGACAAAGTCGTAGCGCACAAATTTGACACTAGAGGCGCGGCCAAAACTTCTCCCATAGCCACACGAGTACAATCGACCACCACGAGTAGAACCCTCCACCGTCTGTGATGGAGAGCTTTCCACTAGATTCGCCGCAAGAGCAACTTCGTGGACTACCTGTTCTTGACGACGTTCACACTCTAGAAGGGCATCGACGATGCGTTGAAAGGGAAAGGGAGTCGGTGAGAGGGACGCCGAGGAGACAAGGGCATCAAAGTCAAAGGGAGACCCGCAAGTAAAATCTCCGTCCACTCAGCCTCAGAGATCGGAGATTCGGACGCTTCCAAAAGAGCACACTATCCTTTCATTTTCGCAACAAAGTTCTTAATCGAGAGTGTACCTTTTTTTTAAGGAATGTAACTCATGCCGCAATTGGGATTGCTTCGCACCAGTGTTGGCCGCAAAGAGCGTACTCGTTGTCGTCCACACATTCGAGGCCGTTTGCACATTGGTGAAAAATGAAAGGAAAGTGGGGCTGATTGTGGGAAGTAACCACGATGTGAGAAGGTTGTCTTGTTGATTGAAGGTCGAGGCGGCCGGATTGGTCACAAGGGCCCCATCTGGTGCTTGAACGAATCGCGCCGGTGCTGTTATCGAGCCAACTAAGAAATCAGCCAAGTCATAACCGGCGACAATAAATCACACTTGTTTCTGCCACTGTACAAAGGTACCCTCGTCAAGTTTAACCACATCATGCCGAGGGAATGAGTTGATGAGTCTATCGCCGGTAAAAGGAGAGCCATTAGGCTCAAAAAAGGTAGAGTCAACGGAATGCGCGGTGGTCATGGTCGAAGATCAACGAGCAACTGATACCATGTTGAGAGGTACGATTTGCTTAAAACACTATCTTGAAAATAGATAGGAAATTGAAAAACTGCAATTGCTCTATTTCTGTATTATGAATCAAATCTTGATTTTGTTCATTGTACATATTGTTTATATAGAACTTGCATAACTGCTTTTCAAGAATTGCTAGCTATATCAACCTAGCTGCTTGAGCTAACTGCTTGAGCTATATCAACAGCTATAACTAACTAACAGCTTGAGCTATATTATTTGAACTCTATCAATATCCAATTTCTTTATCCACTTAAATTTCATTAATTTTTCTCTAAATTTTCGTTTACTTCAAACTTAATTACTAGGATTAAATTTGAACAATTGATTTCGTAATTAATCACATAATTAATATGTGTATTATAAACATCTAAAATTTCCAAATTCTTTGTCCACTTAAATTTCTCCAACTTCTTCTAAATTTTCATTAATTAATGGGTAAAGCCTACTAAAACAATAAATTCTATACAATCAATTTACACTTTTCACTTAACTTAATTGCACCTTTTAATGAACCTTACTATTTATATTTTCTTTTACAATATTTTCAAATAAACTAATATTAATTTAGAGATAAAATTATTTAAATATATTTATCTCGACTTTTTAACAATAAAAATAAGTTTTGTTTTATGACTTTTAAACATTATATAATAAAGTTCTAAAGTCTCTTGAAAACTAATTTTTCAATGAAATAAAAATAATTAATAACGCTTATATGATATTTAATGAAAAATATTTTATACACAAAATTTAAGTTAGTTCCACTATATTAAATGTAAAATATTAATTTTATACAATAAAATTATTTTTTTAAAATAGAATTTGTTTAGGTAACTATGACCTTTAAACTTGTATTATATAAACCATTCAAGCATTTCAGTTCAAATTGATTTTAGATTTCTCGATTTTTCTTGCTCAACCTTAAATGAAGCCACTAATTTTTTTTTAACAATTTTATTATAGGTTCTAATTATATATTTTTTTTATATAATACTTAGAATTGCCCATAATTCTTCCTCAACCCATAAATAGAAAGATAATACGTTTCAGCGCATTCAAATCAACGTCCTCTTACATTGATAATAATATTCATGTCCGCTAAAGTCAGTAGAAAAGGAAACAAGTAAACCAATTCACTCTTGTTTTTGCTAAAACATGAAATAAGTAATAACATGGGTTAAAACAAAATACAGCTAACGTATAAATAAAAACAGAAACTCAAAATATATACAATCCATATAGATTCTCCTTAGAACAAGGGACCACCACCCATCAAATTCATCAAAAATTAAGACAAAAGGTTCACATGCATAATAGCATATATATGATTGGTCATAACATATGCTATTGTGTTATTCGGATCTGCTTTACTTTATAGAAAAGAAGAGGGTTCAGATTGAAAATGTTTGAAGCAGTAACTTCCACTTGCTGGGTTTTGTTTTTTACCAACTTGAAAATCTGGGTTAAACTGTCAGTCATGTTGTGGTATTTCTACACAAGTCTTAATATGTTTTGTTACGTAAGATGTCCCAATTCGTTTCATTTATAGAAAAGAAAAATCCTTGGTTAGATCTTGTGGGTGTGTGGATCTTAATTGATTCCTATAAGTGTGCAGTACTTGTCATTTACTTCAAGGACAAAACGTACGTGATTAGTGGATAATTTATGCTTTTAAAACCCAATTGCTTGACAGCAATCGCCAGCACCTACTGTGATTAAGACCATAAATATTCTATCTTCACTAATAATCAAAACCTAGTTGGTTCAAGCTGTTTTAACTCAAATTTCAGTCTCTAATGGTTTTTTTTTTTTTCAAGTAAAACAAAAAATTACAATGATGTATTCATAGATAAATTGCCTCTAGTGCTCTCTTCTTTTAGAATTTCTTGTATTTTCATAAGGGTCATTAAATATATACAAAACTTAATCATTCGAGAGGGTCATTTTTGTTAATGCCTCTACAATCTTGTTAGTTTCCCTAGGAACGGATCTCAAGGACCACTTCTCTTTATTAGCAATGATTTGATTAATCCTCCTTATTAAAATAGAGAGTTAGTTCTTTCAGGTTTGTTATCGCTAATAACTGTTACGGCCTCTAAAATCTCATCCTTATTTTTAAAGTTTGTGTAAGCCATCTAATATGCTCCAAAGCTCAAAAACTACAACCAAATACTTCCTCAAAAAAAGTTATAGCCAAGAATCCAATTCCCCTTCCTATCTTGTATTGAAGCCATCAATAAAGATTGAATTATAAAATTTTGGATTAATATATAATTTTAAAGGGATTAAAATATAAAATTATTATATTTTAAAAAAAGAACACTCTTACTTGCTTACGCCTCTTATTAGATAGTGGTTACATTGTCATCTGGTTTGGAGTAAATTTTGATTAACAAGTCGATTTCAAGCTAATACATTGTTTAATTACGGAAATTGCTGCGATCTTGACAAGTCAATCCAAATTTGCAATAAAATCCAGTGATTGATGAACATAAAACAAACAAAATATTTCAATATATATGTGTGTGTTAAATCTAGTGATGTATATAAATAAATAAACCACCAATAACATATATATCATAACCTTGATGAGTGATTAATTGCTTTCATTTGTTTTTGGGCAGACAATGGTTGAAACTTTAAACATGAAACTGAACTTTCCTTCTTTTTTTTCCATCAAATTAAAAATTTGAGTTACTTCACACGTAACTTAATCAAATTCCTTTTTTATGAATTATAAAAAAAATATAAAACCCCAACAGCAATCTAATTAGTGTGACTTAAATTCAAATTATATCTAAGACAGTGAACATTTTAATTATCAAATCAATACACAAGATCCATTTATTAAGAATTTAATCGAGGTTGATAATATTGATTAAGTGCCACATTGTGGACTTGGTTCCTCCCAGCAGCTCCACTCAATGTTGTTATTTAACTGTTATTTATCTTTGATACATATAAACTATTTGAAAAATGGAAGTGACAAGTCAGAATTGGGACAAAAAGAAAGGCACTTATGTTGGAAGGTGGGGTGTGCTGTAGGGTATATACACATGTTGCTTCAACAATATTCATTTTTGGGTCTCTTAAATTTTTATTTTTTATTTTTTTGAAATTTACCCATTGCCTTGCCTCCCACTACTTTATAAATTATAATGCTAAACCTTTTTCCGGGGGTAAAAGCTTCCAACCATACAACTTGGAAATGCAACAAATTATTCGAATCCTACCAAGAAAGGATGGTTGAAAAATATCCTCAATTAAATATATTAGAATGGAAGGAATGATATGATTTTAAGATATTAAATTTTGTAATTAGATTTTATATTTTGTGTAAGTTATGAATTTAGTATCTGTATTTTAATGTGATTATTTTCAATCCTCGTAATTTTAGAATTTAAAAATTTTAGTCGATCATAGTTATTAAATTTATTAAGTTTTGTTATTTTAAAATTTGATGTCTCAAATATATTACCACGTGTAATGCTATGTGTACGACCCAATTTTAGCCTAGAAGCAAACCAGAGTAAACCTAAAAAAAATAATAATAAACAAAGTCCAACGGCCCAAAGTTAAACGAAACCCAAATTTATGCTCGGGGCCCAATACCAAAAGTGACCAGCAAATAGGGAATAAACAAAATCAATTGGCCCAATACAAATCTAAGCCCGAGAAGCCCAAAATAAAAAAATAGGAACCTTAGCAATTTTCCTTGTGCCGTCAATAGTATTCCAAGGCTGCACGTTTTGTATCCCAGAGTCCAGCGCCTTCACGCCTCCGGTGGTGTACCTACAAAACAGGAAGCAGTAAAATAGTAGGATGGTAATGGGGATTCGGGATTTGGTTTTGTTCTATTTTTAGAGGTTTTTTTAGGCTATAAAAGCCAAAATACATCATGTAAAAAGGGACGCTTTTTAATGGCAAAAAGAGCAAGATACACAATTTTTTTACGATACAAAATACAGTGAGTAAAAGCAAAGAAATTTATGATAGATTGAAATAGAGAATAGGTGAAAAACCAAGGTGATTATCGTTCTACCTTCCGATTTCTGAGTCTCGTTTTTTTTTTTTTTTTTTCTTTACCTTGCCATTGTATGCGAAAATAGAAGAGGAGAGTACTAAAAACTTCTCCATTTTCACGGGTTTCCTGCATTTGTTTTAAAAAACGAACAAAGTTCTTTTGAAAAAGGCCAGGGATAAAGAGGAGCTTACTCATGGTTTCTCGTGCCACCGTTAGTGGCGCGTGCACGGGGGGATCTGCTGCGAAAATAGGCTTACCCTAGCAGAGGAATTTTGGGGTTTTCATTTGGGGATTTAATTTTTTTTTTAAAACAATGGAGTCTGCAGTGGATAAAGGAAATGTTTTAGGCTTTAAGGCATAACAAGGCAAGCGGCGCTGTCTCACCTTTAAGGGAGGAATCTGCGCACATTTACCTTAAATGGGTAAATTCGCGATTAGTCCTCCCCCTTTTGGCTCCTGTTTCAATCTCGTCCTATTTTTTATATATTTCTAAATTTGGCCCTATAATTTTTTTTGTTTTGATCTGGTCCTCCTGGCAATGACGCATTTTGAGGGAGGGAGTATTTGCTTTTCCGGTCCCTCTAGCTTGCGCATGTTTTTCAATCCACCCCTTTTACTTTTAATTATTTTAAATTTAGCCTGAATTTTCTGTTTTTGATCCGATTTAGTTCCTTTCGTTTATTTTGGACATTTTACCATTAAATCAATTATTTTTAATATTTTATTACTTTTTATGTATATTATCATTATCATAATCATATTATTTCATCATTTTATTATTATAACTATTATTTTAATTTTACCATTCTTTCATTAAAGTTTAGTTTTATTACTATTATGTTTTATTAATACTTCTTTGTATATATCCTATATCTTTCTATTGTTTTATTTTATTACTGTTATTTTTAATGTGGTACTATTATTTTATTATGGACATGGTTGTTTTACCATTTTTTTATTATTTTTCATTTGTAATTATTCTTTAATATATTATTTACTACTTTTTTTTGTTAGGTATTTTATTTATAATATACTTTGTTATCATTATTACATTCGTTAGTATTTTTTTCCCTGCCACTATTTTATAAATAGTATTATTATTACATTTGTCTTTTTATTTTATTTTGATTATCAATATTTTTTACTATTACTTTTTATTTTACTCTAATATTATTACTATTGTTTTCTTATTGATATATGCTTTTGCTTGTTGTTGTTACTATTTTATTATCATGTTTATATTTTAGTATTATTACCTTTTACTATATTCATTAGTTTCATTAGTATTATTATTATTGTTTGTTTTATTGGTCACATATTATTTTTCGTTATTATAATATTATTGTTTATTTTTCCTTTTGGGGTTCATTATTATTTCTTATTAATCTCGTTTACATTTCCCGTTTTATTTTTGCTTTGTTTCAACGACTCATAAAAGGTTTTTACAAAAGGTAATATTTCGTGTTTGGGAGGCTCGAGGAATCGTGCCCAATCGTGCTGGGTTTCGATTTTTCGTTCATCTAGATCACTAAATGTCCTTTAATGTTTTTGAAAATAAGGCAATGTTTCCTGTTGGGAAGTTCAAGAGATTCGTGCCCAATCGTGCTGGGTTTCGATTTTCTGTTCGTTCAAACAACTAAATATCCTTCAAAGATTCTTTATCGTGTTTTCTTAAATAAGGCAATATTTCATGTTTGGAAATTCGAGGGATCGTGCTCAATCGTGCCGGGTTTCGATTTTTAGTTTGACCAGATAGCGGAATACCCTTTTTAAATCGGATGCATGGATTTTGGAAATCATGGAACGATCTTGGTTGAGGGTTTGAAACATCGTGTCCTATCGTGCTGGATGTGGTATTTCATCTTTTCAGAACAAGAGAGTTTCGATATCCAATGCGAGTTATCCAAACATTTTTAAATATTCATATTTTAAAATATTTTTTAATTTTCAATATTAAAGACATTAATCAATCAACACGGTACCAATTTTGGGCGTTGCGAGGGTGCTAATCCTTCCTCGTGCGTAACCAACTCCCGAGCCCGTTTTCTTAAAATTCGTAGACCAAAATGTTTTCTAAAGTGACCCAATCACACTTCAAAAAAAATTGGTGGCGACTTCGTTTTCCTTTTTCATAGTCGGCCTGTTTTCCAAACAAAAAAAATGGTTCTGACACTATGTTTGTTTGTTATTTTCACATATTACTTATAAAAATTCTATCAATAGATTTAACAACTATCATTTGCATTAATACTAAAATTTTAAAATTCAAAAAAATATAGTTTTTTGAATGTGATCCATTAGTGAATGTTGACTAAATCTATAGCTTTACACATAATGCATGATTAATGACATAATTTAATCAAACAGATTTAAGTGTTACCATTGGGTTAGGACTAAAATTTTAAAATTCAAAAAGTATAAGACTTAAAATAAATTAAATTAAAGTACATGTGCTAAATTCATAATTTATACAAAGTATAAGGTTAATAGCTCTATTTGAACATTTTAAAACATCTAATCTAAGGCTAATCATTGAAAATTCAAAATGCTTAACCTATCTATTATATGTCATAGAAATGATAATTAGGTTAGTGTAACTCAATGAGTCTCTAAGGATTATTAGAGTATTAATTATTTTTAAAACTCAAAATTTTTTATTAACAACAATAACAATATTAATTAAACTATACTGTACTTAAAGAAAATAAAAGTTTTTCTCCTTTAATTTTCTGTTAAGGTACTAATAAAATTTACCTATAATGCATAGTTATTAATGCACGATGAAGATAGAGTTTAGTCCTTTCTAAGGCTACTCGGCCCAATACATCCAGGTTAGACTATACTTGTATAGGGAAATTTTGATTCAAGATTGGTCTGGTTAGGCTCAATTCTTATTTATTAATTTAACTTATAAAATTAAATATGAGTAAAAATATTTTCAATAACCTCTCCATCGGGATCAACTATATGGACAGCAATTCATGTTTGAAATAAGTTGGAATAATTTTTATTCAATAGTAATTATTGTCTTATGTTTCAAAGGATGTTTCACGAAAGATATTTCACACGATGCTGTTTATTCAAAATAGAAGAAATAGATGTAACCTCGAAATATGTCAAGGTTATTAGGTTATCTTTACTTTTAGGATGTTCCGAAGAGCTTAGCTTGGTAGATCAAATATGAAGGTAGTTATAGATTTCTTTTTAATATTTTTCTGTAATACTGAGTGCTTCTCCGTTATTTTAAAAACATTGTGAGCTTTTCTTCATTATTTACTGTTAGCAGCTAACGCCTTCACCATTCTTTTTTAACTATTAATGCCATTGTAACTGAAAATTAATTCTATCACTCCTTATTGTCATCTTTGTAACACTATAAATAGCAACTTTTCACAACAAGTGAATGGACTTTTTGGTATTTGAAATCACTTTCTAAAATCCTCTTAACTTGTTCCTTTGTTGAGCCTGATTGTTAATCACATTTCCGTTTCACCACCATACCAACCACCACCCGTCATTGCGCATAATGTTACCGGATATTTTTCACTCTTTCTCTCAACCTTTGTTTTGGTACATTTTATTCACTTGTTTATAACAATTTTTTCTCCCCACCGAAAAACTCTCTACGTAGACATATTTCTATGATATAGTATTCAGTAAACCTGATATACATGTTTTTGTGTTAGATTGAAGCTGCCTTCGTAAAAAGAAAACACAAATTATAGCATTTGGGGACCCTTGGCAGTGCACATATTGACAGCTTTAACTCATCTCTTTCCCATACCTTTGGGTTCGATTTTCACTTTGTAAATGGTAAAATACGAATAAAAACATAATGATAAACATAACTTTATCACCCTCTTTACTTTGGAGTGAAATATCATAATCAAAATCATAACGAGCAACCATCAGAAAACAAAAGTATCAATGTATAACATATTCTTAAAATTTGTTCAAGGATAATGGAGCTAATCCCAAACTTGACAAAGAAAGGAGAAGTAAGGATTGAAAGCAAGGTGGCAAACGTTGAAAAAAGAACATAATATAATCAGTCCATAGTTTAGGAGATTTGGTTGTTGAGACACCAAATATTTCTAGATTAAAAACATTTTTCTTCTGGGGTAATCTCTAATGTAACAAACAAGACAATGATTGCATCATCCATTTGACACTGCTATAAAGGAAATTAGCAATTACTAGGTCTAACTCTTCAAAGGTGTTACAGTACAACAATCAATGCATGATGAACCGGCTAGTATATTAAAAAACAATAATAGAAGAAGATAAAAAGAACCACAAATAATTAATGAGTAGCTCTAGGTGGAGCAAAAAGTGGTCCACTCTTTACTTGCTGTTATATTTCTAAAAGTGTAGATGGCAGAACAGAAGCCAAGCTTGTCCAATTCACATTAATGTCTTGAAGGGGCAATGGCAAAACGTCATTATTTAGTCAATTTTGTTGAATACACTTTTTTGAGAAAAGGGGGGGGAGGGATGGGTTTCCCAAGACGAAGAAAGTGAGTGAAGTACTGATAAGTTGATAACGATAATGCTCCACTATGTCTGGTTCTTCTACAATTCCCCCTGTGGATTCCTATTTCCATACGGTTCCTTCAAATTCAAACCACCCCTCGGGTCCTATGTTAATCCAACACTGAGTAAGACACCCGTTTTCTTATTTGACTACACAAACTCAACAATCTTCACTTGTGTGTTTTCCTTACTGTTAACTAAGCTTGTCCTTTTCCAACCAAGATTGTCTTTATGGCGGTTGGGTCGATATGAAGCAAAGATTTCATTTAAAAAAGTTGATAAATGATACGAGTTTAAATCTTATAGTAAATACAAAATTATGCATTTCCTCCATCATTCAATATATCACAAAATTTACAGCAATGATTTAAAATGACTACATTTGCTTTTCTCTTTCTAGTGAAATTCATCGTCTCGAAGCCTAGACCTTCTTTTTCCCGGATTCCAACTCGTGTCTTCTCTGCCATCTCCATCAAGCATAACCGAGTCAGCATTCTGCTCAGGTATTCATACGTTGCCTCACCTCATTGTATCACCAATTTTAACCCATCACCAATAAGTTTTGAAAAGAAATTATAACCCCGCCAACATACCTTGTGATTTATGGTAAGTGAAAGCTCCCCGACTCGGCCAAACTCATTGGTTTCAACTTTCGTCAGTATTGTATAATTAATTCTTCACTCAAACCAACTCGGAACTGACTCAGAATAGCCTCCCCGGGTAAGAATCAAATACTTTTCCTTTATCTTTCCAAATGTTTCTTTGGTTAACAGATTGTTTTTCCGTGAAGTAACGGTCGAGATTCTATCCACGTATCGAGCTTACTCCTGATCCCCGAGTGACACTTGTCTTTAAAGTCTTCGATGTTCAGGAACCTATCGGAGTTACCCGACTCTGAACGGGAAATAAACCGGATCACTTCTTCGAAAACGGACTCGTCGCAGGGGATCGTCAATGGGCCTTGGTTGCTAAACCCATACTCTTCCTCTGCTTCGATAAGGAATTTCCTAAAGACGGGATGGTTCAGGTACGTCACCCGCACCACGAATCTCCTGCAACTCCTCCCCACGCAGACCGCCACGTGTCCCGCCGGCACATCAGACGGAATGCGGCTGGCCGACGTGCGAGCCTTGTTCCTCCACCGCAGCAGCATTTGCCGGAGCCTCACAATGTAGCGGATTTTGCTGCATTTTCCGAGTCCCGCCGACATCTTCCCCGGAAACTAACAATTCAAAGAAAAAAAAAACAAGTCTTGTTTCAGAGTTGAAAGCTTTTGTGAGGAGAAAAATAGAGGTTTCGGAAGAGGATTTTATAAAAGGGGAAAGTACGCTCTCTGTCTGCTGTTGATGAAGCAAGTAAAAAACCCAAATGTCTTTTAGCATTGGATAATACAGAAATTATCTCTAATTATTTTTTAATAAATCGAGTACCTTTTATTTTCAAAAATAATAATTACAAGCATGAAATTGAAAAAAAAAATTATTAATAGCATTCCCTCGTATATAAGTTTAATTTTGATTTAGTTTTAACTCGATTGATATTAATATTATTGTTTGTATAGGAGCTCGTGAATTTGAGCGTCCTAAAATATATTTATTCTCCTATTTACAAGTTAAGATAATATTACGGTAGTTCTAAACATTATATAAAAATAATTTAGCGAGTTTGAACTTACATCTTCCTACACTATCAACAACACCGATGTCAATTGTATAAAGACTCAATCAACAATTCAATTTGTGATCTTAAAGTTTCTCAATTTCGAAAATTAAAGTTGATGTTTTATCGACATAAATAAAATATTTTTAGACACAATGCAAAACATGACATATTTAATGTTGAATATATTTGAGAGGTCCTTTTATTAGGGATTTGATCAAGTTAGTCCTTCAACTATTAAATGGATCGATTCAGTTCATGTACTACTAAAAAATCAAAAAGGAAAAATTAGAATAGAGTTAATATTTATTGTTTAATAGATTTAATTTTTGTCAGTTTTATAATTTCAGTAAATGAATTTTCTTTGCTTAGAATTGAATTGCAATTGAGAAAATAAATTTGAAATTTTTTATACAATAAATGTTAATTTTATTCCAATTTTTTATTTAATTTTTGTAATAGTATATAGATTAAATTGATCTATTTAATAATAAATAGATTAATTTGATTCAACTTCTATAATATCTAACCACCTCTTAAGTACTTTAACCCATATTTAAATACAATTTAACATCCATAAAAAGTTGTTAGGATTTATTTTAAGAAAATATAAATGGATAAGAAATTTAAGATATTTCAAAATACAAGAAAAACAAAATTAATGATGCAAATCAACATTTTGTATGAAAAGATTCCAAAATTTGTAATTGAGATTGAGACGATAGATGTGATGTATCTTTAAAGAAAGATTTGCTTGGTTTTGATACATTGAACACTGAAAATGGTATGTAGATTACATCATGTGAGGGTTACAACTAGTAATTATATAAAAAAAAATTGGTCAGTGGGAAACCTTTTTTTTATTTTTTAATCAATGTGACCCGGAAAATATCTATATATTTTCATTTTGCTTTTTTTTTTTTACATAAAAGGAGTAAATTATCAATTTTAATTAACATATAATTAATGTAGATATACAAACATAAATGTAGAGAAGAGGGTAACTTGCTTAGCAAACAAAAACTATAGTTGGTTATACAGTTCAACCTCTGTCTACATTAATGGAGTCTTGCCCAAACAACAATCAACTATCTTTCTCATGATATAACCAATTATTTAAGTGTTAATATCGACTAACTCTCACCAATTTAACGACGTTAATGTTGTTCAAAGAATAAATCAATCTCCAACTAAGCTTCTCCTCGAAAGTTTAATTTTGCAATACAAGAGACTTTCTTGATTGCTTATAAAAATAATGCACATATAAGATGTTTCTAATTTGAACAAATTTGTGTTCTCTCGAATATGTTCTCTCGGAATATTTTTAACTTAGACAAAACTTAAGTTTATGTACTATTTAAGTTTTGCTTACATAAAAATTATAATATAATTACTTTTTATTAAGTAAAACTAAAAATCAGTATAAAATAAATTTGTAATTCCATAAGAACCTTGATATAATCCAACGCCTTTAAATATGGAGAGTGATTCTACTTGATCCTCAAGTAACCATTTTTCAAGTTTTCAACCTTAACTCAATTGGTATTCATGTTTATAAAGTAAAACTAAAAATCAGCATAGGACAACTTTGATGTAATTTCATAAGAGCCTCGATATAATCCAATGCCTTTAAACATGGAAAATGACTCTACTTAATCATCAAGTAACCATTTTTTAAGTTTTCAACCTTAACTCAATTGGTCTTATGTTTTGAGTTCTAATTCTCTCAAATATCTTTAACGATGAAAGTGTAATAATAATGTAATTGGGCACGTTGTATATCTCATGAAGTGTATTTTTTAAAAATTATTATTATTATTATTTTGGGAAATGTTAATCGATTTTTGTTGAAGAGAAGGTATACTCTCTCTCTTTCAGTAGTTATCGAAAATAAAATGTAGCCTAACAAAAACACACCGCCCCACATGCAAAAGGTGTAGTGAAATGAAGAAGATGCATTTGTTTCTTAAAAGGCCTTTAGATATTATATATCTGACCAATTGGCATGCCCCATCTTTAAATTCCCAAACAAGTCCCTCCCCCCAACCCAACTTCTCTTCTAAATTTACTATCAAATATGAATGGATTTTAAATAAGGATTTGTCATCTCATATATAGGACTGAAATTGGAAAAAGTTATATTAAGTATTCGAATAAAAAAAAATCAAATTTTACTTTTTTATATGAAATAAATCCTTTATATATATTTGACCTAGAATATTGGATTACAATCTCTAGATAATTTTTTTTTTCCTGTCGAGTTTTGTTTCAAAGATTGTCTAGACTTGATTTTGGATAGATGCAAATCGCTTCAAAGGTCGTTAAGATTTGATCTTAAAACTTCAATTGAGTTTTGATATAATGTTCGTCTAGACTTGATTTTGAATTAATGCGGTTGCTTTAAAAGTTAACAAGTCTTAATGTTGAAACTGAGTTTGAAAAGATACTCGCTTCAGAATTTGATTTGTTTTGGATTCAAAGGGCTTCGAGAATTGATCTTAAATTAATGAATTCTAAGGTCATCTAGACTTGATATTAAAAATAAGTATATTCCAAACTTGATATTGAATAGATGGTTGATTCATTTCTAGACTTGATATTAATGAACATATCTGATCACTTTTTTATTGATAGAACAAGATCGAAAAAAAGCAATCTTCAAAACTAGTACGTAGTTCTTTAAAATTTTTGAGTTTTGATATTAAGCTCTTAAACTTATGTTGAATGATTTAGAGATGATTTTTTTTTTACAATTTCTAACAGTCAAGTAAAAAAAATTATGTATAAATTAACATATTTTATTTGAGTTCTCTTTATTATTATTTATATGATATTAATTTAAATTAAAATGCAATAAAACAATGTTTGAATAATATAATTTCTTTATAATATTAAAATAATTTTATTTATCTATAATTAAATTGAATTACACTTTAAGGATTGAAAATTTTGCATGCTCAACTTTGTTTGTTATTCTGGAATGCAGTTGAATGGTGAAGATGGATGCATGATGCATGTTTTGGGAGGGATGATGGTTCCCCCCAAAAGTCATACTTAAAAAGTAAAGATGGTTTATTTTGTATTTTTGCAAAATGTTTTAGAATTTTAACCCAGATTTTGGGAATATTTATTATTTTATTTTCCCTTTTTGTTAATCATCAGGAGAGAATTTTAATTTTATAATGCGATGTGTAACAATCGAGGAATGCCGTTGCCCACGTCAGTGTCAGATGCTGACTTGGCACTGTCATCAGAGAGAACGGGACCCACACGCCCCCATATCAGCCAATAAGAGATCACCATATTTTATGTGGCCGGACAGAAGCGAAAAAGAGGAACGAGGGAGGGTACTTTTTTGGGGAAAAAGTTGGTGTCTAGGTTCGTATCCGCTTAGTTGTACTGAAATTTGTCACTGGGTTCACGGGCCCCAACCCCGTTACCATTATAAATAATTATTTTTCAAATATTTATCAATAATCCAAACACTATAAATACAAGTTATTTCATCAGCTTTATCTATATGACACATGTTATGTTTATTTTTAATCATTATAAGAAAACGGTTCAATCTTTATTCTTTATATTTTAATTTAATATAATTTGATTTTATATTTTACAATGATATTAATTCGTTAAAATAGTTTTTTAGTTATTAGTCCAAATAGTTAATATATTTGATTATATTAATTAAACTATTAATGTGATATTTAAGAAAAAATTTATTTTGGCATTTTTAAATAGGAAAGATTACTTTTACTCTCTATATAAAAGAAAAGTTCTAAGCCTTCTCCATATGAACTACTTTATTATACTTCCATTTAAGATTTAGTCTTTGATTTAAACTACTAATATAAAAGGAATGTAATAGGCATTCCTTTTGTGTCACAACCTTTACTCTTTTTAGATCATATAATAATGGTTAATTTTTATTTTTGCTCCTATGTTATGTTTAAATTTGAAATTTAATATTTATACTTTAATTTTTGGACATATTAAATTTTATTATGTCATTGTTTAATTTTAATACTTTATTTTGATTAAAAACTTACATGAACTTTTAATTGTTAACACCATCAAAATTCTTTATTAAATTTAGGTCATTTACGATGTCATTTTTTATTACATGGTTACCAAGTGAGGTTTTTAAAGAAAAAATAAAAATGTCACACCGGAGAATTTAGTAGAAAAATTTTAACGGTGTTAACAACTATACCTAGAATTTTTAGAATTGAAGAATAGAGACTAAATTTCAAGAAGTAAAAATATAAGGATCCAATTTTAAATATAGAAAAAGCTCAGGGACTTGAAGCATATTTTATCCTTCACATTTTACTTTATAATTTGGCCCTAAAATAATTAACCCCATACCTTTTATTTTATAAATAAGCATATAATATTTAAATTTTAAATATTTGAATCAATTTCTTGCAAAATTAAAGCCCATAAAGATGAGAATTCTGATAATAAATACTAGATTTATGGTACACTTAAATAAACAATATATCTATTCACCTAAATTGTAGGCACTTTCATTTTGGGTATTAAAATGAAATTTTACAATTCTCGTCACTCAATTTTTAGGGTATTTTTATTTTAACCACCCAACTGTTAAATCTCTAACAATAATTAACTATACACACCACATCATGTTTAAACTTTCATTTTGATTATCTAACTTCCGTGTCACTTTTATTTTGATCACCCAAAAATATCATTTTTAAGTATTAATTAGGGTAAACAAATATTAAAGATTAAGGTAAAAAAGGGTAAAAACTAAAATAATGCTTTAAAAATTGTCAATTTGTACTTGTTCACCCTATTGTTGAAAGTTCTAATTTTTTCTGAAAATTTAATTTCCAAAACATCAAATTCAATTAAATAAATTATTAAAAAATTATCCCTTGATAATATTAGCTAATTTGTTACTATATTATTGAAATTAATTAATTTAATCTCCTACTAAATTTTAAATTTTTATTTTATGTTTCCAAATTAAAATTAACTCAAATAACTCATCTTTGTTTTTAGCTGAAAGAGAGAAAGATTCGTCTTTACATAGTGACTAGTCATCTTGTTCCTAAGCTAGTAGGTGAACAACTTATTGAGGAGGGTTGTATAGCACATTCAAACCAAATTACCCATCTAATGCCAAGGTAGCCATACTATCCACTTCTCAATTGCCTTCCCAGTAAACGTGCATCACATGAGCATTCCAATCTTGTTGAAGCCATTATAGCAAAATAGATTTTTAGCGGCGTTTTTAGCGGCACTTAAATAAAAAATACCGCTATAGATCGACCATTAGAGGCGCTTTTTGAAAAATGCCACAAAAAAATCAAGCACATCCCCGTCGTTTTATGTTGAGCTTTAGTGGCATTAGCGGCGCTTTTTGAAAAACGCCGCTATAGATTGAGCATTAGCGACACTTTTTAAAAACACGCTATAAATTAAGCATTAGTGGCGCTTTTTGAAAAACAAAACAAAAAAAATTTAAGCACAATGTCGTCGTTTTATGTTGAGCTTTAGTGGCATTAGCAGTGCTTTTTAAAAAACGCCGCTATAGATCGAGCTTTAACTGCACTTTATTAAAAATGCCACAAGAAACATTTTATCTGTCTTTTTATTATTTAACTGGTTTATTTATATTAATTAAAATATAATTTATTTTAATTTAATATTTAAATTCTTCGAAAAAGATAATGACACGTAGAAAAAATTTGAAAGTAAAAACATTAAAAATATATGTTAAAATGAAAAATTAAAATACTATTATTTTAAATAATTTTAAAGTTTTTGAGTATATGACTGATTGTTTTTAATTTATATATTAAATAATTTCTTATATAGTCGTAAAAGAGATAGTATTGATTTTAAAATATTGAATTAATTATCATTATAGTCTAGAGTTTATGGTTTAGGATATATGGTTTAGAATTTAGGGTTTATGAGTTACTATTTTAAGGTTTAAGGATTATGATTTATGGTTTAAATTTTGGGGGTTAAAGGTCAGGGGCTAGGGGTTTAGGAGTTTAGGAGTTAAATGGTAAGGATTAAGGGTTTATATTTTATGATTTAGGGTTTAAGGGATAGGGGATAAGAGTTTAGGGTTTAGATTAATTAGTGTCTTTTAATTTACTTATTAAATAATTTTTATATAATTGTAAAGAGATAATATTAATTTTAATATATTAAAATTATGATTATATTTTAAATCATTTAAGAGACAATAGATAAACTTTATATATATTAAATGGTATAGGATTTAAGGTTTACTTGAGATTTGTTAAATGATGAAATTTTATACAATTAATTAATACTTTTATATTTAAAATATTTAATCTAAACCGTTTGATATATTTAAATATTAGATTTAAAAAATTGATAAAAAAAAGTAAGAATGATATGGATAGGTAACTATCTATTTTGAACAAAACCAAATTATAACAAATAAAATGAAATACAAAACTAAAATCATTCCTCATCGAACATCTAGCAAAATAGTTCTATTTCAGTTAGGAAGAAATATCTCTAATGAAATGGAGATTAGATCTAAAGAATAATATAAAACCATGATTAACGCCTTAATCTTTAATAGAAATTTGATATGTAAGAGATTAATTGCTTACATTGGATAATTATTTTGAGAGTACTTGATTTTCTTATTAAAATATACAATATTTATTTCGAGAGTACTTAATTTTTATTATAAAATTTAATTTATGAAAATAATAATAATAAATATTTTATAAAATCACTTAACTAATAATTTGTATTAATAATTATTTTTCTAATACAATAATGATTGGAGTGACTAGGTAAATAAGACAATTTGATTTCACAAAATTTATATTTACGTATAGAATATATTTATAACATTGTAATAATGATAAATTCTAATATATTTGTAATTTAAAAAGAAGAACACTAAATTCGTAAAAGTCAAAAGCTATTATATAAACCCCCAGGCACCAATTCATCACTTCCCCCACTATCTACTCCGCCCATCGTCTGCTTTTGCCAAAAGACACCCAAAGACGCCACTTTGAAACCCGGAAATGTCGGACGAGGAGCATCATTTCGAGTCCAAGGCCGACGCCAGCGCTTCCAAAACCTATACTCAGCTGGCCGGCACCATCCGCAAGAACGGTTACATCGTCATCAAAAATCGCCCCTGCAAGGTTCCCTCTCTTGATTCTTAGAAATTTGTTTTTTTTTTTTTTTAAAGATCTGTTTGATATTATCCTGAAACTAAACTCGGATTCATCTTTTCTGATTTAGTTTTTTCTTCCGATTGTTAGGGTTCAGATCTGTTGCTTTTTTCTTTTATAGTTGGAATATTGAAATTTATATGTTAAGTTTGATTTTAATTGAAATATGTGTTAATTTTACTTTTTTCTTTATAGCTGTTTATTTACTTTTGTTTCCAGAAATTTTGCCATTAGAAATCATGAATACTAAAATATTATTTTTTAACCATAAATGAAAATAGCAATCAAAGAAGAGTTTACTTTTCTGATATTTTTTGTATCTTTATGCAAACTTTTGATGTAAGAGCAAGTTGGAAAAAGTATATATATATAAACACTAAACTCTTTAGTGTTAAAATATTAGTAGTTTTTTTAATGAATCTTCTCATTATGAGTCATAACCAAGATTTGATGCATGTGATTTATTAGTGTTTGATGGGTTGACTGAAATGCTACTTGGACTTGTGTGTATGTGGGATATGAGCATTTGTTTGATACAGAGATTTCGATTTTATTAAAAAATTTCATTCTATTTTAAGGGTCCAGGAGCGATATATCTTTGTAACCGTGTCTAACTATGCATCTTATACGGCTAATTTGTAAAACAAGAAAGAATCGAAGTGTCACTTTGTTGGAATTGATATCTTCACTGCCAAGAAGCTCGAAGATATTGTTCCTTCTTTCCGCATGTCAATCGTACTGCTACCAGTTGATTGACATTTCTGAGGATGGATTTGTAAGTTCACTTGTTTCATTTCTGCTAGAAGTTGTATGTTTGCTTGTGTTTTTTAACTTGTTAATCTTTTCACGTGAGTTTGCTCACTGAGAGTGGAGACACTAACACCACGTTTGGTTCGCTGTAATGGAATAGAGCTGTAATTGAATAGAGGTGTAATGGAATAGATGTGTAATGGAATAGAGCTGTAATAAGTAATTCAACTGTTTGGTTGAATGGAATGGAATAGAGCTGTAATAGAATTCTTATGTTTGGTTGAATGGAATGATGTTGTAATAGCATAAGGAAAAGAACTAAAATGACCAGAACACCCTTAGCAGAATTTTTTTAGGTAGATAGATTATTGTTATTGTTATTAATTTTTAATAAGGTTATTATTGAAAATAATTTAATAAAAATAATAAATAATTTAATCATATTTTAACATAATTATTATTAAATATAATTTAATAACATGCTTAATATAATTATTATTATATGAATTAAAAAATCAAAATATATAATACTATAAAAATATATATAAAATATATATAATCTACTTTTTATTTTAAACTACAATACATATATGTGCTAAAATATCATTCTTGAAACAAATAATTTGATTACACTACAAAAAAAATTAAATATTAGAAGTAATTAATTTGCTTAAAAATAACTTATTTATTTAAAATAACTCTATAACCATTATCTCATATTACATACCTTCCTAAAACCAAATAACTAAGACACAAACCAACTTCTTACTATTCCGTAAGTTAATTGGTCCAAATTAATCTCCCATCCCACAACCAACTCAAATTCCACCCAAAGTCAATTGGCTACCATAAATGGATCTACCTCTCCAAGAATCAAAGAACTGGAGGCCCTATATTTATTTCATCCTCATTTTCTGCAAAAATAAGTCCCACAATTGTGATGTATGAAATGATTACTTACTCCATAAATCTTTGTTGTTTCTCTTTTTGCTTGTAATCTAACTTTTAATCTGTCATGTAAATTGCATTTGTGTTAATGAATGTTTATGTTTTGGCCATTGTTATCAAGCGGTATGTTTCTAGTTTTAAACATCCTATGAATAGGTTCCACATGTCAATCGTACTGCTACCAGTTGATTGACATTTCTGAGATGGATTAAACTTTAAGTAAATTCACTTGTTTCTTTTCTGCTAGAAGTTGTAAGAACATTACCGTGCAATACGATGAAGGAATAGCGTTCTATTTGGGATGAATCAATGTAATAGAGAACTTAATAAAGTAGTTGACTGTAAAAGTGTGGTGAAATCTTGCAGAACCAGAATTTCTTTCTTTCCCAAAGCATCCAACAAGAACAACCACACGGACATTATTTCCTGGGCCGAAAACCCAAAATCTATGGATGAAGCAAGTGATTTCAATATCACAATAAATAAAAAAATAGAAACGATTGAGAAGGAAGAGATAAAAGATAAAAGCTTTTGAAGAGAAAGAGATGGTGAAGAAATGGGTAGGAAGGGATTTGAAAAGACTGATGAAAATGGGCAGAGGGTTCTTCTCGTTGGAGGTCGCTTGAAAAGAGGGAAGATCTGAAGGAAATGGGAAAAGAAAGAAGAAAGGAAGGATTCATACACAGACGATGGAGAAGGGTATTGCTGAAACTTTACAAACGCTGTGAGTTTGCTGACTGAGAGTGGAGACACTAAGGATATTTGAGGCTCCTAACTGATGAGAACTTATTGAAACAGGTTAATTAACTCTTTCTTTTTGCATATATTTTCAACATACTGCTCTTTTGCTATAGAGTAACCTTTGTTGTTATATACTGATTTGAATTCTGGAAACAACAAAGCCTTTTTTATGCACTTCCTAGTAGCTCAGTATGGGATGCTGTCCCTTTCTGAAGGGGAGGTTAAAACTGAGCGTGGGAGAGCTCTGCATATACATACAACTGCCATTGCGTTTTTATATTCTTGATAGTTATAGTTTATTTTCGTATCTCTGCACCCTTTATGTGGGATTGCCATTGTTAACATCATTGTTCGACTGCAGATCAAGGATGGTTTTGTTGAGGGAAAAGACCTGGTTGCGTCTGTGATGTCTAAAATGAGGGAGGAGCAGATCTGTGCTCTGAAGGACATTGGTCCTAAGTAATTTGAGATTTTATTTTCAGACTTTTATTTCTATTTTACATTAAAGCTTTTTATTTTTTTCAAGAACTTTAATAGCTTTGCGTCTTGGAATTTGGGTTTTTTTTTATATATCTAGATACGAGAAAAACACAGTAACTATCATATGTATAACTTTAGAACTTTGTTTTTGTCCTCAGGAAGCGGCTTGATTCATCTCTTCAAGATTTGGAAGAAAAACAACACAGCAAGAGAGAAGCGGTTGGTGTTCTTCTTTTTTGTGCCATAATTGTTCTCTTTTATGCTATATAAGACATTTCTATATAACGTTAAACAACAGTAGTGCAGCATGTTTCTGTTCTGCTTTTTGCAAATTAATACTATTATTCCTTGTTAAACAATTGAATAGTTTAGACAATCATTAGAAAGAATGCCTATTTGTGACACATGGAAGAGCTATGATTGAGATTGTTTATTAGTATGGTTCAACCTGCTACTAAAGCTGCACATAATTGTTTGTTATATATATATATATTTAGCCTTAATGGCTATATATATTTTTTATTTTTAACATCTCTGTTGTTTAACAAGTTCGTTGGTTTATCTGATAATTTGGTTTTGCGCCCTTTAGATATTGAAGGTGTAGCAGAGGATTCAATCTCTTCAAGCTGGAAAAGCCAAGGCCTTATCACTTCTTCAAGTGGAATGTTATTTAATGTTGCATTCCATGGTCGTTATCTTAGTCGGAATTTTAATTTGGTGTTATTGAAACAGGGTTTTGTAGCTACCTTGTATACTAGCTTCTTTAACCATGATTGTTAATTATTACGTGTTTTGTAGCTTCTTTTATAATTGGCCGAGTTAATATAGATCAGATGAGCTGTGAGGTAGATTGCTCATTTATTTAAACATAATATTTAAATTCTAAATTTAAATTCATTAATTTTTTATTTAGTTTTAACGTTAAAATTTCAATAGAAAATTTAATTTAATTAATATTTTTTATTTATCCTTAAAAGTATATAGTTTAAATTTTAAATTTCAAAAATAAAACATAATATAATATTTATCATAGAAATAAATATTATTTAATTAAAATAGTTTTTAAAAGTCATAGTTTTTAGCGGCATTTGTGGAAAAAGTGTCGCTAAAGGTTATGATCTATAGCGGCGTTTGTGGGAAAGTGTTGCTAAAGATCATGTTTTATAGCAGCCCTTGTGGGAAAGCGCCGCTAAAGGTTTTATTCTATAGTGGCATTTTTGAGAAAAGCGCCGCTAAAGGTCTTGTTTTATAGCGGCATTTGTGGAAAAGCGCCGTTAAAAGTCATGTTCTATAACGGTGTTTGTGGGAAAATGTCGCTAAAGATCATATTCTATAATGGCATTTTTTGCAGCGTTTATCAAAACGCTGCAAATAATTTTAGCGGTGCTAAAAAACGCTTAAAAGTGCATTTCTCTGTAGTCCAGAATGATGATTTAAACGTTGAATATGGAAATTAAATATATTTTGTCATAGATTCTTTAACGGTAAAGTTGCCATGATTTTAACGAAATTAAAATTGAGTCGAGAAGATTATTTAATTGAAAATTTAATTTATTTAATATAAAAAATTTATTAGGTTGGATTAAATCATAAAGTGTTGGGTTAAGGAAGCACGTATAATTGGCCTCAATACTAAGGTTGTCACTCCTCTCTTCTAGTACAATTATGGGGCTTGTTTTTCTATCAGATAAGTATTATTTGTATTCTACTAATTCAACAAGGATTCTTCAATCTCTCACTACAAGTAGATAGTACTGGTAGGGCTAAAAATGTAACACTCCTTACCCGGGTTCGAAGCCAGGTTCGGATACGAGGTATTATCTAACTTTACTTGCTTAAACACTACGTATCGTCACATAGGCTTTCCATTTAAACCCATAGCATTCTCACTTGGGGCTTACGAGGTCCTAAACATACTTCCGGAAGGTTCAGAATTAAATCGAGAACTATTATGCACTTAGAAAATTTTTTTTAACCAAACAGGGGCCACACGCCCGTATTCTTCACCCGTGGTCAACACTAACTTATTTCACACGGCCGGGCACACGCTCGTGTCCTTGGCCCTTGTCCCACACACGACCTTGACACACCTGTGCCCTAGCCCGTATGCCAAAACCTTGGCATTTTGTTTATGACGTCATCGTCTCACTAAGGTCACACGGCCAAGGCACATGCCTGTGTCATTGGACCATGTGTCGAATTAAATTCCACATTTAAGGTGCAGACTTCACACGGCTTGGGCACACGCTTATGGGGCTGACCGTGTGTCACACACGGCCTAGACACACGCCCGTGTGTCCACTCATGTGGGTAATTATATGGCTATCTACCAAGCCTTTTTGCTACCCTAACCAGCATTCACACTCATGCCAAACAATTCAATACATAAGCTGATCATATGGTACCTCTAAGAACTCAATTCAAGCATTCACACAAGCATGAACTTCACAATTTCATCACATTGAATATATATAAAAACTTATCAAGTGTTGGCCCATCTCCAATGGCCATTACAAAATGACTTTGATTACAAACATAGCCAACACTTTGGCTAACAATTATGACCTAACAAATTACCCAAATCCTATACATGCCATAATCAAAATAAGTCTAAATTGTTATACCAATGTGATGTTGATAGTGTGATCTTTGAACTCCCGTATCCCACAATTCTCGAGTTATCAAAGCAATACTACAAGGAAAAGGGCAATGAAAAGGGGTAAGTATAAAGCTTAGTAAGTTTGCATGGAAATAAATAGCAACAATAAGCTCATGATAAAATTCATCCATGGCATTAATTAACCATACACTAAGTATTAGACTTTTGCCATACTTAAAATTGCCCTTAATTAGCACATACCATGCCACCTATAGTAAGTGTTTCGTCGTAAATTACTCACGAGTACCTATGTTAGCTCAATCACATAAAGTTTAGTAAAATTCTCGTTTATACTTCTAAGTTGATTTATTCATCCCGATAATTTACTAGGGATGCTCAAAGATGCATATTTATAACCATTAGCATACAAACGAAACCAATGCCACATCCCGGATGTGGTCTTACGTGGGGTCACCTCTGAGTGCATATGCCATATCCCGAATATGGTCTTATACGGAATCTCACATTAAGTATCGATGCCATATCCCGGATATGGTCTTATAGATTCTCATACATAATACCGAAGCCATATCCAGATATGGTCTTATACGGGATTACAATTCGGTGCCGAGGCCATGTCCCCAACATGGTTTTACACGGGACCACATTCATCTCATGTCTTGATGATAGCATTTTCACACTTATTTTAGTCCCACCGGGACTTCAACACTTCAATTCTTATCATCTTTCTCATTCAACATAAATATTAAATTTCATAGAATTTCATTATAAGATCAAACATTCTCAAACATGCTAGCACAAATGTTAAATTATCACATACAAACTTACCTCGATTTCAAAATAAGTTAGATCGTCGATCTAGTCCGAGACTTTATTCTTTCCCCGATCGAGGTGGATTCTTGGTTCTTCTTGCTCTATAATAGAAAATTAGCTCATTTTAATCATCACATTAATAAATGCATTTCAAAAATCATACTTTGGCAAAAATTACCATTTTGCCCTTAGACTTTGGCAAAATGACCATTTTACCCCTAGGCTCAAAAATTAGTTCTAATCAAATTTCTACCTTTAATGAGCCTAGATGAACATTTATTTCTCTTATGGCTATCATCAAAACCCAACATTTCACACATTTACTACAAACTTTATAACCTTTACAACAAGGTCTATTTAGGTGTTTTCATGGCAACACCTTACACAAAAGTCGTTCATCCAAGACTCATTTTCTTCTTCAAAAAATGCAGCAAATAATAATGAAAGCTCTCATGGAAAATCTCTAAACTCTTCACCATGTTACAAATTAGTCCATTCATTTGAAAGCTTAAGCTCTAGGGGTTCTAAAAGTACAACTATCTTCAAGAAAAATCATTAAAACCACTTACTTGAATGGAGATGAGTTTGCTGAAGTTTTGAGCTTTCAAAACCCCTATTTTGCTTGTTATTTTCGGTGGAGAAAGATGGAGAGAAAAGATGGATATCATCTTTTCTTTATTTTATTCTATAAATCAATTTAGTCAACAACTATTACCAACTTTGACCAAATTTGTCAATTTTTTTCTCCTATGATCCCCCTATGGCAGGCCAACCATTTACAAAGGGATAATAGCCTTTTAAAGACCTCCAATTAATATTCTATGGCTATTTGGCACCTTTAGCTTATAAAATAGAACTTTTGCACTTTATGCGATTTAGTCCTTTTTCGCGATTAAGCAAAAAATCAATAAAATTAAAGCACCAAAATTTTCATACACTTATACCATCACACTCTAACTCATAAAATATCATGAAAAATAATTTTCTCTAACCTCGGATTAGTGATCCCGAGATCACTGTTCTGACTAGCCGCTAAATCGGGCTGTTACAAAAAACACCCAACTTTAAGATATTGTTATTTTACTCGAAAATAGTGAGAATTTATTTTCTAAGTATAAATTTTGTTTTCCAGGAATAACGATTCTACTAGATTCTATAGAGACAAATTTACTTTCCTACTAAAAGTAGGAAAATTATTTATGATTCTGTATTTGATTCGTTATTTGATCCCACACTCGAATGTCTAGGATCCGTCTCGCACAAAGCACAGGTACTTTTTGGGAAAATTTTATTAAGTTTATTGCTATAAATATCACAAACAAGCTTGGTTTTTCAATTTTTAATTTTCCAATGTGATAGAAAACCGTTTTTAAACCAAAATTTTTTCTAACAATGTGAAAAATATAAAGTCGGTAATGACAATATATATCGCAAAGAAAAGAAAAAGAGAATAAAGAACACACAGATTTTACATGGAAACCCTTTCGGGAAAAAAACCACAGGCGGAGGAGAAGAAAATTCACTATGTCGAATTCGAATCATTACAAGAGGAATAGACTATGTCTATTTATAGCTTATAAAACCCAATTCTAATCAAAGTAAAAATATAGTATGCTAATAAATGCTAAATATATTATACTCATAAATGCTAAATCTTCTAGAAAGAAGATATATTTTGTTTAACTTGACTTACAAGCAATATCTTAGAATTTGGGTCACACAACTCTAACAATCTCCACCTTGACACGAATTCTCAACAAACAAGTTCTTCATCGCGAACTCTCAACGAACAAGTTCTCCACCTCTTCCATAAAACCCTTAAGGGTTTAACTTCAACAATGAACACCAACCAAGTCTAAGTAATGCTCAAACTTGGTTATAGGAAGTGACTTAGTCATCATATCGCAAGATTTTCATAAGTACTAATTTTGCTCACAACAATATCACTATGAGCAATAATATCACGAACAAAATGATACCGTACATCAATGTGCTTTGTTCTCTCATGAAACATTTGATCTTTTGTAAGGAAGATGGCACTTTGATCGTCACAAAATCTTGTCTGATTTGAAGGTCTTCATTGAGCTCACTAAAGAGTCCTTCAACCAAATAGCTTCTTTACAAGCTTCAAGAATCGCCATATACTCGACTTCATTGGTAGACAAAGCGATCGTAGTTTGCAAAGTAGCTTTCCAACCGATTGCACAACCTCTTATTGTAAAGACATAACCAAGTGAGAGATCTTCTTCTATCAAGGTCTCCAAGAAATCAAGATCAACATACCCAATGACTCCATCTCTAGTTCTTCCAAACTGTAAGCAAACATCAGTAGTACCTCGTAAGTATCTTAAAATCCATCGAATCGCTTTCCAATGTTCTTTACCGGATTCGCCATGTATCCGCTTAACTTGACCGATCGTGATATGATAAATCGGGCGTGAACAAACCATAGCATACATGAGAGATCCCATCGCACTCGAGTATGGAACATGTGACATGTACTCAATCTCATCATCGATTGTGGAGACAAAGCCGATGAAAGTCCGAAATGGGTGCTAAAGGAGTACTAACAGTGCTTAGCACTCTGCATATTGAACCCGCAAAGAACTTTCTCAATGTACCCTTCCGACTTAGGTACAACTTACTTGTTTTTCTATCTCCGAGAATCCCCATACCAAGTATCTTCTTTCTTTGGTCCCAAATCTTTCATCTCAAATTCTTCACTTAGTTGGGCTTTGACCTTTCTTATCTCTATTTTATCTTTTGCTGCTATCAACATGTCATCAACATAAAGAAGTAGATACACAAAAGAACCATCACTATTTTTCTTAAAGTAAACACAGCTACCAAAGCTACTTCTTTTAAAATTATGAGAAGTCATAAAGGAATCAAACCTCTTGTACCACTGTCTTGGTGACTGTTTCAAACCGTAAAGAGACTTTTTCAGCAAGCAAACATAGTCCTCTTTTTCTGAGACTGTAAAACCCTCTGGTTGTTGCATGTAAATATCTTCCTCAAGCTCTCCACGCAAAAATGCAGTTTTTACATCTAACTTCTCAAGCTCCAAATCTTGCATGGCCACAATACCAAGCAAAGCTCGAATCGAACTATGCTTCACAACCGGGAGAACACATCTCAGAAGTCCACTCACGAATTTGATCAGTAACCTTTTGCAACAAGCCTTGCTTTATATCTGGGTTCTTCAACTCCTGGAGTCCTTCTTTCTTTTTAAACACCCATTTACAGCGAACAACCTTTTTACCTTTAGGAAGTTTCACAAGATCCCATGTTTTGTTTTTGTGGAGTGATTCTATTTCCTCTTGCATAGCAAACATCCACCTTCTCGAGTCTTCACACTAACCGCCTCAGAATAATTAGACGGCTCTTGGTTTGCATTTATATCTTCAGCCACATTTAAAGCATAAGCAACTAGGTCAGCCTCAGCATACTTCTTTGGAGGTTTAATTTCTCTTCTAGTTCTGTTTTTGGCGATAGAGTATTGTGGTGAAGAAGTAACTCTATTCTCAATTTTTGTATTGGCTTGAGGAGTTGACTCAGATTAACTGATGCTCCACCTGCTTTTTATTTTCTTTATTGGAAGAGTCTTTAAGAGATAAGTTAGGTAGCATAGCAGTTTCATCAAAAACAACATCTCTGCTAATCACAACTTTTCTATTTTCAGGACACCATAACTTATACCCTTTTACACCAGCTTTATAACCAAGAAAACACATTTAATGGATCTTGGTTCCAATTTTCCATTATTAACATGAGCATACGCAGACACCCAAAGATCTTTAAATCGAATAATTAGCGGGATTACGGACCATACCTCTTGTGGAGTCTTTTTCTCAATGGCAACGGATGGAGATCGGTTGATTAAAAAATGCAAGAGAGGTCGCTTTACCCAAAACAACTTTGGTAAGTTGGCATTTGACAACATACATCGAACCTTTTCCATGATCGTTCGTTCATTCGCTCGCAACGCCATTTTGTTGGGGAGTATGACGAATCAAGTGTCTCACGATCCTTCCGACTTGCACATGCTTTGTTAAACTCATCGAACAAAACTCTAAGCCATTGTCTGACGGAGGTATTTTATTTGTTTTCCCGTATGTTTTTCAATCATAGTTTTCCAAGACTTAAATGCGAAAACACATCGCTTCTCTGCTTCAGGAAGAATGCCCAAACTTTCCTGGAAAAATCATCAATAAAAGTTAGCATATAATTAGCTCTACCTCTCGAAGGCACCCTTGATGGCCCCCACAGATCAGAATGAATATACTCCAACATTCCTTTCGTGTTATGGATTCCTCTGTTGAATCGAACTCTCTTTGCTTCCCAAAACACAGTGCTCATGTAACTTGGTTTGCAAATTCCTTGCCCATCAAGAAGTCCTCTTTGCTCAATTCGCCATGCCATTCTCACTCATATGCCCTAGGCACATATGCCAAAGTTTAGTAATATCATCATCGACAAAGAAGAGGAAGCGAGTTGCATCACCAATAACAGGTAGAACCTCGCAAAACATATAACTTGGTAGTCTTTCTCGCCCTTTCATCACAATGAGGGAACCTTTGAAATCTTCAACATCCCACTTTCACCGTGTATTTGTACCCTTTTGAATCAAGAGTACTCAACGAAATTAAATTTCTCTTCAATTCGAACATGCCAGACGTCACTAAGTGTTCGACAACTCCATCAAACATCTTAACTTTAATTATTCCAACACCTGCGATTTTACACGAAGCATTATTTCCCATCAAAACAACACCTTCGACACCTTTGTTGTAATTTGTAAACCAATCCCGATTGGGACTCATGGAAGGTGCAACCCGAATCAAGTATCCACTCCTCGCTCACTTTTGAATTGTTGACCGAAGCGACTAGAAGTTCACCATCGCTGTAGTCTTCTACAACATCAGCTTCACGAAATTTTTGGTTGCTTTCCTTTTTGATTCGCAGCCTCCCTTTTAATCTTGTTCTGTAGCTTATAGCACTCAGATTTAATGTGCCCTTTCTTCTTGCAAAAGTTACAAGTTTTACCTCTGTTTGAAGACTTTGATCTACCCTTAGTTTTACCGCGAGGATTCCGATCCTGTGTCCTTCCACGATCATCATCAGCATTCCGATCTTGTCTCCCACGAACAATAAGACCCTCTCCTTGGGAGTCGGGTTTAACCACAAGATGTTTCATCTTATCATACGAGGTCAAAGAATCATAAACCTTATCAACTGTGAGAGACTCGCGGCTATATAAAATCGTGTCTCTAAAGGTTGAATAAGACGGGGGCAACGAACAAAGTAGAATCAACCCTAGATCTTCCTTATCATACTGAACCTCCATGGCCTCCAAGTTTGAGAGAATTTCTTTAAACAATGTTAAGTGTTCGTACACAGACGCACCTTCCTCCAAACGATGAGCATAAAGACGTTGCTTCATATGCAACTTGCTAGTTAAAGTTTTTGACATACATATTTGTTCTAGCCTCTTCCATAATGCTGCGCCATCTTCTCCTTCATCACATCCTGCAAAATTTCATTAGACAAATGCAGATGTAACTGTGTTAGTGCCTTTCGATCCTTGCGCTTCTTATCTTCCTCCGTCAATGTCGAAGGCATCTTATCTACCCCTAGCAGGGCTTCCTCTAAATCCATCTGCAAGAACTCGCCGCATCTTTATCCGCCACAACGCGAATCGGTGTTACGATCCAATGCAGTAATTTCATACTTCAATGATGCCATTACTGTGATCGAGATGAAAACCGGAAGCTCGATACCAATTTGTGAAAATATAAAGTCGGTAATGACAATATATATCGCAAAGAAAAGAAAAGAGAATAAAGAACACACGATTTTACGTGAAACCCTTTCGGAAAAAAACCACGGGTAGAGGAGAAGAAAATTCACTATGTCGAATTCAATCATTACAAGAGGAATAGACTATGTCTATTTATAGGCTTATAAAACTCAATTCTAATCAAAGTAAAAATATATTATGCTAATAAATGCTAAATATATTATACTCATAAATACTAAATCTTCTAGAAAGAAGATATATTTTGTTTAACTTGACTTGCAAGCAATATCTTAGAATTTGGGTCACACAACTCTAACAAACAGATTTGACGATTTGATGACTAAAATGAAAGCGCCCTAAAAGTTAGGTGACAATTTTGCAAGGACTTTATTTTGAGTGACCAAAATGAAAGCGCTCTAAAAGTAAAGTGATCAATAAGGTAGTTTACCTTTAAAAATCATATCATAATTAATTGATGCTTTGGTTAAAATGATAAAATTAATTGTTTATTATCTATGAGTTTTAGGTTTGAATTTCATTATGATCAAATTTTCATAGATTTATTATATAAAAAGAAAAATATATCCTTGTAAAAATATAACTTAATTTGTACATGAGGATATTTTAGTTCTTTCATAACTAAGTTGTCCCATTACACAAGATTTCTAGAACCGAACTAATGATCAAATCGATCAAGCTATCGATTTGCCAGTGCAACAGACCCATCTAGTTCAAAATAAATTATTAAAAATTTCTATTCAACCGAATTTTTATCCATTTAATCAAATCATACCAATTTTCAGATCAACTAAATTTAATGCCCGAACTAATTTCAAATCCTATTGATCCGATTCAACAACATAATTCAAACAACCATGCTATGCTATGGCACCACCAAATTGGTAAAAGACTTGGACGTAGATACTAATTAGAGTTATAGATATTGAATGATTAGAATTAAGTGTGCAACATGACCACGTGGCTGTTTCCCTTTATATCTCATCTTTGCCAACCTGTTTTTACACCGTTTGTCATTATTATTCTAATAAACCACCATGGTACGAAGGTTTAGGTTATATATAGTTGAATACATTGAACCGTATCAAAGAAATAGAATGAAGTAAGGTAGATTGGTGTGTGGTGTGACGGAAGAAGCTCATAATTTCTTGCCAATCCACACCTATTATCATTTCTAGGAACAACACTCTTTTTAAAATGTCAGACATGGCAGATGCAACTTATAATTGACCTACAATGAATACATGGTTTTCCCCCTCTCTCCTTTTTTGTTGTTAGTAATAGTCTCTCCCTGTTTTGTTTTAGGATGAGAGAATCTCCGTTGTATAACTGGTATTATGGGTATAATTAAGTTGAGTTGAGCTGAGCTGGATGCTATACAACTTGAGCTTGACTTGAAAATTGGAGTTTGATAGTTAGCTCGAGTTGGATTGAACATCTATATTAAAGTTCGAGTTTGACTCGAGATATAATCGAGTTATTCAAGTTCGAGTAAGCTTGTTTACTAATTTTTATACTCGAGCTCGGCTCAATAATTAAACTTAGGGTTAATAATGTATATTAAGGGCAATAACATAATTTAATAATATAAAAATATAAAAAGTTCGATAAGATTAGCATGCCATTCAAGTTAAATATGACTAAGCTCGATCAATAGCTAAATCTACTTGAACTCGAGCTCGAGCTCGGCTCTTTAATTACCAAATCAAACTCAATTTTTTAAAAATAAAATTCAAATAACTTACGAAAATCAACATCTTATTTACGATATGTGTTTTACTGTTAAAATTAAGGATTTTTATTTTTAATGTTTCAGCCTTGGGCGTGTGCAAAAATTGGTTGCCACGTTGAGACCGAGAGTACCACAATTCATTTGTGGAAATTCTTTAGAAAAGAAAAAGAAGCAAAAAAGGGAAATTATTATTTGTGATCTTTTAGTACTTTTGTTGTTATTATAGCCATGATTGTGAAATTAAGATAATGATAATGCAAACGTGAGGGTGTCTTCTGTCTTGTAGTCGTAGTCGTACACCTCTCCATTTCTCTAATTTGGCTTACAATATTCAACATTTTCACATCACAAGTTACTCAAACTCATACTTTAATGTCACCTTCTTTGTAGAAATCTCACTCAAAATCTTTTCGATGTACGTATAATTAGTAGATATAATTCAAGCTTTTTCCTATAAATAATTTCTCTATTTATGTATTCTAATCCATAAAATTAATTAATAAAGAAAAGTTGATGTGGAAGTTAGCTAACAACTGATATTGTATTATAATGATAGATTTGGTGACCCCCAATTGACATGATTAGGGAACAAAATGATGTTTATATGACTGACAATTCATGGTGGGTGGGAAGGTTTAGCCTTTTGGAGGTCAAATTACTTTTGTATAAAACAGCCCAACTTAATCATTGTAATATCAAATGATGGAGCATGCCCTTCTGATGCTCCTATTCTACATCAACATTGCAATCATTAAGATACGCATAGATTTAGATAAACCTTTCCCCGCCGATCATTATCTTCCAAGTTCATCCCCTCTCTTTCACGTATTTTTGTACATGTAATCAACGAATAAATTATTGGTTGACATTTTTATATTTGACGAACTTTTAATCAGGTAAATTTAGGAAATTTTTATAGAGTCCTCTTTTACTAGGCACACGTAACATCTCAAGCTTATAAATTATCTTATTGTTCTAAAAAATCATATCCTATAATATCACATCACGACTATCGCAAGAAAAAAGGGTAAAACTCCATTGTTAATGAGTTCAGGATGTGTGGACATCTTTATCTTCTATATATTAACTCACCGTAGCATCTAAGAAAGGGATTAAGACACATAAATCACCTTCCTTCCTCCTAAAATTACCTTATCAAACCAACCATTCAATTGCTCTTCGTCCTAACCAAAAGTGAACCACCGCCATAACTTTAATCCCTTCCTCCTAATTGTTAGTCTCATTGATTAACAAATCTTATACTTTTCAAGCTCTCAAAAAATGCTTATATTTTTTCGACTTTCTATTATTTTTAAAATATTTGTAGGTAATGTTGATATATAATTTCTTAGAAATCACTCATGAAAATTAAATATTTTTTAAAATTAAGTATGCTGTATGCCTGTATCGATATTTATGAAACTATTGCTACTAAATTCTAGCCGAAATTCAAGGCAGTTACATGTGTAGATGAATGCAGATAAGATCATCCTCGCATTTATAAAAGATCTTCCCCAAATCCCATTCACAACAGGGAGAGACAGAGACAGATGTAGTGAGATTAGCAAAAAAGACAATGAGGGGTAAACTAAACAATGATTCCAAGCCGTAAACAAATGTCTCTCTCGTATTCAGACGCTGATACTCACATGCTTGGAGTTTCATTAAAGCTAGCAGTTTAACTGTTTAATCTCCAAGGACATAAAAGGTAGAATTAAGCATGTTACGGTCCCAAACTATACGGCGGAAGTTTGTCATTTTTGTGGATAAAATAATCACACATCACATGGGTGTTTGATGAAACTCAAGAATCATCTTCTCCCAACCCTGAACTCTCTTTGAAGGACAGAGAGGCATATATATATATATATATATACAGAGAGGCATATATATATATATGGTAGGTTGTTTTGTGAAAGAAACCCCATACCTGATAATGGGTTTAAGAGCTTTAAATTAGAGCTGAAAATGAATATAGCAATACTTTCTAGTTTGAAGCGCCAGAAAAGTATCTGTCAGTAGATCAGTATTATTTGTAATGTGGAAGCCGCCCAAAATATGAAAGCGGCTGCAGTGGAGTGGCAATCATAAGTACTTGATTCACCCATGAAATCTGAATCCCACCATAAAATGATTGACCAACCAACAGGGATGTCCTCTCTCCTCTTTTTTCTCAATCAACAACTATTAGATTTGCACAGATCCGACTTGCTCATAGCCCCTCTTTGACATGTGTTCCAGGCTGGCTGTACCCTTTGCCTGTAATGGGTGAAAATCCAATAATATTACCCAGAATCAAAGATTATCCACATGTAATCAGTAATCTAACACCATTTTAACACCAACGTTTTTCAACCTTTAAGCAATGCATTGTGTCATGTCCATCCAAGTCAACCAACATCAAGTTTGCTTTTTGGACATGCATGGCCCATTGATACAAGAAAGCTCTTCGAGCCCACATGTTTTTACATAATAAAAAAATAACAGGAATCCTTTCCCACTTTTAAGTTTAAAACTATATGATAATAATAAAAGGCTTAATTTTGAATAATTTTTTAAATTTCACCTCCATTTGTTTAGGTCAATTATAAACGTAAAATAAAAAACATTTTAAAAAAAAATCCGAATTTACTTTTTTTAATTTTTATGGACACATGTCAACATTTTATTAGCTCACAACAAAAATTCTAACAGCATCAACCAATTTAGAGAAAGGGTGCAAATAAGCGGTTAAAAGGAAATTCTCACCGCTTAATGACTAATCATCTCAAACAAAAACAATACAAAGTTGTACTTCAGGCGCATTCATTTCACCAGGTGATCACAAAGTTTTGGGGGCCGAAGAGCTAACTTAATGAAAATAGCTCTAGTTGAAAATGCAAATACAGTGACCAATGTATTTTTTTTAAAAACAGTACACTTCTCTACATGGAGAGAACAAAACTTCCCAATGGGACTGAGAATATACAAACACTTACACTTTCCGCAGCCGTCCTCTCTTGCTTGTTTTTCCTTGGGAGGACTGCAAACTTTTGTTTGCACGAACATTACCTTGTCCACGCCCTTTACCTTTCCCCACTGAAGCAGACTTCTTGGCACCCTTACCTCGGCCTTTGCCAGAAACCTCACTGTTGATGTGCCCTCCACTGCTGTCACTCTCGACATCACTATTCTCTTCTTCCTCTGTTTCAGATTCATCTTTCGCCTTCTTCCTCTTCTTTGAGGAAGTTGGAGTTTTACTAGCACCATTTTTGTTGTTTTGCTTAAGAACTGAAGTTTTGGTATCCGATACCGCAGTCCCTGAAGAACAGATGATTTATGGATCAGTGCCCATGTCAAATTTTCTTAACTTCAAAAGTCGATAATCTAGCATGTAATTACTGAAGCCGTCAATGAATCATATAGCCCCAATTAGTTGAAAGCTGTGGAGACAAAGATAGAGACGCGTACCTTCATCAGAGCCTTTGCCATCATAAATTTCCAACTGTAGAAAACATAAAAAGTTTAGACATAAGGTTTTATATTACAATATTTCAACATAAACAGAAAGCGTTGGCAACAAAAACATCTCGAATCAAACCGGAAATTGAAGGTTCAGTTAGATGACCTAGTAATAAGTGATCAAAAACTGAGAATACCCAACAGCATCCACAACAATCCATATCACATAATACTCTACAAATACAAGGCAACAGGAAAGAGAGCAAAGCCAAAATTTTCCAAAAACGATATTTTGGGTGCATTTACACAATATTGTATGTACTACTCAAAAGGTTATGTCGAAATGCATAACAGATAAGTTGTCCATATATAACAAATGAATCTTGCAACTAATCGCACTGTTTGCTTGAGGCAATGCAACTCAAAATGTTCAGAAGCCTAGAACTTACTAAACCCATCAAACTTGAAGCACAAATATACTTCTCACATCCTAGGACATGGAATAAAAACAATACTTTTGGAAGGTATACCTTAAAGTTATCAAGGTAATCAATTCCTCAATATTAAGAAAATGGAAAAAAAAAATAAAAATTAAGAAATCTACCTGGTCAAGCCGGTCACCAACATTTGTTCTATCAACAATGACCATCGAGTGGCCCATACCACAAGCAACACTGCACAGATATACAAGAGAACTTGTCAGTACTCCCTGTCCAGAGAAAATCAGAGCATATAGTATTATAAATGCATGAAGTAATTGTTAATTTATATCCACCTGATAACATGCATGCCCTCCAGAATGTCCACCTTTTTGGGTATAGCGGAAGACCTAAAAAGAAGCAGCAAGATTAAGTAAATAGAATATAGGGAGAGAGGGTAGGAGAAAAAAAGCTGTTAGGACAAGTAACAGTACATACTTTTGTCCAGTGGGACCATATCCTAATTCTCCATACTGAGCGTGGCCCCAACTTATGCAGGAGGAGTCCGCACCAACAAAATGGAACATATTGCCTGAATCCATGCAACGTAAATTCCAGCCACTGGGAAGGAAAGGATAGATAAGTACGTCTGAGATGTGCTTACAGAGTCACAGACTAAAACTAGTGGTGTGAAGTTTAATTGACATCAACCCCTTAAGACTTAACAGAAAGCAAAGTATCAAAATAAACAGAATAAAAAAAACAGAACAGGTGAAAAGATAACGTAGCATTAACTGCAATAAATTAACAAAATCTAAGTCGAGCAATAATAAACAGTGGAAGTCTTCAATGGAAGGGAGGGAAAAGAACAGTAACCAAGATCTGTAAAAACATAAAAATGCTGATACATCAAGACCAAAAGCAAAATCAGGATCATGATGCAAGTAGAAAAGTTAACATTAAGAATGAAGTATAACATAGACATGGTGCAAAGCAAAACCTTAAATCCATTAGAGGTTTGGGATACATCCAGTCATCGCCAGTATTCTTTAGTTTGCCCCACATATACAATTGCCCACCGCCTGGAAAACAAGCAAAAGATAATGAACTGCACATAATCACCTATAAATCTTTTAATTGAAGACCTATCCCAGTATCACCTTTCCCATTGACCCTCACTTGACACTTCATAAACTAGGAAAAGGCTTTAACCTTGCCCATTAATGGAGAGTATTAGCAACCAGACTTATCAGCTCCCTTAACAAACAATACCTGCAGTGCATGCTGAATTGACAGAACCAGCTGAAACAACTGCATTGGGAGGAAGAACATTGTGCTTTTGGAATACTTCAACACGACGAGGAACCCACTCATCCTTCTGCTCTCTGTGCCCAAGCCTGCATAAGTGATGAAGGAATTGCATCAAGGAAACAAAAGGAAAAGCAAATAAATAGAATAAAGGATTTAAGCCCTGTAAAACACATCAAATACTGGAACAATGCAGAAGTTAGCAGTGGTGAACATGTCACAAACCTTCCATAACCACCAAAGCCCCACCTAGACAATCACATAATAAAAGTAAATTGTTTATGAACAAGGAAAATAAAACGGAAATCTAAAACCTTAACACAATAATCAACAATGACTTACGTGTAAACATAGCCATTCGTGTCCACAGCAACTGGATGCACAAATTAGAAAAGTAAACAATGAGATGAATGTTTAAGTAAAAGAAGAACCAGGGATAGGGAAGGGGATGACCACAAGATGAAAGAGCAAATGACATGAAAGAGAGCAGGCATATCATGAACCTGTATGGTTTGTTCCACAGGCAACTTTGACAATAGTTTCCCCAGAAAGAGTAGCTATAGCTCTAGGGCGAGGTTGAGATTCATAAACAAGCCTCACCGAGCTATCCTTGGCATTATACTGCAAGCGTATAGGTATGATGCAAACACCCGTGGAGAAAAGCATGTCAATAGTTAGAGAACTGCTTAATTGATTATACACATCCGGCATAACTTTGTGAGTGATACTCTGCAGCAAATATATGAACAAGACTCATCAAAGATAACTCATCTTCTCCACATACCTCGTTGTCTGTTCCATGACCAAGCTGGCCATACTGGGGAAGCCCTGCAGTTCTACAAACCAAAAAAGCATATTTAGATTCAGAAAAAGAATACAAATTAAAAAAGAACTATTGACAATAAAAGCAAGCCAAGAAACAGAACTAAAAGCACCACAAACCATACAGTATTGAAGCTCCTTCAGTAGATGATAACCACACAGTGAATTCAGCTCCACAGGCAGTATTTGTAACTTGAGACACGAGACAGCGGACTGGAGATGACTCAATTTCTACAAAAAAAAAATGAAAAAAAAAGAATAGAAGATAAATTGATAAATAAATGAAACACAAATTTTAATACAAAACGTCATCATTCATGGAAGAACTTTACAACTAAGAAAACAAAACACCTAGAGTAACATAGTATCAGTGGTACTGCTAATCAAAATCAACAGAACCTACCATTTCTAGTGGATCCTGAACCAAGCTGCCCATGCTTATTCCAGCCAAATGCCAGGGAATTACCATCTTCAGTAACTACCACCGTGTGGCTCCTTCCCGCTCCTGCTTTGATTATTTTATACCTTCAAGATAAATGCAACATAGTTCAAATTAACCATCAATTTCAGAAAATTAATAAATACAGACAGGACTAATTTTAATAACAACACAACAAAAGAACATACTTTAAGAGTTCAGAAACAATAGTTGGCCTATCACGCTGGATTGTATCTCCATGACCGAGCTGCCCTTTCTATACATAAAAGCTAAAGCTCTATCAACCACTACTAACAACATTAGAATAACATTAACGACATGCATTTAACAACATTAAAAAAAAAAAAAAGGTGAGGATTCTTCATGCCTCATTACGACCCCACGTGTAGCATCGCCCTTCAACATCCAATGCAACGCAATGACATGACACTGCAACGAAAAAAGAAACTTCAAAATATACCTTTTAAATGCGAATCAGGTGTAAAACAAAAGGCAATGAACTCACCACAACCGGAGGCAACGAACCGGATATCAACGCCGACGAGAGGGCGAAGGCGAGTGGGAGACACTAAGTTGCCTTCAAGTACACCTTTGCGACGACCAACGGCTTCCCAACACGTGGAGCCACAGAACAAGAGCTCTCCTCCTTTCTTCTTCTCTTCCTCATCATCCTCCAACTTCTTCTCCGCTTCGTTTGTTGACATTTCCAGGCTACAGAAAGTTCAAAGCTTTGACACCAAAAAAAAAAAAAAAAAAAGGAGCGAATGAAGACCGATCTAACGGCTGGTATTTGAAAAGGAGGAGGGAAGGACCCCAGATGGAGAACTTTGGCGGGAAAAAGAGAACAACGGCTAGTAAGAAACGGGATCGGAGCGAGTAGGGTTTAAAGCAGAAAAAAGGAAGAAGAACAGAAAACCTTAATTCAAAAAATGGGGTAGAGTGTAGAAATATTTCAAAAGATGAGAAGGAAAGGATAAAAAGGGGTTGGCCTTACTCTCTTTTATTATTAATTATGGAGAGAGAAAGTGGATGGAGTATGGGTAAATTTGAAGTATATGTCATTTTTAGAATGAAAAATTAGGGTATTGGATAATTTTTTTATATTTAAATAAATAAGTCGATTTTAAAATAGAAACACATCCCTAAAAGCATTTTCAATTAATGATAAATTTTCTCAATGGTCTTTTTTTCGATAGATTAAAAAGCTAATTTATTTGCTATATAACTTAGTCATTTTCATCCTTTTGTATTCAAATTTCGTCCTCCTAAATCTCTCTAATCTCTTACATTTTAGTTCTCAAATTTTATTCAATTTCTCTAAAAAATCTTTTGTTTTAATTTTATATTTCGTAATTTCTTTGTTATTAATTGATTTTTATATGACAATTTTACTTATTCGTTTCTATAAGAAGCACATACTGGCATTCAATTATAAATAATAATAAAATATTATTAATTTTTTAATTTTAATTAAGTTTATTATTACCTTGTTAATATTATTAATCTTATATTTTTTATATTTATATAATCAGACCGACGATCAGATTTTAGAGACGTACATATACAATTTAATTACGAGTGTACCATGTGTTATTTAACAACACTTGCAAGAGGCGATATTCTTGTATGTGTCTTATATGCTTGGGAGGACTAAATTGAATCCCACAATTATCAACGATTTGGTAGAAAGATGGAGATTGAAACACACACATTCCATCTTTAGTGCGGTGAGTGTACAATTATACTCGATGACATAGCTTTACAACTTGATTTATCGTTGGATGAGCCAATTGTTTTGGGAACAATGGTTGTTGGCGTTTGGAGCGCAATTTGTGAGCAACTATGTGAAGGTGTCTGACAAGTTTTTTGGTAGTCAGATAGAGATGAAACGATTGGAAGAAAATTTCAATTATATCGACAACTCTGTGAGTGTCGTTGAAAAAGAACAATATATCCGAGCATTCATCCTGAGGTTAATCGAGGGTCTTCTAATACCAATAAATCTCAAAATATGATACATTTAAGGTGGCTACAACTTGTTGACTTGAAAGAAGTGAGGTGACTCAATTGGGGATCAACTATATTGGCCACTAAGGGTGAGTGTTCGATCAAATCGAGTGAAAAAAGTTTGAGTTGACGAGTCATATTTCATCATCCTAACTTGATTTAATTTTTTTTGAATCAAGTCGAGTAAAATGAAATTCGAGTCGAATTGAATCAAGTGAAATTGTTCGAATTAAATTAAAAACTAAACATGTCAAATTAAAATCTTTTACAAAGATAACTAATTCCATGTTGAAGCATAAAAATTTGAAACCATATCTATTTGAAAACTTTTTCAAAGCAAAATAATAATAATAATATACTTTAGTATATAAACTTGAATCATCAATTAACTTATTTAGGTCCCAAAATTATTATTTTAGAACATTTTTAATTTTTAACTTTCTTTATATATATTCTTTAGAATTTTTTTAAAATTATTATATTTTTAAAATATAATTTTAGAATTTTATAAATATTTTGCATTTTTGAAAATTATTTTAATTTTTTAATTTTTGTTGAGAAAGAGACCAATTTACTCATTTTCAAAATTGTTAGGGACCAAAAAAGTATTTACACCAATCTGTTATTCAAATTATTTGAGTTTTTTGAACTGTAAAATTTAACTTGACTTGAACTCGAAACTCGAATTACTTATTTAAGTTGATTTGAATAACTCGAATAACTCAATTTGATTAACTCAAAATTTGAATTTATTTTCGATTTTTTTGAATTGAATCGAGCTTTACTCACTCCTATTAGTCACATTGTACCAAGAGATGTGTCGGATGACGTAACCACAAAAATAAAATCGATAGTTGTATATTCCTTCTACAGTCATAGGCATAGTACCGACTATCATTTTTACATCCTCGAGTAAACGCCCATTATTCTTTCCTACTCGTAAAAAGGTAAAATTTATTTGATAATATAGTTATCATAATATTTTTTTCATTATTATATATTTGAAATAACATATTTTTTGAATAGGTGGAACAATGAGGCGAGTCATGTTGGTATAGCGACAAGCTTAAAGATATCTGACTATTATTAGATCAACAATCGAAAGTCGAGGTTAGTTTTTAAAATTTTAAATTATATAATATTTACGTAAGGATTTGAAATTTACTATTAGGTAGATAATAAAATTTATAAATTCGTACTTTAGTTTGAATAGATGTCATACGCTGATCCAAGAATTCAAGAATGCATCCCAACCAAATTTTTGGCTGACCGCAGTATATTACATGTGAATGTGCCATTGATAGTTTTCGCGACGATGGAGATGCACAAATCTGATTAAGTAAAGTGCCGTTTAGGGTTTAGACAAAGTATTCCATCGTTACCCAATGATATCGAAGAATAGCACAAGGTCAACTTGCGGGGGAGAACCTACCAAAATTGGGTGAAATTTCATAAGAAATATATCTACATTTGTAACACCCCAAACCCAGCCCATGCATTTCGACCGGATCTGGCATGTTATCGAACACATAACATTTTATCGCATTTTGAAAACACAAGTTAAATTAATTAAATTTGAATAAAGGAGAGACTTTTTGAAAATAAACCTCTTTGTATTTTTATTATTAAGTATAAATAAACCTTATCATAAAATTCATAAGTTGCTTAACATTGATAACTGTTGAGTTGAATGAAAACTAGGGGCCTTAAAAAAATCCCAAATAAAAATAAAATAAACTTAAAGAAATCTCAAATAATTTGTAAAAATAAAACTTGATGGCCCCTCGAGTCCGCTTGGCTCCCATGTTCACGATCTCTTGCTCACCAAATGTTGGGAAAATAAAGGTTGAGTCACCAAGACTCGATGTGCAAATCCGAGAACACATAAAAGGCTTGAGGCCCACAAACACATTATGAGCCTTGGCCCGTATACAATGGTAACAAAATATGCAACATGGCCCATCCTAAACCTATGAGTCCATCCTCTACACACCCCCGTACCAACCATCACACCGTGGGGATTTCTACAATCAACCCTCCATCCTCTACACTATAGTCTCAAGTTCATTCATTCAATCATCAAAATTCATGAACTCGCATTCATTACAGAAAAGTGTTGTGGTTGTCATTGTTGTTGTTTTCCACTACTCAGGGGTATTTTCGTAATTTTATCCTACAAGGGCATTTTCTTAAATTTTTTTTGAAATGAGGTTCCTTGATGATTTTATAAAATAAAGGTATTTTGGTAATTTTGCATTACAAGGGTAGTTTGGTAATTTTCTTCATAGTTGCGAACATTTTCAAATCAAATGTATTTTTTTCTGGAAGTGTACAAAACTCAGGGGTTTTGGTTGCAAAATAGGGTGGTTGGTCCCTTTCGGGTTTTAATTATGGGTTCAGCCCATGAACAAGTCCTTATAGCTAGAGTGAACAGTCACTACGCATCAGGTAAGATTCCTGTGAAGAGGAGGTGAGTCACTAGGACTGCTTAAATACCAAGCTCTCCCTGAATCCATTCCTAGGCATGCGTATGCCTATTGCCACACCCTATCATAGCTAAAGTGAACAGTCACTATGCACCAGGTAAGATTCCTGTGAAGAGGAGGTGAGTCACTTGGACTGCTTAAATACCAAGCTCTTCCGGATCTACTCCTAGACATGCATATGCCTGTTGCCACACCTTAGTCTTGTGACTCATTTACAGGTTTTGTTTTAGTGAAGTTAAATCTTATGGAATTGAAGAGTTGTTTGCCTAAGCCTAGAGTCTATCAAGTTCTAACCTAGATAGTCTACGTCCCATAAAGCTCATTAAGCCCACATAAATAACACAGCAAGAGTTTAGAATACTTACCTGGACGGATCGGGTGCTAGTAGACTCGAAAGCCATGTCCTCGAACCAAAAAAAAATTTTCTAAAAACATTTCTAGACCCATTTCACAGCCCGAGTTTTGAACAGGGCTCTGATACCAAAATTATAACACCCCAAACCCATTTCAGATGCGTTTAATGGATCGGTATGTTATCGAACACATAACATTTTATCGCATTTGGAAAACACAAGTTAAATTAATTAAATTTGATAAAGGAGAGACTTTTGAAAATAAACCTCTTTGTATTTTATTATTAAGTATAAATAAACCTTATCATAAAATTCATAAGTTGCTTAACATTGATAATCTGTTGAGTTGAATGAAAACTAGGGCCTTAAAAAAATCCCAAATAAAAATAAAATAAACTTAAAGAAATCCAAATAATTTGTAAAATAAAACTTGATGGCCCTCGAGTCCGTCTCGGTTCCCATGTTCACGATCTACCGCTCACCGAAATGTTGGGAAAAATAAAAGGTTGAGTCACCAAGACTCGGTGCAAAATCCGAGAACACATAAAAGGCTTGAGGCCTACAAACACATTATGAGCCTTGGCTCAGTATACAAGGGTAACAAAATATGCAACATGGCCCATCCCAAACCTATGAGTCCATCCTCTACACACCCCGTACCAACCATCACACCGTGGGATTTCTACAATCAACCCTCCATTCGCTACACACCATATTGACAATTTGTCTTTTCATAAAGACCGATCACTATGTGACCTATGTGGCGAAGCCACCGATCATTATCTGCGACCTTAATAATATATCGACAAATTGTCTTTGCCTATCATAAAGATCGATCACTATGTGACCTATGTGGCAAAGGCACCGATTACCTCGCGACTGCTCCCTCCGTAAATCAATCAATCCCATCCCATGCATACATGCAAGAATCGAACATTAAACTATCTAAACAGATCACATATTTTTACATACTTGATACACATAGAGAAGTTTCTATGATTACGCACTGCATCCCTTGCCTACCCTTTCGGGTAATACATTGCTCATACTGACCTCATTTTCCGGCTTTTAGCCCATAACATACATATAATTGATTAACTAGTGTGATAGAGATCTACACACCTTTTCCGCTTTTAGCCCATAACATACATATAATATAACAAAGCTTATGTGTCAAGAATCTACACACCTGATTACCGATAAAACGAGGCTTTCTATATCGACGCTATCCTTAGTCGACACAACTGCTATCTGCCTAAGGTGTTGTTCAGAAGCCGGTCCACAACCAATTGGCCAATCTTGAACAGCAGATACTGCTCGTTTCTTAAACTTAGGGATTCTTTCTTTTGCCTGATCCATATTTAATTCCATCATAAATCCTTATCAGAGTTACTATAATAATATTTAATTGTTAATCCTCCTTATAAAGTTAAAATCTTGTATATAATGATGAAATCTAATAGAAATCTAGGAAAATCTTCTTACCTTAAAAATCTCGAAATTGGAGACTTATGAATTTCGACTTTTAGATCTAGTCGACTAGGCTTCCTTCAAATCCCGACTTGTCGCCCATCATAAACCATTAAACTAGTAGCTTTCAGCTTTTGCCTTTTCAAAAATCGGGAATAGATTATGAGAACTAATTAAAAATCTACTCTTACCTTAACTTAGGAGATTCTTACTGCGTACTAGAGAGAGAATTGACAATGTCAATGGAGGATTTAAATGCTAAGTATAGAACAATTTCTCAAATAGGATGGATAAAATAAAAACTATAAAGATTTCGGCTTTTTAGAGAAGGAAGAGAATAATGGAGTTTTCAGCTTTTAGAAGAAAGAAAAGAATAATGGAGTTTTCGGCTTTTAGGAGAAAAAAAAGAATAATGGAGTTTTTGGCTTTTAGAAGAAAGAAGAGAATAATAGAGTTTTCGACTTTTAGAGAAATTGGAGAAAGAAATTTGGAGAAAAGAAGCTAAGGATTTTCGGCACAAAAGGGAGAGGATTTAATGTCAGAAACAAGGAGCTAGCCCCCCCTATTTATAGGAAATTCGGTAACCCTTTGCCATGTAGTAGCTGGTTTCTTTACTCCTCTTAGTGATGGATTCTTGGCCATCACTCTCTTTATAGATAAATTCCTAACTTTTCTCCTTTATCTTAATCTACTAGCTCATCTAAAAGAGACTTAATTATCTCTAACTCCTCCTCCTTTATCAAGATATTATCCATATATTTTAATCATAAAATCCTAGATCTTAGCCTTTATCTGCTTATTATCCACATAAAATAAATTCCTAAATAATAGCCTTTATCTGCTTATTATCCACATATTTTAAACATTAAAACCCCTAAATTTTAGCCTTGTTGCCATCCACTCCACCTAATCCGAATGCCCAAAATTTAGCTAACTTAAATTAAAAGAATTGGGCTCCATGAAACTTAAATTTGGGCCCCTTACTCCTTGTGTGTAGCGTCACCTCCTAAGATTGGGCCATAACCCCACTTTGGTATTTTAAACATAGATACTACCTTTTAAACCCTATAATGCCCAAACAGATAATTTTAATCAAGGCCTCTCGCTTAAGCTCAGGCCCAATTTGGACCCCAACACTTAAATTAACTCATTCCACATATTCACTCATTAAACACATAGGCCCAAAATTTAGGATGTTACAACATTTGGGAGCATAGGTACGATTTTATACCTATGTGCGAACAAATTCTAACACCAGAATTGATGACCTCTTCAGAGTACATGACATGGTTTAGATATCACGATAAGTCATATATACTACTAGAGGAGGAAAGGACTAGGCAACGTCTTCAAAGGAGACCAAGACAACTCCGCATGGATCCTAGGTCGAGAGTACATGCCTCGATGGAGTCATTATCAACTTTAAACCCACAAGTAGCATCGACGGCTACACAACCTCCCAATAAGTATGGTTCATATTATTCTAGTTGTAACACCCTTTACCCGTATCCGTCGTTGGACTAGGGTTAAGAGGCATTACCGGACATCTCAGAACATTTCACAAATATACACCTCACATCAACAAAACATCATCATACATAATCACTTTTTCCCTTTAGAAGATCTACGCGACCTTAAACATACTTTAGAAAGGGTTCGAGACTAAACTGAGCACATACGAAACTTTTCAGAACTCATAAAAATTTTCTTTCAAAATAGGGCACATGCCCGTGTGGCTAGGCCGTGTGTGGCGTGCTTTGGCCCGTGCCTCAGCCCGTGTACAAAACTGACTAGTACCACACGGCCTATCACACGCCTGTGTTCCGCCCGTGTGCAATCTCAATTTACTTGATAAGGCAGATGTAGGACACGATCGTCAGTCACACCCTTGTGTCTCAACTGTAGTTATAGGCAATTATAGGCCAACCAATAAGGGTCATACCTAAGCACCAAACAAGCATAATTTTATAACCCAAAACATACCAAAATTGACCATTTCTTATGGCCATTCATAAGTACACCAAACATATCAACACTTACATCACATAGATTGAACTAGATTCATATATCTTCACATTCATCATTAAGCCATATCACATGGCTATATACACATGATCCAAAACATATTTTTAATATATGTCTAGCCTATACATGCCATACTTCAATATATACATTTTCAAAAGGTACCAAAGTATAGTTTGATAGTGTGGTGATTATCCTCGACGATCCCCGAGCTTCCAGTAGCTTTGATAATCTATAAAACAATGTAAACACACACAAAGTAAGCTTTCAAAATCTTAGTAAGCCATATACAAATAAACTCATCACATAGAACCTTTATAAACCATTTCATTCACATAAACTATAACATAGCACAATAGCGAATTCATATTTCTCCTTTGGCTCAATTGTTTATAACCACTTGCTTACCAACATATCACATTTCCATGTAATTCATTTGATCATATCACATTTGTAAATAACACATCTTGTCTCAATGTATCCATACATATATCTCAATTCCACATTTTCACATATACTTACTTTTTATACTCGTACTTTGTATACATTTTAAACGTACCTGTATCGGATGCATATTTCATATAATCATTCATTTCTCAGAATGCCCATTGAACCATTCGGAATCATACGGATACTCAGATATCTCTAAAATCTCGTACAATGCCAACGTCCCAGATATGGTCTTACATGTAATCAAATATCGATGCCACTGTCCCAGATAGGGTCTTACACAAATTCATATACGATACTGATGTCCCAGACATGGTCTTACACGTATAACTCAAATCGATGCCAATGTCCCATACGTGGTCTTACACGATAATACATATCGAAACCCTATGTCATGATATATGTATCCTAACTATTTCTAATGTTCGTACAGGGCTTTTCGGACATTGACACATTGTCAAAACTTTCTCGGATTTTACATGTACATCTTCCATAGTCATTCATCACAATTCAATTTCTTATGAACATGGATAAATCAAATCAAACACATTTGTTTGTATATAGACTTACCTCGTAAGGATATAAACGGATGGAAACGACTACTCGACCACTTTCGACTTCCCAAATCTAATTCCGTTTTCTTTGGTTCTAGATCTATTCACATTCAAATTTAGCTTATTCATTCACCAAATCATTCAATTAAATCCAAATACACATATTTGGGGAATTTTATAATTTAGCCCTCACATTTTCACATTTTGACGTTTAAGTCCTTATTTCATAAAATCACCAAATACACATAATTTCATTTTACCCAAGCTAGGCCGAATGTTACTACACTTCATATAAGCCTATATATATCATTTATTTCACATTTTAGTCCCTCAAAATATCATTTTCATAATTTAGCCCAAAATAGTCAAATTCATCAAAAATTCAAAAACAAAACATGTTAATCTTTCACATATCTTTCATATTTCATCAACTATCATCACAAAGCTTACAAAATCATCAATGGAATAACTCAAAATTATCATCAAATTCTAAAATTAAGGCATGGGCTTGATAGAATGATAAGCAACAATCACAAAAACATAGAAATTATCAAAAACCGAACAAATTACATACCTCAATCAAGCAAAGAATGTGTCGAACCCTAGATGAGCATGAAAGCCTTCTTTTTCTTTTCTTTTCTTGCTATTTTCGCCAAAATTATGAACATAATGGCCATATTTTATGATTTGTTTTATTTAACACATATTAATAAACCATTTACCAAAATAGCCTTATTGGAAACATTTAAAATCCACTAACTATTGTCTATACTTGTCATTTAAGGCATTCAATGGTTAAATAACCACATAAGGACCTCATCTTTATAAAGACACATCAATTCAGTACTTAATCAAATAGAATGCCACTTTTACTTTTTATGCGATTTAATCATTTTCGCAAATTAATCACACAATCGGAAAAATTAAATCACGGAAATTTTACACATACCAATTCACATATTAAAAACATGAAAAATAATATTAATTATTTTTCAAACTCAAATTTGTGGTCCCAAAACTACTGTTTCGACTAGGGTCTAAACCGGACTGTTATAGTTCTCCCTCCTTAGGGATTTTCGTCCCGAAAATCTTACCGTTGAATAGATTTGGATATTGTTGTTTCATAGCATCTTCAGGCTCTCACGTAGCATCTTCAACACCATGTCGATAACACATTACTTTTACTAATGGAATTTTTTTATTTCTCAATTCTTTAACCTCGCGAGCTAATATACAAATCGGTTCTTCTTCATAAGTCATATCTGGCTGGATTTCTATCTTAAAAGGAGAAATTACATGCGATGGATCCGATCTGTATCGTTGAAGCATCGATACATGAAACACATTTTGAATCTTTTCTAGCTCAGGTGGTAACGACAATTTGTATGCAACATGTGCAATACGCTCAATTATTTCATAGGCCTTATGAATCTCGGTCTCAATTTGCATTTTCTGCCGAATCGAGTCTTTTTTTCCACGGAGACACTTTTAAAAATACTTTATCACCGATCTTAAATTCAATATCTTTTCATTTCAAATCTGCGTAAGATTTCTGACGATCAGACGCTTATTTTAAACTATCTCGGATCACTTTCACATTCTGCTCAGTCTCTTTTATCAAGTCAACCCCGTGAATCTTATTCTCATAAGCTCAATCCAATACAATGGAGTTCTACATTAACGACCATAAAGAGCCTCATACGGTGCCATTTTAATGCTTGATTGAAAACTATTATTATACACAAATTCAATCAACGGCAGATATTTTTCCCACGTACCTTCAAACTTAAGAATGCAACATCTCAACATATCCTCGAGTATCTGAATAATCTGTTCGGATTGTCTATCCATCTGCGATGAAAAGTAGTGCTGAAGTGTAATTTTGTACCTAAAGCCTCTTGTAATTTATTCCAAAATCACGAAGTAAACCTTGGATCTCTGTCAGACACGATAGATAGTGGCACTTCGTGCAATCTCACAATGTCGAAAATATATAGCTCAGCTAACTTATCAAGCAAATAATCCATTCTCACCGAAATAAAATGAGCTGATTTTGTTAATCTATACACTATAACCCAGATTGCATCTTTCTTTCTCGAAGTTAAAGGCAAACCTGAAACAAAATCCATTGTTACTCTATCACATTTCCACTTAGGAATCATAATCGGTTGTAACAAACCGAATGGCACCTAATGTTCAGCTTTAACTTGCTGACAGATCAAACATTTTGACACAAAATCAAAACATCTCTTTTCATTCCAGGCCACTAGTAAAGTTATTTCAAATCATTATACATATTTGTACTTCTCGAATGAACAGATAAGCGACTGCTATGAGCTTCTTTCAAAATCAACTAAATCAACTCTAATTTCTTGAACACAAATTCGATCTCTGAATTTTAGACAATCATCAACATCAACTCTAAATTCAGAATCAGTGTTTAAATCACATTGAGCTTGTTTCGCTAACATTTCATTATCAACTTTTTGAACATCACAAATTTGTTGCAAAAACAACGGTCTTGCTCTCAATTCAACCAAAACCAAACCATCATTAGACAATGCTAAATGAGCATTCATCGTACGTCTTCGAAAAGTGATTTCTGACTCAAAGCATCAACAACAACATTTGCTTTTCCCAGATAATAATCTACAATTAGCTCATAGTCTTTTAACAATTCTAACTACCTTCTTTGTCGCAGATTCAAATCTTTCTGAGTCATCAGATATTTCAGACTTTTATAATCTGAATATACATGACATTTCTTACCAAATAAATAGTGACACCAAATCTTCAAAGCGAACACAATCACAGCTAGCTCAAGGTCGTGTGTCGGATAATTCTTTTCATGCGGTTTCAATTGTCTCGAGGCATAAGCTATAACTTTGCCTTCCTGCATCAAAACACATCCCAGACCGTTCAACGAAGCATCACTATATATCACAAATTCCTTTACCAGATTCTGGCTGCACTAGCACTGAAGCTTCAGTTAATAGAGTTTTCAAATGATCAAAGCTTTTCTGTCACTTTTCTGACCATTCAAATTTCACATCTTTCTGAAGCAATCTTGTCAACGGAGTTGCAATCATCGAAAAGCCTTTTACGAACCGTCGATAATAACTAGCAAGTCCCAGAAAACTGCGAACTTCAGACACATTTTTCGGAGGCTTCCATTCTAAAATAGCTGAAATCTTGTTCGGATCAACTCGTATACCTGACACTGACACAATATGCCCCAAAAAGATAACTTTGCGCAACCAAAACTCACATTTACTAAACTTCGTATACAATTGCTTTTTGCGCAGATTTTGTAGCACAATTCTCAGATGTTCAACATGCTCAATTTCATCACGTGAATAAATCAAAATGTCGTCAATGAATACAACAACATATCGATCTAAATATGGTCTAAAAATTCTGTTCATCAAGTCCATAAAATATCAAGAGCATTTGTTAGTCCGAAAGGCATAATTAAAAATTCATAGTGTCCATACCTCGTTCGGAAAGTAGTTTTCGAATGTCTAAATCTTTTACTCGCAACTGATAATATCCCGATCTCAAGTATATCTTTGAAAATACAGAAGCTCCTTTCAATTGATCAAACAAATCATTGGTTCTGGGCAGAGGATATTTATTCTTAATGGTCATTTTGTTTAACTGTCGATAATCAATACACATTCTCATCGTGCTATCTTTCTTCTTCACAAACAGAACAGGAGCACCCTAAGGTAAGAAACTCAATCTTGCAAAATCCTCTATCGGTCAACTCTTGCAACTGAGACTTTAATTCTTTCAATTCTATTGGAGCCATTCTATACGGAGCTATTGAAATAGGAGCCGTTCTCGACACTAACTCAATGCCAAACTTAACTTCTCGTATCGGAGGTAATCCCGATAGTTCTTTAGGAAACACATCAGGGAATTCACAAACCACAGGTACAAATTCAACTTTCTTTTCAATCACTTTTGAATCGATCACATAGGCAAAATAAGCTTCATAACCCTTTTTCACATAATTCTGAGCTTTCATCACTGATATCACAATCGGAGTTCTTTACTCAATCCGTATTATTTCATCATTCTTACATCTCAACTCAATAGTCTTCTGTTTGCAATTCATAACAGCATTATGCAATGTTAGCCAATCCATACCTAGAATTATATCAAACTCATCAAAAGGTAATAATATCGATCAGTCGAAAACAGATATCTCAAAACATCAATGGACAATTCTTGCACACTTTATCAACTAGAACACCCTAAGGGTTTGATACTCTAATTATAAATTCAGTAGACTCTATAGGTAAAGTCTTACTAGATACTAAGTGCATACATATATATGAATGAGTAGATCCTGGATCTATCAATGCAATCATAGAAGTATCATAAAGAGTAAAAGTACCAGTAATGATGTCTGGAGACGAAGCTTCCTCACGAGCTCTTATAGTATAAGCTCTGGCAGGTGCCTTTACTTCGGATCTCGCAACTGTATCTTTCATAGCTCTTTGGCTACCACTCACATTTCTCGTGTTTCTGGAAGGTCTACCCCTAGCTGAAGAGTTATTCGACTTCGAATTTTGTACATTCTCTTGTTCAACAGACTCGAGACAGTCTCGGATAAAATGATTTAATGATCCACATTTGAAACAAGCTCGATCATTTAATCGACAATTGCCCTGATGTCTTTTACCATAATGTCTACACTCGGGTCGCTCAGATTTATCTAACACTTGCAATCGAAGTAGCTGGAGCTCTGAATCTCGAATGCGATCTAGCACGATCTCTGTTTGAATGTCCCACATTAGCCTTTGATCGACTATACTCATCTCAAAATTTCTTTGATGTAGATTGAAATGATTTACTTGAAGATCTCTTTCTCACATCTCTAGCTTCTGACTCAGCTTTTCTTTTCTCTTTCCGAGCTCTTCGACTTTACATGCTCGATTAAAAAGCACAACAAGCTCTTTTATTTCCAGAATTCCAACTAATATATGAATATCTTCATTCAGGCCATCTCCAAACCTTTTACACATTATTGCTTCAATCGAGACACATTCTCGTGCATATTGACTTAGTCTCACAAATTCTCGCTCGTATTCCGTAACAGACATACGGCCCTGTTTCAATTCAAGAAACTCTTTTCGCTTTTGATTAATAAATCTCTCACTGATATATTTCTTTTAAAATTCTGATTGAAAGAAATCCCAGGTAATTCGTTTTTTTGGAACAACAGAAGTCAAAGTTCTCTACCATTGATAAGCTACATCTCTCAACAAAGAAAAATACATTTCACACATTCGTTAGGGGTATACGACATCTCATCAAACACTTGAATTGTATTCTCGAGCCAAAGTTCAACTCTCTCAGCATCATCATCACTAGTGGCCCTGAACTCTTCGGCCCTATATTTATGGATTTTATCAATCGGAGGTTTATTCAAAAGATTCGTATTCATAACCGGGGTACAACAGAAGTCTGATGAGGACTAGGTAGGGGCAGAGGTTGAGAAACAGCAGAGGTTTATTCTAATATACTGAGTGAACCACTCATTCATCATTTGGAAGAAGGCTTGTTTAACCTCTCCTTCCTGACCGCTAGTAACTGGTCTTGAATCAAATGGAGCTATCCCTTGAATGGGAGCAAGTGTATTACTTTCTACATTGTCAGCTATTGCTCGTTCAGGATCCATTTACTATACGAAAAACACATTTTATCTATCAGGATTCATCACACTATCACAGTTCAAATATATGACATGTATAGCTAGACTCACATAAGCTTCGTTAGTCCTAAAATCGACTAAACCATAGCTCTGATACCAAAAAATTGTAACACCCCTTACCCCTATCCGTCGATGGACTAGGGTTAAGAGGTATTGTAACACCCCTTACCCTTATTTGACGCCAGAATAGGGTACGAGGCATTACCAGAATTACAAATTTATTTATCCGACATTTTATTTCATCTAGCATTTATATTTGAAACCAATCAAAATAAAACATATTGTCCCTTAAACATATTTATTTTTCTCGTCATGTCATACTTAAATTTATTACTCGTCTCAACATACTTAATTACCTTGTATTAACATATTAAAGATAATCACATATTTACATGTCATGATAAATATCATTCACTTGCCGTTTATTCATAAACATAAGACAGTTAATTCATCATATCAATATTTCATGTACCATCAACTTATATTTCCTTATATCACATAATTAAGTTACACGAACTTACCTGGCTAAATTTGCAGAAATATCAAGATTCAGGGGCATTTTGAAAATTTTCTATTTTCATCGATTTTTCAATCGATCTTAATCTAAATTAATACTTTCATTCAATTTTACAATTTTAAATAACAAAATAATCCATTTCATGCAAATTGGTTATTTCCACATTTTTACAAAATTAATCATAAAGTTTTACTTTTATTCATTTTAGTCTCTAAGCCTAAAACATTACAAATTAGCCATGCTAGATGAACATTCATACATATTTTCCTCCTCCTCCTCTCCATTCCACATCCTTAATTTATATAACATTCTTATAAGTAACATTATCTATGATTTCACTATTTACTCATAAATTTATTCAAAGCTGTTCATTTGCGTCATAGTCATTAATTTATTTATATTTTGAGATACAGAATTCCAATTTAAGATCCGCTAATTTTCCTTGAAACTAGATTCACATATATTATTATCATAAAATTTTTAGAATTTTTGGTTTAGCCAATAAGTACAGTTTATTCTTTAAAGTCACCCATGTTCTGCTGTCTGACAGTTCCGACCCTTCTTCACTAAAAATTAATTATCTCATCATACAGGATTTGGATAATGTTACCGTTTGTTTATTTTGAAAATATACTCATTAAGGATTTTAAGCATATAAATTATAACCATAATTATTTTTCTCCAATTTTGATGATTTTCCAAAGTCAGAACAGGGGAACCCGAAATTATTCTGACCTTATATGACAAAACCTATTATATCTCATGATTTACAATTTTATTTCTTACACCATTTCTTCTATAAGAAACTAGACTAAATTATATTTAATTCCATATTTTATTCATCCTCTAATTCAATTTATACAATTTTGGTGATTTTCAAAGTTAGACTACTGCTGCTGTCCAAAACTGTTTTAATGCAAAATGCTAATTATCAAGTTTATAGCACCTTTATTTCCTTTCTCTACAACATTTCCCATTAGTTTCTCTTATTTTCCTTCACTAACATATCAAGAACATAAAACTTTATATAAGAAAACTCTACATTAACATCATTTCCATGCTTTTTCCACAATATCAAACTTAAAAATATATTGAAAACATGATGTTCTTACCTAGTTTTATAGATTTCAATCTTTAACTTGATTTTCTCTCTCCTCCAGCTTCTATTTCTTGAATCAAACTTGATATTCTTGCTCCCCATAGTCTCCTTGTCATCTTTCTCTCTTGATGGCTATGGAAATTCTTTTGAATTCTAAGTGAAAATGGTGGATTTTTGGTGAAAGAACTAATTTGTAAAGAAAGCAAAACTTTCTTTTCTTTGTCTTCTTCTCACGTTGGTTTGCATGGGAAAGAGATGATGATAATTCATCATCTTTCCTTCTTTATATACTACATAAATAATAATAAAATAATGATAAATAATAAAATATCTTATCAAAATATTAATAAAATAATATTTATCTAATTAAATAATTATAAAATATCATCAATATCATCATTACTTTCTAGATTTCTCTCTCTTCCAATTGACCATTTTGCCCTTTGTGATCTTTTAAAATTCCATCCTTGAATCATCACATAATTTGGTAAAATTATGATTTAGTCCCTCAAAATTCTTTACCTATTCAATTTGGTCCCAATTCATCCATTTTCCTTAGTTTCTAGATTATTCCACCCCTAAAATATTTGCACTATTGGTCCTTCAACTTTTTCATATTTACACTTTAACCCCTCAAATTTTAAGTATTTACACTTGGCAACAAAACTTTTCTCACTTTACAATTTAGTCCTTTCTTGAATTAATAATGTAATATATCATAATATACTTCCGAATGTTGACATAATCCAATTTTTTCTTTTTGTCGCTTTATTTCCTTATTTTACTATATTAAAGATAATATCTTACTGTAAAATTTTTTTTTGGGGTATTACAGGTATTACAGGACATCTCGAAACATTTCACAAATATACATCTCCCATTAACAAAACATCATCATACAAAATCACTTTGTCCCTTTAGAAGATCTACGCGACCTTAAACATACTTTAGAAAAGGTTCAAGACTAAACCGAGCACATACAAAACTTTGCAGAACTCATAAACTCTTCTTTCAAAATAGGGCACATGCCCGTGTGGCTAGGCCGTGTGCCATACACGGCCGTGCCTTGGCTCGTGCCTTAGCCCATGTACAAAACTGACTAGTACCACACGGTCTGTCACATGCCCGTGTGTCTGGCCCGTGTGTAATACTGAATTTACTTCGAAGTAAGACAGTGTAGGACACGGTCAAGTCACACGCCTATGTGCTCAACCGTGTAGACAATTATAGGCCATTTGCAAGGCCAAATTGCCAACCAATAAGGGTCATACCTAAGCACCAAACAAGCATCATTTTATAACCCAAAACATACCAAAATTGACCATTTCTTATGGCCATTCATAAGTACATTAAACATATCAACACTTACACCACATAGATTGAACTAAATTCACATATCTTCACATTCATCATTAAGCCATATCACATGGCTAAATACGCATGATCCAAAACATATCTTAATATATTTCTAGCCTATACATGCTATACTTCAATATATACATTTTCAAAAGGTACAAAAGTATAGTTTGATAGTGTGATGATTATCCTCGACGATCCCCGAGCTTCTAGTAGCTTCGATAATCTATAAAACAATGCAAACACACACAAAGTAAGCTTTCAAAAGCTTAGTAAGCGATATACAAATAAACTCATCACATAGAACCTTTATAAACCATTTCATTCACATAAACTATAACATAGCACAATAGGAAATTCATATTTCTCCTTTGGCTCAATTGTTTCTAACCACTTACTTACCAACATATCACATCTCCATGTAATTCATTTGATCATATCATATTTGTAAATAACACATCTTATCTCAATGTATCCATACATATATCTCAATTCCACATTTTCACATATACTTACTTTTCATACTCATACTTTGTATACATTTCAAACTTACCTGCATCGGATGCACATTTCATATAATCATTCATTTTTCGGAATGCCCGTTGAACCATTCAAAATCATAAGGATACTCAAATATCTATAAAAGCTCATACAATGCCAACGTCCCAAACTTGGTCTTACATGTAATCAAATATCGATGTCATTGTCCCAGACAGGGTCTTACACGAAATCATATACGATGCCAATGTCCTCGGCATGGTCTTACACGTATAACTCAAATCGATGCCAACGTACCAGATGTGGTCTTACATGATAATACATATCGAAACCCTATGTCATGACATATGCATCCTAACTATTTCTAAGGTTCGTACGGGCTTTTCGGACATGGACACATTGTCGAAACTTTCTCGGATTTCACATATACATCTTCCATAGTCATTCATCACAATTCAATTTCTTATAAACATGAATAAATCAACTCAAACACATTTATTTGTATATAGACTTACCTCGTACGGATATAAACGGATGTAAACGACTACTCGACCACTTTCGACTTTCCCCGATCTAATTCTGTTTTCTTTGGTTCTTGATCTATTCACATTCAAATTTAACTTATTCATTCACAAAATGATTCAATTCAATCCAAATACACATATTTTGGGCATTTTACAATTTAGCCCTCACATTTTCACATTTTGACATGTAAGTCCTTATTTCATAAAATCACTAAATACAAGTAATTTCATTTTACCCAAGCTAGGCCGAATGTTACTACACTTCATATAAGCCCATATATTTTATTTATTTCACATTTTAGTCTCTCAAAATATTATTTTCACAATTTAGCCCAAAATAGTTAAACTCATCAAAAATTCAAAGACAAAACATGTTAATCTTTCACATATCTTTCATATTTCATTAACTATCATCACAAAGCTTACAAAATCATCAATGGAATAACTCAAAATTATCATCAAATTCTAAAATTAAAGCATGGGCTTGATAAAATGCTAAGCAACAATCATAAAAACATAGAAATTAGCAAAAATTGAACAAATTACATACCTCAATCAAGAAAAGAATGTGCTGAACCCTAGATGAGCATGAAAGCTTTCTTTTTCTTTTCTTTCCTTGCTATTTCCGCCAAAAATATGAACATAATGGCCATATTTTATGATTTGTTTTATTTAACACACATTAATAAACCATTTACCAAAATAGCCTTATTAGAAACATTTAGAATCCACTAACTATTGTTCATACTTGTCATTTAAGGCATTAAATGGTTAAATAACCACATAACGACCTCATCTTAATCAAATAGACTGCTACTTTTACTTTTTATGCGATTTAGTCCTTTTCGCAAATTAATCACACAATCGAAAAAATTAAATCACGAAAATTCCACATATACTAATTCACATATTATAAACACGAAAAATAATATTAATTATTTTTCAAACTCAGATTTGTGGTCCTGAAACCACTGTTCTAACTAGATCTAAATCGGACTGTTACACTAGTGCTTTCATTAACGCCGTCTTTTATACACAAACACCACATTATGAACCACCGTACCATGTATCTATACCTTCTACAAGTGAATTTTTTGCACCACCTCCATCCTCAACATTATATAAAGCATCAATGCCAACAACACCACCGACGTATTTGCCATCTTTGACAATTCTAACATTTTATCCGCAACTGGGTTACGCAACACCATACACTTATCCGTTGATAGTATCGCTAACACCCCTGACGCTATTGTTCTATCAAGGTGACTAATATTCGCAACCACCTGTTATTCGAATGGACGATATACGATGGCAACCTAAGGCGACACAACACTCAAGCACGGAGGAATGAAAAAAGATGAAGATTGAGGTCAAGGTCGATGTAAAGATGAAAATGACAAAGACGATGAGCTGAAACCCTAACTACGAAAAAATCCTTCTCGCAATAGATACCCATCAGGTTGTGGCACACATTTGGCCCGGTGTGAATAAAGTGAATATGTGAAATAGAAATATAGTGAATGACTTTATGTGATTCAAAGTGAATAAGCAATATGAAACAATGTGATTTATGTTTGATATATCTAGTGTGTTATATGAAAGCGATATGTGAATAAACGTCTAAGTAAACTCAGAGAAAGTATGGTATATGATAATGAAATGATTTTAGAATTGAGAGAGGCTGGGGGTTCAGATGGGAACCGGGTTGGTGATATGGGGGTTTAGAAGGGATTAAGAGAGGAGTATTGGGTTATATTGTAACGACCTGATAGTCAGAGATGTCGAAAAGTGTATTTTTGGGACTCCGTTTTCGTAAATCAGAAATATTTATGAAGTTAGTTGTGTAGTTAATTAGGTTTTGGTTAAGTGAATTTGCATGAATTAAAAGTAATTAGGTAAATGGACTAAATTGCATAAAGTGTTAAAGTTGAATTATAGATTAAAGAAAAATTAAAGGGACTAAAGAAGTAATTATGCCATTGTCTTAAAATGAGGCGGCATAAGATGTATATTATTATAAAAATTTAAAGTTAAAATATATATTATAATATTATAATATTAAATCTTAATTATTAAGTATATATATTATATTATAATACTAAAATAAGTAATAAAAAGAAAGAAATAAAGATAGATAGAAACGAAACAAAAAGAAGAAAGAAAGAAAAAAAAAAGGGAAAGAAAGAAAGGAGAAAGACAAGGCTAGGGGTTTCAAAGTTTTTAAGTTCAATTGGTTAGTTAATTTAGTCTTTTTTTCTTGTAATTTTTATGTTTTTGGAGTCCCGATATTAAGTAATATCCGACCCATGTCAAAATTTTAAAATTATTGAGTTTTTAAGTGTTGTTAATGTTGAATAACTTAGTATTAGGGGTTAAATTGATAGATTTTAAGCTAGAAATGAAAAAGGATTAAATTATAGAATAAATTGTAAATTTTGATAAATAGGGACTAAATTGTGAAAATTATAAATTTAGAGATTTAAGTGAAAATAGGTATTTAAATTTAGTCTAAAGTGGAATTTGCATGAAAATAAAGAATTAAATGTGAAGAATAAAAATTAGTTTCAGCTTTGGGACTAAATTGAAATTTAGGCAAATATTGAGTAAAATTTAAATATTCAATATGAAATTGAATTTTTTGTATTGATATATTTTAATTGTTTTAATTCTATAGCTAACGTCATACCAGAATCCTCGACTAAAAAGGGGAAAGATAAAATCGATGTCTAATAGCTCGAAATTCATGGTTTGTATTTCTATAATCCGAACCTAGTTGTTAATTGTTGTAATTCGATTTAATGCATATGATAAGTGTTTGAGGTGAGTATTTAACATTTTGATAGTTGATTGAAATGGATTTAATTGGTATATAAATTATGAATGTATTGATTATTGAAGTGAAAAGAATATATGTGCTAATGTGAAAGTTGGATATTGATTATTATAGATTGAATTGAATTCATGTGTATATGTGATTATATGAAAAATTTATGTTGGATATTGGTTGTTTTTGAAATGTAAAATTAAACTCTATTAATTGTATCGAGCTGAGTCGGATATAGATGGCATGCTATAGGATAGGAAGAGTTCAGGGATTTCTTCAACTTCAAGTCAATGAGGCATTGGGTGCCAATTTGCTTTGGTTTAACCGATGAGACACTGGGTGTCAATGTATATAGTGCTGGTCGCATATTACTTCGGATTTATCTGATAAGGCACTGGGTACCAAATTGGTGTGTTGATTGGATCCATGTATCCGTTTGAGTCCAAGTCGTGTTAATAGGGGTAATTAAATAAAATGGCACTATGATTGATATTGGATGATATTGTATGTGAATTGAAAATGGGATAGTGATTTGAAACATGAAAATGAGATACATGAGTTATGTACTTATGAATTAGATATGGAATGGATAATGTTATTGTTTAAATGATATGTGGATCAAATTGTGAAAAGCTATTATATAGCAAGTGATGAGAATTGAGTATGGCATGAAATGATGTATTCATGACTTGAGTATATGAAATGATGTATTCATAAGTTGAGTATTGAATGGCTAATGCCATTGTACAAATAAATGTGGTTTGATATGTGAATAACTATTTATATAGGAATTGTGTGAATTGGGACATTGTTTAACAAATGAAATATGATAGCATATGATAGTCATGATACTAGACATTAATATGTGCTTAAAATTCAATTGTGCATATTATATTATCTTGTCTTTAAATGTTCAAATTATAGGAATACCACTGAGTTTTACTCAGCGTACAGTTTTGTTTTTCGTACGCAGTTAGGTACTTAATTTTTTATTGCCGATTCAACATCCAACAACGATCCCGAACTCAAATGTGGTGATGTTTATTTTTTGTGTCGACATATACCTAGGGTGTCTAAATAATAGTTATTTTGTGGATTGATTGTAAATGAGGTTATAAGTTTAATATTGGTTTGGTATATATATATATATATATAAGAAACATGTGTTTGTGTTTGAAACCATTGTATGGTATGGTAAATTGAATCAAAGCTTGGTATGTGCATGTGAATTTAAGCTAATGTTTTAGGTAGATATAAACTAGGCCAAATTGATGGATTTTAGAATGTTTATAATTTTAATTTGAATGATGCATTGATGATATGTTTTGATTATATAAATGTGGTACCAATGAGGGTACATTGGTTAGGCACCTAGAATGATTGTTTTGGCATGTTTTAAATTTGTTTGATCTGTAAACTCCGGTAATGCTCTGTAACCCGGCTCCGGCGATGGATATGGGTCAGGGGTGTTACATATATAATGTGTTTACTGGAGTTCTCGTTATTAGAGTTCCATTATAGGTTAGGAGTTTGTGTTTGGCCTAGATATCTACAATGTATCAAAATTATTGACACCTCTGAGATTCACTAAGGACTGCAAAAGTGATATGTGAAAGTATAAGCATTATAGTGTTATACGTATTTTAGTAATACATGTGAATTAATTGTTAAATGAAATATGTGAATTAAGTGTTCATGTTATGTTTGTGACATGAAAAAATATTTTGATATGTGAATGTGAAAGTTGATCGGTGACTATATGTATTAAAATAAATAACTATAAGTTATAAAGTTAATTTAAATGATTTTATATTTTGGAAATGAATTAAAAGTTTAAGTATATCGTTGAAAAATTTTTGTGAATAAATATTATTAAAATTAATTAAATCATATAATAAAGGTAAGATTGAATTCAATTGAGTACATACTAACTATTCACACACACAAAAAAAAAAACAAATTAATCTATTGTAAAATTGTACTTTAAATATAATAAAGTTACAAATTAATCTATGGTAAAATTGTACTTTGGCCCCAAATGTGAAAAAATATATTTAGTACCTTCAAACTAGTGAAATTATAAATTAGTCCATGGTAAATTTACATCTAGATCTCCTAAAAATTTTATAATTTAGTCCCTAAAATATTTTTGGCCTCACCCTTAAGTTGAACAACTTATAGTTTTATTTTTTAACTTTATAGTTTTTATTTTTATTTTTATACACTTTCTACTTTTTTTAAATAATTTTAATGATTTTAATTTTACTATGCACACATATATATTGAATTTTTAAGATATTTTTCAATTGCAATAAAAGTACAATGCATGCCCTTGTATTAGGAGCTAGATTGCAATTTACCCCTTCTACTAAAAAAATGGGCAAGTTAGTCCTTATACATTAGATAAAAAAGCAAATTGGATATTTTGTTAAAAATTTCATCTATTTTTGTTATATATGGCACATCGCATGTCACTATCTGATTATTTCGTCAACCATGCCAGTTTTTAACAACATAAATGGATGAATTTTTTATTAGAAGAGATCAATTTCCTCTTCAATCTAATGTATAGGGACTAGTTCGCCCATTTTTAAGCACAAGGGGCAAAATGCAATCCAACTCTAGTATAGGACTTCCATGATACTTTTACCTTCAATTGCCATGTTATCAATCACATCATCAACCATTCACCTATCAGCTCAAAGCAAGGTTATTTGAACTGGACCAGATCGATTGATCGAATTGGAAACCGATTGGGCTACCGGTTAAGAGAAGGGCATTTAATTGATTGTTTTGGGAATCAATACGAACTAGTTGAATCAAACAAAAAATCGATTAAACTAGATTTTTATTTTTAAAATTTTATTTTTTTAATAAATTATTTAATTGAATCAAATGGACTGATTTGTACCGGTTAGACCAAAAAACCAATGACCCAACCAATTCGACCAATGGCCTAATTCTAAAAACATTGACTCAAAGTTTACGAGTTCAAAACTTCAACAGAAAAAGATAATTCAGATGGCTTAGTTGATTGTTATTTATAATTTTTGAGTTGGTTGACACATTTTTATAATTTTTGCAATTTTTATAGTTTTTTATAATTTCATAAAAATTATTTAGATATATTCATATTTTTTTGTAATTTTATTTATAAATTTTAATAACATTTAATAGTTTTAGGATTTTTAAAAATATTTTTTAATCGCAACACTAGCAATCACATTATCCATCTAGACAACTGGAAAATTAATAGCGTCAAAACTGGGAAAAATACCCAAATATACCAAAAATTAAAAATTACGAATTGGGCGGTTTTTAGAAAATTTACAAAAGGTCATTTCCCTCAAAACGCGCGTCCACGTCGGTAGCGTTTTGAGGGAAATGGTGAAAGCGCCCTTGGGAACACGTTTTAGCCTACAACGTTAAAAAAAATGGTCAAATTTTTTTGACCGTTGGGCGCCCAACGGTAAAAAAAACTATAAAAACCCTCAACCCTTTTATTTTTTTCACACTTTAATCCTTACTCAAATTCCTCTCAAATTTCTCTCAAATTCCTCTCAAATTTCTCCTAAAGTCCTTCAAACTTCCTCGAAAATTTTGAAATAGTCCTTTATTATTTACAAAAAAGCCCTTTTTAATTTTTTTAATATATGTTTTTTGGAAAAATTTAAAATTTTTTATCGTATTACAATGGCCGGGGAATTACTTCGTCTAGACAACAAGCACATCTCCGTCGATCAAATGCAAATGGTAAGTTTTAATTCTAATTTTTCAATATTATTTAATATTTTTTACAATTATGCAATTTTAATTAATTTTTATTTTATAAATTTTTAAACAGTCTGTATATCGGGTGTTGCAATGTTATATTCGCAATATGCATGGTCCGCCATCGCCATTGATCGAGAATTACCTGCGAGAAGCGGGTTTTTGGCACGTGGCCACGATAGGCCGGGGTTTAAGTTGAGCCGCCTTTGATCAGTGCGTTGATAGAGAGGTGGAAACCCGAGATGCACACTTTCCATGCGGAGAGTGTACCATCACTCTGGAAGATGTGCAGTTGCAGTTGGGATTGCCGGTGGATGGGTCGGTAGTCACCGGGTCCGCAACTTCTACCGATTGGATGGTCGTATGCTACGAGCTTTAGAGTGCCATTCAGGATAACATTCAAGGAGGTCGGATCGAGATGGCCTGGTTACGAGACACATTCCCGAAGCCGAATGAGGGTTTGACCGAAATAGAGCGAATAAGGCATGCTCGGGCATACATTTTTCAAATAATTGGAGGCTATCTGATGCCGGACCTTTCTAGAACCTCGTACACTTGAGATGGCTGCTGAAGCTTGTTGATTTTAGAGTAGCCGGTGAATTGAGTTGGGGGTCTGCCGTGCTATCGAGGTTGTATCGGGAGATGTGCGGGGCGACGCGGCCCAGTAAAGTGAAAATTGGAGGTTGCCTATCACTACTACAGTCATGGGCATTGTTTCGATTTCCATTTTTACGTCCTCGACTCGACCACCCATATCTATTCCCACTGATAACGAGGTAAATTTAATGTTATATTTTACAATTATTACGTAGATTTATAGTATAATTGTATGCTAAAAATTTATTTAATTAGGTGGAATCATTCGGTGAGTCATGTTGGAATACCTACCTCGCTTGAAGATATACAACTTCTATTGGACCAACGGTCGGAATCACAAGTAAGTTTTGAATTTCGTATTTATAATTTAGTATTTCGTATTTAGTGTCTAGTATTATGTATATAACTAATATTTTGGTAATGTTAATATAGTTTCAATGGACACCGTACGAGGATCCGAAAATTTGGGCAGTAGTTCCAGAGTCCTTTCAAAATCTGAACAGTTGGCACGTGAAGGTCCCATTGATCAACTATGCGACCGTAGAGATGCACCAGTCAGATCAGGTTCTGCGACGATTTGGATTCCTGCAACCGATTCCGTGCCACCTGAGGTGCTCGATGATGAGCACAAAGTGGACTTACGGCAGTTGCACATGGATTGGCCAAGATTTTGGTTAGCATATATCGAGACGTGAGAAAATCGGTATGACTATTTACCTAACCGGGAATCAATCGTCGTTCCTGAGTTAGCGTGCGTGCCGGAATACATGCCATGGTTTAGGATCCATGGTAAGCCGTATTGTTGTCGGAAGAAGAAAGCGATGGCAACCGTCAACAAAGGAACGTCGGGACCCTTAAATCCAAGGAGAAGGGTGATGAGGCGGGCCATCAACAATCTTGACACACGATCACCGGCCCATCAACGGCGCCCATACATCCACCGGGCCCATCGATTCGATCGGCGACACCGACATCACAACCTTTACCCTTTATGCCGGTCGTACCCTACCCTTTATATGTATCCTAACCCATATATGTTTCCTTTTCCCGGTCCACCGAGTTGGAATGCATGGCGGTTCGAGTCCATTCCGATTACTCCAAATGGCCACCAATCTTGAGGTCGTCATGTAACGTGAGGGATCACAGGAGGCGCCGTCGGGGAGCACTTCTTTCTACCAGTCTCCTTCGCCATACGGGATTCAGACACCCCCGTCGTGGTTTATGCAAACACCTCCAATGTCGTTATTTTATCAAGGTGGGTCAACCAACCCTTCTTTGGAGGAACCTGGAATCCCTTTGAGGTTCCACGACCCCGTAGAAAGCTAGAAGAAGGAGGAATCCATCACAGAATCACCGATTTCCCTTGTGTACTTTGCTTCCGACCAAGCATCAACATTGATTCGGATCGGCTTTTTTATTTTTTAAATTGTAATAATTTTTTTATTTTTTTAATAAAAAAAGTTGTTTTTTATTTGTGTTTGTAATTTAATTTTAATATCTTCACTAAAATAGAAGTTGTTTATTTTTTGTATGTAATTTAATTTGAATTTTTAAATAAAATAAAAAGTTATTTTTACTTTTGTAATTTAGTTTTAATATATTTAATAAAATAATAGTTGTTTAATTTTTTATTGTAATTTAATTTTAATATATTTAATAAAATAGAAAATGTTTAATTTTTTTGTAATTTAATTTTAATGTATGTAATAAAATAAGAAGTTGTTTTTATTTTTATTTTATTGTAATTTAGTTTTAATATTTTAAATAAATAAGAAGTTTTCTTTATTTTTATTTTTTGTAATTTAGTTGTAATATATTTAATAAAATAATAGTTGCTTATATGTTTTTTTAAATTTAATTTTAATATTTTTAATAAAATAGAAAATGTTTAATTTTTATTGTAATTTAATTTTAATATATGTAATAAAATAAGAAGTTGTTTTTTATTTTTATTTTATTGTAATTTAGTTTTAATATTTTAAATAAATAAGAAGTTTTCTTTATTTTTATTTTTTGTAATTTAGTTGTAATATATTTAATAAAATAATAGTTGCTTATATGTTTTTTAAATTTAATTTTAATATCTTTAATAAAATAGAAATTGTTTAATTTTTATTGTAATTTAATTTTAATATATGTAATAAAATAAGAAGTTGTTTTTATTTTTATTTTATTGTAATTTAGTTTTAATATATTAAATAAATAAGAAGTTTTCTTTTTCTTTTTATTTTTTTGTAATTTAGTTGTAATATATTTAATAAAATAATAGTTGCTTATATATTTTTATAATTTAATTTTAATATCTTTAATAAAATAGAATTTTTTAATTTTTTATTGTAATTTAGTTTTAATAAATTTAATAAAAAGAATTTTTCTTTATTTTTATTTTAACCCATGAATATGTATATTTTAAATTAAATTAAATTTTTTATCTAAAGTGCGCACAGGGATTGCTTTGTGCCACATCAGCAAAGCGCATCCACGTAGGCTCGCTTTTGCTGATGTGGTACAAAATCTTCCCCATGAGCTAAGTTTCTTATTTCCACAAAAACGCTACGACATGGACGCGTTTTGAGGAAATGGCCATTTTCGTAAATTTTCTAGAAATCGCCTAATTCCGTAAATTTTTTATTTTTTGTATATTTAAATATTTTATCCGTCAAAACTTCAATGGAAAAAGTAATTTTAAAAGTTTATTTTTAATTAGTGACTCAAGATTATTTATTTATTTTTAATGGTAGGATTTTTATCTATCTAATATATATACAAATTAAAATTCTCTCTAAAATAAATAAATAACCAATTAAATATTTAATCGAAAACAATTGAGGTCTTACTAAAAAATAACCATAATTTAAACTATCGAAGTTATCTTTATATTTTTTTTAATAATTCTAATATTTTTCTAACTGCCACTTAATTAGCCATGCCATGTCAACTGTCTAGGTAGCATAAAGTTAGCATCGAGGCTTCGACCAAAAATATAATTTTGAGAGCTTAAATGATTATTAATTTAATATGTAATGTTATACATAAATTTTAGTTTTGTGTGATTTTATATATGAAGTTTTGATTTAATTCAAATTTCACTAATTACTAATAATATTATCGAATAAATACCATTTTACATCGATATATTGGGGTTTTTACATAAATAATTTTAAAAAGTTTTATATATTTGAAATAGGTTGTCATTTGGATTAATTACGAAAATGGTATGTTTTTTTTAGTCGCGCCTAATTGAAAAGCGCAACTCCTTTTTTATATATATATTTTTTGTTTTTTAAATAAAATATTATTTTTTATTAAAAATATTTAAATTTATATATAGATAAAAATACGGTCTACAAGTCAAAATACATAAAAATACCCAAAACAGGTCATGCCTGTCAGATAGACACGATTGGTCGCGCCTGACAGGTAGGCACGAATGCTCCTGCCCCCCGCATTGCCCGCACAGTCGCACACCCCCCCAAACAAAAAATATTCCATAAATAAATAATTAGACCCAAGTTTTATTTGGTTTGATTAGGTTTTTTAGGTTTTAATTTTTCAAACATAATTTAATTCGGTTTTTTATTTTATGTTAATTTTAGGTTTTTATTTTTTGACAAAATAAATTGGCTTTGAGTTTTGGATTGTTTCAACCTTTTCTATAAATATTTTAAAAGCAATTAAACTTTGAAATAAATAAGAAATATAAAAAATATTTGAAATTGTTTTTTATTATTTGAAATATAAAATATTTATTTTTACGTAAAAATAAAACTTAATTGAGTCATTCAAATAACTTCAATCACCCAAAAGTCACATTGTAATCAATTTTCAATATTTTTTTGAGTCCTATATGAGATTGTAGCCTGGCCTACCAATGAGTCATTTTCTTATCAGGTTTTAACGGCGTTAGCAGGCAAACATAAGATTAGTTGAACAAATTTGGGCAAATGATTTACCAAATCCACTAGAAAGAAAAAAGAAAAAGAAAAAGAAAAAGAAAGGCCACTGTAAATGTAAAACAAAGTATTTTAGTCGACAATCTTCGATATTACCATCAACCAAACTGATATAGAAACAAAGTAAAGAGATCACAAGCATCACTATTACGGGGGCATGCAAAGATGAGATGGCGTGGGGGTGTCTTGTTGTCGAACAACGAGGGGTAGGAGCATTCACGCCTATCTGCCAGGCACGACCTATTTTGGGTATTTTTTTTTTTACTCATATTTTGACTCGTTGACTATATTTTTACCTGTATATAAATTTAAATATTTTTAATAAAAATAAAAAAATAATATTTTATTTTAAAAAATAAAAAAAAGGAGTTACGCCTGTCAGATAGGTGCGACTAAAAAAATTATTTTAAGTAAATAATCCAAATTGACAACCTATTTCAGTATATATATATATATATATATATATATATATATTAATTTATTTATGTAAAAACACGATATATTGCATACACAAATAATTATATTAATTTGATACGAAAATAAATGTATTTATTTATTTAAATGTGTGTAATTGAATCAAAATCAAAACTTCATGTACATATAAACTACAATTCAAGTTTCATAATATAATTACACTAAATAAAAGTTAATATATCAAATTACACATTATACCAAAATTCAAATATAAATTTAATATTTATCCCGAAATAAAAAACAACTTTTTCATTTTTAATTGAAATCAAACTTGATCCGAAACTTTTAGGCCCAGTGTAAGAAGATTAGTCCCCTAGTTTACGGCCCCATATTCTCACTGTTAGCTTTGACTCATCACTGTCTAGTAATTTTATAAAACTCTCCTCCCAAAACGCACCGAAAAACTGTCTATAAAACGAGGTCGGGATCCGAGAGCATCATTGCAAAACCCTAATTCACAAATTAGCGCGTCGGCCGCCATCTTAGTTTCTTCAGCCTTCTGTTTGATCTCTAGGTTTTTTCATCATCAACCTGCTTCTTTTCCGATAAATTGTTCATTTGTTTTCTCCATTTGTTACTAAAAGTTGCACTACTTATTTTCTATCAAAATGGAGGCCAAATGATGAACATTCGAATCGAATAATACTCGAAAAATTTCAAAATCGAGTATCATGATTCCGTTTATTTGAATAGGAAGATCTGATGCCTCTTTATTTCTTTATTTATTTTGATTTTAATCTTTTGCTTGCAATTTGTGAAAGAAGCCAATGATGAAACTCTTTGAGCCTTTCTGAAATGCAGTTCTATCTGTACTGTATGAATTTGTAGAAACTCATGAACTAGGACGGTCTGAGGCTTTCTTTAAAAACAAAATAAAATCCATATTATCTTATTTAAGTGTTTTCACTTCGGTTTCTGTCTGTGTATGACGAGAAATCTTTGAATCAGTTATCCCTGTCTGAGATTTTTGGATGAGATCTTGATATCTGACACAGACAAAACTGAGTTTTAGTTTAGTTTTTGTTCTGTTTTTTAAATGTGGTGCTTAGACAGATGAATTTCAGAGTATTAATCTCGATTTACATAGGTTTTGAGAGACATTGAAACTTAATTAAAATTTAGTAAAGTGGATATTTGCCCAATGATGGAAAACTCATTGAATGGAGCAGTAGGACTGATTTTCGTGTTACAGCATTTACTATCTTCATCTGTTCAATCTTTCCTTCTTTCTTCCTCTGTTTCTCTTTCTCCTTCTGTTTCTGTTACTCTTATCTTGTCTGGTTTCTATCTATAATTCTCTCTTTCTCTATATCTGTCTTTTCTCTTATTCTTACATCTCTTTTTCTCACAGCTGATGATTGGTAAATTCTTTTAATGAAAACCAGTTTGTTAATACTGCGAATGACCTGATATAGCTATGAGATCTGAGGGCTTTGTTCAACATTTTGAATGTCGGGGTTTGTCATCCAGAATTTGATTTATAATAATCTTGTTTTACATTATAGGGATAAACATTAAATTGATAGTATGTTTTAAAGCATATACACTATCGAGAATTTTAGAAAGTAAAATGAAAATTTTTATAGTTTATAGTCAATGGTTGGTATGATCTGACTCTGAAATTGCAGCCAATGTGGGCTCGTTTTTCTAATCATTGATGATTTGTATTTGATAACATTTGACTTGAGCCTCAATACATTGCTTTTTGTTTTTGAGATGTTTCCTTATCCTTTTATCATTTGTTTTTGTATATGTTTTTATTGTTTTGGGTAGTGATTTAAATTGTGGTCGCGTTTTCGGTTGTGTTGTATTTATCGTAGTTGCAGACATAATTGATATTATTATGATCATTGTAGATATCGTGATTGTGAATTTTTTAAAATTTGCACAATTTATTATAAAACATAATAATTATAATTATAATTATAAAAGTTATTTTAATAATTTTAGAGTGTTTTCTAACACTTATGAATTTTTATTAACATGATATGAGAACACAATTTTTATAATCATTAAATATTGTTACATTTATATACAATTTTGTAAGAATTTTATATTAACTAATAACAAAGTAAAAAAAGTAAATATTAAACATTTATCATATTTACTAAGTTTGAAAGGTTTTATAGATAAAATAATTAAAATTTATACTTGAGATATGTCTGATAGCTTTGAAGATGCAGAAAATATAAATATTTTATGTTGCAAAGAAAAAAGGAATAGATAAATGTATATATTTTCATTAATTATTTATATTTTTATCACTTATTCTCGCTCTCATTTTACTTTCATATATAGTTTAACATGTTTGATTCTTAATTATATTTTTATAAAATATACTCCATTCATTTATGCAAAGATATATTTTAAATATTTTAATATTATCAAAATTAAGAACATTAATAAAAGTTTTCTTAAAAAAAAAATATACCTTACAAATAATGGTAGTGGTACGATATAGTTTTCACCAATTAGTGGAATGACGAGGAAGATTAGATCCTTCACCTTCACTTTGAGAGCATTCTTGACTTGATTCTCTTGGCCTTTGTCCAAAAATATATCCAAAAAAGTAACATTTTCACTTTGATTTGAGGATACATGAGAGGTGGAGGTGGGTGATACATTGGTGGTGGATGATGCATTTGAGGTTGGAATGGCACACCATAATTAGGAAATGGTGGATAATAACCATATGGTTGTGGATAATCATGTGAAGGTTGAAAATATGAAGGTTGTTCTGGTGGATAAAAACCTTGAGTGCTAGAACTCGATTTCCTATCATATGAAGAGCTTATAGAAGTATGCTTTTTGTCTTTTCCTTTTGATGGAGCTTTAGGTTCACTTTTATCTCTCCTAGGTTCAGGAAATATATTTCTATCAAACTCTGATCTATCACGAAAATGTCCATTAGTGGTACCAACTTCATATTCTCCTCCATACTGGCTAGAAGATCTAATTTCACTTCTATCACCACTATATCCATCATCCTCATCAATTGGACTTAAAACACCACCATCGGGTCCGCCACTCTGACTTGGCGTTTAACTAAAACTTGAATGAGACAACTTTTGTTGTTGAGATTGATTAACATCCATTTCATCATTAGAGGTATCCACAGACGACACAACGACATTTTCACCATCTAATAATGGATTCTCTTTATCATGAAGTCATTCTGATAGTGGATCAACATCTTCAAAGATATGATCAATGCTGACAGGATTAAAACTAGTGTTTATATCAGTGCTCATTCTTTTTTGATGCCTTATCTTAAGCCTCATATTATAATAGGTAAACACTAGTTTCTCAAGTTTTTTATACTTTAACCTATTTCTTGTCTTGGTGTGAATATAACTAAATGTGCTCCAATTTCGTTTGCAATTTGATGCTGAAGTTGTTTGACTAAGCACTTTAATTGCTAATTTTTGTAATTCGGGAACACATGTGCCGTATACTATCCACCACTCAGCTGCATAATATTATTTAAATTTCAAAATAACTTCAAAATGTACAATATAATTAAATAATATAAATTAAATTAAATAATTTGATTAACTGTTTACCTGGATTCATTTGCTTCCAAGCTCTTTGTGCTTGTGGAGTACCGAATATCTCATGTTTATCTCTAAATAGTAACAATCGCATAAATAAAAGATAGAGTAAAAATAAAAAAATTCTATATCAAATTATGTAACTAAGTTACAAATAATAGTACTTGAATCTAACCCGATTAACCATTCATCTTTCTATTAGTACATTCTCGAATGCTCCACCCCAAATTGAAATTGAGGATTGAGAAAATAACCTAAGTATAATTTATAAGAATATCATCAAATAATAATAATCTAAAGCTTAAAATTATAAAATATAAAATATTTCTTAATTATATGAAACATTTTATCTTACCAATTTGAATGCAATTTGAATGCATAAAATTTCATCCATTGTGAATAATCTTTTCGTACTCAGTGAAATATCGACAATCTTGTTGAATTGCTCGTTTAGCTCTATCAACAGCCTCATAAATAAAGGCCATTGTTGGTTTTTCATCGCTATCCACAAGTCTCAATACTTTTACTAGGGGCTCGTAAACTTTTATGAGGTTATTGGCTTTTTTCCAAAAATCTTTTCCCAAAACAATTTTTTTGGCTTCATAAGCGAATACGACTTTTCTTTGTTCCCATTTTGATTCTTTAAATCCTATATATTCATAAGAAAAATTTTAAAATAATATAATTTAAATTATTTGGAACTAATAAAATCATTAAAGGTTGCTATATTTAAGTAATTATATTAACTAATTATAAAATACTAATATTTGAATTAAACATTTCTCTCGAGCTTGCTTTTGTCTTGTTATCTCTTCAAGTTGAATTAAATGAGTTGCAAATCGAGTAAGAGCGGTCAAGTATTTGTTTCCTTGTGTATACTTCTTCATCAAATCAATCTGTCCAAATGTGATTGTATATAAAATGAGTCACTTTCTTTGCCTCATCTAACACTTTTTGCTACATCGGGCTTTTTCCCAATATCTTCAAGGCATAAATCTAAACAATGAAATGCATATGAGGTCCAATATAGGTGTTTTCTTTTCAACATTAATTTTTTTTCAGTGACTTTCATTCTTTGCCTCATTATCGATCACTATTTGGATAATATAATTTTCTCAACTTCTTCTACAATTGAACCTAACAAAGCGTAGTAGAATTCACATCTCTACTACGAACACTTGAGGCATCTACCGATTTCCAAAAATGGTTTCTTTCTTGCAATAAATAAGGAAATTAATGATGTGCATTTGATTCAAACTGTTGGTCCAACCATCACACATTAGAGTTGCACCCAATTCTTTTCAATGAGTCTTTAGTCCATTTACCCAATCATGAACTCGTTGGATAGCTAATTAAGATTATTGAAAATTAACTACATTAAAATATTGAGATCATGTTACTATGAATTTTAAATAGTGAGCATGTATCATTGATATATAAAAATGACTAGTGAAATTGAGTATGTTATTAAATGTCAAATTGCTAAGTCTATTTGTGTTTATAACTTATAGATAGAATAGATATGATAGAAATATAAATTTAATTAAGAATTGATAATTTATAAATTATTAAATTAATTGTTGATATTTGATATGTTAAATATAGGAATGTTAAGTAAATATGTATGATATAAAATAATTGAACTTCGGTATAAGCAATTACTTATATTCATGATGTTAATTAGATTGATAGAGATTTATAATTTAAAGCTGAATTGTAATAACATGCAATTAATTTAAATCATTGATATTACATAGATAAATGTTATGATAGACACATTGAATACTTGTCGAAGATTATGATATTTTAGTACTAAATAGTATGTTGATTTTCAGCTTGCTAACATTGATAGCTGACCTATCTAATTAATGATTCTAGTCTGATTAATAATTAACTTGAATATTAATGTGATATGAATAATGAAATTTATTATATTAAATGAACCTATGTTAGGAATTTTATGAAAGGTTGTTATTTTAAATATGTCATGATTTCAATGTTGAAATGAAAAATGAATAAGATAGTATTTATTAATATGACACAAAATGTTATATATTGTTAATTATAAATTTGAAGAATACAATTGTAATAGTCACAAAATTTAAAAGTTGTAATGTTAAATAGTATATTAGAATTAAGTGGATATTATATAAATGAACAGTAAAAGTTTTTGAAATATAATTTAAATTTAAGTCACGATTATCTCGTATATTGAAATCTGTACAAATAGTATCTAATTAGTAAATAAGATTTGGATTATTTATTAATAATTAAACTTTAAATTAAATAGTTATAATTTATAATCGATAATTATTGTATATTGTGTTAATAATGTGAACTAAGTAAAATTTGAATAATAGAATTTATTATATCTAAATATATTTTAAGTATTATATGATAGATTAGATTTAAGATAATATATTAATATATTTAATATCTATAAATTGAATGTGTAATTTATTAAAATGTATGTTTGAAATAATATAGAATTAGGGATATGAATCAAATTAAACTGATTATTATCACTTTAATCATCAATTGTATTTAAAGTAATAAGATTAAATTATTTATTGTTCTATTAATAAAATGTACTTTTTATGTAAGTTTAGGTCATTCTTTAAATTCTAAATGAATACTAGTAATATATTATGTATTTTACTAATAATTATAAATCTATTGAATATTTTAAATTGATATTTCGAAAGTAACTATAATTGAATTCTAATTAGAAGTGAATTTTAATGAAAGTCTATTTGAAATTGAGTTGAACTTTATATTCAAGTGTACCATGAATGAATTATAAGATTCACACTTGTTTAATGCTAGATATATTACTTTATGCATGTTGTTCATTTATGAATCTTATTCTATTTTATTCATATTAAAATGATATTAATATTTAAAATGACTAACTTATAATTAAATTATTCATTAGAATATAATTAATATTTAAATATAATTAAATATTTAAAAAAATTGAATAATACATTATATAAATTTAGTGTATAATTGATTTAAATTTGAATTATCATTAAATTGTTATTTATTTCATAAAGATTTAATGAAATAAGTGAACTGTCTGTATGATTTATTGCACATGATTTTAAAATGACATTGATATTTAAATCAACTATATATGACTTTAATTATGAAGTTATAAATAATTATAATATAACATTTTGATTGAAATATTATGAAATATTAGTTTGATCAAATATAAATTACTTTAAATATAAAATAATTAAATAAACATTTATGCAAAATTATAAATTTATTTGAAAATAACTATATTATAATATTGTTCAAATTGATTAAATTTATTGTATCAAATTTAATATTATGATTATAATCAGTTGATAAAATTTAATTAATTATATAAATTTATCAATGATTTAATTATTTATTAATTATTTATTATAATTGATTTAAATTAATATAATTAAAATTATTAAAATACGATCTGAATTCAAATTTTGTAAATTTGAGTTGATAGTCGCATCTTCAATTTATTCATATTATTAAAATTATGAATATATTAAATTATCTTTCATATTAATAATCTAAACTTTGATATATAAATTTTAATTATAAATTATAATAATTTAATTATATAATATTTTAATATTTAATTTAATTTATTAATATTCCAAAATATTATAGTTAAGAATTTTGTATATTATATTTAAAAATTTAATTAATTCCCTTATTCTATCTATTAAAATAATTTTCCTTTCTTTTATCAATAAATATTAATATTCTAATAATTAATAATAGTAATTATTATTATAAATATAAAATTAATATTAAAAAATAATTAATATAATTATTACAGATTAATTCTATAGAAAGTTTAAATGTATTCTATAATTTATATATATTAAATCCATATTTTAATCAACAATAACACAAATCATTATTATTCAAATGTTTAAAATATTTATTATTATTCTAATAAATAAAATAAATATCAACATATTAATTAAAATTTAATTAATTATTTTTATTTGATTTAATAAATTTTTAATATGAATTTTTTTAATAAAAGATTAAATTTATATTTTAAATTATTAATATTTATCATATTAATATTATTAATTTATTTAATTTATAATACATTTAATAAGAATTTATTAAAAATTTAAAGTATTTATAAATTTAAATGTGGATCTTTAAAATTAAATTATTGTTAAAAATATTAAATTTATTAAAATATTTTAATTTATTTATTTATAAAATTATTATATTATATGTTTAATTTTATTTATTATAAATTAATACATTAAAATATTTTCTATATTTATAATTTAAGATTTTATTTATATAAAATTTGATTAAGATATTTAAAGTCTTGGCCTCTCGGTGCTTTCCTTCGGTGGCGTCGCTTCCGCCCACCGCGTCTTGTTGCTTGATCCACTCCACCGATATGTGGCTTCAATCTACTTTTGTCATGACTTCAATGGGACGTGACTTATTTATTTTCGATCCGCTTCTTGCAAATTTAGGAATGTCTAAATCGCTATATTCGGTCGATCCTTGCAAACTCAAGGATCACCAGACTGATATCTTCGATCTTGCTTCCTGCAACTTCAGGAAGGTCAAATCTGCTTTCTTCAATCTGATCCCAACAAACTCGGGGATCACCAGACTGATTTCTTTGATTTACTTCGAGGAAATAAGAATTGAGGAGAAGAGATTCGTAGTCTCCATCTTCTCTACGAAACTTCAAAGAAGTAAGGACTTATCCTCATTGTTAACTTTCGAGACGGATTTGTAATCTCGACCTACTCACGGAACTTGAGGAAATAAGAATTGGGGAGAAGAGATTTGTAATCTCCATCTTCTCTTACTGAAACTTCAAAGGAATATGATTGATCCTCATTGTTAACTCAGGGAGACGGGATTTGTAATCTCAACCTACTCCACGGGAACGTCGAGGAAATGAGAATTCAGGGAGAAGAGATTCGTAGTCTCCATCTTCTCTACCGAAACTTCAAGAGAATAATGATTGATCCTCATTGTTAACTCAGGGAGACGGGATTTGTAATCTCAACCTACTCCACTGGAACGTCGAGAAAATGAGAATTCAGAGAGAAGAGATTCGTAGTCTTCATCTTCTCTACCGAAACTTCAAAGAATTAAGAATTTATCCTCATTGTTAACTCAGGGAGACGGGATTTGCAATCTCAACCTACTCCACTGGAACGTCGAGGAAATGAGAATTTAGAATTTTTCAATTTGCTTCCTTACTATTTTCAGGAAGACTTCAATCTTCAGTCTGCCCCAGTACCATCTTGAGGGAACAAAATCTGAACTTCAATTTGTTTCCTTACTATCTTCAGGAAGACTTCAATCTTCAGTCTGCCCCACTACAATCTTGAGGGAACAAAATCTGAACTTCAATATCACTACACCGTTCTTTGAGGAACCTGTCTTGTAGAATTTATGTGCTTATGCTTATGCGAATGATGAGGATGCTATGATCAAAATGACTCAAGGCCTCCTAACTATATGTGTTATGGACGACACTTTCATGAATGCAGAATGTCGTGAAAATGGTCTTTTTACAATGATTAGGATGCAATGATCAGAATGAATCGAATGCTCCTAACTAAATGACAATGGATGACTTTTGCATGAATGCAGAATGTCATGAGAATGGTCTTTTTACAATGATTAGGATGCAATGAGTCGAATGCTCCTAACTAAACGTGCTTTGAAATGATGTATGAATGCAAAATGAAATGATCCCTTTTTAAATGCTTGGGGTCATCATTGCTCGTAGTCCATTAATGTTCTATCGCTGATATGCTATCATGGTACCTTTGATAGAAAGCCCCAAAAAAAATGATCGTATTATGCTCAACAAGCTTGTCCCGCCGTGATTTCAGAGTTCCTTCCACTGCACCTTCTGGGACATAAAGTTTGCATCTCTCCCTGCAACTTTAGGAGAATAACATTTTGTTTCTTCTACCCATCCTGCTGTAGCTCCGAGGTATAGGATCAATTTGATCTGTTACACCATTCACTGGTGTAATGACCAGATGTGTAGTCCTGATATGTCCATGAATGCAGAGTATCATTTTTCTTTTCTCGAGAATGATCCCTTTGTACTGCTGGGTTGACATTGCTCGTTATCTGTCAAGGTCGTATCACCGGCGAAATGTATTGTCATTTCGTTCAACCAATAAAAGGTCTAAAGAGATAATCATCTTTCTCCAATATTTCCAAACCTTGAGCTGAGTGAGTTCTAAACAATAGTCCTGTTTCAGGTCCTTGTATTATTCAGAAGCTTCCAGAGTAATATGCAAAACTCCTTTTATGAAAGTATTATTAGTCCACTAATCGTTATTTCAACGCAAAATGCTTGAAAAAGATTGTAACAATGGACAGAGAAGAAATTGATTGGGAGCATAGCTCGAAATAAACAAGTTAATCAAAGCTAGCAAAGGCAATTAAGAAGGAAATTTATCGGTGTGTTTTTACGAAAGAATAAAATAATCACAAGTAACAAAATGGGTAAAATGGAAACTAAGTGCCCCGGATATCGCATGACTTGAGCTTCTCTTTCCAACTTTTGAGGACCATTTTGAGCTTAATACGTGTTTAGGGGATCCAGAGTGCTTTGTAGATGCCCCAAGACGTAACATACTTCTTCGAGCGTAGTAAGACTACTGTGTGCCCTACTTTCGATCAAAACTTTGAGCTGCCCTTTTCGGGTTTTCCACCCAAATACCCTTTGGTCTCAAAGCGCCCTTTGCGGGTTTTCACCTTGGCCTCTCCTTTTTCTTTTTTTCTTTTTTCTTTTTTCTTTTTCTTGTTTTTCGTTTTTTGTTTTTTTTGTGTGTTTTTGTTTTGTGTTTTTTCATTTTTTTGTACATTTGACCTGTTGAATACTTTCAATCAAGCTTACTGGAGGCATTCTGCTTCATCTAATTCAATCCAAGCTGGAGAGAAGGAATCTTATCTTCTAACAATTGTTTCCCCTTTCATAAACCAATGGGAAAGATGCCCCGGCAAAAGCCCTGGCCAATATTCAAGGAACCTAAAGGGTAAACGGTAACTTCCCTATGCCAACCTTTACAAGTCTCAGCTATTTTTTCAAAAAATCTTGAACGTTTTTTTTTTTTTTATAACTGCCGACTTTGTAATTTTGGCATATGAAGTGACCTTCACCCTCTCAGTGAGGTAACCAACGACCATGAATATGGATCGATGTTGGCTAAAAGCTTTCGATGAGACTGGCTTGTTAACATCCATGCTTCAAAAATGGAGAAGGCACTGTCTTCTTCGATTTGACGTTTTATAGCATAACAGGTGCAATTTCTCTTTCTTAGTGAACCAATAGCCTGAGCCTCTTGAGTAGCTAGGCTGTTGTAAAACATAAGTTCTTTTAACAGTATACCCATGTTTTAGTAGTTTGGCATGCCTTGATATGATCATGCGAAAACATCTTGAATTCCTAAAAATAGCTCAACGAGGTCTTGCCTTATTCCTACGAGGAGCTACACTTCTATCTTCATCTCCTTTGTTAATTCATAACGTCTGCTGACACCTCATAAGGCAGGATCTGCCATTGGGGAAGTAAGTCACAATCCTTGTCATCTTTAAAGCCCTTAGATCCTCTAGATACATATCTCACTAAAAAGGAGTCGATAATAACGTCGCTCATGTCATTGATATCTGGGGCCCCTGTGGTAGAAAATCCAAAGAATAAATGATCCTAAGGATGATTATTCGTATGATATGGTCATGAGCGAAAAATATTCAATATGAAATGTAAAGAATGAAAATATTTACTTGGAAAGATGCATTTTATTAAAATAAAATTCGGACACAAGCCTACTTCTCAAAGAAATCTTATTGCTTCGGTGCTTGAAGCAACAAGTGTGTTTTACACATTACTCTAGATTAGCTTTAAAATACATGTTTCTTTCACGGTCTCATTGTTCAAAACACTCTCAAGTACATAAGCGGATGCTCGGAAAACTTTTATTCCTCGGTTCTCTTCGGGTATACCATTGTCTCGTCATCGAACTTCACAATACCCATGTTGATGAGATTTTCCACCAATTTCTTGAAAGTGAGGCAATTTTCTATCGAATGGCACGTGATCCCGTGGTACTCACATCGCTGCGCGTTTGGGTCATACCATTTTGGGAATGGAGGTTGCATCGGTTTTGGATATTGGGGAGACACAACGTGTGCATCAAATAAACTTTGATACAATTCCTTATATGTCATAGGGATTGACGTAAATTGGAGTTTTTCAATGTTTTTCCTTGTGCGAGATTCTTTCCTTGATGAACCTTGATACTCAGTAGGCTGATTTGAGTCCCTCATGTTTGTATTATTCACCTCGTCATCCTTTCTTCTAGAAGCAGGCCTTCTACTGGTTTCCCCTACTTCAATCTTACCGCATCTGATTGCATGTTCGATCATTTCCCCTACCATTACCATGTCGGCAAAGCTCTTAGTGGTACTCCCTATCATATGGGTTATGAAAGGTGCCTTCAGGGTGTTGATGAAGAGCATGGTAGTTTCCTTTTCTAAAAGGGGTGGTTGGACCTGCATGGCGACCTCCCTCCACCTTTGCGCATATTGTCTGAAACTTTCGCTCGGCTTTTTCTCCATATTTTGGAGCGTGATTCTATCAGAGCAATATCACCACATGGCCATAATGTTTCATGAAGGCTCGTGCAGTCCTTCCATGTCTTGATCTGGGCACGACTAAGCTGATTATACCATTTGGCGGCAGACCCGGCTAGACTGTCTTGAAAACAGTGAATCAACAACTGGTCATTATTAAGGTGCCCCGCCATCCGCCGGCAGAACATTGTGATGTGGGTCTCCGAACAGCTATTCCCACTATATTTTTCAAATTCAGGCATTTTGAACTTTGGCGGAAGTACCAAGTCTGGGACCAAACTTAAGTCCTTAGCGTCTACCCCATGACGGTAGTCAGCAGTCTCTATTTCTTTAAACTTCTCTTCTAACCACCTACAACGGTCCTCAAGTTGCCTTGGCAGGTCGATTCTTGCTTGGTCTATTTTTGCCATTTCATCAAAATCGGGGACTATAGGGTTAGTCGGACCTTCTCCGGGATTATTGCGAACCAATCAGAAGTCTTGGCCGGCATTACTGGCCTCAACTCGCACGTGGCCTGATAACAACAGCGTCCTTTGGGGATATATTTACGGTGGTGCTTGGGTATTTGCGGGGTAAATCCGGAGGAATGGCGGTCGTCATTATTCCACGAGCTAGCGGTGCCCCTTTCCTCGTTCATTGGCCAATAGTTGCGCCGGTGACTTATCATGTTGTTTTGGGACTCTTGCATCCGTTCCATCATATCTTCTTTGGAGTTTCATCATTTGCTCCTGCATCCGTTCTTGCATTTCCTTCCGAAATTGTTCAAATCTTTGATCCATTTTCTTTGTCTTGCACGATATCTTGTAATGGTTCTCGGTTTCAGATTTTCCTTTTCTCTCTCTATTAATTTTAACTAATTAGGATCTCTATGAACTTAAATGCATATGATGTAATGCGATGCAAATGCATGAATGCAGGAAGAGGACATCGATTCTGATCAACTTCATTTTAGAAAACTTTATTAAAAGGCAAAACCCTTTACATAAAGCAGATTACAAATATGCTTTCGCCCTAAGGCCTAAGGTTTTGATTTTTCCAAGCAGGGAGGTTAGCTCTTGATCATGACCCGGCGGTAGCTCGTATCTCATGCTCAATATGTCACTTCCGCAGCTAAAGTCTGTAGGTGATCAGCTACCCCTCGAATCTGGATTGTCGCTTCACCCATGAGGTAGTTCCGACTTCTAACTTGCTCGCAAGAATGGCAAAGCTTCTTCTCCCAGCGCCTTTCTCTCGTTTCCAGAAACTCAATCCGGAGCTCATTACTGTGTGATACCGATTCTAGCTCTTCAACCTCACCTTTCATTTTCTCGATTCTGTTCAGACTTGACTTCAGTTGGCTTTCCGAGTCTTGACTTCGATGGTGGTGTAGAGATCGCCCAAGCTTCGGCTATTCTAACTTTTAGTCCCTTGTTTCCTAATTGGCTTGGCTCTAACCATGTCTGGTGACGCGCATTGTCTTCTACTTTATCAAGGAATTGCTTTCCATAACCAACTTTCTAACTTCGAAACCGGCCGTGAATCGATGCCTCTTAAAATATGAAATGATATGCACAAAAGAATGAAACACAACAAGTTAGTATCGTGGAATATAAAGCAAGTAAAATAAGCAACGCCTACACGGTGACCACTAAGGTTTGACATAGCTCTACCTAAGGTGGGCTCTAGGGTTTACTATATCGGTTTAGTTCTAAAGTTCGAGGTACCCAAACCAGTGATTCCTCGATCCTCACCCATTATAGGCTTATACTGACCGAAGTTCGGTTCGGGAATACATTTCCTATGGCCATGCGGAAGTGAAAACTTCACGAAGACGTAGGTACGGATGTATTCAAAGCGATCCACTAGCCCATGCGAGGTGAAAACCTCACGAAGGCATAGCCGCTCCCACTTAAAGGTGTGACCACAGCGGTCATGCAATGCAATGCCAAAGTATTTACGAGGCTCATATTGAAGGTGCATTAAGAGAAGCGTGATTTTCAAATCATTTTAATCAAAGGACAAAAATCAATCAATCTATGGCACGACCCTCGGATCCCGGTGGAGTCGCCAAGTCGTCGTAACCATTTTTTTGGGTGAAATATGGCAACGCGGTCGACTCGATTTTTGAAAAAGAAAAGGAAAGGAGTCGCCACCGATCTTTATTTGATGTGATCGGATCACCTTTGTTTTAATAAAACATTTAATTTACCAAAACCATGCTTTTTGGTCCACGAACGTTGAGAAAACGTGTTCGGAGGTCGATTACGTACGAGGAAGGATTAGCACCCTCGACACGCCCAAAATTGGTACCAAACTGATTGATTGATGTCCTATTTGTTGAAAACTTTAAAAGGGTTCGAAAATACAATGCTTTTTATTTTTAAAATTGGAAGGGACGTTAAGGCTTTCTTATTTTCGAAGAGATAAAACATCACGTCCAATAAGTTAGGGCACAATACTTTAAACTCCCGAAACTAAGCTCGCATTTTGAAGCTTGATTTTTACTTGAAGAGGATCTCCCGTCATTTGTCAAACGAGAAATCAGAACCCAATAAGTTAGGGCTTGTTTTCTCGAAAATCCAAGTTAGGAATATTGCCTCTATTTTGGAAGAGAAGAAACTTATCCCGAAATATCGAGATGTTGAGTCCAGTAAGTTAGGGCGCAACATTTTGAATATCCGAGATTAAGCGCTTTGCTTAATATTTAAATTGTGATTTCAAAAAGGATATCCCGATTGCTTAACTTTAACGAGAAGAAACCGGAACCCAGTAAGTTAGGGCTCGATTTTTGAATTGCTAATACGAGATATCGATTGTTATAAAAATTGAGATGTCGAGAAAAATTAGCGCGACAATGTGAAAACACGATGTTATATGCGAAAAGAATAATAAAAGGACACATGCGTATATATATACACGTATAAATACGAAGGATATATAATATATTAAAGGCATTTCGTATAGTAACAGTAGTAAAAATGATGAAGTGATAATAATAACACGATATGGTAGTAATAACAAAGTATGTACATTGTGAAAATAATAATATGATGATGATAATAATAATATACTATATAAGAGATATAATGCGGTATGCATATTATAATGACGATAGTAATATGAGGTATAAGGAATATGATGAAAATGAATACATATTGTAATAGCATAACAACAATAATAATATTATAATATATATGTACGTATATGAGTAACAAAATTTATATGATGTAAACTTGATAACATACAAAACAATTTAATACGTAAGAACCGACTTTAAGATGATAAAATAATATATAATATAATATAATACAATATAATACAATGTAATATAATATAACATAATATAGTATAATATATAGTATAATAATAGTGATAATAAGGTAAGAATAGTAATAATAATAATAATAATAATAATAGTGAAGTTAGCGAAATACGTTAATAAAAAAAGTTTGTATATAAAAATATAATAATGGTAATAACAATACTAATATAATAATAATAGCAATGAGTGATATATAATGGTAAAATAAATAATACTAATAGTACTAGCAGTAAAATAATAATATTGGTAAATAATAATAATACTAATAATAATAACATAATAATAATAACAATAGATAATGATAATAATGGCTAATGATAGAAATGAACAAAGTAATGATAAAATGATAAAATAACATAATAGCATACACGGCGAATAATTATAAACAAACAGTAGATGAAATATAATGGAAATAATAAATGATGATAATAATAATTAATAAAAAATAAAATAAAAAAAATAAAAAAAAATAACAGTAAAAATAGTGAAAATTGCAAGATAATTGAAAAAGGATTGAATTGCATTGGAAACTAAAGTTTGGGGTCAAATTGTAAATAAAATAGTGGTTCGGGGGCTAGAAAGACACGCGCGTAAAAGGTGGGGGACTAAAGATGCAATTTTCCCGCTTTGCTAAACGCAGCGTTCGGTCAGGGGTTAATTTGAAAGTCGTGCGAAATTTTGGGGCAAAATAAAAAACAAAAACCGATTGTCGGGTTCGAAAAAGCGGAAGGACCAAATGAGCAATTAGCCCACTTAATGAAAACACGGATCCTTCAGTAAGTCGGTCGTATGCGGATCTTGCCAAAAGCGGCGTCGTTTTGGCCCTAATGACAAGGCAAAAGCAGCGCCGTATCTTGTTGCTATAAAAGGCCAATTTTTGAAGAAAAAATCATTTGGTTCTTTGTTTGAGGAAAAAAAAGGAAGAGAGAAGGGTTTTTCTCTGGGCGGGTCCAGAATCCGTGAGGAGGTTCTTGGCCGTGGCCGAACTCAAGCCACCGCCACACGGTGGCGGGAAAAATAAAAAGCTTTTTTTTTTTGTTTTATATATATATTTTTACCTTTACACGAAATAGAAGAAAAAGTAAAAAAATAAAAAAAAAAATCACCTTTTGTATCAGTTTGCTATTTTTTTTAGATCTACTCTTTTGCTTTCTCCCTTTTTTAAAGCCTTGTATTTTTGGTGATTCGAAAGCTCTGTTTTCGATTGCAGAAAAAGAAAAAAAAAAAAAGGCCCTAAAAATTTCTTCTTCGGTTGGTATTGATGTTTAAAAAGCTCCCCCTTTTTTACAAAAATACTCTTAATCGAAAAAAAAGAAGTCCCCCCTGTTACAATGCTTGGATCGGCTTTATAGCCAAATGTCCTATTGCTTTCATACATCTTTTCTCTTTTCTATTTTGCAGGCGCCAGTGAGGAGTGAGGTCGGTAGATGGAGGTGACGTCTTGTTATGAGAGGCGGTGGAGGTCGGTCTTTGGCGGAGGTAGGTCTTGGCGCCACTTTGGGGTTGGGGCTAGGGTTTCTTTTTCCTGATTTTAGGGTTTGGGCTTGTATTTTGGGTCTGTTTTTTTTTATTTTTTGTTTTGGGTTTGTTGTTTGGTTGGGTTGTAACTTTATTTTTAATTGGGCCGGGTAATTTTGGGCTTTGTACACATGTGCCGTATACTATCCACCACTCAGCTGCATAATATTATTTAAATTTCAAAATAACTTCAAAATGTACAATATAATTAAATAATATAAACTAAATTAAATAATTTGATTAACTGTTTGCCTGGATTCATTTGCTTCCAAGCTCTTTGTGCTTGTGGAGTACCGAATATCTCATGTTTATCTCTAAATAGTAACAACTGCATAAATAAAAGATAGAGTAAAAAAAAAATAATAATAATTCTATTTCAAATTATGTAACTAAGTTACAAATAATAGTACTTGAATCTAACCTGATTAACCATTCATCTTTCTATTAGTATATTCTCGAATGCTCCACCCCAAATTGAAATTGAGGATTGAGAAAATAACCTAAGTATAATTTATAAGAATATCATCAAATAATAATAATCTAAAGTTTAAAATTATAAAATATAAAAATATTTCTTAATTATATGAAACATTTTATCTTACCAAATGAATGCAATTTGAATGCATAAAATTTCATCCATTGTGAATAATCTGTTCGTACTCAGTGAAATATCGACAATCTTGTTGAATTGCTCGTTTAGCTCTATCAACAGCCTCATAAATAAAGCCCATTGTTGGTTTTTCATCGCTATCCACAAGTCTCAATACTAGGGGCTCGTAAACTTTTATGAGGTTATTGGCTTTTTTCTAAAAATCTTTTCCCAAAAAAATTTTTTTGCTTCATAAGCAGGCCCTGACTTTTGCTGTTCCCATTTTGATTCTTTAAATCCTATATATTCATAAGAAAAATTTTAAAATAATATAATTTAAATTATTTGGAACTAATAAAATCATTAAAGGTTGCTATATTTAAGTAATTATATTAACTAATTATAAAATACTAATCTTTGAATTAAACATTTCTCTCAGAGCTTGCTTTTGTCTTGTTATCTCTTCAAGTTGAATTAAATGAGTTGCAAATCGAGTAAGAGCGGGTCGAAGTATTTGTTTCCTTTGTGTATACTTCTTCATCAAATCAACTGTCCAAATGTGATTGTATATAAAATAAGTCACTTTCTTTGCCTCATCTAACACTTTTGCTACACTGGGCTTTTTCCCAATATCTTCAAGGCATAAATCTAAACAGTGAGCTGCACATGAGGTCCAATATAGGTGTTTTCTTTTCAACATTAATTTTTTTCCATGACTTTCATTCTTTGCCTCATTATCGATCACTATTTGGACAATATAATTTTCTCCAACTTCTTCTACAATTGAATCTAACAAACTGTAGTAGAATTCAGCATCTCTACTACGAACACTTGAGGCATCTACCGATTTCCAAAAAATGGTTCCTTTACTGCAATAAATAAGGAAATTAATGATGTGCATTTGATTCAAACTGTTGGTCCAAACATCAAACATTAGAGTTGCACCCAATTCTTTCCAATGAGTCTTTAGTCCATTTACCCAATCATGAACTCGTTGATACTCTAACTCCAAATATACATCTGAAACCTCATAAGGTGTTGGGAGCTTTACACCTTGTCCAACTTCTGTTGACACTTGAATTAAGTTATACAACCATGGAGAGCTTGCTAATTGAAAAGGAAGTCTTTTATATATTAAAAATTTAGATACCGCTTCACCTATCTTCCTTCGAAAACTCTTTAAAAAAGAGTCATTGACCTTTGGTTGTTTTGAAGTTTTGCTTTTAACCAATTCAAGTTGTAATAGCCCAAATTTCAGTGATATCAGAAATAGTGATTCGAGAACACCAAATCTGACAAATAAATTCGTAAGTTATATTATTTAATATTTACAAGCCAAATATAGCTTTTAAAATTTTTTTGAAATAGTAGATTTTGTTTTATAAAGACTTATTTGATCAAGAAATCGAGAAAAAGAGGTATCGAGATCTCGGTATTATAAACCGAGTCATAAATATTTTATGAATATTTACGGAATGTTAATAAAGTAGTACTAAAATTTCGTTAGAAAATTTTGACGTTTGGGTGGTTAATTAAAGAAAAGGGACTAAATTGAAAAAGGTGTAAAAGTTGCTAGAAGGATTAAATAGTTTAATTGTCAAATAAGGAAGGACCTAAAGTGAAAATAAGCCCAAAGGAGATATTTTGGGCGGCAATAGCTGAGAAAAATCAGGAAATGGCTGAAATAAGGGCAAAATTAGAAAATTGCCAAAATTAGCTAAATAAAAATGGGACCAAATTGGAATATCTAGAATTCTCTTCATTTCTCTTCATTTTCATCAGCTAAAAAACAGCCATGGAAGAGGGTTCAAGCTGGTTTTCATAATCTGGCTTCATGTAAGTTTAATTCTTGCTTTTTCCTTGAAATTTCTATGTTTTTGAACTTTTACAATTGGGTCCAACTTAGTATGTCATTAGTTTTTGATTCTATGGCTAATTTTTAAAGTTTCTATGGATGAGTGCTGGAATAATATGATGAATAAATATATAATTGAAGCTTTAATTTTGCTATATGATGATTGTATCAAGTAAAATTCATGGAAATTAGTTTTAGGACCTAATTGTGAAAGAGTTGAAATTAAGGCCTAGTGTTAAAATTTTGATTTTCAAAGGTTATGAAGTAGTTTAAAATGATATAGAAAAGTGTTGAATGAGAAAATTAGCTCAATTGAGGGGTTATTTGAGCAAGGACTGAATTGTACGAATTGTGGAATTTGGGACAAAAATAGAAATCAACATGTTACACTAAAGCAGTTTTGGACAGCAGCAGTTGTCTAGCTTTGAAAAATCACCAAAAATGGTAGAAATTTAATTAGAAGTTGAGTGAGATATAGAATTAAAGCTTGTTGAGTCTATTTTCATATAAAAGAAACAGACCAAGCAAAGGAAGTCTACATATTGAGATATTTAAATTTTTGAAAGACTGGTTTAGAGTAGCTTTGTGATCCCCTGTTCTTACTTTAGAAATTCACTAAAAATTGTACAAAAATAATTATGAGTTATAATTTATATATTTGTATTCCTTAGTGAGTCTATTTTTATTAGAAATAATCGAAAACACTATATGAAAATCGTATTATGAGATAATTGATTTTTAGTGAAGAGAGGACAGAGCCGTCGGACTGTGTAACAGGGGAGAACTTAACTAATAAACTGTACTAATTGGCCATACCAAAAATTCTGGAAAAATTATAGTAATAAGATATGTGAGCCTAGTTTCAAATAAAATTAACGGATCTTAATTTGAAGTTCTGTAGCTTAAGATAAAAATAATTTAGTGACTATGACACGGATGGACAGCTTGAATATTCACATAAGTAAATAGTGAAAATTATAGATAATGTTACTTACAAGTGTGTTGTTTATACTAAAGATGTGGATGGAGAGGAGGAGGAGGATAAAAAATAATATATGAACGACTTGCGTATAAATTGATCACATGCTTGATTATAATTGATAAATGTTGAATTAGAAATGATATAATGTTTTAATTGGAATGTTTATTATGAAATTATGATTATCGTTATAATACAAAAATTGAACTTGTGTGTTTATACGGCTAAATTTTAGTGATCATTTGTTAATCTTATGAACTTCATAATGTGTTATTTCATATGTAATGATGATGAAATCGTGAATATTGTAAAAGCATGAAAATTGAATAAACGATCAAATTGAGCACTTATCTGATCAAGGAAAAGTGAAAGTGATAAGTGATAGCTTTGGCTACACTTATCTGATCAAGGACAAGTGAAAGTGAAAAATGGTAGCTTCGGCTACCTGATTAGTGAAAAGTGGTAGCTCTAGCTACCTGATCAGTGAAAAGTGAAAAGTGGTAGCTTCGGCTACCTGATCAGTGAAAAGTGATAACTCTGGCTACCTGATCAGTGAATAGTGCTAGCTTCGGCTACAAATGACAAGTGATTTCTGTGTAAGACCATATTTGGGATATGGCATTGGTGTGATATGTGTTTAAGATGTAAGACCATAGTTGGGCTATGGCATTCTAGTGAAAGGTGATGAATTGACGGATAAGTCCATGATTTCACCATGGCATAATGATAGTGAAGATGTAAGATCATGGCTGAGCTATGGCATTCTAGTGAAAAGACCACAGCCATGTTATGGCATCATTGATTATTAGTGAAATTCAGTGCATACTGGTGCAGACCAATTCGTAAGACGTTCACTAATTTGACAAAGTTTGGTAAGTGTTACATAGTATTATGTGATATAAGGAAATACGAGTTGATGAGACATGAACATAGAACTTTGTTGATAAATGAGTTCATTTGTAATTCTATATTTGTACACCCTTGCGTGTATTATCCGTATGAATTGGTATTCCAAATGAGTTAATGATAAGAGTTCTAATATGAAATAATCTAAATTCTAAATGAAATATTATGGAAAATTTATATGAAATACAGAGGTATGATTGTTATTTATTATATGAATACATAATGTGAAAAAAAAATATAAGTACAAGAGAAATTTAATGAGAATTGAGCCCATAAATGTTTCTTGTTATTTATATGAAGTGTACGACTAACAAATAGTATTAAGTATAAGGCTCGGTTGAATATCTTGTATTGATTTTTGTATATATTAAATGTGGGACCCTTGTAAATGAGATAAATTTTGGGATATTGCGAAAAACTTCATACGATTCTGATTTAGTCCCGACCCGATCCTAATGCATGATTTGGACTTCAAAGGTAACTTTTATAATCAATTTTGGTATTTGAGTGATAAATGTTTTAAATTATCTGTAAGTGTTCCGTACTTCTCGGTAATGCCTCGTACTTTGTTCTGGCAACAGATACGGGTAGGGGTGTTACACATGTATAGCTCCCCTTAAGGTAAACTCAGACTCACATGGGATGGATTTACTTGTTCTTTTTCTATGATATTCTCTAGGTGATCCATGAGAAGATCGCCCTTCTTCATAAATGTTATCACAACCACCAGTACTTCGTCTGAATTTCTCCCTTCTATGCCACTCGTGTTGTGATTGGATACTTTCTCGAGTTGCTTGCCTTATAGCAGAAACCTCATCAATGAATTCCTCGTGTTCATCCTCCTCTTCTATTAATTGAGATAATGATTCATCTTTTCTCCTCTTTTTGTCTATTTTCTTTGTGTTGCTTTCCTTCAGTATATTCATCATACTTTCTCAAATGACACCTGTTAATAATAAAAAAAATTCACACTTTATATTATTATCAATATTATATAATATTTATTGATAAATTTACAATAACATTTAAAAATAATAATGAAGTATCACATACCAATAAGATTAGGGCATGGTGCAACATTGCCGGTTTTATGAGCAATGTGCTCTTTAAATTGTGTTATTCCTCCTTTCACAACTTTACCACAAAGTTTACACGCGATATTTCCTCTCACATTTGGCACTGGAGTTCCAAAGTGCCAACCTATATCATTACTTGGTGCACCCTCCAATCCTTTAGTTGGGAACTCTTCACGTGGTGGCATGCTTTATTTTTATTTATATATAAGAAACATAAAATTATATTTAGAAATATAAGCAACTTATTACTTATATTATCAACAATATAATACAAAAAAAAAAGAGAGTAAACATCATTAACATGGAAAATTTAAATTTATTGCATAATCCATACATATTTTATTTTTTAAAAAACAACGATACACCATAACCTATTATTACTTGGTTCCAAAATTTTTGGTATAAATAGTTTGTTTTGTTCCATTCCATTTTAATAAAATTTAAATTCAAATTGGATCAAATTTAAAATTCAAGTTTTACATATCAACATTTTTATCTTGAATTTTAATATTTTATCTTGAATTTAGAGATTTTAATTTGAATTTAATTTTTTAAGATAAAATTCCTTATGAAATTCAAGATAAAAATATATGATGTGGCATAAATCTATTGGAAAGGGATACAGATGACGTGGCGTCACTGTTTCATTCAATCATTTTCCATATATATATATAAACACTCTTATTGCAGTATATTTTATAAATGAATGATAATATAAAAAATTATTTTAGATAATATAAAATTCTAAAATCTAAGGATTTTATATAAAATTAGATTTATTTTAGACTTGAAAATAGTAATAAGAGTTAATTTAATATTTTAATTTATTATATTATTCATTTACTCTAAAAAAATATGATGTGGTATATTATTATTGAGTGATTAAAAGGAGATTTTTAATATCATCATATCTAATATAAACTCTTAAAAAATTTCACCTTATAACTTTAATGCCAATTTACAATGTTATCGATTTGCACTTACTAATAATATTGCAAAAAAAAAAAACATGATTAAATTAAGTTAAACTAAAGTATAATAATCATATCTTAAGCCTTGATCTGTATTAAGTGATTAAAATTATTGAGAGACACTCATTTGACACAAATTTAAATTGTATGACCCCATCATTCAATATTATATAATGTATATATATTTTAAATCTAATCATAATAAAGGGACTAAACTAAAATTAGGCCAATTTAATTACAAATGGGTTAAGAAAAATCATTTTATTATTACTTTATTACCTAATCCATATCCATACCCAAGCCCAAATAAATACACAACATTCATAAAATTTTAATTTATTTATTATATGATGTCTAATAAATTGTTTAGTATATGATGTCTTGTTTCCTAATAAAAGGATAATTTTAAATTTTAAAGACATAAAAATTAATATTATACACTTATTCATATTTAATATATTATCTAATTTAATTTAATTATAATAAAACATTTAAAAACAAGCAATTTACCTTCAAAATTATTTCAGCCACAACTCTACTGAAAGGGTAAAATGTGGTCATATGTGCTAAGAAAATATTAAAATTTTTTTAAGACAAACACGTTTCATGTATTATATGTTTTTACATATGGTTTCTTGATCAATTTTTAAAAAGCTTAAAATGTGTCACAAGTATTAGAGCTAACATTTTAGATTTCTTTTGATTTTTAGATATTAATGGATTGTTAATTTATTGTTTGTTTTCTTTCTAGTTTTCAAGGCACCGATTGAGTAGCCAATAGAGGTTAGGTTTCTGTTTTACTCTTTTATAAGTTATAATCTTAATGAAAAAATAAAAAATAAAATAAAATGAAATGGCGAAAGCGAGAATCATTTTGCCTCTCTGTTCTAAAAAAATTCCCTAAAGACTAGAGGTAGGCATGGGCCGGGCCTAGATAAAATTTTAGGCCCATTTTTTAGGCTCGGGCCTGACCCGGCCCAAAATATGGGCCTAAAATTTTGTCTAAGCCCGCCCGAAAAAATTGATAAACTCCCGCCCATATTAAATTTTTTAAGTTTTTTCATTAAATAAAAAATTTAAAACAAATATTAAAACAAATAAAAAATATGTAATTTTTTAGTTTTTTCATTAAATAAAAATTTTAAAACAAATATTAAAACAAAAAATAAATAAAAATATAAATTTAAAAAGTATATTTAATTAAAATAAAAATATATATTTAATATATTTCCAATCTCCAGTTCTCCCTTCATCGGAGAAATCAAGATTCAAGACTCCAGACTAGAGTTTTCATCCCTAAGTCCCCAACCCTGCTTTCATCGTTTGAAGAAAATATCTATAGATTCTACACTGCTGCAGATTCAAGACATTGCAAGCAAGCGAAGCAAGAATCAAAAGTTCAAGAAGACAAAATTTCAGGTAACTCTACTACTTACTTGAAAATTATCAGAGAATCTCGCTCACCTGCTGGCTGTGTGTTGTTCACTTGTTTGTCGAAAATGAGAAATAGATTTTCATTTTCATATTTTCTATTGCTTTTAAGTTTTGATTTTTGAATTTGATTGCTTTTTTCTGTTTATTTACAGTTCTTCTTACTTTTTTTTGATTAAAAATTTCTGATTTTGCAGGTAGGGAATATATTCCCTTTTGTTTTTACTCTGCTTCTGTTGATTTAGAATATATGTATTTTTTTTAATTTAATGTAATAGAAAATAACAAGAATAGCGGCCCGTTATTGCCGCAATTGGCCGTTACCCGTTAAATTGCGGATGCGATCGACCGCTATAGGTTTGACTCCTCTTCACACCGCTATTTTCAGCAATAGCGGTTTCGGACGGTGCTGCTACCGCTATATAGCGGCCTCTATTCCGATATCGGACCGCTATTTGAAACCCTGATTTTGGGATTTGTATTTTAATTGGTTTCCCTTGTGGATTCGAAAAGATATTCTTTCCTGAATTTTTTTTTTAATTCAAAATAGTGTCATATGCATGATTTATTTCTTATAAATCTCCTCGTTATATTAATATACTTAATTTTTATTTGTTAAATAATTTATATGACTAAAGATTTAAAAATTATATCAAGATAATTGTTTATGGTAATTCATGAATCACTTTAGAAAGAAATTTAAAAAAATTGTTTTATTGTGTTTAATTAATAATGTATAAATATGATAATAATTAATAATATTAAAATTGTTTTTATAATTAATAAAAATTAAATATATTGGTAAATTATTTATAATTAATTAAAATAATATTTTAATTATCAATTCAGTAGTCATTCTTACATAATTAGAGTTTAGATCCATATTAAATTACACTTGTTATTTTAGATTAATTATCAATTAATATTTGGCACTATAAATATATGCATTAGCACAATATTTTTAACATTATTATCCTAAAAGGTGTAATTTCCATTATTATATGAGATGTTTAGTAATTATTATTTAATATTGATAGTTTTACTATTATTTGATTTAAACAATATTTACATAATTATGAATATTGTTTACAATTATATTGTGAAATATTATGTTAAAGATAATGAAATGTTAAAGGAATGATTTTTCTAGGTGAAGTTTTGACTTTTGTTCGAATGACAAGATGCTTTATCCAATTATTTAATATTTTATTTTTGGTTATTTCTCACCCTTTTATTTTTACTATTTTATTTCTTAAATTGTTTTTCAAAATTGGTATTTTTATTATAAATTAAATTAATTATCATTTAATTAGAGAATATTTTTTTGAAAATTATAGAAATATTATTTAATAAATTTAAAAATTAACACGTGTGCATCGTACGTGACATGAGAACTTGTAAGAAAAAACAACAGTGTGTGTTTGATATATATCACACTTTATTTATTTAAATTCATTTTAAAATATATATGAATAATTAAAATATTTAATAGTTAATTAAATTTAAGATTTATATTTTTTGGTTTAAGTATTAAAAAGTGTTAAGATTTACTCCATTATTGTTTCATTCATTAATATCCAATATAACCATCATTATCATTCAAATATGTAAAACTCATGTAGCTCTCATATATTAAATGTGAAAATCAACTTGTGAAAGATGATTAAACATGCATTAAATATTAATGGATGAAAAAGTAAAATGAATGATGATTAAACATGCATTGAATATTAAATGTCAGCCATCACGAATACAGCCATGCAAATCTTGTGGAACGGGATTTCGACTTAAATGTTCAATCCAGTTAGGGGAATTAGACAAGGTTGTTCTTTGTCATCTTATCTTTTCGTTCTGTGCATGGATTGGCTTTGTCAGGTAATTCAATCATCCATTAACTCTGGCAAATGGATTCCAATTAGATTGATGCTCTGGCAAATGGATTCCAATTAGATTGTCAAGATCAGGACCTGCACTTTCCCATCTATTTTTTGCGAATGATTTGGTTATTTTCGCTAGAGCTGAGTTGGAACAAGATAAACTTATTAACGAAACCCTAGATAATTTTTATGGCTTTTTTGGGCATCGTATCAATGCTCGTAAAACAAATGTTTTCTTTTTCTAAAGGCGTTGATGACGTTCAGGGGGGAGACTGTGTGGTGTCCTCGGATTTTGGTAGGTTCAGAATATTGGTTCATATCTAAGAGTTCCTCTTTTCCATGAAAGAATCACTAACAACTCCTTGAGATTTGTGGTGGAAAAGGTCAAGGCCAAGCTTCAGCGTTGGGAGGCAAGACAACTGTCTTTAGCAGTCAGAGTCACGTTAGCCTAGTCGGTACCTCTCACAATTCTTAGTTACTTTATGTAATCATTGATGATCCCAAAATGTATCTGTAAAGAGATTGAACGTATTGTCAGACAGTTCATATGGGGGAATTCTGGAGGGGGCAATAAGTTGGCTCTTGTTAACTGGCAAACAGTTTGTCATCCAAAAGCTTGTGGAGGGCTTGGGTTGCGGTGGTTGTCGGATCAAAATACCTCTTTTATGTTAAAATTGGAGTATAATATTCTATCCAATACTGATTCCTTGTGGGTTTGTGCTCTCCTTACAAAATATAGGATGGAATAAGGTATTCCTTTGAGTATTTGTAAGGGAAATTGTTCCTTCTTATGGAGAGCTCTTTTTAAGATTTGGCCTACTCTCCGTGAGAACATTCGCTGGTCTATAGGAAATGGAAATAACATAAGATGTTGGAAGGACAGTTGGGTTCCTGGAAATGGGTCTCTTATTAGTTTTATCCCAACTCGGAATAATATTGATGAGGACTATGTGCTTATGGAGATTGTTATAGAGAATGGATTCTGGAACTTTGATCTCTTTCAGATTTGGCTACTAAAGGAGATTATTGACTGTATTGTGAGCATACCTCCCCTAAGTCCCTTTGTGGGTCCAGATATAGTGGCTTGGGCGGGTACTTTGTTAGGGTCATTCTTTATCAAAAGTGCTTATAGGGTGGTGAAGTAGGATACGTGGAATCTAATGGATGAATGGTGGAATTTGTCATGGAAATTTCAAGGTCCTCAGAGGATTCGTCTTTTTATTTGGCTGGCTCTTAAGCAACATTTGCTTACGCAAGTAGAGAGGTGACGACGCGATATTGAGACTAATGATTTTTGTTTTATATGTGGGTCAGTCTCGGAGGATGTCATCCACGCTATTAGAGACTGTAGATTAGCAAAAGATGTTTGGACTCAGGTTGTACCAGTTGAGAAACAAGAGTTTTTCTTTTCCAGTGATTTGAAGCAATGGTTTTTGAATAATTTACAGAATCATCAAGATTTGGTCTTTGGAGGGGTTGAATGGTCAGTCTTCTTTGGTCTAGTTACTTGGCGTATTTGGAAAAATATGAATCTCTATATTTTTTAAGGTTCGCCATGGAATGTAGAAGAAAATATCAAGGGGTCGTTTAGTTGGGCCTAGCAGTATAAGCACCTTCCCAAGGTAACCTCTAATGTTGGGCAAGTGATCATGGGGGGTGGAAGTATAATCAGATGGGTAAATGACTGCATTTAAGAACTGATGGTTTGGTTAATTAAGGTAGATTCAGGATATGCTATTGCAAGGGGAGTATTGAGGGATGAACGGAGGGAGTGGATTATGGGTTTTAATAGAAGATTGGGGAGATGTACTATATTTTAGGTAGAACTATTGGGTATTTTAGATAGCTTGTCATTACTACAAGGAAGGAAATGTGACAGAGTGTTGATGCGAACATATAGTTTGGAAGTCATTCAAGCAATAGAGGAGTTTAATTCGAAGAATTCCAACTCGGCCTTAATCAGATAAATTTATCAACATCTGAAGACTGTCGACCACTGGTTACTACAATATATCCTAAGAAAGGAAAATAGAGAAGCTGATTGAATGGTTAAATTAGCTTTTGAAAAATAAGAAAGGCTAAAGTTGTTTGTGGGATGCCCTAGTGATTTAGTTTAATTGATTGTATTTTTGTTTTTTCACCAAAAAAAAAGTAATAGATTAGAACGAAACTTCTTTAAAACCTCTTATAAAAATAATTAAAAAAAAAAAAGTCTCATAGATATTAATTAATGATGTGAAAGTTAACGTTACGTGTGACATGGTAACTGGCATAAAAATAATGATGTGACAATTAACTTAACACTTGTCGTTAAGAAATGTTGACATGAAGAGCTTAATTTATTTTTAGAAATTATAAAATTATAAAAAATAAATATAAAAAATTTATATAAAATTATTTTATAAAAAGTGTAATAAATTTAAAATTTTAATAATATTTAACTTTTAAATAGTTTTCTAAATTTTTCTAAAATTTGTATAATTTCAAGTAATTTAAAAATATTTTAATAAAATGTTGCTATCCCCCAACCTTTTATTATACCTTAGTCGATCATTTTTACCTTTCATTACATCACTCTCTTGAGCCAAAATTATTACTCATCACTTACATTAACCATAGTTGTTGGTAGGGATCGGATTAATTGACGAATAAGTTAAATTGAGAACTCGTTGATTATCGATCTAGACAAAAAATTGAATGAGTGAATATTTCAATTTTAAACTGAGCTAAAAATCGATTTAGCTTTTTAATAATTTTAGGCGGGGATAACCATGGAAATTGGAGAGCAAGAGCGAGGGGTTTCCTTTGGCGCCAAAAGGCGGTCGTCAGCGGCGGTTTGAGGCTAGGAGCATTGCAGACACAGAAGCATGAAAGTCTAAGTGTGAATCTAAAATAATTCTCAGTCCTGTCATTATCAACCTTTAAATTTGTCCTATTCAACAACAATCAAAAGATGGCATATGCAATAAAACAATTAACTCCGAAAATGACTGGTGTTTCCATTAATCATCTTGACATAAAATAGGAACAGTGATTAAAGTGATTTCATGGATTAGTGCATTATTCATCCTAACTTCTCCACAAAAAGCTTGCTTGCAAGGAAGAGTGGATGGATTATAAAAGGTAAACATAATGCCCCCACATTATTTTTGGCTGATCTTGGAGCTACAAGTAAGCCATTGCTTTTAGTGTAATTTAAACCCTACATTTTAATGGAGAATTCTAAAGCAGTAATCAATGCCATTGTAAGTAAAAGAACTGAAACAAGTAGAAAACACAAAACAGCTGCAACAATCATGTTTTAGACATGAAAATGATCGAGGGATGTTTTATAGAAAGCCACGATGGAATACTGGCTATTTCAATCACCATTTTTGGCTTATGGACACCATATTATACGTGCTGTGAATAAATTAGTCCATTGCTTTTACTTAGTGGGAACCCATTAAGACGCCCATCGAGTTAAAACCTATGGTCCTTGGACTTGTGTGTAAGTGTTGGAACACAAAGTGAATATGATAAATTCAAATCCTTTGTAAATACACACTTTTGTCAGTAAAGGACATTTATTGATACAACATGGTATATACTAGTTCTATAAAAGCAACCAACTATGTCAGATTATACACACGGGAAGATAAAATCTTTATGAACATATGAAGTCTAAAGCATAAGCATTTTTCTTTACTGCTACTACAATTTGACCCAAATGCCTTTGCTGGGAATGCCTTGATGGACGACAAATAAAAGATAAAATCCTGACGGCGCAAGATTACCCGAACGTGGTGTCGTGACATCAATGTCATACGTTGCTTTCCCCAAAGCCGCAACCTTGTCGTTTCCAAGTACAAGCAACCTTTGATTCATAGAGAATGAATGTGTGTTGAAAGCCGGCGCCACCATTGTTACTGACACCTGGTTTTTAGCTACTTTTCCGGTTATCACCACTCGAACAGTTAATTTTGTGCCGTATTTGAGTCCGGACATTGACTTTGGAGCAGTGATTGTGGGTCTTATGTTGTTGAATTTAGTGTCTAAATATGCCGGAGAGAATGCCTCTAAGCTCAGTTCAGTAGGGAAAAGAACACCCGTGAGGTTGTAAAATGCGTGGGGATTGCTTCCTCCTACTAAAACTCTGCCATCACGAAGCAATGCGGCTGTCGAATGGTACAAACGTGGAACGGTTGTCGGATTTTGTGTCTCGAACCGTGTCCCAATTTTGTTATCAGGCTTGTACAATACCGGGTTCAAAACCGGGTTCCGACCCAATTCCCATCCTGCTGTTCCTGAACCTGCTCCATTGATGAGCAAGACATTGCCGTTCGGGAGCAATATCATGTCACCCATAACTCTAGCTAAAGGCATGGTCTCCATGACCCACTGTGGATTCGGGTCGGTTATTTTGATCCTGGCACAAGTATTCAAGGCTCCAATGAACTTCCCACGTACAGCTTGAACATAAGATCCTTTTGGAGCACCCCCACAAACCAATACTTCAGCTTGAATGGCTGCCGCTTTCAAGTTCTTCAGTGGAAGCAAAACGGCCGAACCAGTGCTCGGGTAGCTTCTTGGATCGCCGCCAGGAATTGTTGGATACGTCTTCACTACTTTGTTTTTCATATAATCAAGCAAAATTGCTCGATTGTTGGCGAAAATAAATAAGTTCCCATCAACGTTAAGAAACACAAAAGGGTAGAGGTTGTTCTCAACTCCTCTCTCACTGGTTTGCGACAAGAAAGGCAAACTGAACGTGTTGGCGGTAATAGTTTTAGGAACGAACTCGTAATTAAATTGTCTCCGACCACCGACAACAATTTGTCTTCCATCTGGTAAGATATGGTTGGAGGCGTACCATCTTTTGGCCGCCAATCCATTTGGTGTCTCTTGCCAATCGCAGGTGCTGCATGGGCTAAAAGTCCTAACCCGTCGTTCGCCGTCATTAAAACCACCGGTTTGGATCAAATTACCATTCGGCATAATAGCCCCTGAAGAGCACCAAACGTCGGTTTGAACCATGAGTGGCCTGAACGTATTGGTTAAAACATCGTACTCAACTGAATGAGCCGTGCAATCCACTTTGAGAGCAGTGTCAGATGGGTCATTGCGGCATTTCCCATTTGGCAACGGCAGTTTGGACGGGCCAAAATCAGTCCTATCAAACACAACAACACGGTCATTCCTGAGGAGTTGCATGTGCATGGCGGAGACGCCAATGCTTTTTTGTAGAAGTTGCCATCGACCGTCGGCGGCGGCGGCGGCGAGGAAACGTTGACATGGTTGTGAGGCAAAGAGGAGTTGAAGGATTAGGACGGAGAAAACAAATGGTGTGGCTGACATTTTGGATTGGGGAAGGCTTTTATTGGTTTTGTTTTTATTGCTCAAGGCTGACTGTTGGGGTCGTATTTATAAAGACCTCGTGAGGGAGAGAAGCAATGGAGGTTTGAGAATCCCACACGGTGGTTAGTGAAAACGATGGTGTCTGGTTTTAAAATTAAGGAATTTAGAGGGACAACAAAAGCTGGCTTTCTAGGTAGTTGGCTTGGCTTTTCAATATTTTATGTTGCTAATATTCTGTCATCGTAGCTAGTTTGGTGGCCCTGGCCCTGGAACTACACTCCTCATTTTACCCATTCCAGTGTCTTCATTAATGTCTGCCTGAAAACTCTAACCAGAAGTTATAATAATTAATTAAAGGATAATAAAATAAATAGGAAGAGATTAAATACGTAAAATTCAAACTTGGGGTTTTAATTTAGAAATATTATAAATTGTATGCATTGAATGAGGTAGAGTTTGACAGACAATATAATATTGTTAAAGATTCCCTGCAAAACATTCCTTTGACTTTGTTTTCCCAATTAGTAGCCCTCACGTTAGATTGTTGTGTATGAAGCCGTATTTTCTTAACCAAAAATAATATATATGGTGTGAGGAGTGATATCTTCAACTCATGATCATGATTAAGAGTATAAAATGAATGCTTGTAAATGGAAATATTGGGCTTCAGAGAATGATTAGCTGATAAACCTACCTAACAAATATTCTGGGTTTTATAATTAGCTTAAATGGATTTCAAATTTCCTTCAGAAATAGAATGGAACTAAAAGATATGGTCTAATATTCAACAACAACAACAGAAACAAGAATTATATTATATGTATAAGGTTTCGTCAATAGATTCATTGAAATGATCAGCTCAATTATTAATCACTCTACTTTATGCACTGACAGTAAAATAAAAAAAAAACTTCACAGGATGATACCAAATATATTTTTTAATTATTTTATTACATTAATGTAAAACCAGTAACATTATCTTAAATCCGTTAACAATCCTATCTCTATAAATACATGCATGCGTAAGAAAAAAAAAGGTAAAAGGTTGGGTTTTGAGATAAAAACTGGTATATCACAACCAAACATATGTAAGGTAAGAGATTAGGCGTGCAAAGCCCAAGAAGCTGCATGCATCGGCATCAGTAGTTTGCAGCCAGCGAGCCACATCCCGACCAAAACTCCGTCATCCGCTACTCCAGCTTACAAATCCGAGCATCACCATTGAAATAGATACAAAAACTTGATTAATTATTCAAAACCAAACATTAACATGCTTCCAAATTTATCTTTTTAATCATTCACGCTTCATTTGCCGGTGTTTTTCAAGCCAAAAGATCATTCTTCAAACCAAAAAATTCCGACTGAAAAACCAGTTGGGTGGCAAAATTATAAAATTGCCATTCCTTATATATTTATTATTTAAAAAGAATATAAGTATTAACAGTGGGTTTTTTAAATTATTTTATTATATTTGTATGATAATCTAAGTTGAATATTTGTTAATACTAAAATAATAATTTTGCATTGTCGTAATAATAACGGGTGAAAATAAAGATACTTTACGTTTGAGTCAATTATAATTTAAATTTGGTAAAAAGACCTCTCCAATCCCTCTCAATTTCAAAATTGAGCAAATTGGTCTCTTTCAAAGAATTAAAGCAATTTAATCCCTACCAATTTCGAAAGTGAATAACTAAGTACAATTAATCACAACGTTTATATCTTTTGTCAATTGTACATAATTTTGATTGATACAATATCAAATTTAGCCTTCAATGTTTACATATTTTGTCATTTTGGCCTTAATTCTAAAAAAATCAACAAATTCATCCTCAACATTTACACAAATGTTGCGGGATAAATTTGTTAAATTAGGAACAAATTGACAAAGTGTGTAAACTTTGAAGGCCAATTTCGTTATTATACCAATCAAAATTATGTACAATTGACAAAAGACATAAACGTTGTGATTAATTGTACTTACTTGCTCACTTTTGAAATTGATAAGGATTAAATTGCTCTTCTTCTTTTTTTCAAAGGGACCAATTTTTTGAATTTTGAAATTGAGAGGGATTGGAGAGGCCTTTTTACGTTTAAGTTTGTATATTTCATATATCATAATATTAAAGAATTTGAGTTTATATATTTCATATATTACTTATATCATAATATTAATTACTTAATAAATTATTTAAAATATTTTTATTATAATTTAAGTTTATATATTCCATATATCATAATAATAACAAATTTAAATAACATTTAAATACATACTTTCTATTTTACACATCATGTCTACATTAAACATTTTATCTTATCAAAAGCACTTTATGTGACACCCTTCATTTGATCTGATCTGATCACCAATTCGAATGTTAGGTGTTTCAACCGTTACCAATGCAAGTCACAAAGCAACTAGTAACTTAAAATAAAACTTAAAACATTGTTATAAATTCATCATAAATAGACAAAGTACGAGAGTTTTAAAAATGTTGTCATGACATATCTCAGCTCAAGTCGTGCTCACAAAAGTAGTTGTGAACCTACGGAAGAGTTTGAAATAACGTTATGTTTGGACAGTGAGTGTCATCGCAAGATCAAATAGGGAACGTCGCGACGTCACTCGAAATTTGACTAGGTTGCGACATGATAAAGCAAGATCGCAACATTGTGAGAGAATGTCGCTACGTTGAAGAACCATAATCGCAATGTCACCTACTGTATAACCCCAAAACATTCCAAAATTGTCCCAAATAATTTCCATACAAGTTTTGAGTAAACTTTACTTTAAGGATACCTAAAAAATCCAAAACAATACCACACATAATAATCATACTCGTGCTGAGTTTACTCACAATGTAAATTCAATCATAACTCAAAATTACCATAGAAAACAAGCTTAATGGCCTTCAAACCCTTGTTTCAAGAGAAGGGGTAGTGTCATGGATGCCAACATTATTAAACTTCAACACTATAAGCTAAGCATAATCATTAAAGCTATTCAAATGTTAACATAACAGTTGAAACTTAAAACATTAAAAAAAAAAAAAAAAACAAGAAACATATGCATCTAGACACCTTAGATAGATACATGCCACAAAACATAGTTACAAATTTCCATACTTTAGGTAATCTCGATGAAAGTGTGATGCTCCTGAATTGAGATGGCTTCAAAGATTCGAGGGCGAAGATCTACGCGCATGAGCAACGGTGCATAAGCATAAATACTTAGTAAATTCATTTGACAACCACTATACTTACCTTGTCCTATTTCATACTCTTTCTATTTGGATCAACAACCATAGCTTACTACCAACATGTCCACGTGGTAATATGTTAACAAAAGGGATAAATGAATATAAGCAAACTAATTAACATCATATTTACATATATACATTAGCATGCATACGTTCATTCTTATTTCATACCATCAATTCTATAGTTGTTCCTTATGTTTTGCATTCATAGGTATCAATTTCATTTTTCTTTGAGTTTTGTATTAGTTTCATAATTTCGTCCATTGTAATCTTAGTAAACTTGACTTTGAACACTATGGGAACTTGTACACCATATAAATATTGAAGTGTAAAGCCTGAAAGTAACAGAACTCTAGTATGACATAAACCTTCGAAGAGGTAACACGAGCCCAATGATTTGCAGCTAATGTTCGACTGAGGGTAGTATATCATAAATCCAAAATATACACATTAAACAAACTTCAAACCCTACAAATAGTCAGTACAGAATTCCAAAAAAAAAAATCACACAATAAATCCAAATTAGTATGCCAACTGTATTCTAATCTTCCTACCAAGCTTACATGGAATTCAATTCATTTGACCGCATGTCGATAACATCATTGAACACCAAAACTCATTTCCATCACTAATTACTTTAACATTCTTTCATATTATAACTAAATCTAAGATCTTGTTGTTATTGCATTCATAACTTATCACTTTCATGATTCAACTAGTGGTTATTAAATAATACCAATATCCATTACTTAATCTAATAGTTTTTCTAGCAAATCAATTCATCATATTTTCAGACTTTCACTAGTGTTGAGCCATTCTAAGCCTATGGCATTAAATTATAAATTCAAAAAAGGTAATGTCTTACCTTTCCAAAACAACCCAAAGGGATATTTGCTTCTCCAAATGCTTTCACTCACAACACATTTTCTTTTTTTCTTCTTTTTTCTTCTTCTTTTTTTCTCTTTTGGCCTCTGACTTTTGGGCTTGGGCTTGCTTCTTTGGTTGGGCTTCTTCTTCTTTGTTGGGCTCTTGTGGGCGGGTCGCAGGTCGGGCTGGACCAGGTCGAGTCACGGGTGGGTCGGCCCGACGGTTTAAAATTTTTTTTTTTTTTTTTTTTTTTTTCCTTTCTTTCTTTCTTTCTTTTTTCTTTCCTTTTCTTTTCTTCTTCTTCTTCTTCTTCTTCTTCCTTCTTCTCCTCTTTTCTTCTTCTCCAAAGGTGCCTTGTAGTGGTGCGCCGCCTCCTTAGGTGTCTGACTTCTTCTTCCCTCTTCTTCTTCTTCTCTCTTCTCTTTTCTCCTTTTCTCTTCTTTTCTTTCTTTTTTTGGTGGTTTTTTTCAACGTGGGGTTCGATTTTTGAGGAAAAATCCCTTTTTATAGCGTTTTTGTCTTGGTGTGGGTGGCTAGGGTATGGGAGGCCATCCCTTAGGTTTGGTGGAAAAATCGAGGGTGAGGTCTTGAAATCCAGGATTTTTGGAGATTTTTTGATGGAAGGACCAGATTATAAGTGATAAAATTGTTGGGGCCAAAGTGTAATTTTAAGAAAGTTAAGGGTAAAATGTAATTTTGAAAAGTTTTGGGGCCAAAATGTAATTTCAAGAAAGTTTAGGGGTTAAAATGTAATTTTTTAATTAATTTTTTAATTTTTTTAATTTTTTTAAATTTATATATATATTTTTAAATAAACCGTAATAAATCCGGACAAAATTTAGTGCTTACAATTTGCCCTCTTTGCTTCGTATTTGTGAAAGCGAGGATAGAAGCAAATTCATAAGCGCTAAATTTTGTTCGATGTCCAACATTTATTCTTTATTGAAAAATAGAAATCGAAAATAGCTCGACATGTGACACGAAGCTCAACTCACTTCCGGATATGAGTTGATCTTTGAAAAACAAAATTGAAAATACCTCGATTGTGACTTGAGGCTCAACTCACCTCTCGAATGTGAATTGATTTTTGAAAAGCAAAATTGAAAAATACCTCGACGTGTGACCCGAGGCTCAACCCACCTCTCGCATTATGAGTTGATTTTTGAAAAGCGAAATTGAAAATACCTCGTGTGACTGAGGCTCAACTCACCTCTCATGATATGAGTTGATTTTGAAAACAAAATTGAAAATACCTCGGCGTGTGACACGAGGCTCAACTCACCTCTCGCAATATGAGTTGATTCGAAAGCGAAAATTTAAAAATACCTCGGCGTGTGACACGAGGCTCAACCCACCTCTCGCATTATGAGTTGATTTTGAAAAGCTGAAATTGAAAATACCTCGGCGTGTGACACGAGGCTCAACTCACCTCTCATAATATGAGTTGATTTTTTTGAAAAACAGAAATTGAAAAATACCTCGGCGTGTGACCCGAGGCTCAACTCACCTCTCGCAATATGAGTTGATTTTGAAAAATAGAAATTGAAATAATTTTTTTAAAAAGTATCAAAATTTCAAAACATATCATCTGGTGGAACTCGAATGTCTTCCTTGTCCTTGGTTCGGTACAGCTATCATCAAAACCTTTTGCTTTATTGGAATACCTGTATATGTCATGCATGATGTTATCATGATATGCACATGTTTGGTCTTAAATGCTTTTATGCCTACATGATTATGCCATACGCCTTGGGCTTGTTTGCCATATATCTCTTTTCGTTCGACTCTCATGATGATTTGCATTCATTGCTTGATTCTTGATTTCCCTTTCAGGTTTCGTATCCATCCTCGAGTAATCTGCGTTTCTCGTGTATCACCCTTTTACCCCTTGTTAAACTTTCTCCTTGCTTTGAGGCTCTTGTACTTACCAAATTCTCATCCAGGTAATACTCAACATTCCTTTTGTTTAGAGTATGTCATTTCACTATTTATCATTTAGACAAACCACACATGAGATGCATGAAAATAGCAAAGTAGGTACGAAAGAAATACCTCACATTCATATTTATTTCAAAAGCAATAAACAAAGAGAATTAACAAGGAAAGCTCAAAAGAAGACATTATAAAGAAAGGAAAGCAGATTCAATTGTCACAAATGCTCAGATATTCAACGCATGAACTTCTCCACATTTCTTCATCCTGGATCTCTTCGAGCACGGCTTCTTGTGTAGAAGATTTCGAGCTTCCGGAACTGCTTCAAATATTGTAATCTCGCCACATGACTCTCCGTTCAAATCGTCTTGCTCATTTTGTCTGAACCTCCTTCATTAGGACGCCCTTTCAGGTTTTCATCCTAATCTTTTTTGTTTATCAAGACGCCCTTTCGAGTTTTCATCTTGATTTGATTTTTTTTTTATCAAGACGCCCTTTTCGGGTTTTCATCTTGATTTGATTTTTTTTTTTTATCAAGACGCCCTTTTCGGGTTTTCATCTTGATCTTTTTCTTCTTTTTTTTTTATCTTTTTTTATTATTATCAAGGCCTTTTCGGTTTTCATCTTGATCTTTTTCTTTTTTTTTCCTTTGGCTAGCTCTTTCTCCATCCCCAATAATCCTCTTAATGTTTTTGTTAGCCGCTTCTCTTGCTCCGTTCATCTTTGGGCGATAGGGTGAGGAATTATGATGCTTTATTTGAAGCTGCTGCTTTACTTCTTTCATCATCTTGTTGTTCGATTTAAAGCGTTATCTCAAATAATTTTCTCGAACAAACCGTATCGACATATGATTTCCTTTTAAGAACACATAACTGCAGTCTTCGTCACATTAGCAAATGAAGTGGCTTCTACCCATTTTGTGAAGTAATCTATAACCACAAAAATGAACCGGTGGCCATTAGAAGCTTTTGGAGAAATTGGCCCTATAACATCCATGCCCCACATAGAAAAAGGCCACGGAGAAGTCATGACATGAAGGGGCGAAGGGGCTGCATGAATTTTATCGCCGTAAATTTGACATTTGTGACACCTTCGTGCGTAACTAATGCAGTCGCTTTCCATCGTCAGCCAGTAATAACCGAGTCTCATAATCACATCGCCATAGTGAAACCATTGGCATGTGTCCCTAAATTCCTTCATGGACATCTTCAAGTATTTTAAAGCTAGCAGAATCCACGCATCTTAGGAGCACTTGATCTTTTCCTCTTTTTACAGGATATCCCCATCAAGGACAAATCCCACCGCCATTCTTGATTATTCTTTTGTCGTTCTCATTTGCTTGCTGGATACCTTTGATTCTTGACATATTCTAAGATATCATGGAACCACACCGCCATCCCATCTCTTTTCAATGCTAAAACAATGTGCGGGGACCTCATATATACTCATTTGGAGAGGCATTATTTACATTTCTCTGTTTGCTTTAAACATTGAAGCGGGGTGGCCAAGGCATCAACCAATTGGTTTTTCTCGTGGGAAGTAGTTAAAGTCACTTCTTTAAATTCTTTGACCAGCTCATACGAGATCGCGATATTTGACCAATTTGAATCTCTCACTTCCCAATCTCCACGGTTTGGTAAATCACTGTATTGAGTCCCGTACACATCTAAGATTTCGATGTTTCGTTCAATAGGCTGCGAAGTCCCATGATGCAAGCCTCGTATTACATTACGTTATTGATGCGAAGAAATTTAATCTGGCGATGAGTGGATAATGGTTCCTTCCGGTGACACTAAGATCGCTCCAATCCCATGCCCCAATGCATTCGATGCACCGTCAAAGCTCATCTTCCATGATTTCTCTTTGACGACTCACACTCTTTTCGCAATGCATATCAAATCCTCGTCTGGAAATTAAATCTCAAAGGCTCATATTCCTCCGTGGCTCGAGTTGCTAAAAAGTCATTATTAAGCTTCCCTTTATCGACTTTTAACTCACATATACAATGTCATACTCGATAGTAGGATCGCCATCGTGCCATTCTTCACGAAAGTGCGGTGATTCCATCATGTATTTTATTGGGTCCACTTTGAAATTAACCACGTCGTATGATACAACATATATTATGCGAGCCTTGAACTACCTGACCAAAGCACAATGAAATTTTTCAATTGGCGGTACTTTGCTTCATATTCGTAAATTTCTTCTTTGAGGTAGTAGATCGCCTTTCTCTTTTCCCCGACTCATCATGTTGCCCGATCGCAACCCATTGAATTTTCGAACACGATTAGATACAATATTAACGGTCTTAGGAGTTGACGGTACTAACCTTGGAGGTTAGACAAATCTTGTTTTATCTTTTCAAAAGCCACTTGGCATTCATCGTTCCACTCTCCGGATTATGTTTTCGAAGGAGTCGAAAAATTGGGTCCTGCTTGGTTGGTAAGTTGAGCAATGAATCGGCGATGTAGTTCAACCTCCCTAAAATCCTCGACTTCTTTTTGGAGTGCGGAGGTGGTAATTCTTGTATGGCTTTTATCTTATCCGGATCAACCTCAATACCTCTCTCACTAACAATGAAGCCGAGTAATTTTCTGAGGTAGCTCAGAAAGTACACTTGGTGGATTAAGCTTCATGGAATTTCCTTAGTCTTTCGAACAATTTCTTGAGGTTCCTAATATGCTCTCTTTCCCAGATTTGGCAATCATATCATCAACGTACACTTTGGCTAGCTCTTTCTCCATCATGTCATGGAATAGCATCACCATTGCCCTCGATATGTTGCCCAAATTCTTTAATCCGAACGGCATCACCTTGTAGCAAAATGTTCCCCACATTATTACGAGGTAGTTTTTCCATATCCTCGGGAGCCATCTTTATCCGATTATAACGAAAATCCATCCATAAAAGAAAACAATGAATGTTTTTTATTTATCCACCGTATCGATGTGTGGCAAGAAAATTATCTTTAGGACTTGCTCGATTCGGATCGCGATAATCTCATTATTCATTACCTTGCCGTCTTTCTTGATCTGGGACTATGTTAGCTACCCATTCAGGTATTTGGAGACTTGTAAAACCGACATCAAATTGTTTCTTGACTTCTTCTTTATCTTTATGACATTTCGGTCTCATTCGTCTTAGCTCATTGAACGGTTTGCATTCGGTTTGGTGGGAGTCTATGGACCACTACATCCTCGTTCAACCTGGCATGTCTTGATACGACCATGCAAATACATCTTTATACTCACAAAGCAAGGCGATCAAATCATGTTTAGTGTTATCTGAAATGGAGGTCCCAATCTTCACTTCTTGCCTCTTTCTTCATTTCCCAAGTTCACTTGTCTCAACAGATTCTTGATGGGGTAGGATCTGTTTATCTTCTCGTTCTATCATTCTTTGTAGGTCAGGAGACGAGACATAATCTTCAACATTTTCCTCAGCTTCGAATTCTCCTAAACAAATAGCTTTCTCAAAATCGATTTCAGGACTTGTAATGGGATTGTTCATGTCGTTGGTATCTAAGCACCTGAAAGGTGAATGGAAAAGAAAACTATAGAGGAGTATCAAAGAATTGGAACCAACAAGTATATGTTATGGCATGATATGAGATACATGTAAGGGCAGTTTGTGAGAAGGAATAATTATGAAGTTAACAAGAATGAAAAGACTATGACAAAATGCATCTCCATTAATGTTCATTTAAATGATAAAGAGTAAACATAAGCTCTTACAAAAGAATCCCACTATTACTTAGGGGCACACAAAAAATGAGTTAACATTGAGCATTACTCGGAGAGGACTTAGAAACTACAAGAAGATCCACACAGATCAATTGTTCAAAAGCGAATCCGGAGGACAAGGCGTATCATTGAAACATCTTTAATTGCATCATCCCTTTGTCAACAACATTTATCTTGGCGTTACGAAGACCCATTTCAATCCATAACATCGTGCTTTGTGGATTATCTGCGCCTGGTACATCATTCCGAGATGTAAATGTTTTTGACAAAGGAGGATACGTATGGGCTCTCATTCCAACTCCGACACGAGGCTCCTGCAAACCTCATTTCTTGATCTTTCGCAACTCTGGATTGTATGGTTTTAGCCTCGATGAATGATTAGAGTGATATGCACATGCAATGAATGGATGAATGAATAAATGAAAAATGTATGTTAGTCATGAATAAATATGCAAAATTTGGTGTTGATTTCAAGATAGCCCCATACTAAGCATTTCATTAATCAAAGAGTCCATTACAAAACGTTTTGCCATCTCGATTTATGATTACACAAATTTCCTACATCGCCTTGTTTCTTTACTCGTTCTAGAAATTACGACATGCTTGATCCTTGTCTCGGAGGAATTGGTAGGCGAGATCTTCGCTTCATCGATAATTGGACAATTTGCATAGCACCTTGCAATTTCATTAATCAAACCACCAAGATACATATCTTTTTCCTGGCTAGCTCTTTCGTAGACACGAATGTCTCTGTCATCTGGCCATTCTTTTCTTCTAGGGCTTTTGAGAGTGTCCAAGTGTTCTTGATGAGCTTGCGATGTATTTTCTAGATCTTGTATTTTCCTTCTTAGCTCTTGGCCTTTCGGTGACTAGTCATTAATTCTGAGGCAGCTTTCATATTCAACCTTACAAAATATATAACCACATACAAGTATTTAATCAAATTATGAACCCATCGCCAATTAGCCATTTAATGACTAATCAATTCAATAGCAACTCATGTATGTGCTAAAAGTTCAAGTATGCTTCCTAAACAATCTAACTTTATTTCAATTTCTTCAAACCCTCACAAAAGCATAACCATGGCCTAGCTAATTTAACAATTAAAAGGATGGACTAACACCATTAATTTAACAAAAAATTAGATACAAGGTTCCTTACCCTTGGAGAATAACCCATGGAAATAGAGGAAACTTTGAAAGATTTTTCCCCTTCCTTTCTTTCTATGTGAGCCGAATGGATGATTTCTCTCTCCCACTAAGTTGCATTTTATTTATTTGTCAAATTGTTCATTTATTATTTATTATAGCATCCATTGGCCATGGTTTAACAAAATGACGGATAGTGGAAACGCATGGGCAAGGTTCATGTTTTCCACTTAAACATTAAGGTTATGGTATAATTATACTTAAGTCATTAAGGTCATGATAAATAGCTACTTAAGTCATTAAGGTCTAATACTCTCAATTGGGCACGCTACTTTACCTTGATCTACAATTTAATCCTTAAACCCTTCTGTCGAAACCATTTTTTGAAATTGACTTTTATTTTAAAACGAAAATTGGAAATCACCGCCAATCTCTTTTTTTTATGAAGTGTGATCAGGTCACCTCGTAGTTTGATTGTTTTAACAAAATGTTTAATTTATCAAAGCAATGTTTTTTGGTCTACAAAAATCCAGAAAACGGGTTCGAGAGTCGATTACGCGCGAGGAAAGATTAGCACCCTTGTGACGCCCAAAATTGGTACCTAATTAATTACTTCGTGTCTTAGTATCGAAAATTGAAAACTAAAAAAAATACGATCCCTCTTTGCTTGAATCAATCGAAATATGCTAAAGACCTTTTCATCTCGTGGCAACAAAATGTCATGTCCTGTAAGTTAGGACACGACACTTCGAATCCTTGAGAATAAGCTTGCCTTTTTTTTTTTTTTTATTTGAAATCTTATGTATTTTAATTTTTGAAAGGATATTCGATTATTTGAGTTCAACGAGAAAAATTGAAACCCCGTAAGTTAAGACACGATTTTATCGAATCTTTTAAATACGAGACATTGCCTATTTGAAAATTTTGTGGGCATATTTGGGTAAGAATTAATGATATACGAATAAAATATTATGTTAATGAATGACAACATAAATATATTAATAAGCAATTCCTAGTACATATGATGACAATGATCATATAACGCATATCAATTTAATAGCAATATTAACAGTCAAAAAAATAAAATGAATGATAAAATAAATAATAACAATGATAACAATAATAATAATGACAAAACAAATACAAAAATAAATATCAATTTTAAATATAATAAGAACAAGGAATAAATAAATAGATACATAAATAAATATTGAAGAAAATAATTAAGAAATATAAAAAATAAAAGGACCAAGTTAAAATATAAATGAAATTAGAAGTACAATTTTGTAATAAAGTACATAAATAATGATAACAATGAATAATAATAATAACAACAACAACAACAACAACAACAACAACAACAACAACAACAACAACAACAACAATAATAATAATAATAATAATAATAATAATAATAATAATAATAATAATAATAATAATAAGAACAATATATGTAGTAAAAACATAAATAATCAAATTTTTTAATATATATATATATATATAGGTTAAAAATACATAGATGAATAAAATAATAATAATAATAATAATAATAATAATAATAATAATAATAATAATAATAATAATAATAATAAAGGCACAAATAAAATAAATAATTAATGAAAGAAAAATAAAGATTACAAGAAATGAAAGAACAATAAATAAATGAATACAAAATTAAAAATAAAAATGCAAATGAATAATATATACATAAAATAAGTAAACGAACAAGCAAATGAGTAAAATAAAGGAATAATGAATGTATAAACAAATAAATAAATGAATGAATAAATGAATTAAAATAAAAAAGGGTTTAATTGAAACTTAAACAAAATAAATAATAAAAGGGCGACGCGCGCGAAATAGGGGGTCCAATTGGGAAATTATTCCCTGTGCCCAAAACGACGTGGTTCTCTAAGGGACTAATATGAAATAAAAATAAAATTATAGGTTGAAATTTAAAAAATGAAACAAACTGGATTGCAAATTAATAAAAAGCGAAAGGGCTAAAAGTGCAATTAGATCATTCTACAAAAAAGCGGATCCTAGTGGTGGGTCGGGTCGGTGCACGGGTCGTGTCCAAAACGGAGCCGTTTTGGCTCTACTAGACCCTATGTGAAACGATGTCGTTTACATACCTTATATAAACCAAATTTTTGTTAAAAAATTCATTTTACTTCTCTTTTCCAAAAAACAAAACAAAAATTCTCTCAACTCTCTCTTTCTCTCCCCTGGTCCGGTAAGGGTCCGGCCATTGGCCGTCGCGCCAACCGCGGTTCGCCGGAGTCAGTGCCAACTTATACGGCTGTGGAGCTCCAAAAAAAAAGGATTTTTTCATCCTTTCGACTCCCCGAACTCCGATCTGGGGTCGGTTTCTTCAGAGGATGGCCGAAAGTCGCCAAAAGAAAAAAAACTTTTCGATTTTTAGGGTTTTTTTTTTTAAAAAAGAAAACTTTTTGATATAAAAAGGAGTCACCTTTCATCGGCGGTGACGACCTCAGTTGCTTGCGGAGTCAGAAGATCGACCGCCAGGTAAGTCTCCTCCGTTCTCCTCCCTTTTTTTTTAAAAAAAAAATGTCTAAATGATTGTTTCGAAGAAAGAAAAAAATAGTAATAAATAAATGGACCACCTTTGAAATTTGGATTCTATGTTTCCAAGCTTTTTGTGTTTCGATTCCTCTCTTTCATATTACATTCCAATCTGGCTTTTATAGCCTATTTACAAAACTGTATATTTTTTATTGTTTCTGCTTTCGTTTCTGCTTTTTTTTGCTCTGTCTTCTTTCCTCGTTTTCTTTGCAGGTCTTGGCGAGGTCAACCGGGTAGGTTTTTTGCCATTTTGGTGCAAAACAACCAAGAGTGCCAGGCTGAGCCGAGGGGTCAGGCCTCGGGACGAGGCGCGAGCGGCACGCCCGAGGAGAACGGCGCCAGAGACGCTAGGGTTTCTGGTTTTCTGAAAATTTTTAAAGTTTTGGGCCTGTTTAGGTTGGGCTTAGGGTTTTTAATATTTGGGCTGTAATTTGGACTTTTTATTTTGGACATTATTTTTTATTTGGTTTTATTTGTTTTGGGCCCGGGCTAATTGGGCCTATTACACCTTCTACCAATTCTAATATCATTCCAATACTATACATCTTTTCGATATTACTTCTCTCTCTCTTTTTTTTATTTTATTTTTTTATAAATCGTCAAAATTAACTTTCGTATTTCGAAATTTAATTCACTCGATTATTGAGACAATACAAATTTTGACAAAAATATATTTGGAATTTTACACTTTCTGACAGTAATAATGAACACTATAAATTTTTTTAGTACTTCAGAAAAATTTTCAATTTTAATGATAAATTGGCTTTGAACTAAACTTGGTTAGGGTCCGAAAACTAAAGTAAAATAATGATGAGGCACTTTTTAAGTAAAATAATTTTTCATTTAGGCTCTGTTTTTTGTCAGTAAAATATTTTCCGGAAAATGATTTCGGAAAATGATTTACTTTTCTGAAAAATGATTTATAGAAAATATTTTTTGGTGTTTGGATGAATCTGTGTAAAATATTTTTTGTTGTTTGGTAGATTTCCTGAAAATATTTTCTGAAAAAGCTGTTTTTTTACATATATTAATAAATTTTATATACATATTAATAAATTTTTATATTTTAAATTATTTTTACATATATTTGCTTTCTGATAAATGATGTGACAATTTTATGCTTACCAAATTTCATTATTTGCCAATTGCAGTCACTATTGCCGGAAATATATTATCCAGAGGTGTCCAGTAGAAGTTTAATGGTTAATACAAATGTGAGGTTACTGGATTCCTATGAAGAATGTGAAATCTTGAAAGTGCTTTAATATTTTTCTTTCATATGTATTTGCATTTGGTAGTAGTAGATGGTAGATGGTAGATGGTAACAATGAGAAATAAACTCAATTTAGTTGTCAAAAAGGGCTACTGTGTTTCATGAAGTTAGCATTTTACAACGAACCCTTTTTGGGGCATATAATACAGATGTTTAATAATCATTTACAAATTTCTTTTCTTTTCTTTTGGGGTTGTGGATTGCATATTTTTTCCATGGCAAAATGCTCATAACCCGCAAACAAGCGATTCTTTTTCAGCATGTCCTTCATGGAAGTGTCACGAACTCTGATTCGTTCTAGCCCCATGACAGTAGTATGTATCGCACGATCAGCAGCTATTGCTAGTAATAGAATTGACCACTGCTTTCTCCAAATCTTTAGCTAATCCTCGTCGTACCAACAACACTATGTAACTCATTATGACAAAATCACACAGAATGTTAAAGGTCGATTGCTCGACGTACCTGAACTCCTCTTGACATTTCTAGTAGGCCTTGTTGAAGTAATTCTTTTCCTTCCAATGGATGCCATCTTCGCCACTTTCTTGTCATTCTTATAAGCTTCTTTGAGGTAATCATGCTTGCTTCCATTTGTGTTGCGATGAAAATCTAGGAAAAAAGAACAAAAAGGAGGTTGATTTGTGTGTAATTGCTAGTACTAATCGGGGAAGGTAGTAAGTCGCTATTTATACAAGAGGAGCAAAACTCCTTGACTACTTTTGTTGGTAATTCCAAAGTCAAGCATGTAATTGCTAGTATCAAAATCTATGTTTACAACTTTGGTGCGATTCTTTCAATGTTAGTTAACACCAATTAGGTAATTCCAAGAAAGAAATTTGGAAGATAATGAAATGTCTCATGTGCTATAGAATCTCGCATTAGTACTGAATTCATGCTTTGATCTTTGTGAATTGGCGAGGAAAAATTGAATCATATGGTTAACAAACTTAAGCGAATCAAAAGTCGAATAAAGTTGCGTAAATACCTTGTGACTACCTTCTAAATAATCATGAAATAAATCAACGAAAATAAACCATCAAAAAGTTGCGAACATTGTAGCAACTCATCCATTACCAAAGAGTCTTTAAGAGGAAGCACCAACATCTAAAGACCCTACTTGTCGATATCTGAATCTACCTAATGTCCAAATTTCAACATTTCTTTAATCGAGCATATTCAATTTTAACACTAATTAGTGTGAACAAAACCCAAAATGATTACGTAAATGAGAAAAATAGATCTGAAAAATAAATAATATGAAATTGATGATCCAAAATGATTCGAAATATGAAAATTGAAAACCAAAGCCCAAAGAGTTGGAAAACTCAACAAGTTGAACAAGAGATTTTGCATGAACAAGAAAGAAGAAAGATAGATGCATGTAAAAACCAAGAAAGCGGTGGCATCTCATTTAAACTCTAAGAAAGAAATCAAGATGTAATTTCCTAGATTCAAAGAACCACAAACTATAACTTCTAAAAGGCAATAAAGACGAATGTACCTCTTTCCCTATTCACTAACTCAATAAGGGCCTCTGCGGTCGAGGTCCTTCATACATAGAGAAAAATTTCGATGTACTAAGCAATGTTTTGAATAAAATGTTGTCACCAATTACAAAATACAAAACATGATTCAACTTCCAATTTTAGTTTCTATGAGTTAAATTAGACTCACTTTTAGGTTCTAAAGAGCCTTTAGGAAACCATTGAATTGTTGGGTAGCCTTGAACACCATACTTGTGCAAACACTCTTATGCTCATCACACCACCTATACACCACATCAACAAAAAGGAAAAATGGAAAAAGAATCCAATAAAAATACCAAGAAAATATTTCAATTTAGTATATTTTCACAATCAATATTTGAAACAAAATACCTGATCAATAATAATCCTTATGCTAATCTTTCCAATCAATAGAAATTGCAAGAAATACTTCATCATGGTAAAATTTTCATTATTATAAATCATTAACCTTTCCAATCAAGACGGATTTAGCCTTCTTAAGACTCTCTCCAAGCTTCTCATACTTGGGAGCTAGCTTCTTACAGTGTCCACACCTGTGGTTTGAGAAAACGATTACATTGAGAATATAACTAGCAGGAACTTAGTTCTTCTTCTTCCATAGAAGAACTGATTATTCTAAATCCAAAACCGATCACATAAATTTAATGTCTGTCTAAAATGACTTATAGAAGATTCAAATTCTAGAGAAAATCAAACATTTTTTCATTTCAATTTCTGAAGGTAAGATCTAAAGATCGAACAACGAGGATCTAACGAAAAACGAGAGGGAGAGAGGCGATGGAGAAATCATTACCAAGGAGCATAGAACTCGACGAGAGTGCCTTTGTCTTGACCAGCTTCCTTGTGGAAGTTTTCTTCAGTTAATACGATAACATCGACCGCCATTGCTGATGCCGCTAACAAGGACAAGGTTCCAAAGGTCAACCATATCTGAGATTTCTCCATATTCGTTCTTTTGTTTTCCCTCTTTTTATAACTGAGCTTCCTCATTTTTTAAAATCAACAGAAAGGAAGATTACCAGTCTTGCGATAGAATCTCAGAGAGAAAGACGATGAATGGAAGAAGGAAAAGGAATGAAGAACAGAAGAAAGAGAAGGAGCCTTACCTGGATGAAGGAGGAACCTAAAAGGTCCTTGACCAAACCGATTTGCAACCCAAGGGAAGGGGAAGGGAAAGGGGAGGCGAAAATCATTTTGGAAAATGTCTTACCAAATTCAAAAGGGTAAGACATTTTCCAAAATTAGGAACTCATTTTTCCGTGTTTTGTAATTGGTTTTACTTCAAGAAAATATTTTCAGCCAAACAAACATTGGAAAAGGCTGAAAATATTTTCCGGAAAATGTTTTACCCCAAACAAACACACCCTTATTTAGAAAAAATGAAAAAGAAAATTGTGTTGCAATTGAAAATTCGAGAAGCAAAAGGCAGTCAAAAAAGTCAATCACATATTAATGAATTCTACGCCTCGGGCACGTCATCGCCAACGTAAACATTTATTCCCCCTGCTGGAACTTGGAAGTATACCGTTGAATATGATTTTAGGATTAATTTAAAAATATTATTTTTAATTTTAACTCAAAGTAATTCTAATCTATCTATATTTAGATTTATACTGATTGATTGAGTTTTAGTGTTACTTAATTTATGCGACACCAATTTAATTATAAAATTACTAAAACATCTTTACATTAAAAGGTAATTAATATTATCACAATAGTATTTTCATCTTTTCATACGATCAAACAACTGGAAAAAATATTATTTAAGAATTAAACACAAAACTAATAAACTCATATAAAATGCCTTTGCAACTTCACTAATAATAATCTATTAATTTATTTTATTAGATGTATTTTAATATAAAATACTTTCGCTCACTCACATTGTGGGTGTGATAAAATCTAGTTTATTATTAAACTTTTGACTTAGTGTCAATGGAGTACCAACTCGTTAGAAAAAGACTAATATACTTTCTATCAAATGCTAATATTATTGTGATGATATTTTTGTCTTTTCACACAATTATATATTCTTTAAATAAAAGAACTAATATTAATATATCCAAAGGTTGCACACGTGTTTAATGAATTTATAAACAAGTTCTTTATCACTACACTAATAATCTTTATTTAGTAAATTTAAAAAATGCATATTTATTTACCTAATATATTTTTCTTCCACATCGTGGATGTGAAATAATCTAGTATACATTAAACCTTTAATTTCTATTTAGTTTTATTTATTATTTTAATTTTAATTTAGTTATGCATACTTAAAAATAAATTTAATTATTTATATATGACCTAAACATCTATAAATATTAATCTCTTGATTAAGTTGATGTAACAAGTCAACTGAATATCAATTCAATTGAGAAATTAAAAAAATACCTTTACATTTTACATTGCAACTCTTAATACGATGGTATTTTTATCCTTTTATTTTAAAATAAAATAAAACTATGAAGAACTTGAACTTACGATACATGAATTTTAAAATTTTAACTTAATTATTTTAAACAATATCTCATTTGGTTTTGATGTGAAACTTTTATAAATATATTATTTACATATTTTTTCACCCATAAGATGTGTGCCATAGAACTAGTAATTATTTGTTAAAGTAATTTTTTAAAAAAAATTGTATGTAATAAATAAATGTAAAAGAACGTGATGGTGCCAAACCCAAATTAGTCAAAACTTCTAAACTGTAAGCAGATGGCAACACCCACCTTACCATTGTGAAAATTAATTTCGACGGAGCTTTTGACATAAATGAGCATCTTTCAGCATCGGGAGTTGTGGTTAGAGACAATGAAGGGTCAGTTATCGTTTCGAACTCCAGATTACATGAGAAGGTGGCCTCCACCTTCGCGGCCGAAGCTTTGGCTTGCCGAGATGCAGTCCAATTAGGGATTGACATGCAAAAGGACAACATCATTATTGAGGGCGATTCACTTACAGTTATCAAGAAATGTAGAAATGGTTTGCCAGATAGACCTCAGATCGGTTCATACATTTTTGATATTCGTCAAAAGAAGTTAGATTTTAAATGATAAGTTTCGATTTCATTTCTAGATCTGTTAATACCCTAGCACATATGATAGCAAAAAATCTTTGAAGAATAAAGATGAAATTTACTGGTTGGGGAGTGCCTTTCTACGTTGAGACACAGGCGAGGAATGACAGTTTAAGGAAGCTAGACTGATCGTCAGAGAGAAAGGAAGGGGAAGAGGGAGCGGAGGGATACAAACGATTCTATTCTGTCCGTTCAGCGCATTGAGTTTTTCTCGTCAGAGTCTCTGGGTTACAGCAAGTTGGAATTGAAAAGGCGGGGGAAGAAGGGAAGGCTAAAGGAAAGGTAGCAGAAAGCAAATATCATGCCTTGGAAATCTGCTACCATTAATGGCTGGGTCGGTGGGAGTTGACAGTGTGCAGAGTTAATGGCACCCAGCTGTCGATTGATTTGACTGGATAAGATTTTTGAATTAGGCACTGTTAGTATTTCTGTTAGACGTTTTTGGGCTTGTTTTGTTGATAATAGGCCTGTTTATTTCTTTTTTATTCTTTTCTTGTTTCCTTCTGTTTGTTTTTGGACTAAAGCCCAAAATCTTTTGTTACTTTTATCGTATTATATGAATCCAAATCATGTTATTTCAAAATAAAAAGTATAATGGATATGTTAATGTTTTTTTTTAAGTAGATACGTTAATGTTAGAATAATCAAAATTTGTATATAATGATAAAAGTTTATATATAATTTTAATATTTTTCCTTAAATTTATATTTATATGGATAAAATCAATATTAAATGTAATCATATTGTTTGATATTATAAGTTGAGTAAATTGCATCAAACATCTTCATATTGTGACTCAATTTTAAATTGGTTCAAAACTTCAAAACATTTTAATTACATCCCCAAACGATTGGTGTTATATATCAATCAGTCTTTCCATTATTAAAATTATTAATCTAATCATTAAATGACGCATCAAATTTTATGTGACTAAATATAAAATGAAAATTTAAAGAAAAATACAATATTTTCACATAACTTTTAGAAGTAAAAACTAAAAATAAAGTAAAACCGAAAAAAATAGTGTATGATAAAGCTTTTATTAAAGTTTTGAAAATGTAAAACTCCTTACATGAGTTCGTATGATAACTCGAGCAAATGATGCTATATATATATATATATATATATATATGAACTTAGAGCACTAAACTTGAACATCATCTAGTTCACTTCATTTTAACCAAATTAAGCTCATTTTGGAGTGGCTCGGGTCATTTCCAAACTATCATCAAAGTTTGGTTGCAATCGGGGCACATTCGGGACCCTTTCGAACAAAATAGACCAAATTAGGTGGTTTGAAGCAATTGTTTCGACAAACCACCTAATCTGGTCTAGTTTGCTCCAAAAGGATCCTGGATGTACCCTGATTGCAACCAAAATTTGACCATAGCTTTGAAATGATCCGAATCACTTTAAAATGAGCTTAATTTGGTTAAAATGAAGTGAATTAGATGATGTTCAAGTTCAGTGCTCTTAGTTCATAAATATAACATCCTTTGCTCGATTTATCATATGAACTCGGGTAAGGAGGTGTTATAGAAAACCTCAAAACTAATATTTTTAAAACATCCATTTTTACAATATTCAGTTTTTCTTAAAAATTTTCATCTTAATTATTAAATTAGTGATTTTAGTAATGGAAGGACCTAATTGATATAACATCAATAGTTTGGGGTGTAATTAGAATAATTTAAAGTTTAAAGACCAATTTAAAATGATGGTATCAGTTTAGGGATGTTTGGTGCAGTTAACTCTTATAAGTTTAAAATTTTTTAGGGTAAACTATGCCCAAGGTCACTAAACTAGTAGTAAGTTTATGTTTTGGCCTCTCAATTTCAAAAAGTTATAAAATGCTCATTAAACTATTCGAAAGTTTTCATCGAAGTCATTAGGCTGTTAAAATCATTGTTGTACGATCTTCTCTGCTCACGTCACCTGCACTAATCGGAAGCTCTCATTCCCCTTCTCTTCTACAATTCATTTATTTATGAAACATTTGTTATCGTCACAAATCTATGAACTAAAATTCAAATAGCTTTTTTATTCAATCTTCGATACTGGCCATTAGATCGACTTGGATCTAAGGTATCTTTTCTACTTGTTGATGGGTGCTAATCTAATGTATAGATCGTCGAATCACTATTTAAAGCTCACTAGTCAGACTTAAAGGAAAAAAACTGTCTTGTGACTTAAATAAAAACTTTTGAATAGTTTAATGACCATTTTGTAATTTTTTTAAGTTGAGTGACCAAAACGTAAAGCTACTAATAGTTTAATGACCTTGGCTGTAATTTATCCAATTATTTATATAGTAAAACACGATCCTTTTATATATATAGTAGTTTCCATTTCATTTCAAATTGACTAAAAATAAAGATTCAGCGCCACTTCATTTTCGAGCAATTAATCCTATACGAAATAAAAAAGCCCTCGAATTTAAAGTTGAAAAATAATGCAAGAGTTTTTTCATCTCTAAACCAAGAAAAAACCATACATCGCTTTATTTTTCGTTGATCTGATCCACCTTTATTTCAATAAAAATGGCCGAACAAATTAGCATTGTGAAATGCCTATCCTTAAAATCAACGATGAGTCAACGACTGTATCCAGACGTAAATCCTTATGGCCGTCCGTTCTCCGTTGGATTTCGACATCTACCGACCACATCCTCACCTCCGAGGAACGCCTTCTCTCTCTCGTCAAGTATGTAATTCTTCGATTTTGTTTGCTTATCATTTCATTTTGAATTCTACAAGTTTACCTTCAAAAAGCTGGAAACTTTGATTTCACGTTACCTCAATTATCATGTTTCAATCACCTTCTTTTTTTTTTTTTTTTGTTCGTTTTCATTTGGATTACAATTGGGTTTATGTAAGTGGATTCTATTTTATTAATTTTGGTGGGAAAAATGGATAGGAATTCAATCGAATGAGCTGTTGAAAATTTCAGGACTTCATACGTGCAAGAACATGTGAATATAGGTTCAGGTCCACCTGGTTTTAAAATTAGGTGGTTTCGTTCATCGAGCAATTCACCGAGTTTCATAAATACAATTACCTTTGATAGCAAAAAAGGCGCCCGAACACTTGTTTTGATACATGGATATGCTACTTCTCAGGGTTTCTTTTTTAAGAGCTTTGATTATCTCTCCTAACATTTCCGTGTCATTGCAATTGATTAGCTTGGGCAAGCGAAGCTCCTTTTGTCTTAAAGCTAAATCGCACTAGCGATAACTTCAATTCGATCGGTTCTCGTGTTCATTTATGGTTTACTAAACAAAATCCTTATGATGTGTTTGTTAAAAGCGCTAATGCCATGCACTACAAAGAAACGGACTTTTAGCGGTGTTTTTGGGCATTTAGCGCCGTTATAAGCATTAAAAAAAGTATTTAGGCGCTTTTCCAAGCGCCACAAAAACGCCGCTAATACTACCATCACGAAATTTTTGCCGCTTTATGCAAAAAAACGCCGCTAAAGATCTCGAACTTTAGCGGCGTTTGTAATAAAAGCGCCATAGAAGTTAGATTTTAGCGCTTTCCCAAAAAACGCTAAAAAGTCGGGGCTTTAGCGCTTTCAAAACGCCGCTAAAAGTCGGGGCCTTTTAGCGAGCTACTAAAAAATGCCACTAAAGTCAAGGCCTTTAATGCGTTTTGCCAAAAACGCCGCTAAAGTCGGAGCCTTTTAGCGGCGCTTTCCCAAAACGCTTAAAAGTCGAGGCCTTTAGCTGCGCTTTCCCAAAACGCCGCTAAAGTCGATATTTTAGCGGCGCTTTACCATAAAAATGCCGCTAAAAGTCAGGGTCTTTAGCGGCTTTACCATAAAAAACGCTAAAAGTCATTTTTTAGCGGCGTTTTCAAAAATGCCAAAAAATTTCTTGAGATTTAGCTAGCTTTGTACAAACGCATTAATTTGTACTGATTTAAAAAATAAAATTTTTCAATATTATACCCTCCCGCACTAAAAACCAACCAATAACAATATATAATTTCAACGCAAAACAAAAATTTAGCATAAAAATCACACTAATTACATTAATTCTAAATGATACTTGAAATTTAATAAATTAAATGAATGATAATTAAAATATTGTAACAATAATGTTAAATGTAATAATGTCAAAACTTCTTACAACGAAAAACTAAATGTCTAAGATGGCGGTTTCGCATCACAAACATCGCATCATATGTCAAGTCGGTCTTGGAGCTCTTCAGATTTTCTGCTCGCTCGCTAGCATCGATGCTTGCCTCGCCTCCCTCACATGTGGATCGCCTCTCTCATTCTTCTTCTTTCCTCCCTTGCTTGTGCCGCTTCGATCCGCCTAAGTCGTTGCTAGAGTTCTTCATATTTTCTTTGAACATCGGCAATTTGTCGCCTCTGCTCAACCGTGTTCTCTTGCATCCGAGCTATCTGGTTTTGTAGCCTATGAACTTCAAAGACGAGATTGACCCGGAAGGCATGTATCTGGGAGACGGATCCAAAATATTGGTCTGGGTAACTCCGCATCCTTTAAATCGAACCCACCATACCTTTCAAGACCAAAAACATCGGTGATAATTCTATTAATAATATACTAAAGATTAGCGTAACTATCGATCAAGCAATCAGACCTTTCAGACCCAAAACATCTCAGAATAATTACATTATCAATCTCCTCAAGATTAACAGAACTATCAATCGGCAAATTGCCTTCATACTCCGCCTTCTTCTCCTTTAGTTTATCCTAATAAATCAATGAAAGAGTTAGAAACGAAATATATAAATAAGAAAGAATGCAACATAATTTAACATTATAAATTTAAAACTATAAACGATGAATTAAACTATTATAATTAAACGGTAGAAATATTTATAAAAATAAAATTTTATTAAGTAAATATACCAAAATTTACGCAGCTTTTGGATGTCATCGGAGATCCATCCTTCTTTCTATAAGAATGTCAAAAAGTCAACGCGTCCAACTTTTTGACCAATCAAGTTTCCTACATTTTAGCGTAAAATATAATTTAATAGTATAAAGTAATTAATATTTGATGTAATTAATAAATTATATTACCTCTGCCGTCACTACACAAGCAAAACTTCTAGAACCCGCTGTAATGCGTGAATTTCATTTCATCGTCACGCTTATTCCAACTCGCCACGGTCCTACATAATGCAATTTGAATTATATATATAGTAAATACTATAAAACAAATAATTTATACGATTTTAGATGTAATGTAATACCTCTCCTTTTTTGAATTCCAAAATCTAACTTGATCTTCCCATTGGTACCTCAACATTCTTGGAACATTTCTTAATTTTTCGTCGAGGCTTATGTCTTTCTTGAAATATTATTTTTGAGCGTGCTTTTATTGTCTCTCCATTTTTACCCAATGTCTTCTTAACATAGTCATCGAGACCTCAAAATTAAATCTACCTCAAGAAAAAAAGTATAAAAAGTTAATATAAATGAAAATTAAATTAAAGTATTATAAATTACATTCACGCTTTATTACCTTAATATTTTGAGGGCTCGATTTTTGTTGGCATCGTGCATGTGATCCCATGATTCAGTAGTTAATGGGCAACATATTGGAATTTCGTGCTAAAATGCCCAAATAGCCTCCTAACAATGAGCTTGAGATCCAACAGTCGGCCATCATTGTTTCTCCTTACTTTAACACGATCGTTAGGCTCTAAGTCGATAAATCTTGAAGTAATGTACGCCACCGACCTCTGCGCGTCCACCACCTTCAAATTGAAAAATAATATATTATTATATTAAAATTAAAAATGAATCAATAATAAAATTCAACATGCATGTAAAATAAACTTAACATTACTTTGAAATTCTCCTGTGCTCGTCATCTATGTCCTGCGAGTAGAAGATCCAACAAGCTTGTTGCTCACTACTATTAGCTTCTTCGGATTTGGAGTTTCATGGACAATATTTAAATCTCGTAATCGTCTTCTAGGCATTTTTCCCGCAGACACATGAAAATTATATAACATGACCAACATAAAATTATATTATTACATATAAATAATAAATCGTTAAATCTTACTACATCATATTTCAGAAATATCTTCGCCCACATCCCGATTTAACCCATTGAAATTGTTGACTAGTACTAGGATAGGCAAAGTTTCGATCTTTCGACTATGTCATCTCTACTTCCACCGCCAACGTCAAGAAGTCTCTAGGGGTGTTTCAAGTACAACGTATCAACCCTCATCGCTTGGATCTTTCGAGTAAAAACTTGTTTAACTTGAGAAGAAAACACATACTGGCTCGTCCATCGCTTGTTCTCCTGTGAATTAATCGAGAGAAATTCACCATTGTAAAGCCATATTGATCGCTTTTAATTTCATGAGCCGTATTCACATCAGCCCAATCACCTCGAAATAGGACAACTTTGCATTTGCCGTAATAATCCAACTCAATGATGTCGATAATAAGTCCAAATATTCCAAATTCCCTCGACGGATTCATCGTCCCTAGCACTAGCATAACTTGTAATCAAGAATTAACAACAATTCCGCATTTTGAGTTCTCCTCAATCTCTTGCGATACCTTGTATGAAATCAGATCCATTGATGAGGAAGCCACTATATCTTTTAACTATTCTGTTTGGACCTTGTGAAAGCCATTTAACGTTGTCATTTACTTCATTCCGACTCCAAACCTATTGAGTCGAAAGTAAATCGAGTAATTATGAATATTATGAGAAAATATTATTACTTGTCAATGAAAATTTAAATTGCATACCATTTGGCTTAACCATTCATAGAATGATTCTGCGAACAACTTATTAATTTCTCGTCGATTTAATCTTCGAGATCGTGAACGAGCTCTCAATATTTGTTTGTACTAACTACGGTAAAAAAGGTTTTACTTTGTTAGAAGACAAACAAATCATAATTGATGAGTATTTATCAAATTGTAGAACGTACTTCCGAAATGATAAAAGAACGTATCGATGTGCTTGGACCCACGATCTATCGTCTAATTCTGTAATTTCGACTCTACCGATCGGTTCTCCGAAACTTTGAAATAAATAAGTTTCAGCCAAATTATGATCTGTGAGCCCAGCATTTCTACTTGGTCTGTTCATTCTTGTTTCAACATCTTCCAAATACCTCGAACAAAAAGTCATACATTCTTCTGCCAAGTATCCCTGCAATTAATCCTTCCGGATAACGCTTATTGCGGCGGTATGACTTCAATTTGGAAAGGAACCTAAACACGATATACAACATTATCAAAAGTTGGAAATAAAGGCATTTAGTGAATGAAGGAATATTTTGCAAATAAAGTAAGACCTTTCAATGGGATACATCCATCAATAGAAAACAGTCCACCAAGAATTGCTTCATGCGGAGATGAATTAACAAGTGCACCATGATAGTGAAGAAGGAAGGCGGAATATCTTCTAGATTGCATAAAGTTAATGCGGCTCAATCTTGCGCTCTCAAGTTCTTGAACATTCAAAACTTTACCACAAATGACTTTCATTATATTTGATAGTTCAATTACAGGAGTCAGCCACCTTTTTCGACATACAACACCGCATAGCAATTGGCAGTAAGTCTTGCATCAATATGTGATAGTCATGCGATTTTAAGCCATATAATCTTCGATCCTTAAGACTCACACATCGCGATATATTTGATGCATACGCATCCGGGACCTTTATATCCTTCAACACCGTACAGAACACTTCTTTCTCCGTCTTCGACATTGAAAAAATAGCAGGCGGCAATCGATATTTCATATTCGAAAGTGCTCGGGGATGAAGCTCACGCCGAATTCCCATGTGGACTAAATCAAGTCTACTCTGAAGATTATCTTTCGATTTTCCATCGACATTCAAAATAGTCCCAATGATGTTCTCGCAGACATTTTTCTCTATATGCATGACATCAAGGTTATGGCGTAAAATCTGATGCTCCCAATAAGGCAACTCGAAAAAAATACTTCTTTTTTTCCACAAGTCAGCCTCATTAGGATCATCCTCTTCATCAGATTCATCATCAGATTCATCCCTAGATCTTCTATTTCTATGCGGGTTTGCCGGTTGATTCATCTTCCCATAAATGAAATTCATATATTTCAACATTAACAATATTTCGGATCCACCGGTCTGCGAAGGAGCTGATCTAAACTCTTCAAGACCATCATATTGAGCACTCAAATCTAAATGTATGATTTTTCAGAACCACCGACGATGCCCCATGTAAGAAAACTTCTTCCCATTATATAACCATTATGAACATGTTCAAGAAGACAACACGGACAAGCATAACGCCCTTGGTACTCCAACCGGATAAATTAGCATAAGTTTGAAAGTCGTTAATAGTCTACATTAATGCCGCACGAAATTAAAGTTCTCTTTTCTCATTGCATCGAATGTCGAACACCAGCCCATAGTTGTTTTAACTCGTCAACAAGTGGTCGCAAATAGACGCCAATATCATTCCCTACCTTTTTCTCCGTGTATAATCATAGACAAGATAAAAGAAGATTGTTTCATGCAAACCCATGGAGGAAAATTGTAGGAACAAGCACCACAGCCCAAGGCATCAGTATGTTGTGCTCATAAGTTTGTAAGGTTAAATCCATCGGATGCTAGCCCAAGCCTCACACTCGAGGATCGCTTGCAAAGCTTAGAAATTTGAGTCAAAACATTTCCAAGCTAAAGAATCTGCAGGATGCCTTAACAACCCATCATCGGTTCGTCCATCACGGTGCCACGTCATTGATTCTACTGTCTTCGACGACATGAAAAGTCGTTGAAGCCTCAGATAGGGGAAAATATCGCAAAATCTTAATCGGCCGCTTTTTGATCGTGTACCATGTTCGTCCTCATTACCGTCCTCTGCTTTTCTATAAATCCAACGGATTGGCGCATACATGACAAAGACTGTTGGTTTATGCGGTCGCCTAATACAACATGCGATCATTTGGGCAAATGTGAATTTTATTGTATCCAAGGCCCAAATTCTTTATCAATTTCTTCATGTCTTTGAAAGATCGAGGATTTTTGCAAACGGAACATTTCTTGCAAAGAACTCTAACAAAGATTGTCAACGAGTTTTCGGTCCACCCCCAAACATTTCAAGTGAAAAAGACGAATACTGTAATGACAGTTTGAAAAATTTTGATCCTTCATACGCTTCTTCATTCATTTCACCAAGTAACGCGTAGAACCTCGCCGCTTCTTCATTTGGTCGTTCATCCGGTACACTTCTTTCCCTTCGGTGAAAGTATTTCCTCCAAAATTGTAATCACTCGCCACACCCAAGTCGTGGAAATGACCCGAAACCATCATCACAAGATATTAAAAGCATCCCGCAACATGTTTTCCATGTTATCGCTACTAACATTCGGTTGAAAGCGGATGAGAATACCCCAGATTCATCAATGAAAATGCTCCCTAGATGTAGACTCGCCATGAAAAACCATATTTTGTACCCTCGGACAAAACCATCAACAACTAGATGTTCGTGAGACCACTTCACGATAATGCCGCTTAATATTGCAACACTTCTTACACGGCAAAGAATCATATTCTCTTGGCTTGCATTTTGAAATACGAAATTCGAAAAGTTTCTACTCCATTTCGATAGCCATTGCTTACCCTTGACAATTTCATCCAACTCCTATCCATTTCATAGTTGTTGAAGTCTAAAGTTGACAATAAATTATACGACTAAATTTTTAATTAATAATTTATGTAAGTAATTTATGAAATTTGATATTAAAATTAGGTAAGTTATGTATTCTTTAAGATCCATCGACGTGGCATTGTTACACCTAGGAGGATCCGTTATATCGATAGTGAGATATAAGGCAACCCGTTAGGTTTCAAATTATATACTTTGAATCTTTTCTTAAATTTATACAAGTTTTATGTAAGTTATGAAGTTTGATATTAAGGAAAAATTATGTAAGTTATGAAATTTAATCACAACTTATGTATTTTATGAAATTTGATATTAAAATTAGGTAAGTTATGTATTCTTTAAGATCCATCGTCTGTGACATTGTTACACCTAGGGAGGATCCGTTATATCTGACAGTGAGATATAAGGTAACCCGTCAGGTTTCCAGCCTATATACTTTGAATCTTTTTCTTAAATTTATACAAGTTTTATGTAAGTTATGAAGTTTGATCTTAAGGAAAAATTATGTAAGTTATGAAATTTAATCGTCAACTTATGTATTTTATGAAATTTGATATTAAAATTAGGTAAGTTATGTATTCTTTAAGATCCATCGTGCGTGGCATTGTTTCACCTAGGAGGATCCGTTATATCCGACAAGGAGATATAAGGCAACCCGTCAAGTTTCCACCTATATACTTTGAATCTTTTCTTAAATTTATACAAGTTTTATGTAAGTTATGAAGTTTGATATTAAGGAAAAATTATGTAAGTTATGAAATTTAATCGTCAACTTATGTATTTTATGAAATTTGATATTAAATTTAGGTAAGTTATGTATTCTTTAAGATCCATCGACGTGGCATTGTTACACCTAGGAGGATCCGTTATATCGACAAGGAGATATAAGGCAACCCGTCAAAGTTTCAAATTTATATACTTTGAATCTTTTTCTTAAAATTATACAGCTTTGATATTAACTTAAAATTTTAGTGGTTAAAGGTTATAGGTTAGTGGTTAAGGGTCGTGGTTGGGGTTTGGGGTTTAAGGTTGGGGTTAAGGGTTTAAAGGTTAGGGGTTAAGACTTAAAGGTTTAGGGTTTAAGGGTTTAGGGTTAGGGGTTAAAGGTTAGAGGTTAAAGGTTTAGGGTTTAAGGTTTAAGGTTTAAGGATTTAATGTTTAAGGGTTAGGGATTTAAGGTTAAGGGTTTAAAGGTTAGAGATTTAGGGTTTAAAGGTTTAGGGTTTCAATGGTGTAGGGTTTTAGGGTTTAAAAAATGTTACATTATTTTGATATTTAATTTGGTGTTTCGTTAAGATCCATCGTACGTGGCATTGTTACACCTAGGGAGGATCCGTTATATCTCGATAAGAGATATAAGGCAACTGTCGTGTTTCACCTATATACTTTGAATCTTTTTCTTAAAATTATACAGTTTGATATTAACTTAAAATTTTAGTGGTTAAAGGTTATAGGTTAGTGGTTAAGGGTTAGGGGTAAAGGGTTTAAGGTTAAGGGTTAAGGGTTTAAGGGTTAGGGGTTAGGGGTTAGGGGTTTGGGGTTTGGGGTTAAGGGTTAGTGGTTTAAGGGTTAAGGGTTAAGACTTAGAGGTTTAAGGTTTAAAGGTTTAGGGTTATGGGTTAAGGGTTTAGGGTTTAGGGTTTAAGTATTTAGTGTTTAAGGGTTAGAGATTTAAGGTTTAAGGGTTTAGGGTTTATAGGTTAGGGATTTAGGGTTTAAAGGTTTAGGGTTTCAATAGTGTAGGGTTTTAGGGTTTAATAAATGTTACATTATTTCGATATTTAATTTGGTGTTTCGTTAAGATCCATCGTACGTGGCATTGTTACACCTAGGGAGGATCCGTTATATCGATGTTGAGATATAAGGCAACCTGTCAAAGTTTCAAATTTCTATGTACTTTGAATCTTTTTCTTAAATTTATACAGTTTGATATTAACTTAAAATTTTAGTGGTTAAATGTTATAGGTTAGTGGTTAAGGGTTAGGGGTTTGGGATTTGGGGTTTAGGGTTAGTGGTTAGGGGTTTAAGGGTTAAAGGTTAGGGTTTAGGGTTTAGGGTTTATGGTTTAAGGTTTAGGGTTTAGGGTTTATGGTTTAGGGTTTAGGGGTTAGGGATTTAAGTTTAGAAGTTTAAGGTTTAAAGGTTAGGGATTTAGGGTTTAAAGGTTCAAGGTTTAAGATTTAAGGTTTAAGGGTTTAAAGATTTAGGGTTTAAGGTTTTAAGGATTAAAGGTTTAGGGTGTAAAGTTTAGGGTTTAGGTTTAGGGTTTAGGGTTTAGGGTTTAAAGTTTATGGTTTAAGGTTTGGTGTTAGGGTCTAAGGTTTAGGGTTTAGGGTTTGGGGTTTAGGGTTTAGGGTTTAGGATTTGAGGTTTAAGGTTTAAAAGTTTAGGGATTTAGGATTTATGGTTTAAGGATTTTAGAGGTTTAAGTTTTAGGGTTTTGAATTTTAAGAAAAGCTTTATGTAATTACGTTTAATTAGTTTTTGTATTGACTTATTGGTTGTTTAATTCAAGATTTGTAATTTAAGTAGTTATGTCATGTTATATTTAATTTACTGGACATCGATTAATTTATTATTTGATGTTATATATATTCATTTCATTCACCATAGTGTAATTGATTATATTATGTTATGATGGATTCATTATAGATATGATGAAAGTAACCTCAAATGCTTTGGAAAGTTGCAACAAACATCTCAATTTCCAGGAACAAACATCTCAATTATAGATATGATGAAAGTAACCAAGCAAAACCCAGATTGAAACTAACCTCAAATGCTTTGGAAAGTTGCAACAAAGACTCACAACCTTAGAACCTTAGAACTGATGATGAAAGTAGTGAAATTAGTAGCCTTAAGGTAAGGACAATGAGAATCCGCAAAAGAATCAGATAAGAAAATATTAAAATCAAGTTCAACCATAAGTTATCATAATTGAAATTGAGCATAAGAATCAGATTTAAACATCAATTTACAAAGATTTAAACTTACAAAGAAACCATCTTTATCATATTACAAAAAAAAAAAAAGCATTTCAAGTAATTCAAAGAATTCCAACATTTTAAAAGACAATGAACATTTTACATTTACTCCTTCTATTAACTAATAAAACAAGACAATAAATTGCATCAATCGATAATCATGTTCATCCAACTAAAGCACCTTTAAAAGCTACAAATGCGTAACATGTTTAAACATTTTTAAACTTCCAAGTTGATTGAATAGCCTGAAATTTAAGAACAATTTCAGTGTTCTATCTTTTTCTTTTCCTTTTACTATTAGTTTCTTCATTATATAAAAATGTGAACTCAAATCTAATATTTTCTAAGCTCTAACCAGCCCAAAACTATGCCTGCTCAATCTTAGAGCATATGAACACAAAAGCTTATAAATAAATTAAAAGAAAACATCTAACCAAATATGAACTTTATGAATTTAACTTAAATTTCAATTACCTTAAAATGGATAAAACCTAAGCAAGATCTTTTCCAACGAGACATCAAGAAGAAAGAACAATATTTAAATTTTCTTTGTCGAAGCCATGTTAAATGCAATTAAACCCATCTTAAAATTCTAAAATTTCAAAAGCGTTGAACTTAAAAAACCATGTAATATGTAAAGCCATCAATTACTCTAGCACACGAGATCATTTATCATAACCACATAATCATAACTCAAATAACCCAAAGTAAATAAAGAAGCAGCCATCAACAACATTTGAACAAAATAGATAAAGACTAAATTACCTTGCCAAGAAACTCTCTCCGAGAAAGAACTTCTGGTGCAATATATGCCGGAGTTCCAAGAGTTGACTTGGGTCTTGAATGCGAGAGATGATTACAAAATGGGGATAAGGGACAATCTTAAATGAATAATTTCAAATGCATTTGACCATGCTTACAGTAATAATGACCCAATATATTTATACCTTTGAATAACCAAAAATAGTCGCACAAGTGCCAACAATGATAATACTCCATTGCGATAAATATGACTTAATTATTGACTAACCAAACACCAAATGTGAAAAACATATCAATGAAAATATTCTCGACGCTCAAAGTAATATGTATTCAATTTAGTGATTGATTCAACAGTTCATAATACTTTATTCAAATAATTTGAAAGATCATTGCTTATTTTTAAAAATTAAATAGTAAAATTTCATTCAATTTCAAACATTTTAATCACCAACTATATTTAATTTAAGTAAATAAATTTTATTCAAATAATTTGAAAGACTTTTGCATTCATGGTACAAGCCAGAACGTTGAACCAAGACTTGTGAAGTTTTTATTTGAAGATAGACGATTGCCAAAGAAGCCATGATGATTCGATGAGTGGTTTTATAGTAAGTGTAACTGCTTCATAAAAAGAAAAAGGAAAAGGAAAGTAGATAATGAAGCTTAAAATACAATGATGGTCTAGAGTGGTTTGTTTCGAAAAGAAGAGAAATGTGACAAGAAAAAAAGCAAATGCTTGCATGAAGTGTGAATTAAGCATCTTATACAAACCTCAAGCATCGAACCCTTTCAAGCAATGCCAATATGGGTTTAAATCTTCTAACTTAGAACTACTACAAAATGTATAGCATAAGGCAAAGCAACATAAACAACACAAATGTAAAATTAGAACATATATTTTCTATCCGAACTTAAATCTTTCATTCAAAAGAGAAGGCTTTACTTAACCGTAAACCCAATGACCAAAGATTCGAATTTAGAAAATTGAGTTTAATTAAAAAAGAACTTGGGTTTAACAGAATATAAAAATACATAGCTAAACAAGGTTCAATTTTCATTGAGGCAAATGATCAAACATTTTATGTTCTAACAAAATGCAAATAAGCAAAATAAACAAACAAACAAACAAACAAACATACATTCAGCAAAGAGAAATGAACTTCACAGTGAGATAAAATTTAACTTCAAAATAATAAAAAACTTACCAAAAAAAGGGAAAGCCCAAATCAAGATAAGAATCCAAAGGGAAACACTGATGCACTGATAGAGCAATTTGCGAATAGAAGAAAACTGTAGTCTTTGCAGATACAATCGGTGAAAACTGAAAATGAGAACAGAAAAATGAATTAATCAGATATTTTTGTTAACCTTGTTAGTTTAAGTATAACTTGGATTTATCGTGAAAATATTTAAAACATATATATATATATATATATATATATATATCAATTTGTAAACATGTTTGTACATATCGATTAATAACTTCAACACGATGTTTTAAAAGAAATACGATGTTTGTACAAAATGTTAAAGAAGTAATTCAAAATAAATAAAATAAAGGATAAAATTCTTTAGTTTTCAAATATAACATATATAAAATTATTATTGAGAAGTTTGTCACCGACAAATAACACTTCAAGACTTCTCCAAAAGAGAATCAGACCTCTCTTCAACACTCATATTTACACTCATCAATTCATTTTATTATTTCCTATTAAAAAACATAATTCATGTATCGGTTCGTCCTTTAGAATGTCTAAGGCTCTTTACATTCTTGAGAACCTAAATGACAAAAGCTAACACACGGGCTCACATTTCTGAATTGTGATACAAAAAACAGCCCAATTGGAGCAAAAGTCAAGCTTCTAACGTTGTTGTCAAGGTCGACAACATAGACTTTTGCATGTAAATTAAATTTTCAAAACTAGACAACAACAATTAATTAGGCAATTATATATTTATATATATAGTCCTCTTTTTATTATGCTTTCTAATTTCAACGATAAAGAAACACAGGATCAGTTAATTTATGCAAAAGAGATTAGCATGTTGTGCAAAAGTGAAGCAGCTGATATCTTTATTGTTGAATTTACAGAGAGGAGAAAAATGGTAACAAATCGATCGTAATTACTTTTCTGTTTTACGGTTTATGAAGGTTAATTTTTTTTGAATTTTAAGTTGTATCTCTCAACCATGTGATCTCTATTATTCTAACATGAGTTCTAAATGTATAGTATATTGTTTTCTAAAGTGAGAGACAACAATTGCTTTCATTTGAGTGATGAATGCATCTCACTTTAATTTTTCAAAGATTGCAAATTTCTTCGCATGCGGTTGTTGATGGGAAAAAATTCTTTATTTATTTAAAATTCTGATTTTTTTGAAAGTAACAGGAATAAACAAACTAAAATATTTGAATTTCTTACTAAAAGAAGTAACAAGAATATTGAATCAAAACTAAAAATTATTTGAAAACTAAAAACTAAAGCAGAAATATTTGAAAACTATAAATTTGCGATAGAGAGATGCAGTAGTATAATTACCGATCGATTTGCGACGAGAGAAGGCTTACTACGGCGACGAAAGAGAGAAGACACCAAGCGGCGGGTTTTCAGTGAGATCGCTAGGATTTGGGGAAAATTAGGGATTGTGTGTTATGAGTTTTTGGGGGAAGGGGATGAATCGGGTATAACCGAGGAAAACAAACGGCGCTTTTGTTAAATGAAATTGCCATTTTGTATGCTTTTAAAAACGCCACTAAATTCTTTACAAAATGACTGCTTTTAAATTAATCGCTTCCACTAACCCTCTAAATAAACGACGTCGTATCAATTAAACTGTCGGTTATTTGCGCTGCTTCATAGAAAGCGCCACTAATACTCTAAAGAAAACGCTACCGCTTGAATTAAAATTCATAGTTTTTTTAGCTGCTTTACTAATCTATTGTGGCGTTTTTGTGGCTAACGCCGCTATCACTTCCCATGAAAAGCGTCGTTTTCTTTTATTAATATGCTTTTTCCGTTTTTTGAGCAAAAACGCTGCTAATACTAATCTATTGTATGCTTTTGTGGCCAACCCCGCTATCGCCTCATGAAAACGGCAAGGCTTTCTTTTATTAATATGCTTTTTCCTCTTTTTTAGCAAAAACGCCGCTAATACCAATAATTTTTTTACTTTATTTATTTATTAAATTCCTTTAAATTTATTTTGTTCTCTTTCTAGCACTATATTTAATTTATATAGTTTTATAATTTAAGTTCTCATACCTAAATCATAAAACCCTAAATTATACACACCTAATAAAAGTGTGTCATATGATACACTAAACCCCAAATTATACACTATAAACTCTTACTTATATACCTTAAACCCTAAATCGCAACGATACGTATATTACAAGGTGCAAAGTTAATTAAAGAAATAATCTTATTGCAAACCTTAAACCCTAAAAGAATTTGATTTTCACCTCTTTTATCAAATTACTGAACACTTAAATCCCTAAACACTAACACTCTCTAATTAACTCTGTTGTTCGATATATGATTTAAGCACTAAACCCTAAACCCAATATATAATTCTAAAAACTAAAAATTAAACTATAAACCTGGCCTAAACCATAACCTAACCCGTACGCTTAAACCCGAAACCATAAATCTTAATTCTTAAACCCCAAACCCTAAACCCTAAACCCTAAACCCTAAACCATATACCTTAAATTAAACCATATTATAAATAATTTAATATATAAATTAAAATACACTAATTTAATCTAAACCCATAATCCCTATCTTCTATACCACAAACCCTAAATCATAAATGATAAAACCCTAACCCCTAACCCTTAACATATTAACCCCAAACCATTAACCATTTACTTTAAACCCATTAACCCTAACTTTTAACCTATGAAACCCTAACACATCCCCTTAAACCCGAAATCGCAAATCATAAACCATAATCCCTAAACATTAAAATAGTAACTCCTAAACCTTACACCTTAAATTATATATGCTAAACCATAAACCCTAATTATTTGCGGCGTTTTTGCAAAAAGCGCTAAAGTTTCAGACTTTTAGCGGCTTTTAAAAGTGCCGCTAAAGTTCAAGATTTTAGCGCGTTTTTGCAAAAGCGCCATAAAGTTCGACTTTTAGCGGCGTTTACAAAAGTTACCGCTAAAAGTCGACATTTAGCGCATTTACTTAATAAACGCTTATATATCCTTTATACTGCGCTTTGTAAATAAACGCGCTATTTCTCTTTTTTGTGGTGTTCTTCTTCAAACGCTAATGTATAATATTTGCGGCTTTTGTTTAAAACGCCACTAAAACGCCGCTAAAAGTCTGCTTTGGTGTAGTGATGCATCCTGTATTTTGAGCTTGATATCATAATTCCATTATAGTTTCTTAGTCTTTCTTCACCTTTCTTTCTAGTTGGGGTGGATCGAGCAGGCCTAACTTACATGCAAAAGCACTGAAGGTTAGTGAGAAGAATTAAGAATCCCTTCATTTACTAGAAGTTCCTAAAGCAATTGCATACATTTTTCTCTTTGTTTCCGTGTTAATGATGCAGAAACTGAGGCATGGTTTGTTGATTCTTTTGAGGAACGGCATAGAGTGAAAAATCTCAGTAACCTTATTATACTTGGACATTCTTTTGGAGGATATATTGCTTCTAAATATGCTCTTAAGGTGACTGCTTTTACTTGTTAAATGTTTCAACGGAATAAGTTGATACCACATTTTTGGTTCTCTTGCTTTACCTTTATTCTCACTACAGTAGTAATCTGAGCATGTTCAAGACTTAATTTTAGTGGGACTGTTGGATTTTCATCGAAATCGATAGTAGTATTGAGTGGCTAACCCGCTTAAGAGAGACATGGAAATGGGCAATTTTGAATCGTTTGTGGGAGTCTAATTTTACTACTCGGAAGATTGTAAGATTTGTTTATCTTGTCCAATTTTCTAAGCTTACAACCGTAAATCAAGGTCACTATTACACATTGCTCGACCTGGTGCGCCAAAATTATATCATTAGATAACTATTCTCTAAATGCATCTAGTAAGTTTGTTCACTGTTGGGAAAAATGTGGCAACCTATTGCTATTGATAACTAAAATTTTATCTCTCCATCTGCTCTTATTTGGTTATTACTTCTACCTTAAACTGTTGTTGGAATAATTTTGTGGGTCTCCTCTGTTTATATTGCTGTCATAGTCCTCCTACCCAAATGATGAGAGGTATAGTTCAACCACAATCTAATGTTCTTGAACAGAGAATTTAGTAGAAACGTTAATCAAATGAAGAAGCAAAGAATTGATTTTCTGTTTTGAATGTATCTTGACCACAATTGATATCTATTCATTTGTTTTATAGTACATACAAGCTAACTGCTTATGCTAACAAATCTAACAAACACTAATAGAAATACTAACAGAATTATTCACTCTCTATCATGCATCTATCTTTCCAACCTAAAGAAGGTGTCGAAATCGAGAAAACAAAGTAGCAGATAGTGGCTTAGTGAAGATATCAGCCACTTGATCACAAGCAGAAACCTCACCAATTTGCAAAGATCCGTCCGCAACTTTCTCACGAACAAAAAACAGATCAAGTTCCACATGTTTAAACTTGGAATGTAAAACGGGATTGGCTGCAACCGCCACCGCACTAGAACTATCACACCAGATTTTGGGGTATCAACAGACTTGATATGTAGTTCTTGAAAGAACGACACTAACCAAGTAACCTCACTTGTGGCTGCAACAAGACTTCTATATTCTGCCTCAGCCGTGGATCGGGACACGACCTGCTGCTTTTGGAGCATCATGCCACAGGAGTTTGACCATAATACACACAATACCCGGACGTGGAACGTCTATCGTCACAATCTAGGCCCCAGTTGGTATCTGCATACCCAACTAACGACAATCGAGTAGTTGGACGAAAGACTAATCCAAAATCAATAGTCCCACATAGATATCGCAGAACTCGTTTGAGCGCCACCATATGTACAGTAGTAGGGTTGTGCATGAATTGACAAATTCAGTTCACTGCATAAGCAATATCAGGTCTGGTCAAAACACAATACTGAAGTGCACCCGCAAGACTTCTATACTCAGTAGGATCTGCCAAACATTCACCATCAGTTTTAGACATGTAAGACGAGCTGACCATAGGAGTATGAACATTCTTTGCTGCAATCATGGAAGAACGAACAAGAATATCCCGAATATATTTCTTCTGAAAAATATGTAAACAATCAGAAACACGAGTTACCTCTATACCAAGAAAATAATGCAAATCACCCATATCCTTAAGTGAGAACTTGCTATGCAACAACTGACAAACCAATCAATAGAGGCGGACAGATTGTTAATAATTATAATATTATCCACATATACGAGAATATAAAGGGTAGAGTCAGATATTACCCTGACAAATAGAGAAGCATCGGACCTGGAGGCAACAAAACCAATTGAAAGAAGAAACTGTCGGAGCTCCTTGAACCAATCACGAGGAGCCTGTCGAAGACCATATAACGCTTTCTTTAAACGACACACAAGAGGTTTTCCATCTGACGTAAATTGTTCATATCTCGGAGGTTGATGCATAAAAATAGTAGTATCAAGGTCCCCATTCAAAAATGTATTGTTCACATCAACCTGTCGTAATGACCATCCATGAGAGACAGTAATGGCCAGGATAACACGAATAGTTGCTGGTTTGACGACTGGACTAAAGGTTTCCTTGAAATCACATCCAAGAACTTGAGAGCAACCCTTCGCAACCAACCGAGCCTTTTGCCTGGAAACAGAACCATCCAAATTTTTCTTGACTTTGAAGAGCCACTTACAACCGATAACTTTACAACTAGAAGGTCGAGAAACAAGATTCCAGGTAGAATTACGGACCAAGGTGTCATATTCAGCCTGAGCTACTTCACGCCACTCAGGAGTGAAAAGAGCCTCCTCAATTGAAGTCGGTTACAAAGTTTCAATTGTCAATGCTTTGAGTTTGAAAATTCCAGCCTTTGAGCGAGTTACCATTGGGTGATTATTCACTATAGGTTCAACAGGTGGAAGAGGATCAGAAGAGAGCTCTTGAATGGCAGTGGAGCAGAGTCTGTCATCATTCGTAATAGAACCATGTGGTTGACAATCAGATCGAACTCCTGACTGAGCTGGTGCAAGAGAAGTATTACCCACTGGTTGTCGAGAAGACGAAGACGGATGGACAGAAATTGACTTTCATCAAATACAACATGACGCGTAACAATGACCTTGCCATTCGGAAGAAAACACTGATACCCTTTGTGTTGCGCGTTGTACCCCAAGAAGGTAGATGGTTGAGAATGAAACTCTAACTTATGTGTCATAAAGGGTCGTAAGTGAGGATAACAACAACACTCAAACACCTTCAAATTATCATATGTGGGTTCACGCCTATAAAGAGACTAAAAATGAGTTCGTCCTTGTAGTACTAGAGTGAGAAGTCGATTGATGAGGTGGATCGCACAATAGACTGCATAACCCCAATATTGCAACGACAACTGTGCTTGAGCTAATAGAGTGAGTCCCATTTCAATAATATGACGATGCTTGTTTCGACAATGCCATTTTGTTCGGATGTGTGTGGGCACGTCAGTCGATGAATAATTCCCTAAGAGGCTAAAATAGACTTAAAAGCTCGATACTCTCCACCCCAGTCACTCTAAAACTGTTTAACGGTAGTCCCAAACGGATTCTTGACTAGTTGTTGGAACTGAATAAAACACTGCAAGGCCTGAGACTTTCGACGAAGCAGATAGAGCTACGTGAACCGAGTACAAACATTAACAAATGACACATAATACCAATTACTTTTACAAGAAACTGATGCTGGTCCCCAAAGATCATAGACAACCAATGAAAAAGGATAAGTATACTCCGTAGATGAAGGAGAAAATGGCAGCTTATGAGATTTACCTTTTAAACAGGCAGTACATACAACATCACAAATAGTATTATTTGAAGATATACTATATTTATTTAGAACAGCCTTAACTACAGAATTAGACGGATGTCCTAAGCGTTTATGCCATAAAGAGAAAATAGAACAATCTGTAGACTCATTTGGAATTTCAGGAGAACGAACAACTTGAGCTTCAGCAGCTTGAGTGGACATCACAGGTACCGAAAAATGGTATAATCCATCACGTATGTGGCCCGTCAGCAAGATTTTCCCGATCATCATGTCCTTAACAACACAGTAGGTTGGGTGAAACTCAAAAAACACATTATTATCACTAGCAAATTGAGATATCGATAAAAGGTTCTTCTTGATACTCGGAACACATAAGACATTAGACAAATATAATAATTTAGACTGAGTGGGTAACACACCATGACCTACAAATACGATTGAAGTAGGGTTACCATTACCCATTATAAGAGCAAAAGTACTTGAATACGGCGCAGTATGATGAAGGGCCGATAGATCCTGACAAACATGATTGCTCGCCCCCGAGTCAGGATACCACGAGGTAGTGCCCACTGGTATGGGAATATACGAGTCATTTCCATCACCACGAGATCCAGTCTGAACAGTGTTGACATTAGAGTCAGATGACTTTCAATAGTCGGATGGATGAAGATCTCCTAGATGAGGTAAGCCAATCCAAGGATCTGACCCAGAGTAAACACGAGCACGAGGTTTGGTGTACCATGGAATCGCAGCACCATCAGAAATCCCAACAAGCAATCCTTTACCAAAACAAGAGTCAAAATGTACATGATTAGAAGTAGGCCTAGATGGCACAATTGGATCATGCGGCCTAAAAGGCCCTTGATTTAGTCCACCAGTATTCGGCTCTTGAACCGGAGGCCTGGGCATGCGGGATGATGACTAGAGGGCAAGTGCCGTGACCATGGGGCCCATTCTGATTAAAATTCGGCTGGGTGTAATGCCCATGTTGAGTGAAATTCGGCTGGGTGTAATGTTGATAGTTCATCGGGCCCACATGATGGTAAGGAGTCAAAGGCTGCCTTTTTTGACCAAAATTAGCACTAAGCTTAGGTCTCCCATGTGAATAGCCTCAATTAGTATCCAAAGGTGCAGGTGGAAACGAATAGACAGCATCACCACCGCCATCGCCATAAAATTATTGTGAAACCGTCGCAAGACTACCGTCGTCTCTATGATAGCGATAGTAGCATTTCTGAGCAACGTGGCTAAAACGCGAATAGATCTGGCACTGTAATCGAGGCTAGAACCTCTCCCTCAACCGCGCAAAAATGATTGGCCACCGCGAGATGAATCCATGGCCGTCAATGTTGGGGAACTCTCCACCAGATTCACTACAATTTGAACCTCATGAACCTCTCTTTGTAGCCGTCGTTCGCACTCAAGCAAAGCATCAACAATACGTTGAAACGGCACAAGGATTGGAGAAAGAGCCACCGTGAAGACGACCGACTCAAAATCAGAAGGAAGGCCCGCGAGAAGAACATCTGCGCTCGTCCTCAGATATAGGAGATCCAGAAGCATGCAAAATAGCGCAAACATTCTTCAGTTTAGCAACATATTCAGTGATTGAAAGAGTACCTTTGCGTAGCGAGTGAAGCTCATGCCTCAATCGGGACTGCTTTGCGCTAATATCTGCCGTAAAAATGGCGGTCGCCGTTGTCCACACATTCGAGGCAATTTACACGTCGGTAAAAGAGGAGATGTGCGACAAACTTATAGTGGATAAAAGCCAAGAGGTAAGTAGATGATCTTGTTGAGTAAACGCTAGAGCTGCCGGATTAGTCACAAGCACTCCTTCCGGACCTTGAACAAATCGTGGAGGTACGGTGATTGAGCCATCAAGAAATCTGGCCAAGTTATAGCCAGCCACAATCAAACGCACCTGCTTCTGCCACTGAACGAAGGTAACAACATCAAGCTTAATCACATCGTGTTTAGGAAAGGAACGAACAAGTCGATCACTATGGAAGGAAGACTCAGCAGGCTCAACTGAACTAGACTCGGGAGTGTGCGTGGTGGTTATGATCAGGACTACCAAGCGATTGATACCATGATGAGAGGTTTAGTTCAACCTCAATCTAATGTTCTTGAACAGAGAATTTAGTAGAAACGTTAATCAAATGAAGAAGCAGAGAATTGATTTTCTATTTTGAATGTATCTTGACCACAATTGTATCTGTTCATTTGTTTTATAGTACATACAAGCTAACTACTTGTGCTAACCAAATCTAACAAACACTAACAGAAATACTAACAGAATTATTCACTCTCTATCACCCAATTTGATTTGTTTGATTTTGTATTTAGTCTCATTGATTGCTTTTGGAATGAAATAGTTTGATTAATTGCTCTGTGTTTTCTGGATGATTCTGTATGCAAAGGTTTAGGTCCTTGGGGTCCAAAGATTGTACACAAGTATACGACTACTAGGTTTAATCCTAAAGATTCAGCTGAGTTTGTATTGGCAGAAGAGCAGAATAAACTTCTGACAGGTTAGATAAGATTTTTAAGTTTGTGTATAGCTTATGTATAAGTAAATAATAAAGAGATCTAACAACTACTTTTTCCCTCTTCTTCATGGTTGAAGATTATGCATACCATATTTCCGCTGCCAAAGCAAGTGGAGAGCTGTGCTTAAAACATATATTCTCTTTTGGAGCATTACCTCGGGCGCCTCTTCTAAAAAGGCTTGGTTACACTGCTTGATATTTATTGGGTCCATTGCATTGGCTAATACATGCGTATTTATATTGATTTCTGTATAGACCTTTGAAAATACTATTTCTGCATTATCCTCACATTGACTTGAAAACATACTCTAGAATGCAAAATATGTATCTCTCTTGTTGCTCTTGGTACATTTCTGTAGATCCATAATAAAGAAGCAGGTATCGTTAACAACCATGAATTTATCTATGCATCAATTGTATGAGAAAATAAAATAAAATAAAATAAAAAGAGAGTAATGCCCTTGTAATGTTCATAAAGCTTCACTCTGGTGTAAAATGCCAGTGAATAGGCATACCTTCATTGCTAGCAGAGGATTACGAAAATTTCAAGATTTTAAACTGACTGATATAAGAGGTTCATTCATAAGTGCATGGCATCTAATCAAAACTAGGAGAACACACTTTTCAAAATCTGATGCTGACTAATTTAAGAGCCGTATAATATGAACGACTAGCTTGTCTCTAGCAACAAGAGATGAGTTCAGGTTTTTGGAAGACACTACTAAGTTTCATTTCTTTTTTCTATCTTTTTTTTTCTGTGAATAGTGCATCAGAATGGAAAGTGCCAACAACATTTATATACGGGACTGAAGATTGGATGAACTATCAAGGAGCCCAAGACACTACTAAGGTTTGTTCACTTCTGCCATGCATAAGAAGTCAACAGACATTGTGCATTTTTCCATGTAAAGCTTTTATATTGGAACCTTAGATGGAGTAAGTTAGAACCCAAATGGCCATATCTTCCTGTCAGACTCCTTATCTTGGCTGCATTTTTGTCATATACAAGGTGGACATTTCGTGTTCCTTGAAAACACAGAGGAATTCCATTCGACCGTGTCATATGTGCATGTAGGAGATTTCTCTCACCTAACCCTGATACTCAACCCTTGCCTTAAGGCTTGGAATCAGCTTAGAATAAAGTATTGTAATTTCTTCACCCACACTTTTTTTTTGTATAATACATAATCACGAGATTCCTTTGTTCTGTAGCATTCTTTTTGGTCAATAAAACATTCTTTTCTTCCAACTTTTTATCGTGTACATATTGGCTGTTGAGTTGTAGATTGTATCTTATATCTGGCTACTGGTTAATGGGAATTTCTGATTTAACAGATTGTATCATATATTTTTATTGTATTTTTTATTCAACATAAATTTGCAGTTGCAGGTTTTAGAAGGAAAACTGGAAAACTGTTTGGAGTTGGTTCAATATCATGATCGGATTGAATGTGGGGGGTTTAGGAGTGTTGAACCCTGTCCGAAGTCACGAGACACGTAAGGCCACTGTACTCTGTTGCTACTTCCATTATTTTATCTGTAATTATTTTCTCTTGGCAGAAATTAAAAAGTTGAGGCTGATACGGTGGGACCCGGAAACTAGAAACCATACAACTTTTCGTGTCATATCTATTATTTTGCATGCAGTACTAATTTATTTCATTCACAAAAAGAAAGTGACATTAAGAAGAATGGGTCCACGAAGGGAAATCAGAAAAATTTTTTGAGGGGTTAAATTAAATTATAATTTATTTGATAAAAAAATATAATTTTATCATTTTAATAAATTATATTTTACAATTTAAAAAATAATTTACAATTTTATATTTTAATAGTTAAAATATAATTTTTAAAATTTTAAAAATTTTAAGAACTCGTATAATAATGAATTTCATTTTAGGTGGACCATCTCGTACCACCCCTGGGTCCACGTGCCTCTCAACTCTCCAGTAAGAAAATCCGACGTGGCCGACAAAGCTTCTAAAGATTTACAAATCTAGTCAATGGATCTCGGCTCGTCCATTAATAACACTAATCTCCGACAGTTTCAAGGGTCCTGATGCCAACTTCCTTTTCTTTAATTATTATTTTATATATCAATGACATACTTAACGGCTACTTCTACCCTTCCCTTCATTATCTTCACGTGTCTTTTACAGGTTATATGTTTTACTTTTTGGCGGGAACGACCTTCTTCATTCCGTACAAGGTAAAGCTCCTTAAACGGTGCCGTCGAGTCAAAGCTAATACTACATTTTATGTTTATATATTTAAACATAATTCGAGTAAAGCAAAGATGGAATAGTTTGGCTAAAAGAAAGAACTTTTAACATATAATGCAATAAAAAATAGAACAAGATAATGATCACAAATGACATCGTTGGAGTTTGGGTGCGAAATAAATTTTGTTTTTTTTTTAAAAAAAAAAGGAAAGAAGGAAGGAAAATCTCAAATGGGGGAAGGTAAAGAGGTTGGATCAGCTGAAGAAGGAATTTCAGGTCCAACCCTACATCCTTCTAACATGAAAACGATATCTGCCATTGATGGTCTATCAAATGGATCTGTTGCAGTGCAAAGGAGTCCAACTTTGACACCTAACAAGAACTCTTCCCACTCTGATGATTCAGGGTCTAACTCAACCAACCCTGGTTCCAACAACTCCGAAATTTGCCCCTTTTGTAGTTGCTTCTTCACCCATTTCACTATGTCTTCATCTTGTGTGAACATTACCGGTTTTCTTCCTGTCAGGATTTCTAAAACTACGATGCCAAAACTGTACACATCGGCTTCTTTGGATGGTTGTCCTGTTAATGAAGCTTCAGGTGCCATGTAGCCTAGTGAACCAACTGGGGTTGATGATGATGAAGCTTCTGCCGGGGTGGCTATTGTCAGCTTCTCGAGTCCAAATTCGGACAAATGAGCTTCAAAATCAGCATCGAAGAGTACGTTTTGGGGTTTGATATCACCATGAACTATTGATAAGGAGTGCAAAATCGCTAGGCCCCGAGCAATACCAAGTGCGATGAGATGACGCATTGGCCAATTCAACATATGTCCATCTTGGTGATTTGCCTCTTGGAGGAGGGTGCCTAGGTTTCCATTAGGCATGTAGTCATAAACAAGGAGCCTTAAGTCTGGTGGTCCGGCGTAATAGCCTCGTAGAACTGTTATGTTTCGATGCTTTACTTTGCCTAGCAATTCGGCTTCTTTTCGAAATGTACATTCATCGATGGATCCATCAACAAGGCGACGGATTGATAGGACTGTTCCGTCTTGGTAGGTCGCCTTGAACACAAGTCCATATCTTCCCCTGCTCATGACATTTTCCTCATCGAATTGCCTTGTTGCTTCTAATGTCTCCGCCAGCGTTCTCTTGTTATTAAACATAACTAATTTCGGACCTCCATTTTCGCCGCCCCCACGATCCCTATCTGCTACCAAACTCGCACTGGCTGGACTTCTTTTCTTCTCCCCATTTCCCCATTCTCTGAGCTTCTTGCGCCAGCGTAAAAGGCCGTAAATATATCCACAACAGAACACTGCAACAAGGAAAGCTCCACCAGCAGCTATAACAATTAATAGAATCAGCTTCCTACGTTTTCTGTTTCTCACATTTGCACATTCTTTCTTCAATGGCTTACCACATAGTTTTCTGTTCATCGAAAACACGGAAGGATCATCGAAACGAGAACCGAGTGCACTCGGGATCTCACCTTCAAGATAGTTTCTTGACAAATTCAGGTGCTTCAAGCTAATCATGTTTGAAAGGCTTGATGGGATGGATCCACTCAAGTTATTTGATGAAAGATCCAAAGCTGTTAGATTGGATAGTTTTGACAATGATTCTGGTATGTTCCCTGACAGGTGATTTCCATCCAGGAAAAGAGTAGTAATAGATGAAAATCTGAAGATTTCAGCTGGGATTTCACCATCTAAATGATTCAAACCCAAATCAAGCTCTTTCAAATGAGATAATCGAGAGAGATCACCTGGGATATTGCCACTCAAACGATTCGAACGAAGCTGAAGTACTTCAAGATCAGAACAATTACCAAGCTCCAATGGAACCATACCTGAAACTCGATTAAAGCTGACCGAAAGCACAACCAATGACTGCAATAAACCATAGCTACTCGGAATCCGACCAGTGAATCCATTAGAACTGAGATTCAAGTACTGCAAATCAACCAAGTTGGTGAAACCTTCAGGAACATCACCAGACAACCTGTTTTCTTGAAAAGCAACAACCTGCAAACTTGGTAACCCGAAAAGCTCAATTGGCAGCTCTCCAGAAATCTGCTGCTTGCTAAAATCAAGAGAAGTTAATTTCATCATATTCCCAATACTCCCTGGAATCGCACCGGTAAATCCGCAGGAACTTAAATTTAAAACCACCAAACTCAATAAATCCCCCAAACCAACAGGAATTTCTCCAGAAAATTTGTTATTGCTGAGGTTTAAAGTAGTTAAATTACTCAACCGCATTATATCTTCGGGGACCTTTCCTGTGAAATTATTTCCGCTCAAATTCAACGTTTCAAGCCCTGAAATGTTCCCAAACCCGTACGGGATTGACCCAGAAAATAGATTTCTCCCCAACGATAGACTTTTCAAGCACTTCATTTGACTGAAAAAAACCGGCATTTGCCCGGAAAACCGGTTTCCTTCAAAATCGACGACCTTTAACGAGTCACACTGTAGGAGCTGAGTGGGAACCGAACCGGTCAACGAGTTGTTCGCCACTCTAAGATCTTCTAACTTAAAAAGGTTGCCTATTTCAACTGGTAATAAACCAGCGAAGAAGTTTCCAGAAATATCCAATATTCTCAACGTGGTCAAAGTGGTCAACCAAGAGGGAAAAACGCCGTGGATTTTGTTCTCGTGAAGGTCCAAAACCTCCAAAACTGCAACGCAACTTTGGTTATTTTGCGGCTTAACGAATTCCGTGAACTCATTAAATGCAAACTGCAGGATCCTCAACGACGCCGTAAAATTCTCCGACGATTTACAGAAAATGTTTTCGGGAACAGCACCGGAAAGTCTGTTATGCGATAATGCTAGCACTTGAAGATTTGGAACCGCACCGATACTTCCCGGAACAAGTCCTTTAAGCTTATTATCTTCTGCGCTTAAATGTACCAGCGAAGAGCAGTTCGCTATAGCCGACGGTAATGTACCATACAACTGGTTCGAGTCAAGCCAAAGGTATTGCAGTTCTTGGAGCTTGCCTATACTCGCCGGAATGCCACCGGAAAACCGGTTGTATGAGAAGTTGATAAGTTGGAGCTGAGACTGTGCCGAGAAATTCGACGGTAGTTCCCCGGAGAAATCGTTTGAGGATAAATCGAGGTACCGGAGGGACCAATGGAAATCGGCGGTGATTTTTCCGGTTAGATAATTATGAGCTACATTGAGGACTTGTAAATTGGTGAGGTTAAAAATGGAAGGCGGGAGGTTGCCGGAGAGTGAGTTGTAGTGCAAGTAAACAGCGCGTAAGAGAGCGCATTGGGAAAGGGCGTCAGGGATGGAGCCGTTGAAGTTGTTAGAATGGAGGCTTAATTTGCGGAGCTCGCGTAAGTTGGATAATTGATCACTGAGTTGGCCACCGAGTTGGAGGCGAGGCAAACGGAGCTCGCGGACTCGGTTGTTGAAACAAACAATGCCACGCCAGTCGCAGGGAGCTGATGGCGTGGACGCATCCCAGCCGTCGAGAGCACCAAGTGGGTCTTGGAAAACACTGCGTTTAAAGGACGTAAGCGCACGGATCTCCGCTAGAGTAACGGCACTGTGTTGTTGAGCGTAAGAAGATGGTACGACGACGTTGGAGATGAAGAAGGTAAGGGAGAGAAGAATAATAGTAGCCGTTATTTCCATAGAGAAGAAATGGAAAGTACAAAAAAACTGAAAGAGTTTTTGGAAATGAAGGGATGGCAGAGATTCAGAGGGGGAGCGTGGTTAAGAGGAGACAGGCGGACTGACAGAAACGACGCCGTATAAATCGGGCCAAAAGGAGAAATAAAAAAAGGGTTGATTGGGAAGGGAGAATCATTTAACAGGACTGCTGTGCTCACGAGGGGTTAGATCAGGTCAGTTGGGGTTCTGCTCCAACTGTTTTAATACTATGTCTCTAGATGCAACCCAAATTAATGCTCTCTCAAGCCTTAACACAACTGAATGCTAGGAGAAAAAATAAATTTCACAATTATATATTTTTATTATTCATTTTCTTGTTTCAATTATAATATATTTGATTTTATAAAAAAATTATATTTAATTTCAATTAGAATAAAGTATTGTAATCAAGATTAGCTATTACACATTGCTCTGGACTGTTTAGCGGCTTTTTTTGCCTTTAGCGGCGTTTATAAGCGCCACTAAAAGTGTTCTTGGCGCTTTTATGGCGCCACAAAACGCCGCTACTACAACCATAAAAATTTTGGCGTTTATCTAAACGCCACTAAAGATCATGACTTTTAGCGGCGTTTGTGGTAAAATGCCGCTAAAGTCATGGTCTTTAGCGGCTTTTCAAAATGCCGCTAAAATCATGGCCTTTAGTTTGCTTTTCCAAAAACGCCAGCTAAAAGTCATGGTCTTTAGCGGCTGCTTCAACAAACGCCGCTAAAGTCATGGTCTTTAGCGGCACTTTTCCAAAAAACGCCACTAAAGGTCATGGTCTTTAGCGACGCTTTTCCAATAACGCCGCTAAAAGTCATGGTCTTTAGCGGTTTTCCAAACGCCGCTAAAAATCACGAAAATAAGAAAAATTAAAATATTATACTTTTAGCGGCTTTGAGCAAAAGCTAAAAGTCCTAAAATAATAAAAAAATTAAAATATTATACTTTTAGCGCTTTTACCAAAAGCGCTAAAAGTCTAAAAATAAAAAATTAAAATATTATACTTTTAGCGGCGCTTTTACCAAAAACGCTAAAAATCCTAAAAATTAAAAAATAAAAAATTATAAAACGCATACAAATCCAATTTAAAAATATATAATTTAATTTGAAGACTTATTAAAATAAAAATTCACGAACAATATGTATTAAAATGGAAATTCATGAACAAGACATATAAGAAATCGCGATCGAAAATGCGTTGATACCAACAGAATGATCAAAGAACTTAATCACATAAGAAAAACACATGGTTAGACAGATCTTTTTACATTTTAATACATCATAACCATAATTGATACAATTTTATACCCTAATTCTTGCACGATTCGCGCTTTCAGTTGAAGAACCTTGATTCCATTGACCTCCTGCACCAATTTTATAGTTTAGAAATCGAAATCCACCAAAGAATAGGCAATTTCATAAAATGCATCTTGACATAAGAGAATAGGCAAGATAAAGTGAATGCGAAGGAAAAAAAAGTCATGTAGATTAGCATCATAGCAAGCAGTTAACTAATGATACATCTACGGGATGGCGCTTAAATTCAAAAATGCACACTACAAATATGTCATTATGCTTCATTTTATCCAATCAAGTTCTTTACTTTAATTTTTATTTTATATTTACTGAAGAGAAATATCTTTTCTCCCATTATAACACAAGATTATCTCCCATTATCTTAAACAACCAAGATGTTTCATCTCACAATCCCTCTTTTACTAATCATTATGTGGTAAAACCAATATCTATGTTTTTTGATAAAACCAGATTTATGTTTTAACTATACTTTCACAAGCAATCCCATTTTACATAAAATGCAAAGAGAATTGGAACAAAGCGAGAAAATAGAAACTGCTGCACAAACATCATTTCCATATAAACAAATAAGAGAATGCAAAAGTCTACATCTAATAAGAGAAAAGTGCAATAAAAGGTACCTCTTCCAAAGCTATTGATCTTGTTAATCTGAAGTAAGCAAAGCAACAACTTAAGGTCAGTCTTGGAATTGGAAGTATTTGCTTTGAAGGAACCTATGTTTAGTTTCAAAATTGAATTATTTAACAATTTAAATATTTGAATAAAAAGGTAGAATAGATGATACACAAGATTTTATAAAATATTGAATAAACAAATAAATAAACTTGATCTTATACCTTCATGAATTGAAAGATAACATCCAATTGTCATATTGCAGAGAGTTCCAACTTCCAAATTTCTTCTGAGAATCTCCAATGGCGAAGAATTATTCCCACTTTGCACAATAAATAAAATTGAACCATAGCCATAAGTATATCACTTAATTGAACTATATTATATTACCACATCCCAAAATGATCTGATTTAGCTTTTGCATGAAAAACATGCATCAAGTATATAGAAAATATAGATTGAAAATCTGCGATCCTCTGGCAAGTTTTTCATATGAAAAACATACAATTTGCTACAATGGCAATAAGCAACAAATTATCGAATGATCAATGAGAAAGCAATGCACTCATTCGAACTAAATGAATATTTAAAATTACCTATCAACGTTCAAATATGGCATCCGACAAGTAAAGCTTCACACATGTGATATAAGTTCACTTAACGAAAGGCTAAATTGGCATTTCCATCTATTCAAATAGTAAATCTTGGTTGTTTCTCATGAAGCTTAATGATCCCATGTTGGTAGGCATTGAAGAAATTTCTTTCGAAAAAGACACCTTGGTGAAATTTCACACCTGTTGTATTTGTTGGGATATGGCTTGAAACTCAAATTACGCCATGGTGTCCTTTGTAATATATAGATATAGCATATTAAATTAAGTTATAATAAATGTCGTAAAATTGGTAGAAACTTGGAAAAATATGTTAGAACAAATCACCCTTTTCTGCAAAAACTCTATTTCATTTAGCAAAGATTTAGTCTTTGTTGCACCAAACAGAAACAAATTAAAACATATAGGAGAAAAATGAAATATAAATGAATAAAGAAAAAAAAATGAAGGTAAAATAAAGTTACCTTCTTGGACACGATCCTAGTAATTCCTCTTTCAAGCTGTTTTCTACCGCTTTAACTCTTTCACGTTAAGGAACTCAAGGAATCTCCCATTAGGTGCCTTCAAACAAACACAAATTAAAAAAATCCAAGTTTTTATTTTAAATTTAAATTGAAATGTTAATTTGTGAAAGTAAAGTACTGTTAGAATTCAGAACATTTGAATCTGTTGTCTCAACTTGGTGATTCTTGTTGATAATACTACATAGTTCATACCAGATTAATGATATACACGTATATGTATCATTCTTTTCATGCAAATGCTAGCATATGATAGTATATATGATATACATGAATAAGAAATTTATATATACCGAGCATTGATTTCGATATGATGTTTGTGTTAGAAGTATCTGAGCAAGCCTTCTTGTACTGCTATTATTGATCTTATCTTGCATCAAATAAAACACAAATTTGTTAAAAAGGAGACATATATATACATACATACATATATATATGTGTATGTATGTATTCGACTTTTATTTTTGGGTCAATTCTAGAAGTGAATTTCATGTACATATGAATCAAACACTTCCAATCCAATATGGACATATACTATTAGCTTAGGGCAAAAAATCACATACACTCTTCATAACATGGTATATATTCACACAACTTACATTATTAGACAAATTTTAAAAATTAAAAACATTCACATACACTCTTCATTTGTGAACAGCATCTCATAGAAGTGCATTCAAACATATAAATTGTGATAAAGTTTCACATATTATTTATATGATATATGGTGACGGAAGGTGCATTTTGAAATACTAAGATGAAAAGCCACTCAACTCACTCAGTACTATACTACCCATATACATAAAATAAAAAGACATTTGGATCTTTTAGTACTTAATATATAGACTACAGTTATTAGAACAGTTATTAAAATAAAAGAACATAAAAAAATTTGTTGATTCATGCAGCTAAAGCTTTTTCAGTAAAACAAAGTAATTCACCACTCTGCTTTGATCTCCACAATACTCGGTTCTCTGATCAGCAAGAATCAAGATGTTCTAAAGGAAAGCATCGGCGCTTTTCAGATCCCCATCTTCAATAGCTTTAGTGCTCTGTCTAATAACAATCTCAAGTCGGTGTCGGTGTCAAAAACATAAGAAGCCATGAAACAAGGTGAGATTCAACACGGTTGGATAAAGTGGAGAGAAATATGGTTGAACAACAAGTGAATGCGAGAAGATTTCATATGAAAGCGTAAGTATTTTATTAATATCTATAATTTGCTTCCTACAAATTACAGGCTGGAAATTAGGTAATATATTCTTTTCCTTTCATTATTTTCTTTTTGAGAGAGAAAAACAAAGGTGTCATCACTCAATACCATGCTCACTCCCAAAGTAGATAACTTTTCTTTGTTTATATATATAAAAAATCGTAAAAAAAGATACTTACAATATCATATTAACTAGTCATCACTATGCTTTACATTGGTCAACATTGTTTATAAATATTTTAAATCTAATTCTTTTGAATGGACAAGCCCAAGGCACAATTTAAAAACAAAGTAATTTGTAAATATTTTAAAAGGCATATACTTAATTGAGTGATGAAAATTTTATGCTAAAATATACTTAATTGAGCTTAAAACTAAGTTTCTCAACTACATCTCGAGTCGAGCTTGAGCTTAAAAATTATGCAAGAGTGAAGAAAAGAATTCAACAAATATACCATTCCCTTTTCTCTAGAAGAAAAGGGTACTCCATTCACAAAAGAACCAAAACTTCCAACTAAAATCAACAAATGCTAGAGTACAAAGAAAAAAATGATGAAAGCATCTAATAGATTCATGCATTAAAGCTTTTTCAATAAAACAAAGAAAAACAATTTGCGTAATCAAACCAACGGTATCTTTGCTAACATAGAACTAAAAGTTGTAAGTGAAATTAAAAGAACATGAAGTTTTTCGCAATGAAACAAAACAAACATTCATTATTTAATAAGAAGCTATGAAACTGTTTTACATTTCCCCAAGAGAGTGAAGATTTCAAGGATAAGAACATAAAAAAGGCAGGGTTTAAAGAAGAAGAGACAATTACTTTCAAACATGCATGAACATAAAGAGTATACCTTTTACAACAACATACATGTTAGCTCAAAGAAAACTTGGTACTAAAAATTCAGCTAAAAACAAACTCATTTCAGGACCTCAAATGCATTCATTTGCATCATATATAAGAAGAAAAATAAATACCGAGAAACAAAGCAACAAACCATGAAGCTCGGTGATTTGGGAAAACAAAATCAGCCCCCCAAAACCAGAAAAAATAGCTTTAACAAAGACCCTAGTTAATTTTAAGTAATAAAAGAAATGGATTGAATAATGATAACCAAACCTTATTTTGATTCCACTTCTAAACTAAAAGTTTTGGTGCTAAGTTTGGGGTTTCAAAGAACAAAAAGAGAATCTCAAACTACAAAGTGACCAGAACAAAAATCAATCCCCAACCTCCAAAGGTGTATTAGCCTTCAGTTTATAAGAAAGCTTCATTATAAAATGACATCCTTCATTACGGGAAATTACATAAACGACACTAACAAAATGACAGATTTTCTTACCTAAGACATGAGTCACACATTTCTTTACATCCAAGTTCCAACCCATCCTCAATTCAACCTCGTGCCTCCTTCCTTATGCTCTATTTGAAAAGACCAAAAGCACACTCTCTCAGCCAACAGAGTCTCCACCAAACTTTAAATTATTATGATATTTGATCCCTATTAGCCTTATCTCTTTGTTTGATAAAAGATTACGATGAATCAAATGAAAAAGAGAGAAAAGAACTAACTTGTGGGCGTATATTCAGTATTCAAGGTTGATGAGATGGTTAGAAGAAGAAGAAGAAGAAGAAGAAGAGCCTTGCCTTGACGAACACCATAGGTCCTACTTGTTCTCACTCGCTTAGCAAAGACGAGTGAGGTTTTCCTCGTTACGATGTAGAGAAATTTTGAGAAACCGATGTAGAAATTTTGGACTTAGGAAATTTAGGGTTTGGGGAAATAAAATCGGGGAAAAATGATGAAATTTTATGCGTTTTTAAAAACGCCACTATAGCTTATTTTTTATGACGTTTAAAAACGCCACTCTGACTCCATTTTACTATTACACAATTTTAACTTATATTTTTTATGTTTTTCTTTTAAAATTATTATGGTGAGATTATTATTTTTTGAATTTTTATTTTATTATATTTTGAGTATTGCACTTTTTAAGTAAAATATTAAATATTAAATTTTAAGTTTTAAGTTTTTAATTTTTAATTTTTAATTTTTAAATTTTAAAAATTTAATTTTTATTATTAAATATTAAAATTTTAATAAATAAATTTTCAAACTTAATTCGAGTCATATTAATTTAAAAGAATTAGATACATGCCATAAGTTTTATATAATTTTTTATGTAAGAAAACAAACTAAAAATTCCAAAATATGAAGTAAAAGGTTTAAAAACTATAATTTATATAAAAATTCATAATATCTCTTTTTACGATTATATAATAAATTATTTAATATATAAATTAAAAACTTAACTCTAAGCCCTATTATATAACCCCAAACCCTAAACTATAAACCCTAAAATCAAAAACCTAACACATTAGCCATTCCCTCAAACCCTAACCTAAACACATAAACCATAACCCATAAACCCTAAACTCAAAACCCTACCTCATTAACCATTTCCCTAAACCCTAACCCTAAACTTTAACCTAACCACAAACACTTAAACCTTAATACCGGTAAACACTAAGATATTAAACAATATACAATAAACCCAAACAACAAACTTTAAAACACTAAACCCATATACCAAAATAACAAACCCTAAATCATGAAATTAACATACTAAACATTAAACCCTAAATCAATTTTAATACCTTAATTTGTAACTTAAATGAAAACTTCCAAATTGTTTAGTTAGCAATTTGTAACTTTTCATAATTAATTAATTGTAACTTCGAATTGTTTAGTTAGCAATTTGTAACTTTTAACAAATAATTTTCTCTTAAATAATTAAAACTAGAATCATAATTTTAATGTATTAAAATTAATGTTATATCTTTCACAATTATACATTAATAAATTATTTAATATATAAATTAAAAGACACTAAATTAATCTAAACCCAAACCCCAAATCATAAACTATGAAATCCTAACCCCAACCCCTAACTCATAACCCTATTACCCCCAAACCCTTAAATAACCATTTACCTTTCAACCCATTAACCCTAACTTTTAACCCATGAAACCCTAACACATCCTCATAAACTTTAAAATCCCAAACCCTAAACCCTAACACCTTAACCCTTAAACCCTAAAACCTTACCCCTTAAACCCTAAACCCTAAACCTTAAACCTTAATCAGTAAATCATAAATCATAATCCCTAAACATTAAAATAGCTCCTAAACCTTACACACTAAACTATATATGCTAAACCATAAACCCTAAATAATCATGAGAATATAATGCTCAGACATTTAGCGGCGTTTTTCCAAAAGCGCTAATGCTCAACTTTTAGCGCGTTTCCAAAAGCGCCGCTAATGCTCGAACTTTAGCGGCGTTTTGCGAAGCGCGCTAATGCTCGAACTTTTAGCGGCGTTTTCTAAGCGCGCTAAAAATCTGAGCATTAGCGTTTTTCCAAAAGCGCCGCTAATACTCGAACTTTAGCGGGTTTTTCGAAGCGCCGCGCTAATGCTCGATTTTAGCGGCGTTTTAAGAATAAACGCCGCTAATATCCTTTTAGCGGTGTTTTGTAAATAAACGCGCAATTGATTATTTTTTGCGGCGTTTTAGAAAACGCTAATGGTTTCTATTTGCGCGTTTTCTTTAAAACGCCACTAAAAACGCCGCTAAAAGTCTGTTTTGCTGTAGTGATTATATCATTAGAGAACTATTCTCTGAATGCATCTAGTAAGTTTGTTCACTGTTAGGAAAAACGTGGTAACCTGTTGCTATTGATAACTAAAATCTTATCTCTCCATCTGCTCTTATTTGATTATTGCTTCTACCTTAAACTGTTGTTGGAATAATTTTGTGGGTCTCCTCTGTTTATATTGCTGTCAAAGTCCTCCTACCCCAATTTGATTTGTTTGATTTTGTATTTAGTTTCATTGATTGCTTTTGGGATGAAATAGTTTGATTAATTGCTCTGTGTTTTCTGGATGATTCTTAATGCAGAGGTTTAGGTCCTTGGGGTCTAAAGATTGTGCACAAGTATACGGCTACTAGGTTTAATCCTAAAGATTCAGCTGAGTTTGTACTGGCAGAGGAGCAGAATAAACTTCTGACAGGTTAGATAAGATTTTTAAGTTTGTGCATAGCTTATGTATAAGTAAATAATAGAGATACCTAACAACTACTTTTTCCCTCTTCTTCATGGTTGAAGATTATGCATACCATATTTCCGCTGCCAAAGCAAGTGGAGAGCTGTGCTTAAAACATAATATTCTCTTTTGGAGCATTACCTCGGGTGCCTCTTCTAAAAAGGCTTGGTTACACTGCTTGATATTTATTGGGTCCATTGCATTGGCTAATACATGCTTATTTTTATTGATTTCTGTATAGACCTTTGAAAATACTATTTCTGCATTATCCTCACATTGACTTGAAAACATACTCTAGAATGCAAAATATGTATCTCTCTTGTTGCTCTTGGTACATTTTTGTAGATCCACAATAAAGAAGCAGGTATCGTTAACACCCATGAATTTATCTATGCATCAATATGAGAAAATACAATAAAATAAAATAAAATAAAAAGAGAGTAATGCCCTTGTAATGGTCATAAAGCTTCACTCTGGTGTAAAATGCCAGTGAATAGGCATACCTTCATTGCTAGCAGAGGATTATGAAAATTTCAAGATTTTAAGCTCACTGATATAAGAGGTTCATTCATAAGTGCATGACATCTAATCGAAACTAGGAGAACACACTTTTCAAAATTTGATGCTGACTAATTTAAGAGCCATATAATATGAACGACTCGCTTGTATCTAGCAACAAGAGATGAGTTCAGGTTTTTGGAAGACACTACTAAGTTTCATTTCTTTTTTCTATCTTTTTTTTTTCTGTGAATAGTGCATCAGAATGGAAAGTGCCAACAACATTTATATACGGGACTGAAGATTGGATGAACTATCAAGGAGCCCAAGACACTACTAAGGTTTGTTCACTTCTGCCATGCATAAGAAGTCAACGGACATTGTGCATTTTTCCATGTAAAGCTTTTATATTGGAACCTTAAATGGAGTAAGTTAGAACCCAAATGGCTATATCTTCCTGTCAGACTCCTTATCTTGGCTGCATTTCTGTCATATACAGGGTGGACATTTCGTGTTCCTTGAAAACACAGAGGGATTCCATTCGGCCGTGTCATATGTGCATGTAGGAGATTTCTCTCACCTAACCCTGATACTCAACCCTTGCCTTAAGGCTTGGAATTTAGTTATATATTATCATTGTTAAAGTTAATATATATAATTATAAAATTTAAATAGCTACAAAATTAAAAGAGAAAGACAAAAATAAAATATAATTATTGTTTATAATATTTTTAAAAAAAATTGGAATTCAAATTGATTTTAACTTGAAATAACTTAAATTTGTTTTTCAAAGCTCAAAATTATCCAAATTTGAAATGTCCCATCCTAGAAAACCCAACTTGTAAGCCTGAGTAAAAATTACTTGAACTTAAAATGTTAGAAAAAATTTTTTGAACTTAAATTGAATCAATCTAGATTAACTCGACTCAAAATTAATTTAACTCGTGTGGTTGATAAATCTAATTATTTAAATGTAATGAATATCTTAATATTTCATTTAAATACTTTTATTATCATTAAAAAATAATTTCAATTCTAGTTAAAAAATCAAGTACGAAATCAAGATAGTGATCAAATTTATTTTACTAAATTGAAATAAACAAACTTGTTAGAGCAGGCAAAAGTTATGGTGTCACAAGCAGGCAATTGTTGCTTTGATAATATATAATATGGATGAGAATATTAGGGGTGATGTAAAGATAGCAAGTGGGTAGTGATGATTTGGTGATTGAAAGGTGTAATAATAAAAAGGCATGTGGAAATGATTTGTTTAATCCATCAAAGTGCTTATAATTTATAAGGCTGTAGTAGTAATGATTTGGTTGAGCAGCGTTTATGGGTCAAAGTCTCTCAAACTCCAACCATGGTTCTCCCTGGGCTTATCATTACAAACCACCTGCGCTCTCCTCTCCACATCATTTCATTTGTTATATAAAAATCATGCAATGGACGCCTTATATTGTTTTCTTAAGTTTGATTCACACCACCCCTATTTTTGTGGATACTATAGGAACGCCTATGAACTCCAGATTAGGCATCAATTGATTCTAATGATTTAGTAATCGAATGTGATTACTTTTCGGAATAGAAATGTCATTTGAAGTCATATAAACTTTGTAAATAATAAACCATTAGCCCAATCACCAAGCACCAACCAAGACTGGTAGGCTAGAGCCATTGACCAACCCCAACAGGTTTAGCGCATTAACACTCATTCTATACGAGACATGGCTTGAAAAGATAACTCAAGTCAGGTATAGACGTATAGGTCAGCATCATTCCGTGGAGGTGAGATAAAAAAACGAATCAGGTGATGATGTGGTACGTATTAAATTACACACAACCAGCCAAGAGAATGTGTTTGACTACTGAGAAAACAAAACGAAATAATAGAGAAACATAAATCATTCAATAAGAATTTGATTATATCATCATATCTGATTGCTATAGTAGCATACATCTTTATATAGCATCATGCACCGTGTGCTCATTATTAACTGATGCATAACAACATTACAACTGACTTCAAACACTTTGACTAACTACCATCATCTGTATAAGAACTTCCAATTGCTTAACTGATAGAGTTGCATTGTTCACTGATCTTGGAATCTATTCACTAACATTCCCCTGGTTGTCTTTATCTGAAAACTTCAAAACATCAGTAAGAGCCATTACTTGAAGGTTGTTTCGAAAAGAAGCAAACAGTAACTCAAACACACAATTAGCTAAGCTGCGTTACTCAGTCTCTGAACAAGACCTGGAAACAACTCCCTGCTTTTTAGAACACCAGGCAATAGGATTCGGACCAAGGTACACATAGTAACTTGAAGTAGAATGTCGATCTTCAATTGTAGAGGCCCAATTTGCATCTACATAGAATACAACAACAAACTGCCCTCTAGTATAATACATCCTGTAACAGCTCGGTTTAGACCCTAGTCGGAGAAAGTGGTTTCAAGACCACAAATATGAGGTCGAAATAATATTTTAATATTATTTTTGAGTTTACAATATGTGATTTAGCTTGTGTGAAATTTCCGTGTGAAGATTTTATCGATTGTGTGTTCAATTATGAGAAAGGACTTAATCGCATAAAGTGTAAAAGTTGTGTGCTGATTGTTAAAGTCTTTAATTGTCATGGATTTTTAAATGAGGGGTCCTTATGTTGTAAATGGACCATTAATAGTGGAGATGGACATAAATGGGTATAGATTAAGTGAATTTATAATCATTTAATGAAGGGCAAAATGGTAAACTTTGTTTTAATGTTAATATAATAAACAAAACACAAAATTTTGCCCATTATGTTCATCCATTCACCAAAATTAGAGAAGAAAGAAAGGGTTAGGAGCTTTGTAGATTTTGGCACATTGAGTTCTTGATTGAGGTATGTTTTGAGTTCGGTTTTTAATAATTTCTACGTTTTTGTGATCGTTGCTTAGTGTATTATCAAACCCATGCTTTGATTCTAGAAATTGATGGTGATTGTGAGATGTGCCATTGATGAATATGTGAGCTTTGTGATGTTAGTTGGTGGAATATGAAAGCTTGGTGTTGGGTTAACATAGTTTGTATTTGGATTTTAGTGAAATTGAGTATTTTGGGCTAAATTGAGAAAAGTGAAAATTGAGGGACTAAAATGTGAAATAAATGAAATGGATGGGCTTGTATTAGCACAGGAAGAATTCGGCTAAGTATAGTGATATAAAATTGTGTGTATTTGATGATTTTATGAAATAGGGACTAAAGTGTTGAAATGTGAAAATGGGAGGGCTATTTTGTAAAATGCCCTACATAAGTGTGTGTGGATTAAATTGAATGAATTGGTGATTGAATGAGTTAAATTTGTATATGTATAGACCAAGAAAAGAGAGGTTCAGATCGAGATTGAGGCAAAGACAAAGTGCTCGATTAATTGACCATTTCAGTATTTTGACGTCTGAGGTAAGTTCGGGTATAATACTAGCTATAAACTATATATTTGTGATGTAAATTGAATGAATATATATATAATTGTGAGAATGGAAATGCTATGTGAGGAATTGAATTTGAGGGCACTAAGTGTGCGAAATTAGAAACGAGACAAAGATGATTAGCACTGTGTGTGTGAAAAGATAGAAGCTTCGACTTATCGATTTGGCACTGTGTGTGCGATATCGAAATGAGTTCGGTTTATGTTGATGCACTAAGTGTGCGATGACAATTATGTTTCGACTACGAAATTGGCACTAAGTGTGCGAACAAATCAAAAGAATAGTAAAGGTTGATCGAAACGTAAAGTTGTGCAATTGAGTAGCTTGGATGGTGAGTAACTATGTGTTGGCTAAGGTATGTATGATAACTATGTGTTGGCTAAGGTATGTATGATAACTATGTGTTGGCTAAGGTTTATATGATTTCTATATATTTGTGAGTTTGAAAGTAGATGGATGGAATGCTATGTGAGTATTGAGCATAGTTAAGTTTGTGTATCATTGGTAAATTAATCTAAGTGATGGCTTATCTTTGTATATTGACTTGAATTGTTGAATTACATGTGTTATATTACGAACTTACTAAGCTTTTAAAAGCTTACTGTGTGATTTGTTTCTCTGCTTTCTGATGTCGGTAAAAGCTAGCTCGGATCCGGGATCGTCAGCATCTCTATCACACTATCAGCAATCTATTTTGGTACTTTTGGAAAGATGTATATAGTTGAAATATGGCATGTATAGGCTAGAAATTATGGCATGTTTTGAAATGTTTAATCCTTGTCATGTGATTTGGCTTAGTAGTGGAATGATGTTGAATTTATGAATGAGCTATGAATTTGGTATATTTCATGATTTCGTGGTTGATGAAAGATGTGGTTTGAAGATGAATTATGGTATGTATTACATAATGTTTGATATATATATGTATGTTTTGAGATGTACAATTGTTATGTTGGATGGACTCATTTGTGATGCTAATAGGTATGGAAGTAGATGGTTTTGTTGATGTTTAATTGGTGAATGATATGTTATGTTTGAATGCATTTAGAAACATGAATTGATATTGCTTTGAAGCTTGTTGGTTGACCCTTGAATGGGTGGCAAATTGGCCTTGCAAATGGCCTATTTTACATATATGGTCAAGAGACACGGGCGTGTGTCTCTATCGTGTGGTTTAAGGGTTATTTCTAGGTGTGCCTGGACAGGTTACACGGCCGTGGCCTACGGGCATGCATGGTGGCCATGTGATCAAGTCAATAGCTAGCTTAGTTTCACACGGCCATGACACACGGGTGTGTCTGGTGGCCGTGTGAACAAGTCAGTATGTATGCTCTGTTTTAGCATGACTTGGACACATGAACGTGTCTGGTAGTCGTATGAGGCACACGACCGGCCCACACGGGCATGTGACTTTTACAGTGTTGAAGAATATTTACATTTCTAAAACTTTCTGTAAGTGTTTAGTCTAGTCCCGATCTCTTTCTAACACGTGTTTAAGGTCTCGTAAACCTCAATAAGGGACTATATGCTCATTTTTGTATATGTTTGATTGACGATTGACTTTGTGTCGTGAAATGGATGTGAAATTTTTGAATGTTTAGTAATGCCTCTTAACCCTATTCCAGCGACGGTTTTGGGTTAGGAGTATTACATTTTATTAGTATTAGAGCTACGATTTAGTCGATTCTCAGACTAACGTGGCGCGTGTGAGTCTAGCTAGTACATGCCATATATGAAATTGTGATATTGTGATGAATCTTGACAGTTATAAATGTGTTTTCGTATAGAAAATGGATCTCGATCGAATAGTTGCTGACGATGTAGAGAGTAACGCTCTTACTCCCGTTCGAGGGACAACGCCAGCCACATCTAAGCAGGATGATAGTAGTGAGGGAGAAGAGGCTAAGCAAGCCTTCTTTCAAATGATGAGTGAGTGGTTTTCGGAGTTCGTTCGAATGAATCCGGCTGCTCCACAACCTCCACCCCTACAAGTACTTGTTGTGCCATAAGTTGTAGATCCGATCTGATTGAATAAACCTACTGTGGATAAGATTCATAAGTACATGGCTGAAGAGTTTAGGGCCACAGCTGATGACGATGCTGAGCGAGCTGAGTTTTGGCTCGAGAATACAATTCGGGTATTCGATGAGATGTCGTTGGCCCCTGATGAATGTATCAAGTGTGCAGTTTCTTTGTTGAGAGATATGGCTTATAACTGGTAGAAGACGTTGATATCAGTAGTTTTGAGAGAGAATCACTTGGGATTTCTTTCAAATTGAATTCAGAAAAAATATATCAGTCAACGATTCATTGATCAGAAACGTAAAGAGTTCCTTGAGCTGAAATAAGGCTATTTGTCAGTTACTGAGTACGAACGAGAATTTGTAAGATTGAGCCAGTATGCATGGAAATGTGTTTCGACCGAAGCTGCTATGTGTAAATGCTTTATAGAAGGATTGAATGAAGACATTAAATTGTTGGTTGGGATACTTGACATAAATGAATTTGTCGTGTTGGTTGAAAGAGCTTGTAAGATCGATCAGCTTAGCAAGGAAAAGAAGAAAGCTGACTCAGAGGCTCGTGATGAAAGAAAAAGATTGATGAGTAAGTCATCTCAACCTTTGACGAAGAGATTTAGAGATGCAAGCAATCGATCAAATGCTTCATTTGGATATATGAGTAGAGATCGTGTGAGACCAAGTGTTGGTCTGAGAACTCGAAATCCAATTGAATCAAGTGTTGGTAGTGCCAAAAAAAAACTTGAGTGTAGACAGTGTGGAAGACGACATGTGGGAGAATGTTGGGGCAAATATAATAATCGAACTTGTTATAAGTTTGGATCACGTGATCACTTCATTAGAGATTATCCAAAGTTAGCTGAAAAAGAAAATGGTCAGAATGTGAGACCGAGTAACACAAAGACTAAGGGTAGACCACCTAGAAACACTAGAAATGTGAGTGGAAGTCAAAAAGGACTACCGATACAACTGTGAGATCAGAGGCGAGAGCACCTGTCCGAGCCTATGCTATACGTGCGCGAGAGGAAGCGTCATCTCCAGATGTTATTACTGGTACTTTTACTCTATTTGATACTGATGTGATTGTATTGATAGATCCATGATCTACTTATTCTTATGTGTGTGTGAATCTAGTATCAAGTAAGACTCTACCTGTTGAGTCTATTGAATTTGTGATTAGAGTATCAAACCCTTTAGGCAAGTGTGTCTTGGTAGATAAAGTGTGTAAAAATCGTCCGTTGATGTTTCGGGATGTTTATTTTCCGGTTAATTTGATATTACTACTATTCGATAAATTCGATATAATTCTGGGGATGGATTGGCTCACTTTGCAAAATGCTATTGTGAATTATAAACGAAAGAGTATTGAATTGAAAAGTCAGAATAGTGAGATAGTTCGAATTGAATCCAGTGATCTGAAAGGGTTACCAGCTATTGTATCTGCGATGAAAGCTTTGAACTATGTGAGAAAAGGTTATAAAGCTTATTTGGCATATATGATTGATACAAAAGTGACTGAAAAAAAGTTGAATCAGTACCTGTGGTTCATGAGTTTCCAGATGTGTTTCCCGAAGAGTTACTGGGATTACCTCCAATACGAGAAGTTAAATTTGGAATTGAATTTGTCCGAGGATGACTCCTATCTCGATAGCTCCATATAGAATGGCACCGACCAAATTAAAAGGGTTGAAATCTCAGTTGCAAGAGTTGATAGATAGAGGATTTGCACGACCAAGTTTCTCGCCCTGGGGTGCTCCTGTGCTATTTTTGAAAAAGAAAGATGGCACTATGAGGATGTGTATCGACTATCGACCATTGAATAAAGTGAAAATAAAGAATAAGTTTCCGTTGCCATGTATTGATGATTTATTTGATCAGCTGAAAGGAGCTACAATGTTTTTTAAGATAGATTTGAGATCGAGCTACTATCAGTTGAGAGTTAAAGAATTTGATGTGCCGAAAACTACTTTTAGAATGAGGTACGGATATTATGAATTCTTAGTGATACCTTTCAGACTAACAAATACTCCTGCAGTGTTTATGGATCTGATGAACCGGATATTTAGACCGTATTTGGATCATTTTATTGTGGTGTTCATTGATGATATTCTGATTTATTCATGTGGTAAGACGCAACATGCCGAGCATTTGAGAATTGTGTTACAGATTCTGTGTGAGAAACAATTGTATGCTAAGTTTAGCAAATTTGAGTTTTGGTTGTATGAGGTTGGATTTCTGGGGCATATAGTATCAGCTGCGGGAATACGAGTTGATCCGAGTAAGATCTCAGCCATTATAGAATAGAAGCCTCCGAGAAATGTGTCTGAAGTTTGTAGTTTTTTGGGATTAGCGGGATATTATAGACGATTTGTGAAAGGTTTCTCGATGATTGCGACTCTATTGATGAAGTTACTGTAGAAAGATGTTAAATTCGAGTGGTCAGAAAAGTGCCATTAGAGTTTTGAGCAGTTGAAAGTGTTGTTGAAGGAGGCGCCAATATTAGTTCAACCCGAATCGGGCAAAGAATTCAGTGTTTATAGTGATGCATCGTTGAATGGTTTAGGCTGTGTGTTGATGCAAGAAGGTAAAGTTATTGCTTATGCTTCGAGGCAATTAAAACAGCATGAAAAGAACTATCCGACCCATGATCTTGAATTAGCTGCGATTGTGTTTGCATTGAAGTTTTGGCGTCATTACCTATTTGGTAAGAAATGTCACATTTATACTGACCATAAGAGTTTGAAGTACTTGATGACTAAAAAAGAATTAAATTTGTGACAGAGAAGATGGTTAGAATTGTTAAAAGATTACGAACTTGTAATTGATTATCATCCGGGCAAAGCTAATGTTGTAGATGATGCCTTAAGTCGGAAGTATTTATATGCTTTGCAAGCTATGAATTCTCAGATAAATCTGTGTGAAGATGGTTTATTTTTGGCTGAGTTGAAAATAAGACCGATGTTCATACATTAGATTTGTGATGCCTAGAAAAGTGATAACGAGATGATAGCAAAACAAACTCAATGTGATTCGAATTCTTATTCAGAATATCGAATTGATAGTGATGATTGTTTGAGATTCAAAGATCGGATTTGTGTTCCGAGGAAATTAGAGTTGATTCAGATGATTTTGAATAAAGCTCACAATAGTTATTTGACTGTTCACCCGGGGAGTACGAAAATGTATAATGATCTGAAAGAGTTTTATTGGTGGCATGGTATGAAACGGGACATCTCTGACTTTGTGTCAAAATGTTTAGTTTGTCAGCAAGTTAAAGCTGAACATCAAGTTCCATCCGGTTTGTTACAGCCGATCATGATTCCTAAGTGGAAATGGGAGAGAATTACTATAGACTTTGTGTCGGGATTGCCTTTATCTCCGAGGAAAAAAGATGCAATCTGGGTGATAGTTGATGGATTGACGAAATCAGCTCATTTCATTCCGGTGAGAACAGATTATTCACTCGATAGATTGGCTGAATTGTATATTGCTGAGATTGTGAGATTGCACGGGGTGCCACTATCTATTGCATCTGATAGAGACCCGAGATTTACCTCGCGATTTTGGAAGAAATTGCAAGATGCTTTAGGCACAAAATTACATTTCAGCACTGCATTTCGTCCGCAAACGAATCAAAAATCCGAGCGGATCATTTAGATTCTCGAAAATATGTTGAGATGTTGTATTTTTGAGTTCAAAAGTACATGGGAGAAACATTTGTCGTTGATTGAGTTCGTGTACAATAATAGTTTTCAAACTAGTATTAAAATGGCACCATATGAGGCTCTTTACGGTCGAAAATGTCGAACTCCATTGTATTGGACTGAGTTGAGTGAGAATAAGATTCACGGGATTGATTTGATAAAAGAGACTGAGCAGAAAGTGAAAGTAATTCATGACAGTTTGAAAGCGGCTTCAGATGGTCAGAAGTCCTATGTAGACTTGAAACAAAAGATATTGAATTCAAAGTTGGTGACAAAGTGCTTTTGAAAGTATCTCTATGGAAGAAAATACTTCAATTTGGCCGGAAAGGCAAGCTGAGTCCGAGGTTCATCGGACCGTATGAGATCATTGAACGAGTTAGGCGGTTGCTTATAGATTGATGTTGCCACCTGAGTTAGAAAAGATTCATAATGTGTTTCATGTGTCGATGCTTCGACGGTACCGATCTGTTCCGTCTCATGTGATTGCTCCTACTGAAGTTGAAATTCAGTCAGATTTGTCATATAATGAAGAACCGATTCGAATTTTGGCACGAGAGATTAAAGAGTTGAGAAACAAAAGAATTTCCTTAGTGAAAGTGTTGTGGCACATACACGGAGTAGAAGAGGCTACGTGGGAGCCTGAGGATGTTATGAGAGAGCAATATCCACACTTATTCACTGGTAAGATTTTGGGGATGAAAATCCCTAACGGGAGAGAGTTGTAACAGCCCGATTTAGACACTAGTCGAACAGTAGTTTCGAGACCACAAATTTAGGTTGAAATAATATTTTAATATTATTTTCTAAGTTTACAGTATGTGATTTAGCATGTGTGAAATTTTTGTGTGAAGATTTTATCGATTATGTGTTCAATTATGAGAAATGACTTAATTGCATAAAGTGTAAAAGCTGTGTGGTGATTGTTAAAGTGCTTATTGTCATGGCTTTTTAAATGAGGGGTCTTTATGTTGTAAATGGACCATTAATAGTGGAGATGGACATAAATGGGTATAGATTAAGTGAATTTATAATGATTTAATGAAAGGCAAAATGGTAAACTTTGTTTTAATGTTAATATAATAAACAAAACACAAAATTTTGCCCATTATCTTTATTCATTCACCAAAATTAAAGAATAAAGAAAGGGTTAGGAGCTTTGTAGATTTCGGCACATTGAGTTCTTGATTGAGGTATGTTTTGAGTTCGATTTTTAATAATTTCTACGTTTTTGTGATCATTGCTTAGTGTATTATCAAACCCATGCTTTGATTTTAGAAATTGATAGTGATTGTGAGATGTGCCATTGATGAATATGTGAGCTTTGTGATGTTAGTTGGTGGAATATGAAAGCTTGGTATTGGGTTAACATAGTTTGTATTTGGATTTTTGGTGAAATTGAGTATTTTGGGCTAAATTGAGAAAAGTTAAATTAAGGGACTAAAATGTGAAATAAATTAAATGTATGGGCTTATATTAGCATGAAAAGAATTCAGCTAAGCATATGTGATATAAAATTGTGTGTATTTGATGATTTTATGAAATAGGGACTAAAGTGTCGAAATGTGAAAATGGGAGGGCTATTTTGTAATATGCCTTACATAAATGTGTGTGGATTAAATTGAATGAATTGGTGATTGAATGAGTTAAATTTGTATATGTATAGACCAAGAAAAGAGAGGTTCAAATCGAGATCGAGGCAAAGATAAAGTGCTCGATTAATCGACCATTTTGATATTTCGACGTTCGAGGTAAGTTCGGATATAATACTAGCTATAAACTATATCTTTTGATGTGAATTGAATGAATATATATATAATTATGAGAATGGAAATGCTATGTACTGAATTAAATTTGAGGGCACTAAGTATGTGAAATTAAAAATGAGACAAAGATGATTAGCACTGTGTGTGTGAAAAGATAGAAGCTTCGGCTTATCGATTTGGCACTGTGTGTGCGATACCGAAATGAGTTCAGTTTATGTTGAGGCACTAAGTGTGCGATGACAATTATGTTTCGACTACGAAATTGGCACTAAGTGTGCGAACAAATCAAAAGAATAGTAAAGGTTGATCGAAACGTAAAGTTGAGCAATTGAGTAGCTTGGATGGTGAATAACTATGTGTTGGCTAAGGTATGTATGATAACTATATGTTGGCTAAGGTATGTATGATAACTATGTGTTGGCTAAGGTATGTATGATAACTATGTGTTGGCTGAGGTTTATATGATATCTATATATTGGTGAGTTTGAAAGTAGATGGATGGAATGCTATGTGAGTATTGAGCATAGTTAAGATTGTGTATCATTGGTAAATTAATCTAAGTGATGGCTTATCTTTGTATATTGACTTGAATTGTTGAATTACATGTGTTATATTACGAACTTACTAAGCTTTTAAAAGCTTACTATGTGATTTGTTTCTCTGTTTTACAGTGTCGGTAAAGCTAGCTCGGATCCGGGGATCGTCGGCATCTCTATCACACTATCAGCAATCTATTTTGGTACTTTTGGAAAGATGTATATAGTTGAAATATGACATGTATAGGCTAGAAATTATGGCATGTTTTGAAATGTTTAATCCTTGCCATGTGATTTGCCTTGGTAGTGGAATGATGTTGAATTTATGAATGAGCTATGAATTTGGTATATTTCATGATTTCGTGGTTGATGAAAGATGTGGTTTGAAGATGAATTATGGTATGTATTACATAATGTTTGATATATATATATATGTATGTTTTGAGATGTACAATTGTTATGTTGGATGGACTCATTTGTGATGCTAATAGGTATGGAAGTAGATGGTATTGTTGATGTTTAATTGGTGAATGATATGTTATGTTTGAATGCATTTAGAAACATGAATTGATATTGCTTTGAAGCTTGTTGGTTGACCCTTGAATGGGTGGCAAATTGGCCTTACAAATGGCCTATTCTAGATATATGGTCAAGAGACACGGGCGTGTGTCTCTGCCGTGTGGTTTAAGGGTCATTTTAGGTGTGCTTGGACAGGTTACACGGCCGTAGCCCACGAGGTGCATGGTGGCTGTGTGACCAAATCAATAGTTAGCCTAATTTCACACGGCCATGACACACGGGCGTGTCTGGTGGCCGTGTGAACAAGTCAGTATGTATGCTCTGTTTTAGCATGACCTGTACATATGGGCGTGTCTAGTAGTCGTGTGAGGCACACTATCGGCCCACACGGGCGTGTGACTTTTACAGTGTTAAAGAATATTTACATTTCTAAAAACTTTCGTAAGTGTTCGGTTTAGTCCCTATCTCTTTCTAACACGTGTTTAAGGTCTCGTAGACCTCAATAAGGGACTATATGCTCATATTTGAATATGTTTGATCCACGATTGACTTTGTGTCATGAAATGGATGTGAAATATTCGAATGTTCGGTAATGCCTCTTAACCTTATTCTGGCGATGGTTTCAGGTTAAGGGTGTTACACATCCCATATTCCCTCGTTCCAGTGAGGTATTGAAGCACTCGTTTCACTACTCACCAATGAGTATCCAAGGGTGAGTTCATGTATTGACTAAGTTTGTTAACAATATAAGGAAGACCTTTTATTTTCTAAATCTAGTTGATTTCTTCTTTTCAAGTTAGATTCGAATCTTTTTTCGAGTCAAATAACGTGAATACGGTCTTGGTCTGTTATCCTTATCACATTCCAATTAGGATTGGATTTTGTTAAAGCAACAACATATTTGATAAGAGGCGAGGGTGGAGTTAAGGTGCCATCAATGAATTTCTGCAACTTATGGGTTTTCAACGCAAGGACATCTGTTGATGCCAAAGAAGATAATTAGTATCATCGAGTACTATATTAAATCTTTTTGTAAAGAATAGTTGATTGTCAGAGAGGCCATCAGAAGAAGGAATGCTCCGCAGCGTCAGTGAATTATTCCAAAGAGATCAATATTTGGAGGTGCCATACGATGGCAAGAGAGAGAGAGAGAGAGAGAGAGAGAGAGAGAGAGAGAGAGAGCACTAATACACGAACTAGAGAAGAGAATTCGTGAGGAAAAATAACTCTGATTCCATATCAGATTACACACAATCAACCAAGAAAATTGTTTGGCTACTAAGATAACAAAATAAAATAAGAAAGAAACATAAAAAGTTCAATAAGAATCGATTGTATCATCATATCTGATTGCTATAGCAACATACATCTTTATATAGCATCATGCACATTGTGCTCATCACTAACTGATGCATAACAACATTACAACAGATTACAACTGACTTCAACCACTTTGACTAGCTACCATCAACCATATAACAACTTCCAACTGCTTAACTGACAGAGCTGCACTATTGGTTGATCTTGGAATTTTTTCACTCATAGTACAATATCATAGTATCACATTTGATGGCAAGGTTAATTCTGAGGTTGTTTTTGTGTCTGAAACAGTGGTCACACCTTCCTGCACTGTTTTATTACCTTATTTGCCTCTTTTAAGAGTTAACAGATTTTAGAACAAAAGCTTTGGACTATTTATTTTTGATGATATTGGATGAGTAAAGCCCAAAACTATGAAGACCAATTGAGTGATCTAGTCTTTGTACAACGGTGAGATCCCTAAATTGATAAGTGGTAAACCAGTGTTAGGACTTAAATAATTTGTTGTAGTGTGAGAAAGATAGTGGGTCATTATTCTAGGCAAGGCCCCATGGACATAGACTGAGGTCAAACTGCGTAAACAATCTCAATGTTCATTTTATATTTTGCTTACTTTTAGTTTTGTGATTGAAACTATGGCTACAGCTCCAAGCACTATTACGGCCAAAGATTTTGTTTGCAAAGCAAATAACCCCCTCGTTTCTACAACATTCAATCTTTTAATAATCGGGTCGATGGTTGAACAAGCTAGACCATATGTTCCTGATTCAACCAAATTGATTGATTCGACTGGCAAATCAATAATAATTAAAAAATCATAAAGATCCAAAAAAATACAATTAAACTGGTTCAACTGTCGATTTTTGTCTTGCTTTTTTTTTTCTTTTTTTACCAATTTCAAGCAATTTTTGAGTCAATCGATTCAACCGTTCAAATCATTATATGGATCAATTCTCGATCCATCCAATTCAATAACATTGATTGGTCACATCATCAAATCTTGATAGAATTCAAATTTAATGACCAAAATGAATCTAATTGTCAAATTCAATGACAAAAGTGGATAAAATAATACAAATACCAATATGGACCTAGTTATCAAATTCAGAGGCCAAAATTTATATTATCCTTTCTTTTCTTTTTTAAACTTAGAATTATTTTGCAAAAGGAAAAGAAAAGAGAAGACATGTAATTATGAAGGGTATTCATGGGAGGCCATGGGAGTTAAGAAGTATGGGGAACCCTTTGGTGACAAATTATCTTCGACATTAATGATGAAATACATATCATAGGTCCCACTACACCAAAACATACTTTTAGTGGCGTTTTTAGTGGCGTTTTAAAGAAAACGCATAAATATTATACTTAGCGGCGTTTAAGGAAAACGCCGCAAAAAGATCAATAGCGGCGTTTATTAGTAAAACGCCGCTAAAAGATATATTGCGGCGTTTATTTGTAAAACGCCGCTAAATGTCTGAGACATTCGCGGCGCTTTTAGTAAAAAAGTCGATCATTAAGTAACTTTTGTGAAAGCAAACGAAAAGTCTCGAACATTAATGGCGTTTTGTCAAAACGCTAAAAATCTGAACATTAGCGGTGCTTGGGAAAACGCCAAAATTCTAAGCATTAGCGGTAGCTTTTGTGAAAACGCCGCTAAAGGTTAATTTTTTGAACTTTAGTGGCGTTTTTTAGAAAGCATAAAAAGAATATTTTATTTTAGGGTTAATGATTTAGGACTTAATTAAGGTTTAATGTATGTAGTTTATAGTTTTAGGGTTTATGATATAATGTTCATTATTTTGGGTTAATGGTTTATGTTTTATAGTTTAGGGTTTATGGGTTTCTAAATTAAGTTTAGGGTTTAGAGTTTTTAGTTTAAGATTTAGGGTTTTCTCGTTTAGGGTTTATGTTTTATTATTTATTTAAAGGTTTATAGATCATGGGTTTTTGGATCATGTACTTTATGGATTACGGTTTAAGTGTTGGGGTTTGGGAATAGGTTAAGGTTAATTTTTTGAACTTTAGTGGCGCTTTTTATAGAAACGCAAAAAAAAATATTTTATTTTAGGGTTAATGATTTAGGACTTAATTAAGGTTTAATATTGTCTATAGTTTATAGTTTTAGGGTTTATGATATAATGTTCATTATTTTGGGTTAATGGTTTATGTTTTATAGTTTAGGGTTTATAGGTTTCTAAATTAAGTTTAGGGTTTAGAGTTTTTTAGTTTAAGGTTTAGTGTTTTCTCGTTTAGGGTTTATGTTTTATTATTTATTTAAAGGTTTATAGATCATGGGTTTTTGGATCATGTACTTTATGGATTACGGTTTAAGTGTTGGGGTTTAGGGGAATAGGTTAAGGGTTATGGGAATATGGTTTGGGGCCGGTTAATCTTTAGGGGTTATTGTTTTATGGTTTAAGGTTTAGGAGTTATAATTTAATTTTTAAGTTCTACGAGTTACTATTTCAATTGTTTAGGGTTTAGGGATACTATGCATGGTTTATAGTTTATAGTTTATAGTTTAAGGTTTAAGGGTGTATGATTTAGGGTATAATTTTTAGGGGTTAATTAGGGTTATGGATTTAGGAATTAATCTTAGATTTTTGAATATAAAAAAGATAAATATAAATTATTATTTTAAAAGAATACATATCAAAATGTGTTAAATCTTAAAAGCATACATGAACTTTAATTTGATCCAAATCTTGTAAAATATAAACATAATTATTGATATTATTAACATCATTTTTATTATTGCATACATAAAATTTATATTTACTCAAGATAAAAAAATAAATTGATGTATTTTATAATTTAAAATAATGTGTATGATTAAAATAATGTGCTTGTTGTGGCATTAACGGCGTTTTTTATGAAAACGCCACTAAAGATCGGGAATTAGCGGCGTTTTTCTAAAGCGCCGCAAAATGTAAAGTTATACGATGTCGTTTTTGTTTTATCCATTCCCGAGACCCCTTATTGGACGACGTCGTTTTGTCAAAATTGAAAAAAATTTTAGTGGTGCTAGTGAATAAACGCCACTAAAACTTAGACATTAGTGGCACTAGGGTGCAAACGCCTCAAAATGTATTTATTATTGAGCAAAATGGCGCGTTTTTGTCCGTGTTCAGTTTTATCCCCAATCCAACCCCGAAAAACCTTGTTGTTTTCCTCTAATTGAAAACCCTAAATCCTTAAGTCCTAAAATTTTCGTCGACCATCTGCTTCCTCTGTCTCATCTCCTTTGCCGCATCACCGTTGACCTTCCTCTGTCCCATCTCCTTCGACACTCTGCTGCATCACTGGGTAAGTCTTCCTATGTATGTTTGATTATTGCGCAAATAGCAGTCGGGTTTTATAAATTTTGATGATGACTAAAATGAAATGATCCTTGTTTTTTCGATGATTTGGAATGCTTAGAATCTTGTTTTTTCTTTTGAGACAGGTTTTATGTCTAACCTATGAATATATACCAATGAGATTGATATAATGCAGTCTTAATCTACAATCATATTTGATTTCAATTTGCAATATTAGGTTACCTTTCATTTCTTTTCTGTAATCCTTGTTTTCTTCTTCAGGCGTGCTATTATATGTTCCTTAAATCTTTTTGCAGCATTAATAATTTGTAGGCCATATTGAAATGTAAGATTCAATGTCGTAATTTCTCAATCTCAAAACTCACTTGCACATTGAATTTCTCGATTTGGTTATCCAAACTTAAGACTGCAGAACTTACAATTCAATTTGGTTATCCAAACATTGAATTTCATGTAGATTAGCTTTTAGGCCTTTGTAAAGCTTACAATTCAATTTATATCTATGATTAGTGAAAATTGTTGAATGATTAGAGCTATGATTGAATTTATTTAAATTTACTTTTATGTGTTTTACTTGGGTTTATCTGGAACTTGAATAAAATTTTGTGCATTTGTATGTGGTTCTTTTTGGAGAATTTATCGCCTAGACAATGATTGGGATCTAATTAGATTTTTAGGTGTATGCATTGAGATGATATACATTATTTGTATGCTACATCTCTTTGGAATATTGAAGACATTTAGAATGAAGGAATCTTTTGGAAATGAAATCGAGCTTGTTTAATAGATATGTGAAACTGTTGGAAGGGAAGAAAAGAGTTGAATGTCATGGCATTTTATGTTATCTTGTTTTTAAATGTCTTTTTCGTCTCCGGATAATGTGGTGTGAGGTGAGAGAGAAAGTCGAAACTTCAATGTTCTCTATTTTTGTTCTTTGTTCTAGGTAGGAAAAGTAAGGGAACTCTCTCCTCTCAAGTGATATTTGCTTCATCTGGTTCCAAGCGCAACATATAACTTTACATATTATATTGTTTTGCTTTCGAATTGATGCTTAGGGTTTTCAAGCTGTTCAAAAGTAAAAAGACTCGTGGATTTGCAATTACATGGTTCTTAATTTTCCTCGGTAGTAATTCATGACTAAGTTATAGCCAATCAATATCGGTTTCATTCATGTTACAATGTGAACATAAAATTTTAAGACACTTGGAATGTGGTATTTCAAGACAGTTGGAATCAAAATATAATAGTCTGCGACCGGTTTATATTTTAAAGCGTGGGAAACTTTGTATTTCAAGATGGTGGGAATCAGATATGGACTTTGAATATGTTACTCTACTATGGGTATCCGGGAGTAATATGTTTCTATATCTGCTTTGGAGCCTAATTTATAAATCACGTTCAATGGCAAGAGAGACTGCAAAGCTTCTTGCATGAATGATTCTAGTCTCCATAAGCTTATCTACCTCAATAATGATGTTAACACATTAAGTTTACATATTTGATTGAGAAGGATTTGATTCTTTTAAGATAAGGTTTGCTTTTTTCTGTACTTATTTTCCTTGAAGTTTACTCAATATGCTTGACCGGTTTTGACATTCCCAAACCGCTTCACTCTCTTCATCTCTCTCTCTCACGGGCATTCCTTCCGGTTTAGAATTTTATCTGCAATAAAGAAATGATTATATTGTTTACTAAATCATCCTTCCTATTTTTTTCTAGTATATTTGGGGTTGTTTGATTACGGTATTTGATCTCAAGAAGTTGGCGGCACCATTTCGACATTTCTAGGGGTTGTCTTCATTTGGCATTTTCGTGTTCTCTAAACATTTCTTAGAGGTGCGTATATGTCTTTGTTTAAGCGATCGATTAGTTTAAATTTTCGTTTACAAGAGTTGCTAAAGTTAATCAATTCATAACATGTGCCAATGTTCGTTCAAATTAAAAATGGTTTGGGATTCGAATATCTAATTCCTTTAAGGTTGTTTATGAAATTCAATACTAACCCTACTTGAATATGTCAAACATATGCTTTTCTATTTCATATTTTATTGATTAATCTCTGAAAAAATTAGAATTGTGACTTTCTTTTTTATAATATAATAAGATTTTAGGTATTGTTTTAGCAATCTTGGAGCTTATTAAGTAGATCATGTTGTTGCTTCTTTGGAGGTTGTTAAACCATTTTGTGAATATATATCCCTTTTTGATGCAAATTGATAAATTTAAATGCTGTAAATTGATTAATTTAAATCAAGTAGGGTTAATTTTACTCAACGCTTCCCCTTTTTGCGACTTACGAGAAGGAATCGAGTTTTCTTGTTGATCGAGGAACCATTGTTTCATCATTAAGAGGTATGTTCTTGATTCGATCTTAAATACTTTGCCATTGAGTTTGATTTGAATATTTTTGGAAGTAAATTTTTTCCCATTCTTGATTTTGTTGAAAAACTTTTACTTAACTTAATATTTAAGAACTAATTCGATCTTAAATTATAAAGTGAAATAATTTTTAAAAACATCAAATTAAGAGGTATTTTCTTTGAAAGTTTTTGTTGGAAGTGAAATAATTTTATTATATTAAATTATAAAGTGAAATAATTTTTAAAAACATCAAGTTAATACAAATAATTTGAATACTATAATTATATATGTATAAAAATATATAAAAATAATAATTATTAAAATATATAAAATTAAGCTTTAATAATAATATAGTAATATATTATATAACTATTATCAAACATTGCAACTGATTACCTAAATCTGACCTAAACCCTAAACCCTAAACCCCTAACCCTTAACCTCTAAACCGTAAACCTTAAACCTTAAATCCCCAAACCCTAAACCCCTAACCCTTAAATCTTAAACCCTAACCCCTAACCTTAAATCCTAAACTTTAAACCCTAAACCCTTAAATCCTAAAACTTTAAAACCCTAAAACCTTAAATCCTTAAACCCTAACCCTTAAACCCTAAACCTTAAACTCTAAACCCCTAAAATTTTAAGTTAATATCAAACTTCATAACTTACATAATACTTGTATAATTTTAATAAAAAGATTCAAAGTATATAGGTTGGAAACCTGACGGGTTGCCTTATATCTCACTGTTAGATATAACGGATCCTCCCTAGGTGTGACAATGCCACGCACGATGGATCTTAACAAAACACCAAATTAAATATCAAAATAATATAACATTTATTAAACCCTTAAACCTACACCATTGAAACCCTAAAACTTTAAAACCCTAAAACCTTAAATCCCTAAACCTTAAACCCCTAACCCTCAAACCCTAAACCCCTAAACCCTAAACCCTTAACCCCTAACCTTTAAACCTTAAACCCTAAATCATAACCCCTAACCTCTAACCTTAAACCTCTAAACCTTAAACCTTTAAACCCTAAACCTCTAAACCCTAAAACTTTAAAACCCTAAAACCTTAAATCTATAAACCTTAAATTCTAAACCCTAAACCCTTAAAATTTTAAGTTAATATCAAACTTCATAACTTACATAATACTTGTATAATTTTAAGAAAAGATTCAAAGTATATAGGTCGGAAACTCGACGGGTTGCCTTATATCTCATCATTAGATATAACGGATCCTCCCTAGGTGTAACAATGCCACGTTTATAGATCTTAACGAAACACCAAATTAAATATCGAAATAATATAACATTTATTAAACCCTTAAACCCTACACCATTAAAACCTTAAAACTTTAAAACCCTAAAACCATAAATCCTCAAACCCTAAACCCTAAACCTTTAAACCTTAAACCCTAAACCCTTAACCTTTAAACCCTAAACCCTAAATCATAACCCCTAACCCCAACCTTAAACCCCTAAACCCTAAACTCTAAACCTTAAACCCTTAAACCTTAAAACTTTAAAACCCTAAAACTTTAAATCCTAAACCTTAACCCCAAACCCTAAATCTTAAACCCTAAACCCTAAAATTTTAAGTTAATATCAAACTTCATAACTTACATAATACTTGTATAATTTTAAGAAAAGATTCAAAGTATATAGATCTGAAACTCGACGGGTTGCCTTATATCTCATCATTAGATATAACGGATCCTCCCTAGGTGTAACAATGCCACGTCACGATGGATCTTAACGAAACACCAAATTAAATATCGAAATAATATAACATTTATTAAACCCTTAAACCCTACACCATTAAAACCCTAAAACTTTAAAACTCTAAAACCCTAAATTCTTAAACCCTAAACCCATAACCCTTAACCTTTAAACCTTCAAACCCTAAACCCTTAACCCTTAACTCTAAACCCTTAAACCCTAAACCCCTAACCCCTAACACCTAACCCTTAACCACTAACCTATAACCTTTAACCTCTAAAATTTTAAGTTAATATCAAACTTCATAACTTACATAATACTTGTATAATTTTAAGAAAAAGATTCAAAGTATATAGGTTTGAAACTCGACGGGTTGCCTTATATCTCATCATTAGATATAACGGATCCTCCCTAGGTGTAACAATGCCACGTACGATGGATCTTAATGAAACACCAAATTGAATATTGAAATAATATAACATTTATTAAACCCTTAAACCCTACACCATTGAAACCCTAAAACTTTAAAACCCTAAAACCCTAAATCCCCAAACCTTAAACCTCTAACCCTTAAACTTTAAACCTTTAAACCCTAAACCCCAACCCCAACCCTAAACCCCAACCCCAACCCCAACCCTTAACCACTAACCTTTAACCTTTAACCCCTAATTTTAAGTTAATATCAAACTTCATAACTTACATAATACTTGTATAATTTTAAGAAAAAGATTCAAAGTATATAGGTTTGGAAACTGACGGGTTGCCTTATATCTCACATCGGATATAATGGATCCTCCTAGGTGTAACAATGCCACGTATGATAGATCTTAAAGAATACATAACTTACCTAATTTTAATATCAAATTTCATAAATTACATAAGTTGACGATTAAATTTCATAACTTATAATTTTTCCTTAAGATCAAACTCCATAACTTACATAAAACTTGTATAATTTTAAGAAAAGATTCAAAGTATATAGGTGGAAACTCGACGGGTTGCCTTATATCTCACCGTCGATATAATGGATCCTCCCTAGGTGTAACAATGCCACGCATTTATGGATCTTCAAGAATACATAACTTACCTAATTTTAAGATCAAATTTCATAAATTACTTACATAAATTATTAATTAACAATTTAGTCGTATAATTTATTGTCAACTTTAGACTTCAACAACTACGAAATGGATAGGAGTTGGATGAAATTGTCAAGGGTAAGCAACTGCCATCGAAATGAAGTAGAAACTTTTCGAATTTCGATTTCAAAATGCAAGCCAAGAGAATATGATTCTTTGCCCGTGTAAGAAGTGTTGCAATATTAACTGGCATTATCGTGAAGTGGTCTACGAATATCTAGTTGTTGATGGCTTTGTCCGGGGGTACAAAATATGGTTTTTTCATGGCGAGTCTACATCTAGTGGAGCATCTTCATCGATGAATCTGGGTATCCTCATAGTGCTTTCAATCATAATGTTAGTGAGCGATAACATGGAAAACATGTTGCGGGATGCTTTTAATATGCGCAAAGATGGTTTGGTCATTTCCACGACTTGGGTGCAAACGATGATCACAATTTTGGAGGAAATACTTTCACCGAAGGGAAAAGAAGTGTCTGGGATGAACAACCAAATGAAGAAGCGGCGAGGTTCTACGCGTTACTTGATGAAATGAATGAAGAACTGTGTGAGGGATCAAAATTTTCCAAACTGTCATTACAGATTCGCTCTTTTCACTTGAAATGTTTGGGGGTGGACCGAAAACTCGTTGAAAATCTTTTTAGAGTTTACGCAAGAAACGTTCCGCTTGTAAAATCCTCGATCTTCCAAAGACATGAAGAAATTGATAAAGGATTTGGGCCTTGGATACAATAAAATTCACAGTTGCCCAAATGACTGCATGTTTTATTGGGGCGACCGCATAAACCAACAGTGCTGTCATGTATGTGGCCAATCCCGTTGGATTCATAGAAATACAGAGGATGGTAACGAGGACGAACACGGTACACAGTCAAAGAAACAGCCAGCTAAGATTTTGCGGTATTTTCTCCTAATACCGAGGCTTTAACGGCTTTTCATGTCGTCGAAGACAACCGAATCAATGACGTGGCACCGTGATGGACGAACCGATGATGGGTTGTTAAGGCATCCTGCAGATTCTTTAGCTTGGAAATGTTTTGACTCCAAATTTCCAAGCTTTGCAAGCGATCCTTGGAGTGTGAGGCTTGGGCTAGCATCCGATGGATTTAACCCTTACAAACTTATGAGCACAACATACAGTACTTGGCCTGTGGTGCTTGTTCCCTACAATTTGCCTCCATGGGTTTGCATGAAATAATCTTCTTTATCTTGTCTATGATTATACACGGAGAGAAAGGGTGGGGAATGATATTGACGTCTATTTGCGCCACTTGTTGACGAGTTAAAACAACTATGGGCTGGTGTTCGGACATTCGATGCAATGAGAAAAGAGAACTTTAATTTACGTGCGGCATTAATGTGGACTATTAACGACTTTCCGCTTATGCTAATTTATCCGTTGGAGTACCAAGGACGTTATGCTTGTCCGTGTTGTCTTTGCTTGAACATGTTCGCAATGGTTATATAATGGGAATAAGTTTTCTTACATGGGGCATCATCGGTGGTTACCGAAAAATCATACATTTAGATTTCGAGTGCTCGGTTTGATGGTCTTGAAGAGTTCGGATCGCTCCTTCAGCAGACCGGTGGATCCAAAATATTGTTAATGTTGAAAGATATGAATTTCATTTATGGAAAGATGAATCAACCGCAAACCCGCATAGAAATAGAAGATCTAGGGATAAATCTGATGATGAATCTGATGAAGAGGATGATCCTAATGAGGCGGACTTGTGGAAAAAAGTATTTTTTTGAGTTGCCTTATTGGGAGCATCGATTTTACGCCATAACCTTGATGTCATGCACATAGAGAAAATGTCTGCGAGAACATCATTGGGACTATTTTGAATGTCGATGAAAAATCGAAAAATAATCTTTAGAGTAGACTTGATTTAGTCCACATGGGAATTCGGTGTGAGCTTCATCCCCGAGCACTTCCGAATATGAAATATCGATTGTCGCCTACTATTTTTTCAATGTCGAAGATGGAGAAAGAAGTGTTCTGTACGGTGTTGAAGGATATAAAGGTCCCGGATGTGTATGCATCAAATATATCGCGATGTGTGAGTCTTAAGGATCGAAGATTATGTGGCTTAAAATCGCATGACTATCACATATTGATGCAAGACTTACTGCCAGTTGCTATGCGGTGTTGTATGTCGAAAAAGGTGACGGCTCCTGTAATTGAACTGTCAAATATAATGAAAGGCATTTGTGGTAAAGTTTTGAATGTTCAAGAACTTGAGAGACTACAAGATCGAGCCGCATTAATTTTATGCAATCTGGAGAAGATATTCTCGCCTTCCTTCTTCACTATCATGGTGCACTTGTTAATTCATCTCCCGCGTGAAGCACTTCTTGGTGGACCCGTTTTCTATCGATGGATGTATCCCATTGAAAAGTCTTACTTTATTTGCAAAATATTCCTTTATTCAGCTAAATGCCTTTATTTCCAACTTTTGATAATGTTGTATATCGTGTTTAGGTTCCTTTCCAAATTAAAGTCATACTGCCACAATAAGCGTTATCCAGAAGGATCAATTGCCGAGGGATACTTGGCAGAGGAATGCATGACTTTCTGTTCGAGGTATTTGGAAGATGTTGAAACAAGAATGAACAGATCAAGTAGAAATGCTGGGCTCACAGATCATAATTTGGTTGAAACTTATTTATTTCAAAGTTTCAGAGAACCGATCGGCAGAGTCGAAATTACAGAATTAGACGATAGATCGTGGGTCCAAGCACATCGATACGTTCTTTTTCATCACGATTCAATGGAACCATTTCGGAAGTAAGTTCCACAATTTGATAAATACTCATCAATTATGATTTGTTTGTCTTCTAACAAAGTAAAACCTTTTTTACCGTAGTGAGTACAAACAAATATTGAGAGCTCGTTCACGATCTCGAAGATTAAATCGACGAGAAATTAATAAGTTGTTCGCAGAATCATTCCATGAATGGTTAAGCCAAATGGTATGCAATTTAAATTTTCATTGACAAGTAATAATATTTTCTCATAACATTCATAATTACTCGATTTACTTTCGACTCAATAGGTTTGGAGTCGGAATGAAGTAAATGACGACGTTAAATGGCTTTCACAAGGTCCAAACAGAATAGTTAAAAATATAGTGGCTTCCTCATCAATCGATCTGATTTCATACAAGTATCGCGAGAGATTGAGAGAACCCAAAATTGCGAAATTTTGTTAATTCTTCGATTACAAGTTATGCTAGTGCTAGGGACGATGAATCCAATGAGGGAATTTGGAATATTTCGGACTTATTACGACATCATTGAGTTGGATTATTACGGCAAATGCAAAGTTGTCCTATTTTGAGGTGATTGGGCTGATGTGAATACGGCTTGCAAAATTAAAAACGATCAATATGGCTTTACAATGGTGAATTTCTCTCGATTAATTCACACGGAGAACAACCGATGGACGAGCCGTATGTGTTTTCTTCTCAAGTTAAACAAGTTTTTACTCGGAAGATCCAAGCGATGAGGGTTGGTACGTTGTACTTGAAACACCCTAGAGACTTCTTCGACATTGGCGGTGGAAGTAGAGATGACATAGTCGAAAGATCGAAACTTTGCCTTTTCCGAACAAGACTTAACGAAAATATCCCTAGTACTAGTCAACAATTTCAATGGGTTCGTCGGGATGTGGACGAAGATATTTACGAAATATGATGTAGTAAGATTTAACGATTTATTATTTATATGTAATATTATAATTTTCATGTTGGTCATGTTATATAATTTTCATCAGATTGCGGAAAAATGCCTAGAAGACGATTACGAGATTTAAATATTGTCCGAAACTCCAAATCCGTAAGAAGCTAATATTAGTGAACAACAAACAGTTGTTGGATCTTCTACTCTTGGGACATAGATGACGAGCCCGGAGAATTTGAAAGTAATGTTAAGTTTATTTTACATGCATGTTGAATTTTATTATTGATTCATTTTCAATTTTAATATAATAATATATCATTTTTCAATTGAAGGTGGTGGGACGCAGAGAGGTCGGGTTGTACATTACTTAAAGATTTATACGACTTAGAGCCTAACGATCGTGTTAAAGTAAGGAGAAACAATGATGGCCACTGTTGGATCTGAAGCTCATTGCTAGGAGGCTATTTGGGCATTTTAGCACGAAATTCCAATATGTTGCCCATTACCTACGAATCATGGCATCACATGCCCGATGCCAACAAAATCGAGCTCTCGAAAATATTAAGGTAAAACGTGAATGTAATTTATAATACTTTAATTTAATTTTCATTTATATTAACTTTTTATACTTTTTTCTTGAGGTAGATTTAATTTAGAGGTCTCGATAACTATGTTAAGAAGACATTGGGTAAAAATGGAGAGACAATAAAAGCACGCTCAAAAAACAATATTTTAAGAAAGACATAAGCCTCGACGAAAAATTAAGAAATGTTCCACCGGGAATGTTGAGGTACCAATGGGAAGATCAAGTTAGATTTTGGAATTCAAAAAAAGGAGAGGTACTACGTACATCTAAAATCGTATAAATTATTTGGTTTATAGTATTTACTATATATATAATTCAAATTACATTATGTAGGACCGTGAGCGAGTTGGAATAAGCGTGAACAGATGTAAATGTAAATTCACGCACACGGCAGGTTCTAGAAGTTTTGCTTGTGTAGCTGACGCCGAGGTATTATAATTTATTAATTCTGTCAAATATTAATTACTTTATACTATTAAATTATATTTTTTCTGCTAAAATGTAGGAAACTTCGACTGGTCAAAAAGTTGGACGCGTTCAGCTTTTTGACATTACGCATAGAAAGAAGGATGGATCTCCGATGACATCCGAAGCTGCAGAAATTTTGGTATATTTACTTAATAAAATTTTATTTTTTATAAATATTTCTACCGTTTAATTATAATAGTTTAATTCATCGTTTATAGTTTTAAATTTATAATGTTAAATTATGTTGCATTCTTTCTTATTTATATATTTCGTTTCTAACTCTTTCATTGATTTATTAGGATAAACTAAAGGAGAAGAAGGCGGAGTATGAAGCGGCTGCTTCGACTGATAGTTCTGTTAATCTTGAGGAGATTGATAACAGAATTATTACAGATGTTTTGGGTCCCGAAAGGTACGATTGCTTGATCGATAGTTCGCTAATCTTTAGTATATTTTTAATAGAATTATCACCGATGTTTTGGTCTTGAAAGGTATGGTGGGTTCGATTTAAAGGATCCGTGTTACCCGACCCAATATTTTGGATCCGCCTCCCGAGTAGACATGCCTTCCGGGTCAATCTCGTCTTTGAAGTTCGAGGCTACAAAACCAGATAGCTCGGATGCAAGAGAGCACGGTTGAGCAGAGGCAACAAATTGTTGATGTTCAAAGAAAATATGAAGAATTCCAAGAATGACTTAGAGCGGATGCGAAGAGGTACAAGCAGGGAGGCAACAAGAAGGAGAGAGGCGGGCAATGCGAGGAGGCAGAGGCAGCATCGATGCTAGCAGAGCAGAATAGAAAATACGAAGAGCTCCAAAGACCACTTGACATATGATGCAGATGTTTCATGATGTAAACCGCCATCTTAGACATTTAGTTTTTCGTTGTAAGAAGTTTTGACATTATTACATTTTTGACATTATTACATTTAACATTATTGTTACAAAATTTTCAGTTATCATTCATTTAATTTATTAAATTTTAAGTATCATCTAGAATTAATGTATTCCGTGTGATTTTTATGCTAAATTTGCTGTTTTGCGTTGAAATTATATACTGTTATTGGTTGGTTTTTAGTGCAGGAGGGGTATAATATTGAAAAAATTTTATTTTTTTAAATCTGTACAAATTAGCGGCGTTTGTGAAAAGCGCCGCTAAATGTTAAGAAATTTTTGCGGCATTTTTGGTAAAAGCACCGCTAAAAGTCATGGCCTTTAGCGGCATTTTTTTGGGAAAGCGCCGCTAAAGGCCCTGACTTTTAGCGGCGTTTGTTGAAGAAGCGTCGCTAAAGGCCCAGTTTTAATGGCGTTTGTTGAAGAAGCGCACGCTAAAGGCCCGACTTTTAATGCGCTTTAGCTTTTAAAGCGCTAAAGACCATGGTTTTAATTTTTATCACAAACGCTAAAAGTCGATCTTTAGCGCGTTTTTGCTTATAAGTGCCACAAAAATTTTCTAGTGATAGTATTGGCGTTTTTTGTGCGCTTATAAAAGCACAGAATACTTTTTGTATGCTTATAAACGCCGCTAAATGCCCAAAAAACACCGCTAAAAGTCATTTTTTTGTAGTGGCCATCTTTTGGTTTGATAATTTTTTTGAGTAAACTATCAAGTTGGTCGCCTAACTTTTTAAGCATTTTCATTTTGGTCTTTCCAGTAAAAACACTTGCAATTTAGTCACTACTAGTAGAATAATTAAACATTTTAATCACCCAATTGTTAACTCACTAACAAAATCTAATGTGGTGTTCCACATCATGTCCAAATAAGCAGTAGAAACACTTGTAATTTAGTCACTACTAGTAGAATAATTATACATTTTAATCACCCAATTGTTAACTCACTAACAAAATCTAATGTGGTGTTCCACATCATGTCCAAATAAACAGTAATTGTTGACTATTTTTTGACCCACTACTATTTATCATCTTCTTCCCTCCAAATGTAACAACCCAAAATTCAATGGTGTTGAAAATTATAATTTTAGGACCTGTTTTCGTAAACCGAATCCGTAAATCAAGCCATTTACTAATCAAAAATCCATAGCGATTAGATTTTACAATTTAGTCCATAGGCCTTAATTAAACACAATTTCAACTAAATTAACTCTCCAAATTTCCATATAACAATATATTATACACATCAATATTAATATTTAATATTTAAGAACTCAATTTTCAAAAATGAGATCCGAAATCGTAATTTTTGACACCACTGAATTTCAGGTCATTACATGTGGAGGGGAAGAAGATGATGAATAGTAGTGGGTCAAAAAATAGTCAACAATTACTTTTTATGTGGACATGATGTGGAATGCCACATCAGATTTTGTTAGTGAGTTAACAGTTGGGTGACTAAAATGTTTAATTATTCTACTGGCAGTGACTAAATTGCAAATGTTTTTATTTGGGTGACCAAAATGAAAGTACTCAAAAATTTGGGGTTTATCCAATTTCTTTTTAGAATTTTAAAAACTATAAAAGTATAATTAATAAAATTGTAAAATTTTTGTTTTGGTCCCTAAAGTTTCACAATTCAAATATGATTTCCTCGATATAAAAATTTCGAGTTTAAGAAATGCAAGATAAGGTTTACCATTATTCAAAAATAGAGAGTTTTCTATCAATAATGTGATTTCCGACCATCACGCTTCACAATTGGCTTGACATTTTTATCTATTAAGAGAATAAAGTTAAAATATGCTATAACTTTTTATACTCTTTATCTATCTGAATTTTAGTTTTATACTTTTATTTTTCAAAATTTAGTTCCTCTACTTTTGAATTTAAAATTCAGATAAAATCATTAGCACGATTAAAATTATTCTATTAAATTCATTAGTGTGACGCTTTGTAGCCATGTAATAAAAAAAATAACATTGTAATGGACTTGAATTTAAGAAGAATATTACAGTCTTAACAATTGGATTTGTTTTTAAATCCAAAAAGTAAATTGAGTATATTCTTGAAATTAAAAGTAGGAAGACTAAATTTCAAATATAAAAGGAGTAATATATTTTAACCTAAAATAATTATATGCTATCAATTGAGTTCCAATTGGGTTGAATATGTGTAAATATTTAAGTAACTAATTTTAATTTATGAAAAGTTAATTAAAATTAGATAAATATGTAAAAGTTACATATTAAAATTTATGACAACATAGATTGTATGAACATATAACATTTGTTTAATGCAAATAAATGACTGAATAAATTTAGATAAATGGTTTAAATATTTCATGGTGGTTGCATGTTAAAATGAAAATTGGAAAAGAAACCCTTAGGGTGTCGTGACTTCTTATAATAATAGCGCAACGCGGTAATGCAGAAAGGTTTCGAATGAACTCAAGGCATCACGACCCCACCTCTTGGTGTTGCATTCTATATAACAAAGGCCCGCATCAGATTCATACGGAAAGCCACGAAGTCACCTCTTGGCGCAACAGTGTCTATAAGACTACATTGTTTTGCATTATTTCGGGATCCTATAAATTTCAATATATCAACTAGATTTGTACGTGTAATTTATTTTATTGATGATTTGAAATAACAACATTTGCATCTCCAAGGGTTGTTTGTATGCAGAACTTACACCGTTGGGTGCATTAAAGATCGATTTACAAAACCTAAGGTCAACCGTTTGCCTTAAATGAGATCAGCTAAGGCTAATTACTAGTTATGTATAGCTCCCATGGCTTGACTCCATTGCATTAATTATTGTTGCATCAAACCGAGGACAACCCTAATAGAATTTTAGTTCCCTCTTATTTCGAGTTGAATTCGAAAAATGGATTTAAAATTTTATTTAAATTGAGTTGGAAAAAAATGTTAAAATTTGAATCCAGATCGTCTGTATTAATTTTTTTATATTATTATTTTTATATAAAAATAAATTTAAAAAAATATAATACATCAAATACACTAAAAACATTAAAATAAATATTTCTCAACAAATTGAAAATGAATTAAAAATTATTCACTTAAATGACACTAATATAGGTGCAACTTGACAAGTAAATACCTCTAAAATAGTAGTAAAATTAATAATAAAACAAGAGTTATACAATATAAAAATAATAATAACAAAATAGTAGCAATATAATAGCTAAATGACACAAAAATAGTGAGAGCAGCAAAAATAGTAAAAATAGCAACAAAAAATAACAGTTTTTTTTTTTTTTAAATTCGAGTCAAGTCAAGTCCAAGCAAAAAAAAAAAAAAGCATACACGGGCCCAACTTATTTAGAAAATGGGTCTTTTTTTTTTTTATCAAAACTCATTTTTGGGCCTATATTATTGTTCAAATCCATCCAATTTTTGGACAGGCTTTCGAGCCAGGCCAAGTGGCCCAGCCATGATTAGGTCCAAACCAAACTAAGCCTTAGTTTGATTGACGATGTGTTTGTCTCTGATAAGGTTATGAGATTAGTTACTATAGTGGTGAGATTGAATACTCTAGCGGTGAGATTAAAAATAGCGATGGGTGCGTTTGGATTCAAACGTAGTTGTACCGATGATATGAGAATAAAAAATTACCATTATAGACATTAGTTTACAATGTATTTATAATAAAATAAATAACTAAATTTATATTTATAATAAATAATATAATATAATATAATATAAAATTATATTTTTTAAAATGATAATTAAAATATTAAAATCATAGACAATAAAATTTAAATATGTTTAAATAATTTTATATTAAATAATAATTAAACTTATATATTTATGATAATAAATTTATATATTTATTAGATTGTTTTATAAAATTATATAATAATATCTAATAATACTTTTACTTTCTATAAAACTCAAAAAAAAAAAAAAGAGAATAAGGGTTATAAAGAAATTGATCTCAACTTTTTCTCCGCTAATAGTTTTGGCTCCAGTGAAAATTAAGAGCAACAGTGTGGTGAAAGTGTTCAATTACACCGCACTTCAAATCTTTCAAACAAGAAATCAGTCCAATGAAAAGGAATATTGATCCAATATTCCATTTCACCGTGGGTAAAATCCAATCCAAAGGGAGCATAAATATTCGGATTATGTAAAGCAATTTTCTATTTCCTTTTTGGTCAATTAAAAAAGCAAATATCTAATTTGAAATGCTCTTTCATTGTTCCCTTTTAATTGAATGGGAAAGACTAGCTAGAGCTATACAACAGGATCGAGTATATTAAGGTTACGTGCGAGCGACTATCACAGCATAGGCCAAAAGAAAAAGAAAAATTATCCAACAATTCAAAGCATACACATATCCAAATATATCTTTAACATAAGATTTAAATACAGAAATTTAGAAAACGAAGAACAGGAAAATGTTCCATAATCATCAAATACATAATCTCCAACAAATACGATACACCATAGGCACATAATAAAAGTGACGATAATTTTTGAAGTAAAAGTAACAGTACACACCAATTTTGCTTTCACGCATGAACTTAGCTTATGGATACGGAAATCATCGCGAGATAGATATTTTAATCAAGCAAGGGATAGGTGGTGAGATCGGAGCCTCCGCCACTGTGAAGGCTAGGATGGTTTGGCTGCAGGCGTAAAGCAAATATACGAGGACCTCCATTTTGATACCCGATCAGGGTATCATAATCCCCTCCATTATCAACTAATCCATATGGATCTTCTTTCAGGGATTCCTTGAATCAATATAATTTAACATATAAAAACAATGGTTTCAAATGGCTTCTAATTAATTTTAAGGATTAATAAGGAGGTGCTTACCAGTTCATGTAAGAGATTTTTGTGTATCTCTTCCACATTCCTCACCTTCAGGCAACAAATAGATGGAGCAACTTTATATATTATGTTAAATTCAAATGATTTAGAATATTTAAATTGAAATATACAAATATTTATCACCACACATATTTTATATACAACTACCTTTTTCCTGGAAGTATCGATCTGGTTGGAGAGAACACGATACTGTCATACATTATAAACATAAAAATTTAGATTCTGATGAAAAGAATTCCATCCAAGTTTTTTTTTTTCATGCAAACGTTTCTTTCTAAATACAAGTAAAGAATAAGAACAATATATGAAATGATGATCCATATATGAATTTTTTAATATATTCATAAATGAAAACAAGAATTTGTTACCTTTCTAAAACCTCTGTTGATGGTGATCAAATTCTTTGTCATGTATTTTTGTGTGTGTATATATCTTTTAGACTAGCTTTTTCTTTTTTATAGCTCTCTGATACGTAATTTTTTAGAGAGCAAATGAAAAAGATAAAAATTCTTGAGATATGAACTTAGTAAAGAAAAATAAATCTAACCATTTTTTCTTTTTGACTAAAAAAAGAGAGAAAAAGAGTTAAAAAACTAACTTAGAAAAATGCCAAATAAGGAAGATTAAAGAAAGAAAACCCTAGTTGAAAGGTTCCTTAATTTGGTTATAAAAATGCCCAAACCTTTCTATCACGAATAAGAGTGACAGAGCTCTCCATTTCTTGTTCCAAAGCACCAAGATCTTCGATGCTTAAATCATTCAAACAGTCGCCCATCCTTCTCCTAACATTGATTTCATCATATATAAATATATTTATAATGGAATTTCATAGAAATAAATAATTATTATTATTTACCTAATCTCTTTGCGCAGGTTCCTGTTAACCTCTTTCAGCTGCTTCAACTGTTCTTGCATTTTCTACATATAAAAAAATCCAAAAAAATTCAATATAAAACAGAGATTTATGGCGTTTTAATAAAAATCAAACAAAAATTAAACAAAAAGGAAAAGAAAGAGAGAGAGATAGACCTCATAGTGGGTGTTCCAGATATCGATCCCCAAGGTTTTCTGGTACTGATCAATTACTTGCTTCGTTCTATTAAAAGAAAGAGAAACAAATAAGCTTTGTTTTTTTTTCTATGAAATATAGTTTAAGTTTCAAAAAAAAAAAAAAAGAAATCTAGGGTTTAAGAGATGGAGCTTTACGTGGTGGAAGGGCTGATAAACTCATGGAGTTTACCAGTAGTGGAAAACATGATGATTGAAACTCTTGCATCACAAAGAACTGTAAGTTCATTAGCTTTCTTGAAAAGACCGTTTCTTCTCTTCGAATACGTGACTTGCCTGTTGGTCGAGTTCTCTATCAGCTTGATCTGGATCTTCCCTCGAGCCATGATTGATTTTATCTCTAGTTTTTCAGGGAAAGTTGTGAAAATGAAGAGGGGAAAAAAAAAAAAAACAAAGAGTTAAATCTTAAATAAAATGAAATGAAGGAGATGGTGGAATCCATTACCAAAAATGGAAAGGCAAAGCCTAATCGGTGAAAGGCTTCTCAAAGTTTGTTAAAGGCGGTAAATTGGAGAGTTTCCCCTTCTTTGATTTGAACCGAACATCGATGTTTCATTGTTTTGGAACAGGAACTGTGGGGACCATCACTTTCCGTCTTTCTCCGTCATTTCTCTTTTCTTTTGTTTCACATTTTTCTCCTGTTTTACTAACCCTCTAATTAACAGCGGTTAACGGTGTTTTGTTTGTGCTGAGTGTGCCTACTTATTTTTCGAAGAAAAAATATAACCGTGTTAGATATTTTTGATGTTGTGTGATTATATAAAATTTATATATTATATTAAAATTTATGTATAATTTTAAAATTTATTTTTAAGGATAATTGTCAACACATATTCATATGTATTAAAATAATTAAATATAAAATAAAATAATTGATTCAAATTTAAATTTGAAATAAAAAGATAAGTAAGATTATTATAAAAATAAGATATTTTCAAAATAAGTAAAAATTTTATTCTCTTTATTAGAAATAAGTAATGGGAGTGATTAGTTTATTACTAATTCATATAGTAAAACATATGAAAAAATTTGATGATGAAATAAAATGATTGGTTTTATAAAATTTATCATTAAATTGTCACCATGGAAGAGGATGATTCACTTATTTTCCACCAAAGTATGTTTGGGACCAATTAATCCCAGTTGAACGGTTTTTTAGATTTTATGCAGGAAATTTATATGAATGGCTTGTACTAAATTTTCAAAATCAACAGGGTTAGTGTTTGGGAGATGTTGACTGGTAATGTCTGTTTGGGATCATTGCTTAACGTTTATGGAAGAGTCACAATCTTTTCATTTTTCAAGGTGCTTCATGGAGTGATAGTGAAACTATCAAGGTGTCGTATATCTGGGCAAAGCAATAAGTCTCTTCTAACAGGGGCACGGCAAATGACACAGGAGATAAATTTTCGTCTTCATCTTTAACTAATGATTGGGTCATTTTAAGTATAGATGGTTCTGTTCAGAAAGAAGCTGGCTACGCGGCAGCAAGAGGAATAGTGTGAGACCGAGGTGGAGCTTGGATTATTGGATTTAATAAATATTTGGGGAATTGCTCTGTCTTTGATGCTGAGTCATGGGGTATTCTGGAAGAACATTCTCTTCTTATTAAGAAGGGCTATGACATTGTGTTAATTTAATCTGATTGTCTTGAAGTGATTATAGCTATTTGGCAGAGGTGTTCTAGAGGGTTTAAATTTGCTTGTGGTATCTGCTAGGAACAACAAAAACAAAAATTAAGTGCTTAATATTTTGAAGGTCGACATGAACCCACTCATTCTATAACAATAGATTTGCATAGGCAATGAATCTTTGACACTTTATTTTGGATCCAAAGGAAACTATGTATCTCCCACAATGATGATATTTAATGTAGTGCACTCTTTTGAAATAAAAATTGAAACATTTTAAATATGATATCTACAATTATGAATAACCTCTTATATTTGTTTTCTTTTATCATTTTATATACACCAATAAATTTTGGTCACTGTTTACATTCAAACCAGGGCGGACCTTTATAAGGGTTTCGGAGCCTGAAATTTTAATTTTTCCTTAATATTTTTTTAAAAAATTTAATTAAACTCTTAATTTTTAAAATTCTCATTAATCTTACACAATTTTTAAAATTTTAATTACACCTTCAATTATTTTAAAAATCTCATTAAACTTTTAAAATTTTTAAAATTTTACTAAATCCCCACTAATTAAAACCATTCATTAACAATAGTCGTGTCTTTGTTCTTAAACTTTTTCTTTAGAATTTTTTGGTAAAATGTTCTTAAATATTTTTACTTACATAATTTTTAACAATGCTTATTTATTTATGCTAATATAACTCAAACTGACATATTTTTATATATTGAGACTTTTGACTAAACATCAAAATTGGTGATTTATGCTACCAACAAGTGTGTAATAATAAGATATATTGTACTTTTAATTGGAGAATGATATTCGGATTTTAAAATGATATTGTTAAGAGAGAAAACTATGAATTTCTAACATAGATCATAAAACGGAATTGGAAAAGTACCATGAAAAAATTGGTAATGGAATAAATCAGTAACATAGATCATAAAACGAAAATGGAAAGTAGCATGAAAAAATTGGTAATAGAATAAATCAGTAATGGAAGGAAATTTTAGGTACTAAATATTTGCAAAATAAAAATTTAAGTATCAAATTGAAAAAATAATAGCCTTCAAGAGCTAAATTAAATTTTATAGAATAATGTAGAAACTTATATTTTAAAATTATCCAAATCCTAATATGCAAATTAGCCTACCAATTTCAATATATTTATCATGCTCAAATTATGTGAGTATTATTATTCAAAGTAAAATCCAAATTAAATACTATTATTCGTTTGACATCTGAATTCATAAAAAGCAATCAAGTTAAAATATCTAATTATTTTTAAAAATTTGTCGATTTAGGCTTAGTTTGGATGGTCGGTGTGTTTATCTCCGGTGATATTAAAAACAGAGTGGCGGTGAGATTAGTTACTGTAGCGTTGAGATTGAACACTGTAGTAGTGAGATTAAAAATAGCTTTGGAGTGTGTTTGGATTCAAACGCAGCTGTAACGGTGAGGTGAAAATAAAAAATGACTATTAAGGACATCAGATTAGAATTGATATATAATAGAAGTTTTAAATTATTTTACTTATATACAATTATTAAAATATGTGAATTTATAAATTCATTTAATAAATTATTAAAATGTATCTTTTAATATTTTATTATAAATATTTTAATGAATTATATAATCAATTTAAATTATTTATTAGATAAAATGAAAATTATTTTAAATTTTTATAGTTAAATATTTTTTTATAACAATGATAAATATTATTTTCCCAAATAGTAACATTATACTTGGATTAAATTTTAAAGTATATAACGAATGATTTAAAATAAAAAAAATATAGTAACATAAGACATAACAAATTTCATTACTACTAGAAATTAGGTTATGATACAAAATTGTTTTTACAAATATTGATTCATTAAACTATTTGTAATGGTTTCCCTTAACAATGTAATTTCAAGGTCACTTTCACTGTTAGAAGAACTCGATTCACCTCTATCAAAATGGCCTAAAGAGATTGGCATTTCGGGTATATTCTCAAATTGTCGAAAATCTTCATCATTTGACCAAGCATGTCTTCGAATGTAATTATGCAAAACCATTATTGCAATAACTATTAAAACTTACTTGTCAAATGACCAAGCTAGATATATTTCCATTGTCTATAACTAATCAACTACTCTTTTAGTGTCATCCAACCTCTTCAAACAATAAGATAAGATACTTTTCAAATATGTTTTATTATATCTATAGTCTACAAATAATACATCCCAATGCATACATCAGTACGTGTATTAACAAATAAGCAGGATCCACTTCTTGTTTGTAACATATATCTTACATACACAGCTTTGCCTAACTATCCTCTTTACTGAATGAAACAGAAGAGAAGAGAAGAATCAAAAGTCTCATGTAGAGCCATTGAGCTTAGATAGCAAAAATAGGCAACCGGAGGATAGTAGGACAGAAGCTGAGAAGCAAAGCAAATCCTGTGTAGAGTGTATGACAGCCTTCTTGCACTTGTCAAAAAATCCTATCAGAAGAAGCATCACTATTACATGCCCAAGTTTGGTTTTCAGTTCACTCACTGATTTTATTTCCAGCCATCTTGGTCGTTCCTGGTACAAATGAAATTATATTCACAAGCTACTACATGCATGTGATAACTTCGAATTTTCCACAAGTGTTTTCTTTCTTCCACCAATTAATTAAATCAAGTAGTATAAAAAATCCTCATGACCAAAACTAGAAAGATAAAAAATTTTGTCTGACCTTTAAAGCAAACAATCCAAAGAGATTTGATGTTGATGTGACCTTTTCTTTCGATTGTGTTTTTGCAATATCAAGGTTGCAAACAAAGAGCTCATAAAGACCCATTCCAAAAACCAGCATTACTATTCCCATTAGATAGATATCTGGAAGAACAATACAGTGGCAATTTGTGGTCTCATCTCAATAGGATCTAACTACAAGCATCAATCTGGGTTTAGAAACAATAAACCGCATACCTGTATTTTGACATTACAACACTAAACAGAACAAGTTTACTACATCAAGATGCATAAGCTACTTAAGAGCACAACTTCTATGCAACTACTGAATAATTCTAATACACTAAGCTCATTTTTATATACATAAAGACTTTCAACACCTTTTCTGTAGATTCTAATACTCAGCAAAGCAGCAATTTACCTAATAGTTTAAATCTAAATGGTTTAGAACCATCAAGGGTTTGTATCTGGTCGTAAGTATCACATTGAAAACCAACCAAAAGTCGTGGTTATCTTTGAAACTTGGAAACCTAGCTAGATAGCCAGTCAAAATGTTGAAATTGAGAAGGAAAAGATAGCAATCAGAGTCGCTGCTAGTTCTTACAAGGATCTTCATATCTGCCTCGAGAGATGATTAATTGGACAAAGTAAAACATGGTACAGCATGAGGCGACAAAGGACACAATTCTAGGGTCATCACTTTGAATTAACAAGTATAAAACCATCTATGCAGGCTCAAAAGCACAAGAGAAGTTTACTTCAACGTGGAAAACTTTGTTTAAGCTGCAGGCTTAAGTTTTCTAACTACAAGCATCAATCTATTCATGTGCTTGTCTACGTATAACTTTTCTTCAATCTGAACGTTCTCATAATGCCTATAAAAGCAAATAAGTGGAAGCAGCAAGAATAGGCTTGATAGTATTGGAGTTGAGAGAAAATAATGCTTGGGAGTGGGTAGCAGATGATCACGGAATTAATAACATAATGATAAAAGCCCACTACAACAAAACAGTCCTATAGCGACACTTTTTTTGACATAAGACGACGCAAAAAAGGTTGCCATAGATTTCGTGACGCTTCGTCCGACACTTCCAAAATGGTCGTATATAGTGGGGTTGGTATATGCATTGCGACGCTTTTGAAAAAGCGTCGCTATAAGTCAACATAAACCGACGCTTGTTGAAGGGTTGTGAAAAGTTTACTCAATACCGACCTTTTAAAAAGGTTGGGAAAGACTTAGTCAAGTCCAACCTTTGAAAAAGGTTGTTATAGACATGTTTAAGGCAACCTTAAAAAGGTTGGTATAGTTCTTGTCTAAGGCAACTTTTAAAAACGTTGAGATAGAGCCACCTAAGGCAACCTTAAAAAAGTTGGGATAGACCTTGTCTAAGGCAACTTTTAAAAACGGTTGGATAAAGTCGTCTAAGGCAACCTTAAAAAGGTTGGGATAGACCTTGTCTAAGACAACCTATAAAAAAGGTTGGGATAGACTTATCTAAGACAATCTCAAACAAGTTGGGATAGACCATGTCTAAGGCAACCTTTAAAAAGGATTGGGATAGACCCGTCTAAGGCAACCTTAAAAAGGTTGGGATAGACCTTGTCTAAGACAACCTTTAAAAAAGGTTGGGATAGACCTGTTTAAAGCAACCTTTAAAAAAAGGTTAGGATAAACCCGTCTAAAGTAACCTTAAAAAGATTGGGATAGACACGTATGATGTAATTTTTTTATTTCAATATTAATATATTTTTATAAATATTTACAGTGAATAATGATAGGAATTGTGCTTTAAATACAATTAAAAATATAAAATTAAAATTAAAATTAAAATAAATATTGAATATTCACTACAAAAATCGATCCAACAATTAAATTAATATAATAACATTTATCTGAAATGTATACTACTAACATTCAACTCAATGTACAAAAGTGAACAAATAAAAAACTACCTAAGATGATGGACATTGATATTGATGTTGTACTACATAAAGCTAATACATTTTGAAACTGCAACTTCAATTCCAAGAAACTCTGTTGATCTCTTATTTCTATGAAGGTAGCCCCAAGAAACTTCAATTCCTTTCGTTAAGTTTTTCCTTCTCATAATCCCATCCTGCAACTGCATTAAAGTAATTAAACGACAAAGGGAGTACAATTAGGAACCTTCTCCCAAACAATTTATTCTAAACAAGATACAAACCTATACTCCATGAGGCCCAATGCGATTATGAGATATAAAATTGATTATCAAGGTAGCAAATTCATCGGGTACATCCTCCTACAAATTCAACATTTAGAAGTTTCAAATAAAGATAAATAAATATGCCAAAAGAACATTCAGGAAATATAATTGATGTGAACTCAGATAGCATGCCTCAGTATGTCTAACAACCACCATTTGAAACTTGCCCGCATTTGACCTATTGTGAGCGCCTGTTACCCAAAAAAATGCAAAGAAGTTAACAAATTGTTAACCAAGAGTAAAGAATATGCTATATCCTTAAGAATCTATCATTTGTTACGTTTGCACCTAATGCCAAAGAATTAGAAAAACTTCCATTGAACATCTTTCAAGAATAATATTAGACAACTATGAGTCAAGGGTAAGTAATGTTCAACTTATTTTTTAACTTATAGTATATTTGGAAGACCAAACCTTGATACCCATGTCCATTGATGTGACTTGGACTTAAATGTATCATGAAAATGAAGAATTAGACCAACATAAACCATTGTACCTCAAATATCGAAAATGATATAATAGTAAAAATCACTAAAGGTACTTTTTTTTATTTGAATATTTTAAACACGATTATGACATGAAAAGTTAGTACAAAGACGATACAAATACATGGATTAGTATCTGCTTATATTCTCTAACCTGAATGGGCATGAATCAATAACGTCCAAAAGTCAAGGTTAAATTGCGTTCAAAACACTCTTAATCTCTATTCGAAACTCCTTATAACCCTTGTAGAACTAACCATAGTCCAAGCTTTGCGCTATACTCTACAATGCCTCAAGCGATTCAAATGATTTAAGTTCAAGAACTCATTCCATCGATTGTACACCATCCGCTTGTCGCCATCATCAAAAACATAACTTCGGTATCAAGAGGCATTGGCATAAGCATTCATGCCACTGAAATTTTCGTGACATTCAAAGGATGCAAACACATTGTTTTTCAACTTTCTGACTCGAAGATATAATGAAGTTAACGGCAAAACTCGGAGGAAGCAATATTCATCGTTTTATCATCTTCCTCACAACTATGAAGGCTTTGCTTTCTGTCCAACTTGTGACACTCGTCTTAGCACTTAGGTTAGCACCAATTAATAACATTATGCAAAATTAAACTAAATAAATTAATCCCAAATTTCAGCATAATAGATGGCCTAAAATAATAATTAGACCATTAAACAAATAAGAAATTAGGTAAAAAAAACACCTATCGATCCGAAAAATAGTTACAGCACGAGCAATTTGACTCGCTAACTGAAAAAAAGGAGAAATTAAATGAAAGTTTGTAATAGAGGCGAAAAGAGTGAATAGAAACAGAGGATTTTCAAATACTCAAGTGGCGAGCTCGAGAGATCGAAGCGTTGTCGACGATGGAACCAAATGATAGCTACGGTGATGATGGGGATATCGTCGGCTTTTTGGTTTCATCGTTGGTTTCTTTCTCCGGTTTGGTTTTGGCTTCTTTTCACGATGAGAATCGCAGCGCGTTGAGAAGAGTGAGGTTTGTTTGGGTTTCTATTGGTTTGTTGGTTTCGGCTTCCCTTCCCAATCTCTTTTTATCCTTCTTCTTCCCATTTTAGCTCGGTTAGTGTGTGTGTTGCATCACTGAAGCTCAAATAAGGACACCGAACCCCGTATTCGACAAAAAGGCTTTGGGGGAAAATTGGGGAAAATAAAAGTGGTATACATGAACCAAGAGTGGGAAATTGGGGGGAAAATAAAAGAAGAAGAGATTTCAAGTGGGATTTATGGGGTGGGGGGAATCAATTTTGGGAAAAAGAAGGAAAGAAAGAAGAGATTTCATTTGAAATTTTGGGATAAAAACACCTAATTACAAAACGACACTTGTTTTGTAAAAAAAATTATACTATTTAAACTAATTAAATAAATCTAAATTGTATTAGAATTAACATTTGTAATATAAAAATATTTTTCAATTCCAATTCAATTAAAAAATAAAATTCCATTTACAAAACTATAAAAAATATTATTATTTTAAACAAGAAATGTTAACTTTATTTTAATTTAAATTTATTTCATAACACAATGAATAAATAGATCAATTTAATAATACAAAGACTAAAATAGAAATTTGTTAGACTTTCACCTTATTTGATAAGGTAATTCTTTTTTATTGAGCGAATATAAGTATAAAAATAAACATTAAAAACATGACTCAATCATGACTTTCCTAGACCATAATAATATTGGATAAAACCGACATATTGAAAGATCTAAGTTAAATATAAATCTCAATATTATCCAAAATGAGAGGCTTAAAGCTGAGCATTCTGTCTCGAGCATCAATTTTTATCAAGAATACTTAGTGATATGTATTTTAATTTGGACATGATTGTGTGGTTGATTTTTAGGTTTTTTTTTTTAAATTTCTAAATCGAATAACTAAGAAAACTAACATTAATGTTTTTTTAAACTGAACCAGTTCAGCCACCAATTCACTAATCCGACCGGTTCGATTAAAAAATTGTTAAAAATTAAAAAATAAAAACCCCAATTCAACTGTCAATTTAATTGGTCCATGCCAGTTACTGGTCTAACCGAATCAAAGCCATTCTTTAGACTAGTAACCCCAGCTAGCTCCCAATCCGACCAGCCAATATTGCCCGGTTCAAACATCATTAACCAACACTTAAATAGTAAATTGATTTCTAGAATGGTATCATTATCCAGCCTAACAATGAATGAGAAACCAAAAAACCTGGTCAAACCAAACTGATTAATTCTAATTAGATTAGTTCGATTTCTAACACGAGCACGAACATATGACATTCTAAGAACCCTACAAATAAGGGTGAAAAAGGCTTGATTAAAAATAGCCCAGTTCCGATTGACATTGGTTAACTGATTTACAGACCAAACTAGTTTTTAGTAGCATTGGCCTCTCCTTCACTCACGTCTTCATTTGATCTACCCTAAACCCTAAACCTTATAATTCTAAACCCCAAATTCTAAAACACTCACTCTGAACCATAAACCATAACCCTTAAATATTGGAACCCTAAACTCAAAACCATATCCCATAAACTACAAACTCCTAAACCCTTAACTCCAAACCTTAAACCCTAAATTAATAGATAAAATTTTAATATTATATATTCTTTCAATATTTTAGGAAATTTAAATTAACATTTTCAATTTACTAATTAATTTTGTTTCTCTAGAGATGCATGTGTTACCAATTTTTTAATTTTAATTTTGTTTCCCTAAATTAATTTTGTTTCAAATTATGTTAAATCAATAATTGTGTTAATAATTTACAAGAACTAGATCAAATTAAAGTTCATATATTCAATTGCACATTAAACCATTGTTCATGTATGCTTTTGAGATTTATCTCATTTTGACATTTGATTATTTGAAAATAATAATTTATATTTATCTTATTTATGATAAAAATTTTAAATATATATAACATAAATTTTGAAACATTTATATTAAAAAACCCTAAAATCCTAAACCCCAAGCCCATAATTACAAAATCCTAAAATCATAAACCCCAAACCCATAATCACAAAACCCTAAAACCTTAAACAATAAACTATAATATCTAAACCATAAACTATAAACACTAAACCTTAAACCCTGAACTAAATTAATTTTTTGCGGTATTTTTATTAAAAACCTTATTCACACTCGAAGCTATTAAGTTTTTTTTTTATTTGAATATATATAAATATTCACAAACTGATGATGTAAAATTTTAAGAATATTCATATTTTAAATCTAATTTTTTTGGTGCTACACATTTAAAAAAAAGCCGAATTAAGGAAATCTGGGACGTTACACCTTTATTCAAAGAGTTAGCCAGAGCGTATGTTGACAAGTCTATCCCAAAACTTAAGAAAGCGTCGCCCCAAAACTATCGTCTTAGGACTAGACAAAAGCCAACTCTTATTCAAGTGTTGCCTTAGGCATACATATCCCAACCCTTATACAAAGAGTTGGCTAAAGCGTAGTCTATCGCAACACTTAGGAAAGTGTCGCCACAAAAGTGTCGTCTTAGGACTGCACAAAAGCCAACTCTGATTCAAGCGTTGCCTTAGGCATACATATCCCAACCCTTATACAAAGAGTTGGCCAAAGCATAGTCTATCCCAACACTTAGGAGAGTGTCGCCATAAAAGTGTCATTTTAGGACTACACAAAAGCCAACTTTTATTCAAGCGTTGCCTCAGGCATACATATCCCAACTCTTATACAAAGAGTTGGCTAAAGCGTAGTCTATCGCAACACTTAGGAAAGTGTCGCCACAAAAGTGTCGTCTTAGGACTGCACAAAAGCCAACTCTGATTCAAGCGTTGCCTTAGGCATACATATCCCAACTCTTAGGAAAGTGTCGCCACAAAAGTGTCATTTTAGGACTACACAAAAGCCAACTCTTATTCAAGTGTTGCCTTAGGCATACATATCCCAACCCTTATACAAAGAGTTGGCTAAAGCGTAGTCTATCGCAACACTTAGGAAAGTGTCGCCACAAAAGTGTCATCTTAGGACTGCACAAAAGCCAACTCTGATTCAAGCGTTGCCTTAGGCATACATATCCCAACTCTTATACAAAGAGTTGGCCAAAGCATAGTCTATCCCAACACTTAGGAAAGTGTCGCCACAAAAGTGTCATTTTAGGACTACACAAAAGCCAACTTTTATTCAAGCGTTGCCTCAGGCATACATATCCCAACTCTTATACAAAGAGTTGGCTAAAGCGTAGTCTATCGCAACACTTAGGAAAGTGTCGCCACAAAGTGTCGTCTTAGGACCACAAAGCCAACTCGATTCAAGCGTTGCCTTAGGCATACATATCCCAACACTTAGGAAAGTGTCGCCACAAAGTGTCATTTTAGGACTACACAAAAGCCAACTCTTATTCAAGTGTTGCCTTAGGCATACATATCCCAACCCTTATACAAAGAGTTGGCTAAAGCGTAGTCTATCGCAACACTTAGGAAAGTGTCGCCACAAAAGTGTCGTCTTAGGACTGCACAAAAGCCAACTCTGATTCAAGCGTTGCCTTAGGCATACATATCCCAACTCTTATACAAAGAGTTGGCCAAAGCATAGTCTATCCCAACACTTAGGAAAGTGTCGCCACAAAAGTGTCATTTTAGGACTACACAAAAGCTAACTTTTATTCAAGCGTTGCCTCAGGCATACATATCCCAACTCTTATACAAAGAGTTGGCCAAAGCATAGTCTATCCCAACACTTAGGAAAGTGTCGCCACAAAAGTGTTGTCTTAGGACTACACAAAAGCCAACTCTCATTCAAGCGTCACCTTAGGCATACATATCCCAACCCTTATACAAAGAGTTGCCCAAAGCGTATGTTCTCAACTCTATCCCAATACTTAGGAAAGTGTCGTCACAAAAGTGTCGTCTTGGGACTATACAAAGCCAACTCTTATTCAAGCGTGCGCCTTGGGCATACATATCCCAACCCTTATACAAAGAGTTGCCCAAAGCGTATGTTTGCAACTCTATCCCAACACTTAGGAAAGTGTCACCCCAAATATGTCGTATTAGGACTAGATAAAGCCAACTCTTATTTAAGCGTTGCCTTAGGCATGCATATCCCAACCCTTATAAAAGAGTTGGCCAGTCTATCCCAACACTTAGGAAAGTGTCGCCCCATAAGTGTCGTCTTAGCACTGTTTTATTGTAGTGGCCTATTAATCATGCAAAACTGGTTGTCACTTGTCACACAAAAGAAAATATCTGCATGCAAATCTAGACTTCAAAAACAATATTAGTTTCAGGAAAGAAATAGGAAATCAAATGGAATTACATAAACTAGCAAAGGGCAACTTAATAAGCAGATTATTTGATATCGACCACCGCCGACTTTACACCGATCCATAACATGAGTTTGGTTTTTCTTTTATTGAATCGCTGGTTGCAAATAGTTTCTAGAGAAAGAAGTGTAATGGATATTGATGCTAATGCAGCTGTTATGTAAAACCTAAATGAACGTTGATTAGGGAACTTGCTTATTACCAAAAGCTTGTTTGCCCTGGAAATTTGAGCATCATACGTAGGCGGTAGACCCAGTTCATTCTATGTATATGATTAATAGCAGTAAGAGTTGAATTTCAATTGACAGCCTAGTATGGTAGCAATAGTAATTGAGACAGAATCAAATAAATTGTGGATAAGAAATGAAGGCAAGCTCCATTGTTTCTTTGATTGGTACTCTCTATCATCCATAAACATAAGAGAACAAATACTTTGACTCTTCCATAACAAAACCAACCCTCACCTATGGCCTTAACCAGCAACAAAATCACTTTGCTCCGATCCACCCAATATTCCATGAAAGATGACATGATATAACTGTAGCCCTGCATATGACAGGGTAAATAAATTCATTTAAGATAAAGATTAATGCAATATTCTAAGACACCTCTCCTCATATGTGGTACATAGAATAAAGCATTATAAATTATGTTTTCTCCAGGTTATATCAGCTCTTTATATTATCTCATTAGCATCCTGATGTTCTTATTTAAATTTTTAGAATCTCAAAATGAAAGGGGAAAATCAGAAAAGAGCTCCGTTGCAGTCCTAGAATCTCAGCTCTAACTAGAATATACAATATAGAACAAAATAAGAAAAATTACATAAATGAAAACAAAAGTTGAAGCCGATTTATTGTAGAAGATAATAAAGAAAACACCGGAAGAGAAACTCAATAACACATACAAAATACTAAATACTACCAAAAGCATTCCATGTTAGAGTCTCCTATGTATATATATTTGTTTTTGTCTATTTGACTAACCTTGATGAAGCAAAGGAATGATCCAGTTAAAGACGCAAAAACAACCAGAAGAGTCATAAACCGACATCGATAAATGACCTGTAAAATACATCCAAAAAAGGAGATAAGTGCGCAAAATCTGAGTCAATATCTTATGTAATGAAATAATAATGACCTTCTCTATGCGCTCTTCCATAGCTTCCAACTTGTTGGGTGAGCCCGGGGTGTCCAAATGGGAGTTGGTTGTAGCAAAGGAGCCTTGATGGAATACGAGTAAGATGCAGAGAGCTTCTGGTGAGTGGGAATTTACCGGTGGCACGAGGGTCAAGTATAGAAGAAACCCTTCTGCAATTTGGTCCCAAACTGGAAGAAGTATGGTGGAATTGCATCAATAGCGTGGTGGTTCTGAGAGGTTTGGGGGTGAAGTGGAAAGGAGAAGGTGGTCCCATGAACAAAACAATTTATAACTTCAGATCCATGTTCTTAAATTATAAACATGAAACCCACAGTTTAAATACCTACAATAAACATGAATGTAAAGTAAAAAACAAAAGAAAAAACATAAAGCCCACAGTTTAAATACCTTATCTATGATTCATCAGCCAATTTTACATGAAGTGCATCCAAATTTCCAAAAATAGAAGAATTAGGACGAAAGTACCTGGATGGAGAAGAAGGAAGATGAAGAACGGCACAATTCAGCTACAAATTTCATGGAGATTGTTCAAAAATGGGTATTTTTGTCCGCTAAAAATATCTACTGCCCCAATTGCCTTTAATCTTTTTCATCTCCGGTCCGTTTCAAAGATAAAGAAGTGAGGTTAAAACCAATTTTCACTGCACTAGAATGTTAAACCAAACAGCAGTACAGTGAGATTGGTAGCCTAATCTCACCACACTGGAGGAAAACGGGCATCCAAAGGAGCCCTTAATCTTAACTCTATTGGTATTAGCATTGTTGTTAATATAGGAAGACGTGGATTCGAGTGTGCTGAAATACATTATCCTCATATTTATGAGTTGGAGAGAGACTATAAGTAGTTATAAGTATTATGTCCAAAAAATAAATATGATTGGAGCTTATAATAAAATTATTAAAAAACTATTAAAAATGCGAGTTAAAAACTACTAAAGATCTAATTATATATATAATATAAAAATTATACGCATTTTGTAACTAATTAATTCAACTATTTAGATCCACATATATATTATCTGAATAAATATTTTGTATTCGAAAAATAGATATCGAATGAAAATTTTAAAACTAAAATCCTAAGTATGTAATATTTTGAAACTGCGACAAAACAAATCCTTATTAACTCTAACACGGTTAGCAAGATTCTTATTAGTGCCAACAGATATTAGATTGCTCATGGGTAAAGACGAGGAAATATCCAGAGGATTTTCTCATATTCTGGACCTAGCTAGTTCATAGTCTGGGCGTGAGGGGCAGATGAACTGGACTGCGTTGGCCTGCCATTTTCTTTTTTGAAGAAATTAACGTTGTTAAGGTCTCGAGGTTATGTCATTTCAAAGCCATACCCACACGTCTAATCCTACAATTTTTTTCTATCCTTTTTGCTGGAAATATGCCTTCTTGGGAACTGAAATTTGTAACAGATGAACAATTGATATGTTGTTTATACTGTGAACCTGCCTGGATGATGGCTAGACCCACCAGTTCAAGATCCATGATGATGTTAGGTTTTCAAATGGCCTGCTCTCCAGAGTCCTTTTTTATTTTCAGTTATTACATTGAGCTATTTTTTTTCGAGTAAAAAGTTTTGATCAAACAAACTCAAATAATTTAATTTAACTTAAATCGAGTTTAATTTTATAAGTGAAATTAAGTCTAATTCAAAGCTTGAATCGTCGAATTTTGAATTGGGCTTCTTGCAAATTGAGTGCTAAAAGAAGAAAAGCATTAGCATAGTATAGTATAGTAGGACTTGCTTTAGCACATGTTGTGCTGGATGTCAAGTCTTCCTTAATTTGAGTGCTTGTTCGATCTTCTCAGTGGAGGTGGAAACCAGCACTTAATTACTTTGGAATCTGAATTGGTGATCGGGTTTTAAAACGGGACGAAGCCCTATTTTCTCCCTTTACAAGTTTCAAAATCCAGATTTATCCTGATGATTAACGGTAGATATGAGCAAATAACCTCAACTTGATGGGTCCAATTCTATAAATTAGGTTTTTTTTTTTGGCATAATAATTTATTTAATTTTCTAATTTTACAAAAAAGTCATTTTAGCTTTCATTTAATTTTTCACCTATTTTAACTCTTAAACTTGTGTTATTTATTAAATCATCTCAAAATAAATAAAATAATTAACATCGGTTAATTTTGATGACGTGACATACACATGGATTGTCATCCATGTGGATGCCACATTAACACTTAATTATTTTTTTAAATAAAAAATTCAAACAAATATTAAAAAGTATAAAAAATATTTTTTAATATTAGTTAATTAGAAAAATAATTAATTGCTAATGTGGAATTTATGTGGAGTTCCACGTGAATAGACATAATTATGGGCTAGCTCGACTCGGGCTTGGCCAATGCAAAATTTAGGCATGTTTTCTAGGCCTAGGCACGAGCCAACCTGAAAAATGGGCCTAATATTCTACCAAAGCTCGACCCAGATTAAAAATACTAAACCCGAGTCTATCACCGAATTAGGGTTATAGAATGCTACCATTCAAAATAGAATAGAAATGAGCTATCACTGTTCAAATTTTCTTTAAATAAAAATTATTCATTAAACATGTAAAAAAATGATATTCATACATAATAGGGGTTAAATTGAGCTTACGGAAGTCCTAAAACAATTCGGAATGAAGTAGAGACTAATTTGAAACATTTAAGAAAAACATGGCAAAAATGCAAAATAGGGGTCACACGGTCGTATGGCACGCCCTTATCCTCAAATTGTGTAACAACCTGATGTCGTGTGATAAAGGGTCACACGCGGTCGTGTAACAAACTGTGGTAATGTGAACCATCCTGCATCTAAATTGAACAGACCACATGACCATGTCCTGCACCCAAGAATGACACATTGCCGTGTGGCAGACCGTGTCATACGCCGTGTGTGCCTAAAATACCTTAACAACAAGCCAAAGTTGACCAAAGATCCCTTAAGCCACAAGCCAATGCATTAGACCCTTGAACAACATGATAGAAGATCTCAAAGCACATCAAAGCATACCAAATTCAACTTAATTCACTCAACCTAAGTGTCCAACCAATATGCCACAATTGGCACCACAATTCAATTATGAAACAACAATTGTTCATTACCATTCATGCCAAGATTTTTCATGTCTAAACATACTCATACAATCATCATTTCCTTAACTAAGATATCAACAAGTAAAACTCAATAAGTGACCTAAAACATGAGTATCTATTTTCACAATTTAAGCATACTTCATTCAACCATGCCTTTAAATATTTCATACCATTCAAGCCAATCATTCCAAACATCAATAATTACCAACATTCATTATCAAGTCATGCTAATTACTAAACATACATATAATGACATTCAAATCTTGGATAACACCATCAAATTACGTATCAAATAGGTACCTAGAACTTGATGCATCAAGGTTATTTATAATCTTATTCACAACCAAAGTACCAAAATGTTATCATTAACTTGCAAAGTAAGCATCTTATATATATGTCATAAGTAACCAACTTCAAACTTCAAAAAGTCTACCGAATCAAGTGACAATAGGTGTGAGCTTCTCACTGATCCGATCGACATGTTCTGAACATCCAAAATCTACAGAAAAGTAGTAACATGAGTAAGTGTATAAAATATTTAGTAAGCTTATACAATATAAACATTCACTTACCTCAATTTCTATTCATATATAAATCATTATCAATACAAATCTATCTATGAAGATTCTAACCACAACATTAATATACAAAGCTTTAAGTTCAATTACATGAATAACCATAATTATCTCCATTTCCAATCAAGCCAAGTTAGATCTCAAGACCAAAACACAACTAGTCACATAGCCAATCTCAAATGGCATAACTCCAATGATTCATGATCGTTGTTTTATGCGATGTCAAAGTCTTAAATTTTATAATGATAATGATCGAACCTGAAAACTAACTATGACAACGATTTGAGGCAAGAATCGAATAGTAATATAGTTAAGGCAAGACTGGAATGTCGAACTCAAAGGAACCAAAAGTACTAATACTAACTTTCTTTTTATTATCTAGCCTAAAATAAAGGGAATTTGTTGTTTTAAATCTAAATTAATTAACTACTAATTTAAAAACTCTAAGACAAAGAAGAATGAATTTGGAACATACTTTTGGGAAAAACCAATTGATAAGGACAATACCTGTAACACTCCCTACCCGTATTCGTTGTCGGAATAGGGTACGAGGCATTACAGGAGTTTACGATTTTTTTTACTCAATATAACCCCTTTATAAATATCTAGCCTTTCCTGCAAATTTTAAACCGAGACCAATTCACATAAACCAATCCAATTTAACATATTTTCAAAATAGATTCATACATAATTATAAGATAACATCATCACATACTAAAACTAAAATTTGTTAGCCATACCAATGGCTGACCTTACATTCATATCATATTAACATTTACTTTATTAGCTTATACATGCCATTTATTTCCAAAATAAAGTTTCTTTATATACCAAAATCTTGGGGTTGATAGTGTGTTGTGTCTCCTACCGAATCTGACCTCCGAGCTCCTAACACTACAAAACAGGGAAAAAGGAAACAGGGTAAGCACTTTGTGCTTAGTAAGCTCATGTAACAAGAATTATACTTACCTAATATTTTCAATACAAAGCAATAAACATCCATATATCCATTCAATGCACTATTGCCCTAACATACACAAATTCAACATTCAAGTTAATCAATAATTTCCATATACCAATAATATATACCATGATTGATGAGCTCATCAATATCATGATTTCCATTTCTTTGTTATATTTCCATATTTATCCCGTTGAATTACTCGAAATTTCGATGGATTTTCAGAAGTACACTTTTAGTGTACAATCCAAGTCCGTCAATTCATGTTCATGTGCGACATTTCCATTTCAAAGAGCACACTCCATGAACCTCATCCTTACAGAGGATTACCACCGAGCTAAATCCTCAGAATATAAACTCATAGAGTATTGTCGGGATTACCACCCAAAGCTAAATCCTCAGAACGACAATTACTCTAATGAGCTTGGATCCAATTACCACCCAGGCTAAATTGAGACCCTAGTTCGGATTATCCATCCGGCTAAATCCATTTTTCACATATTCTTCTGGAGGGCTATATCAGATAGGATTACCCGTCCGTGCTAGATCCTTTTACCGTCAATTCCTTTTCGAGATCCATCGAATTTTCCTTTCATTCAACTTGGATTTCTTCCCTTTTATCAAATATATCAATGTTTCATCAATCTTCATACAATGAACATTCAAATTATATTCACATCAATAACAACATTTCAAGCATTTAAGAAGATAATTCAAGTTACATGAACTTACCTCGATACTTGTTCGTACACAAAAATCTACTAATCAGGACCTTTTCCTTTCCTCTATCTAACTTCAGATTTGTGTTTTTTGGATCTAAATAAATAAATTCAATTAATCATTAATTCAACACATTTCGTGTTCACATGTAGCATTCACTATAATTCTATTATTGTTCATAATTCATTCAAAGCTGTCTACTTGAGTCACAGTCACTAAATTATTTATTTCTCGAGCTAAAGAACTCCAATTTAAGAACCGTTAATTTTATATGAAACTAGACTCACATATATTTATACCATAAAATTTCCAGAATATTTGGCTGAGCCAATTAGTACATTTTATTCATTAAAATTTCTCTTGTTTTACTATTTGACAGTTCAGACCACTTTTCACTACAAATCAATTTTCTCCTAATAAAGAATTCAAATGATGTTTTAGTTTGTTTCTTCTAAAATAGACTCATTAAGGAGTCTAACCATATAAATTTAAGCCCCTAATTATTTTTATTCAATTTTTATGATTTTCAAAGTCAGAACAGGGGATCTCGAAATCACTCTGAACCAGTCTTACAAAATATAAATATCTCAAAATACAGAATTACTTTGCTTTCTCTGTTTCTTTCATATGAAAATAGACTCAATAATATTTAATTTCATATCTCACTCAACTTCTAATTTCACTTCTAAGATTTTTAGTGATTTTTCAAAGTTACTCTACTGCTGCTGTCCCAAAACTGTTTTCTTATAGCTTACTTCTCAATTAAATCCATCTTTCAATTCTAACTTGAAATTCATTTAATTAAGTCCTTAATTCATGTTTTTGTTTCATCATAAACTATACTTGAGAGCTCACAAACTTTCAATATGACAACTTAGCTTCATCAAAACCTTGTTCCAAGGCTTCTAAAACATCAAAATTAAGTAAAAAGGGCTAAATTGACTTGCCTATCAACTTCCAAACTTCAAACTTTTAATTTTCCCTTTCTTCTTTCTTTTCTTTCCTTCCTTCTTTCCTTCTCTGTTTCGTTTGCCTATTCTGTTTCTATTTCTCTTCTTTTTTTATATCTCTTTTACCTATTTATATAATAATATAGTATAATATATTAAATAATAATATTATTAATTTATTAAGTAATCATATATATATTTTAATTATAAAAATCTTTGATATTTTTATGTGTATGCCACTCAACTATAAAGAATGGCATAATTTCCTTTTTAGTCCCTTTAGTTTTTCTTTAATCTATAATTAAACTTTTACTTCTATTTCAATTTAGTCCTTTTCATTTAATTATCTACCCAAACGTTAAAATTTTCTAACGAAATTTCAATACCACATTACTAACATTCTATAAATATTTATAAAAATATTTCCTATCATATAAATATTCATGCAAACATATTAAAATAAATTTCTCTTTAAATCGGATTTATGGTTATGAAACCATTGTTCCGATAACCTTGAATTTAGGCCATTACAATACCCGAGGAAGAATCCACCTAGACTTCACTTGTTATCTAACTCTGAACCAGACGATTTATTCATTTGACTTGATCCGTAAGATTCTCTAATGTATATTAAACCCTCTCTCGAAGCGAATGATGTCTAACCCTAGGTTGATTAATTGAAATCTCTTTCTAATTAAAACCCCTAGAATTGCATTAACTCGATCTATAGAATCCTATATTAGGTTTCACCCTAATCCGAAAAAATCTCAATCACCCTATCTCTAGGCGTGCGATCAACTCCGCTTAACTATGCTAGATCTACTCTTAAGCAGGGACTTTTGCTCCTCCACCTAAGCACATCAAACTTTAATTAATATCCGCAAAATATCAACACAAGAATTAAGAACACATAATTAAGAACAAGTGAAATATTTATCATATAGTTCAGCAAACGATAACAAGATTCATCTAAGTTTCATCCCCTTCAGGTATCTGAGGGTTTAGTTTATAATGATAAAGGAAAACATCTCAGAAGAAAAAATAAAACAAAACATAAGAAATCCCTAAAACCCCCTAAAAGAATTGAAGGAGAGATCCTCCGTCTTGAGTATGATTCCGGCTTCTTGAGATGAATCAACTGGCTATCTTCGAGTGAATCCCCATAAATCTGCCTTCTCTGGCCTAACGAGACGACCCCTTTCAAAGGTATTGGGCTCCCCCTCTTTTAGGCCATACTTAGGGTGTTTATATAGGCTTTGGAATGTGTTTCTTCGCCTCTAAGTATCCTAATCCGAGTGAAATTACTCTTTCTCACGGCAGGGGCACGGCCATGGCACACGCCCATGTAAATCGTGGCCAGGCCGTGTTGGGTCGATTGATGAGGCACGATCGTGTGGTATTGGGCCTAGGCTGTGTTGATTTTGTGATGTGGCCCATTTGGCCCGTTTTAAGCCCGTTTCTTGTTCTTTTCATCCACCAGTGCTCTCCTGAGTATAAAACATGAAAAGAAAGGATTAAGAGCACCAAATGACATAAAATAAGGGAAAAATCATCCAAAAGCATGCCAAATGTGGGCTTAAAATATGTTACTATTTCAATACCCCCACACTTAAGCTTTTGCTTGTCCTCAAGCAAAATTCTCAACTCATAGTTAAAACGAACTTCCCTTATTTCATAATAGTCATTGATAATGTTTCATCATAATTCAAAGATAATTTATACATGGATAATTTAACTCAAAGAGTCCTAAAGATTCAAACAATCTAAGTCATACATTTGCAGCATAGAACATAGGTGTTTCCCTTCATCTAAATAATTACCTTTGATTCAAAACCGACAAGAATTGACATCCTCACTAAAGATTCACTCAAATCACTCGAAGTGTTTAAGGTTTAGATTTAAGCCTCAAAAGTCAAACATGAAGAGTTAATCCCATACGGTTGCATGAAAATCAAATCTCCACCACTATAATATGAGATGATCGATACACAAATCAAAAGGTCTTTAATAGGGTTCTAACGGGGCTTGGGTTAAAGGTGTGGATAACGGCTGAATTAGAAGGTTAGAATCGAGATTGAATTGAAAAAATTACCTGCCTAGAAATAATGAACTGATAAATAACTACATCAATTGAAAACTTGTACTAATAATACTCTAATACGAGCTCATTTTCAGTAATTGGAATTTAAACGTATAAGCTCACTTACTCACAGAACTAATAATGAATATACTTCGAATTTTTTTTTAGAACAAATTTCAAATACATAATAAAGGATGAATTTACTATCGAAATAAATAAGCAATCGATCAAATCAAATCTCGATATAAGGGTAGTCAAAATGAATGGTGTAAACAAAAACAAAGGGTTTTTTAGGTTAATATTAGTGGGTGAGTCAATAAAAAGGTTGTTAGGATCAACGGGGTTCACTAGGGGTTAATGGTGAAGGTAGGCTTTTTAGTGGAGTAAGTGGGTTAAAACCTAGGTGCCTTCATCATCTCTGTATATCAAATCAAAGGTGTGGTTTCGACATGTAGAATCGATGCAAGTTCTAGAATAACAAATCAATGTTGACACACTCATAATCAAAAAGTGAGCAAGAAAAAGAATATATGCTCTATAAGACTCAAAATCTCACACAAATTATGGGTATTTTGACGTCAACCTTGTAAATTTCAAACTTCAAAGTAATATTTAGATTCAGGTAGACAACCTAAAAATTTTAATTTCTGAAAAATAGACTTATCATGCTTGATTCTCTAGTATCTTAGAATTTAATTATCAATACATAATTATCAATGACTTAATCCAAGACGCATCAACAACAATCATAAATCAGGGGAATTTTATTCTAATCATAATATGAGACTCTTACTTTAAGACAAGGCATAATTCAGGGATTTTCAAATAATACTATAGTTAACCCCCCACACTTAAGATGTACATTGTCCTTAATGTACAAAGGTAGATAATAGCATAATAGTATTAAAATCATAATATATGGGGAGAAGTGAATCTTCCTGAATTATGGATGGATTCCTTGAGTTGGAGATGAAAGATAAGTTGGAGGGGTCATTCTTGATGACGATCCTGTTAGATGAAGAAATTGGGTAGCTTATGTAGGATTAGCCAGATATAATAGGAATAATTAAAACTATACTAATTTAATAATTAAAGAAAAGCAAGCTAAAGTGAAGTAAAATAAAAGTGAAATGAAATTAAAAGAAAAGATTAATGGACCATAGTGTCCTTATTGTTGGGTGTGATTTCTAAGGCTGAGGTTATCGTGGTGGTCGTGGTGTGATTCCCTAGCAGCCTGTAGAACCTAAAACCAAGAAACTAAAATAAAATAATCTAAATTAAGCAGAAGAGAAGTAAAGATAAGGAAAATAAAGGAGGAGAGAAAAACGAAGTAAAAATTAAATGGCCTCAAATGTCCTTGGCTTGTTGAATGATTAAAGCGACCGGCATGAAGTTATGTAGATCGGTCTCCCACAGGAGACTATGCTGGAGTTCTTCTGCTTATTTGGCATTTGGATGGCGTATGAGGAGTTTATTAAAGGAAAAACAGAGAAAGAGTGGAGGAGATGGGAGTTTGAAGGTGAGTGGGGGGAATAAAGGGGGGGTTTAAATAGATTTTCAGGCCTGGTATAGTCACAAGCCCGTGTACCATAGGTATGTTGAGTCACACGGCCGCCTCGCATGGCCGAGTTGTGCGTTGTTCATTTCTCCCACGCCCATGTTTAGGTTGCCACCGTGCACAGTTTAACAGTGTCGGCCACGGCTGCATCACACGGCCGTGGCGGAGTAGTTGGGTCCGTGACTCGTACATATGATTCATTCTGACTCGTACCATCTCTGCCATGTCAGTACAAAGATTCGATGCATCTATACGGCCATGGCCACGACCGTGTGCAAGGCCATGTGGTATGGAAATTGGCCTTGGTTAGTTTATAGTTAGTTGCTAAAAAGGGAAAATAAAGGTGAAAATAAAATAAACTAAAATAAAGAGTAATGGAGTTAGTGCTCAGGTTGCCTCCCAAGAAGCGTTCGTTTATAGTCTTTAGCTAGACTTACCTCTCATTCGCTTCATCAGGGTGGTCTGAGGATTTGTACATCCTCTCTCATGTTATCAGTTCCATTATCGTGATAAAGTTCAAGTCGAGATACGCTTATTATGAAAGTGCCAAAAATAGGATTACTTACCTTGATTGTTCTGTATGGGAAAACACTGATTACCTTAAAAGGGATATCTTTGTTTGTGTTAGGGTCAGGGGGAGATATTCGAGGGTCTACTTTATCTAACAATACTTGATATCCGATTTTGAACTTGTCTGCTTCGTGGAGTGGCTCTGGTTCTACTTCGTGTATCCCTAATTTTTCCTTGAAATGTGTCTTCCACTCATCTAGATCATCGATCTAAATCTTTCATTCCTCATGAGGTATTTCTTTATTGGCACAGGGTTTAGGATCGGGTTCAGTTGTATTCTTTTGTGGTGCTTCCTAAAAAGAAGGGTTAACCGAATGGTTATCACTAGAATTTACTTTCTCACCTTGATTACTCGATGTTCTAGCCGAATCGAGAGCTTGAAGAGTGACTGTCTCATTACCTACATGAAGTATGAGTTCTTCTGCATCAATATCGATTTTAGTCCTGGCAGTTGCTAAAAATGGTCTTCCTAAAATTAGGGGGATCATGTTGTCCTCATTCATGTCTAGAACGACAAAGTCTCACTGAAATTGTAAAGATAATGCACGACAAAGTCCTCATCAATATCGATTTTATAAGGCATGACATTTATACTTGCCCCTAAATCAGCTAACGCATTATCAATAGATAAACTACCAATTAAGCATGGAATTGTAAAACTCCTTGGATCTTTTAATTTCTGTGGTAGTCTATTCTGCAATATTGCCGAGCACATTGCGTTTAGATCCACATATGATTCCTTGTCTATCCTTTGCTTTTTCGTTAGCAGCTCTTTTACAAATTTTCTAGAATCTGAAATCTACGAATGAAACACCCCACACCTGGCCCGCGAGCCTGAATCGGATCTGGTATGTTCCTAAGGTAAACCGGTTTCAAAATCCTTCGTTACTTAGAGAAAATTCGTAAAAATTTTTAGAAATTGTTGTTGTGGATTGGGCTTAGATTGGAAACCCATTTAATTAAATTTATAAATCCAATTTTATTAAGGTGACAAAATAATTTTTAAGGTTTTAAAAAATCACTTAACTTTAATCATAATAGTTCGTAACATAATAATTTAAAGTGAAGCAGAATAAGAAAATCCACTGGGCCTTATGGCCTTATTACATCAAATAAAACCCAAAAATAAAATTAAAGGTACTAAACATAAATAAAGTCCAAATTTAAATAGAATCTTCAAATGGATCATGGCCACCTCAAGGTCTACCGTCCCGGTCCGTCACTGTTCATCACCTGAAAATATTTCCCACAACGGGGTGAGTCAACAGACTCAATGTGCACACAGTACTAACATTCAACAAATCAGGCATACATGTTCATAAATCAAATTCATATTCATATAAAATAAATTATGATGCAACCCAAACCCAAGCCTATTTGTCCATCCGCTACACACCACCCGTACCTGCCAGTCACACCGTGGGGACTACTAAGTCAACCCTCCATCTGCTACACACCATCGAAGGCAGTCGCTGCAGTCGACGTGCTCATCGCCCATATAATTTGTGTCATGAGACACCATATTCAAATAATGTAACCGAAGTTACCAAATTCAGATAATGTAACCGGAGTTACCATATTCAAATATTTGTGACCGTAGTCACCATATGACGTTGGTGAGACCGAAGTCAACACCTTCTTCCCCTTTCACATGAACCCGGATGCCCCCAAAAATTAATAATCATGCATATAATTAAATTCACATTCATATTCGTATTTTCACATGTTATAGAATAACATATTTCATAATCCTATCGGAAGTAAGAAACGTACCTGAGTACCTTTGTACCACATTAGGGTACTTAGCCATATTCATATTCTTATACATATTCATAAAAATAATTGCCACATGATAAATCGAAGGTTAGTGTGCGTACACACCTGATTTGCTTAAAAAGGTTCCTTGAGATCTCGAAAATCCCGATCTAACTTTAGATCTGTTAACTCCTATATTCGGCCATCATATAAGACACATTAATAAACCCATTTGGCTTGAAACAAAACCAAATCCTAGTAGGATTTGTAAAAGGCTTACCTTTGATGCCGATTTGGTGTTTATTCAAATCCCGAGAACTTGGTTTTCCTTCACCTGATATTCGGCCAACCTTGATTCTTAACATAGGTTAGTTTTTGGCTTTAATAATTAAAGAACTGATCTAGGTAATCACAAAAGCCTTGACCGAATACTTTTTAAGTGCTTACCTTATGGACTTTAAATCCCGAAGCCTTCACTTTCCTCTTCCTTGAAATCGGCCAAATCCTAAATCCCTGAATCAGTTAGTCTTTGATTAATTTGATCTGAAAACCTAAGATTTGGCCTTGGCCAAATGTATAACTCACTTACCTTGGATCTTTGATCCCTATATTCAGAAAAGTATAGAAACCTGAGAGACCCCTTGTAGATTCGGCCATGAACAAGATTTGGGATTAGTACTTTTACTTTCGGCATTTAGAAAAGAAAAGAAAGGAAATTGAATAGCTTAACCTTACCTTGATGCCTTTAATCGATTGCTTCTTTACTTAGAATCAACAAAGGTTCGGCTTTGATAGTTGAAACAGAGAAGAAATAGAAGAAGAGAGGATGGTTTCTTGCTTAAGGAAAATTCGGCAGAGAGGGGGAGAGAGTTAGCAAAATTTCGGCAAGGCTAGAAAAGATGAGAGAATAGCCTCAATTCTCCTCCTTTAACTGAAATTGCTAGACCAAGAGTCTATGACTTGGCCACTACTCCCCACAAGTGATAATATTATCTCCTTTAATTATCACCTAATTAAATTAAAAGTGTTTAATCCACCCTTTATCTCTTCAATTAAAATCCCTTATTTATCACTCTAATTTATCAAGTTTTAATAGAAATAAAACTCTTCCCTTTTTAGCAAATAGGTGCCGTCCACCCCTAGCCTTGGAAGCAAAATAAAACCTTCAATATTTGCTTTCCAAGTGATTCAACTCAGCCCATTCCTCTTACACATGGCGCCATTTCCATTAGTCTTAAGTGACACCTTCAGCCACTTTTCCAAACCCGATTGTGTGTCAAATTTCACCAAATTTTACTTTTAAGGCCCTCTTGCCCTTATTTCCTATTTTAGACTTTAAGATTTGACAATTCGGCCTTATTTCTAAGTTTCCTAAAATTTTGATCGGCTCAGAACTTGCCATTTTCTTACATCTTCAAGTTTCCAAAATGTTCAGTTTCCAAAATGTTCGTGTTTCCAAAATGTTTAGGTTTCCAAAATGTTCGTGTTTCCAAAATGTTCGTGTTTCCAAAATGTTTAGGTTTCCAAAATGTTCGTGTTTCCATTTTCATGCATTTCCGTGTTTCCAAAATATCAAAATTTATTCTTAGTGCTTAAACTTGTCATTTCATACAATTTAACTGAAAATGCATAAGCCCTATTCAGGATGTTACAGTTCTACCCCCCTTAAACAAAATTTCGTCCCCAAAATTTCCTAACTAAAATAGTTGAGGGTATTGCTGTCGTATGGTCTCTTCTGGCTCCCACGAAGCTTCTTCCGATCCATGATTGCGCCATAAAACTTTGACTAGAGGCACTGTCTTCCTTCGTAATACTTTCACATCTCGTTCCAAAATCCGAATCGGTTCTTCCTCGTAGGATAAGTCTGGCCTTAGCTCTACTTCTTCTACAGATACCACATGCGACAGATCCGATCGATAGCGACGTAACATGGACACATGAAATACGTCGTGCATCTGCTGCAATTCTGGTGGCAACTCTAATTGGTATGCCATCGCCCAACTCGCTTCAAAGACTTTCGATAAGGCCCTACAAACCTTGGGCTTAGCTTCCTTTTTTGACCGAACCTCATTACCTTCTTCCAAGGCGAGACTTTCAGGAATACTTGGTCTCCCACTTCAAACTCTATTTCCTTCCGCTTAAGGTCTCATCGTCACGACTTCGCCTATCGAGGCTTCCTTCAACCGTGCGAATTAACTCAACCTTCTCTTGGTTTACGCCACTAATTCTGGACCCAAAACTCGGTGTTCTCCTAACTCGGTCCAACAAGTAGGTGTTCTACACTTCCTTCCATACAATGCTTTGTATGGTGCCATCTGAATGCTGGCTTGATAACTGTTGTTATAGGCGAACTCAGCTAAAGGCAAGTAATCTTCCCAACTTCCTCGAAAATCCATTATACTGACCTCTCAAAGATATCCTCCAACACTTGTATAACCTGTTCGATCGCCCGTCCGATTGTGGATGAAAAGCCGTAGTGAAGTCTAACTTAGTACCTAAAGCTTGATGAAGTGCCTTCCAAAATCGAGACGTAAACCTTGGGTCTTTATCAGAGATGATCGACATTGGTACTCCATGTAATCTCACAATTTCCGCCACATACAACTTAGCTAACTTCTGAAGAGAATAATCCATTCTTACTGGGATAAAGTGTGCGGACTTGGTCAAACGGTCCGCTATCACCCATACCGAGTCCTTCTTAGTAGGCGTAAGGGGAAGCCTACTAACGAAGTCCATGGTAATTCTCTCCAACTTCCATTGGGGAATCTCAATTGGTTGAAGCAATCTGATGGGACTTGGTGTTCACCTTAACTTGGCGACACGTCAAACATTTCCCACAAATTCAATCACCTCTCGTTTGGATCGGACCACCAAAATTGTTCCCTTAGATCTCTATACAGCTTGATGCCTCCGGGATGCATAGCATAAGGGCTACCATGCACTTCCCGAAGAATCTTTTGTCTCAACTCCTTATTCCTTGGCATACAGACTTTTCCCTTATAGCACAATATTCCTTCATCATTGACGCCATAGTCCTTTAATCCCCCTTGATGTACTTGCTGCAACTTAGTACTTAAGTCGTTATCAGCCAACTGTCCCTCTTTCACCTCCTTCAGCCATGTGGGCCTGACTTGTAATTCTGCCAATAGACTTCCGTCATCAAACAGACTTAAATGAGCGAACAAAGCCCGTAGATCCGATACAACCTTCCGACTTAGGGCATCGGCTACCACATTCGCCTTGCCCGGATGATATTCTATCGAACAGTCGTAGTCCTTCAGCAATTCTACCCACCTTCGTTGCCTCAAGTTCAACTCCTTCTGAGTCAATAAATACTTAAGGCTCTTGTGGTCTGTGTAGATAATTGACCTTTCTCCATAAAGGTAGTGCCTCCAAACTTTAAGGGCGAAAACCACTGCTGCTAGCTCTAAGTCATGAGTTGGGTAGTTAACCTCATGAGGCCTTAGCTGTCGTGACACATAAGCAACTACTTTGCCCTCTTGCATTAACACACAGCCTAACCCCGTATGCGAAGCGTCACAGTACACCACAAAATCTTTTCCTGCCTCCGGCTGAATTAACACTGGAGCTTCCGTCAACACCCTTTTAAGCTTTTCAAAGCTCTCCTGCTGCTTATTCGTCCATTCGAAGGGTACTTCCTTCCTTAGCAACTTGGTTAAAGGCACGGCTATTGACGAGAATCCTTCCACAAACCTTCTGTAATAGCCTACCAAGCCTAGGAAACTTCGGATTTCAGCCACGGACCTAGGTGGTTTCCAATCCAACACTGCTTCGATCTTCCTAGGATCTACTCTTATTCCTTCTGCGGATACCACATGTCCTAAGAATGCCACCTCCCTAAGCCAAAATTCGCACTTGCTGAATTTGGCATAGAGCTTCTTCTCCCTTAACACTTCCAACACGACTCGGAGATGCTCATCATGCTTCTCCTCCGACTTCGAGTACACCAAAATATCGTCGATGAACACAACGACGAACCTATCCAAGTAGGGTTGGAAAACCCGATTCATCATGTCCATGAATGCGACTGGAGCGTTCGTCAACCCAAATGGCATCACCACAAACTCGAAGTGGCCATATCTTGTCCTAAAAGCGGTCTTATGGACGTCAACCTCCTTCACCTTCAACTGATGGTATCCCGACCGTAAATCGATCTTCGAAAACACTGCGGCTCCCTTCAGCTGATCGAACAAGTCATCGATTCTTGGTAAGGGATACTTGTTCTTAATGGTCAGCTTATTCAACTGACGGTAGTCTATGCACATACGCATAGTTCTGTCCTTCTTCTTCACAAATAAGACCGGTGCCCCCCATGGAGACACACTGGGTCGGATGAACCCACGATCCAACAGTTCTTGGATCTGAGCCTTGAGCTCCACTAACTCCTTTGGTGCTATTCGGTATGGAGCGATTGACACAGGAGCTGTCCCCGGTAGCAAATCAATCCCAAATTCCACCTCCCTGTCTGGGGGTATTCCCAGTAATTCCTCTGGAAACATATCCACGAAGTCCCTTACCGTCCTAACTCCATTAATACCTTCCTCCTTTCTACCTATGGCACTTACGAAAGCTAAGAATGCCTCGCAACCTTTCTTAACCATCTTCTCAGCCTTCAGTGTCGAAACTACATTCGATAAGTAGTTCCTCCTTTCTCCGATCATTACTACCACTTCATCCTCCGGGGTTCTTAGTTCCATACGTTTAGCCGCATAATCCAACACGGCTCGGTGTTCTACTAACCAATCCATTCCGAGTATAAGTTCAAACTCTTCGAAGGGTAACTCCATTAAATCTGCTCGAAAGTTCACTTCCTGAATCTCTAGGGGTACATTCCGAAAGATCTTGTCTACCACTATAGTTTGGCCTAATGGGCTTACTACAGTCATCTGTCTATCAGAAAGTTCAGAGTCTAGGCCTAGTGTTTCCACTACACTACTTACAACATAGGAATGGGTCGAGCTCACATCAATCAAAGCAAAGTAAGGTTTGTCAAAAATAAAGAACGTACCGGTTATAACATCCGGCGCGTCTCCATCTTCCCTTCAGCGAACCGCATAAACCAAACCCAGTTGTCTTGCATCAGCATTAGCATTAGTACCTCGACCACGTGTTCCACGGCCTCGCCAAGACCACTACCTCGGTTCGAACCACGACCCGTTGATCTTTTTGTCCGCCTCTGGGTCGCTAGCATTCGAATCTATGGGTTGGCTCTCATCCGTTGCTTGGGACAATCCTTAAGCATATGGTCCTTGGACCCACACTTGAAACATCCTCCGTCTTTCTCCAACACTCTCCCATGTGCTTCTTCCCACAATGCTCACAAGGGCGTCTCGCCACCCGTATCAACTGTTGATTTCGTGGCCGTCAACCCTAGGCCTCTTGTGACCCTTTCCGGATGGCCCAAATCCTCTTTTGGCCTTATTCCTATCGACGGTCCGCTTAGTAGCGTCCTTAATCCCTCGCCACCTTGGCCTTTTCCACCAAAGTCGAGAATCCCGCTCCCGATGCGGTGCTATCAACGATCTCGGATCGTCCCTCATCCGTCCTCAAACGGACACAACGTTCATGCTCGATTGCCACTACCCCTCGAGCATAGCGGCTCAATCTCGTGAATTCGCCTCATATTCTGCGAGACTTACTCCCTTGTACCAACCCTAGAAAAGCCTTCCTTTGTTCATCTCAGACACCGGTTCCCACATACTTCTTCCGAAATGCCTCTTTAACATATTCCCAAGTCAAGTTTTCACCGTGGTACCATCCCGAATAGTTAACCACCATCGATCGCTTCATCGCGAACAACGCTACCATCCCTTTCAACTTTTCCTCCGAAGTCGGTCGAGCTCATCCATGATACGCTCGTCGCTTCCAACCAAGACTCTTCAATTTATCTTTGGGTGCCACATTAGATACTCCTAACATTTCCGCTCCATTAGCTCGGAGCCGTTCGGTCTGGACTTACGATTTCTGAATTTCCTCCCGCACTCGCCACCAATTCCAAAACTCGCAAAGACCACTGCGACAGAGCATCTTTCCCGTCTCGAGCTTCTTGCTCAACATTAACAACTGGGGGTGGTGGTGGCGGTGGCATTTCATTGTCGGACCCTTGACCTGACCGAACGGGTTCCGACACGGTCATCCTTCCTCTACCTCGATCACGACGACCACGTCCTCTAGAGCTCATTTTCTAGTGTCGAGATCTGATTAGGAAATTTTATGGATTAGTCATTGTTCCACTTATTTACCAACGAAGGTGTTTTATGAAAAGGGATTTTAGAGTGGTTCTTTCGTATTCATACAAACACACAGTCTTTTCCATTTATTCATCCATCCATCAAACAAGCATGAACTTTCGTTCATTCAGAGAAACGTTGTAGTTTTTGTTGTTGTTGTTTTCCACTACCCAGGGGCATTTTCGTAATTTTGTCCTACAGGGGCATTTTCGTAATTTTTTAGAAGAAAAATGTTCCTTGGTGTTTTTTTCAAAAATTGATTTGAAAATTTCAAAGTCTCGGGGTAATTTGGAAAAATTTTAAAATCCGGGGGTATTTTGGTAATTTTTGACCTCAGGGGTATTTTGGGAATTTTTCACAAATCAGGGTAAATTTGTAAAATTTAATAAAGCAGGGGTATTTCAAAAGTTGTAAAACTCGAGGTTCTTTTCAAAATTGTTCCTTCAAAATGGGAATGTTGCAAAATTTTGGAAATCGTGGTCATTTTGGCAATTTTGTAAGTTAGGGCAATTTTGTAATTTTTCCAAAATCAAGGTATTTTGATATTTTACAGATTAGGGTTTTTGAATGTTTACAAAATAATGAAATTTTGGTAAAGCTGTTCAGTAGTTGAACATTTTATAAACCAAGGGCGTTTTGGTAATTTCACCCCTAAGGGTATTTTTGTAATTTTCGCAAATCAGAGTTTTTCGAAAATGTTGTAAAATAATTTTCTTAGATTTAAAAGAAAGTTTTAAAAGTTTGAAAAACTAGGGTTTGTTGTTTTGTTCTCTTTCTTTTTTTTTTTTTAAAACATGGCTAGTTCACTTTCGGGTTTTAGTCATTATGTTTAGCCTATGTCCGAGCCCTCTTGGTCGTGGTGAACCAAAGCTACGCACAGTGCAGGATTCGTGTGGAAAGGAGGTGAGTCACACGGACTGCTTAAATACCAAGCTCCCATCAAACCATTCCTGAGACATGCTTGAGGTTGCCACACCACCGAGCCTACGAGTTATGGTGAACTGAAGCTACGCACTGGGTAGGATTCTGCGAGAGGAGGTGAGTCACTAGGACTGCTTAAATACCAAGCTCTTCCGGATCCAATCCTAGACATGCGTACAGGGGTTACCACACCACTAGCTCAGTGACTAAGCCATAGGTTGGTTCAGTGCATTAAGTCTTATGTGGTTTTGTGTTTGAGTAGTCTAATCCTAGGGTTCAAGCTCCTATCATTCTATTCTACGTCCATGCCTTTTCTACCCTTATATAAATCACGTAATCACACATAGAGTTAGGGGTACTTACCTAGTGGATCATGGTTGGAGACTTAGGGGCCATGCCGAAGCCCGCTTATTTTCAAAGAAAATCATTTGGGCTCAATTCAAAACATTTTGGGCCTTAGCCACACATGCCGAGAGTTTAAAACTGGCTCGATACCAAATTGAAACACCCACACCCTACCCACAAGCCTAAACCGGATCTGGTATGTTCCTAAGGTAAACCGGTTTCAAAATCCTTCACATTACTAGAGAAAACTAGTAAAATTTTTAGAAATTGTTGTTGTGGATTGGGCTTAGATTGGAAACCCATTTAATTAAATTTATAAATCCAATTTTATTAAGGTGACAAAATAATTTTAAGGTTTTAAAAAAATCACTTAACTTTAATCATAATAGTTCGTAACATAATAATTTAAAGTGAAGCAGAATAAGAAAATCCACTGGGCCTTATGGCCTTATTACATCAAATAAAACCCAAAAATAAAATTAAAGGTACTAAACATAAATAAAGTCCAAATTTAAATAGAATCTTCAAATGGATCATGGCCACCTCAAGGTCTACCGTCCGGTCAACACCTTTGTTCATCACCGAAAATATTTCCCACAACGGGTGAGTCAACAGACTCAATGTGCACACAGTACTAACATTCAACAAATCAGGCATACATGTTCATAAATCAAATTCATATTCATATAAAATAAATTATGATGCAACCCAAACCCAAGCCTATTTGTCCATCCGCTACACACCACCCGTACACCCAGGTCCACACCGTGGGACTACTAAGTCAACCTCCATCCGCTACACACCATCGAAGGCGTCATTGCAATGACGTGCTCATCGCCCATATAATTTGTGTCATGAGACACCATATTCAAATAATGTAACCGGTTACCAAATTCAGATAATGTAACCGAGTTACCATATTCAAATATTTGTGACCGTAGTCACCATATAACATTAGGTGAGACCAAGTCAACACCTTCTTCCCTTTCACATGAACCCGAATGCCCCAAAATTAATAATCATGCATATAATTAAATTCACATTCATATTCATATTTTCACATGTTATAGAATAACATATTTCATAATCCTATCGAAAGTAGGAAACGTACCTGAGTACCTTTTGTACCACATTAGGGTACTTAGCCATATTCATATTCTTATACATATTCATAAAAATAATTGCCACATGATAAATCGAAGGTTAGTGTGCGTACACACGATTTGCTTAAAAGGGTTCCTTGAGATCTCAAAATCCCGATCTAACTTTAGATCATTAACTCCTATATTCGGCCATCATATAAGACACATTAATAAACCCATTTGGCTTGAAACAAAACCAAATCCTAGTAGGATTTGTAAAAGGCTTACCTTTGATGTCGATTTGGTGTTTATTCAATCCAAGAACTTGGTTTTCCTTCACCGATATTCTACCAACCTTGATTCTTAACATAGGTTAGTTTTTGGCTTTAATAATTAAAGAACTAATCTAGGTAATCACAAAAGCCTTGACCGAATACTTTTTAAGTGCTTACCTTATGGACTTTAAATCCCGAAACCTTCACCTTCCTCTTCCTTGAAATCGGCCAAATCCTAAATCCACGAATCGCTTAGTCTTTGATTAATTTGATCTGAAAACCTAAGATTTGGCCTTGGCGAATGTATAACTCACTTACCTTGGATCTTTGATCCTATATTCGAAAAAGTATAGAAACCCGAGAGACCCTTTGTAGATTCGGCCATGAACAAGATTTGGGATTAGTACTTTTACTTTCAAAGATTTAGAAAAGAAAAGAAAGGAAATTGAATAGCTTAACCTTACCTTGATGCCTTTAATCGATTGCTTTTTACTTAGAATCAACAAAGGTTCGGCTTTGATAGTAGAAACAGAGAAGAAATAGAAGAAGAGAGGATGGTTTCTTGCTTAAGGAAAATTCGGCAGAGAGGGGGAGAGAGTTAGCAAAATTTTGGCAAGGCTAGAAAAGATGAGAGAATAGCCTCAATTCTCCTCCTTTAACTGAAATTGCTAGACCAAGAGTCCATGACTTGGCCACTACTCCCCACAAGTGATAATATTATCTCCTTTAATTATCACCTAATTAAATTAAAAGTGTTTAATCCACCCTTTATCTCTTCAATTAAAAATCCTTTATTTATCACTCTAATTTATCAAGTTTTAATAGAAATAAAACTCTTCCTTTTTTAGCAAATAGGTGCCGTCCACCCCTAGCCTTGGAAGCAAAATAAAACCTTCAATATTTGCTTTCCAAGTGACTCGAACTCAGCCCATTCCTCTTACACATGGCGCCATTTCCATAAGTCTTAAGTGACAACTTCAGCCACTTTTCCAAACCCGATTGTGTGTCAAATTTCACCAACTTTTACTTTTAAGGCCCTCTTGCCCTTATTTCCTATTTTGGACTTTAAGATTTGACAATTCGCCTTATTTCTAAGTTTCCTAAAATTTTTGATCGGCTCAGTAACTTGCCATTTTCTTACATCTTCAAGTTTCCAAAATGTTCGTGTTTCCAAAATGTTCAAGTTTCCAAAATGTTTAGGTTTCCAAAATGTTCAGTTTCCATTTTCATGCATTTCGTGTTTCCAAAATATCAAAATTTATTCTTAGTGCTTAAACTTGTCATTTCATACAATTTAACCTAAAATGCATAGGCCCTATTCGGGATGTTACAATGAAAGAGCTTCAAGTAACGGTAAGTTAATATGTAATTTCTTTAAAAGTTTAAGAAACTTACCGAACTGTTCCTGTGTCATCTCTCCTTATTGCTTTGGGGTATGGTATGCGAGGTTGGTGCTCTTTGATTACTAGTTTTGGTTTGTTATTACTTACCTCCGCCTTGCCTTCTTCGACCACATTCTCTTGCCTTGAATTGGGCTCTTTCAACCTTTCACTTTTTTGAGTTGTTATAGCTTGGATTTGCTCCTTTGGGTTAGTCTCGGTGTTACTCGGTAGTCTTCCTGTGGTCTCACAGAGATCTGCTTAGCAAGTTGCCCGATTTGATCCTTGAGCTCCTGTGTTGACTTTTCAAGTTGATGTTTAAAGGATGTCTCTGTATTTTGAAAACGTGTTTCTGTGGCTACCATGAATTTTGTCAGCATCTCCTCAAGGTTCGGCTTCTTTTCCTGTGGGTAGGACTGTTGTTGGAAATTTTGGGATGGTTGTTGCCTTTGATTTCCTTGACCACCCCATAAAAAATTGGGGTGGTTCTTCCAACCTGGATTATAAATATTACTATAAGGGTTATTGTTAGATCGGAAATTATTACCCATATAGTTCATTTGTTCGCTCTCCATGCCCTGTCCGTAAGGTGGGTACTCAGGATTCGCCACGCCTCCACTTGTTTCACACTGCATCACTGGCTGTACCTGCGAGGAACCATATATACCATCAAATTATTTATGTAACATCTCTACCTGATTTGATAGCATGGTTACTGTGTCTAGGTTGTAAACTCCACCGCTTTTGCTGGCCTTGTCCTTGTAACTTGCTACTGATAGTTATTTAGTGACATCTCCTCTATAAATTCGTAGGATGCTTCAGGAGTTTTGTTATTCAGAGTTTCGTCGGCGGCTGAATCAATTAATTGCCTTGTTGAAGGGTTTATACCATTGTAAAAAGTTTGGACCTGTAGCCACAATAGTAATCCATGGTGTGGGCACATTCTCAGCAAATCTTTTTATCTCTCTCATGCGTCGTAAAGTGTCTCTAAATCCATCTGCGCAAAAGAAGAGATATCATTCCTTAATTTGGCCGTTTTGGCCGGAAAAAAATATTTTAATAAAAAAATTTCGGTCATTTGGTCCCATGTAGTGATTGACCCTCGTGGAAAAGAATGCAACCACTGTTTGGTTTTATTCCTCAAAGAGAAGGGAACTAATCGAAGACGGATGGCATCGTCAGTAACACCATTTATCTTGAAAGATCACAAAATTCTAGGAAATTTGCCAAGTGAGTATTTGGATCTTCATACTGCAAACCATCAAACTGAACAAATTGATGTATCATCTGAATTGTGTTAGGTTTCAATTCAAAATTATTTGCAGCAATAGTAGGTCTAACAATACTTGACTCAATTCCTGTTAAACTAGGTTTAGCATAATCATACATAGTTCGAGGAGCATTATTTTCGGCCATCCCTGGTGGTGGTGGATGGTTTTCAGCCATCTCTTCAGTAGGATTGGTTTTGCCTTCTTGTCCTTCTTCTATGTAGTTTAAGCTTCGCCTTATCTCTCTACGATTTTTACGAAATTATCTTTGCAAGTTGTCCAACTGTGTTAGTAAGCTATCCAACTGTCTTAGTGAGTTCCCCAACTTGGCTCTCGATCCCTTTAATTGATGCTGTTGATTTTTAAGGGTGGTTTCAGTGTCTTGGAAATGGTTATCTGTGGCTGCCATGAATTTTGTCAGCATCTCTTCAAGATTCGGCTTCTTATCCTATGGATGGGGCTGATTCTGGAAATTTTGAGGAAGTTGTTGTCTTTGATTTCCTTGATTTCCTTGGCCTCCCCATGAAAAATTTGGGTGTTTCCTCCAACCTGGATTATAGTTATTACTATAAGGGTTATTATTAGATCTGAAATTATTACCTATATAGTTCATCTGTTCACTTTCTGTGCCCGGTTGGTATGGTGGGTACTCAGGATTTGCCATAGTTCCACTTGTGTCGCACTGCATTACTAGATGTACCTACGAAGAACACAAACTATCAAGCTTTTTATTCATCTTCTCTACCTGTGTTGATAGCATGGTTACTGCATCGAGGTTGAAAACTCCGGCTGATTTTGTTGGTTTTGTCCTTGTAACCTGCCACTGATAGTTATTCAGTGACATCTCTTCAATAAACTCGTAGGCAGCTTCAGGAGTTCTGTTGTTCAGGGTTCTACCGGCAACTGAATCAATTAGTTGCCTCGTTAAGGGGTTTACACCGTTATAAAAAGTTTGGACTTGGAGCCACAAGGGTAAACCATGGTGTAGACACCTTCTCAAGAGATCCTTATATCTCTCCCATGCATCGTATAATGTCTCTAAATCCATCTACACAAAAGAAGAGATATCATTTCGTAATTTGGCCGTTTTGGCCGGTGGGAAATATTTTAATAAAAAATTTTCAGCCATTTGATCCCATGTACTGATTAATCCTCGTGGTAATGAGTTTAACCACTGTTTGGCTTTATTCCTTAATGAAAATGGAAATAACCGAAGACGTATGGCATCATCAGAAACGCCATTTATTTTGAAGGTACCACAGAACTCTAAAAAATTATCTACATGAGTATTTAGGTCTTCGTCCTATAAACCATCAAATTGAACAAATTGTTGAATCATTTGTATAGTGTTAGGTTTTAATTCAAAATTATTAGTAGCTATAGCAGGCCTAACAATACTTGATTCTGCTCCTATTAAATGAGGTTTAGCATAATCATACATAGTATGCGGAACATTATTTTCTGCCACATCTTGTGGAGATGGATTATTCTCGTCCATCCCTTCGGTAGGATTGGATCTGCCTTCTCGCTTTTCTTCTGTGTAATTTAGGGCTTGCCTAATTTCTTTGAGATTCCTGCGAATGGTAGCTTAAATATCACTGTTGTATACTAGTGGTCCTTTCGGGTTCCTTCCAGTCATAAACTAGAAGTACCTCCTAGGAAAAGAAAGAAAAAAGATTTTAGCAAAGTTAAAAAACAAAATAAAAATAAAAGTAATAAAAGTAAATTACGAAAAATAATGGCTAAAGTAATAAAAATAGAGTTTTCTTAATATTTTAGTTCCCTAGCAACGCGCCAAAAACCTGATCGTTGATTTCAGAGTTTTAAATTTATAATGATCGAACTTGGAAACTAACTGTAACAATGATTGAGGCAAGTGCACCTATCGAACAGTAGTATAACTTAGGCAAGACCGGATTGTCGAACCCAAAGGAACTAAAAGTACTAATACTAACTTTCTTTTTATTATCTAGCCTAAAATAAGTGAAGTTCTTGTTTAATCTAAATTTAACTAACTACTAAGCTAAAGACACAAAGACAAAAAGAATGAATTGGGGAAATACAGTTGGAAAAACTCAGTTGATTAAGATGATACCCTTAGGAAGAATCCACCTAGACTTCACTTGTTATCTAACACTGAACCAGACGATGTATTTACTTGACTTGATCCGTAAGATTCCCTGATTTATATTAAACCCTCTCTCGAGGCGAATAACGTCTAACCCTAGGTTGATTAATTGAAATCATTTTCTAATTAAAACCCCTAGAATCGCATTAACTCGATCTATGGACTCCCATATTAGGTTTCACCCTAATCCGGCAAAATCTCGTCATCCTATCTTTAGGCGCACGATCAACTCCGTTTAATTATGCTAGGTCTACTCTTAAGCAGGGACTTTTGCTCCACCACCTAAGCACATCAAACTTGAATCAATATCCCAGAAATATTAACACAAGAATTAAGCACACATAATTAAGAACAAATCAAGTATTTATCATATAGTTCAGAAAACAATAACAAGATTCATCTAAGTTTCATCCCCTTCAGGTATCTGAAGGGTTATATCATAACAATAAAAGAAAACATCTCAGAAGAAAAGATAAAACAAAACATAAGAAATCCCTAAAACACCCTGAAGGAATTGAAGGAGAGATCTACCGTCTTAAGTAGAATTCTGGCTTCTTAAGATGGATCAACTGGCTATCCTCGAGTGTTTCCCAAAAATCTAACCTTTTCGGCTCAGCTCCTTTCCTAGCTAACCTCCCCTTTCTAGGTTATACTTAGGGTTTTTATATAGGCTTTTGAAATAGGTTTCTTTGCCCCTAAGTATCCTTTTTCGAGTGAAATTACTCTTTTCACGACAGGGCCATGGCACACGCCCGTGTGAATCGTCTTTAGGCCGTGTTCAGACTTTTAATGAGGCCACGCCCGTGTAGATCGTGATCAGGCTGTGTTCTAGTCTCTTAATGAGGCACGGCCATGTGAGCTTAAGTCCAGGCAGTGTCGATTTCTACTTTGGCCCAATTTGGTCCGTTTTGAGTCCATTTCTCGTTTTTTCCATCCTCCGGTGATTTCCTGAGTATAAAACATGAAAAGAAAGGATTAAGAGCACCTTTTTACATAAATCAAGGGATAAATCATCCAAAAGTATGCTAAATGCGGGATTAAAATATGTTACTTTTACGGTTTATCAAAAGGAGAAAACAATAAAAGGAGAAAAATTAGCAAAGTTATAAATAAAATAAGAAATAAAAGTAAATTTCAAAAAAAAAAAAATATGGCTAAAGTAATAAAAATAGAGTGTTCTTAATATTTTAGTTCCCGACAACCGACACCAAAAACTAGATCTTTGTTTTATGCGATGTCAAAGTCTTAAAATTTATAATGATAATGATCGAACCTGGAAACTAACTATGACAATGATTTGAGGCAAGCGCACCTATCGAACAGTAGTATAGTTAAGGCAAGACCGGAATGTCGAACCTAAAGGAACCAAAAGTACTAATACTAACTTTCTTTTTATTATCTAGCCTAAAATAAAGGAAATTTGTTGTTTTAAATCTAAACTAACTAACTACTAATTTAAAAACTCTAAGACAAAGAAGAATGAATTTGGAAAATACTTTTGGGAAAAACCAGCTGATAAGGACAATACCCGAGGAAGAATCCACCTAGACTTCACTTGTTATCTAACTCTAAACCAGACAATTTATTCATTTGACTTGATCCGTAAGATTCCCTAATGTATATTAAACCCTCTCTCGAAGCGAATAACGTCTAACCCTAGGTTGATTAATTGAAATCTCTTTCTAATTAAAACCCCTAGAATTGCATTAACTCGATCTATGGAATCCCATATTAAGTTTCACCCTAATCCGAAAAAATCTTGTCACCCTATCTCTAGGCGTGCGATCAACTCTGCTTAACTATGCTAGATCTACTATTAAGCAGGGACTTTTGCTCCTCCACCTAAGCACATCAAACTTGAATTAATATCCGCAAAATATCAACACAAGAATTAAGAATACATAATTAAGAACAAGTTAAATATTTATCATATAGGTCAGCAAACGATAACAAGATTCATCTAAGTATCATCCCCTTCAGGTATCTGAGGGTTTAGTTCATAATGATAAAGGGAAAACATCTCAGAAGAAAAGATAAAACAAAACATAAGAAATCCCTAAAACCCCCTGAAGGAATTGAAGGAGAGATCCTCCGTCTTGAGTATGATTCCAGCTTCTTGAGATGAATCAACTGGCTATCTTCAAGCGAATCCCCACAAATCTACCTTCTCTAGCCTAACGAGACGACCCCTGTCAAAGGTACTGGGCTCCCCGTCTTTTAGGTCATACTTAGGGTGTTTATATAGGCTTTGGAATGTGTTTCCTCGCCTCTAAGTATCCTAATCCGAGTGAAATTACTCTTTCTCACGGCAGGGGCACGACCATGGCACATGCCCATGTAAATCGTGGTCAGGCCGTGTTGGGTCGATTGATGAGGCACAACTGTGTGGTCTTGGGCCCAGGCCGTGTTGATTTCGTGATGTGGCCCATTTGGCCCGTTTTAAGCCCATTTCTTGTTCTTTTCATCCACCGGTGCTCTCTTGAGTATAAAACATGAAAAGAAAGGATTAAGAGCACCAAATGACATAAAATAAGGGAAAAATCATCCAAAAGCATGCTAAATATGGGCTTAAAATATGTTACTATTTCGGTTTATCAATTCAGTCACACTTTTACCCAATAAAACCTCATAAAAGATCTTTATATTCAATTGAAAATGATAGTGTCTGGTTACCTATTACGGTTAAACCTACACGATAAGTAGCCTGGCCAAAGCTTAATATTCATGTATTCTCGAGTCCACAACATATGCAGGAGCTCAGAACCTGGAAAACTCACTAGCCTATATATGAGAATTTACTAACTTTATCAGGACTTATCTCACGTTATAACACAATTCCAATTCTCCAACATTCAATATTAACAATCTTAATATAACATAAAAGCATAAAGAATTTGAATTATATTGTATGAACTTATCTGTCGAAATCATAATGGTTTAACTATCAAGGACTAGTCGTGTAACACCCCTTACCTGGGTTCAAAGCTGAAACCAGATACGAGGCATTACCTAACTCAACCTGCTTAAACATATTACATCGGGCTATAAAATTTTGTTTCACTTAAAACCTTCCATTCAAAGTCATAACCTACTCATCCTGGGCCTACGAGGCCTTATACATGCTTCCGAAAGGTTTCGAGAATTAATCAAAACTTTTACACACTTGGAAAAAATTTTGCCTAAATAGGGGCCACACGCCCGTGTTGTTCAAGGGACACGCCCGTGTACCCCGAGACATGCCCGTGCTCCTTACCCGTGGTCGACACTGACTTAATACACACGGCCGGAATACGCCCGTGTCCCTGACCCGTGTCCCTCACACGACCTCGACACACCCGTGTCTTAGCCCGTATGCCAAAACCGTAGCATTCTGTTTATGACGTCATCATTTCACTATGGTCATAAGGCCAAGGCACACGCCCATGTTCCTAGCCGTGCCTCCTACACGGCTGAGACACACGGCCGAGTCTCTGCCCGTGTGTTTACTACTAAGCATACTGACTTGCAGCTCTAGCATGCAAAGGGACACACGGCCGATCACCACGCCTATGGGGCTGACCGTGTGTCACACACGGTCTAGACACATGCCCATGTGTCTGTTCGTGTGGACAACTATATGGCTATCTACCAAGCCATTTGCCACCCTAACAAGCAATCGCACTCATACCAAAACAATTCAATATATAAGATGACCATATGGTACCTCTAAGAACTCAAAAAGAATCAAGACATCCACAAAAGCATACACTTCATGAAATCCATCATCATTGAATATATGAACATATCAAGTATAAACCAACGTCCCATGACCTTTTACAAAATAGTTTGAACAACTATAATAGCCAACACATTGGGCTTGCAAATATGACATAACAAAAAGACCAAGTCCTATACATGCCATACTCAAAATGAATCTAAATTGGCTATACCAAATAGTGGTCGATAGTGTGATCTCCAAACTCCGACGTCCCCAATTTCTCGAGTTATCTTGCCAATACTACAAGGAAAAGGGAAATGAGAGGGGTAAGCATTAAGCTTAGTAAGTTTGCATGGAAATAAATAGCAACAATGAACTTATAAAGATATCCATCCATGGCGTTAGATAACCACACACAATGTCATAAGCTCTTTGCTATAACTTACTCATACTTTCCCTTATCTAGCACATATCATGCCACATATCATAAATGTTCCTCGTGAATTACTTACGGGTACCTGTGTTCACTCAATCACATAACTTTAATACAAATCTCAATTCTATATATTAGCTGGTTTATTTACCCCAATAAATCACTAGGGATACTCAAGATGCATATTCATTATCACTTAACATGAACTCGAAGCCAATGCCACATCCCGGATGTGGTCTTACATGGGATTACCTTTGATTTCCGATGCCATATCCCGGATATAGTATTATACGGAACCTCACCTCAAGTATCGATGTCATATCCCAGATACGGTCTTATACGATTCTCATATTCAATATCGAAGCCATATTCTGGATATGGTCTTATACGGAATCTCAATTCGGTGCCGAGGCCATGTCCCCGACATGGTCTTACAGGGACCATATCTATCTCATGTCTCGATAATATTATACTTACATTCATTATAGTCCAACCAGGACTTCAACATTTCAATTTCTTAGAATATCGTACATCAATATAATATCAAGCATTCTCAAACAATACGAGCATAAATGTTGAATTTATCACATACAAACTTACCTCGATTTCAAAATAGGCTAGATTGTCGATCTAGTCCGATATTTTATTCTTTCCCCGATCGAGGTTGATTCTTGGTTCTTCTTGATCTATAATAGAAAATTAGCTAATTTCAATCATCACATTAATCAATTCATTTCAATAATCATAATTTGGTAAAATTACTATTTTGCCCTTAGACTTTGACAAAATGACCATTTTACCCCTAGGCTCGAAAATCAATTCTAATCAAATTTCTACCTTTAATGAGCCTAGTTGAACACTTATTTATCTTATGGCTATCATCAAAACCCAACATTTCACACATTTACTACAAACTTTATAACCTTTACAAAAAGGTCCATTTAGGTGTTTTCATAATAACATCTTTCACAAAAGTTGTTTATCTAACAACTAAGACTCATTTTCTTCCATAAAAATGCAGAAAATAACAATGAAAGCTCTCATGGAAAAACTCTAATCTTTTCACCATATTGCAAGATAGTCCCCTCATTAGAAAGCTTAAGCTCTGGGGGTTCCAAAAGTACAACTATCTTCAAGAAAAACCATTAAAATCACTTACTTGAATGGAGAAGAGTTTACTGAAATTTTGAGCTTTCAAAACCCCTATTTTGCTTACTATTTTCGGTGGAGGAAGATGGAGAGAAAAGATGATATCTTTTCTTTCTTTATTTTATTAATACAAGTCAATTTAGTCACCAACTTTTACCAATTATGACCAATTTTGTCAATCCTTGTCTCCTATAGCCGGCCACCCTATCCTCAGGAGGTCTAATTACACTTTAAAGACCTAAAATTAATATTCTATGGCTATTATGCACCTTTAGCTTATAAAATAGAACTTTCACACTTTATGCGATTTAGTCTTTTTTCACGATTAAGCAATAAATCGCTAAAATTAAGGCACCAAAATTTTCATGCATACATATAATCATGCTCTAGCTCATAAGGTAACATAAAAATAATTTTCTCTAACTTAGATTAGTGGTTCCGAACCACTGTTCTAACTAACCCCTAAATCGAGCTATTACAAGTTGACACTATTTCTTTTTCCTCATACATCCTCCGATAGTTGAGATTTTTTATCTAAAGTATAATTTGATTTAATTAACCAATCCAAATAACATATAACAACACATAAAAATCATGCCCTAACTTAATTTCATATATACAAAAATTCCTCAAATTTAACAGTTACCATAATTTAGTCCCTAAAACCGAAACTATTATAATTTTCACATTTGAGCTTCGGTTTCGAAATCGTTCTCAAAATCAATCTCAATTAAGTTCTCCAACTATCCAATAGAACACAAAAATTTAGAATATTCACACACTTTTTGAACTTATTGCATTTTAGTCATTAGGTTCAAAATTAACAACTTTTACTTTACAAACTAGTCCATTAACATATTTAAGCTTCAAAACTAGCAAAATAACCACAAAAGTTCAAGAAAATATCAATGAAAACTTTAAAAATTTTAACAGTTTCATGAAATAGTCCAGGGGTTAGCTAAATCAAAGTCCCAAAATTCCAAAAACATAAAAATTATAAGAAACTGACTAAAATAACTTACCCAATCAAAGATCGAAACTTGAATAACCAAACCTAGCTTTCCCCCTTTTGTTTTTGTGAAAGAAGATGATGAAAAAGCCGAATAAAATGTTTTTTTTCTTTTATTTCTATATTTTATTAACTATTATACTATATAAAAATATTTATAATATAAATTATATCACACTTTAACTAAATAAAATCTCATTAAATATAAGTCTACCGAGTAGCATGAGTTAGGGTTTATTGTCTGCTATGTAGCATAGGTGGAAGAATTAGGGTTTTATTAAAGTTTCTTTCTTGCGTTTTTTCTTGTTTTTTCTTGAGAGCTTTGGGGCGGTGCACAATTATTTGAAAGGAGTTATGGGCAAAATCAACATAGTAGATGCAGATCTGGCCAATTTGAACATTATGGATGAGGAAGAAGATCCCATGGTGATTACAGGCAATAATACTATTCAAGTTCAAGAATTTTGATTGGTGGGAAGAGTTCTTACAGATAGCGTGGTGAATTTTCTGGCTTTAAAAAACACACTAGCAGATTTATGGCATCCGCTGAGGGGAGTAACAATTATTGAGATAGAGGACAAGAGAATTTTATTTAGGTTTTATAGCGAGATAGATCTGAAAAGAGTACTAGATGGTATGCCATGGTTCTTCAATAGGCACTTAATTATGTTTCACAGATTGTCAGGAAACGAGGAGCCAAACTCAGTTCCATTGTGGAAGGCTGTATTTTGGGTGCAAATTCACAATATTCCGATTGGATTCTATACGGAAGGAATGGCAAATAGATGGGTGATTTTATTGGAAAATTTGTAGATTATGACGCTTCTATGGCCAACAAAGGTAATGTGCAATTCATGAGAATTCGAGTAGTAATTGATACTAGGCATCCGTTGAAAAGGAAGAAACGTGTTTGTATTAGCCAAAACAGATTTATTTATGCTCAATTTCAATACGAACGCCTATCACTGTTTTGTTTCCTGTGTGGCCGACTTGGACATAGTGAAAGTTTATGTCCAATTAGATTGACATTAAGTAATCAACAAGTGGAGTTCGGATGGGATCTATCTTTGAGGGCTGCACCAAGAAGGAGCAGTCAATCAACGAGTAAATGGCTTAGAGAGGAAACTGATTCCAATCGTTGGAGGAATATGGAAGTTGATGGAGAAAAGAGAGGAAGGAACTTTGGAATGGAGATTACGAACAAAAGAGATCAAGGATGGGAACTGGATATAAGAGCCGATTTGTGAGGCATCCCCAGAAACTAATAGGAGATAGGATTTTTGAAAATCAAGAGTCGAAAAAGAAAATGGAGATGAGATAGAAGACTTACCATTGGATCTTGTTATTGGTAAAAAGAGCTGTAATAAGCCCATTTTTCCCGGGCCCATATAAATAAAATAAACCAGAATAAAAACAAAAAAATGTCCAAGTTTGTTATTACAGTCCATTTACAATAAACGGGCTTGAAGCCCGAACCTAAATGCCAAAACCTATTACACCCCAAACCCAAATATCACCAGCAACCTAAACCCAAGCCTAGTGGCCCAAAGCTTGTGGACGCAGAAAACCCTAGGTTTCCACTACATCGCAAGCACCCATAGCAGCCTCAACGCCAGCCTTTGGTTGCACCGCAATCAACGCACGATTCTGTAACACCCCAAACCCGGCCTAAACACCACGACCGGATTCGACATGTCACTAAGAAGATTTTATAAAACATGTCGCATTTTCGGAAAAACATTTTTCGAACTTAATCGTTTATTCGGTAAACTTCAGTAAATTAGTAAAAGATATAATTTTTGATTAATGCCTTAGTGATGAGAAAACCGAAATTTTCCTTTGATTTTTATCATTTCAATACATACCTTTGTTTAGATTTTACGTAGAATTTAAATGTCTAAAAAAACCCGAAAACCCTGAAAAACATAAAAGAAAAATAATAACCAGTGGCCTTATTACAATAAAATATAAACGAACTAATTAAAAATATTAAATATAAATAGACTAAATAATGTCTTTTGCAGTATCCAAAATGAACTCTTGCATGGCCACCTTGCGCTCCTCTCCAGCTCGGTCCGATGTGCTAAGTGCTACCTGAAAAGTGTTAAACAACGGGGGTGAGTCACAAGACTCAGTATGCATCCCTTATGCGCCATCAGATTGGGCCTTAGCCCACAGAACAGAATAACAGAATATCATATAACAGGAATTATGCGAAGCCTATCCCAATCCTAAATCTATCCGCTACACACCACCCTTACCTGCCAATCACACCATTGGGGATTTCTACAACCAACCCACACCGCTACACACCATCGATGGCAGTCATGATGCAGTTAGCTACTCATCGTCAGAATTGTGACATAGTCACTGTAATAGATCGTGGCGGGGCGCTTCACTACAATGCATCGTGGCGTAACCACTACAATAGAACACTTCTCCTTTCATCAATCACCCAACCCTAAACAAACATAGAAATCGGCATGCATGTGTATCATATCAATTCAACATTCACTTAAAATGGCGTAAATCACTAACAATCGCCTTTACCCTCCACGCTTTCGACATTTAAGCATATACTAACAAACAATCTAAATGGTGTGAAGTTACACACGATAAATATGTAGGACTACCTCTACGCCGATACCCTCCCCGCTAATCGGATCTACACCCTTTGTCTACAACTTTGCTCAAAAGCCGCACAAAGATAAAGCTTCCCGCATTCGCCAAGGATTATTATTTACCCAATTTATATGTTTAAATAAGCAAATCTCCTTACCTAAACCGATTAGATCTCAAAGTAGGATGATTCGAAAGCTATCGATTTAGAACCTTAGGCGATTGGATCTCCTTCAAATCCGAAATGCCACAAAGAAAGAAAACACAAGATCGGTTTCCATATAGCCATTCTTGCTAAGGTCTCTCAAAATCGTAAAAGATTGAATCACGCGAATCGACACTTACCTTCGCCTTCAAGATTCGCAATCACAGGAGGTGAGATCTAGGATTTAGGCTTTTAGAATAACAAAGAATTGAAAAGATAGGCAAGGAATAGATAGAGAGATTCGGCCAATGAGTATTAAAGAAAAGAGAAGGTGAATGGCAGGGTTTTGGTAATTGGTGAGACCTCAGGGGTTTCTGTTTCTAACAGAAAAGAAAAAAATTGATTCTTATTTGCCGAAAAAAAAACTAAAGGCTATTCTCAGAGAAAACAAATGAAAAATTCGGCACATCCCCTTGCCTATACTAAACCGATTCACCCCCTCTCCTGAGTTTGATTTTCGACCAACACTAGCTTCCTGGATTAGCTCTCATCTTTTCCCCTTATCCTAATCTACAACTCCTCCAAAAGAGGCCTAATTAGCACCAACTCTCTTCCTCCTTTCTCAGCTTATTATCCTCATAAATTAAACATTAAAATTCCCTAAATTGTAGCCTTGTTGTCGTCCCCCCTAGCCCCCTTAGAAGTGCCAAATTTGGCCCAATTTTTGGGCCCCATACGGCCAAACTTGGGCCTACTCACCTGCCCAAGGTGCCACTTAAGGCTCCCCTTTGCTGCGCCTCATGTTACTGGGCCACAAGCCCACTTCTCCATTTAAACTATAGAGACTACCTTTAAAGCACTAGAAGGTCTAAATAGAATATCTTAACCAAGGCCTCAAATTTCTTCTTGAGCCCAAATCGACCCCTAACCCTTAAATTACTACTTTAAACAATCAACACACAAAATGCACAGCCCACTAACTCAGATATTACGCTTCTACTCCCTTAAAATAAATTTCGCCTTGAAATTTACCTGATAAAAGAGATGGGGATACTGCTGTCGCATAACATCTTCTGGCTCCCATGTCGCTTCCTCCGCGCCATGGTTTCGCCACAACACCTTGACCAAAGGAACAGACTTTCTTCTCAACACCTTTATATCTCGCCCCAAAATTTGCACTGGCTCCTCCTCAAAGGACAAGTCTGGCCTTACTCCAATCTCTTCCACCAGCACAACGTGCGATGGATCAAAGCGGTAACATCTAAGCATCGAGATATAAAACACATCGTGTATCTGCTCTGACTCTGAAGGTAACTCCAATCGATATGCCACAGGGCCCACACGTTTTAGTACCCGATAAGGTCCAATAAACCGGGGACTTAGCTTACCCTTCCGACCAAACCTCATTACTTCCTTCCACGGTGACACTTTTAAAAAGACTTGGTCTTCCACTGCAAACTCCATCTCCTTTCCTTTTAAGTCCGCATAATATTTCTGTCGATCAGACACTTCTTTCAATCGAGCCCGAATTAACCTAACTTTCTTTTCCGTCTCCGAAACTAGTTCTGGACCCAACACCTGACGCTCACCCAACTCCGTCCAACAAATAGGAGTGTGACACTTCCGTCTGTACAACGCTTCATAAGGCGCCATCTGAATACTAGATTAACAGTTGTTGTTGTACGCGAATTCTGCCAAAGGTAAATACTTCTTCCAACTACCCCAAAATCAATGATACAACCTCTTAACATATCCTCCAAGATCTGGATTACCCTCTTAGGCTGACCATCAGTCTGCGGATGGAAAGTAGTACTGAAGTCTAACCTTGTTCCCATTTCCTGATGCAGAGCCTTCCAGAATCGTGACGTGAACCTAGGGTCTCTATCTGATATGATCGACACAGGTACACCATGTAGTCTCACAACCTCAGCCACGTACAGCTTAGCCAACCTTTGTAGAGAATAGTCAACACGAACCGATATGAAGTGAGCAGACTTCATCAGCCGATCCACAATCACCCAAATCAAATCCTTCTTAGAGGGCGTAAAAGGTAACCCACTAACAAAATCCATCGTGATTCTTTCCCATTTTCACTGTGGAATCTTCACCCGCTGTAACAATCCCGAGGGCAACTGGTGTTTTGCTTTCACCTGTTGACACGTCAAATATTTACCTACAAATTTTGTTACCTCTCGTTTTAGACCTGGCCACTAGAATTGCTCTCGCAGATCCCGATACATCTTAACCCCTCCAGGATGCATAGCGTATGGGCTACTATGCACCTTTTGAAGAATTATCTACCTTAATTCCACATCCCTTGGCATATATATTCTCTTACAGAAACACAGAACCCCATTACCATCCAAACCATAGTCATCTCCTTCACTATTCTGCACTTGCCGAAGTCGATCACTCAAGACATCGTCTAGAAGCTACCTCTCTTTAATTTGACTTGTCCACGTTGGTCTCACTTGGAGTTCAGCTACCAACCTGCCATCCTCATATAGACTGAGATGGGCGAACATCGCCCTTAAATCTGCTATCGCCTTCCTACTTAGCGTATCTGCCACCACGTTAGCCTTACCCGGATAATATTCAATCGAACAGTCATAGTTCTTCAAGAGTTCAATCCACCTACGTTGTCTTAGGTTCAACTCCTTCTAGGTAAGGAGATACTTCAGACTTTTATGGTCGGTGTAAATAACCGACTTCTCCCCATATAGGTAGTGTCTCCAGATCTTTAGAGCGAACACTACCGCCGCCAATTCTAGATCATGCGTAGGGTAGTTCAACTCATGCGGTCTTAACTATTGGGACGCATACGCCACCACCTTTCCATCTTGCATCAACACACACCCTAAACTCCGTGTGACGATCACAAGAGACAGTAAATTCTTTTCCCGCCTCTGGTCAATTAACACCTGCTTCGCTGTAATTTCTTCAACTTTTCAAAGCTCTCCTGCTATTTGTTGGTCCAAACAAACGGTACTCCCTTCCTCAACAACTTAGCTAAAGGTGCCACAATTAATGAGAACCCCTCAACAAACCTCCTGTAGTACCCCGCCAATCCCAAGAAACTTCGAATCTCTGCCACCGACTTCGGCTGTTTCCAATCTAATACAGCTTCTATCTTCCGAGGGTCAACCCTAACTCGCTCTGGAGAAACCACATAAAAAAGTTACTTCCCTTAGCCAGAACTCACACTTATCAACTTAGCTTAACAACCGCTTCTCCTCGAATTTGCAACACCACACGAAGATGTGCATCATGCTCCTCCTCAAACTTGGAATAAACCAGAATGTCGTCAATAAACACGACAACAAACTGATCAAGGTATTGTTGGAACACCCGATTCATCATATCCATGAATGCTTCTGGCGCGTTCGTTAACCGAACGGTATTACCAAAAATTCATAATAACCGTAGCGAGTTCGAAACGCCGTCTTATGAATGTCCCCTTTTTTTACCTTTAACTGAAGATATCCCGACCTTAAATTTATCTTCAAAAAGATTGAAGCTCCTTTGAGCTGATCGAACAGGTCGTCGATTCTTGGCAGCGGGTACTTGTTCTTAGTTGTTAACTTATTCAATTGAAGGCAGTCCACGCACATACATATGGATCCGTCCTTCTTCTTCACAAATAGGACTGGCGCTCCCCACGGAGACACACTCGGTCGGATAAAACTACAATCGAACAATTCTTAGATCTGAGCTTTGAGTTCCACCAACTCCTTCGGCACCATTCTGTAAGGAACAATGGACACCGGAGCCGTACTCGAGAGTAGCTCAATTCTAAACTCCACTTCGCGATCCGGAGGTAACCCTGGCAGTTCTTCCGGGATGACATCCACAAAATCCTTGACTGTTCGAACCTCATCGACAGTCATCTCCTTAGCATCCAAAGCACTGATAAAAGCTAGAAATGCATTGCATCCTTTCCGCATCATCTTAACAGCCTTCAAGGCAGATACCACGTTGGACAAATAATTCCTTCATTCTCCAACACAACCACCTCCCCGCCTTTTGGGGTACTCAACACCATGCGCTTAGTCTCACAATCCAACTTAGCACGATATTTAGCCAACCAATCCATTCCTAAGATAAGATCAAACTCTCCAAAAGGTAATTCTATTAAGTCTGCTGGGAACACTACCCCTTGAGTCTCTAAAGGTACGTCCCTAAATAGTTTGTCCACTACCCTAGATTGTCCTAAAGGACTAACCACAGTCATCCTCCTAGTAGTTGTTTTAGAGTCTATACTTAAAGTCTCAAATACCAAGCATGCAACGTAAGAGTGGGTTGATCCAATATCAATCAAAGCAAGAAATGGATTATCCGCAATAAGAAATGTATTTGCTTATGACGTCCGCAAGGCCACCATCCTCCCGTCGACGAGCCGCATAAACTAGACTTGGCTATCTCGCGTCTACATTACTTGCACCCCTACCAGGTGCTCCACGACCCCGATCAACCCATTTCCTCCTCTAGCTGGGCTACGACCCCTTGGTAATGATTGGCCACCTCTCCTAACCTGATCAGAACCTCGTCCAACTGGCAGCACCTGATCCACCTGTGGATAGTCCTTTATCATATGCTCCATGGATCCATACCTGAAGCATCCATCGGTTCTCCTTCAGCACTCCCCGAAATGTACTTTCCCGCAAGAGTTACAAGATCGATTCTGACCCCCCGTAGTAGATGTCGGAGCACGAGCTGGCTCATCAAACCTAGCCCTTTTCTAAAATTCCCAAATGATCCCGACGACCCAAAATTTCTCTTATTTCGATTTCGATCCTTATCCTTATTCTACTTCTCAGTTCGCTTCACCTCCTCAGATATTTTAGTTTTCTCAACCAAAACTGCAAAATCCATTTCTCACTGCGATGCTACCAACACTCTCAACTCATCCCGCAATCCATCTTTGAACCGTACACAACACTCATGGTCAGTCGATACAATTCCTCGAGCATAACGGTTAAATCATAAAAATTTTACCTCATACTCGGACACAGATTTACTTTCCTGCACCAAATTCAGAAATGCCTTCCCCTGTGCATCCACATAGCTGGCCCCGACGTACTTTCCCTGAAATGACTCCTTAAAGAAATCCCATTCAATCCGATCTGTGGCAAGATTCTCATTTATCGTGAGCCACAACTGATAGGCTTCGTCTCGAATAAGAGACAAGACCCCTTTCAACTTCTCCTCCACCGTGAAATCTAGGTCATCCATTATACGTTCACTCACTTCTAACTAATACTCAGCTGTGTTAGGGGCTACGCCAGAAACACCCCTAAACACCTCTGCTCCGTTGGCTTGGAGTCATTCAGACACAGATTTTCGAGCTCCTGAACTTGTGCCTGCCCCACCAACTCTCTCAAGGACCCGCAACATCACCTGAGATACCGCTTCATCTTCTGCCGTCTGGTCCTAAAATTCTCCTCCACACCGACAGATCGATATCTGCTTCTCGACCTGGCTGACCCTCACTGGCTCGACACTACCATCCTACCCCTACCACGACCACGCGGCGGACGCCCTCAACCCTTGTACTCATTCTTCCGATCGACGCTTATCTGATTAGAAATTTTATGAATTATTAATTCTTTCCACTTATTAATCGCGAACAATCTTATGGAAAGTAATTTCGATAGTGGTTCTTTCGAATTCAGAATTATACCTACAGGTTTCAGTCTTAAGTCTACTTCTTCTAGTTCTGGGAACTACATACATTCTACAATCAACATATAAATAGTATTCACGGATTCACATTCATCATAAAGGGGTATTTTCGTCATTTCACTACCTAGGGGTATTTTTGTAATTTGATCCTACAGGGGTATTTTCGTAATTTTCAAAATAGGGTATCTTGGTTTTTTTTCAAAGTAAGGATATTTTTGTAATTTCACAAATCATGGGTATTTTAGTAATTTCACAAACCTGAGGTATTTTGGTAATTTCACAAATCGAGGGTACTTTGGTAATTTCACAAACCGAGGGTAATTCAATAATTTCTCAATAAGGGTACTTTGGTAATTTTTCTCAACCTAGGATTTTTGGGATAATTTATAAAAATTAGGGTCATATAAGTAATTTTACAAAATAGGTAATCGTCCCTTTCGGTTTTAGTTACAAATTTTAGCTTTGTCAACAAGTCCTTGTGGCTAAGGAGAACAAATACCACGCACTGTAGGATTCTAAAAAGAGGAGGTGAGTCACTAGACCGCTTAAATACCAAGCTCTTCCTAGATCCAATCCTAGACATGCGTATGCTTGTTTCCACACGTTAACCCTGTGACTTGCTCACAGACATGTTTAATTAGGGAAATTAAGTCTTATGAAGTGCAAAGATTTGTTTAAGCTAAGCCTAAAGTCCATCAAATTCTAATTAAATTAATCTACGTCCCATAAAGCCCATCAAGCCCACATACCTATATAACACACAGTGAGTTCAGAATACTTTCCTGGCGGACTTGGGGAGGAGACGCAGGTGCCATGCCGAGAAAACCATCCTGTATCATTTATAAACATGTATGTTTCCAAAACCCATCTTTAAAAAATGTTTTGAGCCTAAAACCCCAAAGCCGAGTCTTAAACCAAGCTCTGATACTAATTTGTAACACCCCAAACCCGGCCCAAACACCACGACCGAATCTGACATGTCACTAAGAAGATTTTATAAAACATGTCACATTTTCGGAAAAACATTTTTCGAACTTAATCGTTTATTTGGTAAACTTCAATAAATTAATAAAAGATATAATTTTTTATTAATGCCTTAGTGATGAGAAAACCAAAATTTTCCTTTGATTTTTATCATTTCAATACATGCCTTAGTTTAGATTTTACGTTGAATTTAAATGTCTAAAAAACCCGAAAACTCTAAAAACATAAAAGAAAAATAATAGCCAAAGGCCTTATTACAATAAAATATAAACCAAACTAATTAAAATATTAAATATAAATAGACTAAATAATGTTTTTGCAAGATCCAAATGAACTCTTGCATGGTCACCTTATGCCCTCTCCAACCCGGTCCGATGTGCTAAGTGCTTCCCGAAAAGTGTTAAACAATGGGGTGAGTCACAAGACTCAAGTGTGCATCCCTCATGCACCATCGATTGGGCCTTAGCCCACGTAATAGAATAATGTAATATCATATAACAGAATTATGCTGAAGCCCATCCCAATCCTAGATCCATCCGCTACACACCACCCTTACCTGCCAATCACACCATTGGGGATTTCTACAATCAACCCACACCGCTACACACCATCGATGGCGCTCATCATCGTAGTTAGCTACTCATCGTCGAATTGTAACGTAGTCACCGTAATGCATCGTGGCGGTGCCATTACAATGCATCGTGGTAGAACCACTACAACAGAACACTTCCCCTTTCATCAATCACCCAACCCCAAACAAACATAGAAATCGGCATGCATGTGTATCATATCAATTCAATAGAAACATTCACTTAAAAATGGCAAAAATCACTAACCTGGTGAATCGCCTTTACCCTCCACGGGTTTTTATCGTCTTACCGGGATTTCAGATTTAACAGAATATAAACAGATTTATATACATATACTAACAAACAATCTAAATGGTGTGAGAAGTTACACACCTGGTAAATATGTAGGACTACCCTCTACGTCGATACCCCCCCGCTAATCAGATCTATTGCCCTTTATCTACAACTTTGCTCAAAAACTGGAAGAACACGAAGATAAAGCTTCCCCTACATTCGGCCAAGGATTATTATTTACCCGAATTTATATGTTTAAATAAGCAAATCTCCTTACCTAAACCGATTAGATCCCGGAAGTGCTACCGATTTAGAACCTTAGGCGATTGGATCTCCTTCAAATCCCGGAATGCCGCAAAAGTAAGAAAAATACAAGATCAGTTTCCATATAGCCATTCGGCTAGGGTCTCTAAAAACTGAAAAAAGATTGAATCACGCGAATCGAAACTTACCTTCAATTTCCTTCAAGATTCGGCAATCACAGGAGGTAAGATCTAGGGATTTCGGCTTTTAGAAGAATAAAGAATTGAAAAGATGGGCAAGGAATAGATAGAGAGATTCAGCTAATGAGTATTAAAGAAAAGAGAAGGTGAATGGTAGGGTTTCGGCAATTGGTGAGACCTCAGGGGTTTTGGTTTCTGACAGAAAAGAAAAAAATTATTCTTGTTTGCCAAAAAAAACTAAAGGCTATTCTCAGAGAAAACAAATGAAAAATTCGGCACATCCCCTTGCCTATACTAAACTGACTCCTCCCTCTCTTGAGTTTGATTTTCGGCCAACACTAGCTTCCTAGATTAGCTCTCATCTTTTCCCCTTATCCTAATCTACAACTCCTCCAAAAGAGGCCTAATTAGCTCCAACTCTCTTCCTCCTTTCTTAGCTTATTATCCTCATAAATTAAACATTAAAAATTCCCAAAATTGTAGCCTTGTTGTTGTCCCCCTAGCCTCCTTATAAGTGCCAAATTTGGCCCAATTTCTTGGGCCCCATGAGGCCAAACTTGGGCCTACTCACCTGCCCAAGGCGCCACTTAAAGCTCCCCTTGGCTGCTCCCCATGTTACTGGGCCACAAGCCCACTTCTCCATTTAAACTATAGAGACTACCTTTAAAGCACTAGAGGGTCTAAATAGAATATCTTAACCAAGGCCTCATCCCATTCTTGAGCCCAAACTGGACCCCTAACCCTTAAATTACTACTTTAAACAATCAACACACAAAATGCACAGGCCCACTAACTCAGGATGTTACAGAATCACTTCGACGCCGGGCTTCTCGCCATTTACCTGCAAAAAGGGAAAGAAGAACACAACAAATATGGACATTAGCAGCAGATTATGACTTTATATTTATTTTCCAATTTCATATTTGCGTTATAAATAACTCGACATAATTTGTAAAAGGGGGACTGATAAACCGTAAAAGTAACATATTTTAATCCCACATTTAGTATGGATTTGGATGAATTTATCCTCGATTTATGTAAAAAGGTGCTCTTAATCCTTTCTTTTCATGTTTTATGCTCAGGAAAGCACCTAGGGATAAAAAGAACGTAAAACGGGCTTAAAACTGACCAAATTGGGCCAACCAAGAATCGACACGGCCTGGACTTCAAGCCACACGGTCGTGCCTTGCCATTTACTTTACACAGCCATGCCACGATTTACACGACCGTGCCCTAATCAACAGAATCGAGACAAGACCTGAAGATGACTTACATGGACGTGTGCCATGGGCATGCCCCTGCCGCGGGAAAGAGCAATTTCACTTAGATTTGGATGCTTGCAGGCAAAGAAACACATTCCTAAGTCTACTTAAACATCCTAGGAGGAATTCTACTTGAAGTAGGATACTTAAGAGCCAAGTAAAGCATCTCAAATCCTATATAAACACCCAAGGTAGCAACTAAAAAGAGAGTTCGATAGAAGCTGAAACAGGACGACTTTTTGGCAGAGGCTTTTGCAGAAGCTTTCATCTTTTAGAGAATCACTTGAAGATAGCCAGTTGATCCATCTCAAGAAGCCAGAGCTCCATTCAAGAAGGAGGATCTCTCATTCAATTTCTTCAGGGGGTTTTAGGGATTTCTTATGTTTTGTTTTATCTTTTCTCTTAAGATTTTTTCCTACTTTGTTATGAACTAAACCCTTCAGATACCTGAAGGGGATGAAACCTATGATGGATTTTGTTATTATTTTCTGAATTTATATGATAAATACTTTGTTTGTTCTTAAATATGTTGCTTAATTTAATCTGATGTGCTTAAGTGGAGGAGGAATAAACCCTGCCTGAGAGTAGATCTAGCATAATTAAGCGGAGTTGATCAGGCGCCTAGAGATAGGGTTACGAGATTTTGTCGAATTAGGGTGAAACCTAATATGGGAATCCATTGATCGATTTACTGCTTCCTTAGGGGGCTATTATAAGAGAATGGGTGTTCCACTAATTAACCTAAGGTTAGATGTTATTCCCTTCGAGAGAAGGTTTAATATAGGTTAGGGAGTCTCACGGATCAAGCTAAGTAAAGAAATCATATGGTTTAGGGATAAATAATGAGTGAAGTCATAGGTGGATTCTTCCTGAGGGTATCATCTTTATCAACTGAGTTTTCCAAAGTCTTTTCCCAATTTATTCATTTATCTTTGCATTTTAGTTTAAAGTATTTCATTAGTTTTAGATAAATCAACCAATCACTCCATATTTCAGGCTAAATAATAGAAAGAAAGTGAGTAGTAGTACTTTTAGGTTCCTTGGGTTCGATAAGATATTCTTGCCTTAACTATACTACTGTTCGATAGGTGTACTTGCCTCTATCGTTGTTATAGTTAGTCTATAGGTTCGATCATTCTTTATAAATTTTAAAACTAGACTATTTTGCAAATGATCAAGTTTTTAAGCTACTGCTTCTTGGGAACACTAAAATATTAAGAAAAATCTATTTCTATTACTTTAGCCAATTTTTTTTATTTGCAATTTATTATTATATTATTCTTTATTATTATTTCTTTTTAATTTGCTAATTTTTTCCTCTATTTTGCTTTTGGCAGAAAATTTTAGTCTATGGAAAAGATGGCAATCAATAATTATCGTGGCAAGGCATAGGGGCAATTCCTACTAAAGCAACCAAGTGTTTTCAACCTCGACGTGGTCATCAAAGTTATCTAATCAGTTAGAGATGATGAATAAAAAGATTGATGATTGGTATAGTCCCTCGCAGGTACATCCAGAAATACAATATGATTTAAATCTAGGAGGCATGGCTAATCCTGAGTACCCACCCTACGGATATGGCATGGAAAACGAGCAAGCTCACTATACAGGTAACTATTCTCGATATCAAAATAATTTTTATAGTGACACTTATAATGCAGGTTGGAGGTACCATCCCAATTTCTCGTGGGATGATCAAAATAGCCAAAGATCAGAATTTCCTCCAGACTTTCAAAAACCACCTCACCAACAAGAAGAGGAGCCGAATCTTGAAGAGATGCTGAAAAAATTCATGGCAAACACAGAAAACCGTCTCCAAGAAACTAAGAAAACAAGTAAAAGCAACGAGAACCGATTCGGGGAACTTACTAAGTCAGTCAAGGCAGCCACTAATATGGTCGAACAACTCGCAAAGTTGATGTCGGAACGACCGCAAGGACGTCTACCTAGTAATACTGAGATCAATCCAAAGGAGCAAAATCAAGCTTCACAGCTCATGCCAGTAAGGGGTTAGATAAACCCAATTCAATACAAAAAGCCAAGGTAGACAAAGGTAAGGTAGAGGTAACACAAGAAAAGTCAAAATCGGTAATCAAGGAGTACCAACCTAACATACCTTATCCCGAAGCAATGAAAAGAGACGATTCAGAGGAATGCTCGGTAAGTTTCTTAAACTCTTAAAGAAATTACATATTAACTTACCTCTTCTTGAAGCTCTTTTTCGACGCCTTGACTAGAGGAAATCTTTAAGACAGCTCTTGACAAACAAATGCAAATTAGACGAGGAGCACCACGTGGAATTCAACGCAAGATGCCCAAAGAATGTTACGTAACGTACTACCACGTAGCAAAAAGACACAGGAGTTTTACAATTCCATGTTTAATTGGTAGTTTATCTATTGATAATGTGTTAGCTGATTTAGGTCAAGCATCAATGTTATGCCTTATAAAATGTTTAAACAACTGTGTCTAGGAAACCTGCACAAACTAGGATGAGCATTCGATTAATCGATAAAACTATTAGAATTCCTAGGGGTATAATAGAAAATGTTCTAATCAAAATTGATAAATTCGTATTCCCAGTAGACTTTGTTGTTTTAGACATGGATGAGGACAACACGATTCCTTTAATTTTAGGAAAACCTTTTCTAGCAACTGCCAGGACTAAAATTGATGTTGGTACAGGAGAACTCATTCTTCGTGTAGGTGACGAATCACAAGCTTTTGACTCGGCTAGGACACCAAGTGATGAAGGTGAGAAAGTAAATTCAGTTGATAATCAAATTGTTCAACTTTCACCACAAGAAACACCACAAGGCTACAAACTTGAGCCGAATCATAGGCCCCAAGCCGTACAAGCTCATAACAGTGAATTGTTAGTGGAACCAAACCCAAGGGAAGAACCTGTGGTAAGAAAAGCTAAGGTTGAGGTGTGCCATGATTTACCAAAATCGGCAATTACAGAGTACCAACCTCGTGGGCCATACCCCGATACAATAAAGAAAGACCACACAGAGGAAGAATTTGGTGAACTCACATTTCGTTTAGACGACGAAACAATCATTCTTCAAGCTCTTAACTCAGCTAGGACATCGAGTAATAAAGGTACGAACGTTAATTCTATTGATAATCATTTAGTTCAACCTTCTTTACAGGAAGCATCACTAAATCACTTAGCTGAGCTAGATCTTAGACCTCGTACCAACAAAGAAGAAATACATAAGGAACAAAGCCTTAGGGACAAACTAAAAGAACAGGAAACACAAATCAAAGAGGAACAGGACCGCACGAAGTGAAACCGAAGGAGCCCCCAGACGAGCTGATAGGAACAACGAATCACTTCAAATTAGGAGATCAGGTATTGTTAAATAAGGAAGACCCTCGAATCACCAATTCAGACCTAAAGACAAACGAAGAAATCACTTTTGAGGTACTAAATGTCTTTCTATACTAAGACAAAGATGAGGTCAAGAATCCTAAATTCGACACTTTTGAGGTAAACATTACTCGACTTAAACTATAGATCCATAACCGAAGTGATCGTATGATAAAGGATTTTCACCTCCTCAAACCACCATGACCATACGAATGAGAGGTAAAGTCTAGCTAAGACTATAAACGAGTACTTCTCGGGAGGCAACCCGAGTACTAACCCCATTTTTACATTATTTTATTTTTTTTTCTTTTTTTCTTTTCTTTTTCTTTTTAGCACCTAACCATAAACTAAGCAAAGATGCAGTTTTTCAGCCACACTACCTTACACACGGCCATGCTCGTAGCCATGTGGACCACCGTAACTACTACATCGACAGTAGTAGAGCCGCAAGTTAGTCCAACCACCCCCAACGTCACGGATCCAACCACCCACAAGACGAAAGCACCGATAAAAATAGGACGACCATGCCTCACAAACCATGCTAAAATACTGACTTATTTAGCATGGGCGCACTCACGCCTGTATTCCAACCGTGCTCCTATACTGGCTTTTTAGGGACAGACGTGCATACCAACAAAACGAGTGTGGAAGGACAACATACCCCACAACACGGTCGTGCGATACGGCCGTGTGAATCGACACACCCTCGGTACACGGGCGTGGGAACGTGTCAGATTTGAAATCCTATTTAAATCCCCATAGCCCGTCCTCTTTGTCCTATCTTCTTTCTTATTCCTTCTTTCTCTTTTCTTTCAAATTTTTCTTCCTATTCATAGAAAAGATCCAAGACACTTGAGCAACACAAAGATCATGCCGAAGAAACGTAAGCATCATCTCTTTAGAGGAGACCTCAACATGAGTTCATGCCGCAGACTTCACTTGATTGACACGCCAAGGGTCTCTAAACCTTTCTGCCTCTATTTTTCTTTTCTCGCCTCCTTTATTTTCCTTATCTATACTTATTTTCTACTTAATTTAATTTATTTCATATTAGTTTCTTGGTTTTAGGTTCTAAAGGCTGCTAGGGAATCACACACCACAGCCTTCGAGGCTACCCAATTTCTTCATCTAGCAAATTGCTTCTCGGTAGCCACTCCATCAGGCCCATAGAAAACACCATCACCTCTACCAAAAACGCCAGGATCATCCAGATTTCAAGGAGTATTACTTTCCCCACTTCTCTTTTTGATTTGGCACATAAATTTCATTATCTATCTTTGTACATTGAGGGCAATGTACACCTTAAGTGTGGGGGTAATAGTGCTAACTTTTTGCATAATTCTCAAAACCCTGAATTTAGTCTTGATCTTAAGTATTTTTCTCATATTATTAATTAGGGTGAAATTTCTAATGATTTATGATTTTTATTGATATGTTTTAGAGTAAGTCATAGTTACTTGTGCATTGATGATTAAATTTGAAGGATACTAGAGAATCAAGCATGATAAGTCTACTTTTTAAAATTAAAAAAATTGATGGGTCGTTGAACTGAATTTGAGTATCACCTTGAAGTTCAAAATTTATAAGGATTAATGTCAAAACACCCATAATTTTTGTGAGATTTTGAGCCTTGTAGAGCATATATATTCTTTTTTGTGCTCACTTTATTGATTATGAGTGTGTCAACTTTGAACTGTTATTCTAGAACTTGCCTCGCTTATACATGTCGAGACCATATTAATGATTTGATATATTGAGATGATAAAGGCACCTAGGTTTTAACCCGATTCACTCCGCTAAAAAGCCTACCCATACAAATTAACCCCTAGTGAACCCCGTTGAATCCAAACAACCTTTTTATTGACTCACCTACTAATATTAACCCAAAATCCCTTTGTATTTTTTATCAACATTCCTTTGACTACCCTTTTATCGAGAATTGATTTGATCAATTGCCGAATTAAGTTATTTCAATTATCAAAGTTCCTTCTATTATGTTTGTTTTAGTTTGTTCTAAAAAAATCCAAGTTTATTCAATATTAGTAGTATACAAAAGAGCTTAGAGCATTTAAACTCCAATTGTTGAAAAGCTCGATTAAAGTATTATCAAAATACTCCTTATTATAGAGTAATTATCAATAGTGATATTATTAGTTTTCATTCAAGTCAATATTCATATTTAGTTCAATGTTTCTAGTTCGACAATTTGTCAAGTTAGTCTCGATTCTAACCTTCTAATTCAGCCTTTATCCACACCTTTTAACCCAAGCCCCGTTCCAACCTTGAATAAAGACCTTTTGATTTGTGTATCATCTCATATACAATGGTGGAGATTTGATTTTCAGGCAAGCCTATGGGATTAACTTTTCGTTCGATTTACGTGGCTTATTCTTGAACCTTAAACACCTTTGAGTGATTTGAGTGAATCTTTAGTGAGGATGTCACCTTGTCGATTTTGAATTAAAGGTAATTACTTAGATAAGGGAGACACCTATGTTTTCGTACTACAAAGGTATGACTTATCGTAATTGAATCTTTAGGACTCTTTAAGTTGAATTATCCATGTATAAATTATCTATGAATTATGATGAGACATTGTCAATAGGAATTATGAATTGTGGGAAGTTCGTTTTAATTATAAGTTGAGAATTTTGCTTGAAGACAAGCAAAAGCTTAAGTGTGGGGTATTTGATAAACCGTAAAAGTAACATATTTTAATCCCATATTTAGTATGCTTTTGGATGAATTTATCCTCGATTTATGTAAAAGGTGCTCTTAATCCTTTCTTTTCATGTCTTATGCTCGTGAAAGCACCTAAGGATAAAAAGAACGAAACAGCTTAAATCGACCAAATTGGGCCAACCCAAGAAATCGACACTACCGGACTTCAAGCCACACACCGCGTTTTGCCATTTACTTCACATGGCCATGCCACGATTTACACTGGCCGTGTCTCAATCGACAAAATCAAGACACGACTTAAAGACGACTTACACGGGTGTGTGCCATGGGCGTGCCCCTACCGCGAAAAAGAGTAATTTCACTCGGATTTGGATGCTTGGAGGCAAAGAAACACATTCCTAAGTCTACTTAAACATCCTAAGAGGAATTCTACTTGAATTAGGATACTTAGGAGCCAAGTAAAGCATCTCAAAGCCTATATAAACACCCAAGGTAGCAACTAAAAGAGAGTTCAACAGGGTTTAAACAGATGACTTTTTGGCGAGAGGCTTTTGTCGAAGCTTTCATCTTTTAGGGAATCACTTGAAGATAGTCATTGATCCATCTCAAGAAGTTTGAGCTCCATTCAAGACAGGGATCTCTCATTCAATTCCTTCAAGGGTTTTAGGATTTCTTATGTTTTGTTTTATCTTTTCTCTTAAGATGTTTTCCTACTTTGTTATGAACTAAACCCTTCAGATACCTGAAGGGGATGAAACCTATGATGGATTTTGTTATTGTTTTCTGAATTTATATGATAACTACTTTATTTGTTCTTAATTATGTTGCTTAATTTAATCTGATGTGCTTAGGTGGAAAAGGAATAGACCCTGCCTGAGAGTAGATCTAGCATAATTAAGCGGAGTTAATCGGGCGCCTAGAGATAGGGTTACGAGATTTTGCCAGATTAGGGTGAAACTTAATATGAGAATCCATTGATCGATTTACTGCTTCCTTAGGGGGTTATTATAAGAGAACGAGAGTTCCACTAATTAACCTAAGGTTAGACGTTATTCGCTTCAAGAGAAGGTTTAATATAGGTTAGGGAGTCTCACGGATCAAGCTAAGTAAAGAAATCATATGGTTTAGGGATAAATAATGAGTGAAGTCATAGGTGGATTCTTCCTGAGGGTATCGTCTTTATCAACTGAGTTTTCCAAAGTCTTTTCCCAATTTATTCGTTTATCTTTGCATTTTAGTTTAAAGTATTTCATTAGTTTTAGATAAATCAACCAATCACTCCATATTTCAGGCTAAATAATAGAAAGAAAGTGAGTAGTAGTACTTTTAGGTTCCTTGGGTTCGATAAGATATTCTTGCCTTAACTATACTATTGTTCGATAGGTGCACTTACCTCTATCGTTGTCATAGTTAGTCTACAGGTTCGATCATTCTTTATAAATTTTAAAACTAGACTGTTTTGCAGCGATCAGGGACGGGCAAATATATATAAAAAATAGAGAATAACAAGAGGTGATTTATTCTATTTCGTTTTTTTTTTCCCTTTTCGATCTACGCTACTTTTTTATATATACACATACTGTTAAAAAAATAAACAAGTGAAAAAGACTACCTTCATTTCGACTACAAAATAGAGAGATTCGACTCTCCACCACCGTGTGTGGCGGCGCATGCGGAGGTCCGTTGCCGAACCCAAGCCGGAATCTGGCCTCAGACCGAAGGCCAGAGAGAATTTTTTTGAGGGCCTCTGATTTTTTTTTAAAAAGAGTGTTTAAATGATTTTTTTGGCTGATTCTTTGCTTATATAGCAAGAAGAAACGGCGCCGTTTTTACTTAAGTAAATAAGCACAAAACGACGTCATTCAGAGTAGGGATCCGTGCGTTGACCTGAAAACCCGAGGAGGATCCGCGTGTTTTCATTAAAAGGTCTAATTGCTCAATAGGCCCCTCTGTATTATTTTAATTTTATAATTACGTCTAGTTATATTTTTTCTTTATTTACAATTGAGCCCAAAATTATTTCTTATGTTTCAATTTGGTCCCTCGAGCTATTTAAAGACTGATATCAAAACGACGCCGTTTAAGAGATAGGGCATAATTGCCCAATAAGTCCTTATATTTTGGCGCGTGTTTCAATATTATCTTTTTTTATATAATTTTGCTCCTGATTTTTATTTATTTTCTGATTTGATCCTTGTTCATTTAATTCTTTTATTTTTCTTATTTTTAATTAGTTTAGTATTATAATGTATTAAATTATTATTTTATTTTATTAAGTTTAATATTATTTATATATTACATATTATTTTATAATCAGTATATTAGTTATTATGTTATATTTTTTAATGTTTGTGTATTATATTATATTATATCATATATTACTTTTAAAATTTTATTTTGCATAAAATTTATTTATATCATATAACATATATTATTTATATTATATATGTAGTTTTTTTATGATTACCGTATTACACACATATTTTTATCTAAAATTTTTATATACTATTTACTTATAATTGTTTTTATTATATATTATCATTTATATTTATATATGTACTAAATTATTAAATTATATATTTATTATAAGTATCCCTATATTTTCATATACTCTAAGTTTTTATATATTGTTTATACATGTTAATCGTTTTAAAAATCATCATATTTTTATTTTCATTTTTATTTTGCTATAATATTTATTCAAGTGTTTAAATACATCATTTATTTATTTAATTTTTTTATTTTGATTTTGTTTGAAGAAGTTTAATATTTATTTCTTGAATTTTCATATTTAATATAGATTTTAATTGTCGTTGATTATTTATATCATGTGTTTAATTATTCATGCTCTTTTACTTGTGTATTATTGCTTTATCATAGTCCTTTTATTGCATGTATCATTTGGTATATTACATTATTCTTTCGTTAATTGCCTATATTGATGTTATTTGTTAATATAACTTGTAATTATGGTGAATTACTATATGGAATTTATGTTTTGTAATGCATTGATATAATATTTTATTCAAAACATTTTTTTATATTTTACTAAAATTGTCGCATTTTTATTCAAAGTCTTTCTAAAAAATATGGTGATACATAATATTTGGGGGCTTCAAGAAAAATTGTACCCTAACTCACTAGGTTCGATTTTTCTCGTTGAACTTAAAATATTAAGTATCCCTTTTCTTTCGAAATTGAAACTTATAAATTTCAAATCAAAACTTATTCTCGGGAATCCAAAACGTTGTATCCTAACTTATTGGATATTATCGAGGTAAGAATTTTCTACAAATAAAGGCGAGCCTAGTTTCGAAGTCATGAGATGTTAATCCTAACTTATTGGGTATAGCATCTTATTTCTTTGAGATAAGTAAGCCTTGGCTTTCTTTCAAATAAAAGGATCGTATTTTAAAATTTTTCAAAATTTCGACATTAGGACATGAGATTATCAATTAGGTACCAAATTTTGGGCGTTACGAGGGTGCTAACCCTTCCTCGTATGTAACCGACTCCCGAACCTATTTTCTTGTATTTCGTGGACCAAAATCAATGTTTTGAAATAAAACGTTTTATAAGGTGATCCAATCACACCTAAGTAAAAAGGGATTGGTGGTGACTCCCGTATTTGTTTTTTAAAGTCGACCCTCATTTTTTAAATCAACTTTAAAAATGGTTTCGACAAGAGGCAAAGGGTAATTTCAGAAGCAGGAAAGGCTGGGGAGATTAGGGTCGAGCTCCAACGACCAGTCCATTCTCGAGTGTCACTGAAAAATATCCCACAACGGGTGAGTCAAACAGACTCAGTGTATAACCACCAACCCAAAGTCCCAACGATTCGTATATCGATCATACATATACATATAGCAAATTATAAGGAATGATGCAATTCCCGAACCCAAATCTATATTACCATCCGCTACACATCACCCGCACCAACCATCACACCGTGGGGACTACTAAGTCGACCCTTCATCCGCTACACATCATCAAAGGCGATCGCGCAGCATTTACTTGCACATCGCCTTTATAAATTCATGCAATAGCCACCAGATAATATTTTGTGACATAAGTCACCACATTCGATTTCGTGACATAAGTCACCACATTCGAGATATTGTGGTATAAAACCACCAAATCACTTCCCTTTCATAATCACCCATGTGCCCCATGTCATACAAATCATGCAAAGATTATGCCACATTCTTTATTTCACATTCTTTCCAATATTCACATATGTGTCATAACAGGTATCCGTAACATTGTTAACATAGTTTTAGAGAATAACGTACCGGAATATGCCATACCATTGAATGGTACCTTAAGTCATATCTTTCACATTCTTATTAACACATATATTAAATTAAATTCAGAATCTATTAAGATTCAGTGTGGGTTACACACCTGGTTCACTTAACGCTTTCACTAAAATCCCGAAAACCCGATCTAATGCTTTAGATCCTTAGTTCCTACATTCGAGCAATCTTAAGTACTTCAGTAAAAAGCCATTCGGATTAATAATCAAATCCCGAAGGATTAACGTAACCGAAATCTTACCTTGCTGCCGATTTGATTATTAATCAAATCCCGAAATTCCGTGATATTCTTCCTTGCAATCGGCCAACACTAGTTCACTTAACTAGTTAGTTTTCGGCTTTTTCAATAAATACGAAATAGATCTGAAAACACCAAATATGGCCTTGGCCGAATATCATGTGTACTTACCTTGCGATTTTAAATCCCAAAAGTGGTTACTTGCTTTGAATGTTGTCGAAATCCCTACTTGTCAATTGTTAGAATCGGTTTTAATACATAGAAACTATGAAGATGGCCCTTGGCCGAATATTCACTTACCTTGTTTGACTAGATCCCGAATTTAACCCTTGCTCTTGATGATGCCGAAATTCCTATAGGCATGTGTTAGATCCAAACCATCATTTAAACACAATAAATGGCCTTCAGCCCAAAACCACACTTGTTTACCTTAGATCTAGAAATCCCGAAGAACTCCTTGTAGTCGACAACAACCAAATCCCGAAACCCCTTCATTGTTTCTGCCAAAGAATAGTAAAAGAGATTAGATTCCAACTTTCGGCTAAAAGAAAAGGAATAAACGACAACAATGTAATCCTTACCCTTACTAAAATCGACAAGATTCTGCTGACACCACGTAATGATTCAATATAGGCTAAATATTGATCAACAAGTTTTGACTTTTGAGAGTTTAATGAACCAATCTATGGTAGAATTTCAACGGAGATATCGGCTTTAAGTGGCAAAAGTTTGTTTGTCTAATTTTCACTATAATTATTCTTAAGGCCTATCAAGCTTAGCTCCCCTTAATACTTAAAAATGATATTTTCTAAGGCATTTACCTACACTTTGAAGTTCTCAAAATTTATACAACACATTCAAACATACATAGGCATGCTACTTCATATAAATAAGCAATAATGCACAAGCCCTAATTCTCGGATATTACATCGAAATTACTTGGCTAGAATAGGTGGGGTATTGATGTCGCATTGCTTCTTCCGCTCCCAAGAAGCTTCTTAGATCCATGGTTACGCCCACAACACTTTGACAAAGTCAAATTGGTCGACCGGATGCAATGAAAATACTAAGTTGGAACATTCGTGGTTTGGGGCAATCACGAGCGGTGAGACGTCTCAAGAACAAGTTGAGACACATTCAGCCTCAAGTTTTGTTTCTCATAGAGACAAAAGTCACAAGTAAAAGAATGGAGTCAATAAGAAGAAGATGTGGATTTACGAATGGTATCGATGTTGATGCGGTGGGTTCAAGAGGGGGTTTATCTTTGAGCTGGAAGGAAGGAATAAGTTTAAACTTAAAAAGCTACTCAAGATCTCATATTGACGTGGAAGTTGAAGAAGATAATGGAGAGGAAGTATGGAGATTTACGAGGTTTTATGGAGAGCCAGTTGAACATAACAGAAGGGAGTCGTGGGAGTTATTAAGAACTTTACAGTGAGGAAACAATATGCCATGGTTAGTAACAGGGGATTTTAATGAATTATGTTCTCTTTTGAAAAGCAAGGGGGTCGAATTAGAGAGGAAAGACAAATGGAAGCATTTAGAAAAGTGCTAGAAGATTGTGAGCTGGCCGATTTGGGTTTTTCAGGGCAATGGTACACATGGGAAAAGGGTAGGCTTGCTAGTAATAAGAATAGGGAGAGATTAGATAGAAGGGTGGCAAATCCAAAGTGGTGGGATCTGTTTTCAAATTTCAAAGTTAATCATTTACAACACAGTTTTTCAGATCATTGTCCATTAGTTGTGAGTACTAAAAAAAAGGGGGGGATAACTACAATTTGGATCAACCAAGGCAATTTAGATTTAATGCCGATTGGATTCTGAGTCCAAAGTGCGAGGAGCATATAAAAATGTCTGGCTTTCAAACAATCAAGATGTGTTAGTGAAATTAAAGGAGCTGGGGAGGAATCTACAAGGCTGGTCAAAGAGAGAAAAGAAGTCAAAAGATCAAAGTGTGTATGAGCTGAATGGAAGATTGTAAGAATTGGGGGAATGCGAAATTTCTGAAGAAGTTTTGGAGGAAATCACAGGAATTAAAATTGAATTGAATCTCGAAGCTGACAAGGAAGAGATTTATTGGGAGCAAAGAGCAAGAACTAATTGGCTTAAAATTGGGGAAAAAATACAGCTTTCTTTCATAAAAGTGCAACACATAGAAGGAGGAAAAATAAGGTCAATGGGTTGGAGGACGAATCTAGATCTTTGAAAACGAAGATAGAAGAGATGGAGAAAATGGCAACTCATTATTTTAAGAAGATTTTCTCGTCTAAAGGGTTAGTGATTGTAACAGATTAATGGAGTCCTTTCAACCAAACATTATGGAGGAGCATAACAGGGATTTAATGGCGAAATTTACAAAAGATGAAATTGTCTTGGCAGTTAAATCAATTGCCCCACTCAAGGTGCCAGGTATGGATGGTTTCCCCGCAATTTTTTATTAGAAATTTTTGCATATTGTTGGAGACGAAATTATCAATTTCTGTCTAGATGTGTTAAAAAGAGTGATAAATATGGAGGAAGTTAACTATACAAGTATAGTGTTGATCCCAAAAGTTAATTCACCAAAGCTAATGAACCAGTTTAGACCCATAAGCCTATGCAATGTAATTTACAAGATTATTTCAAAAGTAATTGTCAACCTTTTTGAAAGTGCTTAATTTATGTATTGAAGACAGTCAAGGAGCTTTTATCTCAGGTAGGTAAATTACGGATAATATTTTCATGGCTTACGAAATTATTCACTCCTTCAAAAAAAGAAGAGGGACATCCAAAAAAGGATTTGCGTTGAAGCTGGACATGAGCAAAGAATATAACCTTATTGAATGGAGTTTCTTGGAAAAAATGATAAGCAAAATGGGATTCTGTGATGATTGGATTTCAATTATTATGAGATGTGTTAGGAGTGTGACATATTCGGTGGTTTTGAATGGAAGAAGTGGGAAGCATTCTATCCTCAGAGAGGGCTAAGACAAGGTGATCCACTAAGTCCGTACTTGTTCCTCATTTGTGCTGAAGGATTTTCTCAGTTAATTTAAATGGCTAAAATAGAAGGGAAACTGGTAGGCACGAAGGTGGGTTAGGGGAAGATTGTGGTATCACACTTTTTTTTTGCAGATGATAGTATGCTATTTGGGGAGGCGTCAATAGAAGGAGCTAACAGTATGAAGGCAGTAATTAAGGAATACGAGAAAGAATCTGGCCAGTTGGTGAATTTCGATAAATCACTAATTTATTTTAGCAAAAATGTGGATACGTACAAAAGAACAGGTGGGGGTATCTTGGGAGTGATAATTGCTAATAATCCCGAGAGATATCTGGGGTTACCGACTATAATTGGTAGAAGGAAGAAGCACGCATTCGTGAATATAAAGGAAAGGTTTGAGAAAGCACTACAGAATTAGAGTTTGAGGCTACTCTCGGCAAGGGTAAAAGGCATTTTTAAAAGCCATTTTACAAGCAATACCAATTTATGCAATGTAGTGTTTTAAGTTCCCAATTACCGTCTGTAGAGAGTTAGAGAATTTGATGAATAGATTTTGGTGGCATCACTCTAAGTCAAGCAAAGGTATTCATTGGTGTAAATGGAGTGGAATGTGTATCCCCAAAGTGAAGGGAGGATTAGGATTTAAAAATCTTGAAAGTTTTAATATGCCTTTTAGCAAAACAAGGGTAGAAAATAATGATGCAACCTAATTGCTTATTTGCGTGAGTCATGAAATTGAAGTACTTTTCAAAAGGTGATTTTATGCACGCTGAGTTAGGAGCTTACCCTTCATTTACCTAGCGGAGCATTTGGGGAGCTAGACGTATTCTAGAAGAGGGCACCGATTGGAAAGTGGGGAACAGGGAGGGGATTAATATATGGAATGATGTATGGATACCAGGGCTTGGAAACGGAAGAGTCTAATGTCAGTTCATTGATACCAAATTTACAACAGTTGCAGATTTAATAGACAAAGATACAAGTACCTGGAAACATGATATTATCAGATCTCTGTTTGGCGAAGAACAACTGAAGCGTATCCTAGCAATCCCACTGGTGCACAGTAGACCATAAGACGTTCTCATTTGGAGGGTGATAACTCAGTGAATTATACAGTCAAGAATGGGTACAAATAGATCATTATAGATGGGAATACTAGATTACAGACTGATGAAAGAACCACTTTCTGGAGACTTAAAATTTCTAGTAAAATTCTTATTTTCATATGGAAACTAGTGAATAACTCTCTTCCTATGCTACACAATCTAAGCATACACAAGCTAATAGGAAACACAGCATGCCCAGTCTGTCAAGAAGAGGAGGAAACAGTCGAACACGTCTTTTGAGGTTGTAAGTTCACACAGCAGGTCTTGCAAGGTATGGAAGCGTCAAACTCAACATGCAACAGAGGAACAACATGGAAAGATTGGTTAATAAAAGAGCTTAATAGTCAGAATACAAAAAAATGTGATATTAAAGCTATTAGTTACTGGGCCATATGGTACAATCGTAATAAGGTATACCACGAAGGAGCAAGGGGTCAAGTTAATGATCTGTTAGCATTCATCAAAGCATACTATGCTGAAATTACAAAGTTGGGGGAGTCATCGAAACTGACAAGTGGTATTCAAGACACAAGATAGAATCCACCAAAGGGAACATTATAAAATTAAACTTTGATGCTTCTTTCAACCCAAATATGGAAAAATCAATATCAGGAATTATTGTAAGAAACAATAAAGGCTTAGTAATGGTTGCATGTACTTACCCTTGGGATAATACGCCAGATCCGATAACTGCAGAAGCAAGAGCTTGTCTCCAAACAATCATCATGACTGAGGAAATGGGGTTTCAAAAAATCTGCGTGGAAGGGGACTCATTAACCATAATAAAAAAAGTTAATTCGTTGGAGGACGATAGATCAAAATTAATAATTTAATCAAGGAAAAAAGGGAAGATTACCAAATTTTTCGAGCAACGAGTTTCAGACACATACCTAGAGAAGCAAACAGAGCAGTGCATGAAATGGCTAGAGAAGGAAACAAACGATGAACCCAGATATTGGATTGAGGAAGCTCGTGCGGTGGAAAGACTGGTAGTCTAGGAAGTAACATGAGGAGGAGGTAAGGATTTGGGAGTCCGGGCGAGACGGGAAGGAATAGGTCCGAAGAACTCATTTTTTTTTGTTCAAGAGACGGAAATAACAAGAAGAAACATCAGGAGAAATCGGTCTCTTGATGACTGATAGAGATTGCTACAAATGAAGAAAGGAAGCGATGATAGCCCAGTTAATTAGTAGTGCCGTTTCGTTTTTCTTTTAGATATTTGTTTCTTTTACTTTATTGTTTGTTTTACTTTTTAGTTATTATGGCACCGTTTGAAGTGGCCAATAGGATTAGGAAACTGTTTTTAAATTTTCATTTCCAAGAATGTAATCTGGAGGCTATTATCCTATCAATATTAATATCAGTCAGTTATTTCAAAAAAAAACTAAATAAAATCTCACTTATCGTCCAACACTATTAAAATGATATATTTATCATTTAAATCCCTTAAAAAATATCTAATTATGTTTTTTAGTTAATAAAAATCAATAGAGATTAAGTTTTATATCTTTTATGATTTAGTTCTTTTTCTTTAATTAATTAGCCAAACGTCAAAATTACTGAATCAAATCTTAATACGACACTCACATAAATTCGTAAATTTAAATAAATAATATTTACGGACTCACACGTCGAAATTGTGGTCCCGAAACCACTGTTTCCGACACCATTAAAAAACGGGCTATTACAAAAAGGTTTTATACTTAAATAACACTAATGCCTCTAAAATAATAACAAAATTAATAATAAAATAAGAGTTATACAATATTCAAATAATAACAATAAAATAGTAGCAATATAATAGTGAAATTATAGCAAAATAATAACAAAATAACAACAAAATAAAAAAAAAAGTTTAAGCTGATTCGGGCAAGGCTTAGGCCAAAAATCCTACTCGAGGCTCAACCCGTTTAGAAAATAAGCCTTATTTTTTGCCCAAGCCCATTTTTCGGGCCTTAGTTTATACCCAAACCTTGCCACTTTTCAGACAGGCCTTCGGGCCTAAACAGGTGGCCCAATCCATGACCAAGTCTACACATGGATGCCACGTCAGTAAAGTTAGCATGCATTAACTTTTTCATACAATTTGGAGTGATTTGATAAACAATACAAGTTTAATGACTAGAAGAGAAAATTAAATGAAGAGCTAAAATAACTTTTTTTTATAAAGTTAGGAGCCATATAAATCATTATGCCTTTTCTTTTTCAAAATCGAATTTGGGATGAGCTTAGTTAGATTTTTTCAATTAAAAATTTCAAAGTCGTATTGAGATCAAACCTACACCAAAATTATTCAAATATCCTCTCTCTTTTAATTTTATAGTTAATTATATATTTGAACTAAATAACTTATATATTTTTATTGGAATTTTTAAAAGCTTTTATGAGATTTTAATTGATTATGAGTCAGAATCCAAGTAATTTTTCTTTTTTCAGGATCAATTTTGGTATTATGATTTTAAATAAAATCAAGTTGGAAATAATATTAGGATGAGAGGTATACAACTCGCCCCATCCTGTTGCGATTCCTGATTAACTGCGGCCAAGTTTGGTTAGAACAATCAGGTGATGGGCCAAAAAGGGTTACCTTGGGTCGAAGGCCCACAATAACCTAACCAAGCCCAGTAACTCTCGGCAGCCCTCAACCTCAACCTTAGTTTTAGCCTTTAGGAAAAGACAGACACGTAAGGCAGGCTCCGTTCGCCTGGTTTCCTGAATTCGCTCCGCCCGATTTCTCAGGGTCCATTTCAAAGAGAAGCGACCAAGTAAACTACAGATTGAGTGAATAAATTATATAAACCCTTGCCCAAATCTTCCTCCCCCGCCACCAAAACGTGGATAAGAAAGTTTTATACAGTCAGTCATTCACAGAGGCTTTGAACAATGGATGAAGACCACAACAACGGCGGCTTTTTGGATATGGGAAAAGCTGATAGATCGGTTTGGTTGATGAAGTGCCCCGTCGTGGTCGCCAAGTCATGGAAGAGCCAACTAGCTTCTTCTTCTTCTTCTTCTTATTCTTCTGATTCTCAGCCTCTCGCCAAGGTTGTCTTCTCCCTCGACCCTCTCAAACCCGACGACCCTTCTTTACACCAGGTAAATTAGTTGAGATCAGATAATAATTAGTTCAAGTTAACAGATTATTTAATCGTGAATTTTTAGATATAGCAATTCTAGTAAAAGGTTTTTTTTTATTGATTGTTTAATCTAACAAGGCAAAGATTTTATGACATGTTTAAACATTGTAGTAGTAATTTTGTCGTTGTCTTGTTTCTTACGAGTTTATGAATTGACATTTATCAGTTTACTATGGAGGTGGCTGGATCAGAGACCGAAAGAATACCCAAAAGCTACTCTTTGAACATGTTCAAAGACTTTGTTCCTATGTGTGTCTTCTCTGAATCAAGTCAAGGTCAGAGTTATGGTTATTTGCTTCTCAAGTATTCAATTTTATGTGTTTTATCAAATTCAATTATTATTTTCCTTAATTTTAGTAATGTAAAGTTCGTTCCTTTTTCTCCACTGGCTTGGTTAGACTTGGCAATCCATGTATGAGTGTATATATGTGTGTCCTGCTTCATATTTTTTAACATAAACCTAAACGATTAAATCTGTCAAAATCCTAAACATGAATACTATTATACTTGTCATGTTTATTTCATTGTTTTCGTGTTTATCAATCACGTCTAGGTGTCATTTTGTGCTCAAAATTTCCAGAGGTTTACGGTGACTTGAAGTAACAATTTACTCCGTGATATGATTTTCTCATAAAAGCCGGTTTGATGTTTCTCTTACTTAAGTTTTGTGCTTTAGTTTGTATCTTAAGTGCTGTTTTTTTTGCTATAGGTTCGGTTGCAATGGAAGGAAAAGTTGAGCATAAATTCGACATGAAATTGCATGAGGAAAACATCGAGGAATATGGGAGATTGTGTCGAGAAAGGACAAATAAGTCCATGATCAAGAACAGGCAAATACAGGTAGGCCAATGAGTATGCTTTGGCTTGGGTAAGCCATTCTCTTTCAATGTTACTATGGTGCCAATTATCTTATGTGTTTTTATGCCATTTTGAAGGTTATAGATAATGACCGCGGAGTTCACATGAGGCCAATGCCTGGAATGGTTGGCTTGATTTCATCCAACCCCAAGGTACTTTGAGACACAGTCTCTAGACGACGAAATTTGTAATTTTTCGTGCTTATGGACAATTGCTTATCATCTGTTGTATCTGAGCAGGATAAGAAGAAAACAATGCCAGTTAAACAATCAGACGTGAAAAGAACCCGAAGGGATCGTGGGGAACTGGAAGATATAATGTTCAAGCTGTTTGAAAGACAACCAAATTGGACTTTGAAGCAACTTGTCCAAGAGACTGATCAGCCTGCTGTAAGCCTCTTACATTTCTTCCTCATACTGCTCATTGTGTCTTACAGTTTATAATGGTGATTTAAGTGTTCTCTTTTTCTGTAATATGTCATTCTACTGGCATCATAGAAATGGCAAATTGCTTTTAAAATGGAAAAAACCAGTCTCTGCAAGTAACTTCAAATCGGCTATATATTTCAGCTTGATAGAGAAGATGATATTCTGTAGTTTGTTGTTTTTGTTCTTTGTTAGCACTTGGCTCGTATTTGCATGTTTGAAAGTTCTTTCTGTACTTTGCAGCAATTCCTTAAAGAGATACTGAACGAGCTCTGCATGTACAATAAGAGAGGCGCCAATCAAGGAACCTACGAGCTTAAGCCAGAGTATAAAAAATCTGCAGAGGACACTGCAGCTGAATAGGTCAGATATAGCTGTAATTTACATTTCCTTTTTTCTCCGGTTAATCGGAATATGTCTGAAAACAATCCTCATGAAGACGACAGATAAATAGATAGACAATTATAGGAAGAAGGAAGCATAGCTGTAGCTATTAACTTTGATGTCCACATGATATAATCTATTGTGATATTCATACTTTGTGAATTTGCATTACAGTTATAGGTATCTGAATTTGCATTACAGTTATAGGTAAATATTATAATACGAATTACAAAGCAATACAATATTTTAGAATTAGGAAAACAATTAAATTTGTTGATCTGCAAATAAGGTGAAATAATTTGTTACACATCATAACTTGAAGTGGAAACTACAGATGAATGGAAGTAATTATTGTTGAATTTCACAACACCATGCTTTGAAACTCCCCTTTATCCTTCATCACTTCATCAGCAGCATCCATCTGGACCGAGTTCTCGACCCTAGCAGTCCTCCGTCCCATGCCATTCTTTCCCTTATATCGTCGAGCAACCCACAAGTACTTCAAGAAATTAGCAGCATTGATTATCGTCAATACCCAGTAGAAATTATCGAGCCTGCTTTTGTTGAGATCATTTCTTAGCCACCCTGTTTGTTCTCCACCGGTTGCACGCTCAATGATTTTAACAATGGTGGTGCTCAACCAACTCCCAATCCCAATCTCACTAAGAAACATCGCGCTGCTTATGCTTCTCGTCCCATCGGTCGCTTCTTCATAAAAGAACTCCAATTGTCCCACGTAAGTGAAAACCTCGGCAGTGCCAATTAAGAAGAACTGCGGAAGCAGCCAGAACACTTTCAAAGACGACGGATCAGAGTGGTCTCGACGTTTCTTCTCGACTAAAGCAGCCGAGGCCATTGCAAAGATAGATATGAATAGGCCGACACCCATTCTTTGTAAAGATGTAAGACCACGACGATGACCGGTGTGCTTACGTAAGATCGGGACCATCCATATTTCATAGATGGGGACGAGTAAGATGGCGTTGATGGCACTGAAAACAGGGACCGAGCCTGCTGGAATTTTGAAGTGCGGACCAAGTTTTCGGTCCATAATGGTGGCTTGGCTGATGAAGAAGGTCGAGAGTTGAGCAAATGAGATGGAAAGAGCTATTGTAGATGCCCATACAGGGAGGATTCTGATGAAGGACTTGAATTCTTCTACTTGAGTCACTGTGCAAAGCCTCCATCGGTTTTTAGTATTAGCTTCAGGATCCATCACCATTGCTGCCTTGTCCAAGAACCTGTAATAAGAAGCCAACTTATACAAATAATTTCAATGTCCAAGGGACAGGGGTGACATTTATCTACAATTACCTATACTGGTTCGTTCGAGTGAGTTTCCTAGCACCAAAAATATCAGACTCCATCGAATCAACTTCATATAAAACAGCTTCACGTTTTAATTGAGCCCCATGAAAATGGTTCCTAATAGAAGCCACAAGAACCTGGAGAAACCTTGTGAAAGGACTTCCCATGGGTTTTTGGTAACGATAAGAAGGTATTCCAGCAGCTAGGATTAAAATGGAGCAAACAATAGCCACAGTAGGGACTCCAAAACCCCAACCATAACCTTTCTTCTCTTCTACATATACCAGAAGCGTGATCCCCAAAATGGCACCCATGTTTATGGCAAAGAAGAACCAGTTAAAGAATGAATATTTCTTTTGGGCTTCTTTTTCATCGGCTCCGTCGAACTGGTCTGCTCCAAAGGATGAAACGCATGGCTTGATACCACCGGTTCCAAGGGCTATAAGAGCCAATGCAACAAAGAGGAAACCTGATTGGTTGCCGTTTGCTTTAATGCATGGTCTGGCGGTGCATTGTGGTGGTCGCAGGCTGTCTATGGAAGCCGATAGCGTCAGCAAAAGCATTCCCTGAGAAAGAAAAAAGAAGAACATGGGGCCTTTAGATTACATGGTCCAACAATAGCTGATGATTCAGGATGAGCCAACTAGTGATAATTTAGGCCTCTCTGCCATGGGATGGTCAGGCATATGCAATTATGAAAGGGAAATGCTAGCTTACGACTGCATATATGCACGAAAAGATGATGATGGTGAAGAATCGACCCAAATAAGCATCGGCAAGAAATGCTCCAAGTAGAGTAAGACAATAGGCAGCTCCGATCCAATCATTCACATGAGTTGCAGCAGATGGAAGCGATTGGTGCATTTCGAAAACCAAATAAGCCACCATGTTCACTGCTACTGCAAAGAATGCCAATCTCTCCGCAACCTCATTAACTATAATTCAAAGAAAACCAAACCATGAATCAATCAGTGACCACAAATCACGTCAGTAGATCTCCTTTTAATACCCAAAATTGAGCTGAGAGGCGAGAGCTGGTTTTCGTGAATACCTATGATAAATGGAGATGCCTTCCATCCTCCAGTTGTTTGTTTATCTGCAATATTCCCTCTAATATCCACGCATCCATTGACAACCAATGAAGTTGATGATTCAATTCTCCCATCATCCTGCTGTATATTCTCAACAAATTTCTCCATAGATGGCTGAATAAAGGACTTCTCAAATGGGTTACCACCAGGTTCCATTATTTCCACTGTTGAAACTCTTGGGGTGGGTTCTGTTTTCGGGAACAATGCTATAACATTAATTCTGGTGGGGATATCTTAACTCGAGTCCTCACATAAATAAGAGATCAATCTGCCCCAAAAAAAAAGTAACCCTTAAAAAACTGCATTACTACGTGTCTTGTAGTTTGTCTGGTTTGCTTTTTGACGTTTAACTGTATCTACCAACTGATGGGGTAAATGATAGCGTTTCGCCGGCAATAGGAATAATGGGTCTTTTTTTTTTTATTTGCTTAAATCGGGCTACTTCCAAATGGGGTTGAAGAGAAGTGCAACAGGCTGAAGTAATGCTTAGATAGTGACGATGATTTGTTGTCTATCAGACCAAACCTTGTATTGAATCATTCAGAACTGCCGCCTTTTTCATTTTCTGTCTGGATCCTTGTCTGATCAGGTCAAACTTGGTCCTTCTGAAATAGGGCCTGTTCTTTTTCAAAGAAATCAACATATTCCCATATCAAAAGGCAACAAAATGCATGATATTTTTTTTTTGGTAAAAACATTGACCCCTCCCTCTCCAAAAAATAAGAACAAAAATTTTAAATTCTGTGTAATATCAAATTAAAGCTCAAAGTTTCAATCCCGATTCTATAAAAATCATATGAAAAAAAATATATATATATATAAAATATATAAATACTTTTAACTTCAGAAAATATATAGATAAGCAGGAAGTGTAAATTTGAGATTATACCAATTTTTCAGAAGTTAAATTTATGATTATCTCAATCTTTGAGAAGTAAAATTATAATTGTAGCTATCAAAATTAAGAGCGAGTATTCGATCGAGTCGAATCGAGTTAAAAATTTTCGAATTAGTCGAGTTGACAAATCCTATTTTAGCAACCGAATTCAATTTGAATTTTTTTCGAATCGAGTAAAAAAATTTCGATTCAAATTGAGTCAAGTTAATAAATCCTATTATTTATACTTAATGTTACGTTTAGATAATGTTGCGTTTAGATGGACAGATTATTTAACTAGTAGACGAAGTACAACATTATTTAACTATATGAACAATATAATAATTTAATTTTTAACTTAATGGGTAAACATTTATCAAAATGACATAATTTTACCTTTTAATTTAATTATTTTAAACTTTAACTTTTAAAAAAAAAGTAAATATCGTAATTTTATCTTTTTTTATTCAAATTTTAAATAACTCAATTGTTAATTCATATTTAAATTAAACCAAAAATTTAATTTTTATTTGAGTTAGATCTGAACAACTTTATTAACTCAAACAACTAAAACTATTTAATTTAAATTTTAAATTATTTCTCGAATCAAATTCAAAATTTAAATTATTTCTCGAATCGAATCAGAGTTTACTCATCAAATGGGACAACTGTGACCAAAGATATCTTTTTAATGCACCTCATGTGGCCTTTTACGGAATATGGGTTTCTGGTACGGGCCAAGGCCAATCGTCAAGGCAAGCTCAAAAGCAGTAATGCTGGTTAGCTCTCGCTTTTCACATAAAATCATCAAAATTACTAAATTAGATATAAGTAAAAGTTAAAGTTTGCAGGAGCTATGGGATCGAAATACTTGCCGATTACTATCATTGGTGGACTACGTAGTGTAACGTTTTCTATTTTCCACGTCCCAAGTAGCCTCTTACAAAATTTATTCACTTTTGATTTTATACAAACGTTATACACTTTTCAACATAGTAGCTGGGCTGGCTACAACAGCATGTAACTGATACTTACAAGAATGTAAATAATTATATATAAAAAGACACTGCCATGAAAAAACCAGAAAAACCATGTGGTTTTCATGGCTATGAGCTATTGAATGTATAGAAAGACTATGGAACGGCTTTCACATGTTTGACGTAGCTAGCAGAGAGCTGATTTAGATTTACATGCACCACGGGGTTTGCAAGGCATCCCATCCTGTTGTATCGACAAGACTGGTACCGAAAATGCTTGGATCATCCATCACTGGAAAATCTAATGACATAACAGCTTCTGCCCAAATGGAGTCATCTAAAACAGGCAAGTTCATCGTCATATTCTCCCAAAACCCACCAATTTCTTCTTGGTTTTGTCCAAATTTGGCATTGTTCTCCGCCATGTTCCCTTGAGACATATCTGATTCACTGTTGCTCACTGGTGTTACTTCATCGACCCTGATAATAATCGGGCTGTTCGATGAACTGGTAGTCGGATTTAGAGGTTGGTTCCCTCTCGGGGCGACCTGAGTATTTGGTGGAGGTGGAAACCGAGAGTTGACACACAAGTGTGGCAAGTTGAGCTTGGCATCCGAACCATAGAGTTTACGTGCGGCAGCATCGTATGTCATCGCAGCTTCAAGGGCGGTGTCGAAAGTACCTAGCCAAAGACGAGAACCACGGTTGGGTTCACGAATTTCAGCCACCCATTTGCCCCAAGTTCTTTGTCTTACACCTTTGTAAGTGCAAAGAGCATTCTCTGGACCTCCCTTCCCTCTCATGCACCCTTTTCTCGAGCTCGCTTGTGCACGTTTCTTCACTTGTTTTTTCTCTCCAGACCCAGAGCAACCCATGGCTGATGCTGACATTGTTAACCCAACCCAAAGAACAAAAGTTATTGATAAGCACATTAACTGAGAGGGGGGAAATCGTATTTATACAATGGAAAGAGAGATAAGAGGTAAAATGGGGGTGTAATTAAGATTGGCTGGAACGTGTCTTAAAGATGGGTTTTCAGATGATACTTGGCATGGGAACCATGTTGGCACGCGTCGACAGCAAAGCTAATTGACACTTCTGATGGACACACTTGGCCTAGATTCTTGTGTGTAAACAAACTCAGGTGGCAAACAGGGAGTTCGAGTTCTTTTGGAAATTGTGGGGGATGGGATAAATGGTCAATTTTCTATTGGGAAATGGCGTGGGGACATCGGTTTGAGATAAGCATGTCCCCCGCTCGAGGGTCGAGGACTCCAAAAAAGAACCTCTCAATAAATGAGAGAGGGTTGCTTCATTGATACGTGAGAGCTCCCAAAAAAGCTCCACAAAATTACAAAGATTAAAATCTGCCTCCACTTTGTCAGTTTGTTTCGAGAAAACAATAATTTATTTAAATTAATTTTAAAAAGTTATTTTGATTCCTATATTTAATTTCAAATATAATTATGAGCTTGAATTAATGTACAAGTACTAAAATATTCGAATCCTGTTCAATAAAAACTAAGTTACTCGGAAAATAACCAAATCTATTTCCATTTTTTGAGCAGGATACGAATCAGACCCTATCCTTTATCTTAAGGTCAAGAACACTAAAATATGAGGAAAATCCTATCTATGAGCTACAATCAAAGGGTCTCGTATATAATAACCCAAGTTAGATCGTGTTAGGAAACTGGTATTTTCCATTTCATTTCATGATTTTTCCCATTAATCAAACAATGGCTGATCCTAAATCTCCATATACATGTCAAGAATTTGAAGGAAAGAAGAGAAAGGATACAAAAACGAATGATACACAAGACAAAAAGTGGAAACAGCGGAGAGCACAAAATACATATAAACTGACCTTTTTCATTCATCTAAGCACCTAATTGGGTCATATAAAGCTAAAGCAATAATTTGGATTAATCCATAGTTTGAAAATCTCAGCGAAGATATATACATATCCAAGACAGTAAAAACTTTTGCACTGAAGTTGCAGCCCTCAAATATGGCAGTGTCGACTGTTGAGCTTTTAAAGGAGTCAATCTTGTAGCATTATTAGTGTGAGCCAAAATTATTCCAGAATTCATGGGCAAAGGGAGAAAATCTGGGGTAAGCTTTACATTGGCAACTTGAGTCCGGATGTATTGAATTAGTACATTAACAACTGTATTACTCCCTTGACCTTGCACTTAATTCCAATGCATCGTTCGAATCTCTACACTTCCTTAAGGCAGCCCTTATCTCCTTCAACATGTCGTTTACTCTGATGCCTTTCCTGTTCAATATCCGGAAAAACTTAGTCAGGCTACTCATCAACCTTGGACCTCAGAATGCAATATTAAGATGGAACTTTTAATGAGCTGACGCACTAGAGATGCAAGACAGTATTTAGGAAGAGAAACATTACTTACAAAACACTAACACCAACAACAGCAGCAGGCCGTGGATAGTCCTCAATTCCTTTATCCATTTTATCTTCACCAGAAATCGCTGAAGACAATGTAGTCGCTTCGCCACCTTCAGTGGGCAATGATTGCATTTCATCTCTAGAACTCATTCCCAACTCAGAATGTACTATATCACTTCCAATCTTTAAGATTTCTTCAGTTAAATGCGGAAGCTTATCCCTCGCCTAAGGTTGTACCAGATATGTTTTAAAATTCGTTAAAAGAGATGACATATCAGATGTTATACACATAACTCTTGCACTTAAAACACTAACTCTCAAGAGAAGGTAATGGTTAAGTCTTGTTATTTCTAAAAATCTTAATACAATAAAGATATTATCACATATATAATGTCATGTATTTCCACATAATACTCACGAAAAAAAAAAAAAAAGCTATGTTATTTTAGTTAATGGATTCAATGGCTAACATTTGGATTAGAACTAGAATTCCAAAATTTAAAAAAGTATAGAGATTAGAAATAATCAAATTGGAGAACAATGACTGTGAGACTAATAACAGAATTTCACCTAATGGATTTAACTGCTACCATTAGGGTCGGGATTGAAATTTCAAATTTTGGAAAGTATAGGGACTAAATTGACCAAATTAGAATTTGACCGAAGATAAAAGCCCAATCACTAAGTGAGACTTACCTTGGGAAGGTCAATCTTGTTCAGTACTACAACATATGGTCGTTCTAGGTAATTTGGATTGTACATCCTCAGTTCCTGCACATCATAATTACTATGGTAAGAGGAGTTGAAATTGAGGGGTATTTAGTTTGAGACCTGATATATTTAGATCTTGAGAGTATCCAAGGCAAGAGTTTATCATTAATAGTGTTCGTATAACTTAACGCACAATTTTAAATGGTTTGAAAGGCCAAAAGTAATATCCAAACACAAACTTTGGCCCACCCTATACGTTTTAAAACCACAAAATGCCATAAAAGCTACAACTTATTAGTAAAACAAATTATTCCATCAATGAAAAAGGTTTGAATAAGACAATGGAACAATGTTAATGAAGTGAATATAAAATAACAAAAAATATGAACGAGGGAATACATACCTCTCTGACAGTTATGTAGTCATTTAAAGGGTCATCAGCTGATGCATCAACAACATGGACCAACAAACGTGTCCTCCTCAAATGCCTCAAGAAATTGCGACCTAGACCCTAAACAATAAAAACGTCTCAATTTGAAACAGTAAGATCAGAATAAGCAGTTTCACAAGATGAAAAAGTCAAAATGCATTACCTTGCCCAGATGAGCACCTTCTATAAGACCAGGCAAATCTGCCAATGTTGCTTCAGATGAATATTGACCTGGCCCTAAATCAGGGTCACCATCAAGCCGACCAAGGTTTGGCATCAATGTCGTGAAAGGATAGTCAGCAATATCTGGTGTTGCAAGTGTAATGGCAGCTAGAAGCGTTGACTTGCCTGCATTTGGAAGCCCCTGCAGGGAAAATAAAATATCAGCATCTACCTTTTGTAGCCAATCTGATGCACTATCATAAATTATTATGACGTAGCCACCAACAGAGATTACGAGGAAATACAAACCAAATCATGTTACATAGAAATGCAAGACAATTGAAAAATAATAGGATGCAGTACTTACAATTAACCCAACATCAGCAACAACTCGAAGAATCAACTCCAATCTAACCTCCTCTCCAGGCTGACCAAGAACTAAAACCTGCAGAAGTAAATAAAAGAAAATATTGAAAATGAATTTTAACACAACAAACAGAAAGAGCTATCACCTTGTAAACACTAAAAACCATATAAATTTTCATCAAATAAGCTGTTTCTTTCTATGCTGCCATAGTAAGGGATAAGATTTCATCTTGGACACCTTATCACTTTCATCTCTCATTACGTTTGTGGTTAAAGACATCAACTTTTTCCTTCTGTATCCAGGCATTTCTATCAAGCTAATCTGCCACAAAACAAAGAAAATTAAACCGTCAATCACAGATCGATACAGAGAATACAACTTATACAGCATGCTTAGGAACAGAATATAGGCAAAACAAAGGAGGTCTATCAAACAGAATAAGATTGGATCATAGGAATCCTAGTTATTATCAATCAGTTCTTTGAACTATAAATAATCTGATACCTATCACATTCAGAGTTTTATGATCATTAGGATAAAGAAGAAAGAAAAAGGCATCAAATTACCAAACATGTAGCTTTGCATCACTCATATAATAAAATGCAAAACGCCAACTTGAAATTTTACTGAGTTAATTGAATCTTTGAATGGGTTTAAAGTTTAAACAACCAGTTCTTAATTCTTACCCCTCCTTGACCACCCCTAGCAACAAGTACTTCATCACCAGGCTGCGCTAGGTCAGCCAATAACTTCCCACGTTTGCGTTTCACAACAGTGCCTGCAAACCAATACAAACAATAAGAAAATATGCATTTGGGATAATCCAAATATTATCATACCATCTCAACAAGCCATGAAAAGATCATAAAAAAATGGTGATATTCTTGGTATGTTCTTATCTACTCTTAATAATTGAAATTCAATTTCCATTTACGATGAAAAGCCAAATGTTTTAGATGGTATCAAAAGAGTAATACTACAAACCAACAGGAACAGGGATACGCAAAGTTGGGGCAGCAAGGCCATCACGCAGCTGAGAAGTTAAAACACCCATAGCAGCGACATTTCCACCACGCTTTGCATTATGTCGACTCTTCCTATGAAGTTCCAATAAAGTATCTTTCCCTTCATCAGCATAAACTACTACGTCTCCACCATGACCACCCACAGGAAGGATAAGTGACCCATCAAAATCCCTTTTATACGAAAGTTTCTTCTTTGACTTCTCTTTATTCTCATGTTTTCCTTGCGACTTCGTAGCTCGTTGTTGGCTAGGCATCGTAAGGACGGCACCATGGCCGCCATCACCCGAACGGACGGTGATGATTACTTGATCAAAATACTTGTGAGGTTCTTTTAGTAATGTATCGGGGTTTGTCGAAGGAGACTCTTTGGTTCTTGTTGTGAGTCTGGACTTTATCGTACAAAACCTCGATTTCCCAGATTTGTTTAAGTCCCAATTATGCCTACAACAGAAAGAAGAGCAAATGCAATCACAAAATGTCAAGGACAAAAAGGATAAAAATGGTTAAGCTTCATGTAGAAAAGATTGGAGAAGTGAAATTGAAGGAAGGAACTAAGAAAATTAAGATGCACACTTTGTGCTTGTGGAAATGGGGAGGAGAGGACCAAAGAAGAGTTTGTCGATAGTAAGGCGCGGGGCGAGATAGGCGGAAGGCAGCGAAACCAGAGTCGCCATTATCTCTAAGTAATAATGGCGTGTGGATATTTTGGTAAAAGAAAAATAGAGTTTATAAATTTGAATCGTAAAACTTATTAAATTTTATTTATTTATAAAAGAAAGGTTTTTGGCAGAAAAAAAAAAATGTTTGAGGTAATCATTATATGCATAATAAGGATGAGGGCAGGTGGGAGATGTACCTTCGAAATTCGATATCGGTAACGGGTATCATCGAGTGGGCTTGAACCTATTCGGTTTCTTTGAAGGGGAAGCTAGGATCGATCCTTTCTAAACGAGAGCTTCATTAGAATGATCCGATTTTTCTCTCTGTTTATTTTTTGTATTGAAGGACTTAGCTTTTTATTCGGTAACTCAAAAATGCAATGAGCAATCTAAGGGTTTCTTTTGTTGTCGAGGACCTAGTATGTCTCATCTACTGTTTACAGATGATAACTTTCTTTTCTTTCGAGCAAATGTCCCTAAATGCAATATTATTAAAAGTGTTGAGGGGAATTATGAGGCTGCATCGAGTAAGGCTATAAATTACTAGGTCTCCCTCCCTTGTTGGGTGTAACAAATGTCAACGACTTAGTAAGCACTTGTTGTCTTGGAAGAATAAACGGAGATTGTTATTAACACGATAGTGTAGGCTCTATCAATCTATTGCATGAGTGTGTTTTTGTTGCTTCACACTTTCTTTGATGAGCTTAAGAAGTTGATGAACTCGTTTTGGTGGTGCAGTGATAGTAATGGAGTGAGGAAGCTTAAGTGGGCCTTATAAGAGCAGTAGTGTGTCCTTAAGAAATTTGGTGGCATAAGTTTTCGAGATTTACATTACTTTAAATGTTTAGTAAAAAGATTGTCCGGTTTATGATAGATCTATCCACTTTTGTTTATTGGTTCTTCAAAGCAAAATATTTTCCAATTTGATCTTTCCTTGATGCTTATGAGGGTGGTAACCCCTTGTTTGTATGATGCAATATTTTGGCATCAAAACATGTGATTTCGCGTGGTATGTAATGGCAAGTTAGGAATGACAATGATATTTCAAGTATTTCGTTGACCCATGGTTGGTTGATGACATGAATTTTTATGCGAGTCACTTCCAGGTTGTTGATTTATTTAATGATAATGGTTGTGCATGGATTAAGGGCTTAATGGAAGACATTTTAGCTTTTGATGTTGCAAAATGTGTTCTTCGGATCCTAGTTAGCTACACTCCTACAATGGATCGACTGATATGGCATTTTAATCCAGATGGAAGATATAGTGTGAGGTCAGCATACCATATTGTTCTTAATATGTGTTTGGATTGGTCATTGTTGGATGAGAACACGATTTGTCCGAAGCTATGGAGATGTAAAATTCCATTAAAGGTTAAAGATTTTGTTTGGCGTTATTTGAGGCGTTTTTTACCTATACAGGTTCGTTCGAATGAGAAGGGTATTCCACTATCTCCCTTATGTAGCAGATGTGGTAAGGTTGAGGGTAAGAATCACGTTTTGCTGCTTTGTTCGTGTGCGCAGGCTATTTGGATTACTATTGTTTTTTCATTTGGTCAATCAACAATGACTAACATATTTTGCAAGCTTTTGACTCGGCAACTCCTGAGCATATATAGCATGTATTGGTGCTATGTCAAATGACATGGTCTAATCACAATTATTTTGTTTGGAAAAGGGAAGATGTGGTTGCAACATCAGTCGTTTGGGTTGTTGATGCTTTTTGGACCTATTGGCAATAGTCGATGAGGGTGTTTGCTACAGTTGATGTGAGTGGTGATTGGGACAAAATGACTCGTGGTTGGGGAAAGGCTGGTTCGGCACCTCCGGAAGGTTGCTTGCTAAAATGTAATGTAGATTTTGCATGTTTCGAGCAAGAGGGAGCAATAAGGTATGTGGTTGTAGTTCAGAACTCTACGGGCTGTGTGCTTAAAAGTTTTATAGGTGCTTATTTATGCTCGTGTTAGTCCTTCCATTGTCGAAGCTTTTACCATTAAAGATGTCTTGTCATGGTTAAAAACTTTAGCCTTCGATAATGTTATAGTTGAGTCAGATTATCTAATTGTAATTTTGGCTTTGTCACACGCATCATCTGATTTTTTTTTTAATTAGGGGTGTTGTTACATAATTGTTTACTGATGAAAAATCAATTTCAACACTTGTCTTTCTGTTGGACTTGTCGGTGTGCCAACAAGGCGACTCGTTCTTTAGCTCAAGCAGCTTTGTTATATGCAAACCACATGGAATGTGATAGCTTTCATATCGTTTCTTTTAATAAGAATGTTTTGTCTGTAACTGAAGATAGTGTGGTTAGGGAGTATGGATGATAAGTTCGAGTGTATGGGATGAGTCTGTTGGTTTGAGTTTCAACTTGTTCACTTGTTGTCTTAATACTCTTTCTCATTAATGTATTTCATTTTTTTCTAAAAAAAAAAAAAAAAAAGAATGAAGATAGCAAGGTTGTTGAAGGATGGAATCCAAGTTTATGTTAATAGAAGTTTTGCGTTCTATTTATATATATGTAATTTTGTAATGCTAGCTAAAAAAGTTGGGTAAAATACCCAAATATACAAAAAAAAAAAAAAAAATTATGGAAAAGGGCCAATTTCCTGAAAATTTACGGAAAAGGGCCATTTCCCCACAAAACGCGTCCACGTCAGCGTGTTTTGTGGGGAAAAACCAAGAAAGCGCGCCCCTGTGGATGCGCTTTGTGCCACATCAAGAAAAGCGCTTGATGTGGACGTGCTTTCGATGTGGCACAAACAAGCGTCCCTAGAGGCGCTTTTAGCCCAAGAACTCCAAAAAATAAACCTATAAAACCCCCAACCCTTTTATTTTTTCACACTTTAGTCCTTACTCATTTTTCTCTCAAATTCCTCTTTAAGTCCTTGAAACTTCCTCTGAAATTTCAAAACAGGAGCGCCCTCCAACAGTAAAAAAATAAACCTATAAAACCCCCAACCCTTTTATTTTTTTCACACTTTAGTCATTACTCAGTCTTCTCTCAAATTCCTATCAAATTTCTCTTTAAGTCCTTGAAACTTCCTCTGAAATTTTGAAATAGTCCTTCAATATTAACAAAAAGCCCTTTTTTAATTTTTTTAATATATTTTTTTGAAACTTTTAAAATTTTCGATCGTATTACCAATGGCTGGAGAATTAATTAGTCTAGACAACAAGCACATCTCCGTCAATCAAATGAAAATGGTAAATTTTAATTTTAATTTTTCAATATTATTTAATATTTTTTAGGTTTATGCAATTTTAATTAATTTTAATTTTATAATTTTTTATACAATCATAGATCGGGTGTTGCAATGTTATATTCCCAATATGCATGGTCCTCCATCGCCGTTGATCGAGAATTACTGCGGAAGCGGGTTTTTGCACGTGGCCACAATAGGTAGGGGTTCAAGTTGAGTCGACTTTGATCGATGACGTTGATAGAGAGGTGGAGACCGAGACGTACACTTTCCATCTTCCATGCGAGAGTGTACCATCACTCGGAAGATGTGCGATTGCGATTAGGATTGCTTGGTGGATTCGGTAGTCATCGGGTCCGCAACTTCTACCGATTGGATGGCCTTATGCTACGAGCTTCTGGGTGCCATTTCGGATAACATTAATGGAGGTTGGATCAAGATGGCCTGGTTACGAGGCACATTCCCGGTGCCGAATGGTGGTTCGACCGAAATAGAAAGAATACGGTATGCTAGGGCATACATTCTTGAGATAATTGGAGGTTATCTTATGCCGGACCTGTCTAGAAACCTCGTACACTTGAGATGGCTGCTGAAACTTGTTGATTTTAGAGCAGTCGGTGAATTGAGTTAGGGTTTGCCGTGCTATCGAAGTTGTATCGGGAGATGTACGGGGCGACACGGCCGAGTAAAGTGAAAATCGGAGGTTGCCTATCACTACTGCAGTCATAGGCACGGTTTCAATTTTCATTTTTACGTCATCGACTCGACCACCCATATTCATTCCCACTAATAACAAGGTAATTTAATGTTATATTTTACAATTATTACGTAGATTTATAGTATTTTATTGTATGCTAAAAAATTATTTAATTAGGTGGAACCATTCGGCGAGTTATGCTAGAATACCTACCTCGCTTGAAGATATACGGCTTCTATTGGACCAACAGTCGGAATCACAAGTAAGTTTTGAATTTTGTATTTATAATTTAGTATTTCATATTTAGTGTTTAGTATTATGTATATAACTAATATTTTGGTAATGTTAATATAATTTCAATGGACACCGTACGAGGATCCGCAATTCGGGCAGTAATTCCGGAGGAGTTCTTGCAAAATTCAAACATTTGGCACGTGAAGGTCCCATTGATCAACTATGTGACCGTGGAGATGCACCAGTCAGATCGGGTTCTGCGATAATTTAGATTCCTAAGAATCGATTCCGTACACCGAGGTGCTCGATGATGAGCACAAAGTGGACTTACTGGCGATTGTACTGCGGATTGGTCAAGATTTTGGTCAACATATATCGAGATGTGGGAGAACCGATATGACTATTTATTTATCTGGGAACCGATTGCCATTCCTGAGTTAGCGTGAATGCCAGAATACATGCCATGGTTTAGGATCCATGGTAAGCCATATTTGTTGTCGGAAGAAGATAGGCGACGGCAACTTCGTCAACAAAGGGAACGTCGGGGCCCTTTAAATCCAAGGAGAAGGGGTAATGAGACGGGGCCATCAACAATACCGAACACGATCACCGGCCCATCAATAGAGCCCACACAATACCGAGCCCATCGATTCAAATTGACGACACCGACATCACGACCTTTAGCCTTTATGCCAAAAGCGTACCCTAGCCCTTATATGTATCCTAACCCATATATGTTTCCTTTCCCAAGTCCCACCCCAGTTGGAATGCATGGCCAGGTTCGAGTCCGTTCCCGACTACTCCGACTGGCCAGTCGATCTTGAGGCCGTCGTCGCTTGAGGGATCCCAGGAGGCACCGTCGGGGAGCACTTCTTTTTACTAGTCTCCTTCGCCATACGGGATTCAGACACCCCCGCCGTGGTTTATGCAAACACCTCCGGGGTCGTTATTTTATAAAGGTGGGTCATCCTCACAACACCCACAACCAGACCCACTGCCGGAGGAATCGAAATCCTTCCACGACCCCGCCGGAAGCTAGAAGAAGGATGAATCCAATACAGAATCGCCAATGCCACCCACGTGTGTAATCGATTCAATAAGCATCAACATTGATTCGGATGGGCTTTTTATTTTTAAATTGTAATACATTTTTAATTTTTTATTTGTGTTTGTAATTTAATTTTAATATCTTCACTAAAATAGAAGTTGTTTATTTTTTGTATGTAATTTAATTTGAATTTTTTAATAAAATAAAAATTTTTTTATTTTGTAATTTAGTTTTAATATATTTAATAAAATAATAGTTGCTTATATGTTTTTGTAATTTATTTTAATATCTTTTATAAAATAGAATTTGTTTAATTTTTTGAAATTTATTTTTAAAAATTAAAGTCCAACGGTAAAAAAAAATAGTCACCGAGGCGCTTTTTCTGTTTTTCCCACAAAACGCTACCGACGTGACGCGTTTTATGAGGAAATGACCATTTTTTGTAAATTTTCAAGAAACCAATTATTTTCCGTAAATTTTATTTTTTTGGTATATTTGAGTATTTTATCCAAAAAATCCGCGTTTGCACAATATAAAGTAATTATACAAAAAAAGTGTACTTATTAAATTAATAATTACCTTTTCTAATTATAAAAATTTTCATTTTATATATCTTTGTTTCATAGAATTTAATTACAAAGTTTTTCTAAAGATTCTAATCTGAATTTTTCTTCAAATGCAATGCATCTTATTGCACCAAATATTTATGGGTGACTTTTTTTTTTTTTTTTTTTTAATCTTGTGGTTGAACGATGGATCATCAATTAAGGTTTTGCCGTTTTGGTTCAAAAGTAAAAATATTTACATAATGGGTTAACATATTATTTAGTGTATAAATTTTATTTTAATATTTAATTTGATATTCAAATTTAGTTGTAATATTTATTTTAATATTTAATTTTTTTAATTTGATGATTGCATTATTTTTGTTCTAGTTAAATACCTATATTTACCTTAATTAAGTCCTTATATTTTTTACTAAATCACAAATGTCAAATATAAAGAGTACATGATTGTATCTGATTTAAGTACCAAATTAAATATTAAAATTAAATTTTATGTACTAAAATGAGAAAAAAAAATCTAGTTAACAAATTCAACATTAAAACCCAAAATCAGGCTCCAAGTTCTATATTAACCCAAAAAAATATCCATCCTATTCCTCTTTTAGTGAAACACTTTTATTTCTTTATTTACAATCAATAGTCCCAACTCGCACATCCTGAAATCTCAGAAAGGCCCAAAAAAAAAAAAAGCATTTTCTCCAACAATTTCGATATCTGGTGAGAGATCGTGTCAATGAGCGACGGAGAAGACGCCGTGCGACGCCGGAATGCTGTTGCGGAGTACCGGAAGAAACTCCTTCAACACAAAGAATACGAATCCAGGGTTCGAGCAGGTTTCTTCCAATCTGATCTCATAACCTCCCTCATCTAACCCTATTTTAGGACCCTTTTTTATATGCGTTTTATTTTAATTTGAATTATAGTTTTGGTGTCTACTCATTTAGGAATTAGGGTTTTGCTTTGCCGTTTTGGTTCGTCTATCGGTTCTATCAGCTTCTTGTTTGTGCTTAAAGCGATTTGCAAATATGTTGTTTTGAAATATTTTCCTGTTCTTTGTAGAGATAGCTTGAAGTGGTAAAATTGGCGAGAAAAGATTTAAGCTTTGATTGCCACAATAGACAATCACTTTGTTTTCAATTGAAATTATCCTTTGCGATGTCTTGTCTGGTTGGGCTGCAAATTGACTTTTATTTTTGGCCTTTGCTGATGATGAAATTAAATTCTTGGGGCCTTTGACAAAATACAAGAGAAAAATAAAACAAGGAACAAGTTTTGTAGCTATTAATTTGAATACCGTATCTTTACATCTCTGATTAGCCTTATGTATTTGTTAGATGGTTTTTTCATATCAGTTATACTCATGAATGTTCAGGTAGGGAGAATCTGAGAGCTGCTAAGAAGGAGTTCAACAAAACAGAAGATGATTTGAAGTCTCTTCAGAGTGTTGGGCAGATCATTGGGGAAGTTCTCAGGCCTCTTGATAATGAACGCTGTAAGCCTGTAACTATACTTTTTCCCTCACTGTTTTTCTTTTTCTAATATTGATGTTTCTACATTAGTTCAAGTGGCTAAGCATCTTCTGAACTTGCATTACAATCTTATTCACTCGGGTTCTGTGTTCTTTTAGGTAAAACTGCATAGCTTGAGTCTGAGTAGTCGTGTTTGGATTTTAGGCTAATGTTGATTCACTTTTAGTGAGAATTGATGATAATAACCATAAAATTTGATGTTTGTATGAGTTTTCAGTGATTGTTAAAGCAAGCAGTGGCCCTCGTTATGTTGTTGGTTGCCGCAGTAAAGTTGATAAGGAGAAACTGACTTCAGGAACTAGAGTGGTTCTTGACATGACAACACTTACTATCATGCGGGCCCTTCCTCGTGAAGTAATTAGCATTCAAATTAGTTCAGCTATATTTACGATATAAAAGTAAGTTTTCTTTGCAGATGTCTGACATCGTGATACATTTTGGATGACAGGTTGATCCAGTCGTTTACAACATGTTGCACGAGGATCCTGGTAATGTTAGCTACTCGGCTGTTGGTGGTTTATCTGATCAAATTCGAGAGCTGAGGGAATCTATTGAGCTCCCTCTCATGAATCCTGAGCTTTTCCTTAGAGTAGGGATTAAACCTCCTAAGGTGATTATTGCTTCCTGTCTCCTCTCTTCTAATTATAGAGTTTTAAAGGGTGTACTTGTGTTTATCTTGATGGGTGAAGCAATCTGTAGCAGAGTGATGTTTGGTTGAGAATCATCTAAAATATTTCGTCTTCCTTGCAGGGTGTCCTCCTTTATGGGCCTCCTGGTACTGGCAAGACATTGTTAGCCAGAGCAATAGCAAGTAATATTGATGCCAACTTCTTAAAGGTCTGTCTTCTTTTTGTAGTGTATCTATTACCTTTGTGGTTTTCTCTGGCTTGTTAACCTGTCATTGAATGAATGTAATTTACCTTCTCTTCATCTGAATTCAGGTTGTTTCAAGTGCAATAATTGACAAATACATAGGAGAAAGTGCAAGACTGATAAGAGAAATGTTTGGATATGCACGTGATCACCAAGTGAGAGCCTGGTGTTATGAATGTTTCTTCTGTTCTATATACCCCGTAATATTGCTCTTATGTTCATTTCTTTTTATTCAGCCTTGCATTATCTTTATGGATGAGATTGATGCTATTGGTGGACGCCGTTTCAATGAGGGAACAAGTGCTGACCGTGAAATACAGAGAACACTAATGGAGTTACTTAATCAGCTTGATGGATTTGATCAGCTTGGGAAGGTACATTATTTTGATCTGAGCTAGTTCATGATTGTGATTTAAAGCAAATGTTCTTGCACTTCAACTACATCTCTTCATGACTTAATTTAGTAGTTTATACTTTTTTTTTTTATTTCCAAACGAAGTGGATGAAGGGTGAGGTATTCTGGTAGTTTGTTTATCGATAGTAAGTTTCTAAGTGCCTGCGATTACTGCTTTGAAATATTGAGTCATAACATCTCCTTGGTGTCCTTGGAGAAGAAGCTTACCTTTGAAATATATGAACTGAATGGCTGGTTGCTTTAATCATATGCACTTTTTAATATATTATGTTTCCTCTGGAACTCAAATTTCTCTCAATGCAATCCTTAATTGCTGCCCTAGTACACAAGTTTGCTTTTACATTCTCCGAAATGTGGGGAAATCATTAAAAGCTTAAATTGCTTCATGTAGGTTAAAATGATCATGGCTACAAACCGCCCTGATGTTCTTGACCCTGCACTGCTTCGTCCTGGACGGCTGGACAGAAAGATAGAGATCCCATTGCCAAATGAGCTGTCAAGAATGGAAATCCTCAAGATTCATGCTGCTGGCATAGCCAAGCATGGTGAAATTGACTACGAGGCTGTTGTTAAACTTGCTGAGGTAAGTGAACGGTTGCTGGTTTTTCATGCCTGTAATCTACATTGCTAAATATAATCTTTATCACCATTGCTTTAGGGCTTTAATGGTGCTGATCTACGAAATGTTTGCACGGAAGCTGGAATGTCAGCAATTCGCGCAGAACGTGATTATGTCATCCACGAAGATTTCATGAAGGTATAACCTCGAAATCCGAAAGACTTCTCTTTTATTTGGCATAACAATTGGGAAAAAACTAAAGTTTGGACAACAGGGGATGATGTGCTCACTTCTATCTCTGTCTGATGAAATTGCAGGCAGTGAGAAAATTGAATGAAGCCAAGAAATTGGAATCCAGTGCACACTACAGTGCCGATTTTGGGAAAGAATAGCTCTTTTCTGTTCTTCCCGAAGCTATCGCTAATTCCCTCAAGTCGAGAACTCAGTTCGTTTATCAACACGTTAGAGAAGTCAACTATGCATTTAAAATTTTACTTGGTACCAAAAGGGTTGCACACAATATTGTTGGGACCATGGTCTGAAGGGGCCTTTGCATGTTATACCGAATTGAAATATTTGAATCTGGATTATTGAATGAATTTTGCATTAGCTCAGGTTATATTTCTATTTCATTTCAAATGTTCAACCATCATTGATGGGTCTTAATTTCGATATCATTATTATTGTCAATTTGGAGTTCATGAAGTTTAACTTTGATGGCTTGAGATATTTTCTTTCCATAAATAATAATTCCAGTTAACATAACATAAAACCTGGGGCAATTTCCACTAAAATCATATCTTGGTTGTACCGTTCTGGGTGTTTGCCCGGCTGTAATTAGTGATAATTTCATCAAGATTTGTAAAAAGAAATAGGTTAAAATATCCCATAAATTGAAAATTTTATTTTTTATTTTTAGAAATTTAATTTTATTTTCCAGATTTTAAAATTTTAGTTTATAATGGCAGTATAATGTTATTTTTAGTTATGCTGCTATATTTAATGTTGTTAATAATTGTATTTGGATATTTAAATTTGAAAAATAAAAGATAATCTTTACAAAAACTAAGTTTCAAATTTATAAAGAATATAGGGATCTCGGCATATTTTAATGAAAAAAATATTATCCTTATGGTTTTGGAGGTGAAAATAAGTAAATTGATGCTATTAAAAATTAAAATAATTTATTTTTGTTAAATTTGAAAGTTAAGATAATTAATCATTGTGATAATATCTTCTTTAATTGTATATTATTTTGATTGGTATAATAATAATTTTAACTTTTAAAATTTAGATATTTTATCAATTTAATTTTAGTTTAATAAATTTATCTCGTAATATTTATGTTGGGATTTAGTGTTGAATTTATTAAATTTCTTAAAATTAAGATGAAATGATAAAATATGTACAGAAAGAAATTACTGCAATGATTAATTAATCTTACTTTTAAAATTGTTAAGAATTGATTTTATTAAATTATCCTAAATTTTCTCAATTTTGAAATTGAGAAAGAAAAAAGGAGATTGGAAAAGAGTTTTTAACCCTCATGGTCATGTTCAAGGTGTTGAGCCCAGTAATGGTGGCTAATCCAATTAACTAGCGGTGTCCTAAAGCAACTAATATTCTTCCGACTTTGATTGCCATAGTTGTGTATCTGGGTAATCTGTATTTTTTTTTCATTAAAACAACCAGAAACAGGAAACAATCCTTACAACAAGCTCAAAAGAGCAGCAGGGGGCGAAATCGCCCAATCAAGGGGACAAGTCCTTAAACGGGTCTTGCCAGCTACCCAATCGGCAGCGGCATTTGCACCCCTATTCACAAAACGAAACTCAACACCAGAAAAATGGGCAGAAAGGAGAAGGATATCATATACTCGATCACTTTTGCTTGTATTTGAGTGATTAAATCTTTATTGTTTATCCAAAACTCTAAGGAAAGTGACAATAACGTTTCAAAAGTAATACTTTCAGGAGATGGAAATTTGTCAATTATCAGGACATTTTTTCTCAGGTATTCCCTTTCAATTTAACTATCGTTTACGAAAATCAGCTAGAACCCCAAAGTTTTTAACTTATGCGAATGGGGTTAGCTGTTACCAAACGGAGAAGACAGGCCAAGATTCTCAGAATCGGATGTTTATTCTTGGCATGGGTTTTGTCGGACAATTCTTTGCTGAGGAGCTCCGGAATGAAGGCTGGTAGGATTTCCTAACTATCCACTATCTGTAAATTATTAAAATTTTAAAGAATTCATTCATCGTTGGTTCATTTCTATGCTTTTATATGTAGGATTGTCTCTGGGACTTGCACAAGCATGAAGAAGAGAAATGAACTTCAGGAAAGAGGACTCGATGTTCTACTTTTTGATGCAAATCAGCCAGAGTAAGTTTTAGTTTTTATTTAATTTCATTTGCAATTAAGTCTGTATATTGCATCTTGCTTCTTTTTATTTGCTTTTGTCATAATTTCTTTTTTGTAATTTTTTTTGCTTCATGTTTTATGTTCTATAGGATGGGTACCATGAATACATTGAAATCCTATACACATCTTCTTGTCTCAATTCCTCCTATTATGGGTATTGGTGATCCGGTATGCTGAGAAAGTTCTGGTACCTACTGCATTTGATCTGTTTTGGCCAACATGCTCATTTTTTTGAGGTTTTTAATTTGGCATATTTTTTTCATTTGTTGATTTTTAGATGCTTCAACATGGAGAACTTCTAAGAAGTACAATGATAGATGGCAATCTTCAGTGGCTCTGTTATTTGTCCTCTACAAGTATACCTTTCATCATATTCATATCTGTTGTTTTACTGAACATAGCATGCATTAATGCTTGAATATCTGCAAGTAATCTATATCAGCTTAATGTTCTGCTTTAAAACTTGAAAAACAATCTAGCCATTGTCATGTTCACACTGTCCTGCGGCTTTACTCATCAATAGAGGGGACTATGGTATCTGTTGGAGAGCTTCATTGTGTATTTTAGAAGTTTGTCCTCCTTGTAAAGGAGAAAACCTTGCACCATTTACTCCTTAAAAGTAATATTACAATTTGATACCTCATGTCTAACAACCTCATTATGTTTAGTAAAACTTATCTGGCATGGAAATCCACTGTGATCTTAACAGGTGTATATGGGGATTGTGGTGGTGCATGCGTGGACGAGGAGTAAGACCAAGACCATACCCACATAGACTAGTGTTTTATAAATGACTCCCCATCGGGAGTACTAATTTCCTGCATTATATAACTGCAGTTTCCTTGCAAGCCCTACAAATGAGATGGCTAAATTGAGGTTAGTTGCTGAGCAAGGATGGTTGAATCTAGCACATGATTTTGGGATCAAGGCACACGTATTCCGACTTGGAGGTATCTATGGCCCTGGTAGAAGGTTTGATAGTTTTCATAACCAGTAGTTTGATGCTTAGAATTACTAGTTAGTAAGGAACTCACATGTTAGCACGAGTTTATTTTATGAAGATGGTGATATTAGGTAAATTTTGGCCTTCATAGTTCATGTATGATTAGCTATGTAAATTAACCCCACATTTGTATGTTAATGCTATCAGCAGAACATTATTCAAAAAAGAAGTTATCGGCAGATTTGTTCTATGTTGCTTTGATTCTTCATTTTCCTTAAAGTATCCATGTCCAGCACCCATACCTGGCATTTACAAGTCAAATGCATGGGGTTAAGAAATTCCGAAAACTATTTGCATACATAGAAAAATTGGAAAAAATTAAATATAACCGTGTTTGAGTTACTCTAATACTGGTTATTGTCATTATTAATCATCAATGAATTTAAATTGAACTTTTCGTGTCATAAATGTTGATTTTAGCTTATTGTTGTGCACTTCAAGTTCTGCACAAACTTTCAGAAGGCTTATGAGTGAGAACTGCTTCTTTCCTTTGCAGTGCCGTTGACACAATAATTAAGCAGGTACCTTTATCAGAATCCCAGAAACGGAGAGTTGCTAAACAATTCACGTCCAGAGTTCACGTAGCGGACATTTGTCAAGCACTCAAGGCCAGCATTCGCATCCAACTCTCCAGGTATGCTTTAATTATCAGCTGCAATAAGGTTCGCTAGTGAATTTTTACTGAATAAGTATCAATTGAAGTCCATTAAATTAAGAATTCAGAATATACTTTCAAGAAGAGATTTGGCATCAAAATATCAGTTTGTAATTCGACAACCTCCATCATGCAGAATCGAATTCATGATTCTTGGAACTTCTAATAACCTTCTAAATATCTTGTCTATGGCATCTAGATATCGAATGAGTCATTATAATGTAACTTTTTTCAGGAGAATTTACAACATTGTAGATGATGATCCGGCATCTCGAAAAGAGGTATTTGCTTATGCATTGGACTTGGTTGAGAAAAAGTGGCCTTCTCTGGTCAAGGAAATCACTTCTCATGAGAGAGCTGAACCATTTGTTCAGAAAACAACTTTAAAAGGTGAGAAACGAGTTTCTAATGCGCATATGACGAATGAATTAGCTGTGCAGCTTCTTTATCCGAGCTACAAATCTGGATTACAGAGCATAATCGACCAGATTGAGAACCCATTTTAGCTATAAATCTGTATGCATTTCACCAGCGTCCATTCTTGGCTAGTTTTAGAGACTTTTTTTTGAAGGCAAAACCACAAGGTTGCGTAACTGTGAAGTAACAAGCTTTGTTGTTTTTGTTGTTCTAGTGTAAAGATTTCATGCCTTATTGAAGTTATTTATGTCTGAATCTTGCTTTTATTGCTTCCCTGACTGTACTAAGCGACTGTAATCGGGCATCTGTAGAAAACTATAATCTCAAATCAACTCAAGACCAAGACATTACAACAGCAAAGGACGGTGCAATTCAGTTTGCACATAACATAATTGTGATGTTTTTATTATTATTGATATTCAGCTTGAACAGGTTATTTGTTTTTTTTCTATCTGCAGCAAAAAGAATGGCAGTAACAGCTATTACAAAATTTGGTCCTAAACACTATTTAATATTCAAACTACCATCCTGCATCTCAGTGTTAGCCCTGTTATGAAACCATTTGATATGTCCTCGAAGAGCAACATCAGGATCTTCACATTTCATCAACTCTCTTGCAACCTCAGCTGGTGTTGCCTGAACCTTATCTAACCACCCTTTGATTTCATCAAAAAGTTGATGATCTTGAATTCGCAGGTAATTAGAAGCCAGGGTTTTGAAACCACTAAATGTGCAGTAAGACAAATGGAGGTTCATATCCATGCGTCCTGGTCTTAGCAGCACTGGATCAAGACGGTCCTTGTGATTGGTTGTAAACACTATTATCCTTTCATCCCAACAACTTGACCACAGTCCATCAATGAAGTTCAGTAGACCAGATAATGTAACCTGCAGTAAAGGCACCAATGGTCAAATGAGCCAATAGATTTTAAGGGATATTTCATTATTGATGCATACCTTGTCATCTTCAGCAGAATCTAGTGAAGTATCAATGTCTTCAATGACAATTATAGATCCATTACCAGTACCAATTAATAATCTCCTCAAATCCGAATTGCATTGAATTTCTTTCAAATCCAAATCATAAACATCAAACTTATAATTTATTTCACTGTTCTTGTTTTTTTTTTTTTTTTTTACATGGTAGGCCTTATATAGGGTAGTGCCGCCTCTAATAGAGGCGCGACCACCCTGAATATACCAATTTCATAAATAATGAAAAAGGTATCCCATTTTGGATAAAATTTTTTTTTGTATTAATTTAGTAAAAAACCCCAAAGGATCATAATAAATAGGGAGGATTTTGATATTGTAGACTTGGGAATTCCTATTTACAAAGGAAACCATATTAGGCTGCCTAATATACTTTTAGCTTTTCCTTGTACAAATTGTGGGCTTCTTTTAAGATGCTGGATTCCTTATTGGGCCTGAAACGCAACCTGAATACTTTTTGTCCCAGATAATTCTTACCTTAAAACCTCTCTAAAACACCCTCAAATGGACTCTTCTACAAAAAAAAAAAAAGTGGTTTTCGACAAAACTATGCCTTCCTACGAAGCAATTCTGTCAGCAACCGCCTCTCTCACCGCTTCCGTCATTCTTTTACGAACCATCGCGAATGATTTCATCCCCGAATCCATCAAAGATCGTATCTTTTTACACCTTCACAAGATTTCGTCCTCTTTATCTTCTCAGCTCACGGTCGTCATCGAAGAATCCGATGGGCTCACGGCCAATCAAGTCTTCCACGCCGCAAATGTTTACTTGGGCGAAAAGCTGTCGTCGTCCACGCCGAGGATCAAAGTTAAAAAGCCCGAAAAAGAGAAGGGTTTGCAAGCGACTACCGACAAGAATCAAGAAATGGTGGATGTATTCAAAGGTGTGAAGTTGAAGTGGGTGTTGCTGTCTACTTTGAGGAATCATGTGTTAAAGAAGAACAACAAAAATGGAGTTTTAAAGGAGGAAATACGGTACTTCGAGCTGAGTTTTCAGAAGAAGAACAGGGAGATGGTGTTGGGTTCTTACTTGCCTTACATTCTTCAAAAAGCAAAAGAGATTAAAGAAAAGAACAAGACATTGAAGATTCACACGGTTGATTACAATGGCACTGATTATTGGGGTTCCATCAATCTTGATCATCCAGCAAGTTTTGATACAATGGCAATGGATCCAGCAGTGAAGACTGCACTGCTTGAAGATCTTGATAGGTTTTCAAGGAGAAGAGAGTTTTACAGGAGAGTAGGGAAGGCTTGGAAACGTGGGTATTTATTATATGGACCACCTGGTACAGGGAAGTCAAGTTTGGTTGCTGCCATGGCTAATTATCTTAAGTTTGATGTTTATGATTTGGATTTGAAAGAAATTCAATGCAATTCGGATTTGAGGAGATTATTGATTGGTACTGGTAATGGATCTATAATTGTCATTGAAGACATTGATACTTCACTAGATTCTGCTGAAGATGACAAGGTATGCATCAATAATGAAATATCCCTTAAAATCTATTGGCTCATTTGACCATTGGTCCCTTTACTGCAGGTTACATTATCTGGTCTACTGAACTTCATTGATGGACTGTGGTCAAGTTGTGGGGATGAAAGGATAATAGTGTTTACAACCAATCACAAGGACCGTCTTGATCCAGTGCTGCTAAGACCAGGACGCATGGATATGCACCTCCATATGTCTTACTGCACATTTAGTGGTTTCAAAACCCTGGCTTCTAATTACCTGCGAATTTAAGATCATCAACTTTTTGATGAAATCAAAGGGTGGTTAGATAAGGTTCAGGCAACACCAGCTGAGGTTGCAGGAGAGTTGATGAAATGTGAAGATCCTGATGTTGCTCTTCGAGGACTTATCAAATGGTTTCATAACAGGGCTAACACTGAGATGCAGGATGGTAGTTTGAATATTAAATAGTGTTTAGGACCAAATTTTGTAATAGCTGTTACTGCCATTCTTTTTGCTGCAGATAGAAAAAAAAACAAATAACCTGTTCAAGCTGAATATCAATAATAATAAAAACATCACAATTATGTTATGTGCAAACTGAATTGCATCGTCCTTTGCTGTTGTAATGTCTTGGTCTTGAGTTGATTTGAGATTATAGTTTTCTGCAGATGCCCGATTACAGTCGCTTAGTAGAGTCAGGGAAGCAATAAAAGCAAGATTCAGACATAAATAGCTTCAGTAAGGCATGTAATCTTTACACTAGAACAACAAAAACAACAAAGCTTGTTACTTCACAGTTACGCAACCTTGTGGTTTTGCCTTCAAAAAAAAGTCTCTAAAACTAGCCAAGAATGGACGCTGGTGGAATGCATACAGATTTATAGCTAAAATGGGTTCTCAATCTGGTCGATTATGCTCTGTAATCCAGATTTATAGCTAGGATAAAGAAGCTGCACAGCTAATTCATTCGTCATTTGCGCATTAGAAACTCGTTTCTCACCTTTTAAAGTTGTTTTCTGAACAAATGGTTCAGCTCTCTCATGAGAAGTGATTTCCTTGACCAGAGAAGGCCACTTTTTCTCAACCAAGTCCAACGCATAAGCAAATACCTCTTTCCGAGATGCCGGATATTAGGTAAATTTTGGCCTTCATAGTTCATGTATGATTAGCTATGTAAATTAGCTCCACCTTTGTATGTTAATGCTATCAGCAGATCATTATTCAAAAAGGAAGTTATCGGCAGATTTGTTCTATGTTGTTTTGATTCTTCATTTTCCTTGAAGTATCCATGTCCAGCACCCATACCTGGCATTTACAAGTTAAATGCATGGGGTTAAGAAATTCCGAAAACTATTTGCATACATAGAAAAATTGGAAAAAATTAAATATAGCCGTGATCCACACCAACCGTGTTGAGTTACTCTAATACTGGTTAATGTCATTATTAATCATCAATGAATTTAAATTGAACTTTTCGTGTCATAAATGTTGATTTTAGCTTATTGTTGTGCACTTCAAGTTCTGCACAAACTTTCAGAAGGCTTATGAGTGAGAACTGCTTCTTTCCTTTGCAGTGCCGTTGACACAATAATTAAGCAGGGACCTTTATCAGAATCCCAGAAACGGAGAGTTGCTAAACAATTCACGTCCAGAGTTCACGTAGCGGACATTTGTCAAGCACTCAAGGCCAGCATTCGCATCCAACTCTCCAGGTATGCTTTAATTATCAGCTGCAATAAGGTTCGCTAGTGAATTTTTACTGAATAAGTATCAATTGAAGTCCATTTAATTAAGAATTCAGAATATCATACTACAATCTACTTTCAAGAAGAGATTTGGCATCAAAATATCAGTTTGTAATTCGACAACCTCCATCATGCAGAATCGAATTCATGATTCTTGGAACTTCTAATAACCTTCTAAATATCTTGTCTATGGCATCTAGATATTGAACCAGTCATTATAATGTAACTTTTTTCAGGAGAATTACAATATTGTAGATGATGATCCGGCATCTCGGAAAGAGGTATTTGCTTATGCGTTGGACTTGGTTGAGAAAAAGTGGCCTTCTCTGGTCAAGGAAATCACTTCTCATGAGAGAGCTGAACCATTTGTTCAGAAAACAACTTTAAAAGGTGAGAAACGAGTTTCTAATGCGTGTATGACGAATGAATTAGCTGTGCAGCTTCTTTATCCGAGCTATAAATCTGGATTACAGAGCATAATCGACCAGATTGAGAACCCATTTTAGCTATAAATCTGTATGCATTTCCCCAGCGTCCATTCTTGGCTAGTTTTAGAGACTTTTTTTTGAAGGCAAAACCACAAGGTTGCGTAACTGTGAAGTAACAAGCTTTGTTGTTTTTGTTGTTTTAGTGTAAAGATCATGCCTTATTGAAGTTATTTATGTCTGAATCTTGCTTTTATTGCTTCCCTGACTGTACTAAGCGACTGTAATCGGGCATCTGTAGAAAACTATGATCTCAAATCAACTCAAGACCAAGACATTACAACAGCAAAGGACGGTGCAATTCAGTTTGCACATAACATAATTGTGATGTTTTTATTATTATTGATATTCAGCTTGAACAGGTTATTTGTTTTTTTTTCTATCTGCAGCAAAAAGAATGGGAGTAACAGCTATTACAAAATTTGGTCCTAAACACTATTTAATATTCAAACTACCATCCTGCATCTCAGTGTTAGCCCTGTTATGAAACCATTTGATAAGTCCTCGAAGAGCAACATCAGGATCTTCACATTTCATCAACTCTCCTGCAACCTCAGCTGGTGTTGCCTGAACCTTATCTAACCACCCTTTGATTTCATCAAAAAGTTGATGATCTTGAATTCGCAGGTAATTAGAAGCCAGGGTTTTGAAACCACTAAATGTGCAGTAAGACATATGGAGGTGCATATCCATGCGTCCTGGTCTTAGCAGCACTGGATCAAGACGGTCCTTGTGATTGGTTGTAAACACTATTATCCTTTCATCCCCACAACTTGACCACAGTCCATCAATGAAGTTCAGTAGACCAGATAATGTAACCTGCAGTAAAGGCACCAATGGTCAAATGAGCCAATAGATTTTAAGGGATATTTCATTATTGATGCATACCTTGTCATCTTCAGCAGAATCTAGTGGAGGATCAATGTCTTCAATGACAATTATAGATCCATTACCAGTACCAATCAATAATCTCCTCAAATCCGAATTGCATTGAATTTCTTTCAAATCCAAATCATAAACGTCAAACTTAAGATAATTAGCCATGGCAGCAACCAAACTTGACTTCCCTGTACCAGGTGGTCCATATAACAAATACCCACGTTTCCAAGCCTTCCCTACTCTCCTGTAAAACTCTCTTCTCCTTGAAAACCTATCAAGATCTTCAAGCAGTGCAGTCTTCACTGCTGGATCCATTGCCATTGTATCAAAACTTGCTGGATGATCAAGATTGATGGAACCCCAATAATCAGTGCCATTGTAATCAACCGTGTGAATCTTCAATGTCTTGTTCTTTTCTTTAATCTCTTTTGCTTTTTCAAGAATGTAAGGCAAGTAAGAACCCAACACCATCTCCCTGTTCTTCTTATGAAAACTCAGCTCGAAGTACCTTATTTCCTCCTTTAAAACTCCATTTTTGTTGTTCTTCTTTAACACATGATTCCTCAAAGTAGACAGCAACACCCACTTCAACTTCACACCTTTGAATACATCCACCATTTCTTGATTCTTGTCGGTAGTCACTTGCAAACCCTTCTCTTTTCCGGGCTTTTTAACTTTGATCCTCGGCGTGGAAGACGACAGCTTTTCGCCCAAGTAAACATTTGCGGCGTGGAAGACTTGATTGGCCGTGAGCTCGTCGGATTCTTCGATGACGACCGTGAGCTGAGAAGATAAAGAGGACGAAATCTTGTGAAGGTGTAAAAAGATACGATCTTTGATGGATTCGGGGATGAAATCATTGGCGATGGTTTGTAAACGAGTGACGGAAGCGGTGAGAGAGGCGGTTGCTGACAGAATTGCTTCGTAGGAAGGCATAGTTTTGGTCGAAAACCACATTTTTTTTTTATTGTATGTAGAAGAGTCCATTTTCAGGGGGTTTTAGAGAGGTTTTAAGGTAAGAATTCTTAGGACAAAAAGTATTCATGCATAGGTTGCCTTTCAGGCCCAACAAGTAAATCCAGCATCTTAAAAGAAGCCCACAATTTGTACAACGAAAAGCTAAAAATATATTAAGCAGCCCAACATAGTTTCCTTGGCAAATAGGAATTAAAAAGTCTACAATATCGAAATCCTCGCTATTTATTATGATCCCTTCGAATTTTTTAATAAATTAATAAAAAGATTTATCCAAAATGGGGTGTCTTTTTCATTATTTACGAAATTGGTATATTCAGGGTGGTCGTGCCTCTGTCAGAGGTGGCACCACCCTGTGTCAAGCTTACCATGCAAAAAAAAAAAAAAAAAAACAGTGAAATAACTAAAAATGAGGGAAAAAAGACACAGCCTAGTCAATGGGCTACCACAAAGTGACCAAAGTTGCTATTGCGAGGCGCGAACCGATGGTGCCAATTGGCGAGGCGGTTGTTCTTCTATTTTTTCTTCTTTCTTTCTTCTTTCTCCTCTTGTCTGTTTTTTTTTCCTATCTCCTCTTCCTCTTTCTTTTTTTTCTTCTTTTTCTTCTTTTTTTCTTTTAAATTCTCTTTTTTGAAACTTCATTATTAGGGACCATTATAAGGTCCCCAAACGGCACAAGCTGCCGAAATTACATGCATGAATAGTCATGTTACTGGTCTTCTCCTCCTCATTCTCTCCTTTTTTTCTTTTTTTTTGGTGTTTTTTCTTTTTAAATTTTGTTTCAAGGTTTTCTTTTAAATTTTAGTGACTTTTTTTTAGGGTGGTATGCACCATTACTAGAAACTTCATTATTGGGGACCATTATAAGTCCCCTTTGTTTGAGTCTTTCTTTCTTCTATTTTTTTCTTTTTTTCTATTTTATTTTTTCTTTCTCCTCCTTTTTCTTTCTTTTTCTGGCGTCGCCGTCTCTTCCTCCTTCCCCTTCTTATTTTTCTTTTTCCCCTTCTCAGCTGCTGAAACTTCATTATTGGGGACCATTATAAGGTCCCCAAACGGCACAAACTGCCGAAATTATATGCATGAATAGTCATGTCACCAAGGTCGCTTTGCAGGACACCTTCGGTGCATCCGAGTCCCGCACCTCATTCTCACTTTTTTTTTAAATTCTATTTCAGATATTTTTAATTTCAGTAGTTTTTTTTAGGGTGGTAGGCTTGGTGGTTTTTTGTGAAATTCCTGAATGTACCACTTTCAGTATAATGAAAACACCCCCATTTTGATAATTTTTTCTATTAATTTGGTAAAAAAAAACTCGAAGGGTTTTTTTTACCAAATTAATACAAAAAAAGTTTTATACAAAATGGGGTGCCCTTTTCATTATTCACGAAATTGGTACATTCAGGGTGATCACGCCTCTGTCAGAGGCGGCACCACCCTGTGTCAAGCCTACCATGTAGAAAAAACAAACAAGAACAGTAAAATAACGAAAAACAAGGGAAAAAGACGTGCTTTGGTTAATGGGTCGCCACAAAGCAAGACAAAAGGTGCCATTGCCAAAAGCGGCACTGATGGTGCCAGTTGCAGAGGCGACACCAGCATGTTGTTTTGGCCTGTTTTTCGTCTTTCTTCTATTTTTTTCTTCTTTCTTTTTTCTTTCTCCTCCTTTCTCTTTTTTTTCTGGCGCCGCCGTCTCCTCCTCCTCCTTATTTTTCTTCTTCTTCTTCTTCTTCCCATTCTCAGCTGTGGAAACTTCATTATTGGGGACTATTATAAGGTCCCCAAACAGCACAAGCTACCGAAATTACATGCAGGAGTAGTCATGTCAGCCGGTGCCGCCTGTGGCAGAGGCTTGACCAGGGTCCTATCACCTCATTCTCAGCTTTTTTTTTTGTTTCAGGTGTTTTTTTTTTAAATTCTATTTCAGTGTTTTTTTTTTAATTTCAGTGTCTTTTTTTAAGGGTGGTAGGCCTTACACAGGGTGGTGTCGCCTCTGACGGAGGCGCGACCACCGGGTTCTTTACCAAATTAATACAAAAAAAATAAATTATCCAAAATGGGGTGCCCTTTTCATTATTTACGAAAGTGGTACATTCAGTGTGGTCGCGTCTCTATCAGAGGCGGCACCACCCTGTGTCAAGCCTACCATGCAGAAAAAAATAAACAACAACAGTGAAATAATTAAAAACGAGGGAAGAAAAGACACAGCCTGGTCAATGGACTGCCACAAGCGGCACCAAAGGTGCCATTGCCAGAGGCGGCACCAGCATGATGTTTTGGCTTGTTCTGCGCCTTTCTTTCTTCTTTCTCCTCCTTACTCTTTTTTTTCTACACCGTTGTCTCCTCCTCATCCTTCTTTTTCTTTTTCTTCTTCTTCCCTTTCTCAGCTACTGAAACTTCATTATTGGGGACCATTATAAGGTCCTCAAACGGCACAAGCTACTAAAATTACATGCAGGAGTAGGCATGTCAGTCGGTGCTGCCTCTGCCAGAGGCACCTTCGATGCCGCCTGTGGCAGAGGCTTGACCAAGGTCCTGTCACCTCATTCTTAGCTTTTTTTTCGTTTCAGGTGTGTTTTTTTTAAATTCTGTTTCAATTTTTTTTTTCATTTCAGTGTCTTTTTTGTATGGTGGTAGGCCTGACACAGGGTGGTGTCGCCTTTGACAGAGGCGCGGCCACCCTGAATGTTCCAATTTCGTAAATAATGAAAAGGGTACCCCATTTTAGATAAAACTACATTTAGGGTGGTCGCGCCTCTGTCAGAGGCGGCACCACCTGTGTCAGGCCTACCATGTAGGAAAAAAAAAGAATAGTGAAATAACTGAAAACGAGGGAAAAAAAGACATAGCCTGGTCAATGGGCTGCCACAGGTGACACCAAAAGTGCCATTGCCAAAGGCGGGACCAATGGTGCTAGTGGCAGAGGCGGCACCAGCATGCTATTTTAGCCTGTTCTGCATATTTTTTTCTTCTTTTTTTTTCTTTCTCCTCTTTTCTCTTTTTTTAGTGCCATCGTCTCCTCCTCCTCTTCCTCTTTTTTCTTCCTCTTCTTCCCTTTCCCAGCTACTGAAACTTCATTATTGGGGACCATTATAAGGTCCCCGAATGATACAAGCTCCTAAATTACGTGCAGGAGTAGTCATGTCAGCCAATGCCACCTCTACCAGAGGCACCTTCAGTGCCACTTGTGGCAGAGGCTTGACTAGAGTCTTGTCATCTCATTCTCAACTTTTTTTTTTCGTTTCAGGTATTTTTTTTTAAATTCTATTTTAATGTTTTTTTTTAATTTTAGAGTTTTTTTTTAGGGTGGTAGGCGTGACACAGGGTGGTGCCGCCTCTGACAGAGGCACAATCACCCTGAATGTACCACTTTCGTAAATAATGAAAAGGGCAACCCATTTTGGATAATTTCTTTTTTTGTATTAATTTGGTAAAAAACCCTCTTCGGGTTTTTTACTAAATTAATACAAAAAAAAAAGTTTTAATCAAAATGGGGTGCCCTTTTCATTATTTACGAAATTGGTACATTCAGGATGGTCGTGCTTTGTTAGAGGCGGCACCACCCTGTGTCAAGCCTACAATGCAGAAAAAAAAAAAAACAGTGAAATAACTGAAAACGAGGGAAAAAAAGACACAGCCTGGTCAGTGGGCTGCCACAGGTGGCACCGAAGGTGCCATTGCCAGAGGCGGAACTGATGGAGCCAGTGGCAAAGGCGGCACCAGCATGTTGTTTTGGCCTGTTCTGCGTCTTTCTTTCTTCTATTTTTTTGTTTTTCTCTTTTTCTCCTCCTTTATCTTTTTTTTGGCATCGCTGTCTCTTCTTCCTCTTCCTCCTCCTTCTTCATTATTGGGGACCATTATAAGGTCCCCTAACGGCATAAACTGCCGAAATTACATGCATGAGTAGTCATGTCAGCTGGTGCCGCAGGGTCATGTCACCTCATTCTCAGCTTTTTTTTTCGTTTCAGGTGTTTTTTTTAAATTTTCTTTCAGGGTTTTTTTTTTAATTTCAGTGTCTTTTTGTTTAGGTGGTATGCTTGACACAGGGTGGTGCCGCCTCTGACAGAGGCGCGACCACCTTGAATGTACGAATTTCGTAAATAATGAAAAGGGTAACCCATTTTGGATAATTTATTTTTTTTGTATTAATTTGGTAAAAAACCCGAGACCACCCTGAATGTACAAATTTCGTAAATAATGAAAAGGGCAACCCATTTTGGATAATTTATTTTTTTGTATTAATTTGGTAAAAAACCCCGAAGGAGGTTTTTACCAAATTAATACAAAAAAAGGTTTTATCCAAAATAGGGTGCCCTTTTCATTATTTACGAAATTGGTACATTTAGGGTGGTCGTGCCTCTGTCAGAGGCGACACCAACCTGTGTCAGGCCTACAATGCACAAAAAAAACAACAACAGTGAAATAACTGAAAACAAGGGAAAAAAAGACACAGCCTGGTCAATGGGCTACCACAGGCAGCACTAAAGGTGCCATTGCCAGAGGCGGAGCCGATGGTGCCAGTGGCAAAAGCAGCACCAGCATGCTGTTTTGGCCTATTTTGCGTCTTTCTTTCTTTTATTTTTTTCCTCTTTTCTCTTTCTTGTTTCGACGCTACTGTCTCCTCCTCCTCCTCCTCTTTCTCCTCTTCCTTCTTCCCTTTCTCAACTGCTGAAACTTCATTATTGGGGATCATTATAAGGTCCCCAAATGGCACAAGCTCCCGAAATTACATGCAGGAATAGTCATGTCAGCCGGTGCCGCCTCTGCCAGAGGCACCTTCAGTGCCGCCTGTGGCAGAAGCTTGACCAGGGTCTTGTCACCTCATTATCAACTTTTTTTTTCGTTTCAGGTGTTTTTCTTTAAATTCTGTTTCAGTATTTTTTAAGGGTGATTTTAAGGGTGATAGGCCTGACACAGGGTGGTGCCGCCTCTAACAAAGCAAGAATTACCTCAATGTACTACTTTAGAATAATGAAAAGGGCAACCCATTTTTGATAATTTATTTTTTTGTATTAATTTGGTAAAAAACCCCCTTCGGGTTTTTTACTAAATTAATACAAAAAAAAAGGTTTTATCCAAAATAGGGTGCCCTTTTCATTATTTACGAAATTGATACATTTAGGGTGGTCGTGCTCTGTTAGAGGCGGCACCACTTTGTGTCAGGCCTACCATGCAGAAAAAAATAAGGACAGTGAAATAACGAAAACGAGGGAAAAAAGACACAACTCGTCAATGGTCGCCACAAAGGCGAACCGATGGTACCATTGATAAAGCGCACCAAAGATGGTTGTTTTGGCTGTTTGCTTTTTTTTTTCTTCTATTTTTTTCTTCTTTCTCCTTCTTTCTCTTTCTTTTTCTAGCGCCGCCATCTCCTCCTCTTTCTCCTTCACCTTCTTCTTCTCTTTCTTCTTTTTCTTTTTCTTTTTCTTCTTCTTCTTCTTCTTCCTTTTCTCAGCTGCTGAAACTTCATTATTGGGGACCATTATAAGGTCCCCAAACGGCACAAGCTGATGAAATTACATGCATGAATAGTCATGTCAGCCGGTGCTGCAGGGTCCTGTCACCTCATTCTTAGCTTTTTTTTCGTTTCAAGTGTTTTTTTTTAAATTCTGTTTCAAGTTTTTTTTAATTTCAGTGTCTTTTTTTAGGGTGGTATGCCTGACACAGGGTGTACCGCCTCTGACAGAGGCGCGACCACCCTGAATGTACAAATTTTGTAAATAATGAAAAGGACACTCCATTTTGGATAAAACCTTTTTTTTGTATTAATTTAGTAAAAGGGGGTTTTTTTACCAAATTAATACAAAAAAAATAAATTATCCAAAATGGGGTGCCCTTTTCATTATTTACGAAAGTAGTACATTCGGTGGTGTGGTTATGCTCTCATCGAGGCAAAGACCACCGTGTCGTGCCTACCATGCAGAAAATAAAAAAGAACAGTGAAATAATTGAAAACAAGGGAAAAAAAGACACAGACTGGTTAATGGGCTGCCACAAGTGGCACCAAGGGTGTCATTGCCAGAGGCGGAACCGATGGTGCCAATGGCAAAGGCGGCACCAGCATGCTGTTTTGGCCTGTTCTGCGTCTTTCTTTCTTCTATTTTCTTTTTCTTTCTCCTCCTTTCTCTTTCTTGTTCCGACGCGCTGTCTCCTCCTCCTTCTTTTTTTCTTCTTCTTCTTCCCTTTCTCAACTGCTGAAACTTCATTATTGGGGACCATTATAAGGTCCCCAAACGGCACAAGCTATCGAAATTACATGCATGAGTAGTCATGCCGGTGCCACCTCTGCCAGAGGCACCTTCGGTGCCGCCTGTGGCAGAGGCTTGTCCAGGGTCCCATCACCTCATTCTCAACTTTTTTTTTCGTTTCAGGTGTTTTTTTTTAAATTCTATTTTAGTGTTTTTTTAATTTCAGTGTCTTTTTCTTAAGGTGGTAGGCCTGACACAGGGTGGTGCCGCCTCTAACAGAGGCGCAACCACCCTGAATGTACCACTTTCGTAAATAATGAAAAGGGCACCCTATTTTGGATAATTTATTTTTTTTGTATTAATTTGGTAAAAAACCTGATCCCTTATTTGGTTATCTCAAATATTGTTCAAAAAAAATTGAAAATTATTTATTTAAATTTAAATTTAAATTTTTTATATTTTTTTATTTATTTTTAAACAATGAAACAAATTGGATTTGGTCAGTTCGGGGTCAAAAGCTTGGCTTAGGTCTTTCCTATCATACTTAATTGCAGGTTTAATGACAAATTTAGCCACTAATGCTTACATGTTTTGTTAAAATAGCTTTAATTGTATTTTTTGGCTATCAGTCTTCGTATTTTTTTTCAAACAGCTTTTTCTAACAGTTTTGATGAAATTACCGTTAAAAAAATTAACGAGGATGATATAGAATATTTGTAATGAGATGTAATTTACTACTTGAACTCAATAAATAGTAACATGTGAAAATAATAAAATAAATAAATCATACATGAAATTAAAAAATAAATCTTAATTTAAAGAAAATAAATATAATTATCTAAAAAATGTTTTAAAATGAATGCACACGCTTGTTTACCAAAGGTTTCAAAATATATTTAATAAATCAAATCGAAAATATTGAATGTGTACATAATTTTGAAGCCTTTTTAGATAATTATGTTTACTTTCTTTAAATTAAGAGTTTTTTTAACTTCATGAATTATTTCTTTTATTATTTTCCACATGTAATTATTTTATTAGGTTATCTAAGTAATAAATTACATCTCATGAAAAATATTCCACATGAAATTCGATATCATCCCGTTAACTTTTCTAACGTTACTTTCATTAAATCTGTTTAAAAAAAGCAAATTGAAAAAAAAAAAGGTTGATGGCCAAAAAAAGCTCAAAAATATATTTAGAGCCATTTTGACAAAACATGTAAATAATAGTGGTCAAATTTGTCATTAAGCTAGAATTTTATTTAAATTCTTTTGGATTCTTAATTTATTGTGCTTTGTACTGATTTAATTTCAATTTGTACTTTTACACATTAACCCTAATTTTAATTAGTCCATAAATAATTAGAAATTAGTTAGTAGAGTATTTACACATATTTAACCTATATTTAATAATTAAAATTTAATAAAATTTAATCAAATTAGATCGGTGTTAATTTTTATGATAATAAATAATATTATATATATGTAATGTGACAACATCTTTTTATTCTTCTTTCCATATTTAATATCAAGTTGTAGTATGTATGTAGTCTACTTATAATAAATATAGCTTTGAAAAGAAAGAAAATGTATATAAATGTTGATATTGAGGACAAGAAGAGTATAAAAAAGGAGTTGTCGGAATTTGGTAACTGGAAAAGAAGAAAAGTGGGGGACCAATTTTTGTTTCAAAATAAAGTAGCAACATTATAAGTTTTTCTACTCATTAAATCTTGTTAAAGTGGATCATGCCCCAATTTTTTACCTACAAAATATTTCATTTTTGTTTTTTCTTTGTCTTTTGTGTTGGGAAAATTTCTTTTTATTTCATTTGTTTATGAGACCCGCCATTTATTGTCACCGACTCAACGTAATCCACTGGTCTGCCCCCTGATCCCGGTTTCCTCGTTGCTTCTAAGAAATTACGTTTACCACTTGCAATTTTACAATAATTCAAACATTCAATCATTAAAGTTATGCTTACTAAAAGTCAATCACCAATTTTGTCTTAATATATAATTTAATACATAAATTTTAATTTAGTGTAATTATATACATAAGACTAAAATTACGATTTAATATATAAATAAAAATTTGATTTTAATTTAATTTGTATAAATTTAAAGAAATGGATACATACATTTATTTCATACTAGAATATTAATATAATAATTTATGATGCAATATATCAACAATGAATTCCTGGTTTTAAAAAATGCTTTTTATTTTTAATTATAATTTATTAATTTTATAATAAATTATAACATATATTTAATTTTATAAATATCTTTGTTTTAAATTTTATTTATTTTATCATATATATTTGGTTTAATTTTGCCAAAATTAAAGTATTACGAAACATTATTTAAAAATTTGGGACAGAAAGGCATGATGGTTTGAGGTTGGGATTAGGGTCGAGGAAAAGCTATTGCTCTGTTGTCATTCTTATTTAATATTATTTGAAGTATAAAAAATAAATATAAGATTGATATTAAAATATTTTATTTAAAAAAAACAATGTATTATATTTAAATATAATTTCTAAAAATTTAACACGAATTATTAAAATGAATATTATATTATCAATTGAGTATTAACTAAATTAATATGAGTATTATTATTTATGTAAGAGAATAAAATTTAAGTGTATTAAAATATATTATTTTTTTATTTATGAGTACGTTAGAAAAATATTTTAGGTAAGCCTAAATATGGTCTAACAAAAATAACATATAATCATAATTAAAAAGAAATGAATATTATATTAGAGGTGGCTGCCCCCTGGTTGAAAGGTTTAGAAAAGTGGAAAAAGGAGTGAGAGTTCAAGTGATGTTTTATTCAGCAACAAAAAAATGAATATCATATATGACAGCTAGTGAGCAGTAAAATAGAAATAAGAATCACAATCTCTGGTTGCAGACAAGGATATTATTGTTCCAATATGAAGACAAATATGATAGTATAATAATATTTAAAATCAGTTGGCAACTTGCCCTTTTTCACTTTTTCATATCGTAATAGATATGTTATTTACTATTGCTATCGCAACATGAAAGTAACAACTAACCTTTGCATTTCAATATAAAATATTAATGGTTTCCCATTTATATATATATATATATAGCAGTAACAGGATATACTTTGTTTAAAAGAGATGCAATTTGCAGGTAATGGTAATGGATAGTGTGATGAAGTCAAGGTGATGCATGGCGTATATTTTTATATATATATATATATATATAAAGTTGAAGGTTGAAAAGAAATAAAATGATTATATATCTGCCATTTGTAGGGGAGCTTCCTGCATGGATCAAATAATTGTTTTTTTATCAACGCCCAGTTGACGGTTAATGCCAAGCTGCGAAACAACGAAAATGTTTGTAATGATGATGGCTTAGTAAACAAACCATGAACTACCCTCCCATTTTTGGTTAAATAATTTTCATGGATAAGAGTTGATGATTATAAAGAAGTTAATCTTAACCTAAAAGATGATCGGATAAAGATGTATATCTGATACGAATATATAGGTAGGAATAGAACCCATAGCACACGAGAGGTTTGAACCCCACTCTGAACCCATTGTTCCCTAACAAACCACCGCCTAAACCACCATAGCCTCAACCCTTCTTTTTTATCCCAATGGGTCCTTTTTGTCAAACATCGAAGACCAAATAAAAACCATGTTCTTGAAAGCCTTGAATTATTGTACTGCAAACAGCTGGGTTTTCATAGTTTTTCAAACTTACTTGGTACTGTGGTCTAATCATAGGCAAATAATGAGATTTTTTTTATAAGGAGGAAAAGGAATTATTAGAAGAAGACATGACACAATATATCACTTCAAAGGGACAATACATAAAGCTGTTGGTGGGAGCTACTTTGTCTTTGGAATTGCAACTTTTTTTTTTTGTGCAAGGGATTCTGAAGTTGCACCAAGTTTCGATAAACACGGTTAAGACTGAGATTAAGACAAAAGTAGAGCAAAATTTATTGACTTTCTTGCTAATGATTTGAAGCTTTTTGGTTGTAAATTCATCAACATTCTAATTTTATTTAATCAAATTATTAAAGTGCTTTCATTTTCGACTTTTAATTCAAATCACGTAAACGTGAGTTTCTCAATTGGTGGTGACATACAACACAACACAACTCAATTCCAGTTTCCCTTTTCTAATGCACTTTACATTATTGTAGAGGAATTATTATCAATAATTGAGATTAACAGTGTAATTTTTCATGATGGGGGCCGGGGGTGTTCATGAAGCCAACAGTCACCTTTTTTGGCTTCTTTTCATGCATTTCACAGCCCTTTTACATACTACTATATATAGCTTCAGATTTTTTGGGTATTGATAGTCAAACACTGAAATTGGAATGCATATATTCTATGCAATAATCATCAAGAGTTGAAAAGCAATTGAGGATTATGTACGAATGCTTGTTGAATCCAGGGTAAAGAATTTGATATGTTGTTTGAGATTTTAGATTTTAATCTTACAGTAACTCTAAATTTAGGCTCTATATTTGATACACCATTGAAAAATTTAAATAAAATTTAAATTAATATTTTCAATAGTTTAATTCTTTACTTATGTTTGATAATCCAAAATAAAAATAATTCAATAATTTTTTATAATAAAAGTATAAAAATAATAAATACATAAGAGTTACTTATCACTTAATGACAAATATTTTTAATTAATTCTATCTTATTTTATTTATTTTAATATTAAATTATCCTATAAAAATTTTACCTTTAAAATTTTATTTTCTTGTTTAGAATAATCTAAAATTAAGAATAAAATATAGAATTTTATTTTTATAATTTAAAATTTATATTTATCAAACAATCTAAATATAATCCATAATTAATTTTAAGTAATATATCAAACACTTTTATAATTTAAATTCAGTACTTAATTTGTTTATACCCTTATTTTTTTAACACTTAATTTTCTAATTTATCATACAGCACTAATTACACCTAATATGATTAAGAAATATCAAAATAAAACAGAAAACAGTAAGGAAATGAAATAAAATATAAATAACTAAGGAATGTTTCCTCTAACCAAATTGATGATAAGTATAAAGTATTTTTGGCGCTTTTTATTTATTTATTTTGGGTCTTGAATTGCCATAGTTGATAAGTAAGAATTTCCCAAAAGGAAATATAGAGGAATCGAAATGAATGCTTTTTCTTTTGCTTGGTTCATGAAGTATACTTGCTTTTCTATTTGGTATTTAAATTTTTTTACCCTAATTTGATAGTTAAAGTACACTTAAATCCTCAATTTCATATTTAAAATATATCTTCATTATATTTTTAGTCCATTTTATGATAGATATTAAATTTTTTTATAGTCAATCACACAAATCATGTGGTATCTTTATGTAAACTTTTTTCTTTTATTAAATTTATATACACATTAAAAATATAAAAATAGAAATAAATATATAAAAATTCAGAAAAATATATAATCTAGAAAAACATATACATTATAAAAATAAAATTTACAAAAATACAATAATTGAAAATAAATTAATTGAAATTAATAATATTATTACAAAATGTAAAAAATTAAAAAAGTTTAAAATAATTTTATAAAATTCTAAAATGTATAATTATAAAATTATAAAAAGGTATTCAAGCTTCATGGGTTTTTTTTTCAATTTAAATACCTTTTTAAATTTTTATAACATTTTCAATATTTATATATTATATATGATTTTACATTTTAATCAATATAATATATAAATACTAAAACTAAAAAATTGACACTTGGCATATTCTAATAGCGCCACATGACCAGCCAAAGTCAAAAGTGTATTTTAATAATTTAATATTATAATTTTCTATTTTTAATTTAAATTTAATGTTTTTATTATAAATAAATGTAATTGTCATGTGACATTTTTTATTAGCCAAAATATGTCCCGTGGCACTTTTTGTTAGCCAAAGTTGCTTAACAATTTTTTTAAGATCAGTTAGAAAATGGACTTAAAATAAAGGAAATTAAAACTTTAAAAAATTTAGTCACCAAAATAAGAAAATGAGTATACTTTAAAGGCTAAATGATGAATTAAGTTTTTTTTAATAAAATAAATAATAATTTGTTACTAAAAAGGAAACCCAAAGATTCCAAAATTCGTACCAAACCCCAGTTCTGGTAGTACTGTACTTTATAAAATTTACCTGATCAACTTGTCTGAAATAAAACTAGGTTTTAAATCAATTATATATCTATAAAAATAGTATTGGGCAAATTTGGGATTGACGTTTCAATATCTGGGAAGCATTAACAACATCTTTTGTACCAAAAAAGGATTGCATTTGATTCATAGCAGAAACACAAGCAACAGCCGTCAGAAGGAATGTCCAATCCGAAGAACAAGGAGATTAAAAAGAAATATAACACTAACTCGTGTCGGCTAGATATTTAGAGTGTCTCAAATATTATCTGAATTTAAACTCTTTTTATAATTAACCAATATATATAGTCGATTCCCTTTTCTTTTCAAAATTTTGATTTATCAAAATAATATATATATATATATATATATATATCTCAGGGAACTTAAATAAATTATCTTATTAATTTTAAGCCGGGAAATATTTTCACTGTACATCCTTAACAGTATTAATACTATATGATCCTAAAACCTAATAATGTTGTAATTAATCTCCTAAAGCTTCACTAGGATAGGCATGCACTTTTCTTTTGTCCTAGTGTTTTCTTGCAGTAGAGTTTTCTTTCTTTCAGCAATGAAACTATCTATGATCCGCTGAAACTCTTCGTTGCTCATTTCCTCCATTGATTTCCTTCGCGGCTCTATACTTGAATCCACCATCTCTCCGCCGCCGCTTTCGCAGATTGATGTCTCGGATCTCCGAAACTCGATGGGCGCTCTTTGGTTTACAGATTCCGAAACCGTTGATTGACTTCTTCGATACTCCTTTTCCCTGACTTCAGTTGATGAAACGGCAGGCTTTGTCTTTGTCCGTACCGTACGGTTAGCCGCCGCCGTCGTAGTCGTTGCAGGTTGTTCAACTGGTGAAAGGACAGTCTTTGTCTCTCTAACCGTTTCAACTGTCGCTTCTAGCTGCTTTACAAGAGAAACCGGAGGAACCGCATTTTCTACACGAACAATTTGTTTGTCCACCATGCTCTCTTCCGCGGCAGGAACGGCAGTCGCGACGGTGGATCTGAGTATACTCCGGCGATAACTGCCGACGTATTTGTCGTAGATGTCAGCGCTTGTGGTTTGTTTCTGGGTGTGTTTTCCGCCAGACAATATATAAACAACGACGATGATGAAGTTTACAAGGACAAAGGTGAAAAGAGGTTCATTAAAAGCAGAAACCAAACGGCGGCGAAAATCTCCGGCAACCTCGAGGGTGCCAGGGATGAAAGTAGGGAACCAAGGCCATGAAAACAAAAACAAAGCCAACAAAAATCCGGTTAAACGAAGTCCAATCTTCAACTTCTTCTCCATGTTGTACCTCCATAAAGCATCTTCTTTCTCGGCCTTGACGTTATCAAATTCAAAGGAAGCCATAGGTTTGTTTACAAGAGAAATGGCGGGGAAAGATAGAGGTTGCTTTCACAATTTATTGAAGAGAAAAAAGAACGAACTTTTTTTTGGGTTTTGTGAACTGAATGATTTGAAATGATGATTCGCAGGGCATTATAAATAGATGAACCCATCCAGCACTTTTTGCATTACAAAAAGAGAAATGTATAAAAAATAATGATGATTGAATAATATAGGGTTGACAAGGTCAGAGAGCGAAGCAAAGACTTAAGTAAGAGGAGAGAAGCACGCGTCGGGAAACGAGGGGTGAGTTAGGTGGTCCCCAATACTGTAGACAGCAGAGGAGGCGAAACGGACGATATCGAACGGGTCCCGGGTTGGCGCAATTATTTTTCTCCGTTGCTGTGTCGCAAATCACAAGCCTATGATTTTAATATTATCAAAACTAGTGGTGGGTCATACATTGCCTTGTACTTTTTTTTATACATATTATAAATTGACAAATTAGGAGTTACTCCTTGTGTAATTTTTTTTATTTTATTTTATTATTTCAAATATTTTATATTTTAAGAATTAACTTTTCAAAATATTTTTATCAATATTTTTTAATTTTTAATTGATACAATATTTATTTTTATTATTGTTGATATATAATATCAATGGAAGTCGAGAAGGAGAGCACAACCCTTTTATCTTCTTCTCTGTTTCTTCACCCTCCCCATCTTTCTCAGCTTCCATTAATACTAATGTATCAATAGTTGTAAAACTTTTTAGGTTTTTTTTAGTTCACAACAAATTCATTTATAAATCTTTATTATTCTATCAATAAATTCTAGTTTAAGTAGTATTATATTCGTGTTTATCCATATTTATTATGGTTTAGCTCTAGACATATTTTGGTTTTAATTGTAATGGTTGATTTTGGTTATAGATATTTAGATGTATTCAAATATTATATCGTTGATGAAAAAACCCTAGGAGCCAAGAGTGTTTTTCTCAGTATCCTAGTGAAACCAGCATCTGTTGCGGCTTGGGATGGAGGAGAGTGGTGGCATCGAAGGGTTGATGGAGACAGAGGTTTCCTTATTGGCGGAAGAACTTATCCAACTTTCTGTGAAAAGTTCAAAAGTGGATCCTAACGGCAGACTAGCATTGCTTTGTTCGGTATGGACCAAGAAGGTATTTTATCCGGATAGCTTCTGTGCACAGATGAAAAGTATCTGGAAAACAAAAGGAAAATTTGAGATTAAATTAGCAGGTCAGAATCTGTTTTTGCTTACTTTTGAATCTGATGATGATTTAGAATTTATATTAGAGGGACAACCATGGTTTTTTCGAAAGCAATTAGTTCTTTTGGGTAAACTAAGTGGCCCGATGGACAGGAATAAAATCAGTCTTGTATTGTCTCTCTTTTGGATCAAGGTGGGTCCATGTTTGCCAGAATTTGACAGGAAAGATTTAATGCATGCTATTGGGGCCACATTTGGAGGTATTGTCAGATCTAAAATACAGGGGGAATTTTGTCGTATTATGGTGGTGATAGACGTGCAGAAGCCCCTTCGAAGGGGAATTTTTGTGTCTACAGGAGATCGTGGTAAATGTTGGATTTCTTTTAAATATGAAAAGCTCCCAATTTTTTGTTTTGGTTGTGGCAGAATCGGACACGCTATTCAAAGGTGTGAACAAATTAAAATAGCAGAAAGAGACAAAATACTGGAAGATCCCCTATTTTCACTTGCATTAAAGGCTGAATGTAGTTTCTTTGGGAAAGAAAGTGTGGCGTTAAATGGCTTATTAAATAAGATTAAGCACCAAAGTTTGTATACGGGCCAGCTGGGGGATAAAGAGGTGAGACAGTTAATGAGCGGGAGGATGGTGATATGAGGAAAGTTGGCGTAAAGTTTTTGAAGTAGAACCAGGTCTTGAGAATCGCCGGGAAGAAGGAACAATAGTTAATGAGGTAGAGAGTGCACAAAAGAATTCTTAGAGGATTCAAATCGGCGAAAATCTGGTGGGTAGACTTCACCCAATCGAGATTTAGATTTGTCCAATCTTGATATGATAGTCTGGCGAAAATTGGTAGTTTGTGATAATGGAGGTTGTGAGGAGGATAAATCAGTGGTCGAGGAGGTACAACGACAGAAGCATAGAGTTCTGAGTCCAGAATGTGAAGAGGAGTTAGGGGTGGTAGACGAAAGTATGGGGTATGATGTTGGTCCCAACCAAATTAGATTGGTGACTGCCAATTGGCAAGCCTACTGAACGTAATGAAAATTATTAGTTGGAATGTCTGTGGTTTGGGGAATCCACGGGCAGTAAGGCAGCTTCGGTTTATGTTGAAGCAATACAGCCCAGACATAGTTTTCTTTATGGAAACCAAAGTTAATGACAGACGTATAGAGAGAACAAAAAGAAGGCGTGGCTTCATAAATGGATTTGATGTGGGAGCTGATGGATCGAGAGGTGGACTTTGCTTAGCATGGAGAGAGGAGTGTAAAGTTAGTCTTAGATCTTTCTCAAAAAATCATATTGTCGTGTTGATTGAAAACAAGAATGTGCAAGAAAAGTGGAGATTTCTGAGTTTTTATGGGTCTCCTTATGCAAAGGACCGGTGTGCTTCTTGGAGTTTATTGAGGACATTGGGAAAGAAGAACAACTCCGTGGTGGTTTGTGGGATTTCAATGAAATACTTTATTCTTTTGAAAAGCGTGGTGGTTTACCGCGAGATGAGAGGAAAATAATAGCCTTTCGAGAGGTATTAGATGAATGTCAACTTATAGATATGGGTTTTCAGGGTACTTGGTTTACATGGGAAAGAGGGAACTTACTTGAGACAAATATACGAGAAAGATTGGATAGAGGGTAGCTAATGAAAAGTGGTGCATCTTTTCCAAAGAGAGTTCGACATTTAACGACTCAATTTCGGATCATTGCCCTCTATTTATTCACACCGCAATGAGGTTAAGTTCTGTGATCATGGTTTAAATTTGAAGCATGGTGGACGCTTGAGGAGTCTTTTGAGGAAGAAGTTAGGAAGTCTTGGGAGTCATCAACTGGGTCAATTTTGGAAAAAGCGGAAGGATTGCAAATGTGTTTGTTAAGATGGGCTAGTTCCGTTAGAAGGGCAGAGATGGATTGAAGAGGCGCTAATAAAAGAGTTGGGGATTCTATTAGAGGAAAGAGGAATGATGATGACATGGAGAAAATTATTGAGACGAAATTAGCTTAAACATGAAAATTGATAAGGATGAGATGTATTAGGAGCAGAGCAAGAGCTAATTGGCTACTTTTGGGAGACCAAATTTGACATTCTTTCATAAACACACTTGACTTGGAGGAGGACAAACATAATCGATGACTGGAATCGGAGGAAGGCGGGGCGTTCTTGATGAGTTACAAATGAACAAAGTAGCGTCGAATTATTTCAAAAAAAAATTTTCAATGACGAGAATAGGAGACTCAACATATCTTTTAGACTGTATAAGTACTTCTATATCTTCTGAAATCAATTCAGTTTACTTTCAGTGTATTCGAGGGAGGAAATTGAACATGCCTAAAAGGGATGGGTCCAACTAAAGCAAGGTTTTGATGGTTTTCAGTTTTATTTTTCAAAATATTGGCACATCGTGGGAAAAATGTTGAGACTTTCCGTCTTGGAGTCTTGAATGAGGTAGGGATTTCGGTTCATGAATAGAATGATATTGTGTTAATCCCAAAATCTTCACACCCTACTAATCTTGTTGATTTTCGACCTATTAGCCTTTGTACAATTTTATACAAATTGGTGGCTAAAACAATTGCTCATAGACTTCAGAATTTTATTGGAAAATGTATTGATAGTGCTCAAAGTACTTTTGTACCGAGCAGATTAATTTCAGATAATGTGCTGATTACTTATGAGTTTCTACATACATTGAGGTAGAAACGTTGGGGGAAGTAATGGCTTATAGTGGTAAAACTTGACATGAGTAAGGCCTATGACCGAGTTGAGTGGAATTACTTGGAAAAAGTGATGCTTAAAATGGGGTTTGCAGAGAGTTGGGTGGCTTTAGTTATGAAATGTGTCTCTACTTCTTATGCGATCAATATCAATGGAATTAGAGCGAGTTTTCCACCCCACCAGAGGATTACGTCAAGGTGACCCGCTTAGCCCTTATCTCTTTTTGATTTGTAGTAAGGGTCTCTCGGCTTTAATTAGGAAATCAGTCAGAGAGAGGATCATTAAAGGGGTAAAGGCGAGTCGGAGGGGACCAGAGATATCGCACGTTTTGTTTGTGGATGATTATTTATTGTTTGGGGAATCCACAAAAGAACAAGTGATTGTCTTAAAAGCAATTTTGCAACAGTATGAACAATGTTCGGGTCAGTGTGTGAACTTTCATAAATCAACCATTTTCTTTAGCGCAAACACTCAAGAATGAGTTAAAGAAGAGATAACGGAGGTTTTGGGGATGAGATGCTCCACAAATATTGAGAAGTATTTGGGTCTTCCCAGTGTGATTGGTAAAAGAAAGAAGGTGCCGTTTCAGATTCTAAAGGACAGAGTTACACAGAAGATTAGTCATCAGAGCTCACGATACTTATCACAAGGGGGGAAAGAGGTTTTCATTAAGTCATTGCTCCAAGCAATTCCAACGTATGCTATGATGTGTTTTACACATCAAGTCGTTTTGTGGGGAGTTGGAGAATATTTTTGCAAGATTTTGGTGGCAACATGATAAGGGAAGGAGAGGGATGCATTGGTGTCCATGGCAATTTATATGCCGAGCTAAGGAGGATGGAGGTATGGGTTTCAAGAATATGGCTAAGTTTAATATTTCTCTCTTGGCGAAACAAGGATGGAGGCTTATGACTAATCCGGACTCTCTAGTTGCAAAAGTTTTGAAAGCCAAATATTTTTCGGATGGGCAGTTCCTAAATTCAAGGTTGAAAACTCGAGCTCTTACACTTGGAAGAGCATATGGCTACAAAATACATTTTGCGAAAAGGCTTAATTTGGCGTGTTGGTACTGGCAATAATATTTCTGTCAATTGTGATGCATGGATTCCAAATGGTGTTAATTTCAGATTATCATCAGAGGTTGAGTCGATGCGTGATCAGTTTGTTAGTACTTTGATTGATGGTAATGCGAGAATATGGAAAGAGGATTTAGTCGAAGATACCTTTGCTGTGGAAGACGCTGGTCGAATCCTTGAAATTTCGCTAGCAGATGTTCCACATGAGGACTACTTGGCTTGGGGAGGTGAGCCTTCGGGGGTTTTTTCAGTCCGCAGCGCTTATAAATTATTACAGACCACTGGCGAATTTCCTAGAGCTTATGCTTTACAAATTAGCTACATAAACCTCTACAAAAAACTATGGCTCCTAAACCTTCCAACAAAAATTAAGATTACAGTCTGGTAAATTACATGAAATTTCTTGCCTACAAGAGTAAATCTGCAACATAAGAAACTTGCCAGTGACCCAATATGCCCAAGATGTGGTGAACAAGCTGAGACGATAGACCACCTCTTCCGAGGATGTCCTGTCACAAAGGAAACTTGGTCAACACTGTTATTACATGATGTGCTAATATTTGAGAACGAGAATTTTGAAGAGTGGCTTATCTGGGTTTTTGACCGGTGTAATTCTCGAGCATGGCATCTTTTTTGCTGTGCACTGTGGGCCTTATGGGGAGATAGGAACCTAAGAATTCATGAGAAAAAGGTGAGTACTGGGTCAGAGATCGGCAACTTCGTTATCAGATACATAGAGGAGCTTGATGGTTTGGAACGGAAAAAATCAATGTCAGAAGAAGTGAAGCAAAAATGGAGACACCCACCTCGAGGAACCATTAAAATTAATTTTGATGAAGCGTTTGATGTCCATAATTGCATTTCGGCCTCTGGAGTTGTTATACGGAATACTGAAGGGGCTATTTTTTTCTCATGTTCAGAGATTCACAAAGGGGTCCCCTTAGCTTTTGCGGCGGAAGCACTGGCATGCAAGAAAGCGGTCAGAATGGGCGTGAAAAATGGGTGGTTAGAGGTTATCGTTGAAGGAGACTCGATCTATAATCAACAAATGTAGGAGTAGAGACCAGGACAAATCATTGTTAGGAGCTTATATTTCAGATATTAAACAGATGATGTACAGATCTAAGCCTTTTGTTTTCAATCATATACCGAGATTAGCGAACACAATAGCTCACGAAATTGCAATAGAATCACTGAAGAGGAAAGTTGGGATTTACTTGGAAGGGAGCGTCTGACGATATCTTTGAAAACCAAACTCTGTGAATCGGTCGTGATCCAGATTGAAAGAGGTTCTCAGATAGCAATTTTTGAAAGGGAAGCCATAGAAATGAAGAACTAGATGGAAATGGCTTTTCAAAAAAGGGAAACCATGATTTCTGATAAGATTTATGATGGGAGAGGATAGTGAAGGGTTTCCAGGCGTTTTGATTGGGCTAAAGTATCGGTGGGTTTTTATTAATTTATTTCTTCTTTTAATATCTGTAGGTTGGTGCTTTGAGAGTACCGAAAAGTCTTTTATTTTTTTTGTTTGGGTTTCGTTTCTTTTATGGTTTTATTTTATTTTGTTGGTCTTGTTTTGGGCCTTGTTTTAGAGGACCTTTCTCATATTTTATATTGGTTGTTATTTGGTTTTGATTCTAGTAATGAAAGTCTAGTCATTACGTTTGTTTCAAAAATATTATATTAGTGATAGTATTTGTACTTAGAGTAGTAATTTTTGAAGAAAATTTTAAAATCTTTCTATTTGGTTATTGGAAGAAGATTATTGATTATTTCAGATTGATTAAGTTAAATTAATCAAAATACTCAAAAATTTCCATATATGATAGGATAATTTTAAAATGATATTCTTATTAATTATATTAACATGTGATAAATATATTGATGTAATTTTTAAAATTGATATAGATCTTGAATCATCATAAGTTTATAACAAGATCTGAGAAATAATAAAACATGCTGCCATGTAAAATAATATGAATGCACAAATATAGTGAAGAAGTTTTTGGACCAATTATAAAGTGTTGCGCGTTAAGTCGAAATTATCATAAGTCAAAATTTGAAGGTAAAATGATGGCATCACACATTGTGCTATAATTATTTGTTATCTAATTTATTTAAATTAATTAAAAGATAGATTATAAAAATTTATATTATTACTAATTAAATTAAAATAATTAAGTAATAATATTAAATGATTATTTTATCTATAACTACTTAATTTATATGAGATAAATAATCAATAAAAGATTTTAATTCTTGTACAACACTCAAATGAAGAGATTAAGTTCTATAAGAACTTTCTTTTACTTTACTAATTGGTACTATAAAAGTGGTCACCCTTAAGCTATTTAGCACAACTTTACATGTTTACAAGTCCAAGAGTTTAGAAATCAAAGTCTAGGGTGAAGATTTTGAAGACTAAAAGTTTTCTCTAAAATCCCAATAAATCTCTAAAGCTTTTGAAAAACTCAAAGAAATATTGAACAACACTGTACTACTTGTTTAGAAGTCCAAAAGTTTAGAAATCAAAGTCTAGGGTGAAGATTTTGAAGACTAGAAGTTTTCTCTAAAATCCCAAGAAAGCTATTCTTTGATCTTCTTTAACCCATAGAAAAGAGGCTAAACCCGTTTTTTCGAGATCAAGCCTAAAAGGCCCTTGAAGTGGAATTATCCAAGATCAAGTCTACACGACCTTGGATCAAAGTTCTCCCCAATCCGATTACAACAACTTAAAGGAGATAAAACTCGTTTTCAAGAACCGTTGAAGCAAACGTCATTTATTTAAGATCAAGTCTCAAAGACTCTTTAATCCAATCCAATCAAATATTGAAGTAAGTATCTTGCCAAACTCAACTTCAAGATTAAGCCTCGACAACTCTTGAAGTAAACTGCATTCTTCCAAGATAAGTCTAAACAACTCTTGGATTGAAGGTCCATCTAAGAGAAGAATCAAAGGAATTTTTTTTTAATAATCTGGAAATTTAGAGATTGTATTTCTTTCAAAGTTGATAAATAAATAGGAAGTCCAATTTTTCAAAGGCAATTTTCGACTCAATTTTGTGTGTACAATAAATATGTCAAAATTTATATAGAATAAAATATTAACTATGCAAAAAGACAAATATTTCTTGAAAAACTTTTATTTAAGATTCTTTTAAAGGTTTGATTCTTATTTGACAATTTTGAAAGTTTTGGTCTTCATTTGAGCATATTCGTAAAGATTTAATCCTTATAAGACCATTTTGAAAGGTTTGATTTTATGTGGGTAATTTGTAAAAGATTGAACTCCAACTTGAACATTTAGCATTGTTTTTATATAAAGTGTAAATTTAGATAAAATGTTTTAATTATAATACTATAAATATATGCAAAAAGACAAATATGTCACAACATATAATTTTTTAAACTGAATCACTATGATTAACTATGCAAAATATTTTATAAAGTGAGATATGATAATGAAAAATTTTCTCTAAATTAAATAACAATATAAAACTCAAAGATATAAAATGAATTAAGATATAACATTAATACCTAAAAGTAATTGAACTTCGAGTTTTGACCGATAACTAAGAATGTTCACCGTCTCAAATATGGTCTAAATTAAACTCATGCTTATTGCATTACTATTAAAACTTTGTCCTATAATTCACCCAAAAAAAACCTAAAAGTAATTAAAAAACATAAATCCAATAATGACACAAGAAAATGTTAAAATGTACATACTCTGAACTATTAATATTTAAAGATTTATATGAATTCAAAATACTTTTGTCGAAATCATTTTTAAAATCAGGTTTTAAAGAATGGAGATCGACTTTTAAAAACGAAAGTGGGAGTCGCCACCAATACTTTTTACTTAGGTGTGATTGGATCACCTTGTAAAGCATTTTATTTTAAAAACATATTTGGTCCACAAAAACAAGAAAACGAGCTTGGGAGTCGGTTACATATGAGGAAGGGTTAGCACCCTCATAACGCCCAAAAATTGGTACCAAATCGATAAGATCATGCCCGAATGTTGAAAAATAAAGAAAATTACAAAATATGATCCTTTTATTAGAAAGAAAACTAAAACTTACCTATCTCAAAGAAATAAAGTACTTTACCCAATAAGTTAATGTATAGCACCTCATGACTTTGAAATTAAGCTCGTCTTTATTTTAGGAAATCCCTATCTCGAAATGCAAAATGTCGAACCCAATAAGTTAAGGCACGACACCTTGAATTCCCAAGAATAGGTTTTCTATTTAAAACTTGATATTTATTTTTATTCCGAAGGAATATAAACATCACATCCAGTACGTTAGGACACGACATTTTTTAAACCCTCGTAATTAAAGTCATCTTATGATTTATAAAACTTGTTAAAAGGGTATTTAGTTATTTAGCTAAACAGAAAATCGCAACCCAGTACGTTAGGGCACTATTTTCCGAATTTCTAAATACCAAAATATTGCCTTATTTCAAAAACCTTTAAATAAAATATCAATTTTGCAAAAATATTTTTTTATATTTTAAACAATAACCATGTAACAATATTACATTTATACACTATCGAACATAAATATTAAAAGTAATTAAGACATACTAACATTTCATATTTACAATAATGTAGAAAAATGATTAATAAAAATAATTACATAATGGCAATCATAAATAAATAAATAAGAGAGTATAGGAAGATAAAATATATACATAAAACCATAAATATCAAAATAGAAATTACTAAATAAATATGAAAATTTTCATGCAAGATTAATGATAGATAAATAAATAAGAATAAATAAAATTACATACTTAAGTGATATAAACAATATAAACAATGCATAAATAAAAAATATATATAATGATTTTAAATATAATATAAACAATATGAATAAAACATGTTTTTCAATATATTTTATAAGAATAAAATATGATATAATATTATACTATACAATGTATAAAATTTTAAAATATATAATATAATAAGTAAAAAATACTAAAATAATTTTATAAATAAAAAATAACTAAAATAAAATAATAATATAATAATAAAAATATGATAAATAATATGCTAATTTATAATATACTTAATAAATAATTACATATATATGAAATTAATACTTATAAAACTATATATATATAAATTTTATACTATATAAAAATTAATATAAATGATGAATAAAATATTTTAATAAAATAATAATGTTAAAATAAAAAAAAGAAGGATTAAATTGAAACAGAAATTAAATTTCAAAGCTAAATTAAAAAGAATAGTAGTATAATAGGACTTAATTGTAAAATTGAAATATGGAAAGGGCCAAGGTGGAAATTAAACCCTTTTAATTGAAAAACACGCGGATCCTATAATGGCGGGTTGGGTCGCACTGGTCGGATCAATGAAATGAAGTTGTTTTGGTCCTTACCTAACCATGCCAAAACGACGTCGTATACATGGGCTATAAAAGTAAGAATTCAACCCCCAAAATTCATTTTAAACACTGAAATAAAAAAAAATTCAGAGAGTTTCAAAAAATTCTCTCTGGTCCTTTGTCCGGTTCCCTCGTTGTTCTTCAAAGCACGGCCACGCGCTTTCACGCCATTGTCAGCCCCACGGCAAGCACAAGTAAAATATTCGCCTCTTTACTCCTTTTCTTCCTTAACAGTATTTATGTAATATAAAAACAAAGAAATAAATAAATAAAATTACAAAATAAATAAACTCACCTTGGTTTTGTCGTAACCATTTTTTTGAAATGATAAGCACGCCGGTCGACTCGATTTTTTAAAAAAGAAAAGGAAAGGGTCGTCACACCGATCTTTATTTGGTGTGATCGGATCACCTTTGTTTTAATAAAACATTTAATTTACTAAAACAGTGCTTTTTGGTCTCTGAACTTTGAGAAAAGCGGGTTCGGAGGTCGATTACGTGGAGGAAGGATTAGCACCTCGACACGCCCAAAATTGGTACCAAACCGATTGATTGATGTCCTATTTGTTGAAAACTTTAGAGGGTTCAAAATACAATGCTTTTATTTTCAAAATTGGAAGGACATTAAGGCTCTCTTATTTTGAAGAGATAAAGCATCACGTCCGATAAGTTAGGGCACAATACTTTACTCCAAAACTAAGCCGCCTTTTGAAGCTTGATTTTTATTTGAAGAGGATCTCCGTCATTTGTTAAACGAGAAATCGAACCCAGTAAGTTAGGGCTTGTTTTCCGAAAATCCAAATTAGGAATATTGCCTCTATTTTGGAAGAAAAAAGCTTATCTTGAAGTGTCTAGGTGTCGAGTCCATGAAGTTAGGTAGCGACATTTGAATCTTCGAGATTAAGCATCTTAGTTTTAAAATTTAAATCGCAATTTAAAAGAGACATCCGTTGTTTAGCTTTAAGCGAGGAGAAATCGGAACCATGAAGTTAGGGCTCGATTCACTCGAGTTGCTATCTGAACGTCAATTCAAATCGGGACTTGTGATTTTGGAAGGATATTTTGTTGTTTATATTGAACGAGGAAAATCGAAACCCAGAAGTTAGGGCTCGATTTCTCGAATCTTTAACACGAGATATCGGTTATTTGAAAAGCTACAGATCGGGCAAAGGTTAATGTAACTATAAAATGCCAAAACAAATCACAATACTAATCGTGTAGCACAATGCATTAAATATAAATGATTAAGCTAAAAATAATAGAAAACAAAAGAATTATAAGCAAATGAAAGTTTAAGAGGAAAAGGGAAAGAAGAAAGTAATGATGATAGTAATAATGAAAATAATATTAATATATGAGCAGTAGTAGAAATATGAAAAAGTATAATAATAATATTAGCGGAATAGAAGTATATATTTATATATGCATAATAAGTAAAAATTAAATAAATAATAATAATATTAAACTAAGAAAATAATATAATAGTAAAGGAATACTAATAATAATCTTGATGAAAATACCTATAGTGGTATAGATGATAAAATAATAATAATAATAATTAATAATATAAAATAATAATAAACATTAGTAACGATAGTGAAAATGATAATAATGAGGATAATAATAATAGAAATAACACAAATGATGAAAATAACAATAGTAAACATAATAATAATGGTAAAATAAAATATTAAACGATAATAATAATAATAAAATTACAAAATAGTTGAAAAAGGGGCTAAATTGCCTAAAAATAGAAGTTTTGGGGTCTAATTGTACATAAAACAGTGATTTGGGGGGCTAAATGATAAATAAAACGAAGTTCGGGGTCAATTTGCAAATAAAACGGACTTCGGGGGTCTCTAGAGAACACGCGGGAAAGATGGGGGACCAAATATGTAATAAACCCCTCAGGCCCAAAGCGCAGCAACAAGAAGGGACCAAATTGAAAACCAAAACAAAATATTGGGCGAGATTTTAAAATAATAAAAGTCCGATTGAAAATAATAAAAAAGCGGAAGGGCTAAAAGTGCAATTAGCCCTTCCGTTCAAAACGGATCCTAGGTCGGGTCGAATTGGTCAGGTCGGATAGGGGCAAAGCGACGTCGTTTTGGGGCTTATGGTACCACCAAAAGCGGCGTCGTTTGGTTTGGCTATATAAGCCATTTTTTTGCCAAAATCTCATTTTCACAACTCTAAAAAAACCGCTTTCCTTTTCTTTCTCTCTGCGGTGGGGAGCTCAGGAGGTTTCCGATCGTCGGACGTCGCCATGCCGTTAAACCGCCATCGCCACGATTGGTAGAAAAAGGTAAAAAATTTATTTATTTTTTATATTTTTTAGAGAAAATAATATATATGTTAGTCTAAGAAAAAACAGTGAACAATAAAATATATATGCCGAAAATGAGAAAAAAAAGAAAAGAGAAGAAATAAAAGACTTTGAAAATGAAATCACCTCTCATCTTACATTTTCGATTTTAATTTTTGTTTAATCTACATTGTGTTTGTATTGATTTTTGCTGGCTATTTTTTTTGTTGTTTTTTTGAATGTTTGACTCTGTTGTGGTGCCAGAAAACTCTTTGCTTGTATTCAGTTAAAAAAAAACAAAAGAAAACTCTCTCCTTTTCCTCTTTTTCTTTTTTTTTCCTTTTTTTCCGTTTACAATCTTTAGAGTCGGCTTTTATAGCCCTTCATTTTACAACTTGCTGTTCATTTTTGCTTCTCTTTCTGCTATTATTTTTCGTTCTTGCAGGCATGGGGGCAGTGGTGATGGGACGGCCACGGTGAAGCGGTGGGGGCTGCGGCTGTGGAGAGCAGTGGGGGTAGGTGCGGCGCTAGGTTAATTTTAGGGTTTTAGAAACCCTAAATTTTCTAAAAAATTTTTAATACTTTGGGCCTGTTGGGGTTTTGGTTGGGTTTGGGTTTTGGTTGGGTTTGGGCCGGGCAAATGGGCTCATACAGTTTTAAAAAAAATGAATTCTCTTTTGATTTTTTTTATTTCTCCATATTAATTCTTGTTTTCTATCTCTCTGAATCGAGTACAGATTTTCACGTGTATCCCCCCTTGTGTTTTGTTTACATATTTATAGCCCAAGAAAAAGAAGAAAATAAATACAAAACCTATTCTCGCTTGCTTTTCTACCATTTTGTTGTCTTTTCTTTCCTTCTTAGCAATCGAAGATCTCGGCGATGATGGTGCGATGTGGGGTTCGTGCGCGTTGATGGTGGCTCGACCGTTGGGATCCTGTTGCTTGCGGTGAGTCGATTGAGGAGCTGACTGTGGCGCTGGAGTTGCGGCGCCTAGGGTTTCTGGAGAACCCTAGGCTTCAGCTGAGATTGGTTTAATTTTTGGGCCACTTGGGCCGTATGTATTGGGTCTGTTAGTAGGTTTTAGTATTTGGACTGAAAAGGGATTTTATTTTATTATTATTTTTTGTTTTAGTTTTATTCTAGTCCGATCAAAATTAGACACTTACAACTTTATTATAGAAAAGTCGGAACACCAAAGTATTTCACATATTTTTGTTCTTATTTTTCATTTATGCTCCTTTCTCCTTTTCCATTCAATTTATTTGGAATTACTTAATTAATCCTTAAAAGTTTAATAAAACAAAATCCATTGCTTTAGTGTCTGCCATGATTTAAAATCAAATTCAATACAAGCCATCCATTTAGTTTGGGCATTACTTTTAGACTAAATGTTCAAACTAATGCTCAATTTTTAGGAGTTTGATGAAGGAAACCTTAAATCTTTTAAAATGTTGATAAAGAATTAAATATTTATGAAAGTATTTAAGTATGTATTTGTAATAAAAATGAGATAAACGGTGATATGTTTAGAATATAACATACGATGGTTAAATTAAATATTATTTGAAAAATAAAAATTAAAATATAATTTTCAATATTATATATAATATTTGAAAAATCCTTATTTGAGAATTTTTTAAAGGTATGACCCTTATTTGATAATTTTAAAAGTTTTGACCTTCATTTGAGCATATTCGTAAAAATTTGATTCTTATAAGACTATTTTGAAAGGTTTAACTTTTATGTGAGCAATTCGAACTCCAACTTGAACATGTAGCCTTGTTTTTATATAAAGTGTAGATTTAAATAAAATATTTTAAGTGCTATGTATATTTTTAAAATTTTTAATTTAATAATAAATATATTTATATGTGACATTTAAACATGATTCAATAGTGCCAATGAGGACTTGACATCTCATCCTGGATTAAGGCAGAGGCACTGAACAATTGAGCACCTAAATTTGAGTTTCACTATGCACAATTATAATTTGTGAGTCTCTAGTAATGTAGTCGGTTTCGCTTGCATCGACTGGCGCTAGATCTGTTCATGGGTTGGGCCACTCGACTCGGTTCGAAGGCCTGTCCGAAATGTGGGAGGGTTTGGGAAAAAAATATAGGTCCAAAAAATGGGCTTGAACAAAAAAAATAAGGCCCGTTTAAAAAAATGGGTCGAACTTTGGGTAAGACATTTTTGGCTCGGGCTCGACCCAAATTCACTAAAGGACAAATTTTTTTTTTTAATATTATTTTCTTATTATTTTCTCCCTATTTTGCTACCATTTTACTATTATATTGCTACTATTTTGTTGTTATTGTTTAGATATGGCATAAAACTTATTTTATTATTAATTTTGTTATTATTTTAAAGACATTTGTTAATTTTGTTACTATTTTAGATGCATTTGCTTGTTAAGTTGCATCTATCATAATATTATTTAAGTATACATATTTTTTAAATTTTTTTCAATTTGTTGAGAAATATTTATTTTGATGTTTTTAGTATTTTTTATGTATTATATATATTTTAAAATTATATAAAAATTAATATGGGCGGACTGAGTCGGCTTGGGCAAAATTTTATGCCTAAATTTTTAGTTGAACCCGGTCTGGTCCATACACACCTCTAACTGGTGCGCACCGTTCTAGTAACAAACTAGAACGACTACTCTTTTTTGCATCAGTGTAAATTTCGGTCTATACACTACAAGAAATGTACTTTTAGCGTTTTTTGGACATTTAGCGCGTTATAAGCATAAAAGTATTTATGGCGCTTTTCAAGCGCCACAAAAACGCCGCTAATACTATCATAGAAAATTTTATGCGGCGATGCGTTAAAACGCCGCTAAAGATCTCGATCTTTAGCGGCGTTTGTTATAAAAGCCGCTAAAAGTCAGAGCCATTAGCGGCGCTTTCCCAAAAACGCCGCTAAAGTCAGATTTTTAAGCGGCTTTTTAAAAAAACGCCGCAAAAGTCAGGGCCTTTAGCGCACTTTACCATAAAATGCCGCTAAAAGTCAGGGCCTTTAAGGTAGCTTTCTAAAAACGCTAAAAGTCGGGGCCTTAGCGCGCGCTTTCCAAAAACGCCGGTAAAAGTCATGGGCTTTAGCGGCTTTACTCCAAAACGCTAAAAGTCGGGGCTTTAGCGCTTTCTAAAAACACCGCAAAATTTCTTGAGATTTAGCGGCGCTTTTCTACAAACGCCATTAATTTGTACTGATTTAAAAAATAAAATTTTTCAATATTATACCCTCCCGCACTAAAACCAACCAATAACGAAGATATAATTTCAACGCAAAATAGCAAATTTAGCATAAAATCACACGAATTACATTAATTCTAAATGATACTTGAAATTTAATAAATTAAATAAATGATAACCGAAAATATTGTTTAAATGTAATAATGTCAAAACTTCTACAACGAAAAACTAAATGTCTAAGATGGCGGTTTCGCATCTTTGAAACATCTACATCATATGTCAAGCCGGTGCCGGAGCTCTTCAGATTTTCTGCTTTTGCTCGCTAGCATCGATCGCGCCTCTGCCTCGCACATGCTGCACGCCTCTCTCTCGCCTTCTTTGCCTCCCTTGCCTCGTAAGCTGCTCAAGCATCCGCTTAAGTCGTTGTGGAGTTCTTCATATTTTCTTTGAACATCGGCAATTTGTCGCCTCTGCTCAACCGTGCTCTCTTGCATCCGAGCTATCTGGTTTTGTAGCCTATGAACTTCAAGACGAGATTGCCCGGAAGGCAATCTTCTGGAGGCGGATCCAAAATATTGGGTCGGGTAACTCCGGATCCTTTAATTCGAACCCGACCATACCTTTCAAGACCAAAAACATCGTTGATAATTCTATTAATAATACACTAAAGATTAGCGAACTATCATTGAAGCGATCATACCTTCAGACCCAAAACATCTGTAATAATTACATTATCAATCTCCTCAAGATTAACAGAACTATCAATGGCAAGCGTAGCTTCATACTCCGCCTTCTTCTCCTTTAGTTTATCCTAATAAATCAATGAAAGAGTTAGAAACGAAATAAATAAATAAGAAAGAATGCAACATAATTTAACATTATAAATTTAAAACTATAAACGATGAATTAAACTATTATAATTAAACGGTAGAAATATTTATAAAAATAAAATTTTATTAAGTAAATATACCAAAATTTCAGCCTTCTGGATGTCATCGGAGATCCATCCTTCTTTCTATAGTAATGTCAAAAAGTGAACGCGTCCAACTTTTTGACCAATAAGTTTCCTACATTTTAGCGAAAAAAATATAATTTAATAGTACAAAGTAATTAATATTTGATGAATTAATAAATTATATTACCTCGGCTCACTACACAAGCAAAACTTCTAGAACCCGCCGTGTGCGTGAATTTTTGTTTCGTCTGCGCTTATCCCAACTCGCTCACGGTCCTACATAATGCAATTTGAATTATATATATAGTAAATACTATAAACCAAATAATTTATACGATTTTAGATGTAACGTAACACCTCTCCTTTTTTGAATTCCAAAATCTAACTTGATCTTCCCATTGGTACCTCAACATTCCCGTGGAACATTTCTTAATTTTTCGTGAGGCTTATCTCTTTCTTGAAATATTGTTTTTGAGGGTGCTTTTATTGTCTCTCATTTTTTACCCAATGTCTTCTTAACATAGTCATCAGAGACCTCTAAATTAAATCTACCCTGAAGAAAAAAAAGTATAAAAAGTTAATATAAATGAAAATTAAATTAAAGTATTATAAATTACATTCACGTTTTATTACCTTAATATTTTCGAGGGCCTGATTTTTGTTGGCATCAGGCATGTGATGCCATGATTCAGTAGTTAATGGGCAACATATTGAATTTCGTGCTAAAATGCCCAAATAGCCTCCTAACAATGAAAGCTTCAGATCCAACAGTTTGGCCATCATTGTTTCTCCTTACTTTAACACGATCGTTAGGCTCTAAGTCGTATAAATCTTGAAGTAATGTACGTCCCCGACCTTTATGCGTCCCACCACCTTCAAATTGAAAAATAATATATTATTATATTAAAATTAAAAATGAATCAATAATAAAATTCAACATGCATGTAAAATAAACTTAACATTACTTTGAAATTCTCCGTGCTCGTCATCTATGTCCGCAGAGTAGAAGATCCAACAAACCTTCTTTGTTGCTCACTACTATTAGGTTCTTCCGGATTTGGAGTTTCATGGACAATATTTAAATCTCGTAATATTCTTCTAGGCATTTTTCCCAAGCAGACACATGAAAATTATATAACATGACCAACATAAAATTATATTATTACATATAAATAATAAATCGTTAAATCTTACTACATCATATTTCGTAAATATCTTCGCCCATCCCCGATTTAACCCATTGAAATTGTTGACTAGTACTAGGGATATTTTCGCTTAAGTCTTGTTCGGAAAAGGCAAAGTTTCGATCTTTCGACTATGTCATCTCTACTTCCACCGCCAACGTCGAAGAAGTCTCTAGGGTGTTTCAAGTACAACGCATCAACCCTTATCGCTTGGATCTTCCGAGTAAAAACTTGTTTAACTTGAGAAGAAAACACATACGGCTCGTCCATCGGTTGTTCTCCTGTGAATTAATCGAGAGAAATTCACCATTGTAAAACCATATTGATCGTTTTTAATTCCATGAGCCGTATTCACATCAGCCCAATCACCTCAAAATAGGACAACTTTGCATTTACCGTAATAATTGAACTCAATGATGTTAGTAATAAGTCCGAAATATTCCAAATTCCCCTCGATTGGATTACTGTCCCTAGCACTAGCATAACTTGTAATCGAAGAATTAACAACAATTCCGCAATTTTGAGTTCTCCTCAATCTCTCGCGATACCTTGTATGAAATCTGTATCCGTTGATGAGGAAGCCACTATATCTTTTAACTATTCTGTTTGGACCTTGTGAAAGCCATTTAACATCGTCATTTACTTCATTCCGACTCCAAACCTATTGAGTCGAAAGTAAATCGAGTAATTATGAATATTATGAGAAAATATTGTTACTTGTCAATGAAAATTTAAATTGCATACTATTTGGCTTAACCATTCATGGAATGATTCTGCGAACAACTTATTAATTTCTCGTCGATTTAATCTTCGAGATCGTGAACGAGCTCTCAATATTTGTTTGTACTGACTATGGAAAAAAAGGTTTTACTTTGTTAGAAGACAAACAAATCATAATTGATGAGTATTTATCAAATTGTAGAACGATTTCAAATTGAGCCATTGAATCGTGATGAAAAGAACGTGTCGATGTGCTTGGAACCACGATCTATCGTCTAATTACGTAATTTCGACTCTGCTGATCGGTTCTCAAAACTTTGAAATAAATAAGTTTCAGCCAAATTATGATCTCGAGCCAAAGATTTCTACTTGGTCATTCATTCTTGTTTCAACATCTTCCAAATACCTCGACAGAAAGTCATACATTCCTCCGCCAAGTATCCTCGACAATTGATCCTTCCGGATAACGCTTATTGCGTAAAGATGACTTCAATTTGGAAAGGAACCTAAACACGATATACAACATTATCAAAAGTTGGAAATAAAGGTATTTAGCTGAATGAAGGAATATTTTGCAAATAAAGTAAGACCTTTCAATGGGATACATCCATCGATAGAAAACGGTCCACCAAGAATTGCTTCACGGAGATGAATTAACAAGTGCACCATGATAGTGAAGAAGGAAGGCGGAATATCTTCTCCAGATTGCATAAAGTTAATGCGGCTCGATCTTGCGTCTCTCAAGTTCTTGAACATTCAAAACTTTACCACAAATGACTTTCATTATATTTGATGGTTCAATTACAGGAGTCGTCACCTTTTTCGACATACAACACCGCAAAGCAACCGGCGAGAAGTCTTGCATCAATATGTGATAGTCATGCGATTTTAAGCCATATAATATTCGATCCTTAAGACTCACACATCGCGATATATTTGATGCATACGCATCCGGACCTTTATATCCTTCAACACCGCACAAAATACTTCTTTCTCCGTCTTGACATTGAAAAAATAGCGGCGACAATCGATATTTCATATTCTAAGTGCTTGGGATGAAGCTCACGCCGAATTCCCATGTGGACTAAATCAAGTCTACTCAAGATTATCTTCGATTTTCCATCGACATTCAAAATAGTCCCAATGATGTTCTCGCAGACATTTTTCTCTATATGCATGACATCAAGGTTATGGCGTAAAATCTGATGCTCCCAATAAGGCAACTCGAAAAAAATACTTCTTTTTTTCCACAAGTCAGCCTCATTAGGATCATCCTCTTCATCAGATTCATCATCAGATTCATCCCTAGATCCTCTTTTTCTATGCGGGTTTGCCGGTTGATTCATCTTCCCATAAATGAAATTCATATCTTTCAACATTAACAATATTTCAGATCCACCGGTCTGCGAAGGAGCTGATCTAAACTCTTCAGTACCATCAAATTGAGCACTCGAAATCTAAATGTATGATTTTTGGTAACCACCGACGATGCCCCATGTAAGAAAAAACTTCTTCCCATTATATAACCATTATGAACATGTTCATGCAAAGACAATACGGACAAGCATAACGTCCTTGGTACTCCAACCGATAAATTAGCATAAGTCGGAAAGTCGTTAATAGTCCACATTAATGCCGCACGTAAATTAAAGTTCTCTTTTCTCATTGCATCGAATGTCTGAACACCAGCCCATAGTTGTTTTAACTCGTCAACAAGTGGCTGCAAATAGACGTCAATATCATTCCCTACTTTCTCTCCAGGTATAATCATAGATAAGATAAAAGAAGATTATTTCATGCAAACCCATAGAGGCAAATTGTAGGGAACAAGCACCACAGGCTAAGTACTGTACGTTGTGCTCATAAGTTTGTAAGGGTTAAATCCATCGGATGCTAGCCCAAGCCTCACACTCCGAGGATCGCTTGCAAAGCTTGGAAATTGGGAGTCAAAATATTTCCAAGCTAAAGAATCTGCAGGATGCCTTAACAACCCATCATCGGTTCGTCCATCACGGTGCCACATCATTGATTCGCTGTCTTGGATGACATGAAAAGCCGCTTGAAGCCTCGGTAGATAGGGAAAATATCGTAAAATCTTAATCGGCTACTTCTTTGATGTGTACCATGTTCGTCCTTGTTACCGTCCTTCGATTTCTATGAATCCAACGGATTGGTCGCATACATGACAAAGACTGTTGGTTTATGCGGTCACCCTAATACAACATGCGATTATTTGGGCAATGTGAATTTTATTGTATCCAAGGCCCAAATCCTTTATCAATTTCTTCATGTCTTTGGAAGATCGAGGATTTTTACAAACGGAACATTTCTTGCGATAACTCTAAAGATTGTGAACGAGTTTCGTCCACCCCCAAACATTTCAAGTGAAAAAGACGAATCTGTAATGACATTTGGAAAATTTTGATCCTTCATACGAGTTCTTCATTCATTTCACCAAGTAACGTAGAACCTCGCAGCTTCTTCATTTGGTCGTTCATCCGGTGACACTTCTTTCCTTCGGTGAAAGTATTTCCTCCAAAATTGTGATCATCGGTTGCACCCAAGTCGTGGAAATGACCAAACCATCATCACAGATATTAAAAGCATCCCGCAACATGTTTTCCATGTTATCGCTCACTAACATTCGGTTGAAAGCAGATGAGAATACCCTGATTCATCGATGAAGATGCTCCCTAGATGTAGACTCGCCATGAAAAACCATATTTTGTACCTCCGACAAAACCATCAACAACTAGATGTTCGTAGACCACTTCACGATAATGCCGTTAATATTGCAACACTTCTTACACGCAAAGAATCATATTCTCTTGGCTTGCATTTTGAAATGCTAAATTCAAAAAGTTTCTACTCCATTTCGATAGCCGTTGCTTACCCTTGACAATTTCATCCAACTCCTATCCATATCGTAGTTGTTGAAGTCTAAAGTTGACAATAAATTATCTGACTAAATTGTTAATTAATAATTTATATAAGTAATTTATGAAATTTGATATTAAAATTAGGTAAGTTATGTATTCTTTAAGATCCATCGTGACGTGGCATTGTTACACCTAGGAGGATCCGTTATATCCGACAAGGAGATATATGGCAACCCGTCGGGTTTCCACTATATACTTTGAATCTTTTCTTAAGTTTTATGTAAGTTATGAAGTTTGATATTAAGGAAAAATTATGTAAGTTATTAAATTTAATCACAACTTATGTATTTTATGCAATTTGATATTAAAATTAGGTAAGTTATGTATTCTTTAAGATCCATCGTACGTGGCATTGTTACACCTAGGGAGGATCCGTTATATCTGACAGTGAGATATAAGGCAACCCGTCAGGTTTCCAGCCTATATACTTTGAATCTTTTTCTTAAGTTTTATGTAAGTTATGAAGTTTGATATTAAGGAAAAATTATGTAAGTTATTAAATTTAATCGTCAACTTATGTATTTTATGCAATTTGATATTAAAATTAGGTAAGTTATGTATTCTTTAAGATCCATCGTATGTGGCATTGTTACACTTAGGGAGGATCCGTTATATCTGACAGTGAGATATAAGGCAACCCGTCAAAGTTTCAACCTTATATACTTTGAATCTTTTCTTAAGTTTTATGTAAGTTATGAAGTTTGATATTAAGGAAAAATTATGTAAGTTATTAAATTTAATCGTCAACTTATGTATTTTATGCAATTTGATATTAAAATTAGGTAAGTTATGTATTCTTTAAGATCCATCGACGTGGCATTGTTACACCTAGGGAGGATCCGTTATATCTCGACAATGAGATATAAGGCAACCTGTCAGTTTCCACCTATATACTTTGAATCTTTTCTTAAGTTTTATGTAAGTTATGAAGTTTGATATTAAGGAAAAATTATGTAAGTTATTATATTTAATCGTCAACTTATGTATTTTATGCAATTTGATATTAAAATTAGGTAAGTTATGTATTCTTTAAGATCCATCGACGTGGCATTGTTACACCTAGGGAGGATCCATTATATCGACATGAGATATAAGGCAACCCGTCAGTTTCAAATTATATACTTTGAATCTTTTTCTTAAGTTTTATGTAAGTTATGAAGTTTGATATTAAGGAAAAATTATGTAAGTTATTAAATTTAATCGTCAACTTATGTATTTTATGCAATTTGATATTAAAATTAGGTAAGTTATGTATTCTTTAAGATCCATCGTGCGTGGCATTGTTACACCTAGAGAGGATCCGTTATATCCGACAAATGAGATATAAGGCAACCTGCCAAAGTTTCGACCTATATACTTTGAATCTTTTTCTTAAAATTATACAGTTTGATATTAACTTAAAATTTTAGTGGTTAAATGTTATAGGTTAGTGGTTAAAGGTTAGGGGTTAGGGGTTTGGGGTTTAGGGTTAAAGATTTAAGTGTTAGGGGTTAAGGGTTGGGGTTAAGGGTTTAAGGTTGGGGTTTAGTGTTAAAGGTTAAGACTTAAAGGTTTAGGGTTTAGGGGTTTAAGGTTAAGGGTTAAGGGTTTAGGGTTAAGGGTTTAAGGGTTAGGGGTTAGGGGTTAGGGGTTAAGGGTTTAGGGTTAAGGGTTTAAAGGTTAGGGGTTTAAGGGTTAAGGGTTAGGTGTTTAAGGGTTAAGGGTTTAGGGTTTAGGGTTTAGGGTTTAAGGTTTAAAGGTTAAGGGTTAAGGGTTAGGGGTTTAGGGTTTAGGGTTAGGGGTTTAAGGGTTAAGGCTTAAGATTTAAGGGTTTAGGGTTTAAGGGTTTAAGATTAAGGATTAAAGGTTTAGGGTTTAGAGTTTAGGGTTTAAGGATTTAGTGTTTAAGGGTTAGGGTTTCAATGGTGTAAGGTTTCAGGGTTTAATAAATGTTACATTATTTCGATATTTAATTTGGTGTTTCGTTAAGATCCATCGTACGTGGCATTGTTACACCTAGGGAGGATCCGTTATATCTGACAGTGAGATATAAGGCAACCCGTCAAAGTTTCAACCTATATACTTTGAATCATTTTCTTAAAATTATCTGATTTGATATTAACTTAAAATTTTAGTGGTTAAATGTTATAGGTTAGTGGTTAAGGGTTAAGGGTTAGGGGTTTAAGGTTTAGGGTTAAGGGTTTAAGAATTAAGGGTTAAGGGTTAGGGGTTTGGGGTTTAGGGTTAAGGGTTAAGGGTTTAAGGGTTAATGGTTAAGACTTAAGGGTTTAAGGTTTAAGGGTTTAGGGTTAAAGGTTAAGGGTTTAATATTTAGGGTTTAAAGATTTAGTGTTTAAGGGTTATGGTTTCAATGGTGTAGGGGTTTAGGGTTTATAGGTTATGGATTTAGGGTTAAAGGTTTAAGGTTTCAATGGTGTAAGGTTTGGGGTTTAAGGTTTAGGGTTTAGGGTTTAAAATTTAGGGTTTAGGGTTTAGGGTTTAGGGTTTAGGGTTTAGGGTTTATAGTTTAGGGATTTAGGATTTATGGTTTAAGGATTTTAGGGTTTAAATTTTGGGTTTTGAATTTTAAGAAAAGCTTTATGTAATTACGTTTAATTAGTTTTTGTATTGACTTATTGGTTGTTTAATTCAAGTATTGTAATTTAAGTAGCTATGTCATGTTATATTTAATTTCTTGGACATCGATTAATTTATTATTTGATGTTATATATATTCATTTCATTCACCATAGTGTAATTGATTATATTATTATTATTATTATTATTATTATTATCTTTATTATTATCTTTATTATTATCTTTATTATAATTATTATTATTATATTTATTATTATCTTTATCTTTATTATTATCTTTATCTTTATTATAATCTTTATTATTATCTTTATTATTATTATTATTATTATTATTATTATCTTTATTATTATCTTTATCTTTATTATTATCTTTATCTTTATGTTTATTATTATCTTTATTATTATCTTTATCTTTATTATTATCTTTATCTTTATTATTATCTTTATTATTTTCTTTATTATTATTTGTAACACCCCAACCCAGATCCGTCATTTGGATTAGGGTTACGGATATTACTAAACCTCACACCATATATAAAGTACATCATCACTTATTGCATTTCTTTTATTACAAACAATCAAACATATGATAATTCATATCATATACATTACTAACAAATAGGTATATTTCTCATGTCATAACTCTATGCAATATTATCATGAACAAAATTTTCAAAGAACAACTTGTTTATCAATTAAATTCTTGTCACATTCGTTATTGTTCCTCATGCATACTTATATAAAAAATATTTCAATTTAAAACATGCCAAAATCAAATACCCACCAGCAAATACACATCTAATAGCTATTTAATGTATCACCTTTAGTAAGCATACACACCCGTACAACTTACTCCATCTATATCTAAACACATGCCCAAATACCGTAATTGGAAAGCAAACTATAAGTCTTTAATTTAACAACTCATTCGTTTATACAAAAAACCTTTTCCTATCATACTTACTTAAGTAAGACATACCTTATAACACATATGTTTCAAACCAATTATTCTTATACATAATATAAACCCAAAACATTATATCAATCCAACCATTTTACAAAGTATTTTGCCACTCATTATCACTTGAACATACTCATTCAAAATTAAGCAATAGTCAACCAAAATTTCATAAACTTATATATATATATATATATATATTCATATACCAACTTAAACATGTTCAAATCAATTCATAGATAGAAGTAAAGCCATTTTTTCAGTATGGCATTATAGACATTTAATTCAAAAGATAAGCTCAAAAATAAGAGTTTAGCCTATACATGCCATGACTTAAAATTTGTTCCTAAAAAGGTACCAAAATAATTGATAGTATGCTTGACTCTGACAAGGATCCTCGAACTCGAGCTTTAACTTCAAGAGAAATCTATAAAACAATGAAATTAACATCCCAAGTAAGCTAATATAGCTTAGTAAGTTTCAAGCAATTAACTCACATATAAACTTTATCAAGTCAAATAATTCATTTAATTTACAATCCCATTTCTGAATAGTTAATCATTCAAAAATTAAATTGTCTCACTACATTATATGCATGTGCAAATATATATACATTCTCATACCACATTTTCGATCAATAAAATGAATAGCATACACTTTCATTACTTGCTATAATCTTTATTCTACAATTTAACCCATTTTTAATGATAACATGCCATAAATAGAACATACTTTAGTTTACTTATCCATTCAACTTACCGATTAGGCCGATCATGTAATAATACACCGTGCAATTCCAATACGTAATATCTTTAATAATAAAAATCTTTTATCGAACCTCGTACTTACACACTAGTTAATAAGACTTAGTAACGATCGCTCACATAGAGCCACTTTAATACTTCTCGTAACGTACGCTCACATAGAGTGCTATTTTAATATTCTCGTAACGTATCGCTCACATGGAGCCGTTATTTTAATACTTCTCGTAACGATCGCTCACATAGAGCCGTTATTTTAATACTTCTCGTAACGTATCGCTCACATAGAGCCGTTACCTTAATACTCCTAAACGCATCACCACATAGAGCCGCATTACCTTCGCCAGAACGATATCGCTCACATAGAGTCATACCTTAATACTTCACGTAACGTATCGCTCACATAGAGCCGTTATTTCAACACCTCAACGTTAGTGTTTATTAACTGAATTCACACATACCTAGTGCCATATTCCATTTCAATTTACCACCTCATTCTCATAAACATAAACCATCAGGTCTAAACTAAGATACAAAATATATCCTAACTATACATGATTGATATCACCTATCTCACCCATGAGATCATACCATATTCGGCTTTAGGAATTAATTATACACTCCCATAAATCTCAATTCCACAATCATACATTATAAACATATACTCAATCGCCACTTAATCAAACATTATCTATTCGAAGCCAATAGAAACCCAAAGCACGTATTCGGCAACCACAAAAATATATATTCATGTTACCAATTCACGTTCAGTCACAAACAAATAAATATGATTATCATTACTGAACAATTGTAATTCATATAAGAAATTACAATTTAACCAAATTGCTTAAAACTTACCTTGATAGTTGTCAAATTAGGCTTCCCGACTACTCGTTTAATTTTGTTTTCCCCCGATCCAAAGTCTTTTCCTTTTGTACTTGATCTAAATGAATTAAATCAAGGTCACTTAAAAACATTTCCAATCAATTAGATCCATAAATACACCCATTTTCATTTTTTACAAATTTCCCCTAACTTTACAATAATTACAATTTAGTCCTCTAATTATAAAACACAAAATACATGGAATTTGGATTAATTCCTCAAGGGCCAAATCTTCTACATCTAGATACAAATCTATATAAACTATTTGTTTTGCATTTTTGACCCTTAACTATTTATTTTCCTAACTTGAGCCATAATATTCATTTTCATCTAAATTCACTACTCAAAACTTGTTAAATTTCTAACATATGTTTAACCATCTTTCATCAAACATAATGAAACAAAATATTCACTCATGGCCGATTCTAAAACATGCTTTATTTTCTAAATTTCCACATGGGTATGATAGTATTTAAGAAGACCAACTCAAAAATGTAAGAAAATCATCAAAACCAACTAAAAATCTAACCTTATGGTCACATGCAATAGCCGAAATTGCAAGTTTAAGCTCCCTTCCCCCCTTCAACTTTCGGCAATGGAAAGAACCAAGGAAGAAGATGAACACTCACTATTTGATTTTTTTTCCTTATTTTAATCAAGTTATAATATAAATAAAAGGTCACTAATCAAAACAAAATGAATTTAATAATCTTTTGTCCATCATTATGCCGTCCACTACTATAAAATGGACTATTTGACATGCAAGTCCTTTAATGCTAAAAACAATTCAATTAAATCATCCCACTTAATAAAGGCTACTTTTATACTTTACCTATTTGATCCCTTTTTTTTTTATTCAATCATATCAACAAACACATCCACACAATTCAGCACACATAGCACATTAATATATAATTATTAAGAGATTTCTGACTCGGATTCGGGGTTCTAAAACCACCGTTCCGGTTAGGGTCGTATTTAGGCTGTTACATTATTATTATTATTATTATTATTATAATTATTATTATTATCTTTATTATTATCTTTATCTTTATTATTATCTTTATTATTATCTTTATTATTATTATTATTATTATTATTATTATTATTATTATTATAATTATTAGTATTATCTTTATTATTATCTTTATCTTTATTATTATCTTTATTATTATCTTTATTATTATCTTTATCTTTATTATTATCTTTATTATTATTATTATTATTATTATTATTATTATTATTATATATAACAAGAATTAAATTTAATATATAACAAATTTATAACATTTTTAACAATTAAATTTTATATTGTGTTTATGTAAATCTTTATATCATTCCATACCATTAACTTAGTTAAATTAGAACCAAGTTGTTAATGTACTTGATGTATTTTTGTTGACATTTGAGTGATAAATCAACTTAACCAAGTGTGCAAGTTTAGTTTAGTTTAGTTTCAATGTAAGTAGTGGTAATAGGTAGATGTTTAGGTGAAATTTGTTTGTTTTTATCACCCTATTATATGTAATGGCATTATGCCTCAATTTGAAGTTAATGAAAATACACATTTAATTTGATCAATTTGCAGAGAAAGGGATATATATTCACAAAATTGTTTAACAACCTCAAAGAAGCAACAACATATAAATAATAATAATAATGATGTCATACACATAAGTTATTACCGCCAAATCCAATCCAACAGTTCAGGACCCAGAGAAGCGATGAATCACATAGAAACAACATGAGATCAATTTACTTCATACAAATATATATTAAAAACGATATTAAAGGAATAACTTAAGCATAAACAATTAGAAACAATAACTTACATGCAAACATATATATCATAATATATACATAGAAAAAAGGGATCAATTTAAGTAACTTAAGCATTTAAATTGATAACTTAAGCATTTAAATAAAATGTAAAATTAGGTAAATAATAGAATTTACATCAACATATTTGCGATCATTACAATTGCTACATTAAACAAACGGCTATCATTAATATTGTTCTAGCTTTTACGATCGATTTACCAAGTCTTTAATAAAGAGGATGATATGTTATTCGACTCAAAGCCTTGAATAAGTGGCGATGATCGGTCATAAATATACTGGCGAAAGCATTGCAACAACTCGATCTAGAAAGCGAAGGCAATGCTTTAGCAGTAAAACTTAATTGTTTAGAACCTAGCCAATGTTACTCCAAGAAATTGATTTTATTTGCAAATATCTGCGATGATGTTAGCACGTAAACAAATGGATAGGTTGTAATTTTTTTTTTGAAAAGTCAAAATAGAAATTTTATTTCATCAAGAAAACTACAAATTCAAATGAAATAGACAAAGCTCGCTTTGACTCACCGCAAAACCGTAACTGAGTAGTAGGAGGAAACCAGATCCAAAGACTATAAACTAGCCCCTAACCCAAGTCTCGGATCCACGCCTACCCACACCCAACTTAGCGACACGATCCTCCTCACAATTAGCGCTTGGCACACTCTAAGCACCCAAAACCCTTCAACCGGTATGAGATCATTTATATTTTTGCAGACATTACGAATACTTCAAATTCTTTTCTAAAATAGAAGTATTAATGACTCATTTGGTTATTCATATAATAACATAGAAAAAAACTTATTTATTACAACAAAAAAAATTAGTGTAAATTTAAAGTTTGAATTAGAAAGATAATAAAATTTTGCAAAAATAAAACCTCAAGCAAAAAAATTTCTTCCACTTTTCTCATAATAAACCATGTGAGTAACTAAAGATGGCTGATTGAAATTAGGTTTTGCTAATTTATGTTTTAAAATATGACGAAAAATAATATTTCGCTAAAAGTAATGTAAATACGTATTTGAACAATATATATATTATACCTAATTTAGTTTTCTTACCTTCCGGATCAACTGATTCAAATCCATCTTCCATTTTCTTTAACAATATATATATATTATTTAAATGTAAAATTTATATCAAAATAAACTGTTTAATTAGGTATCCAATTGAACATTGAAGTTAAATTCAAGTACTAAATTGGGATAATAAAAAAGAACTTAAGTACCAATTTGAACATTAGAACCAAACTCAGGTATTAAATGATATATTAACCCATAGAAGAAAATCAAAACTAGCTTATATAGGGATAGTGTGTTTTACATCTAACCAGCTTTGTATGCTATATTTTAATAATCTAACTATTAAATTTATCAATATTATAGCAATTTTCGAACACAAAGTAGCACTGATAGAGCAATCAGCGAATAGAGGAAAGGTAAAGCTTCTGACAATGGAAACAGAACAAAAGGGGGACTAAAAAGGGGGGAAACGATTTACCTTCTGACAATGGAAACAGAACAAATTAGGCACTGGAAACAGAATGCGATCCAAGTGACAACGCACGAAATATCACCCTATTATTCAAGAATAATCAAAAATAAAAACAGAGTTATAAACATAAAATCCATTACAACGAAGCTTCAATTTTCTCAATTTTCAATCATTAACAAATTAATCGAAATGCAAAATCACCAATCAGTTGTTCACTTGCATGTTACCTTTTTGGGAATCTGAGATGTGCATGCTTGACGGTCGGAGAAAGAGAGGTAAAGCTTGAAGGCGAAGGAGCGTTGGTGGCGACGAAGAGAGGTGGAGCCGTGGAGGACGAAGAGCTTATTGATCGGATGAAGTAGGATGGTGTCGGACTAAAACGGCGAGGGATTTCAAGACTTTAGGGAGAAATCAAGGAGAAATCAAAGAAACAAAACCTTTAGAACTTTAGGATTTCAAGAAGGGAAATTTTTTGGCGAGAAATGATGGGGAAATTCATCAATCGGGTTTAAGGGTTGGGGAAATGGATGAGAGCAAAACGCGACGCTTACACTAAAAACAATACAAGCTTTGCGGCGTTTTCAAAATAAACGCCACTAAAAATGGAAACTACATCGCTTTTGATTAAAATTACATACATATGCTTGCGGCGTTTTGAAAGCGCGCTATATCCCACTTATGCGTTTTCAAAATAAACGCCACTAAAAAATGGAAAACTACATCGTTTTAATTAAAATTACATACATATATTTAAGCGTTTTTTAAAAGCGCCATATATCTAATCGCTATGCGGCGTTTATAAATAAACGCCACTAAAAATGGAAAACTACGTCGTTTTAATTAATATTACATACATACTTATGGCACTTTGCGAAGCCTTATATACCAACTTATTGGCGTTTTCAAGATAAGCGCCACTAAAATATTGAAAACTACGCTGCTTTTAAATAAAAATACATAAACATATTTATGCGCGTTTTTTGAAAACGCCACTATTCTCAATTTTCATTTTTTATTTTCACTTATTTTTAATTTCACATATTTTTACTTATATTATCATTTTTTTATTTTTTATTTTAAATATTAAACTTTTAAAAAAATTTCAAATTTTTCAAGATTTTTATAATTTTAAACTTTTAACAAAACTATATTTATCTTATTATATATACATGTAATATCCTCTATCCGATTTCAACCTATATTTTGAGTAAGAAATATTACATTTAAATACAACCATCGTTTAATTTAAATATTTATTTAAACACTTCATTTTAACATATTAATTTAAGCTTATTTGAAGTTTTCAAATCATTTCTATACTTTCTTTTACATTTACAAATATTGGTAGAGTTTTAATTTGGATCAAAATAGAGTTTACAAATTGAATTCAAGTCGCCAATGTTAGTGTAGTACAAAACATATATTTTAATATTAACCATAAATCCTCGTGAGAGATTTCTGGTTTAGATTTTGGGCCCTAAACCCTAAACCCAAATCCTAAACTCCTAAACTTGAACCATAAACCTCTAAAATCAAAAACCTAACACATTAACCATTTCCCTAAACCCATACACTATAATCTATAAACCTTAAACCTAAAACCCCAACCCATCAACCCAATACCGCTAAACACTAACATATATATTAACCACTATACAATAAACCCAAACACATTCACCATTCTTAAACCCTAAATCAACCCTTATGAGAGATTTAGGTTTAGATTTTGGGTCTTATAGCTAATACCCTAATTAAAACCCTACACCCTACACCCTAAACCCTAAAACCTAAACCCTAGACCCTAAACCCTTATAAACTTAAACCATAAACCCTAAACTCAAAAACCCAACACATTCACCATTCTTTTCTAAACCCCGACCCTAAACCTATAAACCCTAAACCCATAAACCCTAAACCCAAAACCCAAAACCCAAAACCATAACCCATTAACCATTTCCTCCTAAATCCTTAACCCTAGACCTTAACCCTAACCATTAACACTTAAACCTTAATTAATACCGTAATTAAGCCTTAAACCTTAAATTATTTAGATAAGTTTTGAATATTATACAATATTTCTTTCAATATTTTAATAAATTTAAATAACAATTAAATATATATAAAGCTTATCTATTATCTTTTAAATAATGTAAAGTATAATTATAATTTGGTATAAGTACTCCTTATATTCACAAATTTGGAATTTGGTCAATATGCTTTTATTTTTAGGAGTTTAATCTCTGCTTTTCTTATTTATCAATTTAGGTTCAACTATTAACACTCATGAAACCCTAACACATGCATCCCCTAATAAACCTTACACTCTAAACTATATATATATATCAATTTAATATTTTCAAATTAATATATATCTTTTACGATTATATAATAAATTATTTAATATATCAATTTAAAAATCCAAAATTGGTAAAGAAAGGACTTAAAGCGGCGTTTTCGTAAAGCGCCGCTAAAGTCGGACTTATAATGCTGCGTTTTGAAAGCCGCTAAAGTCGGACTTATAGCGGCGTTTTAAGAAAGCGCCGCTAAAGGACTTACTTATAGGCGTTTTGAAAGCGCCGCTAAAGGTCGGACTTATAGCGGCATTTTGATAATAAACGCCACTATATATCATTTTTCGCGGCTTTTGTTAAATAAACGCCGCTATTGCACATTTTTTAGCGGCGGTTTCCTTAAAACGCCGCTTATGTATAATAATTGCGGCGTTTTTATTTAAAACGCCACTAAAAACGCCGCTAAAAGTCTGTTTTGCTGTAGTGATACTTGTTGCACCGGCTCATTCCAGTCAATTCTAGTTGCACTAAGTAGGACATTGTGCAGTACCAGCCAATACATGAATAATGTTAAAAATAGATAAAATTATTATTACCTAACCAACTTTAATATTTTTATTAATCAAATTTAAACTTTAACCAAATTTAAATTTTAAGTAGAAAATTAATGAATAATAAAAAGTAAATAATTTATATAACAAACAAACCAAAGAGAGAAAAAGATAAAATTCTAAATGCTTCACGAACACAACTTTTTAAGTATATTTTTGTTGAACTTTTATTTTATATATTTAGTACAGAATGATCTTATTGTAGATTTTTAAAAATAATATTGTGGATAATTTTATTGTTTAATTTGTGGGATATTTTTTTTCTTTATTTACTTTAGATTTGTTAAATGATAAATTTTTATTTGTGAAGTATATTGATAAGTATTTAATATTTGAAATTATTTAATCTAATTTAATTGATATATTTTATGGTTTACATATAAAATATTTTTCAAAAAATTAATAAATCTGAAATGGTATACTAAAACAGATTGTTATTGGTACATACCAGTTCTAGAAGAAAAATGATGTGTCCACCTGTATGGTTCTAACTACCTTAGTCTCTAGTTTGATCATGTTATGTGCATATGCCATGTACGGATTTTGCTTGAATGTTTTGGTTTTGACTAATTCTTTTCGATTCTTCGTCTATTATCCTTTGAACTGATTTGATTTTACGTTATAATTATCCGGACATATATTTATATTTATACATATACTCTATTTGTAATAGAAAACATGTCAAGAAAATATTGTTGAATAATTATACATACTTACAAGAAAATATAAATGCAATATTTTAAGTTAGGGTGGGTTTAGATAAATTATGGTTTACTTGTTATTAGTGTAAAAATAACAATAACGATGAAATAAGACACTATCACGTAATTATTTCAAAAAAAAAAGTTTAGAGTTTAAAAACCAAAAAGAGAAAGAAGAATCCAGAAACAAAGATAATTTCAATTACCAACAAAGACAATTCAGGCTTGTCGGAGATTCAATGTCTAATTGATTGTAGACATCCTAGAATTGGTCGACAATGACTGTGTGTTTTCATATCAAAGTGCGGTGGTCTGATTCTGGACAACTTCATTACAATTATTTCTCAGAATGTTTGGTCCTTAAATTTAGCATATTTATTTATTAATAGAATGCATAGGTATGAACAAATGCGTGGAGACCTAACACCCTTCCCATAAATCTTACAACAATGCATATGGCCAAAATATATCATTCTCTCCAGAAAAGTAGATGACAATGTGGGGAAGATAGATCCCTTCTCAGCTCAACTGGTTTGTTTGCAGGTTTACTTGGTGTAACCTATTAAAACTCTCGAAACAAAATTAAGTTATATATTTGTATGATATTTAAAGTGTAATTTTATTATGTAATAATTTAAAATTTTATAAATTTTAAAAAAAGTCAAAAGTTGAATTTTTCATATTAAAGGTGCCAAGGCCCTTGATAGTCTCGCTGTGGCCACCCTAAATGGGAACTTATACCAGTAGGTAATCAATTATAACAAAGTTTTCATTTCGATCGTCAAACTTAGAAATAATTACAAAAAGTTAATCACGTTTTTTTTAATTTTTTTTTTGTCCCTTAACTATTAATTGAGTAATGGGATATAATACGGAATTATAAATTCTACTTAAATTTCACATAATACTTTTAAACTTTTTTTCTATTTAATCCATAAACTACGTTGTTTAAAGTGTGATGCTTTATTTTGTCAAAGGAAAGAAGGGAGAATGAAAGAAGAAAAATTCAATTTATCAATATAATTATATTTTTAATGGATGTAAATTTTGAATTGATTTAATATCTCTACCATATTTATCTAAATTAGTGTATATATTAATATTTATTGAGCGGATGAAAGTTTTATATAAAAGAAATTGTTAGGAATTTTTAATTTATGTCAAATTTGACATGTATGATATATATGAATAGAATATGAAATATAATAATTAGATCATTAAAATATTGATTGTACAAAAAGATATGAAAGGGTTAAAACAGTTTCAATTTTACATCAGTGTAAGTGGGCCACTCCTAGTATCAAAATCAACAAAAATTTTAGGGAACCAATTTAAAGTTATGACAAAAGAAACATACCAATTTAACAATTTTCCAATTTCTATCCATGACCCTAGTTTCTTTCACCATATGTCGAAACCATTTTTTATTTATTTTGAAAAAAACGTGGATCGACTTTAAAAACATGGATGGAGTCGCCACCAATCTTTTTTCGAGGTGTGATTGGGTCACCTTGGAATTGATCAAAAAAACATTTTGATTTATTAAAACAATGATTTTGGTCTACTAAATTTGAGAAAACGGGTTCGAGAATCAGTTACGCCCGATGAAAGATTAGCACCCTCGTAATTCCAAAATTGGTACCTAATTGATTAATTAATGTCCTAATATCAAAAATTTGAAAAATTTAAAATACGATCATTTTATTTGAAAGAAAACTAAAACTCACTTATCAAAGAAATAAAATGTCACACCCAATGAGTTAAAATGCAACATTTCAAGACTTCAAAACTAAGCTTGCCTTTATTTTTAGAAAATCCTTACCTCGAGACGCAAAACATCATATCTAATAAGTTAGGACACAACATCTCGAATTCCCGAGAATAAGTTTTGATTTGAAAATTATGGGTTTCGATTTGAAAAAATGATACTTGATATCTTAAATTCAACGAGAAAAATTGAAACCCAGTGAGTTAGGGTACAAATTTTCTCGAAGCCTCCAAATATTATGTATCGCCATATTTTTTTAAAAAAACCTTTGAATAAAATGCGACAATTTAGTAAAATTTATTTTATTAAAAAGTGATTCAAGTAAAATATTGCATTAATACATATAAAACATAAATACCAAATAGCAATTCACCATAATTACAAGCCATATTAACAATTAGTACTAATATAGACAATTAAATAATGTAAAATAACGAATGATACAAATAATAAAATGATTATACTAAAGCAAACATAAGAATAATAAATAAATAAAAGAACATGTATAACAAATAGAAGATATAAAGTAACAATAATAATTCAAAAATCTATACAAAAAAATAATAAATGAATACGAGACTTTACATATGAGATCAAATATAAAAGTAAAATATAAGATAAATAATATCATAAAACAATAAAGGGATATTATAAAAAATTCTTTTAAAAAATATGGCAAAATCTAAAATAGTTAATAAATACATAATAAAATAAATATATATGTTTTAAATAAATAATAAAAAACTTTGAACATAAAAAATGTGCATAGGCTAACTTAAAATAAGTATATAATGTACTACTTAATATATATAAAAAGATAATATACACGTTTAAAATAAATAATATGTGAAAATTTTATTATTAATGATAAAACAAATAAATAACATACAATATAAATTTTAAAATAATATGTAATATAAAAAATAATGTAGAATTTAAAAAGGAAATAATTTAATCTATAAAACTAAAATAATTAAAAATAAAGTAAAAAAAAGTACTAAAAAAATCAAGGAAATGTGGCTAAATCGAAATAAAAATAAAATTTGAAGTAAAATGTGCTTATTGTCTTAAGCAAAAACGGCGTCGTTTTTATGTTGCTATATAAATCACTTTTTATACAAAAAAATTTCATTTGAACTTTGTTTTCTAAAAAAAAAACTTTCAAAATTTCCTTCAAAAAAGGGAAAAACCTCTACCCTCTGAGCTCCGGTCGAGCTCCGATCATTGGACCACCGTTTTCGCCGCTGTATACGAGGTCCAATCCCCAAAAGGGGTTATTTCGCTTCTTTAAGGCTTCCTAAAGCCAAATTAAGGGTTAAAATCCCCTTTTTATAACCCCAACATAAAATAAAGAGGGAAAACGATTGGTTTCTTCCTCTCTTTTCGTCGAGAGAAGTAAAAAAAATATTTATTTTGCTATATGCAAAAATAAAACTACAATATACCTTTTCTTTGATTTAATCTCGTTTTTTTATTTCTCCTCCTCTTTAAAAAAAAAACATAGTTTACAACTCTTTTTATAGCCGAATGGCATAAATGGAAAATGTAATATCTTGATTTCTTTCCATTTTGCTATTGTGTTCTTTCCTTCTTTTGCAGGTCAACGGCGAGAAATATGGCAGCGATAAGGCACGCTAATGGTGGCACGATGTCCGGCGGTGAAGGCTAGCACAGTAGGCAGCTGCGCGAGGAAGGAACCCTAGGGTTCGGGGTTTCCAATTTCTGAAATAAAATTTGGGCCATTGGGCCATTTGGGTTTTGGGCCATCGGGCCTGTGTTGGGCTTGGGTATTAGGTTTAGTGTTTTGTAAACTGGGCTTGTACGTATTAGGTTTTATGTTAGTATTTGGGTTTGAGTTTTAAACCCATTTATTGTAAAATAAAAAAAAAACTGATGGACTTTTATTTTTTGGGGTTTTTTATTATTAATGATATGGGTCCGGGCAAATTGGGCCAATTATGCTACCCTCTTTGCTCATTGTCATGTAACGGGAATAGAGTAAAGACTATAAAATGACCAATTTTGCCCGGTCTTGCCGGGTCTTGACTTCTTGGTCCTCGTCTTCTTCAAATGGCTTCCAACCCAACTGAAACTTCAGGGGTATTGGGATTTCAACTTAACTTTACTTCTCTGCAACTACTGTAACTTCAGAAGTATTGGACTATTTGTTCTTCTGCTCTTTCAGGGAAATAAGTCTGACGGCTTCAATCTGCTTCACTGCAACTTCAAGAAAATAAGATTTGCCATAAGATTTGCTTTCTTCGATTTATTCCACTACCACTTCAGAGAGAAAAGGCTAGTGTCTTCGATCTGCTTCGCTGTAATTTCAGGAAGACAAGATCTATAATCTTTAGTCTACTCCGCTGCAAACTCAGGGAAGTCAGGCTGATGTCTTCGATCTGCTTCACTGTAATTTCAGGAAGACAAGATCTGCTATCTTCTATCTACTCCACTGCAAACTCAGGGATGCCAGACTGATGTAATCGATCCGCTTCACTGCAAACTCAAGAAGACAAGATCTGCTATCTTTGGTCTGCTTCACTGCAAACTTAGGGATGTCAGACTAGTATCTTCGATCCGCATCACTTCAATCTTAGGAAGACAAGATCTGCTATCTTTAATCTGCTCCACTACAAACTTAGGGATGCCAGACTAGTATTTTCGATCCGCTTCATTGCAATGTCAGGAAGACAAGATCTGCAATCTTTAGTCTGCTCCACTGCAAACTCAGGGATGCCAGGCTGATGTTTTTGATCTGCTTCACTGCAAACTCAAGAAGACAAGATCTGCTATCTTCAATCTGCTCCATTATAAACTCAGGGATGCTAGACTAGTGTCTTCGATCCGCTTCACTATAATCTCAGGAAGACAAGATCTGCTATCTTCAATCTGCTCCACTGCAAACTCAGGGATGCCAGGCTGATGTTTTCAATTCGCTTCACTGCAAACTCAGGAAAACAAGATCTACTATCTTCAGTCTGCTCCACTACAAACTCAGGGATGTCAGACTAATGTTTTTGATCCGCTTCACTGCAAACTCAGGAAGACAAGATCTATGAATTCACCGATGTTACGACACTTCCTCTGGGGAACCTATCCTATAAAATCGATTTTATGTGTTTATACTTATGCAAAATGGTTAGGATGCTATGATCTGAACAAATCAACTGCTCCTAACCGAATGAAATATGTACGAATGCAAAATGTCATGAGGATGATCCTTTTTATAATTAGGATTAACGTAGTACACTGTCTTCCTACTCAGCTAGCATTTGACAAAAAACCCGAAAATATTTTTGCTCAACTGATTTGCCCTACTAACTTCAGGGTCCTTTCCACTGTACCTTAGGGACATAAGGCTTGTACCATTTTCAAACCATATCACTTCGGTTCAGGATTATAGGTTTTGAAACTTTTTCGATTCGTTCCCACTACAATTCAAGGGTATAGGACTTGTATCTTTTTCAATTCATCCCATCAGTAACTTTGGGTATAGGATCCAGAATCACCATCTCCATTGCTCTCCAAAGAACTCCAACCGTGTATGCATGATACTCGCATGGATGCGAGAATGTCATTTTCTTTTCGAGAATGATTCCTTCTAAGCTTGAGTTGTCATTGCTTATTTTCCGCCGGTTTGTATCACCAAAGACAATACCTAGTCTTTTGATCAACCAATGTCCTTGACAGAAAATCTGAAGAGATAAACTCACTTTGGGCTCAAATATTTCCAACCCTTAAGCTTGGTGAGTTCTAAACAATAGTCCTATTTTAGGTTCTTATACTATTTAAAAGCTTCAGAGTAATATGCGAAACTCCTTTTATGAAAGTATTATTAGTCCATTAAACATTATTTCAATGTAAAATGCTTGAAAAAGATCACAACAATGGATGAGAAAGAATTTAATCAGGAGCATAGCTTGAAACAAATAAGTTAATCAAAGATAACTAAGGCAATAAAGAAAATTGATTAAGGTGTATCTTGAAAAGAATAAAGTAATCAAAGATAGCCAAGGCCATAAAAGAAAATTGATTGGGGTGTATCTAGAAAAGAATAAAGTAACCAAAGATTCAAAATAGGTAAGATAGAAGCTAGGTGCCCCAGATATCGCAGCCTGAGCTTCTCTGTACAAACTTCTTGAGGACCATTTTTAGCTTAATACGTGTTTAGAGGATCCGGAGTACTTTGTCAATGCCCCAAGACGTAGCATATTTCCTCATTGTTAATTCAGGTATAGAAAGACTACCACATGCCCTATCTTTGATCAAAATTTGAGCCGCCCTTTTCTGGTTTTCGGCTCAAAACCTCTTTGGTCTCAAAGTGCCCTTTGTGGGTTTTCGCCTTGACCTCTTTTTTTTTTTGAAATTGATATCAAGGCGCCCCTTGCGGGTTTTCACCTTGGCCTTTCCCCTTTCAAGTAAAATACTTCTTGACTGAACTTGAATTCTCCAAATTGGGCAAGTCTTCACCATCCGTCTTGGTCAATATCAATGCTCCTCTAGAACAGACCCTTTTTTTACTACATAAGATCCTTCCCAGTTTGACATCTGCTTTCCTCTAAAATCTTTTTGTATAAGAAAGATCTTTTTTAACATCAGTTTCCCCTCGTGAAATTCTCTAGGATGAACCTCTTTATCGTAAGCTTGCATCATCTGACCGTGATAGATAACTTTTAACCTTTTCTTCGATTAGGTTCAATTGGCAAAAACGCTTCCATTCCATAAACTAATCGGTAAGATGTTGCCCAGACAAAGGTCCTGGCCAACGTTTGATAATCATAGAGGATAAATGGTAACTTCTTTATGTCAATCTTTACAAGTCTCGATCATCTTTCCTACAATCCTTTTTTTTAGCTGCCTTTGTTCCTCTATGATATGGCGTCTGATCTTTGAACAGACTACAAACTTTTGACGTTGTCCTTTTTGGCATTCTTTGTCTACGCCTGATCTTTTTTTTTTTTTATGTCAACCTTGTAAAATTGACATGTGAAGCTACTTTCTCCTTTTTAGTGAAGTAATCGACGACCACCAAGATAAATCGATGTATACTAGAAATTTTACCTAGATTGGCCTGCCCCATATAGAGAAAGTCTGTAAAGAATATGAATCTTGTCTCCTTAAATACGGCATAACTGATGCCATCCTCTTCTATGTAGATTAGCAGTACCCAAACCTCATGATTAGCTTGGCTATTGTAGAACCATTAGCATGTGTCCTTCTGACATCCTTATGGACCTCTTTTAAGATTTCAACGTACCCGCATCTCAGTAGCCCAGGCATGTCCTGATATGATCGTGCAAAAACATCTTTGAATTCTTGAAAATAACTCAATGATGTCTCGCCTTATTTCTGTGGTGAGCTAGCCTACAATCTTCACCTCTTTTTAGGCTCATAATATTCACTAACCCTTTGTAGAGTAGGGTCTATTTTTCATCTTATTCTACCATTCTTAGCAAATCAGAAGATAGGTTACAATCTCTGTCATCTTCAAAGTCTTAAGATCCCTCTGGACACATATCTTACTCGAAAGGAGACTTTGAGTCAGTAGCAGCGTTGTTCACATCGTTGATATCTGGAGACCTATTGTAGGTTCGAAAGAAGATTCCAAAAAATAAATGATTCAAAGAATGATTATTTGTATGATATGATCATGTATGAATAATAAAATAATATTTGAAAGAAAGTCCAAAAATAAAAGAATCTATACATGGAAAGAATATTTGTTCAAAAAGATGCATTTTATTGAAATAAAGATTTTGGACACGAGCCTATTTCACAAAAGGATTCTTATTGCCTCTAGGCTTAAGGCAACAAGCGTATTTTGAATATTACTCTAAATTAGCTCTAAAAAATATAAGGATCTCTTCCACAATCCTATTGTTCAAAATACTTCCAAGTATGTAAAGGTAGATGCTTGGAAAAATCCAGTTCTTTCTTTAGATACGTCGTTAATATTCAGATTTCCCAATATCAGGTCTTGCACTAAAGCCCTGAACTCGATGCATTCTTGGATCTCATAGATCTCATAATATTTATCTAGATGGTTGGGTGACAGATTTTCTGCACCAGAGGATCATTGAATTTGACAATACCCATTTTGACAAGTCTTTCGATCATCTTTTTGAAAGCGGTGCAGTTCTCGATCGAGTGTCCTGTGATTCTCGCATGGTATTCGCATTGGGCATTTGTGTCATACCATTTAAGGTATGGAGGTTGTATAGGTTTTAGGTAGAAAGGGGATACTACATGTGCATCAAAAAAATTTTGGTATAGCTCCCTATACGTGATTGGGATGGGCGCGAATTGGGATTTTTCTGAGTTCGGTCTTGGATTGGGTTCTTGCCTTGAGGAGACCTGATGGCTAGTAGTTGACTGGCCTATGGTATTCGGTTTTGAATAACCCTTGCTATACATACTCGTGTTATTCGCCTCATTTTCTTTTTTCTTCGAGGCCTTTAAAGTATTAATTTGGGAGCTCTAGTCTCGCTTTTTCCTTTTGTAACGATTTTTACATTGTTTCGGATCTCCACACTAGCCTTCCTTGTTTCTTTTATACTAGCCAGATCAATGACAATGGGATTGGTTGGATTGCCCCACAGATTGGGACCTGAGCCTATCGAGTAGTTTATTGGTGCCGACATACCGGCCTGATGCTGTTGGGGTCTGATAGTACGGTTACCCTTTTCGGATGTGCGTCTGGTTGAGTCTGAATACTTATTAGAGTAAAACCTGGGGGATAGACGAGGTCTTCATTATCATCCCTACTATTGACTATTGGGCATTTCCTCTCTTCAAGCCCTTCGGATAGTAACTGACTTAACTGGCCAATCATATTCTTTTGGAGTTATAACATTTGATCCTCGCATATCTTGTTGAATTTTGGTCAATTGCTCTTGCATCTGTATTTGTCTTTGCTCTAATCTTTCCAACCTTTGTTCCTTGTTTTCCAGGTTAACTGAAATAATTTTACCTAATTAAGGTCCTTTTGTAAAAGTCTAATGCAAATGATGCAATACAATGCAGATGCATGGAATGAATGCAAAAGAAAGAGAGGCGTTGATTCTGAATTCAATTCCATTAGAATAACTTTTCTAGAAAGCAAATATCTTTACATAAAACGGATTACATATTCGGCATTGCCCTCATATTCCAAGCAAAAACATCAATCCCCTCCTTCGCAAAAGTCAAATCTTACAAACTTCTAATAGATGCCTCCACTAGCTCCTTTTTCCTTGGGCCACGACTCATTTCTCACTTAACCTCGTAATGCTTGTTAGAAAATCGAGATGTGACGGCTCTCGAATAATCTTTGCCGGCTTGAATCTTCGGGCCATAAAACAAAGTCTTGTATTCCTTTGCAAATTATCAGTCTTCTCTCGTTGTGTTTGCTTGAATCATATTCGAACGACCGTATTATAATCCACTTTATCAAGAAATCTATTTTCTCATGACGAACTCTTCTATTTAGCAATCGAATTTGAATCAACACCTCTTTTCTACGATGTGAATGCAATGCAATCAAAACAAAAGAGAACACGTTAGCACAAGAGAAATAAATAACAAAATAGGGCACCTATCTGGGTGACCATAGGGTTTGGCATAGTTCTACCTAGGGTAAGCCCTTAGGTTTTCTACATGTGGTTTAGCTCTAAAGTTGAGGTACACGAACCAAGAGATTCCTCGATCCTCACCCATTATAGGCTCATACGGATCGAGTTCGATTCGAGGAATACATTTCCCTATGGTGCATTGAGATGAAAATATCACGAAGACATAGGTACGGATGTATCCCAAAGCGATTCGCTATCCTGCACGGAGGTGAAAACCTCATGAAGGAGTAGCTTCTCACTCCCACTTAAAAGGGTGTGACCACAATGGTCATGCAATGCAATGCAGAAATACTTTACAAGATTAAAACAACATGCAATAAAAAAGATCATAATTTTTCAAATTGAATTTTCAAATTTAGACAAAAAGACAGCCAGGAAATAATCAATTTTACGGCTTGACTCTCTTATTATTCTCCAGTGGAGTCGCCAAGCTGTCGAAACAATTTCTTATTTATTTTGAAAAAAATGTGGATCGACTCTAAAAACATGGATGGAGTCGCCACCAATCTTTTTTCGAGGTGTGATCGGGTCACCTTGGAATTGATAAAAAAATATTTTGATTTATTAAAACAATGATTTTAGTCTACGAAATTCGAGAAAATGGGTTCGGGAGTCGGTTACGCCCGAGGAAAGATTAGCACCTTCGTAACGCCCAAAATTGGTACCTAATTGATTAATAAATGTCCTAATATCAAAAATTTGAAAAATTTAAAATACAATCCTTTTATTTGAAAGAAAGCCAAAACTCACTTATCAAAGAAATAAAATGTCACACCCAATGAGTTAGGATGCAACATTTCAAGACTTTGAAACTAAGCTTGCCTTTATTTGTAGAAAATCCTTACCTCGAGATGCAAAACATTATATCCAATAAGTTAGGACACAACATCTCGAATTCCCGAGAATAAGTTTTGATTTGAAAATTATGGGTTTCGATTTCAAAAAAGGATACTTGATATCTTAAATTCAACGAAAAAAATCGAAACCCAGTGAGTTAGGGTACAATTTTTCTCGAAGCCCTCAAATATTATGTATCGCCGTTTTTTTTTAAAAACCTTTGAATAATATGCGACAATTTAGCAAAATGTATTTTATTAAAAAATGATTCGAGTAAAATATTGCATTAATACATTACAAAACATAAATACCAAATAACAATTCACCATAATTACAAGCCATATTAACAATTAATACTAATATAGACAATTAAATAATATAAAATAACGAATGATACAAATAATAAAATGACTATACTAAAACAAATATAAGAATAATAAATAAATAAAAGAACATGAATAACAAATAGAAGATATAAAGTAACAATAATAATTCAAAAATCTATAAAAAAATAAATGAATACGAGACTTTACATATGAGATCAAATATAAAAGTAAAATATAAGATAAATGATATACACAAAAATAAAGGGATATTATAAAAAATTCTTTTAAAAAAATATGGAGAAATCTAAAATAGTTAATAAATACATAATAAAATAAATATATATGTTTTAAATAAATAATAAAAAACTTTGAATATAAAAAATGTGCATAGGCTAACTTAAAATAAGTATATATATACTACTTAATATATATAAAAAGATAATATACACGTTTAAAATAAATAATATGTAAAATTTTATTATTAATGATAAAACAAATAAATAACATACAATATAAATTTTAAAATAATATGTAATATAAAAATAATGTAGAATTTAAAAAGGAAATGATTTAATCTATAAAACTAAAATAATTAAAAATCAAGTAAAAAAAAGTACTAAAAAAATCAAGGAAATATGGCTAAATCGAAATAAAAATAAAGTTTGAAGTAAAATGTAGAAAGGGCCTGATTGGAACGCACGCCATATCATAGGGACTTATTAGGCAATTATGCCTTATCTCCTACACGCGTCGTTCCATCTGCCTTTTGATAGCCTGAGGATTAGATTGAAGCAGAATAAAATTTTAGGGGCTGTTTTAAAAATAAAAAAAAAACCCTTAAAATCGGACGAAATTAATAAAAAGAAATTGCGGAAGGACCAAATAGGAAAATTTCCCTTTTTTATAAAAACGCGCGGATCCTAGACTAAGGGTCGGGTTGATTTTCGGGTTGAGACCAAACAGCGTCGTTTGGTGCTTACTGTCTTAAGCAAAAACAGCGTCGTTTTTATGTTGCTATATAAATCACTTTCTATACAAAAAAATTTCATTTGAACTTTGTTTTCTAAAAAAAATTTTTAAAATTTCCTTCAAAAAAGAAAACCTCGCCTCGAGATCCGGCCAGAGTATCATTGGGCGCCATTTTCGTCAACATCATGTATTCGAGATTCCCAAAAGGGGTTATTTCGCTCCTTTAAGGCTTCCTAAAGCCAAATCAAGGGTTAAAATCCCCTTTTTATAACCCTAACAGAAAATAAAGAGGGAAAATGCTTGGTTTCTTCCTCTCTTTTCGTCGAGATAAGTAAAAAAATATGTATTTTGCTATATGCGAAAATAAAACTACAGTATACCTTTTCTTTGATTTAATCTCGTTTTTTTTATTTCTCCTCCTCTTTCAAAAAAAAAAAACATGGTTTACAACTCTTTTTATAGCCAAAAGGCATAAATGAAAAAATGTAATATCTTGATTTCTTTTCATTTTGCTATTGTGTTCTTTCATTCTTTTGCAGGTCAACGGCGAGAAATATGGCGGCGATAAGGCATGCTAATGGTGGCGCGATGTCTGGCGGTGAAGGCTAGCACAACAGGTAGCGGCGCGAAGGAAGGAACCCTAGGGTTCGGGGTTTCCAATTTCTAAAACAAAATTTGGGTCATTGGGCCATTTGGGTTTTGGGCCACTGGGCGTGTGTTGGACTTGGGTATTAGGTTTAGTGTTTTGTAAACTGAGCTGGTACGTATTGGGTTTTATGTTAGTATTTGGGTTTGGGTTTTAAACCATTTATTGTAAAATAATAAAAAAATTGATTAACTTTTATTTTTTTGGGTTTTTATTATTGATATAGGTGTAACATCCTGATTGAATGGGCCCATGTATTTTGTATGTCGATGGTTTAAAATATTAAATTGAGGGTTAGGGGTCCAGATTGGGCTCAGGAATATGCTGAAACCTTGGTTAAAATATTCTATTTAGTCACCATAGGATTTGAAGGTAGGTATCTGTGTTTAAAAATATCAAGTTGGGCTTGAGGCCCAAAGTAGGATTATGCCATAAGGGAGTAAAGGGTGGCGTCACTAGTGGATGGAGAGGGCCCAAGTTTTGGTTGCTTGGAGCCCAAGTTATTGGGCCAAATTCGGCACTTAAAAGGGAGTAAGGGGGGACGGCAACAAGGCTAATATTTAGGGATTTTTAATGTTTAAAATATGTGGATATTATGCTGATAAATGAGGGAGGAGTTGGAGCTAATTAAGTCTCTTTTGGATGTGAGTTTTGATAAAGATAAGAGAAAAGATGAGAGGCTATCCAGGAGGCTAGAGGTGGCCGAAATTGGGATTGTATGTGTAAAGGGGGGGACGGCTAGATAGAGTCAAAGAATGCCGAATTTTCATTATTTTTCCTGAAGCACAGTCTTGATCTTCTTTCTCTTTTCTATTTTTCTCCTAATTTCGGCAAATAAGGCTCTTCTTTTCTTCTTTTCTTTTGCTACCAAAAATCGAAACCCTCTAAAGCTTCACCAGTTGCCTAAACACTGATATTTTTTGTCTCTTCTCTTTCGAACACATTGACAGAATACCTTTTGTTAGACATCATTCTTCTTGACCATCTTTTCTATGATTTTCTTAAAAGCCGAAATCCCTAGATCTCACCTCCTGTGATTGCCGAATCTTGAAGGAAACTGAAGGTAAGTGTCGATTCGCGTGGTTCAATCTTTTTTTGGCTTTTAGAGATCTTAGCCGAATGGCTATAGGGTTAACTAATCGGGTGTTTTTCTTTAATTTGCGGCATTCTGGGATTTGAAAGAGATCAAATCGCGTAGGTTTCTAAATCGGTAGCACCTGAATCACCCTACTTCCGAGATTCAATTGATTTAGGTAAGGAGATTTGTTTAGTTAAACATATAAATTTGGGTACATAACAATCATTGGCTGAATGTAGGGGAAGCTTTATCTTCACATTCTTCCGGCTTTTGAGCAAAGGTGTAGACAAAGGGCAATAGATCCGATTAGCGAGGGTATCGACATAGAGGGTAGTCCTACGTATTTATCAGGTGTGTAACTTTTCACACCATTCAGATTTGTTTGTTAGTACATGTATATAAATCTTCTATATTCTGTTAAATGCCGAAATCCCGCATAACGGTTGAAACCCGAAGAGGGTAAAGGCGAATCACCAGGTTAGTGATTTCTGTCATTCATAAATGAATGTTTCTGTTGAGATGATATGTTTTATATGTATGCCAATTTCTGTGATTGCACGGGGTTGGGTGATTGATGAAAGGGGAAGTGTTCTGTTGTAGTGGCTTTTGCCATGATCTGTTGTAGTGGCTTTTGCCATGATCTGTTGTAGTGGCTTCTTGCCATGATCTGTTGTAGTGGCTATTGCCATGATCTGACGATGAGCAGCTAACTGCAGCATGACTGCCATCGATGGTGTGTAGCGGTGTGGGTTGATTGTAGAAATCCCCAATGGTGTGATTGGCAGGTAAGGGTGGTGTGTAGCGGATGGAAACCTAGGATTGGGTTGGGCTTTGCATATTTTCTGATATATTATGCTCTGTTATCTATCCTATGGGCCTAAGGCCCAATCTGATGGTGCACGAGGGTTGCACACTGAGTCTCGTGACTCACCCTATTATTTAACATCTTTCAGGTAACACCTAGTGCATCGGACCGGGCTGGAGAGGAGCGCAAGGTGGCCATACGAAAGAATATCTTGATTCAGCAAAAGAATCTATTTAGTTTATTTATTTTTAATTAGTGGGTTTTAAATTTCACTGTAATAAGGCCATGGGCCACTAGCTTTACATTTTCTTTTCTTTTCTTTTTGGTGTTATTTTGGGCTTTTATTACTATTAGACATTTAAAATTTACGTTTTTATTAAACTAAGGCATTAATATAAAATGCATATCTCTTACAAATAATTCGACCATTTAGTTTTCCCGAATTAAAGGTTAAACTCAAGAAAAATATTTTTTTCTGAAATTGTGACATCTTTCAAAATCTCCTTAGTGACATGCCAGATCCGGTTATGGTGTTTGGGCAGGGTTTGGGGTGTTACACAAGGTTTAAATAATTTATATCACCATTCGTAAACTTTCACATTTTATAGCCTTAAGGCCGAACACTCACACATTCAATAATAGATTTCACATTGATCTATAAAATCACTTTCTCATCTCAAAACAAATACATATACATTTATACAAGTATACATATATATATATATCACATTTTCTTAATTTCATATGTATTTATCACTTACCAAATTTATACCTGCATTTCAAACTCATATAAATCACATATTAACACGTATAATACATAATTTCATTTCAACAGTCAATACTTACTTTATTATCTAAAAGATAATCTATCATCACAGACCTGATCATTTTATCTCGTTTAACACCTTCATTAATCGATACACTTAAAGGATCAGCAAACTCGCACACTCAGTGCCAAAACCTTGTAACGTATCACACACTTAGTGCCGTCACATTAACATCTCGCACACTTAGTGCCAAATCCTTGTAACATGTCGCATACTTAGTGCCATCACATTTAACAATTCGCACACTTAGTGCTATATTTCATACTATCATTTCCGTACATTAGTTTCACATATTACAAATCATCATATAAATCTCATGTTTATTTATAATTAACAACACATATATGCTTACAAACTTACCTCGGACGATGAAAATCGGAACGGGACGATTAATCAACGGCTTTGGTTTTTCCCCGATCCAAATCTGATTTCTTTGGTTCTTGGTCTAAATGTATTCAAAATAAACTAATTCAAATATAATTCCATTAAATTTGGTCCAAAAACACATAAATGGGAAAATTACCATTTTGCCCCTTATATTTAACATTTATCACAATTTAGTCCAAATAGCATAAAACACAAAATATTCAAACTTTGATTTCACCCTAGCTTGGCTAAATTTCACAAAGGTCCCTATCAGCCCATTTATTTAATTTATTTCACATTTTGACCCCTCAATTTACAAATTTCACAATTTAATCCTATTTAGGCATTTTTACCAAAAATGCCTTAATTAAACTTAACAATCTAACAACCTATATTTATTTTCCATCACTAAACACCAATTTCATTAAGCTATCCACAATGGCATTTCATGAATATATCATCAAATTCAAAAATTCAAGCTTAGGCTAGCTAGTATTCAAAGCAACGATTTCAAAAACGTAAAAATTATCAAAAACCGAACTCAATTACATACTTTAATCAAACATGCAAGGGCCAAAAGTTTCAAAAGCTCAAACCGTTTCTTCCTTCTCTAATTTTGGCAATAGAGAAATAAAATAAAAAATATGAACATGCCACTTTTGTTTATGTTTTATTTTTATTATATTATTATAAGTTAACAAAATTACAAAATTATCATTACTAAAATAATTTAATAATCTATTTACTATTACATGCATACCAAAACCGGCCACTATGTTAATTTATGGCTAAATTACACTATCAACACTTCAATTTATAAAATCATCATCAATTTGGTACTTACACATTTAACCACCAAATTTTTATTTTATGCGATTAAGCCCTTTTTCACAATTAAGCATCCAAACAATCAAATTTTTATACGAAAATTTCACACATATAAATTCACACATAATGGACATAGAAAGTAATGTTTAAATAATTTTCTAACTCGAATTTGTGCTCCCGAAACTACCGTTCCAAATAGGGTCTAAATCAGGCTGTTACACAAACTGTCATAAAAGGAAACAATTCTAACCAATCTGCCTTCGAATGTTGAGGATTAGACCAGGGGCGAAGCTAGAATAAGTTTTTAGGGGGGCCAGATGAAATTTTAATTTTTTATAGTTTATATCTTTATAATTTGTAAACGATTAAATTGAATTTTTATAATTTTAGAGGGCCAAAGTGCAATTTTACCTTTACTAATTTAAAAGTTTTAAAAAATTTTAAGGGCCTAAATAGTAATTTTATATTTTAAGGGGGCCAGGGCCCATGCCAACCCCCTGGCTTCGCCCCTGGGTCAAACAGATTTGTCCTATGATGAGTTTGATGTCCTAGGTAATGACAATATCGAAGTACTAGAAGGTGATGTTCATGTTTCCTATGATGGGCCTTATTCGAAAACCACTTTTTTAGAATGAGTGCATGATCTTTTTGACAAGAGCATGGCCAATACGGTTCTCATCAAGCCTCTTAGTAGATCCATTGGCTACCGTACGCTAGAGAAAAGACCTAAAAGCACTTGAAATCTTCAAGGGGAGTTCAAATTGGTTGATTTAGACAATTATTATTTCATAGTAAAGTTGAGTTCTTCTAAGGATTACAAAAGAGTTTTGACGGAGGGACCTTGGATGATTTTTGGACACTACACCATGGTGTAGTTAGAGGTGTACATGGGTCGGGCAGCCCGGCCCGGCCCGGAGGCCCTCCCGAAATGTGGGAGGGTTTGGACAAAAATATAGGCCCGAAAAATGGGCTTGGAAAAAAAATAAGGCCCGCTTTAAAAATGGGTCGGCTTGGTAAAGCATTTTTGGCTCTGGCCTACCAACCCAAATTCAAGAAAGGAAAAAAACTTATTTTTTAATATTATTTTCTTATTATTTTCTCCTTTTTTGCTACCATTTTACTATTATTTTCTATTATTTTGTTGTTATTGTTTAGATATTATATAGAACTTATTTTATTGTTAATTTTGTTATTATTTTAAAGACATTTGTTAATTTTTTATTATTTTAGAGGTATTTGCTTGTTAAGTTGCATCTATTTTAGTGTTATTTAAGTCTACATATTTTTAAAATTTATTTTCAATTTGTTGAAAAATATTTATTTTATTTTTAGTATTTTTATGTATTATATATATTTAAAAATTATATAAAATAATATAAAAATTAATATAAGGCGGTTTGAGTTTGCCTCGAGTTTTAGTATTTTATATGGGCCTTTGGGCAAAATTTTAGGCTTATTTTTGGGCTCTACTGCCCGAGCCCAATGAACAGCCTAAATTTTTAGTCCCAAGCTCATTTCTATTTTACATGTACACCTCTAGGTGTAGCCTTGGAGTAGGGATTTCTCAACTAAAGAAAAACATCATGCTAAAGTTGTTGTTTAGATTTGACTATCATGTCTTCCATATAGGTATTATACTAAGGGCATGCTGAGGGCTATCACAAAGGTGTTTGGTCAAGTGGTGAAAGTCGATTACAATACTACGGATGGAAAGAGAAAGTGATTTGCTAGGATTGTAGTGGTTGTCGATCTTGACAAACCTATGAGGTCGTGGGTGGGTATTGATGGTTCACCACAAGCAGTTGAATATAAGGGTTGTAATAGCCCGTTTTTCAGTGGTGTCAGAAATTGTGGTTGCGGGGCCACAAATTTGACGAGTAAGTTCTTAAATTTCATTATTTAATATTTATGAGTATAATATGGTATTAAAATAAATTTTTATATTGGCAATTTATGCTATTCGAATGAACAATTATGTTTAAGTGGTAAAATCCTAAAGTCAAGTGGTTTTAGAAAATGAGGTACGGGACCTCGTTTCTATTAACCGAGCTGTGAATATTTTTATAAATATTTATGGAGTTTTATAAAGGTGTTATTAAAGTTCTATCAAGAAATTTTAATGTTTAGATAGTTAATTAATTGAAAAGGATTAAATTGTAAAATTTGCAAAAGTTGAATTCTATTAATTAAATGGATCAATTATCTTTGAAAAGGTGAATTAATGGAATTTAATGGTAATTATACCATATTTAATGTGAGTGTATATTCATGGATAGGTTGCATGGTAAATTTCATGATTTTAAAAGGATATATTAGTAATTTACTAATTAAAACTAAAATAAATCAAATTTAAATCATCATCTTCTTCGTTCTTTAATTCAATTGAATAGTTATGGTGTGGGGAGGAAAAACATTCGGCCAAGCTGAAATTTTGATGCATGGTATGGGAATTGATCCCGTTTCTAATAATTTTTATATTTTCAAGATTGTTGTAACTAAGTCCAGTTAGCTCCTACCTTCATTTTTGAAACTGTTAAAGATTTTGAATTTTTCCATTGATGAAATTTGTGATTTTAGATGTTAAATGATGAATTTTAGGTGTTAGTTGTTATTTATAAGTATTTTATTAAGTGATTTTTGATGAATTTGTCGATTAGGGGCTAAAATAGTAATAATTCAAGGACTTAATGTAAAATTGTTGAAAAAATGGGCTCAAATTGAGCGTATGAATATTTTTATAGTATGAATTTGCAGTAAAAATGGTTAATTTACATGTTTTAGGCTCATGGACTAAATTGAATAAAAGTAAAATGTTGGGGCAATTTTGTAAAAATTTCAAAATGACTAAATTGTATAAAATAAATTGTTTTACTATCTAAATTAATAAATTGAATGAAATTATTAATTTAGATCAAGATCAAGTGAAAAATCAAGGAGAACAGAAAATTACCAAAAAGCCTCTGTACGTTGATATTTCTGCAATTTATTCAGGTAAGCTCGTAACTTGATTAAATCAATTAATTATGGTTTTTATTGTTTAATATCTAATTTCTTATATATGAATTGAGTTTATTGGGCTTGAAGGAAAATGATTAAGACCATAGTTGAAAGACACTATGGCACCATACTAGAAACGAGTAAGACTATGATTGAAAGACGTTATGGCATCACTATTCGATCGAGTAAGACCATGACTGAAAGACATTATGGCATCATTATTCTATCAATTAAGACTTTGACTGAAAGACGTTATGGCATCACTATTCTATCGAGTAAGACCATAACTGAAAGACGTTATGGCATCACGATTCTATCGAGGAAGACAATAGCTAAAAGACGCTATGGCATCACGAATCAAAGGAATAATACCATGGTTGAAATACACTATGGCATCAAGACGAGAATAAATAAGACCATGGTTGAAAGACATCATGGCATACTCTGATCATTTGATATTCAGGTAACACGTTTCAAGTGAGGTATGCATTAAAAGTATGAATACGAGTTGAATGTTTGACTAGTATAGTTTGATATTGAATATTAATGTCTTGATGTAATTATATACTCTTATTATGTCTATAAATACAATAAATCGTGATGTTGTAGTGTATTTAGAGAATTAAATGGTTACTTGAGTATTTGCCTAATATTCGATGTTATTTCATTTTATTCAATAGGCATGAAAAAGGAAAGGTATGTGTTTAAATGGATTATGTCATGAAGTTATAAAAAATAAAGGAAAGATATGTATTCGAATGAACTATGTCATGAAATTATGAAAAGGATTGAAATGGAAAGTTTATATGAAAGTATGTTATGTTCATAGAAATGATGCATATAAAAGAAGTATGTTTACGTAGTATTAGTTCATCTTATGTTAATTCAAGTGAATTACATTTAAATGGACTAACATGTGTTGTTGATGTGCTTAGGCTTGTGTCAAGCTTGTGATTATGATTGATGTTTATGCTTATGCTTTGTACTATGTAAATGAAACGGGTAAGAAAAAGGAATGAAATTGTAAGCTCATAATTGAGATGTAATATGAGGTTATAAAATGTTTGATGTAACAACCCAATTTTTAGTGGTATCAGAAACAGTGGTTCGAGACCACTAAATTTGACGAGTGAGTTTGAAAATTATATTAATTATTATTTAAGATCAGTGTGATCTTAGGAAGACTTTTGAATTATAGAGTTGAGTTGTAGAGGAATTTATTAGGTAAATTGGTTGTGAAAACGAGGTATCGAGACATCAATTTTATAAATCGAGCCGTCGATATTTTTATAAATATTTACGAAGCATCATTAAGTTAGTATTAAAGTTTCGCTAGAAAATCTTAATATTTTGGTAGTTAATTAATTAAAAAGGACTAGATTGAAAAAGGTGCAAAACTTGTTAATTAAAGAAATAGTGATTAAATAGCTTAAATGGTGAATAAATGAGGACCAAAAGGTAATTAGACACCTATTAAAAGGTTGAGGCGGCATAAGCAGAGAAAAATCTTGAAATTAGGTGATTGAGGGACAAAATGGTCATTTGGAAAATTAAGGTAAAAAAAAACAATGACCAAATTGAATTTCTAGACATTTCTTCATCAATCTTCAGCTAAAAACAACCATAAGAGAGCTCCTAAAGATGGGTTTTCATAGTTTTACTCCATGTGAGTTCAATTCTTGTTTATTTCTTGTAAATTTTATGTTTCTGAGACTTTTACAATTAGGTCCAACTATTTGTCCCATTAGTTTTTGATTTTATGGGTAATTTTGAATTTACCATTGATGAGTGCTGGATGTTGGTGATGAATTAACATGGATTTAGAGCTTTAATTTTATTATATGATGATTTTATCAAGTGATCTCAATAGAAATTGATTTTAGGACCAATTTTTGAAAAGATTAAATATTAGGGTTTGATACTAAAATTATATTGATCAAAGGTTGTATAATAGTTTAGAATATTTAGATAAATTGTCAATTGAGAAAAAATAGCTCATTTGATAGGCTAATTGGTGAGGGACTAAATTGCAAAAATTGTAAAAGTTGGGGCAATAGTGTACTTTTCAAAATTAAAGGGTATTAATTGTGAAGTGCATTAGAATTGAAAAATATGCTAATGAATGAATAGTTTTATATTTTATATTAAGAGCCCGTAGATAATCGTAAGCAGAATAGTCCCTGAACTACTAGAAATTCCACAATTTAACCCAGGTAAGTTCGTATGGTTAAAATTTAATATTATAAGTTAAATTGATGAATGCTATTATGTATTTATTCATATCATTTTTGAAACTAAAATTATTATTAAAGTTATGAAATTGAATTGAATGTTCAAACGAACAGGAACGTGGGATTGAGTACAGTCATTTATTACAAAGGAGGAATTGTCGATAAATTACCCAAGTAAATCGAGGTTCAGCATTTGTTGTGAACTTTTGTGTTTACTTTCCGTTTAGCTCTCACAAGCTTCAGTTAACTCATATGAGTTTCCATTTAACCCTGATGGGTTTTCGTTTAGCTCTTTTGAGTTACAGTTTAACCCTTATGGGTTTCCGTTAAGCTTTTATGAGCTTCCAATCAACCCTTATGGGTTTCTGTTTAGCACTTATGTGCTTCTGTGTAGCCTTCGGGTTTCTATATATGATGTACTCATATCCGTAAGACGTTCTCCAATTTGACAAAGGTTGGTAAGTGAGATACGGAAGTAATGTCTGAAAATGTATAGTTATTATTGATATCAATCTAAAATAAATGAATTCATCGATTGATGTTGTGTTTGGCAAGAATAATAAATTGAATGATTTACTTAAATAAATTGTTATAGTATATTCGGTAAGATTTATGTTTAAAAGCCAACGAACTTACTAAGCTCCATTAAGCTTACTTATGTTATTTAATGTTCTTTGTAGATTTTCGAGAAGTCAGGAGGTCGGATCAACACATCGTATCACACTATCCAACTTGCCTGGTAGATTTTGCTATACAAATTATGGTTTATATGGCATGTATAGGGATTGAAGTGGTTGTATAAATGTCAATATTTATATTTTTTTTATGTTTCAAGTTAACTTATATATGAATGGTTTTATCATGTTTGGTATAGTATTAGTGTGGTTAATGGATGGATATTTTCTAGGCTTAGTGATGAATAAATTGGTAAAACATGTTGATATAAATAGTTGTATGTGTGAATTGTTTTATGTTCTAATTAGAATATTAAAACATATGTGATAATATGACCATATTAAAGTTAGGAATTGGTTGTTTTGGTGACATTGTTATGGCCTATATGTATGAAATTTAAAGTGTGTAGGTTGAAGTCAAGAATAGGTGAGAAAAGAGGTCAAAAAATGGCCTATTTTCGTCCACAAGGGCATGTGCCTCAGCCATGTGTGACATACGGCTTGGCATTTGAGTGTGTGGTCTAGCCATGTGTCCCTTGAATCTTAAACTTTCAAAACAAAATGCTCAGGTTTTTGCACACGGCCTAGCACACGGGCATGTGGCTTGGCCGTGCGACCCCTGCACCCTACACACAACCTAGCACATGGGCGTGTGGTTGGCCATGTGATCCAAGTCAGAGAGTTACACGGGTATGGACACGAGCTGGAACACAGCCGTGTGCCTCACATTGAATGCCCACACAGCCTAAGACACGGGAGTGTCTCCTCACACGACCGGCCACACGGGCATGTGTCCCCTACTCCTAAGAAAAATTTTGAGATTTTGGGAAAAGTTCACTGAGTATTTGGTTTAGTCCCGATTCACTTCTAAGGTGTATATTGGGCCTCGAGGGCTCATACAAGGGGCAATATGAGGATTTTATGATTGGTTTTAACATGTTTTATTAAATGTTATAAAATATTCATATTTATTTCGTAAAGTTCGGTAATGCTTCATAACCATGTTTCGACGACGGATAAGGGTAATGGGTGTTACATTTGATGTGATAAATAATGTACTTATATGTGAGAAGTCTACTTATGCTATGGAAGAATTACCTATATCATAGATAAATACACTAACTCGTAAAATGATAATGTTGTTTAAGCTTATGTTATACATTTGGTGTGGAAGGGAAAGTAAGTAAATAGAGCAATTCATAATCTTATGAAAAGGTTGATGATTATGTTTTAGGACTTATAAATCCTAATATGTTATTTATGAAAAGTATATGTGATGTTATTAAATATACTCAATTGTGAGTTGAATGGTGTTCAATAGGTTTATACTAAGTTTAAATTATTAGTGTTGAATCATGTTTAGTCTATGTATTATAGTATTGAAGTGATAAGTTATGTTTCATGTTCTACGAGCTTACTAAGCATTCATTGCTTACGTAGTTTTCTTTCTCTTACTTTACAGATTATTGGAAGCTCGATAGGGTTGGAAGCTCGTCGAAGATGTATCACACTATCTAGTGATTATATTGGTAGATTCTGATGTCTTGATCAATGTTATAATGGCATATATAGGTGGATTTGTGTATAAAAAATCTAGTGATTATTTTGGTATGTATAAGTATCATTATGGTTAATGTCTTATGGTATCTTGATGGTTGGTGTTAATGTGGTTAAGTTGATGCATGATTTTATGACTAAAGAGGTAAGTTTGGCATGTTTATAATATGGTTAATTAAGGTATGCTTGCATATGAAATTTAGTTAAGTGTGTTTGTATGAAAAATGACCAATTGGGTATATGTTGGTGTAGTTCAATATGGTCGATTATGGTATAACTTGGTACGAAATTAAGCTAAATATACATGGATGAGTTATGATCAAATATGTATAAGTTTAGGTATATGTGTGTTTGAGATGCATGAGAATAATGGTTCAAATGGTAAGTTATATTGACATGATATAAGTCAATTATGGTATGTTTTAAAATGGTAGTGAAATGACCAATTATGCATATGTTTGGTTAAGTTGAATGCTTGCTTTTAAAGTACCTTGTATGGCATATTGGTTGAATGAAATTTGGTCATTCGAATTGGTCTTATTATACATGTTTTAGGTATGCTTTAATGCTTGATTGTGTGTGCAAATGGCTTGTAGGTGTGTACTTGAATTTAGTGAAAAGAATGGCTTGAATTTGACTTATTTCTTGTCCACACGGCCTAAGACATAGGTGTGTGTCTCAGCCATGTGTGACACAAGGCCATGCAACATGGTGGTGTGTCCCCTGTAAGTTTCAAAGGGTAGCAAGTCAAGCAGTTACACGGCCTGAGACACGGGCGTGTGTCTCAGCCGTGTGACCTCTGCAGTGTGAAATTTTCTATTTTTTTATAAAGTTCTAAATGTTTCCAATTTAGTCTCAAATTGTTTCTAAAGTGTTTCTTGGGCCTCGAAGGCTCTATTAAGGGACAATACACATGTGTATGAATGGCCTTTGATATGTTTAATGAAATGATTGGAAATCTATGTTTTTAAGTTATGATTTTACGATAATGATTTGTAACCCTATTCCAACGATGGATACGTGTTAGGGGTGTTACAAGGGCTTACCAATTATCTGTAATGAATGAGGTACATATGGCCATACACATGAAACACGCACTAAGAAGCAGGAAGATCACGGTGCAACGAGGAAGACAACTATGAATATGGGGAATCATGGACAACAAAAAGTCTCTTCTTTAGACTTAGGACAAGCAGAAGAAAGTGGGCACTTTCTGGTCAAAATCTTAGGCATGAAAAAGAGCAGGATATACTAAAAAAAATGTGGGCAAAACAAGCATAAGGTAGTGGTAATAGTGACAAAACAACAGATAAAACATCAAATACAATTAGGAATGCCTCCCCTTACTTAAAACATATTGTCCTAGATGTGAAAGTTTAGAAAAACTCCCATATAGTCATTGTCGTTCGTGTAGAGCTACAATGAGGGGAAGGTTTGGCATCACGTGGAGGAGACGAAGGAGGAAAAAGCTGTGGTGCGGCTCCTATTCCTAGCCATGGTGGTTCAAAAATCGACGATAGGGGTGGGGGAGAGGGCTAACTGCAGCTTGAGGGAGTTTGGGGTGAATATGGTTGAAAAATTAGGGTTTAAAAGTGTAAGATGAAGGGTGTTTGGCTTTAGGATGGTTGTTTGGGCGTAGGTTTGGGTGAGTTTAAAACAAGGATGCGTTATTCCTACCTGGATTAGGGTAAAATATGGGGTTTTTCTAAAACATACCCATTTATTCAAGATGTCGTTCCAATTTTAATTTTTCTTCTCGTCGATTCTCCTAGATATAAGAAGAGAGAATAAAATTTATTAATATGCAAGAAAATAAAAAAATAGAAAAATATATATAAATAAAAATAAAAATAAAATTGGGTTGTCTTCCACCAAATGCTTTTTTAACGTCGTTAGCTTGACGTCCCAACTAGTATTGGGGCTGTTCTAGCTGAATTCTTTCATTCGTATGGGCTTGAAAATTCTCCTTTCTTACCACATCCACCATATTTGGGTTCAATCGTCATTGCGCCTCTTTCTTTGGTTTCGTATTTTCCTCTAAGAAAATCGTATACGTGTCTTTCAAGCCGTTAATCCCTTCTAAGTCGGCAATTGTCTCATCATTCTCCAAAAATGCGCATTTGAAATGCTCAAGAAGTGCTTTTAATTTTAGATCTAGTGCCTGCACAAAAGAAGATAGATGTTTAGTGTTCGTAGGAGCCAATAATTCATTAACAGATTCAAAATCATCAAACATTGTTTTAAGGTTGTCTTCATAAGGTGATTCAATAGCTTCTCCTACTAATGAGTCAATTATGTCGACTCGATTTATGTTCAAAATTTCACTAAGATGACTAATAGAGCCATAAATGTTAAACTTCACGATCTCCCTATCAAACTCCATTGTTAGGGTTTCGCTATGCACGTCAATCTTAGTATTTGCAGTACTAAGGTCGCCCCAACAAGATGTATGAAAACTTAGGAGCGCTATCCTCTTCCATTTTTATCACATAAAAGTCTGCAGAAAAGATAAGTCTGTTGACTTTCACTGATACGTCCTCAAGAACTCCTTCGAGATGCACAATAGACTTGTCTACTAATTGAACGATACCACCTATTTTCGTAAAAAAACTCGTGTTAAGTGATTCATAAATGGAAAAAGCCATTACATTTATGGAAACTCCTAAATCACACATAGCTTTTTAAATTCCTAAGTGACCTATTTTGCATGGTATTGCAAACATGCCCCTATCTTTACATTTTGCTAGCATCTTTCGCTGCAACACCGCAGATACATTTTCACCACCACTTACTTTTTCATTTCCAGTCAATTTTTCCTTAAAAGCTCCTTAAGAACTTGGTATATCGCGAAATTTATTTGATGGCATCTGTAACACCCCTAAGTGGTATCTATTGTCGGAACAGGTTATAGAGCATTACCAAAATAAATAGATTAATTATGGGCATTTCATATTATTTAACATTTATGTTAGATATTATTCAAAAAGTCCCTTAAATGAGTCCTCGAGACCTAAAACATGCATTAGAAATAAGTCGGGACTAAACTGGGTACTCAGAGAATTTTTTGCAAAATCTCAAAAATTTTCCAAGGTCAGGAGACATACACCCGTGTGGTCAGGCTGTATGGTTCACACGACCATGTGACACGCTTGTGTCCTAGGCCGTGTGGGCATTCGAAATAGGGCACTCAGCTGTGTCCCAACCCGTGTTTGTACCAGTGTAACTCTTTGACTTGGGTCACACGGCCAAGTCACACGTCTGTGTGCTAGGCCGTATGTAGGTGCAAGGGACACAAGGCCAAAACACACGCCCATGTGCTAGACTATGTGTCACACACGGCTGAGACACACGCTCGTCTCTCTGCCTGTCTGGACAAAATAAGGTCATTTCTAAGCCTTATTTCTCACCCAAACATGTTTTCCACCTAAATTAACACTTAAACATATTCCCAATCCAATATAAAACATTTGAATCAAACTCAAAACCAAGTCTTATGCATAACATTTCATCTTATATAATCAAGTATCCATGCTTAACAATTTGATTACTCACACACACATATATATATATATATATATATATTATATATATTCATATTTATACTCAAGCCATGTTACAATTTGCCTATTAATTAACCATCAATCAATTATACCAAAACACACATCAACCATGATAAGGCCATATGCTTATATATATAAAAAATTATCAAACATAAGCCATACCAATGGCAATTCACAATTAAACACATCCATGCCATCATTTGATCAACTTTAGCCTATACATGTCATTATACCCAAAAGAAATTTTACTATTTATATCGAAATGAGATGAAGGATAGTATGATGTAGCTCCGACCAGCTTCCAACCTTTACGAGCTTCCAAATACTATAAAACAGGGTAAATAAACAGAGTAAGCTTTAAAGCTTAGTAAGTTCATATAACGGAAATTATCTTATCATTCATTTAAATTTAAGTTAAGCATACAAAATACATCCAAAGCAATTTGGCCAATAGCCTATACACATATCCTCATCAAACATGTTAGTCGTGTAATTCACATGAATATCAAGAAATATGTATGAGCTCATCAATATTCAATTTCTACATACATATATTTATCATTTCAAGTATCCATAAACATGTACATATCATATCTTTGTATTTCAAGTATTTCCCATAGTAATTCATCTTGAATTCATATCATCTCATATTGGACCTTTACTCGTTGAATCATTTAAAATATCAATGGATACAAGGGTAGTACACATGAAGTGTATGAATTTGAAATCCGTCAATTCAAATTCGAGGGTGCTCATTTAAGCACATAATTGGGGAGCCTTCTCTCAAGCCATATAACGGGAAGCTTATGTGAGCCATGTAAGGGGAAGCTTATCCGGGCTAATATAACAGGAAGCTCATAAGAGCCATAATCGAGAAGCTCATACAAGCCAATAATAGGTAGCTTCGAAGAGCCATTAACGGAAGCTTTAGATGGCCATATATCGGGAAGTTCAAGCGAGCCATATCGGGAAGCTCACGAAGAGCAATATAATGGGACGCTCATAAGAGCTGCGGTGTGCCCACAACACATTCAAGATCACAACCGATCGGGATGCTCCGAAGAGCTATTATCGGGAAGCTCGAAAGGCTTATTAACGGGACACTCTTTCGAGCTATGGTATGTCCGCAACATATGAAGGACCACAACCAATACGGGAAATCTTGTATGCATCGAATTATATTTATTCAAACGGGACTTGACATTTATTGGGTTTTGTCGGATATGTAGTCAATTTCATACAATTAGAAATTACACAATTCACATATTAAAAATTCACTTCAAACATATAAATATACACAATTTAGTTACACAAACTTACCTTGATAATGTTCATTGATTTGTTATCTAATAATCCGATACTTTCTCTTTTCCTCGATCTAATTCCGTGTTTTGTCTATCCGGATCTATAAGATTAAATTTAACTAAATTTAATACAATTCATAATCAATTCGATTCAATTCACATCCTAGGCAAAATTATCATTTTGCCTCTATACTATTAATTAATTTTAATTTTGTCCCTAAGCTCGGAAAATGGAATTCATGCAATTTAATCCTTATTCCAAGCGTAGCTAATTTTTACATGTAACATTTACAACCTATGTAATTCATAACATTCAAAATTTTTCCATAAATTTTACATATTTACAATTTAGTCCATAAATCACAATTTCATCAAAATTCACTTTACAAAAGTTGTTTATCTATCAACAAACTTTCATTTTCTACCATAAATTTCATAATTCATGCATATTCATCCATGGAAAAACCATAGTACTTTGATAACTTTACAAATTAATCCTCGAGATTATTAGATTAAGCTATTACGATCTCGGAAATATAAAAATGACTAAAAAAGATAAGAATGCTTACCCAATTAAGCCAAATAACATTGCTTAAGTTCTCTTCTCTTAGCTAGGGTTTCCATAATAAAATTTTTAGAAAGATGATGATATAAGATGATATTAGATTTTTATCATCTTTAATTTTTTATTTTTCCAATTTAGTCCTTTTCTTTATTTAATTTTCCATGGATTAATCATCAAACTTATCTACTAACTCATCTTAGTGGTCTATTTACCATATAAGGACCTCCAATTTTGAATTCCATAACTATTTGGTCCTTTTACCAATTAAATATGTAATCGGTAAAATTTTCTTAACGAAATTTTTATACGATAGACCAATAAAAAATTTTAAAATATTTTTTTCTTACGGACTCGAATTTGTGGTCCCCAAAACCACTGTTCCGATTTCACTGAAAACGAGCTGTTACAGCATCCAACAATGTTATGTTGATCTTGATGTTTCTGAATGTTTTGAGGATCTATTTTTCCTCCTTACCTCTCTGATGTTGGTTCAATCATTCTAGAAACGAAGGTTGAATTATGGGTAGTGGAGGTTTTGTTCGGACCTGTTCATCATTTTCTTGTATTTTCTAGGCAGAATCTTATCAAGATTCCTGCCAGGATTTGGTTCAAGTACTTTTCCAGTTTGCAACGTCACTGCATTTGTGTGTTGTCTTGGATTAGGTTTCGTTTGTGACGGCATCTTCCTTTGTGAGTTCATTTTCTCAATTTATGTGGTTAAATTCTCTTATAGACGCCTCGATTTTCTGTTGAAAATCCTTTGTTTCCTTTTGGAAATCAGGAGTTTGTCGTTGTATTTGCTGTTGGAAATCAAGCATATTAGCTGCTAATTTATTGACCATGGTTTCTAGAGAGGTACTTGAATCTTGTGGCTGTTATGGAAACCGATTTTAGTATGGCTAGTTATACCGTGGGTTGGCCCCATAACTCAAGTTAGGATGGTCTTTCCATCCTGGGTTATAGGTATTAGGGGTCATATCACCTTTATGGTGGCCTAGGAAAGTTTCCCACAACATCTAAATGGCTCATAGTATCATTATACAAACTAAGACATGCATCAGTTGTATGTTCAGGTGTTGCACAAATTCTGCATAGTCGGGCCGGTCTTACTTTTTCTGTAACAAGAGAATTTACAATATTAGTAAGTCTATCAACTTTATCTTCTAAGGTTGAATTACTTAGCCAGTGAACCCTTTAGTGGATTCAGGATTAGGTTAGAATTGCTGAGTATTTGCATCCATCGTGGAAATCAAGTCCCTTGCCTGTTGGGGAGTCATGTTGACCAATGCCCTTCCACTGGCGGCATCTACCATGTTCATTTATTTGGGTTTCAAGGCTTCATAGAAGTACTGGAGAAAAGATTGTTATGTGATCCCATGTTGTGGGCAACTTGAGCATAACTTCTTAAATCGTTCCCAATAGTCATAAAAAAACTCCAATATTTTTGCCTTATCCCAACAATCTCCCTCCTTAATTCAACTGAGCGTGATGCTAGAAAAAATCTGATGAGAAATAAACGGGAAAGGTTAGCCCACGTTGTGATAGATCCAGAAGGTAAATAAAATAACCATTCCCTAATAGAGTCTGGTAGGGAAAAAGGGAAAGCACGTAATTTGATTTGATCCTTAGTTACGCCATGATGTTTCTTGCTAAGACAAACCATATAAAACTCTTTCAGATGTTTGTGTGGATTTTTGTTTTGCAACCCACAAAAGTTGACAGTAACTGGATTAATCCTGACTTCAGTTCAAAATCAGTATCCATAGTAGGATACGCAATGCATAATGGTTGTTGTTCTGCTAGAGCTTCGACCATTTGCTGGATTATTTGAGCCATAGGTTGATGCGCTAGATTTGAGTTTTCATTAACCCTAGCGTTAAGCATTTCTTCTAGTGGATCAACTCCTACTATTTCGCTTTCTAGTGTTTGAGTAGGGTTTTCGTTAACCCTAGACTCAACCTTGTCGTCTGCTTCTATTTTCGGCGGTGGGTTACTAGACTACTTTTTTTGTAACTTTGTTTCCTTGCGATTGGCTCTCGCAGTCTTCTCTATTTCTGAATCAAACGCAAGAATACCTGGAGCAAATCTGGTTATAAGAAACAAAAGAAACAAGATTAGTACGTTACCAGTCCTCGGCAACAGTGCCAAAATTTGATGCGTCGTTGAGAGCACCAAAAATATACTATCCCTATAAAATAGTGAAAAGAATAGTATAATGGAGGTAGGGTCAAATCCTCAGGGACTGGACTTGCACAACTTCTTGTTCCTCGAGATCCCGAGCACAGTCGTGCCCAAGAAAAGCGGCATGCCTGGGAAAAAAAATAAAAAAACAGAATTAAAAGTTTGGTTGAAGGCTAAGTGTGGATTCTAAGCCTCATGAATCTTTTTTGGAGAATCTCGACAACTTTTGACTCGATGAGTTTAGTGGCTCATGCTTTTTGGGAAAAAAGAAATAAACTTAATAAAAATGGAATTTTATTGAATAAATGAAAGGAACAAAAGCTAGAGCTTTTTGAGAGAGGGAGCTTTTACAGAAAAGATGAGTACAATTTGTGTCACTCCATCCCTTATTTATAATACTTAGAGATCCTAGTCTATTCCTATCTAAATTCTAAAAGATAAATAAAGATAAAAGCTAAAATTAAATCTAAATAATAATATTAACAATTATCTTGATATAATTAAAATTTAAATAGAGTCTTGTGTTTATAAAATCTCTTCTTTGCACTTTTTCCCCCAAAGTCTTCCACACTTTGCATTTTCGGTACCACTTCTTTCCTATTTCGCATGCTGGCCCATTTTATCTTTAAATTCACGCTTTTTGCCTCCAAATTTCCTTTTGCTTTCAATTTAGTCCCTACAAGATAAAAAAAATCATAAATAACTCAAATTAGTAGGATCATACTCAAAATAAATATGTAATTAATACATAAAAATATGTCATTCCAGTATTATCAATGATTTTTTAATAAAAGTTATTTTAAAGATAAAATGTGAAATTGATACCAACAGAAAATTTTAACACGAATATTTTATGGCATCATCAATAATTCAATTTTAACAGAAATTGATAAAGATTCGTTATGACTAAACAATTAAATAAAATAAATAGTACAAAATATGAAATTTAATTCAATAATATAAATAGTAGACATAAATTACCTCACAATCTCCTTATTTTGTCACTGTATTTATTTTTTCAATAAGTGATGTAATTCAAATAACACAATTTCTAACAATAAATAATTAATTAACTATAAAATCAATCAATTATTTTTTAAAAATAAAATAACTTATAGTAAAAAAATTAAGCTCAGAAGAAACTTACCCTTTTATTTTTATTTTGTTACATAAATTTTATGTCTGTTTTTTTTTTTTTCTTGCTAACTTCCTTGTTTCTATCTAGATAGAATGAATTTTTACCTTTAAACTGATAACCATATTCCTACTTTTGTTCCTGCAGTCAAAACCATTCACATCAAAGTGTTTAAAATATAAAGAACACAATGGTGCAGTCAAAACCATTCTTCCTATTGTATTTGATATAAACTATTCCGGTCATTAATTATTGTGGTTTTATTTTCTGTAATTTTTCTTATTTTTGTAATTAAGTTAATGAATTTTCTATTACCTTTTTACGTAAATTTGTTTTCTTTAATGTATTTATTATTGTATATAATTCAAATTATTGACATTATAAGTAGTCACTATCTATAATATTAATCGGCTTAGTTATAAATTGTGTACAACTCAAATAGAGTAATAGGAATCGATAATACAAATATGAAAAAGTGTATTGATAAGTTATTTAGAATGTTTAATAATTTATAATTTGTAATTAATGTAGTAACATCTCATTAACGGAATAAAACCATATTTAAAATTTAATTTTAAATACGAGCCCACTTTAAATATAATTAAAAGATATTTTAAAACTTAAATGACTAACTTAGAACTTAACTAATTCCCTTATTTCTTTTATATATTATATATTATATATTTGATTGTGAAAATAACTGCAATTATTTAAAACAAGAATTAGGTCAGAAGAAATTAGTTAATATAAGCTTGGCAATTAACTAAACTTATTTTAAAAAAAAACCCAAATTTTAGTTGGAAATCAAATTGATGTTTGTTTCCTTTATGTCTGGACATAACAAAGATCTCAACTGTATATGCCAAAAAAAACAAGTTAAAAGATGATGGTATGAAAGTGGGATAGAAATGTGTAAGATATTTGTGCCTTGAGTTATTGTCTTTTGATGGATGTTTGGATTAGACAGTAGATTAGCCCCATGAATATGAGTCTCTTCATGTCAACAATCAGGCTTGCTACTTGGTTTATTTTAAACTCTGGCTTGAAGCAATCCATATCAGCAATGTTAAATTTGATTATTTTAATTTGTTGACTGCATACACTAAAAGAATGGGTTATCCGAAATATCTGAAGATGTGGAGTCAATTTTAGTGTCTGCAATTTGCAACAAAAGTAAGTTTTAAAATAAATCTACTCCTCGTGTTTTTGCATATATGGATGTTAGTCAGGGTCCCAATGGCCATTCCGCCGTCATAATAATAATAATAGAAGAAGAAATTATTACAAAAATTACACAAAAATATCCTCTCATTCCACCAATGAATTAGTTGTGTTAGAAATATGGAATGAAATTGGAATATTATATCATTTGTATAATTTTTAATAATTTAATGTTATTTTAATATTTTGTCCTTAAAAAATTAAATTTAACATGATGTGCTGAAATTTAAGATAGAGATATTAAAATGACATTAAATTATTAAAAGAGATACAAATAATATGATATCTCAATTTTATATAATTTTTCTCGTATGTTTAATACGATGCAAAGCATATGTTATTTCACTTTTATTTTTAAATTCAAATTAGAATATTAAATATTAAAATAAAAGATAAAATGACATTGAGTTTTAAATTAGGAAATTGTTTTTCTTCTTGGCCCTTGAATTTAGTAACTTTTTCTAAATTTTGTTAATGAATTTGGATTCTATTTAAAATGATAATGTGACACTTTGAGATTATGTTATATCATCATTTGAAATTTTTAAAATTTATATAAAATCTATAAAAAATTACATGTATAAAAATACAATAAGTATTAAAATATAAATTTTAAAAATTTAAAAAATTTAAGGTGGTAATACAATATTAAAATATCACATCATACTTTAACAAAATTCAAGTTTAGATACTAAAATGGAACGTGGACAAAAAAATGTTCACACACCAAAATAAAATAAAATAAAAAGTTTTCAAGTTCAATAGCTAAATGTTATTTTATCCTTTCAAATAAAGGTATAATGATTGTTTTGGCTCTTCAATTTTACAAAAATAGTTATTAAGCCCTTCATTTAATTTTTCATCTTTGTTAGCCATTGAATTTATATTTTTGTCAAAGCACCCCAAAATGAATGGAAGAATTAACGTTTGCTAACTTTGATGATGTGCCATACAAGTGAATTATCACGTGTATGCCACGTTAGTAATTAATTAATATTTTTAAAATTAAGATATTTAATATATATTTTATACTTTTAAACTATTTAAATCATTTTGTTTTTAAAAATAATTTTTGTTCTTATTTTTAAATTTTAAAAATTAATTAATTGCTTACATAACATCCACATTGCAATTTAAGTTTATATCACGTCAAGAAAGTTAATAAAAGTTAACTTTTCACCTATTTTGAGAGGGATAAATCTTAAAATTATACATAAATTTTGATTTAATGTGCAATTGTATACATGAACTTTAATTTGTTTGAATTATACACACGAAACTCTAATTGTTGTTTAAATGTACACTTGAAACTCTAATTGTTGTTTAAATGTGTACTTGAAAGTTTAATTTTGATAAGCATGCACATTTAAAGAAATAAATACATCAATTTATTTTATATTGGATAAATATAAGTATATATGTATGCAATATATAAACACAAAATGATGTTATATTAATAATTATGTTAATAATTTATAAGAATTGGATCAAATTAAAATTCCATGTATAAGATTGCACAAAATCAAAGTTTATGTATACAATCTCACATTAAACCATAGTTCATATATAATTTTAGAATTTATCTTATTTTAAGATGATTTTACAATTAACACAAGTTTAAGATTAAAAAAATGTCTCATCCATCAACTGAGTGTTGTCATGCAGGGGTTATGTTTTCCATACTACCACCAAACATGGGCACTTCCGTAGTCTGCCTCCCACTAACAGAGTGTCGGCTTGGGGTCGTGTATTCCCCTCGAACAGCAGTAGATGTTGAGGTCGAAGGAATATCACTTGGTGATAAAAATTATACATATACCTCAAGATATGGTGATCCACTGGCAAGATGAGTCTCCACCATTGCCTCAAAGCTCCGAGGATCTTTGATGTCAAATGAGTCATATCTCACCAGATCAACCGAAGCACAAAATCTATAGTTAATAGACTGAACTTTCATTGGCGTTGTTTCGAAAATTTTACGCCTAATTCTTTTGTGAAGTTCTGTCACATCTATGTTCCGATTAAAACCCAGTCGCACTGTGCTCTCCGATAAAAAAACAACACCATTTTCTGTGTCACAAATCTCACCATCGTAGTAAATAATAGCATTAATACGTTCACTCATTTTCAGTTTATATTTTTCTTTTGCCTTAATTTCTGTTATGCAACCTGAGAATGAAATTTGGCTAATTTATAGTCTAAGGATTGCCAGAGACTACTGTAGCAAAAGAGCATCCACGTGGGAGCTCATTTCAGTACTCTTGCTGACAGTGCATCCTGCTTGAAGCGTTTTGGGCACTATTTGTTCAGAAACATCTTCTTAAAATTATTTTACCGGAGACTCATCAGCAAAAAGAACGTCCACGAGGAGCTTTTTCAAGATTTTGTTGACAAATGCATCCCGCTTGAAGCGTTTTGAGCACTATTTGTTCGTAAATGTCTTCTCAAAATTATTTTACGGAGACTCATCAGAGCAAAAGAGCGTCCACGTGGGAGCTCTTTTTAGTACTATTGTTGACGATGCATCCTCGCTTAAGCGTTTTGAGCACTATTTGTTCGAAACATCTTCTCAAAATTATTTTACCGGAGACTCATCAGAGCAAAAAGCGTCCACGTGGGAGCTTTTTTCAAGATTTTGTCGACAACAAGATCCTCGCTTGAAGCGTTTTGGCACTATTTGTTCAGAAATGTCTTTTCAAAATTATTTTGTCAGATACATCTGTAAAAAAAATTCAAATAATTTTTATTTTACTAATATATTTTTCCCTAAATCCTAAACATATTTTTACTAAACCCTAATTAACCCTATAATCTAGACCTTTAGTTTTCTCCTAAAAACCCTAAATCCAACGACCCTAAAAAATCCTAAACCCTAGCCCTAAAACCCTAAAACCTCATACCCTAACACTAAAAATAGCTGAAAATGCAATCGGGGGATGGAGGGCAAAAGCGCGCCCTCTTTTTGGAGAAAAATGGCCCTTTTCCGTAAATATTCCAGATTTCGGCCCATTTTCGTAATTTTTTTTATATTTTGGTAAATAAGCCGAAATCCAGCCTAAAATGAAATAAATTTGAAAAAAGTTGAGTCGGGAACAGATAAAGGTAGGATGGGGTTGGGCCAAGAAAAAACCGTCCCCAGCCCCCTCAATCAGATTTAGTGATTCAATAGAACAGAATTGGCTAAGGTAAGGAAAGGGGCCCCAAGGAGATGAAACGCGATGGGCTTACTTGGAAGAGTATGCCTTCATTTCCATTTGGGTGGGTCTCTTTTGTCTTTAATGCTCGACAAGCCCACCCCCTTTCCTCATTCCATCGGCGCAAAAACAAAACCATTTTCAAGCGGTTCTGAAAGAGACCCCATATCTGACCACAGTCCCTAGTTTACTTAGACATGTATAAATGATGTTACTTGCTTCACAGCTTTATTTCTTTGTTGTTTTGTTCTAAAGGTGAATAACCTGATCGGTGGAGAAATTCATCACCATCCACCTCTTCCTCACATTCATTCATCTCATTAGTTACTCTATAAATAAATACCACTCTCCATTCCTCTACACTCCCACTTTCATATATCACAAAAATCGACTGAAATGGCCAAGTTATTGGGTCCTCTTCCAAACTATACCTTCATTTTCCTATCTTTCCTCCTCCTGGTTTACTCCGGTAATTAAGCACTATCTTTATTCATATATACATCTATAAGCTGCATATATGTTGTACGTTAGATCATATTGAAAGTTAGAAAACTTGAAGGATTTTTTTGGAACAACAGGGACGCAAATGGTGGAAGCACAGGTTTGCTCGAGGCCAAGTCAAACAACGGGAGTAATTACTTGTCCGAGCAATTTGCTTTGCGACCGACGATGCAGGGACATTGAAGGTGCCATGTATGGTGCGTGTCAGCCCCGACTCCTGGGGTCGACATGTTTATGCTACGTTAGATGCTGATTATCATAGCATCTATGTATGAATGAAGATTGCACCACGTCCAACCTTCATCTTTTCTAGGGATACAACACAGTACTACTCATGCCACTGTTATGTTTTACTGTCTGAATAAAACCGGTGCGATTACTATTACATGATTAAGCTGCCATGGGCATGGCTCTTCTATGACTCTACATTTTACAAAATTAATTATAAAATAAATATTAAGTTTAATTATATTAAATAAATATTATTTTAATATTTCAAGGTTAGGATTATAATAAACTAATTATCATTCATAATTTATCATACAAAATATGAGATTAAAGTAAAAAATATATATATGGTATGGGAAAATTAAAACACGATCTCAACTATTTTTAGGACTATACAAAGAAAAGTGATTTGATTTCCATTAATTTAATCATTGGATATCGGGAAAACAAAAAAAATCTTTAATCAAAAACTATTTTCATTGCACGCTAATGAATATTTAGAGCGTGGAGGAAAGAATGATAATTAAGAGATATCGATAACTATTATAATTTGTCTTCTCAGAAATATCGTCTTACTAAGAAAAATATTCTTGTGATAGGTCCTGTTCTTAGTAAAATATATAGTGAAATCACATTTTCTATTCTTTCCCCAGACCATGCTAGTAATAAGGATGTTCATTTCTTAAAATATCTCATATACGTAAGCGAAAATAGAGGAAGGGTCCAGATTTATCCCGACGAGAACAAAAGTAGCAATACTGTTTATAATGCTACGACAACAGATATAGTAAGTAAAATTATACAAAAAAAAGGGGTACGAAATAACCATAACGGATGCCTTAGATGGACATCAAGTGGTTGATATTATCCTCTCAAGACTAGAATATCTTGTTTCAGAGGGTGAATCTATCAAATTCGATCAACCATTAATAATTAATCCTAATGTAGGTGGATTTGGTTAGGGGGATGTAGAAATAGTACCTCAAGACCCACTACGCATCTAAGGTCTTTTATTCTTCTTGGCATATATTGTTTTTGCACAAATCTTTTTAGTTAGTAAAAAGAAACAGTTTGGGAAGGTTCAAGCGTACGAAATGAATTCTAAATCTGTGGATTTATCAACATCAAATATGTAAAAAAAGAGCAAATTCTTTCAAGCAGTTAGGTTAGGAATAATGAAAAAAAGGATGAAAAGCCTTTTGCTTGTTTCTATTTTTTCTCTAAGAATTGCTTTCACCACATTCAAAACAAAATATGTATATTATGAAGAATTAATTCAATGAACAAACAATTCATAAAAACAAAGCTCTCTGTCCTATTCTATATATTCTATAGCTCCTTACTGTATTAATTATCAATTATTAGGTAATGATATTCATGGGCAATAGAAATTAATATTTAGGGATAGAAATTACCTTTCTTTTCTCCTTTCAAATAAATTGAAATGATTGAAGTTTTTCTATTTGGAATCATCTTAGGTCTAATTCCAATTACTTTGGTTAGATTATTTGTAACTGCATATTTGCAATATAGACGTGGTGATCAGTTGGACCTTTGATTAATTAACATACCTCTTTTTTACTGACCCCTTTAATTCTTGAATTTTTTTAATTTCAATTTATTTAATATTTTAATCCAAGGAGGTCAAATTCAAATTACTATTCAATTTTTTTATTAACCAAAAAAAAAAAAAAGAAAAAGCATTGAAATATATTTTATTAACCAATCAGAATTGTCTCCCAAAATCTATAATTGTCCCAAAAAGTCCAATATACATACATTATTGGACCTTTTGAATAACAGTCGAGAAGACCTTATGAAAATTGAACACTTTCGCATAGAAGATGTAAAATAAATATTGGGGTCGAGTAAGGACCCCTAAAATGGAAAATTTTTCATTTAGGCCCTTTAAAATTTTAAAATTTTAAATTAGTAAAAAAATGTACTTTGGTTTCCCTAAAATGATAAAAATATAATTTAATCTTTTAAAAGTTATAAATATATATATAGGTTATTTAAATGGTGAAATTGTATTTTTACTCTCGTAAAAATTATAATTTAATTTTGACCCCTAAAAGATTTTTTCCACAAGATATTTTAAGTTATTCCAAAATATGTTAGATTAAGAATAAAGTTAATTTGATATGAATGAATTAAGTTTTTAAATGACATTTAATTTGCAATATACTAATTAAATAGGTTTATATTCTCAAAATAAAGTTTGTATTAAGAAAATTTATGTGATACATCAGGCTAGCTTTAAATTTTATAAATAGGTTAAGAGGTTGATATATATATATATATATATAAAGAATATATAATATAAATAAATGTATAATTTATTAAACCTTCAATTCGCTTATAAAATTTAAAAACTCAACCAATAAATATCAAATAATTATACTTTCTTTGTTTGTTACAATATCCAGCGTGGCAACATCATGGCTTGAAAATATTTCTTACAAGGGAAATTGTTCCACTGCTGGACGATGCTTTTCACTTGTGTTTCCCTTCTATTTATTTTTACTATAATTTTAATATAACTTCCTTTTAAAAACAAATATTTAAAATATAATGATTAATACACTTAAATTAATTTATATAAATAATAAAAATAAAATATTGTGATGAATATTATTATTTTATTAATAAAATTATAATTTAATATATTTTAATAATTTCATAAAAATAAAATAATTTAAAACTTTTATTATGTATTTTTAGTCTAATCTCTTTAATAGTTATTTTTATTATTATCTCAATGTTATAGTTACTTTTGAATCAAAATAAATATCTCATTATTATTTTTAAATCACTAGTTAATCTCGTCATCACTATTATTTTAATTTAACTAGAAAGGAAGCTTAGAATATATTTATTGCATAGAAATTTGCTTTCAGGAAAATTATTTTCGAAATGAATTGATTTTCTAAAAGTTAATTTTTTTAATGATTTTGTGTAAAATATATTTAGTTGGTAAATTATTCAAACAAAATTATTTTCATAACTAACGTAGAAAATGAATTTCAAATGTTAAATAAATCAATAAGCAACATTAATTTAAAATGTTATATTTTTCTTATCTACGTAAATACAGTCAAAATTACGCCACAATTAGATTATTCATCTAATACAAGCAAATTGTCCACGAACACAAATACTTCAATTTAGTAATTACATGAACTGATTTTCTAAAAGGAACCATCTCAATAGACGCTTCTCAAGCTTTCCCAAGTCCATTTGTTTGCTCTCATCAATTTTCAGAGCATCATCTTCATCACTAGCCTCTCCCTCTCCATCGTTTTTACTATCGCTTTCATCATCTTCTTCTCTATCTTTCGGTCAGTCCATTTGGTCGGATTGGGGCGAGCAAATCAAAGAAGACTAGGCTACGGTAAGGGCCTAAGGGGTATCCAATGGATAGGAAATGAAACTCGTTGAAAAGAAAAATTAAACTCTGGGCTTACTCGAATGCCTTCATTTCCATTTGGGTGGGTCTCTTTTGTCTTTAATGCTCGACAAGCCCACCCCTTTTCTCATTTCAAGCGGTTTCGAAAGAGACCCCATGTCTGACAACAGTCCCAAGTTTACTTAGACGTGTATAAATGATGTTCCTTGCTTCACAGCTTTCTTTCTTTGTTGTTTTGTTCTAAAGGTGAATAACCTGATCGGTGGAGAAATTCATCATCATCATCAGCATCATCATCATCATCATCATCATCCACCTCTTCCTCACACTTATTCATCTCATTAGTTACTCTACAAATAAATACCACTCTCCATTCCTCTACACTCCCACTTTCGTTTATCACAAAAATCGACTGAAATGGCTAAGTTATTGGGTCCTCTTCCAAACTATACCTTCCTTTTCCTATCTTTCCTCCTCCTGGTTTACTCTGGTAATTAAGGACCATCTCATTTTATAGTCCTCCGATACTTAGAAATCTATACTTATTGAATATAATTTGATCTAATGCTAAGATATGTTTGGTTAAACTTTAACGTTTTTGTGGAACAACAACAGGGACGCAAATGGTGGAAGCACAACTTTGCGAGAGGCGAAGTAGAGCTTGGGCAACCAATTTTTGTCCGGGCAATTTACTTTGTAACCGACAATGCAGGAATGTAGAAGGTGCCTTAAGTGGCGCCTGTCTCCGCGAAGTCTTAGGGTTTGCATGTTATTGCTACGCTAGATGCTGATTATAGCATCTATGTATGTATGTTGCACCAAATCCAACCCTTCATGTTATGTAAGTCTAGAAATAACACTAGACTGATGCCAGTGTTATTATATTATCCAAATAAAGTCGGTGCCATTAACTATGACATAAGCTGCCATGGCTTATCTTTCTCATTCGATCGTGAATATGAAAGTAGATTGTTACAAGTTTTTATACTCTCGTCAACATATATAAATGTTTTACGATTTAATTCTTATATTTTAATTTAATAATTTTAAAATTTTAAAATTTCAATTCTCATCTGACAATAATTATTAAATTTAATGAGTTAAAATTTTCTATTTTTATATATTAATTTTAATATATTTTAAATAATTAAATTTAATCAAACAAATTTAAATACTATTATTTTTCAAAATTCAAAATTCAAAAAATATATAAACTAAAATTACTAAAATTAATTAACTAATAGGATTTAACCAAAAAAAAAATCAAGAATATGAAATGGATGGTTTTAAACACGAGAAACTACATAAATAGCTGGGTTAGGGAGAATTGAGCTTTGACTATAAATACATATAAATCCAATCCGCCTATGAAGCAAAGACAAATGGCCCATTTCTGGATAGCCAATCGGCCGGTTGCCGCGTTTACTTGTTGAGCGACCCAACTTGGATTGTAACGGGGCTGAACCGAACCATTGAAGTGGGCTGGCCATTTCGATTTTGTTTTTGGTGTTCACGTTTCTCTCTCTCTCTCTCTCAAGCCTTGAAGAAGAAGTAAAGAAGGAAATCCCTCTTAAAACAGCCTCAGTGAAACGTAGTGAGAGAGGAAAAGCAAAGATTTTCAGTGGAAGAAAGCTAGCAATTTGAATCGGTGTCGTACGGAAAATGTTCAGGAACCAGTACGATACTGACGTCACTACATGGAGCCCAGCTGGGCGATTGTTCCAAGTGGAGTACGCGATGGAGGCCGTGAAGCAGGGTTCGGCGGCGATCGGTCTCCGATCCAAGACCCATGTGGTGTTGGGTTGCGTCAACAAGGCTAATTCAGAATTGTCTTCTCACCAGAAGAAGATCTTCAAAGTCGACGACCACATTGGGGTCGCCATCGCCGGTCTCACCGCCGACGGTCGCGTGCTCTCTCGGTATATGCGAAACGAGTGTATCAACTACAGCTTCACTTACGAATCGCCGCTTCCTGTTGGGAGACTCGTCGTCCAGCTCGCCGATAAAGCACAGGTCTTTTTCATTTCCTAAAATCTTCAATCATTGTACATTTTCTAGAAGAAAATATTAAGCTTTAATTTCAGTGTACTTAAGCCGACGGATGATGCTGATTTTGGGGTTCTTTTTAGAAATTGGAAATGACTTAAGGATTTAAACCCTAAATGGTTCTTTGCTGAAGTCTTGACAAGCATGAAGGTTTCGAGCAATGCTTTCAAAATAAATAAAACTGCAAATCTGTTCTCAATGAGAATTAGCTCACATTTAAGGCTATTATGTAGGAAACATTGATTGATCAAGTAATGTGGAAACTATACGCAAATATCAGTAATTACATTGTTGGTGAACCCGTGGATGATTAACAATGTAAAAATAATGTCCCAACGACCTGTTTACTATTAGAAGAAAATTTTACTTGATGACTAAGATGATACGAATAGAAAACGGCTACAATGTATGTGTGTGTTAGTGAGTTAACTTCACTTTGAAGTTTAAGCTAAGAGGTTGAGTGTACCCGGTATGAAGTGTCTAGGTCCTCAATCTCATACTTGCTGTGAAGTTGCTCTTTGTTTGTGACCGAACTTCACAGTATAACACAGGCAATGGATTATGTCATAAAAAGGATAATTTGAAAAGATTGTTGATGGTTATTAGTGCCTCACAATGACCATTTAGATACCTAGTTTACATTTCTATAAATAGAATGATTGAGAGGATGTAAGAATAGAAGCTATATTTAGGTTGCAATATGCTAGTGGTTTCAGCACTGAACTCAAAGACATTAGCATATGGTGCTCAGGTTTAATTGCGCTGGTGTTATATGATCGAGTAGCATTTTTCCAACTTTCAAGGGATTACTCAATATGGACTCTGTATATTTGTTGATGTAATTGCTGATGTTGTTAGTGTTACTGAATTAAATGTCATTGTCAAGTCTCGAGGTTACCTGCTCATCATCTTGGTATTAAACATGATTGTTGATAAATCTTCTCTCTGTATAACTAGTGAGTTTTCAGTTTTTTTGGTGTGTGTGTCTTTTATTTTTAACCCTGATTAAACGAAACATAGTTGATGTTAAAGCTAGCAATATCTAATGGAGCACCAATCCTACTGGATTTCTTGAAAGTTAAACTGTTAAACAGTTCTTCTAAAGAAGCATAATAATCTTATTTGTTTGTGCAATTGTAAAAAGGAAAATGCTCATGTTTTGGTGGCAGGTTTGCACCCAACGCTCTTGGAAAAGACCTTACGGTGTTGGCCTGTTGGTGGCTGGCTTGGATGAATCTGGGGCTCATCTGTACTATAACTGTCCAAGTGGGAATTACTTCGAATACCAGGCTTTTGCCATTGGATCACGGTCACAAGCTGCAAAGACATACTTGGAACGGAGGTTTGAGAACTTTACAGACTCCTCGAGGGATGATCTGGTGAAAGATGCTATTATGGCAATAAGGGAGACCCTGCAAGGAGAAACTCTGAAAAGCTCAATATGTACAATTGCTGTGGTAGGGGTTGGAGAACCTTTCCATGTATTAGATCAGGGAACTGTACAACAAATCATTGATACCTTCGAGACTGCAGCGGAGCAAGAAGACCCCGCTACCGAACCTGATGCTGCTACAGGTCAGGAGGCTGCCACTGAGCAGGGCACTGCTGCTGATCAAGGTGGTTCTACAGATGAAGGTGCGGCCCCAATGGATATTTGAGGATGCAAGAACCAGGGTTCCATCCATGTTAGGCTGTTGTAAACATTATTGTGTTGGATATTTCCTTCTTTTATTCTCTTACGCAAATTGTCTTTTTACCCTTGGTGCAAACATTCAAATGCTAGGCCTGAAACTTTTACATTTATGCTCGAAGGTACTGAAACTTTTAAATTTGCCTCAATCTCTGCTAGGGAATTGCATGTTCAAGAAATTTCAGATCAAGTTTGCTTAAGTGTTTTAATGATTCGTGCATAAAATGACAAATCTATGGTTGCATTTAGTACATCGAAAGAAAAGATGATGTAACATAAGGCCTTTGCATCTGATAATAAACGCTTAATGTATATATGGATTGAAGTCCTTGCAAAGGAGTTTATACAGAATAATTCAGTGATGATTCAACACTGATTAGGTTTGCCATTTTCTTCAGGAAAAAAAAATTATTAAATAGCAGCAATAGAAGTGAAAATCAATGCTTGTTTGATCGTGGAGACATCAATTCCGAATATCAGGAAGTGGTAGGCCCTTTATCTGCATCTGCTTATACATCCATTGCCAATTCTCAGGTGTTACCTCACCCCCAAGTGAACGAATTACTGCACCACCACTACATGAGCCCACTTTGCAACATTCCTCAAGTGATAATCCCTTGACCAATCCATATAAGAAACCACCAGCGAAGAGGTCCCCAGCTCCTGTGGCATCAACCGCTTTTGTCTCCCCTATAGCCGGAACTCGGACAACCTGTCATATTAAGAATCTTTAGTTCTGCCGGTCTTCAGCTATGCATATATCATCTATAAAGGCAAAGTGCACAATTTGGCCATACTTTCCAAGTTGAGGATTAGTAAGTAACCGAGTACAAAGGCATTCCCTAAGTGGGAGGCATTGATAATCTCTTAACAACAAAAGACTGCAAAGTACGAAAAAACATTGGTTAGTTTACAAGGTTGTGAGTGGCCAACCTCTTGTGCGTGTTTTGCGATGCATCCGTTGGCCCCTAATGTAACCACAGCCCATCGGCAATATTTGGACAGGTATTCTAGTGCAGCTTCAGGACTAGCATTTGCTTCACCCCTAAAGAAGTAAAATTGAAAAATATATATCAGTTACTACCGACTGCAGTTACAGCAGCAATTGAAAAATAATCACAGCCACCTTAGTAGTTCTATTGCTTCATCCTCGTTGGCAAAGCAGAGATCGATATCTCCCGACTCCAGTAACTTTAGAAGAGGTTCTCTAAAATTCCGAACCATCTGAGCAAAGTCACAGACTTCATAAGACAAAATGTTGAAGAGCTCCATGATAGAGAACTGAGAACTTTACTAGAATATCAACCATAAGGTCGAAGCATTTACTATTATGATGCTTTTAAAATGTTTTATTTTTTGTGAATGGAACTGTTTTAAGTTACATTATAATTCACTCTGTACATAACATTGCATCCAACCGTGGGCAAAAACAAATCGATAATCCAATTACCTCAAAACTGGCCAAATCGATGGAGACAGACAGACCCTCTTGTTTGGCAAATCTTATAGCCGCTTGAGTAACTTCCAAATTGAATATTCCATATCTCATTACTAACCACTGCAATGAAAGATACATCATTAAGTCTAATTCTGTGCGATAACCAGCTGCCAAGGACTAAATGATGAAATGTGGTAAAAAAGTGAACATTCTACGTAGACCATTTGAAAACAATGACCAAAAGAATATGATAATCGGATAAAAAAGAACTCCTTGGTCACCTTAGAACCACTAAAGTCATCCTTGGTCAATTCATCCCCCTGAAAAACGAGGAAGAAAATTGATTGTAAGTTTGTACTTGGCATGGCACAGACATAAATCAGAAAGCAGTTTATTACACTGAAAAACAAAAACACTCACCTGAACTTTTACAGCGGTCGACAGGCAAGGGCGCATTGTTCTATTGCCGTATGCATCAACTAGGCAAACACACTGCATCATGTCATATTCACTAAGAAAGTTTCAGTTTGTTCAAAGCATAGTTAAATTTCATAGGAATTCTATCATGAAGTTCACCTGAGCTGTTGGTCCCATCTTCTTTCGCAGTCTCGAAATATTAACTCCAGTAAAGTTCATGTTACTTACAAACAATTGACCTTGCTCATCAGTCCCATAGGCCCCGATCATTCCACTGTTAACACCAAAGCCAGAGCTAAGTCCACGAATAGTATTTGCAACACTTCCCCCAGCCATAGTCTTCATAGGAGATGGATCATCAACTGAAGTAAGGATATGCTTTTTCAACTCGCTTAATATATGCTCAAGCTCCTTGAATTCCACCTACATTATCAAATCCATTGTCTGAAATTGTCATGCTCATCAAACAAGAAAACAATCTAAAACTTTGCAGTTCAATGGTTGAAACTTGAAAGCTGTTGATTTAGTTGGGACAAAACTTGGGAGACAAGAGCAAATGTCATTGGGATTGTCGACTATGAAACATGAGAACAAGTAGAAGAAACATAAGGATCTAACCAGAAAAAAGTCTTGTCCGCAAGCCTAAAATTACCATAAAAGTTATAGTTACTGACAAAGCTCCCGCATGCATCAACCAATTAAGAAAGAAAAAAGATATATTTGGTAAGCCTTTTCAATTTTCATGGTCCAGAACATAGCAGAACTAGGGGGGGAAGGGAATGAATAAAAGTTTGGTAATCTTGATGAGAAATAAGTCAATAACCCCGAAATTACACCAACGAAGACAAATTAAAACAAAGGAGCGTGCACCCAGAAAACAGCAAGTAATAATAGAAAGAAAGAGGAACACAAAATTAAGAAAAGAATTTAATGAAACCGGTAGTTAAAAAAAAAAGTGGAACATACCGGAATGGAGCCACCACGTTCACCAGGAATTTGATGGAGCAAGGACCAATCGACACGAGCCACATGATCAATGAGGGCAGCTGGCTGTAGTCCCAGGATAAGGGGAGCCTTGGCGTCCCCGTTATTAACCAAGGTTTCTGCTCCCATAGTTTTTAGCCGCTGGGTGGCCTTTGGTGACTCCCTCAAAAGGGTCTCCTTTGAAATAGTAGTCTCAGGCTCAGGCTAAGGCTAAGGCTCAGGCTCAGACTCTATAGGATTTTGCAGTGAATGTAGTATTATATAGGCAAAGCCCCGAACATGCGTACTCAGCACCGCGTCAGGTGGGCTTTTCCACTGCCCTTCACTCCTCAGCGCCCCTATTGGCCTATTCAGCCCCTTTTTTTATTATTTACTATTTTGTTTCTTTACTGATTTTTACTATAAAAAAAAATGGACCTTTTGGCTCCATATGGTGTGAAATCTTAACCGTGATTGAGGGTTTGAGGGTTAAATACTAATGATTAATCCATTGTGGGCAAGTTTCAGTTGGTAAGTAAACATTAAAATGAACTTGACTTGCTCTGTAAGATGTCGGTCTAATGACTTCGATTTATATTGGGAAACTTCTCTCTTTTTGTTTTTGGTTTCTAATGTGTAAATTTGTTAGATTTTGATAGGTTAAATGAGAGGATATAACTCCACCTTTAAAATTATTAAGGTGTTGACTGATTTTGCCCTAAAGCTTGTCAAAGCAACATTAAAGAATGTCCTGGAAAATCATGCACATGCTTTCGATCTTTCTCAAAACCAAGGAATTTTGATGCTATACTGTGCATACTATAATCACACCTTTCTTTTACATGTAGTGCATGAATTTGTACAAAAGGAAATAACCTCCATCATGTCGCATTTTATCACGTCTCTTTTTTTTTTAAATAAAATGTCACATTTAATAAAATCAAATTTAAAAAAAAATCGACTTATTCAAGAACAATACTTTAATTTTTCTCCTTCAACAATAAAAAGTATTATTTTGCTTAGGGATTTTGTCTCCCACTTAGGGAAGCATCTCAGTTTTGTAGCAATTTGATATCTGCAAGACTTAGGATAAGTTTTAATATTGAGGATATAAATAATTATGGAGGTACCTAGGTACGACATAAATCAAACTACCAACCAAGGCCATATATAAGACCTGAAAGCAAACCTTGTACCACTTGAGCCAGCCCTCCCTCGAGTGGGAGGTAGAACTCCTAAGTGGGTCTCCACCAACCGAAGTACTCCCTCGAGTGGGAGACAAAAGCCCCAAGCGGGACAATATCTTCCATTGTTGAGGGATCGAATCGACATCCCCGACTACGACACTTCGAAAACTTCTTTCGAAGGAGTCAATCTCCCCTCAACACATATTTTTGTATGATTAATATTTTAATGATCCAACCATTGAATTTATCAATATAATTGTATTTGTCATGTATGTAAATTTTTGAACCGATCTAATATCTCTATTATATCAATAAAATTATATATATATTGATCAATAGAAGACTTTTATAAAAACAAATAGTTAAAAATTATAAATTTAAATATGAAATATAAAATATAATTATTAAATTATTAAAATATTAATCATACAAAAATATGTAAAATAGTGTAAAACTATTTTAATTTTATCCTCCTTATCTTTAGCATATATAAATTTTAAATTTTATTATACACAATTACCTACTAATCAATTATAATATTTAATAATATATAAAAATAAAATTTTAAATTCAAAATTAAAATCAAAATCAAAATCAAAATAATAAAATACATGTAACACAAAAAGTATATAATAAAATTGATAACTATGAATCATAACTTTTACTTATAAAAAATACAAAGTTGGAAATATAATATCAAGTATTAAAATAATTTTAAGAATGTATCAAATTGTGAATTATAATATTAAAGGATATTATTAATTTATTATCTAATGAAAATCAAATAAACATATAAAATAATATAAAATCTAAAACCATAATGAAACTCATCGATGATATGGAAATTTAATCTTTTTTAATTGTAAAAGAAATTTATAGAATTTTTATTTAAATATATTTAAATATATAATTAATATTCAAATATACTAAATTTATCAATAATTAATTTAACTATTTGATTACCAAATATTCTTTATTATATTTTTAAGAAATACTTTCATTAATCATAAATAACAATAATACATAAACATGACATAATGAATAAAACGCTACAAATTATTGCACAAATACCATCGTATATAAAAAGACCCCTATAGAAGAGATCAAAGATTAATCAACAGTAACCGCAATATTGGAATCACATCACTGAGTTCAATCTCATGATCACTATCAAAATGCTTTGTCATGACAAAATAATATTATTTATTTTATAAAGTAATCTTATTTTAGTCATTATCCGATTGAGTAAGTGTTTAATTGACTTATTATGCCATCTCACTTAAAAGCTTAATATATAACTACATTATGACACACACAATATTAATGAAAAATTATGTAACAAATGTATTTATAAAAATAAACGAGACTTTAGTTAAATTGATAAAGTTTAGAAAATAAAAATCATGATACTTTGGGTTCAAATATCATTACATGTATTTTTCTAGATTTTATGTAGGTAGCACTTTCAATCAATCATCTATAACAACTTTTCATTATAGCAAATAAGTTTGTTATAGAACTGGTTTTATTTATATTTTACTTTTAACTTCTATAATAATTTTTATTTATAATGGCAAAAACTATAAAATATGAAGTACACTCTTCATAAAATTAGCTCAATTTTCATTTTAAATTTTAGTAAAATTAATTATATTCCTCCGTGAAATAAAAATAACAAACTTTAGTTAAGATATTGTTTTAATAGAATTAAATTTTATATACAAATTGATAGTATTTTATTAAATAAAATAATTTTAATAAATAAAATTACATTGTAAATTTTATTATAAATGTAGTTTAAGTATCACTAATTAATATTATTATTATATTATATTTTTAATTTTAAAATTTTAAAATTAAAAATAATTTAAATTTCAAATGATGTTGTAACATCCTAGATTAGGGGTTATGCGTTTGTGCATAATTCATGAGTAGTAGGTTTTGGCAGTGTTTGGAAGTGAATTAAGGGTTTCTAAAATCCTAGGATGGAAGAGAAAGCTTTGGACAATTATTGGTTTTTAAGTTAAAAACAAGAAGTGATGTGGAAAAGTGGCAAGGGATGCCACCTAAGGTGCAAGGGTTATGGCATCAAGCGAAGTACTTTGAGGAAGAGGTTCAATCCCATTGTGTGCATTTTTGCTTAATTTTATGAAATAGCATGTTTCTTGTGATATGTGTGCATTTTAGAACCTTGAAATGTATGGAAATGAAAGGAAATGTAAGGAAATGTAAGGAAATGTAAGGAAATGTAAGGAAATATAAGGAAATGTAAGTAAATGAAAGGAAATGAAAGGAAATGAAAGGAAATGTAAGGAAATGTAAGGAAATGAAAGGAAATGTAAGGAAATGAAAGGAAATGTAAGGAAATGTAAGGAAATGTAAGGAAACTTGGAAATGATTTAGAAATGTTAAGTTTCAAAAGGAGGAAAGTAAACATTTTGGAAACTTAAGCTAAAAGAGGAAAGTAAACATTTTGGAAACTTAAGTTAAAAGCGGAAAGTGAACATTTTGGAAACTTAGGAAATGTCAAGCTTAAAGAGCCAAACGAAAATTTTTGGAAACTTAGAAATGACCTAGAAATGTCGAGTTTTAAAGTTTAAAAGAGGAAATTAAGGCAAGGTGGCCTTAAGAGAAAAAGTATGTGAAAATTGACACACAAACAAAGCTTGGAAAAGTGGCACAAGATGCCACTTAGGGCCTCTGGAAATGGCACCACATGCAAGTGTATTTGGGCTGTGGATCGAGTCACTTAGGAAGCAAATAAAAGAAGTTTTATTTTGCTACAAAAGAAGCAGAGGTGGACAGCATGTGGGCTCTTAAAAGAAGAGTTTTATTTCCTTTAGAATTTCGCTAATTAGAGATAATTGTTGGATTAATTCTTTTGATAAAGTGATAATTATCACATAGGAAGAGTGGTGGCCAAGTAGGGACTCTAGCCTAGTAATTTCGGCTATAAAAGGGAAAGAAAGCCATTCATTCATTCATTCACTCTTCCTTTGTCGAATTTCTTAAGCAGATTCTCCTCTCTTTGAAAATTCCTACGCTTTTATTCTTCCTTCTCTTTCTTTCTAATCCTCCAAAAGCCGAAAGTTGTGAGAGCATCATTTAGCCATAGCCGAATCTCTGAAGGTTGAAGTGAAGGTGCAATCGATTCCTTCAAATAAGGGTAAGATCCAAATTTAGTTTCCATTCTTTTATATTTTAGACTTATCAAAATTTAGGGACTAATTTCGATTATTAATCTTGGCCAATCATGGAAGGAGAAGTTCTTTTCCAAGGTACACCATAGGTCATGTGTTCCCTAGTTATTCGTAAATTTTGGAATTTAAGATCCTTAAGGTAAGTGACAATGAATATTCAACCAAGACCCTATTTTTGTAATAGATCTATTATTATATGTTTTAAGCTGAAAACTAACCGATTCAAGGGATCTAGTGAGTAGCCGATTTCAAAGGGGGAAGAATACAAGTTTTCGGGATTTGATTTTTTATTCAATCGACATTAATGTAAGTACACAAATCCTACTAGGATTTGGTTTTATGGCCGAATAGGCTTTTGCTAAATATTATCATGTTGGCCGAATGTAGGCATTAAAAATCTAAGGTAGTAGACCGGATTTCGGGATTTCAAGTGAATTCGTTAAGCGAATCAGGTGTGTACCCTACTCTAAGTTTTAATATGTTCATGGCTATGTTTTAAATTAAATGTGTTAATATGAAAGTGTAAGAATATGGCTAAGGTACCGCATGCATTCTACATTAATCTTAATAGATTTATGGCTTAAACTTGATATATGTGTTAATATAAAAGTGTAAGAATGTGACTAAAGTAGCATGTTATGGTACAAAGTACTCAGGTACGTTTTCCTACTCCTACTAGGATTACGAAATATGTTATACTTAACATGTGAAAAGTGACACGAATGTGAATTTAAGTATGATATGCATGATATGAATAATATGGGGCATTCCAAGTGAATGTGATGACTTCGGTCTCACTATCTGAATGTGGTGACTTCGGTCACATTATCTGAATGTGGTGACTTCGGTCACATTATCCGAATGTGGTAACTTTGTTACATTATCTGAATGTGATGTCTCATGACACAATTATCCGGTGGCTATGCCACGAATTTTATATATGGCGATGAGCACGCCGATCGCAATGATCGCCTTCGATGGTGTGTAGCGGATGGAGGGTTGACTTAGTAGTCCCTACGGTGCATGTGATGGTACGGTGGAGTGTAGCGGATGGCATATAGGTTTGGGTTCGAGATTGCATCATTATTTTGAATCATTAAATGTGAAAATATGATACGTATGAATATGATTTGTTATGCCTCGAATTTGTTAAGACTTAGTGTTTATGTACACATTGAGTCATTGACTCACCCCGTTGTGGGATTACTTTTCAGGTGACGACCAGTGATGGACCGGGCCGGCAGATGCTTAGTGGAGGCCATGTGAAGTTTTGATTTCTTTTATTTGGACCATTTTACTTTAAGTATTTTGAATTTAAATTTTGGGAATTATTTGATGTAATAAGGCCTTAGTAGAATTACTTTATTCTGTTTTTATTTTACAAACTTTTATTTATTAAAAGATTAAGTAAATCTATTTTTTAAAAACAAAGCCCAAACGTTTTGTCACCTAAAGTAAAGGATTTTAATAATGAAACAAACTTGTTTTCAACTCAAGCCCAACCCAAAACAATCTTTCTTTTAAAACACACAAGTTTTTCCTAAGTAACAAAAGAATTTTGAAACAGTTTACACCGGAACATACCAGATCCGGTCAAGGCTCATGGGCGGGTTTGGGGTGTTTCATTTGGTATCGAACCAATTTTAAACTCTCGGCCTTGGGTTTAAGGCCCAAAATGTTTTCAAAGTTAAGCCCAAAAGGAATTTTGTGAATTAAGGTGTTTTTCGGCATGGCCCACTAAGTCTCCAATTCAAATTCCACCGGTAAGTACTTGACTTCAAGTGATTTGAATATGTGAAATGTATGGGCTTTTATGGCAACGAGATTAGCCTGATAAGTATTTAAACCCTAGGACTAGTTTACCCTAAACAAATACATAAAACTCTAAGGCACAATTAAACAAACACGTGATTAAGTAGTGAGCTAGGTGTGTAACTGTTGTGCAAGATGTCAGGGGTGGATTCAAGAAGAGCTTGGTATTTAAGTAGTCCTAGCGACTCACCTCCTCTTTACTCGAATCCAACATGGTGCGAAATAATGCTCACCCTAACCAAGAGGACTTATACACTGCTAAACCCCTAACTAAAACCCGAAAGGGACTAGCCAGTATTTTATAGAAACCTTAGTTTTAAAAAATTTCTAAATTATTCTCTTGATTTGAAAAAGATTATTTTTATGGAATTTTCTTGAAATATTTTAGATTTATAAAATTACAAAATACCCCTAATGGTAAAATTACAAAATGCCCTTGGTTTATGAAATTTTCAAAATACCCACGCTTCTATCAAAATTTCATTACGTTATAAAATGTTCAAAAACCCTAATTTGAAAAATGACAAAATACCTTGATTTTAGAAAAGATTACGAAATTACCCCTACCCTACAAATTACCGAAATACCCCCGAGTTATAAAATTACCAGAACGACCCCCGATCTTCAAAAATTTTTGCAACAACACTGATTTGGAAAACAAATTCTCAAAACAACCTCAAGTTTTGTAAATTCCAAAATATCCGTGATTTATTAAGATTTACAAATTCACCAAGTTAATTACCAAAATACCCTCAGATTTTAAAATTTTCCAAAATACCCCCGGAAATGCAAAATTTCCAAGACACCCTCATTGACAAAAACACCAAGGAACCTTGTTTCGATAAATTGCGAAAAATACCCCTGGGTAGTGGAAAAACAACAACAATGAAAACTACAACATTTCTCTGAATGAACGAAAGTTTATAATTGATTGATGGATGTATGAATGTAAAGACTGTGTGCATGTATGAATACGAAAGAACCACTTCTAAAAATTCTTTCCATAAAACTTCTTCGCGATTAATCAGTGAAACAAAATTTTTTTTAATACATAAAACTTCTTAATCAGATTAAATCGCGACGTTAGAAATGAGTTCTAAGGGACGTTAACTTAGAGATTGTCTTGGAAAGTATGATGGTTCTATTAAGATCAGAGCGCGTAGCGTAAGCATAGTGCTGTGAGAAGGATTGTACGACTGTTAGTAAGTAATTTCGAGGACGAAATTATTTTTAAGGAGGGTAAAACTGTAACATCCTAGATGACGAAATTATTTTTAAGGAGGGTAAAACTGTAACATCCTAGATTAGGGGTTATGCGTTTGTGCATAATTCATGAGTAGTAGGTTTTGGCAGTGTTTGGAAGTGAATTAAGGGTTTCTAAAATCCGAGGATGGAAGAGAAAGCTTTGGACAATTATTGGTTTTTAAGTTAAAAATAAAAAGTGATGTGGAAAAGTGGCAAGGGACGCCACCTAAGGCGCAAGGGTTATGGCATCAAGCGAAGTACTTTGAGGGAAGGGGTTCGAATCCCATTGTGTGCATTTTTGCTTAATTTTATGAAATAGCATGTTTACTGTGATATGTAGTGTGCATTTTTAGAACCTTGGAAATGTAAGGAAATGTATGAAAATGTATGGAAATGTAAGGAAATGTAAGGAAATGTAAGGAAATGTAAGGAAATGTAAGGAAATGAAAGGAAATGTAAGGAAATGTAAGGAAATGAAAGGAAATGTAATGAAATGTAAGGAAATGTAAGGAAATGTAAGGAAATGTAAGGAAATGTAAGGAAACTTGGAAATGATTTAGAAATGTTAAGTTTCAAAAGGAGGAAAGTAAACATTTTGGAAACTTAAGCTAAAAGAGGAAAGTAAACATTTTGGAAACTTAAGTTAAAAGAGGAAAGTGAATATTTTGGAAACCTAGGAAATGTCAAGCTTAAAGAGCCAAACGAAAATTTTGGAAACTTAGAAATGACCTAGAAATGTCGAGTTTTAAAGTTTAAAGAGGAAATTAAGGCAAGGTGGCCTTAAGAGAAAAAGTATGTGAAAATTGACACACAACAGGCTTGGAAAAGTGGCTCAAGATGCCACTTAGGGCCTCCGAAATGGCACCACATGCAAGTGTATTTGGGCTGTGGATCGAGTCACTTAGGAAGCAAATAAAAGAAGTTTTATTTTGCTACAAATAGCAGATAGGTGGACGGCATGTGGGCTCTTAAAGAGGAGTTTTATTTCCTTTAGAATTTCGCTAATTAGAAGATAATTGTTGGATTAATTCTTTTGATAAAGTGATAATTATCACATAGGAAGAGTGGTGGCCAAGTAGGGACTCTAGCCTAGTAATTTTGGCTATAAAAGGGAAAGAAGCCATTCATTCATTCATTCACTCTTCCTTTGTCGAATTTCTTAAGCAGATTCTCCTCTCTCTAAGAAATTCCTACAGCTTTTATTCTTCCTTCTCTTTCTTTCTAATCCTCCAAAAGCCGAAAGTTGTGAGAGCATCATTTAGCCATAGCCGAATCTCTGAAGGTTGAAGTGAAGGTGCAATCGATTCCTTCAAATAAGGGTAAGATCCAAATTTAGTTTCCATTCTTTTATATTTTAGACTTATCAAAATTTAGGGACTAATTTCGATTATTAATCTTGGCCGAATCATGGAAGGAGAAGTTCTTTTCTCGAAGGTACACCATAGGCCACGTGTTCCCTAGTTATTCGGTGAATTTCAGGATTTAAGATCCTTAAGGTAAGTGACTATGAATATTCAGCCAAGACCCTATTTTTGTAGTAGATCTATTATTATGTGTTTTAAGCTGAAAACTAACCGATTCAAGGGATCTAGTGAGTAGCTGATTTCAAAGGGGGAAGAATACAAGTTTCTAGGATTTGATTTTTATTCAATCGGCATTAAGGTAAGTACACAAATCCTACTAGGATTTGGTTTTATGGCGAATAGGCCTTTGCTAAATATTACCATGTTGGCGTAATGTAGGCATTAAAAATCTAAGGTAGTAGATCGGTTTGGGATTTCAAGTGAAATCGTTAAGTGAATTAGGTGTGTACCCTACTCTAAGTTTTAATATGTTCATGGCTATGTTTTAAATTAAATGTGTTAATATGAAAGTGTAAGAATATGGCTAAGGTACCGTATGCATTCTACACTAATCTTAATAGATTTATGGCTTAAACTTGATATATGTGTTAATATAAAAGTGTAAGAATGTGGCTAAAGTAGCATGTTATGGTACAAAGTACTCGTGCACGCTTTTCCTACTCCTACTAGGATTACAAAATATGTTATACTTAACATGTGAAAAGTGACACGGATGTGAATTTAAGTATGATATGCATGATATGAATGATATGGGGCATTCGGGTTATTTGAGAAAGGGAAGTGAATGTGATGACTTGGTCTCACTATCCGAATGTGGTGACTTGGTCACATTATCTCGAATGTGGTGACTTGGTCACATTATCCGAATGTGGTAACTTCGATTACATTATCTCGAATGTGGTGTCTCATGACACAATTATCTGTGGCTATGCCACGAATTTTATATGGGCGATAAGCACGCCGATCGCAATGACGCCTTCGATGGTGTGTAGCGGATGGAGGTTGACTTAGTAGTCCCTACTTGCGTGGATGGTGCGGGTGGAGTGTAGCGGATGGCATATAGGTTTGGGTTCGGATTGCATCATTATTTTGAATCATTAAATGTGAAAATATGATACGTATGAATATGATTTGTTATGCCCGAATTTGTTAAGACTTAGTGTTTATGTACACATTGAGTCTGCTGACTCACCCTGTTAGGGATTACTTTTCAAAGGACCGGTGATGGACCGGCCTACAGATGCTTAGTGGAGGCCATGTGAAGTTCGATTTCTTTTATTTGGACCATTTTACTTTAAGTATTTTGAATTTAAATTTTGGGAATTATTTGATGTAATAAGGCCTTAGTAGAATTACTTTATTCTGTTTTTATTTTACAAACTTTTATTTATTAAAAGATTAAGTAAATTTATTTTTTAAAAACAAAGCCCAAACGTTTTGTCACCTAAAGTAAAGGATTTTAATAATGAAACAAACTTGTTTTCAACTCATGCCCAACCCAAAACAATCTTTCTTTTAAAACACACAAGTTTTTCCTAAGTAACAAAAGAATTTTGAAACGGTTTACACCGGGGAACATACCAGATCCGGTCAAGGCTCGTGGACCGGGTTTGGGGTGTTTCATTTTGGTATCAGAGCCCAATTTTAAACTCTCGGCCTTGGGTTTAAGGCCCAAAATGTTTTCAAAGTTAAGCCCAAAAGGAATTTTGTGAATTAAGCAGGTTTTTCTGGCATGGCCCACTAAGTCTCCGACCATGCATCCACCGGTAAGTACTTCGACTTACAAGTGATTTGAATATGTGAAATGTATGGGCTTTTATGGCAACGTAGATTAGTCGATAAGTATTTAAACCCTAGGACTAGTTTACCCCAAACAAATACATAAAACTCTAAGGCACAATTAAACAAACTCGTGATTAAGTCGCCGAGCTAGTCTGGTGGTAATCACAGCGCATGTCTAGGAGTGGATTCAGAAGAGCTTGGTATTTAAGCCGCCCTAGCGACTCACCTCCTCTTTACTCGAATCCTACCTGTGCGTAGTAACTGTTCACCCTAACCAAGAGGACTTATACATGGGCTAAACCCCTAACTAAAACTCGAAAGGGACTAGCCGTATTTTATAGAAACCCTAGTTTTAAAAAATTTCTAAATTATTCTCTTGATTTGAAAAAGATTATTTTTATGAAATTTTCTTGAAATATTTCAGATTTATAAAATTACGAAATACCCCTAATGGTAAAATTATAAAATGCCCTCGGTTTATGAAATTTTCAAAATACCCACATTTCCTATCAAAATTTCATTACGTTATAAAATGTTCAAAAACCCTAATTTGAAAAATGACAAAATACCTTGATTTTAGAAAAGATTACGAAATTACCCCTACCCTACAAATTACCAAAATACCCCTGAGTTACAAAATTACCAGAACGACCCCCGATCTTCAAAAATTTTTGCAACAACACTGATTTGAAAAACAAATTCTCAAAAACAACCCTCAAGTTTTGTAAATTCCAAAATATTCGTGATTTATTAAGATTTACAAATTCACCCGTTAATTACCAAAATACCCTGATTTTAAAATTTTCAAAATACCCCGGAATGCAAAATTTCCAAGATACCTCATTGACAAAAACACCAAGGAACCTTGTTTCGATAAATTGCGAAAAATACCCCTGGGTAGTGGAAAAACAACAACAATAAAAACTACAACATTTCTCTGAATGAACGAAAGTTCATAGTTGATTGATGGATGTATGAATGTAAAGACTGTGTGCATGTATGAATACGAAAGAACCACTTCTAAAATTCTTTCCATAAAACTTCTTCGCGGTTAATCAGTGAAACAAAATTTTTTAATACATAAAACTTCTTAATCAGATTAAATCGCGACGTTAGAAATGAGTTCTAAGGGACGTGAACTTAGAGATTGTGCTTGGAAAGTATGATGGTTCTATTAAGATCAGAGTGCGCAGCATAAGCATAGTGCGGTGAGAAGGATTGTACGACTGTTAGTAAGTAATTTCGAGGACGAAATTATTTTTAAGGAGGGTAGAACTGTAACATCCTAGATTAGGGGTTATGCGTTTGTGCATAATTCATGAGTAGTAGGTTTTGGCAGTGTTTGGAAGTGAATTAAGGGTTTCTAAAATCCTAGGATGGAAAAGAAAGCTTTGGACAATTATTGGTTTTTAAGTTAAAAATAAGAAGTGATGTGGAAAAGTGGCAAGGGACGCCACCTAAGGTGCAAGGGTTATGGCATCAAGCGAAGTACTTTGAGGAAGAGGTTCAATCCCATTGTGTGCATTTTGCTTAATTTTATGAAATAGCATGTTTATCGTGATATGTGGTGTGCATTTTAGAACCTTGGAAATGTATGGAAATGTATGGAAATGTAAGGAAATGAAAGGAAATGTAAGGAAATGTAAGGAAATGTAAGGAAATGTAAGGAAATGAAAGGAAATGTAAGGAAATGTAAGGAAATGTAAGGAAATGTAAGGAAATGTAAGGAAACTTGGAAATGATTTAGAAATGTTAAGTTTTAAAAGGAGGAAAGTAAACATTTTGGAAACTTAAGCTAAAAGAGGAAAGTAAACATTTTGGAAACTTAAGTTAAAAGAGGAAAGTAAACATTTTGGAAACCTAGGAAATGTCAAGCTTAAAGAGCCAAACGAAAATTTTGGAAACTTAGAAATGACCTAGAAATGTCGAGTTTTAAAGTTTAAAGAGGAAATTAAGGCAAGGTGGCCTTAAGAGAAAAAGTATGTGAAAATTGGCATACAAACAGGCTTGGAAAAGTGGCTCAAGATGCCACTTAGGGCCAATCGGAAATGGCACCACATGCAAGTGTATTTGGGCCAGGGATCGAGTCACTTAGGAAGCAAATAAAAGAAGTTTTATTTTGCTACAAAGAGCATAAGGTGACGGCATGTGGGCTCTTAAAAGAGGAGTTTTATTTCCTTTAGAATTTCAGCTAATTAGGAGATAATTATTGGATTAATTCTTTTGATAAAGTGATAATTCTCACATATGAAGAGTGGTGGCCAAGTAGGGACTCTAGCCTAGTAATTTCGGCTATAAAAGGGAAAGAAAGCCATTCATTCATTCATTCACTCTTCCTTTGTCAATTTCTTAAGCAGATTCTCCTCTCTCTCAAATTCCTCGCTTTATTCTTCCTTCTCTTTCTTTCTAATCCTCCAAAAGTGAAAGTTGTGAGAGCATCATTTAGCCATAGCCGAATCTCTCAAGGTTGAAGTGAAGGTGCAATCGATTCCTTCAAATAAGGGTAAGATCCAAATTTAGTTTCCATTCTTTTATATTTTAGACTTATCAAAATTTAGGGACTAATTTCGATTATTAATCTTGGCCAATCATGGAAGGAGAAGTTCTTTTCTCAAGGTACACCATAGGCATGTGTTCCCTAGTTATTCGGTGAATTTTGGGATTTAAGATCCTTAAGGTAAGTGACTATGAATATTCACCAAGACCTTATTTTTGTAGTAGATCTATTATTATGTGTTTTAAGTCAAAACTAACCGATTCAAGGGATCTAGTGAGTAGCCGATTTCAAAGGGGAAAGAATACAAGTTTCGAGATTTGATTTTTATTCAATCAAGATTATAGGTAAGTACACAAATCCTACTAGGATTTGGTTTTATGGCGAATAGGCCTTTATTAAATATTACCATGTTGGCGAATGTAGGCATTAAAATCTAAGGTAGTAGATCGGATTGGATTTCAAGTGAAATCGTTAAGCGAATCAGTGTGTACCCTACTCTAAGTTTTAATATGTTCATGGCTATGTTTTAAATTAAATGTGTTAATATGAAAGTGTAAGAATATGGCTAAGGTACCGCATGCATTCTACACTAATCTTAATAGATTTATGGCTTAAACTTGATATATGTGTTAATATAAAAGTGTAAGAATGTGGCTAAAGTAGCATGTTATGGTACAAAGTACTGTGCACGCTTTTCCTACTCCTACTAGGATTACGAAATATGTTATACTTAACATGTGAAAAGTGACACGAATGTGAATTTAAGTATGATATGCATGATATGAATAATATGGGGCATTCGGGTTATTTGAGAAAGGGAAGTGAATGTGATGACTTGGTCTCACTATCTCAATGTGGTGACTTCGGTCACATTATCGAATGTGGTGACTTGGTCACATTATCTCAATGTGGTAACTTTTACATTATCTCGAATGTGGTGTCTCATGACACAATTATCCGGTGGCTATGCCACGAATTTTATATGGGCGATGAGCACGTCATTGCAATGATCGCCTTCGATGGTGTGTAGCGGATGGAGGGTTGACTTAGTAGTCCCCACGGTGTGCGTGGATGGTACGGTGGAGTGTAGCGGATGGCATATAGGTTTGGGTTCTGGATTGCATCATTATTTTGAATCATTAAATGTGAAAATATGATACGTATGAATATGATTTGTTATGCCCGAATTTGTTAAGACTTAGTGTTTATGAACACATTGAGTCTGCTGACTCACCCTGTGGGATTACTTTTCGGTGACGACCAAGTGATGGACCGCCTACAGATGCTTAGTGGAGGCCATGTGAAGTTTTGATTTCTTTTATTTGGACCATTTTACTTTAAGTATTTTGAATTTAAATTTTGGGAATTATTTGATGTAATAAGGCCTTAGTAGAATTACTTTATTCTGCTTTTTATTTTACAAACTTTTATTTATTAAAAGATTAAGTAAATCTATTTTTAAAAACAAAGCCCAAACGTTTTGTCACCTAAAGTAAAGGATTTTAATAATGAAACAAACTTGTTTTCAACTCAAGCCCAACCCAAAACAATCTTTCTTTCAAAACACAAAAGTTTTTCCGAAGTAACAAAAGAATTTTGAGACGGTTTACACCGGGGAACATACCAGATCCGGTCAAGGCTCGTGGGCTGGGTTTAGGGTGTTTCAAATGTATAGGTGTATCGAATGACGTTACACATGTTAACAATCATCTCTATGTAATATTCAAAATTTTGATAGATAAATAAATTATTATAGAGAGGGTTGGTTGTATAAAAATACAAAAATACCATTAAAATGATATTTGTTGCTTTGAAAATTAATAGATTTTTTATAATTTTACAACTGAGTTAAAACTTGGTTGATGAGCCACACAAACTTAGTTGATCACATAAATAATAAAATATCCCAAACATAACTGCATTTACAAGAATGTAATAATAATTAAAATAAAATAACATGTTAGAAAAATAAACCTCACAAAATTGATAATCTTACTTCACCTTCTATAACTACAAACAAAAAACTTGTATAAAATATGAATATAAATAAGAGTAATATTTGATACATCGTTGGTGTATAAATTTTATGTGTCATTGAAGAATAATAACATGACTTATCATCACTAAATTAAACAAAAATATAGAAGACTCCTAAATAAATACTAATAATTTTATTTAAACATACGAGTTAATATTTGGTGCAATTGGTAGTGTGCTTTTTTTATTTCACAAGCAATCTTAAAAACTATCATGTATATATATTTTAAATATTTATTTTTAATATTTTACTATACCTTATAAGACATTTGTCAACCTCGATTTCAGTTGTGGAGTTTTAAAACTCCACTAGTAATGTACCAAATGTTATTCCAAAATATAATTAAACATTAAATGTAACTATTATAAATAAATATTAAAACTCTCAATTTAGGATATTGGGTTTAAGGTCTCAAGTATATGGTTTAAGATTTTAACACTAATTTATAATTAATTAAGAATTAATTATTTTAAATAAAATTATTAGTATTTATTTATAAGTTCTCTACCATTTTCATTTTATTTAATGATGATTAATTAACATTCCTTAACTATGGAATATATGGATATTATTAATTACATTCATGAATTAAGTAGATTATGTATTAATGAGGTTTATTTGTTCCTTGATTTTTTTTAAAAATTTAATTTAATTGTGAAAGTATCTTAAAGTTTTTAATTGATATAATGCTTAAAATTATAAATAACTCATCCCAGCCCTTAAATAAGAGAATAAATGCACTTCAGTACGCTTGAACTCGTATCATCTTGCATTGACAATAATACCGATGTAAATTTTTAAATCATATGTTGTACTATACTTTATAGCTTAGATTTCTATTATCATGGAGAGAAATTTAAGTAAAATTTCATGAGTTCATAGATTTTTAAGATATATGCAACTTTTTAAGGTGGTGTTGTTGAAATATTGAGAAACAATTACATTGAGACTATGTACATCAAGTGATGAACAATTTGGTCTTAAGAACAAAAGGTCCAATCCCTAACAACTACGTTAAATTATCATTCTTCAAATCAATTATTAACGAATAAGTTTATTGTTTTAAATTTTAACAAAGTTTATAAATTTATAAAAACATATAAAATTTTCAATATATAAAAAAATTGTATTAAAACTGAGATACCATATCATTAATATTCTTTTCTAATAATTTAATATCATTTCAATATTTTTATCTTAAATTTGAAATGACATATATATACCCTATAGTGGTAGGGTTGGAAATTAATAAGACGATATATCCACCACCCGTGGTTAAGGCACTATCCTTCCTAATAATCGTCCATAATTATGATAACATAATATAAAAACATTTATAATTGATGTTAAGTGTCAGTATCCAAATTTAAAAAATGTTGATATTATAAAGTAAATAAATAAACAAAAATAATTGAAAAAGAAGACGGCTGAAATTACGGGGAGAAGGAACGTCCCAAATCAAGGGCTTCAATTGTTGCAATCAAGATCCGACCACTAACAATATTTTATCAACACTATGACTAGCTAACGTGGCTAGGGTTTGGGGGGGTCAAGATTTTCGCACGTGGGTTTGGTTGTCTTTGCATTTCTTTCCTTTTCCGACAAAGTATCTCCGCTTTTTCTTTTGGTATTCAGATAAAATTACTAAACAAAAAAAGGAATTAATTTATTTAAACACGCAATATCTTTATTACTTTTTTCTTATTTAATAATTTATATTATGTTTATAATTTATCTATAATTAAGTGATTAATGATATAATTTACCTAAAAAATAATAAGAACCAAATTGATAAAAAATATAAATGGTTGAATTTATCTTATGCCATTATTATTTTAACTTTTAATGAGATCACTTTTTCAAATTTCAGTCACTTTAAAAGTGATTCATTGAAGTCTTAATCTCTAAGGCCCAATCAAGTCATTTACTTTGGAAATAGCCTATAAGGAGAAAGTCCATTGTGGAGATAGATGGATAAGTGTGAGTTTAGATGGGCAATGTATTTATATGTGATTAGTATAAAAATAGTGGTGGTGGAGAAATTAAATATTATAACGATACTGTAACGTGAGATAAAAAGTAAACTAAACGCACCGCATCGCATCGCGCATCTAAACTCACACTAAAAATGAACTTAAACAAGTACGAATTTAAAATCATTAAAATATAAAACCGTATTGAATCCAAGGAACCAAAATAAACATAGCAAAGAGCACTTGGTTTATTAACAAGCTACTACCGCATTTTGTGTTGGATTAATTGATTTTAATTAAAATATAAAATAAATTTTAAAAGTTAAAATATATTTAAGTTTTTGTATTTTTATGAATTAAAATTTAGTTTTATACTTTTATTTTTAAAATTTTAATCTTTTATTTTTAAATATTTAAAATTCAACTCCAATTATTAGCACTATAAATTTTTTATTTAATTTTGTTGAAATGACATTCTAACTTTTTTAACAAAATACTCACATGATAACCATGTAAAAAAAAACACATTGTAATAAATGTGAATTTAATAGATAATTTTAATAGTATTTAACAACTCTTAAAATTTACATTACCATTTTAATTAAAATAAAGTATTTGGTCTAATCAATGACATTGTAAAAGTTGAGGTACCAAATTATGTTAAGAAATTGATGTATAACGATTAAATCTTAAATTTAAGCATAGTATAGATACCAAAATTAAAACTTGACCATTATTGTATAATCCATAGAAAAATACAGTGTCACGCCACTTTGCCAGGTTCATAGTCTTTTTTGGTACCATGTTGTTTATAAATAGTTAAAAGAAATCACTTTTAACCTTTCAACTATAAGTAACTTTTTTATTCTTAAATAGGTCAACATACAAATGATATAATAGTAAAATAATAAGACGATTATCACATAGAAGTATTTAAATTAATTGGACTAACTAATGCCATTGTAAAAGTAAAGAGCCAAATAATATAAATTAAAATATAAAGATTAAATATCAAATATGAGCATAATAGAGAAATTGAAACTACAATTTTATCATTAATTACTCCAAATAATTAGCACTATTAATAATTTTGATAGTTGATGTGAATTTTTAAAACACTTGCTCTAACTCATTATGTCAAAATAAATTTTTATTAGAATAGTATTTCAATGAAAAACATTCACGCAAAAAATTTTATCAGAATAATCAACAATATTAATTTTATAACAGAAAATTTGTTTTAGAAAATGAATTTTTGAAAATGTATTAATTTTATAGAAAAATTAATATTTTTTGGTGTTTGAATAATTTAATGTAAAATATTTTTTATTATTTGATAAATTTTTTTGAAATTATTTTGAATGAAACAAGCTGAATATAAAAGATTTTATAATTAAAACGTAGTTGTTTTCATTAATCATTCCATAGTCGATCAAACATCATGAAACCAAAATCCTTGTGAACATGTCAGCTGGGCAACTCATGATCTGCTACTTTATTCGCCTCACGGTTAAGAGAGACCATCCATTGCTTTTGCAAAGTTCCTCGATATCTCAACCAGCCGCGGACCATTTCCATCAACACAACCCTGATCCAACAATGAACTGCAACCACATTATCACATTTAAACTGGACATTTCGATATCCCATATCCCATGCCGAGCAAAATCTCCCATTCGACATCATCAACCACTACATATTCAGGCCATTCCTTGTATTCAAATAAATCCAATCAAACAAGTGATGTGATCCATCTTGGGGATTAGAATTCTCCAAATCGACTTGATTCATCCCCCAATGTACAACTTTGTACAGATTCCACAAACTCATTACGTAATCCAGACTTGAGAGCAATGCTCTTACAGCTTTGTATAACATAAACATATACGGATTATGCTTAAAATATGCCCAAAAAGATATAGCGTTTATTTAGTCGGTAAAGATTAAACACTGATCCCAGAATCTGGGTTAAGCTTGGAAGCAGCAAGGTTGGCAACGTGGAACTGTGGTTTGTAACTGTTGGTAGGCCGGTCAAGTACAGGCGGTTCATTCAAGAATGCCCAATTGCTCCTTGTCCACCTGCAATCATTTACATTAATTTTACGTTATTAAAAGAAAGAGTCAACTTTAAGCCTCTTTTTTTTTCGTATTAAGTAAACTAGTCAACTAAGATTTAGCTACTTACCAGCCATTTTTCTTTATGATATTCTCCAGGCTTGTTTCTGCATCCTCCTGGCTGGAGTTTGATCTCAGATTCTTACTTCCATGCTCCTCCAATGGTGTTTCCTGCCATATATAGATGTAAAAGAATCATATCCTCGTATCTATATCCGAAAATTTATCAAATGAGTGAAAAATGGGAATGTTTTAAAGATTTATATACCAGGTAAGAGTGAGTGCAGGTATATGATGGGCTGAAAGTAGCTTTAAGATGTTCTTCCTCCGTTTGCTTCTTTGATTTCCAATAAGCTTCGATCTCTTCCTTGGTCAACGATCGATTTCGTTCGCGTATTACTGAAAAACATTTTCAAATAAATTGAAGGCAAAAACAGCATGGAATCACTAAAGAATTCACTGAAATTACCTGATGTAGGATCCGATTCTGATACAGGAGAATCCCATCCCGCCATTAAAGAACCCATTTTAACGATTTGCTTGTACTTTCTTGAAAGACCAGAATAAAGTAGTAATTTGTGACTATGTCTCAGCAGATGTTGAGAAAGCCTTTTATATATAGGCTTGATCCTATTCTCGTCCTTATCCTCGAGACCAAAGTATATTATTTCCATTGAAAACGGAGCTAATTCACGTAGGTATTGACAAAAATGATAGAGACAAGCTCCACTATCTATTTAGCAGCCAACAGAATTTTCGTCAAAGCTATGGGAAAACCAGAAGGATTTATGAAAATTGTGGGCTGATGCAGGGGTTGTGAAGTATTTGGCATTCTTATCTTCCATTTGATAATCCAAAACTATTGATGACACTGACTGCGCATTAATTTACGTTACTAGTTTTTATGATGAAAATCCATTTGAGGATAAGGATAAAATATGGGTGTCAAGTCAGCGAATCTAATTTATCCCCCTCCGAGGTTAATTTTATTCTTGCCATTTCTCCCATATAGATTTGGCTTTGCTAAAGTAGTTTCAGTCCAATAATTTTGGGATGGTGGCAAAAGCTAAAATTAAAAAATTTTGATGGTGAGTCTCTTTTTTACCTTGAGGATTCGATGATCGTCTTAGGTATAAAATAATTTTAAAATTTGCAATTAATATCACTTTTAATGGATTATAAAATGTGAAAGATTAATTATGGACTCATTTTAATAAAAAATTAAAAAATTTGAATTTTTAACGGGTAAAAAGTTTAAAGAAAAATTGTATTAAAATGATTTAATTTTTTAGAGAGCTAACAAATGTAATTTTATTATTTAATTAAATGATTAAAAGAGATTAAGTTGAATTATTAATTGAAAGAGAGGCTAAAAATGGAATTACATTATTTAACCGGTCCATGATGAAATTTTTTAAAGGAAAGACAAATTGAGGTTTTTTAGTAAATCTTTGGTTTAAATATGCCAAATGTCCCTATATTATTTTGAAAATTAAAATTTAGTCTCTATATTTTAATTTTAAGACACAGAGTTCCTGTATTTTTTATTTAAAATTTAGGCCCCTTTGTCTAATTTTGTCATTAAAGGTAACGCTTTCAAAGGTAAAATAATTTTTTACCCTCAATATTTATAGTTTTTTTTCAATTTGGTCAATACCCTTTAAAAGAACATACAAAATTCAATTTTTTTCACATTTTAAATAGAAACTTAGAAATTTTAAAAATTATAATTTTAAAAATCAAACTAACAATTGAACTGATTTTAAAATGGTCTAACCAATCGGTTAGATTGTTTTGAGAACAAATTGGTTAGACCATTTGAAATCTATTAAACTCCCAGTTTAATTTTTTAAAATTATAAGCTTTTAAAATTTCTAAATTTTATTTAAAATATGAAAAAATCATTTTAAATTTTTTTGTACTTTTAAAGATTACGAAACAAATTGATAAAAAATTGTAAATGTTGAAAGCTAAAAAGTTATTTTACAACTTTAATAGAAAAATTAAACAAAAACTAAAATTTTAAATAAAAAAAGTACAAAGACTTAATGTCTCAAAAATAAAGTACATGAACTAAAATTTTAAATTAAAAAAAGTAGAAAATCCTTCTAAATATATATATATATATATATATTGGTTTTTAACTTTATAATTCTTTTTTACATATTTAAAATATCTTAATTTTAAGAGACTTTATAACATGTATTTGGTTTAATTCCGTAGAATTTAATATACGTATTATGTAAATTTGCGGGAAAAATGAGGGATAAGGATTGGCAGATTTTTCTTTTAGCTTAAGTGCTAAATGAAGTTGTATTCGAGACGTCTCCAAGCTCCATAGTTTTAACAGGGAAGAGTTTTTCTTGTATGTTGAAATAATTACAAATAATTCTAATATTTTACATAAACAAATTGTCTGAATACTAATGTTGTGGATGATCAGGAATGTCCCGTGGAATTGTTAGAAATGGCGGTAGAAACTTTCTTAACATGTTTGAGGGTGGATCTGATCCAACTCTTCCCTCCAATCATGTTCTTAGTCAAGAAAATCTTCGCTTCTTCGGCCGTCAGCTTCTGCCACCATTCAACTCTTTTACTTGTATTAGCTCCTAGTCCGTAACATTTATACTCTCTATAGAACACCGTGCTACAAATATAAAAGAAATCAAAACAAAATGATTGAGCATCCGTTCAAAATTGCACCCTTTAATGAAATATAATTTATTTTGGAAGTGAACTATTTTTGCAATTTTGTGGAATATGCCTCAATAAAGAAAGGTGGTTTATTGAAGTCATAGTTTAATTACTCACCGATGTAGGAAGTGGATTGAAGATTTATAATAATAAAAAACATAAAACTGTGAGAATGGTTTTCACCTCTAAACGAACAATATCTCATAACAGATATAATCTGAAAATTCTTAGATCAATAATCAAAGTGTTAATCTTGATTGATTTTGTCAATTTTTCGTTTACCTTTGCTTGGTTGTGTCTCCCCAATCGTCCCATCCTCGTGGTAGAATGACATTAGACATATAGGTCAAGGCAAAAGTGAACTTGGAATAAGAACCCCATGGCCTTCCTGATGTAGCAGTCCTCTCCCCCAGTTATCTTGCAATCCAAGAATGTAAACCCTGAATTCTTCTGACAATGTATGCAAATGGTACCTCTAAAATAAATCCAAAAATAAAAATCGAATCCCAAAAAAAAAAAGTATAGTTTAATCTTCAAAAGACTTCAAATAAAATAAATAAATAAAGTTGAAAATATTAAACACATTAGTCAACACTTGTATTTTAATTTCGAGTAACATAAGTAACGCATTATTGAATAAGTTACCTCAAAAAGGGAATAAGCGGCATTCCCACAAATGAAGTCAACAGCTCCTTCAATGTAACAGTTGCGATAAGAAAACTACCCTATCTCCAGATACCCTTAGTGCCACTGCTTGAATTCCATGACGTCGGAACGTATTCTGTTTACAAAAATAACAAAAATAATCGATTAACTGGAGCCAAAAAGTTTTAATATATGAACGGAATAGGTGAGTAAGAAAGTATAGAATCAATGTGATGTTTTATATACCTGAATCGTTATATATCGACCAACAAAATCCGAGGCCAACACAGTAATAGTAGCAGATTCAATTATATTTCCACTATCATTCCTCGTTATTACCGTGCTATTTGTCTTGGAACCGCTTACCGTAATGAAAGGCTTGTCTCCAGGCACAATGATCTTTTCATTGTAGATTCCAGGCTTAACCAATATGAAAAAAGGTTGTTTGTTGTTTGATGGCACGGCATCAATAGCGTCTTGTATCTTTTTATGGTCTTCTTTCCCTGATTGGTCAACTCTTATAACTACAGCCACAGCTGAAGTTTCAGCAGCATCTGCTCGAGGGGTGGTACTCGCCATCATCGTGAACATAATTACAAAAAAGATGAAAGCAGCCATTGTTACAAAACTGAAGATTGTAATGAGCAGATTATGATGGACATTGTTATTTTATATATTATGTGGGGGCTGATTTCTTGCCATGGAAGTGTTACACATAAACACATCAATTTTCAAGCAATCGTGTGTAGATTAACTCCACATTGTGTCAGAAAAAAGAAAAGGGTGTGCGGTTTTCCCAAATTCAAGCAGCCGGCAACCGGAAAATTTGGCTTTTTTCCACCACTGAATGATTATAAAAGTGGATTTGGTTGAAAATGAAGATAAATTAATTATTTCTCTATGGTTAATTAATTGTTGGACTACTGTATGGTATTCATTAAACTAACATTTGGTTTAATTTAATTTAGCCCCAATTGGAAGGAATTTATTAGGTGCGGCTACTTGAGATTAAAGTTAGAAATGTTAATTGGAAAAATGCAATTTTTTTTTTTTGCAATATCTTAATTTTTTTTAAAAGAGAACTTTATTAATTTATTTAATGAATAAGACCATATAATTTGGGGGGAAAAATAATAAACTCTATCAACACAACAAGAATTTCAGCTTTAGCATCAATCGACAAAAGAACCGAGCATCCACCAAACTAAAGAGGATGGCGACAAAATCAACCTAAAATCACTCTGAAAAATAAGATTATATGCATAAACAAGACTAAAAAGCATACTTTAAGAGTAGACAAAAACTTCTAAAAGTAAAGAGTTATTAAACAACGAAAAAACAAACAAAAAAACATATAAAACTTAAGAAAACACGAGTCTAAACTGACATGAAATAATTTATTATTCTAAAATACTCTCAAACTAGAAACAGATTAAGAAGTCAACGAGACACCGTCATCTATCCATCATAACTTGTGAAGACAACAAAAATATCCACAAAATAGATCTACAAACTAAAAAAGAAAAGACACATAGAATGAATGAGAAAAAAAAAAATTGATGAGTAAAAGAAAAAGACAAGCGATAACTAACCTAGAAACTAACACCGCTACTAAATAAAAACAAAAAGATAAAGAAACAAATAACTTAAAAAAAAAGTTTTTGCAATACCTTAGTGTGGCAAAGCTTTGAAATTGCTTAAAATCTAACTACCCTTAGGATCTACCCTTTTCACATGCTTGGGCTTGGTTTATATTTTGGTACTTTTGGGTCAGCCCATTGTTTAAGCTCCAAATCTAGTCAAAATGTGCTGAAAAGGTATCCATTAATTAAGGTTCAAATCTTGATCAGCACAATATTATTCAACTTATGTTCGATTAGACATGTTGATGGATCCAATTGTTCATTCAAGCTCGTTATAGAAATCAATCTAACCTTGAATATAGCATTTTATCTATGTTGGTGTCGAAACTATTTTTTCATTGGAAAATAGGGTCGACTTTAAAAACAAAAATGGAGTCACCATCAATCCTTTTTTGAGGTGTGATCGGGTCACCTTGAGATTTATCATTAAAACATTTTGATTTATTAAAACGATTATTTTAGCCTACAAAATTCGAGAAAACAGGTTCGGGAGTCGTTACGCATGAGGAAGGATTAGCACCCTCTTAACGCCCAAAATTGGTACCGGATTGATTGGTTAATGTCTTAATGTCGGAAATTTGAAAAGATTTTAAAATACGATCCTCTTTGTTTAAAGAAAAACTTGAATAAATTAAATTGGATGCGAGACCCGCTTGTTTCGAAGAAATAAAATGTCATGCCCAGTGAGTTAGGATACAACATTTCGAATCCTTGAAACTAAGCTTGTCGTTTGACTTTTAGAACTAGTGCATTTAAATTTAAGAAGGATATTCAGTTATTTGGGTCAAATGAAAAATCGGAACCAAGTAAGTTAGGGCTCCATTTCTCAAAATTCCAAATACAGATTATTGCCTTTGTTTTTTAAAAATCATTACCTCGAGATAAAAAAATGTCACATCCAGTGAGTTAGGACACAATATTTTTGAATTCCCGAGAATAAGTTTTTATTTAACTCATATGCTTTGATTTAAAAGGATAATTGGTTCTTTAGACTTGACGAGAAAAATCGAAACCCAGTAAGTTAGGGTACGATTTCTCGAATCTCTAAAACTCGAAACATCACCTTATTTTAAAAATTTTCTCTTTTTGAATAAAAATGAGTACAATGCTTGAACGATGTGCATTTATTTTTATTCGGGGTGTAGTGTAAAAACGACCTATATATTTAAACATAAGGCATCACGTAATGACGATGAAATAATGTAAAAATAGATATACGGGTAGAATATTAGGATGATAAATAACAAATAAATAAATTAATATCATGGTAATAACAACATGCATAAAGTAGTAATATGAGCATTAACTTGAAGTATCAACAACCAAGTAAATAAAATGACTCAAAATAAATGAAAGAATGAAAATGAAAGACGCTTAATGAAAAGAAAATATAAATAACATCCAATTAAAATAAAAATGTGAGAATCATAAATAAATAGACGAAATAAATAATTTCGAATTTAGACGTTTGAAAAGTAAAACAAATAAATAAATAAGTAAAATAAATATAAATAATGTTTGATTTAAATAATTAAGAAGTTATATAATAATACATACATAGATAAATATACATAATATTTAATTTATACTTTAAGAGTAAAAATAATAAACAAATAGATAAAATAATATAAATAATATTAAATGTAAATGTTTTTGAAGTAAAAGAGTTATAAATAAATAAATGAATTGGTAAATGAAAGTCTAAACATAAAAAACAAGTAACAAATAAATAGATAGATAAATATAATATATAAATATTATTTAAATTTTAGTATTTAAAAGGAGACAGATAATAAAATAAATAAATAACGAAAATAATCAAACTAGGATTAAATCGAAGTCAAAACAAAATTAAAAGGGCAAAATCGGAGTAAAAGTAAAATATCGGGCCCAAATTGTGACATGCGAATGAGATGGGGGAACCAAATGGGATAATATCCTTGTCCCCCAAAACGCATAGCTTCAATCTGGACTGAAATGAAACACTACAAAAATTACGGGCAAAAATTAAAAGAAAAAGAAAGGAAATAGGACCGAATTGCAACAGGCCATAAAAGCGGAAGGGGCCAGCGCGCAAATATCCCAAAAGACGAAAACACGCGGATCCTCCCATGGCGGCCCCATTTTGGCGCTTAAGGCCCTGGTGCAAAACGGCACCGTTTCAACATAGTATTTAAGTCAATTTTTTTTTGTAAAAATTTCATTTTCACTTCCTCCCTCAAAAAAAGAAAAAAAAAATTCTCTCAAAACACTCTCTCCTTCGATTTTTTTTCTTTTTTTTTTTATATATATATATAATATATATATATATATATATATATATTGTAAATGACCCAATTTACCCGGGCTCATAAAACTAAAAAAGAGAGCAAACAGAAATTAAAAAAAAAAACAATATTAAAAGTTCATTTTAACAGTTTTTACAAATTCAAAAACTAACCCAATGGCCCAAATTAAACCTAAACACTACCCAAATAAACCCATGACCCGACCCGATATTCATGGGATCCGCACGTTTTTGCTTTGATGGTATAATTGCGCGCTCGGTCCCTCTGTTTTGCGTTCAGATTTAATTAAGCTTCCTTTTATTTCTTTTGTTCTTTTAATTTTGCCCAAATATTTGCGCGCCTTTTTAAATTAGTCCAGTTTGTGTGCTGCATTTTGATTACGAAATATTTGCTGATTTAATCCTCGATCATTTGCGCGCATTGCGTTTTAGTCCTTTTCGTTTTCTTTTTTAGTTTATTACTTTTAGCTCTCTAATTTTGTTTTGATTTTAATATAGTCCTTTAATTATTTGATTATTTGTTTACTTTTTTTTTTAAAATTATCCTTTGTGTAAAATTAATATTATATATTATATGTTTTATGGTTCTAGATATTATTTCTCCATGTTATTTTCATTAAATTTTTATACATATATTCTTTTTACATACATATATATAATTTATATTAAATTATTTTTATGTATATATATTATTGGTTTTGTACTATTTTATGTAAATATTTTCTTTTAAATTTATTCACGTATTTATATACATATATATTCTTTTAAATTTATTTATTGTATATAATTTGTTCCTTTAAAGAACCTTATTTTAAATTATATGTTTATTTATTCTAAACACTTTTATATATCCTTATTTTTATATATATATATATATACAATATTTTATATCAAGTTTTTATTACATGTATATTATTTAGATTGACACATTATTTTATATACATCATTGGCTTATCTTGTTTTAAACTTGCCATATGTTATTTGTATTAATTGGCTTGCCATTGTATGTACCCCAAATTCATTCCCTTCAAATTTCATATTACGATCATTCATTAGTATAATATTTTATCCATGTATATTATTCAATGTTTGTAATCTTGTTTATTTACACTATCGCATTGTAATTCAACTTTAACATCTTGATTGATATTAGTAGTTGCATTATCATTCCAATTAGGCTAATAAAATGCATTTTGAGCCAATTTTAAAATTGCGTTTTTGAAAATTTTTCAAGATAAGGCAATATTTGTGTGTTTCGAAAAATTATGCCCTATCGTGCTGGGTGTCAATTTTCCGTTCAACCAAATAACCAAATATCCTTTTAATTGCATGATTTGAAAATCAAAGAAGATCTCGGTGTCGAGGTGTAAATATGTCATATCCTAACGTATTGAAGGTGATGTTTTTATTCCTTTGGAACGAGTGAATCTTGAGATTCAATTCAAAATTAATTAACATTCTTTAAAAAATATCACACCTTAAACATTTTCAAGTTTTCAACACAAGGACACTAGCTAATCAATTTGGTACCAATTTGCGTGTTGCAAGGGTGCTAATCCTTCCTCGCACGTAACCAACTCCCGAACCTGTTTTCTTATATTTCGTAGACCAAAAATTATTGTTTTAATAAATTCAAATGTTTTATTAAAATAATCCATCTTAAGGTGATCCGATCAAATGTTGAATAAAAGATCGGTGGCGACTCTATTTTTATTTTAAAGTCGATCCCCGTTTTTCAAACTCGCAAAAAAAATGGTTTCAACAGCTTGGCGACTCCACTGGGGACCGGTTGAGAGTCAGGCCATAGATTGATTAATTCTTGTCCTTTGATTGAAAATTTGGAAAATTATTTTGAAAAATCATGTTTCTTTTAATGCATTTGCAATAATGTCAAGTCTCATAAAATACTTTAGCATTGCATTGCATGACCGTTGTGGTCATACCTTTAAGTAGGAGTGAGAAACTATGCCTTCGTGAGGTTTCACCTCCGCATGGGCTAGTGGACTACTTCTGGGATACATCTGTACCTATATGCTTCTTGAGATATTCATCTCCGCATGGCCATAGGGAAATGTATTCCCCTAAATCGAACTCGATCCATATGAGCCTATAATGGGTGAGGATTGAGGAATCTACTGGTTCAGGTACCCATTCTTTAGAACCAAGCCGCATATAGCAGCCCTAGGAGCCTACCCTAGATAGAGCCACATTAAACCCTAGTGGTCACCCGGTCAGGTGTTTATGTTGTTTATTTCTCTTGCACTAATGTGTTTTCTTTTGTTTTGATTGCATTGTATTGTATCATCATAGAAAAGGAGGTGTTGATTAATATTCGATTACTAAATAGAAGAGTATGTTGATAAAGTAGGTTATAATACGGTCGTCTGAATATAGTCCAGGTAAACAACGAGAGAAGTCCGCAGAAGAATACAAGACTTTGCTCGAGGATTCAAGCCGACAAAGACTATTCAAGAGCCGTCACTTTTTGACTTTCTTAAAGGAGCTAGAAGAGGCATCTATTGAGCAAGTTCACGATACACGACCATAACATCCAGATACGAAGAAAAGGATTGGTGTCTTCACCTGGACTATGAGGACAAAGCCGCATACGTAATCCGTTTTATGTAAAGAAATTTGTTTTCTAGAAAAATTCTTCTAATGGAATTGAATTTAGAATCAACGTCTCTCTTTCTCTTTACATTCATTCCATGCATCTGCATTGCATTTCATGCATTTGCATTACATTATATCACATGCATTAAAATTTGTAGAAAGACTCTAATTAATTAAAAATTATTTCAACATTAACCTGGACACCGGTAAAACTAAACATCCCTATGGTACTCGGACCAAAAAAAAGATATGGATCAAAGACTAGAGAAGTTGGAACAAATACAGAAGGAGATGCAAGAACAGATGCAAGCACAGATGTAGGAGCAGCTTGCTAAGATCCAGCAGGTTATGATGGACAAAATGATGGAATCTCAAAAAAATATGATGACTCAGATGATGCAGTTGTTAAAGGGGCTTATGGATAAAGGAAAAAGCCCCATGGTTAATGTTGAGGAGAATACTGAGTATCATCAATATCCCCATGATTTTACTCCACCATACGTGCAAACACTACCTAAAGTGACTGTACAAAGGCCATCAGTCACGATCAGGCCTTAACAATTCCAAGCTGATGCTTTAGTAAACCTCCAAACTGGCCCAGGTTCAGGAAATAATCCAATCATTGCTAATGTCCCTAATTTGGATGAAATAGTTGAAAGAGAGAGGACAAAAGCAGAATTGCCAAAACAGCTTGAAGATAGATGCAAATGGTTGGAGGAGATGTTTAAAGCGATCGAAAGTGTTGATAACTGTTACAGAATTGATGCCAAAGATTTAAGCTTGGTCCCAGAATTGGTGCTCCCATACAAGTTCAAAATGCCTGAATTTGATAAGTATAATGAGACAAGTTGCCCCGAGGCTCATATTACTATGTTTTGTAGAAGAATGACGGGGTACATTAAAATGATCAACTATTGTCCATTGCTTCCAGGATAGCCTGGTGGGAACAACAGCCAAATGGTATAACCAGTTGAGTCGTGCAAAATTGGTTCATGGAGAGATTTAGCCCAATCATTCATAAAATAGTACAGTCATGTGACAGATATGACTCCCGATAGGATTACACTCCAGAACATGGAGAAGAAGACAAATGAGAGCTTCAAGCAGTATGCCCAGCGATTGAGGGAGGTGGCGATGCAAGTCCAACCACCACTCTTAGAAAAAGAGACGACTATGCTCTTTATTAATACATTGAAGGCCTTGTTTATCACTCATATGCTAGGGAGCGCTACAAAGAGGTTCTTGGATGTCGTAATGACTGGAGAAATGATTGAGAATGCCATAAAAAGTGGAAAGATAGATGCGAGAGAAAGTTTCAAAAGATCAACCCCCAGAAATAAGAAAAATGAAGTGAACAGCTTGAATATGCATTCCAAATTGGTCACTGCAGGTCAACCGAAGGCTATGACCACTGGTCATCAGGGCTCATCAAAACAAGAATCCAGTGCAAAGCAACTCCAGTTTACACTAATTTCAATGACATATAGTGAGTTGTATCAAAGCCTATTTGATGCATATGTGGTGGCTCCTCACTACATGGAACCAATACATCCCTCATACCCCAAATGGTATGATTCAAATGCTCAATGCGAATATCACGCGGGAATAACGGGTCACTCAATCGATAACGACATTGCATTTAAGAAATTGGTCGAAAGGCTTATTAAAATAGGGGTTGTGAAGTTCGATGAGTCAAAAGAAGCAGTAAATTGTGATAATTGAAGGAGGAAGCAGGAAAGTTGCGATTCCTTAAAGAAGTCATCAAAAGCCTAGAAATTGGGAAGTTAGAAAACCAATGGCATATCCAAAGAGGGAACCAAGGAATAAAATTTTTCCAAGCATCCGCCTTTACATACTTGAGAGTGTTTTGAACAATAGGACCTTGGAAGAGACATGTATTTTTAAGGCTAATCTAGAGTAATACTCTAAACACGCTTATTGCTTTCAGCCTAGAAGTAATAAAAGTCTTTTTGTGAAATAGGCTTGTGTTCAGAATCTTTATTTCAATAAAATGTATCTTTTGAGCAAATATTTTTCCCATTCTTTCTATTTATAGATTTTTTTGTACTTTGGATTTCTATTCAAATATTATTTCATTCTTTATTCATGATCATACCATATGAATAATCGTTCTTGGAATCATTTTCTCTGAATTTACCTTCGCACCCACAATGGGTCCCTAGATATCAATGACATGGGCGACGCCACATCGACTCCTTTTGAATGAAATATGGGTTTAAGAGATCTCAAGACTTTGAAGATGACAAAAATTATAACATCTTTTCTGATTTGTTAATATTGGATGAAAAATAGATCCTACTTCGTGAGCCAAGGTAGGAGATGAAGATCAAAGCCTATCTCAATGCAGAAATAAGATTTCCTATATGTGGGGTATGGATGTTATCAAGCGAGTCTCATCAAAAGTTTCTGGCCAATATCGATTTATTTTCGTGGATATCGGTTACTTCACTAAGATGGTAAAAGTCACTTCATATGCCAATATTACAAAGTCGATAGTCATCAGAACAAAAAAGAGAAAAAGAAAGAAAGAATACCGACAAAAAAAATGTCGAAAAAATCATATTTAACAGCATAATGTCAAAAGTTCGCGGTCTTTTCAAAGATTAGGTGCCACATCAAAGTGCAACAAAGGCAGCCAAAAAGAAAAACAAAACATCAAAAAAATAAAGAAAAAGACCGAGACTTGCAAAAATTGACATATAGAAGTTACTATTTACCCTTTATGCTTATCAAACATTGACCAGGACTGTCACCGGGGCAACACATTTCTCATCGATTTCACCCATTGAAGTCGAAATTCCTTTTTTTCGAGTTTTATCAGAACTGAAGTTTGGATGAGGCAGAATGGATCCAATCCCGATGTGATCAATCAAAATTGTGAGGAAAAGTTAATAGCTATCCGTTATAGTCAGATGATGTGGGTTTGCGATGAAGAGGTTGATCCTAGAAAATTCCTGAAGGGGGACCTGATATTAGGGGTGAGCAAAATTCGATTCGACTAAAAAAAATCGAAAAAAAATTTGAATTTCGAGTTAAACGAATCGAGTTATTCGAGTTAATTGAGTTATTCGAGTCAACTCAATTTTTTTTGAATTTCAAGTTCGAATCGAGTTGAGTTTTCGAATTCAAATAACTCGAATAATTCGAATAATTCGAATATCAAACTATAATATTTTACATTTTTACCCCAAACTCCCAAACCTTTTTGCTTTTCCCTCAAAATTTTTACTCCTTCCCACTTTCCCCCCAAAACTTTTACTCCTTCCCATCCCAATACCCCAATCTACCCAAAATCCATTTCCCACTAAAATTTTACTCTCCCATTTATTTTTTCTCAAAATTTACTTCCAAAACCCTCAAAACTTTTATTTTCCCCAAAATTTTTACTCCCTCCTACTTTTCCCTTAAAACTTTTACTCCCTTTCCATCTCACCTCCCATCTACCCTAAACCCATCCCTCCTCCAATTTTTTTAATATTTTCCCTTCAAAATTTTACACCCCCTATTTATTTTACCTCAAACTTTTATTCTCCAAAACTTTTTATTTTCTCACTAAACTTTTACTTCTCACCCTTTACTCTCAAATAAAAAATCAAAATTATCCAAAAAAATAACTAAACATAAATAGTAATAATTTTATTTATATCTACTATTTATATTATTAAATTAAATTTCACATTTTATATTATTTATATTATTGAATTGTTTAGTCATATTGAATATTTATATTAAAATTAAATTATTAATTATGCCATAAAATATTCGTGTTAAAATTTTATATTGGTATCAATTTCACATTTTATCTTGAAAATAACTTTTATTAAAAAATCATATTTTTACATTTAATATTTTTAATTCCAAATTACATAGTGACAAGAATCAAGGTAATTGAAAGAACTAAACAAGCAAAGAAGCTAACCCATATATAAAAGATTAATAAATAAATTATTTGGTGATAAAAGTTAATAAAAAATTTGGTTAAGGTGGACAAATTTTATTACGATGGGTGACAATGGTTGTAAGGACCCAAAATTATTTTTAAAATTTAACTCGAACAAATATATTCGATTCTATTCGATTTGAATTTCATCTCACTCGACTCGATTCGAGAAAGTTTCAAATCAAATTAGGATGATAAAATATGATTCGTCAACTCGATTAATTGAATTTTTTCATTCGATTCGATTCGATTCGATCGAACGCCACCCCTACGATATTGAAAAAGATCCTTCATATACAAAAGGATTTCAGAGAAAAATAGAGACCAAACTAGAAAAGACTTTATGTAGTGAAAAATTCTATTCTAGAAACATTGACCAAAATGGATGGCAGGGATATGCCCAATCCGGTGAATTCAGTCAAGAAGTATTTCATTCAAAAAGGAGAAGACAAGGTGAAAACCTGCAAAGGGCACCTTAAAAAAAATTTAAAGCTTCAATCAAAAAGAAAGAAGAAGGAGAGGCCAAGGCGAAAACCCGCAAAGGGCGCTTTGAGACCAAAGTGGATTTGAGTTGAAAACCCGAAAAGGACGGCTCAAATTTTGATCAAAATTGAGGCATACAACAGTTTTGCTACGCCTGAATTAACAATGAAAAAGTATGCTATGTCTTGGGGCATCGACAAAGTACTCTGGATCCCCGAAACACATATTGAGCTTAAAATGATCCTCAAGAAGTTTGAACAGAGAAGCTCAGTCATGATATCTGGGCACCTACTTTCCATTTTACCCATTTGAAATTTGTTATTTGTGATTATGTTATTCTTTTCAAAATATGTTCACAATAAATTTCCTTCTTGATTGCGATTGCTATCTTTACTTAACTTATTTATTTCGAGCTATGCTTCTAATTAATTTCCTTCTTGTCCATGGTTATGATCTTTTTCAGGCATTTTGCATTGAAATAACGATTAGTGGACTAATAATATTTTCATAAAATGAGTTTTGCATATTACTCTGGAAACTTCTGAATAATACAAGAGCTTGAAATAGGACTATTGTTTAAAACTCACCAAGTTTAAGGAAAAGTCTAAATTGAGGCTATCTTCTTGGATTTTCTATTAAAAATAGTTGGTGATACAATCTCGACGAAAAATGGGCAATGTTAACCCAAGTGTAAAAGAGGAATCATTTGCAAGAAAATATCATGCATATACATTTGGTTAGGTCACTTGGGGAGCGATCAGTTGATTGAACAAGTTACAGTCCTCTACCCGTGAGTTGAAGTGGTATGGATGGAAAATGATACAAGTCCTGTACCCTTGAATAGCAATGGAATGGATTGAAGAAGAAACAAATCCTATATTTTGGGATGGATTCAGATATTATACCCCAAAGTCACAATGATATGAACCCTAAAGTTACAACGGGGAAAATCGGCTGAGCAAGATATAATTATTTTCTCGGGTTTTCTGTCAAGAATACCAGTCAAACAAGATGACAGCATAATACATCAGTGATAAAGCCCTGATAAACAATGAATGACGACAACCCTAAGCATTTTAAAAAGGGGTTATTCTCATGAAATTCTGCATTCATGCAAAACACATTTAGTTAGGAGCATTTGATTCATTCTGATCATTGCATCCTAATCATTATAATTTTAAAAAAAAGATCATTCTCATGACATTTTGCATTCACACAAATGTCATCTAGTTAGGAGCATTTGATTCATTCTTATCATTGCATCCTAATCATTGTAAGAAATCTTTCTCATGACATTCTGCATTCATGCAAATGTCGTCCATAATACATTTAGTTAAGAGCATTAGATTCATTCTAATCATTGCATCCTAACCATTTTGCATAAGTATAAACACATAAAACTGATTTTATAGGACAGGTCCCATAGAGGGCAATGTCGTAACATCGGTGAATTCGTAGATATTGTCTTCTGAGCGAAGCGGATCGAAGATACTAGTCCTGCATCCCCGAGTTTACTGATGGAGCGGATCGAAGATTGTAGATCTTGTCACCTAGCGATGAGTGGAACAAGATCGAACGACAAATCTGGTCTCCCTAAGTAGTAGTGGAACAGATTTAAGCCACCAGTCCTATCTCCCTGACCAGCAGTGGAGTAGGCCGAAGATTGTAGATCTTGTCACCTTAAGTAGTAGTGGACCAAGATCGAACGACAAATCTTATCTCCCTAAGCAGTGTGGAACAGATTTAAGCCACCAATCTTATCTCTCTGACCAGCGGTGGAATAGGTCAAAGATTGTAGATCTTGTCACCCTAAGTAGTAGTGGACCAAGATTGAATGACAAATCTTGTCTCCCTAAGCAGTAGTGGAACAAATTTAAGCCACCAGCCCTATCGCCCTAACCAGCAGTGGAATAGGTCGAAGATTGTAGATCTTGTCACCCTAAGCAGTAGTGAACCAAGATCGAATAGCAAATCTTATCTCCCTAAGCAGTAGTGGAACAGATTTAAGCCACCAGTCCTATCTCCTTGACCAGCAGTGAAATAGGTAGAAGATTGTAGATTTGTCACCCTAAGCAGTAGTGGACCAAGATCGAATGACAAATCTTGTCTCACTAAGCAGTAGTGGAACAGATTTAAGCCACCAGCCCTATTGCCTCGACCAGTGAGAGAATAGGTCGAAGATTGTAGATCTTGTCACCCTAAGTAATAGTGGACCAAGATCGAACGACAAATCATATCTCCCTAAGCAATAGTGGAACAAATTTAAGCCACCAGTCCTATCTCCCTGACCAGTAGTGGAATAGGTCAAAGATTGTAGATCTCGTCACCTTAAGCAGTAGTGGACCAAGATCGAACAACAAATCTTGTCTCCCTAAGCAGTAGTGGAACAGATTTAAGCCACCAGCCCTATCGCCCTGACCAACACTAGAATAGGTCGAAGATTGTAGATCTTGTCACCCTAAGCAGTAGTGGACCAAGATCGAATGAAAAATTTTATCTCCCTAAGTAGTAGTGGAACAGATTTAAGCCACCAGTCTGGCATCCCTGAGTTTGCAGTGGAGCAGATTGAAGATACCAGTCTGGCATCCCTGAGTTTGCAGTAGAGCAGATTGAAGATAGCAGATCTGGCATTCCTAAAGTTGTAGGAGCAGATTGAAGACATTAGATCTTGTCTCCCTGAGTTTGCAGTGGAGTAGATTGAAGATAGCAGATCTGGCATTCCTAAAGTTGCAGGAGCAGATCGAAGACATCAGATCCTATCTCCCTGAAGTTGTAGTGGAGCGAATTAAAACGACAAATCCTATACCTCTGAAGTTGCAGTAGGTCGGATCGGATTTACAATACAAGTCTTATCTCCTTGAAGTTGCAGCAGAGAAGACAGAAGATAGCAAATCTCATCTCCTCGAAGTTGAGGTAGAGCGGATGGAGGCTACAAGTCTAATTTCCTCGAATTGGTCGAAGCGCTAGTTCTCATGCCCCTGAAGATGCAGCGGGATGGAACAAAGCTACTCGAAGAAGAAAAGCACAGAAAGAAGGCAATATTTGGCAAGACCGGGCAAAATTGGCCCTTTTTGAAGTCTTTGTTCTATTCTCATTACGACGATGAGCAAAGAGGGGCAGCTGTAAATGGCCCAATTTGCCTGGTCCCATAAAACAAAAAAAGAGAGCAAATAGAAATTAAAAAAAAACAATATTAAAAGTCCATTTTAACAGTTTTACAAACCCAAAACTAACCCAATGGCCCAAATTAAACCTAAACACTACCCACATAAACCCATACCCAAAACATTGAATACTATCCTAAATACTATCCTAGCCCACTAACCCTAACGAATAGAAACCCTAGGGTTTTTGTTTTCTCGATCTTAGTAAGCCTCCGGTGCTTTCTACCTCAGATGCGCGCGTTGCCATGTCCTCCTTCGTAGGATGGCCGTACCTACAAATCAGACCACGACAACAACAAACAACAGTAGCAATTGACAGCAAAGAAAAAAAAAATTTGTATTTTTGTTTATTTTCAAATATGAGGCTATTAAAAACAAAAGAAAAGGCCTATTGTTGCTCTCTTTTGGACACTATTTTTTACACAGAGAACATCAATACAAAAAAAATCAGAAATCGAATCAAAGAAAGGTTCCCTCTCACTTATTCTTTTTCTTTTTCGTTTCTTATGCTTTTCGGTTCTGTTTTAATATAGATATAGGGGTTCTTTCTCTTTTCTAAAAAATAGACATTCAATATTAATATAGTTAAAAAACTCACCTTTTGACTTTTCGTCGCAGTATCTGGGTAAGATCTTGGCATGACAGCGTGGCTTTGTAACACACCTTAACCCGAGTCCTTTGCAGGATTAGGGTTACGGGTATTACCATGCAAGCTAAAACTTTAGTTAAATCAATTGAATCATGGTGGATCATCTTTATCAAATATTATCTTATAAACAAATAATCCACACATGTGTAACACATTCTAGATACTTTGATCCAAGTCATATACAAAAGAATCATCAATGAACATAAGTCATCATACAATGTATATTACGTCAATATCACATAACCAAGCAGATCTCATGAAAATTCATAAATGTCTAAACTTCTTATAGCCATCTAATTAAATAATTATACTTGATTGTCATCGCATCATAACATCTATTTAGACCAATTTCTTATAGCATAAAGACTTAGTTACAAATAAACTAATTCATGCAACTTTGTTACACATCACTTGTACACCCACTTATTTGGCCAAATATACATGGTTTCATTTATAACATTTCACGAACGTTACCTAGCACAAACCGAGTTTAGCGGTTTCATGCACTCAATTAAAATAAGCAATTTAACAAGCCAAATATATATAAATGCATACATCTCAATTATGCACCCTTTTCATATTCGACTATGCCTAAACTACTTTAAACATTTTAACCACATTTGCAAATGTCACCTAGGTTTGGCGAATACACATACATGTTTTCTTCAATATAATTCATCTTATTTAAATCAACAAAAGTTGATACATACATAGATATAATTTTCTAATGAAGCTCAACTAGTACCTAATTATCTTGTATATAATTATGTATATATATACAAAGGTTTACTTAAATGCCGATTCATCTAGCTAATTTAATACTGACATTGGCATTATCAAAACGCATTCATCATGAACACATAATGTCTAAGCTTAAAATAAAGACAGTCCATGTTTGAATGGTTTAAAACCAAACATTTTGATCACATAGGCAAGAACAAATAAAACCTAGCTTATACTAAATGTTAAAGCCATTTCCACATGGCTATAATATATATATATATATATATATATAAACAAAACATCATTCACACACATTTAGCTAGCCTATACATGCCTTTGATTCTAAATAACTAGCTTGAAATATACCAAAAGGGGTGATAGTGTGGTTGACTTCCCGATGATCCTATGAGCCAGCAGTTGAGTCCAAAATCTATAAAACCATCAATGAACGCACACAAGGTAAGCTTAATAGCTTAGTAAGTCTCAAGCAAATTTTACTTTCACTATATAAAATATTTAAACATTATAAACTTAAATCTCATTACACATATATCATTAAATATAAAGAATTCAACATATGAATTCACCTTTCTTGAATACTATTAAATCATTATCTTAAGTACTTGTACCTTATCAACATAACATGTAACTCATTGAAATCCAAATGATATATATATATATATATATGTGTTACAACTATTAGCATATTTCAACTCAAATAAGTACACATTTATACCAACCACATAAACTCATTTATGTACAATTGAAACCACATCCCACCCTTTCACTTTTACATTTTCACTTACGGCTGAATATCCCTATAACTTATTTAAACCTCAACTTCTAATACAACATGTTTTCACCCAACAATGATAAGCTTAATAGCTTTTATACAAATCCATATTGAATCACCACCATATTCTATCATACTTAATTCGAATCATAGTACACTAACTTACTTTACTCATTGCAAACACAAACGTTTATACTTACCTGAGCTATTAGCTCCTAACAGAAATTCATGTTCCACCACGTATAAGTCACGGGTCATTTGTTTATAACATATCACCGGCATTAAGCCTGCTAGGCGTTAAGCTCGAAATATACACCGGCATTAAGCCTGCTAGGCATCAAAGCCCGAAATATACACCGGCATTAAGCCTACTAGGCATCAAAGCCCGAAATATACCACCGGCACAAAGCCTGCTAGGCATCAAAGCCCGAAATATACCACCGGCACAAAGCCTGCTAGGCATCAAAGCCCGAAATAACCACATAATTAATCCAATCTTTCAATACACATATTTAAATACTAATTTCACCAACACATTATATACCTCATATTACTTTCACATATCATATCAAATACACTTATTCATATCACATTTACAAAATGTATATTCAATCCAATTCAACACTTTTACATTCGGCTAACTCATAGTTTTATACTCAAGACTATCAAATATCATCATTTAACATATTCATAATTAACTCTTTAATAGATATTTGCTTAAGGACTTACCTCGATTATCAACGGACGGCTTAAACCAATTATTCGACAACCTTCGTCTTTCCCCGATCTAAATCCATTTTTCTTTGTTCTTGATCTAAACATATCAAAAATAGGCTCATTCAAGTACATTTCATTTCAATTTAGTCCTAAAGCACATAAATAGGTAGATTACCATTTTACCCCTACTAGTTCACATGTTAACAATTTAGTCCTAATGGCACAAAATACAAAATACAAAATACACAAAATTTCAATATGATACCTTAGGGCCGAATATTCATAGGGACATCACAAGTCCATTTCTTTCATTTATTTTGCAAATAAGCCCTTCTAAATTTTATTCTTTGAAATAAAGTCCTAAATACTCAAAATCACTAAAATTTCTAATACAAAACAAACCAATCTTTAACATATCAATAATATAAAATCATCAAATACCAAAAACTTCAAGAACATATCAATGGCCGAATGTCACATGTACAATAATCTCAAAAATTTTAGCATGGGTCGGATAATATACTAAGCAAAGATCTCAAAAACGTAAAAATTAACAAAAAGCAAAGTCAAACTAACCTTTAATTTGAACTTCTAAGTGCCGAAATTCAAAGGAAATAAACCCTTTCTTCCTTCACCAACATTCGGCCAAATGAAAAATAAAATGATAATAGCCTTTGTTTTTGTTTTATTAAAGTATATAATATGTTATTTTAGATTACTATAACAACCTTTTACTAAAAATAAAACTATCATATATAATAAGGGCATATTAGTCAAAAGCCATCCACTAACTTGTAAAATGGGCAATTTGCCCTTTTACTACTCCATACTAAAAAGCCATCATCATTTAAGCACTTTCTACTATAGTATGTAACTTTTACGCTTTACGCGATTACGTCCTTTTTATCAAATTAAACTTAAACACCCCAAACCCGGCCCACGAGCCTTGACCGGATCTGGTATGTTCCCCGGTGTAAACCATTTCAAATTCTTTTGTTACTTAGGAAAAACTTGTGTGTTTTGAAAGAAAGATTGTTTTGGGTTGGGCTTGAGTTGAAGACAAGTTTAATTCATTGTTAAAATCCTTTACTTTAGGTGACAAAACATTTGGGCTTTATTTTAAAAAAATGATTTACTTAATCTTTTAATAAAATGAGGTTTGTAAGCTTAACAAATAAAAAATAGAATAAAATATTCCTACTAAGGCCTTATTATATCAAATAATTCCCAAAATTTAAATTCAAAATACTTAAAGTAAAATAGTCCAAATAAAAGAAATCAAACTTCACATGGCCTCCACTAAGCATCTGTAGGCCGGTCCATCACCGATCGTCACCTAAAAATAATCCCACAGCAGGGTGAGTCAATGACTCAATGTGTAACCAACACTAAAATTTAATATTTCGGGCATACAATATCATTCATGTTCATAAAGCATTTAAACAATATGATGCAACCCAACCCAAACCTATATGCCATCCGCTACACACCACCTGTACCATCCTCACTTGCACCGTGGGGACTACTAAGTCAACCTCATTCCGCTACACTCCATATCCTGTCTTAGGTCACCGCATTCGTGGTCTTAGGTCACCACGTTCAGATTCGTGGTCTTAGGTCACCATATTTAGATTCTTGTGGTCTTAGGTCACCACATTCAGATATCACAGTCTTAGGTCACCGTGTTTGTGGTCTTACGTCACCACATTCACTTCCCCAAAAATAAACCCATATGCCCCATGTAATAGTAATATGCATAAATATGCCAGAGTTCACATTCTTATTCTTATTCTCATGTTACAATTAACATATTTCATAATCCTAGTAGGAGTAGGAAACGTACCTTGGTACTTTGTACCATAGTATAGTACCTTAGCCATATTCACATTCTTATAAACATGCACATTTAATTTAAAACATAACCATGAACATATTAAAACTTAGAGTAGGGTACACACCTGATTCGCTTAACAAATTTGCTGAAATCTCGAAAAGCTTGATCTAATGCCTTAGATATTAAATCTCTACATTTAATCAATCATTTAATACTTAGTAAGCCATTCGGCCATAAAACCAAATCCTAGTAGGATTAGTACACTAAAACTTACCTTGGTGCCAAATCCCGAAATCTTCACTATACTCTTTATTGTATTCGGCAAAGCTTTAAATCACTTTAACAAATTAGTTTGACTTTTGAATAAATATGAACTAGATCTAAAACACCAAAAATAGGCCTTGGCTAAATATTCACATGTCTTACCTTGTGGATTTTAAATCCGAAATTCATAGAATAACTAGGGAACACGCTGCCTATGGTGTACCTTTGGGAAAAGAACTTCTCCTTCCACAGTAGTCGACACTTAGTAAATCCCAAGAGCCTTCTTTCCAAGTTTCACTAACACAATAATGGGGTTAGATTTCTAGTTTGACTTTAATCTTAGAAGAAAAGAATGGAAATCGATAACTCTGACCTTACCCTTAATCTTTGTAATCGATGACTTTTCTTGAGTCCTCAAAGATTGACTTAAGACCTAGAGAGTAGTCACACAAGTTTCGACTTTTGGAATATTGAGAGGAGAAGAATGAAGAAGAAAAGAATAGTTGCTTAAGAGAATTGGCAGAGGTTATCAAGGAAGAGAAAATAATCTTGAATGGCCTCTCTTTTCCTTTTATAGCCGAATTTACTACTCGAATCCCTTACTTGGCCACCACTCTTCTATTTTGATAACTTTATCCTTTGAATTATCACTTTATTAAAAGAATAAATCCAACAATTATCTCTTAAAAATAATGATAATTAAATCTATTATTTATCTCCTATTTAGCGAAATTCTAAAGGAAATAAAACTACTCTTTTAAGAGCCCTCATGCCGTCCACCTCTACGCTTTTGTAGCAAAATAAAACTTCTTTTATTTGCTTCCTAAGTGACTCGATCCACGGCCCAAATACACTTGCATGTGGCGCCATTTCCGAGGCCCTAAGTGGCATCTTGAGCCACTTTTCCAAGCTTGCTTGTGTGTCAAATTTCACATACTTTTTCTCTTAAGGCCACCTTGCCTTAATTTCCTCTTTTAAACTTTAAAACTCGACATTTCTAAGTCATTTCTAAGTTTCCAAAATTTTCGTTTGGCTATTTAAACTTGACATTTCCTTACATTTCCTAGTTTCCAGAAATGTTCACTTTCCTCTTTTGAATCATTTCTAAATCATTTTCCTAGTTTCCATAAATGTTCACTTTGAACTTAACATTTCCTTACATTTCCATACATTTCCTTACATTTCCATATATTTCCATACATTTCCATACATTTCCTTACATTTCCATACATTTCCAAGGTTCTAAAATGCACACCACATATCACAAGAAACATGCTATTTCATAAAATTAAGCAAAGATGCACACAATGGGATTGAACCTCTTCCTCAAAGTACTTCACTTGATGCCATAACCCTTGCACCTTAGGTGGCGTCCCTTGCCACTTTTCCACATCACTTCTTGTTTTTAACTTAAAACCAATAATTGTCCAAAGCTTTCTCTTCCATCTTAGGATTTTAAAAAACCCTTAATTCACTTCCAAACACTGCCAAAACCTACTACTCATGAATTATGCACAAACGCATAACCCCTAATCTAGGATGTTACAGTTCTACCCTCCTTAAAAATAATTTAGTCCTCGAAATTACTTACTAACAAATGTACAATACTTCTCACGTGACTATGCTTACTTACACAAGACTCTGATCTTAATAGAACCATCATACTTTCCAGCACAATCTCTAAGTTCACGTCCCTTAGAACTCATTTCTAACGTCATGATTAATCGATTAATAAGTTTTATGTATTAAAAAATTTTGTTTCAGCGATTAACTTGAAGAAGTTTTATGGAAAGAATTTTTAGAAGTGGTTCTTTCGTATTCATACATGCACACAGTCTTTACATTCATACATCCATCAATCAATTATGAACTTTCGTTCATTCGAGAAATGTTGTAGTTTTCATTTTTTGTTTTCCACTACTAGGGGTATTTTCGTAATTTGTCCCATCTGGGTATTTTTCGTAATTTATATAAACAAGGTTCCTTGGTGTTTTTGTCAATGAGGGTATCTTGGAAATTTTGCATTCCGGGGTATTTTGGAAAATTTTGAAATTCGAGGTATTTTGGTAATTAACTGGGTGAATTTATAAATCTTAATAAATCATGATATTTTGGAATTTACAAAACTTGAGGGTTTTTTTGAGAATTTATTTTCCAAATCGGTGTTGTTGCAAAAATTTTTGAAGATCGGGGTCGCTTCGGTAATTTTGTAACTCGGGGTATTTCGATAATTTGTAGGGTAGGGTAATTTTGTAATTTTCCAAAATCAAGGTATTTTGATATTTTGCAAATTAGGGTTTTGAACATTTTATTAAGTAATGAAATTTTGATAAGAGTTGTGGGTACTTTGAAAAATTCATAAACCAAGGGCTTTTTGTAATTTTACCACTGGGGTATTTTTGTAATTTTATAAATCGAAAATATTTTGAAAATTTTCCAAAATAAGTTTTGCTACTATTCAAGGGGTAATTTGGTGATTATAAAACTATGGTTTCCATAAAAATACGGCTAGTCCTTTCGGGTTTTAGTTAGGGGTTTAGCAGTGTGTAAATCCTCTTGGTTAGGGTGAGCCGAGGCTACGCACTGTAGGATTCGAGTGGGAGGAGGTGAGTCATGCGGACTGCTTAAATACCAAGCTCCCACCGAAACCAATCCTAGACATGCGTACCATGGTTGCCACACCCTAACTCGGCGACTCAATCAGAGGTTTGTTTAGTTAGGCATTTAAGTCTTATGTTTTTGTTGGGGTATTCTAGTCCTAGGGTTCAAGTGCTTATCATGCTAATCTACATTCCATTCCACTTCTACCCTTCTATAAGTCATAATATGAATCACACAATGGATAGAAGTACTTACCTGGTGGACTGCGGGTCGAGACTTAGTGGGCCATGCCAGAAAAACTTGAAAATTTTTCAGAAAATTCCTTTTGAGCTTACTTTGTAAAACGTTTTGGGCCTTAAACCCAAGGCCGAGAGTTTAAAACTGGGCTCTGATACCAAACTAAAACACCCCAAACCCGACCCACGAGCCTTGACCGAATCTGGTATGTTCCCCGGTGTAAACAGTTTCAAATTCTTTCGTTACTTAGGAAAAACTTGTGTGTTTTGAAAGAAATATTGTTTTGGGTTGGGCTTGAGTTGAAGACAAGTTTAATTCATTGTTAAAAATCCTTTACTTTAGGTGACAAAACATTTGGGCTTTGTTTTAAAAAAATGATTTACTTAATCTTTTAATAAAATGAGGTTTGTAAGCTTAACAAATAAAAAATAGAATAAAATATTCCTACTAAGGCCTTATTACATCAAATAATTCCCAAAATTTAAATTCAAAATACTTAAAGTAAAATAGTCCAAATAAAAGAAATCTGAACTTCACATGGCCTCCACTAAGCATCTGCCGGTCCGGTCCATCATTGATCGTCACCTGAAAAATAATCCCACAACGGGGTGAGACAACAGACTCAATGTGTAACCAACACTAAAATTTAATATTTCAGGCATACAATATCATTCATGTTCATAAAGCATTTGAACAATATGATGCAACCCGAACCCAAACCTATATGCCATTCGCTACACACCACCCGTGCCATCCTGCACACCGTGGGGACTACTAAGTCAACCCTCCTTCCGTTACACTCCATATCGCTGTCTTAGGTCACCGCATTCGTGGTCTTAGGTCACCACGTTGATTTACGTGGTCTTAGGTCACCACATTCAGATTCTTGTGGTCTTTGGTCACCACATTCAGATATCACGGTCTTAGGTCACCGTGTTTGTGGTCTTAGGTCACCACATTCACTTCCCCAAAAATAAACCCATATGCCCCATGTAATAGTAATATGCATAAATATGCGAGTTCACATTCTTATTCTTATTCTCATGTTACAATTAACATATTTCATAATCCTAGTAGGAGTAGGAAACGCATTCTTGGTACTTTGTACCATAGTATGGTACCTTAGCCATATTCACATTCTTATAAACATGCACATTTATTTTAAAACATAGCCATGAACATATTAAAACTTAGAGTAGGGTACACACCGATTAAGCTTAACAAATTATTTGAAATCCCGAAAAGCTTGATCTAATGCCTTAGTTATTAAATCTCTACATTTAATCAATCATTTAATACTTAGTAAACCATTGACCATAAATCCAAATCCTAGTAGGATTAGTACACTAAAACTTACCTTGGTGCCAAATCCAAATCTTCACTATACTCTTTCTTGTATTAAAGCAAAGCTTTAAATCACTTTAACAAATTAGTTTTGGCTTTTGAATAAATATGAACTAGATCTAAAACACCAAAATAGGCCTTGTGCGAATATTCGCATGTCTTACCTTGTGGATTTTAAATCCAAAATTCACCGAATAACTAGGAACCACGCTGACTATGGTGTACCTTCGGAAAAGAACTTCTCCTTCCTTGTAGTCGACACTTAGTAAATCTCAAGAGCCTTCTTTCCAAGTTTCACTAACACAATAATGGGGTTAGATTTCCTAGTTTGGTTTAATCTTAGAAGAAAAAGAATGGAAATCGATAACTCTTGACCTTACCCTTAATCTTTGTAATCGACATCCCCTTTTCTTGAGTCCTCAAAGATTCGGCTTAAGACCTAGAGTAGTCACACAAGTTTGGGATTTTGGAATATTGAGAGAGAAGAATGAAGAAGAAAAGAATAGTTGCTTAAGAGAATTGACGAGGTTATCAAGGAAGAAAATAATGCTAAATGGCCTCTCTTTTCCTTTTATAGCCGAATTTACTACTCGAATCCCTTACTTGGCCACCACTTTTCTATTTTGATAACTTTATCCTTTGAATTATCACTTTATTAAAAGAATTAATCCAACAATTATCTCCTAAAAATAATGATAATTAAATCTATTATTTATCTCCTATTTAGCCAAAATTCTAAAGGAAATAAAACTCCTCTTTTAAGAGCCCTCATGCTGTCCACCTCTCTGCTCTTTGTAGCAAAATAAAACTTCTTTTATTTGCTTCCTAAGTGACTCGATCCTGGCCCAAATACACTTGCATGTGGCGCCATTTCCAGAGGCCCTAAGTGGCATCTTCGAGCCACTTTTCAAGCTTTGTTGTGTGTCAAATTTCACATACTTTTCTCTTAAGGCCACCTTGCCTTAATTTCCTCTTTTAAACTTTAAAACTCGACATTTCTAAGTCATTTCTAAGTTTCCAAAATTTTCGTTTGGCTCTTTAAACTTGACATTTCCTTACATTTCCTAGTTTCGAAATGTTCACTTTCCTCTTTTGAATCATTTCTAAATCATTTTCCTAGTTTCCATAAATGTTCACTTTGAACTTAACATTTCCTTACATTTCCATACATTCCTTACATTTCCATACATTTCCATACATTTCCATACATTTCCTTACATTTCCTTACATTTCCATACATTTCCTTACATTTCCATACATTTCCATACATTTCCATACATTTCCTTACATTTCCATACATTTCCTTACATTTCCATACATTTCCTTACATTTCCATACATTTCCATACATTTCCTTACATTTCCAAGGTTCTAAAAATGCACACCACATATCACAGTAAACATGCTATTTCATAAAATTAAGCAAAGATGCACACAATGGGATTCGAACCTCTTCCCTCAAAGTACTTCACTTGATGCCATAACCCTTGCACCTTAGGTGGCGTCCCTTGCCACTTTTCCACATCACTTCTTGTTTTAACTTAAAAACCAATAATTGTCCAAAGCTTTCTCTTCCATCCTAGGATTTTAAAACCCTTAATTCACTTCCAAACCTTGTCAAAACCTACTACTCATGAATTATGCACAAACGCATAACCCCTAATCTAGGATGTTACATAAACACTTAAGCGATAAATTTTTTCTATGAAACTTTCACACATTAATTCACACAATATAAGCACAAAATATAATATTTAAATATCTCTCAGACTCGAATACGTGGTCCCAAAACCACCATTTTGATTAGGATCAAATTCGGGCTATTACAACTCTCCCCCTTAGGGATTTTCGTCCCCAAAAATCTTACCGTTAAACAAAGTCGGATATTGGTGCCTCATTGAATCCTCAGGCTCCCACTTAGCCTCTTCAGCTCCATGCCGATTCCATAAAACTTTCACTAAGGGAATTCTTTTGTTTCTCAACTCTTTCATTTCCCGAGCTAAAATACGAATCGGTTCTCCTCATATGTCATATCGATCAAATTTCAATTTGAGACGGAGTGATCACATGTGACGGTCCGATCTATATTCTGAAGCATTGAAGCGTGAAATACGTCGTGTATCTTTTTTAACTCCGAGGGCAATTTCAATCTATAGGCAACAGGTCCAATACGTTCAATGATTTCGTAAGGTCCGATGAATCTCAGACTAAGTTTTCCTTTCTGACCAAATCGGAGTACTTTCTTCCATGGAGAAACTTTCAAGAATACTCGATCTCTGACTTGAAATTCAATATCCTTGCGTTTCAAATCAGCATAAGACTTTTGACGATCCGAGGCAGCGTTCAAACTATCTCGATTATAGTCACTTTACATTCGTCTCTTTAATCAAAACAACCCGTGTATCTTATTTTCACCGAGCTCGGTCCAATACAACGGGTACAACATTTCTGACCATATAGAGCTTCATAAGGTGCCATTCGATACTCGATTGAAAACTATTATTATAAGAAAATTCAATCGGGTAAGTATCTTCCCACGTACCTTCAAATTCAAGGACGCAACATCTCAACATGTCTTCTAGTATCCGAATAGTTCGTTTAGATTGACCGAAATGCATCATGGATGAAAGGATGTACTAAAGTGAAGTTTAGTACCTAAAGCATCTTGCAACTTCTTCCAAAATCGCGATGTGAATCTCGGGTCTCTGTCTAAAACAATGGAACTCAGTACACCATGTAACCTCACAATCTATGACACATACAATTCAGCAAGTTTATCGGCGAATAGTCTGCATTGAACGGCACAAAGTGTCTTTGATTTAGTCGATCTATCCACAATAACCCTGGTGTATCTTTCTTGCTCGGTGTCGTAATGGCAAACCGGATACAAAGTCCATAGTAATTCTATCCCATTTCCATTCAGGTATCATGATTGGCTGAAGTAATCCAGAAGGCACTTGATGCTCAGCTTTTACTTGCTGACATATTAAACACTTCGAAACAAATTCAGATATATCCCTTTTCATGCCAGGCCACCAATAGAACTGTTTCAAATCATTATACATTTTCGTGCTACCTGGATGTATCGACAATCGACTATTATGAGCCTCGTTCAAAATCATCTGGATCAAATCTTCATTCCTCGGAACACATATTCGGCTTTTGAAGTTCAAACAATCATTTTCATCAGTTTGAAACTCTAACTCTGCACTATTTTCACACTGACCTCGTCTAGCAATTATCTCTTTGTCGACTTTCTGTGCATCACAAATTTACTGAATAAACAACGGTCTTGCTTTCAACTCAGCTATGATCGAACCATCACCAGACATAACCATATGTGTATTCAACGCACGAAGAGCAAACTATGACTTTCGGCTTAAGGCATCTACAACAATGTTAGCTTTTCCCGGATGGTAGTCAATTACCAATTCATAATCTTTCAACAATTCTAGCCATCTGTGTTGTCTCAAGTTCAAGTCTTTTTGAGTTATCAAATATTTCAGACTTTTATGATCCGAATACACATGACATTTCTCACCGAATAAGTAATGACGCCAAATTTTCAATGTGAAAATGATGGCTGCTAATTCCAGATCGTGAGTCGAGTAATTTCTTTCATGAGGCTTTAATTGTCTCGAAGCGTAGGCTATGACTTTGCCTTTTTGCATCAAAACACAGCCTAAGCCATTCAAAGAAGCATCACTATAAACAATAAATTCTTTACCCGATTTAGGATGAGTTAACACTGGAGCTTCGGTCAAAAGGGCTTTCAACTGATCAAAACTTTTCTGACACTTTTTCGACCACTCGAACTTGACATCTTTCTGTAGTAGTTTTGTCAAAGGTGTAGCTATCATGGAAAAACCTTTGATGAATCGTCTGTAGTATCCCGCAAGTCCCAGAAAGCTTCGAATTTCAGAAACATTCTTTGGTGGCTTCCAATCAAGTATAGCTGATATTTTGTTCAGATCAACCCAAATGCCTAACGCTGAAACGACATGTACCAAAAAGCTGACCTCTTTCATCCAAAATTCACACTTACTAAACTTTGCATACAACTGTTGATCTCGCAAAGTTTGTAGCACTAATCTCAAATGCTCGGCATGCTCAGTTTCATCTTTGGAGTAGATCAGAATATCATCAATAAACACTACCACAAACCGATCCAAATACTATCTGAATACCCGATTCATCAAATCTATAAAAATAGAAGATGCATTAGTAAGTTCAAAAGGCATAACCAGAAACTCAAAGTGTCCGCACCTCGTTCGGAATGCAGTCTTTGGCACATCTGAATCTCGACTACTGATAATAACCCGATCTCAGATCTATTTTTGAAAAACTGATGCTCCTTTCAACCGATCAAACAAGTCATCAATTCAAGGCAACGGTATTTATTCTTTATTGTCACTTTATTTAATTAGATAATCAATACACATTCGCATAGTCCCATATTTCTTTTCACAAAGCAAATGGCGCACCTCGGGAAGAAAAATTGGGCGTAAAGCCTCTGTCTCACAACTCTTGCAACTGTGCTTTCAACTCTTTCAACTCGATGGTGCCATCCGACACGAGCTATTGAAATCGAGTCGTCCTGTATTAATTCAATCTTGAACTCAATCTCTCTTATTGGCGGTAATCTCGGTAATTCATCGGGGAACACTTCAGGTATTCACATACAACCGTCAGATTCAATTCGTTTTTCGAGACACTTTATTATCCAACACATAGGCCAAATAAGCCGTGTCCTTTTCTTACATATTTACGAGCTAACATTGAGGTTATTCTTTAAGCAAACCATTCGGATAATTAGATTCAACCGGATAATCTCACCACTCTAACATCTCATGTCAATAGCCTTTCTTTTGCAATTCACCACAAAGATCATGCAAAGTTAACTCATCCATTCCCAAAATTATATCAAACTCGTTGAAGGGTAACAACATTAAATCGGCTAAAGCGAAATCCGAATCATCAGCAACAACCTTTACACACTTTATCAGCGAGTACCCATCTACCTAAGGGGTTGGACACACGAATCACAAACTCAGTAGACTCAATAGGCGGTCAGTCTGGGTACTAGAGTTTCACACACATACTGAATGAGTCGAACCAGATTAATCAATACAATCACGATAGTATCATAGAGTGTGAAAGTACCGATAATAACATCCGGGAAGAAGCATCCTCTCCGCACGAATAGCATAAGCTCTGGCTGGTGCTCGAGCCTCAGATCGAACTGCAATATCCTTCGTTCCTCTCTGACTGCCACCTACACTCCCTACATGTCTGAGTGGTCTACCTCATGTTGATGCGTTGCTCGGTTTAGTGTTTTGAGTCATATTTTGCTCAGCTAGCATCGGGCACTCTCGAATAAAACGGTCCGTCGATCCACATTTAAAGCAAGACCGATCATGGAATCTACAACTCCCAGAATGCCATTTTCCACAATGCTTGCACTCAACCCGGTCCTGCTGAACATTACCAACACTAGCCATCGAAGTGGCTCGAGAACTCACTGGAGGTCGATCTCGTCTAGAGAGGTCTGTAGTAGCTTTATGCCGGTTAAAGTCATCTCTAAACTTCTTAGGTGCGGAATGGAAAGTCTTACTCGATGATTTTTTACGAGTGTCTCTAGCTTCTATCTCACCTTTCTTTTCTCTTTTCCTAGCTCTTCTGCTTTACAAGCTCACTCGACCAGACCACGAACTCTTTGATCTCAAGAATGCCCACAAGTAACTTTATGTCTTCATTCGACCATCTTCAAATCTTTTGCACATAATGGCCTCTCAAGAAACACACTCTCTAGCATATCTGCTGAGTTTAACAAATTTTCGCTCATATTACATCACGGTCATTCGTCCTGCTTTGATTCAAGAAATTCTTTACGCTTTTGATCGATAAATCTCTGGCTGACATATTTCTTAAGGAACTCATTCTGGAAGAATTCCTAAGTCACTTTTTCTTTTGGAACCACTGATACTAGTGTATTCCACCAGTGATAAGCAGTGTCCCAAAGTAACGATGTAGCACATTTCAAGCATTCGTCTGGAGTACAAGATAATTCATCAAGTACCCGAATAGTGTTATCAAGCCACATCTCCGCTCGCTCTGCATCATCATCATCATTAGCTTTAAAATTTTTGACCCCATATTTCCTGATTTTATCAATGGGAGGCCTACTAGATCTCATCGGATCCATCATTGGAGGTGCGAAGGGTACCAGAGTTAGATTATTCGGGGGTGGAGGTCGTTGCACAGTCGGGTTAGCTTGCATAAACTGGGTAAACCACTCGTTCATCATCTGGTCGAAGGCTTGTTTAGCATCCCCCTCGTGGCTACCCGAAACTGGTCGAGAGTCTACATGTGCTGATCCGCAAGCACGGTCAGGCGCTACACTCTCTACATCATCCGCTACGGCTCTGTCGGGATCAGGATCCATTTACTATATAAAACACAATTCGGAATGTCAGAAGTCACCACACTATCAAGTATACAATAAAGGCATGTATAGCTAGACTCACACGCGCTACGGTAGTCCTAGATCAACTAAACAAGATGGCTCGATACCAATCAAATGTAACACCCCTTAACCCGAGTCCGTCACCGGATTAGGGTTACGGGTATTACCATGCAAGCTAAAACTTTAGTTAAATCAATTGAATCATGGTAGATCATCTTTATCAAATATTATCTTATAAACAAATAATCCACACATGTGTAACACATTCTAGATACTTTGATCCAAGTCATATACAAAAGAATCATCGATGAACATAAGTCATCATACAATGTATATTACGTCAATATCACATAAGCAAGATCTCATGAAAATTCATAAATGTCTAAACTTCTTATAGCCATCTAATTAAATAAGTATACTTGATTGTCATTGCATCATAACATCTATTTAGACCAATTTCTTATAGCATAAAGACTTAGTTACAAATAAACTAATACATGCAACCTGTTACACATCACTTGTACACCCACTTATTTGGCCAAATATACATGGTTTCATTTATAACATTTCACGAACGTTACCTAGCACAAACCGAGTTTAGCAGTTTCATGCACTCAATTAAAATAAGCAATTTAACAAGACAAATATATATAAATGCATACATCTCAATTATGCACCCTTTTTCATATTCGACTATGCCTAAACTACTTTAAACATTTTAACCACATTTGCAAATGTCACCTAGGTTTGGCCGAATACACATACATGTATTATTCAATATAATTCATCTTATTTAAATCAACCAAAGTTGATACATACATAGATATAATTTTCTAATGAAGCTCAACTAGAACCTAATTATCTTGTATATAATTATGTATATATATATATACAAAGGTTTACTTAAATGCCGATTCATCTAGCTAATTTAATACTGACATTGGCATTATCAAAACGCATTCATCATGAACACATAATGTCTAAGCTTAAAATAAAGACAGTCCATGTTTGAATGGTTTAAAACCAAACATTTTGATCACATAGGCAAGAACAAATAAAACCTAGCTTATACTAAATGTTGAAGCCATTTTCACATGGCTATAATATATATATATATATATATATATATATATAAACAAAACATCATTCACACACATTTAGCTAGCCTATACATGCCTTTGATTCTAAATAACTAGCTTGAAATATACCAAAAGGGGTGATAGTGTGGTTGACTTCCCGACGATCCTATGAGCCAGCAGCTGAGTCCAAAATCTATAAAACCATCAATGAACGCACACAAGGTAAGCTTAATAGCTTAGTAAGTCTCAAGCAAATTTTACTTTCACTATATAAAATATATAAACATTATAAACTTAAATCTCATTACACATATATCATTAAATATAAAGAATTCAACATATGAATTCACCCTTACGAATACTATTAAATCATTATCTTAAGTACTTGTACCTTATCAACATAACATGTAACTCACTTGAAATCCAAATGATATATATATATATATATGTTACAACCATTAGCATATTTCAACTCAAATAAGTACACATTTATACCAACCACATAAACTCATTTATGTACAATTAAAACCACATCCCACCCTTTCACTTTTACATTTTCACTTACGGCTGAATATCCCTATAACTTATTTAAACCTCAACTTCTAATACAACATGTTTTCACCCAACAATGATAAGCTTAATAGCTTTTATACAAATCCATATTGAATCACCACCATATTCTATCATACTTAATTCGAATCATAGTACACTAACTTACTTTACTCATTGCAAACACAAACGTTTATACTTACCTGAGCTATTAGCTCCTAACAAATTCATGTTCCACCACGATAAGTCACGGGTCATTTGTTTATAACATATCACCGGCATTAAGCCTGCTAGGCATTAAGCTTGAAATATACACTGGCATTAAGCCTGCTAGGCATCAAAGCCCGAAATATACACCGACATTAAGCCTACTAGGCATCAAAGCCCGAAATATACCACCGGCACAAAGCTTGCTAGGCATCAAAGCCCAAAATATACCACCGGCACAAAGCCTGCTAGGCATCAAAGCCCGAAATAACCACATAATTAATCCAATCTTTCAATACACATATTTAAATACTAATTTCACCAGCAGGATATGATGGACAAAATGATAGAATCTCAGAAAAATATGATGACTCAGATGATGCAGTTGTTAAAGGGGCTTATGGATAAAGGAAAAAGCCCCATGGTTAATGTTGAGGAGAATACTGAGTATCATTAATATCCCCATGATTTTACTCCACCACACGTGCAAACACTACCTAAAGTGGCTGTACAAAGGCCATCAGTCACGATCAGGCCTTAACAATTCCAAGTCGATGCTTGAAGAACCTCCAAACCGCCCGAGTTCAGAAATAATCCAATCATTGCTAATGTCCCTAATTTGGATGAAATAGTTGAAAGAGAGAGGACAAAAGCAGAATTGCCAAAACAGCTTGAAGATAGATGCAAATGGTTGGAGGAGATGTTTAAAGCGATCGAAAGTGTTGATAACTGTTACAGAATTGATGCCAAAGATTTAAGCTTGGTCCCAGAATTGGTGCTCCCATACAAGTTCAAAATGCAAATTTGATAAGTATAATGAGACAAGTTGCCCGAGGCTCATATTACTATGTTTTGTAGAAGAATGGCGGGTACATTAAAATGATCAACTGTTGTCCATTGCTTCTAGGATAGCCTGGTGGGAACAACGACCAAATGGTATAACCAATTGAGTCGTGCGAATTGGTTCATGGAAGATTTAGCCCAATCATTCATAAAATAGTGCAGGTCATGTGATGATATGACTCCAGATAGGATTACACTCGAACATGGAGAAGAAGACAAATGAGAGCTTCAAGCGGTATGCCCAATGATTGAGGGGTGGCGACGCAAGTCCAACCACCACTCTTAGAAAAAGAGACGACTATGCTCTTTATTAATACACTGAAGGCCTCGTTTATCACTCATATGCTAGGGAGCGCTACAAGAGGTTCTTGGATGTCGTAATGACTGAAGAAATGATTGAGATGCCATAAAAAGTGGAAAGATAGATCACGAGAAAGTGTCAAAAGATCAACCCCGAAATAGGAAAAATGAAGTGAACGACTTGAATATGCATTCCAAATTGGTCACTGCAGTCAATCAAGGCTATGACCACCGGTCATCGTGGCTCATCAAAACAAGAATCCAAAGGTAAAGCAACTCCGGTTTACACCAATTTCAATGACATATAGTGAGTTGTATCAAAGCCTATTTGATGCATATGTGGTGGCTCCTCACTACATGGAACCAATACATCCCTCATACCCCAAATGGTATGATTCAAATGCTCAATGCGAATATCACGCGGGAATAACGGGTCACTCAATCGATAACTGCATTGCATTTAAGAAATTTGTCGAGAGGCTTATTAAAATAGGGGTTTTGAAGTTCGATGAGTCGAAAGAAGCAGTAAATTGTGATAATTGAAGGAGGAAGCAGAAAAGTTGCGATTCCTTAAAGAAGTCATCAAAAGCCTAGAAATTGGGAAGTTAGAAAACCAATGGCATATCCAAAGAGGGAACCAAGGAATAAAATTTTTCCAAGCATCCGCCTTTACATACTTGAGAGTGTTTTGAACAATAGGACCTTGGAAGAGACATGTATTTTAAGGCTAATCTAGAGTAATACTCAAACACGCTTATTGCTTTCAAATTTAGAAGTAATAAAAGTGTTTTTGTGAAATAGGCTTGTGTTCGAATCTTTATTTCAATAAAATGTATCTTTTGAGCAAATATTTTTCCCATTCTTTCTATTTATAGATTTTTTTGTACTTTGGATTTCTATTCAAATATTATTTCATTCTTTATTCATGATCATACCATATGAATAATCGTTCTTGGAATCATTTTTCTCTGGAATTTACCTTCGTACCCACAATGGGTCCCTAGATATCAATGACATGGGCGACGCTGTTACTGACTCCCTTTTTGAATGAAATATGGGTTTAAGAGATCTCAAGACTTTGAAGATGACAAAATTGTAACATCTTTTCTGATTTGTTAATATTGGATGAAAAATAGATCCTACGTCGTGAGCCAAGGTAGGAGATGAAGATCAAAGCCTATCTCAATGCAGAAATAAGATTTCCTATATGTGGGGTATGGATGTTATCAAGTGAGTCTCATCAAAAGTTTCTGGCCAATATTGATTTATTTTCGTGGATATCGGTTACTTCACTAAGATGGTAAAAGTCACTTCATATGCCAATATTACAAAGTCGATAGTCATCAGAACAAAAAAGAGAAAAAGAAAGAAAGAATACCGACAAAAAAATGTCGAAAAGATCATATTTAACAGCATAATGTCAAAAGTTCACGGTCTTTTCAAAGATTAGGTGCCACATCACAAAGGCAAAAAAAGCGACAAAAAGAAAAACAAAACATCAAAAAATAAAGAAAAGACCAGACTTGTAAAATTGACATATAGAAGTTACTATTTACCCTTTATGCTTATCAAACATTGACCAGACATCACACCGGCAACACATTTCTCATCGATTTCACCCATTGAAGTCGAAATTCCTTTTTTTGAGTTTTATCAGAACTGAAGTTTGGATGAGGCAGAATGGATCCAATCCCGATGTGATCAATCAAAATTGTGAGGAAAAGTTAATAGCTATCCGTTATAGTCAGATGATGCGGGTTTGCGATGAAGAGGTTCATCCTAGAAAATTCCTGAAGGGGGACCTGATATTAGGGGTGAGCAAAATTCGATTCGACTAAAAAAAATCGAAAAAAAATTCGAATTTCGAGTTAAACGAATCGAGTTATTCGAGTTAATTGAGTTATTCGAGTCAACTCAATTTTTTCAATTCGAGTTCGAATCGAGTTGAGTTTTCAATTCAAATAACTCGAATAATTGAATAATTGAATATCAAACTATAATATTTTACATTTTACCCCAAACTCCCAAACCTTTTGCTTTTCCTCAAAATTTTACTCCTTCCCACTTTCCCCCAAAACTTTTACTCCCTCCCATCCCAATACCCCAATCTACCCAAAATCCATTTCCCACTAAAATTTTACTCTCCCATTTATTTTTTCTCAAAATTTACTTCCAAAACCCTCAAAACTTTTTATTTTTCCCCAAAATTTTACTCCTCCTACTTTTCCCTTAAAACTTTTACTCCCTTTCCATCTCACCTCCCATCTACCCTAAACCCATCCCTCCTCCAATTTTTTTAATATTTTCCCTTCAAAATTTTACACCCCCTATTTATTTTACCTCAAACTTTTATTCTCCAAAACTTTTTATTTTCTCACTAAACTTTTACTTCTCACCCTTTACTCTCAAATAAAAAATCAAAATTATCCAAAAAAAATAACTAAACATAAATAGTAATAATTTTATTTATAACTACTATTTATATTATTAAATTAAATTTCACATTTTATATTATTTATATTATTGAATTGTTTAGTCATATTGAATATTTATATTAAAATTAAATTATTAATTATGCCATAAAATATTAGTGTTAAAATTTTATATTGGTATCAATTTCACATTTTATCTTGAAAATAACTTTTATTAAAAATCATATTTTTACATTTAATATTTTTAATTCCAAATTACATAGTGACAAGAATCTGAAGGTAATTGAAAGAACTAAACAAGCAAAGAAGCTAACCCGTATGTAAAAGATTAATAAATAAATTATTTGGTGATAAAAGTTAATAAAAAAATTTGGTTAAGGTGGACAAATTTTATTACGATGGGTGACAATGGTTGTAAGGACCCAAAATTATTTTTTAAAATTTAACTCGAACAAATATATTCGATTCGATTCGATTTGAATTTCATCTCACTCGACTCGATTCGAGAAAGTTTCAAATCAAATTAGGATGATAAAATATGATTCGTCAACTCGATTAATTCGAATTTTTTTCATTCGATTCGATTCGATTCGATCGAACGCTCACCCCTACCTGATATTGAAAAAGATCCTTCATATACAAAAGGATTTCAGAGAAAAATAGAGACCAAACTAGAAAAGACTCTATGTAGTGAAAAATTCTGTTCTAGAAACATTGACCAAAATGGATGGCAGGGATATACCCAATCCGGTGAATTCAGTCAAGAAGTATTTCATTCAAAAAGGAGAAGACAAGGTGAAAACCTGCAAAGGGCACCTTAAAAAAATTTTAAAGCTTCAATCAAAAAGAAAGAAGAAGGAGAGGCCAAGGCGAAAACCCGCAAAGGGCGCTTTGAGACCAAAGTGGATTTGAGTTGAAAACCCGAAAAGGACGGCTCAAATTTTAATCAAAACTGAGGCATACAACAGTTTTGCTACGCCTGAATTAACAATGAAAAAGTATGCTATGTCTTGGGGCATCGACAAAGTACTCTGGATCCCCTAAACACATATTGAGCTTAAAATGATCCTCAAGAAGTTTGAACAGAGAAGCTCAGGCTGCGATATCTGGGGCACCTACTTTCCATTTTACCCATTTGAAATTTGTTATTTGTGATTATGTTATTCTTTTCAAAATATGTTCACAATAAATTTCCTTCTTGATTGCGATTGCTATCTTTACTTAACTTATTTATTTCGAGCTATGCTTCTAATTAATTTCCTTCTTGTCCATGGTTATGATCTTTTTCAGGCATTTTGCATTGAAATAACGATTAGTGGACTAATAATATTTTCATAAAATGAGTTTCGCATATTACTCTGGAAACTTCTGAATAATACAAGAGCTCGAAATAGGACTATTGTTTAAAGCTCACCAAGTTTAAGGAAAAGTCTAAATTGAGGCTATCTTCTTGGATTTTCTGTTAAAAATAGTTGGTGATACAATCTCGATGAAAAATGGGCAATGTTAACCCAAGTGTAAAAGGGGAATCATTTGCAAGAAAATATCATGCATATACATTTGGTTAGGTCACTTGGGGAGCGATCATTGATTGAACAAGTTACGATCTCTCCCGTGAGTTGAAGTGGTATGGATGGAAAATGATACAAGTCCTGTACCCTTGAATAGCAATGGGATGGATTGAAGAAGAAACAAATCCTATATTTTGGGATGGATTCAGATCTTATACCCCTAAGTCACAATGATATGAACCCTGAAGTTACAGCGGGGAAAATTGGCTGAGCAAGATATAATTGTTTTCTCGGGTTTTCTGTCAAGAATACCAGCCGAACAAGATGACAGCATAATACGTCAGTGATAAAGCCCTGATAAACAATGAACGATGACGACCCTAAGCATTTTAAAAAGGGGTTATTCTCATGAAATTCTGCATTCATGCAAAACACATTTAGTTAGGAGCATTTGATTCATTCTGATCATTGCATCCTAATCATTATAATTTTAAAAAAAAGATCATTCTCATGACATTCTGCATTCACACAAATGTCATCTAGTTAGGAGCAATTGATTCATTCTTATCATTGCATCCTAATTATTGTAAGAAATCTTTCTCATGACATTCTGCATTCATGCAAATGTCGTCCATAATATATTTAGTTAGGAGCATTAGATTCATTCTAATCATTGCATCCTAACCATTTTGCATAAGTATAAACACATAAAACTGATTTTATAGGACAGGTCCCATAGAGGGCAATGTCGTAACATCGGTGAATTCGTAGATCTTGTCTTCCTGAGCGAAGCGGATCGAAGATACTAGTCTGGCATCCCTGAGTTTATAGTGGAGCAGACCGAAGATTGTAGATCTTGTCACCCTAAGCAGTAGTGGAACAAGATCGAACGACAAATCTGGTCTCCCTAAGTAGTAGTGGAACAGATTTAAGCCACCAGTCCTATCTCCCTGACCAGCAGTGGAGTAGGCCGAAGATTGTAGATCTTGTCACCCTAAGTAGTAGTGGACCAAGATCGAACGGCAAATCTTATCTCCCTAAGCAGTGTGGAACAGATTTAAGCCACCAGTCTTATCTCTCTGACCAGCTGTGGAATAGGTCAAAGATTGTAGATCTTGTCACCCTAAGTAGTAGTGGACCAAGATTGAACAACAAATCTTGTCTCCCTAAGCAGTAGTGGAACAAATTTAAGCCACCAGCCCTATCGCCCTAACCAAAGAAGGAATAGGTCGAAGATTGTAGATCTTGTCACCCTAGCGAGAGTGAACCAAGATCGAACAAAGAAATCTTATCTCCCTAGCGGTAGTGGAGCGATTTAAGCCACCATTCCTATCTCCTTGACCAAAGAAGAAATAGGTAGAAGATTGTAGATTTGTCACCCTAAGCAGTAGTGGACCAAGATCGAATGACAAATCTTGTCTCACTAAGCAGTAGTGGAACAGATTTAAGCCACCAGCCCTATTGCCCTGACCAGCAGTAGAATAGGTCGAAGATTGTAGATCTTGTCACCCTAAGTAATAGTGGACCAAGATCGAACGACAAATCATATCTCCCTAAGCAATAGTGGAACAAATTTAAGCCACCAGTCCTATCTCCCTGACCAGTAGTGGAATAGGTCAAAGATTGTAGATCTCGTCACCTTAAGCAGTAGTGGACCAAGATCGAATAACAAATCTTGTCTCCCTAGCGATGAGTGGAACAGATTTAAGCCACCAGCCCTATCGCCTGCGACCAGCGGTAGAGAATAGGTCGAAGATTGTAGATCTTGTCACCCTAAGCAGTAGTGGACCAAGATCGAACAAAAAATTTTGTCTCCCTAAGTAGTAGTGGAACAGATTTAAGCCACCAGTCTGGCATCCCTGAGTTTGCAGTGGAGCAGATTGAAGATACCAGTCTGGCATCCCTGAGTTTGCAGTAGAGCGCAGATTGAAGATAGCAGATCTGGCATTCCTAAAGTTGTAGGAGCAGATTGAAGACATTAGATCTTGTCTCCCTGAGTTTGCAGTGGAGTAGATTGAAGATAGCAGATATGGCATTCCTAAAGTTGCAGGAGCAGATCGAAGACATCAGATCCTATCTCCCTGAAGTTGTAGTGGAGCGAATTAAACGACAAATCCTATACCACCGGTTGCGAGAGGTCGATCGAATTTACAATACAAGTCTTATCTCCTTGAAGTTGCGGCAGAGAAAGATGGAAGATAGCAAATCTCATCTCCTCGAAGTTGAGGTAGCGGATGGAGGCTACAAGTCTAATTTCCTCGAATTGGTCAAGCACTAGTTCTCATGCCCTCAAGATGCAATGGATGGAACAAAGCTACTCGAAGAAGAAAAGCACAGAAAGAAGGCAATATTTGGCAAGACCGGGCAAAATTGGCCCTTTTTGAAGTTTTGTTCTATTCTCATTACACGACAATGAGCAAAGAGGGGCAGCTGTAAATGGCCCAATTTGCCGGGCCCATAAAACAAAAAAAGAGAGCAAATAGAAATTAAAAAACAATATTAAAAGTCCATTTTAACAGTTTTTACAAACCCAAAAACTAACCCAATGGCCCAAATTAAACCTAAACACTACCGACATAAACCCATACCCAAAACAGCCCAATACTAGCCCAAATACTATCCTAGCCCACTAACCCTAACAGAATAGAAACCCTAGGGGTTTTTGTTTTCTCCAGTGCCGTAAGCCTCCAGCGCTCTACCTCCGTACGCACGTTGCCACGTCCTCCTTCGTAGGATGGCCGTACCTGCAAATCAGACCACGACAACAACAAACAATAGTAGCAATTGACAGCAAAGAAAAAAAGAATTTGTATTTTTATTTATTTTCAAATATGAGGCTATTAAAAACAAAAGAAAAGGCCTATTGTTGCTCTCTTTGGACACTTGCTTTTACACGAGAACATCAATACAAAAAAATCAAAATCGAATCAAAGAAAGGTTCCTCTCACTTATTCTTTTCTTTTCGTTTCTTATGCTTTTCTGCCTTCTGCTTTCATATAGATATAGGGTTCTTTCTCTTTTCTAAAAATAGACATTCAAGATTAATATAGTTAAAAAAACTCACCTTTTGACTTTTTGGCAGCGTATACTGGCGATCTTGGCGGCGACGTATGCTTGTAACACACCTTAACCCGAGTCCTTCGCAGGATTAGGGTTACAGGTATTACCATGCAAGCTAAAACTTTAGTTAAATCAATTGAATCATGGTGGATCATCTTTATCAAATATTATCTTATAAACAAATAATCCACACATGTGTAACACATTCTAGATACTTTGATCCAAGTCATATACAAAAGAATCATCAATGAACATAAGTCATCATACAATGTATATTACGTCAATATCACATAACCAAGCGATCTCATGAAAATTCATAAATGTCTAAACTTCTTATAGCCATCTAATTAAATAATTATACTTGATTGTCATCGCATCATAACATCTATTTAGACCAATTTCTTATAGCATAAAGACTTAGTTACAAATAAACTAATACATGCAACTGTTACACATCACTTGTACACCCACTTATTTGGCCAAATATACATGGTTTCATTTATAACATTTCACTTAACGTTACCTAGCACAAACCGAGTTTAGCGGTTTCATGCACTCAATTAAAATAAGCAATTTAACAAGCCAAATATATATAAATGCATACATCTCAATTATGCACCTTTTTCATATTTGACTATGCCTAAACTACTTTAAACATTTTAACCACATTTGCAAATGTCACCTAGGTTTGGCGAATACACATACATGTTTTATTCAATATAATTCATCTTATTTAAATCAACAAAAGTTGATACATACATAGATATAATTTTCTAATGAAGCTCAACTAGTACCTAATTATCTTGTATATAATTATGTATATATATATACAAGGTTTACTTAAATGCCGATTCATCTAGCTAATTTAATACTGACATTGGCATTATCAAAACGTATTCATCATGAACACATAATGTCTAAGCTTAAAATAAAGACAGTCCATGTCTGAATGGTTTAAAACCAAACATTTTGATCACATAGGCAAGAACAAATAAAACCTAGCTTATACTAAATGTTGAAGCCATTTTCACATGGCTATAATATATATATATATATATATATATAAACAAAACATCATTCACACACATTTAGCTAGCCTATACATGCCTTTGATTCTAAATAACTAGCTTGAAATATCCAAAAGGGGTGATAGTGTGGTTGACTTCCCGACGATCCTATGAGCCAGCAGCTGAGTCCAAAATCTATAAAACCATCAATGAACGCACATAAGGTAAGCTTAATAGCTTAGTAAGTCTCAAGCAATTTTTTACTTTCACTATATAAAATATTTAAACATTATAAACTTAAATCTCATTACACATATATCATTAAATATAAAGAATTCAACATATGAATTCATCCTTGCCGAATACTATTAAATCATTATCTTAAGTACTTGTACCTTATCAACATAACATGTAACTCACTGAAATCCAAATGATATATATATATATATATATATATATATATGTTACAACCATTAGCATATTTCAACTCAAATAAGTACACATTTATACCAACCACATAAACTCATTTATGTACAATTGAAACCACATCCCACCTTTTCACTTTTACATTTTCACTTACTACCAATATCCTATAACTTTTAAACCTCAACTTCTAATACAACATGTTTTCACCCAACAACGATAAGCTTAATAGCTTTTATACAAATCCATATTGAATCACCATCATATTCTATCATACTTAATTGAATCATAGTACACTAACTTACTTTACTCATTGCAAACACAAACGTTTATACTTACGAGCTATTAGCTCCTAACAAATTCATGTTCCACCACGATAAGTCACGGGTCATTTGTTTATAACATATCACCAAGATTAAGCACGCTAGGCGTTAAGCTCGAAATATACACTGGCATTAAGCCTGCTAGGCATCAAAGCCCGAAATATACACCGACATTAAGCCTACTAGGCATCAAAGCCCGAAATATACCACCGGCACAAAGCTTGCTAGGCATCAAAGCCCAAAATATACCACCGGCACAAAGCCTGCTAGGCATCAAAGCCCGAAATAACCACATAATTAATCCAATCTTTTAATACACATATTTAAATACTAATTTCACCAACACATTATATACCTCATATTACTTTCACATATCATATCAAATACACTTATTCATATCACATTTACAAAATGTATATTCAATCCAATTCAACACTTTTACATTCGGCTAACTCATAGTTTTATACTCAAGACTATCAAATATCATCATTTAACATATTCATAATTAACTCTTTAATAGATATTTGCTTAAGGACTGACCTCGATTATCAACGGACGACTTAAACTAATTATTCGACAACCTTCGTCTTTCCCCGATCTAAATCCATTTTTCTTTGTTCTTGATCTAAACATATCAAAAATAGGCTCATTCAAGTACATTTCATTTCAATTTAGTCCTAAAGCACATAAATAGGTAGATTACCATTTTACCCCTACAAGTTCACATGTTAACAATTTAGTCCTAATGGCACAAAATACAAAATACACAAAATTTCAATATGATACCTTAGGGCCGAATATTCATAGGGACCTCACAAGTCCATTTCTTTCATTTATTTTGCAAATAAGCCATTCTAAATTTTATTCTTTGAAATAAAGTCCTAAATACTCAAAATCACTAAAATTTCTAATACAAAACAAACCAATCTTTAACATATCAATAATATAAAATCATCAAATACCAAAACTTCAAGAACATATCAATGGTCAATGTCACATGTACAATAATCTCAAAAATTTTAGCATGGGTGGGATAATATACTAAGCAACGATCTCAAAACGTAAAAATTAACAAAAGCAAAGTCAAACTAACCTTTAATTTGAACTTCTAAGTGCCAAATTCAAAGGAAATAAACCCTTTCTTCCTTCACCAACATTCGTCCAAATGAAAAATAAAATGATAATAGCCTTTGTTTTGTTTTATTAAAGTACATAATATGTTATTTTAGATTACTATAACAACCTTTTACTAAAAATAAAACTATCATATATAATAAGGGCATATTAGTCAAAAGCCATCCACTAACTTGTAAAATGGGCAATTTGTCCTTTTACTACTCCATACTAAAAGCCATCATCATTTAAGCACTTTCTACTATAGTATGTAACTTTTACGCTTTACGATTCGTCCTTTTATCAAATTAAACTTAAACACCCCAAACCCACCACGAGCCTTGACCGGATCTCGTATGTTCCCGGTGTAAACCATTTCAAATTCTTTTGTTACTTAGGAAAAACTTGTGTGTTTTGAAAGAAAGATTGTTTTGGGTTGGGCTTGAGTTGAAGACAAGTTTAATTCATTGTTAAAAATCCTTTACTTTAGGTGACAAAACATTTGGGCTTTATTTTAAAAAAAAATGATTTACTTAATCTTTTAATAAAATGAGGTTTGTAAGCTTAACAAATAAAAAATAGAATAAAATATTCCTACTAAGGCCTTATTATATCAAATAATTCCCAAAATTTAAATTCAAAATACTTAAAGTAAAATAGTCCAAATAAAAGAAATCTGAACTTCACATGGCCTCCACTAAGCATCTGCCGGCCCGGTCCATCACTGATCGTCACCTGAAAAATAATCCCACAACGGGGTGAGTCAACAGACTCAATGTGTAACCAACACTAAAATTTAATATTTCAGGCATACAATATCATTCATGTTCATAAAGCATTTAAACAATATGATGCAACCCGAACCCAAACCTATATGCCATCCGCTACACACCACCGTACCATCCTCACACACCGTGGGACTACTAAGTCAACCTCATTCCGCTACACTCCATATCATTGTCTTAGGTCACCGCATTCGTGGTCTTAGGTCACCACGCTCAGATTTCGTGGTCTTAGGTCACCACATTTAGATTCTTGTGGTCTTAGGTCACCACATTCAGATATCACAGTCTTAGGTCACCGTGTTTGTGGTCTTAGGTCACCACATTCACTTCCCCAAAAATAAACCCATATGCCTCATGTAATAGTAATATGCATAAATATGCCGAGTTCACATTCTTATTCTTATTCTCATGTTACAATTAACATATTTCATAATCCTAGTAGGAGTAGGAAACGTACCTTGGAACTTTGTACCATAGTACAAGACCTTAGCCATATTCACATTCTTATAAACATGCACATTTAATTTAAAACATAACCATGAACATATTAAAACTTAGAGTAGGGTACACACCTGATTCGCTTAACAAATTCGCTGAAATCCCGAAAAGCTTGATCTAATGCCTTAGATATTAAATCTCTACATTTAATCAATCATTTAATACTTAGTAAGCCATTCGGCCATAAATCCAAATCCTAGTAGGATTAGTACACTAAAACTTACCTTGGTGCCAAATCCCGAAATCTTCACTATACTCTTTCTTGTATTCGGCAAAGCTTTAAATCACTTTAACAAATTAGTTTCGGCTTTTGAATAAATATGAACTAGATCTAAAACACCAAAAATAGGCCTTGGCTGAATATTCGCATGTCTTACCTTGTGGATTTTAAATCCCGAAATTCACCGAATAACTAGGGAACACGCGGCCTATGGTGTACCTTCGGGAAAAGAACTTCTCCTTCCTTGTAGTCGACACTTAGTAAATCCCGAAGAGCCTTCTTTCCAAGTTTCGACTAACACAATAATGGGGTTAGATTTCCTAGTTTTGGCTTTAATCTTAGAAGAAAAAGAATGGAAATCGATAACTACTGACCTTACCCTTAATCTTTGTAATCGATAGCCCCCTTTTCTTGAGTCCTCAAAGATTCGCTTAAGACCTGAGAGTAGTCACACAAGTTTGACTTTTGGAATATTGAGAGGAGAAGAATGAAGAAGAAAAGAATAGTTGCTTAAGAGAATTGGCAGAGGTTATCAAGGAAGAGAAAATAATCTTGAATGGCCTCTCTTTTCCTTTTATAGCCGAATTTACTACTCGTAATCCCTTACTTGGCCACCACTCTTCTATTTTGATAACTTTATCCTTTGAATTATCACTTTATTAAAAGAATTAATCCAACAATTATCTCTTAAAATAATGATAATTAAATCTATTATTTATCTCCTATTTAGCGAAATTCTAAAGGAAATAAAACTACTCTTTTAAGAGCCCTCATGCAGTCCACCTCTCTGCTCTTTGTAGCAAAATAAAACTTCTTTTATTTGCTTCCTAAGTGACTCGATCCTGCCCAAATACACTTGCATGTGGTGCCATTTCGAGGCCCTAAGTGGCATCTTGAGCCACTTTTCCAAGCCTGTTTGTGTGTCAAATTTCACATACTTTTTCTCTTAAGGCCACCTTGCCTTAATTTCCTCTTTAAACTTTAAAACTCGACATTTCTAAGTCATTTCTAAGTTTCCAAAATTTTTGTTTGGCTCTTTAAACTTGACATTTCCTTACATTTCCTAGTTTCGAAATGTTCACTTTCCTCTTTTGAATCATTTCTAAATCATTTTCCTAGTTTCCATAAATGTTCACTTTGAACTTAACATTTCCTTACATTTCCATACATTTCCTTACATTTCCATATATTTCCATACATTTCCATACATTTCCTTACATTTCCATACATTTCCTTACATTTCCATACATTTCCTTACATTTCCATACATTTCCATACATTTCAAGGTTCTAAAATGCACACCACATATCACAAGAAACATGCTATTTCATAAAATTAAGCAAAGATGCACACAATGGGATTCGACCTCTTCCCTCAAAGTACTTCACTTGATGCCATAACCTTGCACCTTAGGTGGCGTCCCTTGCCACTTTTCCACATCACTTCTTGTTTTAACTTAAAACCAATAATTGTCCAAAGCTTTCTCTTCCATCCTAGGATTTTAAAAACCCTTAATTCACTTCCAAACACTGCCAAAACCTACTACTCATGAATTATGCACAAACGCATAACCCCTAATCTAGGATGTTACAGTTCTACCCTCCTTAAAAATAATTTCGTCCTCAAAATTACTTACTAACAACAGACAATCCTTCTCACCAAGACTATGCTTACGCCAAGCACTCTAATCTTAATAGAACCATCATACTTTCCAGGCACAATCTCTAAGTTCACGTCCCTTAGAGCTCATTTCTAACGTCGCGATTAATCTGATTAATAAGTTTTATGTATTAAAAAAATTTTGTTTCACTGATTAACCGCGAAGAAGTTTTATGGAAAGAATTTTTAGAAGTGGTTCTTTCGTATTCATACATGCACACAGTCTTTACATTCATACATCCATCAATCAATTATGAACTTTCGCTCATTCGAGAAATGTTGTAGTTTTCATTTTTTTGTTTTCCACTACCTGGGGTATTTTCATAATTTGTCCCTGAGGTATTTTTCGCAATTTATCGAAACAAGGTTCCTTGGTGTTTTTGTCAATGAGGGTATCTTGGAAATTTTGCATTCCCGGGGGTATTTTGGAAAATTTTGAAATTCGAGGGTATTTTGGTAATTAACCCGTGAATTTATAAATCTTAATAAATCATGATATTTTGGAATTTACAAAACTTGAGGGTTGTTTTTGAGAATTTGTTTTCCAAATCGGTGTTGTTGCAAAAATTTTGAAGATCGGGGTCGCTTACGGTAATTTTGTAACTCGGGGGTATTTCGTTAATTTGCAGGGTAGGGGTAATTTCGTAATTTTCTAAAATCAAGGTATTTTGATATTTTGCAAATTAGGGTTTTTGAACATTTTATTAAGTAATGAAATTTTGATAAGAGTTGTGGGTATTTTGAAAAATTCATAAACCAAGGGCTTTTTTGTAATTTTACCACTGGGGGTATTTTTTGTAATTTTTATAAATCGAAATATTTTGAAAATTTTCCAAAATAAGTTTTTGCTACTATTCAAGGGGTAATTTGGTGATTATAAAACTATGGTTTCCATAAAAATACGGCTAGTCCCTTTCGGGTTTTAGTTAGGGGTTTAGCCCGTGTGTAAGTCCTCTTGGTTAGGGTGAACCGAGGCTACGCACTGTAGGATTCGAGTGGGAGGAGGTGAGTCACGCGATCGCTTAAATACCAAGCTCCCACCGAAACCAATCCTAGACATGCGTACCATGGTTGCCACACCCTAACTCCTGACTCAATCACAGTGTTTGTTTAGTTAGGCATTTAAGTCTTATGTTTTTGTTGGGGTATTCTAGTCCTAGGGTTCAAGTGCTTATCATGCTAATCTATTTCCATTCCACTTCTACCCTTCTATAAGTCATAATATGAATCACACAATGGATAGAAGTACTTACCCGGTGGATCATGGTTGGAGACTTAGTGGGCCATGCCGAAAAACTTGAAAATTTTTCAGAAAATTCCTTTTGAGCTTACTTTGGAAAACGTTTTGGGCCTTAAACCCAAGGCCGAGAGTTTAAAACTGGGCTCTGATACCAAACTAAAACACCCCAAACCCGGCCCACGAGCCTTGACCGAATCTGTATGTTCCCTGTAAATGAGTTTCAAATTCTTTTGTTACTTAGGAAAAACTTGTGTGTTTTGAAAGAAATATTGTTTTGGGTTGGGCTTGAGTTGAAGACAAGTTTAATTCATTGTTAAAATCCTTTACTTTAGGTGACAAAACATTTGGGCTTTGTTTTAAAAAATAATTTACTTAATCTTTTAATAAAATGAGGTTTGTAAGCTTAACAAATAAAAATAGAATAAAATATTCCTACTAAGGCCTTATTACATCAAATAATTCCCAAAATTTAAATTCAAAATACTTAAAGTAAAATAGTCCAAATAAAAGAAATCAACTTCACATGGCCTCCACTAAGCATCTGTAGGTCCGGTCCATCATTGATCGTCACTGAAAAATAATCCCACAACGGGTGCGACAACAGACTCAATGTGTAACCAACACTAAAATTTAATATTTCGCATACAATATCATTCATGTTCATAAAGCATTTAAACAATATGATGCAACCCTAACGCAAAACCTATATTCCATTCGCTACACACCACCCGTGCCATCCGCACACACGTGGGACTATTAAGTCAACCTCCTTCCGTTACACTCCATATCATTGTCTTAGGTCACCGCATTCGTGGTCTTAGGTCACCACGTTCGATTTACGTGGTCTTAGGTCACCACATTCGATTCGTGGTCTTAGGTCACCACATTCAGATATCACGGTCTTAGGTCACCGTGTTTGTGGTCTTAGGTCACCGCATTCACTTCCCCAAAAATAAACCCATGTGCCCCATGTAATAGTAATATGCATAAATATGCCAGGGTTCACATTCTTATTCTTATTCTCATGTTACAATTAACATATTTCATAATCCTAGTAGGAGTAGGAAGCGTGCCTTAGTACTTTGTACCATAGTATGGTACCTTAGCCATATTCACATTCTTATAAACATGCACATTTATTTTAAAACATAGCCATGAACATATTAAAACTTAGAGTAGGTACACACCGATTAAGCTTAACAAATTATTGAAATCCGAAAAGCTTGATCTAATGCCTTAGATATTAAATCTCTACATTTAATCAATCATTTAATACTTAGTAAGCCATTCGACCATAAATCCAAATCCTAGTAGGATTAGTACACTAAAACTTACCTTGGTGCCAAATCCAAAATCTTCACTATACTCTTTCTTGTATTCGCAAAGCTTTAAATCACTTTAATAAATTAGTTTTGGCTTTTGAATAAATATGAACTAGATCTAAAACACCAAAAATAGGCCTTGGCTGAATATTCGCATGTCTTACCTTGTGGATTTTAAATCCAAAATTCACCGAATAACTAGGAACACGCTGCCTATGGTGTACCTTCGGAAAAGAACTTCTCCTTCCTTGTAGTCGACACTTAGTAAATCTCAAGAGCCTTCTTTCCAAGTTTCGACTAACACAATAATGGGGTTAGATTTCCTAGTTTGGTTTTAATCTTAGAAGAAAAGAATGGAAATCGATAACTCTGACCTTACCCTTAATCTTTGTAATCGATGACCCCTTTTCTTGAGTCCTCAAAGATTCGGCTTAAGACCTAGAGAGTAGTCACACAAGTTTGGATTTTGGAATATTGAGAGGAGAAGAATGAAGAAGAAAAGAATAGTTGCTTAAGAGAATTGGCAGAGGTTATCAAGGAAGAGAAAATAATCTTTGAATGGCCTCTCTTTTCCTTTTATAGTCAATTTACTACTCGTAATCCCTTACTTGGCCACCACTCTTCTATTTTGATAACTTTATCCTTTGAATTATCACTTTATTAAAAGAATTAATCCAACAATTATCTCCTAAAATAATGGTAATTAAATCTATTATTTATCTCCTATTTAGCCAAAATTCTAAAGGAAATAAAACTCCTCTTTTAAGAGCCCTCATGCCGTCCACCTCTCGCTCTTTGTAGCAAAATAAAACTTCTTTTATTTGCTTCCTAAGTGACTTCGATCCTGCCCAAATACACTTGCATGTGGCGCCATTTCGGAGGCCCTAAGTGGCATCTTGTGCCACTTTTCCAAGCCTGTTTGTGTGTCAAATTTCACATACTTTTTCTCTTAAGGCCACCTTGCCTTAATTTCCTCTTTTAAAATTTAAAACTCGACATTTGTAAGTCATTTCTAAGTTTCCAAAAGTTTTCGTTTGGCTCTTTAAACTTGACATTTCCTTACATTTCCTAGTTTCCAGAAATGTTCACTTTCCTCTTTTGAATCATTTCTAAATCATTTTCCTAGTTTCCATAAATGTTCACTTTGAACTTAACATTTCCTTACATTTCCATACATTTCCTTACATTTCCATACATTTCCATACATTTCCATACATTTCCATACATTTCCTTACATTTCCATACATTTCCATACATTTCCATACATTTTCATACATTTCCATACATTTCCTTACATTTCCATACATTTCCTTACATTTCCATACATTTCCATACATTTCCTTACATTTCCAAGGTTCTAAAAATGCACACCACATATCACAGTAAACATGCTATTTCATAAAATTAAGCAAAGATGCACACAATGGGATTCGAACCTCTTCCCTCAAAGTACTTCACTTGATGCCATAACCCTTGCACCTTAGGTGGCGTCCCTTGCCACTTTTCCACATCACTTCTTGTTTTTAACTTAAAAACCAATAATTGTCCAAAGCTTTCTATTCCATCCTAGGATTTTAAAAACCCTTAATTCACTTCCAAACAGTGTCAAAACCTACTACTCATGAATTATGCACAAACACATAACCCCTAATCTAGGATGTTACATAAACACTGAAACGATAAATTTTTTCTATGAAACTTTCACACACATTAATTCACACAATATAAGCACAAAATATAATATTTAAATATCTCTCAGACTCGAATACATGGTCCCAAAACCACCGTTTCGATTAGGATCAAATTCGGGCTGTTACAACTCTCCCCCTTAGGGATTTTCGTCCCCGAAAATCTTACCGTTAAACAAAGTCGGATATTGGTGCCTCATTGAATCCTCAGGCTCCCACGTAGCCTCTTCAGCTCCATGCCGATTCCATAAAACTTTCATTAAGGGAATTCTTTTGTTTCTCAACTCTTTCATTTTCCAGGCTAAAATACGAATCGGTTCCTCCTCATATGTCATATCAGATCAAATTTCAATTTCAGACGGAGTGATCACATGTGACGGGTCTGATCTATATTTACGAAGCATTGAAACGTGAAATACGTCGTGTATCTTTTTTAACTCCGAGGGCAATTTCAATCTATAGGCAACAGGTCCAATACGTTCAATGATTTCGTAAGGTCCGATGAATCTCAGACTAAGTTTTCCTTTCTGACCAAATCGGAGTACTTTCTTCCATGGAGAAACTTTCAAGAATACTCGATCTCTGACTTGAAATTCAATATCCTTGTGTTTCAAATCAGCATAAGACTTTTGACGATCCAAGGTAGTTTTCAAACTATCTCTGATTATAGTCACTTTCTGTTTCGTCTCTTTAATCAAATCAACCCCGTGTATCTTATTTTCACTGAGCTCGGTCCAATACAACGGGGTACAACACTTACGGCCATATAGAGCTTCATAAGGTGCCATTCTGATACTCGATTGAAAACTATTATTATAAGAAAATTCAATCAGGGGTAAGTATCTTTCCCACGTACCTTCAAATTCAAGGACGCAACATCTCAACATGTCTTCTAGTATCTGAATAGTTTGTTTAGACTGACCGTCTGTCTGCGGATGAAAGGATGTACTAAAGTGAAGTTTAGTACCTAAAGCATCTTGCAACTTCTTCCAAAATCGCGATGTGAATCTCGGGTCTCTGTCTAAAACAATGGAACTCGGTACACCATGTAACCTCACAATCTATGACACATACAATTCAGCAAGTTTATCGAGCGAATAGTCTGTACGAACTGGCACAAAGTGTGCTGATTTAGTCAGTCTATCCACAATAACCCAGACTGCATCTTTCTTGCTCGATGTCGTAGGCAAACCGGATACAAAGTCCATAGTAATTCTATCCCATTTCCATTCAGGTATCATGATTGGCTGAAGTAATCCAGAAGGCACTTGATGCTCAGCTTTTACTTGTTGACATATTAAACACTTCGAAACAAATTCAGATATATCCCTTTTCATGCCAGGCCACCAATAGAACTGTTTCAAATCATTATACATTTTCATGCTACCTGGATGTATCGACAATCGACTATTATGAGCCTCGTTCAAAATCATCTGGATCAAATCTTCATTCCTCGGAACACATATTCAGCTTTTGAAGTTCAAACAATCATTTTCATCAATTTGAAACTCTGACTCTGCACTATTTTCACACTGACCTCGTCTAGCAATTATCTCTTTGTCGACTTTCTGTGCATCACAAATTTACTGAATAAACAACGGTCTTGCTTTCAACTCGGTTATGATCGAACCATCACCAGACATAACCATATGTGTATTCAACGCACGAAGAGCAAACTATGACTTTCGACAAGGCATCTACAACAATGTTAGCTTTTCCCGGATGGTAGTCAATTACCAATTCATAATCTTTCAACAATTCTAGCCATCTGCGTTGTCTCAAGTTCAAGTCTTTCTGAGTTATCAAATATTTCAGACTTTTATGATCCAAATACACATGACATTTCTCACCGAATAAGTAATGACGCCAAATTTTCAATGTGAAAATGATGGCTACTAATTCCAGATCGTGAGTCGAGTAATTTCTTTCGTGAGGCTTTAATTGTCTCGAACCGTAGGCTATGACTTTGCCTTTCTGCATCAAAACACAACCTAAGCCATTCAAAGAAGCATCACTATAAACAATAAATTCTTTACCCGATTCAGGATGAGTTAACACTGGAGCTTCGGTCAAAAGGGCTTTCAACTGATCAAAACTTTTCTGACACTTTTTCGACCACTCGAACTTGACATCTTTCTATAGTAGTTTTGTCAAAGGTGTAGCTATCATGGCAAAACCTTTGATGAATCGTCTGTAGTATCCCGCAAGTCCCAGAAAGCTTCGAATCTCAGAAACATTCTTTGGTGGCTTCCAATCAAGTATAGCTGATATTTTGTTCAGATCAACCCAAATACCTAACGCTGAAACGACATGTACCAAAAAGCTGACCTCTTTCATCCAAAATTCACACTTACTAAACTTTACATACAACTGTTGATCTCGCAAAGTTTGTAGCACTAATCTCAAATGCTCGGCATGCTCAGTTTCATCTTTGGAGTAGATCAGAATATCATCAATAAGCACTACCACAAACCGATCCAAATACTGTCTGAATACCCGATTCATCAAATCTATAAAAATAGAAGATGCATTAGTAAGTCCAAAAGGCATAACCAGAAACTCAAAGTGTCCGCACCTCGTTCGGAATGCAGTCTTTGGCACATCTAAATCTCTGACTCGCAACTGATAATAACCCGATCTCAGATCTATTTTTGAAAAATTGATGCTCCTTTCAACTGATCAAACAAGTCATCAATTCGAGGCAACGGGTATTTATTCTTTATTGTCACTTTATTTAATTGCCGATAATCAATACATATTCGCATAGTCCCATATTTCTTTTTCACAAACAGAACTGGCGCACCTCAGGAAGAAAAAATTGGGCGTGCAAAGCCTCTGTCTGTCAACTCTTGCAACTGTGCTTTCAACTCTTTCAACTCAGTAGGTGCCATCCGATACGGAGCTATTGAAATCAGAGTCGTCCCTGGTATTAATTCAATACTGAACTCAATCTCTCTTATTGGCGGTAATCTTGGTAATTCATCAGGGAACACTTCAGGGTATTCACATACAACTGGTACAGATTCAATTCATTTTTTCAGACACTTTATTATCCAACACATAGGCCAAATAAGCTTCATGTCCTTTTCTCACATATTTACAAGCTAACATTGAGGTTATTACTGCCGGCAAACCATTCAGATCATTAGATTCAACCCGGATAATCTCACCACTCTAACATCTCAAGTCAATAGCCTTTCTTTTGCAATTCACCACAGCATCATGCAAAGTTAACCTGTCCATTCCCAAAATTATATCAAACTCGTTGAAGGGTAACAACATTAAATCGGCTAGAAAGCAGGAATCCCGAATCATCAACGGGCAACCTTTACACACTTTATCAACGAGTACCCATCTACCTAAGGGGTTGGACACACGAATCACAAACTCCATAGACTCAACAGGCAGAGTCGTACTGGGTACTAGAGTTTCACACACATACGAATGAGTCGAACCAGGATTAATCAATGCAATCACAGTAGTATCATAGAGTGTGAAAGTACCAGTAATAACATCTGGGGAAGAAGCATCCTCTCTGGCACGAATAGCATAAGCTCTGTGGTGCTCGAGCCTCGATCGAATCGCAATATCCTTCGCTCCTCTCGACTGCCACCTACACTCCCTACATGTCTGAGTGGTCTACCTCATGTTGATGCGTTGCTCGGTTTAGTGTTTTGAGTCGTATTTTGCTCAGCTAGCATCGGGCACTCTCGAATAAAATGGTCCGTCAATCCACTTTTAAAGCAAGACCGATCATGGAATCTACAACTCCCAGAATGCCATTTTCCACAATGCTTGCACTCAACCCGGTCCTGCTGAACATTACCAACACTAGCCATCGAAGTGGCTCGAGAACTCACTGGAGGTCGATCTCGTCTAGAGAGGTCTGTAGTAGCTTTATGTCGGTTAAAGTCATCTCTAAACTTCTTAGGCGCGGAATGGAAAGTCTTACTCGATGATTTTTTACGAGTGTCTCTAGCTTCTATCTCAGCCTTTCTTTTCTCTTTCCGAGCTCTTCAGCTTTACAAGCTCACTCGACCAGTACCACGAACTCTTTGATCTCAAGAATGCCCACAAGTAACTTTATGTCTTCATTCAGACCATCTTCAAATCTTTTGCACATAATGGCCTCTGAAGAAACACACTCTCTAGCATATCTGCTGAGTTTAACAAATTTTCGCTCATATTCTGTCACGGCCATTCGTCCCTGTTTTAATTCAAGAAATTCTTTACGCTTTTGATCGATAAATTTCTGGCTGACATATTTCTTAAGGAACTCATTCTGGAAGAATTCCTAAGTCACTTTTTCTTTTGGAACCACTGATACTAGTGTATTCCACCAGTGATAAGCAGTGTCCCGAAGTAACGATATAGCACATTTCAAGCATTCGTCTGGAGTACAAGATAATTCATCAAGTACCCGAATAGTGTTATCAAGCCACATCTCCGCTCGCTCTGCATCATCATCATTATTAGCTTTAAATTTTTTGACCCCATATTTCTTGATTTTATCAATGGGAGGCCTACTAGATCTCATCGGATCCATCATCGGAGGTGCAAAAGGTACCAGAGTTAGATTATTCGGGGGTGAAGGTCGTTGCACAGCCGGGTTAGTTTGCATAAACTGGGTAAACCACTCATTCATCATCTGGTAGAAGGCTTGTTTAGCATCCCCTCGTGGCTACCCGCGGTCGAGAGTATACAGTCTTGATCCATGAAACGGTCAGCGCTACACTCTACATCATCCGCTACTGCTTTGTCGGGATCGGGATCCATTTACTATATAAAACATAATTCGGAATGTCAGAAGTCACCACACTATCAAGTATACAATAAAGGCATGTATAGCTAGACTCACACGCGCTACGGTAGTCCTAGATCGACTAAACCGTAAGCTCTGATACCAATCAAATATAACACCCTTAACCCGAGTCCGTCACCGGATTAGGGTTACGGGTATTACCATGCAAGCTAAAACTTTAGTTAAATCAATTGAATCATGGTAGATCATCTTTATCAAATATTATCTTATAAACAAATAATCCACACATGTGTAACACATTCTAGATACTTTGATCCAAGTCATATACAAAAGAATCATCGATGAACATAAGTCATCATACAATGTATATTACGTCAATATCACATAGCCAAGCAGATCTCATGAAAATTCATAAATGTCTAAACTTCTTATAGCCATCTAATTAAATAAGTATACTTGATTGTCATTGCATCATAACATCTATTTAGACCAATTTCTTATAGCATAAAGACTTAGTTACAAATAAACTAATACATGCAACCTGTTACACATCACTTGTACACCCACTTATTTGGCCAAATATACATGGTTTCATTTATAACATTTCACGAACGTTACCTAGCACAAACCGAGTTTAGCGGTTTCATGCACTCAATTAAAATAAGCAATTTAACAAGCCAAATATATATAAATGCATACATCTCAATTATGCACCCTTTTTCATATTCGACTATGCCTAAACTACTTTAAACATTTTAACCACATTTGCAAATGTCACCTAGGTTTGGCCGAATACACATACATGTTTTATTCAATATAATTCATCTTATTTGAATCAACCAAAGTTGATACATACATAGATATAATTTTCTAATGAGGCTCAACTAGTACCTAATTATCTTGTATATAATTATGTATATATATATACAAAGGTTTACTTAAATGCCGATTCATCTAGCTAATTTAATACTGACATTGGCATTATCAAAACGTATTCATCATGAACACATAATGTCTAAGCTTAAAATAAAGACAGTCCATGTCTGAATGGTTTAAAACCAAACATTTTGATCACATAGGCAAGAACAAATAAAACCTAGCTTATACTAAATGTTGAAGCCATTTTCACATGGCTATAATATATATATATATATATATATATATATAAACAAAACATCATTCACACACATTTAGCTAGCCTATACATGCCTTTGATTCTAAATAACTAGCTTGAAATATCCAAAAGGGTGATAGTGTGGTTGACTTCCGAGATCCTATGAGCCAAAGAATTGAGTCCAAAATCTATAAAACCATCAATGAACGCACATAAGGTAAGCTTAATAGCTTAGTAAGTCTCAAGCAATTTTTACTTTCACTATATAAAATATTTAAACATTATAAACTTAAATCTCATTACACATATATCATTAAATATAAAGAATTCAACATATGAATTCATCCTTGCCAAATACTATTAAATCATTATCTTAAGTACTTGTACCTTATCAACATAACATGTAACTCACTGAATCCAAATGATATATATATATATATATATATATGTTACAACCATTAGCATATTTCAACTCAAATAAGTACACATTTATACCAACCACATAAACTCATTTATGTACAATTGAAACCACATCCCACCTTTTCACTTTTACATTTTCACTTACGGCTGAATATCCCTATAACTTTTTAAACCTCAACTTCTAATACAACATGTTTTCACCCAACAACGATAAGCTTAATAGCTTTTATACAAATCCATATTGAATCACCATCATATTCTATCATACTTAATTCGAATCATAGTACACTAACTTACTTTACTCATTGCAAACACAAACGTTTATACTTACCTGAGCTATTAGCTCCTAACAGAAATTCATGTTCCACCACGTATAAGTCACGGGTCATTTGTTTATAACATATCACCGGCATTAAGCCTGCTAGGCGTTAAGCCCGAAATATACACCGGCATTAAGCCTGCTAGGCATCAAAGCCCGAAATATACACCGGCATTAAGCCTGATAGGCATCAAAGCCCGAAATATACCACCGACACAAAGCCTGCTAGGCATAAAAGCCCGAAATATACCACCGGCACAAAGCCTGCTAGGTATCAAAGCCCGAAATAACCACATAATTAATCCAATCTTTCAATACACATATTTAAATACTAATTTCACCAACACATTATATACCTCATATTACTTTCACATATCATATCAAATACACTTATTCATATCACATTTACAAAATGTATATTCAATCCAATTCAACACTTTTACATTCGGCTAACTCATAGTTTTATACTCAAGATTATCAAATATCATCATTTAACATATTCATAATTAACTCTTTAATAGATATTTGCTTAAGGACTTACCTCGATTATCAACGGACGACTTAAACCGACTATTCGACAACCTTCGTCTTTCCCCGATCTAAATCTGTTTTTCTTTGTTCTTGATCTAAACATATCAAAAATAAGCTCATTCAAGTACATTTCATTTCAATTTAGTCCTAAAGCACATAAATAGGTAGATTACCATTTTACCCCTATTATTTCACATGTTAACAATTTAGTCCTAATGGCACAAAATACAGAATACACAAAACTTCAATATGATACCTTAGGGCCGAATATTCATAGGGACCTCACAAGTCCATTTCTTTCATTTATTTTGCAAATAAGCCCCTCTAAATTTTATTCTTTGAAATAAAGTCCCAAATACTCAAAATCACTAAAATTTCTAATACAAAACAAACCAATCTTTAACATATCAATAATATAAAATCATCAAATACCAAAAACTTCAAGAACATATCAATGGCCGAATGTCACATGTACAATAATCTCAAAAATTTTAGCATGGGTCAAATAATATACTAAGCAATGATCTCAAAACGTAAAATTAACAAAACCAAAGTCAAACTAACCTTTAATTTGAACTTCTAAGTGCGAAATTCAAAGGAAATAAACGCTTTCTTCCTTCACCAACATTCGCCAAATGAAAAATAAAATGATAATAGCCTTTGTTTTGTTTTATTAAAGTATATAATATGTTATTTTAGATTACTATAATAACCTTTTACTAAAAATAAAACTATCATATATAATAAGGGCATATTAGTCAAAAGCCATCCTCTAACTTGTAAATGGGCTATTTGCCCTTTTACTACTCCATATTAAAAGCCATCATCATTTAAGCACTTTCTACTATAGTATGTAACTTTTACGCTTTATGCGATTCGTCCTTTTTATCAAATTAAACACTTAAACGATAAATTTTTTCTACGAAACTTTCACACACATTAATTCACACAATATAAGCACAGAATATAATATTTAAATATCTCTCAGACTCGGATACGTGGTCCCAAAATCACCGTTCCGATTAGGGTCAAATTCAGATTGTTATAGTGTTGGTCCATTGGGATCCCGTCGGAATTTGTGACCGGAGCTAGGGCTAGCTCCTGGGGCTTGAGAGAGTTTTAAAAAAAGGGTTTTGTTTTTTGGAAGAGGTGAGGAAAAAATGAAAGGTTAAATTTTTTTGATTTATATAGAAAAGGGAAATGGCGTCGTTTAGCCCTGGGAAGTTCAACACCAAAATGGCGTCGTACAGGCCATGACCCGATTCGACCCGACTTGATATCCATGGGATCTGCGCATTTTTGCGGTTATGGTATAATTGCACGCTCAGTCCCTCTGTTTTGCGTTCAGATTTAATTAAGCTTCCTTTTATTTCTTTTGTTCTTTTAATTTTGCCCAAATATTTGCGCGCCTTTTTAAATTAGTCCAATTTGTGTGCTGCGTTTTGATTACGGAATATTTGCTGATTTAATCCTCGACCATTTTCGCGCATTGCGTTTTAGTCCTTTTCATTTTCTTTTTTAGTTTATTACTTTTAGCTCTCTAGTTTTGTTTTGATTTTAATATAGTCCTTTAATTATTTGATTATTTGTTTACTATTTTTTTTAAATTATCCTTTGTTTAAAATTAATATTATATATTATATGTTTTATGGTTCTAGATATTATTTCTCCATGTTATTTTCATTAAATTTTTATACATTTATTCTTTTTATATACATATATATAATTTATATTAAATTATTTTTATTTATATATATTATTGGTTTTGTACTATTTTATGTAAATATTTTCTTTTAAATTTATTCACGTATGTATATACATATAAATATATATATTCTTTTAAATTTATTTATTGTATATAATTTGTTCCTTTAAAGAACCTTATTTTAAATTATATGTTCATTTATTCTAAACACTCTTATATATCATTATTATATATATATATATATATACAATTTTATATCAAGTTTTTATTACATGTATATTATTTAGATTGACACATTATTTTATATACATCATTGGCTTATCTTGTTTTAAACTTGCCATATGTTATTTGTATTAATTGGCTTGCCATTGTATGTACCCCAAATTCATTCCCTTCAAACTTCATATTATGATCATTCATTAGTATAATATTTTATCCATGTATATTATTCAATGTTTGCAATCTTGTTTATTTACATTATCACATTGTGATTCAACTTTAACATCTTGATTGATATTAGTAGTTCCATTATCATTCCAAATAGGCTAATAAAATGCATTTTGAGCCAATTTTAAAATTGCGTATTTGAAAATTTTTCAAGATAAGGCAATATTTGTGTGTTTGGAAATTTGAAAAATTATGTCCTATCGTGCTGGGTGTCAATTTTCCGTTCGACCAAATAACCAAATATCCTTTTAATTGCATGATTTGAAAATCAAAGAAGATCTAGGTGTCGAGGTATAAATATATCATATCCTAACGTATTGGAGGTGAAGTTTTTATCCCTTTGGAACGAGTGAATCTTGAGATTCAATTCAAAATTAATTAACATTCTTTAAAAAATATCACACCTTAAACATTTTCAAGTTTTCAACACAAGGACACTAGCTAATCAATTTGGTACCAATTTTGGGCGTTGCGAGGGTGCTAATCCTTCCTCACACGTAACCAACTTCCGAACATGTTTTCTTATATTTCGTAGACCAAAAATTATTTTTAAATAAATTCAAATGTTTTATTAAAATAATCCATCTTAAGGTGATCCGATCACACGTTGAATAAAAGATCGGTGGCGACTCCATTTTTATTTTAAAGTCAATCCCCGTTTTTTAAACTCGCGAAAAAAATGGTTTCAACATATATAGTTTTAAAAAAATAAAAATCTTTATATCTACATACGTAATAGTTGCGAAAAGGAAAAAAAGGAAAAATAAAAAAAAAGAAAATAAAAAGAACCTTTTGCTGATCTCTTTTTTTTTTATATTGCTTGTATCCGTTGTAGTGAAAAAAATACATTGTGGTGGTTCAAGGCTTTTATAGCCGAAAGAGAAAGGAAGAAAAATACAAAGTTTTTCATTTGTTTTCGTTTGCTGTTGTTGTTTGTCCTCTTTTGTAGGTGCAGAGGTGACGTGGCGGCGAGAGTACGGAAGCCGTACGTGCGGATGTGGCAGTGTACGGAGACGACGGCGGCTAAAAAAAGACCCAGGGTTTTCTTTCTGATTTTGTTTAGGTTATAGGCAAGGGTTTAGTTGGGTTGTGTATTGGGTAGTGGATTTGGGCTTTAATTGGGCCTTCTGATGTTGTAAATGGACTTTAAAAATTTGGACTTATTAATGTTTTTATTTTTTTGATTAATATTGGGCCAGGCCAAAATTGGTCTATTATACTGTCCCTCTTTACTTGTTGTCGTGTAACGAAAATGGAGTAAAGACTTAAAAATAAGGCCAATTTTGCCCGGCCTCGCTAAGTCTCTACTTGTTTTGGTGCCTTTCTTCTTCGAATAGTTTCATTCCATCCCACTGTATCTTCAAGGGGCATAGGAACTAGTGCTTCGATCCACTTCAAGGAGATTAGACTTGTAGCTTTAATCTGCTCCACTGCAACTTTAGGGAGATAAGATTTTCTATCTTCAGTCTGCTCCACTGCAACTTCAAGTAGAGAAGAATCGTAGCTTCAATCCACTCTATTGCAACTTCAGGGAGATAAGATTTGCCACGATAGATTTGATCCGGCCTACTGCAACTTTAGAGGTATAGGACTTGTAACTTGTAGCTTTAATCTTCAACTTGCTCCACTACGGCTTTAGGGAGATAAAGTTAGGTTTTGGTAAATTTGATTTGACCTACTACAACTTCAAAGGTATAGGATTTGTAACTTTAATCTTTTTCACTGCAACTTCAGGGAAATAAGACTTGTGGCTTCCATCTGCTCCACTGCAACTTCAGGAAGATAAGATCCACCGTAATCTGTAGCTTTAATCTGTTTCACTGTAATGCCCAAAAAATAAGATCCGCTTTCTTCAGTCTCCTCCACTGTAGCTTCAGGGAGATAAGGCTGGTGGCTTTAATTTACTCCACTGCAACTTCAAGAAGATAAGATTCGCTGTAATCTGTAGCTTTAATCTGTTCCACTACAATGCCAAGGAAATAAGATTCACTGTCTTCAGTCTACTCCGCTGCAACTTCAGGGAGATAAGGCTGGTCGCTTCAATTTACTCCACTGCAACTTCAGAAAGATAAGATTCACTATAATCTGTAGCTTTAATCTATTTCACTGCAACATCAGGGAAATGAGATTTGTTGTCTTCAGTCTACTCCGCTGTAACTTTAGGGAGATAAGGCTGGTGGCTTCAATCTACTCCACTGCAACTTTAGGAAGATAAGATTCGCCATCTTTGATCTACTCCACTGCAACTTCAAGGAGATGAGATCTTCAACTTCAATCTACTCCACTGCTATTTCAGGGAGATGAGATTTGTAGATTTACTGATCTTGCTACACTGTCCTCTGAGGGACACGACTTGTAGGATCAATTTCATGGGCCTTTGCTTATGCCAAATAATTAGGATGTCATGATCAGAATGAATCAAATGCTCCTAATTGAATATGTATGAATAATATTTGCATGAATGCAGAATATCATTTTGCAAGAAAGACCCATTTCTAATGCTTATGTTGTCATTGCTCGCTGTTCATCAAGGTTGTATTACTGACGCAATATCCTATCTTCTTGTTCAGCTAATATCCTTGACAGAAAATTCAAAGAAATAATCACAATTTAGACTCTTCTTTCTCAAATGTTTCCAACCCTTAGGTTTGGTGAGTTCTAAATAATAGTCCTGTTTCAGGTTCTTATATTATTTAGAAGCTTTCAGAGTAATATGTAGAACTCCTTTTGTGAAATATTATTAGTCTATTAATCGTTATTTCAATGCAAAATGCTTGAAAATGATCCTAATGATGGATGAAACTAAAACTTATCAAAAGAAAATATGAAAAGAATAGGTTAGTTAAAGAAAACAAACATTGTTGGAATATAAAATAAGTGAGAGGAAAATAGGTGCCCGAGATATCGCAGCATGAGTTTCTCTGCACGAACTTCTTGAGGACCATTTTGAGCTTAACATGTGTTTAGGAGATCAATAGTACTTTATCAATGCCCCGAGATGTAGCATACCTCCTCCTTGTTAATTCAAGCATTGCAAGACTACCACATGCCCCATTTTTTATCACAATTTGAGTGCCCTTTTCGGGTTTTTGAATGAAAACCCTTTTGGTTTCAAGGCGCCCTTTGCGGGTTTTCACCTTGGCCTCTCCGTTTGTTTTTTTCTTTTTTTTTTGGGAAGGTCTCAAAGTGCCCTTTACGGGTTTTCACTTTAGCCTCTTTTCTTCTTTAAGTATAGTACTTCTTGACTGAATCCGAGTTTACAGGATTGGGTAAGTTTTTCCATCCATTTCGGTCAAAATCAGTGCTCTTCCAGAGAAAGCCCTTTTTACCACGTAAGGTCTTTCCCAATTTGGCATCCATTTCCCTCTAAAATCCTTTTGTATGGGAGGATCTTTTTCAATACTAGGTCCCCATCGTGAAATTCTCTTGGGCGAACCTTTTTGTCATAAGCTCGCATCATTCGTTTTTGGTACATCTGACCCTAACGTGTAACACCCCAAATTTTGGGCCTAGAAGAATTGGGCCTTGGGCGTGGGAGCGTTAAAAATTCTTAAGAACAAGAAAGCGGCACAATTGCATGTTAGATCTATTGGGTGAGTGATTTTGGAAGGTTAAGGGGATTCTATGAAGTCCTGGGTTCAAGCCAATGCATGTGGAAAATTTTTATTTTTTTAGCATTAGAGGAACCCTGACTCCTAGTATTAAGTCTTTTAAATAATTGTGATTAAAAAGGGACACAAAAAGAGCCTGTAGTGTAGTGGTAAGGTGGCATCACAAGAGTGGTAAGGAGGTTAGAGGTTCGAGTCTTGGATTGTGTTGTTTGAGCATTTATTTTACACCTGTGGTCGGTAAGTGGTTGAGTTGGAATTGAACTCTGGTGGAGAAGGTTTGAATTGGTCAAGTGAAGGATTTAAGGAGTGGATTATGGAGTGATAAGGGGAGGAAATCAAGGGGATTTGATTTGTTGGGGAGTTGGAGCCGCAATAGACAATAGGTAGGCACAGGTTTCGATTTTGGCCATTTGTTTTCGAGTGTTGGAGTGTTATTTTTGTGATAGCCGATTTTTGCTTATGTAAGTTCTCTCGTTTTTTTCGTTTTGTCCCTTTTGGCCACTCGATTTCAAGACTCTTTATTTTCGGGTTCACTTTCTTTAGCCAAAATAGCATCATTATTTAGGTCATTCTTGGTGCTGAATATACTTGTTCAACCTTAAGCTGATTTATTTCTCATTATTCTCTTCACGATTTCTTTTCCTTCCTTTCTTACATTTTCATCTCTAAATTGAATCTTTCTTTCTACTCTTTTAAATTTCTGCAGTGCCGCTCATTTACATAAAGCCAAAAGCTTTCACTTTGCCTGTTGAGAATCTTTAGTCGACTTCTACACTTTCCTTCTTCTATCTTCTTTATTTTCGTCATCCATCTCCAATCCCCTTAGCTTTAAATCTTCGATTGTTTAGCCAGTGAGCTCGAGTTAAGGATCTCTCGTCTTTGCCGAATGTGATAGTAAGTGATGGTTAATGCTTTTAACAGTTTTCGGTATTGATGGTATTCCTCTTTATCTGCGAAATATCCCTTTCTTATCTTGACCGATGATTGGTTTGTTTAAGGTTCCTCGAGGGGTGATTAAAGGGCAAGTGATTAGTAGTAGCCAACTTCTTACTCTAAGGTTTCGATCAAGGTAAGTACTCGGTCAATGAATATTGGGCAAGGCCAAATGTTAGTTTTTGCTTGGGTTGTGTTTTCGTTGAATTAGCATATGATTAACTCTAGTTAGTAGATAATGTTAACAGATAAATTACGTTTGTGGTTCAGATAAGCCACGAGGAGGGGGAATCGACTCTTAACCAAGCGATCTAAGGAAAAGGATAGGCCATTGTTATTTAGTCAAGGTAGGTAGTGGTTAATAGGTTTAGGGAATAAGTGTTGTGATCTTTAAAGATGAAAAGGCTAACTATACCCCTTGATTGAATATAGGTTCATTGCTAAGGGCTTGGAAGTACGCTTCATAAACCAGGTGTGTACGTACACCACTTAAATCGTAGATCGGTGAATGCCAAAATACCGAAAAGCCAAAAAGCCAAGAGTACGGCTACGGCTAGCCCACGAGCGCAAGCGCACGTATGGATAAGTCGATGCAACGACAGAGGTCACCACGAGCGATCTCGTGGTCTTGGGTCGTTTTAGGCCCTATGGGCCGAAATGGTCCGTATAGGCCCAAAGAGCTTGTGGCCCCACGAGCCAAATTCAGAATGTATAGGAAATAATGATCCGACAATGATGATCACATGGCCAAAGGCAGTTTTGGGTTAAATGGGTCATACGAGTGTGGGCCCACTTGAGCCGAATATTGGGCTTTAGGCTCATTTACACCGTTTTGATGATATATGTTATATGTGTCGCTCGAGGAGACTGTAGACCTTCGGGAAGGTTGTTATATGACTGAAATACCCCTGTAGGGTAAATTGACTGAAATACCCCCATTGGGTAAAATGACCGTTATGCCTTTGAAGGGAAAAATGACCAAAATGCCCTTACATGTATATGATTGTTATTGTATGCTATTTATAGTATGTCTGCATTCATGTGATATTATGCTGCATGGGGGGATGGGATTATTGATTTGGAGGAAGTGTATGATTTGTTAGGGTCGCATGGTCGTTTGACGATTGTGGATCCACCGATGGCTTTAAGCCGATTATATGATTGACAGCTCTGCTGCAATATTGGTTAGTGCCGCAACTGGTGCTACATAAGGAGCGTAGGGATGGGTGGGTCAATTAAATCCACACAAGAGTACAGGGTTGGATAGGAGATGGAGTGCAGGGTTGGTATGGGCATTTGTGCATTGCATGATCTGATTTGATTGAGATTTGGGTTAAGGCCCAACTGAGGCTATTATAGGCTAAGGCCCAAATGCCACCGTTATTGTAATGGGCTTAGGCCCGGGTTGATGTGATGCATGCTTTATGATCGATGAGGGTTGTACACACTGAGTTTTCATAAACTCACCCCTCTTTTTAATTTTTCAGGTAATCCTCAGCAAGCGGTTTGACGTACTGGAGGACTTGGAGGTGGCCACACTACGAACAGCTTTAAAATTTTAGTATTCTATTTTAATTTACTTAAACTGCTTTCTTATTGGGTTGTAATAAGGCCTCTTTTAATTTCTAATTTTTAATTTGGGATTTTCAGTTTATTACATTTTCTATCTGTTAAAATTAGATCACGATTTTCTAAAATAATAACTATTTTCAAAACACTATGCTTTCATGACTTAATCTTTAAACATCACGTTTTCGTAAATCATCTACTTTAAATTAACCTTCCACGACATTAAGGTTTTGAAGGTAATAACTTTTTAATAAACCTCGAAAAAAATATAATAAACTGATGTAATTGGGATTTTACTCAAGCTTTTAATTAAGAAGAGTTTCAATGAAAACATGGTTTTCGAAAAAAACTTCAGTGTGGCACGCCAGATTTGGCCATAACGTCTAGGCCGGGTTTGGGGTGTTACATGACGAATAGCCTTTAGCCTCTTTTCCTCAATCAAATTTAACTGATCATATCGAGACTGGATCCATTATGCTTTATCTAACTTTAGCTCTAACAAAACTCAAAGGGAAGGTATCTCTACTTCAATGGGTAAAACCGCCTCCATTCCATAAACTAATGAGAAAGGTGTTGCCTCGGTAGAGGTCTTGACAGACGTTCGATAGGCATAGAGGGCAAATAGTAACTTTTCATGCCAGTCTTTATGAGTCTCAATCATTTTCTCGATGATCTTTTTTTTCATTGCACCGTTCATTTTTGGGCGATATAGTGCTTTAATCTTGAACAGACTGCAAACTTCTGATATCGTGCTGTTGTTCAAATTTAGTGCATTGTCAGATATGATCCTTTTTGACAACCACAAAATGAGTCGATGCCCGCTAGAAGCTTTTGGTGAGATCATGTAACACCCTAATACGTGTCCCTTACCGGATTAGTTCCATAACCATATAAAATATGTCCCAACTATTAATTACTCACTTAGATCATAATCTAAATACACTATAAACAGGTATACATACTAGTCACCTTAAAGCACAAATATTGACTAAAGCATACTCCAAGTAATTTACTAACTCTTATAAAACTATTAACACATACAAACCTAAACACATTAGTTCTTAACTATATAACAATCATAGCATTTGGTTAAACACATATTTGATCACATATATATTTATCATACTAAAATTTAGAAAGAACCATAGCTTAATAGGTTCCATAATCAATAACTTACCAAACAATGTATATGTATATCTATATATCTTATCCATATTCCATAGTCTCAAGATCAATTCACTTAAAGAAATCCTATGTATGTGTAACTAAGACATTCATCATTGATCATACCAATAGAAACATGTCCATTATTCACCTAATTCATCATCAAATAAATATATAATGTATAAAATTACTCATATTTCCAATTTCGTTTTAACTAATGTGCATCAATTTCCAATTCAACTTATTAGACCTCCATGTTCGTTCATATTCAAAAGATTTATCAAAGACTCATAACTAAATTTCTCGATATATATATATCATAATATATGCTTTCGAACTAGAATTAAAACATAACAAGAAACACATAAGTAAGCTTTAGCCAAAAGTAATAGCCGTTTCGTAAGGCTATACATATATACACAAGACCAAATGTCATTAGTCTAAACCTTAATATGGCCTATACATGCCTTCGATTCAAAACTAAGATTTAATACCAAAAGGGGTGATAGTGTGGTTGACTGTTCCGACGATCCTCAGATGCCCGTAGCTTGATTTAAATCTATAAAATAGAACAAAAAGCACACACGGAATAAGCTCACTAGCTGAGTAAGTCCTAAGCAAATACAACATAACTTCAATCATTTAAACGTTTTAACCTACAATTTGAAGCATTTAAAAGTACACATATCAACTTCCATATTTTCCATTGCCAAATTTCATTATATCATTTAATCTATCAACTTTTATTTTTCCTACCAAAGTGCACCATTCATCAATTATACCAACGCATATGTATATACTTAAGTATACTGCATAAACATTTCCATTCATTCAGTACACTATCAGTACTTGATCATCACATCGAATCACATCTATATATCTTCCAACCACCATTCTATCATACATTTATCACTTCATTTTACTAGCTCATTATCATTATATACCACATATATGTAAGAAAACACTTACCTCAAAGCCAAATCAAGATCGATTCATTTTCAAAAGCTTAGATTTTCTTGATTATTTTATGCTTTGTTGTTATACAATCTGAGCTCGGTGCCAATACACCGTATAGAACACGCTAGGCATTAGCTTGAATCACATACACCCAAGCACTAGGCCTGCTAGACTCAAGGTCTAAAATTTAACATCGGCATTAAGCACGCTAGGCAATAAGCCCGAATTATTTCACCCAAGACGTGGCTCTTTAGGCTCGAAGCTTGAATAACTCACCTAAGACAAGGCACTGCTAGGCTCAAAGCCGAATAACTCACCCAAGACAAGGCACCGCTAGGCTCGAAGCCGAAATAATAATATAATCAATCCATTAATTTACATTTCTCAACACTATCATCAATAATGAATCATATCCACAAATCACATTCACATATCACAACGAACATAGTAATTCATATTGCATTTACCAAAAACACATCCAATTCATTTTAAGGCCTTTACATTCGGCTAACACATATATTCATACTCAATTTTATCAACTAACTTCATTAAACATATTCATAATTAATTCTTTAATATAATTTAGCTTAAGGACTTACCTCGACTGTCGACGAACCACGTAATCCGGCTATTCGATAACCTATCTTTCCCCGATCTAAATCCATTTTTCTTTGTTCTTGATCTAAACTCATTAAAATTTAGCTCATTCAAGTACATTTCATTTCAATTTAGTCCCAAAACACATAAATGGGCAATTTACCACTTTACCCCTAATGTTTCACATTTTTACAATTTAGTCCTATTTGCATAAAACACAAAATACATAAAATTTCCCCATGCTACTCAAGAGCTGAATCTTCCTAGGGACCTTACAAGACCATTTATTTCATTTATTTTGCAAATAAGTCCCTCTAAATTTTTTTTTACAAATTAGCCCTAAATACTCAATTTCATCAAAACTTCCAATACAAAACATACTAATCTTTAACATATCTTTCATCTAAAATCATTTAACATCAAAAACCACATGAACACAACAATGGCTGAACATCAAGCATGCTTAGATTTAAAAATTTTAACATGGGTCAGCTACGGTTCGAAGCAACGATCTCAAAAATGTAAAAATTATCAAGAACCGAAATCAAACTAACCTTGAATTTGTGATTGAAGTTGTCGAAATTCAAAGGAAACCAAACCCCATTTCTTTTCTCAACATTCGGCCAAGCAAATAAAAGATGATAATGGCCATTTTTTTATGTTTTATTTAACATATATATGACATTTATTCATTTACCTTTATAACCTTATTATAAATAATTATACAATATAAAAATTAAGGTTAAACATGTCATATGTCACCCACTAACTTAAAATGGGTTATTTACCCATTTAATGCTTCATATTAAAAAGCCATCTTCATTCTAGCACTTTACTCTATAGTATGCAACTTTTACACTTTATGCGATTAAGTCCTTTTCGTTAAATTAAACACTTAAACGATAAAATTTTTCTACGAAACTCTCACACATATTAATTCACACAAGATAAGCACATAATATAATATTTAAATATATATCAGACTCGGATTCTTGGTCCCAAAACCACAGTTCTGATTAGGGTCGAAATCGATCATTACAACTCTCCCCTTAGAGATTTTAGCCTCAAAATCTTCTTCATTAAACAAAGTCGGATATTATTGCCTCATTGAATCCTCAGGCTCCCAAGTAGCCTCTTCATCTCCGTGTCGATTCCACAATACTTTCACTAATGGAATTCTCTTGTTTCTCAACTCTTTTATTTCTCGAGCTAAAATACAAATTGTTCTTCCTCGTACGTCATATCGGATCGGATTTCAACCTCTGACGGAGTGATCACATGTGACAGATCTAATCTGTATTTACGAAGCATCAAAATGTGAAATACATCATGTATCTTTTCTAATTCCGAGGGCAACTTCAATCTATAAGCAACAGGCCCAATACATTCGATGATTTCATACGGTCCGATGAATCTCGGACTCAATTTGCCTTTCCGGAGTACTTTTTCCACGGAGAAACTTTCAAAAACACTTGATCTCCGACTTGAAACTCAATGTTTTTACGTTTCAAATTAGCGTAAGACTTTTGACGATTCGAAACAGCTTTCAAAGTATCCCTGATCACGGCCACTTTCTGTTCAGTCTCTTTAATCAAATCAACCCCGTGTATCTTGTTTTCATTGAGCTCAGTCCAAAACAACGGTGTACGACACTTACAGCCATATAGAGATTCATATGGTGCCATTTTGATACTCGATTGAAAACTGTTATTATAAGCGAATTCAATCAAAGGTAAATATCTTTCCCACGTACCTTCAAACTTAAGGACGCAACATCTCAACATGTCCTCAAGTATCTGAATAGTTCGTTCAGATTGACCGTCAGTCTGCGGATGAAAGGCTGTATTAAAATGAAGTTTAGTACCTAAGGCATCTTGCAACTTCTTCCAAAACCGCGATGTGAATATCGGGTCTCTATCTGAAACAATAGAACTCGGCACACCATGTAATCTCACAATTTGTAACACATACAAATCAGCAAGTTTATTAAGCAAAAAATCTAAACGAATTGGCACAAAGTGAGCTGATTTGGTCAATCGATCCACTATAACCCAAACTGCATCTTTCTTACTCGGTGTCGTAGGCAAACCGGATACAAAATCCATAGTGATTCTATCCCATTTCCACTCAGGTATCATGATTGGCTGAAGTAACCCGGAAGGCACTTGATGCTCGGCTTTTACTTGTTGACAAATTAAGCACTTTGAAACAAATTCAGATATATCCCGCTTCATGCCAGGCCACCAATAGATTTGTTTCAAATCATTATACATTTTCATACTACCCGGATGAACTGATAATCGACTGCTATGGGCTTCGTTCAAAATCATCTGATTCAAATCTACATTCCTTGGAACACATATACGGCCTTTAAAGTTCAAACAACCATTTGCACCAATTTGAAACTCTAACCCTACATCATTATTACACTGAACCCGTCTAGCTATCAAGTCTTTGTCAATTCCTTGTGCATCACAAATTTGTTCAATAAACATCGGTCTTGCCTTTAGCTCGGCTATAATCAAACCATCACCAAACATAACCATATGTGCATTCAACGCACGAAGAGCAAACAATGATTTTCAACTTAATGCATCTGCAACAATGTTAGCTTTCCCCAAATGGTAGTCAATCACCAGTTCATAGTCTTTCAACAACTCTAACCATCTGCGTTGTCTCAAGTTCAAATCTTTTTGAGTCATTAAGTACTTCAGGCTTTTATGATCTGAATAAACATGACATTTTTCGCCGAACAAGTAATGACGCCATATTTTCAAAGCGAAAACAATAGCTGCAAGTTCCAAATCATGAGTCGGATAATTTCTTTCGTGAGGCTTTAATTGTCTCGAAGCGTAGGCTATGACTTTGCCTTCCTGCATCAAAACACAACCCAAACCATTCAAAGAAGCATCACTATAAACAATAAATTCTTTACCTGATTCAGGCTGAGCTAACACTGAAACTTCGGTCAAAAGGGCTTTCAACGTATCAAAACTTTTCTGACATTTTTCTAACCATTCGAACTTAACATCTTTCTGTAGCAGTGTTGTCAAAGGTGTAGCTATCATGGAAAAACCTTTAACGAATCGTCTGTAGTATCCTGCAAGTCCCAGAAAGCTTTGAATTTAGGAGACATTCTTTGGTGGTTTCCAATCAAGTATAGCTGATATTTTGTTCAGATCAACCCAAATACCCCAAAAAGCTAACTTCCTTCATCCAGAATGCACACTTACTGAACTTTGCATACAACTACTGATCTCGTAAAGTCTGTAACACTAACCTCAAGTGCTCAGCGTGTTAAGTTTCATCTTTAGAGTAGATCAGTATATCATCAATAAACACTACTACAAACTGATCCAAAAATTATCTAAAACCCGATTCATTAGATCCATAAATACAGCGAGTGTATTAATAAGTCCAAAAGGCATAACCAGAAACTCAAAGTGGCCGTACCTCGTCCGGAATACAGTCTTTGGTACATCAGAATCTCTGACTCGCAACTGATAGTAACCCGATCTCAAATCTATCTTCGAAAACATTGAAGCTCCTTTCAACTGATCAAATAAATCATCAATCCGAGGTAATGGGTATTTATTCTTTATAGTCACCTTATTCAGTTGCCGATAATCAATACACATTCGCATAGTTCCATCTTTCATTTTCACAAACAAAACTGGTGCACCCCAAGGAGAAAAACTCGGTCATGCAAAACCCTATCTGTCAACTCTTGCAACTGTGCTTTCAACTCTTTCAACTCAGTAGATTGCCATCCGATACTGAGCTATCAAAATTGGAGCCGTCCCCGGTACTAATTCAATACCAAACTCAATCTCTCGAATTGGCGATAAACCCGGTAATTCATCAGGGAACACCTCAGGGTATTCACACACAACTGGTACGGACTCAAACTGCTTTTCGGACACTTTATTATCCAGCACATAAGCCAGGTAAGCTTCACATCCTTTTCTCACATATTTACGGGCTAACATTAAGGATATTACTGTAGGTAACCCATTTAAATCACTAGATTCAACTCGAATGGTCTCGCCATTCTGACATCTCAAATCAATGATCTTTCTTTTGCAATTCACCACTGCATCGTGCAAAGTTAACCAATCCATTCCCAGAATTATATCAAATTCGTCGAAGGGTAACAACATTAAATCGACCAGAAAACAAGAATCTGAATCATCAATGGGCAACTTTACACACTTTATCAACAAGTACACATCTACCCAAGGGGTTGGACACACGAACCATAAACTCAGTAGACTCAACAAGCAGAGTCGTACTATGTACCAGAGTTTCACATACATACGAATGAGTCAAACCAGGATCAATCAATGCAATTAAAGTAGTATCATAAAGTGTGAAAGTATCGGTAATAACATCGAGGAAAGAAGCATCCTCTCTGGCACGTATAGCATAAGCTCTAGCTGGTGCTCGAGCCTCTGATCGAATGCGGTGTCCTCGTTCCTCTCGACGCCACCTACATTCCACAATGTGCGGGTGGCCTACCTCGTACTGACGCATTGCTCGATTTAGTGTTCTGAGCCGTATTTTGCTCGACTAGCATTGGGCACTCTCGAATGAAATGATCTGACGATCCACATTTAAAACAAGACCGATCACGGAATCTACAACTTCCAGAATGCCATTTTCCACAATGTTTGCACTCAATCTGATCCTGTTAAACATTGCCAACACTAGCCATTGAAGTGGCTCGAGAACTCACTGGAGGCCGATCTCGTCTAGACAGGCCAGGATTAGTCTTATGTCGGTTAAAGTCATCTCTGAACTTCTTAGATGCTGAATGGAAAGTCTTACTCGATGTTCTTTTACGAGAATCTCTAGCTTCTATCTCAGCCTTTCTTTTCTCTTTTCTGAGCTCTTTAGCTTTGCAAGCTCGCTCGACTAGTACCACGAACTCTTTAATCTCAAGAATGCCCACGAGTAACTTTATATCTTCATTCAGACCGTCCTCGAATCTTTTGCACATAATGGCTTCAGAAGAAACACATTCTCTAGCATATCTGCTGAGTCTGACAAATTTCCTCTCATATTCTACCACGGTCATTCGCCCCTATTTTAATTCAAGAAATTCTTTACGTTTTTTATTGACAAATCTCTGGCTAATGTATTTCTTACGGAACTCAATCTGGAAGAAATCCCAAGTCATTTCTTCTTTCGAACTACTGATACTAGTGTGTTCCACCAGTGATAGGCAGTGTCCCGAAGTAAAAATATAGCACACTTTAGGCATTCCTCTGAAGTATAGGATAACTCATCAAGTACCCGAATGGTATTATCAAGCCACATCTCAGCTCGCTTTGCGTCATCATCATCATTGGCTTTGAATTCTTCGATCCCATATTTCCTGATTTTATCAACAGGAGGCCTACTAGATCTCATTAGATCTATCATCAAGGGTGCTGAATGTACCAGAGTTGGATTATTCGAGGGTGGAAGTTGTTGTACAGTCGGGTTATTCTGAACAAACTGGGTAAACCATTCATTCATCATCTGGTAGAAGGCTTGTTTAGCCTCCCCCTCATGACTACCCGTAACTGGTAGAGAGTTTACTGGCGCTATCCTCGTGCACGATCATGTGCTACACTTTCTACATCATCTGCTACGGCTCTATCAGGATCGGAGTCCATTTACTATATAAAACATATTTCAGAATGTCAGAAGTCACCACACTATCAAATATACAATAAAGGCATGTATGGCTAGACTCACATGCGTTACGGTAGTCCTAGAATCGACTAAACAGTAAGCTTTGATAGTAATAAAATGTAACACCCTAATACATGTCCGTTACTGGATTAGTTCCATAACCTTATAAAATATGTTCCAACTATTAATTACTCACTTAGATCATAATCCGAATACACTATAAACAGGTATACATACTATGTCACCTTAAAGCACAAATATTGACTAAAGCATACTCCAAGTAATTTACTAACTCTTATAAAACTATTAACACATACAAACCAAAACACATTAGTTCTTAACTATATAACAATCATAACATTTGGTTAAACACATATTTGATCACATATATATTTATCATACTAAAATTTAGAAAGAACCATAGCTTAATAGGTTCAATAATCAATAACTTACCAAACAATATATTATATATATATATATCTTATCTATATTGATAGTCTCAAGATCAATTCACTTAAAGAAATCCTATGTATGTGTAACTAAGACATTCATCATCGATCATACCAATAGAAACATGTCTATTATTCACCCAGTTCATCATCAAATAAATATATAGTGTATAAAATTACTCATATTTCCAATTTCATTTTAAATAATGTGCATCAATTTCCAATTCAACTTATTAGACCTCCATGTTCGTTCATATTCAAAAGATTTATCAAAGACTCATAACTAAACTTCTCGATATATATATATCATAATATATGCTTTCGAACTAGATTTAAAACATAACAAGAAACACATAAGTAAACTTTAGCCAAAAGTAATAGCCGTTTTGTAAGGCTATACATATATACACAAGACCAAATGTCATTAGTCTAAACCTTAATCTAGCCTATACATGCCTTCGATTCAAAACTAAGATTTAATACCAAAAGGGGTGATAGTATGGTTGATATGCTCGACGATCCTCAGATGCCCGTAGCTTGATTTAAATCTATAAAATAGAACAAAAAGCACACACGGAATAAGCTCACTAGCTGAGCAAGTCCTAAGCAAATACAATATAACTTCAATCATTTAAACGTTTTAACCTACAATTCGAAGCATTTAAAAGTACACATATCAACTTCCATATTTACCATTGCCGAATTTCATTATATCATTTAATCTATCAACTTTTATTTTTCCCACCAAAGTGCACCATTCATCAATTATACCAACGCATATGTATATACTTAAGTATACTTGTACAAACATTTCCATTCATTCGTACACTATCGAGTACTTGATCATCACATCGAATCACATCTATATATCTTCCAACCACCATTCTATCATACATTTATCACTTCATTTTTACTAGCTCATTATCATTATATACCACATATATGTAAGAAATCACTTACCTCAAAGCAGAATCAGTACGATTCATTTTCAAAAGCTTAGATTTTCTTGACTTATTTTATGCTTTGTTGTTATACAATCTGAGCTCGGAGTGCCAATACACCGTTATAGAACCTGCTAGGCATTAGCTCGAATCACATACGCCAGCACTAGGCCTACTAGACTCAAGGTCTGCAATTTAACACCGGCATTAAGCCTGCTAGGCAATAAGCTCGAATTATTTCACCAGCACGTGGCTTGCTAGGCTCTAAGCCCGAATAACTCACCGGCACAAGGCCTGCTAGGCTCGAAGCCCGAAATACTAAATATAATCAATCCATCAATTTACATTGCTCAACACTATCATCAATAACGAATCATATCCACAAATCACATTCACATATCACAACAAACATAGTAATTCATATTGCATTTACCAAAAACACATCTAATTCATTTTAAGGCCTTTATATTCGGCTAACACATATATTCATACTCAACTTTATCAAATAACTTCATTAAACATATTCATAATTAATTCTTTAATATAATTTAGCTTAAGGACTTACCTCGACTGTCGACGAACCACGTAATCCGGCTATTCGATAACCTTTGTCTTTCCCCGATCCAAATCTGTTTTTCTTTGTTCTTGATCTAAACACATTAAAATTTAGCTCATTCAAGTGCGTTTCATTTCAATTTAGTCCCAAAACACATAAATGGGCAATTTACCACTTTACCCCTAATGTTTCACATTTTTACAATTTAGTCCTATTTGCATAAAACACAAAATACACAAAATTTCCCCATGCTACTCAAGAGCTGAATCTTTCTAGGGACCTTAGAAGTCTATTTATTTTATTTATTTTACAAATAAGTCCCTCTAAAAATTTATTTTTGCAAATTAGCCCTAAATACTCAATTTCATCAAAACTTCCAATACAAAACATACTAATCTTTAACATATCTTTCATCTAAAATCATTTAACATCAAAAACCACATGAACACAATAATGGTCGAACATCAAGCATGCTTAGATTTAAAAATTTTAACATGGGTCAGCTACGGTTCGAAGCAACGATCTCAAAAACGTAAAATTATCAAGAACAAAATCAAACTAACCTTGAATTTGTGATTGAAGTTGCCAAAATTCAAAGGGAACCAAACCCCATTTCTTTTCTCAACATTCGGCCAAGCAAATAAAAGATGATAATGGCCATTTTTTTTATGTTTTATTTAACATATATATGACATTTATTCATTTACCTTTATAACCTTATTATAAATAATTATACAATATAAAAATTAAGGTTAAACATGTCATATGTCACCCACTAACTTAAAAATGGGTTATTTACCCATTTAATGCTTCATATTAAAAAGTCATCCTCATTCTAGCACTTTACTCTATAACATGCAACTTTTACACTTTACGCAATTAAGTCTGTTTCGTTAAATTAAACACTTAAACGATAAAATTTTTCTACAAAACTCTCACACATATTAATTCACATAAGATAAGCACATAATATAATATTTAAATATATATCAAGCTCGGATTCATGGTCTCAAAACCACTGTTCCGATTAGGGTCGAAATCAAACTGTTACAGATTAGCCCACTGACATTCATGCCCCACATGGAGAAATTCTACGGAGATATCATATATGAGGAGATGAAGGAGGCATAGGAATCTTGTCTCCATAAATTTGGAACTTATGGCATTTCTTGGTATAACTGATGCAATCCCCTTCCATGGTGGACCAGTAGTACCCAAACCTCATGATTTGCCTAGCCATTGTAAAACTGTTAGCATGTGTTCTTCAGACACCCTTATGGACATATTCTAAGATTTTTTTAGCCTTAACAGCATCCATACGTCTTAGTAGCCCCGACATCTCTTGAAACGATCATGTAAAAACATCTTTGAATAACTTCAATGATGTCTCGCGTTGTCTCTATGGTGATACAGGCTCCGATCTTCACCTCTTTCTCTTCTTCTAGGCTCACAATGACTTTTTGTAAGGTAGGATCTGTTTTTCATCTTGTTCTACCATCCTTAACAAATCAGGAGATAGGTTACATGTTTTGTCGTCTTTAAAGTCGTGAGATCCCTCTAGACACATATCTTGCTCAAAAGTAGATTCTGAGTCAGTACCAGCATCACTCATGTCATTGATATCTAGGGACCTGTTGTAGGTATGAAGGAATATTCAAAGAATAAATGAATCTAAGAATAATTATTTATGTGGTATGAACATGAATTAAATAAAGGAATGAAAGAATATTTGCTCAAAGTGAGACACAAAAATGTATTTTTTATTGAAATTAAGATGTTGGACATGAGCCTATTTCACAAAAGGCTTCTTATTGCTTCGTGTTTTAAATATTACTCCAAATTGGCTCTAAAAAATATAGGGATCTCTTCCACAGTCCCATTGTTCAAAACACTCCTAGGCTCATAAGGGCGAATGCTGATAAGTTTTATCCTTTGATTCCTTCTTCGGATATAGCCTTGATGCTCCAATTTCTGCACATTCCATCCAGGCCTTCAGTATAAAATTCCAGTTTATTATCCATCAGGACTTGCACCAAGGCTATGAATTCATTGTACTTTTGAATCATGTGCCCCTCTTTATCATCGAACTCACAATAGTTCCTTTCTACCATTTTTTCCAAATCTCCCTCAGCGGGCTTTTCACTTTTGCCACATCTGTCTTGATTCTCTTCCCTGCATTCTTGATTATCGTGTTTACCCCTTTGTTAGAATGGTTGGGTAACGAATTTTCTGCATCGAATTTCACAATACCCATGTGGATGAGTTTTTCAATTATCTTTTTTAAAGTGGTGCAGTTCTCAATCGAGTGTCTTGTGATTCCCGCGTGGTACTCGCGTTAGGGGTTCGCGTCGTACCATTTGGGAAAGAGAGGCTGTATAGGTTTTAGGTAGAAAGGGGATAATATATGTGCATCAAACAAACTTTGGTACAACTCTCTATACGTGACTGGGATAGGCGTGAACCAAAATTTTTCTGAGCTCGATCTTGGATTGGAATCTTGCTTTGAGGGGACCTAATGGCTAATAGTTGTCGTCCTTAGCTGGTTTACGGTAATCGACTTTGAATATTCGTTGTCATAGATACTCGCATTATTCGACTCATTTTCCCTCTTCCTTAGGGCCTTTAAAGTATTGATTTGAGAGCTCCTCTCTCGCCTTTTTTGTTTGTAACTCTCTTTAAATTATTTTGGGAGCTCCACTCTCGCCTTTTTTGTTTTTACTATATTATCCAGATTAAGGACAACAGGATTGATTGGATCGTCCCCTGGACTAGAACCTGGACCTGTCAGAAAATTCACCAGCATCGAGGTATCGATCTGGTATTGTGGTCTGATGTTAACGGAAACCCTTTGTGGATACGCGTTTGGTTGTGCTTGGGTGTTTGTTGGGGTAAAGCCTGAATGATAAGCGAAGTCCTCGTTGTTGTCCCTGGAATCAACCATAGGGCTTTTTCCTTTTCTAACCCTCTAGCTAGCATCTAGGTTAACAGACTCATCATGTTTCTTTGAAATTCTAGCAGCTGATTCTTTATATCTTGTTAAATTTTGGCTAATTATTCTAGCATCGTATTTGCATTTGCTCTAATCTCTCCAACCTTTGGTCCATTTCTTTAGTCTTGGCTCGGGTATCGTAATGATGTTTGGTTAATAAGTTTTTGTTGGTTTCCAGATTAACTCTAAAATGATTTTAACCAATTAGGGTCTTTTAATGCATATGATGTGATGTAATGCGAATGCATGAAATGAATGCAAAAAAGCATCGATTCTGATTCAAACTTTACTAGAAAATAAAATTGTTTACATCAAAACGGATTACAAATATGGCTTTGCCCTAATGCTCAAAGTTTTAACTTTCCTAAGCAACGAAGCCAACTCTTGACCCCAATCTGATTCTAACTCATACTTCATGCTTAGTATGTCAGCCTCAACTGCCAAAGTCTATAAATGATCAGCTACTTCACGAATCTGAGCCACGGCCTCGCCCATAATATAATCTCTGTTCTTAACTTGATCCTGAGAATAGTGAAGATGTTCTTTCCGGCGTTTCTCACTTATTTCAAGAAACTCTACCCGGATGTCACAGTTTTGTAATGCAGACTCTAGTTGATGTCACAGTTTTGTAATGCAGACTCTAGTTTTTCTATCTTTCTTTTCATTTCTTCAATTTTTTTCAAACTTGCCCTTAATTCAACCGCAGAATTATGACTTTTATGCTAATGAAGTGATTTTTCAATTTCTGCTACTCTAGCCTTTAATTCTCTTTTGTCATTTTGGGTTTCTAACAAACTCCTTTCTAAAACCTCTTTTTGTACCCGAGCCTCCTAGAATTTTCTCTCCCATCGATCGACTTTGGTTCTTCCTTCTTGGATCTCCTATCGCCATTGTTTCGACGTTTTCCTCAATCTAGCAGTTCTTATCGATAGACACAATTTCTTGTAATCCGTCTTCAAACTATCCAAGTCTTCCTCGGCTTTGTTCTTTCCTTTCCTTAATTTCTCGGGCTCTAGCTTTTGAACATCAACATCTAACCTTAAATGCATCTTCTCCTCCTCTAATTGTTCTATCTTCTTTTCAAGTTCCAAATTCCTCCTCTCAAAGTCTTACTTTATGATCTCTAGTTTTGACGGGATCACTTGTAAGTATTCTTCCATGGGTCGAGCACCTTCTAAATTCGACCCGGGATATTATCATTAATTCTTTTACTCCACCGTCCACTGTACTCACGAGTCATCATTGAACCTACGGCCAACTTTTTCATTCGACGGGTCTGATTCCAAGCGTTAGAAATCTCTTTTACCCTTTTCTTGTAGTTATCTCCTTAGTACGAAAACTCACATTGAGCTAGCCCTTGCGTCACTGGTATGAACTATCTTGATCTGTACTACCTCAATACGAGCAAAGGAGCATACCCAACTGCTCCCCAAAATCCCAAGCAAAGGGACCCAATCAAAACTCCCACATCGGTAAAAAATTGTCAGAAATCAACCAAAGAGCTCTCCACTTGACGTCTTCTTCCTAGAGATTTTGGAGGAGCACTATCCAATTCTCCTCTGATATGTCATCTCTTCTTGGCATGGCCACTATCTTCTTTAATGAGGAGTAATTCACAGAGAAAACTCGGTAAAAAACCTTATCCACCTTCTTCTACATGCATTCAAAGATCTAAATGTTTCGCCAATATTGTAGGAACAGGTGTGACCCCTTTATCAAGTCGATCAAAGAGATCCGAGACCGCCTCATCTATATACCCTAATGCCCTAGGGAAGATCATCAGTCTGTAGATGCTCAAAACAAACACATTGACTTTCTTTTTAATATCAGGATGCGCTAGAATCAAATCTTTCAAGTTCTTCTATGTGATGCACTTACATTCGCCTTTTTGCTTGATCCTAGCTGTAATCCACTGTTCTCTCATTCCTATAATGTTCATCAATTTCTTTCAAAAGGTCAGGACATAAGCGGCTCTGGAATAAGCTTTATCGATTTGAACCTTTGGACAACACAGTAGGGCTGTATGTTCTTTCACAGTGCGCACTAAATCGACCATCCCAAAGGTAAAGCAACTATATGCAGGGTCCAAATACTGAGCGAGGGCCCGTAACAAATGCTCGTCTACCTTGATGTCGAGTAGATACGACAAGTCCCTATAATTATAGTAGAACAACTGCTTGGTCTTATCGTTCCACTGATCCCATATCTATTTTAATTCCTGAAGGTTATTTTGTGTCACACTGATATGGGTGTAGTCTCATAATTTTAACGTGTACCCCTCAGCTAGACTGTCTTCTTTCTCTAATTGTGTTTTCTCTGACCACATATGGACAGCAACATTATCCTCCACTTTATTAAGAAATTCATTTTCTATGACAAGCTCTCTAATTTAGTAATCGAACTTGAATCGACACTCTTTTGAATATGAAATGACATGCAAACATAAAAAAACACAATAAGTCAGTACGACGTACAAAAACAAAACACAAGGTAAATAAAAGAGAATCAAACACCTATCTAGGTAACCGCTAGGGTTTCTCGTAATACTATTTAGGGTGGGCTCCTAGGGTCTTCTACATGCGGTTTGGTTCTAAAGTTGAGGTACCCGAATCATCAAGTTCCTCGATCTTCACCTATTATAGGCTCATACGGATCGAGTTCAGTTCAGGGGAACACATTTCCCTATGGTTGCACGGAGATGAAAATCTCACGAAGACATAGGTACAGATATATCCCGAAAGCGATCCACTATCCTGCACGAAGGTGAAAACCTCACGAAGGAGTAGCTTCTTACTCCCACTTAAAAAGGGTAAGACCAAATAGTACTTATGCAATATGATGCGAAAATATTCTACAGGTCTCAACTCACAGCAAACATATAACACAAACAAATGTAATAGAAGGATCATAATTTTTCAAATCAGATTTTCAATTTTTGACAACAAGGCGGAACATAATCAATTTTACAGCTTGACTCTCCTATTGTCCCCAGTGGAGTCGCCAAACTGTTGAAACCATTTTTTCGTTGGAAAATAGGGTCGACTTTAAAAATAGAAATGAAGTCGCCATCGATCCTTTTTTGAGGTGTGATCGGGACACCTTGAGATTGATCATTAAAACATTTAAATTTATTAAAACGATGTTTTTGGCCTACAAAATTTGAGAAAATGGGTTCGATTGTCGGTTACGTACGAGGAAGGATTAGCACCCCTGTAACGCCCAAAATCGGAACCGAATTGATTGGTTAATGTCTTAATGTTAGAAATTTGAAAAGATTTTAAAATACGATCCTCTTTGTTTAAAGAAAAACTTGAATAAATTAAATTGGATACTGAAACTCGCTTGTTTCGAAGAAGTAAAATGTCATGCCAAGTGAGTTAGGAAACGACATTTCGAGTCCTCGAAACTAAGCTTGTCTTTTGACTTTTAAAACTAGTGCATTTAAATTTAAGAAGGATATTCGGTTATTTGGGTCAAATAAAAAATCGAAACCTAATAAGTTAAGGCTTTGTACCACCTCTATCTCGAGTCCATCGTCGGATTAGGTTAAGAGCGTTACCTAACAGATCAAAAAACTTGATCAGACAATTCAAACTATCATTCATCAATCACACTCGTAATGTCCTTTAAATAGGTCAACAAGACCATAAATATGCTTATAAATAGGGTCGGGACTAAACCAGAACACATACAGGAATTCTCAAAAATTTAAAAATTTTCTAAGTTTTAAGGGATACACGCCCGTGTGGGCAGGCCGTATGCCTCCCACGGCAGCTAGACATAGCCGTGTGTCCTCCCCATGGTCGAACCTATTTTAACACCACGGCCACCAAGCACGTCCGTGCACCTTGGCCGTGGTCGATCCTGTTGAAACCACACGGCTACTAGGCACGTCCGCTGTGCCAAGGACGTGTACTCCTAGGCCATATACTGACTTCTTCACACAGCTACTAGACAAGCCCGTGTGTCACAACCGTGTGACATTATAGGCCATTTGCAAGGCCAAAATGCCACCCAACTAGGGTCATTTATACAAGCAAAATGCCAACACATCTCATGCATATATGACAACCAATAACATGCCAAAACATCCATTCAATCTATACATTCAATACCAATTTCAACTATGTCAACTTCCAAGACTATAACTTATATACACAAGCATAATTCATTCAAATACTTACTCAAAAACTTGACCATTTTATGCTTCAAACCATACCAAAATATGCATCATATAACACATTCATTTAAGCATATTCTCAACTCATATCTAGCCAAATCACATGGCTAAGTTCACATCTCATAACTATCCAATTAACTAGCCTATACATGCAATATCTAGCTATATACATTTCCAAAATGTACCAAAATAAGTTGAGAAGTGTGATGACGATCCTCGACAGTCCCGAGCCTTCAGTAGCTTTTACGATCTATAAAATAGAGAAAACACACACACAGAGTAAGCTTTCCAAAAGCTTAGTAAGTCATATACAAATAAACCTATCATGTAAAGCATATAAGCATATGGAAACATTGGGAAAATTCATATTCATAGCAAGTTCATCACATGTATGCTTTGACCCATTTTCTTGGCCATATTTGCCACATTCATCAATTCATAAATCTTATATACATATAGCTCTTTCATAACCATTCTTGTATCTTAATCATAATCTCATATTCAATCATACATTTCTTCAAATTAAAATCACATAGATACTTACCTTATATACGCTCTTAGTGTACATACCAAATGTACCTGAAACGAATATACTTTCATGTAATTGTTCATAGCTCGAACTTTGCCCGTTGAACAGCTAAGAATCTAATAAGATACTCAAAAAGCTCGGAATAGTCGTACAATGCCAGCGTCCCAGACGAGGTCTTACGTGTACTCAGATATTGATGCCACTGTCCCAGACAAGGTCTTATATGAATCAATACGATGCCGATGTCCCAGACATGGTCTTACACTTAAAGCTCATATCGATGCCAACGTCTCAAACGTGGTCTTACACAAAATCTCAAATCAACTCCAACGTCCCAGACGTGGTCTTACATGATAAAACAGAATAGATACTTATGTCATGACATAGCTAATCCTATCTATTCCTAGGTTCGTACGGGACTTATCATATATAGACACTAAGTCAGCCTTATCTCAGAATTCATGCACGGATAATCTCATAAGCATTCATAGTTAACAATAGTCATATGATTATACATAGTTTAAAACAAATACGTTTATTTGCATAATTACTTACCTCAGATTTGATTTAACGGAAATGGAAACAGCTACTCAGTTACTTTCGCTTTCCCGTGATCTAAGTCCGTTTTTCTCGGTTCTTGATCTATACATATTCAGAATTAACTCTTTTATTCACTAACTCATTCAATTCAATCCAAGGACACACATTTAGGGCTATTTGCAATTTAACCCTCACATTTGCACAATTTATCAATTTAGTCTATTTTTGTCAAAACATCAAATTCATAAAATCATCCTTTAACCATGCTTACTCGAATGTTCATACATCTCATACAAGCCCATATTTTCCATCAAATTTTCAATTTAGTCCCTCAAGTTACTATTTTCTCAATTTAGCCCTAATTAGCTAAATTCATCAAAAATTCAAGAACAAAGTATGTTCATCTAGCTCAAATCTTTCATTTAACAACTAAACTCATCACAAAGCTCAACATATCATCAATGGCATATCTCACAAACATCATCAATACACAAAATTGAGACATGGGCTTGATAGTAGACTAAGCAACAATCTCAAAAACATAAAAATCATCAAAATCCAAAGTTAAAACTTACCTTAATTCAAGCTTGTAAGTGTCGAATGCCCTAGCTTCTTCTTTCTTTTTCTTTTGTTCAATATTTCGGTAAAAAGATGAAAAAAATGGCTTATTATTCTAGCCTTTTATTTTATTAACATCATATTACTAATATAGTTACTAATTTAGCATTATACTTAACACATATACATGAAATATTAAGGGCATTTAAGACCTTTATCCATCTACTATCTATATATAATGGCATAATAACAACATAAGGCCTCCACCTTAGTAAACCACAACACATAGGCACTTTAACATATAGCATATAACTTTTATATTTAATGCAATTTAATCCTTTTGTCAAATTAAGCACACAGATAGATAAATTATCTTACGAAACTTTAGCAGATGCATAATCTCATATCATAGTCAAAAAAATAATATTAAAATATTATACACACTTCGAATTTGTGGTCCTAAAACTACTATTTTGACTAGGGTATAAACCGGCCTATTATAATTCTCCCCCTTAGGGATTTTTGTCCCCGAAAATCTTACCGTTAAACAGAGTCGAATATTGCTATCTCATTGAATCTTCCAGCTCCCATGTTGCCTCTTCAATTCCGTGTCGATTCCATAATACTTTCACTAATGGAATTTTCTTATTTCTCAACTCTTTCACTTCACGAGCTAAGATACGAATCGGTTCCTCTTCGTATAACATATCAGAACAAATTTCAATTTTAGTTAGGGCAATCACATGTGACGGATCAGATCAATATCTACGGAGCATTAAGACATGAAATACATTATGGATCTTTTCTAATTCAGAGGGCAACCTTAATCTATATGCAACCTGCCCAACACATTCAATGATCTCATACGGTCCAATGAACCTCGGACTTAACTTGCCTTTACGTCCGAATTGAAGTACTTTCTTCCACGGTGACAGTTTCAAAAATACTCTGTCGCTAATCTTAAATTCTATATCTTTTTGTTTTAAGTCTGCATACGACTTCTGACGATCAGATACTGCTTTCAAACAATCTCGGATCAGTTTCACTTTCTGTTCTGAATCTTTTATCAAATCGACCCTGATTGTGTCTGTTGAGTCTTAAAAATTTATAAAAAGAATGACCGAACCTGGAAACTAACTAAGACAACGATGGAGGCAAGCGCACCTATTGAACAGTAGTATAGTTAGCGGTAAGACCTGATTGTCGAACCCAAAGGAACCAAAAGTACTAATATTAACTCTCTTTCTATTATTTAGCCTACGAATTAAGGGAATTTTTATCTATTCTAAAATTAACTAATCAACTAAGCTAAAGGTGCTAAGACAAAGAAGAAATTAGGGAAGGACTTGAGGGAAAATCGACTGAATTAGACAATACCCGAGGAAGAATCCACCTAGACTTCACTTGTTATCTAACTCTGAACCAGACGATTTATTCACTTGACTTGATTTGTAGGATTCCCTAAGTTATATTAATACCTCTCTCGAGGCTACTAACGTATAACCATAGGTTGATTAATTGAAATCTCTTTCTAATTAAAACCCTAGAATTGCATTAACTCGATATATGGACTCCCATATTAGGTTTGACCCTAAACTGGAAGATTTTCATCACCCTATCTCTAGGCATGCAAGCAACTCCACTTAACTATGCTAGATCTACTCTTAGACAGGGTCTCTTCCTCCTCTGCCTAAGTACATCACACTTGAATCAATATCCCGAAAATACCAAAATAAGAATTAAGAACACATAGTTAAGAACAAATCAAGTATTTATCATACAGCTCAGAAAACAATAATAAGATCCGTCTTAGGTTTCATCCCCCTCAAGTATCTGAGGGTTTAGTTCATAATTATAAAAGAAAACATCTCAGAAGAAAATATAAAACAAAACATGAAAAAAACCCTAAAACCCTCTAAAGGAATTGAAGGATAGATCCTCAGTCTTGAGTATGATTCTGGCTTCTTGAGATGAATCAATTGGCTTTCTTCGAGTAAATCCCTAAATTTAACTGCTCTGGCTCGGCTCTTTGGCCTAGCTGAACGCCCCTAAAGGTTAGGTTCTAGGGTCTTTATATAGGCTTTCGAAATATGTTTCTTTACCTCTAAGTACCTTAATCTAAATAGAATTCTATTTTCCTGCAGCAGGGACACACCCATGGCACACGCCGGTGTAAATTGTGGCCAGGCCGTATTCAAACCTATTGATGAGACACGATCGTGTTTTTCAGGGTCCAGCCGTGGTTGACTCTTCTCACGGGGCACGACAATGTGGATTTTGTACTTTGTCCTATTTTCTCTGTTTTCAGCCCGTTTCTCATTCTTTTCATTCTCCGGTTCTCTACTGAGTATAAAACAAGAAAACAAAGGATCAAGAGCACCTATTTCCATAATTAAAGGGATAAATCATCCAAAACATGCTAAATATGGGATTAAAATATGTTCATATTATGGTTTATCAGAACCCATGTATCTTGTTTTCACTGAGCTTAGTCCAATATAAAGGTGTACAACATTTACGTCCGTACAAAGCTTCATATGGTGCCATTTTGATGCTTGACTGAAAACTATTATTGTACAGAAATTCAATCTATGGCAGGTACTATTCCCACGTACCGTTAAACCCAAGTATACAGCATCTTAACATATCCTCTAGAATTTGAATGATCTGCTCGGATTGACCATCTGTTTGCGGATGAAAAGCTGTACTGAAATGCAGTTTTGTGCCTAATGCTTCTTGCAATTTCTTCCAGAAGCTCGATGTAAATCTCATATCTCTATCTGACACAATGGCTAGTGGCACCTCGTGCAATCTCGCAATCTCAGAAATATAAAGCTCAGCTAATTTATCAAGTGAGTAGTCAGATCTTACCGGAATAAAAAGGGCAGATTTAGTTAATCGATCAACTACGACCCATATCGCATCTTTCTTTTTCGGAGTCTGAGGCAAACCAGAAACAAAATCCATCGTTACTCTATCCCATTTCCATTCAAGAATCAAAATTGGTTGTAATAAACTAGATGAAACTTGATGTTCAACTTTCACTTGCTGACATACTAAACATTTTAAAACAAAGTCAGAAATGTCTTGTTTCATACCAGACCACTAATAATGTCGCTTCAAATTGTGGTACATCTTAGTACTTCCTGAATGAACAGATAGATGAATATTATGTGCTTCATTCAAAATCAGCTGAATCAACTCTGAATTTCTCGAACACAGATACGACCTCAGAATCTCAAGCAATCATCAACAATTTGAAATTTAGATTCAGAATTTAAATCACAATGAGCTCGTTTCGCTAATAACTCATTATCAGATTTCTGAGCATCACATATCTATGGTATAAACAATGGTTTTGCTCTTAATTCAGCTATCACAGAACTATTATCAGATAAATCTAATTGAGCATTCAGAGCATGTAATGCAAATAATGATTTTCTACTCAATGCATCAGCAACAACGTTTGCTTTACCCGAATGATAGTCTACCACAAACTCATAATATTTTAACAGCTCTAACCATCTCATTTGACGCAGATTCAAATCTTTCTAGGTCATCAAGTATTTTAGACTTTTATGATCTGAAAACACATGAAATTTCTCCCCGTATAGATAATGACGCCAGATTTTAAGTGCAAATACAATCGCAGATAACTCAATGTCATGCGTCGGATAATTCTTTTCATGCGGCTTCAATTGTCTAGAGGCATAAGCTATAACTTTGCATTCCTGCATCAAAACACATCTCAGACCATTTAACGAAGCATCACTATATATAACAAATTCTTTACCCGATTCTGGTTGTACTAATACTGGAGCTTCTGTTAACAGAGTTTTCAACTGATCAAAACTTTTTTGACATTTATTAAACCATTCAAACCTAATATCTTTCTGAAGTAGTCTAGTCAACGGAGTAGCTATCACTGAAAATCCTTTCACAAATCGACAGTAATAACCAGCTAAACCCAGAAAACTACGAACTTCAGACACGTTCTTTAGAGGTTTCCAATCTAGAATAGCAGAAATCTTACTCGGATCAACACGAATCCCAGATGCTGATACAATATGACCCAAAAACTCACCTCGTATAACCAGAATTCACATTTGTGGAATTTTGCATACAATTGCTTTTCTCTCAAAGTCTGCAACACAATCCTCAGATGCTCGGCATGCTCATTCTCATCCCGTGAATAAATCAATATGTCATCAACGAATACAACAACAAATCGATCTAAGTACGATTTTAAAATTTTGTTCATCAGATCCATAAAAACAGCAAGAGCATTGGTTAGTCCAAATGGCATAACTAAAAACTCATAATGTCCATACCTCATTCTAAAAGAAGTTTTCGGTATGTCTGAGTCTTTTACCCTCAATTGGTAGTATCCCGATCTCAGATCGATCTTGAAAAATACAGTAGCCCCTTTTAACTAATCAAATAAGTCATCAATTCTAGGCAACGGATATTTATTATCTATAGTCACTTTATTCAACTGACGATAATCGATACACATTCTTATCGTGTCATCTTTCTTTTTCACAAACAGAATAGAGCATCCTAAGGTGAAAAACTCGGTCTAACGAACCCTCTATCAGTCAACTCTTACAACTGTGACTTTAACTCTTTCAATTTTGTTGGTGCCATTCTATATGGAGTTATCGAAATAGGTGTCGTACCAGGCAATAGATCAATACCAAACTCAACTTCACGAATCGGAGGCAAACCCGGTAACTCTTTAGGGAACACATTAGAAAACTCACAGACAATAGGCACAGATTCAACTTTCCTTTTAGACACTTTCGAATCAATCACATAAGCAAAATATGCCTCATACCCCTTTTTCACATATCTCTGAGCTTTTAATATCGATATCACAGTAGGCAATCCATTCAAATCATTAGAATCAACCCGTACAATTTCATTATTCGGACATCTCAAATCTATAGTATTTCTTTTACAATTCACAACAGCATCATGTAATGACAACCAGTCTATACCCAGAATGATATCGAACTCATCCAATGGAACAAGCATCAGATCAGTAGGGAAACAGATATCTCGAAACATTAATGGATAGTTCTTGCATACTTTATCAACAAGGACACTTTTACCTAAGGGGTTCGATATTTTTATAGCAAACTCAGTAGGTTCTACAGGCAAAGTCTTACTGAATACTAAATTCATGCATATATACGAATATGTAGAACCAGGGTCTATCAATGCAATCACAGAAGTATCATAAAGTGTAAAAGTACCCGTTATAACATCTGGAGATGAAGCTTCCTCACAAGCTCGAATAGCATACACTCTGGAAGGTGCTCTAGTTTTAGATCTTGCAATAGTGTCTCTCGTAGTTCTCTGACTACCACTAATATTTCTTACATTTTTTGAAGGTCTACCTCTCACAGGTGCATTATCAGGTCTTAGGTTCTGAATAATCTCTGGCTCGACAGACTCAAGGCAATCACGGATAAAATGATAAAGTGATCCACATCTAAAACAAGCTCTGTCATTTAATCTACAGCTTCTCGAATACCTTTTTCCACAATGTTTACATTCAGATCTCTCAGTCCAGGACATTACCAACACTGGCCACAGAAGTTGCTAGGATTTTAGAACTCATCTACGATCTAGCTCGATTTCTATTCAAATGTCCCACATTATCTATTGAACAACTTTGATCATCTCTGAATCTTTTCAAAGCAGACTGAAATGATTTGCTCAGAAATCTCTTTCTCATATCTCGGGCTTTAAACTCAGCTTTTCTTTTATCTTTCCCGAGTGTCTCAGCTTTGCATGCTCAATCAACGAGTACAAAAACTCTTTATTTTTAAGATCCCGACTATTAAGCGAATATCTTCATTAAGACCATCTTCGAACCTTTTGCACATTATTGCTTCAGATGATATACACTCTCGAGCGTACTGACTTAATCTCATGAGCTCTCGTTCATATTCAGTAACAGTCATTCGGCCCTGTTTTAATTCCAAAATTTCTCTATTTCTGATCGATGAATCTCTCACTGATGTATTTCTTCTGGAACTCGATCTGAAAGAAGTCCCACTTAACACTCTCTTTTGGAACAATAGAAATCAAAGTTTTCCACCATTGATAAGCTGCATCTCAGAGCAAAGATACAACATATTTTATGCATTCATCTGGAGTCAGAGACATTTCATCGAATACTTTAATAGTATTTTCTAACCAAAACTCGGCCTTTTCAGCATTATCATCATTAGTAGCCTGAAACTCTTTAGCCCCATACTTACGGATCTTGTCAACCGGAGGCTTATTCAACAGATTTGGATACATAACCAGTGGCACAACTGTAGTATGAGGGGGAATAACTGGGGACGAGTGTTACGAAATAGTTGGGTTATTCTTTACGAATTGAGTGAACCACTCACTCATCATCTGGAAGAAAGCTTGTTTAACTTCTCCCTCTTGGCCGCTAGAAGCCGGTCTCAGATCAGAGGGCGCTGTCCCTTGCGCGAGAGTAAGCGCATTATTTTCTACGTCATCAGCTACGGCTCTTTTGGGATCCATTACTATATAAAAATCACATTTTATACGTCAAGATTCATCACACTATCACAATTCAGATATATGGCATGTATAACTAGACTCGACACCTACATTAGTCCGAGAATAGACTAAATCGTAGCTCTGATATCAACCAAATGTAACACCCTATCCCTAGTCCGTAGCTAAATTAGGGTTAAGAGCGTTACTTGACAAATCAAAAACTTGATCAGACAATTCAAACCATCATTCATCAATCACACTCATAATGTCTTTTAAATAGGTCAATATGACCATAAACATGCTTATAAATAGGACCGAGACTAAACCAAAACATATACATAAATTCTCGAAAATTTAAAACTTTTCTAAGTTTCAAGGGGTACAGCCTGTGTGGGCAGGCCGTGTGCCTCCCATGACAGCTATACACACCCGTGTGTCCTCCCCGTGGTCGGACCAATTTTAACACCACGACCACCAAGCACGTCCATGCACCTTGGCCGTGGTCGATCCTGTTGCAACCACACGGCTATTAGGCACATCCGTGTGCCAAGGCCATGTACTCCTAGGCCATATACTGACTTCTTCACACGGCTACTAGACACACTCGTGTACCCTGGTCGTGTGCTCTTAAGCTAGCTACTGACTTTACCCCACGGTTACTAGACACGCCCGTGTGTCACAACCGTGTGACATTATAGGCCACTTGCAAGGCCAAAATGCCACCCAACTAGGTTCATTTATACAAGCAAAATACCAACACATCTCATGCATATATGACAACCAATAACATGCCAAAACATCCATTCAATCTATACATTCAATACCGATTTCAACTATGTCAACTTCCAAGACTATAACATATATACACAAGCATAATTCATTCAAATACTTACTCAAAACCTTGACTATTTTATGCTTCAAACCATACCAAAATATGTATCATATAACACATTTATTTAAGCATATTCTCAACTCATACCTAGCCAAATCACATGGCTAAGTTCACATCTCATAACTATCCAATTAACTAGCCTATACATGCCATATCTAGCTATATACATTTCCAAAATGTACCAAAATAAGTTGAGTAGTGTGATGACAATCCTTGATGATCCCGAGCCTTCAGTAGCTTTTACGATCTATAAAACAAAGAAAACACACATAGAGTAAGCTTTCCAAAAGCTTAGTAAGTCATATACAAATAAACTTATCATGTAAAGCATATAAACATATAAAAACATTGGGAAAATTATATTCATAGCAAGTTCATCACATGTATGCTTTGACCCATTTTCTTGGCCATATTTGCCACATTCATCAATTCATAAATCTTATATGCATATAGCTCTTTCATAACCATTCTTGTATCTTAATCACAATCTCATATTCAATCATACATTTCTTCAAACCTAAATCACATAGATACTTACCTTATATACGCTCTTAGTGTACATACCAAACGTACCTGAAATGAATATACTTTCATGTAATTGTTCATAGCTCGAACTTTGCCCGTTGAACAGCTAAGAATCTAACAAGATACTCAAAAAGCTCGAAATAGTCGTACAATGCCAAGGTCCCATACAAGGTCTTACGTGTATTCAGATATCGATGCCACTGTCCCAGACAGGGTCTTATACGAATCAATACGATGCCGATGTCCTAAACATGGTCTTACACGTAAAGCTCATATCGATGCCAACATCCCAGACGTGGTCTTACATGAAATCTCAAATCAACGCCAACGTCCCAAACGTGGTCTTACATGATAAAACAGAACAGATGCCTATGTCATGACATAGCTAATCCTATCTATTTTAGGTTCGTACGGGACTTATTGGATATCGACACTAAGTCAGCCTTATCTCGAAATTCATGTACGGAATCATCTCATAAGCATTCATAGTTAACAATAGTCATATGATCATACATAGTTTAAAATAAATACATTTATTTGCATAATGACTTACCTCGGATTCGATTTAACGGAAATGAAAATCGCTACTCGATTACTTTTGCTTTCCCGCGATCTAAGTCCGTTTTTCTCGGTTCTTGATCTATACATATTCAGAATTAACTCTTTTATTCACTAACTCATTCAATTCAATCCAAGGACACATGTTTAGGGCTATTTGCAATTTAACCCTCACATTTGCACAATTTATCAATTTAGTCTATTTTTCTCAAAACATCAAATTCACAAAATCATCTTTTAACCATGCTTAGCCGAATGTTCATACATCTCATACAAGCCCATATTTTCCATCAAATTTGTAATTTAGTCCTTCAAGTTACTATTTTCTCAATTTAGCCCTAATTAGCTAAATTCATCAAAAATTCAAGAACAAAGTATTTTCATCTAGTTCAAATATTTCATTTAACAACTAAAATCATCACAAAGCTCAACATATCATCAATGGCATATCTCACAAACATCATCAATACACAAAATTGAGACTTGGGCTTGATAGTAGACTAAGCAACAATCTCAAAAACATAAAAATCATCAAAATCCAAAGTTAAAACTTACCTTAATTCAAGCTTGTAAGTGCCAAATGCCCTAGCTTCTTCTTTCTTTTTATTTTGTTCAATATTTCGGAAAAAAGATGAATAAAATGGCTTATTATTCTAGCCTTTTATTTTATTAACATCATATTACTAATTTAGTTACTAATTTAGCCTTATACATAACACATATACATGAAATATTAAGGGCATTTAAGACCTTTATCCATCCACTATCTATATATAATGGCATAATAACAACATAAGGCCTCCACCTTAGTAAACCACAACACATAAGCACTTTAACATATAGCATATAACTTTTATATTTAATGCAATTCAATCCTTTTGTCAAATTAAGCACACAGACAGATAAATTATCTTACGAAACTTAAGCAGATGCATAATCTCACATCATAGTCACAGAAAATAATATTAAAATATTATACAGACTCAATTTGTGGTCCTAAAACCACTGTTCCGACTAAGGTATAAATCGGACTGTTACAGGCTTAATTTCTCAAAATTTCAAATACAGAATATTGCCTTTGTTTTTTAGAAATCCTTACCTCGAGATAACAAAATGTCACATCCAGTGAGTTAGGACACAACATTTTTGAATTCCCGAGAATAAGTTTTTATTTAATTCAAATGCTTCAATTTAAAAGGATAATTGGTTCTTTAGACTCGACGAGAAAAATCGAAATCCAGTAAGTTAGGGTACGATTTCTCAAATCTCCAAAACGCGAAACATCGCCTTATTTTAAAAATTTTCTCTTTTTGAATAATAGTGAGTACAATGCTTGAGCGATGTGCATTTATTTTATTCGAGGTGTAGTGTAAAAATGACCTATATATTTAAACATAAGGCATCACGTAATGACGATGAAATAATGTAAAAATAGATACACGGGTAGAATAGTAGGATGATAAATAACAAATAAATTAATTAATATCATGGTAATAACAACACGCATAAAGTAGTAATATGAGCATTAACTTGAGGTATCAACAACCAAGTAAATAAAATGACTCAAAATAAATGAAAGGATGAAAATGAAAGACACTTAATGAAAAGAAAATATAAATAACATCCAATTAAAGTAAAAAATGCGAGAATCATAAATAAATAGACGAAATAAATAATTTTGAATTTAGACGTTTGAAAAGTAAAACGAATAAATAAATAAATAGGTAAAATAAATATAAATAATGTTTGATTTAAATAATTAAGAAGTTATATAATAATACATACATAGATAAATATATATAATATTTAATTTATACTTTAAGAGTAAAAATAATAAATAAATAGATAAAATAATATAAATAATATTAAATGTAAATATTTTTGAAGTAAAAGAATTATAAATAAATAAATGAATTGGAAAATGAAAGTCTAAACATAAAAACAAGTAACAAATAAATAGATAGATAAATATAATATATAAATATTATTTAAATTTTAGTATTTAAAAGGAAATGACAATAAAATAAATAAATAACGAAAATAATCAAACCAGATTAAATCAAGTCAAAACAAAATTAAAAGGGCAGAATCGAGTAAAAGTAAAATATTGGGCCCAAATTGTGACATGCAAATGAGATGGGGGAACACTACAGCAAAATAGACTTTTAGCGGCTTTTTTAGGCTTTTAGCGGCGTTTTAAGCGCCACTAATAGATCTTCTGGCGCTTTGAAAACGCCACAAAAATGCCGCTAAATGTGGCGTCAAGAATTTAGCGGCGTTTTGTGAAAAAACGCCACATAAACCATGACTTTTAACGTTTTTAGAAAAACGCTAAAAACTTAACTTTTAGTGGCGCCCTCACAAACGCCGCTAAAGGTAGCTACTTTTAGCGCGCTTATTTCTAAAACGCTAAAAACATGACTTCTGGCGCGCTTTTTCCAAAACGCCGCTAAAAACATGACTTTTCGCGCGCTTTTTTAAAACGCCGCTAAAACATGACTTTTAGCGGCGCTTTTTAAAACGCCGCTAAAAACATGACTTTTCGCGCTTTTTAAAACGCCGCTAAAAACATGACTTTTCGCGCGCTTTTTTAAAACGCCGCTAAAACATGACTTTTCGCGCTTTTTTTTAAAACCGCTAAAAACATGACTTTTCGCGCGCTTTTTTTAAACGCCGCTAAAACATGACTTTTAGCGGCGCTTTTTTTTAAACGCCGCTAAAAACATGACTTTTAGCGCTTTTTTTAAAACGCCGCTAAAATATGACTTTTAGCGCGCTTTTGCTTCTCAAACGCCGCTAACTTGTACATATTTAAAATATTCAATTTATCCAATATCATACGCCTCGCACTAAAACCAACCAATGACAACAAATATAATATATAATTTCATCCCAAATAACAAATGTAGCATAAAAATTGCACCAACTACATTAATTCTAAATGTTATTTTAAAATAAATAAAAATATATGATATCGTAGAAAATATCCTTACAAAATGTTAAATGTAACAATATTAAAATCATCTTACAATAAGAACATAAATGTCTAAGATGGCGACGTCAGGATCATTGCAACATCTTCATCATAGCTCAAGTCAGAATGAAGTTCTTCATACTTCTGTGCTTTGCTCGCCTCCCTTGTCATTGCTTCCGCTTTAAGTAGAGAAATTTGCTCGCCTCCCTCGCCGCCTGCCTCGGCCTCCTATTCTTTGCCTCGGCTCTAAGTTGAGAAATTTGCTCAACTGCTAGATTGCATTTGAGCTATCTGGTCTTTTAGCCTCGAACTTCAAAGACGAGATTGACTCGGAAGGCATATATTGTTGGGAGTCGGATCCAAAATATTGGCCTGAGTAACACTGGATCCTTGAAGTCGAACCCGACTGCATACCTTTCAACACCCAAAACATTAGTGATAATTTTGTTATAAATATACTCAAGAATAATGTAACTATCGATCAAGCGATCAGTACCTTTCAGACCCAAAACATCGGTAATAATTACATTATCGACATCCTCAAGATGAACAGAACTATCACTCAAGCACCGCTTCATAAAGTGTCTTCTTCTCCTTTAGTTTCTCCTAATAAATTAATCAAAAGTTAGAAACGAAATATACAATAAGAAGGAATGCATCATAACTTAACATTATTAATTTAAAACTACTAACGAAGAATTAAACTATTATAAGTAAACATTATAAATCCATTTTAATAAATCAAATTTTATTAAGTAAATATACCATAATCTCTCCAACTTGGTGTCATCGGAGACCCATCCTTCTTCCTCATGCGTAATGTCAAAAAGTCAACGCGTCCAACTTTTTGACCGGTGGAGAGTTCCTACGGTGTTGTATTACAAATATAATTTAATAGTATAAAGTCATTAATATTTGATGTAATTAATAAATTATAATACCTCGGCCTCACCATGTAAGCAAAACTTCTCGATCCTCGCGTGTGCGTGAATTTTTGTTTCTCTTCGCTGCTTATTCCGACACGCCACGGTCCTACATAATGATATTATTATTACGTATATAGTAAATACTATACAATCAAAAACTTATAAGAGTTTAGAAGTAGGTAATACCTCTCCTTTCTTTGAGTTCCGAATCTAACCGCATCTTCCCATTGATGCCTCAACATTCATGGGACATTCCGCAGCTTTATCCTCGAGGCTTATTTCTTTCTTAAAATATTCTTTTTCAATATGCTTTTGTTGTCTCTCCATTTTTTCCCAATGTCTTTTTATATAGTCATCGGAGACCTCCAAATTAAACCTCTCCTAAAAAAACATAAATTTAAAAGTAAATATAAATGAAACTTCAACCAAAGTATTATAAATTACATTCATGTTTTGTTACCTTAATGTTCTCCAGAGCTTGATTTTTGTTTGCGTTAGGCATGTGATGCCATGACTCGTAATTGATGGGCAACATATTTGCATTTCGTGCAATAATGCCCAAATAGCCTCCTAGAACTCGAGCTTCAGGGCCAATAGGCTGGCCATAACTGTTTCTCCTTACTTTCACACGGGCGCCGAAATCTAATTCGTATAAACCTTTAAGCGTAACGTCCAGCGACCTTTTGCATGCGTCCCACCATTCTCGGTGACCAATGATAAATTATTGTTATATTAAAATTGAAAAATAAATCAATAAAAAAGTCAACATCCATGTAAAATAATTTAATTTTACTTTGTAATTACGTAAGCTCATCATCTATGTCGTGCACATTAGAGGATCCAACTCATCGTCATTGCTCACTATTGCCCTCTCCTAATTTATAGTATCATGTACAATATTTAAATCTCGCATTCTTCTTCTACTCATTTTCACGCAATACACATAAAATAGTTGAAATATTAGTAACAAATAACAACAATAATGGTACATATAAAATATTTAAATTACATAAAATGACCATATACGAAATTATAATATTACATATAAATAAAAAATAGTAAAATCTTACTACATCATAATTGTAAATATCTTCGCCCACATCCCGACGAACCCATTGAAATTGTGCACTAGTACTAGGGATATTTTCATTTAAGTTTTGTTCGGAAAAGGCGGTGTTTACGATATTTCGACGATGTCATCTCTACTTCCACCGCCCATGTCGAACAAGTCTCTAGGAGTATTTCAAGTGCAATATACCAACCCTCATCGCTTGGATCTTCCAATAAAAACTTGTTTCACTTGAGAAGAAAACACATACGGCTCGTCTATCGGTTGTTCTCCGGTGTGAATCAATCGAGAGAAATTCACCATTGTAAAACCATATTGATCTTTTTAATTCCACGAGCCGTATTCACATCACCCATTCACCTCAAACAAGACAACTTTCCATTTGCCGTAATAATCCAACTCAATGATGTCGATAATAAGTCCGTAATACTCCAAATTCCCTCGGCGTGATTATCGTCCCTAGCACTAGAATAACTCGTAATTGAAGAATTAACAACAATTCCACAATTTTGGGTTCTCCTCAACCTCTCGCGATACCTTGTATGAAATCTGTATCCGTTGATGAGGAATGCACTATATCTTTTCACTATTCGGTTTGGACCTTGTGAAAGCCATTTAACTTCGTCATTAACTTCATTCCGACTCCAAACCTATTGAATCGAAAGTAAATCGAGTAATTATAAATGTTATGAGAAAACATTATTAGTTGTCAATAAAAACTTAAATTGCATACCATTTGGCTTAACCATTCATGGAATGATTCTGTGAACATCTTATTAATTTCTCGTCGATGTAACCTTCGGGACCGTGAACGAGCTCTCAATACTTGTTTGTACTCACTATGTTAAAAAATGGTTACTTTGTTAAAAGACAAACAAATTATAATTGATGAGTATTTATCAAATTCTAGAACTTACTTCTAAATGGTTCCATTGAATCGTGATGAAAAGAACGATCGATGTGCTTGGACCCATGATCCGTCAGCTCAATTCGCAATTTCGACTTTGCCAATCGGTTCTCCAAACTTTGAAATAAATAAGTTCCGCCAAGTTATGATCTCGTGAGCCCAGATTTCTACTTGGTCTGTTCATTCTTGTTTCAACATCTTCCAAATACCTTGAATGAAAAGTCATACATTCTTACGCCCAAGTAGCCTTCGCAATTGATCCTTCCGGATAACGCTTATTGCGGCAATAAGACTTCAATTTGGAGAGGAACCTAAACACGAAATAGAACATTATCAAAAGTTGGAACTAAAGGCATGTAGGTGAATGAAGGAATAATTTACAAATAAATTAATACCTTTCAATGGGATACATCCATCGATAGAACACGGTCCACCCAAGATCGCTTCAAGATGAATTAACAAGTGCACCATAATTGTGAAGAAGGAAGGCGGAAGATCTTCTCCAGATTGCATAAAGTCACATGCGCTCGATCTTGTAGTGTCTCAAGTTCTTGAACGCCCAAAACTTTGCCACAAATGCCTTTCATTATGTTGATAGTTCAATTACACAAGACGTAACCTTTTTGACATACAACACCGCATAGCAACCTGGCAAGAAGACTTGCATCAAGATGTGATAGTCATGCGATTTTAAGCCATATAGTCTTCGATCTTTAAGACTAACACATCGAGATATATTTGATGCATATGCATCCGGACCTTTATATCCTTCAACACCGTGATGAACACTTCTTTTTCCGTCTTCGACATTGAATAAATAGCGGTGAACCGATATTTCATATTCGAAGTGCTTGAGGATGAAGCTCACGCCAATTCCTATGTGAACTAAATCAAGTCGACTTTGAAGATTGTCTTTTGATTTTCCATCGACATTCAAAATAGTCCCAATAATATTCTCGCAGACATTTTTCTCAATGTGCATGACATCAAGATTATGGCGAATATCCGATGCTCCCAATAAGGCAACTCAAAAAATACTTCTTTTTTCCACAACTCCGCCTCATTAGGATCATCCTCTTCGTCGATTCATCATCGATTCATCCCTTTCTCAGCTTTCTTTTCGACTTGGCGGTTGATTCATCTTCCCATAAATAAAATTTATATCTTTCAACATGAATAATATTTCGGATCCATCGTCTGCGATGGAGCTTCTTTGAACTCTTCAAGATCACAAACCGAGCACTTTGATATCTAAATCTATGATTTTCGGTAACCACCGACGATGCCCCATATAAGAGAACTTCTTCCCATTATATAACCATTTCGAACATGTCTACGCAAAGACAACAAGGACAAGCATAACGTCCCCTAGTACTCCAACCGATAAATTAGCATGTCGGAAGTCATTAATAGTCCACATCAAAGTCGCACGTAGTTAAAGTTCTCTTTTCTCATTGCATCGTATGTCTCAACACCAACCCATAGTTGTTTTAACTCTTCAATAAGTGGCTGCAAATATATGTCAATATCATTCCGGGCCCTTTCTCTCCGTGTATAATCATAGATAAGATAAAAGATGACTGCTTCATGCAAACCCATGGAGGTAAATTGTAAGGAACAAGCACCACCGCCAAGTACTATACGATGTGCTCATGAGTTTGTAAGGGTTAAATCCATCCGATGCTAGCCCAAGCCTAACACCGAGGATCGCGTGCAAAGCTTGGAAATTTTGAGTCAAATGATTTCCAAGCTAAAGAATCATGGGTGCCTTAACAATCCATCATCGGTTCGTCCATCATGGTGCCACGTCATTGACTCGGTACTCTTCGACGACATGAAAAGCCTTTGAAGCCTTGGTATTAGTGGGAAATACCGCAAAATCTTAACCTACCGCTTCCTTGAATGTGTATCCTGCTCGTCATCGTTACCATCCTCTCGCATTTCTTTTAATCCAACGAGATTCACCACGTACATGACAAAGACCTTTGTTGGTTTATCCGTTAGCCCAATACAACATACAATCATTTCGACAACTATGAATTTTGTTGTAGCCAAGACCCAAATCCTTTATCGCTTTCTTCATGTCTTTGGACGATTTAGGATTTTCGCAAACAGAACATTTCTTGCGAAACTCTAACAAAGATTGTCAACGAAGTTTCCGGTCCATCCTCCCAAACATTTCAAGTGAAAAAGATGAATACGTAAAGATAGTTTGGAAAATTTTGATCCTCATACGCTTCTTCATTCATTTCACCAAGTAACGTGTAGAACCTTGCCGCTTCTTCATTTGGTTGTTCATCATGTACAGTTCTTCCCCTTCGGTGAAAGTATTTCCACCAAAACTATAATCATCGGTTGCACCCATGTCGTGGAAATGACCCAAACCATCATCGCATATATTAAAAGCATCCCATAACATGCCTTCCATGTTATAATCTCTAACATTCGATTGTAAGCACTATGAGGATAACCTAGATTCATCGATGATGATGCTCCACTAGATGTACACTCTCCATGAAAAATCCATTTTTGTACCCCGAACAAAGCCATCAACAACTAGATGTTCATAGACAACTTCACGGTAATGCCAATTGGTATTGCAACACTTCTCACACGGCAAAGAATCATATTCTCTTGGCTTGCATTTTGAAATGCGAAATTCGAAAAGTTTCTACTCCATTTCGATAACTGCTTGCTTACCCTTGACAAATTCATCCAAGTCCTATCCATTTCAGTAGTTGTTGAAGTCTAATGTTGACAATAAATTACACTACTAAATTGTTAATTTATAATTTACGTAAGTAATGATAATTTCATATATATAACGAGTACTATGTAAGTATTATGTAAGTTATATATTATGTAAGTTATGTATTCTTTAAGATTCAACATACGTGGCATTGTTACACCTAGGAGGATCCGTTATATCTAATAATGAGATATAAGGCAACCCGTCAAAGTTTCCAAACTATATACTTTGAATCTCTTTTTTTCTATACAAGTATTATGTAAGTTATGTATTATGTAAGTTATATATTATGTAAGTTATGTATTCTTTAAGATTCAACATACGTGGCATTGTTACACCTAGGGAGGATCCGTTATATCTAATAATGAGATATAAGGCAACCCGTCAGTTTCAAATTTATATACTTTGAATCTCTTTTTTTCTATACAAGTATTATGTGTTATGTATTATGTAAGTTATATATTATGTAAGTTATGTATTCTTTAAGATTCAACATACGTGGCATTGTTACACCTAGGAGGATCCGTTATATCTAATAAGTGAGATATAAGGCAACCCGTCAGTTTCAAATTTATATACTTTGAATCTCTTTTTTTCTATACAAGTATTATGTAAGTTATGTACTATGTAAGTTAAATAATGTGATAAAAGCTATGTAATTTATGTAAGTTATGTACATGTAAGTTATGTAATTTTATGTTAGTTCAGATTATGAATTATGTAAGTTAAATTAAAATTTCAAATCGAGAATAAGTTAAAATTTGGAAAATGTTATTATATGGTTTTTATAATTGAAATTTCTTTGTGATGTTATTAAGTTTACAAAGTTTTTAACTTACTTTTTTTAAAAAAATTATTTTCTATATTAAAACATATTTCAATAATGATCTATATTATTATATTGATAACAATATTAAATTTAAAAAGTTTTAAATTACTTCTTATAAAAATAATTTACTTTTGTAATTAAAACATATTTAAGCAATGATCAATATTATTATTATAATCGATAACAAAATATTATTACCATTTTGGAAAACATTGAAAATATTAAATATTAAAAGCAAACATTAGTAATATAAAAATTAGTAATTAGTAATTAGTAATAAGCCTAAAAGCCATATAAATGTAAGTATTCTTAAAAAAATATTGTTTACTTTTAAGGAAGATAAAGTAATAAAAATTCTTTAATATAATATATAATATATGTAATGACAGTTTGTATTAAAATATGTTAATATCTTCTTAACTTGCAAATATTTATTAAAATATGAATTTATGTTAAAAATTATAACATACTTTAACAATTTACTTTTATATTTTGTTAATGTTATTTTTATATCATACTGCACCTAAATTTTAAAAAATAATACACGAAAGCTTGTAAAAAATCGAGCGGCATGAGTAGATAGCAAATTGGAGGTTGTTCAAACATTATTAATAATAAATGCAATAATAAACAAAGCAGCTTTAGGCATAAATTACTAATAAAATGCTCCCAATAAATAGCAATAATAATAAACAAAATAATAATAAACAACAATAATAATCAAGAATAATAATCCGCAATTTTGGACAACAATTTAGCAAGTTAAATATATGACCTATATACTTCAAGTCCAAACGAAAGCTTGTCTAATAAACGATATACACATTTGAAGTCCAAAAGAAAGCTTGTCCGTAAGAAACCTTGTCTACTAACTTTATTGAAACAAAGGAGGAAGATAGACAATTATGATCAAATCGAAAAATACTAAATATCATCATAAGGTGAAACATGATAGTAAGCAATGGAATTTTCGATATACCTTGATAAATTAAGACCTTTTCGTGAAGTCTAATAAACACCGTATAATAACTCACGCAATGATGTATACAAGGTTGAACACAAGCTTACTTCATAATACAAACACCTAAAACAAACCATCAATTTAACCATATTCTCACCCTAAATTTTTTTTATCATCCACTTTCTCAATTTTTTAAATTTAATTTTCAAAATTACTAACAATATTATTAAAGTAGTACGATTTTTATAATAGATACTTGTACAACTTTCTAGCGAGAAGGAGACAAAATCAATAAATAAGTAAATCCAGATACTTGTACAAGATTTAGCCAAATGAAAATCCACCATCACAACTCAACACTTCAATTCCATCTACACATACCGACTTTTACTCCAATTACGTATAACTTATTAAAATTTGAAAAATAAAATAAAATTGCTGTTAAAAGGTTTTATTTATAAAAATATTAAAAAATGAAAACACCTACAAAATCATATTTAGAAATATGAAAGAATAAAATTCAAATACAAAATACAACAAATCGAAATTTATCAATATTCCTTTCAAGCAAAATGGATGAAATCTATGGCTTCAATTGGTTTCCATTGAAATCTTTACCTCAAACCGAATTTAAATTCTATTGTTTCCATTAGCTAAATATTTATAAAATTATTGGTTAAGTTTTTAAGTAACCATCTTAATTATGGTTGTTTATTGAAGAAAAGAGAAAGGTGAAATTGGCAACATTGAGGCCATACACAGTTAAGAAAACCAAGCTAACGGGGTTTTGAAAGGAATCAATAAATTTAAGAAGATTTAACTACTTTCTTAGAGAAATCGCTTCTTGAGAAATTATTTATCACTCAAGGCTCCATTTAATTGCCATATCCTACAAAGATTCAACAATCACCACTTCCTAGTCAAGAAACAACTAAACTTTTAACTTTTTTTTTTTTCATTAAAAAAATAACAACACAAATGCAAAGGAAATTAGAGATTCAAAAGAAATATTAATAAATTAATTCATTAATTCAAATTCTAAACTATTTTATTTTAATCTATCAAATATCATAGAAAGGAGAGAAGATGACACAAAAGCTAGCTACTTTCTTGAGAAATTAGCAACTTAAAATGAATTTTTCAGAAACATAACGGGAGTGTTTTTTCCTTTAATAATTCAAATAGGTTGAAACAAGATGTGCCATGAAAAGGAAAGCCACTTACCTACCAACAACCAAACAAATTTACCATTTGGTTTCCAAGAAAAGGAAGAAAATTTTAAAAGAAAATCATCATCCTAATTTTTGAACACGGAAAAAGAAAACAATTTAAGGTCAACTTTACATTTAAAAGAAAAACACAAAATTCACAATATTATAATTCAACTTTCGTTGTTCTGCATGCTTTTCTAAATGTAAAAATAAAAAGTATGCAACTTCAACCCTAAAATCGATGATCCTCATGCGGTCACTTGTAATGTCTTCCAAGTTCTTTTATCATTAATGAAATCAACGATTTAGCAAAAAAAGAAAAAGAAAAGGAAGCATCTGTCTAGAGAACAAATAGCCATCCCATTATAGCAACTTAATACCAAAAGTAAACCAAAACTCGGTCTTTTCTTTTGCATTTTAGTCAACCATATTTAGAATTAAGATAATTATCAAGTGCAAAGATATAGTAAGAAAGATTTTATATCACTAGTGAAGCATTCAAAGCAAAGAAAGCCTCAAATGGCTAAACCAAAAAGATGTGCGATTATAATTAATATTACCTTGGTACCAAAGCAGCATGTCACTCGGATCATAGTTGCAGAGAAAAGTGTGAAGAGGTTTTCTCTGGATTGCTAAGAACCCGCAGATGAATCCACCAAGAACAAATGAAATTCATTTCGAGAATTCTAGACAGGATGAGGATCTCATAAAGATTCTATAACTAATTGCGCTTTAAGAAAAAACAAAGAGCGTGTCACTACGTTAGCCAACTCCCTCATAGGATATCAACTCGCACCAACAAGGTCCCACATATAAATCACAACTAGAGGGAACAAGAGCCCGACACAAAAGGTTATAGAAGCGTCCTACAAAAGCTAACGAATTATTTTCATTAGTAAACAACAATAGCACCTAAAGAACATTATACTCTCTATTAATAATTTCATTCTTCGCATGGTTTTCTAAAATAGATTACAAAACATTGTACCCTATCAATGAGATTTAGCACTTAACATTATGAAGATTTTGGTCAAACTTCCATCTAAGGAAAACAAAAATTAAAAATGCTTTTAGAACTAATAGTAGTTATAACTAAGAAGGCAATGGAGTTGATTTCTTAGCCATCGAACAAATTTTGCTATGAACATTCTTGACCAAAGGATCCTACTAAACCAAAGAAAGCTCCAATACTTTAGAACATTGCTTAACCCAACAAAACACGAAGCTCAAATCACCTAATACAATACCGATTCATTAATTTTAAAAAAGCTAACCCGAATTAAACTTCAATAGCATTTCTAGAACAAATTTAGTAGGGTTGGTTTTTCGATAGAAAAACAGGGAGTTATCAGTAGCTCTCAATACGTTTTTGGATGGACGATATGGATTTTTTCAAGAGGGTTAATCGCTTTTTTAACCGTGAGAGGAGGTCATTCGAACCCACTGGCTCCGAATCCCGGAAGTTCCCACGCCGATCCCAAGAAGAACAACGTGAGGCACTTCAAGTGCCATTCACACTTTGATTCTGCCGCTCTTTCATAACAGAGCCGATTAACATAAAATTTAGATAAAGAGAGTGGCTTACAAGATGAGAAAGAGAGGTCGCTCTGCCTCCCGCCTCCTCTTTGAATTTGTATGCGAAGAAGAAAAAAAACCCTAATTTCCTTCCAGATTGACTTTTACTCTCCGTCAGCCGGCGTTTTGTTCTTGAAATATGGCGTTTTGTCCATTGAGCCCAGTTGCAGCCTAAAGTTTTAAACGATAAAAGGCAAAACCCCAAATCATGTTCATTTTAATAATTAAAATCTAAATTTCAAATATTTTAGCTTTCTAAAATCATGTTCATTTTAATAATTAAAATCTAAATTTCAAATATTAGATTTTCGGATTGTATTTTATTCCTCTATTTAAAAATAGATAAATTAGTCCTTATAAATTAGTTCACAAAGCAAATTTATCTTTTTTATTAAATTTTCATCTATTTTAATATTAAAATTGACATAACTAATAGAATAATTAAATTGTGACACGTGACGTGCAACATATACCTCGTACTAATATAAAGAGACTAGTTTTTAATAGTAGAAATGAGTAAATTTTTAACAAAAATATCAATTTACTTATTGGTTACCATATAGGACTAATTTACTAATATATTTTTAAAGATTTAATCAAATTTTTCTTTATTTTAAAGTTTAAGTAATATTTAAAACAATTAGATAAATTTTGAAATTTTTAAAATTTAAAGTTATTTAATATATAAATTAAAATATAATTACTCATATACTCAAAAAAATTAAAATATATTGTAAATAATAGTATTTTATTTTTTCATTTTAACATTTATATTTAAATGTTATTGGTTCTAAATTTTCTACATTAAAACTAATAATAGATCGATTTAATATATAAATTTTAATATTTTAAAAGTAAATTACAAATAAACTTTATGTTAATTAATCAATATAAAAATTAAATAAATAATAATAGATCAAGAGGATGAAAGAGTATTGCATGAGTTTTCGAAAATAATCAACACTAGTTTGTTTACATCCAAACCCTAAGTCGGCCCTTAAACCCCTACCTATAAAACCTTAAATACGTGTAACCTCAAAATCTAAACCCTAAACTATAAACCTTTATAAACTCTAAACAACTAAAATCCTAAACTATAAACATTAACCCCTTAACCTTATGACCTAAACACTAAACACTAAATGCTAAACCTTTAACACTAAGGCAAAAAATTAAACACTAAACTTACCCTAAACCCTAAAACCCTAAAACCCTAAACCTTAAACCCTAAATCTTAAACCCTAAACCCTAAACCTTAAACCCTAAACGATAAACTCTAAACCCTAAACCCTAAACCCTATATATGTTAAACCATAACCCCTAAATAATCATGAGAATTAATATTCAATATTTTAAAATTAACACTATCTCTTTTACGATTATATAAGAAATTATTTAATATTTTTTTTCATTTTTAACAAATATTTTCTCTTAAATAATTTAAAACTAGAATCATAATTTTAATGTATTAAAATTAATGTTATCTCTTTACAATTATATAAAAATTATTTAATATATAAATTTAAAACAATAAGTCATATATATCCAAAAAACTTTAAAATTACTTTTAGCGGCGTTTTTGGAGAAGCGCGCTAAAGGCCGACTTTTAGCGCTTTTGGAGAAGCACCGCTAAAAGGCCGACTTTTAATGTTTTGGAGAAGCGCTAAAGGCCGATTTTTATGGCGTTTTGGAGAAGCGCCGCTAAAGGCCGACTTTTAGCGGCGTTTTGAAAAGTCACCGCTAAAGGCCGACTTTTAATGTTTTTTTGAGAAGCGCCGCTAAAGGCCAGACTTTTAAGAAAGCACTAAAATATCAAAAAATATTCTTTACGGGGAAAAATTAAAAGAAAAGCGCTAAAAATTTTTTTAGCGGCGTTTTGTAAATAAACGCCACTATTTCTTTTTTGGCGGCGTTTTCGTTAAAACCTAATGTATAAAATTGCATTTAAAACGCCACTAAAAGCGTCTGGGTGTAGTGGAACCAAATGAGATAATATCCCGTCCCCAAAACACATAGCTTCAACTGAAAATGAAACACTACAAAAATTACGGGAAAAATTAAAAGAAAAGAAAGGAAATAGGACCGAATTGCAACAGGCCATAAAAGCGGAAGGGGCCAGCACGCGAATATCCAAAAAGACGAAAACACGCGGATCCCCCCTGGCGGGTCGGGTCGACGCGACGGGTCAGAGGACCAAAAAACACCGTTTTGGCGCTTAAGGCCCTGGTGCAAAACGGCACCGTTTCAACATAGTATTTAAGTCAGTTTTTTTTGTAAAATTTCAATTTTCACTTCCTCCCTCAAAAAAAGAAAAAAAATCTCTCAAAACACTCTCTCTTTCGATTTTCGACCACAGGTCCGATCATCGGCAGTCGCCGTTCACCTTTGTGCACGGCGGCTGGAGCTCAAAAAAAGGTAATTTCCCCTTTTTTTTACTATATTTTAATATATATATAGTTTTAAAAAAAAAAATATTTATATCTACACACGTAACAGTTGTGAAAAGGAAGAAAAAAAAGGGAAAAATAAAAAAAAGAACCTTTTTGCTGATCTCTTTTTTGGTATTGATTGTATCTGTAGTAGTGAAAAAAATACATTGTGGTGGTTCAGGGCATTTACAGTCGAAAGAGAAAGAAAAATACAAAGTTTTTCATTTGTTTTCGTTTGCTGTTGTACGTAGAGGTGACGTGGCGAGCGAAAGTACGGAGGCCGTACGTGCGGACGTGGCGGTGTACGTAGGCGGCGGTGGCTGAAGAAAGACCTAGGGTTTTCTTTCTGATTTTGTTTAGGTTATGGGCTAGGGTTTAGTTGGGTTGTGTATTGGGTAGTAGTTTAGGCTTTAATTGGGCCTTCTAATGTTGTAAATGGACTTTAAAAATTTGGACTTATTAATGTTTTTATTTGGTTTTTTTTATTTTGGTTAATAATGGGCCAGAACAAAATTACAGTTGGTACCAACGCTTTTACTAATATGAAATTTTGAGAAAAAAAAATCTTCTCCTATACTTGAAAGAAACATTGGGTAACCAGGGATTGAAAATTGGTAGAGCTCTAGTTCAACTCTTAGACATATGATCCAACAAACAAATTTTGTTCAGCTAAAGATACTAATGTTTTTTATCATATGTAATTGTGATGTACGAGTCTCTGTCTCATCTTGTGTGTATGCTATATGTAGGTTTTGTTCAATTATTTTTGGTTTTATCTAGTTTTACATCGGTTTTGCTTTGTACTAGTTTGATTTTACTTTGTAGTTGATCACATATATATCAATAATATATTGTACTTGCAAATGTACTATATTTATAATAGTAAACTCTAATAAAAACACTTGTTTCATCATATGTGATTTATAAAAATTCCAAAAGAAAAAATTCAACAAATCTCAAAAAGGATTTCTTTTTCAAAAATTATTTGCACTAATAATAAAGTATACTTAGATTTAGGGGTGAAGCCAAAACAATCTTTTAGGGGGCGAATGAAATTTTAATTTTTTATAGTCTATATCTTTATAATTTTTAAATGATTAAATCAAATTTTTATAATTTTAGGGGCCAAAGTACAATTTTAACTTTACTAATTTAAAAATTTTAAAAAAATTTAAGGGCTTAAATAACAATTTTACATTTTAGGGGGGCTGGGGCTCATGCTAGCCCCTCTTGATTCGCCACTGCTTAGATTGGCATAGAAATTATCACGTTAATACAATTAAAATTTTAACAATTTAATCAACTTTTACATCTAAAAAATATCTAAACTTTAAAGGATTAAAACTAAAATTTTCTAAAGAAAGAAAAAACACGAGAATGATAAGGATTAAATACGTGAATTATAACATTAAATCCCTCTCGAAACCAAGAGTACTATCCATAGAGTCCTAGAAAGAGCAGTCTTCTATTGCGGCTTGGGATGGAGGAAAGTGGTGGCGGAGAGAGGGATTCCGGCGAGGAGATCACGTTGTTAACGGAAGAACTTGTCCAATTGTCAATCAGGAGATCCATGGTATTGCCAGCAGACAAACCTACTTTGATCTGTTTGGTGTGGACCAAAAAGCAGTTTAATTTTGAAAGCTTTAAGGCACAAATAAGGAGCATCTGGAAAACAAAAAAAAAAGTTTGAGATAAGATTAGAAGGGCAAAATTTATTCTCAGTAATTTTTGAACTAGAAGATGATTTAGAGCAAATTTTGGAAGGGCGTCCCTGGTTATTTCGTAAGTGCCTTATTCTTTTTGATCGATTAGTTAGTCCAATTGATAGAGATTTAATATGTCTTACTTCATCACCATATTGGTTAAAAATTGGCCCTTGTTTACCTGATTTTGACAAAAAAGATCTTTTGCATGCAATCGATAGTACTTTTGGTGGGGTTATTAGATCTGAGATTTATGAAGATTTTTGTCGATTGAAAGTTATGTTTGATGTCCAGAAACCTTTAAGGAGAGGCATCTTTGCTTCTAGTGGTTCCAGTGTTAATTTATGGGTTCCTTTCAAATATGAGAAATTACTAGTTTTCTATTTCGGATGTGGGCATTTGGGTCATGGTCTTCAGGACTGTGAGCTTATGAGTTTGGAAGAAAAAAACAGTATTAAAGATGACCCCCTTTCTCTCTTGCACTAAAAGTAGAATCTAAGGCAGTGGGGAAAGAGAGTATGAAATTCACAGCATTTTCAAAAAAGCAAGGAGTTCAAAGTTCATATATAGGGTGTTCGAAAGAGGGGATCGCTGGTTGTGTCAAAAGGGCTGAATCTATGGCAAAATTTGAGAGTTTAATTAATGGAAGAAAACTGTTAAATTGGGAGGACGGTCTAAAGCATAAGGGAGATGTCGTGGAGTTGATCGAACAGGGAGTGGTAATCAAGCCGATGGAGACAGATAAAGAAGCACACAAAAAAAAAGAGCTGGAAAAGAATGGAAGCAAGAAGTAAAGGTGAAAACAGCATGAGGGAGCAAATGGTGGGAAAGAGGAAATTTCTTAATTACGAGGGTGATAAAAGTTTTGGGGAAGATTTGGAACGGGAAGTGTGAAAGGGAAAAAAGTAAATAGTGAAAAAGAATTGTTAGGAAGTGACATTGTTGAGATCCAGGTTGATTATGCAGATTTAGATACTTTTAAATCGGCGGCTGCCATTAGGCAAGCCGACCGAACACAATGAAAAGCCTATGTTGGAACGTTCGTGGATTGGGGAGTCCACGAGCAGTTCGAAGGCTGTGCTATTTGGTTAAGCAGCACAATCCCCATCTGGTCTTCTTAATGGAGACGAAACTGAATAAGAACAGGATGGAAAAAGTTCGTAAAAGATGTAGTTTTGTTAATAGAATCGAAGTTGAAGCGGAGGGTTCGAGGGGAGGTCTTTGTATGGCATGGAAGAAGGAAATTAGTGTTAATTTGAAAAGCTTTTCCATATGGCACATTGACGTTCTAATTAAGGAGGATAATGTAGATGATGAATGGAGATATACTGGTTTTTATGGCTCTCCCTATTTAAAAGACAAAAATACAGTTGGAATCCACTAAGAAGACTAGCTCAAGAGATTGATTTTCCTTGGCTTGTCCAAGGTGATTTTAACAAAATTCTTTATTCTTTTGAGAAATGTGGAGGAATTCAAAGGGATAATAAGCGAATGGAGGCCTTTAGGGAGACGCTAGTATATTGCCAATTGTTTGATATCGGGTTTTCGGGTGTCTTTTTTACATGGGAAAGGGGAACTCTGCCGAAAACAAATATAAGAGAAAGGTTAGATAGGGGGTTGCAAATGAAAAATGGTTTAAGCTTTTTCCGGTGAGTACTCTTCAGCATCTTCCTTATTCTACTTCAGATCATTGTCCCTTTCTTTTGAATAGAAAAAAGTCTATAATTTTCACTGGGAATAGAAAATTTCATTTCAAAGCTTGGTGGACCATAGAAGAATCTTTAGAAAAAGTCATTCGAGAATCTTGGGAGGCAAATGATGGAACGTTATTGGAGAAGTTGGAAAAATTACAGTTTTGTTTGGAGGAATGGTCTAGCAAATATAATAGAAATAAAGAGGGTGTAAAAAGAAAACTAATGAAGGAGTTGAAATTTCTGTTAGAAGGTGAAAGGAATGATGACACTATAGAAAAAATCATTGATACTAAAATTTATTTAAATCTAGAAATTGTCAAAGATGGGATCTATTGGGAACATCGAGCAAGGCAGAATTGGTTAAAGCTCGGGGATAAAAACACAGCATATTTCCACAGATGTGCTTTAGCTCGAAGGCAAGCAAACACAATCTCTAAACTGGTAACAGAGGAAAGTAAGGAAATCGATGAGGAATCAGAAATTTTGATTGCGGCTTTTTCTTTCTTTCAGAATCTTTTCAAGTCAAATGGAGTGGCAGATTCTTGCAAGGTTTTAGACGGTATTGAAAGAATGATAAAGCAGGAGGACAATGAATTCTTATTAGCCCCTTTTCGAGAAGAAAAGATAAAGGCAGCCGTGGAAGGAATGGGTCCCACAAAGGCTCCAAGAGCAGATGGTTTTCCAGCCCTATTCTACCAAAGGTACTGGCACATTGTAGGTCGAGATGTCATCGAATTCTGTTTGGGTATTTTGAATGATAATCAGGACTTTGGGGGTTTCAACAGAACAGATATTGTCCTCATTTCGAAAGTCCCAAAACCTACGCAATTGGTCAACTTCAGGCCCATTAGTTTATGCACAGTTATTTATAAGGTGGTGGCTAAGACTATAGCTAATCGTTTGTAGAAGATCATTGATAAATGTATTGATAAAGTTTAGAGTGCTTTTGTACCAGGGCGACTCATTACAGACAATGTGCTTCTAGCATACGAAATCTTTCATACGATTAAACAAAAATGCACAGGAAAGAAAGGTGTTATGGCAGTCAAACTGGATATGAGCAAGGCGTATGACAGGGTGGAATAGGGGTTTATTGAGCAGGTTATGACAAAAATGGGCTTTGATTGTGGATGGGTGGAACTTTTACGAAGGTGTGTTACTACAGTCAATTATGCAGTCAACATAAATGGAAGGTGGGAGAATTTGTTTCTGCCATCTAGAGGACTTAGGCAGGGGGACCCATTAAATCCTTTTCTTTTTTCTGATTTGCAGCGAGGGATTTTCATCTCTTATGAGAACAACTCAAAGACGAGGTTTAATCAAATGTGCTAAAGCTAGCAGGTAGGGGCAACGATATCACATTTGTTATTTGTAGATGACTGTATTCTTTTTGGAGAGGCTTCTCACAAATGAACAAAAATTCTAAAGGAAATTCTTTAGGACTATGAGGTTTGTTCAGGTTAGTGTGTGAATTTTTCGAAGTCCACAGTCTTTTTTTGTCCGAATACTACTGAAGAAAATAAGGCACATGTGTCTAGCTTGTTAGGAGTCAGAGTTGCTATTAATCCAGAAAGATATTTGGGCATCCCAAACATGCTTGGTAAAAGGAAAAAAGAATCGTTTCAAAATCTCCTTGCTAGAATTTCTATGCGCATTGAGGGGTGGAGTAATAGAATGTTTTCATAAGAGGGTAAAGAGGTTTTTATCAAATCGGTCCTACAGATTATCCTAATTTTTGTAATGTCATGTTTTCTTTTACCGAATTCTCTATGCAAAAAGATGGAAAGCATTTTCGCTAAGTTCTGGTGGCAGGAAGGAAAAGGTAGGAAAGGTATCCACTGATGTCAATGGAGTAACTTATGCAGACCGAAAAACGAAGGGGACTTGGGTTTTCATAATATGGCCCAATTTAATATAGCCATGTTGGCAAAACAGGGTTGGTGTTTTTTAGAAAATTCAGATTCTTTAGTTTCGCAGGTGTTTAAGGCAAAATATTTTCCAAAAAGTAATTTTCTCAATTCGCAATTGGAAAATAGAAATTCATATGCTTGGCGAAGTATTTAGGATGCAAGGGGTATTTTGAAAAAGAGCTGATTTGGAAAGTGGGAACGGGCAATAGTATTTCTATCGTTGATGATGCGTGGGTTCCAGATCTTGCTAATTCTAGATTATTATCTTCTTATACAGGGTCAATTGATAATAAAGTTGCTAAACTCATTAATTGCCAAACAAGAGAATGGAATAGGAAGGTGGTCGAATATACCTTCGGAGCTGACGAGGCAGACAAGATCCTTCGCATCCCTCTAGCTAAGCATCCGCATGATGACTTTATGACATGGAGGGGTGATCCAACTGGGGATTTTTCGGTCAAAAGCATCTATAAACTATTACAGAGCCTTGATCCTAGTGCTTATGTGTTACAATTTAGCTACATTGATTTCTACAAAAAGCTATGATGTATTGATCTACCTACAAAGATAAAAATCAATATGTGGAAAGCCTCCTAGAACTACATACCCACAAGGGTAAATCTTTCACACAAAAAGTTAACTACAGATGTTTCTTGCCCCCGGTGTGGTTTGGGATCCGAATCGCTGAATCACCTGTTCAGGGATTGCCCAATATCAGTAGAAATGTGGTCACATTTAACTGAAATAAAACTGATACAAGATTCAAATGAAGATTTTAAATAGTGACTCACCTCATCTTTTTCTCTTCTTTCTTTAGACATGTGTAGATTTTTCTGTGTAGCTTTATGGGCCATTTGGGGGGATAGGAATGCTCGGGTTCATGAAAAGACAACCAAAACGGGTAAGAAAATTACAATTTTTATGAGGAACTATGTCAAAGAACTAAACGGTACAAAAATCAAAAGCAGTCAAAATTTCAAAAGCTGCAAGTAGTTGGCAACACCCATCTTATCAGACTGTGAAAATCAATTTCGACGGAGCATTTGACATGAAGGAGCATCTCTCAGCATCAGGAATTGTGGCCAGAAATAATGAAGGGTCAGCCTTCATCTCGAAGTCTAGATTACATGAGAAGGTTGCCTCCGCTTTCGCGGCCGAGGCTTTGGCTTGCCGAGAAGCGGTTCAGTTAGGAATGACATGCAAAAAGAAGTTGTTATTGAAGGCGATTCACTTACAGTTATCAAAAAATGTAGAAACAGTTTGACAGATAGATCTCAGATCGGTTCATACATTTCTGATATTCATCGAAAAGAAGCCAGTTTTTAAAGCATAAGGTTTGATTTCATTTCTAGATCAGTTAACACCCTAGCACATATGATAGCAACAGAAACTTTGAAGAAGAAAAAAGAAATTTACCTGGTTGGGGCAGTGCCTTTCTATGCCGAGACACAGGCTAGGAAAGATAGCTTAAGGAAGCCAGACTGATCGCCAAATAGAAAGGATGGGGAAGGTGGAACGGAGGGATAAAAGCGAATCTGTTTTGTCAGTTTGGCGTTTGGAGTTTTTTGAGAGAGTTTATAGTCTAAAAGCAAGTTTGAAATGAATAGTCAGTGGAAAAAAGAGAAAGCTTAAAGAAAAGGTAGCAGGAATATAATCATCATGCCTTGGAAATCTGCTACCATTAATGGCTGGGTCGGTGGGGAGTTGAAAGGTTGCAGAAGATAAGGCATCCAGCTATCGTTTGATTTGACTGGATTTTAAATTTCGAATTAGTTACTATTAGTGATCAGTTGTTTTTAGACGTTCTTGGGCTTGGTCTTTTGATTTTAGGCCTATTTTTCTTTTGTTTATTTTTCTACTTGTTCATTCTATTTTTGTTTCTAGACTAAAGCCCAAAAAGTTTGGTTTTATTTTATTATATTAAATGGATCCAATCAGATTATTTCAAAAAAAATACGTGAATTATAAATTACAACAAAGTTTTTAATCATTGAATGATTATAGAAGTACATTTAGTGGAAAATTAATAATAAAAATAATTATCTCTCTACGGTAGCAATAATTTATTTAATTGTCAAATTCAATAAACTAATTTAATTTAGCCTCAATTGAAAGGAATAGATTAGGTTGGGCTTCTTGAAATTGAAGTTAGAAATGTTAATTTGGACAAATGTTGTAACTATTTTTGCAATATTTTTAATTGCAAGTCTTGAGATTGCTTAAAAACTACCTTACGGTCTATCAACTTTCTGGTTCAAATTCTTTGTAATCTTTGTTTTAATGGTTGAGTTGACCATGGCATTGGTGGCTGCCCTTCTGTCTTTTGACCTTTTCAAACTGGCTTGGGCTTTGCTTATGTTTTAATACTTTTGGGTCAGCAGATTGACTAAGGTTCAAATCTAGTCACAATCTACCCGAAAAGGAGTCTATTGATTAAGGCCAATTCTTCATCAAGTCGAATGTTTGTGGGTTGAATTATTTATCTAAACTTAAAGTTTAAGTCGAAATGTTAGAAGAGTTGAATAAAAATGTTAAACTAAAAGAGAGTTAGACGTCAAAATTTTTAATTATATTTCTTCTCCAATCCCATGTCGAGGACTCTTTTGGATGTTTTTTAAAGGTTTACTATTACAAGTAGAGTATATAAATACTTGTTTAAAATAATTATATCATAAAATTAAATTAGTGTAAAGCCATACATATGAATTGAAAATTAGCATACCTCCAATTGAACTATTAGTAGAACACTTGAATTCATTTGGAGCAAATCCAAATTCTACCTCAAACAAATAACACCTTAATTTTGAGTTTTGTGACAATGGAAAATAAATGTGGGAGAGAGTTGGTAAAACTTTTATGATGTTGATATTCTCTAAACTAAAATTTTAATATTGCACAAAAAATATTTTAAAATTTTTATATAAATTTATGACTTTCACCATTCTAAGATTACTTGAAGCTAAATTGAAGTTGATCATTAGGTTTGACAAATAAAAACATCACATAAATTAATTTCTCTCTTTTACCTTTTCCCTTACAGAACTCTTGGCCTTTTTCTTAATATATTACACAAACCTTCAACGATAAAACCTATAATTTTTGTGTTTTTTTTTTTTTGTCAAATCTTAATAAATAGGAGAGAATAAATTTATAATAATTAACTTTTAATTTGATATACCCATCAAGTAACAGAATGAACCAATAAAATTTTACTTCTAATTAAATAAAATACTTAATTCCTTTAAACTAGACCACTTAAATTTAGACTTAATTGGGTTCATAAAAATCAAGTAAAAATCAAGTAATAATTGACACCCATGATTTTTAAATATGGATGTTTTGGAATAAAAATAAAATCACCTTCAAATCAAATCAATGGGAGCCTCACATGTCATAACCCCCAAAATCTTGTCAAGGTCGAATCTGCCGAAGAAATTCATGCTGAAGCAGCTTCCACGTTTGTCCTTGTGACCATCGTACACCTTTTGCAAACTTTCAAGCATGATTTCCCAACCAAAATTTTTAACGACACACACTGCATGCATCCATGCATGAAAACACCAAGACGAAGACGGAAAAAAGATCAAAGGCCCAAAAGGGCTCCACATATCACTTCCCCATGGATTACGGTTCTCGGGTGTACTAAAGGAGACAATAATATTTTGCTTTGCTCCTACTTAACCTATATATAGTTCTATAGCTTTTAACTGATTTTATTTGTTTTGATTGGACAAAAAAAAAAAGTAAAATTTTAATTACTAAAGCCAAAAGTTTCCACTTTTTATAATATCTTTTATGTTTAAAAGTTTTGAAATAATTATAAATGAATAAGTTTAATACGATTACATATACAAATCAATTTTTTAAGAGGTAGAGAAAAAGAATAAAGAAATCAATATTACAACATGGGCTAACAATAATTAATTAATGTTGTGGATGATGAAGAATTAATGGGTGGTGGAATTGTTAGAAATGGCAGAAGAAGCTTTCTTAAAACGTTTGGGGGTAGATCTGATCCAACTCTTGCCACCAATCATGTTCTTTGTCAAGAAAATTTCTGCCTCTTTGGTCGTCAACTGTTGCGAGAAGTCAACCCTTTTCCTATTATTGGCTCCTGGTCCATAACATTTATATTCTCTGTAGAACACCGTGCTGCAAATATCAGACACGAAAATTGTTAATCTTCGGTTCAAATTTAAAATGATAAACAAATAGATAAACATATTACATTGCACTTCTTTTATGTTACCTTTGCTTGGATGAGTCGCCCCAGTCATCCCAACCCTGGGGTAGTATGACATTGGACATATATGTTAGGGCAAATATGACTCTGGAATATGGGCCCCATGGCCTTCCTAATACAGCAGTCCTCACCCCAGTTATTTTGCAACCCAGGAATGTAAACCCTGTCTCTTCTGATGGTGACTCCCTTCGTTGGGCTGTAATTGATGCATCTCCTTCTGAAAGCGTATGTAAATGACACCTCTGAAATAACCGCCACACAAATTCATATGTAAGTTACTCGTCTTTCAATTAAAATTCTCATATCCAACACAGACTTGAACATGACCATATGGGATATATATATAATCTCTTAAAGATCCTCCAAATATTTTGAACACATTTATGTATTTGACACTGATAGAATATTACCAAGTAACCGATTGCTAAAATATGTTACCTCAAAAAGGGAAGCGGCATTCCCAAAAATGAAGTCCACGGCTCCTTCAATGTAACAATTGCTGTAATAATGTCTTCCGGTGTCATCTAGCAATGTATCCTGGTAAGATAGAATTCTGCATCCAAAGAAAGCGGCCCTATCTCCAGACACTCGTAATGCCACTGCTTTAGCTCCAGGCCCGTACGTATTCTATTCACCAAAGTTATACACAAACATTCAATTAACTCGAAAAATTAATTGTGCATTCTACCCTCTACATGAACATGGATGGAGATGTTATATATACCTGAATTGTGAGATATCGGCCAACAAAATCTGAAGCCAACACAGTGAAAGTAGCTGATTCAAATATAATCCCACTGTCACTCCCAGTAATTACAGTGTCATTTGGCTTTGAGCCACTTATCGTAATAAAAGGCTTGTCGGCAGGCACAACAATCTTTTCATTATAGATTCCCGGATTAACCAATATGAAAACCACATTTTTATTGTTTGATGGTACTGCATCAATGGCGTCTTGTATCTTTTCATAGTCTCCTTTCCCTGATTGGTCCACCCTTAAAAGTAAAGCTGCTGCTGAAGTTTGAGCAGCGTCTGCTCGAGAGGTACTCGCCATTAACGTGAATAGTGTTACGTAAAAGATGAAAGCAGCCATGGTTGCGAAACACAAGATTGAAATTAGATCAAGGATACGGTGAAGTAAATGAAGGAATGTTGTAAGATGACTGGTTTGTAATGAAGAGATTATTGTGGATAGTGTTGTTTTATATAGTACGAGTGGGCTGATTTCTTGCGATGGAAGTGTGCTGTATAAACATCAAATTTGAAGCCACCGTGTGTTGATCAGAGAAAAGGCTGGGGTTGCCCCTAACACAAGCAGCCGGCAATTAGAAATTTTGGTAGAAACTCGATAAGCTGTAGCCGTCATTTGATTTTGGTTCTAGCTAGCAACTTAATTTCACTTGTATTTTAAAACGAGTTTAATTAATATGGTTCATGAATCTCAATTGGAATAACATTAACACTAAAATTTATGCCAATTCTAAATTAGAACAAGAAGTTTCGATGATTGAATGATTTAATTTAATTTAGCCCCAAATGAAAGGAATAGAATAAGTTGAGCTACTTGAGATTAAAGTTAGGAATGTTATAATTTGGACAAATGTTGTAACTATTTTTGCAATATTTTAGATTACAAGTCTTGAGATTGCTTAATAACTACCTTGCTACCCATTAACTTTCTGGTTCAATTTTTTTGTAATACTTGCTTCAATGTTTGAGTTGACCATCGCATTGGTGGCTGTCCATTTGTCCTTTGACCTTTTCACACAGCCTTCGGCTATGTTTTTAGGATCTCATAAAAAAATTGGAGTTAATTTTTTTTATTGAATTAAAGATTAAAATTACTTTATAATTATTATTTTTTTAATTTTTCAAAATGAAATATATTAATCACCAACCTTAATCATGCATCTTTCCCAACCTCATATTTATATTTATATAAGATGATCATTTTTTTATACAATATTGAAAATTATTTATAAGTCATAACCCTTTTTTAACACTTGAATAAGAGAATAAACTTGCTTCAACGCATTCGAATTCAAGTTTTCCTATGCTGACAATAATATCAATGCTAACCGAGTTAACACTCAGTCGGCATATATGATGACCATATTTGGACAACAACAAAAACTCATAATGACTTATTTAACCTTCTAACTTTACAAAAAAAATATATTTTTAGAAGTAATTAAAATTTTCACATTTTAAGAGAAAGTAAAGAATATTTAATTCCCTTAACTTTTCCCTATCAAAATAAGAATAAACTATCCAACGATAGAAATAAAATCTCTTTACGTTGGATTCACTACACCAAAACAGACTTTTAGCGGCGTTTTTAGTGGCGTTTTAAATAAAAACGCCGCAAATATTACACAATAGCGGCGTTTTAATGACAACGCCGCAAAAAAATGAGAAATAGCGGCGTTTATTACCAAAACGCCGCGAAAAATGATAAATAGCGGCGTTTTTTCCTCAAACGCCGCTATAAATCAGAGCATTAGCGGCGCTTTTGAAAAAACGCCGCTAAAGGTCTGAGCATTAGTGGCTTTTTGAAAAATGCCGCTAAATGTCTGAGCATTAGCGCTTATAAAAAACGCCGCTAAATGTCGAGCATTAGCGGTTTATAAAAAACGCGCTAAATGTTTGAACATTAGCGGCGCTTATAAAAAACGCCACTAAAGGTATTAACATTAGCGGCGCTTTTGAAAAACGCCGCTAAAGGTATTAGCAGTAGCGGCGCTTTTGAAAAAACGCCGCTAAATGTATCAACAGTAGCGGCGCTTTTAATAAAACGCCGCTAAAGAATTGAGCTTTAGCGGCGTTTTTTCACAAGCGCCGCTAAAAGTTTTTCATATTTTTCCCTTATTCTTGCTCTGAATTATATTTTATTTTGATAAATTCACCTATAAGCAATGAGAAATTTTCATTTTAGTTACTTAATTATGAAAAGTTACATATTGTTAACTAAACAATTTAGAAGTTTTCATTTAAGTTACAAATTAAGCTATTAAAATTGATTTAGTAAGAGTTTAATGTTTAGTATGTTAATTTCATTGTTTAGGGTTTATTAATTTGGTGTATGGGTTTAGTGTTTTAAAGTTTGTTGTTTGGGTTTATTGTATAGTGTTTAATATCTTAGTGTTTACCTGATAAGGTTTAAGTGTTAGTGGTCAGGGGTTAAAGTTTAGGGTTAAAGGTTGAATTAGGGGGAAATGGTTAATGGGTTAGGGTTTTGAGTTTACGGTTTATGGTTTATAAGTGTATCATGAGTTTAGGTTTAGGGTTTGAGGGGGGAAATGGTTAATGCGTTGGCTTCTGAGTTTAGGGTTTATGGTTTAAGTTTATGATTTTAGGGTTTAGGGTATAAGGTGTTAGCTATATGACCCAAAATTCTCAAAATAGAAATCCCTCAAATTAGTTTCCCTTAATTCAAATCCCCAAAATCCCTAATTAAATCCCATAACCCCAAAGCTATCGATCCAACCATCGCTTATCGATCCTTCATTCTATTGTGAAACTATCTTCCCATAACCCGAATGGTATATGTATCCATTACCCCAATGATTATTTCTTTAAAGTAGGTTCAAATTTTAATCCTTAATTGATATATTAAATAATTTATTATATATAATTGAAAAATAGATAATATGAATTTTAATATTAAGATTATCGATATATAGTTTAGGGTTTAGAAGTATGTGTGTTTTAGTTTAGGGTTTTGCATTTGGATTTGGGGTTATGTAATGGGGTTTGGAGTTAAGTATTTTAAGTTATATATTAAATATTAATTTATTATATAATCATAAAAGAGATATTATGAAATTTTTATATAAAATTATCATTAAAGTTTTTAAACTTTTTACTTCATATTTTGGAATTTTTAGTTTTGTTGCACTCTTTCATCCTCTCGCTTATTATTTAACTAGATTAATTAAAGTTAATGTTTGTAAATTCTATCAATTTAATCGTAATTTTAAAAATTCAACAAAATTAACTCCCTTAACTTTACACATTCATTAATTTGATCTTTATTATTAAAACGTAAAAATAAAAAACCTAAAAACTTAGAAAAATATATGTATATATATTTGAATGTTTAATTTTATAAAATATATACAAAACTATAAAATATTTATAAATAAATTAAAAAATAATAATAAGTTAGGAATAGTGGCGTTTTATTAAAAGCGCGGTAATATATGGGAAACTTGGAACGCACGCCATTTGAAGCTTATGTTCAAGGCGCTCATCCAAAATGCGAAAAATGATGCGTTTTATTTGTTTATAGTGGCGTTTTTTAAAAAACGCCGTAAAAGCTTGTGTTTTACTGGTGTTTTATGTTAAAACGCCGCGAATATATTAACTGTTTACAAAACAGCGCCGTTATTCTGCTTAGTTTTTTGAGGCGTTTACATAAACGACTTCGTTTTAATATTTGATTTTAGTGGCATTTTAAAGTAAAACGCCGCAAAATCTTGTGTTTTACTGGTGTTTTAAGTAAAAACGCCGCAAGTATATTAACTGTTTACAAAACGGCGTCGTTATTCTGCTTAGATTTTAGAGGCGTTTACCAAAATGACTTCGTTTTGTTATTTGATTTTAGTGGCGTTTTATACAAAAACGCCGCAGAGGCTTCTGTTTTACTGGCGTTTTATTTTAAAACGCCGCGAATATATTAACTGTTTACAAAACGGTACCGTTATTCTGCTTAGTTTTTAGAGGTGTTTACAAAAACGACTTTGTTTTGTTATTTGAATTTAGTGGCGTTTTATACAAAAATGCCGCAGAGGCTTCTGTTTTACTGGCGTTTTATTTTAAAATGCCGTGAATATATTAACTGTTTCCAAAACGGCGTCGTTATTCTGCTTAGTTTTTAGAGGTGTTTACAAAAACGACTTCGTTTTGTTATTTGAATTTAGTGGCGTTTTATACAAAAACGCCGCAAAGGCTTGTGTTTTATTGGCGTTTTATTTTTAAACGCCGCGAATATATTAACTATTTGCAAAACGACGCCGTTATTCTGCTTAGTTTTTAGAGGCGTTAACAAAAACGACTTCGTTTTGTCATTTGATTTTAGTGGCGTTTTATATAAAAAGCCGCAATGGGATTCAGTTTTATTTCAAAACGTTGTCGTTTTGTTCCATCTGCTATACCCCTAAACTTAAACGCGAAAGAACAGAAAATTACCCCCATCAAAATCTCTCCCCAAATCCCTTTCCCCTAATCCCTAAAAAATTTCCCCAAATCAGAAACTCTAATCAAATCTGACCATCTCCTGCTTTGCCCTCGATTGTCCATTCTGCCATCGCGTTCGCCTCCATCTGCCTCGTCGCAAGTCTCCGTCTTCATCGACCGACTGGTAAGTGTTGTATACTGTTTGTTTGTGTTTGGTTTTAGTCAGTTTTTATTCACGAAATGCCTAAGTCTTCACCTATTTTCCCAATCCCTAGTTCCCCAAAAAATCAGAATCTGTAATCGAATCTGACCATCTCCTGCTTTGCCCTCGATTGTCCATTCTGCCATCGCGTTTGCCTCCATCTGCCTCGTCGCGAGTCTCCGTCTTCATCGACCGACTGGTAAGTGTTTTATACTGTTTGTTTGTGTTTGGTTTTAGTCAGTTTTTATTCACGAAATGCCTAAGTCTTCACCTATTTTCCCAATCCTAGTTCCCAAAAAATCGAATCAGAATTGAATCGACCATCTCTGCTTTGCCCTCGATTGTCCATTCTGCCATCGCGTTCGTCTCCATCTGCCTCATCGTAAGTCTCTGTCTCCATCGACCAAGGGGTAAGTGTTTCTACTACAATCTGAACATAAGATCCTAAGCAACAATTTACCAATTTATCTTGTAATTCCATAATAAGTTCCAATTTAACACACCAAATTAACTGCTGATGCTTGTGTAAAAGAAATGTCCTCTGATTATTTGTTGTTTTAATTTCTATTCCTGAATACTTTGTTTATTCAGGTTATTTATTTAAGTAGGCTTCACCTGTTGAAAAAGGGTTTTTATTTAAGAAAACGTTAGGTTAGAGTTATTTATGTATCAGGTTATTTGTTTAAATTTGAAGTCTAATTATGTTGGAAAGAGTTTGAATGAAAATATTAATAAAATAATACTGGTAAGCTTAAACTGAAGAGATGCAAAACTTGCATGTGGCAAGCTTGGGAAAGAACTTAATACTGTATAACCTTAAATTGCTTGCTGCGTCTTAAGTGTTGTAGATTTCAGTTCAGTATCTTACTATGTCTTCAAAAAATATACCTCTCAACTCTTGTTTTCGAGTGGTTTGTTCTTATTTATGCTTTGGTTATTGTTTCGTGTTGTGTGATCAAAATAATTATATTGCTAATTTATGAAGGTTGATTTGTTAAATTATGTAGACCATATACAAATCTTAGTTTTACACATGTTTTAACTTCTAGAGTATGTTTGGTTCAAGCAAATTAATATTCTTGGGGTGATGTCAAACATCACCATTTGATTCTCATAATTAGATTTCAAATTAATTTTATATTCTCAGCCTTTCAAGATTTAGGAATATAGAAAGTAATTTCAATACTATTTCTTTAAATTTCCCTTAAATTTTCTTGCATACATTTTTATAATCCTACTTTTATTTTCATTCACTTCAATTTATTTTAGTAAACTAAAACGAAAGAATTATTATCTAATATATTTTGCAAACAAAATTCCAAGTATATATTTATTCCAAATAATATTTAGTCTATTATATTGCATTTTGTTTATTAAATCATACTTGGAAAATTACTTTTGTTTATTTCATTGCAACTCATTTGTTTTCTATGTTTATTTAGAGTTAGGGTTGTTTTAAACTATAATTAAGTCACCTAAAAACTTTATGGAAAGATGAAAAGTGTAGCATATCACACACATCAACAAAGCTTTTGAAATCTTAATGCAAATCAGTGTCAATCATGTTTTTGTTTCATTGATCAGCTTATTTACCCACATATGCCTAATTCTGTCACTTTTTTTATTGTTTTTTCACGAATGAATATACTAAAACATATATAAACCTTTTATCGTGTAAAAGATACAACATTTAATTCAAGGTAAAGTATCTGATATGTTTCCAACTTTGAGTTTGCATATTTGTGTTCTAATGAGGTGATAATCAATAATTTCCATGCTCAATTTAACACCCAAGTATGATGAATCTGCTAATTTGATCTCTAAGTTGGTGTGGAATTATGAAACAAAGAGATTTTTTTCATGATGGAAATAAATGGGCCGTCCAACCAATTGTTTTTAAAAATTATAATTGTTTTATTAATATAATAAAAATTATCATTATTTAGATATTTGGTAATATAAAAATTGATTTTTTTAAAGTAATTTAAAAACTTCTTAAAATGAAAATTTAAAACTTACATATTTATTATTTAAATGAATAATTATTATTTAAAACTTACATAAGTAATTTAAAACTTATAAATTTTTTATCAATATAATAATAAGCGTGAGTTTAAGATCAAACTTCATAACTTATAAATATTTTGTTATAAATATAACAATAATATTGATCATTATTTAAATATGTTTTAATATAGAAAATAAATTCTTTTTAAAAGAAGTATTTTAAAAACAATTTAAATTTAACAACATCACACTAAATTTAAATTATAAAAAACATATAATAACATTTTCCAATATGTAAAACCAATTAATATTTTAAAAAAAACTACAATGTAATGCATGCCATATATGTTCACACATCAACGATTCTCGATTTGAATTTTAATTTAACTTACATAATACATAATACATAATACACTTACATAACTTAACATAGCTTTCATCAAATTGTTTAACTTACATAGCTTTCATCAAATTGTTTAACTTACATAATACATAATACATAACTTACATAAAATTATTTAACTTACATAATACATAACTAATACATAACTTACATAATAATTGTATAGATAAAAAAAAGATTCAAAGTATATAGGCTGGAAACTTGACGGGTTGCCTTATATCTCATAGTTAGATATAATGGATCCTCCCTAGGTGTAACAATGCCACGTATGATGAATCTTAAAGAATACATAACTTACTTAATTTTAAGATCAAATTTCATAACGTACATAAGTTTAAGATCAAATTTCATAACTTACATAATTTTAAGTTAAGATCAAACTTCATAACTTACATAATACTCGTATAGAAAAAAAAAGATTCAAAGTATATAGGCTGGAAACCTGACGGGTTGCCTTATATCTCACAGTTAGATATAATGGATCCTCCCTAGGTGTAACAATGCCACGTATGATGAATCTTAAAGAATACATAACTTACTTAATTTTAAGATCAAATTTCATAACGTACATAAGTTTAAGATCAAATTTCATAACTTACATAATTTTAAGTTAAGATCAAACTTCATAACTTACATAATACTCGTATAGAAAAAAAAAAGATTCAAAGTATATAGGCTGGAAACCTGACGGGTTGCCTTATATCTCACAGTTAGATATAATGGATCCTCCCTAGGTGTAACAATGCCACGTATGATGAATCTTAAAGAATACATAACTTACTTAATTTTAAGATCAAATTTCATAACGTACATAAGTTTAAGATCAAATTTCATAACTTACATAATTTTAAGTTAAGATCAAACTTCATAACTTACATAATACTTGTATAGAAAAAAAAAGATTCAAAGTATATAGGCTGGAAACCTGACGGGTTGCCTTATATCTCACAGTTAGATATAATGGATCCTCCCTAGGTGTAACAATGCCACGTATGATGAATCTTAAAGAATACATAACTTACTTAATTTTAAGATCAAATTTCATAACGTACATAAGTTTAAGATCAAATTAAAAGGTTCCTAAGACACAGCATGGAAAAGTCACAATATTAAGAAACGAGGTCCAAGAATGAAGAAGGGGTAGAATTACTGAATGAATACGAGCTGTGGCTAATACCCGAGGCATAAAAGAAGCATTTTCTACGGGATCCCGAAACCACCAGCCACCCCGACCTAATTCATGATAAGCCCACCAACTTAAATTTCATAACTTACATAATTTTAAGTTAAGATCAAACTTCATAACTTACATAATACTCGTATAGAAAAAAAAAGATTCAAAGTATATAGGCTGGAAACCTGACGGGTTGCCTTATATCTCACAGTTAGATATAATGGATCCTCCCTAGGTGTAACAATGCCACGTATGATGAATCTTAAAGAATACATAACTTACTTAATTTTAAGATCAAATTTCATAACGTACATAAGTTTAAGATCAAATTTCATAACTTACATAATTTTAAGTTAAGATCAAACTTCATAACTTACATAATACTTGTAACTTACATAGTACTCAGTTATATATATGATCATATCATTACTTACATAAATTATTAATTAACAATTTAGCCGTGTAATTTATTGTCAACTTTAGACTTCAACAACTACGAAATGGATAGGAGTTGGATGAAATTGTCAAGGGTAAGCAACGACTATCGAAATGGAGTAGAAACTTTTCTGAATTTCGCATTTCAAAATGCAAGCCAAGAGAATATGATTCTTTGCCCGTGTAAGACGTGTTGCAATATTAACTGGCATTATCGTGAAGTGGTCTACGAACATCTAGTTGTTAATGGCTTTGTCCGGGGGTACAAAAAATGGTTTTTTCATGGAGAGTGTACATCTAGTGGAGCATCTTCATCGATGAATCTGGGGTATCCTCATAGTGCTTTCAATCAGAATGTTAGAGACGATAACATGGAAGGCATGTTGCGGGATGCTTTTAATATGCGCAGTGATGGTTTCGGGTCATTTCCACCTCACTTGGGTGCAACCGATGATCATAATTTTGGTGGAAATACTTTCACCGAAACAAGAAGAAGTGTACCGGATGAACAGCCAAATGAAGAAGCGGCGAGGTTCTACACGTTACTTGGTGAAATGAATGAATAACTGTATGAGGATCAAAATTTTCCAAACTGTCATTCTGTATTCGTCTTTTTCACTTGAAATGTTTGGGGGGTGGACCGAAAAATCATTGACAATGTTGTTAGAGTTTCTGCAAGAAATGTTCCCGTTTGCAAAAATCCCTCAATCTTCCAAAGACATGAAGAAATTGATAAAGGATTTGGGCCTTGGCTACAACAAAATTCACAGTTGCCCAAATGACTGCATGTTGTATTGGGGCGACCGGATAAATCAACAATGCTTTCATGTATGCGGCCAATCCGTTGGATTAATAGAAATACGAGAGGATGGTAATGAGGATGAACACGATACACGTCAAGGAAGCAACCATTAAGATTTTACGATATTTTCCGCTAATACCAAGGCTTCAACGGCTTTTCATGTCGTCAAAGACAGTCGAATCAATGACGTGGCACCGTGATGGACGAACAGATGATGGGTTGTTAAGGCATCCTGCAGATTCTTTAGCTTGGAAATCTTTTGACTCCAAATTTCCAAGCTTTGCAAGCGATCCTCGGAGTGTGAGGCTTGGGCTAGCATCCGATGGATTTAACCCTTACAAACTCATGAGCACAACGTACAGTACTTGGCCTGTGGTGCTTGTTCCCTACAATTTGCCTCCATGGGTTTGCATGAAACAATCTTCTTTTATCTTGTCTATGATTATACCTGGAGAGAAAGGGTAGGGAATGATATTGACGTATATTTGCGCCACTTGTTGACGAGTTAAAACAACTATAGGTGGTGTGCGGACATACGATGCAATGAGAAAAGAGAACTTTAATTTACGTGCGGCTTTAATGTGGACTATTAACGACTTCTCGACTTATGCTAATTTATCTGGTTGGAGTACCAGGGGACGTTATGCTTGTCCGTGTTGTGCTGCGTAGACATGTTCGCAATGGTTATATAATGGGAAAAAGTTCTCTTACATGGGGCATCGTCGGTGGTTACCAAAAAATCATACATTTAGATTTCAGAGTGCTCAGTTTGATGGTACTGAAGAGTTCAGACCAGCTCTTTCGCAGACCGGTGGATCCGAAATATTCTTAATGTTGAAAGATATGAATTTCATTTATGGGAAGATGAATCAACCGGCCAACCCGCAAAGAAATAGAAGATCTAGGGATGAATCTGATGATGAATCTGATGAAGAGGATGATCCTAATGAGGCGGACTTGTGGAAAAAAGAAGTATTTTTTGAGTTGCCTTATTGGGAGCATCGATTTTACGTCATAATCTTGATGTCATGCACATAGAGAAAATGTCTGCGAGAACATCATTGGGACTATTTTGAATGTCGATGGAAAATCGAAGATAATCTTGAGTCGACTTGATTTAGTCCACATGGAATTCGGCGTGAGCTTTATCCCCGAGCACTTCCGAATATGAAATATCGGTTGCCGCCTGCTATTTTTTCAATGTCGAAGATGAAAAAAGAAGTGTTCTGTACGGTGTTGAAGGATATAAAGGTCCCGGATGCGTATGCATCAAATATATCGCGATGTGTGAGTCTTAAGGATCGAAGACTATATAGCTTAAAATCGCATGACTATCACATCTTGATGCAAGACTTACTGCCAGTTGTTATGCGTTGTTGTATGTCGAAAAAGGTGACGGCTCCTGTAATTGAACTGTCGAATATAATGAAAGGCATTTGTGGTAAAGTTTTGAATGTTCAAGAATTAGAGAGACTACAAGATCGAGCCGCATTGACTTTATGCAATCTGGAAAAGATATTCCCGCCTTCCTTCTTCACCATTATGGTGCACTTGTTAATTCATCTCCAGCGTGAAGCACTTCTTGGTGGACCCGTTTTCTATCGATGGATGTATCCCATTGAAAGGTCTTACTTTATTTGCAAAATATTCCTTCATTCAGCTCAATGCCTTTAGTTGCAACTTTTGATAATGTTGTATACCGTGTTTAGGTTCCTTTCCAAATTGAAGTCATACTACCGCAATAAGCGTTATCCGGAAGGATCAATTGCCGAGGGCTACTTGGCAGAGGAATGTATGACTTTCTATTCGAGGTATTTGGAAGATGTTGAAACAAGAATGAACAGACCAAGTAGAAATGCTGGGCTCACAGATCATAATTTGGCCGAGACTTATTTATTTCAAAGTTTCGGAGAACCGATCGGTAAAGTCGAAATTGCAGAATTAGACGATAGATCGTGGGTCCAAGCACATCGATATGTTCTTTTTCATCACGATTCAATGGAACCATTTCGGAAGTAAGTTCTAGAATTTGATAAATACTCATCAATTATAATTTATTTGTCTTCTAACAAAGTAAAACCTTTTTTACCGTAGTGAGTACAAACATATATTGAGAGCTCGTTCACGATCCCAAGATTAAATCGATGAGAAATTAATAAGTTGTTCGCAGAATCATACCATGAATGGTTAAGCCAAATGGTATGCAATTTAAATTTTCATTGACAAGTAATAATGTTTTCTCATAAAACTCGATTTACTTTCGACTCAATAGGTTTGGAGTCAGAATGAAGTAAATGACGACGTTAAATGGCTTTCACAAGGTCCAAACAAAATAGTTAAAAGATATAGTGGCTTCCTCATCAACGGATACAGATTTCATACAAGGTATCGCGAGAGATTGAGGAGAACCCAAAATTACGGAATTGTTGTTAATTTTTCGATTACAAGTTATGCTAGTGCTAGGGACGATGAATCCGGTCGAGAGAATTTGGAATATTACGGACTTATTATCGACATCATTGAGTTGGATTATTACGGCAAATGCAAAGTTGTCTTATTTCGAGGTGATTGGGCTGATATGAATACGGCTCATGAATTAAAAACGATCAATATGGCTTTACAATGGTGAATTTCTCTCGATTGATTCACACCGAGAACAAGTGATGGACGAGCCGTATGTGTTTTCTTCTCAAGTTAAACAAGTTTTTACTCAAGATCCAATCGATGAGGGTTGGTACGTTGTACTTCAAAACACCCCTAGAGACTTGTTCGACATTGGCGGTCAAGTAGAGATGACATAGTCGAAAGATCGAAACTTTGCCTTTTCCGAACAAGACTTAACGAAAATATCCCTAGTACTTGTCAACAATTTCAATGGGTTTGTCGGGATGTGGACGAAGATATTTACTGAAATATGATGTAGTAAGATTTAACGATTTATTATTTATATGTTATATTATAATTTTCATGTTGGTCATGTTATATAATTTAACTGCTTTAAATGTCCTATTATTGTTGTTATTTGTTACTAAAATTTTGAACTATTTTATGTGTATTGCGGGAAAATGCCTAGAAGAGGCGATTACGAGGTTTAAATATTGTCCTAATACTCCAAATCCGGAAGAAGTAAATAGTGGATGAGATACGTTGTTGGATCTTCTAGTCTGGGACATAGATGACGAGCATGGACAATTCCAAAGTAATGTTAAGTTTATTTTACATACATGTTGAATTTTATTATTGATTCATTTTCAATTTTAATATAATAATATATCATTTTTCAGCTGGGGGTGGTGGGACGAGCAGAGCTCGGGGACGTACATTACTTACAGATTTATACGACTTAGAGCCTACCGAGCGTGTTCAAGTAAGGAGAAACAATCATGGCCAGCCTATCGGATCTGAAGCTCGACTGTTGGCAGGCTATTTGGGCATTATAGCACGAAATGCGAATATGTTGCCCATTAACTATGAATCATGGCATCACGTGCCTGATGCCAACAAAAATCAGGCTCTCGATAATATTAAGGTAATAAAAGGTGAATGTAATTTATAATACTTTAATTTAACCTTCATTTATATTAACTTTTTAAAAAAAATTCTAGGGTAAATTTGCTTTAGAGGTCTCCGATGACTATGTTAAGAAGACGTTGGGTAAAAAATGGAGAGACAATAAAAGCACCCTCAAAAAACTATATTTTAAGAAAGACATAAGCCTCGACGAAAAATTGCGAAATGACCCACGGAATGTTGAGGTACCAATGGGAAGATCAAGTTAGATTCGAATTCAAAGAAAGGAGAGGTATTACGTACTTTCAAAGTCTTATAAATTTTTGGTTTATCGATTTACTATATACATAATTCAAATTCCATTATGTAGGACCGTGAGCGAGTTGGAACAAACCGCATGAAACAACAATTCACGCATTACGGCGAGTTCCGAAGTTTTGCTCGTGTAGCTAAGGCATAGGTATTATAATTTATTACTTCTTTCAAATATTAATTACTTTATACTATTAAATTATATTTTTCGCTATAATGTAGGAAGTTTCGTCGGTCAAAAGTTGGACGCCTTGACTTTTTGACATTACGATAGGAAGAAGGATGGATCTCCGATGACATCCGAGGTCGCGAAATTTTGGTATATTTACTTAATAAAATTTGATTTATTATAAATATTTATAATGTTTAATTACAATAGTTTAATTCATCGTTTGTAGTTTTAAATTTATAATTTTAAGTTATGTTCCATTCCTTTTTAATTATATATTTCGTTTCTAACTTTTTTATTGATTTATTAGGATAAACTAAAGGAGAAGAAGGCGGAGTATGAAGCGGTTGCTTCGTCTGACAGTTCTGTTAATCTCGAGGAGATTGATAACAGAATTATTACTGATGTTTTGGGTCCCGAAAAGTACGATCGCTTGATTGATAGTTTTGTTAATCTTGAGTATATTTATAACAAAATTATCACTAATGTTTTGGGTCTTACAAGGTATGGTCGGGTTCGATGTCAAGGATCGGTGTTATCCCGACTCAATATTTTGATCGCTCCGAAATACATGCCTTCCGGAGTCAATCTCGTCTTGAGTTCGAGACCGAAAGACCGGATATCTCGATGGAAGTGAGCACACCGAGCAAATTTCTCACTTAGAGCGGAGGCAATGATGAGGAGGCGAGCATATTGCTCAACTTAGAGCGGAGGCGGCAGGAGGCAGAAAGCGAGCGAAAGTATGAAGAACTCCAAATCTACAAATGCAGACTATGATGCAGATTGTTCCAATGAAGATCGCAGAGGCGCCTCTTAGACATTTGTTTTATTGTTGTAAGATTTTTTAACATTGTTACAATTAACATTATTGTAAAATTGTTTGAATTATGCTTCATTTATTAATAAATATCATATATCTTTTATTAAATTTGAAGTATCGTTTAGCTTTAATGCTTTTGTGAGATTTAAATGTTTTATTTGTTGCTTTGGTTGGAATTATATGCAATTCTTCTTTGTTTTTGGTTGGTTTTAATGCGGGGAGGGTAGAATATTGTAAAAAAGTAGCACTACAAATCATGCAAATTAGTGGCGTTTTGTTAGAAACACCGCTAAAGACCCGATCTTTTAGCGCGCTTTTACAAGAAACGCGCTAAAGACCACACCTTTAGCGACGCTTTTACAAAAACGCCGCTAAAGACCACACCTTTAGCGCACTTTTATAAGAAATGCCGCTAAAGACCACACCTTTAGCGGCTTTTTTCTAAGAAACGCCGCTAAAAGTCCCAACCTTTAGCGTCGCTTTATAAAAAGCGTCGCTAAAGGGGGTCTTTAGCGGCGTTTATAAAAGCGCATAAAAAGCATGGTCTTTAGCGGCGCTTTTATAGAAAACGCCAAAAAGACCCCACCTTTAGCGGCGTTTCTTATAAAAGCGCCGCTAAAAGTCAAGACTTCTAGCGGCGTTTTTTCACAATAAACGCCGCTAACTTTTACGGCGCGTGTTTTAGCGGCGCTTTTTGTGGCGCTTTCAAAAGCGCCGTAAATAGTATTAGTGGCGCTTAAAAACGCCGCTAAAAGCCATAAAAAACGTCGCTAAAAGTCTGTTTTGGTGTAGTGATTTTCTTTCCTTTATATTACTTTAATCCAAACAATTCTAACTTTGACTTCTTAAGTAAAAATCTCTTTTACTGTATCTAAAATTTCATAATTAGGATTATAATTTCCTTCACAAATTGATTTTACATTATATACTTGTTGCGATTAATCCAATGTAAGTATGACTAACAAATTAAATTAGGGATTCATATCAAAGTAGTCACAACTGTATTAACGAAGGTATTGCTTTTATATTGGTACTAGTGTTACAGGCTATGGATCAAAACTCATGACGATTTCATAAAGAACGTCTCATAAAGGTCAATTGAAGAAATGAAGTTCATTTAACCCGATTGAACTAGCCCGACTCGTGGAACCTATGGAGAAGCCTATCTACTTAAAGCTTTAGTGACTCAGTAAAGCAGTCCAATAAAACTAGAGTTACTAGGGCAAATAGTGAAAATCCTAAAGATAAGATTGTATATAGTTTAAATTTCTTACGACTCTCAATTGTAGAATGGCTCTAATTCAGACCGTCAATGTCACTCAATTTGTACCGTTGGTTCTGGGGAACTCAATTATAAATAGAGGTCTCCTCCTTCATTTGTAGTCACTTCACTTTATTCCATTCATAGTTGTGAATATATTTGAGAACATTTTACTCAAACACTTGGTGTGCTATTTTCTTTTAGCTTTTCTATTCTTCGTTGCTCTTTCGTTCCAAGCGTGCTTTCGTTATATTTTCGATGCCTTAGAGAATTTCTGTAGAATTCTCACCTTTGCGAGAGCTAAGCTGAATTGGAGCAAGGAAACCGCCTAAGGTCACGTGGATTAGGAGACAAAAAGTCTAACCTAATGACACTAGTTCATACTGATACTAGTCTAGTTCGGTGTACCATTTTGAATTTACTGTAATTTAAAAAAAATTCTCAAAATCAAATAAAGAGATTAAATAAATATTAAATATAAAATATTATTTAATAGACTTCACAAATACAATCCATCAAGAAACAAACTTAAAATAAATAAATAAAAGTTATTTTACAAATTAAACAAAAGAATGATCTCATAATATGCATATAACAATTCATAACCTAACAAACTCAAGATAAATAATAAAACTTTAAAATTTTAATTTAAAATTCAATTCTTTTTACCAACCGGTATACCATATTTCAATTAATATAGGTGAAATCAACTGGTACAACCGATACCGATATTAAAACGAAGAAATCAATTACATTAATTCATATTAATTCATGTATTTATATAAAATATATTTTAAGTGAATTTTAGAATTACCTTACATAACCCGATTATCACTTAAACAGTTAATTGACCAACCAAACTCTTTGTATTTCGCAAGTGATGAAATCAAGAAAAATTTTGCGATTATCTTAATAGTTTACTCTTTATATTTTTTAATATTTATTTCATTTGAATGTTTTATAAAAAAATTGTATTAGTACAATAACAATCAGATGACATTGTTGATTTATTAATTTGTTAAAGGCACAGATGACCAATTAAAATTGGATCAATCTTTTATAAAAATATATATATATGAAGTTGATCTTATCCTATTTGAATTATTATTTAATAGTTTATATTATTTAATTTTAATTTTAAGAACGCAAAAATTTAATATAAAATGATTTTAAATTGGACAATTTTGATAGGTACATAAGTACATTATTTTAAGCTTTATTTGTTCACTTTTCAAATGTCTTTGTTGTTTAGTAATTTGTCGTAATTTAATACATTAAATTAGGTTCTTTGATACATTTGAGGAGCTTATCTTGAAGCAATTTAATTTTCTTCTATATGTTTTTATCGATTTTTAGCTTTTGTTTTTAATATTTTGTTTTATTTTAGTTTTAAGACATTTTTTTAGACCCAAATTGGTCAATCGTGCCATGGGAAACCTAACAAGTTGACGTAGTTTTGTAAGAAGTCGCCGGTGACCCGAACGTGAAGAAAACACCGCCTAGAAGAGAGTATCGGAATATCGAAGCATGAAAGTCGTGATACTCCTGACAATGCTAAAATGAAGAGAATCGATGCCAACTACAGTGATATGGTGATATAGAGACATCCCAAGACCATCGATTTCAAGACTGTTGTGGGTATTGTGATACCCAATCGCTGCCTAACGGTTGAAAAAACTACAAGGGCAATTTTAAGTGTCCAACAAGCCTAAGTCGATTTTTCACTTAAGGAAAAATGGTCAATATTAGGTTAAATGTTAGTAGGCTATAATAAACCTTTGAATTCAGATTTTGTTGGATAAAAACATTTTCCTTAGTTTCCTAACTCTTAGTTTAGGTTTTCTTTTCATTTTCTTTTCTCTTAATTTTCATTTTTTTTCTTTTCTTTTTATTTTTGTTGTAATATTTTTATTTCTTTCTTTTTGTTGGAACATTGTGAAGGGAAATGTATTAAACGCTCGTGCTTTATCGGATATTTATATATTAATGAGCATTTTCTCAACCCTTATCTTTTACATTTTATCCTTACTATGCGTTTGTTAAATGCTTGTGTTGAATTCAAGTTTAATTATGTGCTGAATTGTTTTATTGGTTGATTGATGAGTGGGTTACTTAGCTAAGTTATGATTTATGCATTGATTTATTGTTTGTTTAAGTGTGTTAAATTGCATATTACACTAGAATTGACGCCTCTAGTGAAAAGATCTAGATAGAAGAGACCGAGAGGAGACTCTTTCATGTAGGACTTTGATACACTTGTACCGAATAGTGAGACCGAAAGGAAAGCTTAGGTAATGTATTTTAATTTAGGATGAGGCCAGGAGGATATTTCTAACTAAGAGTGACAAATAATACCATCATCATAGATTTATTAGCTTAATCAGTAATCATGAATCATTCAACTATCATTTCAATCCATTTACATTAATTCTAATAAAAAGAAGAAAATTAATTTTGTATTTTTATTTGTTAATTTAGATATAACTAAAATATTATTTTATTTAACTCAACTCATGAATAGTTGAGACATGATTACTAAATATAATTTTTTATTTCTTATTTTTAAAAAGACCATCCTCAAATCAAATAACAGACATTTTTCTTTAAATGGTAGCCTAACATGTCATAACCCCCAAAATCATGTCAAGGTCGAATCTAGCGAAGAAATTCTTGTGGATGCAGCTTCCACGTTTACCTTGCGAGCATCGTACTCAGTTTCGCAAACTTCCAAATTGCAAAAACATGTCCCACCCAAAATTTGTCAATCACACACACTGCATGCATTCATGCATGAAAAGATGAAGAATTGGAAAAAAATAAAAAACAAAGGCCAAAATTACTGAATTGATGGTTGAATCTGTCGAAACTTTTTTTTTTTAAATCAATTTTTATTTTAAAAAATAAAAATAAGAGTCGCCACCAATCACTTTCATGAAGTATGATTGGATCACCTCATAATTTGATTGTTTTAATAAGAGATTTGGTTTATTAAAACAATATTTTTCGGTCTACAAAATCCAGAAAATTGGTTCGGGAGTCGGTTACGCACGAAGAAAGATTAACACCCTCATTACGCTTAAAATTGGTACCTAATTGATTACTCAATGTCTCATTGTCGAAAATTGAAAATTTGAAGAGAATTTAAAATGTGATCCCTTTGTATTAAAATATTTTAATAGAAAAGGATTTATTCCGAATTAATCGAGAAGAAGGATCAAGCCCGTGAGTTAGGACACGAAGCCTCTAATTTTCGAAAGCCAGAATAATCATCGTTTTAATCGCTACTCAAATTTTGTTTTTTTTTTTGTTATTTTAAATAGGATATTCGATTATTTCAATTCTAGAAAAATATCATACTCCGTAAGTAAGGAGCACGACTTCTTCGAATCCCAAAAATAATTAATTAATGTTGTGGGTGATGAAAAATTAATGGGTGGTGGAATTGTTTGAAATGGCAGAAGAAGCTTTCTTGAAACATTTGAGGGTAGATCTGATCCAACTCTTACCGCCAATCATGTTCTTTGTCAAGAAAATTTCTGCCTCTTTGGCCGTCAACTGTTGCGACCATTCAACCCTTTTTCTATTATTGGCTCCTGGTCCATAACATTTATATTCTGTATAGAACACCGTGCTGCAAATATCAAACATGAAAATTGTTAAGCATTGGTTCAAATTTCAAATGATAAACAAATAGATAAACATATTACATTGCACTTCTATGTTACCTTTGCTTGGATGAGTCACCCTAGTCATCCCAACCTTGGGGTAGTATGACATTTGACATATCTGTTAAGGCAAAAATGACTCTGGAATATGGGCCCCATGGCCTTCCTAATACAACAGTCCTCACCCCAGTTATCTTGCAACCCAGGAATGTAAACCCTGTCTCTTCTGATAGTGACTCCCTTCGTTGGGCTGTAATTGATGCGTCTTCTTCTTAGAGCATATGTAATTGACACCTCTTAAATAACCGCCACACAAATTCATATGTAAATTACTCTTCATTACACTTAAAATTCTCATATCTAACACATACTTGGACATTATCATATGGGATATAATCTCTTAAAGATCCTCCAAATATTTTGAACACATTTGCCACTTACAGAATATTACCAAGTAACCGATTGCCAAAATATGTTACCTCAAAAAGGGAAGCAGCATTCCTAAAAATGAAGTCCACGGCTCCTTCAATGTAACGATTGCTGTAATAATTATGTCTTCCGGTGTCATCTAGCAATGTATCCTGGTAAGATAGAATTCTGCATCCAAAGAAAGCAGCCCCATCTCTAGACACCCGTAATGCGACTGCTTTAGCTCCAGGCCCGTACGTACAGAGATTTAAATAGCGGTCCGTTATCGAAATAGTAGCCGTTATATAGTGGTAGCGGCACCGTCCGAAACCGTTATTGTCGAAACCCCTATTATGTTTTACAAAAAGTTGTGTGAATTTTTTTTTAAAATTCATGACCGCGATACCCGCAGTGACCGAAATAGCATCCGTTATATTCGCAACCGCGATAAACGCAACCGCAATTTAAATCGCTGCGTACATATTCTATTCACCAAAGTTATACACAAACATTCAGTTAACTCGAAAAATTAATTGTGCATTATATACTCTACATGTACATGCATGGAGATGTTATATATACCTGAATTGTGAGATGTCGACCAACAAAATCTGAAGCCAACACAGTGAAAGTAGCTGATTCAAATATATTCCCACTGTCACTCCCAGTAATTACAGTGCCATTTGGCTTTGAACCATTAACGTAATAAAAGGCTTGTCAGCTGGCACAACAATCTTTTCATTATAGATTCCAGGCTCAACCAATATGAAAACAACTTCTTTGTTGTCTGATAGCACGACATCAATACCGTCTTATATCTTTTCATAGTCTCCTTTTCCTGATTGGTCCACCCTTAAAAGTAAAGTTGCCGCTGAAATTTGAGTAGCGTCTGCTCGAGGGGTACTCGCCATTAACATGAATAATGTTACGAAAAAGAGGAAAGCAGCCATCGTTGCAAACCACAGGATTGTAATTAGCTCAAGGATTTGGTGAAGTAAATGATGAAGAAATGTTAATGTAATTAGCCAGTAAAATTGTGATTTTTTTCTTTTAATTTCGATTTTACATGGCAGATTTAATTTTTAATTAAATATAGCATCGAATTTTCTAAATAAAATTTTCTCGGTCTTAATATATTTATTAAAACAAACTCCTTCCATCTCATCTTCACTCATATTTCTTAAAAATAAAAAACTCAACTTTTAAAATATTTTTCTGCATCAATAAAGAAGTACACATAAATTGTCACACATATGGTCATATCGATTATCGCTAAAAATTTAATAGTTAAATCAACTTTTTTATTCAAATAATATCAATTTGACTAAATTCTGAAAGTTAATGTTATTATGTGAATTCTAAATTAGAATTGTTGGACTAGTGTAGTAATAATAGTTAAATCAACTTTTTTATTCAAATAAATTTTAATTATCTCTCTAGGGTAGTAATAATTTGATTAATTGTTGGACTAGTGTATCAAATTCAATAAACTAACTTCTGATTTAATTTCATTTAGCCCCAAGTGAAAGGAATAGATTAGGTTCGGCTGCTTGAGATTAAAGTTAGAGATGGTTATTTGGACAAATGTGGTAACTATTTTTGCAATGTTTTTAATTGCAAGTCTTGAGATTGCTCAAAAACTACCTTACCATCTACTAACTTTCTGGTTCAAAATTCTTGGTAATCTTTGTTTTAATGGTTGATTTGACCACGGCATCGGTGGCTGTTCATTTGCCTTTTGACCTTTGATTAAGGCCCTTTTTTAATACTTTTGGGTCAGCCCATTGATTAAGGTTGTATTAACTTACAATTAAAAAGGAGTCCACTGATTACAACCTGTGCTTGTATTTTAGTGGATCCAATTATTCATCTAAATTCAAATTTTAAGTTCAATTTTAGGAGTTGAATAAGAACAGTACACTGAAAACGAGTTAAGACTTGTCAAATTTTTTTAATTATATTTCTTCTCCAATCCCGAACCAAGAACTTTGTATTTTTTTAAAAGGTTTAATATTATAAGTAGAATACAAAATATAATATATATTTAAATAATTATAATATAAAATCAAATTAACATAAAACATATCAAATAAAGAATTGATAGGTACCCAACATTAAATGTTTGAGTTTAATGACGAGTACTAGAGAAATTTTTCTATCTATTTGACGTTTGACTTGACTCAATTTAATTTATGAATAATTGAGATTTATTAATATCAAATATCGATATTTTATTAAAAAAAATATCATTACATCAAACAATAAACTTTTTCCTTTAAATGAGAGCCTAACGTTTCTTAGCCCCAAAATCATGTCAGGTGGAATCAAGAGATGAAATTCATGTAGATGCAGCTCCCACCTCTGTCCTTGCGAGAACCTCGTACGAGTTCCCAAAATGCAAAAACATGATTTTCCATCCAAAATTTGTCAATTATACACAGTGCATGGATTCATGCATGGAAAGATCAAGAAGAAGGGAAAAGAAAAAGAAAAGAACAGACACCTCACCTCCCCAAGGATCGATCATGATGCTTGGGTTTTCTAAAAGAGACAACAAAATTTTGCTTTGCTTCTACTTAACCTTTAATTCTATAGCTTTTGGCTGCATTTATTTGTTCTTGTATGATTAAAAGTAGAAGCTTCATTACTAAAGCAAACAGTTGCCCTTTTTTTTTTTTTTTTTTTTTCCCAAAATCTTCTTCTTGTATAAGACAAAGAGACAGGCACCTAATTTAGCACTTTAATTTGCTGGAAACCAGTTGAGTTATGCAATCTCATTGATGTTGTTACGCATTCATTGCCATTTTCATTCTCTAATTCTATCAAATTATGGAGAATATAATAGCTGATTATAGCTGGTTGCCACTTGCCACAAACCACTTACACCAATACGTAGTACGGAAACATTCTTTTCAATTTAAATGTTTCCACATTCTTTCCTTTTTAAATATAATTAACACTTAACTAGTAATTTTTCGAGTTTAACAAAGTCTTAATATATAATTTGATACACACTTTTTCTAATGTAATACCTATGTTTTTGACAAAAGTTATATAATTCGCACTGAAAGTAATTGTATTAACTTTTTTAGTATTTAATTCAAGTATTATAGTTGATTTGATGAAAATTCATAATTAGCAAATAATATTATAAATCAACTATTATCAAATCAATTTTAAAATCCAAATTAAACCACATCTATCGGATTGTATTTAGAAAATTAAATGCAAAATTAAATAAATTAGCAATCAATGCTAAATTTGTTTTTCAAAATCATGAAAAATTCAAACCTAGTAGTATTAACAATTAACTTTCATAAATTCACAATCAACACTAAATTTATTCTACAAAATCATAAAAATTAAAATCTAGTAGTATTAGCAATTAACTTTCATCAAACCAATCCTAAAACTCAAATTAAGTATTAAAATGTTAACACCATTATCTTTGAATACCAAAATATATATTAAGATACTAAATAATAGGCAATTAGTCATATGTGTAGTGTTTTTTTTTTAATTGGCCTTTTAAGTTATTTTTTAATTAGGAAAATAGGTTATATACAACGTTTTTTTGCACTCTCTCTCAATTAAAAAAATCGACATCTACTACTAATTTAGCTCAAATAATATATTTAGTATTTAAGAATTTATATTTAAATATAAAATTAAACTTTAAAAGGAATTCATTAAAACTAAATTATTCATTGTACCTTCATTATATTGTAGCATGTTCAACTATTTTGAACATGTTTATCCACGTCTTAATCATACTTTGATCGTGCTGGGATTTTTTCTTCTTATGTATGAAGATATCATTATGTGTTTGGCATGTATTACCATGTCAAAACTACATTATTTACAAAAAAAAAAAAAAAAAAGGGAAAAAAACTATTTAAAATTTAAAATCACTGGAAAAAAAGAAAAAAAAAAAGTTTTAAGCAGTTAGGTCAAGGTCTCCTCCAGCCAGTACTGCATCAATAGGTTTTCCGGTTGGTGGGTGGACCCTAATGCTTTGAAAACCACAACTAACAAACATCAAGTCTTAAAATAATGGGTTTAGGATGGAAAATAAAATTAAAACACAAGTTAAATACTATATACTAAATTAACAAAATGATTTAGAAAACTGTTGTGAAATTTATTTAATCAAATTGAGAATTGTATAGTTGAAGAGAAAATAGCCATATACCTTGCTATAATTCGGGCATGCACGGAAAGAATCATTCTCTATCTACTTATTTTTATTTAAAACTATTTTGAAAAATAAATTAAATTAAATTATTGTGGGTATAATCTAGCATTTTCTTTTTGATTGACATGTGATTAGCCATAAAAGTAACGTATTTTAATCACATTCTTGATGCGTTTTTGGATGATTTATTATTTAATTTAGTGAATTTGATGCTCTTAATCATTTAATTTCATGTTTTTATACTTAGGAGAGCATAAGGGAGCAAAAGAAGCGGAAAATGGGCCAAAATCGAACAAAACAAGCTATTTTTAGGAACCACACGGCTGGACATTCCCACACGGGCTGGCCACACGCCCATGTGCCAGCCCGTGTTGATTTCAAACCTTGTTTCCCTAACACGCGAAAAAGTCAATTTTTAGGGTTTCTGAGCATTCTAAAGTTTATAAATACACACTAGAAGAAGGCCTAAGAGAGCACGCAGAGAAGGACAAAGAATTTACTCGAAGAACACCAATGGATTCAATTCAGAAGTAGGATCTCCTTCAAGATTGAAGATCTCCATTCAATTTCTCTAGAAGTTTTTAGGTTTCTTTATGTTTTGTTGTTTTCCTAATTTTGAGATGTTTTCCTTTCAAATTATGAACTAAATTCCCTAGATACCTAAGGAAGATGAAACCTATAAAGGATCTTATTATTTGATTTTCTAGATTTTATGATAAATACTTGTTCTTGTTCTCAATTATGTATGCTTATTTCTTGCTTTAATATTTTCAGAATATTAATTCAAGTGTGATGTGCTTATTTTAGTGGAGCAAAAGTCCCTGTTTAAGAGTAGATCTAGCATAATTGGGTGGAGTTGCATGCAATCCTAGAAATAGGAAGACATAAATTTACCGAATTAGAGTCATATCTAATAGGGGAATCCATAGATCGAGTTAATGCAACAATAAGGGTTTTAATTAGAAAGAGATTTCAATTAATCAACCAAGAGTTAGTTGTTCTTATTCTCGAAAGAGATATTAACATAATTTAGGGATTTCTACGAATCAAGACAAGTGAATAAATCGTCTATTTCAGATTTAGAATAATAAGTGAAGTCTAGGTGGATTCTTTCTTGGGTATTGTCTTTCTATTTGGTTATATTCAAGTATTTTCTCATTCTATTCTCTGTCGTGTTCTTAATAATTAGTTTTAGATTAAAAACAACCCTTTCAATTTATAGGCTAGATAATAAAAAGATAGTAATTACTAGTACTTTTAGTCCTCGTGGATACGATATTTTTGACTCACTATAGTTATACTACTATTCGATAGGTGCGCTTGCCTTTGTCGTGAGTTTAGTTAGTTTACTGACTCATCAAGTTTTTGGCGCCGTTGTCGGGACTAAAATATTAGGAACACTAGATTTTTATTAATTTAGCCAATTTTACTTTTATTGCATTTTATTTTTGTTTTCTAATTTTTCTTTTGTTTATTTCTGACAGGTTCCTTTAGTTTATGACTAGAAGAAACCCGTTGGGACCTCTCGTATTTGATAGTGAAATTGAAAGCACAGCTCGTAGAAACTAAAGAGAAGTAAGGCAGAGTCGACAAAATATAGTGGAAGAGCAAGAGGCCATTATTGTTATTACTGAGGAGATGGCTGATAATCAGAATAATTCGCTACCTTCTGTGGTTGCTACAAATCCTGCTCCTCGTATTATGTACGATTATGCCAAGCTCAATTTAACTGGGGCTAAATCGAGTATTGTGAGACCTGCTATTGCTGCTGTCAAAACCATTTTTGAAAAGGGCATCAACTTTTTATTTAAAATGAAAAACGGGAGTCGCACCTATTTTTTTTTGAAGTGTGATCGGATCACCTAAAAATTTGGTTGTTTGATTTATTAAAACCACGATTTTGGTCTACGATATTTGAGAAAACGGGTTCGGGAGTCGATTACGTGCGAGGAAGGATTAGCACCTCGTCACGCCCAAAATTGGTACCTAATCGATTAATTAATGTCTAAGTGTCGGAAATTGAAATTTCAAAATGATTTTTAAAATACGATCCCTTTTTATCAATGTTCATTTTAAAAATGCTTGGATTGAATTGAAACGAGCTTCAAGGGCCCACTCGTCCCAAGATAACAAAAAGCACGTCCGTAAGTTAGGATACGACTTTTGAACCTTCGAGAACAAGTTCGCCTTTAAATTTTTTTGAAACCTAATGTTTTGAAATTTAAAAGGATATTTATCTATTTGGGTCTAACAAGAAAACTGAAACCCTGTAAGTTAGGCACGATTTCTCGAATTCCCGAAACGCGAAATATTGCCTTTGTTTTTGAAGTTTTTTTTTAAATGATAACTAGTACAATATTAAACGGCATGCATTATTTTGATCGAAGTGAAATAAAATGATCTATATTAGATAAATACATTGGGGTTTAATTCACAATGCGATAACATGATATAAAAATAGTATTGATCATGGAATAATAATACATGAATAAAATATTGCACAAGTGAATGACAATAATATGAAAATGCAAATAAGCGAATCATAGTACATGCAATGGCAATAATCTCACAACATACCCCATTTAAATACTAACATTGATAATCAAAGACCAATGAATTGAATAAGCAAATAAAAAAATAGTAGAAAGTTAATTAAAATAAAATAAATAAAATGCAACATTTTAAAATGGAAATAGTGAGCTTAAAATAAATAATGTGAAAAAAATGTTTAAAATACACAAAGCGATTAAAAAGACGATGTATTTATAAAAATTAAAATAGATAACATGTACATATAAATATAGGTATAAGATAAATAATATATTGTTAAAAACTTAAAACGAACAATAATAAAACACTTTGACAAACAAAATGGTTCAAAATAAATAACATATATAAAACAAAAGCAGTTTAATAGAAGTAGTATATAAAAAATAACTAATAATAATACAATTTTAAAGAAAATAAATAAATAAATAAACCCATCAAACAGATCGAGGACTAGATTAAAAAAAGGAACTGACATTCAAGGTATAAATTCGAAATAAGGAACAGCCAATTAAGGATCAAAGCAAAACGCACAGAAACTAGTGGGGACTAGATGGGAAAAATTCCCAACCCTCGTGCGCACTGTTTCGCATAGGACCAAAATGGAACAATATCAAAATTCATGGGGTAGAATTAAAATGCAAAAGAAAGACCAAAACGGTCGAATTGAAAATGAGTGACAAAGGGGAGGACTCGCAGCGCAAATACCCCTTTTTGAGGGAAAACGCGCGGATTCTAGCTTTAAGATCGGGTCGGGTTTGGGTTCCCCCAAAACGACGCCGTTTTGGCACTTGGGGGAACCTACTGAAACACTTCCGTTTCGGGGGTGTATTTAAGCCCAAATTTTCACATTTTTTTTCATTGCAGACCCTTTTTTCTTCAAAAACAAAAAAAAATACAGCATTCTCTCCCCTTTTTCTGTCGACCGATTGGTCTACCTCCGGCGATCCGTCGCACCACCACCGCATCCGATGGCCGACGATGCGTGAAGATGGGCCTTTGTGCCCTGTTTGAAACCCTCTTTGAAGGCTAGACCCTCGGCGCCCCAAAACGAAGGGAAAGGGCCTTCGACACCCCTCCTCAAGCCGAGTTTCGATGACAGAGAGAGGGCACTCCGATGCCGTGACCGAGGGGATTTTCGGTAAGTTTTCTTTTTTCCCATTCTTCTTATTATTTTTTGTTTGTAAAAATTTAAAAGAAAAAATAAATAAAAGAGTAACTGTATATAAAAAATAAAAACTAAAAACGTAAATCACCTAAAATCTGTTCTTTGATTTCTCATGTTCTTAAAAAAAACTACAAGGGATTTTTTCGACTTTTATAGTCGAGTTACAAATTCGTTTTTTGTTTGCTTTTGTTTTGTCTTCTCTGCTTGTCCTCTTTGCTTGCGTGTAGATCTTGGTTTTGCAGGTGGTGCCAGAGGCATGGAGGCGTCTTGTTCTTGATCGATCGAAAGATTGGGAGAATACCTAGGTGCAGCTCACCTAGGGTTTAGTTCTTTTTTTTTATTTGGGCTGCAATTTTAGGCTTCGGGTTTAATTTGGGCTGAGTTATTTTATTGTAATTGGACTCTTAATTTGGACATTTTTGGGTTTTAATTTTTGTTTTTGATTTGGGTATAGTGGGCTCAGGCAAATTGGGCCATTTACAGCTGCAAATAACTTCGAACTGAAGCCGAACACCATTCAAATGATCTAATAATTTTTTTAGTTCAATGGTTTACAAGATGAAGATCCAAATACTCGTTTTGTTAAATTTTTGGAATTCTGCGACACTTTTAAGATAAATGGCGTTTCTAACAATGCTATTCGGCTATGGTTGCTTCCCTTCTCATTGAGAAATAAAGCTAAACAATGGTTGAACTCCCTACCACGAGGTTCTATCACTACATGTGAGCAAATGATTGAAAATTTTTTATTGAAGTATTTTCCATCGGCTAAGACAGCCAAGCTGAGGAATGATATCTCTTCCTTCGTGCAAAAGGATTTAGAGACCCTTTATGATGAATGGGAGAGGTATAAGGGCTTATTGAGAAGGTGCCCTCACCATGGGTTACCTTTATGGCTACAGGTTCAAACATTTTATAACGGTTTGAACCCCTCAACTAGGCAATTGATCGATGTAGCCGCCGGTGGAACTCTGAATAATAAAATACCTGAAGCGGCTTATAAGTTTATAGAGGAAATGTCATTGAATAATTATCAGTGGCAAGTCATGAGAATGAAGTTGATGAAAGCAGTCGGTATTTTTAACGTAGATGTGGTCACCATGTTGTCGAATCAAGTAGAACTTTTGAATAAAAATATTGATAGTTTATATGGTTCTACGCAGGTACATCTGGTGATGTAATGCGACGCAAATGGATGAGGGATGAACAATCCAGAAAATCAATCCTACAGCCCTAGCACAGAGAGTGAATAAGTCAACTATATGGGTAATAATTCTAAATCTCAAAATAATCCCTATAGTAACACTTATAATGCAAATTGGAGAAACCATCTCAATTTCTCTTGGGGTGGTCAAGGAAACCAGAGACTAAACCCCCTCCAGGCTTTCAACCACCTTACCAATAAGAGAAAAAGCAGAACCTTGAGGAGATGCTAACGAAGTTTTTTTCGGTGTCAGAAACCTGCTTCCAAAACACCAAAACATCACTTAAAAATCAACAAGTGTCGATTCAAGGGCTCAGAATCAAATAGGTCAGCTTGCTAAGCTGATTTCAGAAAGACCACAAGGTAGCTTGACTAGCAACACCGAAACTAACTCAAGGGAGCAACTTCATGCAATTACGGTTCGAAATGAAGGGTTAGTTGAACCTGAACCAGAACTAAGGCAAGATTGTGTGGCAAGTCAAGGTAAGGTTGAGGTGAGCCACAATGAACAAAAATTGATAAGTAAGGAGTATAAACCTTGTGTGCCATATCCAAATGCGATAAAGAAAGACCACAGAAACGAACAATTTGGTAAATTTCTTAAACTTTTGAAAAAGTTACATATCAACTTACCGTTTATTGAAGATCTTTCACAAATGCCCAATACAGTAAAATTTTTAAAGGAGCTTTTGGCAAAAAAATGAAAGTTAGATGATTCGTCGCATGTGGAGTTAAATGCAGTGTGCTCAGCCATTTTGCAAAATAAAGTACCGAAGAAATTAAAAGATCCATGAAGTTTTACTAGTCCTTGTTTAATTGGTAGATTAAATGTTAATAATGCTTTGGCTGATTTAGGAGCTAGCATTAATGTCATACCCTATAAAATGTTTAAACAATTAGGTCTTGAGAAACCCAAACAAACTAGGATAAGTATTCAATTAGCTGATAGAACCATTAGAATTCCTAGGGGTATTGTTGAAGACGTACTTGTCAAAAATGATAAATTCATTTTCCCAGTTGATTTTGTTGTTTTAGACATGGATGAGGACAGTGACGTACCCTTAATTCTAGGTCGGCCCTTTTTAACAACTGCTAGAACTCTCATTGATGTTGGTACAGGTGAACTCATACTTCGTGTAGGTGATGACACGATTAAACTACAGGCTCATGATTCTGCTAAGATATCTAGTGATTGGGATGATTATACAAGTTCTGTTAATATAAGTAACATTCTGGCTCAACATTCTGTGCAAAAAATACCTCGAGAAAATGTGATAGAGCCATGGTCCATCTTATATGAAAAAAGCAGATCAACTCATAAAGAACGGAGGCTGTAGATCGATGAACTAGACGAATAGGGAACACATGTCAATGAGAAACTGAGAATACACGATGAGAAGCCAAAGAAACGCCATGACAAGCATAAGGATGGAACGAACTACTTTAAGGTTAGGGACTAGGTATTGTTAGATGAAATAGAACCTCGAATTACCACTTCAGAGCTTAATGCAAACGGAGCGACTCTTTTTATGGTACTGAATGTTTTCCCATACGGTACAGTTGAAGTAAACCATTCTAAATTTGACAATTTTAAGGTAAATATTACTTGGCTCAAACCTTATCTTAATAATAGAATTGACAATGAGAAAGAGATGTTTTAAGTCCGCGAACCACCATGACTTTGCGAATACGAGGTAAGTCGAGTTTAGACTTTAAATAAGCGCTTCTCGAGAGGTAACCCGAGTACTAACACTGCTAATTTCTTAATTTTATATCATAATATTTTTTAAAAAAATTAATTTAAAGAAAAATGTTGTTGACCCACATGGCCTGGACACACGGGCGTGTCCCTGGCCGTGTGGATAAAAGGGGTCTGACAGTGAGTTACACGGCCTAGCGACATGGTCATGTGACCCATATGACCTGAATACACGGGCGTGTCCTTGGCCGTGTGGAGCTTGGGACTTAATTTTTCCAAAAATGGACAAAGACACGGCCTAAAGTATTCCAACCGTATGGACCACACAGGCATGTGACACGGCCGTGTGGATCACACTGCCTGGACATACAGTGTGTCTGAGGCCATGTGAAACCTGGAGCTTAATTTTTCAAATTTAAAACAAGTCATAGAATTACACGGGCAATGCACACGATCGTGTGCAAGACACAACGATGTGGGAAGTCACACGGACGTGGGAAAAATGAAGGAGATGCCACACGGCCATGCTACACGGCCGTGTGTGCCACACGGCCTGGACACACGGGTGTGTTCGAAGCCGTGTGAAAATTGGGCTGGTATTTTTAATCATACACGGGCTAAAAAGGCCTCACACGGGCGTGTGCCATGGCCTGTGTGGCCCAATATGGGCCTCACATGACTGTATCCCCTATTTAAACCCTAATCCCCTTTTATTTCATTTTTTTTTGTCTTCTTCTTCCTAACTCCCCAAGCATCAAACCCTAGTCGCCGCAACACCCCCATGCTCCGACCGCCGTTCATCATCCTTCTACCTCGTCGATCACTCTTCCCTCTCTTTTCCCCTCATCATGCTCCAAAAGCCCCAGCGCGTACCCTCACCTTCTCCCTTTCCCTTCATTTTTTCCCCCACTCATCCCCCAACCCCGCGCGTCCTGATTCGCCCACTCTCTTCTCCCTTGTCGCATGACCTCTCCAGCCATTTTTCCTTCCACTTGAGCGGGCAACCCCTAACCACCGTACCTTTTCTATTGCGCCACCTCCAGTCTTGTCGCCCGACCCTTACTCCAACCACCACTTTAGCCATATAACCACCGTCGGTTCCCACTGTTTGATTTTATTTTATTTGTTTCTTTAATTGTTTCTTTATTATTATTATTATTATTATTATTATTATTATTATTATTATTATTATTATTTCTCATAACTATTTCCTTATTATTTTATTTTTATTAGTGTTACTTGCTATTTATGGCTTTATGGCTCTTATTCATTTAGTTGCTTTTACTAATTGATGTTGAATTTAGTCTAAATTTAGTTCTTGAACATTATTCCTAGTTTCTTTTCTTTTCTTTTTTATTAGCAAGATTATACATTTAGTTGATTTTAGTTTATTTCATTTTTCTAATTTTCATAATTTATTTTATTGATTCCTATCAATTTTAATTAGTCTTATTACGCTTTTGTTTGGTATTAGCAGTTAGTTTTATCATGTTAAAAGTACATCTCTTTAGTAGTCTACTTGTTTAGCTTAACTTAGATTTTGATCTTCTCTTAGTTTATTTCTATTTTGTTGGTTCGTCAATTTAATTTATTTGATTATTTTATTTTTAGGTACATCATGACGAACATACGTGGCAAGTCCAAGACCGTCGTCCTCGCTTCGAAAAAGTGAAAAACCCATGGTACAACTTACTCCTTGAACGCTTCTGTCGAGGCCCACCACCCCTATCTCCGATTTTCGACGGCCTCCAAGAGGATTTATATCAGCTCCTTCGAGCACGACCACTCGGTCTAGGATTTTGTCTTGATTGGGTCGCGTTGGAGCAGGTCCGACTCGCTGATGTTGTTCACACCTTTGTTGCCATAGCTCTGTGGGATAGATTCTTTGCCATCATCGAGCCCACCTACATGGACTGAAATTGAAGTTTTGCTCGACATTTCTAGTATAGCAGGTCATGACAGTTCATGACGAGCTGGGCACCATCAGTTTTCGACTTGGTGGTTTGGTACGCCACATGAGCATTCCCGAGTTTGGCGCTGCTATGAGACTTTACACAGAGGAATTTATGAGCACCGAACACTTCCTTCGACTTCATCGACACATCTATTACTCTCCATCTCATTGTTGGACTGAGCTTATAGGGAGTCAGACACCATATGAAGCAATTCGTTCGAAAGCGACCTCTCTTCCTCCAACCTTACGGTACCTTCACGCACTTTTAGTTCACACTCTAATTGGTAGAAAGGAGAGCACTGGAGTCGTTAGCACTCATGACGCCTATTTTCTATGGAGCATGGCCACCGGACATATCTTTGACTTGGCGTACTTCATTGCCTTAGCCTTTTGCCATCAGACTGACGGGCACAAGAAGGGCCCCATCTGTTTAGGCCCTTACGTGATTCGCTTCGCTCGACAATTCGGTCTCCTAAACACACCGGAATAGTCCTCCACACTCACACTTGTCGGCCAGATGTCCCCAAAGGGCATCTCGAGCATGATACACATGAGGATGATCGAGCGACGTCATGGAATGGGTCCTCATCAGTACAGATTGTTTCATTCTGACGCTCAGAATGACCCCAAAGACTTCACTGATGATGTTCCTCTCTATCACAAAGACCCAACACAGCCTCCACATTTGAGTCGCCGACATGTTCCTTCTGCTGCTAGCTTCCAAGAATATCCACCGCGGAGTTCACTAGTTTCCGTCAGTACTGCGTTCAAAGGTTTGACAGTATTGACGAGACATTGCAGTAGATATGTTAGCATTTCCATATTTCCTCTCCAGCATCGACGACTCACGATGTGATGTGTCTGATGATGAGGACCATTGAGTCCATTTATTTTTATTTTTATTATTAGTTTTTATTTTTATTTTTCTGTTTATTTGTATTTTTCTAGACTTTTTCGCTTTTCTATTTTGAACTATATTTTATTTATTATGGTTGTTTCTAATAGGGTTCGAAATCCTTCAATCTTCTTCAGTATTGTGTTTATTTTCTTATTAGTTGCTCAGAATCATGCACTCTACATTTATCTACAATTCCGCTTTTCACTATTTTAGGAATCTCATCCAATATTCAGGGCAACTTCAATTTTCTCCTTTCTTATGATATTTTGTTTCTACTGTGCTTATTTGTATTTGTACATTGAGGACAATGTACATCTTAAGTGTGGGGAGGATATTTATATGATTACTAGAAAACCCCTGAATTATGTCTTGTGTTCAAGTAATTTTCTCATATTACTATTAGAATGAATTCTTATCAATTTGTGATTATCATTGATATGTTTTAGATTAAAGTCATAAATATTTGTGCATTGATTGTTTAAACTTTAAGAACTGAGAGAACCAAGCATGATAAGTCTATTTTCAGAATTAAAATTTGCTAGGTTGTTTCCCTAAATTGAGGTATTACCTCGAAGTTTGAGATTTGCAAGATTGATATCAAAAACCATAATTTTTTGTGAGATTTTGAGCCTTTAGAACATACATTTTTCTAGCTCATTTTATTATTGGTTATGAGTGTGTCAATATTGATTTTTATTCTAGAACTTGCTTCGATTATGCATGTCGAGAGCACACCTTTGATTTGATATACTGGATGATAAAGGCACTTAGGTTTTAACCTGCTTGTCCCATAAAAAGTCTACCTTCATAATTAACCATTAGTGAACCCCTTTGAGCCTAACAAATCGTTTCTTGATTTACCCAATAATGTTAACCCATAACTCATTTTTTATGCGTTTAGAATTATTTCCATTTTATTAACTCCCTTTTTGTCAAGATTTGATTTGGCTAGTTGCCTAGCTATGTTCTTTTATTTCAATTGTTAAATTATCTCTTATTATCCATTGTTCTCAGAAAAAAAAAAAATACATATATGTTGATTATTACTAGTTCTATTTTTGTTGAGTTTAAACAGATTAATTTCATATCTTGAGAAGAAACTCGTGTTATTCTTGATAAGTTTTCAATTGATGTAATTATTCAGCTTTAGTTTATTTTTCTAGTTTGGCAATTTATCAATTCGATCTCGATTTTAACCCTCTTTTTCAACCTTTATCCACACCAATAACCCAAGCCCTATTAGAATCTATTAAAGACTTTTTGATTTGTGTATCATCTCATTTTATAGTGGTGGAGATTTGATTCTTATGCAAGCCTATGGTAATGACTTTTCATGTTTGACTATTGAGTGCTTATTTTTTAACCTTAAACACTTTGAGTGATTTGAGTGAATCTTTAGTGAGGATATCAATTCTTGACGATTTTCGAATTAAAGGTAATTACTTAGATAAAGGGAAATACCTATGTTTTCATGCTTTAAAAATGTTCGACTTGGATTGCTTGTATCTTTAGTGCTCTTCTAGTTGAATTATCAATGTGTGATTATTTGTGAATTATGATAAAACATTATCGATGAGAATTATGAGTTGGGAAAGATTATTTTTAATTGTTAGTTGAGGATTTTGCTTGAGGACAAGCAAATGCTTAAGTGTGGGGATATTTGATAAGCCATGAAAGTAACATGTTTTAATCCCATTCTTGATACATTTTTGGATGATTTATTATTTAATTTAGTGAATTTGATGCTCCTAGTCCTTTAATTTCATGTTTCTATACTTAGGAGAGCATAGGGGAGCAAAAGGAGCGAAAAACGGGCCAAAATCATACAAAACGAGCTATTTTTAGGAACAACACGGCCTGGGCATTCCCACATGGGCTGAGCACATGCCCGTGTGAGACACACAGGCTGGCCACACACCCATGTGCTAGCCCGTGTCGATTTCAAACCCTATTTACTTAACAGCAAAAAAGTCAATTTTTAGGGTTTCTAAGCATTCTAAAGTTTATAAATACACACTAGAAGAAGACCTAAGAGAGCACGCAGAGAAGGACGAAAAATTTACTCGAAGAACGCCAACGGATTCAACTCAAAAGTAGGATCTTCTTCAAAATTGAAGATCTCCATTCAAATTCTCTAGAAGTTTTTGGGTTTCTTTATGTTTTGTTGTTTTCCTAATTTTGAGATGTTTTCTTTTCAAATTATGAACTAAATTCCCTAGATACCTAGGGAAGATGAAATCTATGATGGATCTTATTATTTGATTTTCTGGATTATATGATAAATACTTGTTCTTGTTCTCAATTATGTATGCTTGTTTCTTGCTTTAATATTTTCAGGATATTAATTCATGGGTGATGTGCTTTTTTCAGTGGAGCAAAAGTCACTGTTTAAGAGTAGATCTAGCATAATTGGGTGGAGTTGCATGCAATCTTAGAAATAGGACGACATAAATCTATAGGATTAGAGTCAAATCTAATATGGGAATTCATAGATCGAGTTAATGCGATAATAAGAGTTTTAATTAGAAAGAGATTTCAATTAATCAACCTAAAGTCAGTTGTTCTTATTCTCGAAAGAGATATTAACATAATTTAGGGATTTCTACGGATCAAGACAAGTGAATAAATCGTCTATTTCAGATTCAGAATAATAAGTGAAGTCTAGGTGGATTCTTTCTTGGGTATTGTCTTTCTCTTTGGTTATATTCAAGTATTTTCTCATTCTATTCTCTGTCGTGTTCTTAATAATTAGTTTTAGATTAAAAAACCCTTTCAATTTATAGGCTAGATAATAAAAAGATAGTAATTACTAGCACTTTTAGTCCTCCTGGATACAATATTTCCGACTCACTATTGCTATACTACTATTCGATAGGTGTGCTTGCCTTTGTCGTGAGTTTAGTTAGTTTAGTGAGTCATCAACATGATGAAAGGACCGAAGGATTTAAATTGAGGCCACTAATTAATTAGTTGCAATTTGCCATGAATATTTTCACATAATTTAGCTATTATTTTCTCAATTATGAATACTTCCATCAAAGCTTAACCACAACTTGAAGGTTTCATCAATGGTAAGGCATATTTATCTTAATGATGGTTTTATCATATTATAAATGTGATAAAATATTGTTTGTTTAAGAGATAGATAGTTATTATCACGATTTTATGCTTTATGAGGAGAAGCTGAATTTTAACCATATAATCCATATGAGATCATCCCCCTCTCAATACATTCTCCGTAAAAAAATGGTTCACACTCTTAACCTATTTTGGATATTTTCAACTTTTAGCAAAATCATCCTCTACACTCTCGTTTAAGAGGGAAATGAACCCATATAGATTAGCCAAGGGTTAGATCGTGGCTATGTATACTAAGGGTAGGCTTGATAGATGGTGGGGTGCGGTGCAGTGTGTTTAGGTTATTTTTTGTTTTACGTTATAGTATCTAATCTCACCGTTACCGTTGTTTTTACACTAAATGAAAATAAACGCACCGCCCATCCAAACCCACCCTAAATATTACCTTTCTATTTCGAAATCACAAAATTATGAATGCAATCTTCACATCTCAAGTATACAATTAATACAATACTTTACGGTTACACAATCTAATAATCTTTTCGTAAGTAATGGCGACAACTACCAAAAAGCCCAAGACCTAAACAATTAGTTTCTTAGTCAATCTAGTTTTCAATCTAGCTTTTCAAGCTAAACCAAAAAGCTAAAAAAGCCTGTTTGAGTGCAAAGTTGTATATGTGCCCCTCATTTATATTATTTATATATTCAAATTAAATTTCACTACACCAAAACAGACTTTTAGCGGCGTTTGTAGTGGCGTTTTAATGAAAAATGCCGCCAATATCATCCATTAGTGGCGTTTAAGAGAAAATGCCGCAAAATGTTGAGCAATAGCGGCGTTTATTTCCAAAACCCCGCCAAAAAGGAGAAATAGCGGCGTTTATTTCCAAAACGCCGCTAAAGGATAAATAATGCGCTTTTTCCAAAACGCCGCTAAAGACCCGAGACTTAGCGGCGCTTATTTACAAACGCCTCTAAAGACCCGAGAATTAACGGTGCTTTTATAAAAATGCCGCTAAAGACCTGAGCTGTAGCGGCCCTTTTTTACAAATGCCGCTAAAGAGATGGAAATTAGCGACGCTTTTTTAAAAACGCCACTAAAGACTTGAGAATTAGCGGTGCTTTTAGAAAACGCGAAAAGACTGAGCATTAGCGGTAACTTAAAAATGCCGCTGAAGACTGAGCTTTTATGCGCTTCGAAAACGCCATGAAAGACACGAGCATTTGCGGCTTCTGAAAAATCTCTAAAGACCTTGCATTAGCGGCGCTTTTTAAGAAAGCAGATAAAAGTTTTTCATATTTTTCCTCATTCTTGCTTGAATTATATTTTATTTTGATACATTCACTTATAAGCAATGAGAAAGTTTCATTTTAGTTACTTAATTATGAAAAGTTACAAATTGCTACCTAAACAATTTAGAAGTTTTCATTTAAGTTACAAATTAAGCTATTAAAATTGATTAAGGGTTTAATGTTTAGTATGTTAATTTCATGGTTTAGAGTTTGTTATTTTGGTGTATGGGTTTAGTGTTTTAAAGTTTGTTGTTTGGGTTTATTGTATAGTGTTTAATATGTTAGTGTTCTGGGTATTAAGGTTTAAATCTTGTTAGTGATTAGGGGTTTTGGGGGAATGGTTAATGGGTTAGGGTTTTAGGTTTAGGGTTTATAGATTATAGTTTATGGGTTTAGGGGAAATGGTTGATGTGTTAGGTTTCTAATTTTAGGGTTTATGGTTTAAGTTTAGGATTTTAGGGTTTAAGGTTTAATTAAGGTTTAAGGTTTAGGGTTTATGGCCAAAAATCTCGAAATTGAAATCCCTCATGAGGGATTTATGGTTAACGTGTTTGCTATTAAAATATATGTTTTGTACTACACTAACATTGGCCACATGAATTCCCAATTTAGTCTTAGTTTAGAGTTTATGGTTCGAGTTTTATGGTTTAAGATTTATGTTTTGGGGTTTTGAGTTTGCTGTTTAGGTTTTAGTGTTTGTGGTTCATGATATAATATTTAAGGTCTACGGTTTATGATTTAGGATTAATCTTGGATTTTTAGAATATAAATCAAAATAAGATAAGTGTAAATTATTATTTTAAAAAAATATATATATAAAAATATATTGATGTATTTATATTTTAAAATAATGTGTATGATTAAATCAAATTAAAGTTTCAACTATACATTTAAACCACAATTAGAATTTCACATCTAGAATTATACATTAAACTAAATTCATATATATATATATATATATATATAATTCTAAATAAGATGTATCTATATCAAAATTTAGGTGTATATACATATAATTAAATGCCATTTTAGTACACCACGAGTCAGTGTCACAACATTGGAATATTCATACTGTCAGGCACTCATTTTCAATATTACGACATTGACTCTATTTTGACCCAAATTAAAAGACCTAAATAGTTCTCATAATTTGTAATCAAATTAACTCTAAAAGAAAGTATAGAAATGATTTGAAAAACTTCAAATAAGCTTAAATATGTTAAAATGAAGTGTTTAGATAAATATTTAAATTAAACAATGGTTGTATTTAAATGTAATATTTCTTACTCAAAATATAGGTTAAAATCGGATAGAGGATATTACATGTATAGTAAGATAAATATAGTTTTCTTAAAAGTTTAAAATTATAAAATCTTCAAAAATTTTCAAAATTTTCTTTAAAAGTTTAATATTCAAAATTTTTAAAAATAAAATTCAAAAAAATGATAATATCAACAAACAAATTGTGAAATAAAAAATGAAAAAAATTAAAATTGAGAATAGTGGCGTTTTCGTAAAAAAAGCCGCAAATATGTTTCTATATTGTAATTAAAACGGCGTAGTTTTGTATATTTTAGTGGCGTTTTTCTTGTAAACGCTGCAAAAAGTTGGGATTTAGCGGCGCTTATAAAAAAAGCCGCAAATATGTTTGTGTATTGTAAATAAAACGACGTAGTTTTGTATATTTTAGTGGCGTTTTTTTTTGTAAACGCCGCAAAAAGTTGGGATATAGCGGCGCTTATAAAAAATGCCACAAATATGTTTGTGTATTCTAATTAAAATGACGTTGTTTTGTATATTTTAGTGGCGTTTTTATGGTAAACACCGCAACAAGTTGGGATATAACGGCGCTTATAAAAAATGCCGCAAATATGTTTGCGTATTCTAATTAAAACGACGTTGTTTTGTATATTTTAGTGGCGTTTTTATGGTAAACGCCACAACAAGTTGGGATATAGCGGCACTTATAAAAAACGCCTCAAATATGTTTGTGTATTCTAATTAAAACGACGTTGTTTTGTATATTTTAGTGGCGTTTTTCTGGTAAACGCCGCAACAAATTGGGATATAGCGATGCTTATAAAAAATGCCGCAAATATGTTTGTGTATTCTAATTAAAACGACGTTGTTTTGTATATTTTAGTGGCGTTTTTTTTTGTAAACACCGCAATAGGTATGTCTTTAGCGGCACTATTTTATAAACGCCGCAATGCTTGAATTGTTTTAGTGAAAATGTCACCGTTTTGCTCTCCTCCGCCTCCTCTAACCCTTAAACCCGATTGACTCAATTTCCCCCTAGGCTTCTTCTGAAATTCATTTCCCTCTTCTTCTGAAATCCCTAAATTTCTAAAGGTTTAGTTTCTTTCATCCCTCTCTTCATTTCATACCTCTCTTCAGTCCGCCGCCATCGTACTTCATCAGATTAATAATCTCTTTGTCCTCCACGGCTCCACTATTATCCTCTAAACCAACGCTCCTTCGGCTTCAAGCTTTACCTCTCTTTCGCCGGACTGTCGACGCATGCACATCTCAGATTCTCAAAAAGGTAACATGCAAGTGAATAGAATATAGGTTTGGATCTTTGTTATCGACTAGTATTAGTTCTTTGTTGTTTGGTTCTCTGAATTTATCAGCTCATCGTAGAAAGAGGGAAGGGAACGGGACGGTGTAATGTGAAAAGAGGGGAATGGTGGGGCTGTGGGATTATTCATTATAGTGAGAAAAAAATATTCTTTTTAATTGCTGTGGGTTGGTTGAGTGTTTGCGTGAGATGGGGAACTTGTGGGCATTTCAACAAACAACTAGAAAACAGGCAGAATAATATGACTCGAAATTTATGGCCAAACATTTGTTTAAATGGATTGGGAAGTCCACTGTTAGATGGTTTATCAATGTACTGCAAACCATGTTTGTACTACATTTACAATACATGAAAATCTTGCCACTAAATCCTTCGGTTGGGTTTGGTAACCTCTGCTTGCTTTATATAGAAACTAAGTAGTATTATATCACTTATACTAGTATTATATCACTGCCGGGTTTGTAAGCTAATGCACATTGAGTTGCTATCAGGTACTTACGAATTGAGTATTGACAAATTCAATATTTGAAGAAGGCATTTGCGACTCTGGTAATACTCAAATTGATTTTAGCCAATATATAACTTAGGTTTCAGATATCTAATACTTATCCTTATTTGTTTAAAATATATTACTTATAAAAATTTTGATTTTTTCTCATTCTTATATTGTTTTACTTTGAAATCTTCGCTGAGCTTGTATTATCTACCACTGGCCTTGAAGATTTGCTGATATCAACACATTGTTCGCAGCATAAACGTTGGGAAGCAATAAGCCCCTATCCTAACTGTTAGTCAATTTTATGCATTTTCTGCTTATTAGAAAAGATGGAAGTTGTACTTATATCTTTTAAGTCTTTGTTTTATATAGAAATTGACATTAACCTTTTACAATAGCTAATTACTGACTTGGAATCACATTCCACCAACACAAGAGAGTCTATCAGACAACTTGTTGGACTTGCAGCTAATACGGGTGAGGATCTTCTGCCAATTTTTACTTTCTTTTATTGTTGTTATGGGCACTTGTAATCCAATTTTTGCTTACTTTGTTTTACAATTGTCATCCAGTTTTCTGCCTTCAATTCTCTGTTATCTGCAATCCAGTTTGCTTAGCCTCAATCCATATTGTCTCAGGTAAGAAGCTTTGAGGACGATTATAAAATAGTTTAAATGTAATTGTGTTTTATTTGTAAGTTATGCTTACTTTGTTTTACAATTGTCATCCAGTTTCTGCCTTCAATTCTCTGTTATCTACAATCCAGTTCAATCCATATTGGTAAGCAATCTTTTTTAAAATGTTAAGCAATATATTATAAAATGTGATGTTAAGCAATATATTATAAAATGTAATTTACTATTAAGCAATCTGTTATCTGCAATCCATTTCAATCCATTTTAGATGGTTTTCTTACGGTTTCTTTTTAATATAAAAAGTAATTTAAAAACATCTTAAGATGGTTTTTCATTATTTGACTCAATTTTAATATAATAATCAAATTACTAATTTTTATATTAATAATCTTTGATTTCAATATTTAATATTTTGAAATATTTTTAAACTTATAATATATTATAAAATGTTAAGCAATATATTAAAATTTGTGATGTTAAGCATTTTAGATGATTTTCTTACGGTTTTTTAATATAAAAAGTAATTTAAAACTTCTTAAGATGGTTTTTCATTATTTGACTCAATTTTAATATAAGAATCAAATTACCAATTTTTTATATTAGTAATCTTTGATTTCAATATTTAATATTTTTAAATATTTTTAAACTTATAATATATTATAAAATGTTAAGAAATCTATTATAAATTGTGATGTTAAGCATTTTAGATGGTTTTCTTACGCTTTCATTTTAATATAAAAAGTAATTTAAAAACTTCTTAAAATGGAAATTTAAAACTTACATAATTATTATTTAAATCAATAACTATTATTTAAAACTTACATAAATAATTTAAAACTTATAAAATTCTTTTATCAATATAATAATAGTAATGATTATTTAAATAACTTACATAATTGATATATCTCACACAACATACATAACTTACATAACTTACATAACTCACATAACTCACATAACTTACATAACACATGGAGTTTAATGTAATAATTAAAATATAAGCATTTAGTTTAAAGATCAAATTTCAAAACTTTCATCGAATTTCATAACTTACATAATACATAACTAACATAATTTTAAGATCAAATTTCATAACTTACATAAGTTTAAGATCAAACATCATAACTTATACAAGACATAACTTACAATGCCATGTATGATTAATCTTAAAAAATTGTTTTAAAAATCAAATTCTTTTTTTTTTGAAAAAGATTCAACGTATATAAATTTGAAACTGACGGGTTGCCTTATATCTCACCGGAAGATATAACGGATCCTCCCTGTGTAACAATGTCATGTATGATGAATCTTAAAGAATACATAACTTACTTAATACTTGTGTAGATAAAAAAGATTCAAAGTATATAGGTTGGAAATCGATGGGTTGCCTTATATCTCATCGTTAGATATAATGGATCCTCCTAGGTGTAACAATGTCGCGTTTGATGAATCTTAAAGAATACATAACTTACTTAATACTTGTGTAGATAAAAAAAAGATTCAAAGTATATAGGCTAGAAACTGACGGGTTGCCTTATATCTCACTTTATTAGATATAATGGATCCTCCTAGTAATATAGGCTAGAAACTCCTCCTTATATCTCAAGATATAATGGATCCTCCTAAACAATGCAGCGTATGATGAATCTTAAAGAATACATAACTTACTTAATACTTGTGTAGATAAAAAAAGATTCAAAGTATATAAATTTGGAAACTCGACGGGTTGCCTTATATCTCACTGGAAGATATAACGGATCCTCCTCAGGTGTAACAATGTCACGTATGATGAATCTTAAAGAATACATAACTTACTTAATACTTGTGTAGGTAAAAAAAAAGATTCAAAGTATATAGGCTAGAAACAATTGTTTTAAAAATCAAATTCTTGTCAATTAACAATTTAGCCATGTAAATTATTGTCAACTTTAGACTTCAACAACAACGAAATGGATAGGAGTTGGATGAAATTGTCAAGGGTAAGCAACGGCTATCGAAATGGAGTAGAAACTCTTCTGAATTTCGTATTTCAAAATGCAAGCCAAGAGAATATGATTCTTTGCCCGTGTAAGACGTGTTGCAATATTAACTGGCATTATCGTGAAGTGGTCTACGAACATCTAGTTGTTGATGGCTTTGTCCGGGGTACAAAAAATGGTTTTTTCATGGAGAGTGTACATCTAGTGGAGCATCTTCATTGGTGAATCTGGGGTATCCTCATAGTGCTTTCAATCAGAATGTTAGAGACGATAACATGGAAGGCATGTTGCGGGATGCTTTTAATATGGGTAGTGATGGTTTCGGGTCATTTCCACCTGACTTGGGTGCAACCGATGATCATAATTTTGGTGGAAATACTTTCACCAAGGGGAAGAAGTGTATCGGATGAATAGCCAAATGAAGAAGCGGCGAGGTTCTACACGTTACTTGGTGAAATGAATGAAGAACTGTATGAGGATCAAAATTTTCCAAACTGTCATTCTAGATTCGTCTTTTCACTTGAAATGTTTGGGGGTGGACCGAAATTCATTGACAATCTTTGTTAAAGTTTCGCAAGAAATGTTCCGCTTGCAAAAATCCTCAATCTTCCAAAGACATGAAGAAATTGATAAAGGATTTGGGCCTTGGCTACAACAAAATTCATAGTTGCCCAAATGATCGCATGTTGTATTAGGGCGTAGGAATAAACCAACAGTCTTTGTCATGTATGCGGCCAATCCGTTGAATTGATAGAAATACGAGGACGATAACGAGGATGAACATGATACACGATCAAGGAAGCGATCAATTAAGATTTTACGGTATTTTCTGCTAATACCAAGGCTTCAACGGCTTTTCATGTTGTTGAAGAGAGCCGAATCAATGACGTGGCACCGTGATGGACGAACAGATGATGGGTTGTTAAGGCATCCTGCAGATTCTTTAGCTTGGAAATCTTTTGACTCCAAATTTCCAAGCTTTGCAAGCGATCCTCGGAGTGTGAGGCTTGGGCTAGCATCCAATGGATTTAACCCTTACAAACTCATGAGCACAACGTATAGTACTTGGCCTGTGGTGCTTGTTCCCTACAATTTGCCTCCATGGGTTTGAATGAAACAATCTTCTTTTATCTTGTCTATGATTATACCTGGAGAGAAAGGGCCGGGGAATGATATTGACGTCTATTTGCAGTCACTTGTTGACGAGTTAAAACAACTATGGGCTGGTGTTCAGACATATGATGCAATGAGAAAAGAGAACTTTAATTTACGTGCGGCTTTAATGTGGACTATTAATGACTTTTTGGCTTATGCTAATTTATCTAGTTGGAGTACCATGGGACGTTATGTTTGTCCGTGTTGTGCTATGCAGACATGTTCGCAATGGTTATATAATGGGAAGAAGTTTTCTTACATGGGGCATCGCGGTGGTTATCAAAAATCATACATTTAGATTTGAGTGCTCAATTTGATGGTCTTGAAGAGTTCGGACCAGCTCCTTCGCAGAACCGGTGGATCCGAAATATTCTTAATGTTGAAAGATATGAATTTCATTTATGGGAAGATGAATCAACCACCAACTCGCAAAGAAATAGAAGATCTAGGATGAATCGATGATGAATCGATGAAGAGGATGATCCTAATGAGGCGGACTTGTGGAAAAAAGAAGTATTTTTTTCGAGTTGTCTTATTGGGAGCATCAGATTTTACGCCATAATCTTGTTGTCATGCACATAGAGAAAAATGTCTACGACAACATCATTGAAACTATTTTGAATGTCGATGGAAAATCGAAAGATAATTTTTAGAGTCGACTTGATTTAGTCCACATGGGAATTCGGCGTGAGCTTCATCCCCGAGCACTTCCGAATATGAAATATAGGTTACCGCCTGCTATTTTTTCAATGTCAAAGACGGAGAAAGAAGTGTTCTGTACGGTGTTGAAGGATATAAAGGTCCCGGATGCGTATGCATCAAATATATCACGATGTGTGAGTCTTAAGGATCGAAGACTAAATGGCTTAAAATCGCATGACTATCACATCTTGATGCAAGACTTACTGCCAGTTGCTATGCGGTGTTGTATATCGAAAAAGGTGATGGCTCCTGTAATTGAACTGTCGAATATAATGAAAGGCATTTGTGGTAAAGTTTTGAATGTTCAAGAATTAGAGAGACTACAAGATCGAGCCGCATTGACTTTATGCAATCTGGAGAAGATATTCCCGCCTTCCTTCTTCACTATTATGGTGCACTTGTTAATTCATCTCCCGCGTAAAGCACTTCTTGGTGGACCTGTTTTCTATCGATGGATGTATCCCATTGAAAGGTCTTACTTTATTTGCAAAATATTCGTTCATTCATTTCAATACCTTTAGTTGCAAATTTTGATAATGTTGTATACGTGTTTAGGTTCTTTTCAAATTGAAGTCATCTTGCCGCAATAAGCGTTATTCGGAAGGATCAATTCTTTGAGGGCTACTTGGCGGAGGAATGTATGACTTTCTATTCGAGGTATTTGGAAGATGTTGAAACAAGAATGAATGACCAAGTAGAAATCTTTGGGCTCACAGATCATAATTTGGCCAAAACTTATTTATTTCAAAGTTTCAAGAACCGATCGGCAAAGTCGAAATTACGTAATTAGACGATAGATCGTGGGTCCAAGCACATCGATCGTTCTTTTCATCACGATTCAATGGAACCATTTCTAAGTAAGTTCTAGAATTTGATAAATACTCATCAATTATAATTTGTTTGTCTTCTAACAAAGTAAAACCTTTTTACCGTAGTGAGTACAAACAAATATTGAGAGCTCGCTTATGATCCCAAGATTAAATCAACGAGAAATTAATAAGTTGTTCGCAGAATCATTCCATGAATGGTTAAGCCAAATGGTATGCAATTTAAGTTTTCATTGACAAGTAATAATGTTTTCTCATAACATTCATAATTACTCGATTTACTTTCGACTCAATAAGTTTGGAGTCGGAATGAAGTAAATGGCGATGTTAAATGGCTTTCACAAAGTCCAAACAGAATAGTTAAAAGATATAGTGACTTCCTCATCAACGGATACAGATTTCATACAAGGTATCGCGAGAGATTGAGGAGAACCTAAAATTGTGGAATTGTTGTTAATTCTTTGATTACAAGTTATGCTAGTGCTAGGGACAGTAATCCGGTCAAGGGGAATTTGGAATATTACGGACTTATTACTGACATCATTGAGTTGGATTATTACGGCAAATGCAAAGTTGTCTTATTTCGAGGTGATTGGGCTAATGTGAATACGGCTCGCGGAATTAAAAACGATTAATATGGCTTTACAATGGTGAATTTCTCTCGATTGATTCACACCGGAGAACAACTGATGGACGAGCCCTATGTGTTTTCTTCTCAAGTTAAACAAGTTTTTTACTCCGAAGATCCAACTGATGAGGGTTGGTACGTTGTACTTCGAAACACCCCTAGAGACTTGTTCAACATTGGCAGTGGAAGTAGAGATGACATAGTCGAAAGATCAGAAACTTTGCCTTTTCCAGAACAAGACTTAACTAAAAATATCCCTAGTACTAGTCAACAATTTCAATGGGTTCATCAGGATGTGGACGAAGATATTTACGAAATATGATGTAGTAAGATTTAACGATTTATTATTTATATGTAATATTATAATTTTCATGTTGGTCATGTTATATAATTTAACTGATTTAAATGTCCTATTATTGTTGTTATTTGTTACTAAAATTTTGAACTATTTTATGTGTATTGCAGGGAAAATGCCTAAAAGACGATTACGAGGTTTAAATATTGTCCAGAATACTCCAAATCCAGAAGAAGTAAATAGTGGACAGGATGCAGTTGTTGGATCTTCTAGTTTGCTGGACATAGATAACGAGCATGGACAATTCCAAAGTAATGTTAAGTTTATTTTACATGCATGTTGAATTTTATTATTGATTTTTTTTTCAATTTTAATATAATAATATATCATTTTTCAGCTGAGGGTGGTGGGACGAGCAGAGGTCGGGGACGTACATTACTTACAGATTTATACGACTTAGAGCCTACCGAGGGTGTTCAAGTAAGGAGAAACAATCATGGCCAGCCTATCGGATCTGAAGCTCGACTGTTGGCAGGCTATTTGGGCATTATAGCACGAAATGCTAATATGTTGCCCATTAACTACTTAATCATGGCATCACATGCCCGATGCCAACAAAATCGTGCTCTCGATAATATTAAGGTAATAAAAGGTGAATGTAATTTATAATACTTTAATTTAACCTTCATTTATATTAACTTTTAAAAAAAATTTGAGGTAGATTTGCTTTAGAGGTCTCCGATGACTATGTTAAGAAGGCGTTGGGTAAAAATGGAGAGACAATAAAAGCACCCTAAAAAATAATATTTTAAGAAAGACATAAGCCTCGACGAAAAATTACGAAATGTCCCACCGGGAATGTTGAGGTACCAATGGGAAGATCAAGTTAGATTCTGGAATTCAAAGAAAGGAGAGGTATTACGTACTTTCAAAGTCTTATAAATTTTTCGGTTTATCGTATTTACTATATACATAATTCAAATTCCATTATGCAGGACCGTGAGCGAGTTGGAACAAAGAGCAGACAGAAATAACAATTCACACACACGGCAGGTTCCAAAAGTTTTGCTCGTGTAGCTGAGGCCGAGGTATTATAATTTATTACTTCTTTCAAATATTAATGACTTTATACTATTAAATTATATTTTTTCTGCTATAATGTAGGAAGTTTTGTCAGGTCAAAAGTTGGACGCCTTGACTTTTTGACATTACGATAGGAAGAAGGATGGATCTCCCATGACATCCGAAATTGCGAAATTTTGGTATATTTACTTAATAAAATTTGATTTATTATAAATATTTATAATGTTTAATTACAATAGTTTAATTTATCGTTTGTAGTTTTAAATTTATAATTTTAAGTTATGTTTCATTCCTTTTATTATATATTTCGTTTCTAATTTTTTTATTGATTTATTAGGATAAACTAAAGGAGAAGAAGGCGGAGTATGAAGCGGTTGCTTTTGTCGACGATTCTGTTAATCTCGAAGAGATTGATAATAGAATTATTATGGGTCTTGAAAGGTATGATCGCTTGATTGATAGTTTTGTTAATCTTGAGTATATTTATAACAAAATTATCACTAATGTTTTGGGTCTTACAAGGTATGGTCGGGTTCGATGTCAAGGATCGGTGTTACCCGACCCAATATTTTGATCCGACTCCGCAATACATGCCTTCCAAAGTCAATCTCGTCTTTGAAGTTCGAGACCGAAAGACTAGATATCTCGATGGAAGCAAGCACACCGAAAGCAAATTTCTCGACTTAGAGCGGAGGCAACAATGGGAGGCGAAGCATATTGCTCAACTTAGAGCGAAGGCGTGAGGCGGAGGCGAGCAGAAAGTATGAAGAACTCCACTCAAATGCAGACTATGATGCACTTGTTCCAAAGCGGCCGCAGAGGCCGCCTCTTAGACATTTGTTTTCTTGTTGTAAGATTTTTTAACATTGTTACGATTAACATTATTGTAAGAATTGTTTGAATTATGCTTCATTTATTAATGAATATCATATATCTTTTATTAAATTTGAAGTATCATTTAGATTTAATGCTTTTGGTGAGATTTAAATGTTTTATTTGCTGCTTTGGGTTGGAATTATATGCAATTGCTGCTATTTTTGGTTGGTTTTTAATGCAGGGGGTAGGATATTGGAGAAAAAGAGCATTGCAAATCTATGCAAATTAATGGCGTTTTTAATAAAAACGCTAAAAGACCCAACTTTTAGCGGCGCTTTTATAAGACACGCCGCTAAAAGACCCCACCTTTAGCGGCGCTTTTATAAGAAGCGCTAAAAGACCCCACCTAAAACGTTTTCTAGAGTGGGGATTGTGGCATTTTCTAGAGAAGCGCCGCTAAAAGTGGGGAGTTGTAGCGGCGCTTTTCTATAAAACGCCCTAAAGGTAGGGTCTTTTAGCGGCGTTTCTTATAAAAGCGCAGCTAAAAGTCCAAACCTTTAGCGGCGTTTGTATTAAAGCGCTTAAAAGTCCAAACCTTTAGCGGCGATTTTATAAGAAACGCCGCTAAAAGTCTTGACTTTTAGCGGCGTTTTTTCACAACAAACGCCATTGACTTTTGCGGCGCTTGTTTTAGCGGCGTTTTTTGCGGCGCTTTAGTATTAGTGGCGCTTAAAAACGCCGCTAAAAGTCTGTTTTGGTGTAGTATTTTTTAAATAGTTTATATTAATTATTTAAAGAGTATTTAAAATTTATATTTTATAAATCATAATATTAACAATGATTTATCGTAATTTTTTTATATTTTATTAAAACCTAAGGGCTAATTTTCATTACTTTTGAAAAGTGATGTAAAAAATTTTTAAAAGTTTTGGATTAAGATTTAAATATTTAGTATTGCTATAAAAATATTTTTGAGAAATAAAATATCCATTTTAAACATGATGTCGTGAAGTAAAAATATTTATTTAAATAATATTCAAATTCATTAGTTTTATGATATTTTAGTAAGAATATAAAATTCTTTTGTAATTCATTATTAATATTTTATATATATAATATAAATTTTAAAATATTTAATTAATTAATATTAATTATTTGTAAAATTTAATTTGAATATATAAAATATATTTTAAATATTAAAATATATAATGTAATATATTTGAAATAAATTTCAATAAGGGTTAACAATATTATTTGACTCTAAAAATGTTTTTTTTTTTTAAATTTAAAAACTAGAAAAAAGTACTTTTACGTTTGGGGTTCAAAAAGCACATTTAACTTCAAAAGATATCTAGTTGCATTGCTTATGGCTCGTGACCACCAAAACATTTTTGAAAAACAATGAAAAATAAAGCCTAAGTTGAATTTTTGTAATACTAAAGTACATGGCATCGTGGTGATAATAAAAAAGACATGGGAAAAGAATAATCCTTAGCATTCGAGTAAATTATTCCGTCGCTTATAAAATTGGTCAATTTACTAAAATATGCCAAATTTAAAAAAAAAATTACGAAAAAGGGTCAAAATTTAATTATTTACCAGAAATGGCCATTTTCCCCCAAAACGTGTTCACGTCAGCGCGTTTTGAGAGGATGCAGTAGGAAAGCGCGTCCACGAGGGAGCGATTTTGCCACAATAGCAAAAAACAAGTCCTTGAGGGCGCGCTTTGCTGATGTAGCAAAAGCGATCCCTCGTGGACGCGCTTTTGCCCCCGATGGGCTTTTCAGTTATTTTTAGTGTTAGGGTATGAGTTTTTACGATTTTAAGGCTACGATTTAGGGATTTTTAAGGTTTTATGGTTTAGGGTTTTTAGGGAAAAATTAATGGACTAGATTTTAGAGTTAATTAATTAGAATAATTTTAAGTTTAGGGTTTTGGAAAAATATATCAGCAAAATAAAAATTATTTGAATTTTTTTTACATTGTATCTGGCAAGATAATTTTGAGAAGACGTTTCTGAACAAATAGTGACCAAAATGCTTCAAGTAGGATGCACTGTCAGTAAGAGTACTGAAAAAAGCTCCCACATGGACACTCTTTTGCTACAATAGTATCTGGTAAAATAATTTTGAGAAGACGTTTTGAACAAATAGTGACCAAAACGCTTCAAGCAATATGCACTGTTAGCAAGAGTACTGAAAAAAGCTCCCAAATGGATGCTCTTTTGCTACAGTAGTATCTGGTAAAATAATTTTGAGAAGACGTTTCTGAATAAATAGTAACCAAAACGCTTCAAGCAGGATGCACTGTCAGCAAGAGTACTGAAAAAAGCTCCCACGTGGATGCTGTTTTGCTACAGTAATATCTGGCAATCCTTAGACTATAAATCAACCAAATTTCATTCTCAGGTTGCATACCAGAAATTGAGGCAAAAGTAAAATAGAAACTGAAGATGAGTGAACGTATTAATGCTGTTATTTACTACGATGGTGAGGTTTGTGACACCAAAATGGTGTTGTTTTTTATCAAAGAACACAGCGCGACTGGGTTTTAATTGGAACATAGATTTGACAGAACTTCGTAGGAGAATTAGGCGTAAAATTTTCGGAACAACGCCAATGAAAGTTCAGTCTATTTAGATTTTGCACTTCGGTTGATCCAGTGAGATATGACTCATTCGACATCAAAGGTCTTCGAAGCTTGGAGGCAATGGTGGAGACTCATCTTGCCAGTGGGTCACCCTATCTTGAGGTATATGTACAATTTTCATCGCCAAGTGATCTTCCTTCGACTTCAACATCTACTTTTGTTTGAGGGGAATACACGACCCCAAGTCGACACTCTGTTAGTGGGAGGCAGAATACGGAAGTGCCCGTGTTTGGTGGTAGTATGGAAAACACAACCCCTACACGACACTCAGTTAGTGGATGGGACATGCATATCCTTCCTTCAACGTTCGATGCTAGAAATACGTATTGGGGAACATCATCAACTTCTAGTGTTTGACAATCCACATATGATTGGGAACGTTACGAAAGTTGTTTAAGAAGGGATAATGTACTCTCCACAACATCCACCGACTAGGGGCCTTCGTTCGTTGCAAATGGTGGGTCAGATGATTAGTCCGATGTTGATCCACCTCGAGAGCCCGGGCCTGATGGTGCAAAAGTTGCATTATTTTCTGAACCGGAGCCTGTTCCAACCTTACCTGAAGATGTTGAAGGCGGTTCAAATGAAGAAGAAGAAGATCCGCTATTCAGGGCGTACTCGCCTTTAGCCCACATGCATAATGTCGATCTATCTCAAGATGGTGCATTGGAGTTTCCTGAACTACCACACAGAACGCGTGACCATACAAGTTCGTCGTTGGATTCAGGCGAATTAGAAGTTAGTAAAGAGTTTTCCAACAAGGATAATTTTCTTGGTGCATTAAAACAATATAGCATCAAGAACGGGGTTAACTACAACATGGTTAAATCCAAACTTGATAAGTACGAGGTGAAGTGTACAGTGCAATATGGTACATGTTCATGGAAAATTATGGTCTCGTTGAGTAAAAGGACAGGCTTGTTGGAGATCAAAAAGTACAAAGGTGCACATACATGTCTTGCAGGTACAGTATCACTAGGTGTTCAAGGTTTTTGAATAAGACTAATTTTACATAATGTTGCATTATTTAAAGTACTTCATTGACAGGTGTTTCACAAGATTATCCGAAGATGGATTCAGAGATGTTGGTTGACTTAATAATACAGACGGTGAAGGCGGATCCCAAGACTACAGTGTCGACTTTAATTGGCAATATTCGTAGCCAATTGGGGCACACATCCTCTTACCGGAAGACTTGGATAGCCAAGCAGAAGGCGTTGGAAAAGTTGCATGGTCAGTGGGACGTTTCATATAATGAAGTGTGGCAGTGGTGTCAGGTGCTGGAGAGATATGTCCCATGCAGCATAACAGACCTTGAAACAGAACCGGCGTATTACAACGATCGATTGCTCCTTGGATGCCAAGTGTTCAACCATCTGTTCTGGACATTTAAGCAATGCCGAGACGCATTTATATACTGCAAGCCATTGGTACAAATTGACGGTACCTTTATGTATGGTAGATATACACATCGACTATTGCTAGCTGTGGCATAGGACAGCAGTGGGAGAATCCTTCCAATTGCATTTACAATAACACCGGGAGTCAGCTGATGACTGGGATTTCTTCCTATCTATATTAAGGAGGCATGTCTGTCCCCAACCTAATATATGTGTTATATCGGATCAAGACCCTAGAATACTAGCCGCAATAGAGCGACAAGGAAGCCTGTGGCATCGCACACACCATCGATATTGCCTAAGGCATGTTGCGTCCAACTACCACGGGAAACATTAATCTACAAGTCAACGACGGGAAGTGATCAATATGGGTATGTAATATGTATTAATATAATTTCATTTGTAATATTCAATTTATTCTTAATTGAAGAGTGGTATATAATATTCGCTATCAACTTATATTGGCAGGGTAAGAGATCAATAAGGATCGTTTTCACTAGATGTTGGCAAGTTTGCGATCAGTTAACGAAGAAGGTGCAAACTACCTATGCAATATTCCTTTCGAACAGTGGACACAAGCATTCGACGGCGGCCTACGATATGGTCATATGACCTCAAACCTAGTCGAATGCATAAATTTTGTTCTAAAAGGAACGCGTCATTTTCCGATAACATTGATTGTGCGAGAGACATATTTTCATTTAGCGGCACTAAGCGAGCAACGAGTTATAAAGGCCAAATGCAAGGAGGCCATGTATGGTGAGCGAAGGTCTTGCGAGAAATTAACAAGGGGAATGCACGGGCCAACACCATCCACACAGTGTGTCACGATCGCGACAAACTATGGTTTCGTGTGACGGAGTTTGACAGACCGACCAAGGTATTGTTGGCGGGTAAATATCGTGTACACTTGAGAAATAATACTTGCGACTGTGGGAATTTGATACACTTCGTCACCCATGCGCTCATGTACTTGCGGCTTGTCAAAATCTCCGTCTGGATCCCATGAGCTATGTCGACGAAGTGTATAAAATAGAAAACATGTACAACGTGTGGAGACACGTATTCCCATCAGTCCCAGATGAACGTAAGTGGCCGTCTGTATCACTTGCACCGTATAAGCTGTTATTGGATAGACAACAACCAAAAGGTCGACCTTGCTTGATTAGAATACGAAACAATATGGATATCTGAGAAACGGCCAACCAACGGAAGTTATGCGGATGGTGTAGGAACCCAGGCCATACATCTCGCTCGTGTCCAAATCGGAATAGTTGATAGTCTTCTTAGCATTTTTGTCTCTCGGTGGCTATGTAAATTTTATTTATTTCTTGATGAAAATGGTGAACTTTTGTAGAAGGACTAAGTTGCCAAACAAAAAAAAAATTAAGATAAATTACAATAAAAAATCTTGAAATTTTATTTTATTAAAGATATTAAAATTAAATTATAATAAAAATAAACAAATTCTTTTATTTTATTAAAGATATTAAAATTAAATTACAAAAAATAAAAAACAACTTTTATTTTATTAAAGATATTAAAATTAAATTACAAAAAATAACTTTTATTTTATTAAAGATATTAAAATTAAATTACAATAAAAAACTACTTTTATTTTATTAAAGATATTAAAATAAAATTACAAAAAAACTTTTATTTTATTAAAGATATTAAAATTAAATTAAAAAACAACTTTTATTTTATTAAAGATATTAAAATTAAATTACAATAAAAAACTTTTATTTTATTAAAGATATTAAAATTAAATTATAAAATAAAAATAAAAGACAACTTTTATTTTATTAAAGATATTAAAATTAAATTACAATAAAAATAACTTTTATTTTGTTAAAGATATTAAAATTAAATTACAATAAAAAACTTTTATTTTATTAAAGATATTAAAATTAAATTACAAAATAAAAATAAAAATAACTTTTATTTTATTAAAGATATTAAAATTAAATTACAAAAAAAAAATTTATTTTATTAAAGATATTAAAATTAAATTACAAAAAATAAAAATAACTTTTATTTTATTAAAGATATTAAAATTAAATTACAATAAAAAATAAAAACAAATTTTTTATTAAAGATATTTAAATTAAATTACAAAAAATAAAAAAACAACTTTTATTATATTAAAGATATTAAAATTAAATTACAAAAAACTTTTATTTTATTAAAGATATTAAAATTAAATTACAATAAAAAATAACTTTTATTTTATTAAATATATTAAAATTAAATTACAATAAAAATAAAAATAACTTTTATTTTATTAAAGATATTAAAATTAAATTACAATAAAAAATAAAAAAAGGCGGTCGAAATCAATGTTGGTGCTTGGTTTAAATCAGTGCCACATGGGGTGGTCGACTGATTCTGTACTGGATTCCTCCTTCTTCTAACTTCCGTGGGTTGTGGAACCTCGACGGGATTCAGTTCCTCCGCAGGGGTTTGGTTGTGGGTGTTGGGAGGATGACCCACCTTGAAATATAATGACTGCGGAGGTGTTTGCATAAACCATGGCGGGGTGTCTGAATCCCATAAGGCGAAGGAGACTGGTAAAAAGAAGAGTTCCCCGACGGCGCCTCGTGCGATACCTCATGCGACGGCGGCCTCAAGATCGGCTGGCTAGTCTGAGTAGTCGAGAACGGACTCGAACCGGGCCATGCATTCCAACCTGTCGTGGGACTAGGAAAAGGAAACATATAAGGGTTAGAATACATATAAGGATTAAGGTACGCACCTGGCATAATCTGAAAAGGCTGTAATATGGGTGTCATCGGCTGAAGTGTTGGGCCCGGTGACTGTGTGGACGCTATGGATGAGCCTGGTGGTTCTTTCGGCGTTGTTGATGGTCCAGTCTCATCACCCCTTATCCTTAGATTTAAAGGGCCCCGTCGTTCCCTTTGTTCACGAAATTACCGTCGTCTCTCCTCTTCCGACAATAAATACGGCTTGTTATGGATCCTAAATCATGGCATGTATTCCGGCACGCACGCTAACTCAGGAACGATGATCGATTCCCGAGTAAGTATATAATCATACCGGTTCACCCACATTTCGATATATACTGACCAAAATCTTGGCCAATCCGTATGCAACTACTGTAAGTCGACTTTGTGCTCATCATCGAGCACCTCAGGTGCCACGGGAATCGGTTGTCTGAATCCAAATTGACGTAGAACCCAATCTGAATGGTGCATCTCCACGGTGGCATAGTTGATCAATGGAACCTTCACATGCCAAATGTTCTGATTTTGAAAGAACTCCTTCGGAATTACTGTCCGAATTGACGAATCCTTGTATGGCGTCCATTCAAACTATATTAGCATGATAAAAATATTAGTTATATACCAAATACTAAATATTAAATAATAAATACTAAATTCTAAATACAAAATACGAATCGACTATTTTATTACAAAATATATTTTATTTAATACTTACTAGTGATTCCGACTGCTGCTCTAATAGAAGCAGATATCTTCAAGCGAGGTAGGTATTCCAACATAACTCATGAATGGTTCCACCTAATTAAATAAAATTTTAGCATACAATTATATTTTAAATCTACATAATAATTGTAAAATCTAATATTAAATTTACCTCGTTATGAGTGGGAATGTATATGGGTGGTCGACTCGAGGACATAAAAATAGAAATCAAAACAATGCCCATGATTGCAGTAGTGATAGACAACCTTCGATTTTCACTTTATCCGTGCATCGCCCGACACATCTCCCGATACAATTTTGCTAGCACGGCATACCCCTAACTCAATTCACCGATTGTTCTAAAATCAACGAGTTTCAACAGCCATCTTAGATATACGAGGTTTCGTGACAAGTCAAGCATCAAATAGCCTCCAATCATCTCAAGAATGTATGCTCGAGCATATCGTATTCTTTCTATTTTGGTCTAATCATTATTCGGCTCCAGAAATGTGTCTCGTAACCAGCCCATCTCGATCCGACCTCTATAAATGTTATCCGGAATAGCACCCAAAAGCTCATAGCATACGGCTGCCCAATCACCAGAAGTTGCGGATCCGGTGACTACGTACCCATCCACCGGCAATCCCAATTGCAAATGCACGTCTTCCAGAGTGATAGTACACTCTCTGCATGGAAGATGGAAAGTGTGTGTCTCAGGTCTCCACCTCTCTATCAACGCACTGATTAACTTCGGGTCCAACTTGCACCCCCGGCCTATCGTGGCCACGTGCTAAAAACCCACTTCTCGCAGGTAATTCTCGATTAACGGCGATGGCAAACCAGGCATATTGCGAATATAGCATTACAACACCAGATCTATAGACTGTTTAAAAGATTATAAAATAAAATTTAATTAAAATTGCATAAACTTAAAAAATATTAAATAGAATTGAAAAATTAAAATTAAAATTAAAACTTACCATTGTCATTTGATCGACGAAAATGTGTTTATTGTCGAGACGAATTAGTTCCCCGGCCATTGCTAATACGATCGAATATTTTAAAATTTATCAAAAAAATATATTTTAAAAAATTTAAAAAGGGGCTTTTTTGTAAATATTAAAGGACTATTGTGAAATTTGAGAGGAAGTTTCAAGGAATTTAAGAGAAATTTGAGAAGAATTTGAGAGAAAGTTGAGAGAAAAATGAATAAGGACTTTGTTGTAAAAAAATAAAAGGGTGGGGGTTTTATAGGTTTTTTCTTTTGATCACAGACGGCAAACAAACCCGTCCTGATGGTAGGCTTTTTGCCACATCAAGAAAGCGCCCTCAAGGACGCTTTTTTGCTGATATGGCAAAAGCGCTCCTTTGTGGACGCGCTTTCCTGCTGCATTCCCCTAAAACGCGCTGACGTGGACGCGTTTTGGGGGAAAATAGTCCTTTTCGGTAAATAATTAAATTTTCGGTCATTTTCCGTAATTTTTTTTAAATTTGCTATATTTTAGTAAATTAGCCTATAAAATTTTTATTAATTATAAAAGTTATGTTTACATATTATTGTAATATTAAAAATATAATTTAACAATTAACAATTAATAATAAAACCATGCCAATTAATATAGGAGAACATAGATTTGAGCATGTTCAAATGCTTTTATTTTCTTATTTAATTGTTGAGAAGAAGTTACTAGTACTTCTAAATATATATATATGATATTTCATATATTATAATATTAATGAATTTTAATTTTATTAAAATTAATTTATTTTTACTTTATAATATTCTATAAAATAAATATTTTAATGACATAATAGCTTTTTAGCCTCCAACTTCACAAAAAAATTTATTTTAACCTTCTATTTAATTTTTTGCTTCTTTTAACCCTTAAACTTGCATTTTTGGTCAAAACCCAAAAATGGATGTTTTGCTAACTTTGTTGATGTGGCAGACACATGGATTTGCTGCGTAGATGACATGTCTATAATTGATTAATTTTTTAAGATTTAAAAAATATTTTTTTATAATTTTATACTTTTTAAATAAATTTAATGATTTTTAATTTTTAAAATAAGTTATTTTTAAAATTTAAGAAATAATTGATGATGACGTATCATCCACTTGACAATCCACATGTATGACATGTCTAACTTTTCCAATTATTTTGAGATGATTTGGCCAATAACGCAAGTTTAAGGGTTAAAAAAGGAGAAAAATTAAATGAATGACTAAAATGATTTTTCTATAAAATTAAAGGACCAAATAAATCATTATACCTATTTTAACTAGTAGCAATGTTAAATATTTAATATTTTAAACTTCACTTTTCCACGAGATTAATAATATTCAAAACAAATATTAAACTAGTCCTAATTTTTTTATATATAAAAGTTGGAATATTATTAAGCACAAGCCGAAACATAGTCCAGAACAGAAAGAAAACTGAAGCCCAAATATAATGTCCAAAAAGCGAGGAAAAATAAAACAAACAAAAAGCAAAAACGAAAAAAAAAACGGCCCGAGAATTGACTAAACCAACACCAGAATCGACGGGGATGCTTTAGGAAGCTGCGTTCCAGCTGTATCGACAATTAAATCCCCATCTCGGAAAGAACAAAAATCAGATGGCTAGTTATCAGATCTCATTAAATGCCTTCCATCATTTCCAACAGATCACCTCTGAGAAAATCCTTCAGATCTTCTTTGAAAACTCCCTTCTTGTTCAAAGACCCACCAACAGAAGAAAACTCTCCGTCTTCCTTCTTTCTCTTTAGTAGCATCAGACCCTTGTCTCCTGCGATAGACAAGTGTTTTCTCCCTTTTTAATACCTTCAGTAGCTATTTTGTGCGCAACCTCATTTGCTTCCCTGTTTAGAAAAAGAAAAACACAGTATCTGAAATGCAAAGTCATTTTCTTTGAATCTGCAATATACGCAGTGATTTCAGACCTATCCTCTTTCTTCTCTTGTAGTTTTCGAATCACCGTCCTAGTGTCGCCTTCTAGTTCCACGTCCCGAAGGCCAAGTTGAAAACCCAGATCGAGTGCCTGATAACACGCCAATGTCTCGGCTGCAAAAGCGGACGGTATGTTCTTATTGATGATAGATTTCAAGCATATTACTTCTGCTTTTCCATTTTTAACTACTAATCCCGAGCATGATTCCTTTTTTGTATATTGAAAGTCGCATCAAAATTTATCTTCAATCGCATCCCTAACGGGGCTATCCATTTGTTCATGTGGAGCCTTCTCTCAGGTAAGGTCTGCTTCACCCCATCGAGTTCCTTCATATAATTTATAACAAAATCAACAATTGGACCCTCTGATCTCATTTCACCCTCATGAATGAATTAGTTTCTGGCTGTCCAAATCCCCCACAATGCACACACAAATTTCCTACATATTCCCAGGGAATTAGCTGCAAATTTTTTTTAAAACTTCGATGAACTCCATGTTTTCTTCTAAAGCAGGCTAGACAATATCTAATCTCTCCCATGTTTCCTTTGCAACATGGCAATCTCCAAATAAGTGCTCCATTGTCTCAGCTTCCGTTTGGCACCTCGACAATTGGCAGATCCCATTATTCTTCTGTAATGTAAATTGTTGTAGCTAGGCAAATAATTGTGCGAGCTTCGCCAAACTGTAATCTTAATTTTTGAGGGTAGATCTAAATTCCAAAGTCGCTTGTAAAAATGTTTAAATCTATCCTGCTTGAGTCTGTCCATCATATGTAAGGACTTTATGTCCACTTCGCACCGAATATTCCCCAATTGGCTCTCCACTCCAGACAACAAAATCTTCAAATGGGCTCGGAGACAGCGGGATGCATAAAATCCTCTCAGCATCCCTCTCTGTAAAGGTATTAAGAATCAATTATGCCTTCCATTTCCTTGTGTTGGGATCAATCAAATCTCCAACTTTTACAAGACTTGAATTAATAACTTGATTCTAACCACTTAGCACTTCATTTCCAGGGACCCAACTGTCTTTCCAAATAGATACCTACTGTCCATCATCGATCCTCCAGCCCAAACCTTTCATCAAGAGTCATTTTGCCGCCCACAAACTCTTCCAGGTTAAAGAAGGTAAATTACCCAGATTTAACTTTAAAAAATTAGAGTCTTAAAATATCTTGCCTTCAACGTACGCCCTAATAATGATTTTGGATTACGTAATAAACGTCAACCCTGTTTGGCCAACAAAGCAATATTGAAAGAATTCAGGTCACGAAAGCCCATCACTCCTTCTTCTTTAAGTGCGCTTAATGATTTTCAATCACACCAATGCATGCCTCTTTTTCCGTTACTTTTGTTCCACCAAAAAGAATTCATTACGTTTTCCAATTCTATACACAAGGCCCTTGGCAGAAGAAAGCAAGCCATTGTGTACGTAGGGATAGCTTGCAAAACGGCTTTTATGAAAACTTCTCTACCCCCTTATGAGATATGCCTAATACTCCAGCTATTAATTCTCTGTTTCAACCTATCTTTTAAAACTTGGAAAGCCAGTTTCTTTTTCCTTCCCACCATGTTTGGGAGTCCCAAGAATTTATCCGGATCATTCAAACACCAAACTCTAAAAGCTTGAAGCACCACATTCCTATCTTGATCATTTACATTTGAGCTAAAAACGTCGTTGATTTTTTGAAATTAACACACTTTCCCGAGCATACCTCATATTCCTTAAGAATATCCTTTAACACATTTATCCCTCTAATCAAAACTTCCCCAAAAAGAATGCAGTCATCTACAAACATGAGGTGGGTGATTGAAGGAGAAGCTCTACAAACCTTAGCTCTTCTAATCTTTTTCTCCCGAAAAGCCAATCTCATTAACGCTGATAGACCTTCTCCATAAAACAAGAATAGATAAGGGCTTAGTGGATCCCCTTGACGTAAACCCCTTGTGGCTCTGAATCTCAAACCTTCCTCCCCATTAATTAGAATAGAGAATTGGACCGAATTAAGGCATCTTATGATGAATTTAATAAAAACCTCTGCAAAGCCAATCTTAGACGTTACTGCTTTGATAAAAGGCCACTCTACTCTATCTTAGGCTTTACTCATATCTAATTTTAAAGCCATAAAACCTTTCCTTCCTGATCTTTTATTCTTAAACGAATGAAGTACTTCATATGCCAGCAACACATTATCAGTAATGAGTCTTCCTTGAACAAACGCACTCTGAGAGTCATCAATACAATCATTCAGTACATTTTGTAATCTGTTGGCAACTTCCTTTGCAATAATATTATAAATCACTGTACACAAACTGCCTTTGTAATCATGCAATTTTCGGAATCAATACCAGCAAAGTTCTGTTTATTTCCTCAAGTGAGAGTCCATGATTCAACACCTCCAAGCAAAAATCACAAGTGTCATTTCCCATGATATGCCAAAATTTTTTATAAAAGATCGTCGGAAAACCATCAAAACCCGAAGCTTTTGTAGGCCCCATTCCTTTCAGTGCCTCAACAATTTCAGCCTCTATGTAAGGGGCAATTAGACTTAGATTCATACTATCTGAAATGCATGATTTAACACCTGATAGTATGTGTGTCACATCTTCAACTCCTCTAGATTCAAATAAATCAGAAAAATACATCCGAGCAACCTCTTCAATCTCCCTTTCATTTGTCGCAAGAGACCCATCAACTCTCTGTAACCCCCTGATTCGATTAATACGCCTTCTCTGCGATGCACACTTGTGAAAGAACGAAGTGTTCTTATCCCCCAATTGTAGCTAGTTAGACCTTGCACATTGTTCCCAATATCTCTCTTCCTTATCAATTTCCATATTTAAGTGCAGTTTCACCTCCATGATTTCTGCCAAAGTCTCCACCGATCTCTCATTACCATTCAATTCTTCTAGTCTTCTATTTAATCTTTTCACCTCGCCTTTACGTTTGGACTGAATTTTGCTTGCCCAAACTTTCAAACCATTTACAAGAATTGTCATGCGGTTAAGGTAGGGACCAGAGCTTTCTTCCCAAAGCTTTCTTATTTCATCCTCACACGACTTCTCAAGAACCCACCAAGATTCAAAATGAAATCGAATAGTACTATTCCTCCTCCCACCAGACTCTGTATCAATGAGCAAAAGACAGTGATCAGAGAAAGAATACGGAAGATGCCTCAGAAAAAGTTTGAGAAAGTTTGTATCCAAGTATCCGTCGCTACTCCTTTGTCAATTCTTTCACTAATGTTCCGTTCTAAAATGCGCCCCCTTTTCCAAGTAAACCAAGGACCTGAAAATCCAATGTCTTCCAAAAAATAATTCTCCAATGTTTTACGAAATGCCTCCATTCTAGCCTCTTCCCTTGGAAGACTACCTCTTTTTTCGTGTGCAAAGAGAATATCATTCAAAACCCTCCAACCAACCAAGGCAACGAATTATTCCTCCCCAATCGTCGAAGTAAATCTCACGTCTCTACTTTATTTCTAACCTCGGAGCCCCATAGAAACCCGTAAACCTCCAACAAGGTTTGCCATCCTCTTCTTGAATTTCCACATCAATGTGGTTTTTTGAAAAACTCTTCAAATTAACTAAATGTCCCCCAATCCACCCTAAACTTAATCCTCCTCGAGAGCCTTCAACTGGCACATCAATACCATTGAAGAAACCACACCTTCTCTTAACTTTTTCCATTCTACTAACATTCAACTTAGTCTCCAAGAAGAAGACAACTTGGGGATGATAAGTTTTCAGCATGTGCTGAAGTCTTCTGACTGCTCGTGGACTCCCCAATCCACGAACATTCCAATAAAATATATTCATTGCGTCGGTCGGCTTGCTCCATGGCAGCTGCCGATACTTGTTGATTATGAGCGAAAAGTCAACCATGACCCTCTAACGAATCCTGTCCATTAGAAACATTAGAGAGTAAAGAATCAGATCTTTGTCTTTTATTACCTTCCCCATTACTTATTGGAGCATCTTCTAAATCACACTCCATATTTGACAACTCCATCCCATTCAAAATCTCATTCCTCCCCGTACCATTATGAAAATCATTCTCAGTTTGAGTATATCCCACCATTTAAATTTTTCCATGTCCCGCATTCTCTCCCTATAAGGCATAATCTTCTATTTTCCTAGTCTTCATGCCCTATTCACGGATTTGGAACCTTCCAAATTTATCCCAAGAATGTTATTAAAATTTCTCCTCAGATCACATTCTTAATTTTGACTTGAATTATGGCTATATTGCTGTCGATTCGAGCTTTACCAAAATGACCATTGTCTCTCTCATCCCTCAGCCAAATGCTGTTACTCGTGGAAGCCTTCCTCGTTGGAGCCCTCAATTCAAATCCCACCCAAATTCAACCTCCTGTGCCCCAATACGTAATCTCATCGGACAAAAGTTCTCACCATGGTCCAGACAGCCACATAGGAAACAAAACAATGTTAATTTCTCATACTTAAAATTTGCAAACGAGAACTTAGATTCAGCAATCATAACTTTTTTCTTACGCTTCAAAGGTTTTCGCACATCAATCTGCACACGGATACGCATAAAATTTCTATACCTATTAAGGATTTGCTTTGTATCATGTTCTAACAATTTGCCAATAAAATTTCCAAACTGAATTGCCATTGAATCTCTAAAGAAACCTGGGGGCAGGACATGAATTTGAATCCACCAATTTGCATACACCAAAGGAATAGACATCGGGTCTTCTTGCTCTTAAACCCGATGGAAAATCAGGAGATGATTATTAAAAGTCCAAGGAGCACCAGTGATTACCCGTGAAATATCTATCTTGTTGAAAAATTTGAAGAGAAAACGTCTTTCCCCAGATCTGATATTTGCACCCCTTCCAGTGGATGCCAAATGTTTGGCAAAGTATTTCTCATAGTGAAAATAGACTACACTAGCTGTAAGGAAACAGCCCACCAAACAGAAATTATATGCAGAAATTTGTTCTTCTAATTCTTCTGGTAGAGAAAAAGCCTCATCTTTCCCATCATTCAGATTCAGATCTGCAATACCGTTTTCCATTACTTTCAGCGAATCAACCTCTTTTACCACCCCAGACCAGAAAATAGAAATTCACGATCAAGAAAGAAAGGCAATCTATAGCAAAGAAAATGGGAGTAAACTAAGATCTTAAAAAATCGTGCCAAGAGCGACAGAGAGAAACATGCCAAAGTGTTTCTTCAATTAGAGGATACAAATATCATTCAATGACACTCATATGAAGATAAGAAACAAGCTTACAAAGGTCAAGAGATAAAATTCAATCACTTCTCATTATTATTCTTATTTTCAATAGTACACGTTGTGGGTTTTCTTGTTATTCATTCTTTCAAATTAAACATTGTCCTTGAAAGATTTAAATTAGTGAATTTGGGAAATTATTAATTGCGATAAGTTAAACTAGTGGAGGTAAGCAATTAAGGCCGAACCATTATAAATTATTGTGTCTCTCTTAATTGTCATATTGACTTTTAATTTTTAAAATATCAATTCACCCCTTCTTGGTATATATTGAGCTTAACAATTTCAAACTTAAATAAATTTACAAATTTAAGATATCAAAATTCAAAAGATTAAATTTTACTGTATCATCTAAAACTTTATTAATTTTTCTACATATATTTTTTACTCGATTATGAATATGACATAATTTAATTAAGAAACTTATATTACTATTACATAATTTTATACTTAAATTTTAATTATATAAGTTCTAATAATAGATATGGATTCGAGACCTAAATTTTATGTATGAGACTTAACCTGCTAAAGATAGAAAGGTTATTAATCTTGTACCAGTGAGTGCATATTTTTGTTCTGATACAAGTATTAATTGGTATTGTTATGTTTGGATGTATCTTTTCAAGTTTATTGATATTTTTACAAATATATATATATATATATATATATATATATAATTCAATGTTTAGTTTTTCTAACAAATATATCTTATATATAAATATAAATATATATAACTCAATTATGTTAATATAAATATTTTTGAGAAATTGCATATAAATATATTTATATGCTAATACAAAACACAAAATTATTAATTATATTTAATGACTTAATTTAATGATTATATTCTAGTTTTAAACGTAATAAAAAAAATAAAATTATTAAAATTGATTTAAAATATTAACAAACACTTTGAAAATCAACAATATTAAAATATTGTATTACTATGCACTAATATGAGAAATATAGCTAATTTTATATCGGTCTTGGTTATATTGATTAATATACACCGTTTCAAAGAATAAATCAGAACAATTAATTCTCATTTTCCACATTGATAAAAATTTCAACATGTATCAATTGCACCAGCTCATTTTGCCTAATTCAATATGTATTGGTCAAAACCTTGTGCATCAATTAGTGTATAAATATTGTTAAATATATATAATTACTATTTTTATTTTTCAATAAATAATAAAAACTTCATCTTATTAAAAATACTAAATTTGAACTTTAAATTTTAACTAACGTAAAGTTTAAAAAACTTAAAATTTATAGTAAAAAAATAAAAAATTTCAATTATTTATATAACAAACAAGCAAAACAAAACAAAAAAAAATATAAATCTCAAAAGCTTTTAATTAAGATGTTTATCACATGAGATGTGAGAAGATAATTTTTTCTTTATTTTGGATTTGTTAAAACGTAGAATTTTATTTGTAAAATTTATTAACAATTAATTTTATATTTAAAATTTATTTAATTTTTAAATATTGAAATATTTTATTCGATAATTTAAAATGATATATTGAAATACACTATATTTATAGTACACAATTTAATAGAAAAATAATACGTCCGCCAATATATTAACTAATAAAAGTCAAATTAGTGGAAATATATTAAAAATTGATCATAAAAACTAAAATTATGTGATAAGATTTAAATTTTAAACAATGTACCAGTCGAGGCGACCAATTTCGGCATTGAGAACCATGATAGAGTTAAATGTCTCCTTTGTATGCCACGTGTCCAGGTGCAATTTCCTACTAACTCTGAAAATAAAAGAAAAAAAACCCGCCAATTAAATCAATGGACAAGATTGAAAATTAATAAAAACAGAAAATAAAAAGAAATATACTTTTTTTCAAAAATTACAAATTGTTTAAATTAGAATCAAAGATAAACAGATAGAAAAGGAAAAGAAAAAGGCAGGGCCTTCATTGTGCAGGTAGTCGCCGTCGTAGAGCAGAGGAGCTTGAGGCGGTGGCAGTGGTGGAGAGAGAGGCGGAGATAGAGAGAACGGGAGAGAGAAGATGAACAATTGAACCGCTGATCTTTAAAGAAAGAAAGAAAAAGAAAACGGATGCAAACCTCGAGGTTTCTCATCCCATTAGATTCTCTCTCTCTCGGTCTCTTTTTTCTTCTCATTGTTCGGAGATCCTGTACATTCTCCATTTCGCCTCTCCCAATAGCGTTTTCCGATGAATTCGTCTCTTTTCTCTGGAAATTTTTAATATTTTCCAACATTTCCTCTTCGCATTTTAAATTTTTTGAAGATTTTCCCTCAAAGGCATCTCTTTCCAATTTGGATCCTAAAACAGCAGAAGAACCCAAATCTATCAGGTAAACTTCAAACATTTCATCTTTTATCGTTTCCTTTTCACCTATTGTGATCCATCGTTATTTTCCAGCTCTATCAAACCAAAATCAAGAAAAATGCCATTAAAAACTGTTATTCGGGAATTTGGAAACATATCAAATAAAAGTCCAGGGAGGAAAGATAACCATTGGCGTGGACGATCCCATATTGCACCAGAAGCTGCTTCTTCTTCTTCTTCTTCTTCTACGTTATCATTAGTTGGTTCTTCAGCTCCAGTCATCGAGCAAGGGCAATGGGCAAATTTGCCTCCGGAATTACTTTTAGATATAATACAAAGAGTGGAAACAAAGGAAAAATGTTGGCCAGGAAGGAGAGATGTGGTTGCTTGTGCTTCCGTTTGTAAGTCATGGAGGGAAATTACTAAAGAAATTGTTAAAACACCGGAGCAATGTGGCTTCTTCACTTTCCCCATATCTTTAAAGCAGGTGAAGTGTTAATCTTCTTTTTTCTTTTTCCTTTTTATTGGAAATTTTCGGTTTGATATTTCGTCTACCGATGTTATTTTCTTGGGGATGGTTTAGCCTGGACCAAGGGATGCTCCCATTCAATGCTTTATTAGGAGGGAAAGAGAAACTTCAACATATCGATTGCATCTGGGTCTCAGTCCTGGTTAGTTCTCATTTTTCTATCTTTTCTTTAATGAAAATGAGTGTTTTTATTCTTAAAACTGTATGTTAGCTTAGTAATATGTTTATAGGGATACATTATAAATAAATTGTGATTTATGGAATGTACACTTAAAATCGAATCCAAATCATGTATACAATTGCACCAAACTAAAATCCTTGAATCACCTTACACCTTGAATTAAAGGACTCATCCTTACGTTTATATAACTGATTTTTATTAGCTTTATTTACGATGTTACATTTTTACAGCTTTGTCTGGTGATTTGAGTAAACAGTTGTTGGTAGCAAAGAGAGTTAGAAGGGCTACCTGCACTGATTTTATGATATATTTAAAGGGGGATTATTTCTCAAAATCAAGCAACGATTATATTGGAAAACTTAGGTAAGCTTTTTGATGGGTGAAATTTGTTATTAGTTTTTTCTTCTTTCTCAAGGGTTGGTTAGTTCTTTCTGCAATTTAAAGAGGGAAGCTTTAACAGGTCTAATTTCCTGGGATCCAAGTTCAACATTTTCGAGAGCCAACCTCAATATGATTCTACTGCACAATCCAGTCCTCGATCACGTTGGAAAACTTACTTGAAGTCGGTGCCTCCGAAGGTCCCTACGATTAGCTTGAACACTGCCAGTATATCTTATGAGCTCAATGTTCTTCGCACCAAAGGTCCAAGGAGATTGAAGTGTATTATGTACTCGATCCCAGTCTCCTCGCTCGAAGAAGGAGGAACTGCTCAAACACCAACGGCATTCGCAAATTGCCCTGATGAGGATCCTTCTCCACCGGTAGATTCCAAAGGAAAGAAGCCACGCATGGGATTCAACTCAACTGTCTGTGGAAAGCCTCCAAAATCAGTGCAAAGTACAGCATTAGCTTTGAAAAATAAAGCTCCTAGATGGCATGAACAGTTGCAGTGTTGGTGCCTAAATTTTAAAGGACGAGTTACCGTGGCTTCTGTAAAGAATTTCCAGTTGGTGGCCGCTGCGGAGCCGGGTCATAACATTGCAGTAGCAGAACAAGACAAAGTGATCCTGCAATTCGGGAAGATTGGCAAGGATATTTTCACCATGGATTATCGTTACCCACTCTCTGCTTTCCAAGCCTTTGCAATCTGCTTGAGCAGCTTCGGTACAAAACCGGTTTGTGAATGACAATCCCTCGTATTCCCTCTACTTATGTGCATGATCATGCTAGTATTTCACAACAATTTGGTTGTACATAATTCTCTCCGGAAGCACTTTAGCTTTTGCCATTTTCATCGGCAACCACTTTTGTTTCTCTGCACATACTAAGTAATGAAGGCTGTACACATGTATTCTATGTTTTAGCATCTATCTATTTTCAAACTGCAAGCTCCAGGCTCTCCCCCTGAGCAGGTTGCTTCATACATTCCACGACTTATGTTTTATGTCATTCAATATACGAGGGAACTATATTTTATGTTGCCTGGGTTGATCTTGTAACCCTGAACCGTCCTTTTTGATTGACTTTGAGTGAAAAGAAGCTCATGAGTTTTCCTCCTTCTGCTAGGATTAGAACACTGATTAGAACCCTGCAACCCAGCTTATTATTATTATTATTTTTTTTGAAATATCTTTATCTTATGCAGGGGAAAAGTTGGATATGATAAACCCCAGGTTTTATTTGTTTTTCACCAGTGCTCAAAGTCTATGTTGTTCCAATTTTCATTTTGCTTGAAGTAGCCATGTCTGAAATAAATTCGGACACACCCACGTTCGATTACAACTGAATCCAACCGATTGGGGTTGTTATGTCTTTTTTCATTATCTCTGTTTTTTGTTCCAGAGTTGCAACAGCAAGAAGTTTAAATATTAGTTCTTAGCTGTGGTTTTCATGTTGAACCCTTTATTGCTGCTTTTTTCCTGCGTTCTTTTGCAACCTTCTTTATTTCTTTCCCTTCCCCTCTGAGAAATCTACGTCTAACCTATGCCTGTATCTTCTCTATTCAAGTTAAAGACCAAGCCAAATTATTGGACTAGTATCAAAATTCCAACATAAATAAATGAATAAACTTTTATCACTTCAAATTGAACCTACAAGATTGAACTATACCACTCTATTGGTTCTTGTTTGGAGCATAATCTGCTTTTTTTGTCTTTTGGGACATTCCATGAGCAAAATCATGCTTTCTTACTATGTTCGAGTAGATCCAAAAATAAAAAAAATATGTTTCCAAAACTAGTATTACTTGCTTTATTCATGGATTTGTGTGGTGCTCTTATCATGCCCCTCTAAGATCCAAATGAGTTAACGGCTATATGAGTGGAGTAGACTCCACCAAGTGCTCAAAAGGCACTGGTCTTTTGCCTGGCATTCAAAATCCCATACTAATTTTAAAATTGTTCTTATATATTTTAATTATATAAAAATTTATAATTTCAGAATGGATTGAGAGATAAATCTAGACGAGATAAATTCAAAATTATATACATAAAAATTGAATCAGAGTCCAAACAAATTTCACAGTTTCAATCAATCCTAAGAGAAAGACCCATTGGCAACGGTTTCCGACAAAGCAAACTAATGGGAAGGAACTAACCCACGGCCCACTGGCACAACTTTATCATCAAACAAAGACTCGAGAATTTAATCAAAGCCCTTTCCATCTACAGCATTCTCAACAGCTAGCATCGGGTCACATTTATCATTAATTCTAGGCTACTAGCATTATTTTTCTCAATATTATTATGAAAAAAAAAGAACAAGTTAAATATAAATATTTCTCTTTCAAAAATATATATTAATTACCAAGTTGCCAAATTACAGAAGAAAATTTCATCTTCCCACTCAGGAAAAAGGAAATGGCAGAATATGTTACTGTATATTTTGTGGGTTTTAAAAAGGATGGTGGAGGATTATATTTTGGAGCATCTATGGTGATGGGGTAGACTGCTTTGGGATCTAATCCCCACCATCCGATAAATTCTCAAAGAAGTCAACTTGATCCAATAAAAAACAAGAACAAAGAACTAGACTTTCTTAAAGAGTCAGTTCTATGACACTTGATTCCTGTCCATCAAAAGCATTTGCTTAAGCAAGCGAATCATATCTTGTTTTAACCCTAAATATTCCCCAACTTACAGTGAAATAGCAATCTACTTCAGCTTAAAAACTCTAAATTCGATTCTTATTGAGTTAAACTGCTTGATCTATCGAACAGTTAAATTTAAATATTTTTTAACACCATAAAATAAATTTGTAAGTTTAATCAAATTGTTATATTTTTAATTAACATTAAAAAATTTAATTCAATCTAAAACTCACATTGAAATATAGATAAACAAATCTAATCAAGCAAAATTAAATAATTCAATCATTATCTTGAATTAAGCTCAACTTGATTAAATTAGCTCCTCTTATTCACTTAAACTGATTCAACTTGGTTACACCGCTACCCACCACCGATGTTGGCTCTTTATAAGTAGCAAGCATAACAAGTTGTTACCTGTACCACCTCCTTGATTGAGGCAGCAATCTAGTTTCCCTTGATAGCTAGCTTCTTTCTCTTTTGTTAGTTGCTCTCCTTTTAAGGGTCTAATCTTTGATAGACAAAACATTCTTCGTTTCCAAACTTTTTGTTCACTTCACATCCAACACATCTAAGCTTTTATTTCCACATTCTTGTTTGTTTTGACTCATCCCCCTGTGTGCAACAACAATGTCGTCAAGTTCTAAGACTTCTTCACGTGATTCTAACTCCTACTGGACTCCAAAGCAAAACAAACTGTTTGAAAAGGCACTCGCTGTATATGACAGGGACACTCCGGACCGCTGGCAAAAAGTGGCAGCGGCTGTTGGTGATAAAACACCCGAGGAAGTGAGAAGCCACTATGAGATCTTAGTGACGGATGTCAACCATATTGAATCTGGTCAAATCCCTATACCCGATTATGAAAGCACTGGGAACAACAGTAGATGAACTGCTGCTGATATGAGTGAAAGGTAAGAGTATCAATGACTTTCTCTCCTTTGCAAACTTAATACTTGCTACTACCTCTTTGATAGAATCTTTGCTAGTAGATGAACTCAGATATGGATGTAAGTGCCGGATAAGAGCATGTTTATGACCATATCCTTATATTCATGTCTCGACACGAATAATTAAAAAAAAAATTAAAGGGTCGGATCAATCTAGACTTGCTCTGCTCTAAAATTTCAACAATAAACTATACAAAAATTAATATTCAACCAGCCATCTTTCTTAAGACTTACTTTGCAATCAATGCCAAATGCTGTCAACTGATGGCAGGGCAGGGACCCTAGGTCTTTGTAAAGCTAGTAGGAATATGAAAAACCTGATAAAACTTTCATATATATGATAATCCAAAAAGATTATGATTTATTATGTTGATGAGCATTTCAAATACCATGGATTCTAGAAGTCACCCCTAACATGAAACATAGACTCGTCCTCAAGCTCCGAAACCCAGCATATAACAGTAACAAAAAGACGTCAGGGGTTTCTAATTCTTCCTTCCTAAATAAATTATCTGACCCTTTGCTTGCTCCCCTTTTCGGCCACGCTGGAAATCATTTAAAGAATGTTATTATTAAGTGTTCTCTTCTTCTGGCTAGCTGGGAATCATGGTATGGTTTAAAATCCCATGATAAGTATATAATTCAAGTATGAAGTCCATATCCTATAATAAATGAACTTTTTTTTTCAAAGGAAAAAAAAATATCCATGTTAATGTAATGGATAAACCTTGTTTGATTAACTTTAAAACTTGACAACCCTCTATAACCCTTTGTTTATAATTCATTGACTTCCTCTAGTGTCATGACACTGTTTTTCTTAGATCATGAAGCAATGCCCAATATTTCAGCTAAAAACAATTAATTTCCATAATATAACATAGATAGACATTTGCACTAGCTCCTCCGCTAATAATCCAATTCTCCTAAAGGCAGGAGACCTCATACCTATATATGTTACTCCCCGTCATATTTTAATACAAACATAATATTCCTAAAAAATTATATTATTGTACTCATATCTAATATATGTTGAACACTGAATATTGAGCACAAATACTTACATAAATTTTGAAGGGTTAAAAAATGGTAAATTTATTCTTCAATGCTCTTAGCTCTTGTTTTTCTTATATCTTCCACAGGTTTATGAAGATAATCTATAGCTACAATGAAGCAAAAGTTTCAGCTACATTATTGTCAAAAGATGAGTAAAGACTATATGTGTAAGTATAAATATAAAGAAATCGGGAATCGGATCGTGATTCTCCCTTACCTATGGCTCCTAAGTGTGTATGGATTGTATGTTATTTCGAGTCAGATCGTTAACATAACAAAAAATTGAGATCTATAATTATCAAAGTTGTAAGTACTGTACTCGATTTTATACTTAATATACTGGTATTTCTTGTAATTTTTTATGTATTTTCCTATTGAATCAAATATTTCCTTGCCTTGTTTGTTTGCAGAGAAAAGCCAAAAGAAAAAAAGAAAAACAAACGTGTATAATACTTAAATCACTGGATAAAGATTGGATTAGAGAGTTAAGAATGAAGCGATCAGCATCAAAAGATATAGTATAAAATATTAGTAATAATCAACGTAGAAAAATGAAATCTCACTGATCAAAATGAAAATAAACATAAAATCATGGCGGTTCGAGTTTAAGGAATTAAACGCAATATTTCATCATTATCCAATCATATAACGTCACTAAAAGGGAAACTTAAACAGCTTACCTAGTTCAGTTCTAGCCTCCAAAATCTGGAGAGAGAACCAATCCAGTAATTAACTGAAAATATTGTTTTAAATCTGGATCAGAAAGAGAGTGATTTGAGAAAATTAGAAAATAATTTGTCATTTTTGTATATTTGATTTTGCGAGGAAAAGAGAATCGCTGTTGACCTTTTTAAGCAAATGGAAGGCGGGAAAAGCCGAAAAGGTTTGTTTCCTTTTCAAATAGGGAAAAAGGACACCTATGGAGATGCGGGGTATCGATCCCCGTACCTCTCGCATGCTAAGCGAGCGCTCTACCATCTGAGCTACATCCCCTTGATATGTAATATTTCTATTATAATTATAATCAACCTAAGTTGTATTGAATTCCTAATCCCATGGAAGGATATAATATATTATCAAACCGATGGACCTGGTCACCAAACTTTTAGAGCGCTTTCATTTTGGTCACAAAAAATAAAATATTTACAATTTCGTCACTAGACTTTTAGGGCACATTCATTTTAGTCACCTAACCATTAAATCTCTAACGATAGTTAACTTGTATAGATCACGTTATTTTCACACTTTCATTTTGGTCACCCAAAAAATATCATTTTTATAATATTAATCGAGTAAAAAAACATTAAGGATTAAAGTAAAAAAGTGACATAAACTAAAATAATACTTTAAAATTTGTCAAATTGTACTTGTTTACCCTTGTTGAAAGTTCTAAATTTCTTTGTTTTTTATATTGAAATTTTAAATTTCAAAACATTAAAATCAATTAAACAAGTTATTGAAAAAATTTATCCCTTAAAATTTTAAATTTCAAAACATAATGTTAACCGATTTGTTACTATAATATTAAAATTAAATAAATTAATCTCCTTCTAAATTTTAAAATTTTATTTTAATTAATTTCAATATTACAAGAATAAATCGTTAACATTATATTTTGAAAATTAATATCTTAAGGGATTTATTAGGATGTGTTGAAAAAATTGAGAAAATACTATGTTTTTAATTTTTAAATTTACCAATCTATATTGTTCTTGCAAGAGAAAGGAAAATGTGTTCACTAAAATTAATAAATTAGTTTTTTTGGTGAGATGGTTAAATGTTAGTTTTTGTCCTTTAAGTCCCGAGTTCAATTCCTCTCCTACTCAGATTTCTATTTTTTATTTCATGTTGTTTTAAGCTTATTATTATTAATTAATATTTTTGACACATTATTTTTTTTAGATGATTAGATAATTGTGATTTCATCCTTAATTCCTAAGTTCAACAAGCATTTTAGTATGTATTTTTATTTAATGTTGTTTCAAATTTTTATTATTTTAAATTAATGTTATAATTAATAAATATATTGTTTTGATTTTTTATTTTAATTCATCTCTTTTATTTATAAAATAAAATAATAAATATGTAATTATTTTTTAAAAACATTAACTAATTCTTTAGATATATTTTTCTTTACATATAATATTTATAGTCAAAATATTTATTTTCTCCACCTATATTGTGGGGTTATGGTGATTTCTAATATTATAAAATCAAATAATTATTCAAATATCATTATTATTTCAAATATGTAAAATATTTCAAATATCGTTGATTTTCATCTACATTGTGTGTAGGGTATTCCAAATGTTTTTATATGTGAAACATTTCAAATAATTATTTCAAATACACATATAAAAATATATAACATGTCAATTTACTACACTCATGATATGGATTGAAAGATAAATATTACACACATAAAATTATATTTATTAAAAATAATAATATTTGCAATAATTATTTGATTTTATAAATAAAAGAGTTATTAATTAAAAGATGAATTAAAATATTAAAAGCTTGAAACAACATGGAATAAAAGATACATATTAAAATACTTATAAAAAGAATCAAACTTAGGACTCAAATATGAAATCACAATTATCTAACTATTTAACCAAAAAAAAATAATATGTTAAAAATATTAATTAAAAATAAAAATATAAATATGAGTAGGAGAGGATCGAACCCGAGACTCAAGGAAAAAACACTAATATTTAACCATATTATAATTTAGCTAATAAAAAAAGCATGGTTTCTCAATTTTTATTTTTTCAGCGATATCTTGATAAATTAGCCAAAATTTTAACAATCTATTTAATTGAATTTTATGTTTGGAAATTTAGAATTTCAATATTGAAAAAAAATTTCTACAATGTGACAAACAAGTATAATTTTATAATTTTTAATGCATTATTTTAGTTTTTAGTGTTTTTCACTTTAATCTTTAATTTTTTATCTCAATTAATACTTCAAAAAAATATTTTTAGATGACTAAAATAAAACGACCTAAAAGTGAATGACCAAAATAAAAATATGAACATAATGTGGTGCGTACAAGTTAACTATTATTAGAGATTTAATGGTTGAGTGATTAAAATGAAGACGTAGTAAAAATTAAATGATGAAATTACAAAGATTTCCTTTTAAGTGACAAAAATAAAAATACCCTAAAAATTGGATCACCAACTAAACAGTTTACCCTTAAATCAATTTTAAAGCATTTGAAAGCTAGAGGATTGACACGCATTCCATACTTAATTTTAGCTAGTGATGTGACATGCCTATTCTCTCTATTACCTTTTTCAAAGATCAATATTGATATTGATATTTTTACTTTTATATAATATAGTTTGTACTTTTATTCATTTCAATTATATAACCACCAGATTTAATGTATTAACAATAAGTAATATTATCTTCTTTCAAAAAAATATTATCTATTAATAATAGGTACGATTTTAAATTAATTATCATTTAACTAGTATTATAATAATACACTATTTAAAATTAAGATTTATCATTCTAAATAACATTTAATATTTAATACTTTTAGTTAAGTAGCATATGAAGAAAATTATTGAAAAATAACAGAATATTAAAATAGTAGGAATTCAAAGAAGAAATATCAAATTATATTCAAATAACAATGATAATTAAAAAGATGAATGGCCATTTAATCGACGATGATGTAATATTATATTGTTTATGTATAACTCGCTTATTTAGTTAAATTTATATATAACATGAAGTTTATTTCAAATTCATCATTTTCAACTTTCCCTAACAAAAGTTGTTGTTTGATAAGAAAGTTTCATGTTATGATTGTATGTTCAGGGGAAACTAAAAAATTTTTAGGGAGACTAAAATTAAATTGTAACTTTTATAAGTAATTTTATCATTTTAACAGCCTATGTCTTTATAATTTTTAAAAGATTAAATAAAATTTTTATCATTTTAGGGGCTAAAGTGTAATTTTATTTTTAAAAATTTAAAAGCCTAAATAAAAAATTTCTATTTTAAAGGGACCGTGACATCTACTAACCCCCAATTACGTATCTGTATGCTATTATTAATTTTAATTTTCTTTTATGCTATTTTAAATACTATTATTATAATTATAGTTTTATAAAAATATATAAGTTACAATAATAATTTTTTGTTGATGCAATAGAAGTTATACACAATTCGAACATCAACATAAAATTCATAAGAGTAAATAGAATTTTGAAAGAGTGATTAAGTGTTATGTATATAAGCACTTTTAACAAATTTTAAAATATTAATTTGTTTTACTTTCAAAAATATTATTATTTATTTAATAAACTTTTTTTTTGAATTTGACATCATCATAAAATACAAATTAGTTTAAAATTTTAAATATTTTTACTTTGATATTAAAATCAAAGGCTTTCATGAGTAAAAATTACAAGTCGTGAGCTTATTTAACTACAAAATCATCAGCATAAAATGCAAATTAGTTTAAAATTTTAAAATATTTTTACTTCAATATTAAAATTGTCGAAACTATTTTTTTGTTTGGAAAATGGGCCGTCTTTAAAAAGAAAAACGGAGTCGCCACCAATCTTTTTTTTTGAAGTGCGATTGGGTCACTTTAAAAACATTCTGGTCTACGAGTTTTAAAAAAAGGGGCTCGTGAGTCGGTTACGAGCGAGGAAGGATTAGCACCCTCGCAACGCCCAAAGTTGGCACCTTATTGATTGATTAATGTCCTTAATATTGAAAATTAGAAAATATTTTAAAATAGTAATCTTTAAAAATGTTTGGATAACTCGCATTGGATATCGAAACTCTCTTGTTCCGAAAAGTTAAAATACCACATCCAGCACGATAGGACACGATGTTTCAAACTATCGATACCAAGATCATTTCATGATTTCCAAAATTCATGTCTTGCAATTTTAAAAAGGTATTCCACTATTTGGTTAAGCTAAGAACCGAAACCCAACACGATTAGGCACGATACTTTGGGTTTCCCAAATATGAAATAGTGCCTTTATTTAAGAAAATCTCGGTCAAAACCTTTGAAGGATATTTGGTCATTTGGACGAATAGAAAATCGAGACTCAGCACGATTGGGCACGAATCTCTAAACTTCCAAACATGAAACATTGCCTTATTTTCAAAAAAACCGATCAAAATCTTTAAAGGATATTTAATTATCCAGACGAACAAAAATTGAAACCCAACACGATTGGGCACAATTTTTCGAACATCCAAAAAATATATATTACCTTTATGAAACCTTTTTTAAGTTTTAAAAAAATAAAAATAAAAAAGGAAATGTAAATACGATAATAACAAGGGATAATAATGGTAAATACAAAAGGGAAAGAAAAATAAACGATAATGTTATAATAACAAAAATAATATGTGATAAATAAAACAAATAATTATAATTATAATATCATCAATAGAACTAAGGGATATAGTAAAAAAGAAGTAAATATAATACTACAAGAATAAATAGAATAATAGAATAATAACAATAAGCAAAAAATAAAAACATTAATAAAAAATAATATTAGAATAATAGTACTAAAAATAGTAGTAAAAAATGCATTGATAATAAAATATAGATATGATAATAATATATAATAAAATAATAATATATATAATAATAGTAAATATAATAGAAAGAATATGATTATAATAATAATAATATACATATAAACAAATGGTAATAAGAAATATTTAAAAATGATTAATTTAAAGGTAAAATAGCAAAATAATCAAAAAGGACTAAATTGGGTTGAAAACAGAATCTTTGGGGTCAATTTAAAATAAACGAAAACCGATTTGGAAAATACTAAAACTCGGAAGGGCCTGACGCATAAATAACCCTTTTATGCACAAAACACGAGGATCCTCTTTACCCGTCAGGTCAGGTCACGGGTCAGAGGGCCAAAACGACGTCGTTTTGGCCTCTGAACCCACTCATCAAAACGATGCCATTTGGTCATAGTATAAAAGCAAAAAATTTTGACAAAACCTTCATTTTTCATTTCTGTAGGAAAAAAATGGGAAAAAACTCTCCCCCCTCTCTCCCTTGGGCAATTTTCGGCCATAGGTCCGGCCAACCTCCGTCATGGCCATGCCACTGTCATCGCCCATCGCTAAGTCTTGATGGCGAAACCCCAAAAAGGGTAAAATGTAACACCCAAACCCGCCCAAATGTTATGACCGAATTTGGTATGCTCTGAGAAAACATTTTGAAAAATCCCTTTAAGTCGATTTAAATTTTTGATAAAAGATATTGTTTTGGTTTAAAACAGTTGAGGTGTTATGAAGAAAACATTACTTAGTGTTGTTTAATAATATATTAGGTCAGGGTTATTACTGATTCAAGTGTACCCGATGGCACAATAAAACATTTCGTGTATTAATTTGAGAAAACATGTGTACCATTTTAATATCATAAAGTAGTTTAAGCAAATTATCAAAACATGTAAAATAATCCAAGTGCAATATTAGGAGGCCTTATTACAACTTAGACAAAAATAAACCCATAATAAAATAAAATAGTTCAAAATCCACCTAGTCCACATTTTCATTGCATGGCCACCTCGAGTTCATCCGGCTCCTTATCCGTAGCTACGAGTCACCTGAAAATGTTAAAGGAAAAAGGTGAGTCATCAAGACCCAATGTACCCTTTTTCCCGGTTTAATGCAACAACATACACAATTTATAACAATTTAACATGCACTAAATCATGCACCCAACCTAGCCATCCAAACGCCTTTCCCTACCCCGTGTGGTACCAAACCACTGGTGGTGCCAAACCACAGTGACGATAGTCACGATATTCATCAACATTGTGGTGCCAAACCACCGGTGACGATAGTCACAAATCAAGTGATGGGGCCAACCCATCTTGTGATACCAAATCACCAAGGCCAATCCCATATCTCAAAGTGGGGCCAACCCACGGTGGTGTTTAGCCACGAGGACGAGACGCTATGAGGTGCCAAACCTCCGGAGGTGCCAAACCTCGGTGATCGTAGTCACAATGTGGTACCAAACCACCGTGTCCGTCGACACCTAATATCACTTCCCTCCACTCATTTAATCCCACATCAATCAATAATATATAATTAACAATTATCATGCCAATAGATTTATTTAACAACATCCAACAGATCTATCATGAGCCATATATTATAAGCCACATATACCAAATATTCCATGCTTCCCAAAAGCATCAAAAGAAAGCTCATAGCAACAAAGACTTACCCGAATCCTTGTTTATACCATGATGGTATTACATCCGAATCTACACAAATCGATTAAGCATACATATAACACTTAGCATATTAAAGTTATAAGGTGTGTATGTACACACCGAAATTAACAAAAGCCTTAAATCCGGAATAACCAATCGGCCACCCACAATATCCTTGCCCTATATTCGCCAACCACAAGGTTAGTGCCATGGCCTATTCGCCAAACCAAATTAATTGCAAAAGGGTTCCTTGTGAACCCGAACCTTACCCAAATGCCTTTGAGTACAAGCCACCACACTCCAATCGCTTCATTTCCTAAATCGGCAATCACATGTTAATAGCCTTGGCTTTTGAATACTTAAAGAGTGATCTATTAAAATAGATTCTTACCACCTTACCCTATAATAGATTGACGAGAGAATGGAGAGTCAAATCTATTGCTTGAAAATCCCGTAGTTCCTAGATGATATCGATTCAAAGAGGGGTTAGCCTTCTTGTTTGCATATGCCAAAATTTCGGCTTTCTCCAACCTATAAATCGACAGAGAGAAAGTATAGGGACAAGAAAGATTCAGCTATCACTTACCTTCACCAACGATTGCCACAAGAAATCCCGAAGAGATCTATTCCCCTCCTAACATTCGGCCAAAGTGCTATAGAATAGGAGAGGGAATTTTCGGCACACCAAGGGAGTGAATTCGGCTAAAGGAAAGGAAATAATGATGAGAAAAGAAGGTGGGGTTTCGGCAAGGAGTAGAGAGAGTTTTGGTTTTGAGAGAATGAGAAAGGAGAGAAAAATAATTGGAGAGAAGGGAATAAAGAAGAAAGTCGGCTACTTGCAAAAAAAAAATGGGGGAAAAGAAAAACAAGATGCTAGGTAGGTGCTTTTAAAGGGATTCGGCACCCCCTTCCTTAAGCTTGCCGTCCACTCTTCCCATGAAGAGTTCCAAATTCGGCAACCTCCTTGAATTGCTCTTGACCAACCATTTGAATTAATTCAAAATTATTTGAATTAATCACATACCTAATTTTCCTCTATCAATTATTATAAATTAATCCTAATAATAATCCAATTAGAATCCTTAATAATATCCTTGATAATATCCTTATTATCCTCACATTAAAATTTATCATCTCTTTCTCTCTTGCCAACTTTTCAAGATTAATCAAATAAAATCCATTTAAAGCCAAATAATATTCTCATACTATCCTTATTATCCCAAAGTTTAAAATTGAGAAATTCCCTCCCCTTATTGCCGTCCAAAATAAAGATCAAAAAGGGAAAATTCGTGACTCGAACATAGGTTCCCCTTGCTCCTTGTGGCGTCAACTCTAGCACCTAAGTGGCCTCCTCTTGCCACTTTTCCAAGTCATTTTAATGACAATAATTCCTCCTTTAACCTTGTAACTCCTACTTACTAAGGCTTCCTACCTTTAAAGCTTCACAAATAAATTTTCTACTAATCCGAGCCTACTCAAGACCTCTAATTAAGCCTTACTACACCACAATTAATATCACAGCAATCCAAACACAAGCAAAATAATTCAAATACAAATAACCCCCATTTTAGGATGTTACAGTTCTACCCCCCTTAAAAATAATTTCGACCTCAAAATTACCTGATCAGAAGAGGTGAGGGTATTGCTGCCGCATCACATCCTCGGGTTCCCACGTCGTTTCCTCCATACTATGGTTTCGCCATAGTACTTTCACCAAGGGTACTGACTTCCTACGTAGAACCTTGACATCACGATCTAAGATCTGAACTGGCTCCTCCTCGAAAGATAGGTCTGAGTTAACCTCAATCTCTGCCACTGGCACCACATGTGATGGATCGGACCGATATCGTCTAAGCATTGACACATGGAAGACGTCATGAATCTGACTCAACTCTGCCGGCAGCTCGAGCTGATAAGCTACCGGTCCCACTCGCTTTAACACTGTATATGGCCCAATGAACCTAGGGCTTAGCTTCTCTTTTTTCCCAAATCGTAACACCTTCTTCCAAGGCGACACCTTCAGAAAAACTTTATCTCCCACAGCATATTCCATTTCCTTGCGCTTGAGATCGGCATAGGACTTCGCCTATCCGACGCTTCCTTGAGACGAGCCCAATTACCTTAACTTTGTCCTCGCCACCACCAACTCCGACCCAAACCATCGTTCACCCAACTCCGTCCAACACGTAGGAGTACGGTATTTTCGTCCATACAGTGCTTCATATGGAGCCATCTGAATGCTCGCTTGATAACTATTGTTATAAGCGAATTCCGCCAACGGTAGATACTCCTCCCAACTACCATAGAAATCCAAAACACAATCTCTCAAAGATATCCTCTAAAATCAGATCACTCTTTCCGATTGTCCGTCGGTTTGGGTGAAAAGTCATCTTTGAAGTCCAATCTCGTTCCCAAGGCTTGATGCAAGGCTCTCCAAAACCTTGACATAAACCTCGGATCCCTATCCGAGATAATCGATCTTGGCACACCATGCAATCTCACTATCTCGCTACATATAACTTTGCTAGCTTCAAGCGAATAATCTACCCTCACCGTGTATGAAATGCACCGACTTAGTTAGTCGATCCACAATCACCCAAACCGAGTTCTTCTTGCTAGGCGTGAGGGTAATCTCATCGACAAAGTCCATAGTGATCCTCTCCCATTTCCATCGAGGATCTTCACCGGTTGGAGCAACCACGATGGCAACCGATGTTTAGCTTTAACTTGTCGACACGTCGACATTTTCCCACAATTCGATTACCTCACGCTCAACCTGTGCCACCGTAATCATTTCCTAAATCTCCATACATCTTGCTACCTTGGGATGCATAGCGTATGGGTGCTATGTGCATCTTGGAGAATCTTCACCTCAATTCCACACCTTTCGGTATACAAGCTCGCCTTGAAAACATAGCACTCCTCACCGCACAAACTGTACCGTTCCAAACCACCTTCTTGAACTTACAACCTCCTCGCATTCAAACTGTCATCCACCAACTGCTTTTCCTTAATCTCCTTGATCCAAGTCGGTTTAACTTGCAGTTCTGCCAAAAGACTTCTATCGTCGTATAGACTGAGGTGAGCAAACATCGCTCTTAAATCCGTCACGACCTTCCTACTCAACGCGTACCACCACGTTAGCCTTACGGATGGTACTCAATTGAACAATCGTAGTCCTTTAACAATTCAATCCAATCGACACCGCCTCAAATTCAAATCCTTCGAGACAAGAGATACCTCGACTTTTATGATCCGTGTAGACTATCGACTTCTCCCCATACAAGTAATGCCTCTATATCTTCAAAGCGAAGACTACGCCGCTAACTCCAAGTCGTCGTTGGATAGTTAACCTCATGTGGTCTTAGGCGACGGACGATAGGCCACTACCTTCCCTTCTTGTATCAATACACATCCCAAACCAAGATGGGACGCATCACAAGAACTGTTAACAACTTTCACCCTCAGTCAGCATTCGAACCGAGCTTCCGTCGAAATCTTCCTTAGCTTGTCAAAACTTTCTTGTTGCTTCTTCGTCCACACAAATGGAATTCCCTTTCTTAATAACTTAGTCAACGGCGTCGCGATTAAAGAGAATCCTTCCACAAACCTCCGATAGTACCCCGCTAAACCCAGAAAACTTTGAATTTCTGCCACCAACCTAGGCGATTTCTAGTCCAACACCGCTTCGATCTTGCGAGGATCTACTCTAATCCCTTCTGCTGACACTACGTGACCTAAGAAAGCCACCTCTCTAAGCCAAAATTCGTACTTACTAAATTTGGCATATAACTGCTTCTCCCTCAGTACTTGTAGAACTATACGCAAATGCATGTCATGTTCCTCCTCCATCTTTGAGTAAACCAATATGTCGTCTATGAACACCACGACAAATTGATCCAAGTACTTCTTTGAAACACCCTATTCATTAAGTCCATGAATCTCAGCAGGGTGCATTGGTCAACCCAAATGGCATCACCAAAACTCGTAATGCCCATACCTTGTAGGAATGTCATCTTGTGCATATCAACCTCCTTCACCTTGAGTTGATGATATCCCGACCTAAGATCTATCTTCGAGAATATCGATGCACCCTTCAGTTGGTCAAACAAGTCATCAATCCGAGGCAACGGATACCTGTTCTTGATCGTTAACTTGTTCAATTGGCGGTAGTCGATACACATCCGCATTGAACCATCTTTCTTCTTGACAAACAGCACAGGTGCTCTCCACGGAGATATACTTGATCGGATAAATCCTCGGTCCAAGAGCTCCTGAATTTGAGCCTTCAGTTCCACCAATTCCTTTGGTGCCATTGATCGGCATGCTATAGACACAGTGCTGTTAAAGATGTAACAAGTCTATACCGAATTCAACTTCTCGATTTGGAGGCAGACCTGGAAGTTCCTCTGGAAATACATCAGCGAATTCCCCTACTATTCGGACCTTCTCAACTGCTTACTCCTTAGCCTCCAAAGCACAAATTCGAACCAAAAACGCTTCGCAGCCTTTCTTGACCATCTTCTCAGCCTTTAATGCAGACACTACATTGGATAGGTAATCTCTTCTATTACCTATCATGACTACTTCACCACCTTCAGCCATCTTAAGAACCATGCGCTTAGCAGCACAATCCAACCTTGCTTGATACTTAACCAACCAGTCCATTCCAAGAATCAAATCAAACTCCCCAAACGGCAGTTCCATCAGATCAACCACAAACACGACCCCTTGGAGTTCTAGGGGTACATCTCTATATAGCTTGTTAACAACTACAGAGTGTCCTAGAGGGCTAATTACAGTCATCTCCCTAGAAGTAGTCTCGAAGTCTAAATTCATAGTCTCTACCACACTACTAGCAACGTATGAATACGTCGAACCCACATCAATTAATGTAACATATGAAAGACTAAAAATTAGAAACGTACCGGTTATGACGTCCGGTGCATCACCTTCCTCTCGACGCCTTGCCGCATAGACTAAACCAGTCGCTTTGCTTCAGATCGCCGCACCTCTCGCAAAAATTTTGCGACCTCGATTTGAACCATTTCCTCCTCTACCATTACCACGACCCCTCTGTGGTGGTCCTACATTTCTAACCTGAGCACGGTTCTGACCCTCTGGTTGATTCTTTGCCAATTTTCGTGGACAATCCCTCACACGGTGATCCAAAGACCCACATTCAAAACAACCCCTCTCACCGGTCTAACATCCTCCCCAATGTGACTTCCCATGATTTACCTTGGCCTCTCGATTAGTAGCCATGGGCCTTTCTGCCTGATTTGGCCCACTCTGCCTAGGCCTTTTCTGAACATTACCACCTGACCCAGACGACCCAAAGCCTCTTTTCTGTTTGTTCTTATCATAGCTCTGTCTCACGGACTCTTTGACCCCTTCGGCTACCTTAGCCTTTTCCACCAAGACAAGAAACTTACGCTCCTTCTGTGGAGCAATTAGCAACCTTAACTCATCCCTAAGTCTGTCTTCAAAGCGACACAACGATCATACTCGCTGACACAATTCCTCGAGCATAGCGGCTCAATTCAAGAATTTCGCTTCATATTCCGACACGTACTTATTTCCTTATACCAACCCCGTAAAAGCTTTCCTCAGGCATCAATGTAGCTAGTGCCCACATACTTCTTCCGATAAGCGGTTTGAAATATTCCCAAGTAAGGTCATCCGCCAGTAGCACCATCCCGAATCGTGAGCCACCATCGATATGACTCATCCTTGAGCGACACCGCCCCTTTTAGTTTCTCCTCATTCGTCGATCTATCTCATACATGATTCTTTCGGTCGATTCCACCAATACTCACCAGATTGCGCTACACCGGACACACCTTAGAAAAATTCACTCAGTTAGCTCAAGTCTCTCAGTAATCGACTTTCGAGCTCCTTCGCCTCCACCCATTCCAGCTACCCTTTCCGTAACCCGCAACGATCGCTTGACACCTTCGCGTCATCACCGCTTGATCCTGCTCCCCTCCAAAGGTTGGGGGTGGTGGTGTGATGGTACCTCATTCTTAGATTCCCGACCACCACGATGTGTTCTAACACGATCATCTGCCCTTCCGCGTCCCACGACGGGCCACGTCCTCTAGAGCTCATTCTAACTATCGCTTTAATGCGATTAGAGATTTTTATGAATTAGTAATCTGTTTCACTTGGTTACTCATGAAGAAATTTTATGAAAAGAGTTTAATAGAGATTCTTTCGAGCAATCAAGTTTTAAGTCCCCTATCCTAGTTCACACGAAAACACATCTATTCCCTAATGCCTTTCATACCTATTCACTCATCTGGACATTTCATCTGCTTTCTATCCCAGGGTATTTCGTCATTTTCCTCTGTGGTATTTTTATAATAAACCAAGAAATTTGAAAACTTTAATAAATCAAAACATTTTGTAATTTCTAAAACGAGGAGTATTTTAGAAATTCTAAATTTAAAGGTATGACAAAATTTTGAAAATAGGGGTATTTTGGTAATTTTGTCAATCAGGGGTAATTTTTGTAAATTCCAAAAGTCAGGGTATTATTTTGAAATACAAAATTTTTGCGTACTTATGCAAAACCGAAGTAATACGGTAATTTTAAAAACTAAGGGCATTTTCGTAATTTTACCACTAAGGGCATTTCGATAATTTTGGTAAGTTGAAGAATATTTTGAAAATTTTCCAAAAGTAAATTTTTGCTGTTATTGAAAGGAGTATCGTAACGATTTTTAAAACTTAGAGCTTTCATAAAATAGGGTTAATCCCTTTCGGGTTTTATTTAGTGTGTTTAGCCTATGACCGAGTCTTCTTGGTTAGGGTGAACCGAAGCTACGCACCAGGTAGGATTCCTGCGAAGAGGAGGTGAGTCACGAGGACTGCTTAAATACCAAGCTCTTCCGGATCCAATCCTAGACATGCGCACCAAGGTTACCACACCCTAACTCGGCGACTTGGTCACAGGTTGGTTTAATTAGGCCATTAAAATCTTATGATAAGAGTTTTGTTGGGGTGGACTAGTCCTAAGGTTCAACACCTATCACACTAACTACATTCCCTACCTACCCTTCTACAATAATAATCCATACAAAAAGTTAGAGGTACTTACCTGGGCGGATTGGTGCCGGAGACTCAGTGCCATGCTTATTCAAAACCAAATTATTTCAAATAGGCCTACTAAAAACATTTTTGGGCCTTGGGCCCTACAACAGAGCTTTGAACTGGCTCGATACCAATTTGTAACACCCCAAACCCGCCCAAACGTTATGACCGAATTTGGTATGCTACGAGAAAATATTTTGAAAAAATCCTTTAAGCCGATTTAAATTTTGATAAAAGATATTGTTTTGGTTTAAAACAGTTGAGGTGTTATGAAGAAAACATTACTTAGTGTTGTTTAATAATATATTAGGTCGTTGTTACTGATTCAAGTGTACCGATGGCACAATAAAATATTTTATGATTAATTTGAGAAAACATGTGTACCATTTTAATATCATAAAGTAGTTTAAGAAAATTATCAAAACATGTAAAATAATCCAAGTGCAATATTAGGAGGCCTTATTACAACTTAGACAAAAATAAACCCATAATAAAATAAAATAGTTCAAAATCCACCTAGTCCACATTTTCATTGCATGGCCACCTCGAGTTCATCCTACTCATTATCCGCAGCTCTACGAGTCACCGAAAATGTTAAAGGAAAAAGGTGAGTCATCAAGACCCAATGTGTACCCTTTTTCCGGTTTAATGCAACAACATACACAATTTATAACAATTTAACATGCACTAAATCATGCACCCAACCTAGCCATCCAAACGCCTTTCTCTACCCTCAGATGGTACCAAACCACCGGTGGTGCCAAACCACCGGTGACGATAGTCACGATATTCATCAACATTGTGGTGCTAAACCACTTTGGTGACGATAGTCACAAATCAAGTGATGGGGCCAACCCATCTTGTGATACCAAATCACAAGCGCCAATCCCATATCTCAAAGTGGGACCAACCCACGGTGGTGTTAAGCCACGAGGACAAGACGCTATGAGGTGCCAAACCTCTGGTGACCGTAGTCACAATGTGGTACCAAACCACTGGTGTCCGTCGACACGAATATCACTTCCCCCTCCACTCATTTAATCCCACATCAATCAATAATATATAATTAACAATTATCATGCCAATAGATTTATTTAACAACATCCAATGATCTATCATGAGCCATATATTATAAGCCACATATACCAAATATGCCATACTTCCCAAAAGCATCAAAAGAAAGCTCATAGCAACAAAGACTTACCGAATCCTTGTTTATACCATGATGGTATTACATCCGAATCTACACAAACCGATTAAGCATACATATAACACTTAGCATATTAAAGTTATAAGGTGTGTATGTACACACCGAAATTAACGAAAGCCTTAAATCCAAATAACCAATCGCCACCCACAATATCCTTGCCCTATATTTGGCCAACCACAAGGTTAGTGCCATGGCCTATTCGGCCAAACTAAATTAATTGCAAAAGGGTTCCTTGTGAACCCGAAACCTACCCAAATGCCTTTGAGTACAAGCCACCACACTCCAAGCGCTTACGCTTCCCTAAATCGGCAATCACATGTTAATAGCCTTGACTTTTGAATACTTAAAAGAGTGATCTATTAAAATAGATTCTTACCACCTTACCCTATAACAGATTGACGAGAATGGAGAGTCAAATCTATTGCTTGAAAATCCCGTAGTTCCTAGATGATATCGATTCAAAGAGGGTTAGCCTTCTTGTTTGCATATGCCAAAATTTTGACTTTCTCCAACCTATAAATCGACAGAGAAAGTATAGGGACAAGAAAGATTCGCTATCACTTACCTTCACCAACGATTGCCACAAGAAATCCTGAAGAGATCTATTCCCTCCTAGCATTCTACCAAAGTGCTATAGAATAGGAGAGGGAATTTTGGCACACCAAGGAGTGAATTCGGCTAAAGGAATGGAAATAATGATGAGAAAAGAAGGTGGGGTTTCGCAAGGAGTAGAGAGAGTTTTGGTTTTGAGAGAATGAGAAAGGAGGAAAAATAATTGGAGAGAGGAATAAAGAAGAAATTGACTACTTGCAAAAAAATGGGGAAAAGAAAACAAGATGCGGATAGGTGCTTTTAAAGGGATTCGCACCCCTTCCTTAAGCTTGTCATCCACTCTTCCCATGAAGAGTTCCAAATTCGCAACCTCCTTGAATTGCTCTTGACCAACCATTTGAATTAATTCAAAATTATTTGAATTAATCACATTCCTAATTTTCCTCTATCAATTATTATAAATTAATCCTAATAATAATCCAATTAGAATCCTTAATAATATCCTTGATGGTATCCTTATTATCCTCACATTAAAAATTTATCATCTCTTTCTCTCTTGCCAACTTTTCAAGATTAATCAAATAAAATCCATTTAAAGCCAAATAATATTCTCATACTTTCCTTATTATCCCAAAGTTTAAAATTGGGAAATTCCTCCCTTATTGCCGTCCAAAATAAAGATCAAAAGGAAAATTAGTGACTCGAACATAGGTTTCCCTTGCTCCTTGTGGCGTCAACTCTAGCACCTAAGTGGCCTCCCTCTTGCCACTTTTCCAAGTCATTTTTAATGACAATAATTCCCTCCTTTAACCTTGTAACTCCTACTTACTAAGGCTTCCTACCTTTAAAGCTTCACAAATAAATTTTCTACTAATCCGAGCCTACTCAAGACCCCTAATTAAGCCTTACTACACCACAATTAATATCACAGCAATCCAAACACAAGCAAAATAATTCAAATACAAATAACCCCCATTTTAGGATGTTACAAAAAATTTCTCTTTTTCCTTTTTTGTATTTTAATATTTTCGTATATTGAAAAACTAAAATAAAAGAAAAAATGAAGAAAAAAAAAGATTCAGAAATGAAAAAAAAGAAGAAAAGAAACCTTTTTCTTTTTGATTCTGTGTTTGTATTGCTTTTTTTCTGAAAAATATCGTGTACTTTGTATTCGTATGTATTTCCCTTTTTTATCTATCGAAAAAACATTCCCCCCAGTTACACTGTTTTGATTTGGCTTTTATAGCCTCTTCTACAACTGCTCTTGGCACATTTGCAAGTACGTGGTAGATCGGGTCTCTGACGTGGCGCTGTGGCATAAGTTGCGGGCGCGGAAGTTCGAAAGGTGGGTCTTGCTGGCGCCGGGCGTGAGGTGCGAGGACTCGTTGTGGCTGCTAACGGCCCATGAAGACCCTATAAGGCTAGGGTTTCCGTTTGCTAAAAAAGATTTGGGCCGTTTGGGCCTTGCAAACATTGGGTTGAGTTTTGGGCCATTGTAAATGGACCAATTTTATTTTCCTGGTCTTGGTCAATGGGTATTGGGCCCCGGGTTTTAAATTGGGCCTTACAAAAATCAAAGGCTTTCATGAGTAAAAATTATAGGTTGTGGGCTTACTTAACTACAAAAATAGCATAAGGACTAGTTTAAACAAAGTATATTAGTTTAAGGCCTTTCTTAGTATATTAGCCTAAAGTCTAGATATATACAAACAATGTGGGTGAAATAAATTGTGTAATAAAATCAAAATGTATAAAAAGGTCAAATTAAAGATTTGGTTAAAGTAATAAATAAAATATTTTTATAAATGTTGGTGCCATAGATTCAAACTTTCACATTTGCAATTTTTTATTAGTTTCTTTTATTAAAAAAAAAGAAAAAAATAAAAGCACCCTCCTAACAATATAACTTATTTAAAATATATAAAGTCATTTTAGTAATTTACTTAATCGAATTGATGTCAAATCAACTTGTAACACTATTTCAATCGCACTTAACTAAAAGTTTAGATAATGCAATTCCTCTTATGAAAATTTTACTAAAATTTATAACATATATAATATAATATAATATAAATATTATCTATACTAAATATAAATATATGACATTAAAAAATATTCATATTATAATATCTATTTTAATTATATAAAGGGTTATAATGTAAAATTGTCACTTTACTACAAATGGATATTAAAGTTTGTCACTATATTTTATTTTGATTGATGTTAACCATTATACTTTAAGAATATGGATAAATTGTTCAACAGAGGTCAGCTTCCGGGTTGGCTATCGCCTGCCTTTTTCTTCTCTCATCAACCCTTTCTTTTTTTCTTTCTTATTTTCATTCACTACACATGTCTTCTCTCTTTTCAATTTGCAGATCTATTTTGTGGGTATCTTTGTTGTCTTCACAAGTTGTGATGGACAGATGACGGTGCTTGTCGTTCGCTAAAACTCCATCGGCCACCAGTAGATTTTCTTGGAAAGTCGGTGGCTCTTCATCAACTTATTAATTTTGTTTATGTTTCGAGAGTATTTTAGAATAATAAATGATTTTACGTATCGATTTGTATTCGTGTTGTCTTAATTTTATATGTTTTTTGTTTGTTTTTCCATTGTTTAACAAGTCTTCAGTTTTAGAAGTTTTTGTCTACTATTGTAGCAAGTTTTTTAGTCTTGCTTATGCATGTAATCTTAATTTTACAAGTGATTTTAGGGATAATTTTGTTGTCGTCCTCTCTAGTTTGGTAAATACTTGATTTTTTGTCGATTTTTGCTCACCGCTTTGGACCATCTGGGATTGATTTCCTTATCATATCAAGTGCTTGAATTACTCCAGATATGTCGTGCTTGAGTTGTGATAAAACTAATTGTCAAGGTGTTATAATATTTTATTGATGTTAAGGCTAAAACCTTTGTTATGTTAATAGAGTTTGTCATTCAGCATATATGACGAGTGTTTGTTATTATTTTCTCCTTGAATTGTATGCTTCCATTCATTGAATAAATTAATGAATTTAACTTTGAAAAAAAAAGAGAATATGTATAAATTTACGCTCAACTTTTATGTGTTTGAAATTAATTAAATTTTAATTAATTTTGCCGCTAAATAAAATTTTACCATTAGATTTTGATTCTAATGATTTGAAAACAAAATTTAATGGGAGGATAATTTCAAATATTTGTATTTTAACAGTGAATATTAAGTTACTTTATAACATTATTAAAATTATAAATTAACTTCGGGTTTTTATTTAATAAGAGGAAGATTTAAAATATTTAAAAATATAAAAATACTTTATTTTTCATAAATAATAGTTTTATTAATATTTAATATCACGTTGATTAATTAAAATAATTTTACTAAACTTAAATTAACTTAATTAAAATAAAATTAAATATTAAAATTTAATCAAAAATCATGTGGCAAAATTTAATATAAAATGAAGTGGAGTGATAAATTTACCATTAATTTGGCAAGTAAAACATAATGGAAAATTTCAATTTGGCAAATTTATACATTAACCCATTATATAAATATTAATTAAATTTTTATTTAAGCAATTTAACTGATCAAGTAGGGTAAATTACAAAGAAATACTTTTTTTTTCAAAATTTACGAAAAATGACCTGTTTTCTAATTATTTACCGGAATGGACCATTTTCCCAAAAAACGCATCCACGTCAGTGCGAAGTCAGGGGATGCAGCAAGAAATGCGTTCTTGAGGGAGCGTTTTCTGCCACATCATCACAAATCGAGTCCTTGAAGGCTTGCTTTCCTGATGTGGCAAAATGTTCCTCTGGGACGCGCTTTTGCCCCCTTTGTTAGGGTTTTTTATTTGTTTTTAGGGTTAGGGTTAGGGTTTTGGGGTTTTAAGGTTAGGGTTTTATGTTTTAATGGTTTTTAGGGTTTGGGTTTTTGAAGAAAGTTAACAAATTAGAGTTTAGGGTTAATTAATTAAAATAATTTTAGATTTAGGGTTTTAGAAAAAAATCAGCAATATAAAAATTATTTTTTTATAGTAGTATCTGGTAAAATAATTTAGAGAAGACGTTTTAAACAAATAGTAACCAAAACGCTTCAAGCAGGATGCACTGTCATCAAGAGTATTGAAAAAAGCTCCCACGTGGACGCTCTTTTGCTACAGTAGTCTCTGGTAAAATAATTGTGAGAAGACGTTTCTGAACAAATAGTGACCAAAACGCTTCAAGTAGGATGCACTATCAGCAAGAGTATTGAAAAAGCTCTGACGTGGACTCTCTTTTGCTACAGTAGTCTCTGGCAAAATAATTTTGAGAAGATGTTTCTGAACAAATAGTGACCAAAACACTTCAAGCAGGATGCACTGTCAACAAAAGTACTGAAAAAAGCTCCCACGTGGAAGCTCTTTTGCTACAGTAGTTCCTATTTGTCCTTAGACAGTAAATGAGCCAAAATTCATTCTCAAGTTGCATAATAGAAATTGAGGCAAAAGTAAAATAGAAACTAAAGATGAGTGAACGTATTAGTGTTGTTATTTACTATGATGGTGAGGTTTGTGACACCGAAAACGGTGTTATTTTTTTATCGGAGAACATAGCGCGACTGGTTTTTAACCAGAACATAGATTTGACAGAACTTCATAAAAGAATTAGGCGTAAAATCTTCGAAACAAGGCCAATGAAAGTTCAATCTATTAAGTATAGATTTTGTGCTTCGATTGATCCCGTGAGATATGACTCATTTGACATCAAAGGTCCTAGGAGCTAGGAGGCAATGGTGGAGACTCATCTTGCTAATGGATCACCCTATCTTGAGGTATATGTATAATTTTCATCGCCAAGTGATCTTCCTTCGACTTTAACATCTACTGCTGTTTGAGGGGAATACACGACCCCAAGCTAACACTCTGTTAGTGGGAGGTAAAATACGGAATTGCCCGTGTTTGGTGGTAGTATGAAAAACACAACCCCTGCACAACACTCGGTTGGTGGATGGGACATACATATCCTTCTTTCGACGTTCGATGCTAGAAATATGTATTGGGGAACGCCATCAACTTCTAGTGGTTGGCAATCCACATATGATTGGGGACGCTACAAAATTTGTTTAAGAAGGGATAATGTACTCCCCACGACATCCATCGGTGATGGGACCTCGTTCGTTACAGATGATGGTGGGTCGGATGATGAGTCCGATGTGGATCCACCTCGAGAGCTCGGCCCCGATGATGAAAAAGTTGTATTATTTTCTGAACCGGAGTCTGTTCCAACCATACCTGAAGATGTTGAAGGGGGTTCAAATAAAGAAGAAGAAGATCCACGATTCAGGGCGTACTCGCCTCTAGCTCACATGCATAATATCGATCTATTTCAAGATGATGCGTTGGAGTTTCCTGAACTACCATACAGAAGGTGTAACCGTACAAGTTCGTCGTTGGATTCGGGTGAATTAGAAGTTGGTAAAGAGTTTTTCAATAAGGATAGTTTTCTTGGTAAATTGAAACAATATAGCATCGAGAACGGAGTTAGCTACAACGTGGTTAAATCCAAACTCGATAAGTACGAGGCCAACTGTGTAGTGCAAGACGGTACATGTTCATGAAAAATCATGGCCTCGTTGAGGAAAAGGACAGGCTTGTGAGAGACTAAAAAGTACAAAAGTCCACATACATGTCTTACCGGTACAGTGTCACTAGGTGTTTAAGGTTTTTGAATAATACTGATATAATGTAATGTTGCATTATTTAACGTACTTCGTTGACAGGTGTTTCACAATATCATCCCAAGATGGATTCAGATATGTTGGCTACCTTAATAATACCGACGATGAAGGCGGATCCCAAGACTTCAGTGTCAGTCTTAATTACTAATATTCGTAGCCAATTGTGGTACACGCCTTCTTACCGCAGGACTTGGATAGCTAAGTAGAAGGCATTGGAAAAGTTGTATGGTTGGACGCTTCATATAATGAAGTGTGGCAGTGGTGTCAGTCTTTGGAGAGATAAGTCTCGAGCAAAGATAATGACCTTGAAACGGTACTTACGTACTACAACGATAGATTGCTCCATGGATGCCAAGTGTTCAAATGTTTGTTCTGGACATTTAAGCAATGTAACATCCTAGATTGGGGGCTCTGCATTTGTGATGTGTTGTGTGTGTATGCCATGCTCTGTGTGTGTGTCTGGTGTGTTTAGAGATTTCAGGAAGGCATGAGGTTCAGCTTGAGCCTTGGTAGAAATTTTTGTTTTTAGACTCTGCAAGGGAGAACTAGGTAAAGTGTGCCTTAAGGGTACTTGAATGGGAAAGTTAACACAAAAATCTAGCTGGTAAAGTGGCAAGTAAACACCACTAAGGGCATAGGTAAGTGACGCCACAAGGAGGGTTTGAAGGGAGCAGGTTCGAATCCCATGTTAAGCAAAATGAGTGTTTTTTTAATATATATGTGCCTAAGGAGTAAGAGGTGGTTTTGGTTGGGACTCTGCAGGCGTGAGTGTGGATTGAGTTAGAAGAAAGGAAGATGAGGATAAGAGGGAAATGTGGGATAGGATAGAGGTGGAAGAGGTGGCCGAGTGTGGGACACTGAATGCAAGGAGGGAAACGGCTAGAAGTGGCTAAGGGTATGCCGAAATTCTCATTTGTTTTTGGCTAAGGGTGTGCCAAAATTCATTGTTTTCCTAAGAGCATAGCTTTTATTTTCTCTTATCCTATTTTCGGCAATTAAGGGTTTATCTACTTCTCTTTTTCTGCTAAAATAGAAAAACTCCTAACTCTATTCTTCTAAAGCCGAAAATGCCTAAGCTTCTTATCTGTTCATCTCTTCTTCAAATCTTTCTTAAAAGTCAAAAACTCTTAGATCTCATTTACCCCATTTCAATCTTCTTCTTTGGCATTACCGAATCTTCTCGCAGGTGGTAGCCGAAATCTTCTGTAGAGGTAAGTGTTGACTTGTACTATTATTTTTTTATAATTTTTTTTTACTTTTAGAGACCAAAGTTGAATGGCTAGTTGGTTGTTAGGGCCATCATTAGATTGATTTTTTTTTACTGATCTCGTGTTCTTTTTGGGCGGCATTCCGGGATTTGAAAGAGATCTAATAGCCTAGTTTTCTAAGCCAGAAATCGTTAACGTTCGAACCATATTATTTCTTTTGAGATTTCAAGGTAAGGATTTCAATTCTCCCTAAGTTGATCAATCAGTTTCCTTTCGTTGTTCGTGCCTTAAACTAATGTTTCGTTAAGCGATCATTGTTTCAATATAGTACCTTCTGACCAAGATCATTCATGGACTCGCAAGTCAGCAAATCAAAGGAAGGGGTTGGATCTGTAGTCTTAGCCCCAAAGTTCAAGAAACGCGCCATGTCTGCAGTTCGGGATTGGCTACCGGGTTGTGGGCCGGCTTCTAAGCAGAATAGTAGGCAGATAGTGGTAGTTTTAGCTAGTGATAGTGTCGACATAGAGAGTGTCGTCGTGTGTATTATTAGGTGTGTAAACTTTCACACACTATACTTTATTTGTACTAACGTTTGTATGGGCTGAAAAGCCAAAAAAGGGTTGTGTAGACAGTCGTGATGCCCTTAGGGGTAAGGCTAAGATTGCCAAGTACGTGACCGTATCGTTTCTTTGCATAGTCGAATGTTTGTATGGCAAATTGATGTGTTATGAATAGCATGTTGCATTGTAAAGATTTGTATGTAGATCATGGGTATGGGTTTGATATGAAAGGGAAGTGCTTAATTGGTCACGTAGTGATTGGTGGCTTTGCCACGATATATATACATATGTTCATACATTATTTTTGGTCACATTGTGATCGGTGGCTCTGCCACGATGTATATATATATTTTATTTGGTCACAAAGTGATCGGTGGCTGTACCACGAAATATTATTTGGTCACCTAGTGATCGTGTGTAATTGGCAGCATGACTATCGTGATGGAGTGTAGCGGATGGATGGTTGATTGTAGAAATCCCCACGGTGTGATTGGTTGGTACGGGTTGGTGTGTAGCGGATGGAAAAACTAGGTTTGGGTTGGGCTATTTGCATTTCATATCTTGTATGTTGATATGTGGACTAAGGCTAAGGTGTGACTATGGGCTTCATCTTGTATGTATAATGTGGAAATTTACACACCGAGTCTTGGTGACTCACCCTTTTCCTTAACTTTTCGGTGAGCGATAGCTTGTGGATGCGGGGGCGAAGCGGACTCGTGGAGCCCATAATTTGATTTTTTTCTTTATAGTTTCGACATTACTATAAGTTTATTTTTAAATTTGGACTTTTCGTTATGTAATAAGGCCTTTCAAGGTTGTACTTGAGTTTTTTTTTTGTTTACTGTTTATAGTAAACTCGACACCTCGGCAGTTTAAATTTTAAAGTAAAAGTGGAGTTTCTTTAATCTAAACATCAATGTTTTCAAAAGACTACGTAATACTCGGAAAAAGTTTTCTTCTAAATCGCTTGGTTTTTCTAAGATTTAATTAAAACTTGATTACACTTCACCCTATGACATACCAGATTCGGTCGTAACGTATGGGCCGAGTTTAGGGTGTTACATTTTTAGTATCAGAGCCCAGTTGTAAAACTCAGACTGTGAAATGGGTCCAGTGGTGTTTTATAGTTTGATGTGAGTTTAAGAAAAATATTTTGGGTTGAGATATGGCCTTCGAGTCTGGCGGCACCTGATCCACGCAGGTAAGTATTCTAACCCTTGATATGGTATGTATGTTGGGCTTGATGGGCTTTGTGGGGACATAGACAGGTATGCTAGGGTTTATGGACCTTAGGCCTAGTTAAACAACTCTTAAAATCCATAAGACTTAATTTCTCTAGTTAAACATGTCCATGAACAAGTCGTTGGGTTGGAGTGTGGCAACGGGCATACGCATGTCTAGGATTGGATCTAAGGAGAGCTTGGTATTTAAGCGATCCTAGTGGCCCACCTCCTCTTCGCTAGAATCCTACCTGGTGCGTAGTGTTTGTTCACTTTAGCCAAGAGGACTTGTTAATGGGCCAAAATTCATAACTAAAACTCGAAAGGGACAAATACCCTATTTTTGTAAAATTACTCGTATGCCCCTGGTTACATAAAATACCCAGATACCCTAGCTTTGAGAAAAATTACCAAAATACCTCTGATTTATAAAATTACTAAAATACCCTTATTTTGTAAAATCACCAAGATACTCTATTTTGTGAAATTATAAAAATACCCCTGTAGGGTAAAATTACGAAAATACCCCTGGGTAGTGAAATGACGAAAATACCATTGTGTGACGAAGGTGAGGTTATGGATGTCACCTTTGTGTTTGATGCAGTTATGTGATACTCTATTTGGAATGCGTATGGTTGTTGAATGTATGTGATTTCTAGAACTAGGAGATACAGAATTGAGACTGAACTCTGTAGATATAATCTCGAATTCGAAAGAACTACTATTGAAACTACTTTTCATAAGATTGTTCGTTATTAATCAGTGAAAGAAATTATTAATTCATAAAATTTTTAATCAAATAAATTGTGAACGTTAAAAATAAGCACTAGGGGGCGTGGTGTGTGTGGCCGAGGTAGAGGCAAGATTACTGTTTCGGAACCAGTAGGGTCTGGTCATGAGTCAGAAAATGAGATACCAGTGCCACCAGCTGTGGAGGCAGAGTATCAGGACCAAATGGGCGGAGACAATGCGGTGTCTCAAGCGATGCTCCGAGTGTTGGAGAGAGTTGCGGGAGCAGGCATGGGTACGGAAGCTCAAAAATCTGTGCCAGAGCAACTTAGGGCTAATGGAGCGGAAATGTTAAGGGAATTTTGGTGTAGCTCCTAGTACAGCTGAGTATTGGATGGAAGCGGTGGAGCGTATAATGGATGATCTTGACTTCACGGAAGAGGAGAAGCTAAAGGGAGTGGTGTCTCTTCTTGGGATGAAGCGTACCAATGGTGGCTTACGGTCAGGGATGGTGCGGTGGCTGACCGCATTACTTGAAAGTTCTTCAAGTTGGTATTCCAGAGTAAGTATATTGGATCAAGTTATGTGGATGCGCAGCGTAGGGCATTTTTGAATCTAATTCAAGAAAGTAAATCGGTAGCTGCTTATAAAGCAGAATTTCTGCGCTTGAGTCGTTATGCCCGAGGGATAGTGGCTACAAAACACGAGCGTTGTGTTCGATTTGAGGATGGTTTGAGGGATGATTTGCATGTGTTGATAGCTCCACAACGAGAGTGAGAATTTATGGTTTTAGTGGAAAAGGCTAAGATAGCCGAGAAAGTTAAGCGAACCAAAAAGCGGAATAATGATAGAGATAGGGATAGGAATAAGAGGAATGTTGGGACGTCGGGGTCAACGGGGCATTTCCAGAAAAGACCTAAGATGGATGGGTCGAGACAGAGTGTGAGATCTAGGGGTAATGGTCAACCTCAGAGGTGTGGTCGGTGTAATAAATTTTATTCGGGCGAATGTTGGGTAGGTGACAGGAAATGTTTTAGGTGTGGATCCTCGGATCATCTGGTTAGGGACTGTCCACAGGATCGGGGTGGCGCGAGCCAGAGGGATGATTAACGCTTAGCCTGATAGAGGAGGTCCACAACTGCAAAGAGGTTGCAGTCCAACCAGAGGGGGTGATGGTTATGGTCAGGGCAGGGAACACCGATGCAAGACAATCGGGGTTAGTCTATGCAGCAAGACGTCGAGAGGAGGGGGATGCACCGAATGTCATAACCGGTACGTTCTTGATTTTTGGTTTGCCTTTTTCTGCATTAATTGATATTGGATCGATGCACTCTTATGTTGCTAGTATAATCTCTGGAACTTTAAGTATAGACTTTGAGATTATCCCTAAGGAGATGATTGTAATTAGCCCTCTAGGTCAGTCTGTGGTAGTGAACAAACTGTATAGGGGTGTACCTCTAGAAGTGTAAGGGGTAGTCTTTCCGGCGGATTTAATGGAACTGCCTTTTGGAGAGTTTGATCTAATCTTAGGTATTGACTAGTTAATGAAGTATCGAGCGAATCTAGATTGTGCAGCCAAGCGTATGGTACTAAAAACTAGTCAGGAGGATGAGGTGGTGGTAATAGGTGAACGGAGGAACTACTTGTCTTATGTAGAATCCGCTCTAAAGGCTGAAAGAATGATGAAAAAAGGTGTAGGACGTTCATAGCCTTTGTTTGTGCTCTGAAAGTTCAGGATTCAACGGTGGAGAATGTTAGAACGGTGAGGGAGTTTTCTGACGTTTTCCTAGAAGAACTTCTCGGACTACTTCCGGATCGTAAGGTGGAATTTAGAATTGATCTTCTTTCGGGAACAGCACCGGTATCCATTGCACCATATAGAATGGCGCCGAAGGAGTTGGTGGAATTGAAAGCCTAGATTCAGGAATTATTGGATCGGGGTTTCATCCGACCAAGTGTATCGCCTTGGGGAGTGCCATTACTATTTGTCAAGAAGAAGGATGGATCAATGCATATGTGCATTGACTACCGTCGGCTGAACAAGTTGACTATCAAGAACAAGTATCCATTGCCAAGGATTGATGACTTGTTCGATCAACTTGAAAGGGCGTCAGTGTTCTCAAATATAGATTTGAGATCAGGATACCATCAGCTTAAGGTCAAAGAATCAGATATTCATAAGATAGCTTTCAGGACCCGTTATGGCCATTACGAATTCTTGGTAATGCCGTTTGGGTTGACTAACGCACCAGCGGCATTTATGGATATGATGAACCGGGTGTTCTAACCTTATTTGGACTAATTCGTGGTGGTATTTATAAATGATATCCTGGTGTATTCAAGGTCAGAGGGGGAGCATGATTCGCATCTGCGAGTGGTACTACAAATTCTGAGGGTGAAAAAATTGTACGTAAAATTTAGTAAGTGTGAATTTTGGTTAAGGGAAGTTACTTTTCCAGGACACGTTGTGTCGGCTGAAGGGGTCAGAGTTGATCCCCGGAAGGTTGAAGCTATCATGGATTGGAAAGCACCGAGGTCTGTGACAAAAATTTGAAGTTTCCTGGGTCTTGCTGGTTATTATAGGAGGTTCTTTGAAGGATTTTCCTTAATTGCGGAACCTTTAACCAAGTTGTTGAGGAAGGGAGTACTTTTTGTGTGGGGTGACAAGCAACAGGAAAGTTTGAAAAGTTGAAGAAGGTGTTGACGAAGCTCCGTTGTTGATTCAACTGGAGGCTGAAAAGGAGTTCATGGTTTATTGTGATGCTTTGCACACCGGGTTAGGATGTGTGTTGATGCAAGGTGGAAGAGTGGTTGCTTATACGTCTTGACAGTTAAAACCACATGAGCTAAATTATCTCACGCATGATTTAGAGTTGGCGGCGATGGTTTTTGCTTTTAAGATTTAGAGACACTATCTGTATGGGGAGAGGTCCGTCGTTTATACAAATCATAAGAGCTTGAAATATCTTCTCACCCAAAAGGAGTTAAATTTGAGGCAGAGGAGGTGGATTGAACTACTAAAGGATTACGATTGTTCGATTGAATACCATCCGTGCAAAGCTAACATGGTGGCGGATGTGCTAAGCCGGAAGGTGATCTCGGATCTGAGGGCGATGTTTGCTAATCTGAGCCTGTATGAAGATGGGAGTTTATTAAATGAGCTTCAGGTAAAGCCAACATGGATAAATCAGATTAAAGAGAAGTAGTTGCAGGATGATGACTTGAGTGCCCGACTATCTCAAGTGCAACATGGTGAAGTAGGGGACTATAATCTGAACGATGACGGGGTTATGTGTTTTTGAAAAAAGGTTTGTGTACCGAGGGACGTGGAATTGAGGTGGATGATTTTTCAAGAAGCGCATAGTAACTCATATTCTATGCATCCGGGAGGAAGTAAAATGTATCGGAATTTACGAGAATAATTTTGGTGGACAAGTCTGAAGTGAGAGGTAGCTAAATTTGTAGGTAAATGTTTGACATGTCAACAGGTAAAGGCAGAGCATCAGTTGCCTTCGGGGTTGTTGCAGCCGGTGAAAATTCCGTAATGGAAATAGGAGAGAATCACTATGGATTTTGTTAGTAGGCTACCTCTTACGCCTACTAAGAAGGATTCGATATGGATAGCCGTAGATTGGTTGACGAAGTCCGCTCATTTTATACCAGTTCGGGTTGATTACTCTCTACAAAGGTTGGCTAAGTTGTATATAGCGGAGATTGTGAGGTTGCATAGAATACCTGTGTCCATTATCTCGGACAGGGATCCTAGCTTTACGTCAAGATTTTGGAGGGCGTTACATCAAGTGTTGGGAACAAAGTTGGATTTTAGTACAATGTTTCATCCACAGACGGACGGACAGTCAGAAAGGGTGATACAGATTGTGGAAGACATGTTGAGAGGTTACATTATCGATTTCAAAGTTAGCTGGGAAGAATTCCTTCCATTGGTAGAATTCACATATAATAACAACTACCAGTCTAGTATTCGAATGGCACCGTATGAGGCGTTGTACGGGTGAAAGTGTCGTACTCCTACATGTTAGATGGAGTTGGGTGAATAACAGATTTTGGGTCCGAAACTAGTATTGAAATGGAGAATAAGGTTGGGTTAATTCGAGCTAGGTTGAAGGAAGCATCGGATAGGCAGAAGTCTTATGCTGACCTGAAGCGGAGGGACATAGAGTTTACAGTGGGTGATCGAGTTTTCTTGAAGATATCACCGTGGAAGAAAATTCTAAGGTTTTGACGGAAGGGTAAGCTAAGCCCTAGGTTCATCGGGCCTTATCGGGTATTAAAGCGTGTAGGACCAGTTGCTTATTAGCTTGAGTTACCTTCGGAGCTAAGTAAGATCTATGATGTGTTCCATATTTCAATGTTGCAACGTTACCGTTCAGACTCATCTCATGTGATACCGTTGGAGGAACTCGAAGTAAAGCCTGATTTATCTTTTGAGGAGGAACTAATTTAGATCTTGGAGCATGATGTTAAAGTTTTGCGAAGAAAATCGGTTCTTTTGGTTAAGGTTCTATGGTAGAATCACGGATCAGAGGAAGCTACATGGGAGCCAGAAGATGTTATACGATAGCAATACCCTCACCTCTTTTGACCAGGTAATTTCGGGGATGAAATTCTTTTAAGGGGGTAGAACTGTAAAATCCTAGATGGGGGGCTCTGCATTTGTGATGTGTTGTGTGTGTATGCCATGCTGTGTGTGTGTGTCTGGTATGTTTAGAGCTTTCAAGAAGGCTTGAGGTTAAGCCTGAGCCTTGGTAGAAATTTTTATTTTTAGACTCTGCAAGGGAGAACTAGGTGAAGTGGGCCTTAAGGGTACTTGAATGGGAAAGTTAAAACAAAAATCTAGCTGGTAAAGTGGCAAGGAGGCGCCACTAAGGGCATAGGTAAGTGACGCCATAAGGAGGGTTTGAAGGGAGCAGGTTCGAATCCCATGTTAAGCAAAATGAGTGTTTTTTTAATATATATGCGCTTGAGGAGTGAGAGGTGGTTTTGGCTGGGACTCTGTAGGAATGAGTGTGGATTGAGTCAGAAGAAAGGAAGATGAGGATAAGAGGGAAATGTGGGATAGGATAGAGGTGGAAGAGGTGGCCGAGTGTGGGACACTGAATGCAATGAGGGAAATGGTTAGAAGTGGCTAAGGGTATGCCGAAATTCTCATTTGTTTTTGGCTAAGGGTGTGCCGAAATTCATTGTTTTCCTAAGAGCATAGCTTTTATTTTCTCTCCTCCTTTTTCACAATTAAGGGTTCATCTTCTTTGTTTTCTTAAAACCAAAAACTCTAACTCTATTCTTCTAAAGTCGAAAATGCCTAAGCCTCTTATTTGTTCATCTCTTTTTCAAATCTTTCTTAAAAGTCAAAACTCTTAGATCTCATTTACCCCGTTTCAATCTTCTTCTTTGGCATTACCGAATCTTCTCGCAGGTGGTAGCCGAAATCTTCTGTAGAGGTAAGTGTCGACTTGTACTATTATTTTTTTTATAATTTTTTGAGCTTTTGGAGACTAAATCCAAATAGCTAGTTGGTTGTTAGGGCCATCATTAGATTGATATTTTTTTATTGATCTCGTGTTCTTTTTGGGCGGCATTTTGGATTTGAAGGAGATCTAATCGCTTAGGTTTCTAAGCCAGAAATCGTTAACGTTTGAACCATATTATTTCTTTCGGGATTTCAAGGTAAGGATTTTAATTCTCCCTAAGTTGATCAATCGATTTCCTTTCGTTGTTCGTGTCTTAAACTAATGTTTCGTTAAGCGATCATCGTTTCAATATAGTACCTTCTGACCAAGATCATTCATGGACTCGCAAGTCAGCAAATCGAAGGAAGGGGTTGGATCTGTAGTCCCAGCCCCAAAGTTCAAGAAACGCGCGGTGTCTTCTATTTGAGATTGGCCACCGGGTTGTGGGCCAGCTTCTGAGCAGAATAGTAGGTAGATAGCGGTAGTTTCGGCTAGTGATATTGTCGACATAGAGAGTGTCATCGTGCGTATTATTAGGTGTGTAAACTTTCAAACACTATATTTTATCTGTACTAACGTTTGTATGGGCTAAAAAGCCAGAAAAAAGGGCTATGTAGACAGTCGTGATGCCATTAGGGGTAAGGCTAGGATTGCCAGGTACGTGACCGTATCATTTCTTTGCATAGCCGAATGTATGTATGGAAAATTGATGTGTTATGAATAGCATGTTGCATTGTTAGGATTTGTATGTAGATCATGGGTATGGGTTTGATATGAAGGGGAAGTGCTTAATTGGTCACGTAGTGATCGGTGGCTTTGCCACGATATATATACATATGTTCATACATTATTTTTGGTCACATTGTGATCGGTGGCTCTGCCACGATGTATATATATATTTTATTTGGTCAAACAGTGATAGGTGGCTGTGCCACGAAATATTATTTGGTCACCTAGTGATCATGTGTAATTGGCAGCATGACTATCGTGATGGAGTGTAGCGGATGGAGGGTTAATTGTAGAAATCCTCACGGTGTGATTGGTTGGTACGAGTTGGTGTGTAGCGGATGGAAAAACTAGGTTTGGGTTGGGCTATTTGCTTTTCATATGTTGTATATTGATATGTGGGCTAAGGCCAATGCGTGACTATGGACTTCATACCATATGTATAATGTGGGAAATTTACACACTGAGTCTTGGTGACTCACCCCTTTTCCTTAACTTTTCAGGTGAGTAGTAGCTCGTGGATGCAGGAGCCGAGGCGGACTCGTGGAGGCCATAATTTTGATTTCTTTTCTTTATAATTTTGACATTACTATAAGTTTATTTTTAAATTTGGGCTTTTCGTTATGTAATAAGGCCTTTCAAGGTTGTACTTGGTTTTTTTTTATTTACTATTTATAGCAAACTCGACACCTCGGCAGTTTAAATTTTAAAGTAAAAGTGGAGTTTCTTTAATCTAAACATCAATGTTTTCAAAAGACTACGTAATACTCGGAAAAAGTTTTCTTCCAAATCGCTGGGTTTTTCTAAGATTTAATTAAGACTTGATTACACTTCACCCTGTGACATACCAGATTCAGTCGTAACGTATGGGCCGGGTTTGGGGTGTTACAAGCAATGTCGAGACGTATTTCTATACTGTAAGTCGTTGGTATAGATTGACGGTACCTTTATGTATAGTAGATATACGCATCAGTTATTGCTAGCTGTGGCACAGGATGGCAATGGGAGAATCCTTGCAATTGAATTTGCAATAACACCGGGGGAGTTAGCTGATGACTGGGATTTCTTTCTATCTAGGTTAAGGAGGCATGTCTGCCCCCAAATCCCCAACCTGATATATGAGTTATATCGGATCGGAACCCTAGAATACTAGCCGCAATAGAGCGACAGGGAAGCCTATGGCATTGTACACACCATCGATATTGCCTAAGGCATGTTGCGTCCAACTACCACGGGTAACATCGATCTACAAGTGAACGACGATAAGTGACCAACATGGGTATGTAATATCTATTAATATAATTTTGTTTGTAATATTCAATTTATTCTTAATTGAAGAGTGGTATGTAATATTCGCTATCAACTTATATTGGTAGGGAACGAGATCAATAAGGACCATTTTCACGAGATGTTGGCGATTTTGCGCTCAGTTAACGAAGAAGGCTCAAACTACCTATGCAACATACCTTTCGAACAGTGGACACAAGCATACGACGACGACCTACGATATGGTCATATGACCTCAAACCTGGCTGAATGCATAAATTCTGTTCTAAAAGGAACGCGTCATTTGTCGATAACATCGGTTGTACGAGAGACATATTTTCATTTAGCGGCACTATTTTCAAAGCGAGCAGCGAGTTATAAAGGCCAAATGCAGGGAGGCCATGTATGGTGCGCGAAGGTATTGCGAGAAATCAACAAGGTGAAAACAAAGGCCAACACCATGCACACAATGTGTCACGATCGCGACAACCTATGGTTTCGTGTGACGAAATTTGACAGACCGAACCAAGATATTGTTGGCGGGCAATATCGTGTACACTTGGGAAATAGGACCTGCGATTGTGGGATATTTGATGCACTTCGTTGTCCATGCGCTCATGTAATTGCAGCTTGTCAGAATCTCCATCTTGATCCCATGAGCTATGTCGACGAAGTGTACAAAATAGAATACATGTACAACGTGTGGAGACACATATTCCCACCAGTACCAAATGAACGTAGGTGGTCGTCTGTATCACTTGCTCCGTTTAAGTTATTATCAAACAGAGAACTGCGTCGCAAACCAAAAGGTCGACCTTGCTCGACTAGAATACACAACAATATGGATATCCGAGAAACAGCCAACCAACGGATGTTATGTGGATGGTGTAAGAACCCAGGCCATACATCTCGCTCATATCCAAATCAGAATAGTTGATAGTCTCCTTATCATTTTTGTCTCTTGATGGCGATGAAAATTCTTTTAATTTCTTGATGAAAATGGTAAACTTTTGTAGAAGGACTAAGTTGCAAAACAAAAAAAAAGTTATTCAATTAATCTAAAATATCACCATTATCAGTATTCTTCAAAATTATCTTTCTTGCTAAATGATTATTTTGCCCCTTACGATCTTTCAAAATTCCTACATTGGATCCTTATTCAATTTAGTCCTAATTCATCCATTTCTTCTTAGTTTCTAGATCCTTCCACCCTTAAAAACAACTTTTATTTTATTAAAATATTAAAATAAATTACAATAAAAATAAAAATAACTTTTATTTTATTAAAGATATAAAAAATAAATTAAAATTGCTAATAAAAATAACTTTTATTTTATTAAAAATATTAAAAATAAATTACAATAAAAAATAACTTTTATTTTATTAAAGATATAAAAATAAATTAAAATTTCTAATAAAAACTAACTTTTATTTTATTAAAGATATAAAAAAATAAATTAAAATTTCCAATAAAAAATAACTTTTATTTTATTAAAGATATAAAAATAAATTACAAAAAAAAAAAAAATAACTTTTATTTTATTAAAGATATAAAAATAAATTAAAATTGCCAATAAAATTTTTTATTTTATTAAAATATTAAAAATAAATTACAATAAAAAATAAAAAAATAATTTTTATTTTATTAAAGATATAAAAATAAATTAAAATTTCCAATAAAAAACAAATTTTATTTTATTAAAGATATAAAAATAAATTACAATAAAAATAAAAATAACTTTTATTTTATTAAAGATATAAAAATAAGTTAAATTACAATAAAAATTAAAAAAAACAACTTTTATTTTATTAAAGATATAAAAATAAATTACAATAAAAAATAAAAATAACTTTTATTTTATTAAATGAAACAATATAAAAAGTTTATACAAATATATTAAAAATTTAATCTTGGTGCTTGTTGAATCGAGGCCACATGGGGTGGTCGTTAATGATTCTGTGGATTCCTTCTTATTCTAGCTTCCGGTGGGGGTTGTGGTTGTTCAGTGGGATTCGGTTCCTCCGGTGAGGTCACAGTTGTGGGTGTTGGGAGGATGACCCACCTTGAAAAATAATGATCATGGACGTGTTTGCATCACCCATGGCGGAGGTGTCTGAATCACATAAGGCGAAAGAGATTGGTAAAAAGAAGAGCTCCTCGACGGCGCCTCGTGCGATCCCTTATGCGACGGCGCCTTGTGCAATCCCTCATGTGACGGCGGCCTACAGATCGGTTGGTCAATCGGAGTTGTCGGGAACGTACTCGAACCGGGCCATGCATTCCAACCTGCCATGGGACTGGGAAAAGGAAACATATAAGGGTTAGGATACATATAAGGGTTAGGATACGCACCTGGCATAATCTGAAAAGACTGTGATGTGGGTGTCGTCAGCTGAAGTTTTGGGCCTGGTGACTGTGTGGGCGCTGTTGATGGTCCCGCCTCATCATCCCTTCTCTTTGAATTTAAAGGGCCTTGTCATTCTCTTTGTACACGAAATTGCTGTCGCATCTCCTCTTCTGACAATAAATACGACTTGCCATGGATCCTAAACCATGGCATGTATTCCGGCACGCACGCTAACTCAGGAACGATGATCGATTCCCGAGTAGGTATATAATCATACTGGTTTTCCCACAATTCGATATATGCTGACCAAAATCTTGGTCAATCCGTATGCAACTATTGTAAGTCGACTTTGTGCTCATCATCGGGCACCTCAGGTGCCACGAATCGGTTGTCGGAATCCAAATTGACGTAGAACCCGATCTGACTGGTGCATCTCCATGGTGGCATAGTTGACCAATGGGACCTTCATATACCAAACTTTTGGATTTTGAAAGAACTCATTCGGAATTACTATCCGAATTGACGGATCCTTGTATGGTGTCCATTCAAACTATATTAACATGATAAAAATATTAGTTATATACTAAATATTAAATATGAAATATGAAATACGAAATACGAAATGACTATTTTATTACGAAAATATATTTTATTTAATACTTAGTTGTGCTTCCAATCGTTGCTCTAATAGAAGCCGTATATCTTCAAGCGATGTAGGTATTCTAACATAACTCACCGAATGGTTCCACCTAATTAAATAAATTTTTAGGATACAATTATATTTTAAGTATACATAATAATTGTAAAATCTAATATTAAATTTATCTCGTTATGAGTGGGAATGTATATGGGTGGTCTACTCGAAGACGTAAAAATGAAAAGCGAAACCGTATCCATGATTGCAATAATGATAGGCAACCTCCGATTTTCGCTTTATTCGGTCGCGTCGCCCTGCGCATCTCCCGATGCAATTTTGCTAGCACGGCAGACCCTCAACTCAATTCACCGGCTACTTTAAAATCAACGAGTTTCAATAGCCATCTCAGATGTACAAGGCTTCGTGACAAGTCTGGCATCAGATAGCCTCCAATCATCTCAAGAATGTATGCTTGAGCATACCGTATTCTTTCTATTTCGGTTGAATCATTATCCGACTCCGGGAATGTGTCTCGTAACTAGCTCATCTCGATCCGACCTCCGTTAATGTTATCCGGAATAGCACCTAAAAGCTCGTCGCATACGGCTCCCCAATCACCAGAAGTTGCGGACCCGGTGACTACGTACCCATCCACCGGCAATCTCAATTGCAAATGCACGTCTTCCAGAGTGATAATACACTCTCCGCATGGAAGATGGAAAGTGTGTGTCTCGGGTCTCCACCTCTCTATCAATGCACTGATCAGCTTCAGGTCCAACTTGTACCCCCGGCCTACTATGGCCACGTGCCAAAAACCCGCTTCCCGCAGGTAATTCTCGATCAACGGTGATGGTAGACCAATCATATTGCGAATATAACATTGCAACACCCGATCTACAGACTGTTTAAAAAATTATAAAATAAAAATTAATTAAAATTGTATAAACCTAGAAAATATTAAATAGTATTGAAAAATTAAAATTATAACCTTCAATTGTCATTTGATCGACGGAGATGTGTTTATTGTCGAGACGAATTAATTCTCAGGCCATTACTAATACGATCAAATATTTTTTAATTTAACAAAAAAATATTTCAAAAAACTTTTAAACAAGACTTTTTTGTAAAAATTAAAAGATTTTTGTGAAATTTGAGAGAAATTTTTAAGGAATTTGAGAGAAATTTGAAAGGAATTTGAGAGAAAGTTAAGAGAAAATTGAGTAACGACTTTTGTGTGAAAAAAATGATAGGGAGGTTTATAGGTTTTTTTTTCAAAAAAATATGACTGTTAAAAGCAGGCAAATCACGTCCCTGAGAGAGCATTTTTGTCACATCAACAAAGCACACCCTTAAAGACGCGATTTATGTGGACGCGCTTTCAAAAAAATAGCCCATTCCGTTAAGTAATTAAATAATAGGTCCTTTTTCATAATTTTTGAAAAAAAGGATATTTTTTGATAATTTACCCGATCAAGTAACATTAAACACGGTGTTTAAACGTTGGGAACTTGGGATATGACCATTTTTTACCGTGAGCAGCAGTTGCGAAGATGCACAAATATGCAGCGAGAAATTGGAGTTCAAAGAAACATATGCTTATTCAACTGAACTAAAACTGGTATCCTTTTACAAAGACCGAACAACTGGGTAGAGTTTTTATTCAAATCTCGAGTCAGATTTACAGAGACCCAAAGTTCGAAAGACATCACTCTTATAAGGCCTATAAGCTTTAAGGGCTTTCACAACACTACTTTCGCATTTTAAGTGCCTGTCCTTCAAGTTGATCCATGGATTGTGACAAATCACATACATTGTGTTCCAATGATAATCATTGCCCCCAAGTACAAGCCCTGGTAACATAACACAGAAAAATCATTACAAATGCATTAAAACCGAAAAAGTTAAAATTTCAACTATGGAAAAGGCATATCATCCAGGGAACATGAGCATGCATTTTTGAAGAGCTAACTGTAAGAAAACACAAGATCATGGATATATATACCCCTCATGGTTATTTTTTGTAATTCACCCTTCAAAATTATAGCATAATTGACACCAATCGACTAATTACATTACCCATATATGCAGGCAACTTGGCATAGGAGAGACTACTGGCTAGAAGGGGAGGGGTGGGAGGTTTGATCAATTCAACATGAAGGAGAGAATGCCGTCAGCATGAGCTTGTCATCATGCCATGAGACATGGGCATATGCGTTAGCATTTTCTCAATTGCATCTTTAGGCAGCAAAGTTTCGAGTATGGTAGGAGTATCAACAAGATAGCCAATAAACTATCTTCATCAATACCTTTAATCAATTAGAACTGTGCAGAAAATTACATCTTTAACTAGGATTCCACATGGAAATTTAACTGAACTTCTTTAACACAGATAACAACTCGACAAGTATAGAAAGTTTTAAGGCATTTTGAAACCAGTACAATTAAAGAAACAAATTTTAGAAAAGACTAATCCTCTCGTTCAGGCTTTTTACCTTAACCAGCTGTGAAAGAGATGCAGCTCAGAACAAAACAAGAATATAACTAAAGGAATGACTGATATGGAACTTGAATCTAGGGTAACGGTTCTACTACAATTCCCAGTTTCATGCACATAAAACATACAAAGCTGAATGGCATATCATGATTGACACCCTCCAATGGTCATTCATGTACCTCAACTTATACACAAGAGACCAATCATATGGACTCAAGGCTAGATATGATGTATGGTATCCAGGCTAACTAATCCTTGTAAAGTTGTAATGTGAATTTCACCAATGAATTAATCATGTACATAAAGATACATTTATAATCTATATCTATAATATAAATAAAAGCCCGAGTTTGGAAAAAAAATTATGAACTAACAAAAATACCCTTTATTATTTATTTATATTACTATCTTGACATTAGAATAACATTTTAATTTTATTCTTAAGTTTTCAAGATTAGAAAAATATTCTATTAAAGCTAAAATTAAGCTCTGTATCCATGTTAAATTACACTTCGGCTATGATTTAAAAATATTCAATTTTAAATTACATAACACTAAATATGCAATTAAATCTTAGGTATCTCCATTCAGTTAGACTTAGTAGCTAAAAATCACAAAAAAAAAAAAAAGAGAGACATCGAATTTCCTTACTATTTCCAGAGGTTAATTATGGTTTCAAGGTTTTTATTGTTGTAATTTTTAATATTAAAATAGTTGATATATTTTAATTTATATTAAATTTTTGAATAATATTACTTTATATTAATCACATTAAATACAAATACATTAATAATGAATTAAGAAAATAAACACATAACCGAATGTGATATTAGGAACTAGTAATCATAAAAGACCAAATTCAACTAGGTATGTTCCTCTTTTGGGCACGCTAATATCTACCAAAACTTCTGTTTAATTCTTATTTGAATTAAAGGCCAAATTCTTTCGAAGCAGAGGCTAAATCCATCAGACAGTGCAAAAATCTACTTATTGTCATTTTTCAAATGCAAAAACATTACCAAATTACCTTCAATGTATTTTCCTGCCAACACAAACATATAACTACACATGCACTCCCTAGTATTTTCTACATATTATATTTGATGCTTTTCAAGCACCAATCCTTCAAAGGAAAGAAGTAAACTAGATATCCATGGGATGTCCATTTATATATATGTATAAGAATGAGAATCCAAAAATAAGCTTTGCTTGCATAACGTTCTACTCAATGTTGCAAGGCAGATATTGTATTGAAGCAAAAATTTAGTCCCTTAACAGGAGATTCATATTCTATGACCTCCATAAATCTGTAAGAGCTAAAAGAGGCAAAATAACAAATTCGAGCCTAATAAATAGCACTTTAAATAAATATAAGATATGGCTTATATTTACTATTAGTCCAATTTCAAAGCTAATTTTTCAAATGCAACTAATACTGATAAGAGTCAGACCATTATATGCAAATGCAACAAAGGGAACATTTTTTCCAAGAAAGAGATCATACCCAAGGTCCAGAATGCTATTAATGGAATCGAGAAGCTGGGGCTGCTGCTGATGTTGATGCTCCTCTTGCGGCAGTGGCTGAAGACTAGCACCAGCAGCAACAGCGGCTGCACTAGAAGGTGCTCCTTTGGCCTCCACAAACCTCCAGAGATACCACGAAGCAACTGACCTATAAGGCCTCCATTTCTCACACAATTGATCCATCTGCGAAGGCCTCGGCAACTCCTCCAAACTGTAGAGTAACTGAACCCCTTTCCGAATTCCGAGATCATTAATCGGTAAAACATCGGGTCTATGAAGCGAGAAGATCATAAACATATGAACGGACCAAGAACCGATCCCATTGACCATAGTAAGCATGGTAAAAAGTGACTTATCATCCATATTTACAATCGCGGAGTCTGATAATATCCCTGTCTGGTATTTCCTCGCGAGATCGTGAAGGTAACTCGCTTTTCGTCCCGAGACACCAATTTGCCGCAGCTGTTGAGGGGTTAAGGAAAGAACAGTCTCGGGAACGACACCGTTTTCGCCGCCGCAGAGAGCGATGAAGCGAGTGTAGATGGAAGTTCCAGCTTTGAAAGCGAGCTGTTGGTAGAGAATGCTTCGGGTGAGAGCGAGGAAAGGGGTTTGGAAAGTGTCGAAGGTTGGAGGCGGATGGAGATCGATCAACGAAGCAAGGAGGGGATCGGCGTTACGGAGGTGTCGAACGGCGGTTTCAACCTCGCCTTCACAAGAGAGGGACCGAGCAAAGAATTGGGGAGCCACCACTAGGCCTCGATGCTGACTGAGTTTTGCTTTGGGAGCTCTGGGGACGGTTTTAAGCGGCACCGCTACGGATGTTGATGTTGTGGAACTCGTCGCTTGTTGGGAGGCATTCGGTTCGGAATTCGAGGCAGGGGAGAGTTTCCGGATTTTTCTAGGGCGAGAAGGGATTTTAGAAGGAGGAGAGGATGTAAGGGGAGAACCATCGGTGAGTTCCGTTGAAGCAGAGACAACGAGGGCGGTAGTAACGGTGGGAACAGCGGCGGCGACGGCATCATTCGAGTTTTCAGTTTTAGTTTGAGTTTGGGCTTGCCTCTGGGTTTCGCATTGGGTCGCGTCGGAAGAGTCGTTTGAGGGCTGAGATTGAGCCTGTGGTTGAGGCTGTCCCGAGGCTTGTTCGCCCATGTGATCGATAAAAATCTGGATTATAATAAAAATTCGATGGTTGATCACGGTGACGACGGCGGCGTCGGGGTTAATTGGAGGTGGGATGGAAGGAAGACACGAGCGAGTGGAGTGACTGCCTTTTATTGTTTTGGTTCTAATTTACAATCCAAATTCTAAAATCTAAACAATGTTTTAATTTCGCTTCTTAGAGAGGACGAGTTTCTTTCATTCGCTTAATCGATTATTCCACGCTCGGTTGCAGAGCGTGCTTTAGCAGGCCCCCACACAAGGGTCTATCGAACCCTACTTCAAAAACAGCCCACAAGGTTCATTAAAAAAGGCTTCCGCCCATTCGGATAATAAGCTATTAAGCGTTGAGTCACAGATTGTACTAATGTGTGATTCGATGAGATCCATATGCAAAAAAATATATCCTTGATCATGCAAAGAGACGTTCATTTTGGGCAATATATTTTTAAAGAGCAATTCATGGCGATTGATTTGACGAGACAAAAACCTCTAGACTCGTAATAGAGCTCAATTGAAGATAAAACTTAAAATTATTCCAACATACTCCATTAAATTCATTTAATAAAATATAGTTCAATTAGACTTATAAGCTATTCGAGCCGAGTAGATTTTAGTTATATGAACATTACAATCAGAGAGTTCAGATGGCATTAACAATGAGAATGCCTTTTCAAATATAACTTTAAGATTCAAAAGTAGTTGATTTATCCGACGTTTAGAACTTAGATTTCTAATATGGACTAACAACCGAGCCGAATGAATGCAAATGAACTCCAATAATGGAATTGAATAATGCGGAACCTAGAGGGCTTCTTTTATTAGTTTCTCCGTGAGAGCTTTCGGCAATCCCATCACACTGTCCGTTGTCCCTACCTGCAACGATAGCAAACGACATCTTCTCTAGTGAAAATCCAGTAGCTAGCCACACTAAAAGATGCTTTGAGAGTTTAGAAAACGGGTTCTGAAGGATATCAAGGCATTTTATCGAACTATTTCGATACGGAATGATTCGCTCATAGCCTAGGATTGAGTACTAAGTTAAGCATGTCAATTTTAGCAGACTACTTGAAGCATCAATCATGAATCATGTTTACTAAGTGGCACATCCTAGTTCCTACACCGATGTTAGTTCGTAACCACATGATCCACTGAAATTATTGCACTAACCACTTCTTTAACATATGGCATTATCAAAGGATGCTCGATAATCAGTCCTCCAGCAACATGTAATATAGCCCCTTCCTCAATCTGAACAGGAATGAAAAAGAAAATCAATATTGCTTGTGAAATAAGAAAACAAGGGAGAAGAACAAAGAAGAAGAAAACAACCTACCAGTTTCTCGATGATCTCATCTGGTATTTCGTGAAAATATATCTGCATGGATTACAAATTAAATTATATAAAAAATGTTTAGCACATTATGGACATGCTTTAGTAACTCTTACACTACATAGCAAGTGCCTACAATGGAATTCGCATAATTTCGATACGAATCTCTCTAATGACAATTTGATTTTTACCCCACCTTCGCTACTCTTTCATCTGCAGTTGATGCTCTTTTTGTGACTACCACAGGTTGATACAAGTACAGATAATTTGACTAAGAAAGCTAGAGAACCATAGACAACACACACAAGGAATGAAAGGACCTTGGAATGGGAGTTTGTGAGAGATCTCCAAATTACTGGTATGGTTATCAAAATTGTGAGTATCGGCATATAGGTTCTACTTAGTTATTGTTCATGAGAAATGACCTGGCCTAGCCAATTCCTCAAAAGAAGCGGCGGGGTTCAAACCAAAACATTTTCAGTCTCTATATACTCGAAGCTGTGTTACCATATGTTAATTAGGGTTCTCAAAAGATATCTTTCTTCCTAAGAAACACCCCTCACTTCGTACTTGACACAGCCGGGAAAGAACATAATACACGAAAAAATTACACGACTACCACATCATTTAGTTGATATTGCTCCGATGTTCTCCATTCATTAACATCAGCAAAGTTTGATAATTATTCGAGAAGGTGCCAAGAATTATATACTAAAATCAAGAATGAAAGCCATTAATACCTCGACTCTGTCCCATTCTCCTTTTCTAAATCCAGTTTTAAGGTTCGTAACAATAACAGATCCCACGGTTGCCGCATGCCCACCCGAATAACCTGCATAATGGTCAATCCGTAAATTTTTGAAAGAGTAGAAGAGTAAGGATTGGATCAAAATATTAAGACAAACCTTTTATAAATTCACGCGCTTCTTTCTCATTGGCTGGCTTTTCACGTACAACACCTTCATAGACCACCACCTTCAGATCATTTAACAATAACAGTAAGGAATTGAGGTGGAAGATATTAAATATGTCTATGCTCACAAGCATCAAATTTCACCGATTGCCATCTATGTTTGAGGATACATTTTAAAAAACATATTTAGGACACAAAACATCAGTAAAAGATATACCAACATAGTAGTCCTGCACAAGTTAGAGATTATCGGGTTTCTTTCATATATAAAGCATTTCTGGTTTAAAACCAACAGTAAATCTGATTACATTTGGCCCCAGAAATATTGAAAATAATTATGGTCCAAACAATCCAAATTAATTACGAAAGCAAATTCTTAAACATTGCAGCAGTCAAGTAAGGAAGCAACCCCCTGAAAGGTTGAAGGGTGGAAATGATTGACCAACATATGGTTAGAGCAAACTAACATGTCTATAGAAATAAAATAGATCTTTACCAGCAAAGAAAAGGGTTATGTTGCAATATATTACTTATGAACTGTTCTTCAAATGTTTGTCACATGCAACATTGACTGTGCTCATAATAGAACACCTAAGGAAGTCTAAAGCATATCAAAGGAATAGATTTATACTTGGTTGGAAGTAATTAGTAATGCCGGCTCTGCATCGTTGACATAAATTTTCACCAGCTAAGCATATACCAAGAAAATACCATTCAGCAGGCAACAGCTGCAGTGGAAACAGTTAAAAGATAGAGAGCAAAGCATGTAAGTGATTCAAACACGAACATACAAAAGCCACATTCTAAAAGTGAATGCTTGTCAGAAACTAGAATAATATTTTATTTAAGGCCTACCCTTTTTATTCTTTCGTGATAAATCTACCAAGGATTAGAATTGGCTTTTAAAAAACGAGAAATGTGATTCAACCTAAGCCACCCGTTAGCCTTAAGTTACAATGAAAACAAGATAGTAGAACCTTACGTAGCACTTATGCCATTGCTATTGAAACATATAATTTACTTCCTTCAGAAATATACCCTGGGAGGTTCGGACCATAGATGGCAATTAGCGAAACAATGGCCAACTACATAAAAGAGGAGATTCAGTGGGTAACTAAACAAAGTCAAGACATACTGTATCAGCAGCAATCAAAATAGTTGGTCTCTCATCCTTGTCTTGATTATTCATAGTTTGTAGCTTTGATACAATGGAATCAGCCTGAGATGTATAATTCACACTCAAATCAATATAAACATATATATATATATATATATATATATCATTCCTTCTCCAATTTTGATGTTCTAAAACACAGAAGTAGACAATAAAAACACGTTGAATTTAGAATTTAGACTATGATACTCTTTCTTTTCTGTAAATAAAAACAATCATTCAAAAAAAAAAAAAAAAAACCATTCCTCCATTAAATAAAAACAGAACCTTCGCTTCAGCAAGAGCCATGACTAACTCTTCAGGCTTCTCCTTTCTGATACCTTTCTCATCAATATCTGCACTCTATACAAACAACCGAACTGAAACCTTTTTTTTTTTTTTTAAGTTGAAATAAATTAGTAACAATAAAATTTCCAAAAAGACATGAAAATTACCATGAGACTGAATTCATATCCCATTTCAGCTAATATATTACGGCGAGCTATGGAAGATGAACCCAATATTATCTGCATCCCAAAACAACCATCAATTAGTTTAAAATTTTCAACAAAGTTCCAAGTTTTATTTTGGAAAAGCTAACGTACTTTTACAAGAGCTTTCGGACAAGAATATCAAAATTAAGAAAAAAAAAAAAAAGGAAGATATTTTAGGGTAAGCGACGGATTTTTATGTACCTTGAAGGGACAAGTTTTGTCTTCCATTTTGACTAACAGATACTTGTCTTCGCAAAGAGTAGAGTTCCAGTTTCGAGAAACAGAGAGCCAGAGAAAAGAAGTAAAGAAACGGTGAAAGGCGCGTGTTTAGTACGCGTGCTTAAATATGACCCTGGTCCCAAGCCCTAATGTTTAAGCCCACCAATAGAGTTAAGTTGTTGTACCACCATTATTCGCATGTTGCATTGGTTGAAATCATAAGTCAGTTAACACTTACAGAAATCAAGGGAGTCCAAATGTGCTTAAGCAACTAATAATTTTTATTTAAAATCTTAAAAATAATAAATTTGTCTTATTCATGTGTATATTCATTGATTTTATGTTTATATTTATACTGTTAAACCAATCGAGTTAAATGAATTGGGAATGTCTATATCTAAAATTTTATATTCAACAAATAAGATTAATAATATTATATATATCCCTTATGAAATTTAAAAAAAACATTTTATCTCTATTTTTAAATTTCTTATTAATTTACAATACATTAATATCATGCCTTGCCTTTTGTTTTATGCACTTCCAAAACTGTTTGAAATTGAGGCTTTTTGTAGCAAAGTTCCAACATCATAATAATTGTCAGATAACCCTTTTTCTTCATGCTATGCATCCCATGGTTTTGTAAAGTTAAAATACGGGAATGATATATAAATAAATATTACTCCACGAGGTAATATCTTTAATTTGTTAATTAAATCTTCCCAAAATTAATCCATCCCAAGTAAACATGATTTGAACTTTATAACATATAGGATTGATTTTCACTCGTATACTTACCAAGTTTGGATTTGAAATAAATTTCCACATAAGTTGACCAAGATTGAATTATTATTTAATGAATACAATATAGTTAAATTCTGTAATGAAAAATATAATCCGATGTAATTCATAAGTAGCTTTAGATTCATGGCAATGTCTTCTAAGTTATTAATAACGAATAAAGAACAAAGATAGGTTAACATTAATAAAAACAAGGTACCAATGCTATAATTTCATACTTGATACATGCAAGTATAGGAACGTTGTGGCTGCTTGTTACATTCAAGCACACAAAAAACATATATATGAGCAGGAAATGTAAACGAAAATAAGAGCAATAATTTATATGTTTGCTGCTTTGCATTTCCTTTTATTGAAAGGTTGATATTCTACAGGCTATCTCTGGTTCATACTTCACTAAAGCCTGACATTCCTCATCCTGCAGGAAAAAAGAAAACCACAAGATCAGATATCATTCTTGGCCAAATACTATAATATTATTACACATGCAAAAAAAGTTCGAAACTAAACCAGTTAGTTCATTCAATTAAAGAAGATATTAAAAGCAGTATGGTCCTGAAAACCGAGCAATTAAATATACAGGGTTTTGGGTGAATTAAACCTTGGTTCTTCATCGTCCATGAAATTGTTGTATCCTTGGTTCCCTCCAGCTTTCTTGTAAGGAGGCAAAGGCACGTGCCCAGACTCTATCTGCTTGATGTCATCCACAAGGTTCTGGTAATGCAACTTCACTTCCTCCACGGTCTTCCCCCCGACAGCCCTGGCTAGCTTGTGCCACCTGTCTGGTGTATCCTTGTCGTAGATAGCTAAAGCGTTCTCGAACAACTTGTTTTGCTTTGGCGTCCAGTTCGAACCTGACGCCATTGCAGAACAGTGATAATTAACAATCGAAATTAAGGGTCTGAGGCCAAAAAAAAGAACAGAAAAAGAGGTGTAGAAGATTGAATGATTAAAATACTGTAAAATGGTGGTGTTTATATAATAGGTGAAGAAGGAGAGAGAAAAAGGAAGGGTTTAGAATGGTGGGCCGGTGATTTTTTTGTATCTCTACTTTGCTGTTGCTTTCCTTGCAAAAAAACAGCGTAGCTTGGTAAAACCGACGTGGTTTCACTTTACTTTCAGAGTAAACGTGGATTCGCTCTAGAATTAGACTTAAACCTCAAGATACTTAATTCTTGGTCGGTCAGGTCTCTACGTATACCGGAAAACCACTGTTTAGGATATAAGAAGGGATGCTATATGTTAAGATACGGAATCCCTGTATTTTAAGAGTGCTTTTAAGGGTGGTATCTTAACTGGTTTCAACAAAAAAAATAATATAATCGTATTACCAAAAATAAATTTACACCCTTAAAAATCATCAATAAACTAATTGAACTATATATATACATTGGATGAATTCTCAGCCTGGAAAATATTTTAATCCTGTTTGCCACATGATCATGAACCGGATTCGAAAATGTCTCTCGTGATAAATGTGCTCAAAGAGATTATCTTTGTGGAGAAAATTTCATAGAAAGGATGCATTTTGAGGTGTTAAATGTGGGATACTTTTATTACATATATCCATATAATAAAAATAATAATAACCATACCAGGTCGGAGTAAAATAAGAATATTATGCCCAAATAATGTAACATTTTTATGTAAAACACTTTTTTTGGGTATATTTATGTACAACACTTCGAGACTTTTACACTTGAATTTTCCAAAATGAGCTTTGAATTTGGTTAAACATTTAAGTAAAAAGGGTCTCCATATAAAGAAAATCTTTCAAGTGAAGTTATCGGAAATACTTTCAGTAGGGGGGTGATAAAGTTAAAGTAGCAAAGCAAATGTGCAGTACAGTAATGGCGATGTATATTCAGAAGTAAACTACAAAGCTTCATCAGGTGGGTCCATAGTTAAGCATTCACGGGTTCACCATTGCTGACCAGTGAAAAGCTTTGGAAGCTGATAAGTGCTGTCAAGCTGTAATAAATCTCAGTCATTTTTTTAGCCTTTTGCCCTTATATTTTGTTGTTACTCTCTTTCTCAACAACATGCCAAAGCTTTTTTAGCTGGCTTCGCTAGACCCTTTTCCGTGCAATATTTTCTTTTTGTACCTCTTCGTGTTTTGCTACTGAATGATGTCTCAGACGCTCTTTTTACCATGTAAAACTTGAGTACCCTTCTTTAACAATCGGTCAGGTTTTGATACTTCAGTACATTTGTGTTAGCCCCTAAAGTTGTATTCGTATCTGATATATATTTGTTAATTGTGTTACTCGAACTTGGATCCAAATTAGCAGCATCACTGTAATGCTGGTTAATTGTAAGCAATCACAACGATATTTGCGTGGATATAGACATTTTCTTCTGAATTCGAGTACAAATTTTAACGTGGATTCCTTCGTTAGTAGACATTTTCTTCAATTTATTCAAAAACATGTGGTGATGAGACAAGAATTATATCCTTGTTGTAATTATACCAGGCAAGCCATGGAGATTGCACTTGGTTCACAGTGCTAAATGCTGGAAACCAAACTTATTAGATTGTTTTGGATAGCTAAACTCGAAACCATCAACTTGGTCCCATGATTAAAAATCACTGCTAATCATAGATTTGGTCTCATGTAAGTTGAGTAAATTGCAGCTGGAAGTGGGCCAACCACATGTTTCACTTTTGAATAACACGATCCCATAGTGCAAAACGAGGGCAACCGAAAGTAGCCACATGAATCATATATGTAGAATTCATCAAAATGAGGGGTATGATCTGCACCCGTTACCTGTTTATGGCTTACTGTCAAACTTGACAGGCTGCAACATATACCCACGCTTTCATTATAACCCTATACTTGCTAGTTAATTTATCGTGGTAATTAATTCCTTTGTAAACATTGAAAAAGATAATATGGGTTGGTTTTGTATAGTAAAAAGTGCCTTTTTACAACTTGGTTCGGAGCTTATTTCCAACTTTTTGGGGGAATATCTACAAAGGAGATCCATTTCAAGCACCTATCTTGTTGATGATTATATAGAATAATCATCAACCACGTCCATGATATATACAATATTAGCTTTCATTTCAATATCTTTTTCCTGGGTAGCCTAGCTAGCATTCGATCCGCAAGTTGGTGGATTGGGGCTATGGAATCCTAGCTAGCATTTTTGTCCTACCAATATATGGGAAAAGGACCCTAATTACGCTTTTTATGGTTGTCCTTTTGCATTGATGAATCAAGGGAACCTTTCGAGCTTTTCATAGTCAAAATAAGGTCAGTATTCTCTAAGAAAAGAACTGGTTTAAACAAGTTAAAACCGATTAACATTTGGAAACAACGTTACTGTCTTTTCAAGCCATTTCGACATCTAGTACTGATCACCATTTTCCTGCTATCATTATAGCGTTCAATGACTTAAATAATTTACTCATGCTCTGAACCCTGATCTTAGAAACTTTGAAGATCCATTCTGATATATGTATAAAAAGCTCGTACTTGAGAGGTACGTTTTGCAAGACAAAGGGGCATGAAGTTGGAGGATTCAAAACGAATAATAGGTTGTAGATTAAGATGGAAGTTATTGGGGAATATTAGAGGATAATTTAAAGGATATGTTAATCCGCTGGCTGAATAGAGGGAGATGATTTGATAGGTATAAGCTGGGAGACAAGTAGTATTCCAATGATAAGGATGGAATTTTCCGTACAAATTATTACAGCACTAAAATATTTGGACAATGTGTTATATCTATTTGAACCTGCAAAAGATGAGATGTTAATTAATGTTATCTTACTTTAGATTTTCTTGCTTGTAGTGAGTCCTTTTATTATATATTCAAGTTTAAATCCATTGGGTTGTGATCTAACAAATATGTGTGTATAAAAGGTTGTATCATTATTCATATCTCTGATCAGAGGTAAAATGGTTGATAACATGTTAATTTGCATGATTTTTTTTATTTAATTCGGTTTATTTCTGAAACAATTCCTGTTAATTTAGTATTTTTATGATTTAAAGTTTGTCAGGGATGCAATTGAACAAAAGCAAGCTGGAAAGGGCCAAATTGAAAGAAAATCATGGAAATGGGGCCAAATCAGAAAGATGGAGGAAGCCAAGGACACATAAAATAATTTGACTTTGTAAAAAGCCAAAAATAAAAAATACTATTTTATTTTATTTTATTTTATTTTTAATTATTTTAGATTTTATATTAAATTAATTTAGGCTATTTTTAGTAAACTCCATGTATAAAAATAGAGACTTTTTGTTCTTGAAAAATCGTCAATCAATTAGTTCTTTCCTATTCCTATTTGGAGTTTTATTCTTCTCTTTGTCTTTTCCTATTTTAATTTTGAATAGAATTTCATTTTTTCCTTCAAGTTGGCGTCAAGTATTATGCCTATTTCAATTCCAATTGTTTGTTTTTTCAAAATTGATTTAATTGTCTTCCAGCCTCTTTTCCTTTCCAATTTCCATTATCCTTTACATAAAGCCAAATTACATTCCACAACCTTCAAGCATGATTAAATTCATGCAACACTAAATCCCTTTCAGCTTTAAGCTGGTGTCAACCCCGTCAAAGACCCGTGAGTTACGAACCCGAGCTATTTAACCTCTACTTTCCAATATTTATTATTTCTCCGGATTAAGAGTATGACTTCATCAACTCATAAAGTCAAATCAACACTAAGTCAAAAAAGACGTCGTTTGAGTTAGTGTGGTTAGACGTACAGTTGGGATTCCGAAAGGATCGATTGTCTAATCGGTTTTTCGTGAACACATTGGCATGCCAAGTGGGGATTGCTGTTTGGTTCCGTCAAGGGAAGTAGTAACCAGATTTAAATGTCCCACGCGCTTGAAGGCATTGGTTTCGTAGGTTGTTCGATCGGTGAGAGTTAGTTATAAGACATTTCATAACTAATTTACATAAGAAGGAGTTGGTGTCCGAGGCGTCCTTGGTAGCTATAACTAGCTTATTAGAAAAGAAGAGTTCATCTAATTACGAGGATCAGTTCAAAGACGGAAAAATCCGTGCTTAAGGCTGAGCTAAATTTAATTAATTTTTTTTCAGAATACTTCATTGTTTTTTTTTTTCATCTTTTACTTTTTATGTTTTTTTTTTTTTTTTATTTCAGGTTTCATATTTTACACCCCCTACTTCGTGGGCACGACAACTGCCCAGATATAAATTTGGTCAAGAGAGAAACAATTCTCAGTAAACCCAGTTTATGTGGGATCGACCCTACTCCCTATACTACTTAAATTTACAAATTAGATGTAGGATTATATTGGTGGAATCGGCAGCTATCAATGGTAAATTTATCATTTAGTCGCTTAGAATTTATGAAATTATAAATTAATATAATTTTTTTTTTTTTACTCCCCAAAGTAATTACCTGTTGGTTTGGGTGAATATCAAATATCATATCTCATGTATATGAATTTCAAACAAGAATATATACTAACTGAAAAGTTGAAAAGCAACAACTCAACCTTTGTGAATTCCCCCACTTTGGGTGAGCAAAATGGTGGAGTTGGATCCTGGGATCTGTGTTAAGATCAGGAGATATGGTGATAAGATGAGTGCCAAATTCTTCCAGGCTGTAATAGGATGAGAAGAATCTTCATGAGATTCAATACACTCCATCATCAGTGATTAAACTCTCAATTCCACCCTACATCCCATTTTGTCATCTCAACATTATTCTTTCTTTATGTTGTTTTCCACTCAATTTCATCCAATTATCAAAAAAAATTGTGGTCTTCCCTAGGTGTGCAGATCAAGCCTCCTTTGTCATGAAAAAATTAATAATAATATTTTATATACCATCCATGCATGATTATCATTCATCCTCAATAAGCAAAACAAAAAAATTGTATGGGATCTATAAGTGAATGTTGGAAATTTTTATTTAAACATAAATTTATAATTTTCTGTTTTACTCATGAAGTATTCTAAAATTAATTTATATTTTTTTGTGAAATTTATTTTGAAGTTTGAAGCAAAGGAAAAAGGTTGATCCATAAATGTAGGGAATGGGGATTGAGCATGAAATTGTCTGGTTTTGCATCTTTCAGTGTGCACATTTGTTTGATCGGCCCCTCTCGTCTTATAATGAAAGCCTTATCTTATCAATAAGCTTCAGCTGGGCCCAATATAGCCCAATACCAGGGCCAGCCCCATAAATTGGCTCCAATATTATAACTTTTATTGGCCTTGCATTTGGCAGCTTTAGTTTTCAATTTCCCTACGATCATACAATTCAAATAGATTTGTTGCGGCACGGGAGCCAACAGCTTCCTGCAACTGATGTGATGAGACAATGCTGACTCTGGGAATAATAATCTTGTATGAAAGAGGTAAATCGTACACCTCATAGTTGATTTACCTTTAAATTTGTCATCCTCAATGGATGATTATTGTTTTCGAGTTATTTTGCACTGACGTTATCTTATTATTGCTGAACTCCGACCGATTTTCCAATAGGAAGAAGACTGAGCATTGGAATAGCAACCTTTTATGGCCCAAGGGTTGGGTTGAGCTCGAGTCTTGTCTCCTAAATGCATATTTGAAGGTTGGGAGATTGGTTGCCCGGTGAAACTCTTTTCTTGGTGGTTTGCTTTTTCTTTCCTCATTTTTTGGGCATATGTTTTGTCCTTTTCTAACCTTTTTGTTTTTTTTGGGGATCTTGGTATGTTATCAGGTTTAACTTGGTATGGATTTTCAAGTTTGTATGGGCTTATGTTTTTTAAGCCCTGGTTTTGATCTCAAGTTCTTATTAACCAACTAAAATGGAGGACCTTCGGGTAGTGGAGATCATACGCATTTACTTAGGTTGAACCATTTTAGATGTTGAAAAGGTTAATGGGACTTGTTTTTATCTAGGGTGTTCTCTTGGTTGCAGGGTCCAAGTTCTCTTGGATATTTGTTTCCCTGTGTTTTGGGATTTTCTTTTGGTATTTCTTATGATGAAATGAAAACTTTGCTTCTAATTTGCTAAAAAAAAAAATTATACTCTAAACTCACATAACTAGAATTTTAGCCTGGCAAACCATGGGTATTAGGTGATTTCTTTGCTCTAAATCCCCTTAAATCAGCCTAACACGAAAATAAGAATTCGCTATAGCACTAAAGTGAACAGAGAAGCCACAAGAAAATTAAGTACCCCAATTTGAGTAAATACTCTCAAATATATTCAAATATAATAATAATAATAATAATATATAAAATAAAATAAAACAAAATATTATAACTTATTCATAAAAATCTATCCATCATCATTAACCATTAGCTCTTGGTCAAAATATTTTCCATATTCTCACGCGTTTCACCACTAATTCAATTTAATTCTTTTCTATTTTAAATTTCTCACTTTGACCTCAATACTTTATAAATCCTTAAAATTTAGTCTATACCCGGATTAATATTTCTTAATACATCAATCTTATAAATTTTCTTCAGTTTCTTACTACTTTCTCCAATAAAACTTATAATGTACCACCCGATTATCTTTAATGACCCAAAATTTAAGAAAAGTTAGGATTAAATTAAAAGGATTAGCAAATTGTCGAACTCCACCAAGAAATTTAGAAATTTTAATGGTTGAATTGTGACTAATTGGATTTTAATCCTGGTTTAGTTAGATGAGAACCGTTGGTTCCATAGTGGGAGACAGAATGATTAATGATGAATGCTTGTAACGGTTGGTGAAGATCTTGCCAAAGGAGTATATAAATAGGTGTGTGTGGAGACAGAATATTCTCAATTTTGTTTACCAATTTTTCTCTCTGAAGCATCTTCTTCTTTGGTTGTTCCGAAGAAGGAAATGATATAGCTGAAAGGAGCTTTACATGTTGCAGCTGTTGTATGGATTAAAGTCTGGAAGTAGAGAAATTGGGGAAATGGTAAGCTTCCTATCTCTCTGTACTTGTGGATTAAAAGAAAAAGTAGAGTAAAATTGTAACACCCCTAACCCATATCCATCGCTAGAATAGGGTTACGGAGCATTACCAAAGATTATAGATCAAATAAACAGACATTTCATATAATATAACATTGATGTCAGAAACTAATCAAAATCAGATAAACTAATCAAAATCTGACATATTGTCCCTTATATGAGCCATCGAGGCCCAAATTACATGTTAAAAATAAGTCGGGACTAAATCGGATACTCAAAGAATTTTTCAGAAAACATTGAAAATTTCAAAGCTGTAGGGGACACACGGCCATGTGGCCAGGTTGTGTGTCTCACACGGTCAGGAGACACGCCCGTGTCTCAGGCCATGTGGACATTTGAGATAGGGACACACGACTGTGTCTGTGCCTGTATAACTCTCTGACTTGGGCCACATGGCCAAGCCACACGCCCCTTTGCTAGGCCGTGTGTGCATACTGACTTGTGCAATTTAAATGATATAGGGGACACAAGGTCGTGTCACTTGGCCGTGTGTCACACACGGTTGAGGCACACGCCCGTGTCTCTGCTCGCGTGGACAAAAATAGGTCATTTTCGAAGCCACATTTCTCACCCAAATTGATAACAACCTAGCCTCAACAATTTACACATTAATAAGCCATAACAAGGCAATCAACACAAGCTAAAATCAAGCCTTATACATGTAATACTACCATATACAACCAATATACTCATAAGTACCTCTAATGACAACTTAAAAATAAGTCCACCAATATCCAAACTTACCTATTTAATTTACCTAACTGAGTTACCAAAGTTCATTTTAACTCAATTATATATATCACTTATAATAACATCACACTCATACTTTAAATTCATATCAGTATGTATGTTGGTTATATAAACAAAATATTATTCATAACATTTACATAAGTTAAATTTTGACCAAAATCGAACAAAAGCCTATACATGTCATATAAATCGTATTTAATGTTTCAAAAACTACCGAGATAAGCTGGATAGTGTGACTTGAGTGCTGATCCGATCGTCCAACCTTCTGAAAATCTACAAAGACATTAAACAATACAAATAAACTTAATGAAGCTTAGTAAGTTCGACGGTTTAAACAAAAATCTTACCGAACCTACTATAACAAGTCAAATAAATAAAATCATTCATGTCAATTCCCTGTCATTCACTGACAATTTCCTGTCATTGATAACTTCTATTAATAAATACATCTATTTTCAAATCAATATAAAAATGAACAACATGTCTTTCAAATTCATTAGATAAATCACCTTACCGAAATTTTTTCATTCAAAGAACGACTTACGGATAATAGTACATCGTTAATAGAAGCTCATAAGAACTAGTCTTCTTGAATACACCAACATAAGCTAGTAAGAGCTAAATAGAAACTCATAAGAGTTGAACAGAAGCTCATAAGAGCTTGAAAGAAAGTAAAACACGAGAGTTCACAACAAATTCTAAACCCCAGTTTACTTGGGAAAAATGCCGTTGTCTCCTTCCAATACCATAATACACCAAAATACAAATGTACTCAAATCCCGCGTTCCATTCAAACCAAATCCAATTCAATATTATAATTCCAACAATAATTCAATTCCAACAATAGAATAAATAAATAATACCATTCATCAATTTATACAAAATATTAAATTTTAACTGTACGAACTTACCTAGATTGAATTGTAATAATTACGAAGTTTAGGGATTATTCCACTATTTTTCATTTTCACGAGTATCTACGGTATCTTGATCTAAAATATAAAATTATTCACTTATTAGCATATATTCCATTTCAAATTTATTTTATAATTAATACCCTTTTATTTTTAAATTTACACAATTACCCCAAACTTTTACATTTTTGCAATTTAATCCCTTAATTAGTTAATCTATAAAATTAACTAATTTTCTCAATCAATAATCTATCAAAACATTCTAGGCCATCATACAGTCCCTAATAAACCTAAAATTCACTATCAAACCCTAATATTTTAACATTTTCACAATTTAATCCTAAAATCAATATTTAACAAAATCACTTTATAAAATCATCATACAACAAAATCAAGGCTCTAAATCCATGTTATTCATAAAAAAAATCAATATTCATCAATGGAAACTTCCAAAATTTTTAATAAAATCAAAAACTAAGGTAAGGTTTAGTTGGACCTAATTGTAACAATCTCAAAAACATAAAAATTACAAGAAATGGGTAAGAATTGAACTCACATGAAGCCAAAATATGAAGAACCAACTTAAAATCTTTCTCCTATGGCTATTTTGGCCGAATTTGAAGAGGATTTGGCTAGAAAACTTTCCAAATTCAATTTGTTTTATTTTTAATTTAACCAAAATTATAAATTTTCCATTGAATGGCTTTATTTTATTATTTTTTTCTCTTATGCCGCCTCATCCATTTGATTTAGGTTTATTTATTTCTTAAGTCATTCCTATTTATTAATTAAACCATTTAATCATTTAATTCTTATAATTAGTAAGTTTTGCACCTTTTTCAATTTAGTCATTTTTAATTAATTAGCTATCGAAACGTTAAATTTTTTTTAATGAAACTTTAGTACTACCTTACTGATGATAGGTAAACTGACGTGATGTATGTTTAGTGATAAATTGTATGATACGCTTGAGTAATGTATGCGTAGTGCGGAGAGAAATCTTAACAAGATAGATGGAGTTAGGATATGGGAAATATTGTTTCTGTATACCGCCACATAATGTTGCTGAGTGCAAACCATGATGTGTGAAGCTCCAAGCCTTGTGGAGGGGACACTGCGGTGTTTGACCATCAATGTTAGAAATGACGATATGGAGGTATGGGCGGATTAATAGGAAAATGGATTTTCGTTAAGATTTTTTCATACAGTGTTGTTATGTGCAAACCGTGATATGTGAAGCTCCGGGCCTTATGAACGGGACACTACGATGTTCGAGCATCAATGTTAAATGAGAAATGAAATGATATCGAGTAGTCCTTCGAGGTGACATCGTGACAACGATTATTAGGTTACATAGAGCAACATTGCGATGACGGTCAGCAAGCTCTATGGGGTGACACTGCAATGACGATAAGGTCCTTTAGGGCAACACCTCAAAGAGGTTTAAGGTATAAAACTATAGCTCAGCTATGGAAACCAATAGAGTATGTCAGGACAGTAAGACCATAACTCAACTATGTCAACTAGTAGAGCCCGTCGAGACAGTAAACATGGGGTAGCTCGTCGAGACATAAAACTCAAGATAGTCTACCAGGACATTAAACATGGGATTACTTGAGTAAGATCATAACTCAGTTACGGTAGCATGTACAGTTCGTAGATTAGTAACTAAGAATCTCGCCAAGTTACAAAGAATGAGTCACAAGGGGACGTGAACGACTAAGCATTTAATAGGATGGACTTGGTGTGCCTAGAGACGTAGGATATCTGAATCACTAAGGGATTCACCAAGATCAATGACAAATGGAGCCTAAAAGGCAACCTAACTTAGTCATGTGTGAAAGGAGGGAGCAATTCCTTAAACGATATAGTAAACATGACTTTCTTCAATGAAAGTCCGCCAGAGAAGTCGCAAAATTCAATTTGGGTAAGTAGATGTAGATAAAGATGCAAAGGATAAGTCCTAATTTGTAAGTTGACAAGACGTAGCTGAAAGATTGGGTAGACCGATAAGAGTCTTTGTGAGAGGAAAGGCCAACTCAAGGTTGAATGCTCAACAAAGTCCGCCAGAAAATAATGAAAAGCGGAGGCCCATCAAGACCATAAAGCGAAGCACTAGTTCTCCAAAGAAGTTAAGGTATTATATTATGGTAAAAACAACAGTTACAACAATCACTTGGGTAGATGCTAACAGTCACCAACCTGAAGTAATGGATATGAATATTAGAGAGGTAAAATTGTAACACCCCTAACCCGTATCCGTCGTCGAAATAGGGTTACGAGGCATTACCGATCAGATCACAACATACAATATACATTTATCAAACATAAATCCATTATAACATAAACATCAATCAAACATAATCACATTGTCCCTTATAAAGCTCTACGAGACCTCAAAACATGCTTAGAAGAGGTTTGAGACTAAACCAATAACATTTGAAATCTTTGGGAAACTTATAAAATTTTTATAAATTACAGTGAACTGGCCGTGTGCCTCACATGGCTCCAGACACGCCTGTGTCCCTGGCTGTGTGAAAACAGGGCATATATACTGACTTGGGTCACACGGCTAACCACACGCCCTTGTGTAACACCCCTAACCCGAGACCGTTGCCAAAATAGGGTTTAGAGGCATTACCGAATAATAGGATCATTTCACATCACATTCACGACACAAAGTCAATCATCATCAAACACATTCATATACAATCATAGTGTCCCTTAAACGAGTCATCAAGACCCTAAGCATGCTTATAAACTGAGTCGAGACTAAACTGAAACACATATAAAATTTCATTAAAAATTTGAGACTTTTTAAAATACAGGAAGACACGCCTGGTGGGTAATAAGTTGTGCCTCTCCTACTGACTACATGACACACCCAGTGTGATCTCCCGTGGTTACATCTTGCCAAAATCAACACGGCTAACAAGCACGCCTGTGATAAGGCCGCGTCCTATAGGGTCATATCTTGCCATTTCTCATGACGACACGAAGGCACGCCTGCGTGCCAAGGCGTGTACAATTTAAGACACATTCCGCTAATTTACCCACTGCGAGAGCACGATCAGTATGCTAACCGTGTGACATTATAGGCCATTTTGCAAGGCCAACATGCCACCCACTTAGGGTCAAACCTACAAGCAACACATACCAAAACATATCATGCACATAAGGCAACCAATAACTTACCAATATGGCTATCCAATCTATATGTTCATTTCTCATTCCAACCTTAATAAATTCAATACCAAAACTTATTCTACCACAAGCATAATTCATTCCCAATTTCACTAACCCCTATTAGCATTTATCAACTCAAAGTTACCACTTAATAGCAAATTTATCAATCCACAAATCATGCCAAAAGATGCATCACACATATCACATTCATTCATACCAACCTATTACATATCTAGCCACATCTCATGGCTAATTACAATCTCAAACATAATTCAATTAACTAGCTTATACATGCCATATCCTAGCTATATGCATCTTTCCAAAAGTACCAAAATAAAATGCCGATAATGTGATTACGAAGCTGACGATCCCCGATCCGAGCTAGCTTTACTGACACTGCAAGGCAGAAAACAAATCGCACAGTAAGCTTTCCAAAGCTTAGTAAGTTCGTAATATAATACATATTACTCAATACTACAACGTCAATATGTATAAATATAATACCATCACATAGATAAAGGCACATCTAATCACATTATCAATTTCAACCACATACCCAATTAGCTATTCATTCAACTCTTGAATCTATCATCAACCACATAGATTCAAACGTACCTTGATTAACACATAGTTGCTTACCATTTATGCTACTCAATTGTTCGATATTACCTCTCGTTCAACCTTGGCTAATCCTTTGATTTATTCGCACACTTAGTGCCAATTTTACAACTGAACCATAATCATCACCGCACACTTAGTGCCAATACATTAAACTGAACTTATACCAGTATCGCACCCACAGTGCCAATTCGATAAGCCGAAGCTTCTATCTTTTCGCACACACAGTGCTAATCATCTTTTTTTCGCTTCCAACTTCGCACAATTAGTGCCCGTTTATCTCAATTCAGCACATAGCATTTTCAAAACTCATAGATACATATACATCCATTCAATTTATATCACATAGACATAGTTTACAACTAGTATTATATCCGAACTTACCTCGACGTCGAACTATCGATACGGTCGATTAATCAAACACTTTATCTTTGCCTCGATCTTGATCCGAACCTCTCCTCTCTTGGTCTATACACATTTAAATGAAATCCATTCAACCATCAATTCATTCATTTTAATCCAAACACAATATTTAGGGCATTTTACACAATAGCCCTCACATTTTCACATTTCGACACTTTAGCCCCTATCTCACAAAATCATCAAATACTCAAAATTTCATTACACTATGCTTAGGCCGAATTCTCCTTAGTCTCATAGGAGTCCACAAATTTCATTTATTTCACATTTTAGTCCCTCAATTTACACTTTTCACAATTAAGCCCAAAATACTCAATTTCATCAAAAATCTCAATACAAACTATGATAATCCAACACCAAGTTTTCATATTTCAAAATCAACTAGCACATAGCTCAACATTCATCAATGGCTCATCACGACAACATCATCAATACATGGAATTTGAGCATGGGTTTTGTAAAGCACAAAGCAACGATCACAAAAGCGTAGAAATTATAAAAAACTAACCGAAAACATACCTTGAATTAAGCTAAGTAAGTGCCAAAAATCTCAAAGCTTCAATGGCTATTTCTTTTCTCTAGTTTCGGTGAAAGAAAGATGAAATAAAAATGGCCATCAAATTATTTTGTTTTTCATTAATAATAACTTATTAATCAAATTCCAATTTTGCCCTTTATAAAGCATATAAAACAAATACTTTTTAAGACTAATTTGTCATTTAACACTCCACTAACTTAAAAATGGTTCATTAGCAACATAAGGCCTCCTCCTTAAGAAGCCAACTACATTTAAGTACTCAAAAATTAGCACACAGCATTTTACTCTCTATGCAATTAAGTCCTTTCTCTTAATTCGACACTAAAACGATCAAATCATCACACAGAATTTTCACACAGGCTATGTCACATATCATTCACACAGAAAATATCATTAAAATATTTTTACGACCTCAGATTTGTGGTCTCAAACCACTGTTCCGACTAGGGTCTAATCCTGGGTGTTATACCTTGTGTCTAGGCCGTGTGCCCTTTGAAATAACCACACACTCCCGTGTGCCAGACCGTGTACTAGGCCATGCCAATCCTGTAGAGTGTAGTGACTTATGCAACACGGCTAAGTCACACGCCCGTGTGTTAGGCCGTGTGCCATTTAGTGGGGTATACTGACTTATGCAACACGGCCGTGTGTGAGGCCGTGTGGAGCATACTGACTTCAATTCAATTTTAACACCAGGGAAAACACGGTCGTGTATCATGATCGTGTGTCGCACATGGTTGAGACACACGCCCGTGTGGTCAAGAATAGGCCATTTGCAAGGCCAATTTGCCACCCTTTCTTATGCTCACCTAAATAACCAAAATAATACCATTTCAACACATTTATAGGCAACCAAAACATGCTATTTCATATACAAATCATGCCATTTAAAACCTATCCATTTCACTACTCAAATTATAATACAAAACATACTAAAACAATATGCCATTACCAACAATTTCACATATCTTCTCTATGCATTTTTTTCTCATCATCTTATCAACTAATTCATGTCATAAAACATACCAAATCATCATCTTAAAATCAAGCCACAACATGCCATTTCATCTTCAACCATACCAAACATGCCAAAACACAAAGCCATATATATACATCACATATCACTTACCAAAATCATAAATTAAGCCAACTCAAATGGCTAAATACACACCTACATTTACATCATTTATGAGCCAAATCTCATGGCTAATATCATAACTCAAAACATAACATCTTAATACTAGCCTATACATGCCATATACCATATTTATATAGTATCAAAAGTACCAACAAGCTGTTCGATAGTGTGACGATGTTCCTGATGATCCCCGAGTCTGAGCTAGCTTCGATTATCTATAAAATAGGGAAAGAACACACAAAGTAAGCTTTAAAAGCCTGGTAATCCATATACAAATAAAATTACATATGAATCAACATCATTTTCATTAATAGGCAAATCATGAATAAGTATATAAAAGCTCACAAACATTTCCCATTGAACACATATTCAAAATCATAAGTGAATTCATCAAATACTTCCCTTTTTAATACTCGTATGAATCTCGTACGTACCTGAGTCACTTAACTCATTCACACATTTTTTCTCAACTTGACTTTGCTCGTTGAACCATTCGAAATCGTTAAGGATACTCGAAAATCACATATAACTCATACAATGCCATGTCCCGGAGATAGTCTTACATGTTATCACATATTGATGCCACTGTCCCAAAAAGGGTCTTATACGAAATCTGTAACACCCCCTATCCGTATCCTACGCCGGAACCGAGCACGAAGCATTACCGAACTCGACCTGCTAGGTCATACAACCTTAGATTGTCAAAGTCTATTCCAAGTTTAAAACTTTTCCATTCTCGTAACTAACATCCTTTTTATGGGTCTACACGGCTCTAATATATTCTAGGAAGGTTTCAAAATAAATCTGAAACTTTTACATGTTCAGAAAAATTTTACCTAAACAGGGGCCACACGTCCGTGGGGTAGATGGTACGTACGTGTATCATCTCACACGCCCGTGTTCGACGCCCGTGGTTGACACTGACTTGAGTCACACGATCTGGACACACGCCCACATGGCTGGTCCGTGGTCATCTCTGATTAATCCACACGGCCTGGGCATGCCGTGTTTTCCATCCGTGGTGAACACTGACCACTTTACACGGCCTAACCACACGCCCGTGTGGATAGCCCGTGGTCTATTCTGACTTAAAATGCTAATAAGCAGGGGACATACGGCCAAGTCACACACTCCTGGGTTGACCGTGTGTCACACATGGCCTAGACACACGCCCGTGTGTCTACCACATGGACAAGAACAAAGCTATTTGTTAAGCTCTTTACACCACCTAACTCATACAACATGTACTCAAATAACACATCCATAATCAACTCAAATTCAAACACAATCTCACATGGATAACTACATCTTTTGATATAATAAAGTAGCTATCAACCATGGCATTATACAAAATAGAGTATCCATCGATAAGCTAACACATCTTAGCCATTTACAACAAAATTTCTTAACTTGTTTAGCCTATATACATGCCATATACAAAACATTAATTCTATTATACTAGAGTGTACTGATAGTGTGGCGATCTTCTGACTAATCTACGTGTCTCGATTCAACCCTATTTCTTTATAAGACAAGGAAAAAGAAAAGGAGTAAGCTTTGAGCTAAGTAAATTTATATGTAAACAATATAACATTATAGTATGTACTAATCATTTATTTAACGTTTCATACTAAGCAAGAAACAATCTATGTCCATAATCATGCTTACTCATTTGCCTCCTTTTCTATAACCTAACCATACTGTCAGCTGAATGTGTACATTCATTATCATGTTCCCCTACACTTAGCATCACAATATTGTATAAAATCACACATCACAACCTCTTAATCAATTACTCATAGCTAATTTATTTGGTGGTTTCGCACTTAGCCCACTATCAGTCTTTATTAGGGTGGTATCGCACATAGCCCACCAAAAGGTTAGTTACGGTGGTATCGTACATAGCTCACCAAATGATAAATAAACGATGGTATCACACTTATCCAATCTTAATTAAGCAACAAGGTGGTAACACACTTAGCCCACCATCAAATGTTGTTATAACATGTTCATATGACTATTTCATCATTCATTCAATAATTATTCAATGACTACCACATTCGATCTACTTAAACCACACATGTTCTCAATCATGCCGTACACCAATTAACAACATAATGTATATAAAGAAAGTGTATTGTTTACACATAAACTTACTTTGGTGCAAAACGTTGTAACTAACGGTTTAATCCGTCACCTTGCCTTTTCCACGGTCAATGTTAATTTCGCTCTCTTCTTAATCTATAACAATGAAATTCATTCATTTAGACCATCCTATGATCACTATACATCAAATTCTAAACTTGGGCAAAAATGACCATTTTGCCCTTGTATAATAGTAAAATTATGATTTTGCCCTTAAGCTCGTAAATTATTTTTCAACATATTTTCTCAATTAATAAACCTAGCTGATCATTTATTTCTCTTACAACTACTCACCATTCTCACCATTTCATGTATTTATGACAAAATTTCATTCTTTGCATTTAAGTCTTATTTAGGTGTCTTCATGCTAACACCTTTTACAAAAGTTGTTTCTCATCTCCCCAACATTCATTTTCTTCCCTATAAACTCAACTAACAACATGAAAACTCTCATGGAAAGTCCTTAGACTTTCAACCATATCACAAACTAGTCCATTCATTAGCTAGCTTAAGCTTTGATGACTCTAAAAGTATAAAAATTATCAAATAAAAACCATCTAAATCACTTACTTCCAAGGAAGATAGTTTGGCTAAAAATTTAAACCCCCAAAGCTCTATTTTTTCTTCAATTTTCGATGGAGAGAAGATGGGTGAATAGTGAAAGATGATAACATCTTTTACTCCTCTTATTTTATTCATTTTTACCACCTAATATCCACTAAATTTTACCAACATTAAAATCTTGTCTCCCTAGCTCCTATATGGTCGACCATCAATAGATAAATGGCCTAATTGCATTTTAAAATCCTCCAAATTACCTTCTATAGCTATTAGGTACCCCTACCTTATAAAATAGAACTTTCGCATCTCATGCGATTTAGTCCTTTTTCACAATTAAGCATGCTATTGCTAAAATTAAAGCACCAAAATTTCTATATAGTCATATATTAATGCTATAACACATAAAATAATATCAAAATAATTTTCCTTATCCTCGGTTTAGTGGTCTCAAATCACTGTTCCGACTAGCCCCAAAATTGGGCTGTTACAACTTTCCCCCATTAGAGATTTTCGCCCTAGAAAATCTTACAGGTAAAAAGGTTTGGATACTGCTCTCTCATGGCTTCTTCTGATTCCCACGTAGCCTCTTCTACACCATGTTTTTGCCATTACGCTTTTACTAAGGCTATGTCCTTGTTTCTCAACTGTTTCACCTCTCGAGCCAAGATTTTAATTGGCTCCTCCTCATATGTCATATCCGGTCGTATCTCAATTTCTGTTGAAGGAATCACATGAGAAGGATCGGAGCGATAACGCCTTAACATCGATACATGGAACACATTGTGTATTTTCTCTAACTCTACACGCAAAGCCAACTGGTATGTCACTGGCCCAATCCTTTCGGTAATCTCATACGACCCTATGAATCTCGGACTTAATTTACCCTTTCGACCAAATCTCACTATTTTCTTCCACGGGGACACTTTAAAAAATACCTTGTCACCCACTTAAAACTCAATTTCTTTTCTTTTCAAATTCGCGTACGACTTTTGTCGATTCGAAGCAGCCTTCAGACTATCCCGGATCACTTTCACTTTCTCCTCAGTCTCTCTAACTAAATCAATCCCATGAATTTGCTTTTCACTCAGCTCAGTCCAATACAAGGGAGTCCAACACTTACGACCATATAAGGCTTCATACGGTGCCATTCCTATGCTCGACTGATAACTGTTGTTATAAGCAAATTCGACCAAGGGTAGGTATCTTTCCCAACTACCTTTGAACTCTAACACACAGCATTGGAGCATATCCTCAAGAACTTGGATCACTCTCTCAAATTGTCCCTCAGTTTGAGAATGGAATGCAGTACTAAAATTCAACCTTGTACCTAACGCCTCTTATAACTTCTTCCAAAACCTCGAAATAAATCTCGAGTCTCTATCTGAGATAATTGATATAGGTACTCCATACAATCTTACCTCTTCTACAATGTACAATTTGGCTAACTTATCCAGCGAATAATCAACATGCACCGGTATAAAGTGAGCCGACTTCGTTAACCTATCAATAATAACCCACACAACATCTTTCTTTTTCGGAGTCGAAGGTAACCCCGTCACAAAATCCATGGTGATCCGATCCCACTTCCACTTGGGAACCATCACTGGTTGAAGCAACCCCGAAGGCACTTGATGTTCAGCTTTCACTTGTTGACAAATCAGACACCTTGTTACATACTCCGATATGTCCCTTTTCATTCCCAGCCACCAATAAAATTTCTTTAAATCATTGTACATTTTTGTACTGCCCGGGTGTACTGACAAATAACTACTATGTACCTCATGTAAAATTTTTCGGATCAGCTCCTCATCTCTGGGTACACAAATTCTGTCATGAAATATCAAACAACCATCCAAACTTACTCGAAAATTAGAATCATTTCTCAGTTCACACTTGGCTATTCTAGCTTGTATCTCACTATCATTCCTTTGAGCCTCACATAATTTTTGAACAAATAGTGGCCTAGCTCTCAACTCGGCCAATATGGTTCCATCATCAGACAATGCCAAAATCGTGCTCATGGCTCTCAAAGCATACAGGGATTTCCTACTCAGGGCATCCGCAACCACATTCGTTTTTCCTGTATGGTAATCAATCGTTAACTCATAGTTTTTCAATAACTCAAGCCACTGCCGTTGTCACAAGTTCAAATCCTTTTAATCCATTAAATACTTCAAACTCTTATGGTCTGTGAAGATTCGGCATTGCTTTCCATACAACTAATGTCGCCAAATCTTTAATGCAAAAACAATAGCGGCCAACTCCAAGTAATGAGTCGGATAATTCTTTTCGTATGGTTTTAACTGTTTCGAGGTGTAAGCAATTACCTTACCCTCTTGTATCAACACACATCCGAGATCATTTAACAATGCGTCACTGTAGGCCACAACCTCTTTACCCGACTCGAGTTGCACTAAAACCCACGCCTCGGTCAACAATGTTTTCAATATCTCAAAACTCCGTTGACATTTCTTAGTCCATTAAAACTTAACATCTTTGTGCAACAGTCTCGTCATCGGGGTAGCAATCATGAAAAATCCCTTCACAAACCGTCTGTAGTACCCTGCTAAGCCCAAAAAGCTTCCGACTTCTGACATATTTCTTGGCGGTTTCCACTCTACAATAGCCTAGATTTTACTCGAATCAACTCTAATACCATCTACCGACACCATGTGTCTTAAGAATCTGACCTCTCGAGCCAAAACTCACTCTTATCTGAACTTAGCATACAACTGATTGTCTCTTAAAGTCTGCAAAACAATTCTCAGATGCTTCTCATGTTCACTCTCATCCCGAGAATAGACTAATATATCATCAATAAAAATGACTACAAACTTATCCAAGTACGATCAGAAGACACGGTTCATTAAATCCATAAAATTGCACGAGCATTCGTTAACCCGAATAGCATGACCAAAAACTCATAATGGCCATACCTCGTCCGGAATGTCATTTTCGACACATCTTGCTCCTTAACCCTCAACTAGTAATAACCAAACCTCGGTCTATCTTAGAGAACACCGTAGCTCCATTCAATTGATTAAATAGGTCATCTATCCTCGGTAAAGGATACTTATTTTTCACTGTCACCTTATTAAGTTGTCTGTAGTCTATACACAATCTCATCGGGCCATATTTCTTTTTCACAAATAGTACCAGAGCACCCCATGGTGAATAGCTCGGTCTTGTAAAACCCTTATCCGTCAATTCTTGTAACTGAACCTTCAGTTCTTTCAACTCTAATGGTGTCATCCTATACGGAGTAGCCGAAATTGGTGCCGTTTTTGGAACTAACTCAATCCTAAACTCAACCTCTCTAACTAGGGTAATCCGGGTAACTCTCTCAGGAATACATCTAAATACTCACATACAATCGGCACTGTTTCAATCTTTACTTTAGACTCTCGAGTATTTAACACGAAAGCAAGATAAGACTCACACCCTTTTCTCAAATATTTCTCAGCCACCATGGAAGAAATCATCACCGGTAAACTATCTGACTTACCTGATTCAACCCAAATAACATCTTCATTTTTACATTTTAATTCAATAAATTTACTACCACAATTCACTAAAACACTATAGGTAGTCAATCAATCCATACCAAGAATCAAATCAAAATCATCAAATGGTAACAACATAAGGTTTACCGGAGAATAATAACCCCTAATTGTCAAGGGACAGTCCCTACACTCCTTGTCAACTAACGCATGTTTACCTAACGAGTTCGACACCTCTATCACAAATTTAGTAGACTCAATAGTCATCTTCAAACTGGATGTCAATCTTATAAAAATATAGGAATAGGTTGACCCCGGGTCAATCAAAGCAATAAAAAAGGTTTCATAAATAGAAAATGTACCCGTTATTACATCTAGTGATGATGCCTCTTCTCGAGCGCGAATAGCATAAGTCCTTGCTGGCGTCCGACCCTCTGGCCTCACAGTAGAGTCTCGTGATACACCTCTATCACTAGTCTTACCTCCTAGGTTCTTTTGTGGCCTACCTCTAGAGGATGCACTGCTTAATCTTATCTCTTGCTTCTCTCATTGTCATCTCTTTCAGGGCAGTTTCTGATGAAATGGCCGGGGGAACCACATTTGTAACAATTTTGATTGTTTCCCCAACACTCTTCAATGTGATGTCTGCCACAACTTGGGCACTCTGGTCTGGACTTTGGATTGCCCACACTTGCCATCGAGGTGGCCTGAACTCTTGAACCCAAGTACGTTATTGCCTCGCTCTCTTTGCGAATACCCGACTGACGCAGTCACCCGAGGGTTCACTTCCTTGAACCTCTTAGATTGAGCTTGGTAAGATTTACTCATCGGTCTTTTTCTCGCATCCCTGGCCTCACTCACAGCTTTCCTTTTTTTCTTACTCAATTCTTCGGCCTTACTAGCCCTATCCACCAATATCACAAACTCTTTCAGCTCTAAAATCCCGACTAAGAGCCTGACATCTTCATTCAACCCATCTTCAAATCTCTTGCATAAGATAGCTTCCCTGGATACACATTCTTCGCGTACTTATTAAGCTTAACAAATTCATGCTCATAATCTGCCACAGTCATTTTTCCTTGCTTCAGCTCAAGAAATTCCTTCCGTTTCTGATCCACAAACCTCTGACTTATGTACTTCTTTCGGAACTCCTCTAAAAAGAAGTTCCACGTTACCCACTCTATAGAAACCACTGATGTCAACGTTTTCCACCAATGGTATGCCAAGTCCCTCAGCAAAGACACAACGCATTTTAAGCTCTCCTCAAGTGTACAGGAGAGTTCATCAAATACTCTCATCGAGTTCTCGAGCCAGAACTTCGCCCGCTCAGGATCATTATCTATATTGGCTCTAAACTCCCCGGCCCCATGCTTCCGAATTTTGTCCACCGGAGGCTTCGTTATCCTTACTAAATCTATACCTTAAGGAACCACTGGAACTGGCTGAGGTATAGGAGGAGGTGGAGGAGGTTGAGCGTCGGGGTTTGCCCATACATACTCAGTGTACCAGTTACTCATCATTTGGAAAAAGGCTTCTCGAGCCTCTTCTCCTGACCCTAGTCTCAAGTCCACTCTGCAAAGCGCGATCCCTTGTACAGGAGCCGGTGCATTACTAGCTGCGTCATCAGCAGCCGATTGATCGGGATCCATACACTATATAAAAACAAGTTTAAAATCATCAGAAGCCACCACACTATCATTATACGTTTATGACATGTATAGCTAGACTTCTATACACACTACAGTAGTCCTAGAACCAACTAAACCATAGCTCTGATACCACTAAATGTAACACCCCTACCCGTATCCTATGCCGGAACCGGGCACGAAGCATTACCGAACTCGACCTGCTAGGTCATACAACCTTAGATTGTCAAAGTCTATTCCAAGTTTAAAAATTTTCCATTCTCGTAGCTAACGTCATTTTTATGGGTCTACTAGGCACTAATATATTCTCATAAGGTTTTGAAAATAAATCGAAAACTTTTACATGTTCAGAAAAATTTTACCTAAACAGGGGCCACATGCCCGTGGGGTAGATGGCACGTCCGTGTATCATCTCACACGCCCGTATTCAACGCTCGTGGTTGACACTGACTTGAGTCACATGATCTGGACACATACCCACATGGCTGGTCCGTGGTCATCTCTTATTAATTCACACGGCCTGGGCATGCCCGTGTTCTCCATCCGTGGTGAACACTGACCACTTTACACGGCCTAACCACACGCTCGTGTGGATAGCCCGTGGTCTATTTTGACTTAAAATGCTAACATGCAGGGGACACACGGCCAGGTCACACGCCTCTAGGTTGACCGTGTGTCACACATGGCCTAGACACAAGCCTTTGTGTCTACCCATATGGACAAGAACAAAGCTATTTGCTAAGCTCTTTACACCCATCTAACTCATACAACAAGTACTTAAATAAAACATCCATAATCAACTCAAATTCAAACACAACCTCACATGGATAACTACATCTTTTCATATAATAAAGTAGCCACCAACCATGGCATTATACAAAATAGAGTATCCATCGATAGGCTAACACATCTTAGCCATTTACAACAAAATTACTTAACTTGTCTAGCTTATATACATGCCATATACAAAATATTAAGTCTATTGTACCAGAGTGTGCTGATAGTGTGGGCGATCTTTCGACTAATCCACGTGTCTCGATTCAACCCTCTTTCTTTATAAGACAAGGGAAAAGAAAAGGAGTAAGCTTTGAGCTTAATAAGTTTACATGTAAACAATATAACATTATAGTATGTACTAACCATTTATATAACGTTTCATACTAAGCAAGAGACAATCTATGTCCATAATCATGCTTACTCATTTTCCTCCTTTTCTATAACCCAACCATACCGTCAACTTAATGTGTACATTCATTATCATGTTCCCCTATACTTAGCATCACAATATCGTATAAAACCACACATCACAACCTCTTAATCAACTACTCATGGCCAATTTATTTGGTGGTTTCGCACTTAGCCCACCATCAGTCTTTATTAGGGTGGTATTGCATATAGCCCACCAAAAGGTTAGTTACGGTGGTATCGCACATAGCCCACCAAAAGGTTAGTTACGGTAGTATCTCACATAGCCTACCAAATGATAAATAAACGATAGTATCGCACTTAGCCCATCTTAATTAAGCAACAAGGTGGTAACGCACTTAACCCACCATCAAATGCTGTTATAACATGTTCATATGACTATTTCATCATTCATCCAATAATTATTCAATGACTAACACATTCGATCTACTTAAACCACACATGTTATCAATCATGCCGTACACCAATTAACAACATAATGTATATAAAGAAAGTATACTGCTTACACATAAACTTACCTTGGTGCAAAACGTTGTAACTAACGGTTAAATCCGTCACCTTGCCTTTTCCACGGTCAAGGTTGATTCCGCGCTCTTCTTGATCTATAACAATTAAATTCATTCATTTAGACCATCCTATGATCACTATACATCAAATTCTACACTTAGGCAAAAATGACCATTTTGCCCTTATATAATGGCAAAATTATGATTTTGCCCCTAGGCTCGTAAATTATTTTTCAACACATATTCTCAATAAATAAACCTAGTTGAACATTTATTTCTCTTACAACTACTCACCATTCTCAATATTTCATGCATTTATGACAAAATTTCATTCTTTACATTTAAGTCCTATTTAGGTGTTTTTATTCACCTTTCACAAAAGTTGTTTCTCATCTCCCTAACATTCATTTTCTTCCCTAAAAACTCAGCTAACAACATGAACACTCTCATGGCAAGTCCCTAGACTTTCAACCATATCACAAACTAGTCCCCTCATTAGCTAGCTTAAGCTTTAAGGACTCCAAAAGTATAAAAATTATCAAATAAAAACCATCTAAATCACTTACTTGCAAGGGAGATAGCTTGGCTGAAAGTTTAAACCCCCAAAGCTCTATTTCTTCTTCAATTTTCGATGGAGAGAATATGGGTGAATAGTGAAAGATGATAACATCTTTTACTCCTCTTATTTTATTCATTTTTACCACCTAATATCTACTAAATTTGACCAACATTAAAATCTTGTCTCCCTAGCTCCTATATGGTCTGCCATCACTAGATAAATGGCCTAATTGCATTTTAAAATCCTCTGAATTACCTTCTATAGCTATTAGGTACCTCTACCTTATAAAATAGAACTTTCACATCTCATGCGATTTAGTCCTTTTTCACAATTAAGCATGCTATTACTAAAATTAAAGCTCCAAAATTTCTACATAGTCATATATTAATGCTATAACACATAAAGTAATATCAAAATAATTTTCCTTATCCTCGATTTAGTGGTCTCGAACCACTGTTCTGACTAGCCCCAAAATCAGGCTATTACAAAATCATATAACGATGCCAATGTCCCAAACATGGTTTTACACGTAATCACATCTCGGTAATTCTAATGTCATGACATTTGTATCCTATACTATTTCTAAGGTTCGCACAGGACTTTCGGATATTGTAACCCTTTCAATTCTTGCTCGTATTTGATCATTCATCATTCATAATAGTTCAATGACAATTAAATATATATAATTCAATTTAAAGACATTTATTTGTATATGAACTTACCTTGTATTAGGAATAAACGAGCTGGATCGACTATTTGATAACTTTTTATTTTGCCCGATCTAAATGCAATTTCTTTCGTTCTTGATCTATATACATTCAAAATTAACTCATTTATTCATCAAATCACTCAATTCAGTCCACAAACACATATTTGGGCCTTTTTACACTTTAGCCCTTAAAGTTCTATATTTTTTACCATTTAGTCCTTATTTCACAAATATACAAAATTCTCATAACTCAACAAGACCCATGCTTGGCCGGATTTAACATGTATTACTAGCAGCCCATAAATTTCATTTATTTCACATTTCAACCCCTCAATTTACATATTTCTCAAAGTAATCCCTATTTGACATTTTTGTCAAAAATCACTTTACAAAACATTAAAGTCTATCATCAAGCTTTCATATTTCAACATTAAACATCAAATAACTCAAATATTCATCAATGGCACTTCATAAAATCATGAACAAATTTGAAAATTAAGGCATGGGTTAGCTAGAATATGAAGCAACGGTATCAAAAACGTAAAAATCATTAAAAACCGAGCAAAGAACATACCTTAATCAAGAACAATAAGAGCCGAGCCCTAAAATAATTCAAAAGTTTTTTTTCTTCCTTAATTCAGTTGAAGAAGATGGAAATGATGAATTAAAATGGTTTTGTTTTATTTAATATAACTTAGTTCACTAATTACCATTTTGTCCTTTAGTTAAAACATTATAAATCACATAATTCAAGGCCATTTATGTCCATCTCCACTGTCAATGGTTTATTAACAACATAAGGACTTCACATTTAATTATTCATGGCAATTAAGCACTTAAACAATTAAACTGCAATTTTTGCATTTTATGCGATTTAGTCCTTTTATCAAATTAGACATCCAATCGATAAAATTAAATCACGTAACTTTCACACATATATAATCACATGTTATAAAAACCAAAAATAATATTTAAATAATTTTTTGACTTCGAATTTGTGGTTCCAAAACTACTGTTTCGATTTAGCTAAAATCGAGTTGTTACAAAAATAATGATAGATGGGGATGGGGTGAGACCCAAGAGTGGACATGGTCAGGACTTGACCAGGGTCTAAGTCCGCCAACAAATGACTCAGAGTGCATGAGGCATGGGCCTTGTCAACTAAGTTCGCGAATTCTCTTATGAAATTCAAAGAGTTTAATTCTATTCCAGGTATCTCAATTACTTTAAGATTTATGCAGGCATATATGCACTTTAGGTATATATCTTACTAAGTTCTTACGAACTTATAAAATTGCTGCTTGAATGCAGGTTAGACAAAGACTTGGAAAAATCAAAAGGGGACCAAGGCAGACTCTGCTAGAGTTACGTAGTGCATGGTAGCTTTTCATGTATATAGATGTGCACCCACAGAAGCCACACTTTAGGGTGTAAGATAATCGAGTCTGTATAGGGTCGAACTATAAATTGCAATTAATCGTCGAATCATTAAAATTGTTCGGTTGTATGCAGTCAAACTAACAATACGTATATTCATGGTAGTAAGAAAATTGAAGTTTAAGTTGTTAAAATAATTTAAGCAGAGAGGTTGATGAGTTATGCGGGTTGACGTGACATCCGATACCTGGACTTGGCGATTGGGTCGAGTATATGGGGTGTTACATATAGATCACGTTTTATTTCTTCTAAAAATTTTGACTTATAATTGCTCAAAATTATATTGTTACAATAGAGGGATTTTCGAGGATGTTAAAGGGTGTATTAGGTTTATCGAGTCTTAGATTACGTTCTGTAATACGATTATGGAAATGTTAGATTATGGGTAGAATGTAAGATTATCTTGTTTGGTTCATTTGGCTAGAATGTAATATTCAAGTGTTAGGTTATTGGAATGTAAGATTACCTATAAGTACATTTGCTCAATTGTCTTTGTTATAGAATTTGTATTTTTTAACAAGTTTAGTTTTTAATATTTTTAGTCTCAATTTCCATAAAATTATGACAAATTATTATAACTATTACTTTTTATTACAATTTATATATCAATAAGTAAATATATGATGTTGAAATTAATTTATAAACTTTAATTACAATAATTCATGAAAAGCGATTGTAACACCAACCATAATTAATATATTAATAAATAAATTATTAAATAAAATAAAAAAATTATAATTGGAATGTATGACATTTATTGGTTCACTATTATTATTTTTGTTTTTAGTTAATCTTAAAATTTATTTAAGAAAAAAACCTAAATTTATCAAAATAATAAAAACATTACGAGCTAAAATATTATGACACTATTTCATAACGTGAGACTATGAGCTAAAATATTGACAATACAAAATACTATAATTTCATTCTAAAATATAACATTACGAGTCATAATATTATATTTGATGAACCAAATGCCCCTAAGAAAATATGACCCATGAGTAGAGAAGGAAGGTATTATATATATAAGAGCAAAGCTTTCTTCTTTTTATTTAATTTAATTAATTTTTATAATATATAAACTATAAATAAAATGAATGTACAGGGCATTCCGTTTATGACACTTTTAATTAAACAAACAGAACCTTTTTCTTTTTAGATTTTATAAGAATTATCTAATTTCAATTTTTATCTTTATAATATATTTAAATTTAAACTTTAGTATTTGAATTTTGAAATGCCAGTCTAAACATTTCATTCTAATTAAAATTTGATATACATGTGTTTAAATACATAGTCTTGTATTTTCTTTTTAGATTTTATGGCCAATTTTAGTTTTGGTGGACTGACTTATATTAGTGTAAAATTAAAATAGTTTTTATATTATTTCGTAATTTTTGTATAATTAATATTTTAGTAATTTAACTATTAAATTGTTTAATATTTCTATCATATTAATCTAAAATATTCTATATATTAATTTATGTTCAATGGTTGTATTTTTTTACATAAAATTAATAGTTAGAAAAGTTTAATTTATATCAAACTTGATATGCATGATCTGTATGAATAAAATATTAAATTTAATGGTTAGATTGCTAAAATATTAATCGAATAAAATATACAAAATGGTGAAAACTACTTTAGTTTTACACCACTATCGTAATTAGCTCCCATTTATTTGAAATTTAATATCTACACTTTAATTTTTTGATATAATTTGACACATCAACTTTTATGATGTCGTTATTAGTCTAAACACTTTATTCTTATTAGAATGTTGATGTACACATGTCAAAATATAAAGCCTTTTACTTTTCAATTTTTTGATATTATATAGCAATGGTCAATTTTCAACTTTAGCCCCTATGCTATGCTCAAAATTGAAATTTAATGCTTATACTTTAATTTTATATGATTTGGTACTTCAACTTTTTTTAATGTCATTAGTTAGTCTAAATACCTTGCTTTGATTAAAATGTTATCGTAAACTTTTAAGAATTGCTAACATTGTTAAAATTCTCTATTAAATTTAAGTTTATTGCAATATTTTTTTACATGACTACCAAGTGAATTTTTTTAATATACCATAGCAATAAATTTAATTGAAATTTTAACGATATTAACAACTGAACTTAAAATTTAAATTTAAAAATAAAAATATTAAAATTAATTTCAAATATAGAAATAATACATGAGCTTATAACATATTCTTTTGACTTTCAAATTGTTTCTTGTCTAAAACATTAATTGACCCAATACAAAGTATGATAAAAGTATACTAGTTTAATTTAACTTTAGTTAAAAATGGCATGCCAACACTGACATCGAAAAATAATGCCACATCTCGCCTGTTTATTCTTAGAGGGTGGTCGTGAGACTTTGGAATAAACTATAGTTTAAATGCCACTTACCAATAGAAAATAATACCACTTAAAACTAAATGTTTAAATGAAAATGCGTAGTGGTAAATTTTGCACATAAGCTAAATATATTCTTGACTTGGGCATGAAAGTTGGAACTTGCACTTCCAAAAATTATTAAGTATTTTTGTACTTGTATATTTTTCAACCATTTTTTGGGTTCGAATTTAGTTAGTGTTTGAATTTTGTGGTTCAATTTTTAAAAAGAAATTAATATTAGTTCTTAAATTTGATAATTATTCTCACACAAAGACTTAAATATTTTTACTTAAATTAGTTCTTTAACTTGACAATTTTTTTACATCGGGGCCTAAACCTTTTTTATCCAAGTTAGATCCTAAACATAATAATTGTTCCCATGTTGGGATTTAATTTTTTGTCTAAATTAGTCCTTGGTATTTATTTGAAAAAAATAGAACAAAAAAAATCAAATCTCAATATAAAAATAATTACCAAATTCAAAATTAATTTGATAAAAAAATAAAGTTAAAGCCCAATGTAGAAGCCATTGACAAAATCAAGCTCTAAAGGATCGATTAACCTTTTTATTTATAGTAAACCCTTTGTTTTTTTTTTTAGTATTTTTCATATTAGTTTTACGGTTCATATTTAGAATTTAAGATTATCATTTATAATAATATCATCTTTAATATTCGAATCTCATTCTCCCACTAAAATGTTATGTGTCTTGTCACTGCATTCAATAGTTATTAATATATTAAATCTTTTATTGAGACTTCAAAATTAATGTTGAAATCTTATTATTATCATTTTCTCCCTTTATTTATATCATATACAAAAAGAATTATTTACAAATTCACAAACTTCTTTTATTTTTCAATAGAATAATGTCTATTTTGATTGGTTTGCAATAATTTTCTTTTATTTTTTAATATTTGAATTGGTCCCCGAAATAAATACCGAAATCCACTGGCAGCGAAGCCATTTTGAAAATTGAGGCAATTAGAAAAGTAAAATGGCAGAGTTTGAAGGCGGACGCGTCGCCAACCCACCCCAAAATGGACATAATTGCAACCATTTCAACACAGGAATTGGAATTGTTAGTTCCGCATGCTTTTCTGGAAGTGCCCCGCACACCAAGTCACCCTCATTTCAATTCTCCTTTTTTTTTTTTTTTTTTTTGTCTCTGTATTTTTCTTCCTTCCTTTTCAGACTTCGCATATGGTACATAGATACATTCACGGGTTCGACAAGTTAGCCTCAGATGGGACCTATCTTTGGATAAGCTTCTTTTTTTTCTTTTTTTCTTTTAATTTAGATACTTCATCTCCGTCCAATTCATTATTTTATATAAATATATATAAACACTAGAATTCATGACTGGCTGAAAATAAATTAATTTATTAATTTTTTTTGTTATTTCAAATTATAAAAATAAGCGATTCATTATTTTATTAGAAGTAAAATTGGATGATTGAAATGAGAAGGTATCTATCTTCTAGTAGTTAGTTATTTTTAAAATAAAAATTTAAAGGCTTTTATATTAAGTTTTTAAGTAAGGTTAATGATTGAATTAGTGTCGAATTAATTCTTGATATAAATTCAAATTTTTTGTACACATAAATTCAGTTTGTCCTTTGAATATTAAAGCATAAATTATTATAATATTTTATTTTTAACAATAAATCGAAATTATTAAACAAAATTTGATTAACTGGTAAAATATAAATGTTAAAAATTATAGAAGTGAAGGTTGAAATCTTATTATAAATATATATTTTTATGAGTCGGGCTATTACAATAATAATAAAATGCGAATTTAAACATGTTTTAATGGATGAATTACGAGTAGACATGTGGTTATAAATTAGGTAAAGAATTTAAAAGGAATAAAAGTCAAACCACACTTTTATATGTACAACTCTAAATTTGAAGTTTTAGGTAACCGTCTTATTTTAAATTTGATATCTACCTTTTCATTCTTAATATGATAAAAATATATATATATATCATGAGACGACTAGGTTCTGAATTTTTAACACCCATTTAATTTATGCCTAACTATTAAGGTTTTTGGTATAATTTTGTTCCTGATTTATGTGATTTTCAAACTTTTGAAATTTAGTTTTTTTTTTTTATATATCATCAATCCTGACTTTAATTTTGAATCAGAATTTTGAATATTAAAATTTCACAACGTAAATTCATTAATAGTACCACCTTAATTCTTAAACAGCTCAAGGGTAAGAAAAGCCCTTAATAAAAAAATAAAAATGCAATTAAGCTCTTAAGAAAAAAGTTCATCTTATTGAGCCTTTAGTGACCCCTTGAAAAATCAATTAGGTCCTTTTGTTAACGGAAATTATTAGTTGATCGATTTAACTGTTTATTTTATTGACATGACAAACGACACTGATATATATACATCTAGAATGAACCTAATACTCATTTGTCCAAATTCTTTCAATATGAGTACAAAACTATAATTTTTTTTAAAAAAATTATAAAAGGATGTTAGCATGCCACTCAACACACATAATTTTTAAAAAATTTTGTTGACGTGGCATGCCACGCACATCATGTTAACATACTATGTCAATGTTGTTCGTTACATCTAACAAAGTTAAAAGTCAAATCGATCAATTAACGGTTTATATTAACGAAAATGTCTAATTGATTTTTGGGACACTAAAAGCCCAACAAATTGAAATTTTTCCTTAACTGCTTAATTGAATTTTTGCATTTTTGCATTTTTAAAATTGAAAAATAACAGAAAAAAAAATATGAAATGTATAGCGACCACAAACAAATTTAAACCAAAGTGTTTTACACGCAGGATGTTTGATATTGGTCTAATATTTGATGGTTATTCATATTTTTCTTATGACCTTTGAAGATCCAAATAATTCCTTTAAAGGTTTATGATTCCTAAAATGCGTACACACTGCTTAAACTTGTATCATTAAAACTTAATTGACATTCATGTTGCTATTATTCATTAATTTTCAATGTAAAATAATTTAAATATAGAAAAACACACTAACTAGGGTTTGGTGTCCCACAAAGTTAGTCTATTCTTAGAAATAATCTTCAGTCATTGTCTGATAATCTTCACCTAACTTCGCATTAAAAGACATGAACATGGTTTCTATTCATTTATTTCCACCAAACGACTCAAGCAGTAAAACAAAGCTTCCCTGAAATAATTACCATTGTCATGTTTTTAATATATAGACTAACTAAACACACGGGGAAATTTATAAAGAAGGGTGTTTGACCGGCTTCATGGAAGCTTGCTTCCTGTAAGTTTCTCCCTGTTTGACTGTTGGCTGTATATATCTATAAAGATGCTCATTTCTTTGAAATGACAAAACGAAAACATTTGTAAAGAGATGAAATACTTGTCTGAAAATCTTTAGACCGATCTTCTTTTTCTTCATCTCTTTCTTGCATGCAACTATTTGTTTCGAGTTTTTTAGTAGTTAATTCACAGTAGAAGAACCTGTTTTCGATCCTTGTTTTTATAAAGCCAAAGTTGTTCAGATTTGTAACGTAGAGGAAGAGGAGGGGGAAAAATGAGGAACGATGATGGGAGAGGAGCTTATTCGGAGAACAATTCCGACACAGAAAGCATAGCAAGCGACAGGGCGACGTTTAGTGGACCATTGGTCTTAGGTGGCGGCGGCGGCGGTGTTTCTAACAAAAAATCTTCGAAAAAGAGTACAAGATTCAACCTTCCACCGGAAATCACCATGGCCAAGACTAACTCAACACGCAGCGCTGCTAGTTTGGCCGGCGCTGACAATGATGATAGTTACGTTGAAATCACCCTCGACATCCGAGACGATTCCGTGGCGGTTCACAGCGTTCAAGGCGCCGGTGGTGGAAACGAAGACCCAGAGTTGGCGTTGTTAGCTAAGAAAACTTTGGAGCACAAGTCGGCTTCGTTCCGTTCATATTTGTTGAGGAACACGTCGAATCGAATTAAACAGGTTTCTCAGGAGCTGAAACAAGTTCTTTCGAGAAGACCATCTAACGCCGGCCGGAGGTTCGACAGGACTAAATCGGCGGCAGCTCATGCCTTGAAAGGGCTCAAGTTTATCACCACCAAAACTGGGGGCTCCGGCAACGGTTGGTCTTCCGTCGAGAAGCGATTCAATGACTTGACCGCCTCTACGAATGGCCTTCTTCACCAATCCCAATTCGCCGAATGCATCGGTACGTACTTCACGATCGAAACAACCAAAAAAAGCAGTAATTTTATGCAGAAGATCAAAAGTTTTAGGAATTTTCTTCTTTTTTTAAAATACAGGAATGAACCAGTCTAAAGAATTCGCCACTGAGCTTTTTCAAGCGCTAGCTCGGAGACATAATGTAACCGGAGACTCAATCAACAAATCACAGCTCAAACAGTTCTGGGATCAGATTTCCGACGAAAGCTTTGACTCTAGACTCCAAACTTTCTTTGACATGTAAAGTTTTCTCCCTCAAAATCTGATGAACTGAAAGCAAAACCCCATTTTTTTTTTCTAAGTTAAAGCTGTAATTATGCAGGGTTGACAAAGATGCTGATGGAAGAATAACAGAAGAAGAAGTCAGAGAGGTAGGAATCAACATTCAACTAACTTGAAATGAAAATATTTTCTTAACATTTACGTAACTTTTAATATATGTATATATTTTTCTAACGAATGAATTATTTTATATTGTAGATCATCAGTCTCAGCGCTTCTGCGAACAAACTTTCAACCATTCAGAAACAGGCCGAAGAATATGCTGCTTTGATCATGGAAGAACTTGATCCAGATAATGCCGGATACATCATGGTAAATCGACACTCCCCAAAGATCTTTGTTTTGTTCCATGCCGTCTTTGTTTCCCAAGCTTACTGTTTTTCTTTTTGGTTTGAACAGATTTATAACCTGGAAACTCTATTATTACAAGCTCCAAATCAATCTGTCAGGGTCGGGGATAGTCGGATACTGAGTCAAATGTTAAGCCAGAAACTCAAGCCAACTCAAGAGAACAACCCAATTAAAAGGTTGTACCAGAAGACTAAGTACTTCATATTGGATAATTGGCAAAGAATCTGGGTTATGATGTTGTGGCTCGGCATTGTTGGGGGCCTATTCGCGTATAAGTTCGTGCAGTACCGGAACAAGGCCGCTTTCGATGTGATGGGATACTGTGTTTGCATTGCTAAAGGAGGTGCAGAGACTCTTAAGTTCAACATGGCTTTGATTTTACTACCAGTGTGTCGAAACACCATTACTTGGCTTCGAAACAAGACTAAAATGGGCGTTGTTGTTCCTTTTGATGACAATTTGAACTTCCACAAGGTAAGTCGTAGTGTCATTCTATTGACAATCAAACTTGTACTTAATTCTCAACATCATGTAATGTAATGTAACATAATTGCAGGTTATTGCGGTTGGGATTACGGTTGGGGTGATCCTACACGGAGGTGCGCATTTAACCTGTGATTTCCCGAGGCTTCTTCATGCCACAGAAGAAGAATATGAACCAATGGAACCTTACTTTGGGGAGGACCAACCTTCAAACTACTGGTGGTTTGTGAAGGGAGTCGAAGGTGTAACAGGCATTATAATGGTGGTGCTAATGGCTATTGCCTTCACACTAGCCACTCCTTGGTTCAGGCGCAACAAATTGAACCTCCCCAAGTTCCTTAAGAAGCTCACCGGATTTAACGCGTTCTGGTATTCGCATCACCTTTTCATTATCGTCTACGCTCTCCTCATCGTTCATGGTTATTATCTCTATTTGACCAAGACATGGTACCAGAAAACAGTAAGCTTTTAATCCCTTCAATCTCTTCCTTCATTGCACATTATATCATTAGTACGATTTGGTTAACTCAATTTCCATACCTTAAATTGCAGACATGGATGTACGTAACAGTGCCTGTTATTCTTTACGCCTGCGAAAGGTTGACTCGAGCATTTAGATCAAGTATCAAGGCAGTTAAAATTCTCAAGGTTGCTGTATATCCTGGAAATGTATTGTCACTGCATATGTCGAAGCCCCAAGGATTCAAGTACAAAAGTGGGCAATACATGTTTGTCAACTGCTCTGCAGTCTCCCAATTTGAATGGTACGTACATTCTGATCTTATGTCACTCTGACTCGGTTGTGAAGGTCGGATACGGGATCCGAGCATTGCTTCAATTCTGCATCACTTCGTAATATTTAACCCATCCAATCATCGGCTATTGCAGGCATCCATTCTCCATAACTTCAGCACCTGGAGACGACTACGTTAGTGTTCACATTCGAACTTTGGGTGATTGGACAAGGCAGCTCAAAACTGTTTTCTCTGAGGTTGGTTAATGTTACTTGTCTCCAATGTTGAAACTCGAAACTGAGAAATCAAGTGACTTACCTGATTTTGCTTGTGCTGGACATTAAACAGGTTTGTCAGCCTCCAGCTGCTGGAAAAAGTGGACTGCTCAGGGCAGAAGGAAACAACACTAGGTAATATTTCCTCGTCTCGATTACATGCAACTTAAATGAATGATTAATGGATTTGCTTGTAAACATAGCAATCAAAGTTTGATAATGTTGTGTATGAATTGATGTACAGCTTCCCGAAGATTTTGATCGACGGTCCATACGGAGCTCCGGCACAGGACTACAAGAAATACGACGTTGTTCTCCTGGTGGGGCTCGGCATCGGCGCCACTCCAATGATCAGCATTGTCAAGGACATCATCAACAACATGAGAATGGAAGATGATTCATTTCCAGGATCTGGTTTAGAGAATGGAAATTACAACAACAACAACAAGAGCAAAGGGTTCAAAACAAGGAAAGCCTACTTTTACTGGGTGACAAGGGAGCAAGGCTCGTTCGAGTGGTTTAAAGGGATAATGAACGAAGTAGCCGAAATGGACGAGAAAAGGGTGATCGAGCTCCACAACTACTGCACCAGCGTTTACGAGGAAGGCGACGCTCGATCGGCTCTCATAACCATGCTTCAGTCACTTCACCACGCCAAGAACGGTGTCGACGTCGTCTCCGGAACTCGAGTGAAATCTCACTTCGCCAAGCCTAACTGGCGTCAAGTTTACAAAAAGATCGCCCTACATCATCCTGACGCCAGAATTGGTCAGTCTACTTATTTCCTTACCTTTTCTCCAACCCGTTTCTTTTTTCCTTCTAACATTCCGTCACCAGTAGTTGGTTAAATAAAAGTATCTTTTTTGAGTGTTGTATTATTTATTGATATGGTTTTGAATTCAATGAATATTGCAGGAGTTTTCTACTGTGGGGCACCAGCACTAACCAAGGAGTTGAGACAACTGGCTTCTGATTTTTCCCACAGGACTTCAACCAAGTTCGAATTCCACAAAGAAAATTTTTAATGAAATCTCTTTTACACTTTTCTAAATTCATTCTAATTTTTTAGTTCCAAGTGGATATAGCTTTCTTCTTTTTTTTTTTCCTTAATTTTCCAATTTGTTTTAGCACTATGAGAATTGTACTAAAATTTTCTATATATTAAAATTTATGCCCATAGTTCAATTTTCTTTACCTTTTTAGTCTTAATCTTTTTGGATCATTTTGGTCTTCAACATTCAAATTTTAGTTAAATTAATTTTTTGGATGAAAAATTTGAGAAAACTACTAAAATTTTAATAGTATTAATATAATGACTTGCATGATAATATATGTATTTTTCGTTACTGACATAAATAATTTTTTAAATTTTTGAAATAAATTGGTATCAAAATAACATAAAAAACAAATTTTAGAGACTAAATTTATCACTAAATCGAAAATTTGAAATAAATTTAAACCTATCCAAAAATTATTATTCATCATATTCTTAACCTAATTTGTTCAAACTAAATCTTAGGTAAGATGTATGCGTGTGAAATACAGTTTTTTTCAATGAACTTAAAGCTTTTGACTTTGTTTTGTTTGCCAAAATGACTTTTGTAAGAAACTAAGAGTTCATCCATGACATTTTTCAATGTCCGCCGCCTAATATGATGGGACAATCCATATTTGTTTCCAGCTCAGAATTTTACTTGCATTGTGCAATTATTTATGACTTATAAATTATAATTATTTTATAAATTTTTAATTAATAAAAATAATTGTATAAAATTATGATTTTATATTATTCTTATTTATTTTAATAGGATAATGATAAATAAGATTTTTTCTTTTGATTTTAATATTTTTAGTTAAATTTAAATTTTTAAAAGAAAAATTTAATTTGTCATTCTTTTATTAAAAGAATAGGAATGATGCAAAATCACAACTTCATACCATACTTTATCTTTGATTGATATAGTTTCTATGTTTTAATTTTTTTATATTTTCTATTCTTTTTCTTTATTTTTGATAAAATTTTCATTTTATTATAATTAAATATATTTTAAACATTTATTTTTATTCCATTGTAAAAAAATTGAGTGTTCAATTAAACAAATGTAGATGGTCGAGAGTTTAATTAATTATAATAATAATTAGGTTCAAGGGTTTTAAGTAAATTATTTGAAGTATAAAATGTCTAATCAATTTCAACTAAAATACAAATTTGAGAAAATATAAATTTAATGGGAAGTTGGGACTGCAAGTGGCATAATTCCCCACTTTCTGTGGTGCACCGAAGTCAAAAGAAATAGTGCCCACACACAAACCCATTATAAGTTTAACAATAATTTTGGAAATAATATGATTGAAAGGATAGTATAAATGGATAAATTATAAATGTAACACCCCTTACTCGAGACCGTTGCGGTCGAGCTCGAGGTATTACTAAACTTAACTACTAATTCGGGCATAAAATTTAAATATCTCATAATATAACATTCCTTTGCCTACTCTATTTCTTTCATATAAAATAGACATAATAAGATTTAATTTTATATCTTATTCACTTTCTAATTTCATTTCTCCTATTTTTGGTGATTTTTTCAAAATCACGTCATTCTTTAACCAAAATTGTTTCATTGCAAAATTATATACCCACATTAGAAACATATTTATCATAAAACATACTTCCAAATTTAACTTAAGACAAAACTGAATACGCAACCATTAACATCATAATTAAGCCATTTTACATGGTCAGTATACATATAATTTCAAAACCAACTATATCATAACTAGTCTATACATGCCACATAACCAAATCTTCAAGCATTTATTTACAAGCAAAAGCTAGATAGTGTGATGAGATCTCCTCGACTTCCAATCCGAGTAAGTCTCGAAACTCTATAATCATAAGAAAAATACACAAAGTAAGCTTGAAAGCTTAGTAAGTTATAAGCAATTTCACAACAATAATGCATTATAACACTACACTAGCAAAGTCGAATAATATACTCACAACCAAGGTTTATAACAATGACTTTAGTTCATATCACCTTTCAAATCTTTCTCGTCTCATGTCCCAAAGGCGAACTTGAAACCTTCGATAATAGGTTTCACATGCATATATATATATTTTACTTACCGAACTTATACTTGCACTTCAAACCCATATAAATCACATATTCAAGATTTAAAACTAATCAAATGAATCCTTTATACAAACTTCCACATGGCCAAATACAATACATAAAATTCATGTATAAATCAATGAGATTTTGTAAGCATTACTCCATGTCCACTCATATCAATTGAACTATAAAATTAATTGATACATTCCATCCAAACTAATTTATCACTCTTATTTGATTTCAATTAATATCATCTCATAATATCTACTTACCCAAAATTCAATCCAAGATATAAAAATTAATCGCACACTTAGTGCTCCTTATCCGATTTCGCACACTTAGTGCTCGGTATTTTAAAATTTGCACACTTAGACTTTAAGATCTATACAATAGTCAAATAAACACACGAACGATAGCTAATATAGTTTAGTAAGTTATAAGCAAAGGTAAATATATATACAACAAATCATTATACAATTTTAATCAGTTCAACTTGATCGTTAACCGGTTCGTATAAGCATTACATATATCATTTTACTATACAACAATATCATATTCATTAGATCCCCAAAACCGAATGATTACAAGCCCTATATCCATTTCAAACAAGCTCAAAGGTTAATGAATTTATCATATTTCCATAATTTAGTATACAAAAGCAACTTACTTGATTAGCACCACGTTATTCAATTTCCATGCATCACTTACCTAATTGTCTCTTTGGTTATATCCATTCATTGGTTCATGTCCTTGAGAGGTTCGATAATCCGCACACACAGTGCAACTCATGTAACATATTGTACACTTAGTGCAATTCATGCAACGTGTCGCACACTTAGTGCCGTTGCCATTTTATCCGCACACACAATGCCATTTCCTAGTAATGTATCATAGTGCCATTACGGTTTATTCCGCACACACAAGGTGCCATTCCCTAGTAATGTATCGCACACATAGTGCCATTACTAGTTTTATTCCGCTTACACAGTGCCATTCCCTAGTAATGTATCGCATACATAGTGCCATTACTAGTTTTATTCCGCACACAATGCCAATTTGATACATCACTTAATCACACATTCAAGTTCACATTTTAAGGCATTTAGCATATATAATCATGCATAATTAATCATTCATCCCCATATATATATATATACATTTTCCATACATATGGCATCGACCATTCAATCTGTCCCTATCATCTAATCAATCGGTTATCTATCCATACATTCGTACCTTCATATATTGCACCCACGTTCCACCATTTCATGCATCATCAGTCCATTTCATACGATTTTCACAAAGGTATCCCAACAAGCTTGTACATGGCTGTACCTTTAAGAAATTTCTTAACTCAATTGCACTCAAACATGCATTAAAAACCTCACACCCACAAGACTATCATGGAATAAAGTCGTACATCACATTCAGTCAAGAGTAAGATTTATAAGCATTTAAAACACTATGATACGTATACACATATATGTGTACTTAGATCAATTTCATATTGTTGATTGCTTGGGGACTTACACGAATTTGATGAATCCGAATGCTTCGGCTATTCGTTCACTTTGCTCTTTCCCCGATCTAGCTCCTTTTTTTTTATCACGGTCTAAGATTTATCAAATGACATTTGTTCAATATGTATTTCCAATTGATTTAACTCAATTCAATTCAATTGCAAGATTTTATAATTCTTACTAATTTACCCCTATAATTACTCACCCGATTTAATGGAGTCCCAAACGCATTCCTTCACCACCAATTATACTATTTTTCCAATTCAATTTCACATTTGTATAAACTACCAAGATCCAATCCACCACATTGCAAATATATGCGTACATATAATCACAACTCAATTAATTCACACTCAATAGAAAATATTAGATTCGGTCAAATTACTAACACGAAACCTAATATTCATGAAATATGTTCCTATCATATTTTAGTATTTCTCAAGCCATAAGCATCATTAACATTCAAATATTTATTTCATGATTTCACATCCAAAGTCCATAAGAAATACATTAATTTATTTCATATGCCAAATTTACTAACACATTCGGCAATATGCTTTACTCCATACTTACTTACAATTACAAAATAACTTAATTGCAATTTACCCTTCCCCTTACTTACGGTTTCCACAATAATCTAGCCCCTAAACAAATTCACAATTTCTCATGAATTTTAACTAAATCCCATAAGAGCCAACATTATACCTCACTTCCCAAAATTCACAAACCAATCATCAAGACATAAATTTCCACCGATTGTTTCCAAAGTATCTAAGCCATAACACATACCTATTTCCCTTAAATGACACTTTAATCCACTACCCAAGAAATCAAGATTTCTTCATCATACATGAATATAACATAATTCTTGCTAATGGCCGAATCTAGGGGAGGCTTTATACTCAAAATTTCCACATAAAGTTGGTAGCATTTAAGTCTACTAGCATAACCATACAAAAATTATCAAATTTGGAGCTTGATACATCACCTTAGAGACACATGCAAGGTCCGGCCATGGAGATAAAAAAATGGCTTCTTCTTCTTCTTTTTTTTCGTGAGAGAGATGAGGAAGATGATAGAAATAAGTAAAAAATATTTTCTAATTTCTTTATTCCTTAATCTAATTCACTATTTAATTTTTTTATTCATTTAAAAAACCCACTACAAAGTTTCCATTATTAAACTCATATTTTCCCCATCATGACCGTCCACTATCTAAATTTTTGGATTATTTGACATGCAAATCCCTTCCTATTTATAATACGCTTAAATTAGCCCCTTCCAATTAGTTAATGTTACTTTCATACTTTATCAATTAGATCCTTTCTCCTAATTCAATCATATCAACAAGCACATTCACACATTTCAACACACATAACACATCAAATACACAATTAATAAGAGATTTCTGACTCGAATTCATGGTTTCGAAAACACTATCCCAATTAGGGTCCTATTTGGGCTGTTACAACTCTCCCCTCCTAAAAGAAATTTTCGTCCTCGAAAATCTTACCGACGAATAAGTGCGGATAGAGCTCTTTCATAGAGTCTTCAGTCTTCCAGGTTGCTTCCTCAACCCCATGTTTAAGCCACAGTACTTTAACTAGCTTCATTTTCTTATTCCGCAACTCCTTCACTTCATGAGCTAAAATGTGAATTGGTTCCTCTTCATAAGTCAGATCCGGCTGAACCTCAATTTCTACTGGATTAACCACATGAGAAGGATCGGATCTATGTCGTCGTAGCATCGATACGTAAAACACATTGTGGATCATGTATAGCTCAGAGGGTAACTTCAATCTATATGCTACCGGCCCAATACGCTCAACAATTTCATACGGCCCAATAAATCTCGGCTTAATTTCCCTCTACGGCCAAATCTAATAATCTTTTTCCATGGCGAAACTTTCGAAAACACTCTATCACCAATTTCAAACTCAATATCCTTACGTTTTAAATCCGAGTAAGTTTTTTTTTTGACGATCCGATGCTGCCTTCAAGCTATCACAAATTATGGCCATTTTTTGCTCAGCTTTCTTGATCAGATCAACCCCGTTTATCTTGTTTCATACCATACCATCAGTAAAGTGTATTCAGATCACTATACATCTTTATACTCCCTGAGCTAACAGACAATTAACTGTTGTGGCTTCATTCAAGATCATCTGAATTCCTCGAAGTACATATTTGGTTTCTGAACCTCAGACAAATTTCAGCATCAACTTCGAAACTCTGAATCAACCTTTAAATCACCTTGGACCTGCTTGCTAACAAATCATTATCAACTTTTTGAGTATCACTAATTTTGTTGAATAAAGAACAATCTTACTTTTAATTCAACTATTATTGAACCATCATCAGACGCAGCCATATACGCATTCATTGCACACCAAGCAAATAGTGATTTTCAGTTTAAAACATCAGTTATAACATTAGCCTTTCCCGGATAGTAGTCAATCACAAGCTCATAGTCTTTTAACAATCTAACCATGAGGAATCACATGATATCTCTATGTACTCCATTATTATACTTCGACCCATCTATTGACACATGAATGAGGTTTGTAAACTCTTCGTTCAATTTAGGCTAAATCGAACTAATATTTTAGTGGATAATATCTTCGTGCAAAAGCTTCAACAATTGAACTAAATTTAATTTACCACAACATTTCTCGGATGGAATTGTTCCGATAGACATAATTACAGATCAAATCCTCAAAAATACAAGTTCTACTTCCACACTATCCTTCAAATCACACATGTACATTTAAAGTTTGTTTCGATCCAGTGAATAGATTCGAACTCACATAACCCAGTTACATTTTCAATCAAATAGTTTCATATCAGATTAAACCACAGAATTAGTCTTTTCGAAGAAATCTTTTCTTCTCGTTAGAAAGAATAATCCAAATATATCTTTATATATATATATATATATATATATATACTACAGTCATCAAATAGAAATCATATTGTCATAATAGGATTATCGTCTTACCCATGACAATAGGTAATATCCCATATTTTAACGAAGCATCTGAACTCAGAAGAAAATAAAATATGATTTGAACAACAACCAGTGCAGAAGCACAACTTTTATAACTATTTCCTTCAAACGAACATCTCTTATAGATAATCTCATAGAATCATGGAAAACCGAATAACTAAATTTTCAACATCCGCTACATGAATATCGAAAATTACAACCTCAAACAAACCAATGATATTTTCATCTATTAATATGTTTAGCCAATGTTCTTTTATGATAAGAATTTCTTCGAAGTTAAATAGTCACATATATTTACGAGAATAAATATACACATAGAATGCCCAAAGAGATCATAATAATTGCCCAACTATAACCACCACACTCAGGTCCTCAAGATCGATTCAAACATTATTTCAACTGTTTAATTCTGCCATTAGAAATTTTTACATTATCCCTTCACTAACAGAAATCAATTCAAAAAAAGCTTCTAACTAATATTTTCCTTAGTTAACATACTTGAATAAGTCATTTGATCGGAGATAACTTCTTCTTTAACAGCAACTTCACATAATCTCAATAATCTACAGAACTATCCAATGTCTCTTTTAATACCGTCTTCTCTTGCTAATTCAATCTCTTTTCTGGCTACATTATTAATCTTTCGAATACGGACTTCTGTAATTCCCCACTCTTGAGCTTATTCAACCCAAATCTTACAGATTTCACAATAATATTTCACTAATAAGGGGGTAAGGGTAATAAAGCCTCAAATTTAACTTACACATATATATACATCATACACACTATCACAAATAGTCAATTCATTAATAATTTCACATTGTCCAAACATTTAATAAACATTTACTTTTAATCACCTTTATTCTTAGCACTTAATTCATATCCCAACTCAAATCATTAATTTACGATCAAAACATTTCAGATAGCAATCACAACTCACATATCATAATCTATGTGCACATATAATTATAACATTTATCAACATCAATATATCAGACTCTTTGATCCATACCTTTATGAGTTTTAAACTCATCATCAACACATTTCCATTCAATCATTCGAGTACACATTCTGTACTATCAAAATTAACTCGATTGAAAACTTATCTGTCTCATCAAAATAATTTTCGTTAGAGTCAGGAGATATCACACTATCGCAGGTTAAATATGGCATGTATAGCTAGACTCATACGCGCTACGTTAGTCCGAGAACCGACTAAACTATAGCTCTGATACCAATTAAATGTAACACCCCTTACTCGAGACCGTTGCCGGAGTCGAGCTCGAGGCATTACTAAACTTAACTACTAATTCGGGGCATAAAAATTTAAATATCTCATAATATAACATTCCTTTGCCTACTCTATTTCTTTCATATAAAAATAGACATAATAAGATTTAATTTTATATTCTATTCACTTTCTAATTTCATTTCTCCTATTTTTGGTGATTTTTTTCAAAATCACGTCATTGCTGCTAACCAAAAATTGTTTCATTGCAAAATTATATACCCACATTAGAAACATATTTATCATAAAACATACTTCCAAATTTAACTTAAGACAAAACTGAATACGCAACCATTAACATCATAATTAAGCCATTTTCGCATGGTTGTATACATATAATTTCAAAACCAACTATATCATAACTAGTCTATACATGCCACATAACCAAATCTTCAAGCATTTATTTACCGAAGCAAAAGCTAGATAGTGTGATGAGATCTCCCTCGACTTCCAACCCGAGTAAGTCTCTGAAACTCTATAATCATAAGAAAAATACACAAAGTAAGCTTGAAAGCTTAGTAAGTTATAAGCAATTTCACAACAATAATGCATTATAACACTACACTAGCAAAGTCGAATAATATACTCACAACTAAGGTTTATAACCATGACTTTAGTTCATATCACCTTTCAAATCTTTCTCATCTCATGTCCCAAAGGCGAACTTCGAAACCTTCGATAATAGGTTTCACATGCATATATATATATATATATTTTACTTACCGAACTTATACTTGCACTTCAAACCCATATAAATCACATATTCAAGATTTAAAACTAATCAAATGAATCCTTTATACAAACTTCCACATGGCGAATACAATACATAAAATTCATATATAAATCAATGAGATTTTGTAAGCATTACTCCATGTCCACTCATATCAATTGAACTATAAAATTAATTGATACATTCCATCCAAACTAATTTATCACTCTTATTTGATTTCAATTAATATCATCTCATAATATCTACTTACCCAAAATTCAATCCAAGATATAAAATTAATCACACACTTAGTGCTCCTTATCCGATTTCGCACACTTATATTTTAAAATTTGCACACTTAGACTTCAAGATCTATACAATAGTCAAATAAACACACGAACAAAGAAGCTAATATAGTTTAGTAAGTTATAAGCAAAGGTAAATATATATACAACAAATCATTATACAATTTTAATCAATTCAACTTGATCGTTAACCGGTTCGTATAAGCATTACATATATCATTTTACTATACAACAATATCATATTCATTAGATCCCCAAAACCGAATGATTACAAGCCCTATATCCATTTCAAACAAGCTCAAAGGTTAATGAATTTATCATATTTCCATAATTTAGTATACAAAAGCAACTTACTTGATTAGCACCACGTTATTCAATTTCCATGCATCACTTACCTAATTGTCTCTTTTGGTTATATCCATTCATTGGTTCATGTCCTTGAGAGGTTCGATAATCCGCACACACAGTGCAACTCATGTAATATATTGTACACTTAGTGCAATTCATGCAACGTGTCGCACACTTAGTGCCGTTGCCATTTTATCCGCACACACAATGCCATTTCCTAGTAATGTATCATAGTGCCATTACCGTTTTATTCCTCACACACAGTGCCATTCCCTAGTAATGTATCGCACACATAGTGCCATTACTAGTTTTATTCCGCACACACAGTGCCATTCCCTAGTAATGTATCGCACACATAGTGCCATTACTAGTTTTATTCCGCACACACAGTGCCAATTTGATACATCACTTAATCACACATTCAAGTTCACATTTTAAGGCATTTAGCATATATAATCATGCATAATTAATCATTCATCCCCATATATATATATATATATATACATTTTCCATACATATGGCATCGACCATTCAATGTGTCCCTATCATCTAATCAATCGGTTATCTATCCATACATTCGTACCTTCATATATTACACCCACGTTCTACCATTTCATGCATCATCAGTCCATTTCATACGATTTTCACAAAGGTATCCCAACAAGCTTGTACATGGCTGTACCTTTAAGAAATTTCTTAACTCAATTGCACTCAAACATGCATTAAAAACCTCACACCCACAAGATTATCATGGAATAAAGTCGTACATCACATTCAAATCAAGAGTAAGATTTATAAGCATTTAAAACACTATGATACGTATACACATATATGTGTACTTAGATCAATTTCATATTGTTAGATTGCTTGGGGACTTACACGAATTTGATGAATACGAATGCTTCGGCTATTCGTTCACTTTGCTCTTTCCCCGATCTAGCTCCTTTTTTTTTTTGATCACGGTCTAAGATTTATCAAATGACATTTGTTCAATATGTGTTTCAATTGATTTAACTCAATTCAATTCAATTGCAAGATTTTATAATTCTTACTAATTTACCCCTATAATTACTCACCCGATTCAATGGAGTCCCAAACATACCCTTCACCACCAATTATACTATTTTTCCAGTTCAATTTCACATTTGTATAAACTACCAAGATCCAATCCACCACATTGCAAATATATGCGTACATATAATCACAACTCAATTAATTCACACTCAATAGAAAATATTAGATTCGGTCAAATTACTAACATGAAACCGAATAATCATGAAATATGTTCCTATCATATTTTAGTATTTCTCAAGCCATAAGCATCATTAACATTCAAATATTTATTTCATGATTTCACATCCAAAGTCCATAAGAAATACATTAATTTATTTTTTATGCCAAATTTACTAACACATTCGGCAATATGCTTTACTCCATACTTACTTACAATTACAAAATAGCTTAATTGCAATTTACCCTTCCCCCCTTATTGCAATTTACCCTTCCCCCCTTACTTACGATTTCCTTGTAATCTAGCCCCTAAACAAATTCACAATTTCTCATGAATTTTTAACTAAATCCCATAAGAGCCGAACATTATACCTCACTTCCCAAAATTCACAAACCAATCATCAAGACATAAATTTCCAGCCGATTGTTTCCAAAGTATCTAAGCCATAACACATACCTATTTCCCTTAAATGACACTTTAATCCACTACCCAAGAAATCAAGATTTCTTCATCATACATGAATATAACATAATTCTTGCTAATGGCCGAATCTAGGGGAGGCTTTATACTCAAAATTTCCACATAAGGTTGGTAGCATTTAAGTCTACTAGCATAACCATACAAAAATTATCAAATTTGGAGCTTGATACATCACCTTAGAGACACGTGCAAGATCCGGCCATGGAGATAAAAAAATGGCTTCTTCTTCTTCTTTTTTTCGTTAGAGATGAGGAAGATGATAGAAATAAGTAAAAAATATTTTCTAATTTCTTTATTCCTTAATCTAATTCACTATTTAATTTTTTTTATTCATTTAAAAAACCCACTACAAAGTTTCCATTATTAAACTCATATTTTCCCCATCATGACCGTCCACTATCCAAATTTTTGGATTATTTGACATGCAAATCCCTTCCTATTTATAATACGCTTAAATTAGCCCCTTCCAATTAGTTAATGTTACTTTCATACTTAATCAATTAGATCCTTTCTCCTAATTCAATCATATCAACAAGCACATTCACACATTTCAACACACATAACACATCAAATACACAATTAATAAGAGATTTCTGACTCGAATTCGTGGTCTCGAAAACATTGTCCCAATTATGGTCGTATTTGGACTGTTACAATAAATATAGTTATTTTTGTTTATTTTAGATTATATTTTAGTTATTTATATTTAAAATGTATGTTTTAGTTACTTATGTTATTATTTTATTACAAAGTGGTCACTCTACCGTTAAATTCTGTTACCTCCCTAATAGCAATCTTACATGGCAGTCCAAATAGGTTTTAAATACCAACTTAGTTATCCAATTGTCGGGATGAAAATAAGTATTTAATTAAATAAATTTAATTTGAATTGTTTCGTAAGACTGCCGTTAGGGAGGTAACGGAGCTTAAAGGTAGAGTGACCGCTTCGTAACATTTCAAACATAATTGACCAAAATGTAATGTGATGTAAACAAAATAACTATTTTTATAATTTACCCTATATATTTTCATAAACAAAATATTTTACATTAATGTGCATTCTTTCAAAAGTTAAATCCAATTGACATTTTTATAAAATAAAATCTAATATCCTCTATTTAATGTTTTGGGTATTTGAGAATGTCCCAAAAACCACCAAAAATGAAAAATAAAAATAAAAATAAACGCAAAGTGTGTGCCATTATGAAAAACAAGGAAGAAGAGGAGTTGTGTTTGGACGCTTTGATGGTGAGTTACATTTTCGGTTAATTTATCAATAAATACATTTTTTTAAATTTACGGAAATTGACCTATTATTTAATTATTTATCGGAATGGGTCATTTTCTTCAAAAGCGTGCCTATATCAGTGCGATGTCAGGGGATGTGCCAGCAAAACGCGTCCTTGGGGAAGCATTTTGCCCGTGTTTTTAACCCCCAACGGATAGTTTTTTTGACCGTTTGGCCTCCAACGGTTAAAAAAAATTCTATAAAAGCACCCCCTTTCATTTTTTTCACACAAAAGTTCTTTAAAATTTCTCTCAACTTTCTCTCAAATTTCACAAAATTTCTTTAATTTTTACAAAAACCCTGTTTAAAAGTTTTTTGAATTAGTTTTTTTAAATTAAAAAATATTCAATCGTGTTAGCAATTTTAATTAATTTTTATTTTATAATTTTTTATAACAGTCTGTAGATCGGTGTTGCAATGCTATATTCGTAATATGTCTGGTCCACCATCGCCATTGATAGAGAATTACTTGCGGGAAGCGGATTTTTGGCACGTAGCCACGATAGGCCGTGGGTGCAAGTTGGACCCGAAACTAATCAGTGCGTTGATAGAGAGGTGGTGACCCGAGACGCACACTTTCCATCTTCCATGCGGAGAGTGTACTATCACTCTAGAAGACATGTAGTTGTAATTGGGATTGTCGGTGGATAGGTATGTAGTCACCGGGTCCGTAACTTTTGCTGATTGGGGAGCCGTATGCTACGAGCTTTTGGGTGCTATTCAGGATAATATTAACGGAGGTCGAATCGAGATGGGCTGGTTACGAGACATATTCCTAGAGCCAAATAATGATTCGACTGAATTAGAAAGAATACGATATACTCGGGCATACATTCTTGATATGATTGGAGGCTATTTGATGCCGGACTTGTTACGAAACCTCGTACATCTGAGATGGCTGCTGAAACTCGTTGATTTTAAAGCAGTGGTGAATTGAGTTGGGGGTCTCCGTGTTAGCAAAATTGTACCGGAAGATGTGTGCGGTGACGTGATCGAATAAAGCCAAAATCGGAGGTTGCCTATCACTACTGCAATCATGGGCATGGTTTCGCGTTCCATTTTTACGTCATCGAGTGGACCACCCACATACATTCCCACTCATAACGAGATAAATTTAATATTAGATTTTACAATTATTACGTAGATTTAAAATATAATTGTATGATAAAAATTTATTTAATTAGGTGGAACCATTCGGCGAGTTATGTTGGAATACTTACCTCGCTTGATTTGAAGATATACGGCTTCTATTAGACCAACGGTCGGAAGCATAAGTAAGTATTAAATAAAATATATATACATAATAAAATAGTCATTTCGTATTTAGTATTTAGTATTATGTATATAGCTACTATTTTTATCATGTTCATATAGTTTCAATGGAAACCATATGAGGATCCGGCAATTCGGACAGTAATTCTGGATGAATTCTTTCAAAATCTGAACATTTGGCATGTGAAGGTCCCATTGGTCAACTATGCCACCGTGGAGATGCACCAGTTAGATAGGGTTTTGTGACAATTTAGATTCTGACAACCGATTCCCGTGGCACCTGAGGTGCTCGATGTTGAGCACAAAGTCGATTTACGGCAGTTACATATGGATTGGCCGAGATTTTGGTCAGCATATATCGAATTGTGGGAAAATTGGTATGATTATACACCTACTAGCGAACCGATCATTGTTCTTAAGTTAGCATGCATGCCGGAATACATGCCATGGTTTAGGATCCATGACAAGCCGTATTTATTGTCGAAAGAGGAGATGCAACAGTAAATTCGTGTACAAAGGGAACGACGGGGCCCTTTAAATCCAAGGAGAAGAGATGATGGGACGGGCCCATCAACAGCACCGACACAATCACTGGGCCCATCAACAGCGCCTACACAATCATCGGGCCCAACACTTCAGCCGACGACACCCACATCACAGCCTTTTCAGATTATGCCATGTGCGTATCCTAGCCCTTATATGTATCCTAACCCTTATATGTTTCCTTTTCCCAGTCCTATGGCAGGTTAGAATGCATTGCTTGGTTCATCTCCGTTCCCGCTCACTTCGAGTGGACCGTCGATCTATAGGCCGCCGTTGCATGAGGGATCGCACGAAGTGCCATCGGGGAGCTCTTCTTTTTACCAAACTCCTTCGCCATATGGGATTCAAACACCTCCGCCATGGGTGATGCAAACACCTCATGATCATTATTTTATCAAGGTGGATCATCCTCCCAACACCCACAACCGATCCCTTCCGAAGAACCACAATCCCACGAGCAACCACAACCTCATTGGAAGTCGAACCAAGGAGGAATCTAGCAGTAATCGCTTACCACCCCATGTGGCAATCGATTCCACTAGTCATAACATTGATTTTTTTTAATACATTTGTATAAACTTTTTTATATTGTTTCATTTAATAACATAAAAGTTGTTTTTAATATTTTAATTGTAATTTACTATTTATATTTTTAATAAAATTAATTTATTTTGAATAAGGTAGTATTTTTAATATTTTTATATTTTTAATATATTTTTACAAAAATTTTTATATTGTTACATTTAATAAAATAAAAGTTGTTTTTAATATTTTAATTGTAATTTAATTTTATATTTTAATAAAATAAAAGTTGTTTTTAATATCCTAATTGTAATTTACTTTTTATATTTTAAATAAAATCAATTTTTAATAAGGTAATATTTTTAATATTTTTATATTTTTAAAATATTTGTACAAACTTTTTATATTTATACATTTAATAAAATAAAATTTATTTTTAATATTTTAATTGTAATTTACTTTTTATATTTTTAATAAAATAAAAGTTGTTTTTAATATCCTAATTATAATTTGCTTTTTATATTTTTAATAAAATCAATTTTTAATAAGGTAATATTTTTAGTATTTTTAATATTTTTGTACAAACTTTTTATATTGTTTCATTTAATAAAATAAAAGTTGTTTTTAATATTTTAATTGTAATTTAATTTTAATATTTTTAATAAAATAAAAATTCTTTTGAATAAGGTAATATTTTAAATATTTTTATATTTTTAATAAAATATAAATAACGGAACATAATTTTATTACAACAAACTATCAACTATTCCGATTTGGACATTAGCGAGTTGTATGGCCTGGGTTCCTACACCATCAGCATAACTTCCGTTGGTTAGCAGTTTCTCGAATATCCATATTGTTGCGTATTCTAGTCAAGCAAGGTCGACCCTTTGGTTTGAGACGCAGTTCTCTATCCGGTAACAGCTTAAACAGAGCAAGTGATACAGACAACCACTTACGTTCATTTGGGATTGGTGAGAATACTTGTCTCCACACGTTGTACATGTATTCTATTTTGTACACTTCGTCGACATAGCTCATGGGATCTAGACGGATATTCTGACAAGCTATAATTATATGAGCGCATGGATAACGAAGTGCGTCAAATATCCCACAGTTGCAGGTCCTATTTCTCAAGTTTACACGATATTGCCCGCCAATAATACCTTGGTTCTGTCTATCAAACTCTGTCACACGAAACCATAAGTTGTCGCGATCGTGACACACTGTGTGCATGGTGTTGGCCCGCGCCTTCGACTTGTTAATTTCTCGTAATACCTTCGCGCACCATACATGGCCTCCTTGCATTTGACCTTTATAACTCGCTGCTCGCTTCGGAAATAGTGCCACTAAATGAAAATATGTCTTTCGCACAACGGATGTTATAGGAAAATGGTGCGTTCATTTTAGAATAGAATTTATACATTCAGCCAGGTTTGAGGTCATATGACCATAATGTAGGTCGTCGTCGTATACTTGTTGTAATAGTCTAAATTTCAGTGATGTCAAAAATAATGATTCGAGACCACCAAATCTGAAAAATAAACTCGAAGACTATATTATTTAATATTTACGAGCCAAATGTAGCTTTTAAAATATTTTTAAAATAATAAATTGTGTTTTATAAAGATTTATTTGGTCAAGAAATCGAGAAAAAGAGGTATCGAGACCTCAATATTATAAACCGAGTCATAAATATTTTTATGAATATTTACGGAATGTCAATAAGGTAGTATTAAAATTTCGTTAGAAAAGTTTGACGTTTGGGTGGTTAATTAAATAAAAAGGACTAAATTGAAAAAGGTGTAAAAGTTGCTACAAGGATTAAATAGCTTAATTGTCAAATAAGGAAGGACCTAAAGTGAAAATAAGCCCAAAGAGATATTTTGGGCGGCAATAGCTTAGAAAAATCAGGAAATGGGTGAAATAAGGACAAATTTAGAGAATTGCCAAAAATAGTTAAATAAATATGGGACCAAATTGGAATGTCTAGAATTCTCTTCATTTCTCTTCATTTTCTTCAGCTGAAAAATAACCAAGGGAGAGAGTTCAAGCTGGTTTTCATATTCAAGCTTCATGTAAGTTTAACTCTTGCTCTTGAAATTTCTATGTTTATGGACTTTTACAGTTGGGTCCAACTTATTAATTCATTAGTTTTTGATTCTATGGCTAATTTTTAAAGTTGGTGTGGATTATTTCTGGAAGAATATGATGAATAAATATTGAATTGAAGCTTTAATTTTGTTATATGATGATTTTATCAAGTAAAATTTATGGAAATTGGTTTTAGGACCTAATTGTGAAAGAGTTGAAATTAAGGCCTAGTGTTAAAATTTTGATTTTTAAAGTTATGAAGTAGTTTAAAATGATATAGAAAAGTATTAAATGAGAAAATTAGCTCAATTGAGGGGTTAATTGAGCAAGGATTGAATTCTATGAAATGTGAAATTTGGGACAAAATAGAAATCAACATGTTATACTAAAGTAGTTTTGGACAGCAGTAATTTTCTAACTTTGAAAAATCACCAAAAATGTTATAAATTGAATTAGAAGTTGAGTGAGATATAGAATTAAAGCATGTTGAGTCTGTTTTCATATAAAAGAAACATAGCAAGCAAAGGAATTCTACATTTTGAGATATTTAAATTTTTGTAAGACTGGTTTAGAATAACTTCGTGATCCCCTGTTCTTATTTTATAAATTCACTAAAAATTGTACAAAAATAATTATGAGTTATAATTTATATGTTTGTATTCCTTAGAGAGTTTATTTTCTTTAGAAATAATCGAAAACACTATATGAAATCGTACTATGAGATAATTGATTTTTAGTGAAGAAAGGTCAGAGCCGTCGGACTGTGTAATAGGGGAGAACTTAACTAATAAAATGTACTAATTGGACACACCAAAAATTCTGGGAAAATTATAATAATAAGATATGTGAGTCTAGTTTCAAATAAAATTAACGGATCTTAATTTGGAGTTCTGTAGCTCAAGATAAAAATAATTTAGTGACTATGACACGGATGGACAGCTTGAATATTCACATAAGTAAATAGTAAAAATTATAGATAATGTTAGTTACAAGTATGTTGTTTATACTAAGGATGTGGATGGAGAGGAGGAGGAGAAAAATAATATATGAACAACTTGTGTATAAAATGATTACATTATTGATTATAATTAATAAATATTGAATTAGAAATGATATAATATTTTATTTGGAATATTTATTATGAAATTATGATTGTCGTTATAATACAAAAATTGAACTTGTGAGTTTATATGGCTAAATTTTAGTGATCATTTGTTAATTTTATGAACTTCATGATGTGTTATTTCATATGTATTGATGATAAAATCATAAATAATGTAAAAGCATGAAAATTGAATAAATGATCAAATTGAACACTTCAGTTCAATGACAAGATGAATTGACGGAAAAGACCATGGTTGAACCATGGCAACAAGTGATAAATGATAGCTTCGGCTACACTTATCTGATCAAGGACAAGTGAAAGCGATAAGTGGTAGCTCCGACTACCTGATCAATGAAAAGTGGTAGCTCCGGCTACCTGATCAGTGAATAGTGGTAGCTCCAGCTACTTGATTAATGAAAAGTGGTAGCTCTAGCTACCTGATCAGTGAATAGTGGTAGCTTCGGCTACAAGTGATAAGTGATTTCCGTGTAAGACCATATCTGGGATATGGCGTTGATGTGATCTGTGTTTAAGATGTAAGACCATAGCTGGGCTATGGCATTCTAGTGAAAAGTGATGAATTGACGGATAAGGCCATGGGTGATCCATGACAAAGTGTGAAACGTAGGTATGGTATTAACCATACTGAGTTGTGAAATGTGGCACTGAGCAACACCGTGTAGATTGTCATGATCGACATCTTGTGTGAGTAGACTAATTCTATAAGACTTCACTAATCTGACAAAGTTTGGTAAGTGTTACATGGAATTATGTGATATAAAAAAATACGAGTTGATGAGACGTGAACATAGAACTTGGCTGATGAATGAGCTCATTTGTGATTATATATTTGTACACCCTTTAGTGTATTATCCGTATGAATTGGTATTCCAAATGAATTAATGAGAAAAGTTCTAATATGAAATAATCTGAAATTTGAAATGAAATATTATGAAACCGTACTTGAAATACATTGGCATATCTTGTATATGTTATTTGAGTTCATAATGTGGAAAGGAAATGCATGTGGAAATTTGAGATGATGATATCGGTACATGGAATCTATTGGTGGATATGTACATCCAAATTTATATGATAGATCTTAGTGAACATTGAAATTGGACTCAATAAGTGATTTGTCCATTTAAATTGTGATTGGCAGGAAAAGTTAGTGAGTTGTGTGTCTATGAATTGTTACACGTATTTGTCTGAAATATGAGGAAAATGGTGGTACTTGATACATGGAAATATGAGATTGTGATATATAAAAACATGGAATATGTTTGATAAATGTGTTTATTCATAATTATAGAACTGTACACCTCAAGTGTACTATTTGTGTAAAAATAATTATTTCAAATTATCTGTAAGTGTTCTGTACTCTTTGGTAATGCCTCGTACCCTGTTCCGGCATTGAATACGGGTAAGGGGTGTTACACTTGTGTCCACTGTTCGAAAGGTATGTTGCATAGGTAGTTTGCGCCTTCTTCGTTAATTGAGTACAAAATTGCCAACATCTCATGAAAATGGTCCTTATTGATCTCGTACCCTGCCAATATAAGTTGATAGCGAATATTACATACCACTCTCCCATTAAGAATAAATTGAATATTACAAATGAAATTATATTAATAGAGATTACATACCCATGTTGGTCACTTGCTGTCGTTCACTTGTAGATCAATGTTGCCTGTAGTAGTTGGACGCAACAAGCCTTAGGCAATATCGATGGTGTGTGCGATGCCATAGGCTTCCTTGTCACTCTATTGCGGCTAGTATTCCAGGGTCCTGATCCGATATAATACATATATCAGGTTAGGCGGACATGCCTCTTTAACGTAGATAGAAAAAAATCCCAATCATCAGTTGACTCCCCCGGTGTTATTGCAAAGCAATTGGAAAGATTCTTCTACCGCTATCCTATGCCACAGCTAGCAATAGCCGATGGGTATATCTACCATACATAAAGGTACCATCAATTTGTACCAATGGCTTGCAGTACAGAAATACGTCTCGACATTGCTTAAAGGTCCAGAACAGACGCTTGAACACTTGGCATCCACGGAGCAATAGATCGTTGTAGTACACAGGTGCCGTTTCAAGGTCTGTTTTGCAGCCTGTGACATATCTCTCCAGCACTTGACACTATTGCCACACTTTATTGTATGAAGTGTCCCACCGACCTTGCAACTTTTCCAACACTTTTTGCTTAACTGTCCAAGTCTTGCGGTAAAAGGGCGTGTATCCCAATTGGCTACGAATATTGGCAATTAAGACCGGCACTAAAGTCTTGGGATCCTCCTTCACGGTCTGTATTATTAAGCTAGCCAACATATCTGAATCCATCTTGGGATGATCTTGTGAAACACCTGTCAACGAAGTACTTTAAATAATGCAACATTATGTAATATCAGTATTATTCAAAAACCCTAAACACCTAGTGATACTGTACCGGTAACACATGTATGTGGACCTTTGTACTTTTTAATCTCCTACAAGCCTATCCTTTTCCTTAACGAGGCCATGATTTTCCATGAACATGTACCGTCTTGCACTGTACACTTGGCCTCATACTTATCGGGTTTGGATTTAACCACGTTATAATTAACCCCATTCTTGATGCTATGTTGTTTCAATGCACCAAGAAAACTATCCTTGTTGGAAAACTCTTTACCAACTTTCAATTCACCCGAATCCAACGACGAACTTGTACGGTTATGCCTTCTGTGTAGTAGTTCTGGAAACTCTAACGCATCATTTTGAGATAGATCAACATTATGCATGTGGGTTGGAGGCGAGTACGCCTTGAATCACGGATATTTTTCTTCTTCATCTGAACCCCCTTCAACATCTTTAGGTATGGTTGGAATAGGCTCCGATTCAGAAAATAATGCAACTTCTGCACCATCGGGGCCGGGCTCTTAGGTGGATCCACATCGGACTCATCATCCGACCCACCATCATTTGCAACGAATGAGGTCCCCTTACCGGTGGATGTCATGGGAAGTACATTATCGCTTCTTAAACAACTTTCGTAACGTCCCCAATCATATGTAGATTGCCAATGACTCGAAGTTGATGACGTTCCCCAATATGTATTTCTAGCATCGAAAATTGACCTACCGATATGCATGTCCCATCCACTAACCGAGTGTCGTATAGAGGTTGTGTTTTCCATACTGCCACCAAACACAAAGCTTAGATTCGCCTCCCACTAACAGAGTGTCGGCTTGGGGTCGTATTCCCTCGACGAAGAATAGATGTTGAAGTCAAAGGAATATCATTTGGTGATGAAAATTGTACATATACCTCAAGATAGGGTGATCCACTAGCAAGATGAGTCTCCACCATTGCCTCCAAGCTCCGAGGACATTTGATGTCGAATGAGTCATATCTCACGGGATCAACCGAAGCACAAAATCTATACTTAATAGACAAAACTTTCATTGGCATCGTTCCGAAGATTTTACGCCTAATTCTTTTACGAAGTTCAGTCAAATCTATGTTCGTTAAAACCAATGCTACTGTGTTCTCCGATAAAAAACAACACCGTTCTCGGTGTCATGAACCTCACCATCATAGTAAATAACAGCACTAATACGTTCACTCATCTTTAGTTTTTATTATACTTTTGCCTCAATTTCTCTTGCTGTAACTTATGCAACCTGAGAATGAAATTTGGCTTATTTATAGTCTAAGGCCAAATAGAAACTACTGTAGAAAAAGAGCGTCCACGTGGGAGCTTTTTTCAATAATCTTGCTGACAATACATCATGCTTGAAGTGTTTTGGTCACTATTTGTTCAGAAACTTCTTCTCAAAATTATCTTTACTACTGTAGAAAAAAGCATCCACGTGGGAGCTTTTTTCAGTAATCTTGCTGACAGTGCATCCTTCTTGAAGCGTTTTGATCACTATTTGTTCAGAAGCATCTTCTCAAAATTATCTTTTCAGATACTACTGTAGAAAAAGAGCATCCACGTGGGAGCTTTTTTCAGTAATCTTGCTGATAGTGCATCCTGCTTGAAGCATTTTGGACACTCTTTGTTCAGAAACGTCTTCTCAAAATTATCTTTTCAGATACTACTGTAGAAAAAGAGCGTCCACGTGGGAGCTTTTTTCAGTAATCTTGGGGACAGTGCATCTTGCTTGAAGCGTTTTGGACTCTATTTCTTCAGAAACGTCTTATCAAAATTATTTTATCAGATACTACTGTAAAAAAACAAAAAAAAAATTTATTGCAAATATATTTTTCCCAAAACCTTAAACACAAAATTATTTTAATTAATTAACCCTAAACCCTAATTTTATTAATTTTTTCTTAAAAAACCCTAACCCTAACCTTAAAACCCTAAAAACCTAATCTTAACCCTAAAAAAGGTTGAAAACACTAACGTAAAAGACGGGCAAAACGTGTCCCTAGGGGAGCGTTTTGTCCACGTCAGCACAAAGCGCGACCTTAAGGAAGCGCTTTGTGCTGACGAGGACCAGGGGCGTAGCTAGGGGGCTGGCATGGGCCCCGGCCCCCCTAAAATGTAAGATTACAATTTTGGCTCTTAGAATTTTTTAAAAAATTTAAATTAGTAAAGGTAAAATTGTACTTTGGCCCCCCTAAAATTATAAAAATTTGATTTAATCCTTTACAAATTATAAAAATATAAACTATAAAAAATTAAAATTTTATCCGCCCCCTAAAAAATTCTTCTGGCTTTGCCCTTGACGAGGACAAAACTCTCTCTCAGGGACGTGTTTTGTTGGCATGTCCCCTGACATCGCGTTGATGTGGACGCGCTTTCGGAGAAAATGGCCCATTCCAATAAATAACTAACTAATAGGTCCATTTCTGTAAATTTAAAAAAATGTATTTATTGGTAAATTAGCCTACATTTCCACTAATTTGTGTAGTACACATTTAGAATATGAAATCTTGGAGAAATGATTGAATGAAACAGTGACGCCACGTCATCTGGTATTCATTTCCAATAGATTTATGCCACATCAGTATTTTTATCCTGAATTTCAGCATTTTATCTTGAATTTCAGGATTTTAATTTGGATTTGATTTTTTTTTAGGATAAAAATACTGAAATTCAAGATAAAAATACTATTTGAGAAAAGATTGAATGAAACAGTGACGCCACATCATCTGTATCCCTTTCCAATAGATTTATGCCACATCAGTATTTTTATCCTGAATTTCAGTATTTTATCTTAAATTTCAAGATTTTAATTTGGATTTGATTTTTTTTTCAAGATAAAAATATTGAAATTCAAGATAGAAATACTAATGTGGCATAAATCTTTTAGAAAGGATATGTATGACGCGACGCCACTGTTTCATCAATCATTTCCTATTTTTATTAATGAAAATAAATTTTATATAATTTTAAATTTTTTAAATGTAATAACTTTTTTATTTTTGTTAAAAATTAATAAGTTTTGAATTTTTAAAAGTTTTAATTATTTGTTAATCGACTTATACGCAACCGTATCAATAAAATTAGCCGTTGTTAATTTTTCGTCTATTTTAAATTAATTTGACAAAAATATAATTTTAAAGATTAAAAAGAACAAAAAAATTATGTTTGAGCTAGTTTAAAAAAAAGTATAAATTTAAAAATGAAATAAAAGCGTAATTTTTTATATTTTAAATTTGAAGCCTTGTGTTTATTCAAAATTTTCACACTTGAGTTGACAAATAAGGTTCACGGAACTTTCGGTATTGGCTGAAGTCTGCAAAAAACTTTGAAAGTTTGACCCAAATATAACCGAGTTGACATGAAATCAGTTGCGAAAATTTAGCCATGACGTGGCTTGATCAGGTCAATGTTGACTTTATCACATCTAATTTCTAAAGCAGATAATAAACAAACTTCTTTCCATTTTTGAAACCATGTACACGCTTTTTGAATTTTTTCTTTTTGTCTGATTGAATATTTGGAAGCACCGGGATTTTGAACGCAATTTCTTAATGCTCACGATTAAATTTTGGACAAGAGTTTTAAGGTAGGCTTAATCCATTTTTTTTCTTACATTTAATTTTTTTGGTTTTTTAAGTCTTTAAATTTGTATTTTTTATTAAATTATCTTAAAATAAATGGAAAAATTCATATTTTTTAACTTTGTTGATATAATATACATCAACTTTTAATTAATTTTTAAATTTAAAATTCAAAATAATATTAAAAATAGGGCAAATATCCCAAAAATACCAAAAAATAAAAATTACCGGAAAGGACAGTTTCAAAAATATCGACCGGAAGGGCAATTTTCCCAAAAATCGCGTCCACGTCGCCGCGTTTTTTGGGAAAGTGGCCTAAAAGCGTTCCATGGGGAGCGCTTTAGGCCACCTCAAAGAAAAACGCCCCACGAGGGCGCTTTTGAGGTGGCCTAAAGCGCCCCCATGGACGCGCTTTTTAGCCATTTTCCACCAAAACGCTACCGATGTGGACGCGATTTTGGGGAATCTTCCCGTCCACTTCCAATGTGAAAATGAAATAAGTTTTGGGCGTTAGTCTCCGCAAAATAATTTCGAGGAGACGCTTTGTAACAAACCGTGGTAAAAACGCCTCACGTGGACGCCTTTTGCTAAGGGTGGTCTCCGCAAAATTATTTTGAGGAGACGTTTACAACAAACAACGTGCCAAAAACGCTTCAAATAGGTGCACTATTACCAGAGCACCAAAAGCGCTCCACGTGGACGCACTTTTGCTACAAAGGTTATCCGCAAAATTAGGCTATAATCACCCCAATTGCATTCTCGCCATGTAGCAAATTCAAGCAAAAGGAAAAAAATTGAAAATGAGTGAACGATTAACGTCGTTATTTACTACGATGGTGAAGTGCGTGACATCAAGATTGTGTTGTTTTCTTATCGGAGAACACAAATACGATTGAGTTTTAATCGAAACGTCGATTTGGTAGAACTTCAAAAGAATTAGGCGAAAATATTCTAACAATGCCAATGAAAGTTCGGTTTATTAAATATAGATTTTGCGCTTGGTTGATCCGGTGAGATATGACGATTCGACATCAAAGGTCCCTGAGCCTTGAGGCAATGGTGGAGACTCATCTTGCCGCTGGTTCACCATATATCGAGGTATATGTAGAATTTTCATCTCCAAGTGATCCGCCGTGACCTCAACATCTAGTATCGCTTTGAGGGAATACATGACCCCAAGTCGACACTCGTAAGTGGGAGGCAAAACACGTAGTGCCCGTGCGGTGGTAGTATGAAAACATAATCCCCGCACGACACTTTCGGTTGGTGGATGGGACATGCATATTCGCCAATCGACGCCGGATGACGTAAATACATATTGGGGACGCTATCAACTTCTAGTGGATGGCAATCCACATACGATTGGAATCTTTACGAAGATGTTTAAGGAGGGATGATGTATTACCGACGCATCCACCAATGAGGGCCCTCGTTTGTTGCAGTTATGGAGGATCGGACGATGAACCGATGTGGATCCACCTCGGGAGCCAGGGCCTGACGGTGCAAAAGTTGGACTATTTTTGAACCGGAGCCCGTTCCAATTGTACCTGAAGATGTAGAGGGCGATTCAGATGAAGAAGAAGAAGATCCGCTATTCAGGCATACTAGCCTCCAATAAGACATGCATAATGTCGATCTATCTCAAGATGATGCATTGGAGTTTCTGAACTACCACACCGGACGCGTGGATCTGCATAAATTCTTCGTTGGATTCGAACAATTAGAAGTTGGTAACCAGTTTTCCAACAAGAACACTTTTCTTGGTGCATTGAAACAATACAGCATCAGGAACGGGGTTAACTACACTATGGTTAAATCAAAGCTCGATAGGTACGAGGCGAAGTGTGCTGTGCAAGACGGCACATGTGCATGAAAAATCATGGCGTCGTTGAGGAAAAGGACGGGGATGTGGGAGGTGAAGAAGTACAAAGGTCCGCATACATGTCTTACCAGACAGACCACTATGTGTTCAATGATTTCAATAACACTAATATTATGTAATGTTGTATTATTTAACGATTTTGTTGATGTGTAACACAAGATCATCCGAGGATGGATTCGACATGTTATTGATTTAATAATCCCGACGGTGAAGGCCGATCCCAAAACTACAAAGGTTTACTTTAATTGGCAATATTCAGAGCTAAATAGGGTACACCCTCTTCTGTAAAGGCTTGGATAGCCAAGCGTATATGCTGGAAAAGTTGCACGGTCGGTGGGACGCTTCATATAATGAAGTGTGGCGGTGGTGTCAGTGTCGGAGAGATATGTCCCAGCAAAGACAATGTATATTGAAACGGAACCACAGACTACAACGATCGTCTGCTCCATGGATGCGCAGTGTTCAAGCACTGCTCGACATTTAAGCAATGCCGAGATGCTTTTACATACCGCAAGCCATTGGTACAAATTGACGGCACCTTCATGTATGGTAGATATACGATCGGCTATTGCTAGTGTGGCACAAGACGGTACGTGGAGAATCCTTTCGATTGCGCTTGTAATAACACCGTGAAAGTCACCGATGATCTGTGACTTCTTCCTATCTAGGTTAAGGAGGCATGTCCGCCTCAACCCGACATATGCGTTATATCGGATCGGGACCTCGGAATACTTGCGGCAATAGAACGACAGGGAAGCATGTGGCATCGCACACACCATCGATATTGCTCGAGGCATGTTTCATCCAACTACTATGGGCAACACCGATCTAAAAGATGTAAACGGCAAGTGACCGATATGGGTATGAAATATCTATTAATATAATTTCTTTTGAAATTTTCAATTTATTCGCAATTGAATAGTGGTATGTAATATTCGCTATCAACGATATTGGCGGTACGAGATCAATAAAGACCGCTTTCACGAGATGTTGGCCGCTTATACCGATAACGCCAAGGCGCAGAGTACCGTGCAATATTCCTTTTGAACAAGGGACACAAGATATGACGGCGGCTCACGATATGGTCATATGACCACAAACCCGCCGAATGCATAAATTACATGCTAAAGGAACCCGTCATCCGCCGATTACACAGCTTTTTTACGGAGACATATTTTCGCTTAGCGGTACTATTTCAAGAGAGCAATGAGTTATCGAGGATGATGCAAGGAGGCCATGTATGGAGCCGAAGGTCTTGCAAGAAATTAACCGTGGAAGGCACGGCGAACACCATGCACACAGCTTGTCACGATCATGACAAATTTATGGTTTCGTGTCACGGAGTTTGATGACCGAACCAAGGTATTGTTGGCGGGCATTATCGTACACTTGACAAATAGGACATGCGATCGTGGATATTTGATGCACTTCGTTACCCATATGCTCATGTACTTGCGACTTGTCATAATCTTCGCCTTGACCCCATGAGCTATGTCGATGAAGTCTACAAATTAGAAAACATGTACAACGTGTGGAGACACGATTCCCACCATCCCGATGAACGTAAGTGGCCATCCAGATCGCTTGCAACGTATAAGTCAAGCTGCTTGGATAGAGAATTGAGACGTAAACCAAAAGGTCGACCTTCCTCGACTAGAATACACAACAATATGGATATCCGAGAACCGACCAACCAAAGTCGGCGGTGCGGGTGGTGTAGGAACCTGGCCATACATCTCGCTCGTGTCCAAATCGGACTAGTTGACCGTGTTCTTAGCTTGTTTGTCTCTTCGGCTATGTAATTTTTATTTTTTGGAGGAAAACGGTGAACTTTTATACAATAACTCAAATTTATTAAATATAAGATAATTAAAATTAAATTACAAACACAAATAAAAATAACTTTTATTCAAAAAATAAAAAATTATTACAATTTAAAAATAAAACAATACATCCTAATCAACGTTGATGCTGAAATAAACCAACTTTTATTTTATTCAAGTTATTAAAATTAAATTAAAAATTAAATTAAAAAATTAAATCATTTCTATCTTATCAAAGATATTAAAATTAAAATAAAAAATTAAAATACAAAAGAAATAAAATTAAACTCAATTTTTATTATATAAAAAATTAAATTTAAAAATTAAATAAATTAAAAAAATTAAATTACAAAAAAACTCAAATTTTATTAAATATATTACAACTTAATTAAAAAAATAAACCAAACCTATTTTGTCAAAGTTATTAAAATTAAATAAATTAAAAAATTAAATTACAATAAAAAAGCAAACTCAAATTTTATTAAATATATTACAACTTAATTACAAAAAAAAAATAAACCAAACCTATTTTGTCAAAGTTATTAAAATTAAATAAATTAAAAAAGTAAATTACAAAATAAAACAAACTCAAATTTTATTAAATATATTACAACTTAATTACAAAAAAAAACCAAACCTATTTTGTCAAAGTTATTAAAATTAAATAAATTAAAAAATTAAATTACAATAAAAAGCAAACTCAAATTTTATTAAATATATTACAACTTAATTACAAAAAAATAAACCAAACCTATTTTGTCCAAGTTATTAAAATTAAATAAATTAAAAAATTAAATTACAATAAAAAAACTTAAATTTTATTAAATATATTACAACTTAATTACAAAAAAATAAACCAAACCTATTTTGTCAAAGTTATTAAAATTAAGTAAATTAAAAAATTAAATTACAATAAAAAAGCAAACTCAAATTTTATTAAATATATTACAACTTAATTACAAAAAAAAAATAAACCAAACCTATTTTGTCAAAGTTATTAAAATTAAATAAATTAAAAAATTAAATTACAATAAAAAACAAGCTCAAATTTTATTAAATATATTACAACTTAATTACAAAAATTAAACCTTAATTACAAAAAATTAAACTCAAATTATAAATTAATTTACAATTACTCAAATTAGGGGTTTAGGGTTTAGTGCGGATGCTGGTGGGAACCAAGTGCACACGGGCGATCGACGACTGCTGATGGATTCCTCCTTCTTCTAGCTTCCTATGGGTCGTGGAACCTCAAAGGGAATCCTGCCTCCCAAGTGGGTCCGGTTCTGGTGTTGCGATGATGACCCACCTTGATAAAATAATGACCTTGAGGTGTTTGCATAAACCACGGCGGGTGATCGATCCTGACGGTGAAGGAGCTCGGTAGAAAGAATCGCTCCCGACGGCGCCTCCTCTAATCCCACACCCGACGCCGGCCTCACGATCGGTGGCTAAAAGGAGTTGTTTGAACGGACTCAAACCCGCCATGCATTCCAACCTGGGGGACTAGAAAAGGAAACATATATGGGTTAGGAGGATACATATAAGGCGGTGGTACGACCGGCATGAACTGGACGCTGTGTGTTGTCGGTGTTGTCACCGAATCGATGGGCCCGTGATTGTGTAGGTGCCGTTGATGGGCCCGGTGGATCGTAGGCACCGTTGTTGGGCCCGCCTCATTACCCCTTCTCCTTGAATGTAAAGGGCCCGACGCTCCCTTCGCCATGAATTTTTCGTCGCTCTCTTCATCCGACAATGATACGGCTTGCCATGGATTCTAAACTATGGCATGTGCTCAAGACGCACGCTAACTCAGAACTACGATCGGTTCCGGCTAGGTAAAAAGTCATACCGGTTCTCCCATCGCCTCGATATGTTCGACCAAAATATTGGCCAATCCGTGTCCGCCAGAAGTCCACAATGTGCTCATCATCGAGCATTTCAGAGCCACGTGAATCGCTTGCAGCATCCAAATTGCCGCAGAACCCGATCTCGACCGTGCATCTCCACGGTCGCGTAGGTGATTAGCGGACCTTAACGTGCTAACTGCTCGATTTTGGAGGAACTCCTAATTATCGCCTCAATTTCGGGATCCTCGTGACGGTGTCCATTGAAACTATATTAACATTACCAAAATATTAGTTATATACATAAATACTAAATTATAATAACGAAATTCGACACTTACTTGTGATTCACCGTTGTTCCAATAGAGTCAGATATCCTCAAGCGAGTCGTATTCCAACATGACTCGCTCGGATGGTTCCACCTAATTAAATAAACTTTAGCATGCAATTATACTATAAATCTACGACATAATTGTAAAATATAATATTAAATTTACCTCGTTATCGGTGGAATGAATATGGTCGGTCGAGTTGAGGACGTAAAATGGAAATCAAAACCATGCCCATGACCGCAGAGTGATAGGCAACTTCCGATTTTTGTTTTACTTGGTACCGTCATCAAGACATCTCCCTACAACCTCGATAGCACGCAGACTTCAACTCAATTCACCGCCGCTCTGAAATCAACAAGTTTCGTGAGCCATCTCGTGGACGAGGTTTCTAGAGAGGTCCCAGATCGATAGCCTCCAATTATCTCAAGCATGTATGCCCGCAGATACCATATTCTTTCTTCTTCAATCGAACCTTCATTCGGTCATGGAATGCGTCTCGTAACCAAACCATATCGATCCGACCTCCTTGCAATTTATCCTAATGGTACCCAGAGCTCAGAGCATACGGCCATCCAATCAAGAGATGTTACGGACCGGTGACTCACCGAATTGGCCCACCCAGAATCCCAATCAGAATCGCACATCTTCTAAGGTGATGGTACACTCTCGCATGGCGATGGAAAGTGTGCGCCTCGGTCTCCACCTCTATCAACGCTACCGATCAAAGTCGGGTCCAACTTGAACCCCGGTCTATCGTGGCCACGTGCCAAAACCCGCTTCCGTAGGTAATTCTCGATCAATGGCGATGGGGACTGCATGTTATGAATATAACATTGCAACACCCGATCTACAGATCGCTTTAAAAATTATAAAATTTAAAATTAATTAAAATTGCATAATTAAAAATTTTAATAATATTGAAAATTAACATTCAAACTTACCATTTTCAATTGCTCGATGCCAATGTGATTGTTTGCCTAGGCGACGTAAATCCCGCCATTGTACTCCGATAAAGAATTTTAAATTTTCCAAAAAATAAATATATTAAAAAATTATAAAGGGCTTTTTCAAATAGTAGAAGACTATTTTGAAATTTAAGCGTAAATTTCAAGGGCTTTGAGAGAAACTTGAGAGAAAATTGAGAGCAAATTGAGAGAAAATTGAGAGAAAATGAGAAAGGATTGAAGTGTGAAAAAATAAAGGGTTAGGGGTATTTATAGTTTTTTTTGACTTGGTTTTGACCGTTGGACCCCAACGGTTAAAAAATTTGACTGCAGACGCCTAAAGCGCGCCCATGGGGGAGCGTTTTTTTGAGGTGGCCTAAAGCGCCCCCATGGACGCCGCTTTAGCCTTCCCCAAAAACGCTACCGACGTGGACGCGATTTTTGGGGAAATTGCCCTTTCCGATCAATATTTTTGAAACCTGTCCTTTCCGGTAATTTTTAATTTTTTTTGATATTTTGGGATATTTGCCCTTAAAATAATTAGAATTATTAAAATATATAAAACATTTTAAATATTTTTAATTTTAAAATTTTAAATAAATGTTGACATGTCAATCACATAGCAATCTATATGTATCGTTAGCAAAGTTAACAAATGTTAAATTTTTCATCTAAATTAAGATGATTTAACAAAAATTGCAAGTTTAAGGAGTAAAAATAATGAAAAATTAAATGAAGGATTAAAATGATTTTTTATAAAGCTAGAGGAAAAAAAAGTCATTATACATTTAAGGTAACATGAATAGATATAACATAACGGGAAAATATTGAATGAAACAGTGACGCCATGTCATTTATATCACTTTCCAATAGATTTATGCCACATCAACATTTTTGTCCTGAATTTCAACATTTTTATCCTGAAAAAAATCAAATTCAAATTAAAATCCTGAAATTCAAGATAAAATGCTAAAATTTAGGATAAAAATATTGATGTGGCATAAATATATTGAAAAGGATACAGATGACGTGGCGTCACTATTTCATTTAATTCTTTCTCATAACATATATTAGGGTACTAGTACAATAATATTGAGTGATAATTATAAAATTTATATTAAACATTATAAAGTACAACTCCAACATAACTTATCCTAAACTAGACACTTTGGACAAGGCCCGTATACAGTAGGATTTAGCTCGATATAAATTTAAATAGTCCTCATTGGCAGGTATAGTATATTTTTTACGTCACACTTATTACAATTATAATTAAAAAAATTACTTACTTAAATAAAAACAAATAGATTCACTGTTAATAAAATTCGAACTAAGTGGGGCAAACGAATAGCTTGTTTAAGAATATTTTTATCTTAAAAGAATTTTTTGTCCTAAAAGTATTTCCTAGAAACAACACTAAACACGAGAAATAATTGTATAAAACTTTGATTCAATATCACCTCTATCTCTTTTCAATATGAGAATGACAAATTAAATTTTCTCTTGATTTTTAGCATTTTTAATTTGATTAGAATTTTTCAATATATAAAAAAAATCTAATTTATCATTCTCTTATTGGGAATGAATAATAAGTGACGTGAAATCACAATTTTATATAATCTCTTTTCTACTAAACACACCCTCGTCAATTCAAGGTGGGTAAAACTTTACATAAGTAGAAATTTATCAAAAGACACTGGATGGCAACAAGAAGAAAATGGGAGTGTAAAAAGTCTCGTGTTTAAATTTAAAAAGTCAAATCACACGTTATCATGTTTAAAGCAAGATAAATTCAAAGGAATAATTTGAGTGTAGCGTGTAAAACCATGGGTTTACAGCTGGACAACTGTGACCTGGTAAAGCAAAATCAAGTGTAGGAGAATTGAAAGGCCATATATATGTGGGTGTGTGGGTCATTATCACCTACCCATTTGCATGCATGGATCATGCAAAAGCATCACGGCACTCCAGAAGTGCAATAAGAATTATAGATATAACATAACTAGATGGTCAAAATATTGGAATGACTTGTTCTACATTGACGGCCGTATGAAACGCGTTTGACTTGTGAATTAATATATAATAATTCACACTGATTATTTATTTATCCTTTTATTCAACTTTGTTGAACAACGTAACTCACAGCTACAATTTACTTGGACTTGGGGTTTGCTTTTACACGTTAAACACAATATGTATGTTGAATTTTCGTACAATATTGTTATGATTCTAGAAACCGGTAGGGGACAAGATTTGGGGAAAAGATTGAATGAAATAATTACGTCACGTTATTTGTATCCCTTTCTAATAAATTTATGTCACATCAATATTTTTATCCTGAAAAAAATTAAATTCAAATTAAAATCTTAAAATTCAAGATAAAATGTTAAAATTCAGGATAAAAATACTGATGTGGCATAAATCTATTGAAAAGAGATACAGATGACGTAGCGTCATTGTTTCATTCAATCCTTTCTTAATAAAAATAATACTTTTTAAAAATAGGTTAAAATTGATTTTTTTATTATTATATTTTTTTCCTTCTTTCATTTTCTTTCCCGTTTCCTTACCTTCTATCCTCCTTTTACTTTTTTATCTTTTTCTCATCTCTTCTCCTAATCCTAGTCACCGCCCCTCCAAATTGCCGCTGACGCCATTTGACCTCCACCGATTGGAAGCCCCTAAAGTGGCGCTCCTTGCCTCTCCACTCACGTTTCTCGGCTTAGATTTCCTCAAACCCAATTCAAAACCTTCGAAAACTCCAAAAAAATAGAATAAAAGAAACTCGATCCGTCGTCATTTCCCACCAGATAGGTCTCGTTTTCCAGTATGATCATCTTCACCATCCAAGGAAGCTTTTCACTGTTGGGATCATCAAATGGACATCTCAAACCCTTTAATCGGTCAAATCCAAACGGGTTGTATTCTCTCCTTAACTTTTCTTGTTCTTATTTAGTGTATAACTCTTCATTTTGTTCTTGATGTTTCTGCCATAACCCTCTGCTTCTTATTTGTCATTCTTCATGCATTTTCCCTTATCTTCTGCTTTAACTTTATCTCCATTGCCTCGATAGGTCTGACCTCTTGATTGATATTGTTAGGGCTTGTTTCATGCTATGAAACTATGCCATTGTGCAAGGTCATGAGGTTGGTAATGGTGGCAAATCGGTATACCAAAAGCATGGGGAAGTTCAAGATAAGATTTGAAGAACTGGTCATGGCTTTTTCAAGTTCATTTTCATATATTCTTGTATTTGTTGTTGAAAATTCTTATATTTGTTGTTTTTCACTAGTTTGTATTGGTTATTTATTTAAAAAAATCAGATTGGTTATTATTTATTTGTTGATTCATTTGTAAAATTATATTAAATATCATAAAATATATTCCTATATACTATTTAGTATATTTTTTGTAATAAAATCTGACTGATATTTATTGCTGGGGCCCAAGGCAATGAATAAAAACAAACTACAGCCAAAGAAGATGAAACGACAAGCAAACATAAAAACAGTAAACAAGAAAAACAGCTGTAAAACATTAAACACCTAGAAACAACAAAACAAAACCACGAAGAGAAATCGTCCGCCCACAAAGAATCCTCAACCAACCAAATATCAGCCACACCATTTCTTCTCGTTCAGATAAACAAATGAGAAGAGAGAAGAAGCAAAAGCTTCGAAACACAATGGAGATTCAACCGAACCTTCTCCACTATCAAAGCAAATCAAGAAACCCCCGATTCGATGAATCCAAGCCGATCGCCTTTCAACACCAACACCGAAAGCGTAATCCAAGACCCCATCGCTCCAAACTCTAAAAGCCCGCCTTCTCCAACCTTCCAAGGCTAGAGAATGGGCCATACTATTCACCAACCGAGGTACAAACAAGGAAGATATTTCCTCAAAACCAGCCTCCAGGAAGAAAATATTCGTAATCGGTCAAGAACCGATTTGTCGTTATGTCTTTTCTTAATGCTTTTAATAACAGCTTAACTAATCACCTTCCACAACCACTCACGAAACCCAATGTTGCCACCAGATGGAGACCTCATTCGCATGCCTTTGCCTCTGCCACGAAAGCATCATTTACATCCCTGAAAAGATAAGTCTCTGCCCCCACTATAATTCCTTCAGAATTTTTGGCTAAAATCGCCGTTATGGCGATTTTAGTATTATTTTGGAAAGCCGCATCAAAGTTGAGTTTAATAAAACCAAGTTCTGGGGGTTTTCAAATCTCGTTCACCAACGAACTAAAAGACGGAGAGAAAATCTCCCGATGACGATTAAGTTCTTTATTATAACCTTTTAGGAACCCCAACGTTTCCAACACAGAAAACTTAACACCTTCGTGGAATAGTTTATTCCTACGATACCACAGTCCCCATAGAGAAAGGGCCATCATTTGTTTTTGTTGTTCATTTGCTGCAAAAAAGGTATTAGCAAAGCAGATCTTACCGCCTATCAATGATTCAAAGGAAGGGGCCATGATGTTCAACGATTTCAAATGGATCAGACAATTTCACAAGACCACATAAGGTGATCTGGATCTTCCGGACCTTTTTTACACAGAGGGCAAATAGTCTCCACACTCAGAGTCCTGCGTGCCAAGTTGCAAAGATGAGGCGTAAAATTATTAAACAATCTCCAAATGTGAATTTTTATTTTAGTAGGAATCAGAAAGCCCATAAAGATTTGTAAAAATCGAGTAGGTCACACCATCCTGAAGGTGATTGTAATATTCTAAAATGTTCAAGATAGAACCTCAGATCCACTTTTAATCAGATACTCCCCAGACCCTCATACTTCCATACCCTTAAGTCCTCCGAATCGACACTCGCAATGGGAATAGAAAGAATACGCTTTGCGTTGTCAACATCAAAATGTTAAGAAAGAGCTCTTCATTCCGTATAAGTCTCACAATTGATCGCTTGGTTCACAGCTTGTCTAATTTGGCAAGATCCGTTGTAATAAAACTCATTATTTTCTTTTCCAAGCAACCGGGGTCATTCCAAATATTGATGTCAGAACCATTTCCAACCCGCCACAATAATCCATTCTCTATCAACTCCTTAGCATTGCAAATACTACGCCAGGTATACGAAGGGTAAGACGCAATATTTACTGTTAAAATATCAGAGTAAGGATAATATCACGCTTTTAACACTTTGGCTAAAAGACACTTAGGCTGGGTCAAGATACGCCAAACCTGTTTTGCTAATAAGGCTTTATTAAACAAAATAAGATCTTTAAAACCCATTCCACCAACATTTTTCGGTTTACACAATGGCTCCCATTCGCTCCAATGAATACCCCTAGATGACTTGTTATTGGTCCACCAGAAATTGTTCATAATCCCTTCCAGTTTTTGACAAAACGTTTTCGGCATAAAAAAGCAGTGTATTGCATAAAGTGGAATAGCCTGCAAAACTGACTTAATAAAGACTTCGTTCCCTCCTATTGATAAATAACGCAAGCTCTATCCTTCAATCCATTTCCTGAAACGATCCACAAAATTAGCAAAAGCCCAAGACTTTTTTCGACCAACCATCATTGGGATACCTAAATACTTCTCGGGACTATGAGCCACCCGGACTCTCAACATATTGATAATGTTCTCTTTGACCTCATTATTCACATTGGCCCCAAAATAAATAAGAGATTTTTCAAAATTCACCCTTTGTCCAGAAATTGGTTCTTATTCATTAATAACATTCTGAACCGCTTCAGCTCCCTTACGCGATGCATCACCAAACAGAATACTGTCATCCGCAAAGAATAAATGATTAATAGAGAACCTAGCTCTACCATTAGGAGCACCCTGCATCAAACCTTTTTGTTTGGCTTCCTTAATAAGAATAGAAAAACCCTCTGCACAAGTTAAGAAAAGAAAAGGACTAAGAGGGTCCCCTTGTCTTAATCCCCTTGAAGGAGAAAACCATTCACTATTACGCCCATTGATACTCACTGTAATAAGATATTGAGCAAACACATCTCATAATGAGAATAATCCACTCCTCATGAAAACCTGTGTGTTTCATCATCCCCGCCAAGAAATCCCATTCCACCCGATCATACGCTTTACTCATGTCGAGCTTTAGCGCAAAATTCCCTTTTGGCCCCTTTTTTTTTCATTTTAAGAGAGTGAAGAACTTCATACGCAATTAGGACATTATCCAAATAAGTCTACTCGGGACGAAAGCTCCCGAGCTTCATTAATACAAAGATCCTAACACCTTACTTCATCCGAAGACCAAAACCTTCGTAATACTCTTATAGATAACATTACAAAGACTTATAGGTCTAAAATGAGACATGTTCTTTGGTTTTTCCATTCTTGGAATCAAAACAATACGGGTTTTATTGATACCACCTATTTCACCAACACCATTGAGAATAGATAAACAATAAGATAAAATTTCGTGCCCAAGGATAAGCCAAGACATTTGAAAGAAAATAGCAGAAAACCATCAACACTAGGAGCGTGCAAGGCGACATCATCTTAACAAAGATGGACGATCTCACAAGAAGTGAATTGTTTCATCAAATTGTCATTCATACTTTCATTGATTTTTTCTCCACCAGGTCAAATAGATGATCATCCAACCCATATCGAAGTCGTAAAAGGTTGCGAAAATAATCGATGCCACCTTAATAGATCATCCGTCGAAGACAATAGTCTACCATTCTCATCTTCCAAGGCGTGAACTCGACCACGAAACTGGCGGTTAATTGCCACTTTATGAAAATAGCTTGTATTGCGATCTCCATTCTTCAACCAAGTAACACGAGCACGTTGTTCCCAAAAAGTTCTTCTTTATCCGCTTCCTCGTTAAGACTCATCCGACATCTGTAATTTCGCTAAATTTTCATCGGATTGATCTTGGTTAGAAAGGTAATTCAATCTGTCTTCAAGTATCACACGTTATTTCTTATCCATCCGATTTTTAGAAGAGCTCCATTGTTGTAAACGTCGTCCCAGTTTCTCAAGCTTCACTTCAACATTTCCATAATCCTCCCCCCACCAACCTTTAACCAAATTCTCAAAGGAGCTATCCAAACACCATTTATCTTCAAAGCGAAAATGCCTTATACGGTTATGGTGATCATTCTGGGACTTGCTAATAGTGTCGAGAAGAATAGGACAATGGTCCAAAAATGAATGATTCAAATGTTCTAATTGATAATTTGGGAAAAGATTCACCCAATCAAAAGTGGCAACTCCATGATCCAATCTTTCCCGAATATTTGAGGCTAAGAACTTTCCCCTTTCCCATGTGTACCACCTCCCCACAAAGCCCAAATCACTAAGGTTGCAATCTTCCAGGGTTGTTCTAAACTCAATCATCTTCCTTTCCGATCTAAGGCAACCGCTTTTTTCTCAAAAAGAATTAACAATCTCGTTAAAATCTCCCAAAGATAACCCACGATAGTAATTCCTCAAACCCAATTCAAAACCTTCGAAAACTCCAAAAAATAGAATAAAAGGAAACTCGATCCGTCGTCATTTCCCACCAGATAGGTCTCGTTTTCCAGTATGATCATCTTCACCATCCAAGGAAGCTTTTCACTGTTGGGATCATCAAATGGACATCTCAAACCCTTTAATCGGTCAAATCCAAACGGGTTGTATTCTCTCCTTAACTTTTCTTGTTCTTATTTAGTGTATAACTCTTCATTTTGTTCTTGATGTTTCTGCCATAACCCTCTGCTTCTTATTTGTCATTCTTCATGCATTTTCCCTTATCTTCTGCTTTAACTTTATCTCCATTGCCTCGATAGGTCTGACCTCTTGATTGATATTGTTAGGGCTTGTTTCATGCTATGAAACTATGCCATTGTGCAAGGTCATGAGGTTGGTAATGGTGGCAAATCGGTATACCAAAAGCATGGGGAAGTTCAAGATAAGATTTGAAGAACTGGTCATGGCTTTTTCAAGTTCATTTTCATATATTCTTGTATTTGTTGTTGAAAATTCTTATATTTGTTGTTTTTCACTAGTTTGTATTGGTTATTTATTTAAAAAATCAGATTGGTTATTATTTATTTGTTGATTCATTTGTAAAATTATATTAAATATCATAAAATATATTCCTATATACTATTTAGTATTTTTTTTTGAATAAAATCTAACTGATATTTATTGCTGGGGCCCAAGGCAATGAATAAAAACAAACTACAGCCAAAGAAGATGAAACGACAGGCAAACATAAAAACAGTAAACAAGAAAAACAACTGTAAAACATTAAACACCTAGAAACAACAAAACAAAACCACGAAGAGAAATCGTCCGCGCCCACAGCAATCCTCAACCAACCAAATATCAGCCACACCATTTCTTCTCGTTCAGATAAACAAATGAGAAGAGAGAAGAAGCAAAAGCTTCGAAACACAATGGAGATTCAACCGAACCTTCTCCACCATCAAAGCAAATCAAGAAACCCCCTGATACCGATGAATCCAAGCCGATCAGTCCTTCAACACCAACACCTGAGCAGAATCCGGCACCCCATCGTTCCAAACTCTAAAAGCCTGTCTTCTCCGACCTTCCAAGGCTAGAGAATGGGCCGTACTATTCACCAACCGAGGTACAAACAAGTAAGATATTTCCTCAAAACCAGCCTCCAGGAAGAAAATATTCTGTGTAATCGGTCGAAGAACTGATTTGTCGTTATGTCTTTTCTTAATGCTTTTAATAATAGTTAACGAATCACCTTCCACAACCACTCGCCGGAAACCCAATGTTGCCACCAGATGGAGACCTCGTTCGCATGCCCTTGCCTCTGCCACGAAAGCATCATTTACATCCCTGAAAAGATAAGTCTCTGCCCCCACTATAATTCCTTCAGAATTTTTGGCTAAAATCGCCGTTATGGCGATTTTAGTATAATTTTGGAAAGCCGCATCAAAGTTGAGTTTAATAAAACCAAGTTCTGGGGGTTTTCAAATCTCGTTCACCAACGAACTAAAAGACGGAGAGAAAATCTCCCGATGACGATTAAGTTCTTGATTATAACCTTTTAGGAACCCCAACGTTTCCAACACAGAAAACTTAACACCTTCGTGGAATAGTTTATTCCTACGATACCACAGTCCCCATAGAGCAAGGGCCATCATTTGTTTTTGTTGTTCATTTGCTGCAGAAAAGGTATTAGCAAAGCAGATTTTACCGCCTATCGATGATTCAAAGGAAGGGGCCATGATGTTCAGCGATTTCCAAATGGACTGTACAATTTCACAAGACCACATAAGGTGATCTGGATCTTCCGGACCTTTTTTACACAGAGGGCAAATAGTTTCCACACTCAGAGTCCTGCGTGCCAAGTTGCAAAGATGAGGCAGAAAATTATTAAACAATCTCCAAATGTGAATTTTTATTTTAGTAGGAATCTGTAAAGCCCATAAAGATTTGTAAAAATCAGAGTAGATCACACCATCCAGGAAGGTGACTGTAATATTCTATAAATGTTCTGGAGATAGAACCTCAGATCCACTTTTAATCAGTATACTCCCAGACCCTCATACTTCCATACCCTTAAGTCCTCCGAATCGACACTCTGAATGGGAATAGAAAGAATACGCTTTTGCGGTGTCAACATCAAAATGTTAAGAAAGAGCTCTTCATTCCGTATAAGTCTCACAATTGATCAGTTGGTTCACAGTTGTCCAATTTGACAAGATCCGTTGTAATGAAACTCTGTTATTTTCTTTTCCAAGCAACCAGGGGTCATTCCAAATATTGATGTCAGAACCATTTCCAACCCGCCACAACAATCCATTCTCTATCAACTCCTTAGCATTGCAAATACTACGCCAGGTATACGAAGGGTAAGACTCAATATTTACTGTTAAAATATCAGAGTGAGGGTAATATCGCGCTTTTAACACTTTTTCTAAAAGACACTTAGGCTGGGTTAAGATACGCCAAACCTGTTTCGCTAAAAAGGCTTTATTAAACAAAACAAGATCTTTAAAACCCATTCCACCAACATTTTTCGGTTTACACAATGGCTCCCATCCGCTCCAATGAATACCCCTAAATGACTTGTTATTGGTCCACCAGAACTTGTTCATAATCCCTTCCAGTTTCTGACAAAACATTTTCGGCATAAAAAAGTAGTGTATTGCATAAAGTGGAATAGCCTGCAAAACTGACTTAATAAAGACTTCCTTCCCTCCTATTGATAAATAACGCAAGCTCTATCCTTCAATCCGTTTCCTGAAACGATCCACAAAATTAGCAAAAGCCCAAGACTTTTTTCGACCAACCATCATTGGGATACCTAAATACTTCTCAGGATTATGAGCCACCCGGACTCTCAACATATTGATAATGTTCTCTTTGACCTCATTATTCACATTGGCCCCAAAATAAATAAGAGATTTTTCAAAATTTACCCTTTGTCCAGAAATTGGTTCTTATTCATTAATAACATTCCGAACCGCTTCAGCTCCCTTACGCGATGCATCACCAAACAGAATACTGTCATCCGCAAAGAATAAATGATTAATAGAGAACCTAGCTCTACCATTAGGAGCACCCTGCATCAAACCTTTTCGTTTGGCTTCCTTAATAAGAATAGAAAAACCCTCTGCACAAATTAAGAAAAGAAAAGGACTAAGAGGGTCCCCTTGTCTTAATCCCCTTGAAGGAGAAAACCATTCACTATTACGTCCATTGATACTCACAAAATAAAATATTGAGCAAACACATCTCATAATGAGAATAATCCACTCCTCATGAAAACCCAAGTGTTTCATCATCCCCGCCAAGAAATCCCATTCCACCCGATCATACGCTTTACTCATGTCGAGCTTTAGCGCAAAATTCCTTTTTTGGCCCCCCTTTTTTTTTTCATTTTAAGAGAGTGAAGAACTTCATACGCAATTAGGACATTATCCGAAATAAGTCTACCTGGGACGAAAGCTCCCTGAGCTTCATTAATACAGTATCCTAACACCTTACTCATCTGAAAGACCAAAACCTTCGTAATACTCTTATAGATAACATTACAAAGACTTATAGGTCTAAAATGAGACATGTTCTTTGGTTTTTCCATTCTTGGAATCAAAACAATACGGGTTTTATTGATACCACCTATTTCACCAACACCATTGAGAATAGATAAACAATAAGATAAAATTTCAGGCCCAAGGATAAGCCAGTACATTTGAAAGAAAATAGCAGGAAAACCATCAACACTAGGAGCGTGCAAGGGCGACATCATCTTAACAGCATGGGCGATCTCGTCAGCAGTGAATTGTTTCATCAAATTGTCATTCATACTTTCATTGATTTTTTTCTCCACCAGGTCAAATAGATGATCATCTAAACCCATATCAGAAGCCGTAAAAAGGTTGCGAAAATAATCTGATGCCAGCCTTAATAGATCATCCGTCGAAGACAATAGTCTACCATTCTCATCTTCCAAGGCGTGAACTCGACCACGAAACTGGCGGTTAATTGCCACTTTATGAAAATAGCTTGTATTGCGATCTCCATTCTTCAACCAAGTAACACGAGCACGTTGTTCCCAAAAAAGTTCTTCTTTATCTGCTTCCTAGTTAAGACTCATCTGGACATCTGTAATTTCGGCTAAATTTTCATCGGATTGATCTTGGTTAGAAAGGTAATTCAATCTGTCTTCAAGTATCACACGTTATTTCCTATCCATCCGATTTTTAGAAGAGCTCCATTGTTGTAAACGTCGTCCCAGTTTCTCAAGCTTCACTTCAACATTTCCATAATCCTCCCCCCACCAACCTTTAATCAAATTCTCAAAGGAGCTATCCAAACACCATTTAGCTTCAAAGCGAAAATGCCTTATACGGTTATGGTGATCATTCTGGGACTTGCTAATAGTGTCGAGAAGAATAGGACAATGGTCCGAAAACGAATGATTCAAATGTTCTAATTGATAATTTGGGAAAAGATTCACCCAATCAAAAGTGGCAACTCCATGATCCAATCTTTCCCGAATATTTGAGGCTAAGAACTTTCCCCTTTCCCATGTGTACCACCTCCCCACAAAGCCCAAATCACTAAGGTTGCAATCTTCCAGGGTTGTTCTAAACTCAATCATCTTCCTTTCCAATCTAAGGCAACCGCCTTTTTTCTCAAAAGAATTAACAATCTCGTTAAAATCTCCCAGCATAACCCACGATAGTAATTGATCATGACTCAAGCACTTAAGTAAATTCCAAGATTACTTACGCCTTTGACCATCAGGATTGCCATAAAATCCCATTAAGCGCCAGACCTCACCATAATCATTGTCATGGATTTCAGCATCAATATGGAATGAGGAGAAACTCTTAAGACTCACCAAAGAGTTCCCTTTCCATCCCAAAGATAAACCCCCACTAGAATCAATTACGCCAACGTCAATACCATTTTCAAAGCCGAATTTTAGCCTCACCATCTCCATTCGCTTAGCACTTAATTTTGTTTCCATAAGAAACAAAATTTGGGGATTAATGGTTGTAATTTGTTCTTGAGCCTATTAGCAGTTCGCAGTCTCCCCAAGCCACAAACATTCTAGCTTAGTATTTTCATAATGCTCGGCTGCTCTGAGCACCAGAACTAGCCGTTAAATCAAAAGAAACTCCGTCTTTATTAGCGCCCAAAAGAGCTTCAGGTTCCTCCACTCTCCGCTGCTCTTTTTTTCCTTCTAACATAGCTATTGGATCCTGTTCTGCATCCAAAACTAAGTCCATAGGCCTATTAACCAAACCACCAATATTCGAAGGATTTATACCCCAATTACACCAGGTAGTATGCCTATTAATAATTTGTCGGTTTGACCCCAAATTAGTGGAATTGGGATCAAAATCTTGATTCCTCAAATCTTCCCTAAAATTACTCCTAGAAATATTCTTAGAATTAATGGAATTTCTTTGATTGGCACCTTCCAAAAATTCAGAACTAATCTGAGATCCATCCGCATCCCGTAGCCACCGACTCGTCACCACATTCCGATGCCTTGGCACCACTCGTAATGAAAGGTCCCAACCGAAAATAATTTTTGAAGGCTCGATTCTAAGACGAAAGGGGCAATAACTTTCTCCATGCCCAAGTTTACCACAGAATAAACTCAATTTTTCATACTTAAAACGAGCATAAACTGTGGTATCCTTACCAATCTAAATTTTCTTCGCTTTAATGGGGCCAATACATCCAATTTTATCCGAATACGCATATAGTTCTTTGGACCATAATTGATAGTAGAAGCGTCATAATCAAGAAATACACCCAAGAAATTTCCAAATTGTTTTGCCATTACTTCAGTGAACAAACCTGAGGGTAACTCAGGCACTTGTACCCATAAATTAGTAAAATTCAACGCCAGAACTAACGGGCCTTCTCCATTTTGAACACGTTGCAGGATGAGCAAATGATTGTTGAAGAACCACGAGCCCCACATATCACCCTTTGGACATCAACTTCATGAAAAAATTGGAATAAATACCGTTTGTCACCCAAATCAGTGATGCAGATCCCACCAATTGGATGCCAAAGATCTGCCATTGTATTGCGTAAAGAGGGAAAATGAACCACACTGTCCGTTAAACATCGGCCACTAGACAAAATTTGTAATTCCCATACACAATTCCTGCTTCCTCTTGAAACGCCTCCTCCTCATCATTCAATAAACTCAGTCCCGCTAACTCGTCTTCCATTAGAGGGGGAAAAGATAAGCAGCAACCACACACCAGTAAATGGACGTTCCAAAATTGAAAATAAAAACAAAAAATTGGAAAAGAGAAAAATGACAAAATTAACAAAAGTACGTGCCAAAAGGCAGACAGAGAGAAACCATGCCAAAAGGCAGACTTTATGTTTTGGTATATTTAAATATACTATTTAGTATATTTTAAATTCTAATATACTATATTTAAAATTGAATAAATTATATTAGTATCATCTAGAAAGCATAGTTTTAGACACCAATAAAATATTATCATGTCATTAAATTTTAAAGATAGCAAAGTATTATTATGCACTCATCTATATCTAATATCTTCTTCAACTTAATTTAAATTAAATTAAATTATTTAAAATAATTTTATTATCTTTCTTCTTTACAAAATTTTAATAATTTTGTTTTTTTCTATAAGTTAATATTTTTATTTTGGTGCAATTATTTTTTTAAAAATAGTAATTTTTGTGCAATTTGTTTTGATGCCGTTGCACATAATTTTGATAATTATTTTATCTTGAATCTCGAACTCGAATATTGAATCTTAAATCTTAAACCTTGAGGTTCAGGATTTAGGTTTGAGATTTAAGGTTTAATGTTTGAGGTTCAGGGTAAAAAATTACCAAAATTATGTGTCAATGACATGAAAAAAATTGTTAAAATGTTATTAAATAATTGAAAAGTGACAATGAATAATGTGGTGGAAAATACCTGTAAAATAATTTCTCAATGGATGAGTGTATAGTAATAATTTCATATATTTAAAATTTGATGATGTGGTACAATTTTATTGTAGACTAAAAACTTGGTTTTAAGATCATCTTAATGTAAGTTTTTCTCATATTTAAAATATATATAAAAAATATTATAATTATTTAATATTTGGTTTAAACTTTAAAGGAGTTTGCTATTTCTAAAGATATTGGAACAACTACGAGAGACTAGCAGATGTTTTACACATGGACCCAACAAATTGTAAAACATAAATGTTGCTAAATGTATCCCTGGTTGGGACCTTATTTGCTGCATGAACCCATCTCTATGTTCTGTTCGATTTTCTCTTATCACCTGTTTTTGGCCTTTTCTTCTTCTTGTATGGCGTGTATGCCTGCAAATCATGAACATCTGAAAGAAGGTCCAATTATATATATATATATAAAAACAACATATCAACATGTTACTGATTTCCTCTTAACCTTTCATTTGGACTTTACCATTTGCGTTAATATTGGGTTGTTATAGAATTTAAGTATGAGTTTAAATCGACTTGGACAAATATTTTAGGTTAAAATTTGCTATTAATCTCTTTATATTATGTATAAATTATGTATTTAGCTTGTATTTTAATTGCTCTTTTAATTATGTACTTTTTAGAATTTTAAAATTTTAGAATAAATCAAAAGATAGTTATTAAATTTATTAAGTTAAATTTTACTATTTTTAAAATTTGACGTGGCAAACACATTATTACATGTATAATGTCAAGTCAACTTGTTATTTCTATATATTATTCATAAAAAACCTACTAGTAGATTTATCAATTGTTGTTTGTATTAAACTAAAATTTTAAAATTCAAAAACATTGCAATTAAGAATGATTCAACTGGAGAATGTGAACTAATTTTACAATTTTACACACAATATATGAATGATAGCGTAATTTAACCCAATAAATTTAGCAGCTACTTTTTTTATTAAAATTAAAATTTTAAAATTCAAAAGTTACAGAAATTAAAATTGATAAAATTAAAATATAAGTTATATAACTTAACATAGTTAACTTGACCAATATTTCAAAAAAAAGTTATTGGACTCGAATTGATTTTGGACATTTATAAGTGCATCACTTTTGAGGGGAAACAAGTTTGAATCTCAATGTATGATTTATCGATTCTGTTTACCTCATACCCACGTCATGGGTTCGAATTGGTGGAGCAACAAGTTCAAATTTATCCTATTAGATGATCATTTCAACTTATGTTATCATGTAAGTACATTATGTAATTAAGCTGAGTTGATCTGTTGAATTTAAATTTGAATTTAATTTAAAATTTATGAAATATAATTTAATCATTTAAACTTAAATAAATCCATTTACGATTTTTGTATATTTAATATTTTTAAAATGATATAATAATAAATATTTTATCGTGACGTTCAATATTTGAAGTATATCACAAAATAATTAAATTTTAATATAAAGACTATACCATATTAAGCATTTTTCGTGCCATAAAAAATCGTATATTATAAATTTAAATACCTCGAGTTATGGGTGAATTTAATTCTAGGTTAACATATTTTCTAGTAACCTTGTTAACAAATAACAACCCTTGATCCGATAGTTGGCTGCACTCAGTCGACGAAAGAGAGAGAAATAAAGATAAAGGCAAAGAAGGAAGGAAAGAAAGGGTCAAAAAGGAAGGGAATGGGGACGAGAGAGAGGGATAGGGAGAGGGATAAAGATCGAGAGTTGCTTATCCCCGTCGCAACCATCTCCGACGATGAAGACTCCAAATCCTCCTCCTCTCCTCCTGCTCCTACAATCTCCTCCACCTCCCATGGCCGCGAGGTGCTTGCCTTTCTTTCTTTCTTTCTTTCATCGACATGCATGTGCATGCAATTGCATCATGATTTGTTTCATTTCCACTTAGATCCCATTTATGCAAGATTACATCAGGTTTGGGATTTGAATCCCATCTTTTGTGACCCTTCTACACAAAATGTAGACAACATTGTTCGAACCCGTGGCTTGGTTCGGAGATGGCATTGAGGTTTGAAGTTGGAACCTATTTTTTGCAATCCATTTATGAAAATCTTGTGATCTTTCGATTATTTATGAAATTCTTTATCAAAATCTGAGAATAAAAGTCTCTTGCAGCTTCTTGTTTGTGAATATGGTTTTAACTTTGTTTTGCATTCTGGCATAGGCATTTTTAAAAGTAATCCGTAGCTGGGCATGGAAAAAGTTTATGACAGGGTGGTAAGTCCTTTTCATCTTCAACCTTGTACATTTTGCTCTTCTCTTGGCTTCCTATATAGCATTGATTTGACTCTTATCTTTTAACATGTCCAACCCCATGCAAGAGTATGAATCTTTTAGTATTCTTCAATTACACTGAAAATTTTGGAAAAAAAATTGAACATACTCCGTATCCTACACATACAAGTACCTAAACCCGACACTCGCACCAAAGTAACATAGGCTACATTACATATTCGAAGTTGTTAGTGAGCATTTAGTTCATATCCATGAGTTCATTAATTAGCTTGAAAATGATATTCAAGATCATAAAGCGTTAAAAATAATTGAGATTCTTCGAATTTTTTTTGTGATGAAATGTGATATTTTGTTGCAGTGTCATACTTTTTCCACTGGCCATTACATTCTATGTTACTTGGGGTTTTATTCATCTCGTTGATGGTTTCTTCTCCCCAGTCTATGATCACCTAGGCATCAATATTTTTGGTGAGGCAAATTTCCTTCCTTTCCTTGGATCATCTTTTAACTTATTTGTTGATTGAGTTCATCACCTCCATGCCGCTACGTTTCTTCATTTTTCTTTTAAGTACTTGTATTCTATACTATACATTTTCGAGCATGGGTTTAAAGATATCACCTTTCAAATATAGAAAGAAACATAGAAAATTTGAACACACTGATGTTGGTAAATCGTATATGTATAAAATTCGACCGAGTCCTTCTTGAAACATAACCTAGAATCAATGCTTCATTATCTAAAGGAATCTCGAGAAGCAGTGCCGTTGTGTTTTATCTGAATAATCATAAGGCATGACCGATCTTATAAGTTCAATTAATCTAACCTTTTTCAGATGTCGGGCTACATAATTGTTGCTTTGGAAACATGATGCAGGTCTAGGATTTGCTACATCCATCACATTTATCTTTTTAGTAGGCATTTTCATGTCATCTTGGGTGGGGGCTTCGGTTCTTACTCTCGGCGAATTGTTCATTAAGAAGATGCCGCTAGTGAGCTATATTTATAGTGCCTCAAAGCAAATAAGTGCTGCAATCTCACCAGGTAAAGTCTTTCTTTGTATATTTGTCGTCCGTAGTTTCCGAACTAACTCGAAAGCGACACCAAATATATCGACTTGCAGATCAGAATTCTAATGCTTTCAAAGAAGTTGCAATCATTCGGCATCCTGGTAAGGGGCAATATATGTTTGGTTTCATTACTTCTACAGTTGTTCTTCAAAAGGGTATAGGTGAAGAAGAACTTTGTTGTGTATATGTTCCCACAAATCATCTGTATCTTGGTGATGTCCTTCTCATTAGTTCAAATGATATTTTGAGGCCTAATATATCCGTTCGAGAGGGGATCGGTATGAAACCAAAATCCAAGCTCAAACTTAAACTTGAACTCGAAATGAAAATCGAATCGTCCTTTATTAATAATTTCAAGTGTTTTTGCTGCAGAAATTGTTATCTCTGGGGGCATGTCTGTGCCTAAATTATTCACTATGATTGATCCTTCCGGCATTTCAGCAACAAGAACAGTCAATTTTGAAGCATCAGTATGAAAATGGATTAACAATAATTAGAGCTTAATTTCTGTTTCTTATATATACATATTGGACCAAGCATACACTCAATTCATTCAAGAAATCAATATTTGAAAACATATATATAGTACAATGGATGGTAGTTCTTAGTTTTTTTTTCTTCAAATAAGTGCTTCTTTCCTTTTCGTTTTTGCCTCATAAGATGATGTTGGAAGGGAGAGAAGAAGCAAAGAAGAACTTTCAGAGGAAAACTTAAAGGGAGAGAGAAATGCAAGAATAAACCTTTTTTTTTTCTTTCTTTCTTACTTGAAATGCCTTAACCAAGCATGTTTACAAATTCTTATCTAAATTATATCCTAATTCTTAACCACCAATCATTATTCTTATCCAAAATATAACACTTAAATAAATCCTAGTCAACATTTTTATCCTAAATCTTATCCAATGATTGGTCACTAAAATAAATAACAACAAATCCAGTTAAAATAAAACAATATTAACAATATTTTAAACATTAAAAATAACATTATCTTCAACACTCCTTTCTATTTTTAATGGATACACCAAGATTTCTCATTAATGCTTTAAACTTTGCCTTGGGTAAAACTTTAGTCAAAATATCTGCAAGTTGGTCTTCTAAGTTGCAATGGATCAATTTAACTTATTTTTTTGTTTCAGCTTCTTGAACAAAATGATACTTGATTTAATGTGCTTGGTTTGTCCATAGAAAACTGGAATTTTTGCCATTGACACAACTAATTGATTATCACACCTGATTTTTACTATTTTATTTTGAGTTAGGCCCAAATCTTTTAACAATTTCCTCAACTAGATTGCCTGATTTATAGTGACTGCAACTGCAATAAATTTTGCTTTTTCAGTTGATTGTGTCATAATTTCACATCATCACAGGATCCAACCCAATAATTGTCTATATAGCCCAACAGTTTCACTTCAACCAACTTCTAGAATAAAACACCAAAATCAATTATCCTTTAATATATCTCAACACTCTTTTTCCTATTATGAGCCCAGCTTCTCTAAGATAATGCATAAATCTGGAAATAAGATTGACATCAAACATTATGTTTGGTCTAGTTGCTATCAAATACAACAAGCAACCAATTAGCCTTCTATAATTGGTTTCATCAACCACGGCGGAGCCAACATCTTTGTTGAGCTTCTCATTTTAATCCAATAGGGTGCTAACAATTTTGCAATTCTCTATGTTGAAATTTTTTTAGCACTTGCTTGGCATAGTTTTGTTGAGAAATAAAAGTTCCTTGCTTGAATTTAGAAATCCCGATTCCAAGGAAGTAGGACATCTCTATCAAAATTTTCATTTTTAATACCTTCATCATTTGATCTTTGAATTGTTGCACCAATTTAGAGTTGCTCCATGTCACTAATAAGTCATAAACATATAGAGAGACAACCAAGAAGTCATTTTTATCAGTAGTTTGGCATACAATGTAGCCTCACTAAGACTCTTCTTGAATCCCAAACTCAACAAAATGATCATCAATTCTAGAATATCAAGCTATTGGAGCTTGTTTCATTCCATATAAGGTCTTCTTTAGTAGATCATAAACTTTGTCAATGTTGGGAAATGTGCCCATATTTTAGTAAACATGTAACTGTTTTCTATATATTAGAACAATGAATAAATAGATAAAGTTAATTTCACATTTCACTATTATATCTTTTGTGTTTCTATGTTTCATGTTTTGCATACATGGCAAAATTATGACAAGCAAATATTATCTCATTGATTGTTTAAGTTCAAATTAATGATAAGTGGCACTATAAGAACGTTTATATTACGAGAAAGACAACTTACTTCAATAGATAATCTAAACAGGTTTGTAATCTCGTAAAAGAATCAAAATGAGCATTCGATTCATATACATAGAAGGATTATTATGTCATCTACAATTCAAACTAGGGATATGGCTAGTCTATGCTATCGAGCAGTTGGCTCAACGGGTAGAGACATAGATGTATTCATTGGAAGAATGATACATTGGATTGGACATAAGGTGAATTAATTTTGAATCTATTTGTGGAGGCTTATGCTCTAAAGATTATCTAGCCGATAGTCGGTATGTTGGGTACATGACTTGTGCATAACATGACTTTACTAGCAACAATGAAATTTATAGCTTGATAAAGAGTTAACGATATCCTCTCATTGGCATTGTGTGGATTGATAAATATGGAACGTGGCCACTGGTTGCTTGTTTTCTAACGAGCAATTTATCACAGTCATTAGTTGACAATAACCATATTAATCATTAAGAAGACACAATGGTGACAATGAGATAAAATAGGATTGCATTGAGTGAAAGAATTTAACTCAACGGAATCAAGGATATCATATGTAGGTAACACACACATGACGAGGTTATTGGACAAAACTGTTGGATGAATTACTTTCATAAAGAGTATATAATAAGGAATTTTCAATCATGGTACTTCTTGTGGACTCACTCCATGATTAAGTAAATTGTGAATTATCATAACGATGCTTCTAGACATAATTGCAATTACTCGAGCCTAATTATATATGTTCGGTTGGTCCCTCTACTAGCTCAACAAAAGCTCGGTCAGACTACATTTGAATCAAAAGAAAATTCTATTACTTCTGGAAATAATTTAGTTGAGTCTATTTATTTGATATGGAATTAAAATAGGTGATAGTGTGAATTATTTAAAAGATTAATTTAGAAAATCTCGGTGATTAATTTAGAAAATTAATTTTAATTAAGTAAAATTAAATTAATTAAAATACATATGATATTCTTAGAAATTAATTTTCAAGTCAGATAATTGGCCCAATAGGTAATTGAACTTGAAAATTAGACCTGAGATCAAAAATTGGACCCGAGAACCAAAACCCTAGACCAAAACCCAAAAACTGGTTGAACAGGACCTTACATATGAAACTAAGTTGATGGTCCAACCGGTGGCTAGATCAAACCGGTTGGACCATCACTAGCCTGGACCAAACTGATAACAGTTGAACCAGCTAGGCCCATTTGGGCAAAATGATGATTGTAATAGGCCCAATTCGCCTGGGCCCAAAATAAAATAATAAAGTCCAAAACAAATAGTCCAGTTACAAGCAAAAAAAATAATAATAATAATAATAATTACAATTCAAAAAAATTAAAGGCCCAGTATGGCCTAAATGAAGAAACCTTAAGCCCACAACCTAAACTTTTCAGCAATCTAAGACAAAACCCTAGTCCATTTCAGCTGCGCCGCACTCCACGTGCCTTCGTTAACGTGTCGACCGCCCAAGGACTACTGTCTTGAACCAAAATAGCAAGACCCATCCCCCGTTGACTCGCCAAGGCCTGCAAACAAGAGCAAAGAAAGGAAACAAAATAGGAAAGAGCAAAATCAGAGAAACAGTGGCCAAATAGTAGAAATAATAAAAGAAATAGTGTATAAACAGCTATAAAAAGTCAGATCTGAATTGTAATGTTTCTACAGAGAATATCAACAAAAAACAGAACTCAGAGAAAAAAGGTGTTTATTCTTTTTACGAATTTATTTTTTTAATAAGTAAAAAAGTAAAAGAAAAAGGGAAAAAGGGGTTGAAACTTACCCATTTCTCGGTCGCTAACCACCACCGGAGATCTCTTCCGTTCGCGAAAGCCATGGAAACCCTTCGGGTTTCGTTTGGGCTTCGAAAGAAAAGCGGAGAGAAGTGGGGTTAGGTTATTTTTCCTTTTTTTTAGGTTTTTTTTTTCTTTTTGATCTAACCTAGGTTCAAAAAAAAGGGGAAACTTTTCAGCTTTTTCATTGCATATGAGAGGCGGCAGACCGACAAGTCAAGCGACCGTGATCGGCCATGACACCAATGGCCAGATCCTTTACCGGACCAAGGGGTTGATGGAGAGAGTTTGAGAGGTTTTTAGAATTTTTTTTTTTGAAATGAAGGTTGAATATTTTTTTTTGTCAAAAACCAACTTTTATAGCTTGTCAAAACGGCGTCGTTTTGGCCTCCGACCATAAACCGACCCGCTCCAACCTCAGGATCCGCGTGTTTTTGCGGAAGGGTTTAATTGCACTTTTAGCCATTCCGCTTTTTAATTAGTATGCAATCCAATTTTTTTCATTCTTTTAAATTTATCCTATTAATTTTATTTTTTTTATTTTAGTCCCCCAAAACTATGCGTTTAGAGGGTAAAGGGATAATATTCTAATTAGTCCCTCCTCCTTTTCGCGCATTTCACTTTAGTCCTTTATTTTGTTTTACTATTTAATTTATTTATTTTATTAAGATTTATACATGCAATTTTATTTAAATTTTGATTCATCCTTATTTATTTAATCTTAGCCTTTCATGAAATTTTCTATTATTATTATTTACTTATTATTGCAATTTCAGCCTTTCATGCATTTTATTATTATTTTACTATTATTTATTTATTTATTTATTATTGTCTTACTTTTTATTTTAAAATTTATGTTGTTCATATTTGTATATTTTTCGCATGTTATTTATATTTGTATACTTTTCGCTCATTGTTTATATTTGTACATTTTTGTTCGTTATTTATTTATATTTTTTACATATATACAAATAATTTATATTTACATTCATTATTAAGCATCTTTCATTTTATTTTTTACTTGTTTTAAATTACCTTATTTATTTTATTATTATTATGATTTGATTATTAATATTATTATTGTAATTAAATTAGTATTATTATAATATTTCCTTATTTATTTATTAAATATAATTCTAATATTCTACCCATATAGCCATTTTATATTATCTCATCATCACTACATCATTTATTATGTTTAAATATAATTTACTTTTTATATACTATACCCTAGATAAAATAAATACACATTGTTTTAAAAATTACGCTTGTATTTATTCGTAAAAATGGAAATTTTTAAAATAAGGCAATGTTTCATAGTTGGGGGATTCGAGAAATCGTACCCTAACTTACGGGGCTTTGATTCTCTCGTTGAACTTAAATAGCCAAATATCCTTTTAAAATTAAAATACATGATTTTAAATAAAAAAAATCTAAAGGCAAGCTCATTCTCGAGGGTTAAAAATGCCGTGTCTTAACTTACGGATGTGACATTTTTTATCTCGAGACGAGAGGGTCTTTGACATTCGTTTCAATTTATTCAAGCGTTAAAAAATTAACGTTAATAAAAAGAGGGATCGTATTGCAAAATTCTTTCAAGTTTTCAAATTTTCGACATTAAGGCATTAATTGATCAATTAGGTACCGATTTTGGGCGTTACGAGGGTGCTAATCTTTTCTCGTATGTAACCAACTCCGAATATATTTTCTCGAATTTCGCAGACTAAAATCGTTGTTTTAGTAAATCAAAACATTTTATTAAAACGATCAAATTACAAGGTAATCTGATCACACCTCATAAAAAGGATTGGTGACGACCCTATTTTTTCGTTTTTTAAAATAAAAGTCGACCTTTCAAAAAAGAGTTTTTGACAACGACGATTCGAGGTGTCGGGGGAGTCACACTGAAAATGGAAATATGATGGTCGGTGGATGGTCAGTGGCGGCAGTTCTTCAATGGTAAAGTAATGGGAAAATTAGACTCCTAGTGGGGCTCTACCGGTAACTTAATTTCAAATTAACTTTTCAAAGATAATAATGTTTTAATGAATTTAATATTAAATTTAATTTAATATTTGTCTAGATATTAATATGAGATATTAAATCTAATTTAATATTTATCTAGATAATATTTTATTAATTTAATATTTATGTAATTAATTCTAATTATTGTTGATCTCTCTCTAAATTCTCCTTATATAAAAAGAGTCGGTCATTATTCTCACACACTTGAATTCAAGAAAAGTTGTAGAGAGGAAAATATCTGAAGAAATTATTCCAGGAAATTTTTAGAAACATTTTTTATTTACAACTTAACCCTAGAAGTTTTAAAAAATTACAAAATTACCCCATTGATTATTTTATGAAAAAATTTACTGATTCGAAGTGAGCCCACACTCTATAAACGTGAGCTTGAGGATAGCGGAGAAAACCACTCGATCGAAGCGTTCAACGAATAAAAAAAGTACGGATTTTGATTAAGTGTTTATTACTTTAGACAACATAGCCATGTTCTTAGTTTGAAACAAAATTTAAAACTCTGGTTTTCCTTTAAACCTATTTTCGCTACGTTTTCCAAACTCATTCTTCCAACAGACAAAACCTTTAGGTTGTTCAATATAGATCACCTACTGAAGATAGCCATTAAAAAATATTGATTTAACATCATGTTGAAACATTTCCCAACTTTTCTATGTTGTTAAGGCTAATAACAGTCTTATTGTGTCTAACCTGTTAGGAATTAGTGTCTCAGTGTAGTATATTTGTCAACTATACTTGTAATTTTTTGGACAAATTGATTTAAATAAAATTTAATTATAGATTAATAACATTTGTATCTAGCCTCAACGATTTTTGCACGCAAAGTAAAATGTATGCAAATATTGATTCATTGATCAACTAATTTTAACTAATATTAAGTTATATTATGTAGTCGAATCATAATGCGAAAAGACAACTGATATTAATAGGTAATCTAAATAGTTCATAGACTAATCCAAACCAAAAAAAATGATTGAAAGACTATTATGCCATCTATCAAGTCCAATTGGGGAGATACCTTATCTTAGGCATCAAAGTGGATGACTCTTGGAAGATAGAGACATAGAGCCATTGTTTGGACTGATAATGAATTGGAGAGGACCCAAGTTGAATTTTATTCTAGATATGTTTATAAATTTATTTGCTTGTAACGTTCATAGTATGACATACCTTAATCCTGAGTGAATGATGGAATATGTGGGTGTGACTCATGTATTTTGTTGTAAATGAAAACCTAAGTTCAAATAGATAAGGAACCAAAAGTTAGTACGTTGGGTATACAACTTCTGCATGATGTATCATCATTTCATAACAGTGAAATTCATAGCCCAATAAATGGTAATGATATCTTCTCACAGGCATTACATGATTAATGAAAAATGAATATGATTACGGGTGTTATAAGATAAATGATTTAATTACCATGTTTTAGTAATTGACTTTTTCATATCGAAAGATGTAATGAAAACTATAAGATAAAATATGATTATATTGGGAGAACGAATTTTATCCCAATGATATTAATGATATCTTATTAGAGTAACACACTTAAGACAATGTTATTGGATAAACATTTAATAAACTAGCTTTCATAATAATAAGGGAGAGTTCTATCATGGTACTATAGTAGAATGATTTCATGATTAAATAAGATGTAATTAATAAATGAAGAGTCGAAACTTAATTACAAATTATTTGAGCCCTAATTATATATGTCTATTGGTCATTCCGTTAGCCTAAGATAACCCGAAACGAATTGCATATAGAATCGATAAACTGTGGAATGAATGAAAACAATAAGTAAGAGAAATAGATCGCATGTATCACTATCTATAGTAAATGCATTCTCTCGCTAAGTACAAAATATAACTTAGAAATTAATTTAATTTCTTCAAATTATTATTTAATTGACTGTAATTAAATTATTGAAGTCTCAATTGAGAATTTAATTAATTAGTCATCATAAATTTGTTGAATAAGGCAATTAAATTAATTTTCTCATGAATTCTAATATGGTAATGCTTTCATGACTTTCATGGAATCGAAATTGAATGGAGAAATTAATTTACTTAAATTAATTAAATAATATTTTGGGTAATAAAAATAATTATTGGGTTGGATAAATTACAAGTGTTAGATAAAAATTTAGAAAACACATATAATTATACTCAATACAAACCTTAGTATTTTCTAACGCATGTCGTTGCCCTCGTGTTCTACTTCAAGTGGAACTTGTGTTTTCTATTAAAATATTATTATTTAATTAGACCTTATTCAAGTGGAACTTGTGCTCATACTCAAAGCAATTCGGGGTTTGAGGATAGCTATGTGGTGTGCAACATACCCACACTAGGAACACTAAGTGTGTCGCCCACTGCTTTATTAATGTGCTCATTAGATAATTTCTTATATTAGGTACAATTATATGCGCAATCCAGTTTTAATTAAAATAAGGTCATATAATTATCCAACCCACTAATTAGTTTTCTATTCCCAAAATGTTATTTTATTCAATTAAATTGTTTTCTCAAACCAATTTTACTTTCTTCAAAGTCATAATGACTTTACCGTATTAAAATCCATGAATAAATAAATTTAATCATCTTGTTCAGTAAAATTATGTTGGCTACTAATTCTCACTTTAAACTCAATTATTCGATTGCAATCAATTAAATAATAATTTAAATAAATTAAATTAATATCTAATTAGTCTCTCGTTCCATTTGAAAAAATGCATTTACTACGAATAGTAATACATGCTATATATTTCTCTTCCGTTGTTTTCATTTGTTCATCATATCAGTTCTAAATGCAATTCATATAAGGTTGTATCAAACTAGCAGAGAAACTTATTGGATTTATATAATTAAGGCTTAAATAATTTAAAATTAAGTTTCGAATATTCATTTATTAATTACATCATTATTTAGTCATGGAGTTAATCCACTAAAAGTATCAAGATTGAACTCCCCACTATATACTATTACGAAAGCAACTTATATTTTCGCTTTTCCAATGATCTTGTCATTTGTGTGTTACTCTTATAGGATATCCTTAATTTTTTTGGTTTAGATCCATTGACCAAATATGATCCTATTTTATCTCATGACCACCATTGCATCTTTCTATGATGAAAAAGATTATTACTAACAAATAGTAATAACAATCATTTGTCCCTGACTAATGGCCTGTGGCCATGTTCCTTTTCTATAATTCGTGCAATGCTAGTGAGAGGATATAACTACTCTTTAATCGAGTTATGAATTCCACTATTGTAAATGAATATATGTCACACTTAAGTTGTATACTCAACATACTAACTTCCAACTCTCACATCAACTGAGCTGAGGCTTTTAATATATCAAAGTATATGAGTAACATACGCATTGTTAGTCACTAACTCGGGATTGAGGTAAACTACATTATGAATGTCAGAAGTGAATTTATCCATAAATGAATTCAAAATTAATTCAACTTGGGTCTTGTCCGATGTATTGCAATCCATACAATCACACATATGTCTATCTTTCTAGGAGTCATCCGCTGTGATACTCAAGACAATATATCTCCCTAATTGGACTTAAAAGACAACATAATAGTCTCTTGAATCAATTACCTACTAATGTAAGTTGTCTTCCATCATCATAATTCGACCCTATGATGCAACTTAATATTAATTAAACCTTAGGTAATCAGTAACTGTGTGTTAATATTTGCTTTTTGTGCAAAAACCAGTGAGGACATGGTACAAAAGATAATAATTTAATTATGAAATTTTATTAACCAATTTGTTCTAAAAATTACAAGCATATATGATAAAATAATACACTAAGGACACAAAATCCTAATACAAATACCACCCATGGGCCCTTAAAATGTACCTTTGTACAACTTTCCATTGATCTGATGTTCACCCTATAATATTCATTCTATAGATCCATTAATTAAAGAGACTAAGAAAACTTCCAAAATGCGTAGGTTTTGTTAGATAAAGTGTTAAACTCAATTTTTCGACCAAACAATTTTGTGATAACAATTTTTGACATACTTTCCTCCACTAATTGATGAATTCTAACTGAGAAATTAATGGTAAAAATCCTATCAAGATTCATAACACCGCGGCCTTCCAAAAGCTCTACATCATCATCATCCTTTAGTGGCTCAACTTGTGGTTTATTACCTGAACAATAATTCAATAGCTCCCTTACCAGTGATTCTATATGTATCGGTCATTCTCAGAAGATCATCCTCCCCTTTTTGAATCTTCTTGATGGTTCTACCTGTTATAGGCACTACATCAAAATAGACTTTTAGCGGCGTTTTTAGTGGCGTTTTAATAAAAAACACCGCAAATATTATACATTGGTGGCGTTTGAAGTCAAACGCCACAAAAAGTTGAGCAATAGCGGCGTTTTTGGCCCAAACGCCGCTAAAAATGATAAATAGTGGCATTTTTTGCCCAAACGCCGCTAAAGATTAAAGCATTAGCGGGGCTTTTGTAAAAACGCCGCTATAGGTCAGAGCATTAGCGGCACTTTTGTAAAAACGCCGCTATATATCTGAGCATTACCGGCGCTTTTGTAAAAACGCCGCTATAGGCCAAAGCATTAACGACGCTTTTGCAAAAACACCGCTACAAGTCTGAGCATTAACGACGCTTGTTTAAAAACGCCGTAAAATATCTAATTATTTAAATACTCAAACGACGCCGTTTTGTTTCCAGGCCAAGCAATAGCGGCGCTTCTGTAAAAACGCCGCTAAATTATTTTTTTTATGTCAAAACAAAACGTCCTCGTTTTAATTATAGTATAAAAATTGTAAAAAGTTAGTGGTGTTTTTGTTAAAAACGCCGCAAAAGATGAATTTATTGCGGCGTTTTATTCAAAAACGCCGTTAAATTATTTTTTTATTTCAAAACAAAACGTCTTTGTTTTAAATACAGTATAAAAATTGTAAAAAGTTAGTGGCATTTGTACTAAAAATGCCGCAAAAAATGAACTTATTGCAGCGTTTTATTCAAAAATGCCGCGAAATTATTTTTTTATTTCAAAACAAAACGTCTTCGTTTTAATTACAGTATAAAAATTATAAAAAGTTAGTGGCGTTTTTGCTACAAATGCCGCAAAAATAATTATTTTTTTCAACATGAAACGACGTCGTTTTCTTGTCAATATAAGTTTAGAAGGTTATGAGTTTAGGGTTAATAGTTCAGGATTTAATGTTTAAAGTTTAGAGTCCATGATTTAAGGTTTAGGGGTTAGTGGTTTGGGATTAGGGATTAAAGGATATGGGTTTATGATTTAGGGTTTAAGGGTTTTAGGTTAAGGTTTAGGGTTTAAAAATTTAATCGAATATTTAATTTATTTTTAATCTGAATTTTTAAAATATAAATATTTTATCTTAATTAAAATATAAATTATTTATAATAATAAATAATAATGACAGTTAGAAAAATTTGAAAGTAAAAACATAGAAAAATATTTGTTAAAATGAAAATAATTATTAAATAATTTATTATATAATCGTAAAAGAGATAGTATTAATTTTAAAATATTGAATTAATTCTCATTATAGTTTAGGGTTTATGGAATTTAATTTAGGGTATATATATAGTTTATGGTTTAAGCTTTATGGTTTATGGTTTGGGAAATAAGAATTAGGATTTATAGTTTCGGGTTTAAGAGTACGGGTTAGGTTAGGGTTTAGGCCAGGTTTATAGTTTAATTTTTGTTTTTATATTTATGGGGTTTAGGGTTTAGTGCTTAAACCATATCGAACAATAGAGTTAGAGTCTTAGTGTTTAGGGTTTAGGGTTTAAGATTTTGATAAAAGAGATAAAATTTAAATTATTTTAGGGTTTACGATTTGTAATAAGATTGTTTCTTTAATTATTTCTGCACCTTGTAATATATGTATGATTTATGGTTTAGGTTTTAATGTACATGTATAATTTAATCGTGGTTTATGGTGCATAATTTGGGGTTTAGTGTATCATATGATACACTTTTTAGGTGTATAATTTAAGGTTTTATGATTTAGTTATGAGAACTTAAATTATAAAAGCGTATAATTTAAATATAGTGTTAGAAAGAAAAAAATTATTTTAAAGGAATTTAATAAATAAATAAACTAAAAAAATTATTGCTATTAGTGGCGTTTTTGCTGAAAAACACCGCAAAAAGCATATCAATAAACATATTATAAACAAAACGACGTCGTTTACATGGGGACATTAGCGGCGTTAGTCAGTAAAACGCCGCAATAGATTAGTATTAGCTAAAACGCCGTAAAAAACTATTAATTTTAATTCAAACGGCGTCGTTTTCTTTAGAGTTTTAGTGGCGCTTTCTTTGAAACGCCGCAAATAACCCGACAATTTAATTGAAATGACGTTGTTTTATTTAGAGTATTAGTGGAACCAGTTAATTCAAACGCCGTCATTTTTGTAAGGGAATTTAGTGGCGCTTGTTGAAAACGCCAGAAAATGCCAATTTTTTTAACAAAACGGCACGCTTTTTTTCCTCAGTTTTTACCTCGAGTCATCCCCCCTCCCCCCAAAAACAGAACTCCTAATCCCTAATTTCTACCTAAAATCCCCTAGCGTTCTCATTGGAAATCTCGAGAACCTCTCTTCATTCTCTGTTTCCTCCGTGAAAGGTACGTACGATCCTAACTTGTGTTTGTGTTCTTTACTATTTCATTCATTGATTTTTGTTTTTCTCCGCCTGTAATTTGTAGAACTGTTTTCGATTCAAAAAATAAGAAGTAATTTGTAGATCTGCTTAGTTTCTTTTTTCTGCTTTAGATTTGGTGAATCAGTGCGATGCTTTTCGTAGCTGCTTTTGTTGGGTAGTTAGATTTATGTGTTTATAATGATCTGATATGGAAATGATAATAATTTTGTTCTGACTTGTAGTTTTTCGATCCTTTTATGTGGAAAATTAGCTTATTCTAAGGTTTTATTTTTTGGATTTTTCTTGCATTCTCTTTGGGAAGTTTAAAAGAAGTTGGAATCGGTTAGTTTAGGTTGATCTGAAAGTGAATTTGGTTAGTCATTGCAAGGAATTTCCTTTTCTGATTAGATTTGTTTTAGTAAATGTCCCTTTTGAATTATGATCTGATTGTGGAAGTTTTTCTAGATTTGTATCTAGTTGTTTGATTCATTTGCTCAGCACTTCACTTTTCTTTTCTATTTTTTATCTTGTAAACTAGATTGTTTGATTAACTTTATATGTTTATGTGTTTCGCATGCACTTGGTAAGCTAAGCATATGTCTCTTGACTGTTATGCGATTTGTGGTCTAGTATGGATGATCAAATGAACTGGTGCTTCAAATGAGAATTTTGATCGGATCTTGCTATGGTTGATAGGGTTTTAAATGTGAAGGGTAATGATCCAATGAGCTCAAGTCTCATGGAAGTTACCATAGAATTTTGAGATGAAATTTGTTGCTTATAATTAATGAGAATTATATTTATACCACTTTGATTATTATAAATAATAAACAATACATGGAAAAACTTAGAAAATCTAACCCGAGACATTGTTCAATGCTATTGTTTGTTCTTTTGGCGTTTATCCAATATAAGCTTTCATTCTAATTCAACTGGCTCCTTTGCGTGTTTTATATAGTAATCAAGCTTAAGTTCTAAGGATTGACAAAAGTCGTAATTACTAGTAAGTATCAAACACATTGAATCGTTGAAATGTTATGTGTTGTAATTACAGGTAAGTATCAAACACATTGAATCGCTCAAATGTTATGTGTTTGTTGTTTATTGACTTAATCGCAAATATGCCGATTTTCCTTTTGGGGCTCGATTTTGTATAGTTTTGATTGCTGATTTTGTCTTCCATTTTGTCATGTTTGCCATGATTTATTTTTATTAAATTTTATTACCATGTACTTTTTTAATCCTTGAAAATATTTCGTCTACTTTTATTTTAGTTTTAATTACATTATTAAGTTAAATTGCATATAAACTTTTTTAAATTGCATATATTTTCTCGCTTCTGATCAAATTTGTTATATGTTATATATTTTATATTTTTGTATTTTGTGCTTTATAAATAATTATCCCTTGTAATATTACAAGTCATTTTGACATAAAATATGTCCATTTTGGTGAATCTTTTCCCTCTTGCGGTGGTGAGAATTGTGGTCCGAGCTTATCGAAGGCGTTATCATAAGCTTTGTAAGCAAGAAAGTGCAAGAAAATGCATTGTATTATTGAAAGGGTTTGAAATTCTTTTTCTAGTGTTTCAGCTTTGCAACTTCATCCTAATAAGAGTAAACGTCCAAAAGCTGAGGTTGCCTTCAAGCTTGTTTCAGAGGTTAGATTTACTTTATTTATTAATTATTATTTTGATGGCATTGGATAATATAGTTAAATTGGGTCCGCCCTTTCATACTTGTAAGTTATTCGTATTCTATCTCACTCATTTTCAAACATTACTATTTGTTCCCATTCTTTATTTTTCTAACATTACTAGTTGCTGAAGCAAAGTACATTTGGATGTCATATCGCTCCTTTTTAAACTGCTGAAGCCCTATTCAGGTACTGTAATTTGAACTATTTATTTGCTGTAAATTGAGATGTTTTATTGCTGTAATTGAGGTGTTTAAATTGTTGCAAATTATTTGCTAATCTGAAAGCTCAAATTTTGGCTTCACAGGTAAGTTTGAAAGTGAGTAGAATTGAAGAGGACCATATAAAAAGTGCCACTCAGGTCAGCTTGGAACATTATAAAGCTCTCAAATTAGTTTAATAATGAAATGTGAAAGCTAGTTGCATGCCCTTCATTTTTATTTCTACGCAAAATGCATGTAAACTAGGGGATTGGATGATGAAGAAACTAATGCAGGCTTGAGGTACCATCATAGTCATAGTATTTGATTGATAGGCTAATTACCCCAAAGATCGTGCCTTTCAGTTTAATTTGAAGATGAAACTTTGATTGCATGCTGTTTTTCTAGGAATGATAGTTGAGCTGAACAAAATACTATGAGATTTTGCAATCGAAGATAAGCTAGTTAATATGGAGTACAAATGTGTTAATGAATCTTTGGTTCTAGATCACTGGTTTTAGATAGTATGCATTTACATATGGAAGGGAAAAAGAAAAATCTTTTGCAGTTTAGAAATTTTCTTTCTCATTAAATATGAATAGATTGGTAAACACTCCTCATATGTAAATAAAATAGTAAAAATTTCATATTGATTCTCATTATTTTATTCAAAATTTTTTCTTTCAAATAGCCACTCACATTCTCATGACTTTTAATGGCTACCCACAGGCTATGCTAGACCACTTGTTGAAAGAATTGTTGCTGAAAACCGGTTTAGTCTTCGACTCTATAGGCCTTCTACGGTCAGCACTTAAGTATGCTTCATATGCGTGCTCCTTTTATAATCTTCCAGCCTACTGTCTCTGTGATTTCTAGATGGAAAATGACGGAACCTTTTTCATCTTTTGTGTTACACATTTCTTGCCTTTTGGTATTATACTGAAGTTGGTTCTTTTTATTTCACTGCCTATTATATGCCTTCCTATTATATGCCTATTTCACTGCCTATTATATGCCTGCTCCTATATCAAGCAAAACTAAAAGATCAAGTCACTAATATCAGCTCCAAAAAATAAACTCATGAAATTCTATATAGAACTCAAAAGGAATTTCCATTTCCTTTATGGATATTTAAATTGGCTATAAATATTATTTCATCTTAAAGCAAGATAAAATGGAAAAAAAAAAGGGAATTTATGCATGTAAACTAAGAACCAGCTTTGGATTGAAGACTGTCTAAAATAAAGACAAATTTTGGTTCCTTTTATCTCTTATTTTAGTACCCTTTTTTTTCCTCTAGTTCTACACTACATTATTACCTCAATTTTAGTACCTTTTTTTAATGAGAAGGTTTTGCTTGCAGGAATTTATCCGTGAAGTGGACCCTGATATTACAATTGGATATAACATTTGCAAATTTGATTTGCCATATCTTATTGAGGTAAATGAAAAATTAACTTCTGTTTTATTCTCCATGAATGTTGATGCAGGAAAGGTTTCTTTTTGGTTCATTATGTAGGGTTTCGTTTATTTGTATAGGAGTTGTGTGATTGAACTATTTGACATTTAATCTTCTGTTTAACAGAGAGCACAAACGCTTGGAATAGCAGAGTTTCTGATACTTGGCCGCATCAGAAATTGTAGGGTTCGTGTAAAGGATACAACATTTTATTAAAGCTAAAGTATCTGTTATGGGTGTTATTCTTATAGATGATGTTGTTGTTAGCCTTATTTTCTGGTAGATTTTGTCCAAATTGCGGTTTGTTATCCTGCTTGGTTGGTATATATGTTGTTTGTTCTATTGCTGTCCAAAAAAAAAAAAAGATTCAAAGTATATAGGCTGAAAACCTAACGTGTTGCCTTATATCTCACTGTAAGATATAACGGATCCTCCTTAGGTATAACAATACCACGTATGATGAATCTTAAAGAATTTCTCTAAATTGTTGTTTATTATTGTTGTTTATTATTAATAATGTTTGAACAACCTCTAAATTGTCAGTCTAATCATTCCGCTTAGATTTTTGACAAGCTCCGTGTATTATTTTTTAAAATTTAAGGTACAGTACGATATAAAAATAACATAAACAAAATATAAAAGTTAATTGTTAAAATATGTTATAAATTTTTATATTTTAAATTTAATTATTATACTTTTTTTGTTAAATTTATTGTTGTTAAATTTAAAAATGAAAAAATTTACGTTTTAACGATTAACTTCAATTTAACAAATAATAATAATAATAATAATAATAATAATAATAAGACCTAAATTTTAATAATTGTAAAATAAAATGACTAAAATCATGCATATAAGATGATATAAAATGATAATACAAAGTTAAATTTTGCAAGTTAAGATAAGAAATTAACATAAATTTCATATTTTAATAAATATTTGCAAATTAAGAAGAGATTAACATATTTTAATACAAACCTATCACTACATATATTATATATTATATTAAAGAATTTTTTTTTTTTTATCTTCCTAATAACCTATGGTGTAATGATTTAATTAATCTCCTCACAAAAGTATTGAGCTAATAATAGCAGTTGCTTTTTAATAAAATAAATTTAATTGTATTTATTTTAATAAATATTTTATAAATTAAAAAACAATTTAAATTTTTAAAAGAATACTTACATTTATATGGCTTTTGGTTTAGTAGTAATTAGTAATTACTAATTTTTATATTAATGTTTGATTTTAATATTTAATATTTTCAATGTTTTCCAAAATGGTAATAATATTTTGTTATCAATATAATAATATTGATCATTATTTAAATATAAAAGTTATAAATATTTTGTTATAAATATAACAATAATATTGATCATTATTTAAATATATTTTAATATAGAAAATAAATTATTTTTTAAAAGAAGTAATTTAAAAACTTTTAAATTTAATAACATCACACCAAATTTTGATTATAAAAAAACATATAATAACATTTTCCAAATTACCTCAAACGAAAAACTAAAACCAATTAATATTTAAAAAAAACTACAATGTAATGCATGCCATATGTTTTCACACATCAACCGATTCTCGATTTGAAAATTTAATTTAACTTACATAATACATAATACATAACATACATAAAATTATTTAACTTTCATCAAATTATTTAACTTACATAATTATTTAACTTACATAATACTTAACACATAATACTTGTATAGATAAAAAAAAAGATTCAAACTATATAAATTTGGAAACCTAATGGGTTGCCTTATATCTCACCGTTAGATATAATGGATCCTCTCTAGGTGTAACAATGCCACGTATGATGAATCTTAAAGAATACATAACTTACTTAATTTTAAGATCAAACTTCATAACTTACATAATTTACATAACTTACAATTCCATGTATGATGAATCTTAAAAAAGATTCAAAGTATATAGGCTGGAAACCTGATGGGTTGCCTTATATCTCACTATTAGATATAATGGATCCTCCCTAGGTATAACAATGCCACGTCGATGAATCTTAAAGAATACATAACTTACTTAATTTTAAGATCAAACTTCATAACTTACATAAGTTTAAGATCAAATTTCATAACTTACATAATTTTAAGATCAAACTTCATAACTTACAAATTTACATAACTTACATAGTACTCAGTTATATATATGATCATATCATTACTTACATAAATTATAAATTAACAATTTAGCTTTTATTGTCAACTTTAGACTTCAACAACTACGAAATGGATAAGACTTGAATGAAATTGTCAAGGGTAAGCAACGACTATCGAAATGGAGTAGAAACTTTTCTGAATTTCGCATTTCAAAATGCAAGCCAAGAGAATATGATTCTTTGCCCGTGTAAGAAGTCTTGCAATATTAATTGGCATTATCATGAAGTTGTCTACGAACATCTAGTTGTTGATGGCTTTGTCGGGGGTACAAAAAATAGATTTTTCATGGAGAGTGTACATCTAGTGGAGCATCTTCATCGATTAATCTGGGTTATCCTCGTAGTGCTTACAATCAGAATGTTAGAGATGATAACATGGAAGACATGTTGTGGGATGCTTTTAATATGCGCAGTGATGGTTTTGAGTCATTTTCACCTGACTTGGGTGCAACCGATGATTATAATTTTGGTGGAAATACTTTCACTGAAGGGGGAAGAAGTGTACCTGATGAACAGCTAAATGAAGAAGCGGCGAGGTTCTATATGTTACTTGGTAAAATGAATAAAGAACTGTATGAAGGATCAAAATTTTCCAAACTGTCTTTCTGTATTCGTCTTTTTCACTTGAAATGTTTGGGAGGATGGATGAAACTCATTGACAATGCTGTTAGAGTTTCTACAAGAAATGTTCCCATTTGCTAAAATACCTCAATCGTCCAAAGACATGAAGAAACTGATAAGGGATTTGGGCCTTGGCTACAAAAAAATTCATAGTTGCCGAAATGACTGAATGTTGTATTGGGGCGACCGGATAAACCAACAGTGCTGTCATGTCTGCGGTCAATCCCATTGGATTAATAGAAATGCAGAGGATGGAACTAGGATAAACACGAAACACAATCAAGGAAGCAGTCGGTTAAGATTTTGTGGTGTTTCCAGCTAATACCAAGGCTTCAAAGGCTTTTCATTTAGTCGAAGACAGTCGAGTCAATGACGTGGCACCATGATGGACGAACCGATGATGAATTGTTAAGGCATCCTGCAGATTCTTTAGCTTGGAAATCATTTGACTTAAAATTTTCAAGCTTTGCAAGCGATCCTTAAAGTGTGAGGCTTGGGCTAGCATCTGATAGATTTAACCCTTACAAACTCATGAGCACAACGTATTGTACTTGGCCGGTGGTGCTTGTTCCTTACAATTTACCTCCATGGGTTTGTATGAAACAATCATCCTTTATCTTATCTATGATTATACCTGGAGAGAAAGGGCCCGGGAATGATATTGACATATATTTGCAGCCACTTGTTGAAGAGTTAAAACAACTATGGGTTGGTGTTGAGACATACAATGCAATGAAAAAGGAGAACTTTAACTTACGTGCAGCTTTGATGTGGATGATTAATGACTTCCCGGCTTATGCTAATTTATCTGGTTGGAGTACCAGGGGACGTTATGCTTGTCCTTGTTGTGCTGCGTAGACATGTTCGCAATGGTTATATAATAGGAAGAAGTTCTCTTACATGGGGAATCGTCGGTGGTTACCGAAAAATCATAGATTTAGATATCAGAGTACTCAGTTTGATGGTACTGAAGAGTTCAGAGAAGCTCTTTCGCAGACTTGTGGATCCAAAATATTGTTCATGTTGAAAGATATGATTTTCATTTATGGGAAGATGAATCAACCGACCAACCCGCAAAAAAATAGAAGATCAAGGGATGAATCTGATAATGAATCTGACGAATAGGATGATCATAATGAGGCGGACTTGTGGAAAAAAGGAAGTATTTTTTTTGAGTTGCCTTATTAGGAGCATCAGATATTATGCCATAATCTTGATGTCATGCACATTGAGAAAAATGTCTGCGAGAACATCATTGGGAATATTTTGAATGTCGATGGAAAATCGAAGGACAATCTTCAGAGTCGACTTGATTTAGTCCACATGGAAATTTGGCGTGAGCTTCATCCCCAAGCACTTTCGAATATGAAATATCGGTTGTCACCTGCTATTTTTTCAATGTCGAAGAAGGAGAAAAAAGTGTTCTGTATGGTGTTGAAGAATATAAAGGTCCCGGATGCGTATGCATCAAACATATCCTGATGTGTGAATCTTAAAGATCGAAGACTATATGGCTTAAAATCGCATGACTATCACATCTTGATGCAAGACTTACTGCCAGTTGCTATGAGGTGTTGTATGTCGAAAAAGGTGACGTCTTGTGTAATTGAACTGTCCAATATAATGAAAGGCATTTGTGGCAAAGTTTTGGACGTTAAAGAACTTGAGACACTACAAGATCGAGCCGCATTGACTTTATGCAATCTGGAGAAGATCTTCCCGCCTTCCTTCTTCACAATTATGGTGCACTTGTTAATTCATCTCCCTCGTGAAGCAATACTTGGTGGACCCATTTTCTATTGATGGATGTATCCCATTGAAAGGTCTTCCTTTATTTGTAAATTATTCCTTCATTCACCTAAATGCCTTTAGTTGTAACTTTTGATAATGTTCTATACCATGTTTAGGTTCCTATCTAAATTGAAGTCTTCTCGCCACAATAAACATTATCCTAAGGATCAATTGTCAAGGTTACTTGGCGAGAGGAATGTATGACTTTACATTCGAGGTATTTGGAAGATGTCGAGACAAGAATGAACAGACCAAGTAGAAATGCTAGGCTCACAGATCATAACTTGGCTGAAACTTATTTATTTCAAAGTTTTGGAGAACCGATCGGCATAGTTGAAATTACGAAATTAGACGATATATAGTGGGTCCAAGCACATCGATACATTTTTTTGCATCACAATTCAATGGAACCATTACGCAAGTTCTAAAATTTGATAAATACTCATCAATTATAATTTGTTTGTCTTCTAACAAAGTAACCATTTTTTTAAACATAGTGAGTACAAACAAATATTGAGAGCTCGTTCACGGTCCCGAAGATTACCTCGACGAGAAATTAATAAGTTGTTCACAGAATTATTTCATGAATGATTAAGCCAAACGATATGCAATTGAAGTTTTCATTGACAAGTAATAATGTTTTCTCGTAACATTTATAATTACTCAATTTACTTTCGATTCAATAGGTTTAGAGTCGGAATGAAGTAAATGACGAAGTTAAATGGCTTTCACAAGGTCCAAACAGAATAGTGAAAAGATATAGTGCCTTCCTCATCAACGGATACAGATTTCATACAAGGTATCGTGAGAGATTGAAGAGAACCCCAAATTGTGGAATTGTTGTTAATTCTTCAGTTAAAGATACGCTAGTGCTAGGGACAATAATCCTGTTGAGGGGAATCTGGAGTATTACGGGCTTATTACTGACATCATTGAGTTGGATTATTACGGCAAATGGAAAGTTGTCTTATTTCGAGGTGATTGGGCTGATGTGAATACGACTCGCGGAATTAAAAACGATCAATATGGTTTTACAATGGTGAATTTCTCTCGACTGATTCACACCGGAGAACAATTGATAGATGAGTCGTATGTGTTTTCTTCTCAAGTGAAACAAGTTTTTTACTCGAAAAATCCAACTGATGAGGGTTGGTACGTTGTAATTCAAACACCCCTAGGGACTTGTTCGACATGGGCAATGAAAGTAGTAGAGATGAAATCGTCGAAAGATCAAAAACTCTGCCTTTTCCAGAACAAAAACTAAATGAAAATATCCCTAGTACTAGTATACAATTTTAATGGGTTCGTCAAGACGTGGACGAAGAAATTTACTAATTATGATGTAATAAGATTTTACGATTTTTTTTATTTATATGTAATATTATAATTTTAATCTTGGTCATTTTATATAATTTAACTATTTTATATGTACCATTATTGTTGTCATTTGTTACTAAAATTTTAACTATTTTATGTGTATTGCGGGAAAAATGAGTAGAAGAAGATTGCGAGATTTAAATATTATAAATTGAAGAGGGCAATAGCGAACAACAAACAATAGTTGGATCCTCGAGTGTGCGACATAGATGATGAGCCTCTGAAATTACAAAGTAATGTTAAGTTTATTTTACATGCATGTTGACTTTAATTATTGATTCATTTTCAATTTTAATATAACAATAATATGTCATTATTCAGCTGAGACTGGTGGGATGCACAAAGGTCGCGGATGTACCCTGCTTAAACACTTATACGAATTAAATCAAGTCGAGTGTGTGAAAGTAAGGAGAAACACTCATGGCCAGCCTGTTGGCCCTGAAGCTCGACTTCTAGCAGGCTATCTGGGCATTATTCCACGGAATGCAAATATGTTGCCCATCAATTACGAGTCATGGCATCACATGCCTGATGCAAACAAAAAACAAGCTCTCGAAAATGTTAAGGTAACAAAACGTGAATGTAATTTATAATACTTTGGTTGAAGTTTAATTTATATTTACTTTCTAAACTTATGTTTTTTTAGGAGAGATTTGCTTTGGAGGTCTCCGATAACTATATAAAGAAGACACTGAGAAAAAAATGGAGAGACCATAAAAGCACATTGAAAAAAAATTATTTTAAGAAAGAAATCAGCCTCGAGGATAAATTGCAAAATGTCCCGCCGGGAATGTTGAGGTATCAATGGGAAGATGCGGTTAGATTTTGGAACTCAAAGAAAGGAGAGGTATTACCTAGTTGTAAACTCTTATAAATTTTTCAGTTTATTTTATTTACTATATACGTAATAATGATTTCATTATGTAGGACCGTGAGCGTATTGGAATGGCGAGAGGCGAAATAGACATTCACGCTTACAGCGAGGTCCAAAAGTTTTGCTTCAGAGTGATGTTGAGGTATGATAAGTTATTAATTACATCAAATATTAGTAACTTTATACTATTAAATTATATTTTCTTTGCTACATCGTAGGAAGTCTCCATCGGTCAAAAAGTTGGACGCGTTTAGCTTTTTGACATTACGCATAGGAAGAAGGATGGGTCTCCGATGACATCCGAAGCTGGAGAGATTATGGTATATTTACTTAATTAAATTTTATTTATTATAAATATTTATAATGTTTACTTATAATAGTTTAATTATTCGTTACTAGTTTTAAATTAATAATGTTAAGTTATGTTGCATTCATTCTTATTGTATATATTCCGTTTCTAACTTTTTCATTGATTTATTAGGAGAAACTAGAGGAGAAGAAGGCACAGTATGAGGCGACTGCTTAGAGTGATAGTTCTGTTAATCTTGATGATATCGATAACAGAATTATTACCGATGTTTTAGGTCCTGAAAGGTATGGTCGGAATTTTTATGCTACATTTGTTGTTTTTAGCTTCATTTATATGATACATTTGTTGTTTTTTATTACTGATGTTTTGGGTCCTGAAAGGTATGGTCGTTCGATTTCAAGGATCTGGTGTTACCCCAACCCAATATTTTGGATCCACTCCCAACGGTACATACCTTTCGGTACTCAATCGCAAGCTAAAGTTCAGAGGTTAAAAGACCAAATATGAAGAATTGTTGAGGTTGAAAGAAAATATGAAGAACTTCAAGCGAATGCGAGATCGTGGAGGCAATGACGGCAGCGAGGGAGGCGAGCGAGTAAAAAATACAATGAGCTCCAAATATAGCTTCAAAGAGATGATGCAGAGATGTTTGATGATCATGCAGGTCGCCATCTTAGTCCCTTAGTTTCTCTTTGTAATATTGTTTTTAACATTGTTACATTTAACATTATTGTAAGAATTGTTTCAATTATACTTTATTTATTAATTTATATGATATATCTTTTATTAAATTTGAAGTATCGTTTAGATTTAATGCTTTTGGTGAGATTTAAATGTTATATTTGCTATTTTGGGTTGAAATTATATGCAACTGTTGTTGTTTTTTGATTGGTTTTAATGTAGGAAGGGTAGGATATTGCAGAAAATGAGCATTGCAAATCTGTGCAAATTAGCGGCATTTGTGATATAAGCGCCGCTAAAAGTCAGGACTTTTAGTGGCGTTTGTGATAAAAGCGCCGCTAAAAGTCAGGACTTTTACCGGCGTTTGTGATAAAAGCGTCGCTAATAGGCAGGACTTTTAGCGGCGTTTATGATAAAAGCGCCGCTAATAGGTAGGACTTTTAGCGGCGTTTATGATAAAAGCGCCGCTAATAGGCAGGACTTTTAGCGGCGTTTGTGATAAAAGCACCGCTAAAGTTTGTAGCGCTTTCTTTAGCGGCGCTTATACTATTAGTGGCACTTATAAATGCCGCTAAAAGAAAAAAATGCCGCTAAAAGTATGTTTTGGTGTAGTGAGGGCTAGATCTTTTGTCTCACGATCTGTGCGGCGTTAGGCAATCCGTTCGTTCAAACTCACCTAAGTCATCCTTTTCTCAAGTGAGGATTCCTTAAGAACTCCTCCAAGGCACCAATTGTAGAGCGGAAGCAAACTTATGCCAAAAGAAGCAACAAAGAACAATAGAAAGCCACAGAAAAGATCGCACACAATGTGTTTGAGTAAATGCTCTCAGAATTCTATTGCTTTTAAGAATTCACAAATACAATGGATAATTTACAAGTGAGGGAAGGCTCTCTATTTATAGTTGAGCTCCCCTAAAACCGACGGACAAGATTAAGTTACATTGACAGACGAGATCAACCATATCCCTTGATTTTAGGGATTTACAAGATATGCCATATCAAATCTAGTCTAACCTTTACAAGATATGATTACTATCAATCTTCTAAGATTAGTTGCCATAATAGCCTAAGTTGTCAAATCTTCATTATCGGGCTAACCAGGCTTGAATCTGATAGGCTTCTCTAACAGTTTCTTGAATCGGGCTAGTTCTCGTTTGCTAAATGATCCCCATCTTTTGATAGACCTCCATAGGGTGAATCTCATGCCATGGTCACGGGCTTTGCACTTTGGTTCTATATGTATTGGTCATTCTTGGAAGATCATCTTCCCTTTTTTGAATCTTCTTGATGGTTCTATCACCATTGTATCCTTTGGTTGATTGACTTTGGTTATCACACGACATAGAGAAGAAAAAAAAACCTTAGCAAACAACTTGTTTTCATAATTAGTGTTAGGATAACAACTACTTCTGTTAGTCTGTTACTTCAGTTAAGAAAAATAGTTAAGTAGTTTTTAATTAGTTGAGTCACGTTTCCTTAAATATGTACCCAGCTTTCATTTGTAAAGATGAGAAGTTTTTAATGAAATGAAGTTCTCTTGTTCTATGCTTAAGTCATGAACTTCAACATGGTATCAGATGTTTCCCTTGTTCTGGAGGTTTCTATTTGATCCGCCGCCTATTCATGGATAGATCTTTCAACCCATCTGCTGTTCAATCTACTTCACCTGTAATGGTGTCAAATCTAGTTGATGGAACGGTTAACAGTTGTTTTCTTACCACCAAGAAAATCAACGTCTTTCTTGATGATGATAACTACTTGTTGTGGCGTCAACAAGTTCTCTTGGTAGTCAAAATATACAAACTTTAGCATTTTCTTGATCCCCAAACAGTTCCACCATCATAACGAATTCTCAATGACACTGGTGAGTTACAAGAAAATCCTGCATTCTCTAGATTTGAACAACAAGATAGTGCTCTCGCTTCTTGGTTGCTCTCTGTAGGAATTATCATCCCTTTAGTAAAGGGATTCTCTAGGAATTATCATTCCTTAGTCAAGGGATTTTGTAAATATTTTACAATCTCTTATTCTAAGGAATCATATTTCTATTAGTTTCTTTCCTATCTTAGAGTTTCCTAAATTAGAGACATAGTTTGTATAAAGATGTAATATGTTCTATTGTATTATTGAGTGAAAAATACAGAGAATTACTCTGATTTCTACATGGTATCAGATTAGGTTACGATTCTTTTCCACCCTAGACCATGTCAGAAACTTCTTCTTCTACATATCCTTCTCTTACTCCGGAGATTACCTCAAATCCGAAAATTTTTCGGTTCGATGCTCAATCGACTCGTCTGGTCTAAATATCACCGCTTATCGATTAAATGGCAACAATTTTCTAGAATGGTCCCAATCGGTTAAGATTTTTCTCTTGGGAAGAGGCAGATTGGGCTATATTCTCGTGAAATCAAGCGATCTCTTGTGCTTGACATCGGTTTTGCTAAGAGGATGCATGACAATGGTCGTTATGACTTGGCTCCTTAATTCCATGACCCTAAATATAAGTAGAAATTTTCTCCTTTACAACACAATTCTTTGAAATCTGAGTCTTGTCCACGAAACTTACTCTAACAATGATAACATTGTCGAATTATATCATGTTGAAAATCAAGTAGCCACCCTTAAGCAAGGAACCATGCCCGTCACTCTCTACTACAATACCCTTACCGCTCTTTGGCAATAATTAAATTTGTATGCACAGCATGATTGGGCAGCTCCAAGAGATGCTACCCTTTATCAGCAAATTGTCACTCAGAGAAGGCTATTTCAATTTCTACCAGGCTTAAACAAGAAACTAGACGAGGTTCGCGGCAGGGTCCTGGCTATTTCTCCTCTTCCCTCCCTTCGAGAGGCCTTCTCTATGGTCAAGAATGAAGAAAGTCGAAGGAGTATGATGCTGCTTGATGAACCAAATTCTACTCCTGAAGGATTTGCCTTAGTGACACATCAATCATCTCCCTCTTCCAAGTGGGGGAGACCTTGGTGTGATTATTGCAAAAAGCCCGGCCATTTCAAGGAAAAGTGTTGGAAGCTTCATGGTAAGCCTCAAGACTGGAAGTCAAAGAACTGTAGAGATACTAAATCAAGTATTGCCACTGCAACATCTGTCACCAACTTCACCAAAGAGCAGATTCTTTGAACTTAAAAACTGTTTGAAAAGTTTCAAGGGTTTTGTGTAGGTAATCTGGTCATGAAAGAACCGAAGGTAACCCTTCTTCTACAAACATTGTTTTCCTCCCGTTAACTCCTAATTGGATCCTCGATTCTGGTGCTACGGATCATATGACTGGTAATAAGGCCTTGTTTCATAATTTTTTCCAAACATTTGGTAAAGCTCTCAAAACAGCTGATGGTTCCTTGTGCAAAATAGAAGGACATGGCATTGTTATTCTCAATGAACAGATTGCACTTAAAAATGTTCTATTTGTACCAAATCTGGCTTGCAATCTCATTTTTGTAAGTAAAATTTCCAAGGACTTGAACTGCTCTGCAATTTTTAACGGTCTTGATTGTACTTTGCAGGCACTAAACTCGAAGAAGATGATTGGTAAGGTGAGCTTGCAAAATGGTCTCTACATCCTCCCTTCCTCTCCTAAAACTGAGATCTCCAAATCTTTCACAGCTTTAAATATAGTTGATACTGTTATGTTATGGCACTTTCGTTTAGGCCATCCTTGTTTCCAATACCTTGCAAAATTGTTTCCTGATCTATTCATTAACAAAAGGCCAAACTCTTTTTCTTGCAAAGTTTACTCTCTTGCCAAACATACTAAATCATCTCATTTTCCTTCTCCATACAGGCCTTCTCACCCTTTTCCTTTGATCCATAGTGATATTTGGGGCCCTTCTCGGGTGAAGAACGCTGATCATTGTAACTGGTTTATCACTTTCATTGATGATCATAGTAGGATAACTTGGACTTATTTGCTAAAAGATAAATCTAAAACTACTGGTATTTTTGCACAATTTTATAACATGGTTCTCACTCAATTTGGGTCTAAAATCTAGCTTTTTAAATCTGATACTGGCAGTGAATTTTTTGCAAGGTCTTTGGGTAATTTTTTCAGGGAAAAAGGCATAGTTCAGCTTAGTTCTTATGTTGGAACCCCACAGCAAAACGATATTGCCGAAAGGAAAAATTGGCACCTCCTCGAACTTACTCGTTCCCTTCTGTTTACAACTCATGTTCCCAAATATCTGTGGGGGGAAGCCTTATTAACGACCACATATTTAATCAACTGAATACCTAGTAAGGTTTTAAAATTTCAAACACCTCAATCTATATTTTTGTAGCACTTTACCCATTTTAAGCCTATCTCCTCTATTCTGCCACTTAATATCTTTGGCTACACTGTTTTTATTCAAAATATTGCTCCTAATAGGTCTAAGTTAGACCTTAAGTCTTTAAAATGTGTTCTAGTTAGGTATTCTTCACTTAAGAAGGGATATAAAAGCTATCATCCTCCTTCTAAACGATTTTTTACCACTATGGATTTAACATTCTATGAATAGGATCCCTAATTCATTCAGGCTAAAATTCAGGGGGAGACATGGAGTGATTTTCAGCCATATCAGGTATCTCCTCCTAATCTTCGTTCTCACCCTTCAGAATTGCCACTATTTTCGCCTTTACCTCTAGCTTTGTCACCCGTGACTACTCCTATTAATTCTCCTATAATACCTATCACTAATTCATCTACATCTACTTTAAACACCTTTCTTGAAAATACACCTACTCCTATTAAAAATCTTCAAAAAACACATTCACCTAAACAGCTTCGTATCTACACAAGAAAAAGAAAACATATCCTTGAGACTATTTTGCAATCTGATTCTTGCCGAGAATTGGATTTGGGTCCAACTGTCAAAATGGAAGAAGAAATCAGTAAGTCTACTACTCTAAATGACTTCCCTATTGCTATTAGAAAAGGGGTTAGGCAGTGCACCAAGCATCCTATTGAAAAATTTGATGGTTATAATTCATTGATGCCTTCTGTCATGCATTTACATCAACCTTGGATAAACAACAGATTCCTACAAGCATAGCTGAAGCTACAAAGGATCCTAAATGGAGAAGGGCTATTGAAGAGGAAATTTGTGCACTAGAGAAAAATGCTACTTGGATCGTTACAAACCTTCCTTAAAGAAAAAAGGATGTTGGTCAGAATAGATTTTTCTTTGTAAGTATAACTCCAATGGCGATCCAACGATACAAAGCTAGACTAGTGGCTAGAGGCTTTACGTAAACATATGGGATAGATTTCACAGAAACATTTGCACCTGTGGCAAAGCTTAACACAGTTCGAGTACTCCTAAGTTTGGCTGTAAATTGCGATTGGCAATTACACCAACTTGATGTAAATAACATATTTTTTAATGGCATGCTAGAGGAAGAAGTGTATATGAAATTACCACCTGGCTTAAAGTCTGTTGAAGGTAGCAACAAGGTTTGCAAGCTCAACAAGTCTCTATACGGGCTAAAACAATCACCCAGAGCTTGGTTCGAGAGGTTCACTAAAGTCATTCTTAAAATGACTACAAATAGTCTCTTGCCGATCATATACTTTTCATCTAGGTAACTTCTACAAATAAGAAAGCTATCATAATTGTGTATGTTGATGACATTATTCTTATTGGAAATGATGAGGAAGAGATTAGCAATTTGAAGAAGTTGTTAAACAGGGAATTCGAAACCAAGGACTTGGGAAAGCTAAGGTATTTCCTAGGAATGGAGGTGGCAAGATCAAAAGAAGGACTTGTGATTAATCAAAGAAAGTATGTACTTGATTTACTGAAAGAAACTAGTTTTCTTGGTTGTAAGCCAGCTGATACACCAATAGAGGCAAACTTAAGATTCAATAAAGAAGATGGGTTTTTAGTATACAGAAAGAAATTCAAAGATTAGTTGGGAAACTTATTTACTTATCCTTGACGAGGCGAGATATAGCCTTTCACGTAAGCGTGATAAGTCAACACATGACTAATCCTCTTGAAGAGCATATGGTAGCAACAAATAGAATACTCAAGTACTTGAAGAAAACTCCGATTACGATTTATTGTTTAAGAAGACACAAGTCGAATCTGTTAAGATTTTTACAGACTGTAGTTGGGCCAGAGATCTCACTGAAAGAAGATCCACTAGTGGATACTGTACTTTTGTTTGGGGTAACCTTACAACTTGGAGAAGTAAAAAATAATCTTTTGTCTCAAGAAGTAGTGCTGAAGCTGAATTTAGAGCACTAGCTTTGGGAATATGTGAAGGAATTTGGCTACTTAAATTACAAAAAAAACTTGAAACTAATCAAGAGGATCACTTTAAAGTCTTGTGTGATAATCAATCTGCTATTCAGATTGCCAAGAACCCAGTCCAACATGACCAAACAAAGCATGTGGAGATTGATAGGCATTTTTTTACTGACCAAGTCAACAAAAAGACAGCTACTCTTTCATACATTCCTTCGTAGAATGATTGCGTACATTCTTACTAAGGCTTTACTAAAGTCTGCTTTCAATAAATTCCTATTCAAGCTGGGATTATACAATGTATATTCTCCAGCTTGAGGGGGAGTGTAGGAATTATCATTCCTTTAGTAAAGGGATTCTGTAGGAATTATCATTCCTTAGTCAAGGGATTCTGTAAATATTTTACAATCTTTTATTCTAAGGAATCATATCTCTATTAGTTTCTTTCCTATTTTATAGTTTCTTAAATTAGAGACATAGTTTGTATAAAGATGTAATATGTTCAATTGTATTATTGAGTGAAAAATACAGAGAATTACTCTGATTTCTACACTCTTCTCGGTGAGCTCTACTGTTTTTCCCCATCTTATTGGCTTGGACACGAGTGCACAGATTTGGACTACTCTTGTTAATTTGTATTGCAACAAAACCACATCTCGGTTAATGTTTTACAGAAAGAGCCTTGCATTCTCTGCACAAAGCTGACTTGTCTATGAAAGAGTTTTTGATGAAAGTCAAAGGGTTTTGTGACAGTCTTGCTAGCTGTGGTGAGGTTATTAGTGAGCGCGAGCATGTCACTGCCATTCTCAACGGGCTTTCACTTGATTATGAGTCTGTTATTACAATCATCACTACCAGTCAAGTTTCGTACACTGTCCAAGGCGTCACGACAATGTTACTTGATGCAAAGGCACGTCAACAGCTAATTGTATTGAAAGTTTCCAGCTCGACCAACATGGTCTCCAATCAGCCACCAGCTTCTGCCAACAATGATAATGTCACACCGTCATATCAACCTCCTTCAACTGGTTGAAGTCGTAGACGTGGTCGTTTCTCGGAGTCCCGCATTCAATGCTAGTTATATGGAAAATTAGGCCATCTAGTTGATCGATATAATTATCGATTTGATGTGACCTATAAAAGTACAGGTTATAGGTCTCCACCTACGCCACAAGCAGATGTCAGTATGTTTGCAAGTCCCTTTTCCACTCAGTTCTGGCCAGTAATGTCAATGCTTGTTCCATCTTTGAGTGCACAACTTGGTTGGTGTTTTCCTCCTACACAAGTTCTTGTTTGGACCAATTCTTTTGCTGCTCCTTCCCAACATGTGCAAACATATGTCTCAACATCTCCGTCTTCTCAAACCTACATACCAACACCTGACACAGTCGGAGATAGTGCATGGTATCCTGATTAGGACACAACTCATCATCTCACCAACTTAGCCACATCTCTAAGTGACAGTGCATCCTACAAAGGGCCAGGTAAAGTATACATGGGTAATGGTTCTGCTCTACCTGTCATCTCTACTGGTCAGTCATCACTTATTACTAATTCAAGGTTGTTGTTCATAAAGTCACTTTTATTGGTATAACCAAAAATCTCCTGTCTATGTCCAAATTTACTCAGGACAATCAGATGATGTTTGAGTTCTTCCCTAAACAGTGTTAGGTTCGTGATCTGCAAACCGGAGATTCTGCTACATGGTTCGCTACATGATGGATTGTACAAACTCAACTTACCTGACTCAACTTGACATAAATTGATTGCTGCTCCACCTCAGTGTTTCACTGTTTCTACTACAATACCCTTGAGTAAATGGCACTCTCGATTGGGTCATCCATGTAAAGTTACACTTACAACAGCCCTACGTTGTTGTAATATACAATTTGACAAAGACAAAGCTCCTCTTAGTTGTGTTGCATGTCATCTAGGAAAAGAACATAAGCTGTCGGTTTCTAGCTTATTGACTGAATATAGCAAGCCTCTTCAACTAGTAGTTGTTGATGTCTAGGGACCAGCTTCAATCTCGTCAAATGGTTTTCGTTATTATGTAGCCTTTATTGACGCATGTACTAGATATACCTGCTGTATTTTTTGAAGAAGAAGTCCTGAAGTGTTCAAAATTTTTCCAGTATTTCATAAATTAGCTAAACGATTACTTGGTTATAAGCTGCTTGCATTTTAAATAGACGGGGGTAGAGAATTTCAGGTTTTAAGATGGTACTTGAGTAAGCAAGGTATCATGCATCGTGTTACATATCCTTACAACTCTGCGCAGAATGGCCTGGTTGAACGCAAACATAGGCAGATTGTTGAAGTTGGTCTCTCCATACTAGCACAAGCTTCAATGCCTTTGGCTTACTGGAATGATGCTTTCAGCAGTACGGTTTATTTGATTAACAGACTTCCCTTATTTTCGTTAGGCAACATATCGCCACATGAAAAATTATTTCATAAACCCCTTGATTACAGTCTTCTTCGAATTTTTGGCTGCCTATGTTTTCCAAACCTTAGACCTTATAACAAACACAAACTCCAGTTTAGGTCTTCTCCATGTACTTTCCAAGGATATTCTTCCCAACATAAAGGCTATAGATGTCAAGACACCAATGGTGGTACCTACATAACACCGCATGTCACTTTTCATGAGTCAGTCTTTCCCTTTGAAACCAAACACTCCAAGTTCAGTTAGCAAATCACCACTCGTTAAACTAGCTTCAAGTTTCCTGTCCTACTACCAGATCACTCATCTCACATGCCCACAAATAATACCTCCCTACACAACGTGTTCACCTCACCTATCCCTGCCAACTCTCCTCGTGCAAGTCCAACAGCACCTCCTACTAGTTCTCCCCTACCAGAATCGCTAACACCTCAACCCTCCATACCAGGCAACACCCATGCTATGGTTACATGTAGGAAAGCCAGTATCTTCAAACCTAAAGTCTACCTCAGTAACGCCATCTGTTGTTCAAATGAAACTCTTGTTGATATACATGAAGCAATGCGCAGTGAAGAGTGGAAAGCTGCAGTGCACAATGAGCTACAGGCCCTACTCCATAATAACACGTGGAGTCTATGCTCTCTCCCTGATGGTCGAAGGGCTATTGGATGCAAGTGGCTATTCAAGGTCAAAAGGAAGGCTGATGGAACTGTTGACAGACACAAAGCCAGATTGGTAGCAAAAGGATTTTCGCAACATGCATGTGTTGACTTTCGCGAGACATACAGTCCAGTTGTTTGTGCAACGACTATTCGCACTGTTCTTGCTCTTGCAGTTATGAAATGATGGACACTTAGACAACTCAATGTTAATAATGCTTTCCTCAATGGCTCCCTAACAGAAGAAATTTACATGAACCAACCACCTGGATTTGAAGTTCCAGGCAACAATGGATAGAAGCTGGTATGTAAACTCAACAAAGCTCTTTATGGCCTACGAAAAGCTCCTCGAGCATGGTTCCACACTTTTAGACAATACTTGGTTGCCCAACTTGGTTTCCGTGCCTCAAAAATCTAATTCCTCACTCTTCATTCGAGGGTTTGCTAACAATATACTACTTCTAATGGCTTATGTTGATGATATAGTCATAACAAGTAGCTCCAGTAAAGCTATTGATGATGTGGTAATGCAGTTTAACAGCAAATTCACCCTCAAAGACTTGGGTAGACTGAGTTTTTTCTTAGGCATAGAAGTCCTACATACATCTCACGGACTGATTCTAAGCCAGAGAAAATACATATTGGACATACTTAAAAAAAGAGGAATGCAAGGAGCTGCCCCGACACCCACACCTATGGTGATCACCCCCAAGATAACTGCCTCAGATGAAAACTCAATCTTTGCAGACGCTCAGTTTTATCGTAGTGTCATTGGCATGCTACAGTATACATGCATCACACGTCCAGACTTGTCCTTTTGTGTTAACAAATTAAGTCAGTATATGAACAGGCCGGCTGAAGTACATTGGAAAGCAGTTAAACAGGTGCTTCGATATCTCATTGGAACACTTGATCATGGGTTACACTTGTCGAAGGGAGAGTATGATGTTGTTTGTTACTCAGATGCTGACTGGGCATCATCGATTGAAGATCGCCAATCCACAACGGGTACGTAGTATATCTTGGTCCAAATCCTCTAGCATGGTGCTCCAAGAAACAAGCTGTTTATCCAAGTTGTAACACCCTTAACCCAATTCCGTGGCCGGATTAGGGTTACGGGTATTACCTTTCATTATACAACTCAATCAAACATTTTCATGACCTTACCCTATTCGGTTATTATGCTTGATTCAACCCATGCTATTCGAAAATTTTTAAGTATAATTGTAATAAAGTAGGGATACAAGTATATGCACTTACAAGCACTCATCTCATAGAATCATCAAGCATCATACCGACTATACATACAGGTAATTTCAAATCAAATGGCAAAGTGTCATTCATTAGTCATTTGGTAAAAAGATAGCCAAACATGCATATGCATAAAATCTTTTCACAAACAAGTATCAAATAGGGAAGCCATATGTACGTGTATAACATTAACATTAGTTGACCGAACCTAAGCGATACCCATTTCAGTGCCCTTTTGCCGAAAAAATTAATTTACTTCATTAATACACATTTTAAACACATCTCTAATAACACCACAAAACCAAATATGCACAAGATTTTACATACCATTCATCAACATTAACTTTTCTCCACTTTTGTATCATACTACTCACATATTACTAGGATAGACCAACCAACAAATCAATTATGCATCATATATATATATATCAATGACATTTCATCCTGATACCTACCAAGCATTTATATAAGTATATCATATTAAGCTAATTAACTTTATGGTCATTTTTATCACCTTTTGCATATATCAACCTTCAAAGACATAGCAATTATACTTTCATATAAACAAACACCAAGGTCAACTCAAAACGACACAAGTGATTATCATTTAGCCATTTTCGCATGGCATAAATATTTATATACATCGTGAAATCAATCCAAAATTACTTTAGCTTACACATGCCATAATAACATAGTTTACTACTTCAAAAAAATTGTACCCAAAAGAGATGATAGTATGGTGAACTTCTGAAGTGAATCCCGAGCACAAAATCAAGCTTCCAAAAGTAACCTATACACACGAGAATTAACCAAAATAAAATAAGCTTTCCAAAGCTTAGTAAGACTTAAGTAATGAATATATTCACATAAGCATGCATGAACTCATAAGGAAATAACTCTACTTATTTACATTCATTTCAAGTTATCTACTAACCCACATAGCTAGGCTCATAACCACCATATAAATTGAGTCTTATACATCTCAAGGCAAAGTAATTAATCAACCACATTCAAACCACTACTCAACTTTATCCCATAAGTAAATATTACTTACCTTGAGTATACTTCTATTTTTCGAACCATTCGTTACTATGTTAACACAAAGTAATATCCATTGCCGAATTTCCATACATGCAAAACATTGAATAAAAATAGTATATCCCAACTAGTCTCAAATTATATTCTCATATAATTTAATTTGGTCACATATCGCACACTTAGTGTTGTTAATAGTCAACTTCGCACACTTAGTGCCAATTCTCTTCGTAACATATCACACACTTAGTGCCGTTACTTATCCATTTCCGCACACTTAGTGCTACCCAACCGATCTTGCACACACAGTGCTCGGTATAAACTCGCACACATAGTGCCAATGTTTATTTGTTATTGTTCAATGTGATTCACATACATATTCTCTAATAATCAATAGCAATTATGTTCACTAGATGAGATATATACCACAACCATGCATTTTTAACTCCTACTAGTACATTCGGCACCTCACTATACATATAACAAAATTTCCACCCTTTTTAGACATTAGTCCATCGTATTATCCGCAACCATAATCATCTCATTTTTCACTTAAACATGCTCATTCCCTCACCTTTAGGTTCGGCTAACCAAGCTTATTTTTTCCAATTCCATTCGACATTATAATGATTTATATGCCACAATTATCCAACATAAGTACATAAAACTAAATCGAGTTCAATTAAATTCAAATGCTTAAGATCTTACCTCAAGTAGTCACAAATTCAACTTCCCGGTTAGTCGATCAATTTACTTTTTCCCCGATCCAATCCTACCTCCTTTTGTTCTTGATCTAAATAAATTAAATTAAACTCAATTAAGCACATTATAACAATTTTGGTCCCAACACATATAAATAGGCAATTTACGATTTTCCCCCCTTTATATCACACTTTTACAAATTAGTCCAATTTGGACACCACACAAAATACACCAATTTTAATCACTTATACCCAAGGCCAAATATTCATTGACCTCATACAAGGCCTTGCATGTCATTTAATTCATGATTAGTCCTTCAAGAAATTTCATTTTTCAATTTAACTCTTAACAATCAATTTCACTAAAACTTCAAATAATAAACATGATAATTTAAGCCTTATTATTAATAATTTATCAACAAACATTATTCACTATAAAGATACTTCAATGGCCGAATATAAAAGTGCCATAAACTCAAAAATTTCACCATGGGTTATGTAGTATTCAAAACAACCATTCCAAAATGTAAAAATAATTGAAAACTAAGCATAAATCATACCCCAATTTGAGTTCTCAAATGTCAATCCCAAGCTCCAAAATGGAGTTTTCTTGCTTCAAGTTTCGCCAAGAAGATGACCAAGATGTTTTCTCTTTCATTCCACTTTGTTTTATCAATATAAGTGTATAAAATTACTAAACTTTATTTATTTAATATCCACCCATCATGATATAAAATATAATGATATTTTTTTATGACTTAATATTATCATGTTGCCGTCCACTTTCTTTACCATGGCTTAATTGTCCTTTAAGGACTTCACCTTATAAATCCATCCCAATTTGACACAAAATTCATCAAAAGTCATTTTTAACCTTAATACAATTTAATCCTTAAGTCAACTTAGACATACAAACAAATAAATTAATTCACCAAAATTTAACACATGCTCATTCACAAATTATAGACTCAATATAGAATATTAAAATATTCTACTAACTCGGATTCATGGTCCCGAGACCATCGTTCCGGTTAGGGTTGAATTCAAACTGTTACAATTCTCCCCCCTTAGGAATTTTCGTCCTCGAAAATCTTACCGATAAAAAGGTTCGGGTAGCGTTCTTTCATAGTCTCCTCCGATTCCCAAGTTACTTCTTCAAATCCGTGCTTTTGCCATAGCACTTTTACTAAGGGAATTTTCTTATTCCTCAATTCTTTTATCTCCCGAGTCAAGATACGAATCGGTTCCTCCTCATAGGTCATATCGGGCTGAATCTCAACTTCTGTCGGGCTAATCACATGCGAAGGATCTGATCGATATCTACGGAGTATCGAAACATGAAAGACATTATGTATCCTATCTAATTCGTGGCAACTGCAATTTGTAGGCAACTGGCCCAATACGCTCTGTGATTTCATACGGTCCAATAAATCTTGGACTCAACTTGCCTTTACGACCGAACCTAAGTACTTTCTTCCACGGTGGAACTTTCAAAAATACCCGATCTCCAACCTGAAACTCAATGTCTTTACATTTCAAATCGGCATATGATTTTTGACGGTCTGCTGCAGCTTTTAAACTATCCCGGATCAATGCTACCTTTTGTTCAGCCTCTCTAATCAAATCTACCCCGTGTATCTTGTTTTCACTGAGCTCGGTCCAATACAATGGTGTACGACATTTACGACCGTACAAGGCTTCGTAAGGTGCCATTTTAATACTAGACTGAAAGCTATTATTATAAGCAAATTCAACCAAAGGTAATTATCGCTCCCATGTGCCTTCGAACTCAAGGACGCAACACCTCAACATATCTTCAAGTATTTGAATGATTCGCTCAGATTGACCACCGGTCTGCGGGTGAAAAGCTGTACTAAAATGTAGTTTAGTACCTAAAGCATCTTGTAATTTCTTCCAAAATCGCGACGTAAATCTCGGGTCTCGATTTGAAACGATAGATACCGGTACTCCGTGTAACCGTACAATCTGCGATACGTAAAGCTCAGCTAGTTTATCAAGTGAAAAGTCAGTACGCACTGGGATGAAATGAGCTGCTTTCGTCTATCTGTCAACAATAACCCAGATTGAATCCTTTTTACTCGGTGACAACGGCAAGCCCGATACAAAATCCATCGTGATTCGATCCCACTTCCATTCAGCTATCAAAGTCGGTTGAAGTAGTCCCGACGGTACCTGATGCTCAGCTTTCACTTGTTGACATACCAAGCACTTTGACACAAAATCGAAGATGTCGCGTTTCATTCCATGCCACCAGCAATGCTATTTCAAGTCATTATACATTTTGTCTTTGCCGGATGAATCGACGGTTTACTATTATGAGCTTCTTCACAAATCATTCAATTAGCTCGAGTTCTTAGGCACACATAACCGATTCCTAAACCGTAGGCATCCTTCATCATCTATTAAAATTCGAATTCACACTTGCATCACATGACTTTTTTGCTCTAAAATCGTCATCAATCTGTGAGCCTCTTGAATTTGTCGCACAAACAATGGTCTCGCTTTTAATTCAGCTGTGAGAATACCATCATCAGACATAGCTAGATTCGCATTCAGTGCATGCAGTGAAAATAACGATTTTGACTGAGCGCATCAGCAACTACATTAGCCTTTCCCGGGTGATAATCAATTACAAGCTCATAGTCTTTTAACAACTCCAACCATCTTCGTTGTCTCAAATTTAGATCTTTTTGAGTCATTAAATACTTTAGGCTCTTATGATCCGAAAAGATGTGACATTTCTCACCAAAAAGGTAGTGTCGCCATATCTTCAAAGCATATACTATAGCGGCCAATTCAAGGTCATAAGTTGGATAATTCTTCTTGTGCGGTTTCAACTGTCTTGATGCATAAGCTACAACTTTACCCTCCTACATCAATACACAACCTAGGCCATTTAGAGACGCGTCACTATAGACAATGAATTCTTTACCGGATTCAGGCTGAGTAAGTATCGGAGCTTCCGTTAACAAGGTCTTCAGCTGATCAAAACTTTGTTGACACATTTTTGACCACTCAAATTTCACATCTTTTTGCAACAATTTGATCATCGGAGCTGCAATCATAGAAAATCTTTTCACAAATCGTCTATAGTATCCGGCAAGTCCCAGAAAACTGTGAATCTCAAAAATATTTCGTGGAGGCTTCCAATCAAGTATGGTCGAAATCTTACTCGGGTCAACCGGAACACTTGATGCCGATATAACATGTCCCAGAAAGCTGACCTCACTTAGCCAAAACTCACATTTACTGAATTTTGCATATAATTATTTTTCATGCAAAATCTGCAACACTAACTTCAAATGCTCAGCATGCTCAGCTTTATATCGCGAATAGATCAGTATATCATCAATAAACACAACTACAAACCGATCCAAATACGGTCTAAATACCCAGTTCATCAAATCCATGAAAATAGCGGGGGCATTAGTAAGCCCGAATGGCATCACTAAAAACTCATAATGACCATATCTCATTCGAAATGCAGTTTTCAGAATATCTGACTCTCTAACTCGCAACTGGTAATACCCCGATCTCAAATCAATTTTCGAGAACATAGAGGCTCCCTTAAGTTGGTCGAATAGATCATCTATACATGGCAACAGGTATTTGTTCTTTATGGTCACCTTATTGAGCTGCCGATAGTCAATACACATTCTCAAAGTTCCTTCTTTCTTTTTCACAAATAAAATAGGAGCACCCCAAGGAGAAAAACTCGGTCTAGCGAATCCTCTATCTGTTAATTCTTGCAACTGAGTCTTTAATTCCTTTAATTCAGTCGGTGCCATTCTGTATGGAGCTATTGAAATCGGGGTAGTCCCCGGCACTAACTCAATCCCAAATTCTACCTCACGAACTGGTGGCAGTCTTGGTAATTCCTCCGGAAACACATCTGGATATTCACTAACAACCGGCACTAACTCAATCTTCCTTTCAGTAACCTTGTTATCAATTACATATGCCAGATAGGCTTCACAACCCTTTTTCAAATACCGTCGAGCCAACATCAGAGATATCACAGCGGGTAATCCATCAAATCCGCTGACTCAATTCAAATTTTCTCATTATTCTGACCTCTTAAATCCATAGTCTTTCATCTACAATCAACTATCGCATTATGAACTGTCAACCAATCCATGCCGAGAATAATATCGAACTCATCAAAAGGTAGTAACATCAAATCAGCCTAGAAAACATATGTCTCGAATCATTAAGGGGCAATTCTTGCATACTTTGTCTACCAATACGAAATGACCCAAGGGGTTTGAAACCCGAATCACAAATTCAGTAGACTCAACAGGTAAAGTCTTACTGGACACTAGAGTTTCACACACATATGAATGAGTTGAACCGGGATCAATCAAAGCAGTTACACTAGTATCAAAGAGTGTAAAATTACCAGTAATAACATCTAGAGATGAGGTTTCCTCTCTAGTACGGATGGCATAAGCTTTGGCCGGTACACGTGTCTCCGATCTAATAGCCGCATCAGTAGCCCCCCTCTGAATACCACTTCTACCTCTACCAACTCGGGAAGGTCTATCTCTAGCTGTAGTGCCACTTGGCCTCGCACCCTGAGTATTACTCTTATCATTAGCCCCCGGGCAGTCTCGGATGAAATGATCTCGAGAACCACACTTATAACAAGTGCGATTAATAGATTTACCCCAGCACTCCCCAAAATGTCGTCTACCACACTGCTGACACTCGGGTTTGCTCGATCGAGCGTCGCCAACACTAGCCACTGATGTAGCCCGAGAACTCACTGGTGGCCGCTCTCGTATAGAAATCCCAATATTAAGTCTGGACCGGCTACCATCATTCTTAAACTTCTTCAATCCGACTATGAAGATTTACTCACGGATCTTTTCCGAACATCTTTTGAATCTAGCTTTGCTTTCTATTTTTCTTTCCCCAGGTCTTCGGCTTTACAAGCTCGCTCGACTAACACAACGAACTCATTAATCTCAAGAATACCAACCAACAACTTGATATCTTCATTCAGGCCATCTTCGAATCTTCTGCACATAGTAGCCTCTGACGAGACACACTTTCATGGCGTAGCGGTTAAGTCGTCTTTAACTTACGCTCATATTCGATCATATCATACGACCCTGTTTAAGTGTAAGGAATTCTTTACGTTTGGAGTCGATGAAACGCTGACTTATGTACTTCTTGCGAATTCAGTCTGAAAGAAGTCCCAAGTAATCCTTTTTTTTCGGGACAACTGACACCAACGTGTTCCACCAATAATAGGCAGAATCCCGTAACAAAGATATAGCACTCTTCAAACATTTATCGGGTGTGCAAGATAATTCATCGAAAACACGAACGGTGTTATCAAGCTAAAATTCAGCTCGCTCAGCGTCATCATCATCCTCGGCTCTAAATTCCTGAGCTCCGTGCTTCCTAATGCGATCAACTGGAGGTTTAGTTACTCTTTCAAGATTGGTAACTAGAGGTACAATTGGTGTTACAGGGGGTACATTCAGATTTAGGGGTGGTTGAACAGTCGGAGTGGTTCGTAAGTAATGACTGAACCAATCGTTCATCATATTATGGAAGGCCTGCTTTACCCTCTCATCTGGGCCACTCGCAGCAGGTCGAGATTCTTCCGACGCAGTCCCTTGCGCAGGAACAGGTGCCACACTCTCGACATCGTCAGCTAACGCTTGCTCGGGATCCGGATCCATTACTATGTAAGAAATAAATACATTTCACTGTCAGAAGTCATCATACTATCATTCATATATTTTATGGCATGTATAGCTAGACTCACATATGCTACGTTAGTCCAAGAACCGACTAAATCGTAGCTCTGATACCAATTAAATGTAACATCCTTAACCCAATTTCGTGGCCGGATTAGGGTTACGTGTATTACCTTTCATTATACAACTCAATCAAACATTTTCATGACCTTACCATATTCGGCTATTATGCTTGATTCAACCCATGCTATTCGAAAATTTTTAAGTATAATTGTAATAAAGTAGGGATACAAGTATATGCACTTACAAGCACTCATCTCATAGAATCATCAAGCATCATACCGACTATACATACAGGTAATTTCAAATCAAATGGCAAAGTGTCATTCATTAGTCATTTGGTAAAAAGATAGCCAAACATGCATATGCATAAAATCTTTTCACAAACAAGTATCAAATAGGGAAGCCATATGTACGTGTATAACATTAACATTAGTTGACCGAACCTAAGCGATACCCATTTTAGTGCCCTTTTGCTGAAAGAATTAATTTACTTCATTAATACACATTTTAAACACATCTCTAATAACACCACAAAACCAAATATGCACAAGATTTTACATACCATTCATCAACATTAACTTCTCTCCACTTTTGTATCATACTACTCACATATTACTAGGATAAACCAACCAACAAATCAATTACGCATCATATATATATATATATATCAATGACATCTCATCCTGATACCTACCAAGCATTTATATAAGTATATCATATTAAGCTAATTAACTTTATGGTCATTTTTATCACCTTTTGCATATATCAACCTTCAAAGACATAGCAATTATACTTTCATATAAACAAACACCAAGGTCAACTCAAAACGACACAAGTGATTATCATTTAGCCATTTTCACATGGCATAAATATTTATATACATCGTGAAATCAATCCAAAATTACTTTAGCTTATACATGCCATAATAACATAGTTTACTACTTCAAAAAAATTGTACCCAAAAGAGATGATAGTATGGTGAACTTCTGAAGTGAATCCCGAGCACAAAATCAAGCTTCCAAAAGTAACCTATACACACGAGAATTAACCAAAATAAAATAAGCTTTCCAAAGCTTAGTAAGACTTAAGCAATGAATATATTCACATAAGCATACATGAACTCATAAGGAAATAACTCTACTTATTTACATTCATTTCAAGTTATCTGCTAACCCACATAGCTAGTCTCATAACCACCATATAAATTGAGTCTTATACATCTCAAGGCAAAGTAATTAATCAACCACATTCGAACTACTACTCAACTTTATCCCATAAGTAAATTTACTTACCTTGAGTATACTTCTATTTTCCGAACCATTCGTTACTATGTAACACAAAGTAATATCCATTGCCGAATTTCCATACATGCAAAACATTGAATAAAAATAGTATATCCCAACTAGTCTCAAATTATATTCTCATATAATTTAATTTGGTCACATATCGCACACTTAGTCTTAGTTAATAGTCAACTTCGCACACTTAGTGCCAATTCTCTTCAGAACGTATCGCACACTTAGTGCCGTTATTTATCCATTTCCGCACACTTAGTGCTACCCAACCGATCTTGCACACACAAGGTTCGGTATAAACTCGCATACATAGTGCCAATGTTTATTTGTTATTGTTCAATGTGATTCACATACATATTCTCTAATAATCAATAGCAATTATGTTCACTAGAGGAGATATATACCACAACCATGCATTTTAACTCCAACTAGTACATTCGGCACCTCACTATACATATAACAAAATTTCCACCCTTTTAGACATTAGTCCATCGATTACCCGCAACCATAATCATCTCATTTTCACTTAAACATGCTCATTCCTCACCTTTAGGTTCATTAACCAAGCTAATTTTTCCAATTCCATTCGGCATTATAATGATTTATATGCCACAATTATCCAACATAAGTACATAAACTAAATCGAGTTCAATTAAATTCAAATGCTTAAGATCTTACCTCAAGTAGTCACAAATTTAACTTCCCGGTTAGTCGATCAATTTACTTTTTCCCCGATCCAATCCTACCTCCTTTTGTTCTTGATCTAAATAAATTAAATTAAACTCAATTAAGCACATTATAACAATTTTGGTCCCAACACATATAAATAGGCAATTTACGATTTTGCCCCCTTTATATCACACTTTTACAAATTAGTCCAATTTGGACACCACACAAAATACACCAATTTTAATCACTTATACCCAAGGCTGAATATTCATTGACCTCATACAAGGCCTTGCATGTCATTTAATTCATGATTAGTCCTTCAAGAATTTTCATTTTTCAATTTAACTCTTAACAATCAATTTCACTAAAACTTCAAATAATAAACATGATAATTTAAGCCTTATTATTAATAATTTATCAACAAACATTACTCACTATAAAGATACTTCAATGGCCGAATATAAAAGTGCCATAAACTCGAAAATTTCACCATGGGTTATATAGTATTCAAAACAACCATTCCAAAAATATAAAAATAATTGAAAACTAAGCATAAAACATACCCCAATTTGAGTTCTCAAATGCCGAATCCCAAGCTCCAAAAATGGAGTTTTCTTGCTTCAAGTTTCGGCCAAGAAGATGACCAAGATGTTTTTCTCTTTCATTCCACTTTGTTTTATCAATATAAGTGTATAAAATTACTAAACTTTATTTATTTAATATCCACCCATCATGATATAAAATATAATGATATTTTTTTATGACTTAATATCATCATGTTGCCGTCCACTTTCTTTACCATGGCTTAATTATCCTTTAAGGACTTCACCTCATAAATCCATCCCAATTTGACACAAAATTCATCAAAAGTCATTTTTAACCTTAATACAATTTAATCCTTAAGTCAACTTAGACATACAAACAAGTAAATTAATTCACCAAAATTTAACACATGCTCATTCACAAATTATAGACTCAATATAGAATATTAAAATATTCTACTAACTCGGATTCATGGTCCCGAGACCATCGTTCCGGTTAGGGTCGAATTCGGACTGTTACACAGGTCATCGTCTGAAGCAGAATATCACAGCCTAGCCAACTGCGTTGTTGAACTTATGTGGGTCAAACAACTACTAAATGAGGTTGAAATATCAATACCGCAACCACCAGTGGTCTGGTGTGATAACACTTCCATAGTGTCGATAGTTGCAAATCCTACACATCATGCCAAAGTAAAGCATGTTGAGATTGATCACCACTTTGTTAGAGAAAAAGTCCTTGATGGTGTGCCGCACGTCAATTATGTTCCATCCTCGAAACAAATTGATGATGTACTTACCAAACCTACTCACCAAAACAGTTTGAGTCATTTCGGCAAGCTCTTCAAGTGCTACCACCAACTACAGCATCAAAAAAATTTTCAAACACTGATAAAACCAGAAGAGTGTTAGGATAACAGCTACTTCTGTTAGTTTGTTACTTCAGTTAAGAAAAACAGTTAAGTAGTTTTTAATTAGTTGAGTCACATTTCCTTAAATATGTACCTAGCTTTTATTTGTAAAGATGAGAAGTTTTTAATGAAATGAAGTTCTTTTGTTTTATACTTAAGTACTTCAACAATTAGTTGTATCTGTTTAACTATATAAAGAAATAATTGCATGGACACTTCAAGAAATTGAAAGTAAAAATTTAACAAATAAAAGAAAGAAACATTTAATAGACATAAATCATGATTATAAATGTGCTTTTATCATGATATAATAAATTTTATAATCATCAATTGTAATGAATCAATATTTAAATCCCTCCCAATTATAGGTATTGTCAAGTTGGAATCTGATCAAATTATATCAAACATTCCATATCAACATGTCAACAGAAGAAAAAACAGAACTTATGATTATGACATTGACATTTTAGAAATTGGTCAAACGTTGGAAGTTTAAATTATACATATATTTATAAAAACATTACAAATTTGATTTCCCAAGTCCGTTGTCGTCCAGCGGTTAGGATGTCTGGCTTTCACCCAGGAGACCCGGGTTTCATTTCGGCAACGAAATTTTTATTTTTTCTTCATTTTATGGGTAACAGAGTATTGAGATCCAGAACTACGATGCCGCGCGAGTCATCCATTATTTAAGCCCAAAAAGGCGGTAGATTTTGCTTTTGGGTAAAAGACCCAACTTCGCTACCCAATGTTTTAACGTTATCTTTGTTTATTATTTATGGTTACTACAATCACTAAATATTTTATTGTAAGATAATTAGAGATTGTCGAAACTATTTTTTGTTTGAAAAATAGGTTGATTTTAAAAATGAAAATAAAGTCGCCACCACTCTTTTTTGAAGTGTGATTGGGTCACCTTATAAAACATTTTGGTCTACGAATTTTAAGAAAACAGTCCGGAGTCGGTTACGCATGAGGAATGATTAGCACCCTCGCAATGCCCAAAATTGGTACCTTATTGATTGACTGATATCCTAATATCGAAAATTAGAAGAGATTTTAAAATACGAATTCTTGAGAAAGTGTTTTGATAATTCGAATTGGATATCGAAATTCTCTTGTTCCGAAAGAATGAAATATCACATTCAGCACGTTAAGGCATGATGTTTCAAACCCTCGATACCAAGATCATTTCATGATTTCCAAAATTCATGCATTGTAATTTTAAAAGGGTATTCCACTATTTGGCCAAACCTAAAAAAACGGAAACCCAGCACGATTGGGCACGGTTCCTCGAATTTCCAAACATGAAATATTGTCTTATTTAAGAAAACACGGTCAAAATCTTTAAAGGATATTTAGTCATTTGGACGAATGGAAAATCGAAACCCAGCACGATTGGGCACGTTTCCTCGAACTTCCAAACACGAAATATTGTCTTATTTAAGTGAATGCACCAAAACATATCCTACTCCCTGCAAAATAATGAAAATAACAGTAAAGGGCAAGTAGGGTCGAATCCAGAGGGATCGGATTATACAAATGCACATTTCTCGAGATCCCGGCGAAATCGTGCCCAAGAAAACTGCGTTCTGAAAAATAAATAAAAAGTAATTAATAATTTTCGATCCGGAAAATAATAATAATGTAATTTAAGATGAATTGAAATTACGAGAATTAAAATGAGGAAAATAAAAGAAAGAGTTTAGAGAAAAGTTTCTTATGTGGAGAGATTCCGCCTCCGGTTGTCTCGTTCCTCCTTGAGCTCCGTCTTGACTTTTGGATGACCCTTCTCTGCCCAAGTAAGCCGCTTATAGTGGAAGAGGATGCCTCGACCACCAACTCCAAGAGTTTAAACTTACGGATTTAGGGAGCGACTCTAGCTTGCTATTGCCCTTGTGGAGTCATTTATGCTAGATCAACGTTTCTCAATGGCGAATCTCACGCCATTTTGTCTCTTGGGCTCGCTAACCTCTGACGCAGTAAGCTCACAAACCGACGGTGCAATCCTCCCAAAACACACAAAGCGGCCGCCTTTGCATAAGTTGGAAGGGTTACTTTTAAAGGGACTTGGACGGAAGCGTCAGCCCCGTAATGCAGAGAAACGATGAATACCTGGGTGAGAAAGTTAAGCGCGGGTTCTAAGCCTCAAGAACCTTTTTCTAGGGAATTCGCAACCTTGACTAGATGGAATTTAGTGGCTCATATTTGTGGTGGAAAAGTAAATAAAATATAAAAATATGGAAAAGGAATTTTATTGAAAAGAAAATAAAGGAAGCACAAAACTTATGGGAGAAGAGTGTACAGAAAAAGATGAACCCCCAAATGAGTTACTCCATCCCTATTTATAGTGCTTAAGGTAGATAGCCTAATTCTACTCAAACTCCCAAAGATAATTACAATTTAATTAAAGATAAATAGAGATAAATAAAGAAATTAAATAATCCTAGATAATTATCCTAATATTAATTATCCTAATATAATTTAAAATAGAATTTGATAAAGCAAAGTCTCTTCTTTTCCATTTCAGTCCTCCGCCTCCATGTTTGCACTTTTGGCACCATCTTTTCCTTTTGTTGCACATGGGTCCATTTTTATCTTTAATTTCACGATTTTGGCCCTCAATTTTGCATTGGTCTCCAATTTAGTCCCTACGAGATAAAAGTCCATAAATAGCCCAAATTAGTAGAATCACATTCAAAATTAATATACAATTAGCACATAAAAACATGTCATTCTAGAGTGTTATCAAATCCCCTACTTAACCCATGCTTGCCCTCAAGTATGGTTCCTATCCACCGTGAAAATTAGATCACGAAAGAAATTCTACTCCAAATTTTTATAAAGATTAGTCAAAATGCATATGAAAAATAAAGAGAACTTCTATGCTTGCTTTAAGTAAAATAGAAAAAGTATTCTAATTAACACACACAAAAATTAAAATCATCTTGAATTATTTCATGTCAATTAGGTGATTTACCAAACCTACCGAGACACTCTACTTATTCCCACTTTTAGTCCTTAGCTGAAATTTTATTAGTACTATTTTTCTTTTTTTCTTTTCTTCTTCTTCTTCTTTTTTTTTAATAGAACTATTTATTTACTTAGGAATATATCGAACCTTTTTACGCGAAGAGAGATGACAACCCAAGCACCCCACCTCGGTTACTCAGCTCAACATACTCCTAAAAATTATTTATTTTCGGTTAGCGGAGTTTTACTCGCCACGTCACACAACCTTTTGACGCGAAGTAGAATGACAACCCAAGCACCCTACCCCGGTTACTCAGTCAGTCACGTTCTAAGCTGTACTCATAACCTTGGAAATATTTATTAATCACAATTTTCGCAAAATATAAACTTCAAGAGGACCTAAGAGAAATAAACAAGTGTCAAAAATAAGTTTTAGTAACCACCTAATGGTCATGAACATAACTTAGGCATGCAAACGTATTAGGTGTCCACTTGATATTAAACTCGATCGATTTTACGGAAAGAAAGATAGAGTTAACTTATTAATCATAAATATTATTGGCCTAATAAGAATAAAACAATGGAGATAAAATTAAACAGACAGAATCAGAATTAACTCAGTGGCCAAGAATCATGCATATGGGTCAAACAGTGGCAAGTCGTAGGAAAATTCTTGGGCATGATTAGCGACAGAATGTTCTAAAAAAAATATGGACAACCTAAAAGAGCCTCAAGCAGCAAACACAAATCACAGTAGAATATGACAGTAATACGAAGAGTACCTCCCCCTACTTAAAACACATTGTCCTCAATGTGGATGCAAAAGAAATAAATAGGAAGAAAAGTTTAGAAAAACTCCCGTTAGGCTACTGAGCTACTATCGATTACGGATGAGAGCGATGAGTTCGATGAGCTGCTCGCAAACAGTGTCAAGTCGAGCCTCAATACGTTGTAAACGTTGTTCAATAGTCGATGGTGGTTGGGCTGGAGCGGGTGCTGGGGTGTCAGGTTGATGGCGTTGTCAAAAGATGCGTTCGGATGGTGTAGAACGAACACCCGGAGAACAAAGTGGAAGGAGGACGAGTGCCCGAGAGTAGTCCCATTGAGTCGAGGCAGCGGGCATCTAAAGGATCTGCGTGACAAGCAACATGTAACTTCGAAAATAGGGCGTTAGAACCATGCGGAAAACAACATTTGTGTAATAAGAGAACCTAAAATGAGAGGTCGTTTAGCTTTGATAACATGCTCGAATTGAAGTGCAAACCAATAGCCCAAATTAAGCTGACGATGGTATACATACACCATAAAAAAGAGCTCATCTTTGAGGCGTTAGCGAGGCGTCTCGACGGCCTGAAAAATTATAAGCTAAATAACGGTGCATGTAACATAAAGCAGGGTCTCGAAACCATAAATCCTTTAATGTTTTTGGGCTATATGTGGTTTTGACATTATTAGTTAACAAAGAAAAAGCCTCAACAGTTTTGAAAGTAGTAGGAAATTTACACAAACTGTTCTGAAAATCCTGAGACATAGCATACTCTTCAGTTACAAAAGATAAGGCAATATTAAAATCAATAAGGGATAAACTATGCATCGTACCTAACAGCCGAAATTTGACAACACCAGGTGTGTCAATTGAAACAGGATTGCGCCGATTAAATTGAAAGGTAGAATAAAATTCAAAAACAAGTTCATAATAGGCAGAATAAGGGACATCAAAATTTCCAACCCAGCCAATATTTTGGAAATAATTATTAACAGCAGTTTCAATATTCAATGCAGCCAAAACAGGAATCGATAGACACTTACAAGGCACAATCGCTTTATGGCAGAGGAAATCATACTGTTCAAATCGATAGAAAAGTGAAAGAAAAGTTACCATGCAAATGGCCCTCCGAAGGTAAAATGTTGACGCGAGAACGATAGGTTCGGCCCCGAGAAGGTATCGCGTGGTGCTCGTCAGTTGGAATGAAAGAGTCGGCAGTATTGCTAGAGGAAGAAGCCGAAGCGGCCGTTGGTGTGGGTTCGGGTCGACGTCGTGGTCGTTGGGGAAGGGGGGAGGAGTCGGCATTGGCAGACAGAGCTGGTGTTGTGGGGCCCGATCGTGCTACGCGTCGTGGTGGTCGACGCCGTGGCCTATGCGCTGGTGCTTCGATCGGTGGTGGTGCTGGAAGGGCGCGTTCGGGTGGTGCCGATGGTGTTTCGATGGGTTGGGGTTCGACCATAGAAGATGAGGAGAGGGAGGAAGAGAGGATAGAGGAGAAGAAGAAGAGATGGGGGCATCGACCGGCGATGGGAATGAGGATGAGGAAGTGGCATCGGTGAGATCGACGGCTTGGGGCGCGAATAGGCGACGATAGTGCGAGTTGACGGTGAACGTGGGTTCGACGACGGTGCGACTCCGGGTGTGGACCATCGTGGTCGGTCGGCGGCGAGGCTTGGTAGGTGGACGTAGGGTGGAAGGGTGGAGGAAGGTGCTTGCGGCTGCTAAGCAAATGGGGGAGAAAAGAAATGGAAAAAAATGTTTAGGTTTGGGGGTTTTAATTAGGCGATAGGGGTGTTTGGTCACGGGGTTAGGGGTTCTAAGTCGACAGAATAAAACACGGAATAGAAGCTATTTGATACCTTGGATAGAAATTTGTTTGGCTGCTTTTGCCCTCCTTTCTTTCTTTGAATCTTTGCTCGTTTCACCGATCAAAGAAGAGAATTTTATTAATATTTAAACAATAATTAAAATAAATGAAAAATAAATTAAAAAATAAAAGAGAAGGAAGTAATAAATAGTGAATAGAAACAAGAACGAAAAATAAAAGAAAATAAATATTGGCTTGCCTCCCAACAAGCGCTTGTTTTATGTCATTAGCTCGACGACTTAAATGGTTCTACTATGGCTCAAAATAAATCTTTTAATCATGTGAGCTTGGAAATTCTCATTTTTTATCACATTCGCCATCTTTGGGTTTAATTGTCCTTGCGCATTTTTCATTGGTTTCATATTTTCCTCCAAAGGGTTAATCCCTTTTAAGTCGGTAATGGTCTCATCATTCTCCGAAAATGTGAATTTGAGATGCTCGAGAGGTGGTTTTAATTTTGGATCGACTCGCACTGTGAAGGTAAAAACTTAGTACCTGGGGATAACAACTCATTAACGGATTCAAATTTATCAAAGTCAAATTTAAAATCATAAATGGATGCAAAATTTTCTTCCATTAATGAGTCGATTATATCGACACAATTCACGCTTAAAATTTCACTGGGGTGGCTAATGGCATCGTAGACGTTAAATTTCATGATCTCCCTATCAAACTCCATCGTGAGAGTTTCACTTTGAACGTCAATTTTAGTACTAGCTGTACTAAGGAATGGTCGTCCCAACAAGAGATCTGAAGATCCCGGAGCATTGTCCTCCTCTATTTTTATCACATAGAAATCTGCAGGAAAAATAAGTTCGTTAACTTTTACCAACACGTCCTCGAGGACTCCTTCGGGATGCACAACGGACACATCGCCAATTAAATGCTAACACCCTTTTTGTCAAAAACACTGCGTTAAGTGATTCATAAATAGAATAGGGCATTACATTTATGGTGGCTCCTAGATCACACATAGCCTTTTAATTCCAAATGTCCTATTTTGCATGGTATTGCAAACATACCCTATCCTTACATTTTACCGGCATTTTCGTTGTAACACTTTGAGACACATTTTCACCAACATTCACCCTTTCATTACTGTTAACTTTCATTTGTTGGTGCAAAGCTCTTTAAGAAATTTAAGCGTACTGGTATTTGCTTGATGTCATCCAACGATTGGAATGTTGATTTTGACGTTCCTAAATGTTTCGAGGATTTCCTTGTCCTGCTTACCTTTTGACCTTTGGTGGAATCGTTCTGGAAATAGAGGTTGAATTATGGGCAATGGGGGTTTCGTTCGGACCTGTTCGTCTTTTTTGGGTTTTTCCTGGGTGATTTCTTGAGCATGATTTACGTAGAATCGATTCGATGACGTTTCCACTTGCAGTTGTCACCGTATTTGCATTTTGCCTTGGGTTTGGTTACATTTGTGATGGCGGCTTTCCTTGAGAGTTTAATTTCTCAACCGATATGGTCAATTCTCTTATAGATGCCTCGGTTTTCTATTGAAAATCAAGCATATTAGCTGCTAATTTATTGACTAAAGTTTCTAGAGAATTACACGAATCTTGTGGTCTGCTGTGGAACTTCGGTTACGGTATGGTTGGTTATATTGTGGGTTGGCCCCATAACTTAAGTTAGGGTGATCCTCCATCCCGGGTTGTAGGTATTAGAGTAAGGGTCGATTGCCTTTGTGGTGGGCGTGAAAATTTCCCACTCGCACCTAAGTGAGCCATAGAGTCATCATACAAATTGGGACATGCATCGGTTGTGTGCTCGGTGTGCTCAAGTTGTCTTTGCACAAGAGTATTCCATATAATTGGCTCTTCTATGGAAGAATTACTTAGGTGGTGAACCCTTACAGGAGGTTCGAGAATTTGAGAATTTGCGCATTGTGGAAATCAAGTCCCTTGCTTGTTGGGGTCATATTGACCAACTCTCCTCCACTAGCGGCATCTACCATATTCATTTCCATAGGTTTCAAACCTTCATAAAAGTATTGGAGGAGAGATTGTTCATTATACCATGTTGTGGGAAGCTCGCACACAACTTTTTAAACCGCTCTCAATAATCATAAAGAGTCTCTAGTTCTTTCTGCCTTATTCCCACGATTTCTCTTCTTAGCTCACCGCTCTAGATCTTGGGAAAACTCATTAAGAAACAAATGAGATAAATCAGCCCAAGTAGTTATAGATCCGGGGGTAAATAAAATAATCATTCCTAGTCAATCGCTAAGGAAAAAGGAAAGCACGCAATTTAATCGATCCTCGATTCACCTTGAGGTTTCATACTCGGACAAACCATATGAAATTCCTTCAAATGTTTATGGGGTTTTCATTTTGTAACCCTCGAAAAGTTAGCAACAACCTAATTAACCACGATTTCAGTTCAAAATCGGTATCCATAGTAGGATATCGATGCACAATGGCGGTTGTTCTGCTTGACTTTAGCTAGTTGTCAATCGTTTGAGCCATTGGTTCTTGTACCAAATTAGGGTTTTCACAACCTAGCGTTGAACACTTCTTCAAATGGATCGACTTCTTTTCTTTACTTTCAAGCGTTTGAGTAGGGTTTTCGTTAACCTAGATTCCGCTTCGTCGTCGGTCCCCATTTACGGTGGTGGATTGCTTCGAGTCATTACCACCGATCGCTTTTCCTCAACTTAGTTTCTTTTGAATTAGCTTTCGCATCTTTTCAATCTCTCGAATCAAACACAAGAATGCAGGCAGATCTGGTCATAGAAAACAAAAAAAAAAAGAGATTAGTATCGTTCTCGATCCCGAAGAACGGCACCAAAATTTGATGCGTCGTTGAATGCACCAAAATATATCCTACTCCCTAAAAAATAATGAAAATAACAGTAAAGGGCAAGTAGGGTGAATCCACAGGGATCGGATTATACAAATGCCTGTTTCTCTAGATCCTGGGCAGAATCGTGCCCAAGAAAACTGCGTTCTGAAAAATAAATAAAAAACAAAATAATAATTTTCGATCGGAAAATAATAATAATAATGAAATTTAAGGCGAATTGAAATTACGAGAATTAAAATGAGAAAATAAAAAGAAAGGGTTTAGAGAAAAGTTTCTTATGTGGAGAGATTCCAGCCTCCGGTTGTCTCGTTCCTCCTTGGGCTCCGTCTTCGGCTTTTGGATGACCCTTCTCCGCCCAAGTAAGCCGCTTATAGTGGAAGAGGACGCCACGACCACCAACTCCAAGAGTTTAAACTTACGGATTTAGGGAGCCTGACTCTAGCTTGCTATTGCCCTTGTGGAGTCATTTATGCTAGATCAACGTTTCTCAATGGAAAATCCCACGCCATTTTGTCTCTTGGGCTCGCTAACCTCTGACGCAGTAAGCTCACGAACCGACGGTGCAATCCTTCCAAAACACACAAAGCGGCTGCCTTTGCATAAGTTGGAAGGGTTACTTTTAAAGGGACCTGGACGGAAGCATCAGCCCCGTAATGCAGAGAAACGATGAATACCTGGGTGAGAAAGTTAAGCACGGGTTCTAAGCCTCAAGAACCTTTTTCTGGGGAATTGACAACCTTCGCTAAATGGAATTTAGTGCCTCATATTTGTGGTGGAAAAGTAAATAAAATATAAAAATATGGAAAAGGGAATTTTATTGAAAAGAAAATAAAGGAAACACAAAAACTTATGGGAGAAGAGTGTATAGAAAAAGATAAACCCCCAAATGAGTTACTCCATCCCCTATTTATAGTGCTTAAGATAGATAGTCTAATTCTACTCAAATTCCCAAAGATAATTACAATTTAATTAAAGATAAATAGAGATAAATAAAGAAATTAAATAATCCTAGATAATTATCCTAATATTAATTATCCTAATATAATTTAAAATAGAATTTGGCAAAGCAAAGTCTCTTCTTTTTGCATTTCAGTCCCTCTGCCCTCCATGTTTGCACTTTTGGCACCATCTTTTCCCTTTGTTGCACATTGGTCCATTTTTATCTTTAATTTCATGATTTTAGCCCTCAATTTTGCATTGGTCTCCAATTTAGTCCCTACGAGATAAAAGTCCATAAATAGCCCAAATTAGTAGAATCACATTCAAAATTAATATACAATTAGCACATAAAAACATGTCATTCTAGAGTGTTATCATTAAGAAAACACGGTCAAAATCTTTAAAGGATATTTAGTCATTTGGACGAACGAAAAATTGAAACCCAGCACGATTGGGCGCGTTTCCTCGAACTTTCAAACACGAAATATTGCCTTTATTTGAAAAGAATCATGTATTGAATAAAATTAATATAACACGAACTTGTGAAAATAAATCGCAACATTGATATGAGTAATGGAAATAAAATGGACGAAAACATAAATAATAATACTAAGAGCAAAATAATCAAAGATAAATGAATAAAAGAAAGTTAATAAAACAATAAGTAAACAAATGAGAAAAATTAAAAAAAGTTTAAATAATAAGATAAAAATAGTTGAAAATACACAAATAAAAATAAGAGAAACATATCAAATGTAATAAAATAGAGAAAAATAATAAAAGGGTAACCATAATAATAAATGTAATGTAAAATGATAAATAATATAATACTAAAATGAGTATAAAAAACATAATTATAGAAATAATGATAATAACAATACATTAGTAATGATAATAATATGAAGATAATAATATGAACAACAATATGTTAAAAATAACGGTAGTAATAATAGAATATAATAGTAATAAAAATAATAGTAATAATAATAATAATAATACTAAACTATAAATAAAAATAGTAATAATGAAATAAAAAATAGTAACACATTAATAATAATCAAAATAACAACAATAGTATATTAATAGTAATAACAATAAAAGAAGATAATAATAATGAACATAATAGTAATAACATATAAGTAAACGAAAAAGGGGGAAAATGTATAATAATAATAATTATAATATCCAAACTACTACTAGTAATAATAATGGTAATAATATAATAATAATAAAAGATATAATAACTATAACAATAATAATAAAACTCAAATTAATTAATTTAATAATAATATAGTAAAAATAAACAAAGTGTGCCTAAATTGAATTGAAAACAGGAGCTTTGGGGCAAAATAAAAAATAAACAAAAGAGAGAGGACCAAACTGCATGCGCGAATAACAAAGAGGGACAAAAAAAAAGGTAAATTATCCCTTCCAAAACGCTCCGCTGCGGTGCCACCGTACACAGAAACTAAACTAAAGAAACATTCTTTTTCTGACGATTTCAAAATGGGTACGTTTCTACCCCTTTTTCCGTATTTTCGCGTTTATTCTTAAAAACAAATGTAAAAAATGAATAAAAAGAACACCTTGGATAATTTGAATCTGTCTCAAAGTTCTTTGCTTTTTGTGTGCTTGATTTCTCGTGTATTTGTAACTATCCGAAAAAGAGAAGAAAGAAAAAAAAAAACCCCATTTACAATGGTTTTGAATGGCCTTTATAGCCAAATTCTACAACTTTAGTGGGGTGGTGGAGTTAGTGGTCGGTTTAGTGGTCTAGTTGGGTTAAGGTCACTTGGGCTTAGTTAATTGGGTTTGGTTTGATTTGAGGTTATTGTTTGGGTTTGTATTTGGGCTCCGGGCTAAAAATTGAGGTAAAAAATTGGGTCGTACAGCTGCCCCTCTTTGCTTGTTGTCGTATAACGGGAATGAAGCAAAGACTTTAAAAGGGCCAATTTTGCCCCGTCTTGTTGAATCTTGACTTCTTGATGCTTCCTTTATTCAGGTAGCTTCATTCCGTCCACTACATCTTCAGGGGTATGGGAATTTTCATTTCAATCTACTCCACTACTGCTTAGGGAGTTATGATCTGTAATCTTCAACCCGTTTCACTACTGCTTAGGGTGATAAGGCTGGAGGCCTGAATCTGCTCCATTGCTTATTTGGATGTAAGATTCGTCATCTTCGATCTACTCCACTACTGCTTAGGGAGATAAAATCTATAATTTTCAGCCTGTTACCTTACTGCTTAGGGGATTAAGGCTCATCGTCATCGATCTACACCACTACTGCTTAGGGAGATAAGATTTATAATTTTTAGCCTGTTACCCTACTACTTAGGGGATTAAAGCTCATCGTCCTCGATCCGCTCCACTCTCGCTTAGGAGATAAGATCTATAATTTTAGCTGTTACCCTCTCGCTTGGGGATTAAGGATCATCGTCATCGATCTGCTCCACTCACCGCTAGGGAGATAAGATCTATAATTTTAGCCTGTTACCCTACTACTTGGGGATTAAAGCTCATCGCCCTCGATCCGCTCCGCTCTCGCTAGGAGATAAGATCTATAATTTTAGCCTGTTGCCCTACTGCTTGGGGATTAAGGCTCATCGTCTCGATCCGCTCCACTCACCGCTTAGGAGATAAGATCTCAGACACTGTTACCCTCTCGCTTGGGGATTAAGGCTCATCGTCCTCGATCTGCTCCACTACTACTTAGGGAGATAAGATCTATAATTTTCAGCCTCTTACCCTACTACTTAGGGGATTTGTAATATCCCAGATTATGGCTTATGCATTTTTGCTTAATGATATGAAATAGCATGCCTTTGTGTGTTAAGGATGTGTTGTATGAATTTTGTGAACTTTAGAAAATAGGAGAGTGTCTTAGAAATTATTCGATTTTAAGTCTAAAAGAGGGAGTTAAGCCTGATAGGCCTTAAGAAAATAAATAGGGGAAATTAGACACAAAGATGGGCTTGTCTAAGTGGCTTGGAGGCGTCACTTAGGGCCTCTGTAAATGACACCACCAACAGGTGTAAATGGGCCAAGGTTCGAGTCACAAAGGAAGCAAATTAAGGGAGATTTTATTTTGCTGTATAGTGGAGCAGCAGTGGACGGCACATGGACTCTGGAGGAAGGAAATATAGATTGCGTTGGAGTGTTAAGGATTTGGCTAAAGAAGAGTGAATTAGGGGATTTGATAAGAGAGGATGTAGTGGCCGAATAGAGAACTCTAGGGGCTTGCATTATTTCGGCTTTGAAGTGTAGCAAGGGTGAGCAGAAAGTTCATTCTCTCCTTATCTTTTTCAGTTGTACCGAAATTCCCAAAGAGAGAGCAACTTGTGTTCTTTCTCTCTTTTCCCTTTTTGCTACTCACTGACATAGCCGATCCTCTCCTCATCCTTTCTCTTCCTTTAGCTAAATATCTCTCCTTCTCATTTGATAGCCATTGCTGATTCTCCCTAAGCCCCATATCCCTCTCTTTTCATCCTTGTTGAAGCCGAATACACAAGTGACTCATAGTCGACTATTCTCTAAGCCTCAAAGCCGAATCTCTGTGGTGTCAGGCATAGGTGCTGTCGATTTCTGTGGTAAGGGTAAGATTAAATGCTATTCAATTTCCTTTCTTTTCTTTTTAGCCAAAACTTAGGGACTAATTCTATTCATGTTCTTGGCCGAAAACTTGAAGGAGGAGATCTTCGGGATTTTAAAGATCTAAGGTAAGCCATTCGGCCAAGGGCCATTTATTATGTTTTAATGTTAGAATTGGTTCTAACATATATCCTGTAGGATTTCGACATCTTCTTAGCCAAAAGACTACTTTCGGGATCTAAAATCGCAAGGTGAGTGACTATGTATATTCGGCCAAGGTTATATTGGTGTCTTAGATCTATTCTTACTTCATTTTAAAAAAAAGCCGAAACTAACTAGTTCAATGGTTCAGCATCTAGCCCATTGCAAGAAGAGTTATCACAAAGTTTCGGGATTTGATTAGTAGTGAAATCGGCATCAAGGTAAGATTTCCTTCGGGATTTGGCTAGTTAGCCGAATGGCTCTTTGCTAACATGTGTAGGGTTGGCCAAATGTAGGAACTAAGGATCTAGGACGTTAGATCGGGTTTTTGGGTTTTCAGTAAACTTGCTAAGTAAATCAGGTGTGTACCCCACACTAAGCCTTAATTAATTTACGGTTACGTTTTAATAAATATGTTACTATGAATATGTTAAGATGTGGCTAAGAGTATCTTGCAATGGTACAAAGTACTCAGGTACGTTTACCCACTCCTACTATGAGAATGATATGATCTATTATGGCACATATGCCAATAGTGATAAGAATGTGAAATAAGGCATGATATTGCATGATTTGTTTGACATGGGGCATATGGGTGATATGAAAAGGGAAGTGAATTGGTGGTTTTATACCCCAATATCTGGAATGTGGTGACTTATGTCACGTAATTTGAATGTGGTGACTTATGTCACGAAATCGAACGTGGTGACTTATGTCACAAAATAATTATCCGGTGGCTATGCCACGAATTTTATAAGAGGCGATGAGCACGCCATTGCGGCCGACGCCTTCGATGGTGTGTAGCGGATGGAGGGTCGACTTAGTAGTCCCCACGGTGTGATGGTTGGTACGGGTGATATGTAGCGGATGGTTATCTATGCTTGGGTTCGGGTTTGCATCATGATTTATATGTGTTTGTTATGTATGATTTGACATGCCTGAATTAATTGAGACTTGTGTTGGTTGTACACATTGAGTCTATTTGACTCACCCGTTGTGGGAATATTTTTTCGGTGATGCTCGATGATGGACCGGATTGACAGGAGCTTAGTGGTGTACGCTTCGATTTGGGATTTTATATTATTTTGGATTCGTTATATTTTAAATATTTTGGATTTATTTTAGGTTTCACTTTCGATGTAATAAGGCCATAGTGTGAATCTGTTATATGCATGTTTTTTTTCATTTGATTTTATTATGTTACTTAATTTTTATCAAATTAAAGATTAGGAAATCTTATTTTAAAATAAACTCTAAATATTTTGACACCTAATCAACACCGCTTTTAACTTTTGAACCCAACCTAAATCATCTGCTTTTCAAAAACACAAGTTTTTGGCGAAGCCCAAATAAGATTCGAATGGTTTTTCTCTAGAAGCATGCCAGATCTGGTCAGGGCTTGTGGGCTGGGTTTGGGGTGTTTTAGTTTGGTATCGAGCCCGATTCAAAACTCGACCTTGAGGGCTTTTTGGGCCCAAAATGTTTCTTCCTTTTGAAATTGGGTTTTATAAGAAATTGAGCGGGTTTTCGAGTATGGCACCTGAGTCTCTGGCCCGAAGTCCACCAGGTAAGTACTCCTAACTCCTCTATGATTTGTATGTGGGAATATATAGGGACGTAGATTAGTGGACTAGGAATTAAACCCTAGGACTAGTTTACTAACATGAGAATTACATAAAACTTTAATGCCCAATTAAACAAACTGTGACTAAGTCATTTGAGTTAGGGTGTGGCAACCATCGTGCGCATGTCTAGGATTGGTTTCGGTGGGAGATTGGTATTTAAGCAGTCCTAGTGACTCACCTCCTCTCCACTCGAATCCTACCAGTGCGTGGTGACGGTTCACCCTAACTAAGAGGACTCGACCACAAAGCTAAATCCAATAACTAAAACCCGAAAGGGACTAGCCATATTTTTATAAAACCCTAGTTTTAAAAACCACCAAATTATCCCTTTGATGTGTAGGGAAAACCATTCTGAAAATTTTCCAAAATATTCTCGATTTACTAAAATGACCTAAATACCCTTGGTTGGAAAAAAAATTACTAAAATGCCCTTGGTTCATAAAATTTCCAAACTACCCACAGTTTTTATCAAGATTTCTCTTACCTTACAAATATTCAAAAACCCTATTTTTTTACAAATATTAAGATACCCCGATTTGGAAAATTTACAAAATTACCCTTGATTTGCAAAATAACCAAATTACCACTAACTTTGCATAAATGGCCAAAATACCCTCAGTGAGGAAAATTACCGAAGTACCCTCAAATTATAAATCTTTAAAAATACCCTTATTTTGAAAAGCCACCAGAAACCATATTTTGCTAAAAATTACCAAATGCCCTTGCTCAAAATTACAAAAATACCCTTAGTGTATAAAATTACCATTTTACCCTTAAAATTTTCTTACCAAGCATTTCAATTTTATAAAAATGCCAAAATTTCTACTTTGTGAAATTTTCAAATGCCCTAATTTGAAAAATTACCAAAATACCCCTATAGGATAAAATTACAGAAATACCCTTGGGTAGTGGAAAACAACAAACAACGACAACTACAACATTTTTTTGTAATGAACGCAAGTTTATAAATGTGATTGAATGAATGAATTGGGACTGTATGTGTATGAAATCGAAAGAACTACTTCTTAAAATTATTAAACATAAGATTGTTCGTGATAAATCAGTGGAACAAAACTTATTCATAAAATTCTTTAATCAGATAAACACAATTCGGAAGTATGAACTCTAGAGACATGGTCGTAATGTGCGAGGCCATGGTAGAGGCCGAATGACTGTGTCGGAGCCCGTTAGATCAGGTCAAGGATCTGAAAATGAAATGCCACCACCATCACCAGTCGCTGATGTGGAATATCGAGATCGACGGGGATGATGCAGATGTCACAGTGATCTCTGCGGGTCTTGAAAAGGGTGGCTGGAGCAGGAGGAGGCATGGGAGCTTGGAATTCGGTACCTGAGCGACTCCGAGCCAACGGATCTGAGGTGTTCCGTGGTGTATCTGGTGTGGCACCAGTCTGTTGAGTATTGGTTGGAGGCGATGAAGCGGATTATGGATGAGCCAACACCCCTACCCGTATTCATTGTCGGAATAGGTGCGAGGCATTAGGAGTTTACGATTTTTTTTACTCAATATAACCCATTTATAAATATCTAGCATTTCTGCAAGTTCTAAACAGAGACTATTCCAATTCAACATATTTTCAAAATAAATTCATGCATATTTATAAGATAACATCAACACATACCAAACCAAGGTTTGCTAGCCATACCAATGGTGGACCTTACATTCATTTCATATTAACATTTATTTTATTAGCTTATACATGCCATTCATTTCCAAACTAAAGTTTCTTTAAATACCGAAATATTGGGGTTGATAGTGTGATGAGTCTCCCACCGATCCGATCTCAGAGCTCTTAACACTACAAAGCAGGGAAAAAGGAAATAGGGTAAGCACTTTGTGCTTAGTAAGCCCATGAAACAAAATTATACTTACCCAATATTTTCAATACAAGCAATAAACACTCATATACCCATTCAATGCATTATTACCCTAACATTCACAAACTCAACATTCAAGTCGGTTCAATAATTTCCATATATCAATAATACAAATACTATGATTGATGAGCTCATCAATATCATGATTTCCATTTCCTTGTTATTTTCCATATTTATCCCATTGAATTACTCGAATTTGATGGATTTTCAGAGTACACTTTAGTGTACAAATCCGAATCCGTCAATTCATATTCATGTGCGCACATTTTCATTTGAGAGCACACTCCATGAACCTCATCCTTACAGTAGGATTACGGTCGAGCTAAATCCTGTAATATAAACTCATAGAGTATTGTCGGGATTACCGGTCGAGCTAAATCCCACAGCGACAATTACTCTAATGAGCTTGGATCTGAATTACCGATCCGGGCTAAATTGAGACCCTAATTGGATTACCGTCAGGGCTAAATCCATTTTCCACATATTCTTGGGAGGGCTATATCAGGATAGGATCACCCGTCAAGGCTAGATCCTTTTACCGTCAATTCCTTTTCGAGATCCATCGAATTTTCCTTTCATTCAACCGGATTTCTTCCCTTTTTATCAAATATATCAATGTTTCATCAATTTTCATACAATGAACATTCAAATTATATTCACATCAATAACATACATTTCAAGCATTTAAGAAGATAATTCAAGTTACATGAACTTACCTCGATACTAGTTAGTATATAAAATCTACTAATCCGGGACTTTTCCTTTCCTCGATCTAGCTTTGTATTTGAGTTTTCCGGATCTAAATGAATAAATTCAATCATCAATTCAATACATTTCATGTTCACATGTACCATTCATTATAATTCTATTACTATTTATAGTTCATTCAAAGCTGTCTACTTGAGTCATAGTCACTAAATTATTTATTTTTCGAGCTACAGAACTCCAAATGAAGAACCGTTAATTTTCCTTGAAACTAGACTCACATATCTTCACACCATAAAATTTTCATAATTTTTGTCTTAGCCAATTAGTACAGTTTATTCATTAAAGTTTCCCTGTTTCATTGTTTGACAGTTCTGCTATCTCTTCACAAAATCTCAGATATCTCACTGTACAGAATTAAAATAATGTTTTCGTTTGTACCATAAAAAAATAGACTCACTAAGGATTCTAAGAATATAAACCACTCCCCATAATTATTTTTATTCAATTTTTTATGATTTTTCAAAGTCAGAACAGGGGAACCCGAATTCATTCTGACCTTGTCTCACAAAACCTATTATATCTCATGATTTACAATTCTATTGCTTACAACGTTTCTTCCATAAGAAACTAGACTCAATAAGCTTTAATTTCATATTTTGTTCATCTTCTAATTCAACTTCTACCATTTATGGTGATTTTTCAAAGTTAGACTACTGCTGCTGTCAAAAACTGTTTTAGTGCAAGCTGGTTATTACCATTTTTCCCCTAAACTTTCAATGAATGATAATTTCGTCCCTACTCAATTAACCTCTCAATTGAGCTTATTTTCTCAATTAACACTTTATTCTATCACTTTAAACTACTTTATAACCTTTGGAAATCATAATTTCAGTAATAGACTTTAATTCCAAACACTTTCATAATTAGGTCCCAAAAATCAATTTCTATTGAAATTACCTAATAAAATCATCTCTTAAACGAATTAAGGCTTAAATTTCATGCTATTTCATCATAAACTTACATAAACCAACCATGGTGGCTTTCAATTTCATCCATGAAATCAAAGACTAATGAATTTAATAGTAGGACCTAGTTGTAAAGTCTTTAAAAACACAAAATTACAAGAAATAGGCAAGGATTCACTTACTTGGTGCAAAAATTATGATATACCAGCTTAGATACCCCTCCTATGGCGTTTTTAGCTGATGAGAGTGAAGAAAAATGAAGAGATTTCTAGATATCCCTATTTAGTCCTAGTTTTATTTAGCAAATTTTGTTATTTTCCCATTTTACCCTTATTTCTCCTTATTTTCTTGCTGATTTCATACCCTTGCCGTCCAGCCCAATTAGACCTTGGGTCTATTTTCCTTTAAGCCCTCTTTCTTTTATCCTTTAAACTATTTAATCATTTTTCATAATTTTGTATTTGTTACAATTTAGTCCTTTTCATTTAATTACATACTCAAGCGTTAAAATTTTCTAACGAAATTTTACTACCACATTAATAACATTTTATAAATATTTATAAAAATATTTCCTACTCAATTTTATGAGATCAAGGTCTCGATACCTTGTTTTACCCAATTCCTTCAATAATTCCTTTTCTAACTAACCACTAAATCGGTAAAATTTTTCTATCGATATTTTAATACGATTTTCCTATCATATAAATATTCATGCAAAAATATTAAAATAAATTTCTCTTTAAATCGGATTTATGGTTCTGAAACCATTGTTAGATAACCTTGAATTTAGGCCATTACAACTCTCCCCCTTTTAAGGATTTTAGTCCTCGAAAATCTTACCGATAAAGAGGTTTGGATATTGTTTCCTCATTGTCTCCTCCGGTTCCCATGTCGCTTCTTCAATCCCATGCTTTTGCCATAATACTTTCACTAAATTTATCTTTTTATTTCTAAGCTCCTTTGTTTCCGTGCCAATATCTTGACCGGGTTCTTCACTTGTAAGTCATATCCGGTTGAATCTCCACTACATCGGAGAAATAACATGTGAAGGATCGACCGATATCGTCGTAGCATAGATACATGAAAAACATTATGAATTCTATCGAGTTAAATTGGTAATGCCAATCGATAAGCGGCCGGTCCAATTCTTTCTATAATTTCATATGGCGATAAATCTTGGACTCAATTTACCCTTTCGACCGAATCGGAGAACTTTCTTCCAAGGAGACACTTTCAGAATACCTTGTCACCGACACGAAATTCAATCTCTTTTCGTTTAAGATCGGCATATGATTTTTGGCGATCGGAAGCTACTTTTAAACTATCGAATAACCTTCACTTTTCTTACATTTCCGGATTAAATCAACCCCATGTATCTTCTTTTCACTTGAGCTCATCCAATACAATGGTGTTCTACATTTTCTACCATACAAAGCTTCATATGGAGCCATTTTAATCTTGGATGATAACTATTATTGTAAGCAAATTCAATCAAAGGTAGATACCTCTCCCAATTACCTTCAAACTCTAGTAAACAACATCAGACATATCTTCCAATACTTGAATTACACTCTCAGATTGGCCATCATGCGAGGATGAAATGCGATCTTGAAATACAATGAGTACCCAAAGCTTCTTGCAATTTATCCCGAAGCGAGGCGTAAATCGGGGATCTCTATCGATATAATGGAGCAGGCACTCCATGTAGCGACAATCTCGAGATATGTACAATTCACGGTTTATCTAAAGAATAATCCATACGTCTGGGAATAAAGTGTGCTGATTTTGTCAATCGATCAACAATCACCCAAATAGCATCTTTTTCCTCGGAGACAATGGTAATCCGATACAAAATCCATAGTGATTCTTTCCCATTTCCATTACGGTATAGTAATTGGTGAAGTAACCCGAAGGTACGATGTTACTGCTTTGACTGTTGACATATCAAACATCTTGATACAAACTCGAAATATCACGTTTCATACACGCCACGGTACATCTTCTTCAAATCATTATACATTTTATTACTTCCGGATGTACGGACATAATACCACTTTGTGAGCCTCGTGTAAAATCTTACGTATGAGCTCACGATTCTTGGGTACACATACCTATCTACGAATAATAAACAACCATCAATCCCAACTTGAAATTGAGAATCGATGCGACTCACATTGTGCCCGTTTAACTGTAACTTCTCATCATTTTTACGAGCTTCACATATTTCTTTGTAGAAATGTTGGTTTAGCTCTCAATTCAGCTATGATTGAACCATCATCGATCGGTGACAACCGGGTATTCATAACTCGTAAAACAAGCGAGATTTTCGACTCAAAGCATCACCACAACATTAGCCTTACGGATGATAATCAATAATCAAATCATAGTCCTTTATCGATTCAAGCCACTGCTGTTGTCTCAAATTCAAATCTTTACGTGTCATCAAATATTTCAAGCTTTTATGATCGGTATAAATATGACATTTCTCACCATATAGGTAATGCCGCCATATCTTGGTATAAATACAATAGCGACTAATTCAAGATCATGTCTCGGGTAATTTCGTTCATGTGGTTTAAGTTGTCTTGAAGCATAGGCTATTACTTTACCTTCTTGCATCAAGACACAACCTAAACCATTTAATGAGGCATCACTGTAAATAACAAATTCCTTACCCGGTTCAGGTTGCACTAATCTTGGTGCTTTCGTTAGTAGATCTTTTAATCGGTTGAAACTCTGCTGACATTCATCAGTCCACTCGAACTTTACATCTTTCTGCAATAATCGAGTCATCGGAGAAGCTATCATAGAGAATCCCTGTACAAATCTCCGATAATAACCAGCTAAACCCAAGAAACTTCTAACCCGAATCTGATCTTGGTGGATTCCGATTGACAATAGTGAGATTTTACTTGGATCTACCACGATGCCTTGGTGGATACAATATGTCCAAGAAAACCCACTTCTCGAAGCCAAAATTCACATTCTTGAATTTAGCATATAAGCGCTTCTCTCGCAAAATTTGCAACACAATTCTCAAGTGTTACGCATGTTCTTCTTCATCTCGAGAATAGACCAAAATATCATCAATGAAAACTACCACGAACTTTGTCTAAATATGGTGCGAATATCAGATTCATCAAATCCATAAATCTGCGGTGCATTAGTCATTAAATGGCATAACGAAACTCATAATGCCCATACACAGTTACGAAAACATCTTTGGCACATCGACTCCTTTACTAAAATGATAGTAGCCGATCGGAGATCAATCTTTGAAAATATAGTAGCACCTTTTAGTGATCAAATAAATCATCAATCCGGAACAGCGGTACTTATTCTTTATAGTTACTTTATTAAGTTGCGATAATCAATACACAATCTCAAAGACCCGTCTTTCTTTTCACAAAGCAATCGGAGCACCCCAAGGTGAATGACTCGGTCGGACAAAACCTCTATCAACAAGTTCTTGCAAGCTGTGTCTTTAATTCCTTTAATTACAGGGAGCCATCCGATGCGAACTATGGAAATCGGAGTAGTTCAGGAATCAAATCTATAGAAATTCCACTTCCCTTTACGGTGGCAACCACGGTAATTCCTCTGAAACACATCGGAAAATTCACATACCAGCAGCCTTTGCACATATCTTTGACTCGAGATACCTTGGTGTCGAGTACATAAGCAAGAAAAGCATCATACCCTTTTTAACATACCTACGGCGGTAATAATGAAATCACATCGATAATCCCTCATGCGATCAGATTTAACCGGAGTAATTCGCCATTCGACACTTCAACACAATATATTTACATTTACGGTTTACTCTTGCATCGTCTTTGAGTTAACCAATCCATGCCCAATATCACATCAAACTCATCAAATGGCGGTAACATCAAATCGGCGAAAACAATAACCTCTTACCATCGGTGGACAATTTTACAAATTTTATCCACCAAAATAGATTGGCCAAAGGGTTCGAGACTTTAACAGTAAATTGATGGGTTCAGCAGATAAATCTTTAACGCATGCAAGTTTTACACATATATGAATCGTAGAAGCAGGATCAATTAATGCGATAATATTAGTATCAAGTAAAGAAAATGTACCGATAATAACATCGGTCTTTGAGGCATCTTCTGCAATGCGCATGACATATGTCCTAGAAGGCGCTCGTGTCTCGGCCTACTTGCGGTATCTTTTGTAGCTCCTCGGCTACCACCGACATTCTGGGATGGTCGAGATGGTCTACCCTCAAAGATGGATTACTTGGCTTCGATATATATTCAACTTCTTTTCACCCTTTTGGACAATCTACGAGAAATGGTCAAAAGAACCACATCGGTAACAAGCCCGCTCTTAAATCGACATTCACCAAAATGAGCTTTATTACAATCTGGCATCTCGACTTAGGGGTACCAACACGCCAACCTTTGGTCAGCGATGGAGTGGAAGGTCTTGGATTATTGCGTTGAGAACCTCGCTCTGCTTTGAATACCCGATGGTGAGGTAAAGCGATCTGGTACTTCTTCAATTTCTTTGGAGCGGAAAATTGGGATTTTCCATTGGTCTTTTACTAAAAATCGAGCTTCCCTTTCACTGTTTCTTTTCTTTGCTCAATTCTTACGCTTTATAAGCTCGCTCTGCCAATGTAGCAAACTCTCAATTTCAAGAATTCGATAAGTAGCTTAATTTCTTCATTTAACCCTTCTTGAATCGTTTGCACATTTCGACTTCATTGTACCCATTCTCGAGCATATTTACTCAACCGAACAAATTCTCTTTCATACTCGAGATCTTGATCTATTGCCTGTTTCATTCAAAAATTCTTTTCTTTTACGATCAAGGAATCTCTGGTGATATATTTCTTTTTGAACTTCGATGCGGAAGAATTCCCATGTAATTTCTTCTTCGGAACAAGCTGAAGCTTTAGTATTCCACCAATGATAAGTGTGTCTTTTAGTAGTGAGACGGCACATTTTAAACATTCTTACGGTGTGCAAGATAATTCTTCCAAAACCAGTAGTATTCTCTAACCAAAATTCAGCCCGTTCGGGATCATCATCAAGCTTTTTTCGAAATTCTTACCCCATATTTTGGATTTTATCAAGCTGGAGCTTTCCTTTTTGACGTGATTCGATTACATGCCTGTGGAATCTCGGGAACGGTGGAGGAGCAGGAGGGGAGCTTGAGTTTCTTTGCCTTTGTAGGGTTAGTTCTTATGTCTTGGGTAAACCATTCATTCATCATTTGAAAGAAGGCTATTTTGCCTCCTCCCTTGACCCTCTATCTGGGCCTTCTCTTGCTAGTTTCTTCTCTTTGTCTTGAAGCGGAGCATGACTCCCGACTTCTTGATTGAGCTCGGTCGGATGACATTACTATAAGAAAAACACAATTTAAATGGTCGGGAGATATCACACTATCAAAAATAATTTAAATGGCATGTATAGCTAATCCGTATTATTATGTCCGTCCTAGAACCAGCTAAACCGTAGCTCGATACCAACAAATGTAACACCCCTACCCGTATTCATTGTCGAATAGGTGCGAGGCATTACTAGGAGTTTATGATTTTTTTTACTCAATATAACCCATTTATAAATATCTAGCATTTCTGCAAGTTCTAAACAGAGACTATTCCAATTCAACATATTTTCAAAATAAATTCATGCATATTTATAAGATAACATCAACACATACCAAACCAAGGTTTGCTAGCCATACCAATGGTGGACCTTACATTCATTTCATATTAACATTTATTTTATTAGCTTATACATGCCATTCATTTCCAAACTAAAGTTTCTTTAAATCTGAAATATTGGGGTTGATAGTGTGATGAGTCTCCCACCGATCCGATCTCAGAGCTCTTAACACTACAAAGCAGGGAAAAAGGAAATAGGGTAAGCACTTTGTGCTTAGTAAGCCCATGAAACAAAATTATACTTACCCAATATTTTCAATACAAGCAATAAACACTCATATACCCATTCAATGCATTATTACCCTAACATTCACAAACTCAACATTCAAGTCGGTTCAATAATTTCCATATATCAATAATACAAATACTATGATTGATGAGCTCATCAATATCATGATTTCCATTTCCTTGTTATTTTCCATATTTATCCCATTGAATTACTCGAATTTGATGGATTTTCAGAGTACACTTTAGTGTACAAATCCGAATCCGTCAATTCATATTCATGTGCGCACATTTTCATTTGAGAGAGCACACTCCCTGAACCTCATCCTTACAGTGGGATTACGGTCGAGCTAAATCCTGTAATATAAACTCATAGAGTATTGTCGGGATTACCGGTCGAGCTAAATCCCACAGCGACAATTACTCTAATGAGCTTGGATCTGAATTACAGTCGAGGCTAAATTGAGACCCTAATTGGATTACCGTCCGGGCTAAATCCATTTTCCACATATTCTTGGGAGGCTATATCGGGATAGGATCACCCGTCAAGGGCTAGATCCTTTTACCGTCAATTCCTTTTCGAGATCCATCAATTTTCCTTTCATTCAACAGGATTTCTTCCCTTTTTATCAAATATATCAATGTTTCATCAATTTTCATACAATGAACATTCAAATTATATTCACATCAATAACATACATTTCAAGCATTTAAGAAGATAATTCAAGTTACATGAACTTACCTCGATACTAGTTAGTATATAAAATCTACTAATCCGGGACTTTTCCTTTCCTCGATCTAGCTTTGTATTTGAGTTTTCCGGATCTAAATGAATAAATTCAATCATCAATTCAATACATTTCATGTTCACATGTACCATTCATTATAATTCTATTACTATTTATAGTTCATTCAAAGCTGTCTACTTGAGTCATAGTCACTAAATTATTTATTTTTCGAGCTACAGAACTCCAAATGAAGAACCGTTAATTTTCCTTGAAACTAGACTCACATATCTTCACACCATAAAATTTTCATAATTTTTGTCTTAGCCAATTAGTACAGTTTATTCATTAAAGTTTCCCCTGTTTCATTGTTTGACAGTTCTGCTATCTCTTCACAAAATCTCAGATATCTCACTGTACAGAATTAAAATAATGTTTTCGTTTGTACCATAAAAAAATAGACTCACTAAGGATTCTAAGAATATAAACCACTCCCCATAATTATTTTTATTCAATTTTTTATGATTTTTCAAAGTCAGAACAGGGGAACCCGAATTCATTCTGACCTTGTCTCACAAAACCTATTATATCTCATGATTTACAATTCTATTGCTTACAACGTTTCTTCCATAAGAAACTAGACTCAATAAGCTTTAATTTCATATTTTGTTCATCTTCTAATTCAACTTATACCATTTATGGTGATTTTTCAAAGTTAGACTACTGCTGCTGTCAAAAACTGTTTTAGTGCAAGCTGGTTATTACCATTTTTCCCCTAAACTTTCAATGAATGATAATTTCGTCCCTACTCAATTAACCTCTCAATTGAGCTTATTTTTCTCAATTAACACTTTATTCTATCACTTTAAACTACTTTATAACCTTTGGAAATCATAATTTCAGTAATAGACTTTAATTCCAAACACTTTCATAATTAGGTCCCAAAAATCAATTTCTATTGAAATTACCTAATAAAATCATCTCTTAAACGAATTAAGGCTTAAATTTCATGCTATTTCATCATAAACTTACATAAACCAACCATGGTGGCTTTCAATTTCATCCATGAAATCAAAGACTAATGAATTTAATAGTAGGACCTAGTTGTAAAAGTCTTTAAAAACACAAAATTACAAGAAATAGGCAAGGATTCACTTACTTGGTGCAAAAATTATGATATACCAGCTTAGATACCCCTCCTATGGCGTTTTTAGCTGATGAGAGTGAAGAAAAATGAAGAGATTTCTAGATATCCCTATTTAGTCCTAGTTTTATTTAGCAAATTTTGTTATTTTCCCATTTTACCCTTATTTCTCCTTATTTTCTTGCTGATTTCATACCCTTGCCGTCCAGCCCAATTAGACCTTGGGTCTATTTTCCTTTAAGCCCTCTTTCTTTTATCCTTTAAACTATTTAATCATTTTCATAATTTTGTATTTGTTACAATTTAGTCCTTTTCATTTAATTACATACTCAAGCGTTAAAATTTTCTAACGAAATTTTACTACCACATTAATAACATTTTATAAATATTTATAAAAATATTTCCTACTCAATTTTATGAGATCAAGGTCTCGATACCTTGTTTTACCCAATTCCTTCAATAATTCCTTTTTCTAACTAACCACTAAATCGGTAAAATTTTTCTATCGATATTTTAATACGATTTTCCTATCATATAAATATTCATGCAAAAATATTAAAATAAATTTCTCTTTAAATCGGATTTATGGTTCTGAAACCATTGTTAGATAACCTTGAATTTAGGCCATTACAACACCGGCCGGGTGTTGGTAACATAGAGGCGACCAGTGTATGTAGTTCATCGGAAGGAGGACGAGACGCCTTGGATGTCATAACGGTCTTGTTATATTTGGCAAAATGTTGCTTTGATTGATGTGGGCTCGACCCGCTTATATTGCATGTAGATAGTTGAAACTCGAATAGCCTCTGAACTATCTAATAGAGATAAGCGTAGTAAGCCCATTAGGTCAAGAAAACAAGATCTTTGGTGTACCTCATTGCCAAAAGCTACCTTCCTGATGATCTTATTCTTGGCATGGACTAGTGGAGCATCGAATTTGTATTGGATTGTGCACTAAGCGAATGGAGTTAAGGACCCCGGAGGATGAGGCGAATTATGATAGAGAAAGAAAGAACTACTTGTCTAACGTAGTTTACGCGGATAGGATCAAAAGGGTGCAAGGCATTTTAGCCTTTGCTAGTGTGTTGGATGCAGGGGGAATTAGTGGAGTTAGAACCATAAGGGATTTGTGGATGTCTTTAGGAGAATACCCCGGACTGGAGTTCGAAATTGACTTGTCTGAGGAGGTACTCCTGTCAATCATGGCATTATGGCACCAAAGTTTTTGTGCTCAAGGCTCATTCCAAGAATTATTAGACATTCGACCTAGTGTGTCTCCATGGGGAGCACCGGTCTTGTTTTGAAGAAGAAGGACGGAACTATGCGCATGCATTTATGGACATGACCATCAAGAACAAGTATCCATTGCCAAAATAGATGACTTTTCGATCAACCCTCGAAGATATCTAAGACCGGATTTCAACTTAAGTTGTATCTATAAGTTCATACGGGCATTATGATTTTGGTAATGTATTGACAAACGCCCGAGGATGGACATGATGAGCACCTCCTAGTTTGTGTTATGTTCAAGTGTTGAGGAGAAACACGATGAGCACCTCACGCCAAATTTGAGGAGAAGAAGCTCAAGTGTGAATTTTGGCTTAAGGAGGTTACGTTTTTAGGACATGTGGTATCTGCTTGAAGGAATAAGGGTGGATCCTAGAAAGATTGAGGCAGTTTTGGATTGGAAACCCCTTAAGTCTGTGGTATAAGTTTGGATTTTCTTAGGATTAGTAGGTTATTACCGAAGGTTCGTGGAAGGGTTCTTATCAATAGCCGTGCCTCTGACAAAGTTGTTGAGAAAGGAAGTGCCTTTCGTATGGACCGATAAGCAACAGGAGAGCTTTGAGAAGCTTAAGAGGGTCTTGACCGAAGCTCCAATTTTGATTCAGCCTGAAGCAGGGAAGGATTTTGTAGTGTACTATGATGCTTCCCATACAGGATTGGGAGGTGTCCTTATGCAAGACGGGAAGGTAGTTGCTTATGCGTCTCGACAACTAAGGCCACATGAGGTTAACTACCCGATGCATGATTTGGAGTTGGCGGCAGTGGTCTTTGCTCTTAAGGTATGGAGGCATTATCTTTATGGAGAGAAGTCAGTGATTTACACAGACCACAAGAGCCTGAAGTATCTGCTGACTCAGAAAGAGCTAAATTTGAGACAGCGGAGGTGGGTGAAGTTATTGAAGGATTATGATTGCTCCATAGAGTACCACCCGGGCAAGGCAAATGTGGTGGTGGATGCCCTAAGTCAGAAGGTAGTGTCAGATCTGAGGGCCATGTTCGCACATTTGAGCCTTTATGACGATGAAAGTCTATTAGCAGAGTTGCAAGTTAAGCCGACATGGCTGAATGAGGTAAAAGAAAGTCAGTTAATAGATGAGGATCTAAGTGCTAGGTTACGGCAAGTACAGAATGGAGAGTTGGAAGATTATGACATTAATGATGAGGAAGTATTGCGCTTCAAGGGTAAGGTCTGTATGCCAAAGGACGAGGAGCTTAGGCAAAAAATTCTTCGGGAATCGCATAGTAGCCATTATGCTATGCATCCCAGAGGTAGTAAATTGTACAGAGATTTAAGGGAACAATTTTGGTGGCCTGGTCTTAAGCGGGAAGTTACCGAATATGTTGGCAAGTGTTTGACGTGTCAGCAAGTTAAGGCTGAACATCAAGTTCCATCAGGATTGCTTCAGCCAATACAAATTCTGCAGTGGAAGTGGAAGAGAATTACCATGGATTTCATTAGTGGGCTTCCCTTTACACCTACTAAGAAGGACTCGGTATGGGTGATAGTGGATCGGCTAACAAAGTCCGCGTATTTTATTCCAGTGCGGGTTGACTATTCCCTACAAAAGTTAGCAAGGTTGTATGTGGCGGAAATTGTAAGATTGCATGGAGTGTCGGTGTCGATTATCTCGGATAGGGATCCAAGGTTTACGTCTCGATTTTGGAAAGCTCTACATCAGGCTTTAGGCACCAGATTGGACTTGATCGCGGCTTTCCATCCACAATCAGACGGTCAATCGAAATGAGTAATACAAGTGTTGGAGGATATCTTTGAGGGTCGTATGATAGACTTCAGAGGAAGTTGGGAAGAATATTTGCCTCTAGCGGAATTTGCTTACAACAATAGCTATAAGGCCAGTATTAAAATGGCACCGTACGAAGCATTGTATGGAAGGAAGTGCCGCACTCCTATGTGTTGGACGAAATTAGGGGAACGTCAGATTTTGGGTCCAAAAAATGTGGCACAATCCGAGGAGAAGGATAATTCGGGCACGGTTGAAGGAGGCGTCTGATAGGAAAAAGTCATATGCAGATCTCAAACGGAAGGAGATCGAATTTGCTGTGGGAGATCAAGTGTTTCTCAAAGTTTCACATTGGAAGAAGGTGATGAGATTTGGTCACAAAGGGAAGTTAAGTCCTAGATTTATAGGACCTTATCGGGTATTGAAGCGAATTAGACCGGTGGCGTACCAGTTGGAGTTGCCTTCGGAGTTACAACAGATGCACGACGTATTCCATGTCTCTATGCTACATCGATATCGATCAGATCCATCTCACGTAGTTTCGGTTGAAGAGGTGAAGCTGAGACCAGATCTGTCTTATGAGGAAGAGCCGATTTAGATTTTGGAACGAGATGTGAAGGTGCTTCGAAGGAAGTCGGTCCCTCTGGTTAAAGTGCTGTGGCGTAACCATGGATCGGAGGAAGCTTCTTGGGAGTCAGAAGAAGCAATGCGACAGCAGTACCCCCACCTATTCTAACTAGGTAATTTTGAGGTCGAAATTATTTTAAGGGGGTAGAACTGTAATATCCCAGATTATGGCTTATGCATTTTTGCTTAATGATATGAAATAGCATGCCTTTGTGTGTTAAGAATGTGTTGTATGAATTTTGTGAACTTTAGAAAATAGGAGAGTGTCTTAAAAATTATTCGATTTTAAGTCTAAAAGAGGGAGTTAAGCCTGATAGGCCTTAAAAAAATAAATGGGGGAAATTAGACACAAAGATGGGCTTGTTTAAGTGGCTTGGAGGCGCCACTTAGGGCCTCTATAAATAATGCCACCAACAGGTGTAAATGGGCCAAGGTTCGAGTCACAAGGGAAGCAAATTAAGGGAGATTTTATTTTGCTGTATAGTGGAGCAGCAGTGGACGGCACATGGACTCTGGAGGAAGGAAGTATAGATTGCGTTGGAGTGTTAAGGATTTGGCTAAGGAAGAGTGAATTAGGGGATTTGATAAGAGAGGATGTAGTGCCAAATAGAGGACTCTAGGGGCTTGCATTATTTCGGATTTGAAGTGTAGCAAGGGTGAGCCAAAAGTTCATTCTCTCCTCATCTTTTTGAGTTGTGCCGAAATTCCTAAAGAGAGAGCAACTTGTGTTATTTCTCTCTTTTCCCTTTTTGCTACTCACTGACATAGCCGAACCTCTCCTCATCCTTTCTCTTCCTTTAGCTAAATGTCTCTCCTTCTCATTTGATAGCCATTGCCGATTCTCCCTAAGCCTCATATCCCTCTCTTTTCATCCTTGTTGAAGCTGAATACACAAGTGGCTCATAGCCGACTATTCTCTATGCCTTAAAGCCGAATCTCTGTGGTGTCAGGCATAGGTGCTGTCGATTTCTGTGGTAAGGGTATTAAATGCTATTCAATTTCCTTCCTTTTCCTTTTAGCCGAAACTTAGGGACTAATTCTATTCATGTTCTTTGGCCAAAAACTTGAAGGAGGAGATCTTCGGGATTTTAAAGATCTAAGGTAAGCCATTCGGCCAAGGGCTATTTATTATGTTTTAATGTTAGAATTGGATCTAACATATATCCTGTAGGATTTTGACATCTTCTTAGCTAAGAGACTACTTTCGAGATCTAAAATCGCAATGTGAGTGACTATGTATATTCGGCCAAGGTTATATTGGTGTTTTAGATCTATTTCTTACTTTGTTTTAAAAAAAAGCCGAAACTAACTAGTTCAGTGGTTCAGCATCTAGCCCATTGCAAGAAGAGTTATCACAAAGTTTTGGGATTTGATTAGTAGTGAAATCGGCATCAAGGTAAGATTTCCTTCGGGATTTGGCTAGTTAGCCGAATGGCTCTTTGCTAACATGTGTAGGGTTGGCCGAATGTAGGAACTAAGGATCTAGGACGCTAGATCGGGTTTTCGGGTTTTCAGTAAACTTGCTAAATAAATCAGGTGTGTACCCCACACTAAGCCTTAATTAATTTACGGTTATGTTTTAATAAAGATGTTACTATGAATATGTTAAGATGTGGCTAAGTGTATCTTGCAATGGTACAAAGTACTCAGGTACGTTTACCCACTCTTACTATGAGTATGATATGATCTATTATGGCACATATGCCAATAGTGATAATAATGTGAAATAAGGCATGATATTGCATGATTTGTTTGACATGGGGCATATGGGTGATATGAAAAGGAGAAGTGAATTGGTGGTTTTATACCCCAATATCTGAATGTGGTGACTTATGTCACGTAATTTGAATGTGGTGACTTATGTCACGAAATCTGAACGTGGTGACTTATGTCACAAAATAATTATCTGGTGGCTATGCCACGAATTTTATAAGGGCAATGAGCACGTCGACTGCAGCGACTGCCTTCGATGGTGTGTAGCGGATGGAGGGTCGACTTAGTAGTCCCCACGGTGTGATGGTTGGTACGGGTGATGTGTAGCGGATGGTTATCTAGGCTTGGGTTCGGGTTTGCATCATGATTTATATGTGTTTGTTATGTATGATTTGACATGCCTGAATTAATTGAGACTTGTGTTGGTTGTACACATTGAGTCTGTTTGACTCACCCCGTTGTGGGAATATTTTTTTCGTGATGCTCGATGATGGACCTGGATTGGCGGGAGCTTAGTGGTGGCCATGCTCAGTTTGGGATTTTATATTATTTTGGATTCGTTATATTTTAAATATTTTGGATTTATTTTAGGTTTCACTTTCGATGTAATAAGGCCATAGTGTGAACTGTTATATGCATGTTTTTTTTTTCATTTGATTTTATTATGTTACGAATTTTTATCAAATTAAAGATTAAGAAATCTTATTTTTAAAATAAACTCTAAATATTTTGACACCTAATCAACACCATTTTTAACTTTTGAACCCAACTCAAATCAACTGTTTTCAAAAACACACAAGTTTTTGGCGAAGCCCAAATAAGATTCGAATGGTTTTTCTCTAGAAGCATGCTAGATCCGGTCAGGGCTTGTGGGCCGGGTTTGGGGTGTTTCAGGATTAAGGCTCATCGTCTTCGATCTGCTCCACTACTGCGTAGGGAGATAAAAATGTAATTTCCAGCCTGTTACCCTACTGCTTAGGGGATTAAGGCTCATCATCTTCGATCTGCTCTACTACTGCTTAGGGAGATAAGATCTATAATTTCCAACTTGTTATCCCTCTTGCTCAGGGGATTAAGGCTCATCGTCCTCGATCTGCTACACTACTGCTTAGTGAGATAAGATTTGTAATTTTCAGCTGTTACCCTACTGCTTAGGGGATTAAGGCTCATCGTCATCGATCTACTTCACTACTGCTTAGGGAGATAAGTCTATTGGTCGAAATCTACTCCATTGCCGATACATGGAGATAAGATTCACCCACATCTGTAATTCTAATCAATTTTGCCACATCGTCCTCTAGGGAACCTACCTGTAGAAATGATTTCATAGGGTCTATGCTTATGCCAAATGAATATGATGTCATGATCAAAAATGCTCCTAACCATATGTATTATGAGTGTTATATGAATGGATGCAAAATGTCATGAGAATGATCTATTTTTTAACATTTGGGTTGCCATTGCTCGTCGTTTGTTAAGGTGATATCCCTGACGTATGTCTCCTTATTCAGCTGATACTTTCAACAGAGAATCTGAAGATGTCGTTACTGCTTATACCCTTATTTATCAAACGTTCCCAGCCCTTTAAGCCTGGTGAGTTCTAAATAATTGTCCTGTTTTAGATTCTTGCATTATTTAGAGATTTTCAGAGTAATATCCAAAACTTCTTTTGTGAAAGTATTATCATTTCATTAATCATTATTTCAATATGAAATGCTTGAAAAAGATTATAGAGATGAATAAAACTGAAATTTATTCAGGACTAAACCCGTGAAGAATGGATTGAACCAAGGAAACATTTTTTTTGCTAAGATACAAAAAATGAGTAAGGGTGGAATTGGTGCCCCAGATATCATAGCCTGAGCTTCTCTGTTCAAACTTCTTGAGGATCATTTTAAGCTCAATATGTGTTCAGGGGATCCGGAGTACTTTGTTGCTGCCCTAAGACGTAACATACTTCCTCATTGTTAATTCAAACGTAGCAAGACTACTGTATACCCCACTTTTGATCAAAATTTGAGCCGCCCTTTTCGGATTTTTGACTCAAAACCCCTTTTGGTCTCAAGGCGCCCTTTGGGGTTTTCACCTTGGCCTCTCCGTTTTCATTTTTTTTAGAAGGTCTCAAAACGCCCTTTGTATGTTTTCACCTTAGTCCCTCCTTTTTTACTAAATCTGAATTCACTAGATTGAACATATCTTTGCCCATGTCAATGCTTCTTCAGAACATGCCTTCTTTACTACATAAGGTCTTTCCTACTTTGGCATCCACTGAAGTCCCTTTTACCTGAAAAAGACTCTTTTTTACCATCATGAGATTCTTTTGGGTGAACCTTTTTGTCATAAACTTGTATCATCCATTTTTGGTGCATCCGACCATGATGAATACTTTCAATCAAGCTTACTGGAGACGTTCTACTTCATCCAATTCTTAATTCAATCAAAGCTCGGAGAAAAGGAATCTCAATTTCCAAAAATTGCTTCCTTCCATAAACCAAGGTGTTGCTTCAAGGAAGGTCCTTGCCAATATTCGAGAAGCAAAGAGGGTAAATGGTAACTTCTCTATGCCAATATTTACAAGTCTCAATCATCTTTAAAAATCTTTTTGGATGTTTCTTTTTTTTGTGTCTTTGCTGACCGATATGGTGTCTAATCTTTGAACAGACTGTTAACTTTGACAATATGTTAGACATGTAACTTTGGCATATGAAGCGACCTTCACCCTCTTAGTGAATTAATTGAAAATCGCAAATATGATGATGTCTGTTAAAAGCTTTTGACGAGATCGTCCCCGTAACATCTACATTCCATGTATAAGAAAAAAAGGAGGAAGCACATAATTCTTATCTTCCTCAATTTGGCATTTATGGCATAACTGATGCAATCTCCTTTTCATGGTAGACCAGTAGTATCCGAACCTTAAAATTATCCTGGCTATCAAAAACTATTAGTATGTGCCTTTTTGAACACTCTACAGTATCCTCGCGCCTAGGCATATCTTGATGCGATCATGCAAAGACATCTTTGAATTCTTGGAATAACTCAATGACGTCTTGCTTTATTTCTGTAGTGGGCTAGGCTTCTATCTTCACTCCTTTCCTAGACTCGTAATGTCCACTGACCCTTTGTACGGTAGAGTCTATTTTCATCTAGTTCTACCATCCTTAACAAATCAAAAGATAAGTTACAATCTCTGTCATCTTCCAAAATCTTCAGATCCTTTTAGACTCATATCTCACTCAAAAAGGAGTCAGTATGATATCTGGAGACCTATTGTAGGCATAAAAGAATATCTAAAGAGTGAATCTAAGAGTGGTTTATTTGTATGGCACGATTATGAATGAAATGGGAGAATAAAAGGAAAAATTGCTCGACATAAAACACAAAAATGCATTTTTTATTAAAAATAAAGATGTTTGAACATGAGTCTATTTCACAAAAGATTCTTATTGTTTCTAGGCTTAAAACAACAAGTGAGTTTTGAACATTACTCTGTGTTAGCTCTAAAAACTACAGGAATTTCCTCCGTAGTCCAATTGTTCAGAACACTTCCAGGCTCATAGGGGCGTGTGCCCGCTAAGTTTCCTTCCTTCGATCCCTCTTCAAAGACGGCGTTAATGCTTAGTTTTCAACATGTCTTCAGCCATTTTTTCATTTATGTTCTTCGGTCCTAGATGGACAATTCCTCCCGATATTAATGCATTGGATATATAGGGAAAAGTCATTGATCCCCATTTGACCTCAGTGTCTTTCTCTACCGACTCTCCTCCTATGGTGCACACGTTTTCTCCTTCAGAAGATTCAAAGAACTTCAACTCTTTGTTATCTATTAACCTTTGCACTAGGGCCCTAAATTCGCTACATTGCTAGATCTCATGGTCTTTCTTATTGTGAAACTCACAGTAGATCCTCGCATCCCGGTATTTGCTCCCCAACCCTTGCAGAACTAAACCTCTTTCACGTATTTCCTTCCAAACATCTCTCAATGGGGCTCTTACTTTAGCAACATTCCATTTGATTCTCTTCCTAATGTTCTCGACTATCGCGTTTTCCCCTTTATCCGTATGACTGGGTAACGGATTTTCACACCAGGTGTGCCATCGAATTTCACAACATCTCGCTTCAATAAGCCTTTCGACTAACTTTTTGAATGAGGTGCAGCTTTCTATCGAGTGTCCTACGATTCCTGCATGGTATTCACACTGGGCGTTTGTGTCATACCACTTAAGATATGGGGGTTACAACGGTTTCAAGTAGAAAGGGGCTACAACGTGTGCATTGTACAGATTTTTATACAACTCCCTATACGTCATTGGTATAGGAGTAAACTAAAATTTCTCGAGATTCTGCCTCGTGTTGGGCTCCTGCCTTGGTGAGGCCTGCTGACCCGTGGCTACCATTCTTGGTTGATTGAAAGTAACGGGTTTTGGATAACCTGAGCTCACATTACCTACTTCATTTTCCTTTTTTTGGAGTCAATCTTTTCATGCTCTCTCGAGCTTCTATTTTCCCACACCTTATCGCGTTCTCTATCATTTCACCAGACATCACTATGTATGCGAAACTCCTAGTAGCACTCCCCAACATATGATTGATAAAATATGCTTTCAGGGTATTAATGAAGAGCATGGTCATTTCTTTCTCCAGCAGTGGTGGTTGGACCTATGTAGTAACTTCCCTCCATTTTTGGGCATACTATCAGAAACTTTCGCTTGACTTTTTTCTCCATGTTCTGTAACGTGATCCTGTCGGCGCTATATCTGTCACATGACCATAATGCTTCATGAAGGCCTGTGCTAAATCTTTCCATGATTTGACTTGAGTACAACTCAACTTATTGTACCATTTTGTCGCAGCTCGAATCAAACTATCTTGTAAACAGTGAATCAACAACTGGTCGTTGCTGACATATCTCGTCATTCTCCGACAGAACATCGTAATGTGAGCCTTAGGGCATTGGTCCTGTTGTATTTTTCTAATTCTGGCATCTTAAACTTTGGAGGTATCGTACGGATCTTAAACGTTGGAGGAGTATCTCAATTTTTAGCATCCACTTCACATTGGTTATCAGCGCTTTCCAATGCTTTGAACTTCTCCTCCAACCATTTGCATCGATCCTCAAACTATTTTGGGAGCTCCGCCATTGCTTTTTCCCTTTCTACCTCATCATCGAAGTCAGGGACTATTAGTTTTGCCAAATTATCTCCGGGGTTGGAGCTCGAGCCTGTTGGAAAGTTTACCGGTGCTGAGGTACCGGATTGATACTAGGGACTGATATTGACAGACACCCTAGGTGGGTATGTATTGGGCTGCGCTAGGGTATTTACCGGGGCAGCGCCTAGAGGATAAGCAGGGTCTTCATTATCGTCTCCGATATCGACCATAGGGCTCTTTCCTTTATCAGGCCCTCCAGTCAACAACTGTGTTAACTGGCTTATCATGCTTCTCTTGGATTCCATCATTTGATCCCTCATATCCTATTGGATCTTGGTCAGTTGCTCTTGCATCTGAGCTTGCAACCGATCCTGCATTACTTTCTACATTTGTTCCAGTTTTTCCAACCTTTGATCCATAACTTTAGTTTTCCTTCGAGTGTAGTGACTATAATATGATATCTAGTTAATAGGGTTCTTTTATGATATTTAATGCATATGATGTGATGTAATGCAAATGCATGAAATGCAATGCAAAGGCTTGGAATGAATGCAAAAAAGAAAGATAGGCATTGATTCTGAATTCAATTCCATTAGAAGAAATTTTCTAGAAAATAAATTTCTTTACATAAAACGGATTACATATGCGGCAACTCCAAGTTCTTTCATACCCTCATTTCGTGGAAAAGAGCTAATCTTTGCGGGAGGCGACTTCTCTTTCACTTCATTCACGGGAGACCTACCAAATCTGCGCATTTCTATAAGTCATGGTCACATGTCTTGTGAACATTCAACCATCAAGAGTGAAGGTCAAAGGAATGCAACAGCTATTGCTTGTCTTTCTAAATCATTATGAAGAGTGCCACATCTCTCGATCTCTATCTTCTTTAGCGGACATCGAGGCTTTAAGACCGATTGGCACGTGCCCAAAAAGGGAGACCGGAGACCGCGTCTGAAGCCTTTGCCGCCTGAACTCCTCAAACCAACCAATCTAGGAAACCACTCTCTGATAGACGCCATTGGCATATCTGTCTTGTTCCCAACGAGGGATGGGGGAGTGAATAAGAGAGAGCAACCAATCACGATAGAAGAGGAATTTCCACAGCGGTTAGAGTTATACTATCTTATTTTTATAGAATCGATTACTGATTGGAGACATCAACCGATGAGGAGACAACCTCTGATTAAGTGACCTCTTTATAGATCAAAAGCCTGGTTTGAGCGAGCAGCTAGGGCATGGCGGCGCCTGTGAGTCCCACTCGATAGCAGGAAGAGAACAACCCCCCCCAGTAACCAGGTGCCCAGGCTTCAACATACTAATCAAACAAAAAACACTCCTTATCTGCCTGCAGGTGACGTTCTGGGTTCGTAAGGCAGCGGAGAAGGGACGTTCGTACTGATCATTTTCGCCAAGGAATCGGAATCTCGCTAGAGATTCTAAGGGGGGATTATGTTACGCGGGGACATAATCCTTTTGTGAAGGAACGAGACTTGGAAAAAGCAATTATGTAGACTGCAATGTTCCATTGGATTTCAAAACGTGGTTTCCTGAGCGGTACCCGCCTTCTCGTCCTGTTAGCTGTTCCCTTTCCTCCTCCATTTCTGCTGGAGTTAAAGACTATCTGATTTTGAAATGGGAACCGATCTCAAAGCTTTTTTAAGGCGTCGTGTCCCACTCGAGACTCGGTAAAGGGAACGACTAACGGAGCGAAGAAAACCGGTACCTTCAAACTGTGTAACGCCACCACACTTTCTGGTAGCGTCGGTCCCGGTGGTGGCCGACCAAGTTGGGAGACTTGTAGCGCATGCTTTCCCAATTCATTCGTAAATAAGAATTTAAGGGCTAGAAGCGAGCGCTTCTAGCTGCTTCGCCTGCTTCTTATTATGGCGGCTATGTTGGCGTGGCGAAAATGAACGAAAAGCGATATGAACGTGCTATTTTCAAATCGATTGATAGATAGCCTGATCTGTTCTGATAGATCGAAAGAGTAGGAATAGAAAGAGAAGGAATCTATCAATAATAAGGGGGAAATCCCCTATTTCTATCTATTGATGAGACAACTATCTATTCTTGATCCGTCGAATCTTTTTGATTACTTTAGAAAACAAACCGTCTTGACATGATGAATAGTGGTGCCCACTGCAGAGTTCCTTTCATATCGAGAAAGTGAGAAGGATTTTCTGCTCTCCTTCCTTCAACTATGGTAGTGAAAGCATCATCCGAATTAGCCTTTCGGCTAGCACTTGGGATCGTTCAAAAATCCATTTCCACGAGCTAGGAAAACCCCTATTCTAGATGCGGGATCGATTTCAACTTCGGATCTTGCACGGTAGGCTAATTCTTTCAAAAGAAAGACCAAGGAGTGCAATGAAAGGGCCCTTCTTTGCGGTCGAAGGTGACGACTAGCTATCTCGGATAGGATAGAGAGGCTTGATCGGTAACCACAGTTGAAAGGTCTTTTCCAGCGTCGAAAGAGCCATTGATTCACACTGACCGCTATAGCGAAGAGAGAGGTTTTTGATGTTATGGTCAAACCCACTTTATCAAGAAATCCATTTTCCTATGACAAACTCCTTTATTTAGCAATCGAATATGAATCAACACCTCATTTTTATGATGATGAAATGTAATGTAGTCATAAATAAAAGAAAACACGTTAGTATCATATACAGATGGTAAAAATCCAACACCCATTCAGGTGACTGCTAGGGTTCAATATAGCTCTATCTAGGGTTGGCTCTTAAGGATCATTATATGTGGCTTAGTTCTAAAGGGAGGGTACTTGAACAAGCATATTCCTCAATCCTTACCCATTATAAGCTCATATGGATCGAGTTCAGTTCAGGAGAATACATTTCCCTATGGCCATGCGGAGGTGAAAACCTCACGAAAACATAGGTACGGATGTATCCCGGAAACAGTCCACTAGCCCATGCGGAGGTGAAGACCTCACGAAGGCATAGTTTTCACTCCCATTTAAAAGGTGTGACCACAACGGTCATGCAATATGATGCAAGAGTACCCTAGACACTTAAATCACAACCAACTAAATGACCCAAACAAACGCAATAAGAGAATCGTAATTTTCAAATTTGATTTTCAAAAAGGACAGAAATTAATTAATTTACGGCTTGACTCTCTTAGGTCCCCAGCGGAGTCACCAAGCTGTCGAAACCATTTTTTGTTTGGAAAATGGGTCGACTTTAAAAATGAAAATGGAGTCACTACCAATCTTTTTTGAAGTGTGATTAGGTCACCTTATAAAACATTTTGGTCTACGAATTTTAAGAAAATAGGTCCAAGTGTCGGTTACGCACGAGGAAGGATTAGCACCCTCGCAACTCCCAAATTTGGTACCTTATTGATTGATTAATGTCCTAATATCAAAAATTGGAAGAGATTTTAAAATACAAATCCTTGAGAAAGTGTTTGGATAATTCGAATTGGATATCGAAATTCTCTTGTTCTGAAAGAATGAAATATCACATCCAGCACGTTAAGACATGATGTTTCAAACCCTCGATACCAAGATTATTTCATGATTTCCAAAATTCATGCATTGTAATTTTAAAAGGGTATTCCACTATTTGGCCAAACCTAAAAAAATCGAAACCCAGCACGATTGGGCACGATTCCTTGAATTTCCAAACATGAAATATTGCCTTATTTAAGAAAACACGGTCAAAATCTTTAAAGGATATTTAGTCATTTGGACGAACGAAAATTGAAACTCAGCACGATTGGGCACGTTTCCTCGAACTTCCAAACACGAAATATTACCTTATTTAAGAAAACACAGTCAAAATCTTTAATAGGCTCATATGGATCGAGTTCAATTCAGGGGAATACATTTCCCTATGGCCATGCGAGGTGAAAGCCTCACGAAGACATAGGTACAGATGTATCCCGGAAGCAGTCCACTAGCCCATGCGGAGGTGAAGACCTCACGAAGGCATAGTTTTCACTCCCATTTAAAAGGTGTGACCACAACGGTCATGCAATATGATGCAAGAGTACCCTAGACACTTAAATCACAACCAACTAAATGACCCAAATAAACGCAATAAAAGAATCGTAATTTTCAAATTTGATTTTCAAAAGAAGACAGAAATTAATTAATTTACGGCTTGACTCTCTTAGGTCTCTAGTGGAGTCGCCAAGCTGTCGAAACCATTTTTTGTTTGAAAAACGAGCCGATTTTAAAAATAAAAATAGAGTCGCCACTAATCTTTTTTGAAGTGTGATTGGGTCACTTTATAAAACATTTTGGTCTACGAATTTTATGAAAACAAGTCCAGGAGTCGACTACGCACGAGGAAGGATTAGCACCCTCGCAATGCCCAAATTTGGCACCTTATTGATTGATTAATGTCCTAATATAAAAAATTAGAAGAGATTTTAAAATACAAATCCTTGAGAAAGTGTTTGGATAATTTGAATTGGATATCGAAATTCTCTTGTTCCGAAAGAATGAAATATCACATCCAGCACGTTAATACATGATGTTTCAAACCTTGGATACCAAGATCATTTCATGATTTCCAAAATTCATGCATTGTAATTTTAAAAGGGTATTATACTATTTGGCCAAACCTAAAAAAACCGAAACCCAGCACGATTGGGTACGATTCCTTGAATTTCCAAACATGAAATATTGCCTTATTTAAGAAAACACGGTCAAAATCTTTAAAGGATATTTAGTCATTTGGATGAACGGAAAATTGAAATCCAGCATGATTGGGAACATTTCCTCGAACTTCCAAACACGAAATATTGCCTTTATTTGAAAAGAATCATGTATTGAGTAAAATTAATATAACACAAACTTGTGAAAATAAATCGCAACCTTGATATGGGTAATGGAAATAAAATGGACAAAAACATAAATAACAATACTAAGACCAAAATAATCAAAGATAAATAAATAAAAGAAAGTTAATAAAACAATAAGTAAACAAATGAGAAAATTTTAAAAAAGTTTAAATAATAAGATAAAAAATAGTTGAAAATACACAAATAAAAATAAGAGAAACATATCAAATAGAATAAAATAGAGAAAAATAATAAAAGGGTAACCATAATAATAAATGTAATGTAAAATTAATGATAAATAATATAATACTAAAATGAGTATTAAAAAAACATAATTATAGAAATAATGATAATAACAATACGTTAGTAATGATAGTAATGATAATAATATGAACAACAATATGCTAAAAATAACGATAGTAATAATAGAAGATAATAGTAATAAAAATAATAGTAATAACAATAATAATAATAATAATACTAAACTATAAATAAAAATAGTAATAATGAAATAAAAAAACAGTAACACATTAATAATAATCAAAATAACAACAATAGTATATTAATAGTAATAACAATAAAAAGAAAATAATAATAATGAACATAATAGTAATAACATATAAGTAAACGAAAAGGGGAAAATGTATAATAATAATAATAATTATAATATCCAAACTACTACTAGTAATAATAATGGTAATAATATAATAATAATAAAAGATATAATAACTATAACAATAATAATAAAACTCAAATTAATTAATTTAATAATAATATAGCAAAAATAAACAAAGTAGGCCTAAATTGAATTGCAAACAGGAGCTTTGGGGCGAAATAAAAAATAAACAAAAGAGAGAAAGACCAAACTGCATGCACGAATAACAAAGAAGGACCAAAAAAAAAGGAAAATTATCCCTACCTTCCAAAACGCGCCATTATGCAATGCATCATACACAAACAACCAAAACTAAAAAAAAAAACTCCTTTTTTCGACGATTTCAAAATGGATACGTTTCTACCCCTTTTTCCATATTTTTGCGTTTATTCTTAAAAACAAATGTAAAAAATGAATAAAAAGAACAAAAATAAAAAGAACACCTTTGATATTTTGAATCTGTCTCAAAGTTCTTTGCTTTTTGTGTATTTGATTTTTCTTGTATTCGTAACTATCCAAAAAAAAACCATTTACAATGGTTTTGAATGGCCTTTATAGTCAAATTCTACAACTTATTTGCAAGCAAGTGGGGTGATGGAGTTAGTGGGGTGGTGGAGTTAGTGGTCGGTTTAGTGGAGTGATGGAGTTAGTGGTTGGTTTAGTGGTCTAGTTAAGTTAGGGTCACTTGGGCTTAGTTAATTGGATTTGGTTTAATTTGAGGTTATTGTTTGGATTTGTATTTGGGTTCCGGGCTAAAAATTGGGGTAAAAAATTGGGTCGTATAGAGATTAGGATGATTTAATTATTAAATAAAATCATTATTTTTCACATGGAATGTATAGTTGGCTAATTAAAAGTCTAATACAGAAATTATAGAAATCGGAGATGCAATTTTCAAAGGCCACAAATTTACTAACCTACATTATCATACCTAAATTTTTGGATTTTCAGTATCAAGTAGCACATTTTGAAATTTCGATTATCTTAATACATAAAATCATTTAGTGTTAAATTAAAATTCATACTTCATAATATAAATTTAATTAATGACTTGATAATTTCCACATCCAACAGTTATTCTAACAATTCAAAATTATTTATTCATTAACAATAAAACTCTCAAATCAAAATCAACATAACTTCAAATGTTTTCGAATAAATTGAAACCCTAAAGATAGAGAGCTGCCTAAAAGCCAAATCTTGCTTCAAAGTCGATGAGATGTTATTTTAAAACTTTTACTATTTACACTTAAACTTATAACTTACAATTTATTCACACCAAAGCTCCTTGAATTTTTCGATATTTGTCTCGTGCCACATTGGCTCAAAAGCTTATTTTTATATGACAAGCTCTTTTTTTTCTTTTTTAACGTTAACTAGTCTAACTTTGATCACCAAAAAGATGCTGCTGCTTTTTATATGTTGATTGTAGCCTCGTATTGAATTCTTTCAACAGTGCATAAGGCCATGCATCTAGTTATTAAAGCTTCCACCTCCCATTACCCATCACCCTGATGAGAAAACTCCACCTTTGTTGTTTGGGTGTTGGGACGGATCTTACCATTAAAAATAAATACAGGTGGTAGGAGTAATTATTTATTTGTTTAATTTTAGTGTGATATAATTATAATTTGTTAATGTGTCGGATACGGCTTAAGGTAGAATTTTAGGAAGTGAGATGATTTTCATACACTGACTGCTCACCTAATATTCAAAGACGTTTTCGAACACAACTTTTCACTAAAGCATCTTACGTAGCTTTCAGAGTGTATATAAACTATAAACTTGATATCACCTCTTAGCTTTCAGAGTGTATAAAATTTACATAAACTTGATAATCATCTCTTGGATTTGGTCAGTTTAATAATTTATAGCCGGCCCTTTCTTCGATTATATAATCCTCTTCGACCCTGAAATTTTGACGACTTCGTAAGCAAACTTCTAATGGCTAAACGTTGTTTCAAGCTTAAATTTTCTTGTATTATACCATATTTTCAATTCTGTCGATCAAAGAAACCTTCCAAGTTGCCGGAGACTTCTGTTTCGTTCCTATCTACGGTGAATCCTAAAGCATCTGACGTTGGATATTCGGACCTGAGCTTCCCTGCGCCGCCGCCGTCGACGCCGGACTACTCTTTCGTCAAACGCCATTTTTCACCCAAGGTAGCTTCAGTCGACTGCGGGTGCCGAGCAGCAAGATCATGCAGAAGTCGATATTCAACCACTCCAGATGTTAGCTTTGAGTCAACTCAATTGCAGGTAATGGCCAAAGCTCATAATTCTAAGCTTCAATGGAGAACTTATGAAGCGTCGGTTTCTGGTCAGAGCAATGGGAAATACAAGGTCAATAGGAAGGAAAAGAAGAAGGCGAAAATGGCGACTGTTTCGTCAACTGACAGTGGATGCTTCAGTTTCAGTAGTGAATTAGGTGAGGAGACTGAAACCCTAATTTCTAATTCGAGAAGCTTCTCTGATGATTCATCTTTTGAGTTGGATCAATCAATGGCTGATGATGAAGACTCTCCCATGGAAATCAAAATCAGGAACAAGAAGAAGATGAAGAGATTAAGGTCAAAGAAACACAAAGGATTGTCAACAGAGAATAAAAATCCACCATGGAGAGGTTCAATAGAATCGCCGAGGACGGCGGAAGAGAAGGTGGCGGAGAGCGTAGTGGTGGTGAAGAAATCGGAAGATCCATATGAGGACTTCAAGAGGTCGATGCTGGAGATGATAATGGAGAAACAGATGTTTGAAGCGAAAGATCTGGAGCAGCTTTTGCAGTGTTTTCTTTCATTGAATTCGAACGAATATCATGGAATCATAGTGGAGGCTTTCACTGAGATTTGGGAAGCATTGTTCTGTGAGAAATAAGCCAAGCTTGCTCGCTTAGTATTAATTAAATTGAAGATGGTGAGGAGTGAAGAACTACTTTTTGTGCTCATAATATGAAACTAAGCAACATGCATTGAAGAACATATGTCATGTTGTTTCATTCTTCTCTGCTTTTCTTTTAAAATTTTTAGGGATTATTCCATCTAATTCTTTCTTTACCAATATTATTTTTAAGATTTGAACTTACGTTTTGTAAAAAAAAATATATATCACTTGTTAATCTAATTTAACTATTATTAATCTATATCAACTTTAATACAATAACAAGTCATCGGAGCTTAAAATACAAATTATATATTGTACTTTATAATACAATATACAATGACTTTAATACAAGTTTAGTATTAACATACAAACTATTGTATACAAGTTTTTCTTGATTTTATAATAGACTTTAATACAATAACAAGTCATCGTTTATTAAAATACAAACTTTATAATAGACTTGTTCATCATATATTAAATGTATACTAATAGAATCACAAACTATTTAATATCGATGAACAAGTTAATTATAAAAATCAAGAAAAACTTAAAAGAGAAAAGAATAAAACGATTAATGTTAATATACCCGTATCAAAATTTATTTAAGTATACTACTTTTATAAAAAGTAATTTTTATTGTCAAGATAAAAGTGTCTATTGTCAATAGTGATAATTAATCTCTCATTAGAAATATTTTCAATGAAATAAAGGATTAATTATGAAATATGCTCCATTACCATAATTGAACTCCCTCATAAAATATATCATATTTTTAATATAATTATAATATTAAAATTATACAAATGCAATAATTTTCGATTGAAAAATGCAATAATTGTATAAAACATAAGCCGGCTGATAATTAAAGAAAAAAGTGTTTGTATAACGGGCTTTTGACCCATCAAGATCCAATATTCAATCATCATCGTAAAGCCCACCGGGAAGCCCAAGAAAGACCGGAGCCGTTAAGTAGCAAAATTACCGGTGAAAATAAATAAATAAAGATCTCGACATTTCCGCCAACCATTCCCTGTTTTGTCGGATCCTTGCATCTTCCGAAGAAATGAATGCGTCTCTGAGAGGAAGACACGCAAACTGCAAGAGCACTGCCGCCGATTATGCAGCCGTCAACGCCGGCGATGTCAAACTACGCGCCTCCATGACTGACGCCAGGATTGTCAACGGTCCCAGCTTGAACGGTTTAACTTTTTCCATTAAAAAACCCGGTTTCTACCGTTATGTCCCCCAAAAGGCAAGCTTTAATTGAAAAAGTATTTTTCCTTTAAAGAGACTTCTTCAATAAATCATAGACTTGGTTAATTTATTCAACTTTTCGCATTCTTTTTTGCGGTGGGATTTTGGGTTTCAGTTAATGAACACATTTAGGTTTGCGAAGAATCCACTGAAGCTAAGTTACGGTCGCAAGAGAGGGGACAAACGGACGGTGGTCGACGGGGCTCTGGTGTTCGATTCCGGTAGCCAGGTGTCGGCTTCTTATATGTTTGGTACGAGGAACTGTAAGCTCAAGTATAGTTACTTGCATGGAGGTGTTACGACATTGGAGCCTTGCTATGATTTGGGGAAGAATGTGTGGGATTTCGCAATTTCGAGGAGATTATACGATAATGTTTTTAAGGCGACTTATCATACATGGAGCAAGAATTTGGCTTTGGAGTGGTTGAGAAATCATGTGTTTAATGGGACTTTTAAGGTAACTAAAACTAACTTAGATCATTGTTTCTTTGACGTGTTTTAATTTAATTTTTGAGTGTTTCATTGCTTAATACAGTGTTTAAATCTGCCATTTATATTAAAAAATACTAAAACGATTGACTGGGTTGCGAAATCATAGTTTCAGAGGGCATAACTAAATGAAGTTTTCCTAGGATAACTGGTCATATACTCCATTTTCCCGTTTTACTACAATATAGCTACAGAGTTTTTTAGGAATGAATTGAGTGGTGATGAAGAGAACTAGCATGTCACTTGAGGATGGACATTCAAGACTATTATATTTGAACTCAGTTGTGTGCCAGACATAAGTATGTTCATTTTTTTCCCAAGATCACCATCTTTTTTGGAGGGTCTATAGAGGATCGGATGCTCATGTCATATCCATGTTCGGATATATGTAAGACATGGGTACTTCAAGAAAAAAAGGCGAGTCAGAGCAACAAAGATTCAAGATGAGTGCAACAAAGAAAACTCAAGTAAATGGAAGCCTAAGAAGTTGACATTTTCTGCAAGAACTTTTCTACGGCTGCCTAGTGTGGTTTCCAAGGATGTCGAATGTGGTCATTGCAACTCACTGCTGGAAGCTTAAAATGTTGACAAGAGCTTGAAGCAAAGCAAGGTTTCAATTGCTTGATGTCATTTGCCCAGGTCTTTCTTGGATTTGCGTATTATTTCTTTTTGTTTAAGACAAGGGTTGTATCATGTTTCTTTAAGGCATTTGCATTAGTGGTTTGTTGGGAGGCCTACAAATGGGGATACCATCTCTATGCTTGACCACTTGAACAAATTATTTTTCTCGGACTAATTGTAGATGGTCGAATGTGGTATACTGTAAGGAGTGGATGTATTGTAGAGTGGACCAGCCTTTCTCGAGTTCTATGAGAGTATCCTTTGTTGTGATGAGAGACGAGGTTCCAACCATGGTTGCTTTCTTTGCTTGAGAAGCAACTTCAAAATGAAATTTGACTACATGTAATGTAACAATAAAGATGAAAAAGGGTAAAGCTATATTACTAGGACTTGGATTTTACTGTCAGACCTGTGTATGTCCAATTTTTTCGAAGATTTCCATGTATTTGTTGAAATGATAACATCGTAGTTCTAACAACTTGTGATGAAATACTTTTAATCGTTGTCTCAGATAATTTCTAACCATGATCATTTTCTTTTCTTTCCAGATGTCAGCATCCGTCAACCTGGCTGAAGAATCTAAGGACCCTAAATTTATTGCTGAGACTACTTGGGAATTGGAAATGTGATTTGTTGTAATCTTTATCCATTTGCATTTAGAATCATATAAAATTTGGAGAAACAGCTTACTGTAAGCTGCTCCGATAGTACCATCTCAATGGACTGATTACCTGTGCAGGGAATGCTCTGTTGTGTACTGTTCACTGTACCAAACTTGTAGTACTGTCGTTTATCGATAATGAATTTCAGGTCTCCCTCCTGTCAAGATCTCGGTATTTGTTAGACATTGTTTTCCCTTTAAAGATCGAATAAGCTGGTCTTTAAACTAGAAAGATAGATGCACAGAAAGATTCTTTAGTTATAGAAGTAATTTGGTTTCGGCATGTGAAAGTGAAGCTTGAAGACCAAAGCGAAGCAAGTTAGTTGCTTAAGGCACGCTGATAACTGACAAGTGAGAACTAGCTTGTCAAATATTTAGCTTTACAATACACTCGACGTATATTATTATTTACTCACAGACAGGACTAAATGTTGGATGTAGTGTCTGAATGGATATATGTTCAATTTTTGTTTTTTTCTGTTTTATCCATATACTTGGAGAGTCAGACATGTCCGAAAATATGTTAGACATGAGTATTTTTTTAGAAGAAATTGTACATAAATGTCATATTTTTTGTATCTTCTGATATAGAAACACTTAAGATGTTGCTATAGAATTTGAGCTTTGCAATGCTGCATGAAAGCAGAAAACAAAGGTGGCCATTGCTGGACCTTCAGGCTGTTTAAAAAGAAAAATTAAGAGCCCTTCTATCCAATATTCCGTGTTTTGGTTTTCCTGGAATCAAATCCTAAGATTAGGGAGCATCAGACTGTATAATTCGAAGATTTATGAGTTAAACAATTCTAACTTCATCTTCATTGAATCAAAGAAAGAGTTCTGTCCTCTGCAACTAATTTTAAGGATATTAAACACATTTATGGTAAACCTCGGATTGATTTGGGCATATCATAACTGATTAATGAAACACCTTTGCAATAAACAACTGAAAAAATTAAAAGAAAATAATTACAGGATTTTAAATTTGATCCAGAATCCCATATCTTCCTACCTAACATACAATATTGCAGTTACAAAATCTCGAGAACGAAAATATGCAATAAATAAGAATGGTTGAACAGTGTTCTTTTATGCATCTGGGCGAAATGGCTGAAGGCAAATTCTCTTCTAAGTTTCTTTGTTCTCGAACAGTGCACCAACTGGTCAGGATTAGATGGGAACTTCCATGCCCTTCTTGGCCATGCTATCAAGTATATCGTTAAGAGCTTGACACACACCAACTATCTGCAGAAACATAAAGCCAAAGATAAACCGAGACCTTGCAAAGAAAGGGATGTTGATTGGCCAATAATAAGTCTGTATTAAGAATAAATTACCTGTTGATCCCATTGTTGGAGTTCTTCAGTGTCATCTTCAAAATGTATAACAGCTTCCACCTGATGCATAAGATTATTTTTTATTTACATAGCTCCTGAGAACTCCATTAAAGAAGGAATGAAACAAAATCATGCGCTGAGAAATTGAAACCTGGTCGATTGATCCCCTCATTCTATCTTCACAAATCATTCTTGAGGCTATCTTCTCAGCCTGTAAAGAAATAGAAACCAATTATTTTCCTGTCTTAACCACAATCTATGAGGTTCATGGAGAAAGAAACGACCAGAAAATAAAAAACAAGAAAAACAAGTAGCTTTAAAGGTTGATTTTGTTTTTTTTTTTTTTTTTATAGTATGTTATTGTTGCTTGAATGTAGAAAAAGGATGCAACAAGTAAATCGCACCTTATGAGGAGGAATGCCCAGCAAAGTACCCAACTCATCAAAACTATAACAAAGAAAGCAAGAATTTCATTAAAAAAGTTTTCAAATGTAATAGTAAAATAAGATAAGATGAAAATCTAGTGTTACATTTCTAACCGTATATTTGTGTACAGTTTGCTAGCACTCAGAAGATTATGCTCTATTATGGCACGGTCCAGCACAGTATAATTATCAGGAAGCAGTGCTTTCTGTTGGAAAACAAAAGGTTAATCTTGGATAAATTTACTTTTATTGTAAATGCAAAAATCTACGACAGTTGAAAACTTTTATAACCTGATGTGGTTTCAGTTCTTCAGAAAATGCATCAATTTCAGGTTTTCTTAATATTCTCTCCAAATAAACCTGTAAATTTCATATATATCCCCATCAGAATGGACTTTAAGATCATAGAAACGGACAACAAGACTAGTTCATGTGGAGATGCATGTGTGAGGAAGTGTGCCTGGAATCATGAGAAAGAGAGAAAGAACCTTTTGTAATATCGGATAAACCTTCAGCTTGGAGCACCGTTCATCCTGAAACAAGTCCCAAACCATTAACATGATTAGAACAAATTACAAACAAACTTATCATATTACATTACATCAAGAGAAAGTGTTTACCTTGTAAAGGGTGGCAAGAACACGAGAGCGTTGAGGACCCGCAGCAGCTAATATTGTACATGTTACAGCAGCAGATAGAGCTTGCTCCAGTGCATCCTCATCAATTGTTCTGCATGAGGTGAACATTGATTATATTTATACCATAATTCCTCAAACATAACCAAAAATTCAGAAAAGGGGAAATGAGATACAAGGAAATAGATAATTCTACATGGTGCAAAGCATAATGGTTGTAAGTCAAGGTGCTTCTGTGTATGTCAATAGTAAGTGATCTTAAATGGATATAGAAGAAAATCTTTTAAAGGAACAAAATTAACTTCGAATTACATACTCATCTCCTATTTGTCGCTTCTCAATTTGAGATATGTCATAGTATCGGAGTGCTGCTTCCAAGAACTTCCTCTTTAAATCCAAAATCCTTGCGTAACAGACCTGAAAAGAGGGGGTGAAAAAAAAGTAAATTAACAAATTACTGGACTTCCAGCTCTAACATTACATAATTGGTCTAAAAACTATGTCATATACCTTGTACTGTAAAATTAATACTTCATGCTGACTGTTGCTAACCAAAAATGAAGCTTTATTAATAAAAGCTTCTGCGTTAACAGAATCATCATCCTGTAAAATATTCAAGCAATGATTTTAATCATATTTTGTAATTGATTTCACATGTCAGCGATAGAATAAGCAACCACATTACTCCATGACATTCTAACACAACCAAACTTGCCTAAATCATGCTAGCATTCAACAAAAGCAATATGGATAAATAATAGTAATCAATACCTCAAGATATAGACGAGCAATTTGGACACATTTCGACAATCTGAATGTGTCATCAATGATCCTGATAGCCATATCACAAATATAAAAGTACAGTCAATTGAAAGAAAAGAATATATCCCACTGCAGCCATCATCAGAAACGGAAAACAGAATTGTACTCTCAGACCTCATTCCAGAGTCTAAATCAATCCCACTTAGCATCTGCGCTGCCTTTGACCACTGCTGCTCCGACTCATACAACTCAGCCAGTTTCTCTCGGATAACCAATACCTATCCATAACTCATACAAAATAAACAGCTTTCCTTAAACAACCATGCATATTCCTTAAACAGGTTATGTTTTGCAAACAAAATTTAACTAAACTAGTAAAGGAAGAAATATAATTAAGGAATTCAGTAGAGTTTTAAACCCAACTAATTCATCAAAGCAAAGGTTTAGCAATGCGGTATGTAAAGGTACAAAGGAACTTGCAAACGGTACAAATTTTCCCTGTAGCTTTCTAAAAGGTGCTATCAATCAAATTCAAAACGAACCTGTTCTTCGAATGAAACTACACGAGGCTGAATCTGATCAAGGATGTAATGAGTAATTTCCTTTTGTAACTCTGCCTCCAATCTCCCCAATTCTTGTGTGAACGTTTGTAAAAGCTGCCTTGATACCACCAATGGAACATCATCCGATAACACTAAAAGAAATTTAATCACCAATAAAAATAAGTAAAACTATTAAAAAAAACCCCATGAATTATGCAAAAGGTAGGGAATTTAATTACTATGGTCGATAAATTTCTTGGCTTGAAGGATATCATTTGATGATAAAACCGTTGATAGAATGTGTCTGTATTGTTCGATTTTTTGCCTCTGGTCTACGATCGCCGAGGCGTTTGCTAATGCACTCTCCATTGGCTCCCGATCGCTGCTTCAAAATCTTCGAAACCATAAACCCTAAGTTTACTCCTCCGTTTTGTTTTCAGATATAACGAGCTCGAATGTTTACTGCTTTATGGTGATTTTCGTTTTGCTCTCTGCTTCCTTTATTTTTCTGAAGTAAATTGCTTTCTGATTCTGAGTTGCAGTTTGGGACGGCGCACTCTTTGTTGGCGTTTAGTATAGGGACTCAGTAAATAACAGACACGTCATCACAACAGAATTGCATTTTCATCGGTTATTTCGATTTCCACGTTCTTCTTTTTCTAGGGTTTTTTGGAAAATTTCGCAGTTGGTCACCCAACTATCATAAATTTTCATTCTTATCCAAAAAAATTTACAAATTGGGCATTGTCGTTAACAACTGTTTTCATTTTAGTCACCTAACTTAATAAGTTTTTGTTTTGGTCACCCCGTTAATTAAATGTTATTGTACCCTTATTTTTGTCACTCAATTTTCATTTTAGTCACTAATTTACTTTTTAAAGATTAATTTTTCTTTTTTCCAAAAAATTAAATTTTACTGAAATTGAGTTATTCAACTATGAAGATGAAACCCAAGTTTTTATTTTGCAACTCAATTCTATAACCCAGATTTTTTCCTAAAAAGCTAAAATTTAATTTTAAAAAAGAAAAAATTAAAAGGAGTGAAACTCTGAGATAGTGTTATTTAATCACTTAGAAAAATTAAAATTTTTACTTTTATTTTTTAATAAGCTTTTTCTGTATTTATTAGATTTTATATAATTCTTTTTAATTTTTAGGTGATAATGAAGCACATTATCGGAATATCACATCATCAATTTTGAACGAAATTCGAATTCAAAGATCAAATTAAAAAAAATTTATCAAGTTCCGGAACTGATATGAACTAAAAAAGTGTAAAGACTAAATTTTAAATGTTGTTTTAATTTTTTTCAATCATAACTGCATTCTTCATTGCAAAACATCCTGTAGTTAAGACAACATCCTGTTTTAGTATATGTAGCAATCCAATTCGTTACTTTATTACTTCTTCATTGTTAAATTTCGAATTCTAACAATGTAATTGTCTTCATTTGTTGAAATCTGATGGAAGATGAAATCAACAAAGAAAATTTTGATGAAAGAATTGTTTAATATGGCAATCCATATAGATTGAAAAGGTGCAGTACAATGTCAATGATGGAAGATCCAATGTACAAAAACCTTAACCCAAATCTATCCCAAATTGTACAAAAGCTCGCCTGAACAGATCCGCCGTGTTTCACCAGAGACTGGACTCCATGTTGGAGACTTCGATTCAACTCAGGCCTTGAATGCGGCGGTTGAAAACTGCAGTGAACCTCTCTGCCCTGTCCATGCACTTAACAAAACATGGCTCCTCAAAGGTAAATAACAAACAGATAGCAAAATAGAATGCCCTCCACTAAACACAGTTGATGACTAAGGAACATTAACATCTCCTAACATCAAAGGCCTGCTATGCATAATTACATGCCAAAGACTCGTATCCATGTTCAAGACATTGAAGAATTCTGAGATTTAAACTCACCGCATTCATCCATGTTCCAGACTTTTGAAGAACTTGGAGATTCAACACATCGCATTAATGCAGCAGCCGAGCATCCCAAACCGAAGAAAACCCCTTTTGCATTAGTCCATGCATGCACAGTGACATTTAAATAGCAAAATACTATGCCCTCCACTGAACACAATTAACTTTCTGGATCTCTAGAAACTGTAAATGAATGGACACCAAAAGCCTGCTTTAAGAACATGTGAGCTCAGCTCCATGCAAAACATTTTCAAACGAAGAAAACAAATATCTTGTGCTGCTTTAAGATCCTTTATATAATTTTAATTTTTTTGCCAAAAATAATGAATCATGCAATCGGTATACATATGAAGAATCCATATTAGCTTTTGCAAAACAAACCTGCAGGGAACACGAAAGAGACACTTTAGATTAAAAATGCATAGTTACTATATACGTACAGGTTTTTAAGGGCAAAAAGTAAACTTGTTAATGTGTATCTTAAGACAAAAACGCCCTCGAGTCGCTTATAGCAGATAATCTGATCTTTGACTAAAGCAATTGCATAAGCACATTTAAATCTGAATCTACTGGCTGTAATTTCAAGGAATAAATAAGTTTTACAATATAACTGCAAATGGCGTCATTTTGGGTTTAATGAGGAAAGTGAAACCATCCCTTTGATTTGTCTCTGCATTCATGAAAATACCGGCGCAAACTAAGAAACTCAGATGAGACATATCATTTCGGAGCAAGGCCAAGAAATTATCAATCATCTTTCTGACGCAAAACACTAGGCATGCTATTATTACCATTGAGTGTAGCAAGATATATTCGCTTCTCAGCCAGTCCAATATCCGATAGTATCAAATTACCCTGCCGGCAAAAAAATCAACAGAAGGTAAAAACTCATTTTTAACATCAATGACAATCAAGTAATACAACAAGACTAGATGGTTTTTCTTATGCATATCAGCGACTACTTGGCCCAAGAAAATTCGTATGGTGCCTCAGGCTAGTGCTTCAGAATTCTAGAACAATCAAAACATGGTATCTGCTAACTGTTAAGAGAGATTTTTCGGAAGGCCCTAGCTTAGCTTTTACCATAGCAGGTATCTAAGAGGTTCCTACAAACAACATGACCACATTTTGTATCTTTTGAGAAGACAATTTGATCGTATATTAGTACCTCACTGGCCATTAATCTTCGGACGTTATTAGCATATAGCTTTGGATCATCCTTCTCTAGTTGCGAGGGGTAGTAGACAGGTAACCATGTGACCTCCATGTGATTAACAAATTGACACAGAAGAAAAACCACATGACGCACCTATGAAAAACAATAGAGAACATTAACAGCAGGAGAAAATGTCATACGACAACTACACTTTGTCATAAAAATTATACACAACAGATACACTTATTAAAATATTTTTCCATTTTCTCTTTTATTTAATCAAGTACATATTGTCTTCGATCTAGCATTTCTTGGCTAAACTTCTCCAATAAAACAAATATATATGTATGCACGTGTGTGTATATTGCTTCTTGTAATTTTTATCAAATCTAAGAAACTTCAAACTATCATTTGAATATCAGAGTAACTTCGATATCAGCTACAAAATTTAGAGAACAAATAAGACTTATTATCAAATTTGCAATTGTATCTTGAATTTGCATAAGCAATACTCACCCCTGTTACTGATTCCCAGGCTGGACTAAATCTTTGGTATGGGCACTTCAATATAACAGGCACCACAGGTGCTCTTGCCAAAAAGGCACCAGTCTTGAAAGAGATAAGGTAATCCCCATTTGTTGTTGTACCCTCTGTCATCGAGATGAACATGAAGCAAACAACTGTTACTAGTTGGGAATTCATAAGCATTAGAAATACAGAAGCTTAGGCTACTCTTGGATATCAGCTACAGAGATGCATAAGACCCATAATGTATTTGAGCGCAGTATGCAACATCAACTAAATAATGTGATAAATGCATATAGCGGATCAAAAAAAGATGATTAACCTGGAAAAAGCAGTATCTTTGGAGCATATTCATCCTGGTGAGCTTTACGAACTCTATCAGTCACAACACCTAAAAAAGTAACCAGTTATGCATTGTAATTTAGATCAATATTAAGTGCTAAAGAACAAGTTTGACATCCATAGTTTTCTACCTGAAACACCTTTAAAGTCCGATGATTTTGACTCCCGCTGGACGAATACACAACCAAGGCATTTGCTGTAACAAACAAGTCAAAATATCATTCATCACTTCAACTCCACCCATGTTGTTTATACAAGGAATACAAGATGAAAAAATAGAGATAAGATACACGTGGTATGATATAAAACAAAATAAATATATTTCCAACAAAGCATATGCATTCACATAACAAACTTTTCGAAAGTAAAGATATGTATTCAGATGTAAATGGGTCACACTAGACAACAATATGTGAAGCAAAGTACAAAAGGTTCACCATATATATTAATCAAGCTTGAAAGGCAAAAGGGTAACAACTTATCAGTTTGATATAAAACAAAAAGTCGATAATGACAACCAAATTGAAAAGGGTTTTGCATCAAACCATGGGAGAGGTTTAGGAGGTTGAAATAAACTAACCTGATGAGGCCAACCAAAGGAATGTTAGCCACTGACCTCTTCAGCAAAAAAACACACCCAAGGATTCCAATTGACAAAACCAACAAACCAGAAACATGTCAGTTAAACAGTAAAAAAAATTTCGGTTATACACCACAATAAAAACCAAAAGAGTTGCTAAGTATAACAGACCTTAGCAACAAAGCTTGGAAAGGAAGAGGACATGTGATATAAAATATCCAGATATGAAATGTGATTCGATACAATTGCTCCAGGCCGTTGTTCTGACTCATCGGATTGAAGGGTACCCTGTAGAGAAATCAAACACCCAAAAACATAAATTTCAGGAAAAAAAATGATCAAACAATTACTTTGTTTGTGTTAGTGTCCATAAAAGTTTGAGAATTTGCATAATTCAAGTCCCATAGATTCTCTTTAGAGCTACCAAATTGGAGCATGAAACAATGCAATCAGTGCTCAATAAGTAAACTTTCTTATGTAAATTCTCATTGGATTGATGGGTACCCTGTAGGGAAATTAAACACCCCAAAACAGAAATTTCAGAAAAAAAACTGGCGACCAAACAACTACCTTTTTATGTTAATGTTAATTTAAGTTTGGGAGGTGGCATAATTGAAGTCCCATAAGTTCTCACTAAAGGTACTACATTGGACCATGAACAATGCAGATGCACTCAATACAGAAAGTGTAAAGTTAGGAAAGAAAAAGTTGGCAACTTGGGCATACCGCAGTCTTCGAGTTCTCTTGGGAATTTTTTGAACCATTATGAGTTTCGTTAATCCGATAAAATCCCACAAGAAAAAGCAACGTCTTCGACAAGAACCGACCGGAGCGGAGAATCACGGTTCGTCTCCACCCGCCCAAGTGCGCATAATCCTCTTGCCCTTCCCCATGATTAGGGACCGAGAACAACGTACAAATTCTACAAATCAAGTAATACACGACCAAAACAGTCATCACCAATATGATGCGTAAAGGGAGGAGCGTTACGAATGCTATTCCAAGCTGCAGCTTCTCCATCAATGGGAGCTCCCCACGTCCCATGGCACCGTACACGTCGTTGCGAACATAGGCAGCACATTTCTTCTCGAGCTCGAGGACGTTGGAGGCTGATGTGAGGAGTGGGCGGTCGTCTCTGGAGGAGGCATCGTCGTGTGTCGGGTCGGGTTGTGGTGTCTTAGACGGTTTCGTATTAAAGCCCCTGAGTTCGGACTCCATGTTGTGGTTGGTGGAGGAAAAGAACAACAGTTGTAGGATTTATTATTCAAAGTGTTTGGATGCGGCAGGCGGCAGCCGGCAGCCGTACGATGGAATGCCGATGAGGCTATGACGTTTACCGTTTTATTTGATTCATTCCATTAATTAAGGTGGAGAGTACATGAGGTGATAGGAAAAGCAAAACCTGATCCACCCACGGATTTACACTGATTTGTTTTCATTAGTTTTAATAGCAAGATTTTTGTAAAAGAGGGTGGATGCCATGCCATGTTGTTTTTAAAGGGTGGATGCATGCAGGTGGAGTGGTGGACTAAAGGTAATTTAATTACATTTCAGATAATTTTATTTCTAGTGAGCATGAATGCATTAAATATTAACTCGACTGGCTCCATTGCCAATATCAATATGCCATTTGTGGTGGACTTTTTAGTATTATTTTCTTTTGTCGTCTTTTGGGAACAAGAAAATCAAATAATATCAAAATTACTCTTCGACATTCAGATTCTGATAATGCGTATAAATGCTTTAACCCCACTTTCATGTGCATTTTATATATAATCATTCATCCCGACTTGCATGTAAATTCATTAATCATTCATTCGGCTTATACCTAAAGTGCATGAAACTGAATATAAAACATTTGCTTAGAAACAAAGATCACACATCCATTTAACAATAGAAACCAGTAAATTAATTTCATTCTGTGAGGTTTTTCCCAAGCCTATAAAAAGCCTAAAAGAAAAATAAAAACATTTCTGTCAACCAGCAAAATAGCCGACAGTATCTACAAAGAATTGATTTTGATTCTAAAAACAACCCAACTTCCCCTAACAATTCAACCAGGGAATCAAAGAATCAACTGACTGGGGAAAAAAAACAATTGCAGATGAAAATGTAACTCTTCCAACCTTTGGTTTAAGATATTCTGCAATACGTTCTTCTACATCTCACTGTGATAACCTGTAAGGACAACAGCTTTCGTCTTACTTTTCTTCTGTTTCAGCATACATTTTCACCAACATTCCATTTGTACTCTGTTAGACTTGGTCTAACACCGAGCCTTTCCACTTGCAAGCGTGAGCTCAAGATCATCCAATCTAACTTCATGAATCCTCTCTCCTTCCCATGGCTTCACCGGTCCACTCTCAAACTGAAACTCCAAACCATACCCTTTCTCTTTGATCAAATCATTGGGCAAACTTTGTGGAGCAATGGGCTTCACAAGATTAAAGGTTGGAGAAGTTGGCATTTGAGAAGTACAAGGTGCAAACTTTTGAAAGCTTATCCATTGACCGGATTCGATTGTTGATGCATCAGACTCATCGCATTCAGGTATAGCAGCCGGGGCATGAAAATGACAGTGAGTGGGACTAGCTGGGGCAGAGACTGCACACAATGGGTAATTAAAAGAGGCCATTGACTCTTTAGCAATGGCCTCCCAGTTGGGAATTGGCTTAGGATTTCTTGAGGTTGGTGATGAAAGCGGTGGTGTCACTGGGGCACTGTTTGAGATTCTGAGAGGTGGCAGAGATGAAGGAATGGCACTTCTAAGGAACGGGAATAGACTAGACTGGTTACTACCATCAAGCCTAGTGGGACTAGGGAAAGAAGAGGAGGAAGGACTGACTTGACAGGAAGGAATCGGGCTTGGAAATGCAGACGACAATGGACTTGGATTTTGGGATGAAAATGAGGTAATTTTAGCTGAACTGCCTAGTATATCAGTTGGAGCCCGTGGTGGCTTACATCCCTAAACAACAAATGCAATTAAAAAAACAAAAATTATCAACAGTACTTGCTTTTATGCAATTAAAAGGCAATTAATACGAGATAGATAATCAAGAAAAGTTGTTCAGTATTCATCACTGTTTCATTTCAGCTATCTAATGAAGTTCTAGTTCCGACACAGATGAATGAATGATTGTCTAATTAACAGGTGCTAGTTCAAGAACAATGACTTCCAATTATTACCCAATATTTAACGTTTCATTTCAGAAATTTGTAAACAAAGAAAACTGTTCAATATTCATCAATGTTTCATTTCCGCAATTTAATGAAGTTCCAATGCCAATACAGATCAATGAATGATTGTGTAATTAACAGCTGCTAGTTCAAGAACAATAACTTTGATTTTTTACCCAATCTTTCAAGCAAGTAAACAAACCAAAATCAAAATCAAACTTAAATTGAACAGATCAAAAAAAGACCCAGAGAGCAAAATCAGCCTAAAAACAAAATGATAGTTGATCCAAGTAAAAAAGAACAAAATTTGAATAGATCTAGCATTAGGTAACAAGTGAAAAAAGAGAGGATGAAAAGGGTAAATTAGATACCTTTCGATAAGTGGTGCCATCTTCTTCAACAACCCAACCAGCCTCGGCACAAAGAGCTTTGAGAACTTCATTGTTATCACAGTGCTTGGGTAGATTGTAATTTCCTAGAGCTCTAAGCCCAGTATATATCTTTGCAGCAATAGCTCTTCTCCTACTCTCCCTCCTCCTGTTATTCTCTCTCTCCTTCAATGACGGCTTCCTCCTTGGAGCCGCCGGCATCGACGTCGCCCCATCTGACGTCATCTCTCCGATTTTACAAACAGCGGTGAAGAGGATGCGTTGGGTCACGAGAAATACGCTTTTCCTTTGCTGGAAAAACAATTTGTTAAAAGGGAGAGAAAAAAAAAGAATCTCACTCTGCTTTTAAGACCCAAACGATGCTAAAGGAAAGTTAAAACACACTCAAGACATGTTCGGGACATTCCGGCTACATGTTCGGTTTAATAAATTACATAATATTATTTCTAATTCAAATTGACTTAAATTAAATTATAATTTAATAATATATAATTATTAATTATCAGTTTTATTGTTAAGTGATACACGGATTAATTATATTTAATAATAAAAATATATTAATTTATATTATATTATTTTAAATTTCAAAATATATAATATTAAGATAATTTTGATAATATTATTTTAAAACATATATATTACCTATTTAATTCTACTTTACTTTAAAATATATATAATTTGGATTAATTTGACCTTGTAATATTAACTTGCAAATGTTGAGTGTAGTGATAATATTTATTATACTTTAAATGAGAGAATTTAAATTTAAACATGGGAGATGGCATTGTTAAGAGAGATAATCATGAACCTCAAATATATATCGTAAAACAAACATAAAGGATACTAAAAAAAAAACAATATGCAATAATACTAATGTATGTATATTTTAAATTTAAATTATTAATACTAGGTAATAGCACACTTACAATATAGTAGAAATTTTTTAAAAATATATATTTATTAAAAGTTTATGTAAGAAATAAAATAAGTTTTTGTTGAAAATGTAAAGTTGAAAGTTTAACTGCACTTAGGACTTTACTTGGTAGAAAAAATAATTTTCTTTCCATCTATTACTTGATAGAATTGAAAAATAAAAAAATAAAATAAAACATTTAAAAAATGCATAACTTTGAATTAACATGCATCACGTTCGTTTTCTCTCTCTTATCATTCTAATTTAACCTAAGTACAAAACCATAATCATTCAAATTGATCACCTCATTTTTCATTGCTCTTTCAATCTTTAATTTGTGGATGAACTCCTTGTGCTACACCCAGTTGGGGCCTTCTTAGAGTTAACAAATTTGATCAATTACACTAATTGTATTCTCAGATATTAATAAGTCAGATGCTCTTGTGTCAACTAGAGTACTCTTTCGTTTGCTTGCAATGTTGATTACGAACATCATCTTTTTCTACTTTAAACCCCTCATTGTCTTTGCATAATTGAGTATCATAGAACCAAGATTCAAAGTCTCATCCTTAGCTCCGCATCCTCCTTATTAATGGCGAGCTACTTGGCTCATTCTAGACAATCTCGCATCTTGTGCAAAACATCACATAAGAAGCACTTCATCAACTCCATTTCTTTTTTCTTTTCCCATGACTTGGTGGACTTCTACTTCCCTATTGATGGCTTCCCATTGCCATTTCTGGATTGTTCTTCTTAGACTTCCCCACCATTGTCATTGTCATTGGACTTGGAATATTGGGATCTAGTACTCTTAATGTGGCTGCTTTCGTCATTAATACTTTTTAACTTTTCTAACAAGTTGATTAATAAATTTTCATTGTTTAAATTATTATCTTGGTTATACTTGTCTTCAATGGTTTTTGCACTAAAAAATTGTATAAATTAATATTGACTCACCGGTTGCCTAATGTTTAACTAATATTAAGTTGCACCATATGGTCGAATATGATAGGAAATGATAACTTATATTAGTAGGTGGTCTAAATAGTTCATAGCCTGAAGAATCAAAATAGAGTAAATTTATTTGATGGATTATTATGTTGTCTATCAAGCCCAATTGGAGAGATACCTAATCTTGTATATCAGAGTGGATGACTCCCAAAAAGATAAAGACATGGGTGTGATTGTCTAGATTGACAGTATATCAAACAAGATCGAAAATGCATAGGATAAGATTCAAGTTGAATTTATCCTAAATTCGTTTATAGATTTATTCACTATTGATGTTCATGGTGTGACTTACCTCAATTTTGAGTAAGTAAATAATGTGTATATAACTCATATACTTTCATATATTAAAAACCTAAGTTTAATTGGAAATAGTGCTAAAAACTAGTACGTTAGGTATATGACTTATGTATGACATAACTTTACTTAAAATAGTGAAATTCATAGCCTAATAAAAGGTAAACGATATCCTATAATTGGCATTGTATAGTTGATGAAAAAGAAATATGGTCATGGGTCATTTATCTACGACGAATTCTTTTATTACCATGTCTTAATAACAGACTTTTTCATTGAGGACTATGCAATGGCTACCATGAGATAAAATGTGATTATATTTGATGAACGAATTTAACCCAAAGAGATGAAAGATATGTGACAACCTATTTTTCAGTGGTACTGAAAATGGTGGTTTTAAAACCCTATTTTTCGATCATCTAGTCAGTAAATATTATTATTTAATATTTAGAGTCAATTACAGAGTTATATTGGATTTTGATCTGTTAAATTTGTTGTTTTGAAAGTTGGTTAAAGTAGGAGTGGTTCGACTCTAAAGTTAGTGGTGTTGGAAAATGAGATTTTGGGACCTCACTTTCGTAAATCAAACCCGTAAATATTTAATAAAAATATTTACGTAGTTATTATATCGGTGAATTAAATTTTGGATAGGTAATTTTGACGAATTAATGACTAATTAAGGTACAATGACTAAATTGTAAAAGTGGTAAAAATTAATCGATATGAATTTTTAGTTAATTGAGGGTTCAATTGAGCAATTGGACCTATTGCCTTGATGCCAAACTAGGGGTGAGCAAAATCCGATTCGATTCGAAAAACTCGATAAAATTTTCAAATTTTGAATTAAATAGTTCAAGTTATTTGAGTTAATCAAGTTTTTTGGATCAACTCAAATAAAAAATTAAGTTTTTTGGTTTAACTCGAATGTGAATTACACAATTCGGGTTATTCAAAAATCCGAATAAGAAAAGGCAAAACTACGCCATTTTGATAAATGTTTACCTTTTCTAAAGTTAAAAGTCAAAATCATTAAGTTGAAAGTCAAAACTACGTTGTTTTGATAAATATTTACTCAATAAGTTAAAAGGCAAAACCATTATATTGTTTATGTAGTTAAATAACTTTACACTTCATTTACTAGTTAAATAATTGGTTCATGTAAATGCAACATTAAGTATAAATAATAGGATTCGTTAACTCGATTCGACTTGACTCGAAATTTTTTGACTCGATTCAATCCGATTCAAAAAAAATTCAAATTGAATTTGGTTGCGAAAATAGGATTCGTCAACTCGATTAACTCAAAATTTTTTGACTCGATTTGACTCGACTCGATCGAATACTCACCCCTATGCCAAACGGTTCTGGATGATAGTTGGCATCCATTAAATTGGTTAAACATGATTTAAGTTAAATAAGTATGATTAATTTAACCTAAATTAGATTAATTAATAAATAATTATAATATCAAAGCTAAAACATAAGGGAGAAACCGTTTGTGATACTTCAAGCTTTCAACCTTTGATTGATCCAAAATTGAATCACATTGAACAAAATTGGGAAAATAACAAAATTTGTTGATTAATTTTTAAAGAGTTGTTTGATTGTTGTTTTGATTAGGTAAGTTCACTTAGTATGATTGTATTTAAATTGTTTTACATTTGATTTGTGAATTTGTATTTGTTTGATAGTAGTTTGAATTGTTCGCAATTTGATACAACAAGTGAATTATGGATTAAGTCGTAGAGAAATGATAAACTGATGGATAAAATTTAATATGATGAATTGAAGTCTCGAATAAAATTGAATTGATAACTGGTTATAACTTATCAAATCGCACTGGTATGAAATTGATTGATTGTTTACAGTAAAGACTAAATCGAATTGATTGAGATTATTGTATATTGATGTAAATACAAAATTGATTTTGTATTGAGAAGAATTATGTTGATATATTGATATGTACTAATGATTGGCTATTGAACGGGTATTATTGATTTGAGAAATTGGATTACAATGAGAATTGAGAATGATTACCCTATTAGCTATTCGGGCAGAGTCGGATATAGTTGGCATACCATAGAATAGGAAAAGTTCAGGGTTATACGACTACGTGTCGGGGAGTGTTGGGCACACCCATTTGTCGATTATATCAACCAATGTTGGGCACATCTTTTTGTCGGTTATACCGACTAGTGCTATTTCATATTTATCTGATAGGCATTGGGTGTCAAACTAGTGTGATTGGTTGGATTCATGTATTCATTCGAGCTCGAGTCAAGTTAATAGGGATATGAATATGATATTTGATAAATGATACATATAGAATTGGATTGATAATGTGATTTGGTTATATAACGATGATTGTGTTATATAAATATCTTGGCATTTAAAGAGCATGCAATCTGGATTTATGAGTCAAAGGGCCGTTATGAATTTATGATGAATTAAGCGTTGTAATTTGGATAATGACAGGTTGATATGACTGTTACTACGAAATGAATAGAAATCTGATATCAATGATACCAAAATACTGATAAGGTTTATTCTTTAGATTAATTAATAGGAGCAAGAACATATTGATTCAGGTGGTACCGAAAAATTAAATTATATATTCATTGCAATGTTAAGGAGCAAGACAATTAAATTTATTTACTCACAATTTCTAATACCATAAAATTATCATGATTTTAATAGAATTAGAATTGAGTTAAAAATAGTTTAATTAAGAGAATTAATTAAATTTCTTTTAATTAATTAAAATAATATTTTGAGAATAAAACATTAGTTTTTGGTTGGATAAATGATATAATCTAGTTTAAAGATTAGATACCACATATAATTGTACCCAATACATATAAAACCCAATTAACTCGGTGTTTTACATTAAAATATTATTAGTTTGTTTCTTCTTGCTCAACTAGAACTCTTGTAAATTTACCCTATAACTAAGAATACATAGATTAAGTCAAAGATGAACATCATTGGGTGTGGTTACTTTGTTGGAAAATAGTAAGATTTATTTTTCTCAAATAAATTCTATTTTCGTGAGAACTCGAGTTAGGTTTATTGCCCATAGAGGAATTAACTTCTTGTACTAGAAAGTTAAAAGCTTTTATTGTGTGATCTGTTAGTGAATTAGAGCTCACTTCCTAAGACTAAGGGTTTGAGAATAGTGGAGAAGATCGTGCTAGTTGAAAACTGAGAATTGACCAAAACCGTTAAGTCGAAAACATATGCACTAATTTTTGTAAAACTTAATTGCTATAAATATCACAAAGAGCTCGAGTTTAAGAAGAAAAAAAATTAAATTTCCACTATGCAAACAAACACATTTTCCAAACCAATTTTCCAACATGTATGATTCAAACTTGTTTAACTTTTCATGCCAAGCCTAATCAAGGATTCAGCCGTAGTCATGGCTTTGGTAAGATCCTGTACACCTTTTCATTGCAACTCTCACTTAGCTTAAGGTTAAAATTCATTCATGAAAGAGAAAAAAAAGCATCTTTTCACCCAAGTTAGAAATTTGGAGTAGTAGTTCACCAAAAACATACTTTCAAATCGTGCCTTGTCACGTAAGTTAGCACAACTTGGCGTGAGCCTTGTCTTTGGCATATCCTGGGTAAAATTGTTGTTTGAATTATGTTCTAAACTCCAACCAAGCCCGAATAACTATATCCCCACGTTTCTCACCTATTTACCTATGACGCCACCATAAAAGAGCAATATTAGTAAAATACATAAAAACAATATTTACCTTAGTAACAAAATTCACCATGCTAACAACATGAAAGCATTGCTCTATTCCTTATAGAAAATTGTTCACATCCCTCGCAACCCAAGAACCCTTGAACCCTTGAACCCTTTCACCTTAGGGATATCAATTTTGTGCTTGGGTGTCACAACTAACACATCATTTATCCATGTCTACTTTGCACAAAGCAAGCTCCTCTTAAGCTTGTCCATCTATTTTTTTTCTAAGCCTTCACTATGGCTTCAAAAGCATCATTCCTTTGGATCAACATATCCACTGTGGTGTTAAGAGCCTTCAACCATTTAAGAGTTTTTCTTCACATCCTCCATGGATTCTTTGAGTTTGAAAACTCCGCCATCTATCATTAATAAGATATTCCTTGAACTACTTTCTTAGCCCTCTCACAGGTCTTTAGTGAGACATTTTGACCATCTATTTGAGTTACCATCTCGACTCAACACCTTAATTGAATCTTGCTCTAACACTAATTTTTACGGGCATAAATTTAACGGATCAAATTGTGCGTCCTTAAATGATGAATTCACTTTAAATTATCTAAACTTTTAAATTACCTAAACTTTCGAAATTGAGAATCTAAGGAATCTTCAAAGACACCGAAACTAGAAAGCTATTAATAGGAACAAGCAAGAAGACAAGAAAACTTAAACAAAGCTTTTAGAGTAAATGCTGTCTATATTTGATTACTCAAATACAATTGAAGTGGAAATTACCTATTAGATTATATTAATGGTTAATGTTTAAACCTATCAATAAAATAGTCCTAAAAAATTAAATTCTTATCCTTAGAATATAAAATTACCTTGACAAAATACAATATCGGAATTTCTAGACCTTTGGTATTTAGCTAATTTTGGTGGGCTAATGTAAGCTCAAACCACTCGTAAGAACAAACTTAAGTTGTAATAGCCTTTGTGCACGGGCTGTAGAAAGGTGGGAAACGTAGACGGCGGGAAAAAAAGGGGACGGCGCGTGGAAGTCCAAAGTACATTTACGAGGAAGGGGTGGGACCAAGTCGTTAACAGGAATGGAGATGAGACCCAGCAGATAAATCATCTGATCTTTACTGTTTCTAACGTCAGATGTTCTTTTGGCAATTTCACTTTCAATCTTTTTCTCTTCACATTTCTTTTCTCCATTTTAATTGGGGTTAAAATTTTGGGTTTAGGTTTTCACAAATTGGAGTAAACTTGATCTAATTTATTATTTAATAATAAAAACATTTAGTTTAGTTATAAAAATATAAATATTAGTAGAAAAATAATTTTTGATATTTTATTATTATATTAGAATTTAGCCCCAAAACGAGCCTGGCTACTGATAGACAGGTCCTGCACAGCCCATTTGGTCATTGTCATTGGACCATGTGCAATGTCGGGTTCAAGTGGGTGACGGCCTGCTCACAAATATTAAATACGAAAATAATATAGTAAAAGAATGTCGAAATTCCTTTTTTTTAGTTTAGAAAATAGGATCGACTTTAAAAATAAAAATGAAATTGTTACTAATTTTTTTAAGGTGTGATCGGGTCACTTTAAGGTTGATCGTTAAAATATTTTAATTTATTAAAACGATAGTTTTGGTCTACGAAATTTAAAAAAAATAGGTTCGGAAGTCGATTACGCATGAGGAGGTATTAGCATCCTCGTGACACTCAAAATTGGTACCTAATTGATTATTTGATGCCTTTATGTTGAAAATTTGAAAAGATTTTAAAACACGATTCTCTTTATTTGAAAGAAAACTTGAATAGATTAAAATGAATGCTAAGACCCTCTTATTTCGAAGAAGTAAAATGTCACGCCTAGTAAGTTAGGGTACGACATTTCGAGTTCCCGAAACTGAGCTTATCTTTCGGCTTTTAAAACTCGTATTTAAGTTTGAGGAGGATATTCGGTTATTTGGGTCAAATGAAAAAATCGAACCCAGTAAGTTAGTGCACGATTTCTCGAAATTCTAAATACAGAATGTTGCCTTAGTTTTTTAGAAATCCTTATCGTGAGATAACAAAACGTTACATCCAGTGAGTTAGGACACGACAATTTTAAATTCTCGAGAATAAGTTTTTATTTAACTTTTATGCCTTGATTTTAAAAATAAAATAGTAGATTCTTCAGACTCGATGAGAAAAATCGAAATCCAGTAAGTTAAGGTACAATTTATTTCGAACCTTAGATCGCAGAGTATTTACTTATTTTGAAAATCGGGTAAAATGTAATTCTATCGTAATAAAGTAAGACACGAGTTATAGTAGACATGCATAATAAAGTAAAAAGCGAGGGAGACAACATAAATTACAATAATAAAAGCAAAAATAAATGAAAATTAAAACAAATAATTTATGTAAAATAATAGGTAAAAATGATAAAATAAAAGAAAGAAAAAACTAATAATAAATCAATAACTAAATAAATATTAGATAATAATTTTTTAAAAATTAAATAAAATAATAATAATAGTAAAAACAATAATAATAATAAAATATGTTAATAAATGAATAATAATAGTGAAAATAAAAATACTAAAAAAATAATAAAAATAGCAATAATAATGTTGAAAATAAAAATAATAATAAAATATAGTAATAATAATAGAAATAATAATAATAGTAATGTTTAAAGAAATAATAATATTAATATTAATAAAAACAATAATGGTAATAACAAGATGATAATAATAGTAATACTAAGATAGTAATAATAATAATATTAAGAATAATTATAATAAAAATAATAATAAGAATAATAATTATAACAATATTAATAATAAGAAAGGTAATAATAAAATAAATACAGTAATAATAATATTAAATATAATAATAATAACAAAATAATGACAATAATAGCAAAATAATAAAAGGAATAAGGAAAATGACTAAATTAAACTTAAAATAAAAATTTGGGGTAAACTTAAAATAAAAAATAAAAAAAAGGACCTATTTGAATGCGCGAATAACATGGAGGGACTAAAGGGGAAAATATTCCTCCCTCCAAAATGCACAGCATCAGGGGGACCCAATTGAAAATCGAAGTGAATTATCGGGCAAAATTAAAAATAAAATAAACCTAATTGTGAAACAATAAAAAGCGGAAGGGCTAAATGTGAAATTAGCCCTTCCATCGAAAACACGCGGATCCTCCTTGCGGGTCGGGTCAAGGCGCGGGTCAGAGGGGTAAAACGACGTCGTTTGGGGCTATTAAAGCCAGCCCCAAAACGGTGCCGTTTTGGAAGCCTATAACCAATTTTTTTTTTTTTTTTTTTTTTAAAATCATTCTTCCTCTATCTTTAAAAAAAAAAACTAGAGCAACTCTCCCCTCCTCTCTCCCTTGGGCGATTTCCGTGAGCCCTTCAAGAGATTTCTAGCATGCCGTCATCGTCATCGCCATTGCCAATGGTGCAGCATGAGCTCAAAAAGAAGGTAATTTTTTTTCCTTTTTTTTGTAATTTATTCTAATATATGTATGTATAGTTTTAAGGGAAAAAAAATTCTTTGCATATGTATATTTAAACAGTATTGAAAGAAGAAAAGAAAAAGAAAAATGAAAACCTTTGTTGATTTTTGCTTTCCTATTGATTCTGAGATTGTGAAAATTGTAGCTTCTGTATTCTCTCGTATCTATATCCAAAATCCTTCCCCTTTTACATGTTTTGTTTGAGTCTAAAATCCCAACAATAAAATAAAATACAATAGTTTTCTTTGCTATGCTCCTTTTTTGTTTCTTTTCCGTTTTGCAGGTGAGCTATTGGGGTGACGTGGAGCGCGTGAAGGGTTCGGAGGTGACGTGCACGAGCGTGGGGCTGCTGGCGACAACTAGATTTCTGTTTTAGAGTTTTGACTAGCTAATTTTTTTAGGTTATTGGACTTTAAGGTTTGGGTTAGTTTGTAAAATAGGTTTTTAGAATTTGGGCTTCAATTTATATTTGGACTGTTTTTTTAAAAAAATTTTGGACTTTATTTTTTATTTTGGGCCCAGGGTAAAAATTGGGCTCTACAAAGAATAAATCTATTAAATTTATTAAATTTGCCTTAAAAAATAAATCTATTAAATTTCTAAAGAGGTGCTATATTCTAATATTGTTTGTTTTGCTGATAATTTCTTACAGGAATGGACAGACTCGAGAGCAGTCTTTGGTGCTGTGTCGTGTAATCATAGTGCGAGTAATGGAAGGAATGAAAGCTGATGTAAACTCAAAGGGTACGTTTGGTTCACTGTAATGAAATATGGCTGTAATTTAATAGACTGTAATGGAATAGAGTTGTAATAGAATAAAACTGTAATAAATAATTCAACTGTTTGGTTGAATGGAATGGAATAGAATTGTAACAGTATTCTTGTGTTTGGTTGAATGGAATGATGTTGTAATAGCATAAAGAAAAAAACTAAAATGACCAGAATACCCTTAGCAGAATTTTTTTAGGTAGATGATTATTGTTATTGTTATTAAATTTTAATAAGATTATTATTGAAAATAATTTAATAAAAAGAATAATTAATTTAACTATATTTTAACATAATTATTATTAAATATAATTTAATAAAAATATAATTTAATAACATTCTTAATATAATTATTATTATATGAATTAAAAAATCAAAATATATAATACTATAAAAATATATATTTATCAAATTTCATTCAACAAAATATGCTAAATTTCAACCTAAACTCAAAAGATATTCCAACTTGCATGAAACCCAACTCGGTTTGATTGTGAACATCAATAACTTAAGCGAAAGAAATTTTAAAACTCAATGAGATCTGCACCACCTAATGGTAACCACTACATGTGGTTGAGCCTATGACTGGTTTGGGTGGATTTCTTTGCTACCGAGTACCATTAATGTCTTATGTGCCTCTTGTCTTGGTTGAATATGCATTATTGTACTTCTTGTGGATTAGGCAAGTGAGTATAGACTACAGAGTGTGGCATCTTTTTAGTGGTGAAAAGCAGGAAAGATTAATTGTTTGGCTAACTATGGTACTTAGTACTTAATAGTGAAGCCAATATTTTACGGTAGAAGTAATTTAAGCATTATGATTCTAAGGTTAAAAGTTGGGGAGCGATTTTAAAAAAATTTAGGCATCCAAAAATATGCCCTATATTTGTTGAATTTTAGTATGAACTATATTTGTTGGATGCTTATTTATTCAGATTACCAAATTGAAGAGTTGAGACATTTGTTGGCTTCTTTGTAAATTATTATTGATGAACATTGATTCAGTCTGACACTTGATTATTAAGCTGGTAGATCAGATGTAATTGAGCTTCTCTTTTATGTTCTTGGTCTATAGTGTTTCCCTTAAGTTGCTTTGTTACATTGAGTACTTTCTTGATAACTTGCTACAATACAAAAAGTAATTTTAAACTATGCAAAGAAATGTGATTTATCAAACTGAAAGAACTGCAAAGATACAAGGACAATAGTAAGTCACATGGCTCATTGAACCATACTAAATTTATCACAATGCTGAAACAAACACAAGTTCATGCAGCACAATCAACTTTCTTGACAAGTACTCTCCAGTTGAAATACAAGGTATATTCTTGACAAATACTTCCAAATAGTCTCTGCTGCCTCCTAACCCCTATTTTAAAACCAAAAAGAAAAAGCATGCAGACACTATGGAAGCTCAACTGGTAGGACTTATCTAAGCCTTCATTTAAAAAATGTCAACCAAACTTCCATTCATTTAAAACAACAGTTTATGGCATTTAAATCTAGGAATTTATATGCTGAATTTTCAGCATTTGGACAACATTAAACACTTCCAATCAACAATCAAATTTAATAATCCACAATCACACTTTCCTTCATTTACAACATCAGCTCAAAACATTTAAAATAACAGAATATGCATGTTGAATTTTTAGCATTTGGACAACATTTCAACATGAAAATTTTCCAACTTTTCAACCCATATCTGTAGATTGCTAACAAGAAATTACTAAATATAATTAAGACAAAAGGAATTAAGCAGTTTCAACATCAACCTAGGTTCCAAAATCACTCATTTAAAAAAAACCTAAGGTTACTAAATCCAACCCGAACAATTACCATGCATACTTTGATGTTTCTGAAAACCTAAGGTCACTAGTCATCTGTTTCAAGAGCATGCTTCAAAGTTTACCCACATTATATTTACACAGATTGAATTCAAATTGTTAAGCCAAGTTTCATTATTGAGTACTAAATTGATCAATAAAAATTGAAGTAGTATCTAAACACCAAATATCTACCAATCACGAATACCGTAAATTTGAATGACCAAATATAAATGCGACCAAAATTTGAAGTAGCATCTTCACTTCCAAACATCTTTATTTCTAACAAAATACCCAGAAATTACTCAATATCCCATGATCCCAAATAGATCCAAAGCACCAAAATAAACCCTAGTTCTAAAAAAAAACCTACAAATAACCAATTGGATCCAGAAACAATAAGTTGGAGCTTGTATTTGCTTAAGAAAGGAATATCAACAAACTTGTATAGGACATCGAAGACCTTCTTCTGCAGCAGAGGTATGTAGAACGTTTAGTTATCTGGTATAAAAGAGTGAATCACCAAAATAAGTAAGCATGCAAGAGCATTTACCTGGAAGCCACCGAGATCATCCGAATCTGCAGCTTTTACCAAGAAGCAAGGGGGTCGAGACTGAGATGGCTGAGTGGGAGGTAGGAGACGAAGGAAGCAAGGGGGTCGAGACTGAGATGGCTGCATGAGAGGCAGGAGACGAAGGAATCAAGGGTCGGGAAGATGGCTGAGTGGGAGGGTAAAATGGAAAAGAAATGTGTATTCAGTGTTGATTCAGGGCATTTTGAACGGAATAGAAAACAACCTTATTCAATGCTTAGACATGTAATAGAATAGGCATGTAATGGCATTCCACCAACCAAACTAGTGTTTTACTGTTCATTAAAGAATATGGAGGGAATGGCTATTCCATTCCCTCCAACGAAATGTGTCGCAAATGTAATGTTGATGCAGCCACTTTTGAGAATGAAACAGTGATCAATAGGGGGCACAAACGACATTGTGGTGAACTGTTGTACTGGGCACAAATTAGGAAGCTTGGCCCTTCATCTAGGAGAAGTTATGGCTGTCGAAACCATTTTTTGTTTTGAAAAATGGGGACTTTAAAAAAAAAATAGAGTCGCCATCAATTTTTTTTGAAGTATGATCGGGTTACCTTGAAATTGATCATTTTAATAATTTTTTTTGATTTATTAAAATAATGATTTTGGTCTACGAAATTCGAGAAAATGGGTTTGGGAGTCGATTACGCACGAGGAAGGATTAACACCCTCGTAACGCCCAAAAAAATTGGTACCTAATTGATTAATTAATATCTTAATGTCGAAAATTTGAGAAGATTTTAAAATATGATTCTTTTGATTTTTCAAAACTTATAACCTTTAAAAAAATTCAATTATTTGGATAAAAGAAAAGTCGAATCTCAGTAAGTTAGAGCACGACCTTTCGAATTTCCCAAACACCAAATATCCTTTGTTTTGTTTTTGTTTTGTTTTTTTTAAATCCCTATCTCAAAATATCAAAATGTCACATCCAATAAGTTAGGACGCAACATTTTAAATTCACAAAGATAAGTTTTTATTTGAAAATCATATATTTTAATTCCAAAAGGGTATTTGATCATTTAGACTTAATGAGAAAAATCAAGCCCGAGAAGTTAGGCACGATTCCTCAAAACTCCAAATGTCAAATATTGCCTTATTTTAAGAAATAAAGTTTTGGATAAAAAGTGGCAATTAAAATAAATTTAAAATAATTAAAATAAATGAATAAATAATGATTAAGCAATTAAATGGATAAATAAAAAAAATACATAAGTCAACCTAACTCTCGCAATATGAGGATTCGACGAAATTCCTCCACCAAAAACTAACTCGAACAGAAGCAACTCAAAAAGAAACGAAGATGAGTGAAGAACAAAATAAGAACAAGCCACAGAAAATAAGAACGCAAAAGAGAGAAAAATTTGAGTGAATGCTCTCAAGAATTTTTATTACTCAAAACTCAAGTTCCATTCAAGTGTCTACAATGAAGGGAGAGGCCTCTATTTATAATTGAGCCTCCCCAAATCCAACGAAACAAATCAATTACATCAACGGTTAAGATTAAAAGGTATCTACAAATTAAATCTCTAAGATTACAAAATCATATCTTTTAAAATTACATACCATATCTTCTAAGATTGCATATCATATCTAAGATTTCATATCCTTGAAGATTGTACTTCCATATCGTCAAGCTTGTAGATATACCTTCAATCTTTTTAAGTAATGGGCCATTCCGATCGGGCCAAATGATATATTTTGGACTGGAATTGGACTTTATTTTATTATTTTTTGTATGGGCCTAGGCTAAATTGGCTTATTACATTTGCCCCTCTTTGCTCATTATCGTGTAACGAGAATAGAGCAAAGACTATAAAAGGCCCAATTTTACCCAGTTTTTGTCGAGTCTTGACTTCTTGGTCATTGCTTTCTTTAAATAACTTCTATCCCATCTGTAATTTGGCTTTAATTTGCTTCACTGTAACTTTAGGAATGCCAGATCTACTATCTTTGGTCTGCTCCACTGTAAACTTAGAGAATGCAAGATGATCGTCTAATTGTCAAGTTTTAAAATTTATAAAGAGAATGATCGAACCTAGAAACTAACTCTGACAATGACTTAAGGCAAGTGCACCTATCGAACAGTAGTATAGTTTAGGCAAGACCGGATTGTCGAACCCAAAGGAACTAAAAGTACTAATACTAACATTCTTTCTCTTATTTAGCTTAAATATTAAGTGATTGGTTGTTTAATCTAAATTAACTAACTATAAGCTAAAGACACAAAGACAAAAAGAGTGAATTGGGGAAATAAATTTAGGAAAACTCAGTTGACAAGACGATACCCTCAGGAAGAATCCACCTAGACTTCACTTGTTATCTAACACTAAACCAGACGATTTATTTACTTAGCTTGATCCGTTGGACTCCCTAATTTATATTAAACCCTCTCTCGAGGCGAACAACGTCTAACCCTAGGTTGATTAACCGAAATCTCTTTCCAATTAAAACCACTAGAATTGCATTAACTTGATCTATGGACTCCCATATTAAGTTTCACCCTAATCCAATAAAATCTCGTCACCCTATCTCTAGGCGCGCGATCAACTCCGCTTAATTATGATAGATCTACTCTTAAGCAGGGACTTTTGCTCCACCACCTAAGCACATCACACTTAAATTAATATCCCAAAAATATCAACATAAGAATTAAGCATACATAATTAAGAACAAACTAAGTATTTATCATATAGCTCAGAAAACAATAACAAGATTCATTTAGGTTTCATCCCCTTCAGGTATCTGAAGGGTTTAGTTCATAATGATAAAATAAAACATCTCAAGAGAAAAGATAAAATAAAAAATAAGAAATCCCTAAAACCCCTTGAGGGATTGAAGGAGAGATTCGCCATTTTAAGTAGAATTCTGGCTTCTTGAGATGGATCAACTGGCTATCTTTGAGTGATTCCCACAAATCTGGCCTTTTGGCTCGGCTCGGCTCCTTAGCCTAGCTGATTTCCTAACTGACTGCCCTCTTCAAGGTTACACTTAGGGTATTTATATAGGCTCTTGGAATGCGTTTCTTTCTCCCTAAGTATCCTTTTCCGAGTGAAATTCCTTTTTCCACGACAGTGGCACGGCCATGGCACACGCCCGTGTGAATTGACTTTAGGCCGTGTTTGGTTGATGGAGGCACGGCCGTGTGAATCATGGTTAGGCCATGTTCTAGTTAATTTTCGAGGCACGATCGTGTGGCTTGAAGTCCAGACCGTGTCAATTTCTACTTTGGCCCAAATTGGCCCGTTTTAAGCCCGTTCCTCGTTCTTTTCGTCCTCGGGTGCTTTCTTGAGTATAAAACATGAAAAGAAAGGATTAAGAGCACCTTCTTACATAAATCAAGGGCTAAATCATCCAAAAGTATGCTAAAGGTGGGGTTAAAATATGTTACTTTTAAGGTTTATCAAATACCCCCATACTTAAGCTTTTGCTTGTCCTCAAGCAAAATTCTCAACTTACAATTAAAACGAACTTTCCACAATTCATAATTCCTATCAATAATGCCTCATCATAATTCATAGATAATTTATACATGGATAATTTAGCTCAAAAACTCCTAAAGATTCAAACAATTCTAAGTCATAAATTTGTAGCATAAAAACATAGGCATCTCCCCTTATCTAAATAATTACCTTTAATTCAAAATCGACAATGATTGACATCCTCACTAAAGATTCACTCGAAGCACTCGAAGTGTTTAAGGTTCAAGAGAAAGCACTCATAAGTCGAACCTGAAAAGTTAATCCCATAGGCTTGCCTGAAAATCAAATCTCCACCACTATAATATGAGATGATACACAAATTAAAAGGTCTTTGATAGGGTTGTAACGGGGCTTAGGTTAAAGGTGTGGATAAAGGCTGAATTAGAAGGTTAAAAATCGAGATTGACCTGATAAATTACCTACTAAGAATAATGAACTAAAAACTAAATAATTACTTTGAAACTAGTAATACTACTATTGATAATACTTCTAATACAAGCTCTTCTTTAACAATTGGAATTTAAACGCATAAGCTCCTTTAATCTACTACCTGAATATACTTTTGGTTTTTTTTTAAGAACAAACTAAGTAAATACATAATAAAGAAAGAACTTTATCAACTGAAATAAACTAATTTGGTAACTGATCAATTCAATTCTCGATAGAAGGGTAGTAAAAAAGAATAGTGATAACAAATACAAAGGGCTTTGGGTTAATATTAAGCGAGTAATTCAATAAAAAGGGTTGTTAAGATCAACGAGGTTCACTAGGGGTTAATTATATAGGTAAGCTTTTTAGTGGAGTGAATGGATTAAAACCTAGGTGCCTTTATCATCTCAGTATATCAAATCATTAATGTGGTCTCGACATGTATAATCAAGGCAAGTTCTAGAATAACAATTCAGTGTTGACACACTCATAATCAATAAAGTGAGCATGAAAAAGAATATATGCTCTATAAGGCTCAAAATCTCACACAAATTATGGGTATTTGACATCAATTCTGTGAATTTCAAACTTCAAGGTAATATTCAAATTCAGTTTAACAACCTAAGAGATTTTTTTATTTTATTTTTTTGAAAAATAGACTTAGCATGCTCGATTCTCTAGTATTCTTCAAGTATAAATCATCAATGCACAATTATCAATGACTTACTCAAAAACATATCAATAAAATCATAAATCATTAGAAATTTCACCCTAATTGATAATATGAGAAAATTTCTTAGGAACAAGATTAAAATTCAGGATTTTAGAATAATGGAAAAAGTTAAGTACTTTTACTCCCCCCACACTTAAGATGTACATTGCCCTCAATGTACAAAGATAGGTAAACAATTATGTAATAAAAAGAGAAGGGGAGAAGTAACACTTTTGAATTGTGGATAATTCCAAAGTTGGCAGAGTTTGTGGTAGAAAGTAGGTAGAGGAGGCGGAGGTGGCATTTTCTATGGGCCTGGTGGGGTGTCTACCGATGATCTTTGTGTTAGATAAAGAAATTGGGTAGCCTGCAAAGATATAGCCAAGAAATTTAAAGAAATATTAATAATATACTAATATTATAATTAAAGACAAAGAAAATAAAGAGAAGGAGACTAAGAAGAAAACTGAAATTGAAAGAAAAGACTAATGGACTAAGGAGTCCTTATTGTTGGATGGTTCGCGAGGTGGGTGTGACCTCTAAGGCTGTGATGCGTGATTCCCAAGTAGCCTTTAGAACCAAAAACCAAGAAACTAAGAGAAATTAAAATATATTAAGCAGAAGAGAATTATAGATAAGTAGGATAAAGGGGAAAATAAACATAGGGAAAAATTTAAATGGTTTAAAAGACCCTTGGCTTGGTGTTTGGATGAAGCGGTCGGCATAAACTTATGTGTTGGGGTCTCCTTTGAGGAGACAATGCTTGCCTTCTTACGCTTCTTCGGCATGATTTTAGTGTAGCTTAAGAGTCTGGACACCTTTTCTAAGGAAAGAAAGAAAAAGAAAGAAGAAAGAATGAGGGGAGAAGGAGAAGGGCTGTGGGGTTTAAATAGGATTTCAATTCTGGCACGTTCCCATGCCCATAGACCGAGGATGTGTGGAATTACACGGCCACATCGCATGGTCGTGTGTCTAGGCGTGTTTGCTCACCCACGCCCATTTTCCAGATGCCACGCCCGTTCCTGAAAAGGCAGTGTGTTGGCACGGTTAGGCAGCATGGGTGTGTTTGTCCCATGTCTGGTAAGTCAGTAGCTTCAAACGGTGGTGGAGCATGGTCGTGCCAATCTATCGGTGCCCGTGGTGGAGTGGTTGGATCCGTGACATTGAAAAGTGGTTAGGATTTAATTCGCACGGCCTCCGCTATGTCAGTACGGGGATTTCGATGGTCTACACGGCCATGAACACGATCGTGTTTAAGGCCGTATGTCCTAGAAATCTGGACTTTTTGGTTAAGCTACAAAGAGAAAGAGAAAGAGAAAAAATAAAATGAAAACAAATGTAAAAAGAAGTAAGGTTAGTGCTTAGGCTACCTCCCGAGAAGCGCTTATTTATAGTTTTAAGCTAGACTTTTCCTTGTACTGAATCAGGGAGGTTTAAAGGTTTGAATATCTTCCCTCTTGCTTAAAGTTCTATTTTCTTGACAAAGTTGAAGTTGAGAAGCATTTACCTTAAAAGTGTCAAATGTTAGGTTGCTTCCCTCGACTATTTCGTGTGGAAAGATATGGTGTACCTTAAGAAGGGTTTCTCCCTTTGCCTTCAGGTCTGTTGTGATTGTGTGTGGATCTGCTTTATCTAACAGTACTTGGTCTCCTATTTTAAGTTGATTGGATGTTCCTACGAGCTCTTCTGGTGGTTCCTCTGGCTTTATTTCGTGCGGTTCCGATTTTTTTTTGTCGATTTAGGATCTATGATTCGGCTCAGTGTTGTGTCTTTGTGGTGTTTCCTACAATAAAGGTTGAATAATTTGATTATCATCTGTATCGACTTTCTTACCTTCATCGATTGTTGTCCTAGCTGAGTCAAGAGCTTAAAGATTTATTGATTCGTTACCTACACAAAGTATGAGTTCTCCTGTGGCAACATCAATTTTAGTCTTGGCAGTTGCTAGAAAAGGTCTTCCTAAAATTAAGGGAATTGTACTATCCTCATCCATATCTAAAACAACAAAATCTACTGGGAAAACAAATTTATCGATTTTGACAAGAACATCTTCGATAATGCCCTTAGGAATTCTAATAGTTTTATCAGCTAATTGTATACTCATCCTAGTTTGCTTGGGTTTTCCTAGACCTAGTCGTTTAAATAATGTATACAGCATGAAATTTATGCTTGCCCCTAAATAAGCTAACGCATTATCAATAGCTAAACTACCAATTAAACATGGAATTGTAAAACTCCCTGGATCTTTTAGCTTCTGTGGTAGTCTATTTTGTAACATTGCTGAGCATGCTGCGTTCAATTCCACGTGGTGCTCTTCGTCTAATTTGTGTTTGTTAGTCAAGAGCTATTTTAAAAATTTCCTCGAGTCTGGCATTTGAAAAAGAGCTTCAAGAAGAGGTAAGTTAATATGTAATTTCTTTAAGAGTTTAAGAAACTTACCAAACTGTTCCTCTGAATCGTCTCTTTCATCCTTCGAGAAAAGGTATGCAAGGTTGGTACTCTTTGATTACCGATTTTAGCTTTTCTTGTGTTACCTCTATCTTACCTTCGTCTTCCTTATTTTCTTGTATTGGATTGAGTTCATCTAACCCCTTACTATCATGAGTTGAGATGGCTTGGATTTGCTCCTTCGAGTTAATCTCTATGTTACTTGGCAGACGTCCTTGCGATCATTTTGACATTAGCTTTGAGAGTTATTTGACCGCATTAGTGGCTTCCTTGACTGACTTAGTAAGTTCCCCGATCGGTTCTCATTGCTTTTTATTATTTTCTCATTATCTTGGAAACGATTTTTTGTGTTTGCCATGAATTTTGTCAGTATCTCTTTGAGATTTGGCTTTTTCTCTTGCGGATATGGCTGATTTTGAAAGTTTTGAAGAGGTTGTTGTCTTTGATTTCCTTGATTTCCTTGGCCTCCCCATGAAAAATTGGGGTGGTTCCTCCAACCTGGATTGTAAGTATTACTATAAGGATTATTATTGGATCTGAAATTATTACCTATATAATTCATCTATTCACTCTCTGCGTCCGGTTGGTATGGTGGGTAGTCAGGATTCGCCACAGTTCCACTTGCGTTACACTGCATCACTGGATGTACCTGCAAAGAACACAAACTATCAAGCTTTTTATTCATCATCTCTACCTGTGTTGATAGCATGGCCACTGCATCGAGGTTGTAAACTCCGGCTGATTTTATCGGTTTTGTCCTTGTAACTTGCCACTGATAGTTATTCACTGACATCTCTTCAATGAACTCGTAGGTTGCTTCAGGAGTTCTGTTGTTCAAGGTTCCACCGGTGGCTGAATCGATTAGTTGCCTCGTTGAGGGATTTACACCATTATAGAAAGTTTAGACTTGTAACCACAAGGGTATACCATGGTGTGAACACCTTCTCAAGAGATCCTTATGTCTCTCCCATGCGTCGTATAATGTCTTTAAATCCATCTACACAAAAGAAGAGATATCATTCCGTAATTTGGCCGTTTTGGCTGGTGGAAAATATTTTAATAAAAATTTTTCAGTTATTTGGTCCCATGTAGTAATTGACCCTCGTGGTAATGAGTACAACCATTGTTTGGCTTTATTTCTTAACGAAAAAGGAAATAACCGAAGACGAATGGAATCATAAGAAACACCATTTATTTTAAAAGTATCACAGAACTCTAAAAAATTAGCTATATGAGTGTTCGGGTCTTCGTCCTGCAAACCATCAAATTGAACAAATTATTGAATCATTTGTATTGTGTTAGGCTTTAATTCAAAATTTTTAGTAGCTATAGCAGGCCTAACAATACTAGATTCAGCTCCTGTTAAATGAGGTTTAGCATAATCATACATAGTAAACGAAGCATTGTTTTCTTCCATATCTCGTGGTAGGTTATTCTCGTCCATCCCTTCAAGAGGATTCGATTCGCCTTGTTGGTAATTTAGGGCTCGCCTTATTTCTCTCAATTCCTTGATGCAGCTCATTCACTATCGTATTCTAGAGGCCTGTCGGGTTCCTTCTAGTCATACTAGAGGTACCTACTAAGAAAATAAAGAAAGTAAAATTTAGTAAAAACAATAAATAAATTACGCGAAATAAAACTAAAATTAAAGTGGAAAAAATAGCTAAAGTAATAAAAATAGAGCTTTCTTAATATTTTAGTTCCCTGGCAACGGCGCCAAAAACTTGATCGCTGAAATCAGAACTTTAAAATTTATAAAGAGAATGATCGAACCTGGAAACTAACTCTGACAATGATTTAAGGCAAGTGTACCTATCAAATGGTAGTATAGCTTAGGCAAGACCGGATTGTCGAACCCAAAGGAACTAAAAGTACTAATACTAACTTTCTTTTTATTATTTAGCCTAAAATATGGAGTGATTAGTTGATTTAATCTAGTTTAACGACTACTAAGCTAAAGACGCAAAGACAAAAATAACGAATTGGGAAATAACTTGAAGAAAACTTAATTGATTACGATGATACCTTCAGGAAGAATCCACCTAGACTTCACTTGTTATTTAACACTGAACCATACAATTTATTCACTTAGTTTGATCCGTAAGACTCCCTAACGTATATTAAACCCTCTCTTGAAGCGAATAGCGTCTAACCCTAGGTTAATTAGTAGAACTCTTATTCTCTTATAATAACCCCTTAGAATAGTAGTAAATCGATCCATGGACTCTCATATTAGGTTTCACCCTAATCCGGCAAAATCTCATCACCCTATCTCTAAGCGTGCGATCAACTCCACTTAACTATGCTAGATCTCCTCTTAAGTAGGGTCTATTCCTCCTCCACCTAAGCGCATCAGATTTAGATTAAGCATGCATAATTAAGAAAAAACTAAGTATTTATCATATAATTCAGAAATCAATAACAAGATTCATCTAGGTTTCATCTCCTTCAGGTATCTGAAGGGTTTAGTTCATACAAATAAAGAAAACATCTCAAGAGAAAAGATAAAACAAAACATAAGGAATCCTAAAAACCCCCTAAAGGAATTGAAGGAGAAATCTGCTATCTTGAGTAGAATTCTGGCTTCTTGAGATGGATCCACTGGCTATCTTCGAGTGATTCCCACAAGTCTGACCTTTTCAGCTCAGTTCATTGGCCTAGCTCACCGCCCCCTTTCACGATACACTTAGGGTGTTTATATAGACTTTAGAATGCTTTACTTGGCCCCTAAGTGTCCTCATTTAAGTCTACTTCTTACTCGGTATTTAAATAAGATTTGGAAAGTGTTTCTTTGGCTCGAAGTATCCAAATCTGAGTGAAATTGCTCTCTCCTGCGGCAGGGCACGGCCATGGTACACGCCCGTGTAAATCATTTTCAGGCCATGTCTCGATTCTGTCGATTGGGGCACGACCGTGTAAATCGTGGCATGACCGTGTCTTAGTTAATTGTCGAGGCACAACCATGTGGCTTGAAGTCCAGGCCATGTCGATTTCCTTTACGACCCAAATTGGCCCGTTTTAAGCCCGTTTCTTGTTCTTTTCTTCCGTGGGTGCTTTCCTGAGTATAAACATGAAAAGAAAGGATTAAAAGCGTATTTTTTCATAAATCAAGGGTTAAATCATCCAAAAGCATACTAAATATGGGGTTAAAATATGTTACTTTTACGGTTTATCAGTAAGGCATCTCATAAACACCCAAGGGGGCAACTTAAGCGGGGAGTTCGACAGAAGCCTTCTGCCAGGGCTTTTGTCAGGCGGTTAGCTAGGCCAAGGAGCAGAGCCAGAAAGCCAGATTTGTGGGAATTACTCGAAGATATCCAGTTGATCCATCTCAAAGAGCCAAAATTCTACTCAAGACGGCGGGTTTCTCCTTTAATTCCTTCATGGGGTTTTAGAGATTTCTTATGTTTTGTTTTATCTTTTCTCTTGAGTTGTTTTCTTTATTTGTTATGAACTAAACCCTTCAGATACCTGAAGGGGATAAAACCTAAATGAATCTTGTTATTGTTTTCTGAATTATATGATAAATACTTAGTTTGTTTTTAATTATGCATGCTTAATCCAAATCTGATGTGCTTAGGTGGAGGAGGAATAGACCCTACTTAAGAGTAGATCTAGCATAATTAAGTGGAGTTAATCGCACGCCTAGAGATAGGGTGACAAGATTTTGCCGGATTAGGGTGAAACCTAATATGGGAGTCCATGGAAGAGTCCATGGATCGATTTACTGCTATTCTAGGGGGTTATTATAAGAGAACGAAGGTTCCACTAATTAACCTAGGGTTAGACGTTATTTGCCTCGAGAGAGGGTTTATATACGTTAGGGAGTCTTACAGATCAAACTAAGTGAATAAATCATATAGTTCAGTATTAAGTAACAAGTGAAGTCTAGGTGGATTCTTCCTGAGGGTATCGTCGTGATCAACTGAGTTTTTCATCAAGTTATTTCCCAATTCACTCTTTTTGTCTTTGTGTCTTTAGTTTAGTAGTCGTTAATTTAGATTAAAAGCAACTTCACTTATTTTAAGCTAAATAATAAAGAGAAAGTTACTATTAGTACTTTTAGTTCCTTTGGGTTCGACAATCCGGTCTTACCTAAGCTATACTACTGTTTGATAGGTACACTTGCCTTAAGTCGTTGTCAGAGTTAGTTTCCAGGTTCGATCATTCTCTTTATAAATTTTAAAACTCGACAAAACAACGATCAAGTTTTTGGCGCCGTTGCCGGGGAATTAAAATATTAAGAAAGCTCTATTTTTATTACTTTAGACATTATTTTTATTTTTATTCCGTAATTTATTTTATTTTATTATTTTTTACTAATTTTCTTTCTTTCTTTCTTTCTTTTCCAGTAGGTACCTTTAGTTTATGACTAGAATGAACCCGAGAGGACCACTAGTATACGATAGTGATATCGAAGCTACCGCACATAGGAATCATAGAGAAATCAGACGAGCCATAAATTACACAGAGGAAGATCAAGAAGACAGGTCCAATCCTACTGAAGGGATGGACGAGAATAACCCACTAGCACCTGATGTGCGAGAAAATAATGCTCCACGCAAAATGTTTGATTATGCTAAACCACATTTGACAGGAGCGGAATCAAGTATTGTTAGGCCTACTATAGCCACTAATAATTTTGAATTAAAGCCTAACACAATACAAATGATTCAACAGTTTGTTCAATATGATGGTTTGCAGGACGAAGATCCAAACACTCATATAGCTAATTTCTTAGAGTTTTGTGATACCTTCAAAATAAATAGCAATTTTGATGAAGCCATACGTCTTCGGTTATTTCCCTTTTCATTAAGGAATAAAGCCAAACAATGGTTAAACTCGTTACCACGAGGGTCAATCACTATATGGGAGCAGATGACCGAAAAATTCTTATTAAAATATTTTCCACTGCCAAAACGGCCAAATTACAGAATGGATCTCTTCTTTTGTGCAGATGGATTTAGAAACATTATACGATGCATGGGAGAGATACAAGGATCTCTTGAGGAGGTGTCCACACCCTGGTATACCCTTGTGGCTACAAGTCCAAACTTTCTATAACGGTGTAAACCCCTGAACGAGGCAACTATTCGATTCAGCCGCCGGTGGAACCCTGAACAACAAAACTCCTAAAATAGCCTATGAGTTCATTGAAGAGATGTCACTGAATAGTGGCAAGTTACAAGGACAAAACTGACAAAATCTGTAATATTCGGATTATAGCTTATGCATTTTTGCTTAATAATATGAAATAGCATGCCTTTATGTGTTAAGAATGTGTTGTATGAATTTTGTGAACCTTAGAAAATAGGAAAGTGCCTTAGAAATTATTAGATTCTAAATCTAAAAGAGGAAGCTAAGCAGGGTGGCCTTAAGAGAAAATGTAAGGGAGTTATGACACACAAATGGGCTTGGTTAAGTGGCTTGGAGGCGCCACTTAAAGCCTCTGTAAGTGACGCCACAAGCAGGTGCAAATGGGCCAAGGTTCGAGTCACAAGGAAAGCAAATAAAAGATTTTATTTTGCTACAAGGAGGAGAGGAAGTGAACGGCACATGGACTCTGGAGAAGAGGAAGTGGACGGCACAGGGACACTTCAAAATTTGGCTAAGGAAGAGTGAATTAGGGGATTAGATGTGAGAGGATGTAGTGGCCGAATATTGGGCTCTAGGGGCTTGTATTTTCGGCTTTGAAGAGTGTGAAGGAGTGTGTGCCGAATTTTTGTTGTGAGCATTCATCTTTTTCTTTCTCTTTGTGCCTTGCAGAATTTCTTCTCCCTTCCTATTCTCTTTTCTTTCAAACTCAATTCATCACCTTTTCTTGAATGGTAGAATGACCCTTTGTCATTGAAAAGCCTAGCCAATCTCAAAGTGCCTATTTTCTTTTCTTTCTCAAAATCTTAAAAGCAAACGCATTAGGCAAAATCTATTCTCTGTTAGCATTCACAAGTAAACGTTGGTGGTAAGTACTTCTTATAATCGGTTTCCTACTCTTTCTTTTAGTGTGCCGAAACCAAATGTTTGACCTTGGTTTTAGGGATGGCCGAATATGTGTAAGGCCATAGTGATGTGTTCTTTTTATGTGTAGCCAACGTTAGGGAGCAGTAAAGGAGCCTCTCGGGATTTGAAGTGCTTAAGGTAAGTGACATGTAGTTTCGGCCAAGGGCCATTATCCATAGATTTATGCATAAGCTAACTCTAACAATGGTTAAGTAGGGATCTCGATATCACTAGAGAAGCAAGGATCAATTTCGGGATTCAGATCTACAAGGTAAGTGAAGGTGCATATTCGACCATATTGGTTACTATGTTAGCCGAATCTAACTATAGATATTTAGGGGCAGTCGACAGTGGTATACAAGGATTTTGGGATTTCAGATTGCAAGGTAAGCACTTGTGTACAATCGGCCAGGGCAATATTTGGTGTTTTAAGATCTATTCCTTATTTGTTCAAAAGCCGGAACTAACCAAGTTAAGTGATTTAGCATTGGCCGATTAGAGGGTAGGAAGATCACAAAGTTTTTGGGATTTGAGGAGTACTCAAATCGGCAAGCAAGGTAAGCTTTCGGTTATGGATTTTGGACAATTAGTCAAATAGGCCTTTGCTAACATGTTGAGGGTGATCGAATATAGGAACTAAAGATCTAGAACACTAGACCAGGATTTTGGGATTTCAATAAAGCGATAAGTATATTAGGTGTGTACACCCACACTAAGCTTCAATTAATTTATGATTATGCTTTAATATATGTGTTAATTAAAACATGTGTGAGGTAGCTAAAAGTACCATGCAATGGTACGAAATACTCAGGTACGTTTACCCACTCCTACTATGAGTATATCGTGATAAATATCTGTTATGGCACATAAGCGCAACTATAAGAATGTGAATAAGGCATAAGGCATAATATTTTCATGTTTTGTATGAAATGGGGCATATGGGTGATATGTAAAGGGGAAGTGAATTGGTGGTTTTATACCCCAATATCTGAATGTGGTGACTTATGTCACAATATCTGAATATGGTGACTTATGTCACAATATATGAATGTGGTGACTTATGTCACAATATATGAATGTGGTGACTTATGTCACGAATATATATCTGGTGGCCATGCCACGAATTTATATAAGGCCATGCCACGATGAGCACGTCATTGCAATGATCGCCTTGATGGTGTGTAACGGATGGAGGGTTGACTTAGTAGTCCCCACGGTGTGATGGTTGGTACGGGTGATGTGTAGCGGATGGTTATTTAGGCTTGGGTTTGGGTTTGCATCATTAATTATATATATGTTACTATGTATGATTTGACATGCCCGAGTTAATTGAGTTCGTGTTGGTTGTACACATTGAGTCTGCTTTGACTCACCCTTGTGGGATTATTTTCCGTGTGACACTCAATAATGGACCGGGTTGGTGAGGAGCTCGATGGTGGCCATGCAAAGCTCAGAGACTATTTTATTTTTATTAGCTCTATTTATATTTAAGTTTTGAATTATTTCGGGTTTTTATTTGATGTAATAAGGCCATAAGTATTAAATTGTTTATGCATGCTTTTAAATTACTTAGTTTGATACGATTATTATCGAATTAAAGTTCAAAGTCAAATTTTCTTAAATATAAATATCAAATGTTTTGACACCTAATCAACACGGGTTTTAATATTTGAGCCCAACCCAAATCAACTGATTTCAAAAACACACAAGTTTTTAGTAAAGTTCAAGTAAGATTCGCATGGTTTTCCTAGAAGCATGCCAGATCCGGTCAGGGCTTGTGGGCCGGGTTTGGGGTGTTTCAGCTTGGTGTCAGAGCCCGTTCAAAACTCAACCTTGAGGGCTTTTAGGGCCCAAAACGTTTTCTATCTATTGAAAGTGGATTTTTCTAAGAAATGAGTAGGTTATCTAGCATGGCACCTGAGTCTCCGGCCCGAAGTCCACCAGGTAAGTACCCTATCCATTGTGTGAATTATTGTATGATTTGTAGAAGGGTAGAAATGGAATGTAGATTAGTATGATAAGTACTTGAACTATAGGACTAGTTACCCAACGATTACATAAAACTTTAATGCACAATTAAACAAACCTGTGACTAAGTCGCCGAGCTAGGGTGTGGCAACCATTGTGCGCATGTCTAGGATTGGTTTCGGTGGGAGCTTGGTATTTAAGCAGTCTTAGTGACTCATCTCCTCTCCACTCGAATCCTACCTGGTGCGTAGTGACGGTTCATCCTAACTGGTGCGTAGTGACGGTTCATCCTAACCAAGAGGACTCAGCCACAGGCTAAACCCAATAACTAAAACCCGAAAAGGAGTAGCCATATTTTTATAAAAACCCTAAGTCTTTAAATCACCAAACTACCCCTTCAAGGTGTAGGAAAAATATTTTGAAAAAATAATTTCCAAAATATTCTCGATTTACTAAAATGACCTAATACCCCTGGTTGGAAAATTACTAAAATGCCCTTGGTTCATAAAATTTCCATACTACCCACAGTTTTTATCAAGATTCTCTTATCTTATAAATATCCAAAAAACCCTATCTTTACAAAATATTAAGATACCCTGATTTGGAAAATTTACGAAATTACCCCTGATTTGTAAAATGACCAAATTACCCCTAACCTATACAAATGACCAAAATACCCTCAGTAAGGAAAATTACCGAAGTACCCTCAAATTAGAAATATTTAAAAATACCCTTATTTTGGAAAGTCACCAGGAACCACATTTTGCAAAAAATTATCGAAATGACCTTGGCTTGTAAAATTACAAAAATACCCCTAGTGTATAAAATTATCATTTCACCCTTGAAATTTTCCCAGCAAGTATTTTAATTTTTGTAAAATATCAACAATATCTATTTTACAACATTTTCAAATACCTTAATTTGAAAAATTACCAAAATACCCCTGTAGGACAAAATTACAAAAATACCCTTGGGTAGTGGGAAACAACAAACAACGACAACTACAACATTTCTCTGTAATGAACGCAAGTTCATGTGTGTGACTGAATGAATGATCTGAGACTGTATGTGAATGAATTCGAAAGAACTACCCCTTTAAAAACTATTGAACATAAGACTGTACGTGATAAACCAGTGGAACAAAACTAATTCATAAAATTCTTTAATCAGATAAACGCAAAGCGGAAGTATGAATTCAAGGGGACGTGGTCGTAACGTGCATGGCCGTGGAAGAGGTCGAATGACCGTGTCTAAACCCATTAGATCGGGTCAAGGATCTAAAATGAAATGCCACCACCACCACCACCACTGATGTGGAATATCAAGATCAGACGGGGGATGACGCAGTGTCACAGGCAATGCTGCGGGTTTTAGAAAGGGTGGCTGGAGTGAGTGGAGGCATGGGAGCTCGAAAGTCGGTATCTGAGCGACTCTGAGCCAACGGAGCTGAGGTGTTCCGTGGTGTATCGGTGTGGCACCCAAGATCACCGAGTATTGGTTGGAGGCGATCGAGCTATGGATGAGCTCGATTCTTGATTGAAAGGGTTGGTGTCGCTCACATATCAATGGTGGCTCACGGTGATGGTGCTACAACCGAGGAACTCACTTGGGATTATGCTAAGGCAAAGATACCGAAAGAAGTATGTTGGCACTCATTATATTGATGCGTGAGATAAAGACATTTCGGGTTTGGTTCAAGGAACAAGTCCGTAGTCGAGTACAAAGCTAAATTCTAAAAATTTGCCGTTATGCTCGAGGGATAGTGTCTACTAAGCATGAGCGGTGTGTCCGATTTGAGGACGGACTAAGGGATGATCTGAGGTTGCTGATAGCTCCACAATAGGAGCGAGAATTTACAGTGTTGGTGGAGAAGGCTAAGGTAGCCGAGAGAATTAAGGATTCTGTAAGGCAGAACACCGATCGAAATAGGCAGAAAAAAGGATTTAGATCATCAAGGCCATCTAGGAATGAGCAAAAGAGGCCTAGAGTTGATGGGGCGCGAGGTCAGCAAGCTGCTTCAGGAGGGCAGTATTGTGCTTGTGATTAGTGGGGGAAAAAGCACTTGGGTGAGTGTTGAAAAAAGACAAGAGGATGTTTTAAGTGTGGGTCCAGGGACCACATGATTAAGGATTGCCCGATGAGAACTGAAGGGGGACGACCAGTAAGTCAAGGTTCTAACCAGGCTAGAAGAGGAGGATAGTAGCCACCGCGAGGTCGTGGTTCGGCTGGCAGAGGTAATGGTTCTGGTAGAAGACGAAGAACACCAGACCGAAATGTTGGTAACACGGAGGCCAGGCAGCCGGGTTTGGTTTATGCGGTTCATCGGAGGGAAGATGGAGATGCACCGGACATCATAACCGGTATATTCCTTATATCTGGCAAACTTTATGTTGCTTTGATTGATGTGGGCTCGACCCATTCTTATGTTGCATGTAGAGTAGTTGAAACTCTAGGGATAGCCTCTAAACTATCTGATAGGGAGATGACTGTAGTAAGCCCATTAGGCCAAACTATAGCGGTGAATAAGATGTTTCGGAGAGTATCTTTGGAACTTCAAGGAGCGGTATTTCTTGCCGACTTAATGGAATTACCCTTCGAAGAATTTGATCTTATACTTGGTATGGATTGGCTAGTGGAGCATCGGGCTGTATTGGATTGTGCAGCCAAACAAATGGAGTTAAGGACCCCAGAGGATGAGGTGGTGGTTATGATAGGCGAAAGGAGGAACTACTTGTCTAACGTAGTTTCGGCATTAAAGGCTGATAAGATGGTTCGGAAGGGGTGTAAGGCATTTTTGGCCTTCTTTGTGCTTTGGATACAAACAAAGGGGGAGTTAGTGGAGTTAGAAATGTAAGGGAGTTTGTGGATGTCTTTAGGAGGAATTACCCTAATACCCGGACGTGGAGGTGGAGTTTAGAATTGACTTGTCACGTTGGATGCAGCTCTGTGTCCATTGCCCCATACAGAATGGCACCAAAGGAGTTGGTTGAGCTCAAGGCTCAGATCCAAGAATTGCTCGACCGTGGGTTCATCCGACCCAGTGTGTCTCCATGGGGAGCACCGGTCTTATTCGTGAAGAAGAAGGATGGAACTATGCGTATGTGCATAGATTATCGTCAGTTGAATAAGTTGACCATCAAGAACAAGTACCCTTTGCCAAGGATAGATGGCTTGTTCGATCAGCTTAAGGGGGCAGCGGCATTCTCAAAAATAGATCTAAGGTCTGGATATCATCAGCTTAAGGTGAAGGAGGCTGATATCCATAAGACGGCTTTCCAAACAAGGTACGGGCATTATGAGTTTTTGGTAATGCCGTTCAGATTGACAAATGCCCCAGCCGCATTTATGGACATGATAAATTGGGTTTTCCAACCCTATCTAGACCGATTTGTTATTGTGTTCATGGACGATATCTTGGTGCATTTAAAATCTGAGAAAGAACACGATGAGCATCTCCGAGTCATGTTGCAAGTGTTGAGGGAGAAGAAGCACTACGCCAAATTCAGCAAGTGTGAATTTTGGCTTAAGGAGGTTATGTTTTTAGGACATGTGGTATCTGCTGAAGGAATAAGGGTGGATCCTCGGAAGATTGAGGCAGTTTTGGATTGGAAACCCCTTAAGTCTATGGCAGAAGTTCGAAGTTTCTTAGGATTAGCAGGCTATTACCAAAGGTTCATGGAAGGGTTCTCGTTGATAGCCACGCCTCTGACAAAGTTTTTGATAAAGGAAGTGCCCTTCGTATGGACCGATAAGCAACAGGAGAGCTTTAAGAAGCTTAAGAAGGTCTTGACCGAAGCTCTAGTTTTAATTCAGCCTGAGACAGGGAAGGAGTTTGTGGTATATTGTGATGCTTCCCATACAGGATTAGGAGGTGTCCTTATGCAAGAAGGGAAGGTAGTTGCTTATGCGTCTCGACAACTAAGGCCACATGAGGTTAACTACCCGACGGATGATTTGGAGTTGGCGGCAGTGGTCTTTGCTCTTAAGGTGTAGAGGCACTATCTTTATGGAGAGAAGTCAGTGATCTACACAGACCACAAAAGCCTTAAGTACCTGCTGACTCAGAAGGAGTTGAATCTGAGACAGCGAAGGTGGGTGGAATTATTGAAGGATTATGATTGTTCCATAGAGTACCACCCGGGCAAGGCGAATGTGGTGGCAGATGCCTTAAGTCGGAAGGTAGTGACGGATCTGAGGGCAATGTTCGCACATTTAAGCCTCTATGACGATGGAAGTTTGCTAGCAGAGTTGCAAGTTAAGCCGACATAGTTGAATGAGGTGAAGGAAAGTTAGTTAATGGATGAGGATCTAAGTGTTAAGTTGAGACAAGCGCAAAATGGAGAGTTGGAGGGTTATGGTGTTAATGACGAGGGAGTATTGTACTTCAAGGGTAAGGTCTGTATGCCAAAGGACGAAGAACTTAGGCAAAAAATTCTTCGGGAATCGCATAGTAGCCCCTATGCTATGCATCCCGGAGGTAGTAAAATGTCTGAGATTTAAGGAGTAGTTTTGGTGGCTCGGTCTTAAGCGGAAGTTACCGAATATGTTGGCAAGTGTTTGACGTGTCGACAGGTTAAGGTGAACATCAAGTTCCATCGAGTTGCTTCACCAATACAAATTCCCCAATGGAAGTGGGAGAGAATTACCATGGACTTCGTTAGTGGGCTTCCCTTTACACCTACTATGAAGGACTCGATATGGGTGATAGTGGATCAGCTGACAAAGTCCACGTATTTTATTCCAGTGCGGGTTGACTATTCCCTACAAAAGTTAGCAAGGTTGTATGTGGCGAAAATTGTAAGATTGCATGGAGTGCCGGTGTCGATTATTTCGGATAGGGATCCAAGGTTTATGTCTCGATTTTGAAAGTCTACATCAGCCTTAGGCACCGATTGGACTTCAATACGACTTTCCATCCACAATGACCGGTCAATCTGAAAGCGAGTAATACAAGTGTTGGAGGATATCTTTGAGGGTCGTGTGATAGACTTGAGAGGAAGTTGGGAAGAATATTTGCCTCTAGCGAATTTGCTTACAACAATAGCTATCGTGCCAAGATTAAAATGGCAATTAGACGAGGCGTTATATGGACGAAAGTGCCGCACTCCTACGTGTTGGACGAAATTAGGGGAACGTCAGATTTTGGGTCCGAAAATTGTGGCGTAATCGAGGAGAAGGTTAAGATAATTCGCACGCAGTTGAAGGAGGCGTCGATAGGTAAAAGTCATATCACGAGATCTCAAGCGGAAGGAGATCGAATTCTTGTGGGAGATCAAGTGTTTCTCAAAGTTTCACATTGGAAGAAGGTGATGAGATTTGGTCACAAAGGAAGTAAAGTCCTAGATTTATAGGACCTTATCGGGTATTAAGCGAATTGGGCGGTGGCGTACATCGCTTAGAGTTGCCTTGAGTTCTGACGGATGCACGACGTATTTCATGTCTCTATGCTACATCGATATCGATCGATCCATCTCACGTAGTTTCGGTTGAAGAGGTGGAGCAGACTAGATCTATCTTATGAGGAAGAGCCGATTGATTCGGAAAGTCTACATCGAAGGCACCGATTGGACTTGATTTTATCCACAAATCAGACGGTCAATCTGAGCGAGTAATACAAGTGTTAGAGGATATCTTTGAGAGGTCGTGATAGACTTGAGGAAGTTGGGAAGAATATTTGCCTCTAGCGGAATTTGCATACAATAACAACTATCAGGCAAGTATACGAATGGCATCGTATGAAGCTATCAGATGGTCGTAAGTGTCGCACTCCTACATGTTGGACGAAATTAGGGGAACGTCAAACTTTGGGTCCAGAAATTGTGGCTGAATCCGAGGAAAAGGTTAAGATAATTCGGGCACGATTAAAGGAGGCATCTGATAGGCAGAAGTCGTATGCAGATCTCAAATAGAAGGAAATAGAATTTGATGTGGGAGATCAAGTGTTTCTTAAAGTTTTGCCATGGAAGAAGGTGATGAGATTTGGTCGAAAAGGGAAGCTAAGTCCAAGGTTTATAGGACCCTAACGGGTATTGAAGCGAATTGGACCGGTGGCATACCAGTTGGAGTTACCTCCAAAATTGAAGCAGATGCACGATGTATTTCATGTTTCCATGCTATGTCGATACCGATCGAATTCATCTCATGTAGTTCCGGTTGAAGAGGTGGAGCTGAGACCAGATCTGTCTTATGAGGAAGAGCCGATTAAGATTCTGGAACGAGATGTGAAAGTGCTACGAAGGAAATCGGTCCCTTTGGTCAAGGTGTTGTGGCGAAATCATGGATCGGAGGAAGCTTCGTGGGAACCGAAGAAGCAATCGACGATAATACCCCACCTATTTTAGCCGTGTAATTTCAAGTCGAAATTATTTTAAAGGGTAGAACCGTAATATCCGGATTATGGCTTATGCATTTTGCTTAATAATATGAAATAGCATGCCTTTATGTGTTAAGAATGTGTTGTATGAATTTTGTGAACCTTAGAAAATAGGAGAGTGCCTTAGAAATTATTAGATTCTAAATCTAAAAGAGGAAGCTAAGCGGGTGGCCTTAAGAGAAAATGTAAGGGAGTTATGACACACAAATGGGCTTGGTTAAGTGGCTTGAGGCGCCACTTAAAGCCTCTGTAAGTGACGCCACAAGCAATTGGAAATGGGCCAAGGTTCGAGTCACAAGGAAAGCAAATAAAAGATTTTATTTTGCTATAAGGAGGAGAGGAAGTGGACGGCACATGGACTCTGGAGAAGAGGAAGTGGACGGCACAAGGACACTTCGAGATTTGGCTAAGGAAGAGTGAATTAGGGGATTAGATAGTGAGAGGATGTAGTGGCCGACTATTGAACTCTAGGGGCTTGTATTTTCAGCTTTGAAGAGTGTGAAGGAGTGTGTGCCAAATTTTTGTTGTGAGCATTCATCTTTTTCTTTCTCTTTGTGCCTTACCGAATTTCCTCTCCCTTCCTATTCTCTTTCTTTCAAACTCAATTCATCACCTTTTCTTGAATGGCCGAATGACCCTTTGTCATTGAAAAGCCTAGCCGAATCTCAAAGTGACTATTTTCTCTTTTTTGCCGTAAATCTTAAAAGCCGAAATGGTTAGCCGAAATCTATTCTCTGTTAGTATTCACAAGTAAACGTTGGTGGTAAGTACTTCTTATAATCAGTTTCCCTACTCATTCTTTTAGTGTGCCGAAACCAAATGTTTGACCTTGGTTTTAGGGATGGCCGAATGTGTGTATGGCAATAGTAATGTGTTCTTTTTGTGTGTAGCCAACGTTAGGGAATAGTAAAGGAGCCTCTCGGGATTTGAAGTGCTCAAGGTAAGTGACATGTAGTTTCGGCCAAGGGCCATTATCCATAGATTTATGCATAAGCTAACTCTAACAATGGTTAAGTAGGGATCTCGATATCACCAGAGAAGCAAGGATCAATTTCAGGATTCAGATCTACAAGGTAAGTGAAGGTGCATATTCGGCCATATTGGTTACTATGTTAGCCAAATCTAACTATGGATATTTAGGGGCGGTGGCGAGTGGTATACAAGGATTTCGGGATTTCAGATCGCAAGGTAAGCACTTATGTACAATCAACCAAGGCCATATTTGGTGTTTTAAGATCTATTCCTTATTTGTTCAAAAGTCGGAACTAACCAAGTTAAGTGATTTAGCATTGGCCGATTGGAGGGTAGGAAGATCACAAAGATTTCAGGATTTGAGGAGTACTCAAATCGGCAAGCAAATAAGCTTTGGTTATGGATTTTGGACAGTTAATAAATAGGCCTTTGTTAACATGTTGAGGGTGATCGAATATAGGAACTAAAGATCTAGGACGCTAGGACCGGATTTCGGATTTCGATAAAGTGATAAGTATATTAGGTGTGTACACCCACACTAAGCTTCAATTAATTTATGATTATGCTTTAATATATGTGTTAATTAAAACATGTGTGAGGTAGCTAAAAGTACCATGCAATGGTACGAAATACTCAGGTACGTTTACCCATTCCTACTATGAGTATATCGTGATAAATATCTGTTATGGCACATAAGCGCAACTATAAGAATGTGAATAAGGCATAAGGCATAATATTTGCATGTTTTGTATGACATGGGGCATATGGGTGATATGTAAAGGGGAAGTGAATTGGTGGTTTTATACCCTAATATCTGAATGTGGTGACTTATGTCACAATATCTGAATATGGTGACTTATGTCACAATATATGAATGTGGTGACTTATGTCACGAATATATATTTGGTGGCCATGCCACTAATTTTATAAGGGCGATGAGCACGTCGACTACAGCGACTGCCTTCGATGGTGTGTAGCGGATGGAGGGTTGACTTAGTAGTCCCCACGGTGTGATGGTTGGTACGGGTGATGTGTAGCGGATGGTTATTTAGGCTTGGGTTCGGGTTTGCATCATTAATTATATATATGTTACTATGTATGATTTGACATGCCTGAGTTAATTGAGTTCTGTGTTGGTTGTACACATTGAGTCTGTTTGACTCACCCCTTGTGGGACTATTTTCCAGGTGACACTCAGTAATGGACCGGCCCTCGAGGAGCTCGATGGTGGCCATGCAAAGCTCAGAGACTGTTTTATTTTTATTAGCTCTATTTATATTTAAGTTTTGAATTATTTCGGGTTTTTATTTGATGTAATAAGGCCATAAGTATTAAATTGTTTATGCATACTTTTAAATTACTTAGTTTGATACGATTATTATCGAATTAAAGTTCAAAGTCAAATTTTCTTAAATATAAATATCAAATGTTTTGACACCTAATCAACACGGGTTTTAATATTTGAGCCCAACCAAAATCAACTGATTTAAAAAACACACAAGTTTTTAGTAAAGTTCAAGTAAGACTCGCATGGTTTTCCTAGAAGCATGCCAGATCCGGTCAGGGCATGTGGGCCGGGTTTGGGGTGTTTCAAAATCAGCCGGAGTTTACAACCTCGATGCATGACCATGCTATCAACACAGGTAGAGATGATGAATAAAAATCTTGATAGTTTGTGTTCTTTTCAGGTACATCCAGTCATGCAGTGCAACACCAGTGGAACTGTGGCTAATCTTGAGTACCCACCATACCAACCGGACGCAGAGAGCAAACAGATGAACTATATAAGTAATAATTTCAGATCCAATAATAATCCTTATAGTAACAACTATAATCCAGGTTGGAGGAACCACCCAAATTTTTCATGGGGAGGCCAAGGAATTGAAGGAAATCAAAGACAACAACCTCCTCCAAATTTCCAAAATCATCCATACTCGCAAGAGAAGAAGCCAAACCTTGAAGAGATGCTGACAAAATTCATGGAAAACACAGAAAATCGCTTCCAAGAAACTGAGAAAACAATTAAAAGCAATGAGAGTCGAATCGGGAACTTACTAAGTCAGTCAAGGCAGCCACTAATGCAGTCAAACAACTCGCAAAGCTAATGTCAGAACAACCGCAAGGACGACTATCAAGTAACACTGAGATTAACCCGAAAGAACAAATCTAAGCCATCACAACTGATGACAATAAAAGAGAAGATGAATCCAACTCAGTATAAGAAAACGAGGGAGACAAAGGTAAGATAGAGATAACACGAGAAAAGCCAAAATCGGTAATCAAGGAGTACCAACCTCATATACCTTATCCCGAAGCAATGAAAAGAGACGATTCAGAAAAACAGTTCGGTAAGTTTCTTAAACTCTTAAAGAAATTGCATATTAACTTACCTCTTCTTGAAGCTCTTTTTCAAATGCCAAACTCGAGGAAATTTTTAAGATAGCTCTTGACTAACAAATGCAAATTAGACGAAGAGCACCACGTGGAATTGAACGCAGCATGCTCAGCAATGTTACAGAATAGACTACCACAAAAGCTAAAAGATCCAGGGAGGTTTACAATTCCATATTTAATTGGTAGTGTAACTATTGATAAAGCGTTAGCTGATTTAGGGGCAAGCATAAATGTCATGCCGTATACATTATTTAAACGACTAGGTCTAGGGAAGCCCAAAAAAACTAGAATGAGTATACAATTAGCTGATAAAACTGTTAGAATTCCTAGGGGCATTATTGAAGATGTTCTTGTCAAAATTGATAAATTTTTTTCCCAGTAGATTTTGTTGTCTTAGATATGGATGAGGATAATACAATCCCCTTAATTTTAGGAAGACCCTTCTTAGCAACTGCCAAGACTAAAATTGATGTTGCCACAGGAGAACTCATACTTTGTGTAGGTGACAAATCAATCAATCTTCAAGCTCTTGACTCGGCCAGGACAACAACCGATGAAGGTAAGAAAGACAATTCAGTCGATAATCAATTTGTACAAACTTCATTGCAGGAAACACCACATGAAGACAAACCTGAGCCAACCCATAGAACCCAAACTAACAAAGAGAAGGATCAAAACCTTAAGGTCAATAGACTAGAAGAATAGAAGACACACGTCAAAGAACCACACGAAGTGAAACCAGAGGAACCACTAGAAGAGCTCGTAGGAACATCCAATCATTACAAAATAGGAGACTAGGAACTGTTAGACAAAGCAGATCCGCACATCATCGCAACAGACTTGAAGCCAAAGGGAGAAATCCTTCTTAAGGTACACAATATCTTCCCACACAGAACAGCCGAGGTAAGCAACCCAACATTTGACACCTCTAAGGTAAATGCCTCTCGACTCGAACTTTGTCAAGAAAATAAAACTATAAGCATGAGGGAAGATGTTCAAACCTTTAAACCTCCCTGATTTTTCTCAATGTCGAGGAAAGTCTAGCTTAAGACTTCAAACGAGCGCTTCTCGAGAGGCAACCTGAGCACTAAAATTTATTTCTATTTTGTGGTTTTAGTTTTATATTTATATTTATTTTCTCTTCTAGAATTTTAATAAATTGAAAGTACAGATTCCCAGACCACACGGCCTAGCACACACCGTAGTGTGGACTGTGGGTATTTCAAATCACCGTGACATAGCAGAGACGGTACTCTTGCCCTAATCACCATACTCCACATAGCGAGGCATTCGATATAAATCTTGCCAAATAACCAACTATTGGAGTCACGGGCTCACCTACTCCAACATGGAATATGACCACAGTGTTTAAACGAACACCCCAAACCCTACCAAACGTTATGGCCAAATTCGGTATGTCACAGGAAAACACTGATATTGCCAATTAAGGAAAGGCCATGGAATTTGTATGCATCGAATTGACAATTTTAATGTACGTGGCAAACCAACACGCCTAGAACAACTTGTGGAATCGTGAGATGTGACCATGTAAATATAAAAAATAGAAGACATTACAATTTAATTAAATAAAACCCAAATAGACTTATCGACCACGAGCATGGCAATATGACCACTACGTGTCACCGAAAAATATTAAAGGATTCCCGCTTTAGTACAACAACATACACAATTTATAACCAATAAACATGCACAAAATATAATACCCAACCTAGCCATCCAAACGCCTTTCTCTACCCCTGTGTGGTACCAAACCACCGGTGGTGCTAAACCACCGTGACCTAAGTCACAATAATCGTCATTAAATGTGGTGCCAAACCACCGGTGGGGCCAACCCACGTGTGATACCAAATCATGGCGCCGATCCCATAATATAATCCGTGGGGCCAACCCACTGTGGTGTTAAGCCACTGGGATAAGACGCTATGAGGTGCCAAACTTCTGGAGCTGCCAAACCTCTGGTGACCATAGTCACAATGTGATACCAAATCACTGGTGTCCGTCGACACGAAAATCAATTCCCCCTCCACTCATATATCCCACATCAATTCATGATATACAACAGATTTCATGCCAACATATAATTAAATCACATATGCCAAATATGCCATGCTTCCCAAAAGCATCAAATAGTAACTCATAATGACAGAGACTTACCTGAACTATCGCTTATACCGTTACGGTATCAAATCCAAAGCTACATGAATCAGATTTAGCACACACAATATTTAGCACGCTTAATCAATCATAAAGTGTGTATGTACACACCGTCACGACGATGATTCTAAATCCCGAAAAGTCAATCGCCCACACTAGCCTTCCTTGCCCTATTTTCACCATTAACAAATGTTAGTACTAAGGCCGCTCGCCAAACCAAAATAATCCAAAGGGGTTTCGCTGAATACAAGCCTCACCTCAAATGCTTTCGAACACTAGCCAACACACTCCAAGTGTGAATCGGTTTCACTTCCCTACAATCGGCACTTATCCAAAATTAGTAGCCTTCGGCTTTGAACACTAATTAAATACCAAAATAAAAATAGATCCTTACCACCTTGCCAAGCCGATTGAAGAAAAAGAAAGAGGAGAACACCCTTGCTTTGATATTCGGCCAAGACTTCTCAAAGTAGGGAGAAGAGAATTCGGCTATTGTTGATTAAAATAATAAACAAGATTCGGCTTATGTGAAAAAAGAGGAAGAACAAGAAGTAGGAAAAGATGCTGGAATTTTTTCAATAACAAGAGAGAAATTTGGCAACAAAGTGGTAGATTATTCTACCAATGGTGGAAGAAAGAAAAGGAGAACAAGTAGGAGAAATCAAAGGTGGTTTTGGCTAAATAAAAGAAGAGAAAGCTGAAATTTTGAAGGATTCCCTAGGAATTTCAGCGAGAGTAAAGGGAAAAGAAAAGTAAATAGTTGCTGGAATTTTCTTTGCTTTATTTGCTGTACAAAAATAGCTCCCCAAAGAGTCCTAATGTCGCCAAATTCTCCTCTCTATGCTGATAATTAAACTATTAATTATCACCCAAGATAATAGCACTTTATCTCCTATCCTATCTTAAACAATTTAAACAAAATTAAACCACTAATACAATCCCCCTTCTAGCAAAAATAATGAGCTTTATCTCATTCAATTAAAAGTCCATTGTGCAGCCAACTCATCCTTCACGCCAGCAGAAGAAGAAAAGAGAGAAGAGAAAAATTAAATCAAAGTGTTGCTCCTTGGTTCAACTCGAACCCCAAGCAAAGCCCCCCTTAACACGCCCTGTGCCACCGCTTCCTCACTTGACTTTCTTGTCAAATCCCTTTGCATTTATTTATAAACCCTTTCTCTTGGCCCTTTCCGATAACGCAAAAAGCCCAAAATATCACTCCTTGCGTCTCTTGCGTTTGAACCCGAGACCATGCACCAAGGTCTTTTAAGTGGCGCCCAAGCCACTCCACCACCCGACTTTCATGCCATACAACCCCAGATTTAATCTTAAGACCTTCCTTCCCGCCCCTTCCTTTAACGCCCAAAATAGAAACAAAATGAATTCTCCCTTTCCAAGATTCAACCCAAGACCTCCCTTGCAAGCCCTTAATTCACCAAGCCAACACGCCAATAACAATCTTGTGTCAAGTTTCTCCTAAATTTTATTTAAGCCTATCCTTACCTTAGCTCCTTCCTTGTACACACTTAAAAGAAATTTTTAATCTTGGGTCGTGCCTAGCTCGGGTTATTTTAGACCCTTAAACGTGTCAAATAAAATTATATTTATTTATTTCTTGAAGCCCAACTTGCATAAACTCCACACACGGCCATGTAAAACAACACGCCTTGAATACACGGGAGTGGGAAGAAAAGTGTCCAGACTCTTGAGCTACACAAAGAAAATGCCGAAGAAGCGGAAGAGTCCAATCACAGTCTCCTCAAGGGAGACACTACACATAAGTTCATGCCGGCTATTTCATCTAAACACCAAGCCAAGGGTCTTTGAGACCTTTTCGGTTTTATTTTCTTTTCTCTTTTGATTCAATTTCCTTCCCTTTGACTTTCTTATGCTTAATTTAGTTTATTTTGCTTTAGTTTCTTTATTTTAGGTTCTAAAGGCTACTACGGAATCATGCACCACAAACTTAGAGGTCACACCCACCTCGCGAACCATCTTTCAATAAGGACTCCTAAGTCCATTAGTATTCAAAGAGCGCATCGGTAGCTACCCCACCGACCCATAGAAAATGCCACCACGACCTTTGCCAACTCCTGAAGTCATCCAAAATTCAGGAAGTGTCACTTCTCCCCTTCTCTTTTGATTGCATTATAAGTTATCCATCTTTATACATTGAGGGCAATGTACATCTTAAGTGTGGGGGGATTAAGTGCCTAAATTTTTGCAAGATTCTAAAAATCCTGAATTTAATCTTGTTTTTAAGTATTTTTCTCATATTATTAATTAGGATGAAATTTCTAATGATTTATGATTTTTATTGATATGTTTTGGATTAAGTCATTGGTAATTGTGCATTGATGATTTAAACTTTAAGATACTAAAGAATCAAGCATGATAAGTCTATTTTTCAAGAATAAAAATTTTTCTAGGTTGTTGAGCTGAATTTGAATATTATCTTGAAGTTTGAAATTTACAGGATTGATGTCAAATACCCATTATTTTTGTGAGATTTTGAGCCTTATAGAACATATATTCTTTTTCGTGCTCATTTTTTTTATTATGAGTATGTCAACTTTGAACTGTTATTCTAGAACTTGCCTCGATTTTACATGTTGAGACCACATCTATGATTTGATATACTAAGATGATAAAGGCACCTAGGTTTTAACCATTCACACCACTAAAAAGTCTACCCACACAAATTAACCACTAGCGAACCCCTTTTGATCCTAACAACCCTTTTTATTGATTTACCCGCTAATATTAACCCAAAACCCTTTGTATTTGTTATCACCATTGTTTTGACTACCTTTCTATCGAGAATTGATTTGATCAGTTATCGAGTTATGTTATTTTAGTTGATAAAGTTGTTTCTTTATTATGTTTTTACTTAGTTTGTTTTAAAAAAAAAGTATATTAAAGTATTAGTATATGATTAAAGGAGCTTATACGCTTAAATTCCAATTGTTGAAGAGTTCGTATTAAAAGTATTATCAATAGTGGTATTACTAGTTTCAAAGCAATAATTTATTTTCTAGTTCATTATTCTTAGTAGGTAATTTATCAGGTCAATCTCGATTTTCAACCTTCTAATTCAGCCTTTATCTACACCTTTAACCTAAGCCCCGTTACAACCCTGTCATAGACCTTTTGATTTGTGTATAATCTCATATTACAGTGGTGGAGATTTGATTTTTAGGCAAGCCTATGGGATTAACTTCTCAGGTTCGACTTATGTGGGCTTTCTCTTGAACCTTAAACACTTTAAGTGCTTTGAGTGAATCTTTAGTGAGGATGTCAATCATTGTTGGTTTTGAATTAAAGGTAATTATAAGGGAATCACCTATGTTTTCGTGCTACAAATATATGACTTAGAATTGTTTGAGCCTTTAAGAGTCTTTGAGTTAAAATTATCCATGTATAAATTATCTGTGAATTATGATGAGGCATTGTTGATAGGAATTGTGAATTATGGAAAGTTCGTTTTAATTATAAAGTTGAGAATTTTGCTTGAGGACAAGCAAAAGCTTAAGTGTGGGGGTATTTGATAAACGGTAAAAGTAACATATTTTAGGCCCACATTTAGTATGTTTTTGGATGATTTAGCCCTTGATTTATGTAAAAACGTGCTCTTAATCCTTTCTTTTCATTTTTTTACTCAGGAAAGCACCCGAGGACGAAAAGAACAAGAAACAGGCTTAAAATTGGCCAATTTGGGCCAAAGAGGAAATTGACACGGCCTGGACTTCAAGCCACACGATCGTGCCTCGACAATTAACTAAGACACGACCATGCCACGATTTACACGGCCGTGCCCCAATCGACAGAATTGAGATACGACCTGAAAATGATTTACACGAGCATGTACCATGGTCGTGCCCCTACCGAGGAGAGAGCAATTTCACTCAGATTTGGATACTTTGAGGCAAAGAAACATATTCCAAAGCCTATTCAAACACTCGAGTAGGAATTATACTTGAATTAGGATACTTAGGGGCCATGTAAGGCATCTCAAAGTCTATATAAACACTTAAGGGGGCAACTTAAGCGGGAAGTTCAGTAAAAGCCTTCTGCTAGGGCTTTTGTCAGACGGTTAGCTAGGCCAAGGAGCCAAGCCAGAAGGCCAGATTTGTGGGAATTACTCAAAGATAGCCAGTTGATCCATCTCAAGGAGCCGAAATTCTACTCAAGACGGAGGATTTCTCCTTCAATTCCTTCAGGGGTTTTAGGGATTTCTTATGTTTTGTGTTATCTTTTCTCTTGTGATGTTTTCTTTATTTGTTATGAACTAAACCCTTCAGATATCTGAAGGGGATGAAACCTAGATGAATCTTGTTATTGTTTTTTTTAATTATATGATAAATACTTAGTTTTTTCTTAATTATGCATGCTTAATCCAAATCTGATGTGCTTAGGTGGAGGAGGAATAGACCCTGCTTAAGGGTAGATCTAGCATAATTAAGCGGAGTTGATCGTGCGCCTAGAGATAGAGTGACAAGATTTTGCTGGATTAGGGTGAAACCTAATATGGGAGTCCATAGATCGATTTACTACTATTCTAAGGGGTTATTATAAGAGAATGAGAGTTCTACTAATTAACCTAGGGTTAGACATTATTTGCCTCGAGAGAGGGTTTAATATACGTTAGGGAGTCTTACGGATCAAACTAAGTGAATAAATCATATGGTTCAGTATTAAGTAACAAGTGAAGTCTAGGTGGATTCTTCCTGAGGGTATCGTCATGATCAACTGAGTTTTTCATCAAGTTATTTTCCAATTCACTCTTTTTTGTCTTTGCGTCTTTATTTTAGTAGTTGTTAATTTAGATTAAAAGCAACTTCACTTAATTTAGGCTAAATAATAAAGAGAAAGTTAGTAGTAGTACTTTTAGTTCCTTTGGGTTCGGCAATCCGATCTTGCCTAAGCTATACTACTGTTCGATAAGTACACTTGCCTTAAGTTATTGTCAGAGTTAGTTTCCAGGTTCGATCATTCTCTTTATAAATTTAAAACTCAACAAAACAACGATCAATGAATCAATAAAAAGGGTTGTTAGGATCAAAGGGTTCACTATGGGTTAATTTGTGAAGGTAGACTTTTTAGTGGAGTGAGTGGGTTAAAACCTAGGTGCCTTTATCATTTCAGTATATCAAATGAAAAATGTGGTCTTGACATATAACCGAGGCGGTTCTAGAAAAACAATTAGGTGTTGACACACTAATAAAGTGAGCATGAAAAGAATATATGCTCTACAATTCCTATAAATTTCAAACTTGAAGGTAATATTCAAATTCACCAACAACCTAGAAAATTTTTATTCTAGAAAAATATAAATTGATCACGTCAAGCAATTGAGTTTTAATATTTATAAAAGAATGATCGAACACAGTAGACTAACTATGACAACGATAGAGGCAAGTGCACCTATCGAACAGTAGTATAGTTTAGGCAAGAGTATCTTATCGAACCCAAGGGAACCTAAAAGTACTACTACTCATTTTCTTTCTATTGTTTAGCCTGAAATATGGAGTGATTGGTTTATTAATCTAAAAATCTAATGAAATACTTAAACTTAAATGCAAAGAAAAAAGAACGAAACTTTGGGAAAAGATTGTGGAAAAACTCGGTTGATTCTGACGATACCTCGGAAGAATCCACCTATAACTTCTCTTATTATCTAACTTTTAATTCATATGACTTCTTTACTTAGCTTGATCCGTGAGACTCCCTAACCTATATGAAACCCTCTCTCGAGGCGAATAACGTCTAACCTTAGGTTAATTAGTGGAACACTCGTTCTCTTATAATAACCCTCTAAGGAAGCAGTAAATCGATCAATAGACTCCCATTAGGTTTCACCCTAATCTGGCAAAATCTTGTAACCCTATCTCTAGGTGCTCGATCATCTCCGCTTAATTATGTTAGATCTACTCTTAGGCAGGGTCTATTTCTCCTCCACCTAAGCACATCAGATTAAATCAAGTAACATAATTAAGAATAATCTAAGTACTTATCATATAATTTAGAAACAAATAACAAAATCCATCATAAGTTTCATCCCCTTCAGGTATCTGAAGGGTTTAGTTCATAACAAAATAAGAAAACATCTCAAGAGAAAAGATAAAACAAAACATAAGAAATCCCTGAAACCCCCTGAAGGAATTGAAGAGGAGATCCTATATCTTGAGCAAAACTCTGGCTTCTTGAGAAGGATCAACTGGCTATCTTCGAGTAATTCCCTGAATAAAAGCTCTGGCAGAAAACTCCACCCAAAAACTCCTCTTTAGAACGGATGCCTTGGGTTGTTTATATAGGCTCCTTGGATGCTTTACTTGGCTCCTAAGTACCTCTTTCAAGTAGAATTACTATTAAGGTGTTTAAGTGGACTTAGGAGAATTTTTGTTTGGCTTTAAGCATCCAAATCCAAGTGAAATTGCTCATTCCCATAGCAGGGGCACGACCATGGCACACGCCCATGTAAGTCGACTTGGTAGTGTGTTGATTACATTGATTGAGGAACACAGTAGCACTTACCACGTGTACGGGCAAATGTAAGTCGATTAGAGCTGTGCTTGAGTCATCAATTGGGACACGGCATGCAAATTGTGCTTGGGGCATGTCTTTGAATGATTGGCAAGGCAGTAGGTGGCTTGAAGTCCGTGTCGTGCCAATTTCTTGGGTTAGCTGATTTGAGTGCATTTTAAGCGTTTCTCATTCTTTTCATTCTCGGATGCTTTCTTGAGTATAAGACATGAAAAGAAAGGATTAAGAGCACCTTTTTACATAAATTGAAAGCTAAATCATCCAAAAGCATACTAAATGTGGGATTAAAATATGTTACTTTTACGGTTTATCAAATACCCACTTAAGCTTTTGCTTGTCCTCAAGCAAAATTCTCAACTTACAATTAAAACGAACTTTCCATAATTCATAATTCCTATCGACAATGTCTCATCATAATTCATAGATAATTTATACATGGATAATTCAACTCAAAGAGTCCTAAAGATTCAATTACGATAAGTCATACCTTTGTAGTACGAAAACATATGTGTCTCCCCTTATCTGAATAATTACCTTTAATTCAAAACGACAAGGATTGACATCCTCACAAAAGATTCACTCAAATCACTCGAAGTGTTTGAGGTTCAAGAATAAGCACTCTAAGTGGAACCTGAAAAGTTAATCCCATAGGCTTGCCTGAAAATCAAATCTCCACCACTGTATATGAGATGATACACAAATCAAAAAGTCTTTAATCAGGGTTGTAATAGGGCTAGGGTTAAAGGTGTGGATACAAGCTGAATTAGAAGGTTAGAATCGAGATTGAATTGACTAATTACCTAATCTAAGAACAATGAACTAAATATGAATATTTACATCGAATGAAAACTAATAATACCACTATTGATAATTACTCTATAATAAAGAGTATTTTCATCACTTAAAATTTGATAATACTTTAATACGAGCTTTTGTTCAACAATTGGAGTTTAAATGCTCTAAGCTCTTTTATATACTACTAATATTGAATAAACTTGGGTTTTTAAGAACAACTAAAATATTACATCAATAATGATAAATGTAACTCTTGAACTAATATAAGTTGGTAATTTAATCAAATTAAACCTCGATTAAAGGGTAGTTAAAAGAGCGGTGATAACAAATTCAAAGGGATTTTAGGTTAATATTAGTGGGTGAGTCAATAAAAGGTTGTTATGATTCACGGTAGGCTTTTTATGGAGTAAGTGGGTTAAACCTAGGTGCCTTTATCATCTCGATATATCAAATCATTAATGTGGTCTCGACATGTATAAACGAGGCAAGTTCTAGAATAACAGTTCAAAGTTGACATAGTCATAATTAATAAGGTGAGCATGAAAAAGGATATATGCTCTATAAGGCTCAAAAATCTCACAAAAATTATGGGTGTTTTTTTTTGACATCAATCCTTATAAATTCCAAATTTCAAGGTAGTACTCAAATTTAGTTCAATGACCTATTAATTTTAATTTTAGAAAGTAGACTTATCATGCTTGATTCTCTAGTATTCTTCAATTTTAATCATCAATGCACAATTATATATGACTTACTCTAAAACATATCAATAATAATCATAAATCATTAGAAATTTCATCCTAATTAGTAATATGAGAACAATACGTTTGAACAAGTTTAAAATTTAGGATTTTTGAGAAAATTAAAAATTAGGTTATGCAAAAGTTAGGCACTTTTATCCCCACACTTAAGTTGACACACTCATAATCAATAAAGTGAGCATGAAAAATAATATATGCTCTATAAGATTCAAATCTCACAAAATTATGGGTATTTTTGACATCAATCACTCAGAATTTCAAATTTCAAGGTAATATTCAAATTCGATTCATCTCAACAACCTAGAAAATTTTTTATTCTAGAAAATATAGAATTGATCAAGCACATCGCAATAACAAATGAAGTTTTAATATTTATAAAAAGAATGATCGAACTCATAGACTAACTATGACAACGATAGAGGCAAGTGCACCTATCGAACAGTAGTATAGTTAAGGCAATAATATCTTATCGAACCCAAGGAACCTAAAAGTACTACTACTCACTTTCTTTCTATTATTTAGCCTAAAATATGGAGTGATTGGTTTATTTATCTAAAACTAATGAAATACTTTAAACTAAAATGCAAAGATAAACGAATAAATTGGGAAAAGACTTTGGAAAACTCAGTTGATAAAGACAATACCCTCAGGAAGAATCCACCTATGACTTCACTTATTATTTATCCCTAAACCATATGATTTCTTTACTTAGCTTGATCCGTGAGACTCCCAAACCTATATTAAACCTTCTCTCGAAGTAAATAACATCTAACCTTAGGTTAATTAGTGGAACTCTCGTTCGCTTATAATAAACCCCTAAGAAAGCAGTAAATCAATCAATGGATTCCTATATTAGGTTTCACCCTAATCTGGCAAAATCTCGTAACCCTATCTCTAGGCGCCCGATCAACTCCGCTTAATTATGCTAGATCTACTCTTAGGTAGGGTCTATTCCTCCTCCACCTAAGCACATCAGATTAAATTAAGCAACATAATTAAGAACAAACTAAGTACTTATCATATAATTTCAGAAAACAATAACAAAATCCATCATAGGTTTCATCCCCTTCAGGTATCTGAAGGGTTTAGTTCATAACAAAATAAGAAAACATCTGAAGAGAGAAGATAAAACAAAACATAAGAAATCCCTAAAACCCCCTGAAGGAATTGAAGGAGAGATCATCCATCTTGAGTAGAATTCTGGCTCTTCGAGATGGATCAACTGGCTATCCTCGAGTAATTCCCTAAATGAGTAAAGCTCTGGCAGAAAACTCTGCTCAAAACTTGACGCCCTTGAATAGCCGCCTTCGGGTATTTATATATGTTTTGGGATGCTTTACTTGACTCCTAAATACTCATAATTCAAGCATAATTCGTTCCTAGGTGTTTAAGTAGACTTAGGATTGCATTTCTTAGGCTTCAAGCATCCTAATCCAAGTGAAATTGCTCTTTCCCGAGACAGGGGCACGGTTATGGCATGCCGTTGTAAGTCGCCTTCAGCCCGTGTCTCTATTCTCGCTGAATTAGGCATGGCTGTGCACGCACTGCAGCACGTTGACGTCATGTGCCGTGCTTCGAGTCATCATCAATTGGGGCATGGCCGTAAAATCGTGGCATGGTCGTGTGAAGTGAATGGCAAGGCACGACTGTAGCTTGAAGTCCAGTCTGTGTCGATTTCTTGGATTGGCCCAATTTGGCCCGTTTTAAGCTCGTTTTATGTTCTTGTTATCCTTAGGTGCTTTCTTGAGCATAAGACACAAAAAGAAAGGATTAAGATCACCTTTTTACATAAATCGAGGATAAATTCTTCCAAAAGCATACTAAATGTGGGATTAAAATATGTTACTTTTACGGTTTATCAAATATCCCCACACTTAAGCTTTTGCTTGTCCTCAAGCAAAATTCTCAACTTATAATTAAAACAAACTTCCCACAATTCATAATTCCTATTGACAATGTCTCATCATAATTCATAGATAATTTATACATGGATAATTCAACTCAAAGAGTCCTAAAGATTCAATTACAATAAGTCATACCTTTGTAGTACGAAAACATAGGTGTCTCCCCTTATCTATGTAATTACCTTTAATTCAAAACCGACAAGTATTGACATCCTCACAAAAGATTCACTCAAATCACTCGAAGTGTTTAAGGTTCAAGAATAAGCACTCATAAGTCGAACCTAAAAAGTTAATCCCATAGGCTTGCCTGAAAATCAAATCTCTACCACTGTATATGAGATGATACACAAATCAAAAGGTCTTTAATCAGGGTTGTAACGGGGCTTGGGTTAAAAGGTGTGGATAAAGGCTGAATTAGAAGGTTAGAATCGAAACTGACTTGACAAATTGTCTACCTAGAAACATTGAACTAAATATGAATATTGACTTCGAATGAAAACTAATAATATCACTATTGATAATTACTCTATAATAAGGAGTATTTTGATAATACTTTAATACGAGCTTTTTCAACAATTGGAGTTTAAATGCTCTAAGCTCTTTTGTATACTACTAATATTGAATAAACTTGGATTTTTTTAAAGAACAAATTAAAAAAAACATAATAGAAGGAACTTTGATAATTGAAATAACCTAATTCGGTAATTGATCAAATCAATTCTCGATAGAAGGTAGTCAAAGGAATGTTGATAACAAATACAAAGGGATTTTGGGTTAATATTAGTGGGTGAGTCAATAAAAAGGTTGTTAAGATTCAATAGGGTTCACTAGGGGTTGTTTATGTAGGTAGGCTTTTTAGTGGAGTGAACGGGTTAAAACCTAGGTGCCTTTATCATCTCAGTGTATCAAATCATTAATGTGGTCTCGACATGTATAAACGAGGCTAGTTCTAGAATAACAGTTCAAAGTTGACACACTCATAATCAATTAAAGTGAGCACGAAAAAGGGTATATGCTCTATAAGGCTCAAAATCTCACAAAAATTATGGGTGTTTTGACATCAATCCTTATAAATTTTGAACTTCAAGGTGATACTCAAATTAGATTCAACAACCTATCAATTTTAATTTTAGAAAGTAGACTTATCATGCTCGATTCTCTAGTATCCTTCAAATTTAATCATCAATGCACAATTAACTATGACTTACTCTAAAAAATATCAATAAAAATCATAAATCATTAGAAATTTCATCCTAATTAATAATATGAGAAAAATACTTAAGATCAAGACTAATTTTAGGGTTTTGAGAATTATGCAAAAAGTTAGGCACTATTACCCCCACACTTAATATATACATTGCCCTCAATGTACAAAGATAGATAATGAAATTTATGTGGCAAATCAAAAAGAGAAGTGGGGAAAGTAATACTCCCTGAAATCTGGATGATCCCTGGTGTCTTTGGTGGCGGTGATGGTGTTTTCTATGGGCCTGGTGGAGTGGCTACCGAGAAGCAATTTGCTAGATAAAGAAATTGGGTAGCCTGTGAAGATATAGCCAAGAGATCTAGAGAAATAATAATAATATACTAATAATAAATTTAAAGATTAAGGAAATAAAAAGGAGACTAAGAAGAAAACTGAAATTGAAAGAAAAGACTAATGGATTAAGGAGTCCTTATTGTTGGATGGTTTGCGAAGTGGGTGTGACCTCGAAGGCTATGGTGTGTGATTCCTAGCAGCCTTTAGAACCTAAAACCAAGAAACTAATATGAAGTAAATTAAATTAAGCAGAAAAGAAATCTATATAAGGAAAATAAAGGAGACGAAAAAGAAAAATAGAACTGAAAAGGTTTTCGAGACCTTTGGCGTGTTAATTAAGTGAAGCTACCGGCATGAACTCATGTTGAGGTCTCCTCTAAGGAGATGATGCTTATGTTTCTTCGGCATGATCTTTGTGTTGTTGATAAACCATAAAAGTAACATATTTTAATCCCACATTTAGTATGCTTTTGGATGAATTTATCCTTAATTTATGTAAAAAGGTGCTCTTAATCCTTTCTTTTCATGTCTTATACTCAAGAGAACACCTAAGGATAAAAAGAATGTAAAACGGGCTTAAAACGGACCAAATTGGGCCAACCCAAGAAGTTGACACGGCCTGGGCTTTATTCCACACGGCCGTGCCTTGCTATCCACCTAGAACATGGCCGTGTCTTGTCGACAAAAAGCCCAACACGGCCTATCCCCGATTTGCATGGTTGTGCCCCAATCGATAGACTTGAAGCACGACCTGTCCCTCGACTTGCACGGGCGTGCCACAGCCGTGCCTAAATCAACAGAATGGAGACACGGGCTGAGCCTCAATTTACACGGGAGTGCCTTAGCCGTGCCCCTGCCGCGGGAAAGAGTAATTTCACTCGGAATAGGATGCTTGGAGCCTAAGAAATGCAATCCTAAGTCTACTCAAACACCTAGAATGAATTGTACCTGAATTATGAGTACTTAGGAGACAAGTAAAGCATTCCAAAAGTCTATAAAAACACCTCAAGGCGGCTATTCAAGGGGTTGATCAATGAGTAGAGTTTTCTGCCAAGCCTTTCTGGTTTAGGGATTGTCTCGAAGATAGCCAATTGATTCGTCTCGAAGAGTCAAAGTTCTACTCAAGACGGAGGATCTCCTCTTCAATTCCTTCAGGGGGTTTTAGGGATTTCTTATGTTTTGTTTTATCTTTTCTCTTAAGATGTTTTCTTGTTTAGTTATGAACTAAACCCCTCAAATACCTGAAGAGGATGAAACCTATGATAGATTTTGTTATTTAATTCTTTCGGTTTATATGATAAATACTTAGTTTGTTCTTAATTATGTTGCTTAAATTTATATGATGTGCTTAGATGGAAGCCTAAGAGTAGATCTAGCATAATTAAGCGGAGTTGATTGGGCGCCTAGAGATAGGGTTATGAGATTTTCTTTGGATTAGGGTGAAACCTAATATGGAGTCCATTGATCGATTTATCGCTTCCTTAGGGGTTATTATAAGAGAACGAGAGTTCCACTAATTAACCTAAGGTTAGATGTTATTCACTTGAGAGAAGGTTTAATATAGGTTAGGGAGTCTCACGGATCAAGCTAAGTAAAGAAATCATATGAATTGAAAAGGTAGATAATAAGTGAAGTCATAGGTGGATTCTTCCCGAAGGTATCGTCTTTATCAATTGAGTTTTCTTCAAAGTCTTTTCCCAAAGTTTCATTCTTTTGTCTTTGCATTTAAGCTTAAGTATTTCATTTGTTTTAGATTAATAAACCAATCACTCCATATTTTAGGCTAAATAATAGAAAGAAAGTGAGTAATAGTACTTTTAGGTTCCTTAGGTTCGATAAGTTATTCTTACCTGAGCTATACTACTGTTTGATAGGTGCGCTTGCCTCTATCATTGTCGCAATCCATGTGTTCGATCACTCCTTTATAAATATTAAAACTAGACTGCTTTTGCAAATGATCAAGTTTTTAAGCGCCATTCATGTGAGCACCTAAAATATTAAGAAAACTATATTTCTATTACTTTAGCCATTATTTTTATTTTTAAATTTCTCTTATTTTTATACATATATTTTTGTTTTTCTAAAATTCTTCCTTTCTTTTCATAGCAGGTACATCTAGTTTATGACTAGAAGAAATTCGAGAGGACCATTAGAACACTAAAGTGACATTGAAACTACCGCTCGCAGAAATCGCAGAGAAATTAGACGAGCCCTAGACTATCAACGAGGAGAACAGAAAGGATCCAATCCTACTGAAGGGATGGACAAAAACAATCCACCGCCAAATGTGTAAGAACAGAATGCTCCGCGTACTATGTATGATTATGCTAAACCTAATTTAACTGGAGCAGAATCTAGTATTGTTAGGCCCGCTATAGCTGCTAATAATTTTGAATTAAAGCCTAACACAATACAAATGATTCAACAATTTGTTCAATTTGATGGTTTGTAGGATGAAGATCCAAACACTCATATATCTAATTTTTAGAATTACATGATACCTTCAAAATAGATGGCATTTACGACGATGCCATACGCCTTGATTATTTCCTTTTTTATTAAGGAATAAAGCAAAGTAGTGGTTGAACTCGTTACCACGAGGGTCAATCACCACATGGGATCAAATGACCAAAAAATTTCTTTTAAAGTATTTTCCACTAGCCAAGACGGCCAAATTTAGGAATGATATATCTTCTTTTATGCAGAATGACGCAAAAACATTATATGATGCATGAGAAAGATATAAGGATCTCCTAAGGAGATGCCCACACCACGGATTACCTATGTGGCTTCAAGTCCAAACTTTTTACAATGGTGTGAATACTCCAACAAGGCAAATGATTGATTCATCAGCCGGTGGAACTCTGAATAATAAAACTCCTGAAGCGGCTTACGACTTTATTGAGGAGATTTCGTTGAACACCTATCAATGGCAAATTACAAGGGCTAAACCAACAAAATCAGCCGGAGTTTTTAACATAGACGCTGTGACAATGTTGTCAACACAAATGGAGTTAATGAATAAAAAGCTTGATAATTTATGTTCTTCACAGGTACATCTAGTCATGCAATGCGAAGTGAGCGGGAATGAGGCGAATTCTGAGTACCCACCTTACCAATCAGGAGCAGAAAACGAGCAGACAAACTATATAGGTAACAATTTTAGATCTAATAATAATCCTTATAGTAACACTTACAATCCAGGTTGGAAGAACCACCCAAATTTTTCGTGGGGAGGACAAGGAAATCAAAGGCAACAACCTCTTCTAAATTACCAAAATCAACCTTATCCACCGGAAAAGAAGCTGAGTCTTGAAAAGATGTTGAAAAAGTTCATGGCAGACACAGATGCCCGTCTCCAAAGAACTGATACAACGCTTGATAACCAAGGGATATCGATCAAAGAAATCAAGGAACAAGTCGGAGAAATTACTAGGTCAGTGGGACAACTCACAAAGCTTGTTTCAGAACGTCAACAAGGACGTCTACCAAGTAACACAGAAATAAACCCAAAAGAACAGATACAAGCCATCACATCTCAAGAGGATACAAAGGTAGACAAGCCCACCCCAGTACGAGAAACCAAGGAAGAAACAGGTAAAATAGAGGTAGCACAAGAAAAATCGATAATTAAAGAGTACCACCCTCAAATACCTTACCCCGAAGCATTGAAAAGAGATGATTCAGAAGAACAATTCGGTAAGTTTTTAAAACTTCTAAAGAAATCACACATTAACTTACCTTTTCTTAAAGCTCTTTTTCAAATGCCCGATGCAAGGAAATTCTTAAGACAGCTCTTAACAAAACGAAAAATAAATGAAGAGCACCATGTGGAATTAAACGCAACATGCTCAGTAATGTTACAGAACAGACTACCACAGAAACAAAAAGATCTAGGGAGTTTTACTATTCCATGTTTAATTGGTAGTTTGATTATTGATAATGCGTTAGCTGATTTAGGGGCAAGTATAAATGTCATGCCTTATGCACTGTTTAAACGACTAGGTCTAGGGAAGCCCAAGCAAACTAGGATGAGTATTCAACTAGCTGATAAAACTGTTAGAATTCCTAGGGGCATTATTGAAGACGTTTTAGTAAAAATTGATAAATTTGTTTTCCCAGTAGATTTTGTTGTTTTAGACATGGATGAGGAAAATTTGATCCCCTTAATTCTAGGAAGACCTTTCCTAGCAACTGCTAGAACTAAAATTGATGTTGCCACAGGAGAACTCATACTTCATGTGGGAAATGAATCAACCAATCTTCAAGCTCTCGACTCAGCCAGAACCACGGATGATGAAGAAGAATCACACCAAAAACAAAACCAAAAGGCCAACAATTTAAAAGAGCAGAAGATACACACCAAAGAAAAGCAGAATCCACATGAAGTAAAACCTAAGGAACCACCAGAAGAGCTCATAGGAACATCAAATCACTTTAAAATAGGAGACCAGGTGCTGTTAAACAAAGCCGATCTTCACATCACTTCAACAGACTTGAGGGCAAAGGGAAAAATTCTTCCCAAGGTACACAAAATCTTTTCTCACGACACAGTCGAGATAAGTAACCCAAAACTCGATAAATTCAAGGTAAATGCTTCTCGACTCCAACTTTGTCATGAAAATAAAATCGCAAGCATGAGGGAAGATATTCAAACCTTTAAACCTCCATGAAATTTTCAAACATGAGGATAGTCTAGCTTAAGACTATAAACGAGCGCTTCTCGGGAGGGAACCCGAACATTAACACTATTTATTTTCAAATTTGTTTTCAGTTTCTTTTCTTTCCATCTTTCTTTCCTAAGTATTTAGTTGGAAACTAACACAAAAGTGCAGATTTCTAGGCCACATGGCCTTACACACGACCGTGTTCGTGGCCGTGTGGACCACCGAAACCGTCACACAACAAGAGCAGGGCCATGCAAGTCAGTCCAACCACTCTCTGATGTTATGAGTCCAACCACCCTGAAGCACGGGTGCCAACAAAATAAGCATGGGCGTGCCTCTGAACCATGTGTGGATACTGCCTTTCTCGAAACGGGCATGGCTGACTAAGAAACGGGCGTGTAAGAAGCAACACGCCATTAGCCACGGCCGTGCTAGGCAGCCGTGTGAATTGATGACCTTCGGCATACGGGCGTGGTAACAAGCCAGATTTGAAATTTTATTTAAATCCCCACAGCCTTCCCTTCTCTCCCACATTCCTTCTTCCTTCTCTTTCTTCCAAATTTTTCTCTCTATTCAAAGAAATGGTCCAAGACTCTTGAGCAACACAAAGATTATGCCGAAGAAATGTAAGAAAATAAACATCATCTCTTCAGAGGAGATCTCAACATGAGTTCATGCCGGCAGCTTCACTTAATTGACATGCCAAGGGTCTCAGAAACCTTTTCGGTTCTATTTTTCTTTTCTCATCTCCTTTATTTTCCTTATCTATACTTCTTTTCTGCTTAATTTAATTTATTTCATATTAGTTTCTTGGTTTTAGGTTCTAAAGGCTGCTAGGGAATCACGCCACTTCCACCATCACCAACAACCCGCAGCCTTAGAAATCATACACACACCACGAACCACCCGCTAATAAGGACTTCTTAGTCCATTAGACTTTTCCTTAAATTTTAGTTTCTTTCTTAGTCTCCTTCTCTTTATTTTCTTAGTCTTTAAATATATTATTAGTATAATATTATTATTTCTCTAGATCTCTTGGCTATGTCTTCACAGGCTACCCAATTTCTTCATCTAGCAAATTACTTCTCGGCAGCCACTCCACCAGGCCCATAGAAAACACCATCACCGCCACCAAAGACACCAGAGATCATCCAGATTTTAGGGAGTATCACTTTCCCCACTTCTCTTTTTGATTTGGCACATAAATTTCTTTATATATCTTTGTACATTGAGGGCAATGTACATCTTAAGTGTGGGGGTAATAGTGCCTAACTTTTTGCATAATTCTCAAAACCCTAAAATTTAGTCTTGATCTTAAGTATTTTTCTCATATTATTAATTAGGGTAAAATTTTGATGATTTATGATTTTTATTGATATGTTTTAGAGTAAGTCATAGTTAATTGTGCATTGATGATTAAATTTGAAGAATACTAGAGAATCGAGCATGATAAGCCTACTTTCTAAAAAATTAAAATTGATGGGTCGTTGAATTGAATTTGAGTATCACATTGAAGTCCAAAATTTATAAGGATTGATGTCAAAACACCCATAATTTTTTATGAGATTTTGAGCCTTATAGAGCATATATTTTTTTTCGTACTCACTTTAATTGATTATGAGTGTGTCAACTTTGAACTGTTATTCTAGAACTTGCCTCGTTTATATATGTCGAGACCACATTAGTGATTTGATACAATGAGATGATAAAGGCACCTAAGTTTTAACCCGTTCACTCCACTAAAAAGCCTACCCACATAAATAACCCTTGGTGAACCCCATTGAATCCTAACAACCTTTTTATTGACTCACCCACTAATATTAACCTATAATCCCTTTGTATTTGTTATCAACATTCCTTTGACTACCCCTTTATCGAGAATTGATTTGATCAATCGCTGAATTAGGTTATTTCAATCACCAAAGTTCCTTCTATTATGTTTATTTTAGTTTGTTCTTAAAAAAAAAACAATTTTATTCAATATTAGTAGTATACAAAAGAGCTTAGAGCATTTAAACTCCAATTGTTAAAGAAAAAGCTCGGATTAAAGTATTATCAAACTTCAAGTGAGGGAAATACTCGTTATTATAGAGTAACTATCAATAGTAGGTATTATTGGCTTTCAATTGATGTAAGTACTTATATTAGTTCATTGTTTCTAGTTAGGTAATTTGTCAAGTCAATTTCGATTCTAACCTTCTAATTCAGCCTGTATCCACACCTTTAACCCTAGCCCCGTTACAACCCTGATTAAAGACCTTTTGATTTGTGTATCATCTCATATACAATGGTGGAGATTTGGTTTTCAGGCAAGCCTATGGGATTAACTTTTCAGGTTCGACTTAGAGTGCTTATTTCTTAAACCTTAAACACTTCGAGTAATTTGAGTGAATCTTCTATTAGGATGTCAATCCTTGTCGATTTTGAATTAAAGTAAATTACTTAGATAAGGGGAGACACCTATGTATTCATGCTACAAAATCATGACTTATCTCGTTTGAAACTTTAGGGCTCTTTGAATTAAATTATCCATGTATAAATTATCTATGAATTATGATGATGCATTATTAATAGGAATTATGAATTATGGAAAGTTCGTTTTAATTGTAAGTTGAGAATTTTGCTTGAGGATAAGCAAAAGCTTAAGTGTGGGGGTATTTGATAAACCGTAAAAGTAACATATTTTAATCCCACATTTAGTATGCTTTTGGATGAATTTATCCTCGATTTATGTAAAAAGGTGCTCTTAATCCTTTATTTTCATGTCTTATACTCAGGAGAACACCTAAGGATAAAAAGAACGTAAAACGGGCTTAAAATGGACCAAATTGGGCCAACCCAAGAAGTCGACACGGCCTGGGCTTTATTCCACACAGTCGTGCCTTGCTATCCACCTAGAACACAGCCGTGTCTCATCGACAAAAAGCCCAACTCGACCTATCCCTGATTTGCATGGCTGTGCCCCAATCGACAGACTCAAACCACGGCCTGTCCCTCAACTTGCATGGACGTGCCACGCCATGCCTAAATCAACAGAATGGAGACACGGGCTGAGCCTCAATTTATACGGGCATGCCTTAGCCGTGCCCCTGCCGCGGGAAAGAGTAATTTCACTCGAAATAGGATGCTTGGAGCCCAAGAAATGCAGTCCTAAGTCTACTCAAACACCTAGGATGAATTGTACCTGAATTATGAGTACTTAGGAGACAAGTAAAGCATCCCAAAAGTCTATAAAAACACCTCAAGGCGGCTATTCAAGGGGTCGATCAGTGAGCAGAGTTTTTCTGCCAGAGCTTTACTCGTTAGGGAATTACTTGAAGATAGCCAATTGATCCATCTCAAGAAGTCAGAATTCTACTCAAGACGAAGGAACTCTCTTTCAATTCCTTCAGGGAGTTTTAGGAATTTCTTATGTTTTGTTTTATCTTTTATCTTGAGATATTTTCTTATTTAGTTATGAACTAAACCCCTCAGATACCTGAGGGAGATGAAACCTATGATGGATTTTGTTATTTAATTCTTTCAGTTTATATGATAAATACTTAGTTTGTTCTTAATTATGTTGCTTAAATTTATCTGATGTGCTTAGGTGGAGGAGGAATAGACCCTGCCTGTAACATCCTGAAAATGGGCCTATGCATTTTTTGATTTAATTATACGAAATGGCATGTATGGTGAACATTTTTGGAAACTTGGAAATGTTAAGTTTAAAAGAGGAAAGTGAACATTTTTGGAAACTTGGAAATGTTAAGTTTAAAAGAGGAAAGTGAACATTTTTGGAAACTTGGAAATGTAAGGAAATGTTTTAGAAATGTTAAGTTTAAAAGAGGAAACTAATGCAAGGTGGTCTTAAGAAAATTAATAGAAGAAATTTGACACAAGAACAGGCTTGGAGAAGTGGCTAGGAGGCACCACTTAAATCCCAGTAAGTGACGCCACAATCAAGGGGGAAGGAGCCTAGGTTCGAGTCACGTGGGAAGCAAATAAAAGAGTTTTATTTTGCTGCAAGGAGCAAGGGAGTTGGACGACACCAAGGCACTTTGGGAAGAGTTTAATTCTCTTTAAAATTTGGCTAAATAGGTGGATCAATGATGGATAATTATTGTTTAAGAGATAAGAGATAATTAAGGGATTATTTCCATTAATTTTTAATAAAGATAAGAGAAGTGATGGCCAAGTAAAGGAGTCTTGGCCTAGTAATTTCGGCAAAAGGAGGAAAATAAGGCTATTCATCAATCTTCTCTTTTCTATTGAAGTCTCTGTCGAAAATTTCCTAGCAAACTCTCTCCTTTCTCTCTTATTTTTTCCATAGCCGAAATCTTTATCTCCATAAGTCCACCATTGCCGAATCCCCTAGTGACTCTTTTCCTCTCTTTTCTTTTGATAAACCGACAACACGTATAACCTTTAGCCAATTTCTTGTTAAGTTCTAAAAGCCAAAACTTGCTATTTTCAAGACCATAGCCGAATAGTTTGAGACTTCAAGCAAGGGGTTGTCGACTTGTGCATTAAGGGTAAGGTTAGTGATTATCGATTTCTATTCTTTTTCTTTTAAGATTTGCTGAAATCTAGGACTAACCCCATTAATATCTTGTTGCCAAAACTTTGAAGAGATCTTTCGGGATTTACTAAGTGTCGACTACAAGGAAGGAGAAATTCTTTTCCCGAAGGTACACCATAGGCCGCGTGTTCCCTAGTTATTCGGTGAGTTTCGGGATTTAAAATCCACAAGGTAAGTATCTATAGCATTCGACCAAGGCCATGTTGAGTAAATAGATGTGTTTCATTAATATTTAAAAGATGAAACTAATCTATTTAAATAATCTAGTGATTGTCGATTTCAAGAAAGAAGGTGTAATGAATAAAATTTGACCCTAATCGAAACGGTGGTTTTGGGACCACAAATTCAAGCTCGAGAAATATTTAAATATTATATTTACTATTTATTATATATGAATTTATGTGTGTGAAAGTTTCGTAGAAAAATTTTATCGTTTAAGTATTGAATTTGATAAAAAGGACTTAATCGCGTAAAAGGTAAAAGTGGCATACTAAAGTAAAATGTGCTTTTTGAGCATGGCTTTTAATATGAAGTATTGAAAGGGTAAATAACCCATTTTATGAGTTAGTGGCTGGTCATGGACAAGTTTGTCCTTAAGATATAATATTTTGTTATTATATTATAAAGGTTAGTTAGGTAATTTAATAATAAATTAATATAAGTTAAAGTAAAACAAACAAAAGGCCATTTTTTGTTTCATCTTTGTTCATGGCCGAATGTAGCTAAGAAAAAGGGTTGAAGAAACTTTGAAAATTTTGGCAACTATTGGGTTCAATTAGGTAAGAATTTTAGCTCGATTTTTGTTGATTTTTACATTTCTGAGATCGTTGCTTAGTGTACTAGCTGACCCATATTGAAATTTTTGAATTCAAGCATGTGTGATATTCGGCCATTGACATTTTCTTGTGGTTTTTGATGTTAGATGTTTTTAAATTAAAGATATGCTTAAGATTAATATACTTGGTGTTGGAAATTTTGGTGATTTTGAGTATTTAGGGCTAAATTGTAAAAGTAAATTTTTAGAGGGGCTTATTTGCAAAATAAATGAAAGGAATGGGCTTATAATGCCCTTGTGAATATTCGGCCCTTGTATGGTAATTTGCATGTTTAGTTGTTTTGGGATTAAATTGAATTGATATATACTTGAATGAGTGAATTTAATGTGTTTTAGATCAAGAGCAAAGAAAAACGGAATTGGATCGGGGAAAGACGAAGGTTCTCGAATAGCCGATTCGCACGGTCTATCGACAGCCGAGGTAAGTCCCTAAGCTGGATTATATTAAAGAATGCATTATGAAAGTATTAAATGACAAAATTTGATAAATTTGGGTATATTTACATGTGATAGCCGAATGTAGTAATGTTACATTGAATCGGATATGTTTTATTATACAATGTTATAATAGTTTTATTTGTGAAAAGTGAATAAGCTTAGTTGAATTGGAAATGTGATAGAATTGTGAAGTTTAAGTGATAAGTGGTTATGATACTATTGAAATGTTCATTGAAATGTTGAAAATGATGATATCTCGGGCTTTAAGCCTAGCAGGCCTAGTGCCGGTGACTTATTTCAGGCTTTGTGCCTAGCAGGCCTTGTGCCGGTGATTCATTTCAGGCTTTAATGCCTAGCAGGCTTTGTGCCGGTGTTATATGTCAGGCTTTGTGCCTAGCGTGCCTAGTCTTATGATTCATTTCGAAGCTTCGCCTAGCGTGCCTCGTCTTGATTTAATTCGTGCTTTAATGCCTAGCGTGCTTTTTGCTTGGTGATAAGTTAAAAGAGAATCGGAGATGTATATACATAGTAGATTGAGCTATAAGCTCTAAAAAGAAAAAGAAAATTAACTTATTATATTGGTAAGTGACAACGTAAGTTGACTATTTGTAATGATGAAAGTCAAATTATATATTTTTTATATGATTGATTATGTTCGGCCAAAAGGTATGTATTGAATCAAGTTCATGTTATATGTGATGTTGATCAAATACGTAAGTTGATAGAAATGTGTTGGTGCATTCGGTTTGTAAGGTATGCGAATAAAAAAGACATTGAGTTGATGTGGATTGTTGGCATATAAGAGAAATTATATTATATATATATAGTTTCGGCCATGCTTCATACATATATATATTTGTATACATTCAATTATGTGAGATCATTTTAGATGTACATTGAAGATGTTATTTGATTGTATGTGGAAATGCATATGACTTTATTTATCGATCAAGGTACTTTCGATAAGTCTTACAAGTTAAGTATACGATGAATAAGGTTTCGCTATATATGAACATTGATATTCGGCTATGATGGTACATATGTGTGTATATGTCATAAATACTGCTTGAGACTTACTAAGCTAGCAAGCTTATTGTGTGCATTCTTGTTTACCCTTGTTTTATAGATTAGGTTCCAGCTACGGACTCGAAGGATTTGGGACGAAGTCAACCGCACTATCATCTTTTTGGTACTCTTTTAGTTGGATCATATTGAATAAAGGCATGTATAGGGTTGATAATGTCTATGTTGAGTCCAAACTTTATCCATGTATATATATATCTTAGCCATGCGAATATGGCTTATATCCTTTTGTTAATATGATACCGATGCATGAATGTTTAATGATCAAATGGAGTATATGGTATGTCATTATAATGCAATGTTTGTATGGATATTAGGCTAATTTATATTCGGCTAAGGTTCAAAGTTCATGTGCATTTAAATAGGTTTATTGTGATCTTGTGGTTAATGGATATTCAAACTAAGATGATGATTTTGAGATTGTATAGTGAATTATGTTATATAAATGAAATATGTTGATATGCTTGAAGAGCCATTATGTTCAATGTTCAATGATATTTAATGAAGTTTAAATAACATTTTGGTAAAATGATAGATGGCACATGCGAGTCTATGAATGTTGAGAACATTTGTTTGATATATGCGGTTTAGATTTATAAGAGTTTTCATTGGATCATAATATAGTTAATTATGAGTGATTATTTGGGATGCTTAAGTATGTACTTAGTTTACTATAATAATAATGGGTTTGGAGTAACCACATCACTATGTGTAAGCATATCATGTATTTATATTAAATAGACAATTTGGATAATGTATAATCATGGTATTGATTGAATGATTCATATGAGGTTGTTAATGTTTTATAATGTAATAATGATCACATTGCTTATGCTTGAATTGAATTGAAAGTTTATTTGGTAATGTGTTTAGTCCGGAAATGCCTCCTAACTTTAATCCGGTGACGGATAAAGATTAGGGGTGCTACAGAAGGATACAAACTTTCCGGCATTTGATTAGACATCAATCGGCAGCAAGGTAAGGATTTAAGTGTACTAATCCTACTGAGATTTGGTTTTATGGCCGAATGGCTCTTTACTAAGTATTAAGTGATTGATCAAATGTAGAGATTTAAGATCTAAGGCATTAGATCAAGCTTTTCGGGATTTTAGCGAATTTGTTAAGCGAATCAGGTGTGTACCCTTCCTTAAGTCTTAATAGATTTATGACAATGATTAAGTTAAATGTGTTGTTAAGAATGTGAAAATATGGCTAAAGTACCATGCAATGGTACAGAGTACCCATGTACGTTTCCTACTCCTACTAGGATTATGAATATATGTTATTTTTAACATGTGAAAAGTGATAAGAATGTGAATTAAGGCATGATATTGCATAATGTGTATGATATATGGGGGCATATGGGATATTATGAAAAGGGGAAGTGAATGTGGTGACCTAAGACCACGATAACTGAATGTGGTGACCTAAGACCACGATATCGAATGTGGTGACCTAAGACCACGAATTTTATAAGAGGCGATGAGCACGTCATTGCAATGATCGCCTTCGATGGTGTGTAGCGGATGGAGAGTTGACTTAGTAGTCCCCATGGTGTGCAGGATGGTACGGGTGATGTGTAGCGGATGGCATATAGGTTTGGGTTCGGGTTGCATCATTATTTTATATCTGCTATATGATTATGAATGTGAACATGTATGATAATGTATGCCTAAATTATTAAATTTTAGTGTTGGTTACACATTGAGTCTGTTTGACTCACCCTTGTGGGATTATTTTTCGAGTAACGATCAAGAATGGACCGGTCGGCGGGAGCTTAATGGTGGCCATGCACAAAGAAGGAATTTATTTAATTTGGAATTTTATTTCATTAAGTACTTTGAATTTTTTTTGGGAATTATTTGATGTAATAAGGCCATAGTAGAACTACTTTACTTTGCTTTTATTTATTAAGCTTACAAACTTTTATCTATTAAAAGATTAAGTAAATTTATTTTAAAACAAAGCCTAAACGTTTTGTCACCTAAAGTAAAGGATTTTAATAATGAAATAAACTTGTTTTCAACTCAAGCCCAACCCAAAACAATCTTTCTTTCAAAACACACAAGTTTTTCCTAAACAAAAGAATTTGAAACGGTTTACATCGGGAACATACCAGATCCGGTCAAGGCTCGTGGGCGGGTTTGGGGTGTTTCAGTTTGGTATCAGAGCCCAGTATTAAACACTCGGCCTGTGGTTTAAGGCCTAAAACATTTTCAAAATCTAGCCCAAAAGGAATTTTCTGAAAAATTTTTAGGTTTTCTGGCATGGCACCTAAGTCTCCGACCCGCAGTCCACCAGGTAAGTACTTCTGACTTCTGAAGTGATTTGAATATGTGAAATGTATGGGCTTTTATGGCAACGTAGATTAGTGAACTAGGATCTGTTGAACCCTAGGACTAGTCTACTAAAAACACAAGTACATAAGACTTAAGGACCATTAGACAAACCTGTGATTAAGTCGCCGAGCTAGGGTGTGGTAACTGTTGTGTGCATGTCTAGGAGTGGATTCAGTAAGAGCTTGGTATTTAAGCAGTCCTAGCGACTCACCTCCTCTTTACTCGAATCCTACCTGGTGCGTAGTAACCGTTCACCCTAACCAAGAGGACTTAGTCATCGGCTAAACCAATGATTAAAGCGAAAGGGACTAGCCATATTTTTATAAAACCTTAGTTTTAAAATCCTTAAATTAACCCTTCGATTTGCAACAAAATATATTTTGAAAATTTCTCAAAAAAAAAAATTTTGGTTTGCCAAAATTACTAAAATACCACAGTCAAAATTACAAAATGCCTTGGTTTATGAAAATTTTCAAAATACCCACGTTCTTATCAAAATTTCACTACTTTGCTTAAAGGAACCCTAAATTTACAGAATATCAAAATACCTTGATTATGGAAAGAAATTTTTTTTTCGAAATTACCCCTAACCTGCAAATTATCGAAATACCCCCGAGTTACAAAATTACCAGAACGACCCCCGACTTCAAAAATTTTTTGCAACAACACTGATTTGGAAAACAAATCCTCAAAAACAACCCTCAAGTTTTGTAAATTCCAAAGTACCCTTAATTTATCAAGATTTACAAATTTACCCGGGTTAATTACCAAAATACCCTCAGATTTCAAAATTTCAAAATACCCCCGGGAATGCAAAATTTCCAGAATACCCTTATTGAAAAAAATACCAAGGAACCTTATTTTGACAAAATTACGAAAAATACCCCTGTAGGACAAATTACGAGAATACCCCTGGGATAGGAACGGACAGAATGTCCGAAGAGTGAATGTGTATGTGAGATACTATGGAATGGATGTGCTTTTCTGTGAATTAGGATAGAAGACTTGAAACTTTGAATGATCGAAAGAACCCCTATTAAACTTCCTACCATAAAACTTATTGTGGATAATCAGTGGGATAAGGGCTAATTCATAAAATTCTTTAATCAGATAAATGCAAGCGGAAGTATGAATTCAAGGGGGACGTGGTCGTAATGTGCGTGGCCGTGGAAGAGGCCAAATGACCGTGTCTGAACCCGTTAGATCGGGTCAAGGATCTGAAAATGAAATGCCACCACCACCCCCAGCCGCTGATGTGAATTTTTGTAGGAAATGTGTTAGTTTTAAGATCGAGTCTTGCAGAAGAGTGTAGTGTGGTGAGTTAGGATGTACAATTTTTGTTAGTAAGTAATTTTGAGGATGAAATTATTTTAAGGGGTAGAAGCGTAACATCTTGAAAATGGGCCTATACATTTTTGATTTAATTATCTGAAATGGCATGTATGGTGAACATTTTGGAAACTTGGAAATGTTAAGTTTAAAAGAGGAAAGTGAACATTTTGGAAACTTGGAAATGTTAAGTTTAAAAGAGGAAAGTGAACATTTTGGAAACTTGGAAATGTAAGGAAATATTTTAGAAATGTTAAGTTTAAAAGAGGAAACTAATGCAAGGTGGTCTTAAGAAAATTAATAGAAGAAATTTGACACAAGAACGAGCTTGGAGAAGTGGCTAGGAGGCACCACTTAAAGCCCGATGAAGTGACGCCACAATCAAGGGAAGGAGCCTAGGTTCGAGTCACGTGGGAAGCAAATAAAGAGTTTTATTTTGCTGCAAGGAGCAAGGGAGTTGGACGGCACCAAGGCACTTGGGGAAGAGTTTAATTCTCTTTAAAATTCGGCTAAATAGGTGGATCAATGATGGATAATTATTGTTTAAGAGATAAGAGATAATTAAGGGATTATTTCCATTAATTTTTAATAAAGATAAGAGAAGTGATGGCCAAGTAAAGGAGTCTTGGCCTAGTAATTTCGGTAAAAGGAGGAAAATAAGGCTATTCATCAATCTTCTCTTTTCCATTGAAGTCTCTGCCGAAAATTTCCTAGCAAACTCTCTCCTTTCTCTCTTATTTTTGCCATAGCCGAAATCTTTTTCTCCATAAGTCCACCATTGCTGAATCCCTTAGTGACTCTTTTCCCTCTCTTTTCTTTTGATAAACCGACAACACAGATAACCTTTAGCAGATTTCTTGCTATTATCAAGACTATAGCCGAATAGTTTGAGACTTCAAGCAAGGGGTTGTCGACTTGTGCATTAAGGGTAAGGTTAGTGATTATCGATTTCTATTCTTTTTCTTTTAAGATTTGCCGAAATCTAGGAATAACCCCATTAATATCTTGTTACCAAACTTTGAAGAGATCTTTTGGGATTTACTAAGTGTCGACTACAAGGAAGGAGAAATTCTTTTCCCGAAGGTACACCATAGGCCGCGTGTTCCCTAGTTATTCGGTGAGTTTCGGGATTTAAAATCCACAAGGTAAGTATCTATAGCATTCGACCAAGGCCATGTTGAGTAAATAGATGTGTTTCATTAATATTTAAAAGATGAAACTAATCTATTCAAGTAATCTAGTGATTACCGATTTCAAGAAAGAAGGATACAAAGTTTTGGCATTTGATTAGACATCAATCGGCACAAGGTAAGGATTTAAGTGTACTAATCCTCTGGGATTTGGTTTTATGGCGAATGGCTCTTTACTAAGTATTAAGTGATTGATCAAATGTAGAGATTTAAGATCTAAGGCATTAGATCAAGCTTTTCAGGATTTCAGTGAATTTGTTAAGCGAATCAGGTGTGTACCCTTCCTTAAGTCTGAATAGAGTTATGACAATGATTAAGTTAAATGTGTTGTTAAGAATGTGAAAATATGGCTAAAGTACCATGCAATGGTACAGAGTACCCAGGTACGTTTCCTACTCCTAGTAGGATTATGAATACATGTTATTTTTAACATGTGAAAAGTGATAAGAATGTGAATTAAGGCATGATATTGCATAATGTGTATGATATATGGGGGCATATGGGATATTATGAAAAGGGGAAGTGAATGTGGTGACCTAAGACCACGATAACTGAATGTGGTGACCTAAGACCACTGTAACACCCCAAACCCGGTCAATACGCCATGACCTAATTTGACATGCCACAGAAGAAAACGTTTTGAAGAAAATTGAGTTTCCGATTAAATTTTAGAAAAATAAGTGCATGATTAGTTAAAAAAAATCGATAGTTTACTTTTAAAATCCCGTAAGTAAATCTTTTAAAACTTAGTTGACAATCCATAGGTTAGAAAACATTTATTAATAAGAAAAACCCATTATTACTTTGAAAACCGTTTGCATTTGAGTGTTGAAACTTCAATTTGTAAATCATTTAAGTTTTCGAAAACATTTAAGTTGAAATTTTACTATCAAACGATTTATATTACCCGATGGTAAGATTTTAAAAATTTTTGCGTGTTTATAGTTTAGAAAACTTTGGGCTCAATTATTAGATCAACCATGATGATTATTTAGCCATGTTTAAAACAAGTTTCAAGCATATAAATAATCCAAAAAAACATAATTAAAAAGGCCTTATTACAAACCCAATTAAAAATATAAACCAAATTAAGATAAAATATTGTACCCAAATCGAAGTTCTTATAAAACCCAATTTTATTTGCATGGCCTCCTCGAGTTCATCCGGCTCTTCCTCCGCGATCTAAGAAACACTTGAAAAGATAAAGGAGAAGGTGAGTCACCAAGACTCAGTGCATAAATCCTTCCCCCGATTAACACAACATTCTTACACAATTCATAACCAAGCAATATATATATATTTAATGCACCTAACCTAGCCATCCATAACTCCTTTTCTACCCCGTGTGGTACCAAACCACTGGTGGTGCCAAACCACTGGTGACCCAAAGTCACGATATCCAATAATGTGATGCCAAATCACTGGTGACCCAAAGTCACAAATAATCAAGTTGTGGGACCAACCCACGTGTGATACCAAATCACTGGCGACAATCCCAATACATTAAATATGGGGCCAACCCACGGTGGAGCTAAGCCACTGGGATGAGTCGCTATGAGGTGCCAAACCTCTGGTGTCCCAAAGACACGAAATAACTGTGGTACCAAACCACTGGAGGTGCCAAACCTCTGGTGTCCCAAAGACACGCATATCAAATCCTCCCCCCTCCTCTCAAATCACCCAAACCAATGTCTTACAATAATAAATCATGCTATTATGCTCATTTATGATATGATCATATAACAAACATATATATCTTAAATCATGATATAGATCAACATATAACAACATCATATCGAAACGGACTTACCCAAGTCCTTGTTCATACCCATCAAGGTATCATATCAAGATCTCATAGTTTTCCACTTTTGTAACATGATTAGTTTATTAATATATATATATAAACCGAGTTATAAAGTGTGTAAGGTGCACACCTGTCACAAATGCAAATACTAAATTTTGAAGACCCGATCTACGGCACTAGATCACCTTGTCCTACATTCGGCCAAACCACAAAACTATAATCAAGACCATTCGGCCAACATCACACTTTAATTCCAATAGCCTTTAGCTTTTTAGCCATTAAAAGATTAATGAATCCACATGAATCCTTACCACTTGACTTACCAACTTTGATTTCTAGAGAAATAAGTCTTAGATCGATTGCTTCCAAAGTCCCAAAGAGCCTAGAAGAGATCAGTTTCTAAGAATGATTAGAACCTTGTTAACAAGTGCCCAAAATTTGGCTTTTGCCCTCATGAAAAACGATTGAGAGAAAAGAAAAGAAATAAGGAAATTTGGCCATGAACACTTACCTATCCTTCAAAACCGATTATAGATGAACACTTAGAAAATCTACCCTTGATGATATTCAGCCAAGATAACACCAGAAGAGAGAAAGAAGATTCGACTATGGTGTTAGATGATGGAGGAAGATTTGGTTAGAGTGGGGAAAAAGAAAGAAAAAGAAAGTGAAATGCAAGAGAGGGATTTCGGCAAAGGAAGGTGGAGAGGATTTTGACACAAAAGTTTGAGAGAAGAAGAAAAAGAAAAGGATGCAAGGGAGGAGATGGTACTTTCGGTTTTGAGCAAAAGTGGAAGAAAGAAAAAGATGAAATGGGGAGATGGAAGATTCGGCCAACCACTAATGATGAAGAAAAAAAATGAAAGGGAAGAGGGTTGGTTTTAGGCTATAAGGAGAATAAAAATATGTGAGAGACTCAATTGTATATTCTGCCAAATGCCTAAGAGAAAATTTGGCAAACCACTATGGTCTTTTCGGTTTTGACACAAAACAAGAAAACAAATGCTAAAACTAAAACAAAATTCACCTTATTGCCAAGACACATTCGGCTATAGAGAGTGTTATTGGAGAGAAAAGAAAACTATGCTCAAATGCTTAGGTAAAATGGCCAACTAGCTACCAACCTTCCTAAGCCTCCAACAAAAATCGGTCAACCCCTCCCCTAGGCCAAAATGCCGTCCACATACATGAACTAATGGCCATAGAAGAGTTTCCAAAACACTTTCCATCATCCAAGCCCTTTGTCCCCCCATCCTTCCATAAATCTTAAGATTCCTATCCCAAATTACAAGCTTTCCTAAACTAATATTCAACTTGCCTTAAAAATTGAAAGTCCAACCTACCATAAGAATAGCTTGGCCAACACTTAATGCAAAGGTGCATAAAAATAAAGCCTTCCAAATGCAACCCATGCTACTCGAACCTCTTCCCTCAAGCAACTCTTCATGCATCATAACCACCTTGCCACTAACTCCTCATGTGCTAGAATTTAACACTTAAATTATCTTAAGTGTCAAGATCACCTAGTCCACTTCATTAAATTTTAAATACTAAGAATTATTCTAGCTTCATAAATAAAATCAAGCCTTTACAAGGCTATGCTAAGCACACAAACAATGCTACCCGGGCTAACACAAACAACCAACTGATACTCAAATTTTAGGATGTTACAATTCTACCCCTTAAAAATAATTTCGTCCTCGAAATTACACGATCAAAAGAGTTGAGGTCTTCTTGCCTCATAACATCTTCCGGTTCCCACGTAGCTTCTTCTACGCCATGGTTCCGCCATAAGACCTTCACTAAAGGAACTGACTTCTTACGTAAAACTTTCTCATCTCGATCTAGAATCTGCACTGGTTCTTCTTCTATCGTCAAATCTGGACTCACTTCTATTTCCTCCACTGCCACGACATGTGATGGATCAGAACGATAGCGTCTAAGCATGGAGACATGGAACACATCGTGAATCGACTCATTCTGGCGGCAATTCGAGCTGATAGGCTACTGGTCCCACTCGTCTCAACACCTTATACTGCCCAATGAACCTTGGACTTAACTTGCATTTTCTCCCAAATCTTAATACCTTCTTCCATGGCGAGACCTTCAAAAAAACCTTGTCACCTACGGCAAGCTCTATATCCCTTCGCTTGAGATTGGCATAAGACTTCTACCTGTCCGAAGCTTCCTTCAAACGAGCCTGAATCATCTTAACTTTATCCTCAGTCTCTGCAACCAACTCGGTCCTAACATCGATGCTCACCCAATTACATCCAAAGATGTAGGTGTGCGACACTTCCTTCCATACAATGCCTCATATGGTGCCATCTTAATGCTTGCCTGATAACTATTGTTGTATACGAACTCAGCTAATGGTAAAAACTCTTCCCAGCTGCCTCTTAAGTCCAAAACACAACCCCTCAACATATCCTCTAAAATCTGTATAACTCTTTTCGATTTGCCTCGGTCGTGGATGAAATGCGGTACTAAAATCCAACAGCGTACCTAAATCTTGATGTAACGCTCTCCAAAACCTCGGCGTAAATCTAGGATCTCATGCGAGATGATCGACACCGTATACCGTGCAACCTTACTATCTCCGCCACATACAACTTAGCTAACCACAAGCGAGTAATCTACCTTCTAGGAATGAAATGAGTGACTTAGTCGACGGTCCACAATCACCCAAATCGAGTCCTTCTTACTAGGTGTAAGAGGTAATCCACCGACAAAGTTCATAGTGATCCTTTCCCACTTCCATGTGGAATCTTCACCTATGAAGTAATCCAGACGATGGCGATGCTCGACTTTAACTCGCGACATGTCGACATTTCCCACAAACTCGATTACCTTTCGCTTGCACTGCCACCAAAATTGCTCTCTTAAATCCGATACATCTTGCTACCTCTAGGATGCATAGCGTATGGGTGCTATGTGCATCCCAAAGAATCCTTTGCCTCAACTCAACATCCTTCGGCATACAAGCTCTCCTTTGAAAACACAATACTCCATCACTGGACAAACTATAATCCTCTAAACCACCATTCTGAACTTGTAATCTCCGATCATTCAAACTATCATCCTCTAAATGTTTCTTTTTGATCTGCTCTAACCAAGTCGGCTTGACTTGCAATTCTTCCAAAAGACTCCCATCGTCGTATAAACTAAGACGAGCAAACATCGATCTTAAGTTTGATACAACCTTACGGCTCAACGCGTCTGCCACCACGTTAGCTTTGCCCGGATGATACTCAATCGAATAGTCGTAGTCCTTCAATAACTCAATCCATCTGCGCTGCCTCAAGTTTAAATCCTTCTGAGTCAAAAGATACTTTAGACTCTTGTGATCAGTGTAGACTATCAACTTCTCTCCGTACAAATAGTGTCTCCATATCTTCAAAGCGAAAACCATCGCGGCTAATTCCAAGTCATCGTCGGATAATTAACTTCATGTGGTCTCAACTGTCGAGATGCATAAGCCACTACCTTCCCTTCTCGCATCGAGACACATCCCAAACCAAGATGTGATGCATCACGATGGCAAGTGAATTCTTTGCACGCTCGGGTTGAATTAAAATCGAGCTTGGTCAAAATCTTCTTCAACTTGTCGAAACTTTCTTGTTGCTTCTCAGTCCACACAAATGGAACTCCCTTCCTCAATAACTTGGTCATAAGTGCTACTATCAAAGAAAATCCTTCCACAAATCTTTGGTAATGCCCCGCTAGACCTAGAAAACTCTGAATCTCAGCCACTGACTTAAGCGGCTTCCAATCCAACACTGCTTCGATCTTGCGAGGATCCACTCTAATCCCCTCAGCTGATACTACGTGACCCAAGAAAGTCACCTCCCTAAGCCAAAACTCACACTTACTAAATTTAGCATAAAGCTACTTTTCCCTCAGAATCTACAACACTACTCGCAAATGTGCATCATGCTCCTCCTCTGACTTTGAGTATACCAAAATATCGTCTATAAATACTACAACAAACTGATCCAAAACCATGCTGAAATACTCGATTCATCATGTCCATGAAAGTTGCCGGGGCGTTAGTCAATCTAAAAGGCATTACCAGAAACTCGTAGTGCCCATACCGAGTGCGAAATACCGTTTTATGGATATCAGCCTCTTTCACCTTTAGCTGGTGATATCCAGACCTTAAATCAATTTTGGAGAAAATCGTTGCCCCTTTAAGCTGATCAAACAAGTTAACTATCCTCGGTAAAGGATGCTTGTTTTTGATCGTCAGCTTATTCAACTGGCGGTAGTCTATACACATCCGCATTGTACCATCCTTCTTTTTGACAAAAAATACCGGCGCTCCCCAAGGCGAAACACTTGGTCGGATAAAACCTTGATCCAACAACTCCTGAATCTGAGCCTTTAATTCCACCAATTCCTTTGGTGCCATCCTATACGGAGCAATTGACACTGGCGCAGTTCCGGGTAATAGATCTATACCAAATTCAACTTCACGATCAGGAGGTAGTCCTAGAAGTTTTTCTGGGAATACATAACTATATTCCTTCACTGTTCGGACATTCCCTACAGTAGACTCCTTAGCCTCCAACACACACATGGACTACATATGCCTCACAACCCTTCCTGACCATCTTCATAGCTTTCAATGCAGATACTACGTTGGATAGATAATCTCTTCTATTACCTATCATGACCACCTCTTTACCCTCAGCTGTCTTTAAAACCATGCGCTTGGCAGTGCAATCCAAACTTACCTGGTACTTGGCCAACCAGTCTATCCCAAGAATCAGATCGAACTCCTCAAATGGCAGTTCCATCAGATCAGCTACAAACACTACCCCTTGGAGTTCTAGGGGTACATCTCTATACAGCTTATTTACTTCTACAGAGTGACCTAGAGGGCTAAGTACTGTCATTCTCCTAGAAGCAGTTTCAGAATCTAAGTTCATGGTCTCTACTATGTTACTAACAACATACGAATACGTCGAACCCACATCTATCAAAGCAGTATATGGTAAACCAAATATTAAGAACGTACTGGTGATGACGTCCGGTGTGTCATCCTCTTCACGATGTCTCATTGTATACACTAAACCAGGCTGTCTTGCCTCAGTGTTGCCTACACCTCTGCCCGATGCTTTGCGGCCTCGACCAGAACCTTTACCTCCTCTACCATTACCACGACCTCTCTGCGATGACGGTCCCTTTTTTCTGAACTGAGCACGACCTTGACCCTCAGACTGATTCCTGGCTAGCTTACGTGGACAATCCCTCACACGATGATCCAGCGAACCACACTCAAAACATCCTTTCCCTCCGGTCCAACATTCGCCCCAATGATATTTCCCACATCGGTTACATCTTTGTCTTTGGTTCTGATTAGCGATAAGCCTCCCAGATTGATTCGGTCCATTACGCTAACCTCTTCCGAGAATTACCGGTGACCGGATGATCCAAAACTTTTCTTATGTTTGTTCTGCTGTGATTCTACGCTTACTGATTCTTTTATCCCTTCACTATCTTAGTCTTTTCAACTAAGCGCGACAAACTCTACGCTCGATGTGGAGCAATCGGCGATCTCGGCTCGTCCTCAATCCATCCTCGAACCGAACACATCGCTTCGTACTCGAAGCCACGATACCTCCAAAGATCTGGCTCAATCTTAAAAATTCGCTTCATATTACGATCACGGACTTACTCCCTAGACCAAACTCGAAATGCCTTACTGCTGTGCATTAATGTAACTAGACCCAATATATTTCTTTTGATACGCTGCCTTAAAATAATCCCAGGTAAGATCCTCTGCCGCAGCACTATTTCTCACCGTGAGCCGTCACTGATGTGACTCATCCCGAAGAAGCGACACTATCCCCTTTAGCTTTTCCTTGGCATTCAGATCCAAGTCATCCATGATTCGCTCCGTTGTCTCTAACCAATATTCGGCCGTACTGGGAGCAACACCCGAAACACCTCAAAATACTTCGACTCCATTGGCTCGGAGTCGCTCAGTCTGATTTTCAAGCTCCGCCTCCTCTTATTCCATCTACTCTCTCAAGAACTCACAACATCGCTTTGAGACAACTGCGTCATCCCTGCTTGCTCTCGAAACTCAACTCCAACCATTGGTGGTGGGGGTGGTGGTACCTCATTCTTGGATCCTTGACCCCACCTCACTTGGCTCAAACACGACCATCCTACCCTACCAGCGTCCACACATAACACGATGCCGACCTCAAGTGCTCATGTCTAAAGTCTTGACTTAGTGATTTAAAATTTTATGTATTAGTCATTATTCCACTATTTTTAAAACACGCTTTTATGAATAGTTTTAATAAGAGGTTGTTTCATGCGAGTACATTCAACCTATAGTTTTGAGTCTCTAGAGTAGTTCCTACAACTATACAGTCATACCATCATCATCATATCATCAAAATCAATAGTTTGAAGTACTTACCCGGGCGGATCGGTGTCGAAAACTCGGTGCCATGCCTTTCAAATCATATAATTTTTAACAAAAACATTTTAAGACCATACTTTAAATCATTTTGGGCCTTGGGCCCACAGCTGAGCTTTTGAACTTAGCTCTGATACCAATTTGTAACACCCCAAACCCGGTCAATATGCCATGACCGAATTTGACATGCCACAGAAGAAAACATTTTGAAGAAAATTAAGTTTCTGATTAAATTTTAGAAAAATAAGTGCATGATTAGTTAAAAAAATCGATATTTTACTTTTAAAATCCCGTAAGTAAATCTTTTAAAACTTAGTTGACAATCCATAGGTTAGAAAACATTTATTAATAAGAAAAACCCAAATTATTAATTTGAAAATTGTCTGCATTTGAGTGTTGAAACTTCAATTTGTAAATCATTTAAGTTGTCGAAAACATTTAAGTTGAAATTTTACTATCAAACGATTTATATTACCCGATGGTAAGATTTTAAAAATTTTTGCGTGTTTATAGTTTAGAAAACTTTGGGCTCAATTATTAGATCAACCATGATGATTATTTAGCCATGTTTAAAACAAGTTTCAAGCATATAAATAATCCAAAAAAACATAATTAAAAAGGACTTATTACAAATCCAATTAAAAATATAAACCAAATTAAGATAAAATATAGTACCCAAATCGAAGTTCTTATAAAGCCCAATTTTATTTGCATGGCCTCCTCGAGTTCATCCGGCTCCTCCTCCACGATCTAAGAATCACCTAAAAAGATAAAGGAGAAGGTGAGTCACCAAGACTCAGTGCATAAATCCTTCCCCCGATTAATACAACATTCTTACATAATTCATAACCAAGCAATATATATATTTAATGCACCCGACCTAGCCATCCATAACTCCTTTTCTACCCCGTGTGGTACCAAACCACTGGTGGTGCCAAACCACTGGTGACCCAAAGTCACGATATCCAATAATGTGAAGCCAAATCATTGATGACCCAAAGTCACAAATAATCAAGTTGTGGGGCCAACCCACGTGTGATACCAAATCACTGGCGACAATCCCAATACATCAAATATGGGGCCAACCCACGGTGGATCTAAGCCACTTTGGACGAGTCGCTATGAGGTGCCAAACCTCCGGTGTCCCAAAGACACGAAATAAGCGTGGTACCAAACCACTTGGAGGTGCCAAACCTCACGGTGTCCCAAAGACACGGATATCAAATCCTTCCCCCTCCTCTCAAATCACCCAAACCAATGTCTTACAATAGTAAATCATGCTATCATGCTCATTTATGATATGATCATATAACAAACATATATATCTTAAATCATGATATAGATCAACATATAACAACATCATATCGAAACGGACTTACCCGAGTCCTTGTTCATACCCATCAAGGTATCATATCAAGATCTCATAGTTTCCCACTTTTGTAACATAATTAGTTTATTAATATATATATATAAATAGAGTTATAAAGTGTGTAAGGTACACACCTGTCACAAACACAAATACTAAATTTCGAAGACCCGATCTACCGCACTAGATCACCTTGTCCTACATTCGGCCAAACCACAAAACTATAATCAAGACCATTCGGCCAACATCACACTTTAATTCCAATAGCCTTTAGCTTTTCAACCATTAAAAGAATAATGAATCCACATAAATCCTTACCACTTGACTTACCAACTTTGATTGCTAGAGAAATAAGTCTTAGATCGATTGCTTCCAAAGTCCCAAAGAGCCTAGAAGAGATCGGTTTCTAAGAATGATTAGAACCTTGTTAACAAGTGCCCAAAATTTGGCTTTTGCCTTCCTGAAAAATGATTGAGAGAAAAGAAAAGAAATAAGGAAATTTGGCCATGAACACTTACATATCCTCCAAAATCAATTATAGATGAACACTTAAGAAATCTACCCTTGATGATATTCGGCCAAGATAACACCAGAAGAGAGAAAGAAGATTCAGCTATGGTGTTAGATGATGGAGGAATATTTGGTTAGAGTGGGGAAAAAGAAAGAAAAAGAAAGTGAAATGCAAGAGAGAGATTTCGGTAAAGGAAGGTGGAGAGGATTTTGACACAAAAGTTTGAGAGAAGAAGAAAAAAAAAGATGCAAGGGAAGAGATGGTACTTTCGGTTTTGAGCAAAAGTTGAAGAAAGAAAAAGATGAAATGGGGAGATGGAAGATTCGGCCAACCACTAATGATGAAGAAAAAAAATAAAAGGGAAGAGGGTTGGTTTTAGGCTACAAGGAGAATAAAAATATGTGAGAGACTCAATTGTATATTCGGCCAAATGCCTAAGAGAAAATTTGGCAAACCACTATGGTCTTTTTGGTTTTGACATAAAACAAGAAAACAAATGCTGAAACTGAAATAAAATTCACCTTATTGCCAAGATACATTCAGCTATAGAGAGTGTTATTGGAGAGAAAAGAAAACTATGCTCAAATGCTTAGGTAACATGGCCAACTAGCTACCAACCTCCTTAAGCCTCCAACAAAATTGGTCAACCCTCCCTAGGCCAAAATGTCGTCCACATACATGAACTAATGGCCATAGAGGAGTTTCAAAACACTCTCCATCATCCAAGCCCTTTGTCCCCCATCCTTCCATAAATCTTAAGATTCCTATCCCAAATTACAAGCTTTCCTAAACTAATATTCAACTTGCCTTAAAATTGAAAGTCCAACCTACCATAAGAATAGCTTGGCCGACACTTAATGCAAAGGTGCATAAAATAAAGTCTTCCAAATGCAACCCATGCTACTCGAACCTCTTCCCTCAAGTAACCCTTCATGCATCATAACCACCTTGCCACTAACTCCTCATGTGCTAGAATTTAACACTTAAATTATCTTAAGTGTCAAGATCACCTAGTCCACTTCATTAAATTTTAAATACTAAGAATTATTCTAGCTTCATAAATAAAATCAAGCCTTCACAAGGCTATGCTAAGTACACAAACAATACTACCCGAGCTAGCACAAACAACCAACTGATACTCAAATTTTAGGATGTTACAACCATGATATCTGAATGTGGTGACCTAAGACCACAATATCTGAATGTGGTGACCTAAGACCACGAATTTTATAAGGGCAATGAGCACGTCGACTGCAGTGACTGCCTTCGATGGTGTGTAGCGGATGGAGAGTTGACTTAGTAGTCCCCACGGTGTGTAGGATGGTACGGGTGATGTGTAGCGGATGGCATATAGGTTTGGGTTGGGTTGCATCATTATTTTATATCTGCTATATGATTATGTATGTGAACATGTATGATAATGTATGCCTAAATTATTAAATTTTAGTGTTGGTTACACATTGAGTCTATTTGACTCACCCTTGTGGGATTATTTTTCGTAACGATCGGTAATGGACCGGGGTGGCAAGAGCTTAATGGTGGCCATGCACAAAGAAGGAATTTATTTAATTTGGAATTTTATTTCATTAAGTACTTTGAATTTTTTTTTGGAAATTATTTGATGTAATAAGGCCATAGTAGAACTACTTTACTTTGCTTTTATTTATTAAGCTTACAAACTTTTATCTATTAAAAGATTAAGTAAATTTATTTTAAAACAAAGCCTAAACATTTTGTCACCTAAAGTAAAGGATTTTAATAATGAAATAAACTTGTTTTCAACTCAAGCCCAACCCAAAACAATCTTTCTTTCAAAACACACAAGTTTTCCTAAGTAACAAAAGAATTTGAAATGGTTTACACCGGGGAACATACCAGATCCGGTCAAGGCTCGTGGGTCGGGTTTGGGGTGTTTCACTGCCTAAGAGTAGATCTAGCATAATTAAGCGGAGTTGATCGGACGCTTAGAGATAGGGTTACGAGATTTTACTAGATTAGGGTGAAACCTAATATGGGAGTCCATTGATCGATTCTTCGCTTCCTTAGGGGTTATTATAAGAGAATGAGAGTTCCACTAATTAACCTAAGGTTAGGCGTTATTAAGCTTGAGAGAAGGTTTAATATAGGTTAGGAGTCTCACGGATCAAGCTAAGTAAAAGAAATTATATGAATTGAAAAGTTAGATAATGAGTGAAGTCATAGGTGGATTCTTCCCGAGGGTATCGTCTTTACCAATTGAGTTTTCTTTAAGTTCTTTTCCCGAAGTTTTATTCTTTTTTCTTTACATTTAAGCTTAAGTATTTCATTTGTTTTAGATTAATAAACCAATCACTCCATATTTTAGGCTAAATAATAGAAAGAAAGTGAGTAGTAGTACTTTTAGGTTCCTTGGGTTCGATAAGATATTCTTGCCTGAGCTATACTACTGTTCGATAGGTACGCTTGCCTTTATCGTTGTCACAGTCAGTCTACAAGTTCGATCATTATTTTATAAATATTAAAACTAGACTGTTTTGCAGCGATCAGTTGCTCAAGTGTCTTGGATCTTTTCTATGAATAGGAAGAAAAATTTGAAAGAAAAGAGAAAGAAGGAATAAGAAAGAAGATGGGACAAAGAGGACGGGCTATGGGGATTTAAATAGGATTTCAAATCTGGCACGTTCCCACGCCCATGTACCAAAGGTGTGTCGATTCACACGGCCGTATCGCACGACCGTGTTGTGGGATGTGTCATCCTTCCACGCCCGTTTTGTTGGGTTGCACGCCTGTTCCTAAAAAGTCAGTATAGGAGCATAGTTAGAATGCACGGGCGTGGTCTACCGGTGCTAAATAAGTCAGTATCTTAGCACGGCTGTGAGGCATGGTCGTGCTTTTTTTCGGTGCCTGTGCTGTGGGTGGTTGAATCCGTGACATTAGGAGGGTGGTTGGACTGACTTGTACGGCTCTGCTCTGTCAGTGTGGTATTTTGGTGGTCTACATAGCCACGGGCACGGCCGTGTGTAAGGCCGTGTGGCCTGGAAACCTGCATCTTTGCTTTAATTGTAGAGAGAGAAGAGAGAAAAGAAAAGAAAAATAATTTTGAGAAATAAAAAGTGTTAGCGCTCGGGTTGCCTCCCGAGAAGTGCTTGTTTATAGTCTTAAGCTAGACTGTCTTAGGCTTTGAAAATTTAGGGAGGTTTGAAGGTTTGAATATTGTAACATCCTGAATTAATGTGTGGTTATGTTTAATGAGAGTGTTAGGGGTCCAGAATGGGCTCAAGATTGGGCCGAAGTCTTAATTGAATTCTCTGATTAGACACTCTAGTGGAAAGCTTGATAAGATAGAGCTTAAAAGATGTTATTTGTGTTTTAAATACAAAGTGGGCTTGTGGCCCAGTGGCAAAGTGGCGCCACTTAGAGAGCAAGGAGGTGGCGCCAACTGAGGAGGCCCACATTCAAGTTACATGAATCCCAATTCTTTTAATTAAAGTTAGCTAATTTCTGGCTTTTAAATGGATAGAGTGGGACGGCATAGGGCTTGAAAATAGGAGGATAATAACATGTGGATAATGTGCTGATAAAGGGAGGAAGAGGTGGTGCTATTTAGGCCTCTTTTGAAGGAGTGATCAAATAAAGATAACGGAGAAAGTTTAGAAGCTATCTAGGAAGCAAGTGGTGGCCGAATTTGGGACACTATGTGCAAGGGGGGAGACGGCTAGATAGGACTAAGGGGTGCTAAAATTTCCTTTGATTAATAGCTTAGTTTGACATTTTAAAAAGGGGCATTTTTGGGTTTTAGGTAGGGGGTAACAAAATTCTCTTTAAATAGAGGGGATATCTCTTCAATTCCAGTATTTGGTCCCTATTTTCTTTTCCCATTCTCTCATCCTCACTTTTATGCAAAAGTCGAAAGTCCATTATTCTGTTCTCTTTTCTTTTCTTTCAAAAGCAGAAACCTCTCAATTTTTCTCAACATCTTTTATTTCAAAAGCCGAAACTTTAAACTCTCTTCTCATCTCCATAGGCGAATACTTCTTATTCCCTTTTGCTGATTTCTTCACTAAAGCCGAATCTACATAGACCTCTTCCTATCATCTTTTCTTCTGATCTTCTCAAAAGCCAGAATCTCTAAGAGGTAGTCAAGTTTTTTGTGTTAAGGTGAGTGCCGATTTCCCTATCTCTTCACTTTCTCTTTCGGTTTTTGGAAGAAAAAGCTGAAAAGCTAATGGTTTAATGGCTTTGTATAATTTCTTGTTGGGCGACATTCGGGAATTTAGGTAGATTGCCTAGATTTAAAAGCTGAAAATGCTAGTCTTGGAGTCTTAATCTCTTTTTGGGATTTCAAGGTAAGGGTTCAATTCTTCCTATGTTGTTTAATCGGGTTCTTTTTCATTATTCGTGCCTTAACCTAATGTTACGTTAAGCAATCATCATAGTATCTTCTGACCAAAGATCACTCATGGACTCGAATGTCAGCAAATCAAAGGAAGGGGTTGGATCTGTAGTTTCAGCCCCAAAGTTCAAGAAACGCGTGGTGTCAACAGTTCAGGATTGGCCGTTGGGTTGTGGACCGAATTCGAGCAAAACCTTAGGCAGTTAGCAGTCGTATCGACTTCTGATAGTGTCGACATAGAAAGTACTATCTTGTCAATAATCAGGTGTGTAGATCTCTATCACACTAGTTAAGCTATATCATATGTATGTTACGGGCTAAAAGCCAAAAATAGGCTGTATGAATAGTCGTGTTACCCGAAAAGGGTAGGTAAAGGATGCCAGGTACGTAATTATAGAAACTTCTCTATGTGTATCGAAGTATGTGAAAGTATGTGATCTATTTAGATAGTTTAATGTTCTGATTTTCGTATGTATGTATGCATGGGATGGGATTGATATGATGAAGGGGAGCAGGTCGTGTAACATCCCCAAACCCGGCCCATGAGCCTTGACCGGATCTGGTTATGTCACTGCGGAATGACGATTGAAAATCTTTGTCTTTAGAATAAAACTTGAAAATTTTGTTAACTTTTGGAAAATGTGTCCATTAAAATTATTTAATCATCTAAGCTTGACTTGAATTAAAACTTTATTATATTTTATTAAAGGATAAATCATCTGTAAAAATATTTCTAAGTACTAGTATAAATTCATCATCCATAAAAGAGTACTTTAAACCAAAAGTGGCCCTTATTACAACCAATATTAAACAAAACACTTAGTATTAAAATTGCTTAAAAAAAATAATTAAATTAATCTCCTTCTGCATGGGCCACCTTGCATCCTCTCCAACCCGGTCCATTAATCACGAATCACTGCGATGTTGGATAAATAATTGGGTGAGTCACACGGACTCGATGTGTAATTAAACCACGATATCCACCCACATGTTAGCCACAAGTCAACCCAATTATCAAATGCAACATGTAAACATAATCATATAGACATTACCACGATCTGGGCTTGGCCCATAATCAAATCATATTCAAGCACTGGGCTAGGGCCTTTTCTCATTAATCCACTGATTACTGGGCTTGGCCCATTTCCACGTATGTTCTCAAAACATACCTATTCATATTCCATGTTGGGCTTGGCCCATTTCCATATCAATTTATAACAAAACCATGCAATATGAAACCCAACCCAATCCTAAGGTCCATCCGCTACACACCCCCTTAACCAGCCTACCACACACTAGGGGACTATCGAGTCACCCTCTCCTTTTCCCTCCAAAAGGCAACCAATGCCATCCACGATGTAGCACGTAGCTAACATCAAACCACGATGGAGCACACAAAATCCATCAAGCCACGATATGGCATAAGCCGATATCGATCCAAGGTAACCACGCGAACTAAATCGCAAAGATCCACAACGCGACCTCAGTCAGCGCCAATCCACGATGTAGCACAAAGCTGACATCAACCACGTACTCGAAGTACACCCGTACCTTCTTTCAAAAACCCACCCATGCACATGTAACATAATATAATGACATAATGAATAAAGCATGTACATGATTTTCGGGCATACATTCATATTCATAGACATACTCACATACACGTATTAATAACCACATCTCAACAGATTTGATACTAACTCATTTATCGACATACCCTTTAAGGGTATCCGGTTCACATAGTCACTTGCACTTATTAACACATATTTAACACATACACCTATCGCATACATATCATATACCGAAAATCGATGGGTTAATCACACACCTTATAACTGAAGCTCTAAACCCTCGATCCGACGCTATCGCTAGCGAGACTACCGTTATCGCCTATCGTTTTACATTGCGCCCACACCCGGTGGCCAATCTCGTCAAGAAATCGATCTCTTCTTGAACTTCGGGATGGGAGTTTTCCTTTCTCCTCTTGGTAGCACTCGCATCCATAACGATATCTAATCAACACACGATTAATCTGAGATCTCAAATGAATAACCATAAACTACTCATCCTTACCAAAATAAATTGAAATCCAAGAAGGCTTCCTCTCGCTCTTGTCGATTTGGTCCTAAAAGATCATAGCCACCACTCGGTCAACACAAAACATAAACAATGGCCTAAAGTGAATTCCAATGGATCACTTACCCTTTCTACTTGGATCCCAAAACACCACTGATCCTCTGAAGTTGCCAAAAATCCCTATTACACGCTATTAGAATCGGCTAATACCAAAATCCATGGAAAAGCCCCTTTGGCCGAATACTTACCACCCTTACCTTGATGAGTCTAAACTCGAGACCCTCCTTTTAAGCTCCTTGGCGCTAGCTACAACAAAACGAAACACATCACCATGTCCCTAGGAACATTCGGCCATACCAAAACTAAGGCCAACCATTCGGTTTTGGCCATCAAAAGAGAGGACTCAAGTTGATGGTTTAAGACAGAACACTTACCTTCCCTTAGAATTGAATGGAGGAGAACTAGGAGAGATCACCCTTGCTGATATTCGGCCAACCACACTAGGTTATCAAAAGAAGATTTTGACAAGGGTTGAGAGGATGCTTAGAAGAGTATAGTTTCGACTATCAAGGGATTAAAAGAAAATAATAGAAATATTTGACTAAAAGGCCAAAGGAGAAATCGGCAAGGGTTAATGTTGTTTGGGAGGATTTTGGTTAAAAAAGAAAAATAAGAGAACTCCCCTAGAACATTCGGCTAGGCACACAAGACTATGGCTGAAAAAAAAATACACCAAATGATGACTAAAAGAATTCGGCAAATGGCCAAAAGAAATTCAAAAAGAGGGCTGCCCATTAAATAGGAAATTCGGCACTTGCTCCCCCTTGAAGAACCCAAGTTTCGGCCATCACCTATGGCCACTAATTCAACTTAATTTGAATTAGTCCACTTCCATATTTTAATCAAAGCAAAAGACCACCCCTCCAATTTAAAATACAAGATAAAAATAAAATAATATTAACCATTATCCCACCGAATTGAAAAAAAAACAAAATACAAAACTCATCCTTATCACTCCTTCCAACCGAATCTAAAAAAAACTAAACAACCTTAGCTCCCTAGTGCCGTCCAACACCTTCCAACCTGCTGCAAAAAGACCAAAACAAATAAAATTCCAAATGCAACATTCATGATTCGAACACAGGACCTGGAACCTTACCGCTTCCTCCAACGCCCAGGCCACTCGGCCACCTTGAATTTCTTGACATAAAGCCCCACATTTATTTTCAACTCATTTTACTTCACCCATCACCAAATAACAAAACAAAACGCCAAATCTGCTGCTCCACTCGAACCAGTATACTTGCTCTCCATCGGTAGCCAAGTAGCGCATGAGTGCCACTTTAGCCAACTCGAACTTCTATGTACACCAAGCCACACCATTAATTTTAAGGCATACTTAGCCCAGCCCTTGACGCACAAAATAACACAAAATTGCTGCCCAAAGAATCGAACCTTACCCTTAGGCGTCACCTTTCCAAGCCCCAAGCGGTACTTTATGCCACTTTGCCAACTCCTTTCTTGTGTCCTAAATTCCACCAATTTATTTTAAAGCCTACTTGCCCTATTTCCCTTTTTACACTAAAATCTAAAATTTTCTAAAGCCTTCCCTTTCATCCAAACATTTCTAAAATCCTAAAACTCATCCAAGCACTCCCAAAAACCTACCAGCACTCGAATTACTCACAACCTGCATAGCCCCTAAAACAGGTTGCGAGGCGATCGGTGGCTTTGCCACATAAGTCACATAGTGATCGGTCTTTATGATAGGTAGCGCAGCTGTCAGTATATATTATTAAGGTCGCATAGCGATCGGTGGCTTTGCCACATAGGTCACATAGTGTTCGGTCTTTATAACAGGCAGCACAGCTGTCGATATGATGTGTAGCGGATGGAGGGTTGATTGTAGAAATCCCGACGGTGTGATAGTTGGAACGGGGGTGTGTAGAGGATGGACTCTTAGGTTTGGGATGGGCCATGTTGCATGAAAATATATTCTGTTTCCATTGTTATGGCCCAAGGCCCATAATGTGTTTGTGGGCCCAAGGCTTTTATGTGTTTTCGGGATTTGCACACTGAGTCTTGGTGACTCACCCTTTTATTTTTCCCCACTTTACAGATGAGCAGTAGAACGTGGATATGGGAGCCGAGAGCGGACTCGAGGGGCCATCACGACTATTATCTACATAGACTATTTTCAGTTTCTCATTTGAGTTTTAATTTTTGGGAATATTTTTGTAATCAGGCCTCCATAACTTAGGTTTTCGATTTATTTATTTTTGTTATGTTAAGTTTTTAAAAACTTATGTTTTTTTTCCCAAAGTCTTAATCATAAAATGAAATGATAAATGGGCTCTTCAAACACAATCAATGCAAATGTTTAAAGTTGTTTCAAAAATTTCACATTTATTTGACTAATCGGCTATAATTAATTTAGTTTTTCCAAAACCCTTCAGAGCAAAGTTTTCAAGATTCAACCCGTAGCATACCAGATCCGGTCATGGCGTATGGGCCGGGTGTGGGGTGTTACAAATATTTTCCCTCTTACTGATAGTTTTATTTTCGTGACAAAGTTTAGGTTGAGAAGTGTTTACCTTGAAATTGCTAAACATTGGATTGCTTACCTCGACTATTTCATGTGGGAAAATATCGCGTACCTGAAGGAGTATTTCTTCCTATTTCTTCAGTTCTGTTGAACTGATGTAAGGATAGGCTTTATCTAACAGCACTTGATCTTCTATTTTAAAGTGATTTGATGTCCCTATAAGCTCTTCTGGTGGTTCCTCAGGTTTTATTTCGTACGGATCCAGTTTTTCTTTGGTGTGTATCTTCTGCTCTTCTAAATTGTTGATCGTACGATTTTGTGTTGGCTCAATTTTGATGCTTTGTGATGTTTCCTGCGATTAAGGTTGAATAATTTGATTATCTATTTAAACGACTTTCTTACCTTCATCTTCTATGGTTCTGGCTGAGTCGAGAGCTGGAAGATTGACTGATTCATCTCCTACACGAAGTATGAGTTCTCCTGTGGCAACATCAATTTTCGTTTTGGCAGTTGCAAGAAAAGGTCTTCCTAAAATTAAAGGGATTGAATTTTCCTCATCCATGTCTAAAATAACAAAATTTACTGGGAAGACGAATTTATCGATTTTTACTAAAACGTCTTCAATAATGCCCCTAGGAATTCTAACAGTTTTATCAGCTAGTTGGATACTCATCCTAGTTTGTTTGGGCTTCCCTAGACTTAGCCGTTTAAACAGTGTATAAGGCATGACATTTATACTTGCCCCTAAATCAGCTAACACATTATCAATAGTTAAACTACCAATTAAACATGGAATCGTAAAACTCCCTGGATCTTTTAATTTCTACGGTAGTCGATTTTGTAGCATTGCTGAGCATGTTGCGTTAAGTTCCACAAGTTGCTCTTCATCTATTTTGCGTTTGTTTGTTAAGAGCTGACTTAAAAATCTCCTTGAGTCGGGCATCTAAAAAAGAGCTTCAAGAAGAGGTAAGTTAATGTGTAATTTCTTTAGAAGTTTTAGAAACTTATCAAATTGTTCCTCTGAATCATCTCTTTTCAATGCTTCGGGATAAGGTATTCGAGGGTGGTACTCTTTAATTACCGATTTTTCTTGTGCTACCTCAATTTTACCTGTTTCTTCCTTGGTTTCTTGTATTGAGGTGGGCTTCTCTACCTTTGTATCCTCTTGAGATGTGATGGCTTGTATATGTTCTTTGGGGTTTATTTCTATGTTGCTTGGTAGATGTCCTTGTTGACTTTCTGAAACAAGCTTTGTGAGTTGTCCCACTGACCTAGTGATTTCCCCGACTTGTTCCTTGATTTCTTTGATCGATATTCCTTGGTTATCAAGTGTTGTATCGCTTCTTTAGAGGCGGGCATCTATATTCGCCATGAACTTTTTCAAATCTCTTCAAGACTCGGCTTTTTTCCGGTGGATAAGGTTGATTTTGGTAATTTGGAAGAGGTTCGCCTTTGATTTCCTTGTCCTCCCACGAAAAATTTGGGTGGTTTCTCCAACCTGGATTGTAAGTGTTACTATAAGGATTATTATTAGATCTAAAATTGTTACCTATATAGTTTGTCTGCTTGTTTTCTACTTCTGGTTGGTAAGGTGGGTACTCATAATTCGCCACATTTCCAATTGCTTCACATTGCATGACTGGATGTACCTGTGAAGAACATAAATTATCAAGCTTTTTATTCATTAACTCCATTTGTGTTGACAACATTATCACTGCGTCTATGTTAAAAACTCCGGCTGATTTTTTTGGTTTAGCCCTTGTAATTTGCCATTGATAGGTGTTCAATGACATCTCCTCAATAAAATCGTAAGCCGCTTTAGGAGTTTTGTTGTTCAAAGTTCCACCGGCTGATGAATCAATCATTTGCCTAGTTGGAGAATTCACACCATTGTAGAAAGTTTGGACTTGAAGCCACAAAGGTAATCTGTGGTGTGGGCATCTCCTTAGGAGATCCTTATATCTTTCCCATGCATCATATCATGTTTCTGCATCATTCTGCACAAAAGAAGATATATTATTCCTAAATTTAGCCGTTTTGGCTGGTGGAAAATATTTTAAAAGAAATTTTTCGGTCATTTTATCCCATGTGGTGATTGACCCTCGTGGTAACGAGTTCAACCACTGCTTTGCTTTGTTCCTTAATGAAAAAGGAAATAACCAAAGACGTATGGCATCGTCAGAAACACCATTTATTTTGAAGGTATCACAAAATTCTAAAAAATTAGATATATGAGTGTTTGGATCCTCATCCTGCAAACCATCAAATTAAACAAATTTTTGAATCATTTGTATTGTGTTAGGCTTTAATTCAAAATTATTAGCAGCTATAGTGGGCCTAACAATACTAGATTTTGCTCCTGTCAAATTAGGTTTAGCATAATCATACATAGTATGGGGAGCATTCTGTTCTTGCACATCAGGTGGATTATTTTCGGCCATCCTTTCAGTAGGATTGGATCTTTGCTGTTCTTCTCTTTGATAGTCTAGAGCTCGTCTAGTTTCTCTGCGATTTCTACGAACGGTAGCCTCAATGTCACTTTCGTATTCTAATGGTCCTTTCGAATTTCTTCTAGTCATAAACTAGAGGTACCCGATATGAAAAGAAAGAAATAAATTTAGAAAAACAAAAACAAAAACATAAGTATAAAAGAGAAATTTAAAAATAAAAATAATGGCAAAAGTAATAGAAATAGAGCTTTCTTAATATTTTTTATGTCCCCCGCAACGGCGCCAAAAACTTGATCGCTGCAAAACAGTCTAGTTTTAAAATTTATAAAGAATGATCGAACCTGTAGACTAACTAAGATAACAATAGAGGCAAGTGCACCTATCGGATAGTAGTATAGTTAAGGCAAGAATATCTTATCGAACCCGAGGAACCTAAAAGTACTACTACTCAGTTTCTTTATATTATTTAGCCTAAAATATGGAGTGATTGGTTGATTTATCTAAAACTAATGAAATACTTTAAACTAAAATGCAAAGATAAACGAATAAATTGGGAAAAGACTTTGGAAAACTCAATTGATAAAGACGATTCCCTCAGGAAGAATCCACCTATGACTTCACTTATTATTTATCCATGAACCATATGATTTCTTTACTTAGCTTGATCCGTAAGACTCCCTAACCTATATTAAACGTTCTCTCAAAGCGAATAACGTCTAACCTTAGGTTAATTAGTGGAACTCTCATTCTCTTATAATAACCCCCTAAGGAAGCAATAAATCGATCAATGGATTCCCATATTAGGTTTCACCCTAATCTGGCAAAATCTCGTAACCCTATCTCTAGGCGCCTGATCAACTCCGCTTAGTTATGCTAGATCTACTCTTAGGTAGGGTCTATTCCTTCTCCACCTAAGCACATCAGATTAAATTAAGCAACATAATTAAGAACAAACTAAGTACTTATCATATAATTTCAGAAAACAATAACACAATCCATCATAGGTTTCATCCCCTTCAGGTATCTGAAGGCGTTAGTTCATAAAAAAATAAGAAAACATCTCAAGAGAGAAGATAAAATAAAACATAAGAAACCCTAAAACCCCATGAAGGAATTGAAGGAGAGATCCTCCGTCTTGAGTAGAATTCGGCTCTTCGAGATAGATCAACTGGCTATCCTCGAGTAATTCCCTAAATGAGTAAAGCTCTAGCAGAAAACTCTGCTCAAAACTTGACGCCCTTGAATAGCCGCCTTCAGGTATTTATATATATGTTTGGGATGCTTTACTTGGCTCCTAAATACTCATAATTCAAGCATAATTCATTCCTAGGTGTTTAAGTAGACTTAGGATTGCATTTCTTGGGCTCCAAGCATCCTAATCCAAGTGAAATTGCTCTTTCTTGTGATAGGGGCACGGTCATGGCACGCCCATTTAAGTTGTCTTCTAGCTCGTGTCTCTATTCTGTTGAATTAGGCATGGTTGTGGCACGGCCGTGCAGGTCGAGGTACAGGTCATGCTTCGAGTCTATCAAATTGAGGCATTGTAATATCCCGGATTAGGGCTTATGCACTATGGCTAAAATTTTATGAAATAGTATGCCTTATGTGTTGTGAATGTGTTGTGTGCATTTTAGGAACCTTGAAAATGTAAGGAAATGCTTTAGAAAATATTAAGTCTTAAGAGGAAGCTTGGAAATGTAAGGAAATGTAAGGAAATGTAAGAAACCTTGGAAATGTGACAAAATCGGGCTTGGAAAATGGCAGAAGAGGCCATACGTAGGGCTCTGGAAATGACGCCATATGCTAGGATAACTTGGGCCTAGTATGGCCACATAAAGCCCAAAATAATGGGTTAAAATTCAGTACTCCTAAGGTAAGGAGATGGATGACATAGGGAGACTAAGGTAGGAGTTTAAGTTGAAGTCAAATTCTTTTAGAATTTCGGCTAAGCTAGGAAAATAAAGATATGAGAGTGATGGCCAAGAAAGGGGACTCTCTAGGCTTAGTAATTTCAGCAAAAGGAGGAAAACTAAGGCCATTCAACATTCTTTCTTCTTTTTTTTAAATCTCTGCCGAATTCTCGCTGCCATTATTCTTCTTTTTTTCTTTTCAATTCTCCACAAAGCCGAAAACAAAATCCCCTAGTCTTGCTGAATTTCTCTAAGTTCTATATCTTCATTTTCTTTCTTTGTAAACCAGAAATACCCTGTGCTTCCCATCATCAATTCTTTTTCCTTTGCAAAACCAATCAAAAGCCGAAGATAAGTTTCAAGCCTATAGCCGAATCTCTCTAAGCCTCAAAGCCGAATCTACAAGGGTGTTTTAGTTTCCCGAAGGTGCACCATAGGCCGCATGTTCTTAGTGATTTGGTAAGTTTCGGGATTTCTTTTCCTCACGATTTCTTCCTCTCTTCTCATCAAGAGCTAACCCGAATCAATTGTCTATGCCTATCAATTCCTCTTCTTTAGCCCTAAAAGCCGAATCCTGCTTTATAATAAGCCAGAAGTGCCGATTTTGGAAAAGCCGAAGGTGAGTAATTAATGGGAGGTGGCCGAATGACCCTTTTCTATTCTTTTCTTTTTGGCCGAATACCATATGGGCTAAGATAATTGAGAATTTTGATTTGTTGAATAAGTGAAGGATTGACGAATGTAGGAAAAATTAGGTGACTTCGGTTTTTAGGAGGAAGGCGACAGAAGTAAGCTAGGTTTCTGGGAATTTAGATTCATAAAGGTAAGTGAATCTGACATTCGGCCAAGGCCCTATTGTGGTATTTAGATCTAATTCTTATTTGTTTAAAAAGCCGAAACTAACTAGTTCAATGATTAAGGGTATAGCCAATTGCAATAAAGAAGCATCACAAAGTTTCGGGATTTAATTATTAATCCAATTGGCTCCAAGGTAAGAATTTGATTACAACAATCCTATTAGGATTTGGATTTATAGCCGAATGGCCTTTTACTAACATGTTAGGGTTGGCCGAATATAGGAATTAAAGATCTAAAGCAATAGAACGAGTTTTCGGGATTTCAGTAAATTCGATAAGTATATCAGGTGTGTACCTCACACTATTACTTAATAAGTTTTATGGCAATGTTTAATATAAGTATGTGTATAAGAATGTGAATATGGCTAAGGTACCATGTTATGGTACAAAGTACTCAGGTACGTTTCCTACTCCTACTAGGATTATGTTAAATATCTGTTACGACACACATATGACATTATAAGAATGTGAAATAAGAATTTGGCATGTTAATGCATGATATGTATGATATGGGGCATATGGGTTATATGAAAAGGGGAAGTGAATGTGGTGACCTAAGACCACAATAACTGAATATGGTGACCTAAGACCACGATATCTGAATGTGGTGACCTAAGACCATGATATCTGAATGTGGTGACCTAAGACCATGAATTTTACGTGGACTGCAGCGACTGCCTTCGATGGTGTGTAGCGGATGGAGGGTTTGACTTAGTAGTCCCCACGGTGTGCAGAATGGTACGGGTGATGTGTAGCGGATGGCATATAGGTTTGGGTTCGGGTTGCATCATTATTTTCTATCTGTTATATGAACATGTATGATAATGTATGCCTGAATTATTAAATTTTAGTGTTGGTTACACATTGAGTCTGTTTGACTCACCCCGTTGTGGGAACCTTTTTTAGGTGATGATCAGTAATGGACCAGGTCGACAGGAGCTTAAAGGTGGCCATGCACAGCAAGGAATTTATTTAATTTGGATTTTTATTTTATTAAGTACTTTGAATTTTTTTTTTTGGGAATTATTTGATGTAATAAGGCCATAGTAGAACTACTTTACTTTGTTTCTATTTATTAAGCTTACAAACTTTTATTTATTAAAAGATTAAGTAAATTTATTTTAAAACAAAGCCTAAACATTTTGTCACCTAAAGTAAAGGATTTTAATAATGAAATAATCTTGTTTTCAACTCAAGCCCAACCCAAAACAATCTTTCTTCCAAAACACACAAGTTTTTCCTAAGTAACAAAAGAATTTGAAACGGTTTACACCGGGGAACATACCAGATCCGGTCAAGGCTCGTGGGCTAGGTTTGGGGTGTTTCAGCTTGGGTTTAAGGCCCAAAACGTTTTCAAAGTTAAGCCCAAAAGGAATTTTGTGAATTAAGCAGGATTTTCTGGCATGGCCCACTAAGTCTCCGACCTGAAGTCCACCAGGTAAGTACCTCTGACTATTGAAGTGATTTATATGTGAATGTTATGGGCTTATTTGGGCTCGTAGATTAGAATATTAGGGCTATTGAACCCTAGGGCTAGTGTACTCAAGCACATGCATAAGACTTAAGGACAATCAAACAAACTTGTGCCTAAGTCACCGAGTTAAGGTGTGGCAACCATTGTGCGCATGTCTAGGAGTGGATTCGGTAAGAGCTTGGTACTTAAGTAGTCCTAGTGACTCACCTCCTCTTTACTCGAATCCTACCTGGTGTGTAGCTACGGTTCACCCAAACCAAGAGGACTTAGCCATAGGCTAAACCCAATAATTAAAACCCGAAAGGGACTAGCCACATTTTATGGAAACCCTAGTTTTGAAAGTCAACAAATTACCCTTTTGAATTGTGAAAATTTTTATTAAAACTTCCTAAGAATTTCTTTGATTTACAAATTACCTAAATACCCTTAGTGGTAAAAATTATTAAAATGCCCTTGATTTTCTAAAATTACCATACTACCCCCGATTTCAATAATAACTTTTGATCTTGCAAAAATATCCAAAAACTTTATAAAATATCAAAGACACCCTGATTTGGAAATTTTACAAAATTACCCCTGATTTACAAAATTACCGAATTGCCCTTAACCTGTACAAATGACCAAAATACCCTCAGAAGGGAAAATCACCGAAGTACCCTCAAATTAGAAATCTTTAAAATGCCCTTGTTTTGAAAGTCACCAGAACCATATTTTTGCGAAAAATTACTGAAATGACCCAGCTTGTAAAATTACAAAAAAAAATACCCTCGTATAAAATTATCATTTCACCCTTAAAATTTTTCCAGCAAGAATTTTAATTTGGTAAAATATCAACAATCTCTATTTTGCAACATTTTCAAAATACCCTAATTTGAAAAATTACCAAAATACCCCTATAGGATAAAGTTATGGAAATGCCCTTGGTAGTGGAAAACAACAAACAACGACAATTACAACATTTCTCGTAATGAGCATAAGTTCATGTGTGTGCTAAATGAATGATGTAAGGCTGTATGTGTATGAATCGAAAGAACAACTTCTTAAAACTATTAAACATAAAAGCTGTTCGTGGATAATCAAGCGAACAAAACTAATTCATAAAATTCTTTAATCGATAAGCATAGCGGAAGTATGAATTCAAGGGGCGTGGTCGTAACGATGCGTGGCGGTGGAAGAGGTGAATGATCGTATACGAACCCGTTAGATCGGGTCAAGGATCCGAAAATGAAATGCCACCACCACCCCCACCATTACCGATGTGAATTTTTGTAGGAAATATGTTAGTTTTAAGATCGAGTCTTGCGTGATGAGTGTAGTGTGGTGAGTTAGGATGTACGATTTTTCGTTAGTAAGTAATTTCAAGGACGAAATTATTTTAAAGGGGTAGAACTGTAATATGCCGGAGTAGGGCTTATGCACTATGGCTAAAATTTTATGAAATAGTATGCCTTATGTGTTGTGAATGTGTTGTGTGCATTTTAGGAACCTTGGAAATGTAAGGAAATGCTTTAGAAAATATTAAGTCTTAAGAGGAAGCTTGGAAATATAAGGAAATGTAAGGAAATGTAAGGAACCTTGGAAATGTGACAAAATCGGGCTTGGAAAAATAGCCCGGAGACGCCACTTAGGGCTCTGGAAATGACGCCATATGCTAGGATAACTTGGGCCTAGTATGGCCACATGAAGCCCAAAATAATGGGTTAAAATTCGGCACTCCTAAGGTAAGGAGATGGACGGTATAGGGAGACTAAGGTAGGAGTTTAAGTTGAAGTCAAATTCTTTTAGAATTTCGGCTAAGCTAGGAAAATAAAGATATGAGAGTGATGGCCAAGAAAGGGGACTCTCTAGGCTTAGTAATTTCAGCAAAAAGGAGGAAAACTAAGGCCATTCAACATTCTTTCTTCTTTTTTTTAAATCTCTGTCGAATTCTCTCTGCCATTATTCTTCTTTTTTCTTTTCAATTCTCCACAAAGCCGAAAACAAAATCCCCTAGTCTTGCCGAATTTCTCTAAGTTCTTTATCTTCCTTTTCTTTCCTTGTAAAATCGAAATACCACATGCTTCCCATCATCAATTCTTTTCCTTTGCAAAACCAATCAAAAGTCAAAGATAAGTTTCAAGCCTATAGCCGAATCTCTCTAAGCCTCAAAGTTTGAATCTACAAGGGTGTTTTAGTTTCAGAAGGTGCACCATAGGCCGTATGTTCTTTAGTGATTCGGTAAGTTTTGGATTTTTTTCCTCACGATTTCTTCCTCTCTTCTCATCAAGAGCTAACCCGAATCAATTGTCTATGCCTATCAATTTCTCTTCTTTAGCCCTAGAAGCCGAATCCTGCTTTATAATAAGCCAGAAGTGCCGATTTTGGAAAAGCCAAATGTGAGTAATTAATAGTAGGTGGCCGAATGACCCTTTTCTATTCTTTTCTTTTTGGCCGAATACCATATGGGATAAGATAATTGAGAATTTTGGTTTTTGAATAAGTGGAGGATTGCGAATGTAGGTAAAAATTAGGTGACTTGGTTTTTAGGAGGAAGGCGACAGTAAGCTAGGTTTCAGAATTTAGATTCATAAAGGTAAGTGAATCGACATTCGGCCAAGGCCCTATTGTGGTATTTAGATCTAATCTAATTAGTTCAATGTAACACCCCAAACCGGTCAACACACCACGACCGAATGGTATTCACAGGGAAAAAGGGTTTTGAGAGGTTTAGGTTTAAGTTTAAAAGTTTGAGGAAAATACTTAGCTAAATTGTGTATTTGAAGAAAAACTTATTTGACTTAGTAGAAAATCGAGTTTAAAAAGAGTCGCAAGACTCGATGTATAGATCCCTCTCCGTTATAACATGCCAACACACATCATAACAAAATAATGCAAGTAATGCACCCGATCCTAACCAACCATATCACCTTTTCTACCCCTGTGGTACCAAACCACCGGTGGTGCCAAACCACTGTGACCCAAAGTCACGATATCCATAATGTGGTGCCAAACCACTGGTGACCCAAAGTCACAAATAATCCAATGATGGGGCCAACCCATCGTGTGATACCAAATCACTAGCGACAATCACATATCTCATAAGAAACTAACTAGTTCAATGTTAAGAAAGTGTGTTGGTCTAAGCCACAAGAATCGGTCTACGTCCCTTGATTACAATCGCAATAAATTTGGTTTCCTACCAAACTCGAAGCATCACAAAGTTTTGGGATTTAATTATTAATCCAATCAGCTCCAAGGTAAGAATTTGATTACAACAATCCTACTAGGATATGGATTTATAGCCAAATGGCTTTTTACTAACATGTTAGGGTTGGTAGAATATAGGAATTAAAGATCTAAAGCAATAGAGACGAGTTTTCGGGGATTTGAACTAAATTGATAAGTATATCGCCACTTTGTGTGTACCCACACTATTACTTAATAAGTTTTATGGCAATGTTTAATATAAGTATGTGTATAAGAATGTGAATATGGCTAAGGTACCATGTTATGGTACAAAGTAGTACTCAGCACGCAATCCTACTCCTACTAGGATTATGTTAAATATCTACATTACGACACACATATGACATTATAAGAATGTGAAATAAGAATTTGGCATGTTAATGCATGATATGTATGATATGGGGCATATGGGTTATATTAAAAGGGAAGTGAATATGGTGACCTAAGACCACGATAACGAATGTGGTGACCTAAGACCACGATATCTCGAATGTGGTGACCTAAGACCACGATATCTGAATGTGGTGACATAAGACCACAAATTTTATAAGAGGCGATGAGCACGTCATTGCAATGACGCGCTTCGATGGTGTGTAGCGGATGGAGGGTTTGACTTAGTAGTCCCCATGGTGTGCAGGATAGTACGGGTGATGTGTAGCGGATGGCATATAGGTTTGGGTTCAGGTTGCATCATTATTTTCTATCTGTTATATGAGCATGTATGATAATGTATGCCTGAATTATTAAATTTTAGTGTTGGTTACACATTGAGTCTGTTTGACTCACCCCGTTGTGGGAACCTTTTTCAGGTGACGATCAGTAATGGACCGGGTCGACAGGAGCTTAAAGGTGGGTATGCACAGCAAGGAATTTATTTAATTTGGATTTTTATTTTATTAAGTACTTTGAATTTATTTTTTTTGGGAATTATTTGATGCAATAAGGCCATAGTAGAACTACTTTACTTTGTTTCTATTTATTAAGCTTACAAACTTTTATTTATTAAAAGATTAAGTAAATTTATTTTAAAACAAAGCCTAAACGTTTTGTCACCTAAAGTAAAGGATTTTAATAATGAAATAAACTTGTTTTCAACTCAAGCCCAACCCAAAACAATCTTTCTTCCAAAACACACAAGTTTTTCCTAAGTAACAAAAGAATTTGAAACGGTTTACACCTGGGAACATACCAGATCCGGTCAAGGCTCATGGACCGGGTTTGGGGTGTTTTAGGCATGGCCGTGTAAATCGTGGCATGGTCGTGTGAAGTGAATGGCAAGGCACGGCCGTGTAGCTTGAAGTCCAGGCCGTGTTGATTTCTTGGGTTGGCCCAATTTGGCCCGTTTTAAGCCCATTTTACGTTCTTTTTATCCTTAGGTGCTTTCCTGAGCATAAGACACGAAAAGAAAGGATTAAGAGCATCTTTTTAATAAATCGAGGATAAATTCTTCCAAAAGCATACTAAATGTGGGATTAAAATATGTTACTTTTACGGTTTTTCAGCATGACATTTATACTTGCCCCTAGATCAGCTATGCATTATCAATAGTTAAACTACCAACTAAGCATGGAATTGTAAAACTCCCTGGATCTTTTTGTTTCTGCGGTAGTCTATTTTGTAACATTACCGAGCATGTTGCGTTTAGTTCCACGTGGTGCTCTTTGTCTATTTTGCGTTTGTTTGTCAAGAGTTGTCTTAAAAATTTCCTCGAGTCTGGCATCTGGAAAAGAGCTTCAAGAAGGGGTAAGTTAATATGTAATTTCTTTAAAAGTTTAAGAAACTTACCAAACTATTCCTCTGAATCATCTCCTTTCAATGCTTCGGGATAAGGTATGCGAGGTTTTTATTCTTTGATTATTGGTTTTGGCTTTTCATGTGCTACCTCTATTTTACCTTTTTCTTCCTTGGTTTCTTGTGCCGTGGTGGGCTCGTCTACCTTTGTACCCTCTTGAGCTGTGATGGCTTGGATCTGTTCTTTTAGGTTTATTTTGTGTTGCCTAGTAGATGTCCTTGTTGACTTTCAGAAATCAGCTTTGTGAGATGTCCCACTGACTTAGTAAGTTCTCCAACTTTATTTTCGATTCCCTTGATCGATTTTTGTTATTCATCAAGTGTTGCTTCAGTCTTTTGGAAGCGAGAATCTATAGTTGCCATGAATTTTGTCAGCATCTCTTCAAGGTTTGATTGCTTCTCTTGTGGATATGGCTGAGTTTGATAATTTGGAGGAGGTTGCTGCCTTTGATTTCCTTGTCCTCTCCACGAAAAATTTGGGTGGTTCTTCCAACCCGCATTATAAGTGTTACTATAAGGATTATTATTGGATCTAAAATTGTTACCTATATAGTTTGTCTGCTCATGTTCTGTTCCTGTTTGGTAGGGTGGGTACTCAGGATTCGCCACATTCCTATTTGCTTCGCATTGCATTACTGGGTATACCTGCAAAGAACATAGATTATCAAGCTTTTTATTCATCATCTCCACCTGTGTTGACAGTATTGTTACTGCGTCTATGTTAAAAACTCCGGCTGATTTTGTCCGTTTGGCCCTTGTAATTTGCCATTGATAGGTATTCAATGACATCTCCTCAATAAAATCGTAAGCCGCTTCAAGAGTTTTGTTATTCAAAATTCCACCGGCTGATGAGTCAATCATTTGCCTTGTTGAAGAATTCACACCGTTGTAAAAAGTTTAGACTTGAAGCGACAAAGGTAATCCGTGGTGTAGACATCTTCTCAGGAGATCCTTATATCTTTCCCATGCATCATATAATGTTTCTGTGTCATTCTGCACAAAAGAAGATATGTCATTCCTAAATTTGGCCATTTTGGCTGGTGGAAAGTATTTTAAAAGAAATTTTTCGGTCATTTGATCCCATGTGGTGATTGAGCATCGTGGTAACAAGTTCAATCACTGCTTTGCTTTATTCCTTAATGAAAAGGGAAATAACCGAAGACGAATGGCATCGTCAGAAACCCCATTTATTTTGAAGGTGTCACAGAACTCTAAGAAATTAGCTATATGAGTATTTGGATCTTTGTCCTGCAACCATCAAATTGAACAAACTGTTGGATCATTTGTATTGTATTAGGCTTTAATTCAAAATTATTAGCAGCTATAGCGGGCCTAACAATACTAGATTCTACTCCTGTCAAATTAGGTTTAGCATAATCGAACATAGTAGGCGGAGCATTATGTTCTTGCACATTTAGTGGTGGATTGTTTTCGTCCATCCCTTCAGTAGGATTGGATCTGTCTTGTTCTTCTCTTTGGTAGTCTAGAGTTCGTCTAATTTCTCTGCGATTTCTACGAGCGGTAGCTTCAATGTCACATTCGTATGCCAAAGGTCCTCTCGGGTTCCTTTTAGTCATAAACTAGAGGTACCTACTAGGATAAGAAAGAAAGAAATTTAGTGTAAATAAAGATCTAAACTAAAAATAAAACTAAATTGCAAAAAATAATAAAATAATGGCTAAAGTAATAGAAATAGAGCTTTCTTAATATTTTAGTGTTCCCCGGCAATGGCGCCAAAAACTTGATCGCGTCAAATAGTCAAGTTTTAATATTTATAAAAAGAATGATCGAACCTGTAGACTAACTATGATAACGATAGAGGCAAGTGCACCTATCGAACAGTAGTATAGTTTAGGCTAGAGTATCTTATCGAACCCAAGGGAACCTAAAAGTACTACTACTCACTTTCTTTCTATTATTTAGCCTAAAATATGGAGTGATTGGTTTATTAATCTAGAAATCTAATGAAATACTTAAACTTAAATGCAAAGACAAACAAACGAAACTTTGGGAAAAGATTGTGGAAAAACTCAGTTGATTATGACGATACCATCGGAAGAATCCACCTATGACTTCTCTTGTTATCTAACTTTTAATTCATATGACTTCTTTACATAGCTTGATTCGTGAGACTCCCTAACCTATATTAAACCCTCTCTCGAGGCGAATAACGTCTAACCTTAGGTTAATTAGTGAAACTCTCGTTCTCTTATAATAACCCCCTAAGGAAGCAGTAAATCGATCAATGGACTCCCATATTAGATTTCACCCTAATCTGACAAAATCTCGTAACCCTATCTCTAGGCGCTCGATCAACTCCGCTTAATTATGTTAGATCTACTCTTAGGCAGGGTCTATTCCTCCTCTACCTAAGCACATCAGATTAAATCAAGAAACATAATTAAGAACAAACTAAGTACTTATCATATAATTTAGAAATCAAATAACAAAATCCGTCATAGGTTTCATCCCCTTCTGGTATCTGAAGGGTTTAGTTCATAACAAAATAAGAAAACATCTCAAGAGAAAAGATAAAACAAAACATAAGAAATCCATAAAACCCCTTAAGGAATTGAAGAGGAGATCCTATATCTTGAGTAGAACTCCGGCTTCTTGAGAAGGATCAACTGGCTATCTTCGAGTAATTCCCTGAATAAAAGTTTTGGCAGAAAACTCCGCCCAAAAACTCCTCTTTAGAACGGCTGCCTTGGGTTGTTTATATAGGCTCCTTGGATGCTTTACTTGGCTCCTAAGTACCTCTTTCAAGTAGAATTACTATTAAGGTGTTTAAGTGGACTTAAAAGTATGCTTCTTTGGCTTTAAGCATCTAAATCCGAGTGAAATTGCTCATTCCCGTAGCAGGGGCACGACCATGGCATACACCCGTGTAAGTCGACTTCAGGCTGTGTGTTGATTCTGTTGATTGAGGCACGGCCGTGGCACAGCCGTGTAAGTCAGGATTCAGGCCGTGCTTCAGGTCTTTCGATTGGGACATGGCCATGGAAATTGTGCTTGGGGCGTGTCTTTGAATGATTGGCGAGGCACGGCCGTGTGGCTTGAAGTCCAAGCCGTGTCAATTTCTTGGGTTGGCTCGATTTGGTCCGTTTTAAGCCTGTTTCTCATTCTTTTCATTCTCGAGTGCTTTCCTGAGTATAAGACATGAAAAGAAAGGATTAAGAGCACCTTTTTACATAAATTGAGGGTTAAATCATCCAACATCATATTAAATGTGGGATTAAAATATGTTACTTTTACGGTTTATTGATCGTGTCAAACAGTCAGGTTTTAATATTTATAAAAGAATGATCGAGCCTGTAGACTAACTATGACAATGATAGAGGCAAGTGCACCTATCAAACAGTAGTATAGTTTAGGTAAGAATATCTTATCGAACCCAAAGGAACCTAAAAGTACTACTACTCACTTTCTTTCTATTATTTAGCCTAAAATATGGAGTGGTTGGTTTATGAAACTAATGAAAAAAACTAAACTAGATGCAAAGACAAAAGAATGTATTAGAGAAAGATACCTCGGAAGAATCCACCTATGACTTCACTTACTTTTGGAAATTTTGCTTAGCCATTAGCGGTGAAAGTTGGCCAAAAGTCTTGCATTTTATGCATCTTTTCTCACTTCTCCAAAAGTTTTCCCCTAGCCGAATTTGTTATTGAGTTTAGGTAAAAATTTTCTCTTTGTTTTGGCTTTCATTTTGACCATTTTGGTTAAAGTTCCTTTTCTCTCAAATTGTGGTCTTCTTTAGTCATAAGCATCAAAAGATTGGAAAACATTTTCTTCTTTTCTTTTTCCTTCATTCTTAGAATCTACCAAAGTTCAAAGAACCATTTTCTTCAATTTCTCCTCTTGGCGAATGCACATTGGTCCCTAAACACATCTCTTTTCTTTTGAGAATCAACATCTTCTTTTTGTTTTAGATTAAGATGATACCATTATTTCTCAAGAAGAATCCACCTATAACTTCACTTATTATTTATCCTAAACCATATGATTTTTTACTTAGCTTGATCCGTGAGACTCCAATAACCTATATTAAACCCTCTCATGGGCATATGAGGTGAATAACGAAATCTGGTCTAACCTTAGGTTAATTAGTGGAACTCTCGTTCTCTTATAATAACCCCTAAGGAAGCTAAATGGGCCTATGGCCATATGTGTAATCGATCAATGGATTTCCATATTAGGTTTCACCACTAAAAAGCTGTTTTAATTTTTGTGTTTGGACTAATTCAAAAAAACTCTTAAATTTGGTTTTCTTTTAGTTTATTAATTCCTTCTAAAAATAATGTTTTAAAAGACATAAATTTACTATACAATTTGATTTCAAGCTAAAATATTAAGTTAAATCCGTTTTCTACAAAATCATCAAGTTTTCTTAATTAAAATGAGAATTTGCTAACCCTTGATCCGTGAGACTCCTATCTCTAGGGAACTCTCGTTCTTTTATAATAACCCCTAAGGAAGCAATAAATCGATCAATGGATCAACTTCTCTCAATTTTGCTAGATCTACTCTACTCTTGGCGGGGTCTATTCCTCCTCCACCTAAGCACATCGATTAAATTAAGCAACATAATTAAGAACAAACTAAGTACTTATCATATAATTTAGAAATCAAATAACAAAATCCATCATAGGTTTCATCCCTTGTGTCTCAAGGGTTTAGTTCATAACTAAATAAGAAAACATCTCAAGAGAAAAGATAAAACAAAACATAAGAAATCCCTCAAACTCCCTGAAGGAATTGAAGAGGAGATCCTCTGTCTTGAATAGAGTTCCGGCTTCTTGAGATGGATCAGCTGCCTATCTTCAAGTGATTCCCTAAACGATGAAAGCTTTGACAAAAGCCTCTGCCAAAAACCTCTGTTTCGGCTTCTGCCGAACTCTCTCTTTTTAGTTGCTACCTTGGGTGTTTATATAGGCTTTGAGATGCTTTACTTGGATCTTAAGTATACTAATTCAAGTAGAATTCCTCCTAGGATGTTTAAGTAGACTTAGGAATGTGTTTCTCTACCTCCAAGCATCCAAATCCAAGTGAAATTGCTCTTTCCTGCGGCAGGGGCACGGCCATGGTACACGCCCGTGTAAATCGTCTTCAGGCCGTGTCTCGATTCTATCGATTGGGGAACGGCCGTGTAATTCATGGCATGGCCGTGTGAAGTAATTTGACGAGGCACGGCTATGTGGCTTGAAGTCCAGGCCGTCGATTTCCTCTTTGGCCCAAATTGGCCCGTTTTAAGCCTGTTTTACATTCTTTTTATCCTTAGGTGCTTTCCTGAGTATAAACATGAAAAGAAAGGATTAAGAGCACCTTTTTACATAAATTGAGGGCTAAATCATCCAAAAGCATACTAAATTTAGGATTAAAATATGTTACTTTTACGGTTTATCAAATGCCCCCACACTTAAGCTTTTGCTTGTCCTCAAGCAAAATTCTCAACTCACAATTAAAATGAACTTTCCATAATTCATAAGTCCTATCGACAATGTCTCATCATAATTCATAGATAATTTATACATGGATAATTTAACTCAAAGAACCCTAAAGATTCAATCAAGAAAAGTCATACCTTTGTAGTACGAAAACATAGGTGTCTCCCTTTATCTAAGTAATTACCTTTCCGACAAGGATTGACATCCTCACTAAAGGTTCAGTCAAATCACTCAAAGTGTTTAAGGTTCAAGAATAAGCACTCATAAGTCGAACCTGAAAAGTTAATCCCATAGGCTTGCCTGAAAATCAAATCTCCACCACTGTATATGAGATGATACACAGATCAAAAGGTCTTTATCGGGGTTGTAACGAGGCTAAGGTTAAGGGTGTGGATACAGGCTGATTTAGAAGGTTAGAATCGAGATTGACTTGACAAGTTACCTTCCTAAAAAACTAATTAAAGCAATTACATCGCTTGAAAACTAATAATACTATTATTGATAATACTATAATACGAGCTCTTCTTCAAAAATTTGGGTTTTAGACACATGCGCTTCTTTAAACAAATACTAATAATGAATAAACTTTGATTTTTTTTAAGAACAAACTAAAATATTACATCATAAATAATAAATGTAACTACTGAACTAATATAATTCGGTAATTTAATCAAATCAAACCTTGATTAAAGTGTAGTCAAAAGAATGGTGATAACAAATTCAAAGGGATTTTGGGTTAATATTAGTGGGTGAGTCAATAAAAAGGTTGTTATGATTCAACGGGGTTCACTAGGGGTTAATTTGTGAAGGTAGGCTTTTTATGGAGTAAGTGGGTTAAACCTAGGTGCCTTTATCATCTCAGTATATCAAATCATTAATGTGGTCTCGACATGTATAAACGAGGCAAGTTCTAGAATAACAGTTCAAAGTTGACACACTCATAATTAATAAAGTGAGCACGAAAAAGAATATATGCTCTATAAGGCTCAAAATCTCACAAAATTATGGGTGTTTTGACATCAATCCTTATAAATTCCAAATTTCAAGGTAATACTCAAATTTAGTTCAACGACCCATCAATTTTAAGTTTTAGAAAGTAGGCTTATCATGCTTGATTCTCTAGTATTCTTCAAATTTAATCATCAATGCACAATTATCAATGACTTACTCTAAAACATATCAATAAAAATCATAAATAAACAGAAATTTCATCCTAATTAGTAATATGAGAAAAATACTTAAAAACAAGACTAAATTCAGGATTTGAGAATAATGCAAAAAGTCAGGTACTTTTACCCCCCACACTTAAGATGTAAATTGCCCTCAATGTACAAAGATAGATAAACAATTATGTAATAATAAAATCAAAAGAGAAGGGGAGAAGTAACACTTCCTGAATTTTTTGGATGAAGCCTATGAAAAGAAACTAGATAAGATTGGAGGTGAACGTGGGGAAGCGTCTCGAACCGTTTGAAATTGAATCCTCGAAGTAGCCGGCTTGGTTTTATTGTATCCTAAGCTAAATATATATATCATAACGAATAAAAAGAAGAAAAAAATAAAATAAAGTAAAAAATAATGATGAAATAAAATAAAAACAAAAATAAATAATGGAAAATGAAAGACTACTGAAAAAATAGGGAATGAGGTTTAAATAGAGATGTAGCCCGTGTTTTGGGATTTTGAATTTTGAACGCATTTAGGGTGTTTGGGCATGGTCGTAGGTGTCGTGGCACGCCCGTGTCTTTCTTCACACGGTCATTTAATGCGGGCGTGCTTCTCCCATGTTCGATAAGTCAGAATGTTGGCACGGTTGTAAGGCACACCCGTGTTTAGCCCGTGCTTGGCAAGTCAGTAACCTTGCACGGGGCATCGGCACGTGCGTGGACTATTATCGCCACCCGTGTTAGGAGAAAATTTTTCTATGTTGTGCACTCTTGCACGCCCATGGTTCATCCACAGCTTCCACACGCCACGGCACGCACTTTGTCGTAGGGCCGTGTGGCCTAGAAATCTGCTCTTTGGTTAGTTTATGGTTAGGTGCTAAAAAGAAAAAAGAAAAGAAAAGAAATAAAAAATAAAATAAAAAATGTAAAAATGGGGTTAGTGCTCGGGTTGCCTCCCGAGAAGCGGTCGTTTATAGTCTTAGCTAGACTTTACCTCTCATTCATATGGTCATGATGGTTTGAGGAGGTGAAAATCATTTCTCATGTGATCACTTCGGTTATGGATATATAGTTTAAGTTGAGTAATTTTACCTCAAAAGTGTCAAATTTAGGATTGTTGACCTCGACTGTGTCGTATAGGAAGACATTTAGTACCTCAAAAGTGATTTCTTCGTTTGTCTTGAGGTCTGAATTGGTGATTCGAGGGTATTCCTTATTCAACAATACTTGATCTCCTAATTTGAAGTGATTCATTGTTCCTATCAGCTCGTTTGGGGGCTCCTTCAATTTCACTTCATGCAGTTCATGTTCCTCTTTGATTTGTGTTTCCTGCTCTTTTAGTTTGTCAACCCTAAGGTTTTGCTCCTTATGTATTTCTTCTTTGTTGGCACGAGGTCTAGGATCTAGCTTAGCTAAGTGATTTCGTGATGCTTCCTGTAAACAAGGTTGAACCAAATGATTATCAACTGAATTTACTTTCTCACCTTTATCACTTGATGTTTTGGCTGAGTCAAGAGCTTGAAGAGTGACCATCTCGTCGCCTACACGAAGTATGAGTTCTCCTGCATAGATATCAATTTTAGCTCTGGCAGTTGCTAAAAAGGGTTTTCCTAAAATTAAGGGGATCGTGTTGTCCTCATCCATGTCTAAAACAACAAAATCTACTGGGAATATGAATTTATCAATTTTGATTAGAACATTTTCTATTATACCCCTAGGAATTCTGATAGTTTTGTCAGTTAACTAAATTTTCATCCTAGTTTGTCTGGGTTTCCCTAAACCTAGTTGTTTAAACATTTTATAAGGCATAACATTGATGCTTGACCCTAAATCAGCTAAAGCATTATCAATAAATAAACTACCAATTAAACATGGAATTGTAAAACTCCCTATGTCTTTTTACTTCTGTGGTAGTCTATTCTATAACATTGCTAAGCATGCTGCGTTTAATTCTACGTGGTGCTTCTCGTCTAATTTACGTTTGTTTGTCAAGAGCTGTCTTAAAAAATTTCTCGAGTCTGGCGTCTGAAAAAGAGCTTCAAGAAGAGGTAAGTTAATATGTACTTTCTTTAAGAGTTTAAGAAACTTACCGAACTGTTCCTCTGAATCGTCTCTTTTCATTACTTGGGATAAGGTATGCGAGGTTGGTACTCCTTGATTACCGGTTTCGGCTTTTCTTGTGTTACCTCTATCTTACCTTCGTCTACCTTGTTTTCTTGTATTGAGTTTGGTTCATCTAACCCTTCTTGTCTTGGTGAGATGGCTTGAATTTGCTCATTTGGGTTAACCTCGGTGTTACTTGGTAGACGTCCTAGCGGTCGTTCTGACATTAGCTTTGCGAGATGCCCCACTGACCTAGTAAGTTCTCCAACTTGATTCTCAATCCCTTTGATTGATTTTTTTGTTCATCAAGTCTTGCTTGATCTTTTGGAAACGAGAATCTGTGGCTGCCATGAAATTTGTCAGCATCTCTTCAAGATTCGGCTCCTCTTCTTGTTGGTGAGGTGGTTGTTGAAAATCTGGAGGAAGTTCTGATTTTTGGCTATTTTGATCATCCCACGAGAAATTAAGATGGTACTTCCAACCTGCATTATAAGTGTCACTATAAAAATTATTTTGATATCTAGAATAGTTACCTGTATAGTGAGCTTGCTTGTTTTCCATGCCATATCCGTAGGGTGGGTACTCAGGATTCGCCACACCTCCTAGATTCAAATCATATTGTATTTCTTGATGTACCTACGAGGGACTATACCAATCATCAATTTTTTTATTCATCATCTCTAACTGATTAGATAACCTGGTGACCACGTCGAGGTTGAAGACACTAGCTGTTTTAGTAGAAATTGTCCTCATGACTTGCCACTGATAATTATTCAGTGCCATCTTATCCATAGACTAAAATTTTCTGCTCAAAGCAAAATAGAGGAAAAACTTAGCAAAGTAAAAAAAATAAAAGTAAAAATAATAATAATAATAATAATAATAATAATAATAAATTGTAATAAAAAAATTGGCTAAAGTAATAGAAATAAAGCTTTCTTAATATTTTAGTGTTCCCCGGCAATGGCGCCAAAAACTTGATCGTGTCAAACAGTCGAGTTTTAATATTTATAAAAGAATGATCGAACTTGTAGACTAACTATGACAACGATAGAGGCAAGTGCACCTATCGAACAATAGTATAGTTTAGGCAAGAATATCTTATCGAACCCAAAGGAACCTAAAAGTACTACTACTCACTTTCTTTCTATTATTGAGCCTAAAATATGGAGTGATTGGTTTATAAAACTAATGAAAAAAAACTAAACTAGATGCAAAGACAAAAGAATGAATTGGAGAAAGACTTTAGGAAAACTCAGTTGATGAAGACGATACCCTCAGGAAGAATCCACCTATGACTTCACTTATTATTTATCCCTAAACCATATGATTTCTTTACTTAGCTTGATTCGTGAGACTTCCTAACCTATATTAAACCCTTTATCGAGGCAAATAACGTCTAACCTTAGGTTAATTAGTGGAACTTTCGTTCTCTTATAATAACCCCCTAAGGAAGCAGTAAATCGATCAATGGATTCCCATATTAGGTTTCACCCTAATCTGGCAAACTCTCGTAACCATATCTCTAGGCGCCCGATCAACTCCGCTCAATTATGCTAGATCTACTCTTAGGCAAGGTCTATTCCTCCTCCACCTAAGCACATCAGATTAAATTAAGCAACATAATTAAGAACAAACTAAGTACTTATCATATAATTTAGAAATCAAATAACAAAATCCATCATAGATTTCATCCCATCATAGATTTCATCCCTTTCAGGTATCTGAAGGGTTTAGTTCATAACTAAATAAGAAAACATCTCAAGAGAAAAGATAAAACAAAACATAAGAAATCCCTAAAACTCCATAAAGGAATTGAAGAGGAGATCCTCCGTCTTGAAGAGAGTTTCGGCTTCTTGAGATGTCTCAGCTGGCTATCTTCAAGTGATTCCCTAAACGATGAAAGCTTCGGCAAAAGCCTTTGCCAAAAACCTCTATTTCGGCTTCTGCCAAACTCTCCCTTTTTAGTTGCTACCTTGGGTGTTTATATAGGCTTTGAGATGCTTTACTTGGCTCCTAAGTATCCTAATTCAAGTAGAATTCCTCCTAGGATGTTTAAGTAGACTTAGGAATGTGTTTCTTTTCCTCCAAGCATCCAAATCTAAGTGAAATTGCTCTTTCCCGCGGCAGGGGCACGGCCATGGTACACGTCCGTGTAAATTGTCTTCAGGCCGTGTCTCAATTCTGTCAATTAGGGCATGGCCGTGTAATTCATGGTATGGCCGTGTGAAGTAATTTGACGAGGCACGTCGTGTAATTCGTGGCATGGCCATGTGAAGTAATTTGATGAGGCAAGGCCGTGTGGCTTGAATTCCAGGTCGTGTTGATTTCCTCTTTGGCCCAAATTGGCCCGTTTTAAGCCCGTTTTACATTCTTTTTATCCTTAAGTGCTTTCTTGAGTATAAACAAGAAAAGAAAGGATTAAGAGCACCTTTTACATAAATTGAGGGCTAAATCATCCAAAAGCATACTAAATGTGGGATTAAAATATACTTTTACGGTTTATCATTTATCAAGACTTATCATGCTTGATTCTCTAGTATCTTAAAGCATAAATCATCAATGCACATTTAACTATGATTTAATCTTAAACATATCAATAAAAATCATAAATCATCATAAATTTCATCCTAATTAGTAATATGAGGAAATTACTTAAGAACTAGATATAATTCAGGGATTTTAGAATAATGCAAAAAGTTAAGCACTTTAACCCCCCACACTTAAGATGTACATTGCCCTCAATGTATAAAGATAGATAATATCATGTAATACTTAAATCAAAAGAGAAGGGGAGAAGTGACACTTCTTGAATTTTTGGATGACTCCGGGAGTTGGTAGTGGTCGTGGTAAAAGATGAGTTGAAGGAGGCGGTGGTGGTGTTTTCTATGGTCCTGGTGGGGTGGCTACCGACAATCTCTATACTAGATGAAAAAATTGGGGAGCCTGCAAAGATATAGCCAGGAAATCTAAAGAAACATTAAAAATATACTAATAATATAATAAAAGACAAGAAAAATAAAGAGAAGGAGATTAAGAAGAAAACTGAAATTAAATGAAAAGCTAATGGACTGAAGAGTCCTTTTTGAAAGATGGTTCGCGAGGTGGGTGTGATTTCTAAGGCCGTGGTGCGTGATTCCCAAGTAGCCTTTAGAACCTAAAATCAAAAAACTAAGGTAAGATAAACTAAATTAAGCATAATAGAGTCAAAAAGAAGGAAATTGAAGCAAAAGAGAAAAGTAGAATAAAAGTTAAATGGTTTCCAAGACCCCTGGCTTGTTGAGTAGCTATGTGACACCTTTAACTCGTATCCATCGCTGGAATTAGGGTTACAGGCATCCCTCATCCAAGAACCTAGACAAATCGCTTCATTCGAGATATTTAAATGCTAATTTCATACCATTTCATTATATCATGAAACACATATGTATCTTTAATTTAATCACAACATATCCACAAACATAATATGCTTCACATGGTCATTTAAAGCAATAGCTGAATGGAATTTACAAGGTACTCAAATATTCATTTCCTCTCTACTAACAATGTTACTATCTAACATACATTTTAATGAACAAACATTACACCTACGGAGTTATAAGCTTTCCATTTCAATGTTACGAAAGAAGATAACAAATACTACTTATTTATCACCCATTGAGTTATACCTCAATTTCAAATTTCAAAACAACTCATTTATCAAAGAAAAAAAAAATCCTTTGTCACATACGGCCATAATCGGTACAATCACTTACAAATATATATATATATATTTCATATATATAGCCTTTCATAATTACCATCTAACACACTACAACCATAATTCAGCCATTTATATCATATAACCGAAACTACCATATTACCCAAAGGAAAAATTTTAAACTTTAAACCAAAACAAGATATGACTGAACATCTCAAATCAATATGCATAATTTTGTTCACTAATATATTTCCTTGGCAATAACATGCATAAAGTGCGATCTATTTCATCTATACCAATGCATTTTGGTACATTCAAATAAGTATGTCAATCAATTAATCCTCTCATTTCTATAAGCGTACTATATTCCACCTATTTCTAAAAACTCAATCTCATACATATCTATTATGAAATAGCTTGCAATTAGCATTTCTATAAATGCATACTAAATTACCCATTAGTAAATATGTAAAATAACAAACTCAAACGATATCCAATTAAAGAAATATAGCCATTTTCGCATGGCTTATATATATACACATATAACTATCAATTAGGTCAACTCAAAATGGTTTAGTCTATACATGCCATATACTTAAAGTTTATACACAAAAGAGATACCAAAGTATCGTTGATAGTGCGATGAACTGCCCAAAATGATCCCCGAGCTCGAGTCTTTACTTCAAGGAAACTATAAAACAATGAACAAAGACACCAAGTAAGCTATCATAGCTTAGTAAGTTTCAAGCAATTAACTCACATATAAACTCCATCAAGGTCAAATAATTTATTTGATTCACATTCTCTTTGCCAAATAGTCAATCATTCAAGAATAAATTGCTTAGCTACGTTATATGCATGTACAAAAAATATATATATACTCTTACACCACATTCGCATCAATAAATGAACAGCATATATTTTCTTTACTTATCATAATCTCTATTTTTCAATTTAACCTGTCTTCCATCGTAAAGTGTCATAAATAGTACATACCTTTAGTTTACTAATCCATCCAACTTACCGATCGTGTTTAACATGTAATAATGCACTCGTACATTTTCGAATACATAATATCTTTAATAATAGAAATCCTTTAACAAACCTCGTACTTACACACTTGTTAATAAGGCTTAGTAACGTATCGCTCACCTAGAGTCGTTACTTAATACTTCTCGTAATGTATCGCTTACATAGAGCCGTTACTTGAATACTTCTTGTAACGTAATAGAGCTGTTACTTTAATACTTCTTGTAACGTATCGCTCACATAGAGCCGTTACTTTAATACTTCTCGTAACGTATCGCTCACATAGAGCCGTTAATTTAATACTTTTCGTAACGTATCGCTCACATAGAGTCGTTACTTTAATACTTCTCATAACGTATTGCTCATATAAAGCTGTTACTTTAACACCTCGCACCTTTAGTGCTTATTAACCGATTTCATGCATACATAGTGCCATGTTCCTTTCCAAATTACCACCTCATTTTCATAAACATAGATTATCACATCTAAGCTAAGATACAAAACATCATAGATATATATGATTAATTCCATATATCCCTCCCATGAAGTTATACCACATTCGGCTTTAGAAGGCAATTATATACTCTCATCAATTCAATAACATAATCATACATTATAAATCTATAATCAATCCCACCTTAATCAAACATCATTTAATCAAAGCTAATAATATGAACACTAAGCTCATATTTGGCAAACACATGAATATATATTTTCATGTTACCATTTCGCATTCGGCCATATACTAATTGGTCATCAACGAATTTAATTTCTCACCTTCATCACTCGTTGTCTTGGCCGAGTCAAGAGCTTGTAGACTGATTGATTCGTCACCTACACGAAGAATGAGTTTTCCTATACCAATATCAATCTTAGTCCTTGCAGTTGCTAAAAAGGGTCTTTCTAAAATTAAAGGAACCGAATTGTCCTCATCCATGTCTAAGGCAACAAAATCTACTGGGAAAACAAATTTATCAATTTTTACGAGAACATCTTCGATAATACCCCTAGGAATTCTAACAGTTCTATCAGCTAATTGTATGTTCATCCTAGTTTGTTTGGGTTTCCCTAGACCTAGTTGTTTAAACATTTTATAAGGCATGACATTTATACTTGCCCCTAAATTAGCTAATGCATTATCAATAGTTAGTCTACCAATTAAACATGGAATTGTAAAACTCCCTGGATCTTTTAGCTTTCGTGGTAGTCTATTCTGTAACATTGCTGAGCATACTGCGTTTAATTCCACATGAGGCTCCTCGTCTAACTTACCCTTGTTCGTCAAGAGTTGTTTTAAAAATTTTCTCGAATCTGGCATCTGAAAAAGAGCTTCAAGAAGTGGTAAGTTAATATGTAATTCTTTAAAAGTTTAAGAAACTTATCAAACTACTCCTCTATATCGTCTCTCTTCATTGCTAAGGGATAAAGTATGCGAGGTTGGTACTCTTTGATTACCGTTTTTGGCTTTTCTTGTGTTATCTCTACCTTACCTTCTTCTAGCTATTTCTTGTATTATATCGGGTGATAAACCGTAAAAATAACATATTTTAATCCCACATTTAGTATGCTTTTGGATGAATTTATCCACGATTTATGTAAAAAGGTGCTCTTAATCCTTTCTTTTCATGTCTTATACTCAAGAGAACACCTAAGGATAAAAAGAGCGTAAAAGCGCTTAAAATGGACCAAATTGGGCTTAACCTAGCGGACCTAAAATTGGGCCAACCCAATTTACAAGTCGACATGGCTCAACTTGAGCAGGTGGCTTTATTCCATACACGGTGACCCTCAATTTACAGGCGTGCCTTGCTATCTACCTAGAACATGGCTAAAGCATCCCAAAGTCACCAATTTACACATCATTGAGCGATTTTTTCTAAGTGTCTCGTTTAGGGATTGTCTTGAAGATAAAATTGATCCATCTCGCCCAACGGAGGATCTCCTCTTCAATTCTTTCTATCCTCGATTTTCATGGTTGTGCCCTAATCGATATGAAACCTATGATGGATTTTGTTATTTAATTCTTTGGGTTTATATGATAAATACTTAGTTTGTTCTTAATTATGTTGCTTAAATTTATCGATGTGCTTAGGTGGAGGAGGAATAGAATACCGTCCCTCAACTTTTTGCCAAATTAGGGTGTGCCATTGATCGATTCTTGCTTCCTTAGGGGTTATTATAAGAGAGCGAGAGTTCCACTAAATCAAGGTTAGGCGTTATTCGCTTTGAATAGAGACACGGATCAGCCTCAATTTAAAGAAATTATGAATTGAAAAGGTAGATAATAAGTGAAGTCATAGGTGGATTCTTCCAGTGTCTTTATCAGCTCCCAAAGTTTCGTTCTTTTGTCTTTGCATTTAAGTTTAAGTATTTCATTTGTTTTAGATTAATAAACCAATCACTCCATATTTTAGGCTAAATAATAGAAAGAAAGTGAGTAGTAGTACTTTTAGGTTCCTTGGGTTCGATAAGATATTCTTGCTCGAGCTATACTCTTTGTTCGATAGGTGCGCTTGCCTCTATCGTTGTCGATCGATCTCTGAGTTCGATCACTCTTTTATAAATATTAAAACTAGGCTGCTTTTGCAATGATCAAGTTTTTAGGCGCCGTTCTTGGGAACTCCTAAAATATTAAGAAAACTCTATTTCTATTACTTTAGCCATTATTTTTATTTTAATTTCTCTTATTTTTATACATATATTTTGTTTTTCTTAATTTCTTCCTTTCTTTTCATAGCGGTACATCTAGTTTATGACTAGAAGAAATCGAGAGGACCATTAGAATAAGAAAGTGACATTGAAGCTACCGCTCATGAAATCGCAGAGAAATTAGGCGAGCCCTAGACTATCAAAGAGGAGAACAACAAGGATCCAATCCTACTGAAGGGATGGATGAAAACAATCCACCGCCAAATGTGTAAGAACAGAATGCTCTGCGTACTATGTATGATTATGCTAAACCTAATTTAACAAGAGTAGAATCTAGTATTGTTAGGCCCTGTAACGACCCAAAATCTGTGGGCACCAAAAAAGTGTGTTATCGGGCCTCCGTCTCAGTAAATCGAGTTAGTAATAATTATTAGGAGCAATTATGAGTCTAATAGTGTGTTTAATTAGATTTTTATTTAGTGAATTTAGCTTAATTTAAAGTAATTAAGAAAAAGGATCAAATTGAATAAACAGTGAAAGTCTAATTATAGATTAAAAGAAAGTAAAAAGGGCTAAAATGGCAATTAAGCCATTTAGCATAAGTTTAGGCGGCAAATGAAATAAAATCTACGATTTTTACTTAGATTTTAAATTATAAAATATATATATTAGTAATAAATTATAATAAACTAATTTAAAATAATTATTTTAATTGATATTATATTAGATAAATTAAATAAATGACAAATATAAGGTAAAGATTAAAGACAAGTGTAATTGTAATAATTATATAGGTAGACTTGTAATAAAAATAAGCATTGCTTAAATAATAAGTAAAATATTATTTATAATATATTATTATTATTAGTTTAAATAAAAGAAATAAAGTGAAGTTAGTAAAATAAAAGAAACAAAAGAAGAACATAAAAGAACAGAGAAGTATTTCGAAACAAGCAGGAAAGAAAGAAGAAAAAGAAGGAAAAAGGAAAAACTAAAGATTCAAGGTTTTAAGTTTTAAAAGGTAAGTCAATCAAGTCCTATTCTTTTAATATTGATGTTTTAGAAGCTTTAATGCAAGATTTTGATGAAACTAAGTTGATATTTTGAGAGTTTATAGGTTTTCAAGTATAGTTGATGTTGAAGAAAAAGATGAATTGGAGATTAAATTGACTGAAATTTAAGTTAGAATTAGTAAAAGGATTAAATTGTAAAGTAAGCTATAAGTTTTGTATTATAGAGATTAATTTGGAAGAAATTACAAATTAGGGTTTTATTATGAATATAAGATAGTCAAGTAGAATATGGAAGGAATTTAGGTAGAAACAAAGCATGAATTAAGTTAAGAAAATAAGTAAACTTAATTAGGATTTAATTGCAAAATAAGTTATAAGAAAACAGTTTTGGGTCAGCAGCAGAAGAGTAACTTTGAAAAATCACCAAAAATGGTAGGAATGGAATTATGATAAACCGTAAAAGTAACACATTTTAATCCCACATTTAGTATGCTTTTGGATGAATTTATCCTTAATTTATGTAAAAAGGTGCTCTTAATCCTTTCTTTTCATGACTTATACTCAGGAAAGCACCCAAGGATAAAAAGAACGTAAAACGGGCTTAAAACGGACCAAATTGGGCCAACCCAAGAAGACAACACGGCCGGGGCTTTATTCCACACGGCCGTGCCTTGTGTTCCACCTAGAACACGATCACGCCCTGGTTTACACGATTGTGTCTCATCGACAAAAAGCCCAACACGGCCTGAACCCCATTGCACACGGCCATGCCCCAATTGGCAGACCCGAAGCACGACCTCTACCCATATACTACACGGGCGTGTCATGGCCATGCTTAAACCAACAGAATGGAGACACGGGCTGGACCACGATTTACACGGGCGTGTCAAGGCCGTGCCCCTGCTGCGGGAAAGAGTAATTTCACTCGGAATAGGATGCATGGAGCCTAAGAAATGCAGTCCTAAGTTCACTCAAACACTTAGGACGAATTTCACTTGAATTACGAGTATTTAAGAGCCAAGTAAAGCATCCCAAACATCTATATAAACCACCCAAGGTAGCAATTTAAGGGCGTCAAGTTTTTAGCAGAGTTTTTCTGCCAGAGCTTTACTCGTTAGGGAATTACTTGAAGATAGCCAATTGATCCATCTCAAGAAGTCAGAATTCTACTCAAGATGAAGGAACTCTCTTTCAATTCCTTCAGGGAGTTTTAGGAATTTCTTATGTTTTGTTTTATCTTTTCTCTTGAGATATTTTCTTATTTAGTTATGAACTAAACCCCTCAGATACCTGAGGGAGATGAAACCTATGATGGATTTTGTTATTTAATTCTTTCGGTTTATATGATAAATACTTGGTTTGTTCTTAATTATGTTGCTTAAATTTATCTGATGTGCTTAGGTGGAGGAGGAATAGACCCTGCCTAAGAGTAGATCTAGCATAATTAAGCGGAGTTGATCGGGCGCTTAGAGATAGGGTTACGAGATTTTGTCGGATTAGGGTGAAACCTAATATGGGAGTCCATTGATCGATTTACTGCTTCCTTAGGGGGTTATTATAAGAGAACGAGAGTTCCACTAATTAACCTAAGGTTAGACGTTATTAAGCTTGAGAGAAGGTTTAATATAGGTTAGGGAGTCTCACGGATCAAGCTAAGTAAAGAAATTATATGAATTGAAAAGTTAGATAATGAGTGAAGTCATAGGTGGATTCTTCTCGAAGGTATCGTCTTTACCAATTGAGTTTTCTTAAAGTTCTTTTCCCGAAGTTTTGTTCTTTTGTCTTTACATTTAAGTTAAGTATTTCATTTATTTTATATTAATAAACCAATCACTCCATATTTTAGGCTAAATAATAAAAAGAAAGTGAGTAATAGTACTTTTAGGTTCCTTGGGTTCGATAAGATATTCTTGCCTAAGCTATACTACTGTTCGATAGGTGCGCTTGCCTCTATCGTTGTCACAGTCAGTCTATAGGTTCGATCACTCTTTTATAAATATTAAAACTAGACTATTTTGCAGCGATCAAGTTTTTGGCGCCGTTGCCGGGGACACTTCTAAAATATTACGAAAGCTCTAGTTTTATTACTTTAGCCATTATTTCTAATTTTTATTAAAATTCTAATTTTACTAATCCTCTTTGTTTATTAAACTTGCAAGGGTACCTCCAGTTTATGACTAGAAGAAACCCTATAGGACCATTAGAATACGACAGTGATATTGAAGCTACCGCTCGCAAAAATCGAAGAGAAACTAGACGAGCTCTAGACTACCAAAGAGAAGAACAACAAAACAGATCCAATCCTCTTGAAGGATGGCGAAAACACTCCACGATCGCAAGATCGAAATGCTCGCGTACTATGTATGATTATGCTAAACCTAATTTGACAGAGCGAAATCTAGTATTGTTAGGCTGCTATAGCTGCTAATAATTTTGAATTAAAACCTAACACAATACAAATGATTCAACAGTTTGTTCAATTTGATGGATTGCAGGACGAAGATCCAAATACTCATATAGCTAATTTCTTAGAGTTCTGTGATACTTTCAAAATAAATGGCGTTTCTGATGATGCCATACGTCTTCAGTTATTTCCTTTCTCATTAAGGAATAAAGCAAAGCAGTGGTTGAACTCGTTACCACGAGGGTCAATCACCACATGGGACTAAATGACCGAAAAATTTCTTTTAAAGTATTTTCCACTAGCCAAAACGGCCAAATTTAGGAATGACATATCTTCTTTTGTGTAGAATGATGAAGAAACATTATATGATGCATGGGAAAGATACAAGGATCTCCTAACAAGATGCCCACACCATGGATTACCTTTGTGGCTTCAAGTTCAAACTTTCTACAATGGTGTAAATTCTTCAACAAGGCAAATGATTGACTCATCAGCCGGCGGAACTCTGAACAATAAAACTCCTGAAGCGGCCTACGATTTTATAGAGGAGATGTCATTGAACTCTTATCAATGGCAAATCATAAGGGCAAAGCCGACAAAATCAGCCGGAGTTTTCAACATAGACGCAATGACAATGCTGTCAACACAGGTGGAGTTAATGAATAAAAAGCTTGATAATTTATGTTCTTCGCAGGTACATCCAGTAATGCAATGCGAAGCAAGCGGGAATATGGCGAATGCTGAGTACCTACCCTACCAACCAAGAACAAAAATGAGCAGACAAACTATATAGGTAACAATTTCAGATCCAATAATAATGCTTATAGTAATACTTATAACCCAGGTTGGAGGAACACCCAAATTTTTTGTGGGGAGGACAAGGAAATCAAGGAATTCAAAGGCAGCAACCTCCTCCAAATTATCAAAATCAGCCCTATCCACAGGAAAAAAAAAATCAAGCCTTGAAGAGATGTTGACAAAATTCATGGCAGCCACAGAATCTCGTCTTCAAAAGATTGATACAAACCTTGATAAACAATAGAAGTCGATGAAAGGACTCGAGAATCAAGTTGGAGAACTTACTAGGTCAGTGGGACACCTCACAAAGCTAATTTCTGAATGCCAACAAGGATGTCTACCAAGCAACATAGAAATAAACCCAAAAGAGCAAATCCAATTCATTATAACTCAAGAGGGTACAGAAGTAGATAGACCCACATCAGTGCAAGAAAAGAAGGATAAGAACGAGGTAGCCTAAGAAAAGCCAAAATCGGTAATCAAAGAATATCAACCTCGCATACCTTATCCCGAAGCATTGAAAAAGATAATTCAGAAGAACAATTCGATAAATTTCTAAAACTCTTGAAGAAATTACATATTAACTTACCTCTTCTAGAAGCTCTTTTTCATATGCCCGATGCAAGGAAGTTCTTAAGCAAGCTCTTGATGAACAAACGCAAAATAGATGAAGAACACCATGTGGAATTAAACGCAACATGCTCAGCAATGCTACAAAACAAGCTACCACAAAAACTAAAAGATCCAGGGAGTTTTACGATTCCATGCTTAATTGGTAGTTTGACTATTGATAATGTGTTAGTTGATTTAGGGGCAAGTATAAATGTTATGCCTTATGCACTATTTAAACAACTAGGTCTAGGGAAGCCCAAACAAACTAGGATGAGTATTCAACTAGCTGATAAAACTGTTAGAATCCCTAGAGGCATTATTGAAGATGTTTTAGTCAAAATCGATAAATTTGTTTTCCCAGTAGATTTTGTTGTTTTAGACATGGATGAGGATAATTCAATCCGCTTGATTTTAGGAAGGCCTTTTCTAGCAACTGCCAGAACTAAGATTGATGTTGCTATAGGAGAACTCATACTTCACGTGGGAGATGAATCAATAAATCTTCAAGCTCTCAACTCAGTCAGAGCCATAAAAGATGAAGTTGACACAGAAGAATCACATACACTTAAGGTCAACAAATTAGAAGAGTAGAAGACACAAGCAAGGATAGATCCATACAAAGTAAAGTCAGAGGGACCACCAGAACAACTTAAAGGGACATCAAATCACTTAAAAATAAAAGATGAGGTACACAAAATCTTCCCCTATAGAACAGTCGAGGTAAGTAAACCAAAATTCGATAAAACCAAGGTAAATGCTTCTCAACTCCAACTTTGTCATGAAAATAAAATCACAAGCATGAGGGAAGATATTCAAATCTTTAAACCTCCCTGAAATTTTCAAACATAAGGACAATCTAGCTTAAGACTATAAACGAGTGCTTCTCGGGAGGCAACCCGAACATTAACACCATTTATTTTCAATTCTATTTTCAATTTCTTTTCTTTTATCTTCCTTTATTCAGTATTTAGTTTAAAATAATAACGCAGGTTCCCAGGCCACACGGCCTTACACACGGCGGTGCCCGTGGCTGTGTGGACCACTAGAACCACCACCCTGACAGAGCAGAGCCGTGCAAGTCAGTCCAACCACCCCCTCGTCACGGATCCAACCACCCACAGCACGGGCACCGACAAAAATAGCACGTCGTGCCTCACGATCGTGCCTAGACATTGACTTATGGAGCACGGGCAACCCATGCCCCTGCAGTCCATCTGTGCTTACATCTTGGCTTGTTAGGAACGGGCGTGCAAACCAAAAAAATGACCGTGGAAGAACAACACACCCCACAACATGGCTGTGCCCTGCGGCCGTGTGAACCGACACTCCCTTGGTACACGGGCGTGGGAACATGACAAGACTTAAAGTCCTATTTAAAACCCTCACACCCTTCCTCTTTTTCCCATCTTCTTTCTTTATCCTCTCTTTATCTTTTCTCTCAAATTTTTCTTCATAATCATAGAAAAGATTCAAGATACTTGAGCAACACAAAGATCATGCCGAAAAAATGTAAGCATCATCTCCTTAGAGGAGACCTCAACATGAGTTCATGCCGGCAGCTTCACTTAATTGACACGCCAAGGGTCTCAGAAACCTTTTTGGTTCTATTTTTCTTTTCTCATCTCCTTTATTTTCCTTATCTATACTTTTTTTCTGCTTAATTTTATTTATTTCATATTAGTTTCTTGGTTTTAGGTTCTAAAGGCTGCTAGGGAATCACACACTATAGCCTTCGAGGTCACACCCACTTCGCAAACCATCCAACAATAAGGACTCCTTAGTCCATTAGTCTTTTCTTTCAATTTCAGTTTCCTTCTTAGTTTCCTTCTTTTTATTTCCTTAATCTTTAAATTTATTATTAGTATACTATTATTATTTCTCTAGATCTCTTGGCTATTTCTTCACAGGCTACCCAATTTCTTCATCTAGCAAATTGCTTCTCGGTGGCCACTCCACCAGGCCCATAGAAAACACCATCACCTCCACCAAAGACGCCAGGGATCATCCAGATTTCAGGAAGTATCACTTTCCCCCTTCTCTTTTGATTTAACCAATTACTTTCATTATCTATCTTTGTACATTGAGGGCAATGTACATCTTAAGTGTGGGGGTAATAGTGCCTAACTTTTTGCATAATTCTCAAAATCCCTGAATTTAGTCTTGTTTTTAAGTATTTTTCTCATATTACTAATTAGGATGAAATTTCTATTAACTCATGATTTTTATTGATATGTTTTGAATTAAGTCATAGTTAATTCTGCATTGATGATTAAATTTGAAGGATACTAGAGAATCAAACATGATAAGTCTACTTTCTAAAAATTAAAATTTGTTGACCTGAATTTGAATATTACCTTGAAGTTCAAAATTTATAAGGATTGATGTCAAAACACCCATAATTTTTGTGAGATTTTGAGCCTTGTAGAGCATATATATATTCTTTTTCGTGCCCGCTTTATTAATTATGAGTGTGCCAACATTGAACTGTTATTCTAGAAAATGCCTCGTTTATACATGTTGAGATGATAAAGGCACCTAGGTCTTAACCCGTTCACTCCACTAAAAAGCTTACCCACATAAATAACCCCTAGTGAACCCCATTGAATCCTAACAACCTTTTTATTGACTCACCCACTAATATTAAAATCCCTTTGTATTTGTTATCAACATTCTTTTGACTACCCCTCTATCGAAAATTGACTTGATCAATTGCCAAATTAGGTTATTTCAATTATCAAAGTTCCTTCTATTAAGTTTTTCTTAGTTTGTTCTTAAAAAAAAATTCCAAGTTTATTCAATATTAGGAGTATAAAAGAGCTTAGAGCAATTAAACTCCAATTGTTAAAGGAAAAGCTCAGATTAAAGTATTATCAAATTTTAAAGTAAAGAAAATACTCTTTAATAGTGGTATTATTCTTGTTCATTCGATGTAAATATTCATATTTAGTTCATTGTTTTTAGATTAGGTAATTAGTCAATTCAATCTCGATTATAACCTCTAATTCAGCCTTTATCCACACCTTTAACCCTAGCCCCATTACAACCCTAATAAAGACCTTTTGATTTGTGTGTCATCTCATATACTGTGGTGGAGATTTGATTTTCAGGCAAGGCTATGGGATTAACTTTTCAGGTTTGACTTTGATTACTTTATTGTGAACCTTAAAACACCTTGAGTGATTTGAGTGAATCTTTAGTGAGGATGTCGATCCTTGTCGGTTTTGAATCAAAGGTAATTATTTAGATAAAGGGAGACACCTATGTTTTCATGCTACAAAAAAATCATGATTTATCTCGTTTGAATCTTTAGGGCACTTCGAGTTAAATCATCCACGCATGAATTATGTATGAATTATGATGAGGCATTGTCAATAAGAATTGTGAATTATGGAAAGTTTGTTTTAATTGTAAGTTGAGAATTTTGCTTGAGGACAAGCAAAAGCTTAAGTGTGGGGGTATTTGATAAACCGTAAAAGTAACACATTTTAATCCCACATTTAGTATGCTTTTGGATGAATTTATCCTTAATTTATGTAAAAAGGTGCTCTTAATCCTTTCTTTTCATGACTTATACTCAAGAAAGCACCTAAGGATAAAAAAAACGTAAAACGAGCTTAAAACGGACCAAATTGGGCCAACCCAAGAAGACAACACGGCCGGGGCTTTATTCCACACGGCCGTGCCTTGTGTTCCACCTAGAACACGATCACGCCCTGGTTTACACGACCGTGTCTCGTCGATAAAAAGCCCAACATGGCCTGAACCCCATTGCATACGGCCGTGCCCCAATTGGCAGACCCGAAGCACGGCCTCTACCCATATACTACACGGAGGTGTCATGGCCGTGCTTAAACCAACAGAATGGAGACACGGGCTGGACCATGATTTACATGGGCGTGTCAAGGCCGTGCCCCTGCTGCGGGAAAGAGTAATTTCACTCAAATAGGATGCTTGGAGCCCAAGAAACGCAATCCTAAGTTCACTCAAACACTTAGGACAAATTTCACTTGAATTACGAGTATTTAGGAGCCAAGTAAAGCATCCCAAACATCTATATAAACCACCCAAGGCAGCAATTTAAGGGCGTCAAGTTTTTAGCAGAGTTTTTCTGCCAGAGCTTTACTCGTTAGGGAATTACTTGAAGATAGCCAATTGATCCATCTCAAGAAGTCGAAATTCTACTCAAGACGAAGGAACTCTCCTTCAATTCCTTCAGGGAGTTTTAGGAATTTCTTATGTTTTGTTTTATCTTTTCTCTTGAGATGTTTTCTTATTTAGTTATGAACTAAACCCCTCAGATACCTGAGGGAGATGAAACCTATGATGGATTTTGTTATTTAATTCTTTCGGTTTATATGATAAATACTTGGTTTGTTCTTAATTATGTTGCTTAAATTTATCTGATGTGCTTAGGTGGAGGAGGAATAGACCACCCCTAGAGTAGATCTAGCATAATTAAGCGGAGTTGATCGGGCGCCTAGAGATAGGGTTACGAGATTTTGCCATTAGGGTGAAACCTAATATGGGAGTCCATTGATCGATTCTTGCTTTCTTGGGGGTTATTATAAGAGAACGAGAGTTCCACTAATTAACCTAAGGTTAGACATTATCCACTTCGAGAGAAGGTTTAATATAGATTAGGGAGTCTCATGGATCAAGCTAAGCAAAAGAAATTATATGAATTGAAAAGTTAGATAATGAGTGAAGTCATAGGTGGATTCTTCCCAAGGGTATCGTCTTTACCAATTGAGTTTTCTTTAAGTTCTTTTCCCAAAGTTTTGTTTTTTTTTTTTTGTCTTTACATTTAAGTTAAGTATTTCATTTATTTTAGATTAATAAACCAATCACTCCATATTTTAGGATAAATAATAAAAAGAAAGTGAGTAATAGTACTTTTAGGTTTCTTGGGTTCGATAAGATATTCTTGCCTGAGCTATACTCTGTTCGATAGGTGCGCTTGCCTCTATCGTTGTCGCATGATCGATCTCTGAGTTCGATCACTCTTTTATAAATATTAAAACTAGACTATTTTGCAGCGATCAAATTAGAAGTTGAGTGAGATATGAAATTAAAGCTTATTGAGTCTATTTTCATATGAAAGAAACAGAGAAAGCAAAGAAATTCTGTATTTTGAGATATTTAGATTCTTGTGAGACTGGTTCGAGTGATTTCGAGATCCCTGTTCGACTTGGAAAAATCATTAAAATTGTAAAAAAATTAATTTTGGGACATAATTTATATGGTTAGATTTCTTAATGAGTCTATTTTATAAGAAACAAACTAGAACATCATTTTAATTCTTTACAAAAAGATAATTAAATTTTAGCAAAGAGTGGTCGGAACTGTCAAACAATAGAATAGGGGTGACTTTAAAGAATAAACTGTACTTATTGGATAAATAAAAATTATGAAAATTTTATGGAAAGAAGATATATGAGTCTATTTTCATATAAAATTTACGGATCTTAATTTAAAATTCTGTAACTTAAGATATAGATAATTTAGTGACAATGACTCAAGTAGACAGCTTTGAAAGAACTTATAAGTAAATAATAGAATTGTGTATAAAGAATGTGGAATGAAGAGCAAGAGTAGGAATTGAATAAAATTTAATTATTTGTTGTAATTTAATGCTGTAATTAATAATTAAAATTGTTATTAATATTTTGTAGCTAACAAGGAAAAGCGAGGCATCGGCATCCAAGGAAAAGAAAAAATCATTGAGGAGTAAACGTGTATTTCGGGTTTATATTACTAAACTCAAAATATTTATTAAATGTATATTGAATTTATAGTACGTGTTATTGAGTAATTAAGATAAGGTAAGTAATAATATTTGAAATTAAATACGAATATGTGTGAATATTGAATTATATGTGAATTGATATAATAGATGTTTTGAATTGATCAAGTATTTGAAATTGTTGTGGAAATGAATTCGAATTTGGAAAGGTAAAATAATACCCTATTAACTTGTCGGACTAGATTTGATACAAATGGCATGCCATTGGATTTGTGATGGGATGAGGAGATTTGTAGTTGGTAGAGAAGATGATCTGTTTATATATGCTTCGGTTTATCCGAAGAGGCATTTAATGCCTTACTGGAGTGCTTGGAAGGTTATATTATATTGGTGTGTTTGGGAGATTATATTATACTGGTGTGTTTGGGAGGCTATATTATACTGGTGTGTTTTGGAGGATTTCATTATTCTGGTGTGTTTGGGTTGGATACTTTGGTGTGTTTGAGTGGAATTTGTGAATCTATCAGAGTCCGAGCCTTGTTAATAGGGTAAATAATTGAAATGAAACTTTGAAAATAAGATTGATTGGTTTGGCTCTATTGAAAGGTATGTGAAAGAATGAGTGAGTTAAATTATGAATTGAATTAGCATGTGAAAAATGAAATATGAATTTTGTTACACCCCAAACCCGGTCAATACACCACGACCGGATCTGGTATGTCGCGGAGTGAAAACGTTTGAATAAACCAGTTACCGGTTAAATTTTATTGAAAATATGTTGGTTGTTACTAGTTTTTAGAAATCATATGACACTAAAAGAAAACCGAGTGAAATGAGCATAGTCAAGTTGAAACCATTTGCATTTGGAGTTGTTTGAAACTTTAGGTTTGGAATCATCTATGTTAACTTTGTTATTACCTTGTGAATAATGTTACCCGATGGTAACGTTTGAAAAACCCAATATCGAGTATAGTTTTGAAAAAATCGATTTAATCCCGGTTTCTTAAGCAATATTAAACTACTAATCACATGCATAAGATAGGTAAAATAAAATCCAAAAGTAAAACCCAAAATAATACCTAGCGGCCTTATTACAAAACCAAAACCAAATTGAAAGAAAGTAAATAAAACCGAAATAGTACTTTAAAGTCAAAACCCAAAACTAGCATGCATGGCCGCCTCGAGTCCTCCCCGGCTTCATATCCGCAATCTACGCCTCATCTGCAAAATATAAGGGAAGGGGTGAGTCACCGAGACTCAGTGTATAAATCCCCAACCCGATAGTGCAAGCACTTACGCAAATCATCAGTATAACATGCAAATCATGCAAACCCCATAACCTAACCATCCAATCTCCTTTATCTACCCCGTGTGGTCAAAACCACTGGTGGTCAAAATCACTGGTGACCGTAGTCACAAAAATATGTATATCGGTGTGGTCAAAACCACTGGTGACCATAGTCACAAATCAAGTGATGGGGCCAACCCATCGCGTGGTCAAAACCACTGATGACAATCCCGTAATTAATCATGTGGGGCCAACCCACTGTGGTACCAAACCACTGGGACAAGTCACAATAATCCATGTGTGGTCAAAACCACTGGTGGTCAAAACCACTAGGACTTAGTCACAAATTATAATATCAAAGACGGGGCCAACCCGTCGTGTGGTCAAAACCACTGGTGACAGTCCAAATAATTCTTCCCCCTCCTCTCAACAGTCCCACCATAATGTCCATAACAATCGTGGCATAATAACACATGATGATGCAAATAACACATGACATAACATTAAACAATGACATAATAGCATATAACGAGATCCATAATCAAGGGACTTACCCGGAGTCCATGCTCATGCCCACAAGGCATAACTACTGGTTTTAATGGCTATAACAGTAACACAATAAACATATCATACTAACAAAGGGTATAAGCGTTACACACCTGATTATTCGTAGATCTAAGCGAAATCCCGAAACGTTAGCCTTCATTCTACCCTACAATCGGTCAACACTTAGTTAGCAACCAAAAGCCCATTCGGCTCCACTAGAAATTCCAAAGATATACCGCATGAAGGTAGCACCATACCTTAATGTCAATTTGGTTTCCAACCAAATCCCGAAGCTATGTGATGAACCTTGCAATCGGTCAAGCACTAATACACACAAACGATTAGCCTTTGGCTTTTGAATGAATAAGAAACAGATCTACACGCTAGAACCCTTACCTAGATCGGCCACCAAATCCCAAAGATCCACTATATTCGCTACCCTCCTTCCTACAATCGGTTAGACACATCATTAGGAATCCAAAAGCCATTCGGCTTTAGCATGAATCCGAAAATCAAAAGAGATTGTCACTCCCTTACCTTAGTCGACAAATCCCGAAGATCTAGAAGATCTAGATCCAAGCCACGATCCAAACGAAACCCGAGAACCTACACGTTGGCGTCACCCCCTTCCTTAACGCAAGAGATCCCCTCGGCTCTTAAAAAAAAGTTCGACCCTAGCACCAAAGATGAGGGAATCGGCAACAAGAAGAGATAGAGAGGAAAAAGAGATGAAGTAACAAAGACTTACCACACCAATGGTTGAGGTTCAGCTATGAGAACCAAAGAAGAGATGGGTTTCGGCACTTAAGATGATGAAGAGAAATGCAAGAAGAGAAGAACTTATGAGCAGAGTATTCAGCCAATCACTTTGAAGAAACAAAAAGAAAACTCGGGGTTTTCGGCTTCTCAAAACAATGGAAAGATGAAGAAGAAAGTGGAATAGGAATGAATGGATTCGGCAGAGGGGAAGTGAAAGTGATTTTGGCACAAGGAGATTGGAAGAAAGAAAAGATGAAGTGAAAAGAGTTACTTTCGACTTTTTACTGAAACAACAAGAGTGGTTCGGCTAACAAGTAGCAAAGGCCGAATGAAAGAGGTCACCTAGAAGTGGTTTCAGTTTTGACACTAAACATAAAAAAAGAAAGAAAAAGAAAGACTCCCAAAGCTAGCCGATTTAGCTTTTCCCCAAAGCACATTTGGCCACCCTCCAAAAAACCCAAAATCGATTGCACTCCTCCTCCCCACAGTCCAACTTTCGGCCAACACCTTCAAATGAGTTTGATAAGATTCAAGCTCTTAAATTTCCTCACCTTCATCTATTTGACTCCTCCCATCCTTATCCTTCAGAGTCCACCCTGAGCACACCACTTCCTCGACTTGGTGTCAAAATAATAAGCGAGAAAATGAGATTTACTGCTTTGCTCAAACTGAGCTCCCCTTCTCTACATGTGGCGTCACCCTCACGGTACCCTAGTGGCGCCTACTTTGCCACATTGCCACTAGGTTCTTTGTGTCACAACACACCAAGAATATCTTTTAACCCCTAACTCCCTTAGCTCCTTATTCCTAAGTGCCAAAACAAAATTTTAGCCATGACTCGGGCCTAACCCGAGGTCATGCCTAGGCCCCAAAACACCCTAAACTAGCACGATAAGCATATCTTCACATGCAAACACACAAAATCAGAGACCCGATTTAAGGATGTTATAGTTCTACCCCTTAAAACAATTTGACCTCGAAATTACAGTCGAAAGAGTTGAGGTATTGCTACCGCATCACATCCTCTGGTTCCCATATGGCCTCCTCCGTACCATGGTTTTGCCATAACACTTTCACCAAAGGCCGACTTTCTCATAAGACCTTGACATCCCGATCCAAAATCTGCACTGATTCCTCCTCGAAGATAAGTCCGAGCTCACCTCAATCTCATAATCGGCACAACGTGTGACGGATCGATTGATCGCCTAAGCATCAAAACATAAGTCGTCGTGAATCGAACTTAACTCTGCCGGTAACTCGGTGATAAGCTACGGTCCCACTCGCTTCAACAGGTATGCGGCCGATAAACCTAGGGCTTAGCTTCCTTTCCGTCCAAATCTCGATACCTTCTTCCAGCAATACCTTGGGAAGACCACATCACCTCTTGCTCTATATCTCTGCGCTTAAGATCGGTAAAGACTTATTGTCGACTCTTCCTTAAGATCTCACCTAACCTTATCCTCGGTTTCTACCACCAACTCCGGACCCAATATTTGCCGTTCACCCAATTTTGTCCAACCGCATTGAGTCGACATTTCCATCCGTCTGATGCCTCATATGGTGACATCTGGATACTCTGCTATTGTTATAATCGAACTCCGCCAATAGTAGATACTCCTCCCAACTACCATGAAATCTAGAACCACGACCCTTAGCATGTCTTCTAAAATCCTCTCTCGGTGATTAGATTGCGGGTGAAAAGTCGTACTAAAATCAATCAGCGTACCTAACGCTGATGCAAGGCTTTCCAAAACCTCGGCGTGAACCTAAAATCCCTATCCAAAATAATTGACACGGCACTCCATACAACCTTACTATCTCGCCACGTACAACTTGGCTAACCGGGTGAATAATCAACCTCACAGGTATGAAATATGTAACACACCAAACCGGGTCAATGCATACGATAGAATCGGTATGTCACTAAGGAAAATAATTTTTGAAAGAATCAATTAACAATTAAACTTTTGTGAAAAACTCTTTGTAATTCTTTATTTGTGAAAATAAGTTAAAATTGAAATTTACTTGAAATTACATAAAACTTTAAAACTTAGTTGATAAATCATATGATAGAAAACATTTATATCTTTTAAGAAAATTTGAAATATCATTTTGGAAAATCCGTTTGCAATTGAGTATAGAAACTTGAATTTTGGAAATCACTTAATCTGTTGAAAACATTTAACTTGTAATTTTACTATTGAACTATTCATGTTACATGGTAAGATTTTTAAAACCATTGCGAGTTTTTAGTTTAGAAAACTTTGGGCTCAATTATTAAATTAACCACGTAATTTAAAAGCCATATTTTAAACATATTCAAAACATAAAAATAATCCAAAACATAATTAAACAGGCCTTATTACAAATCCATAAAAATATGAAAACCAAATTTTATTGCATGGCCTCCTCGAGTTCATCCGGCTCCTCATCCGCAAACTCACGAATCACACGAAAAGATAAGGAGAAGGTGAGTCACCAAGACTCGATGCATATTCCCTCTCCGGGTAAATACCACATACTTACACAAATTATAACAAAGCAACATATATGTATAATGCACCAACCTAGCCATCCATAACTCCTTTTCTACCGTGTGGTACCAAACCCTTTGGTGGTGCCAAACCACAATTGATCGAAGTCACGATATAAATGTGATACCAAATCCTTTGGTGACCAAAGTCACGAATAATCCATCTGTGGGGCCAACCCGTGTGATACCAAATCACTGGCGGCGATCCCATTTCTCAAAGTGGGGCCAACCCACGGTGGTGTTAACCACGAGGGGCGAGTCGCTATGAGGTGCCAAACCTCCGGTGTCCAAAGACACGAATGTGATACCAAATCCTTTGGTGGTGCCAAACCACTTGGTGGTGCCAAACCACCGGTGACCAAAGTCACGAATCATCAAGTTGTGGGGCCAACCCGTGTGATACCAAATCATGGCGGCGATCCCATATCTCAAAATAGGGCCAACCCACGGTGGTATTAACCACGAGGACGAGTCGCTATGAGGTGCCAAACCTCGGTGTCGAAGACACGAATGTGATACCAAATCCTTTGGTGACCAAAGTCACGATATCAATCTTCCCCTCCTCTCATCATACCGTGCAATATGACATAATAATTACGTGTATGCGTTATGTCATGTATGCTAGACATATATCAAATATAAGTATAACATGAATTACCATCATAATCGGATAGACATAAAACAACATAATCATGCTAATCAACCTCTAAGGATATAATCGTAATTTTACCTACTAAGGGTATTTTCGTAATTTATCCACCAAGGGTATTTTAAGTAATTTACCCACAAAGGTATTTTAAGTAATTTACCCACCAAGGGTATTTTGTAATTTACTAACCAAGGGTATTTTGTAATTTACCTACTTAGGGTATTTTATAATTTACCCACCAAGGGTATTTTTGTAATTTACCCACCAGGGTATTTTAGTAATTTACCCACAAGGGTATTTTAAGTAACTTACCCACCAAGGGTATTTTAAGTAATCTACCCACCAAGGGTATTTTAGTAATCTACCCACCAAGGGTATTTTAAGTAATCTACCCACCAAGGGTATTTTAGTAATTTACCCACCAAGGGTATTTTAAGTAATTTACCCACCAAGGGTATTTTGTAATTTACCCACCAAGGGTATTTTAAGTAATTTTGTACACGGAATGGCCTTTCTAAAGGTGCGATGTAAGCCTTGACGACTCAACTACCATTTTGGTCTTTCTGGGATTTGTTGGGCTAAAACACGATTTGGCCCATTACTCTCTATCCACGTATATAAGTTCCACCTAGTCTAGTTCACTATATACTATATCATCATACAATTTATTCCAATTGGGCCTCTACGGGCCCATTATTGCCGTAGCATTGACATTGACCCACAAGAATACTCTTGATGGCCTCAACTATCGTTGAAGCCCCACACGTCTTCATGCGCTTCGTAACTACTATTCTTAAGTTCAATCTACAACTAGAGTAGAGAGTTACACACTATAGGACTCACGGTGCTAAGCGCTGCGACCACTCACTCATGCTTAGCGCCCACCAAGGTATGTTAACCCTTCTCTGGCATGCTCTTTATATAGCTAGCTCTTCACCTTCATTCCTTGTATCTTTCGATGTGGGATCCTTACGTGAACAAATTCAAGCTGAAACTCTTACCGTCCACTCCCTATCCAGGCTCCCTTATAACATAATCCACGCTTACAGCCACTTTACCAACTAGCTCCTTGTGCCTCAAACCATACTAATTAAATATAACCCTATGGCCAAGGTCTAAATTCATTTAATAAAAATAATCAAAAAGGAATGCAAACGCTACAACTAGAACCTTGGACCTCCTTCCTTCCTTGTGGCGTCACTTTGCCCTTACCACCACACACCACTTGTGTCATTTTCCTCCACATTTTATTCTTAAGGCCTACCCGCCAACCTCCAAGGTTTTTCACCTAAAACCAAAATTTTCCCAAAGCTAATATTTGATCCGGGACTTCATGAAGCCCCTAGCCTTCAAAATCACTTATCTAAAGGTCCAACTTGCACTTAAGCCGATCTCCTATTCTCCAAAAAATTTTAAATGCTACTACGCCTAAGGCCCATTGGGCTCAATCCTACCAGCCTACTTTCGGATGTTACAAAATGGTGATTTAGTCAATCACCACAATCACCCAGATGAGTCCTTCTTGCTAGGCGTAAGGGTAGCCTTGACAAAGTCCATAGTGATCCTTTCCCACTTCCACTGAGGAATCTTCACCGGCTGAAGTAAACCTGACGGCAACTGATGTTTAGCTTTGACCTGCTGACACGTCAGACACTTACCCATAAACTCAGTCACTTCGCTTGGACACAGCCACCGAATCGCTCTCACAAATCCCGGTACATCTTGCTACCTCAAAGATGCATAGCGTATGGGCTGCTATGTGCATCCTGAAGAATCTTTTGCCTCAACTCGACGTCCTTCGGCATACAAACTCTCCCTTGAAAATACAACACTCCATCGTTGGTCAAGCTGTAACTTTCCAAACCACTACTCTGTACTTGCAACCTCTGAGCATTCAAACCCTTATCCACTAACTGTTTCTCTTTAATCTGCTCTACCCAAGTCGGCTTAACCCGTAATTTTGCCAAAAGACTTTCGTCATCATACAGGCTAAGATGAGCAAACATCACCTTCAGGTCTGACACTACCTTACGGCTCAACGCGTCTGCAACCATGTTAGCTTTGCCCGAATGATACTCAATTGAGCAGTTGTAGTCCTTTAGCAGCTCAATCCATCTGTCGCCTCAAATTTAAATCCTTCTGAGTTAAGAGGTACTTCAGACTCTTGTGATTCGTGTAAACTATCAACTTTTCCCCATACAAATAGTGTCTCCATATTTTTAGGGCGAAAACCACTATAGCCAACTCTAGATCATGTGTCGGATAGTTAACCTCATACGGTCTCAGTTGTCGAGATGCATATGCCACTACTCTCCCTTCCTACATCAACACACATCCCAAGCCAGTATGTGATGCATCACAGTAGACCGTAAATACCTTTTCCGTGCCTCAAGCTGAACCAGAACTGGAGCTTCCGTTAGAATCTTCCTCAACTTGTCGAAACTTTCTTGTTGTTTCTTTGACCACACAAATGGAACTCCTTTCCTCAATAACTTGGTCAACGGCACCGCGATCAGAGAAAACCCTTCCACAAATCTCCGGTAATACCCTGCCAGACCTAGAAAACTCTAAATTTTCGTAACCGACCTAGGCGGTTTCCAGTCCAACACTGCCTCAATCTTATGGGGGTCCACTCTAATCCCTTCAGCTGACACTACGTGACCTAAGAAAGTCACTTCCCTAAGCCAGAACTCACACTTACTGAACTTGGCAAATAACTGCTTTTCCCTCAGAATTTGCAACACTACCCGTAAGTGCGTATCACGATCCTCCACAGTCCTTGAGTACACCAATATGTCGTCTATAAATACCACGAAAAACTGGTCCAAGTACTGCTAGAACACCCGATTCATCAAGTCCATGAACGCTGCCGGTGCATTAGTCAACCCGAATGGCATCACCAGAAACTAGTAATGCCCATACCGAGTACGAAATGCCGTTTTATGAACATTAGCCTCCTTCACTTTGAGTTGATGATACCCCGACCTAAGATCTATCTTAGAGAAAATCGATGCACCCTTGAGTTGATCAAACAAGTCGTCAATCCTGGGCAACGGATACTTGTTTTTGATCGTCAACTTGTTCAGCTGGTGGTAGTCTATACACATCTACATTGTACCATCTTTCTTCTTAATAAAGAGCATAGGCGCTCCCCAAAGAGATATACTCGGTTGAATGAAACCTCTGTCCAGCAATTCCTGAATTTGAGCCTTCAGCTCCACCAATTCCTTTGGCGCCATTCTATAAGGGGCAATAGACACCGGCGCAGTTCTGGGTAACAGGTCTATACCGAATTCAACTTCGTGATCAGGAAGCAGACCCGAAAGTTCCTCTGGGAATACATCAACAAATTCCCTACAGGTTTGGACACTCTCTACATTGCATCCTTGGCTCCCAAAACACAAACATGCACCATGAATGCCTCACAACCCTTCCTTACCATTTTCTTCGCCTTCAATGCAGAGACCACATTAGATAAGTAATCTCTTCTATTACTTATCATCACCACCTCCTCACCTTCCATTGTCCTCAACACCATGCGCTTAGTCGCACAATCAAAACTGGCCTGGCACTTCACCAGCCAATCCACCCCGAGAATCAGATCGAACTCCCAAATGGCAGTTCCATCAAATTAGCCAAAAACACGACCCCTTGAAGTTTTAGGGGTACATCCCTATATAGCTTACTTACTTCTACATAGTGACCTAGAGGGCTTATCACTGTCATCTTCCTAGAAGTAATCTCAGAGTCTAAATTCATAATTTCCATTATGCTACAGGCTACATATGAGTCGTCGAACCCACATCTATCAAAGCATTATAAGGTAGTCAAAGATTAAAACGCACCGGTTATGACGTCCGGTGCGTCACCCTCCTCTCGACGCCTCGTTGCGTAGACCAATCCAGTATCTCACCTCTGTACCACCTCGCACCTCCTCCTTGGTGCTCTCGGCCTCTACTAGAGCCATTACCTCCCCATTGCACCACGGCCCTTACGTGGTCTGACCATCCCTCTTGATTTGTGTACGATTCTGATCCCCAAGCTGCAACCTAGCTGACCTCTGTGGACAATCCCTCACTCAGTGCTCCATTGATCAATACTCAAAACAACCTCTGTTTTCAGTCCAACATTCTCCTGTGTGAGACTTCCCACACCGAGCACATCGTGGCGACCACTGAGTATTAGCAACAATAGGCCTAGAAGCTTGATTCAGCCCACTATAGCTACCCCATTTCTATTGATTCCCCGTAGGCCCAGATGATTCAAAATTCTTTTATTCCAACCCTTGTCTTAATTCCATCTTACCGGCTGTTTCACTTCCTCCGTAACTTTAGCCTTTTCTACTAAGACCACAAACTCTCTTTCCTGCTGTGGAGCAATTAGCAATCTCAAATCATCCCTCAATCCATCCTTGAACCTGACACATTGCTCATGCTCCGTAGCCACGATGCCTCGAGCATACCTGCTCAACCTTAAGAATTTCACCTCATACTCCGATACAGATTTATTCCCTTGAACCAGCCTCAGAAATGCCTTCTTCTATGCATCAATATAACTGGTCCCAACATACTTCTTCTGATAAGTCGCCTTGAAATAATCCCAAGTGAGATCATCCGCTGCAGCACCATCCCGAACCGTGAGCCACCACTAGTATGACTCATCTCGGAGAAGCGACACTACCCTTTTAGCTTCTCCTCAGACGTCAAATCCAAATCATCCATGATTCATTTCGTCGCCTCCAACCAATACTCAGCTGTATTGGATGCCACACCAGATACACTTCAGAATACCTCAGCTCCATTGGTTCGGAGTCGCTCATATATAGATTTTCGAGCTCCCATACCTCCACCTGCTTCAGCTACTCTCTCAAGCACTCGCAGCATCACTTGCGACACTGTATCATCCTCCGTCTGATCCTGGTACTCAACACCAGCAGCTAGTGGTGGTGGTATCTCATTCTCGGACCCTTGACCAGACCTAACGGGTTTCGATACGGTCATTCTGCCTCTACCATGCCCTCGCACATTACGACCACATCCCCTAGAACTCATGACTATGCTCACGCTTTAATCTGATTTAAAAAAAAATTTATGCATTAGTTTCTGTTCCACTGATTACCCACGAACAAGTTTTATATAAAGAAGTTTAATAGTAGTTCTTTCGATCATTACGAAGTTTTCATTTCAAGTCTTCTATCCTAATTCAGTGAATCACATTCATTCATCAATAACATCCTCCACCCACACTCCACTTGTAGGGGTATTCTCATTATTTCACTACCGGGGGTATTTTTGTAATTTAACCTATCGGGGTATTTCAGTGATAAATCAGGGTTAATTTGGAAACCTTTACAAATCATAAGTATTTTAAAAATTCCAGAAATCGGGGGTATTTTGGTAATTTCATAAACTAGGGGTATTTTCGTAATTTTCCAAAATATGGTTCCAGGTGATTTTACAAAGTAAAGGTATTTTGGGAATTTTCCAATTCAGGGTACTTAGGCAACTTTTCATTCCGAGGGTATTTCGATAAATTTTTACAAGTTAAGGGTATTTTGGTCATTTTTCAAATCGAGAATTTTTTTCGAATCAGGAGTACTTTGGTAATTTCAAAACCAAGGTTTAATTTTAGGGTTGTACAAAATAAGGTGGCTGGTCCCTTTCGGGTTTTAGTTATTGAATTTAGCCTGTGAATAGGTCGTCTCAATTAGGGTGAACCGTCACTACGCACCAGGTAGGATTCGAGTGAAGAAGAGGTGAGTCACTAGGACTACTTAAATACCAAGCTCCCCCTGAATCCATTCCTAGACATGCGCACAATGGTTGCCACACCCTTAACTCAACGACGTACCCACAGGTTTGTTTAGTTGATCTTTAAGTCTTATGTAATTTTGCATTGGAGTAGGCTATTCCTAGGGTTCAATAACTCCTAATCTACTAATCTACGATCCTGAAATACCCATTTCTTCCCCCATACAATTCACACAATGGTTAGGGATACTTACCTGGGCGGATTGGTGCCGGAGACTCGGTGCCATGCTGTTCAAACCATGTATATTCCCCACAAAACTTTTCAAAACCCTACTTTTAAACATTTTGGGCCTCGGGCCCATAGTCGAGCTTTTGAACTTGGCTCTGATACCAAAATTGCAACACCCTAAGCCCGGTCAATACACCACGATCGGATCTGGTATGTCACAGAGTGAAAACGTTTGAATAAACCAGTTACCGGTTAAATTTGATTGAAAATCTGTTGGTTGTTACTAGTTTTTAGAAATCATACGACACTAAAAGAAAACCGAGTGAAATGAGCATAGTCAAGTTGAAACCATTTGCATTTGGAGTTGTTTGAAACTTTAGGTTTGGAATCATCTATGTTAACTTTGTTATTACCTTGTGAATAATGTTACCCAATGGTAACGTTTGAAAAACCCAATATCGAGTATAGTTTTGAAAACATTGATTTAATCCCGATTTCTTAAGCAATATCAAACTACTAATCACATGCATAAGGTAGGTAAAATAAAATCCAGAAGTAAAACCCAAAATAATACCTAGCGGCCTTATTACAAAACCAAAACCAAATTAAAAGAAAGTAAATAAAACACTACACCAATACAGACTTTTAGCGGCGTTTTTTATGGTTTTAGCGCCTAAGCTAATAATATTATTTGTGGCGCTTTTGAAAGTGCAAAAAAATGCCTCTAAAACACGCATAAAAAAGTTAGCGGCGTTATTGTGAAAAAACGCCGCTAGAAGTCTTGACTTTTAGCGGCGCTTTTATAAGAAACGCCGCTAAAAGACCACACCTTTAGCGGCGCTTTTATAAGAAACACCACTAAAAGACCACACCTTTAGCGGCACTTTTATAAGAAACACCGCTAAAGACCACACCTTTAGCGGCGCTTTTATAAGAAACGCCGCTAAAGATGACACTTTAGCGGCGCTTTATAAGAAATGCCGCTAAAAGACGGACCTTTAGCGGCGTTTTATAAGAAGCGCACGCTAAATGTAATGAACCTTTAGCGGCATTTCTTATAAAAGCGCCGCTAATTTGCACGATTTGCGATACTATTTTTCTACAATATCCTACCCTCCACGCATTAAAACCAACCAAAAGCAGCGATAATTGCATATAATTCCAACCCAATGCGACAAATAAAACATTTAAATCTCACCAAAAGCATTAAATCTAAGCGATACTTCAAATTTAATAAAAGATATATGATATTTATTAATAAATGAAGCATAATTCAAACAATTTTACAATAATGTTAACTGTAACAATGTTAAAAAAAATCTTACAACAATAAAACAAATGTCTAAGAGGCGGCCTCTCTTTCTTCTTGAAACAAGCGCATCATAATCTGCAATTGTGGTGGAGTTCTTCATACTACATTTTGCTATGCCTCACGTCTTTCTTGCCTCTACTCTAAGTTGAGCGATATGCTCTGCCTCCCTCGCTGCTGCCTCCGCTCTAAGCTGAGAAATTTGATTAGCTGTGCTCGCTTCCATCAAAGATATCTAGTCTTTCAGTCTCTGAACTTCAGCACGAGATTGACTCTCGGAAGGCATGTATTGCCGGGAGTTGGATCCAAAATATTAAGTCGGGGTAACACCTGATCCTTGACATCGAACCCGACCATACCTTGTAAGACCCAAAACATTAGTGATAATTTTGTTATAAATATACTCAAGATTAACAAAACTATCAATCAAAGCAGTCGTACCTTTCAGGACCCAAAACATCAGTAATAATTCTGTTATCAATCTCCTCGAGATTAACAGAACTGTCGAGACGAAACAACCGCTTCATATTTCGCTTCTTCTCCTTGATTTATCCTAATAAATCAATAAAAAGTTAGAAACGAAATATATAATAAAAGGAATAGAACATAACTTAAAATTATAAATTTAAAACTACAAGCGATGAATTAAACTATTATAATTAAACATTATAAATATTTATAATAAATCAAATTTTATTAAGTAAATATACCAAAATTTACGCGACCTCGGATGTCATCGGAGATCCATCCTTCTTCCTATACGTAATGTCAAAAAAGTCAAGGCGTCCAACTTTTGACTGACGAAACTTCCTACATTATAGTAGAAAAATATAATTTAAAAGTATAAAGTAATTAATATTTGAAAGAAGTAATAAATTATAATACATCGGCCTCATTACACGAGCAAAACTTTTGGAACCTACCATGTAATAAGTGAATTGTTGTTTCATCTCTTTGTTTGTTCCAACTCGCTCATGGTCCTACATAATGGAATTTGAATTATGTATATAGTAAATCGATAAAGCGAAAAATTTATAAGACTTTGAAAGTCGTAATACCTCTCCTTTCTTTGAATTCCGAATCTAACTTGATCTTCCCATTGGTACCTCAACATTCCGTGGGACATTTCGCAATTTTAAATCGAGGCTTATGTCTTTCTTAAAATATTATTTTTTAGGGTGCTTTTATTGTCTCTCCATTTTTACCCAACATCTTCTTAACATAGTCATCGGAGACCTCTAAAGCAAATTTACCTAGAAAAAATTTAAAAAGTTAATATAAATGAAGGTTAAATTAAAGTATTATAAATTACATTCACCTTTTATTACCTTAATATTATCGAGAGCTCGATTTCTATTGGCATCGAGCACGTGATGCCATGGTTAAGTAGTTAATGGGCAACATATTAGCATTTCGTGCTATAATGACCAAATAACACCTTAACAATCAGCTTGAGATCCGATAGGCTAGCCATGATTGTTTCTCCTTACTTCAACATGCTCGGTAGGCTCTAAGTCGTATAAATCAGTAAGTAATGTACGTCCCGAGCTCGCTTTCGTCCCACCACCCTCAGTTTGAAAAATGATATATTATTATATTAAAATTGAAAAATGAATCAATAATAAAATTCAACATGCATGTAAAATAAACTTAACATTACTTTGGAATTGTCCATGCTCGTCATCTATGTCCGGTAGACTAGAAGATCCAACAACTGTATCTTGTCCACTATTTACTTCTTATGGATTTGGAGTAGTCCGGACAATATTTAAACCTCATAAGATACACATAAAATAGTTCAAAATTTTAGTAACAAATAACAACAATAATAGGACATTTAAAATAGTTAAATTATATAACATGAACAACATGAAAATTATAATATAACATATAAATAATAAATCGTTAAATATTACTACATCATATTTAGTAAATATCTTCATCCACATCTGACGAACCCATTGAAATTGTTGACTAGTACTAGGGATATTTTCGGTTAAGTCTTGTTACGGAAAGGTAAAGTTTCGATCTTTCGACTATGTCATCTCTACTTCCACCGCCAATGTCGAACAAGTCTCTAGGGTGTTTTGAAGTACAACGTACCAACCCTCATCATTGGATCTTGAGTAAAAATTTGTTTAACTTGAGAAGAAAACACATCGGCTCGTCCATCGATTGTTCTCGGTGTGAATCAATCAAGAGAAATTCACCATTGTAAAGCCATATTGATCGTTTTTAATTCCGCAAGCCGTATTCACATTAGCCCAATCACCTCGAAATAAGACAACTTTGCATTTGCCATAATAATCCAACTCAATGATGTCGATAATAAGCCGTAATATTCCAAATTCCCTCGATTGGATTCATCGTCCCTAGCACTAGCATAACTTGTAATCAAAGAATTAACAATAATTCCGCAATTTTGGGTTCTCCTCAATCTCTCGCGATACCTTGTATGAAATCTGTATCCGTTGATGAGGAAGCCACTATATCTTTTCACTATTCTGTTTGGACCTTGTGAAAGCCATTTAAGGTCGTCATTTACTTCATTCCGACTCCAAACGTATTGAGTCGAAAGTAAATCGAGTAATTATGAATGTTATGAGAAAACATTATTACTTGTCAATGAAAATTTAAATTGCATACCATTTGGCTTAACCATTCATGGAATGATTCTGCGAACAACTTATTAATTTCTCGTCGATTTAATCTTCGGGATCGTGAACGAGCTCTCAATATATGTTTGTACTCACTACGGTAAAAAAAGGTTTTACTTTGTTAGAAGACAAATAAATTCTAATTGATGAGTATTTATCAAATTCTAGAACTTACTTCCAAAATGGTTCCATTGAATCGTGATGAAAGAGAACGTATCGATGTGCTTGGACCCACGATCTATCGTCTAATTCTGCAATTTCGACTTTGCCGATTGGTTCTCCTAAACTTTGAAATAAATAAGTTTCGGCCAAATTATGATCTGTGAGCCCAACATTTCTACTTGGTCTGTTCATTCTTGTTTCAACATCTTCCAAATACCTGGAACAGAAAGTCATACATTCCTCTGCCAAGTAGCCCTCGGCAATTGATCCTTCCGGATAACGCTTATTGCGGCAGTATGACTTCAATTTGGAAAGGAACCTAAACACGGTATACAACATTATCAAAAGTTGCAACTATTATGGGCATTGAGCTGAATGAAGGAATATTTTGTAAATAAATTACGACCTTTCAATGGGATACATCCATCGATAGAAAACGGGTCCACCAAGAAGTGCTTCACGCGGGAGATGAATTAACAAGTGCACCATAATAGTGAAGAAGGAAGGCGGGAATATCTTCTCTAGATTGCATAAAGTCAATGCGGCTCGATCTTGTAGTCTCTCTAATTCTTGAACATTCAAAACTTTACCACAAATGCCTTTCATTATATTTGACAATTCAATTACGAGCCATCACCTTTTTGACATACTGACCCGCATAGCAACTGGCAGTAAGTCTTGCATCAAGATGTGATAGTCATGTGATTTTAAGCCATATAGTCTTCGATCCTTAAGACTCACACATCGCGATATATTTGATGCATACGCATCCGGGACCTTTATATCCTTCAACGCCGTACAGAACACTTCTTTCTCTGTCTTTGACGTTGAAAAAATAGCAGGCGACAATCGATATTTCATATTCAGAAGTGCTCGGGGATGAAGCTCACGTCGAATTCCCATGTGGACTAAATCAAGTCGACTCTGAAGATTATCTTTTGATTTTCCATCGACATTCAAAATAGTCCCAATGATGTTCTCGCAGACATTTTTCTCTATGTGCATGACATCAAGATTATGACGTAAAATCTGATGCTCCCAATAAGGCAACTCGAAAAAAATACTTCTTTTTTTCCACAAGTCCGCCTCATTAGGATCATCCTCTTCATCAGATTCATCATCACATTCATCCTTAGATCTTCTATTTCTTTGCGGGTTGGCCGGTTGATTCATTTTCCCATAAATGAAATTCATATCTTTCAACATTAAGAATATTTCGGATCCACCGGTGCATGAAGGAGCTAGTATGAACTCTTCAGTACCATCAAACTGAGCACTCTGAAATCTAAATGTATGATTTTCTGGTAACCACCGACGATGCCCCATGTAAGAGAACTTCTTCCCATTATATAACCATTGCGAACATGTCTGCGCAGCACAACACGGACAAGCATAACGTCCCTTGGTACTCCAACCAGATAAATTAGCATAAGCCGAGAAGTTGTTAATAGTCCACATTAAAGCCACACATAAATTAAATTTCTCTTTTCTCATTGCATCGTATGTCCGAACACCAGCCCATAGTTGTTTTAACTTCGTCAACAAGTGATCGCAAATATCGTCAATATCATTCCCGACCCTTTCTCTCGGTATAATCATAGACAAGATAAAGAAGATTGCTTCATGCAAAGCCATGGAGGAAAATTGTAGGGAACAAGCACCACAGGCCAAGTGTTGTACGTTGTGCTCATGAGTTTGTAAGGGTTAAATCCATCAGATGCTAGCCCAAGCCTCACACTCTGAGGATCGCTTGCAAAGCTTGGAAATTTAGAGTCAAAAGATTTCCAAGCTAAAGAATCTGCAGGATGCCTTAACAACCCATCATCTATTCATCCATCACGGTGCGACGTCATTGATTCGGCTATCTTCGATGACATGAAAAGTCGTTGAAGCCTTGGCATTAGCGGAAAATACCATAAAATCTTAACTAGCTGCTTCCTTGACTGTGTATCATGTTCATCCTCGTTACCGTCCTCTGTATTTCTATTAATCCAACGGGATTGGTCGCATACATGACAGCACTGTTGATTTATCCGGTCGCCTCAATACAACATGCAGTCATTTGGGAAACTGTGAATTTTGTTGTAGCCAAGGCCCAAATCCTTTATCAATTTCTTCATGTCTTTGGAAGATTGAGGATTTTTGCAAGCGGAACATTTCTTGCGAAACTCTAACAAACATTGTCAACGATTTTTCGGTCCAACCCCCAAACATTTCAAGTGAAAAAGATGAATCTGAATGACGGTTTGGAAAATTTTGATCCTCATACGCTTTTTCATTCATTTCACCAAGTAACGTGTAGAACCTCGCCGCTTCTTCATTTGGTCATTCATCCAATTTTACTTCTTCTTATTTCGGTGAAAGTATTTCCACCAAAATTATGATCATCGGTTGCACCCAAGTGAGGTGGAAATGTCCCAAATCATCATTGCATATTAAAAGCATCCCATAACATGCCTTCCATGTTATCATCTCTAACATTCGATTGAAAGCACTATTAGGATACCCAGATTCATCGATGAAGATGCTCCACTAGATGTACGCTCTCCATGAAAAAACCATTTTTTGTACCCCTGGACAAAGACATTAACAACTAGATGTTTGTAGACCACTTCACGATAATGCCAGTTAATATTGCAACACGTTTTACACGGGCAAAGAATCATATTCTCTTGGCTTGCATATTTGAAATGCGAAATTCAGAAAAGTTTCTACTCCATTTCGATAGCCGTTACTTACCCTTGACAATTTCATCCAACTCCTATACATTTCATAGTTGTTGAAGTCTAAAGTTGACAATAAATTACACGGCTAAATTGTTAATTAATAATTTATGTAAGTAATTTATATAAGGCAACCCGTCAGGTTTCCAGCCTATATACTTTGAATCTTTTTTTTTATCTATACAAGTATTATGTAAGTTATGAAATTTGATCTTAAACTTATGTAAGTTATGAAATTTGATCTTAAAATTAAGTAAGTTATGTATTCTTTAAGATTCATCATACGCGGCATTGTTACACCTAGGGAGGATCCATTATATCTAACGGTGAGATATAAGGCAACCCGTCAGGTTTCCAGCCTATATACTTTGAATCTTTTTTTTTTTATCTATACAAGTATGCCTATATACTTTGAATTTTTTTTTATCTATACAAGTATTATGTAAGTTATGAAATTTGATCTTAAACTTATGTAAGTTATGAAATTTGATCTTAAAATTAAGTAAGTTATGTATTCTTTAAGATTCATCATATGCGACATTGTTACACCTAGGGAGGATCCATTATATCTAAGGGTGAGATATAAGGCAACCCGTCAGGTTTCCAGCCTATATACTTTGAATCTTTTTTTTTTATCTATACAAGTATTATGTAAGTTATGAAATTTGATCTTAAACTTATGTAAGTTATGAAATTTGATCTTAAAATTAAGTAAGTCATGTATTCTTTAAGATTCATCATACGCGGCATTGTTACACCTAGGGAGGATCCATTATATCTAACGGTGAGATATAAGGCAACTCGTCAGGTTTCCAGCCTATATACTTTGAATCTTTTTTTTTTTATCTATACAAGTATTATGTAAGTTATGAAATTTGATCTTAAACTTATGTAAGTTATGAAATTTGATCTTAAAATTAAGTTATGTATTCTTTAAGATTCATCATACACGGCATTGTTACACCTAGGGAGGATCCATTATATCTAACGGTGAGATATAAGGCAACCCATCAGGTTTCCAGCCTATATACTTTGAATCTTTTTTTTTATCTATACAAGTATTATGTAAGTTACGAAATTTGATCTTAAACTTATGTAAGTTATGAAATTTGATTTTAAAATTAAGTAAGTTATGTATTCTTTAAGATTCATCATCTGTGCATTGTTACACCTAGGGAGGATCCATTATATCTAACGGTGAGATATAAGGCAACCCGTTTCAAGTTTACTTTGAATCTTATATACTTTGAATCTTATTTTATATTTAATTTGATATTTGTATTTAATAAATGTTATATATTTTGGTATTTAATTTGGTATTTGTATTTAATAAATGTTATATATTTTGGTATTTATAAATAATGTTGTTAATTTTAATGCTTAATTGATTTTAGAATTGATTTGATTAAAAATAGTGGTTAATATTATTAGGTTTAAATTTTATGATTTTAATAGAATAAATTAATAATAAATTGTGAAGTTATTATTATTTTACGTTTAATTTGTCAAATACAATATGATGAATGCAATTTAATTCAAGTTTTAAAGGTTAATTTTATGAAATTTAATTATTAATAATATTAGCTAATTATGTATTTAATAAATGTTATATATTTTGGTATTTAATTTTGGTATTTGTATTTAATAAATGTTATGTATTATGTAAGTTAAATAATTTGATGAAAGCTATGTAAGTTATGTACTATGTATTTAATAAATGTTATATACTTTGAATCGTTTGAGGTTGGTGAAAATTTTGAAAATATTGAAAAATAATTTATTTTTATAATAAAACCATTTAGGAGAACATTGAAATTATTAAATATTAAAATCAAACATTATTAATATAAAAATTAGTAATTAGTAATTAGTAATAAACCAAAAACCATATAAATGTAAATATTCTTTAAAAAATTGTTTTTTTGTTATAAAACATTTATTAAAATAAATACAATTATTTTAAAATAATTGTAATGATTCAATAAATTATAATATATTTTAATTACTTAATTATTGGATGATAAATGTAAATAGTGAAGTTTGATTTTAAAATTAAATTATGTAAATGGATTGTTTTGAATATTTAATTATTAGAAAAATAATTTAATGATAACCATTCAATATTATGGTTTTCATAATATATTCAATTGTACTCATTGGAGAACATTATTTAAGATAATATAAGCACATAATAATTATTCTTAAAGTAATTTTAATAAATAATTAGATTATTAATTTAAAATATAAGAACACTAAATGTTTTCTTCAATATTTTCTTGTTTTGAGATAAATCAACGATGTACATATACTTATAAATATATATATATTGATATTTTGTAAGCCATGTATCAATACGAGTCACTCCTACTTCAAAATTTTGGCTACCAACTTCACAACTACCAGTAATTAGGAGTAAGATTACTGATACTTACTATGAGACCAATATAATACCTCATGCAAGATATCCAAAATTTTAGGCAAAAAAATGCAGCATGCCTACTCCAAAAACATACAACTTAAGTTCAAACCAATGCTACAAAAATTGACATACCAGAAGAACGTATCTATAACAAGGGTCGAGCATGTAGAAAAATTAGTTTAGAAACTAAAATCAGTTGAAATAAATTCAACTCAATCAACTCACCTCAGATGAAAAGATAAAGCCACTACCCAGCCGTATAAATCCACAGGCGAAGAAGTTTCCGTGCAGTTTCGTTTCCTTCAACAATTGTTATTGTAATCTGATCGGGTCCGCTACTAATCAGTCCCAATACAGACAAGTAGACAACGACCCTGTAACACCCCTTACCCGTATTCGATATTAGAACAGAGTACAAGGCATTACCGAGTTTACAATTTTTTTTCAATATAGCCCTTTATAAATATTTAGCCTTCCTGCAATTTTAAACCGAGACCAATCCACATCAACCAATCCAATTCAACATATTTTCATAATAGATTCATGCATATTTATAAGATAACATCGACACATACCAAACCAAGGTTTGCTAGCCATACCAATGGCTGACCTTACATTCATTTCATATTAACATTACTTTATTAGCTTATACATGCCATTGATTTCCAAAATAAAGGTTCTTTATATACCGAAATCTTGAGGCTGATAGTGTGATGTATCTCCTATCGAATTCGACCTCCGAGCTCTTCACACTACAAAACAGGGAAAAAAAATGGTAAGCACTTTGTGCTTAGTAAATCCATGTAACAAGAATTATACTTACCTAACATTTTCAATACAATGCAATAAACATTCATATATCCATTCAATGCATTATTACCCTAACATACACAAGCTCAACATTCAAGTTAGGTCAATAATTTCCATGTATCAATAATATATACCATGATTGATGAGCTCATCAATACCATGATTTCCATTTCTTTGTTATATTTCCATATTTATCCCGTTGAATTACTCAGAATTTCGATGGATTTTTAGAAGTACACTTTTAGTGTACAATCCAGGTCCGTCAATTCATGTTCATGTGCACACATTTCCATTTCAGAGAGCACACTCCCGAACCTCATCTTTACAAATGATTACCAAATCCAGCTAAATCCTTGTAATATAAACTCATAGAGTATTGTCGGATTACTACCCAAAGCTAAATCCTCGCAATGACAATTACTCTAATGAGCTTGGATCCAATTACCACCAAAGCTAAATTTAGACCCTAATTCGGATTACCCGTCTGGCTAAATCCATTTTACACATATTCATCGGAGGGCTATATCAGATAGGATCACCCGTCCGGCTAGATCCTTTTACCGTCAATTCATTTTCAAAGATCCATCAATTTTCCTTTCATTCAACCGGATTTCTTCCCTTTTATCAAATATATCAATGCTTCATCAATCTTCATACAATGAACATTCAAATTATATTCACATCAATAACATACATTTCAAGCATTTAAGAATATAATTCAAATTACATGAACTTACCTCGATACTAGTTCGTATACAAAATCTACTAATCCGGACTTTTCCTTTCCTCGATCTAGCTTCAGATTTTAGTTTTCCGGATCTAAATAAATAAATTCAATCATCAATTCAATACATTTCATGTTCACATGTAGCATTTTCAATCATTCTATTATTATTTTAGTTCATTCAAAACTGTCTACTTGATTCATAGTCACTAAATTATTTTTATCTTGAGATACAGAACTCCAAATTAGGATCCGCTAAATTTCCATGAAACTAGACTCACATATATTCTTTCCATAAAATTTTCATAATTTTTGGTTCAGCCAATAAATACAGTTTATTCTTTAAAGTCACCCCTGTTCTGCTGTTTGACAGTTCTGACCCTTCTTCACTAAAATTAATTATCTCTTCATACAGGATTCAGATGATGTTCTAGTCTATTTATATTAAAATAGACTAATTCATGATTCTAAACATATATATTTAAGTCCCTAATTATTTTTATCCAATTTTTGATGATTTTATAAAGTAAAATAGGGAACCCAAATTCATTCTGACCTTATCTCACAAAATTCATTATATCTCATTATTTACATATCTATTGCTTACATCATTTCTTCTATGAGAAACTAGACTCAATAAGCTTTAATTTCATATTTTGTTCATCTTCTAATTCGATTTATACAATTTATGGTGATTTTTCAAAGTTAGTCTACTGCTGCTGTCCAAAACTGTTTTAGGTCAAACTGTTTATTACCATTTTCCCCCTAAGCTTTCAATAATGATAATTTCGTCCCTGCTCAATTAACTTCTCAATTGAGCTGATTTCTCTCAATTAAAACTTTATTCTATCACTTTAAACTACTTTATAACCTTTGGGAATCATAATTTAAGTAATAGACTTTAATTCCAAACATTTTCACAATTAGGTCCTAAAAATCAATTTCTATTGAAATTACCTAATAAAATCATCTCATAAACAAATTAAAGCTTCAATTTCATTCTATTTCATCATAAAATTACAGCACTCAGCCATGGTAACTTTCAATTTCATCCATGAGATAAAAAACTAATGAATTTAGTAATAGGACCCAGTTGTAAAAGTCTTAAAAACACAAAAATTACGAGAAATAGGCAAGTATTAACTTACTTGGTGCAAAAATTATGATATACCAGCTTAGAAAACCCTCCTATGGCATTTTGGATGATGAGAGTAAAGAAAATGAAGATATTTCTAGATATCTCAAATTAGTCCTAGTTTTATTTAATAAATTTTGTTATTTTCCCATTTTACCCTTCTTTCAGTAATTCTCCTGATTTTTTCTCAGCTTATGCTGCCTAAAATATCTCCTTTGGGCTTATTTGCTCTTTAGATCCCTTTTCATTTGACAATTGAGCTATTTAATCCTTAATAACTTTTACACTTTTTTCAATTTAGTCCTTTTCATTTAATTATCTACCCAAACGTTAAAATTTTCTAACGAAATTTTAATACCACATTACTAACATTTTATAAATATTTATAAAAATATTTCCTACTTAATTTTATGAGATCAAGGTCTCGATACCTTGTTTTTACCCAATTCCTTCAATAATTCCTTTTTCTAACTAACCACTAAATCGGTAAAATTTTCTATCGATATTTTAATACGATTTTCCTATCATATAAATATTCATGCAAAAATTTTAAAATAAATTTCTCTTTAAATCGGATTTATGGTTGCGAAACCATTGTTCCGATAACCTTGAATTTAGGCCATTACAACTCTCCCCCCTTTTAAGGATTTTCGTCCTCGAAAATCTTACCAGTAAAGAGGTTTGGATATTGTTTCCTCATTGCCTCCTCCGGTTCCCATGTCGCTTCCTCAATCTCGTGCTTTTGCCACAATACTTTTACTAAATTTATTTTTTTATTTCTAAGCTCCTTTGTTTCCGTGCTAATATCTTGACCAGTTCTTCACCGTAGGTCATATCCTATGAATCTCCACTTCGTTGAGAAATAACATGTGAAGGATCTGACCGATATCATCGTAGCATAGACACATGAAAAACATTATGAATTCTATCAAGTTCCGTGGTAACACCAATCGATAAGCGAATCGGTCCAATTCTTTCTATAATTTCATATGGCTGATAAATCTTGGACTCAATTTACCCTTTCGACCGAATCGGAGAACTTTCTTCCAAGGAGACACTTTTAGAAATACCTTACCACCAACCTAAAATTCAATCTCTTTTCGTTTAAGATCGGCATATGATTTTTGGCGATCAAAGGCTGCTTTCAAGCTATTCCGAATCACTTTTACTTTTTCTTCTGTTTCCCGGATCAAATCAACCCCATGTATCTTCTTTTCACTAAGCTCTGTCCAATATAATGGTGTTCTACATTTTCTACCATACAAAGCTTCATACGGAGCCATTTTAATACTGGACTGATAACTATTATTGTAAGCAAATTCAATCAAAGGTAGATATCTCTCCCAATTACCTGCAAACTCTAGTATACAACATCGGAGCATATCTTCCAATCCTTGAATTACACGCTCAGATTGGTCATTTGTCTGAGGATGAAATGCAGTGCTGAAATATAGCTGAGTACCCAAAGCTTCTTGCAATTTGTCCTAGAAACGAGACGTAAATCGGGGATCTCTATCTGATATAATGGAGACAGGCACTCCATGTAGCCTGACAATCTCATATATGTATAGTTCAGCCAGTTTATCTAAAGAATAATCCATACATACCGGAATAAAGTGTGCTGACTTTGTCAATTGGTCAACAATCACCCAAATAGCATCTTTTTTCCTCAGAGACAACGGTAACCCCGATACAAAATCCATTGTGATTCTTTCCCATTTCCATTCCGGTATAGTAATTGGCTGAAGTAACCCCGAAGGTACCTGATGTTCTGCTTTGATCTGTTGACATATTAGACATTTTGATACAAACTCAGAAATATCACGTTTCATACCTGGCCACCAGTACATCTTTTTCAGATCATTATACATTTTATTACTTCCGGATGTACGTATATAGTACCACCGTGAGCTTCGTGTAAAATTTTCGTATGAACTCAATTCTTGGGTACACATACCCTACCTCTGAATAATAAACAACCATCAATTCCAACTTGAAATTCAGAATTAGTACCTGACTCACATTTTGCCCGTTTAACCTGTAACTTCTTATCATTCTTCCGAGCTTCACATATTTGCAGAGAAATGTTGGTTTAGCTCTCAATTCAGCTATGATTGAACCATCATCAACCAAAGACAATTGAGCATTCATAGATCGCAAAGAAAACAGATATTTTGACTCAAAGCATCACCACAATATTAGCCTTACGGATGGTAATCAATAATCAAATCATAGTCCTTTATCAATTCAAGCCACTGCTACTGCCTTAGATTCAGATCTTTCTGTGTCATCAAATACTTCAAGCTTTTATGATCAGTATAAATATGACATTTCTCACCGTACAAGTAATGCCGCCATATCTTCAATGCAAATACAATAGCAGCTAACTCAAGATCATGTACCGTAATTTCTTTCATGTGGTTTAAGTTGTCTTGAAGCATAGGCTATTACTTTACCTTCTTGCATCAAGACACAACCTAAACCATTTAATGAGGTATCACTGTAAATAACAAATTTCTTACTCGGTTCAGCCGCACTAATACGGTGCTTTCGTTAGTAAATCTTTCAATCGGTTGAAACTCTCACGACATTCATCACCCACTCGAACTTTACATCTTTCTCGCAATAATCGAGTCATCGGAAAAGCTATCATATAAAATCCTCAGACAAATCTTCTGGTAATAACCACTAAACCTAAGAAACTTCTAACTTCGATACATTCTTCGGTGGACTCCAATTGACAATAGCTAAGATTTTACTTGGATCTACCCTGATGCCTTCGGCAGATACAATATGTCTAAGAAAACCCACTTCTATTTCTGGTGGCAACCCTGGTAACTCTTCTAAAAACACATCAGAAAATTCGCATACCACCGGCACTACTTGAATCTTTGACTCAGATACCTTGGTATCTAATACATAAGCAAGAAAAGCATCATACCCCTTTTTAACATACCTCTGAGCAGTAATAACTGAAATCACATCAGATAATCCCCCAATCTAACCAGATTTAACCCGGAGTAATTCACCATTCTAACACTTCAACACAATATATTTTTGTTTACAGTTTACTACTGCATCATGCTGAGTTAACCAATCCATGCCCAATATCACATCAAACTCTTCAAATGGCAGTAACATCAAATCAGCCAAGAAACAATAACCTCTTACCATCAGTGGACAATTTTTACAAATTTTATCCACCAAAATAGATTGGCCAAAGGGGTTCGAGACTTTAACCACAAATTTAGTAGGTTCAACAGATAAATCTTTAACGCATGCAAGCTTTACACATATATGAATGCGTAGAACCGAGATCAATTAATGCGAGAATATTAGTATCAAGTAAAAAATGTACCAAGAATAACATCGGGTGAGGCATCTTCTCCGCACGAATGACATATGTCCTAGGAGGCGCCAGATCTCAAGCCTACTTGAAGTATCTTTGTAGCTCCTCGGCTACCACCGACATTACCAGATGGTCGAGATGGTCTACCCTCAAAGATGGATTACTCGGGTTCGATATATATTCACTTCTTTTCACTTCTTTCGGACAATCTCGAGGAAATGGTCAAAGAACCACATCGACAACAAGCCCTCTATTAAATCGACATTCACTAAAATGAGCTTTATTACAATACTGGCATCTCGGCTTAGGGGTACCAACACTGCCAACACTAGTCACTGATGGAGTGGAAGGTCTTGGATTAGTCTTGTCAGAAACCTCGCTCTCTGTCCGAATACCCAGTACGAGGTAGAACGATCCTGGTACTTCTTCAATTTCTTTGGAGTAAAAACGAGATTTTCCCATTGGTCTTTTACTTAAAATTCGAGCTTCACTCTCAGCTGCTTTTTTTTTGCTCAATTCTTACGCTTTATAAGCTCGCTCGCCAATGTAGCAAACTCTCAATTTCAAGAATTCCAATAAGGAGTTTAATTTCTTCATTCAACCCTTCTTCGAATCGTTTGCACATTTCAGCTTCTGACTGTACCCATTCTCGAGCATATTTACTCAACCGAACAAATTCTCTTTCATACTCAGATACCAATCTATTGCCTTATTTCATTCAAGAAATTCTTTTCTTTTCTCGATCAAGGAATCTCTAATCGATATATTTCTTTTTGAACTTCGGTGCGAAGAATTCCCATGTAATTTCTTCTTTGAACAACTGAAGCTTTAGTATTCCACCAATGATAAGTCAGATCTTTTAGCGAAGGAGACAAAGACATTTCAAACATTCTTCTAGTGTGCAAGATAAATCCTCCAAAACTCAAATAGTATTTCTAACCAAAATTTAGCCTGTTCGGGATCATCATTAACTTGAAATTCTTCGGCCTCATATTTTCAAATTTATCAATCGGAGCTTTTCCTTTTCTGACAGATTCAATACCTATACCCTGTGGAATCTCGAGAACCGGTGGAGGAATAGGAGGGGGAGTTTGAGTTTGCTGCACTGTAGGGTTAGTTCTTATGTACTGAGTAAACCATTCATTCATCATTTGAAAGAAGGCTATTTTTGCCTCCTCCCCTTGATCCTCTATACCGGGCCTTCTACTGCTAGTTTTTTCTCTTTGTATTGAAACCGAAGCATGACTCCCAGCTTCTTCAGATTGAGCTCGGTCAGACGACATTACTATAAGGAAAACACAATTTAAATGGTCAGGAGATATCACACTACCAAAAATAATTTAAATGGCATGTATAGCTAATCCGTATTCGCTATGTCGGTCCTAGAACCGGCTAAATCGTAGCTCTAATACCAACAAATGTAACACCCCTTACCTGTATTCGATATTAGAATAGAGTACAAGGCATTACCGGAGTTTATAATTTTTTTTTTTCAATATAGCCCCTTTATAAGTATTTAGCCTTCCTGCAATTTTAAACCGAGACCAATCCACATCAACCAATCCAATTCAACATATTTTCATAATAGATTCATGCATATTTATAAGATAACATCAACACATACCAAACCAAGGTTTGCTAGCCATACCAATGGCTGACCTTACATTCATTTCATATTAACATTACTTTATTAGCTTATACATGCCATTGATTTCCAAAATAAAGGTTCTTTATATACCAAAATCTTGAGGCTGATAGTGTAATGTATCTCCTACCGAATTCGACCTCCGAGCTCTTCACACTACAAAACAGGGGAAAAAGAAACAGGGTAAGCACTTTGTGCTTAGTAAATCCATGTAACAAGAATTATACTTACCTAACATTTTCAATACAATGCAATAAACATTCATATATCCATTCAATGCATTATTACCCTAACATACACAAGCTCAACATTCAAGTTAGTTCAATAATTTCCATGTATCAATAATATATACCATGATTGATGACCTCATCAATACCATGATTTCCATTTCTTTGTTATATTTCCATATTTATCCCATTGAATTACTCGAAATTTTGATGGATTTTCGAAGTACACTTTTAGTGTACAATCTAGTCCGTCAATTCATGTTCATGTGCACACATTTCCATTTCGAGAGCACACTCCCTTGAACCTCATCTTTACAATGGATTACCAAATTCAAGCTAAATCCTCAGAATATAAACTCATAGAGTATTGTCGGGATTACCATCCGTGCTAAATCCCAAACGACAATTACTCTAATGAGCTTGGATCTGAATTACCACCAAAGCTAAATTCAGACCTAATTCGGATTACCCATCCGGGTTAAATCCATTTTACATATTCTTCTGGAGGGCTATATCAGGATAGGATCACCCGTCCGGGCTAGATCCTTTTTACCGTCAATTCATTTTCAAAGATCCATCGAGTTTTCCTTTCATTCAACCGAGATTTCTTCCCCTTTTTATCAAATATATCAATGCTTCATCAATCTTCATACAATGAACATTCAAATTATATTCACATCAATAACATACATTTCAAGCATTTAAGAATATAATTCAAGTTACATGAACTTACCTCGATACTAGTTCGTATACAAAATCTACTAATCCGGGACTTTTTTCTTTCCTCGATCTAGCTTCGTATTTGAGTTTTCCAGATCTAAATAAATAAATTCAATCATCAATTCAATACATTTCATGTTCACATGTAGCATTTTCAATAATTCTATTATTATTTTTAGTTCATTCAAAACTGTCTACTTGAGTCATAGTCACTAAATTATTTTTATCTTGAGCTACAGAACTCTAAATTAGGATCCGCTAATTTTCCTGAAACTAGACTCACATATCTTCTTTCCATAAAATTTTCATAATTTTTGGTTTAGCCAATAAGTACAGTTTATTCTTTAAAGTCACCCCTATTCTGCTGTTTGACAGTTCTGACCCTTCTTCACTAAAAATTAATTATCTCTTCATACAGGATTTGGATGATGTTCTAGTCTATTTCTATTAAAAATAGACTCATTCATGACTCTAAACATATAGATTTAAGCCCTTAATTATTTTTATCCAATTTTTGACGATTTTCTAAAGTAAAAACAGAGGAACCCGAATTCATTCTGACCTTGTCTCACAAAATTCATTATATCTCATGATTTACATATCTATTGCTTAATCATTTCTTCTATGAGAAACTAGACTCAATAAGCTTTAATTTCATATTTTTTCCATCTTCTAATTCGATTTCTACAATTTATGGTGATTTTTCAAAGTTAGTCTACTGCTGCTGTCCAAAACTGTTTTAGAGCAAACTGTTTATTACCATTCCCCCCCTAAGCTTTCAATAATGATAATTTCGTCCCTGCTCAATTAACTTCTCAATTGAGCTGATTTCTCTCAATTAAAACTTTATTCTATCACTTTAAACTACTTTATAACCTTTTGGAATCATAATTTAAGTAATAGACTTTAATTCCAAACATTTTCACAATTAGGTCCTAAAATCAATTTCTATTGAAATTACCTAATAAAATCATCTCATAAACAAATTCAAGCTTCAATTTCATGCTATTTCATCATAAACTTATATAACTCAGCCATGGTAACTTTCAATTTCATCCATGAGATAAAAACTAATGAATTTAGTAATAGGACCTAGTTGTAAAAGTCTTAAAACACAAAATTACAAGAAATAGGCAAGTATTAACTTACTTGGTCCAAAAATTATGATATACCAGCTTAGAAAACCCTCCTATGGCGTTTTTGGATGATGAGAGTAAAGAAAATGAAGATATTTCTAGATATCTCAAATTAGTCCTAGTTTTATTTAATAAATTTTGTTATTTTCCCATTTTACCCTTCTTTCAGTAATTTTCCTGATTTTTCTCAGCTTATGCCGCCTAAAATATCTCCTTTGAGCTTATTTGCTCTTTAGATCCCTTTTCATTTGACAATTGAGCTATTTAATCCTTAATAACTTTTACATTTTTTTCAATTTAGTCCTTTTCATTTAATTACCTACTCAAACGTTAAAATTTTCTAACGAAATTTTAATACCACATTACTAACATTTTATAAATATTTATAAAATATTTCCTACTCAATTTTATGAGATCAAGGTCTCGATACCTTGTTTTTACCCAATTCCTTCAATAATTCCTTTTCTACCTAACCACTAAATCGGTAAAATTTTCTATCGATATTTTAATACGATTTTCCTATCATATAAATATTCATGCAAAAATATTAAAATAAATTTCTCTTTAAATCGGATTTATGATTGCGAAACTATTGTTCCGATAACCTTGAATTTAGGCCATTATAGACCCTGCGGGTTACCCCATTTATACACGTATATAAGATTTTACACATTATTTTATACAAAAAGGAACACACTATAATTTGCAAGATTTAATAATTAATTGTAAATTTATAAACAAATGAGCATTAATAAACATAATACAGCCATATGCCTAAACACCACCACTCTGATAGATAACATGATCATCCAAAACAAAACTTCATATTCAAGCACACAAAAACCACCCGATCAGACATTCAATGCAGCAAAACAAATGAAAATTCAGACGTTCAAGAGAGTCATTTTCACTAAAAACTATGAAGGAATGTAGTTGCCATTTTTTCAATACTTAACGCTCATAATAAATTTACATATAAGGGGTTACACAACATGCATTTGTTGTCTCTAAATGATGGCATAACATAAAAAGATACAAATACCTTATATATATATATATATATATATATATATAGGCACACACTTATCTAACTTTATTTCTGATGGACTGAATATAGATATTATATTGCTTTAATCACATAGTAGCCAACATGCCATCAAGAGAGTCATTCTAAGATTTTGATCCATGCAACAACAACATATATAGGTGCAAGTTCATAACTATTGTCCACTTAGCCACAAATATAAGTTCACATGCATATAAGAGAGAACTACAACTGATGGCTAAATATGTCAAATACAGTCAATACCAAAACACATGTATGAAAATGGTGGCAAATGGTTGATACAGGCCTAACTAATTGGTGTTAAGTACAAATAAAAAAGTATAAGCCAAATTATAAGTGGCAGGCATGCAAATGCTTGCAAAAACACAAAAAGAAAAAGAAAGATAGACCATACTCTTTGTGGGTTGAGACCAGCAGCCGCAACATACATATCAAGTTTTCCTATTGGTATTCGATCCGTGAACTCCAATGATATAGTTGATTTCAAACAACATTAAAAATCGAGATTCTTAAAAAAACATTGATCTTTTAATATGTTTGGAAATTTAGAAACCAATATAAAACGACCATCTGAGTTCAACGCTAGAGAGAAATGAAATTAAAGCAAAAGGCAATTTAAAGGGACCAAAGACGAAGTTAAACTAACATTTGGAAAGCAATTTAAAGGATTAAATCAAATACCAATGTAAACAATCAATAACAAAATTTGGGATTAAAAAAATAGAAGCTTTCATTGAACCAAAACTTGCACAGACATTAGCTAAATCATTTAAAGACTCAAGCTTTTATTGAAATCAATATAAACCTAGAAACAAACATGGATCGATTAAATGAAGGAAACCCAATTTGGATTATATCAAATGATAGCCAAAAACAGCAAAAGAAAAAAATTGAAGCATAGAAATCAATATATGCATAGAATGAAAAATACCCAATTTAGATAATACACAAAAAAAGTAGTGATTAAAAGAAAGTGTTACCTTGAAGAAAATTGTGTTGATAAAGGGAGAAAATACTGAAACTCAAGGGAGAAAATACTGAAACTTCTATTCGGCGAGAATAACCATGAAACCGCAAAAAAAAAAAAGTAAAATAGGCTTCTTACTGGGAAATTTGGGATTAAGAATTTTGAGTTTGCGGAGGGAAACTGATTGGGAAACGATAGGGGAAATTTGGGATTAAGGAATTTGAGTTTGGGAGGAAGCAGTTGGGAGCGATGGGGAAAATCTGAAATCCTGAGTTTGAGTTTGGGGAAAAAATCGGGTTATAGGATAGTGGATTTAGTTGTTTAGCGAGGAAAAAACGCACCATTTTATGTATAAAAGTTTGTAATTATTTTTGGCGTTTTTTACAAAAACGCCACTATAGCTCCGTTTTTTGTGGCGTTTTGTGCAAAAACGCCACTATAACTCCGCTTTTTGTATGTTTTTTGACTATTATGCAATTTTAATTTTTTCCTATTTTAACCTATATATATATTTTTCAAAATATTTGTGTTGAGATTACCATTTTTTAATTTTTATTTTTATTATATAATAAATTATTTAATATATCAATTAAAACACTTAACCCCAAATCCCAATATATAACCCCAAATCCAAACTTCAAACCCTAATCTCTAACACATAATCCCAAACCCCAAACTATATAATAATTTTAATATTATAATTCATATTATCTATTTTACAATTATATAATAAATTATTTCATATATAAATTAAGGATAAAATTTTGAACCTAATTTAAAGAAATGAACATTGGGGTAATGGATACATATACCTTAAACCCTAAAACCCTAAACTCTAAACGCTAAAACCCTAAATCATAGCTCCTGCACTATCAATCCTTAACATTGACTATAAACCCTAAACTATAAGCCTTAAACCCCTAAACCCTATAATAATCTAAACACATAACCCCAAACTCTAAACCTTAAAACATTATAAACCCCAAAACCATAAACCATAAATCTCTTTCTAAACCTTAAACCCTAAACATCGTAAACCATGAAACCTTAAATCATAAACCCTTACAAACATATAAACCCTGTAACCATAAATACTAAACTTTAAATCAAAAATTATAAACCACTAAAACACAAAACTATAAACATTAACCCCTAAACCATACGACCCACACCTTATACCCTAAATGCTAAAGCTTAACACTAAGGCAAAAAATTTAAACACTAAACGTAAATTAAAATTGAGTTATTATACAATGATCAAAACAGGGCTTTTTTTGTTTTGAAATAGATTGAATAAATGCCACCCTTAGTTTTTGCTTTAAAATAAAAAATAGTTTGTGATATCACCTTTAGCGGCGTCTATATAATAAATGCCACTATAAGTCAGCCTTTAGCGGCGTTTTACATAAAAACGCCGCTAATTTTATCCCATTTTTACATTGTAATTACAATGGCGTCATTTTAGTTTTGAAATAAAAAATATTTTGTGGCGTTTTTGAAAAAAATGCCGCTAAATATACCCTTTAGCAGTGTTTTTAAAAAAAACGCCGCTAACTTTATCCCATTTTTGCATTGTAATTAAAACGGCGTCGTTTTTGTTTTGAAATAAACAATATTTTGTGGCATTTTTAAATAAAAACGCCGCTAAAAATCATATTTAGCGGCGCATTATTTACAAACGCCGCTAATTTTTTCCCATTTTTAAGTTGCAATTAAAACGCCGTCGTTTTGGGAGTTTTTGTAATTGCTCATACCTTTAGCGGCGTTTTTGAAGAAGCACCGCTAAATCACATACTTTTAGCGGCATTTTTTTGAAAGCGTCGCTAATGATCATACTTTTAGCGGCATTTTTTCAAAAGCGCCGCTAATGCTCATACTTTTAGCGTTTTTCAAAAGCGCCGCTAATGCTCATACTTTTAGCGGCGTTTTTTCAGAAGCGCCGCTAAATCTCATACTTTTAGCGGCGTTTTTTCAAAAGCGCGCTAATGCTCATACTTTTAGCGGTGTTTTTTCAAAAGCGCTGCTAATGCTCATACCTTTAGCGGCGTTTTTTGAAAAGCGCCACTAATACTCTGATTTATAGCGGCGTTTGAAGAAAAAACGCTGCTATTTATCCTTTTTAGCGGTGCTTTTGTAATAAACGCCGCTATATCCCATTTTTTTGCGGCATTTTCATTCAAACACCGCTAATGTGAAATATTAGCGGCGTTTTTCTTTAAAACGCCACTAAAAACGCCGCTAAAAGTCATTTCTGGTGTAGTGAAACCGAAATAGTACTTTAAAGTCAAAACTCGAAACTAGCATGCATGGCCGCCTCGAGTCCTCCCCGGCTTCATATCCTCAATTTACGCCTCATCTGCAAAATATAAGGGAAGGGGTGAGTCACCGAGACTCAGTGTATAAATCCCCAACCCGATAGTGCAAGCACTTACGCAAATCATCAGTATAACATGCAAATCATGCAATTCCCATAACCTAACCATCCAATCTCCTTTATCTACCCCGTGTGGTCAAAACCACTGGTGGTCAAAACCACTAGTGACCGTAGTCACAAAAATATGTATATCGGTGTGGTCAAAACCACTGGTGACCATAGTCACCAATCAAGTGATGGGGCCAACCCATCGCGTGGTCAAACCATCGATGACAATCCCATAATTAATCATGTGGGGCCAACCCATGTGGTACCAAACCACCGGACGAGTCACAATAATCCATGTGGTCAAAACCACCGTGGTCAAAACCACTGGGACTTAGTCACAAATTATAATATCAAAGACGGGGCCAACCCGTTGTGTGGTCAAAACCACTGGTGACAGTCCAAATAATTCTTCCCCCTCCTCTCAACAGTCCCACCATCATGTCCATAACAATCGTGGCATAATAACACATGATGATGCAAATAACACATGGCATAACATTAAACAATGACATAACAGCATATAACGAGATCCATAATCAGGGGACTTACCCGGAGTCCATGCTCATGCCCACAAGGCATAACTACCGGTTTTAATGGCTATAACAGTAACACAATAAACATATCATACTAACGAAGTGTGTAAGCATTACACACCTGATTATTCGTAGATCTAAGCGAAATCCCGAAACGTTAGCCTTCACTTACCCTACAATCGGTCAACACTTAGTTAGCAACCAAAAGCCTATTCGGCTCCACTAGAAATTCCAAAGATATACTGCATGAAGGTAGCACCTTACCTCAATGACGATTTGGTTTCCAACCAAATCCCGAAGCTATGTGATGAACCTTTCAATCGGCCAAGCACTAACACACACAAACGATTAGCCTTCGGCTTTTGAATGAATAAGAAACAGATCTACACGCTAGAACCCTTACCTAGATTGGCCACCAAATCCCGAAGATCCACTGTATTCGGCTACCCTGAAACACCTCAAACCCGGCCCACAAGCCCTGACTGGACATGGCATGCTTCTAGAGAAAAACCATTCGAATCTTATTTGGGCTTGCCAAAAACTTGTGTGTTTTTGAAAATAGTTGATTTGGGTTGGGTTCAAAATTAAAACCCGTGTTGATTAGGTGTCAAAACAATTAATATTTATACTTAAGAAAAATTAACTTTAACTTCAAATCGATAAATGTCGTATCATACTAAGTAGTTTAAATGCACGCATAGACAATTTAATACTTATGGCCTTATTACATCAAATAAAACCCGAAATAATTTAAAACTTAAATAAATAAAAAAATAAACTAATAAAAATAAAAGCAGGTCTACGAGTTATGCATGGCCACCATCGAGCTCCTGCCGACCCGGTCCATCTCTTGAGTGCCACCTGAAAAATAATCCCACAAAGGGGTGAGTCAAACAGACTCAATGTGTACAACCAATACAAGTCTCAATTAAATTCAGGCATATCAAATCATACATAATAAACACATATAAACCATGATGCAAACCCGAACCCAAGCCTAGATAACCATCCGCTACACATCACCTGTACCAACCATCACACCGCGGAGACTACTAAGTCGACCCTCCATCCGCTGCACACCATCGAAGGCAGTCGCTGCAGTTGACGTGCTCATCGCCCTTATGAAATTCGTGGCATAGCCACCAGATAATTATTTTGTGACATAAGTCACCACATTCAGATTTCGTGACATAAGTCACCACATTCAAATTACGTGACATAAGTCACCACATTTAGATATTGGGGTATAAAACCACCAATTCACTTCCCCTTTACATATCACCCATATGCCCCATGTCAAACAAATCATGCAATATCATGCCTTATTTCACATTCTTATCACTATTGACATATGTGCCATCATAGATCATATCATACTCATAGTAGGAGTGGGTAAACGTGCTGAGTACTTTGTACCATTGCAAGATACTCTTAGCCACATCTTAACATATTCTTAGTAACATATTTATCAAAACATAGCCGTAATTTAATTAAGGCTCGGTGTAGGGTACACACCGATTTACTTAGCAAGTTCTTGAAAATCCCAAAACCCGATCTAGCGTCCTAGATCCTTAGTTCCTACATTCGGCCAACCCTACACATGTTAGCAAAGAGCCATTCGACTATCTAGCCAAATCTCGAAGGAAAATCTTACCTGGATGCCGATTTCACTACTAATCAAATCCCAAAAACCTTGTGATAACTCTTCTTGCAATCGGCTAGATGCTGAACCACTGAACTAGTTAGTTTAGGCTTTTTAAATGAAGTAAGAAATAGATCTAAAACACTAATATGACCTTGGCCAAATATACATAGTCACTCACCTTGCAATTTTAGATCCCGAAAGTAGCCTCTTGGTTAGAAGATGTCGAAATCCTACGGGATATATGTTAGATCCAATTCTAACATTCAAATAAATGGCCTTCGACCTAATCTTATACCTTGCTTACCTTAGATCCAAATCCGAATGGTTTCCTTAGAAGTTGGCTACTATGGAAATCCAAAATTCACCTTCCAACTTTCGACAAACAAACTAAAATATTAATGGGATTAGTCCTTAGCTTTGGCTAGAAGAAAAGATTGAAGATCAAATCACGATGGATCTTACCCTTAATCTCGTGATCATTGCTCCTTGTTGAACCCACGAGATTCACTATGTGGACTTAGATAGGAATCGACAAGTTTCGGCTTTTGATGAACACTAGGATGATTCGGCTATCAAAGAGTATTTCGCTTTAAGGATCACAAGAAAAGAAAGAAGAAGTGTGAGGCTTAAGAAGAATCGGCAATCATAGGACTTTGAGAGGGATATTCGGTTTTAACAATGGAAGAAAAGTTGAGAGAAGAGTGAAGAGAGGGGCTAAATTTCGGCAAGAGAGACTAAGGAAGAAAGAAAAAGATGGACACTCCTACAAAGGCAATTTCGGCACCACTACTAGAGAAAGAAAGATAAACCGAAAAGAACCTCTAAACCTCCCTTTAGCAATTTGGCTATGACTGAAATTGGTCACCAAGGAATCCCTTGGCCGGCCAACACTCATCCTCCTCTCAAATTCCACCTTTTTTTCTTATCACCTTATTTAATATTAATAAAAAAATTAATCCATCATTTATCCCTTATCTTGGCCGAATTTTAAAAGGAAATTTAACTTAATCTACACATCTCCACTCAGTGCCCTATTGCCGTCCAACACCTCTCCTCCTTGTAGCAAAATAAAAACTTTTATTTGCTTCCCTTGTGACTCGAACCTAGGCCTTGCACCCATGCTTGTGGCGTCACTTACTAAGGCCCTAAGTGGCGCCTTCAAGCCACTTAAACAAGCCCAATTTAGTGTCTTATTTCCCCTATTAATTTTCTTAAGGCCTTTTAGGTTTAGCTTCCTCTTTTAAATTAAAAAAATCGAATAATTTCTAAGGCATTTACTACACTTTAAAGTTTCCAAAATTCATGCCACACAATTGAACACATAAACATGCTTTCACACATACTTAAGCAAAATGCATAGGCCATAAATCTCGGATATTACGCTTCTACCCCTTAAAATAATTTTGACCTTGAAATTACACGGCTAGAATAGGTGGGGTATCATCACATTGCTTCTTCGCTCCCAAGAAGCTTCCTCCGATCCATGGTTACGCCACAACACCTTGATCAAAGGGACCGACTTCCTCCGAAGCACCTTCACATCTCGTTCCAGAATCTGAATTGGCTCTTCCTCATAAGACAGATCTGGTCTCAGCTCTACCTCTTCAACAGAAACTACATGAGATGGATCCAATCGGTATCGGCGTAGCATGGAAACATAAAATACGTCGTGCATCTGCTTCAATTCCGGAGGTAACTCCAACTGGTATGCCACCGGTCCAATTCGCTTCAATACCCAATAAGATCCTATGAACCTTGGACTTAGCTTCCCTTTGCGACCAAATCTCATCACCTTCTTCCAAGGAGAAACTTTGAGAAATACTTGATTTCCCACAGCAAATTCGATCTCCTTCCGTTTGAGATCTGCATATGACTTTTGCCTATCAGACGCCTCCTTCAACTGTACCCGAATTATCTTAACCTTCTCCTCAGATTCTGCCACAATTTTCGGACCCAAAATCTGACGTTCCCCTAATTCCGTCCAACACGTAGGAGTGCGACACTTTCGTCCATACAACGCTTTGTACGGTGCCATTTTAATACTGGCCTGATAGCTGTTGTTGTAAGCAAATTCTGCTAAAGGCAAATATTCTTCCCAACTTCCTCTGAAGTCTATCACACAGCCTCTTAGCATATCCTCCAACACTTGTATTACTCGCTCAGATTGACCGTCTGACTGTGGATGAAAAGCCGTACTGAAGTCCAATCTGGTGCCTAAAGCCTGATGTAGAGCTTTCTAAAACCGAGACGTAAACCTTGGATCCCTATCCGAGATAATCGACACCGGCACTCCATGCAACCTTACAATCTCCGCTACATACAATCTTGCTAGCTTTTGTAGAGAATAGTTAACCCGCACTGGAATAAAATGCGCGGACTTTGTCAGCTGATCCACTATCACCCATACCGAGTCCTTCTTAGTAGGCGTAAGGGGAAGTCCACTAACGAAGTCCATGGTAATTCTCTCCCACTTCCACTGCGGAATTTGTATTGGCTAAAGCAATCCTGATGGAACTTGATGTTCAGCCTTAACTTGCTGACACGTCAAACACTTGCCAACATATTCGATAACTTTTCACTTAAGACCAGGCCACCAAAACTGTTCCCTTAGATCTCTGTACAATTTACTACCTCCGGGATACATAGCATAAGGGCTACTATGCGATTCTCGAAGAATTCTTTGCCTAAGCTCCTCGTCCTTCGGCATACAGACCTTACCGTTGAAGCACAATACTCCCTCGTCATTAACACCATAACCCTCTAACTCTACATTCTGCGCTTGTCGCAACTTAACACATAGATCTTCATCCATTAACTGACTTTCCTTCACCTCATTCAACCATGTCGGTTTGACTTACAATTCTGCCAGCAGACTTCCATCGTCATATAAGCTCAGATGTGCGAACATCGCCCTCAGATCCGTCACTACCTTCCGACTTAGGGCATTTGCCACCACATTCTCCTTGCCTGGGTGATACTCTATAGAACAGTCGTAGTCCTTCAATAATTCCACCCGCCTTCGCTGTCTCAGGTTCAACTCCTTTTGAGTCAGCAGATACTTAAGGCTTTTGTGGTCTGTGTAGATCACTGACTTCTCTCCATAAAGATAGTGCCTCTATACCTTAAGAGCAAAGACCATTGCCGCCAATTTTAAGTCATGCGTCGGGTAGTTAACCTCGTGTGGCCTTAGCTGTCGAGACGCATAAGCGACTACTTTCCCATCTTACATAAGGACACCTCCCAATCTCGTATGGGAAGCATCACGACACTACAAAATCCTTCCCCGCCTCAGTCAATCAAAAGCTGGAGCTTGGTCAAGACCCTCTTAAGCTTCTCAAAGCTCTCATGTTGCTTATCGGTCCATACGAAAGGCACTTCCTTTCTCAACAACTTTGTCAGAGGCGCGGCTATCGACGAGAACCCTTCTATGAACCTTCAGTAATAGCCTGCTAATCCTAAGAAACTCTAAACTTTCACCACAGACTTAAGAGGTTTCCAATCCAAAACTGCCTCAATCTTCTGAGGATCCACCCTTATTCCTTCAGCGGATACCACATGTCCTAAAAACGTAACCTCCTTAAGCCAAAATTCACACTTGCTAAATTTGGCGTAGAGCTTCTTCTCCCTCAACACTTGTAACACAGCTCGGAGGTGCTCATCGTGTTCTTCCTCAGACTTCGAATACACCAAGATATCGTCTATAAACACAACAACAAACCGGTCCAAATAGGGTTAGAAAACCCAGTTCATCATGTCCATAAACGCGACTGGGGCATTTGTCAATCTGAATGGCATTACTAAGAACTCATAATGCCTGTACCTTGTGCGGAAAGCCGTCTTATGGATATTAGCCTCCTTCACCTTAAGCTGATGATATCCAGACCTTAGATCTATCTTTGAGAATACTGCGGCCCCCTTAAGCTGATCAACAAGTCGTCTATCCTTGGCAACGGATACTTGTTCTTGATGGTCAGCTTATTCAACTGACGATAATCTATGCACATACGCGTAGTTCCATCCTTTTTCTTCACAAACAAGACCGGTGCTCCCCATGGAGACACACTAGGTCGAATAAACCCACGGTCTAGTAATTCTTGGATCGGAGCCTTGAGCTCAACCAACTCCTTTAGTGCCATTCTATACGGGGCAATTGACACAGGAGCTGTACCCAGCAGCAAGTCAATTTCGAACTCCACTTCCCTATCCGGGGGTATTCCAAGTAACTCTTTCGAAAAAACATCCACAAACTCCCTTACGGTTCTAACTCCACTAACTCTCCCTTCTTTCGCATCCAACACACTAATGAAGGCCAAAAATGCCTTGCACCCTTTCCGTGCCATCTTATCAGCCTTCAAAGTAGAAACTACGTTAGACAAGTAGTTCCTTCTTTCTCCTATCATAACTATCACCTCATCCTCTAGGGTCCTTAACTCCATTCGTTTGGCTGCACAATCCAATACAGCCCGATGCTCCACTAGCCAGTCCATACCAAGTATAAGATCAAATTCCCCGAAGGGTAATTCCATTAAGTCGGTAAGAAATACCGCTCCCTAAAGCTCCAAAGGCACACTCTGAAATATCTTGTTCACTACTATGGTTTGACCTAGTGGGCTTACTACAGTCATCTCCCTACTAGATAGTTCAGAGGCTATTCCTAGAGTTTCAACTACTCTACATGCAACATAAGAATAGGTCGAGCCCACGTCAATCAAAGCAACATAAGGCTTGCCAAATATAAGGAACGTACCGGTTATGACGTCCGGTGCGTCTCTGTCCTCCTTCCGATGAACTGCATACATTAAACTCGACTGCCTGGCCTCTGTGTTACCAATACCTCGGCCCGGTGTTCCCCGTCCTCTACCAGCACCGTTTCCTCTACCATTCGAACCACGGCCCCGCTGAAGCTGCTGCCCACCTCTTCCAGCCTGATTAGGACCTTGACTTACTGGTCGTCCCCCTTCAGTTCTCATAGGATAATCCTTAATCATGTGGTCCTTGGACCCACACTTGAAGCATACTCTTGTCTTCTTCCAACACTCTCCTAAATACTTCTTCCCACATTAGGCACAAGTACGATACTGCCCTCCAGTAGTAGCCTGTTGACCTCGCGGCCCATCAACTCTAGGCCTTTTTTGCTCATTCCTAGAAGACCCTGAAGATCCAAAGCCTCTCTTCTGCCTATTCCGATCGGTGTCCTGCCTTATAGAATCCTTGATACTCTTGGCTACCTTAGCCTTCTCCACCAACACAGCAAACTCTCGCTCTTACTATGGAGCTATCAACAGTCTCAAATCATTCCTCAGCTCGTCCTCAAATCGGACACACCGCTCATGCTCAGTTGACACTATGCCTCGAGCATAACTGCTCAGCCTTAGAAATTCAGCTTCATACTCCGCAACAGACTTGTTCCCTTGAACCAGCCCCAGAAATGCCTTCCTATGTGCATCGATGTAATGAGTACCAACATACTTCTTCTGGTATGTCGCCTTAGCATAATCCCAAGTGAGTTCCTCAGCTGTAACACCATCCTGAATTGTGAGCCACCATTGATATGACTCATCGCAGAGAAGCGACACCAACCCTTTCAGTTTTTCCTCGACAGTTAAATCGAGCTCATCCATAATCCGCTCAGTCACCTCCAACCAATACTCAGCGATACTGGGTGCCACACCAGATACACCACGGAACACCTCAGCTCTGTTGGCTTGGAGTCATTTAGGTACCGACTTCTGAGCTCCCATGCCTCCACCTGCTCCAGCCACCCTTTCCAAGACCCGCAGCATCACCTGTGACACTGCGTCATCCCCCGTCTGATCCTGATATTCTACATCAGTGGCTGGTGGTGGTGGTGGCATTTCATTTTCAGATCCTTGACCCGATCTAACGGGTTTCGACACAGTCATTCGGCCTCTACCACGGCCTCGCACATTACGGCCATATCCCCTTGAATTCATACTTCCAATTTGCGTTTATCTGATTAAAGAATTTTATAGATTAGTTTTGTTCCACTGATTTATCACGTACAATCTTATGTTCAATAGTTTTTAAGGGGTAGTTCTTTCGAATTCATTCACATACAGTCTCAGATCATTCATTCAATCACATACATGAACCTGCGTTCATTACAGAGAAATGTTGTAGTTGTCGTTGTTTGTTGTTTTCTACTACTCAGGGGTATTTCCATAATTTTATCATATAAGGGTATTTTGGTAATTTTTTTCCAAATTAAGGTATTTGAAAATGTTGCAAAATAGAGATTGTTGATATTTTACAAAATTAAAATACTTGCTGGAAAAATTTTAAGGGTGAAATGGTAATTTTATACACTAGGGGTATTTTTGTAATTGTACAAGCCAAGGTCATTTCGGTAATTTTTTCGTGAAATATGGTTCTTGGTGACTTTTCAAAACAAGGGTATTTTTGAAGGTTTCTAATTTGAGGGTACTTTGGTAATTTTCCTTACTGAGGGTATTTTCGTCTTTTATTCAGGTTAGGGGTAATTTGCTTATTTTGCAAATCAGGGGTAATTTCGTAAATTTTCCAAATCAGAGTATCTTAATATTTTGTAAAAATAGGGTTTTTGGATATTTTGAAGGTAAGAGAATCTTGATAAAAACTGTGGGTAGTATGGAAATTTTATGAACCAATGGTATTTTAGTAATTTTTTTTCAACCAGGGGTATTTAGGTCATTTTAGTAAATCGAGAATATTTTGGAATTTTTTTTCAAAATAGCTTTCCTACACATCAAAGGGGTCATTTGGTGATTTTAAGACTAGGGTTTTTATAAAAATATGGCTAGTCCCTTTCAGGTTTTAGTTATTGGGTTTAGCACGTGTGGTCGAGTCCTCTTGGTTAGGGTGAACCATCACTACACACCGTGTAGGATTCGAGTGGGTAGGAGGTGAGTCACTAGGATCGCTTAAATACCAAGCTCCCACTGAAACCAATCCTAGACATGCGCACGATGGTTGCCACACTCTAACTCGACGACTTAAACACAGGTTTGTTTAGGTTGACTTTAAGTTTTATGTAACTTGATGTTGAAGTAGACTAATTGAAACACCCCAAACCCGGCCCACGAGCCTTGACCGGATCTAGTATGTTCCCTGATGTAAATCATTTCAAATTCTTTTGTTACTTAGGAAAAACTTGTGTGTTTTGAAAGAAAGATTGTTTTGGGTTGGGCTTGAGTTGAAAACAAGTTTAATTCATTGTTAAAAATCCTTTACTTTAGGTGACAAAACGTTTGGGCTTTGTTTTTAAAAAAAATGATTTACTTAATCTTTTAATAAATAAAGGTTTGTAAGCTTAACAAATAAAAATAGAATAAAATATTTCTACTAAGGCCTTATTACATCAAATAATTCCCAAAATTTAAATTCAAAATACTTAAAGTAAAATAGTCCAAATAAAAGAAATCAGACTTCACATGGCCTCCACTAAGCATCTGTAGGCCCGGTCCATCACTTGATCATCACCGAAAAATAATCCCTAGCAGGGTGAGTCAATGACTCAATGTGTAACCAACACTAAAATTTAATATTTCGGGCATACAATATCATACATGTTCATAAAGCATTTAAACAATATGATGCAACCCAACCCAAACCTATATGCCATCCGCCACACACCACCCATACCATCCTCGCACACCATGGGGACTACTAAGTCAACCCTCCATCCGCTACACACCATCGAAGGCAGTCATTGCAATCGGCGTGCTCATCGCCCTTATAAAATTCGTGGTCTTAGGTCACCACATTTAGAATTCGTGGTCTTAGGTCACCATATTCAGTTTTACGTGGTCTTGGGTCATCACATCCAGTTTTTGTGGTCTTAGGTCACCACATTCAGATTTCGTGGTCTTAGGTCACCACATTAACTTCCCCTTTTCATATAACCCATATGCCCCCATATTTCATACACAATATGCAAAATCATGCCTTAATTCACATTCTTATCACTTTTCACATGTTAAAAATAACATATATTCATATTCCGAGTAGGAGTAGGAAACATACCTTAATACTTTGTACCATTGTATGGTACCTTAGCCATGCTTTTCACATTCTTAATAACACATTTAATTTAAAACATAGCCATGGACATATTAAAACTTAGGGTAGGGTACACACCTGATTCGCTTAACGATTTCACTTGAAATCCTGAATTTTTGATCTTAGATCTTTAACTCCCGACATTTGGCCCATATTGAATATTTAATGAAAAACTCATTCGGCCACAAAACCAAATCCTAGTAGGATTTGTACACTAAAACTTACCTTGATGCCGATTTGCTTATCACTCAAATCCCGAAAACTTTGCTATACCCCTCCTTGTATTCGGCCAAACACTGGATCTCTATATAGGTTAGTTTCGGCTTTTTAACATGTAAGAAATAGATCTTAGTATCAATACAAGCCTTGGCCGAATGCTATAGATACTTACCTTGTGGATTTTAAATCCCAAAACTCACCGAATAACTAGGGAACACGTGGCCTGTGGTGTACCTTCGGGAAAAGAACTTTTCCTTCCTTGTAGTCGACACTTAGTAAGTCCCGAAAGATCTCTTCAAAGTTTTGGCAATAAGATATTAATGGGGTTAGTCCTAGATTTCGGCATATCTTATAAGAAAAAGGATGAAAATCGAATGATAACTAGTTCTTACCCTTAATACAAAAGTCGACAACCCCTTGTTTGAAGTCTCAAAACTATTCGGCTATGGCCTTGATTTTAGCAAACATTCGGCTTTTGGAAGATTATGAAAGAACAAGAGAAAAGAGTTTGAGCAATTTGGTAATGAAGTTTCAGCTACACAAGGTGTATTTTTGGCTTGGCAAAACGATGAAGAAAGAAGATATTTGCTAGAGAGAATTCGGCAAAGAGAGAGTTAGAAGAAAGAATGAATGGCCCTCTTTTCCTTTTATAGCCTAAATTACTAACTTAGAATCCCTTACTTGGCCATCACTCTTCTATTTTGATAGCTTTATCTCTTTAATTAAAAATTAAAGAATAATCCCACAATTATCTCTTTGAAAATAATCTAAAATAAATCATCATTTATCCACCTATTTAGCCAAGCTTTAAGGAGAATTAAACTCTTCCCTTAAGAGTCCCTATTGTCGTTCATTGCTTCCTCTTTAAGTAATTAAATAAAAATCACTTAAAGTCTTAGCTAGATGCCGTCCACCCCCTTCCCTTGATGATCCGAATTTAAACTTATTCTATTCGACTCCTTGTGGTCATCGAGGCCCAAATTATCCACCTAAGTGGCGCCTCCCTATGATTAGTTTAGCTTTAATAACTAATTGGGCATAAGCCCAATTCGGACTCAAAAACACTCTCGAAATGCTCTCCTTGCTGCTCGAACCTAAGCTTGCACACATCTTTGGTGGCGTCATTCTTGGGCTTTAAGTGGTGCCTCCTTTCCACTTTTCCAAGCCACATTCTTGTGTCAAATTCCTCCTATTAATTTTTTAAGGCCATCTTGCCTTAGTTTTCTCTTTTAAACTTTAAAACTTGACATTTCCTTACATTTCGTGTTTCCAAAACGTTCGTTTCCTCCTTTAACCTAACATTTCCTTACATTTCCAAGTTTTCCGAAATGTTTACTTTTCTCTTTTTAATCATTTCTAAATCATTTCCTTACATTTCCTAGTTTCCAAAAATGTTCACTCTACATTCATAACACATAAGACATGCTATTTCGTATAATTAAATCAAAATGCATAGGCCCATTTTCAGGATGTTACAGTTCTACCCCCTTAAAATAATTTCGTCCTCGAAATTACTTACTATCGTTCAATCCTAACTCATCACACTACGCCTCTGCTGCGCACTCTGATCTTAACAAAACTAACACATTTCTTAGATACTACCTCGACCACGTCCACTAGAACTCATTACTAACGTCGCGATTTAATCTGATTAAAAAGTTTTATGCATTAGTTCTTTGTTCCATTGTTTATCTGCGAACAATTTTATGAAAAGGAGTTTAATAGTGGTTCTTTCGATTCATACACCTATAGTCTCACATCATTCATTTAGTCACACACATGAACTTGTGTTCATTACAGAGAAATGTTGTAATTGTCGTTGTTTGTTGTTTCCACTACCCAGGGGTATTTTCGTAATTTTATCCTATAGGGGTATTTTGGTAATTTTTCCAAATTAGGGTATTTTGGAAATGTTGCAAAGTAGCGATTGTTGATATTTTACAAAATTAAAATACTTGTTGGGAAAATTTCAAGGGTAAAATGGTAATTTTATTTATTGGGGGTATTTTCGTAATTTTACAAGCTATGGTCATTTCGGTAATTTTTTCGCAAAATATGGTTCCTGGTGACTTTCAAAACAAGGGTATCTTTATAGGTTTCTAAATTGAGGGTACTTCGTTGATTTTCCTTACTGAGGGTATTTTGGTCATTTGTACAGGTTAGGGGTAATTTGGTCATTTTATAAATCAGGGGTAATTTCGTAAATTTATCAAACCAGGGCATCTTGAATTTTCACAAGTTAGGGTTTCATGGATACTTTTGCAAAGTAGAGGAATTGTATTGAAATCAAGGGTAATATGGAAATTTTAGAACCAAGGGCATTTTAGTAATTTTACCACTAGGGGCATTTTAGTAATTTTGCAAGTAGGAAATATTTTGGAAGAATTTTCGCAAAAATCTTTTGCTACTTCTAAAAGGGTAATATAGGGATCTTAAAGCTGGGGTTTCCATAAAAATACGGCTAGTCCCTTTCGGGTTTTAGTTAGGGGTTTAGCCCGTGAGTAAGTTCTCTTGGTTAGGGTGAACCGAGGCTACGGACCAGGTAGGATTCGAGTGGAGAGGAGGTGAGTCACTAGGACTGCTTAAATACCAAGCTCCCACCGAAACCAATCCTAGACATGCTTACCATGGTTGCCACACCCTAACTCGGCGACTTAACCACGGGTTTGTTTAATTAGGCATTTAAGTCTTATGTTTTTGTTGGGGTACACTAGTCCTAGGGTTCAAATACTTATCAGACTAATCTACATTGCCATAAAAGCCCATACATTTCACATATTCAAATCACTTCAGAAGTCAGAAGTACTTACCTGGTGGACTTCGGGTCGGAGACTTAGTGGGCCATGCCAGAAAAACCTGTTTTACTCACAAAATTTCTTTTAGGCTTAACCTTGAAAACGTTTTGGGCCTTAAACCCAAGGCCGAGAGTTTAAAATTGGGCTCTAATACCAAACTGAAACACCCCAAACTCGGCCCACGAGCCTTGATCAGATCTGGTATGTTCCCCGGTGTAAACCATTTCAAATTCTTTTGTTACTTAGGAAAAACTTGTGTGTTTTGAAAGAAAGCTTGTTTTGGGTTGGGCTTGAGTTGAAAACAAGTTTAATTCATTGTTAAAAATCCTTTACCTTAGGTGACAAAATGTTTGGGCTTTGTTTTTAAAAAATGATTTACTTAATCTTTTAATAAATAAAGGTTTGTAAGCTTAACAAATAAAATAGAATAAAATATTTCTACTAAGGCCTTATTACATCAAATAATTCCCAAAATTTAAATTCAAAATACTTAAAGTAAAATAGTCCAAATAAAAGAAATCAACTTCACATGGCCTCCACTAAGCATCTGCTTGCCTGGTCCATCACCGATCGTCACCGAAATATAATCCCACAACAGGGTGAGTCAACAGACTCAATGTGTAACCAACACTAAAATTTAATATTTCAGGGCATACAATATCATACATGTTCATAAAGCATTTAAACAATATGATGCAACCCAACCCAAACCTATATGCCATCCGCTACACACCAACCGTACCATCACGCACACCGTGGGGACTACTAAGTCAACCTCCATCCGCTACACACCATCGAAGGTAGTCGATTGCAGCTTGACGTGTCGTGGTCTTAGGTCACCACATTTAGAATTCGTGGTCTTAGGTCACACATTCAGCTTTTACGTGGTCTTAGGTCACCACATTCGCCGTGGTCTTAGGTCACCACATTCGATTTCGTGGTCTTAGGTCACCACATTAACTTCCCTTTTCATATAACCCATATGCCCCATATTTCATACACAATATGCAAAATCATGCCTTAATTCACATTCTTATCACTTTTCACATGTTAAAAATAACATATATTCAAATTCCTAGTAGGAGTAGGAAACATACCTTAATACTTTGTACCATTGTATGGTACCTTAGCCATGCTTTTCACATTCTTAATAACACATTTAATTTAAAACATAGCCATGAACATATTAAAACTTAGGGTAGGGTACACACCTGATTCGCTTAACGATTTCACTTGAAATCCCGAATTTTCGATCTTAGATCTTTAACGCCTACATTCAAATTTATATTAAATATTTAATGAAAAACTCATTCGACCACAAAACCAAATCCTAGTAGGATTTGTACACTAAAACTTACCTTGATGCCGATTTACGATCACTCAAATCCCGAAAACTTTGCTATACCCCTCCTTGTATTCGGCCAAACACTAGATCTCTACATAGGTTAGTTTCGACTTTTTAACATGTAAGAAATAGATTTTAGTATCAATACGTGCCTTGGCCGAATGCTATAGATACTTACCGTGGATTTTAAATCTCAAACTCATCAATAACTAGGGAACACGCACCTATGGTGTACCTTCTGAAAAGAACTTTTCCTTCCTTGTAGTCGACACTTAGTAAATCCCGAAAGATCTCTTCAAAGTTTGACAATAAGATATTAATGGGGTTAGTCCTAGATTTCGCATATCTTATAAGAAAAAGGATGAAAATCGAATGATAACTAGTTCTTACCCTTAATACGTAAGTCGACAACCCCTTGTTTGAAGTCGCAAAACTATTCGCTATGGCCTTGATTTTAGCAAACTTTCAACTTTTGGAAGATTATGAAAGAAGAAGAGAAAGAGTTTGAGCAATTTGGTAATAAAGTTTCGCTACACAAGGTGTATTTTCGACTTGGCAAAACAATGAAGAAAGGAGATATTTGCTAGAGAGAATTGACGCAGAGAGAGAGTTAGAAGAAAGAATGAATGGCCCTCTTTTCCTTTTATAGCCGAAATTACTAACTTAGAATCTCTTACTTGGCCATCACTCTTCTATTTTGATAGCTTTATCTCTTTAATTAAAATTAAAGAATAATCCTCAATTATCTCTTTGAAAATAATCTAAAATAAATCATCATTTATCCACCTATTTAGCCGAAGTTTTAAGGAGAATTAAACTCTTCCTTAAGAGTCCCTATTGTCATCCATTGCTTCCTTTTTAAGTAATTAAATAAAATCACTTAAAGTCTTAGCTAGATGCCGTCCACCCCTTCCCTTGATGAGCCGAATTTAAACTTATTCTATTGGACTCCTTGTGGCCATACGAGGCCCAAATTATCCACCTAAGTGGCGCCTCCCTATGATTAGTTTAGCTTTAATAACGAATTGGGCCGCAAGCCCAATTCAGACGCAAAAACACTCTCAAAAATGCTCTCCTTGCTGCTCGAACCTAAGCTTGCACACATGCTGATGGCGTCATTTCCAGAGGCCTTAAGTGGCATCTTCAGGCCACTTTTCCAAGCCTGTTTGTGTGTCAAATTTCACATACTTTTTCTCTTAAGACCACCTTGCCTTAATTTCCTCTTTTAAACTTTAAAACTCGACATTTCTAAGTCATTTCTAAGTTTCCAAAAATTTTCGTTTGGCTCTTTAAACTTGACATTTCCTTACATTTCCAAGTTTCCAGAAATGTTCACTTTCCTCTTTTGAATCATTTCTAAATCATTTTCCTAGTTTCCATAAATGTTCACTTTGAACTTAACATTTCCTTACATTTCCATACATTTCCTTACATTTCCATACATTTCCATACATTTCCATACATTTCCTTACATTTCCATACATTTCCATACATTTCCATACATTTCCATACATTTCCTTACATTTCCATACATTTCCTTACATTTCCATACATTTCCATACATTTCCTTACATTTCCTTACATTTCCATACATTTCCTTACATTTCCATACATTTCCATACATTTCCAAGGTTCTAAGAATGCACACCACATATCACAGTAAACATGCTATTTCATAAAATTAAGCAAAGATGCACACAATAGGATGTGAACCTCTTCCCTCAAAGTACTTCACTTGATGCCATAACCCTTGCACCTTAGGTAGCGTCCCTTGCCACTTTTCCACATCACTTCTTGTTTTTAACTTAAAAACCAATAATTGTCCAAAGCTTTCTCTTCCATTCTAGGATTTTAAAAACCCTTAATTCACTTCCAAACACTACCAAAACCTACTACTTATGAATTATGCACAAACGCATAACCCCTAATCTAGGATGTTACAATTTGTACACTAAAACTTACCTTGATGCCGATTTTCTTATCACTCAAATCCCGAAAACTTTCCTCTTTTGAATCATTTCTAAATCATTTCCTTACATTTTCTAGTTTCCAAAAATGTTCACTTTGAACTTAACATTTCCTTACATTTCCAAGACAAGACATTTCCTTACATTTCCAAGTTTCCAAAAATGTTCACTTTCCTCTTTTAAACTTAACATTTCCAAGTTTCCAAAATGTTCACTTTCCTGTTTTGAACTTCTCATTTCCAAGTTTCCAAAATGTTCACTTTCCTCTTTTAAACTTATCATTTCCAAGTTTCCAAAATGTTTACTATACATTCATAACACATAAGACATGCCATTTCGTATAATTAAATCAAAATGCATAGGCCCATTTTCAGGATGTTACAGTTCTACCCCCTTAAAATAATTTCGTCCTCGAAATTACTTACTATCGTTCAATCCTAACTTATCACACTACGCCTCTGCTGCGCACTCTGATCTTAACAAAACTAACACATTTCTTAGATACTACCTCGACCACGTCCACTAGAACTCATTACTAAAGTCGCGATTTAATCGATTAAAAGTTTTATGCATTAGTTCTTTGTTCCACTGCTTATCCGCATGAAACAGCTTTTATGAAAAGGAGTTTAATAGTGGTTCTTTCGATTCATACACCTACAGTCCTACATCATTCATTTAGTCACACACATGAACTTGCGTTCATTACAGAGAAATGTTGTAGTTGTCGTTGTTTGTTGTTTTCCACTACCCAGGGGTATTTCTGTAATTTTATCCTATATGGTTATTTTGGTAATTTTTCCAAATTAGGGTATTTTGGAAATGTTGCAAAGTAGCGATTGTTGATATTTTACAAAATTAAAATACTTACTGGGAAAATTTCAAGGGTAAAATGGTAATTTTATTTACTGGGGGTATTTTCGTAATTTTACAAGCTATGGTCATTTCGGTAATTTTTTTTAGCAAAATATGGTTCCTGGTGACTTTAAAAACAAGGGTATCTTTATAGGTTTCTAAATTGAAGGTACTTCGTTGATTTTCCTTACTGAGGGTATTTTGGTCATTTGCATGAAGTTGGGGTAATTTGGTCATTTTATAAATCAGGGCCAATTTCATAAATTTCTCAAACCAGGGTATCTTGAATTTTCACAAGCAAGGGTTTCATGGATACTTTTGCAAAGTAGAGAAATTGTATTGAAATCAAGGGTAATATGGAAATTTTAGAACCAAGGGCATTTTAGTAATTTTACCACTAAGGGTATTTAGGTAATTTTAAATCAAAATATTTTGAAAAATTTCAAAATAGCTTCATATCAAAGGGTAGTTTGTTGACTTTTAAAACTAGGGTTTCCATAAAATGTGGCTAGTCCCTTTCGGTTTTAATCATTGGTTTAGCAGATGACTAAGTCCTCTTGGTTAGGGTGAACTAGTTTACGCACTGGTAGGATTCGAGTAAAGAGGAGGTGAGTCGCTAGGACTGCTTAAATACCAAGCTCTTACTGAATCCACTCCTAGACATGCGCACAACAGTTACCACACCCTAGCTTGGCGACTTAATCACAGGTTTATCTAATGGTCCTTAAGTCTTATGTACTTGTGTTTTGAGTAGACTAGTCCTAGGGTTCAACAGATCCTAGTTCACTAATCTACGCCCCATAAAAGCCCATACATTTCACATATTCAAATCACTTGAAGTCGGAAGTACTTACAGGTGGACTCGGGTCCTGAGACATAGTGGGCCATGCCGAAAAAAACCCGAAAATTTTGAAAAATTCCTTTTGGGCTTACTTTGGAAAATGTTTTGGGCCTTAAACCAGTGTCGAGAGTTTAAAAGCTGGCTCGATACCAAATTGAAACACCCCAAACCCGCCCACGAGTCTTGGCCGGATCTGGTATGTTCCCGTGTAAACCGTTTCAAATTCTTTTGTTACTTAGGAAAAACTTGTGTGTTTTGAAAGAAAGATTGTTTTGGGTTGGGCTTGAGTTGAAAACAAGTTTAATTCATTGTTAAAATCCTTTACTTTAGGTGACAAAACGTTTGGGCTTTGTTTTTAAAAAAAATGATTTACTTAATCTTTTAATAAATAAAGGTTTGTAAGCTTAACAAATAAAAGCGAATAAAATATTTCTACTAAGGCCTTATTACATCAAATAATTCCAAAATTTAAATTCAAAATACTTAAAGTAAAATAGTCCAAATAAAAGAAATCGAACTTCACATGGCCTCCACTAAGCATCTGCTTGGCCGGTCCATCACTTGTCACACACGAAAAATAATCCCACAACGGGTGAGTCAATGACTTAATGTGTAACCAACACTAAAATTTAATATTTCGGGCATACAATATCATACATGTTCATAAAGCATTTAAATAATATGATGCAACCCAACCCAAACCTATATGCCATCCACTACACACCACCGCACCATCCTCGCACAACCGTGGGACTACTAAGTCAACCTCACATCCGCTACACACCATCGGCGATCATTGCGATCGGCGTGCTCATCGCCTCTTATAAAATTCGTGGTCTTAGGTCACCACATTTAGAATTCATGGTCTTAGGTCACCACATTCGGTTTCGTGGTCTTAGGTCACCACATTCGGTTTTAGTGGTCTTAGGTCACCACATTCGATTTCGTGGTCTTAGGTCACCACATTAACTTCCCTTTTCATATAACCCATATGCCCCATATTTCATACACAATATGCAAAATAATGCCTTAATTCACATTCTTATCACTTTTCACATGTTAAAAATAACATATATTCATATTCCTAGTAGGAGTAGGAAACATACCTTAATACTTTGTACCATTGTATGGTACCTTAGCCATGCTTTTCACATTCTTAATAACACATTTAATTTAAAACATAACCATGAACATATTAAAACTTAGGGTAGGGTACACACCGATTAAACAACAATTTCACTTGAAATCCCGAATTTTCGATCTTAGATCTTTAACTCCCTACATTCAAATTTCATATTAAATATTTAATGAAAAACTCATTCGCCACAAAACCAAATCCTAGTAGGATTTAGAAACACCAAACCCGCCCACGAGCCTTGACCGGATCTGGTATGTTCCCTGTAAACTGTTTCAATTTCTTTTGTTACTTAGGAAAAACTTGTGTGATTTGGAAGAAAGATCGTTTTGGGTTGGGCTTGAGTTGAAAACAAGTTTAATTCATTGTTAAAATCCTTTACTTTAGGTGACAAAAGCGTTTGGGCTTTGTTTTTAAATAAAGTTTACTTAATCTTTTAATAAAATAAGGTTTGTAAGCTTAACAAATAAAGACAGAATAAAATATTCCTACTAAGGCCTTATTACATCAAATAATTCCCAAAATTTAAATTCAAAATACTTAAAGTAAAATAGTCCAAATAAAAAATCGAACTTCACATGGCCTCCACTAAGCATCTGTGGCCCGGTCCATCAATGGTCGTCACCGAAAAGTAATCCCAGCAGGGGTGAGTCAACAGACTCAATGTGTAACCAACACTAAAATTTAATATTTCGGCATACAATGTCATACATGTTCATAAAGCATTTAAACAATATAATGCAACCCAACCCAAACCTATATGCCATTAGCTACACACCACCATTCCATCCTCGCACACAGTGGGGACTACTAAGTCGAACCACCTTCCGCTACACTCCATATCGCGGTCTTAGGTCACCGCGATTCGTGGTCTTAGGTCACCACGTTCAGATTTCTGTGGTCTTAGGTCACCACATTGATTCTCGTGGTCTTAGGTCACCACATTCACTTCCCCAAAAATAAACCCATATGCCCCATATAATAGTAATATGCATAAATATGCGGAGTTCACATTCTTATTCTTATTCTCATGTTACAATTAACATATTTCATAATCCTAGTAGGAGTAGGAAACGTGCACGAGTACTTTATACCATAACATGGCACCTTAGCCACTTTCATATTCTTAATATCACATATATTAATTAAGCGTAGCCATAAAACATATTATGATGTAGTGTGGGTACACACGGTACCTTAGCCATGCTTTTCACATTCTTAATAAAACATTTAATTTAAAACATAGCCATGAACATATTAAAACTTAGGGTAGGGTACACACGATTAAGCTTAACAAATTATTTGAAATCCGAAAAGCTTGATCTAATGCCTTAGATCTTAAATCTCTACATTTAATCAATCATTTAATACTTAGTAAAGAGCCATTCGACCATAAATCCAAATCCTAGTAGGATTTGTACACTAAGACTTACCTCGTGGATTTTTAAATCCCGAAATTCACCGAATAACTAGGGAACACGCGGCCTATGGTATACCTTTGGGAAAAGAACTTCTCCTTCTTGTAGTTGACTTAAACAAATCCTGAAAGATCTCTTCAAAGTTTCGGCAACAAGATATTAATGGGGTTAGTCCTAGATTTCGGCAAATCTTAAAAGAAAAAGGATGAAAATAGAATGATAACTAGTTCTTACCCTTAATCTGATCGACAACCCCTTGTTTGAAGTCATAAAACTATTCGGCTATGGCCTTGATTTTAGCAAACTTTCACTTTTGGAAGATTATGAAAGAAGAAGAGAAAAGAGTTTGAGCAATTTGGTAATAAAGTTTGACTACACAAGGTGTATTTTCGACTTGGCAAAACAATGAAGAAAGGAGATATTTGCTAGAGAAATTGGCAGAGAGAGAGTTAGAAGAAAGAATGAATGGCCCTCTTTTCCTTTTATAGCCAAAATTACTAACTTAGAATCTCTTACTTGGCCATCACTCTTCTATTTTGATAGCTTTATCTCTTTAATTAAAAATTAAAGAATAATCCTCAATTATCTCTTTGAAAATAATCTAAAATAAATCATCATTTATCCACCTATTTAGCCGAGTTTTAAGGAGAATTAAACTCTTCCTTAAGAGTCCCTATTGCATCCATTGCTTCCTTTTAAGTAATTAAATAAAATCACTTAAAGTCTTAGCTAGATGCCGTCCACCCCTTCCCTTGATGAGCCAAATTTAAACTTATTCTATTGGACTCCTTGTGGCCATGCGAGGCCCAAATTATCCACCTAAGTGGCGCCTCCCTATGATTAGTTTAGCTTTAATAACGAATTGGGCATAAGCCCAATTCAGACATAAAAACACTCTCAAAATGCTCTCCTTCTTTGCTCGAACCTAAGCTTGCACACATGCTTGATGGCGTCATTTCGGAGGCCCTAAGTGGCATCTTGAGCCACTTTTCAAGCTGTTTGTGTGTCAAATTTCACATACTTTTCTCTTAAGACCACCTTGCCTTAATTTCCTCTTTTAAACTTTAAAACTCGACATTTCTAAGTCATTTACGAGTTTCCAAAAATTTTCGTTTGGCTCTTTAAACTTGACATTTCCTTACATTTCCAAGTTTCCAGAAATGTTCACTTTCCTCTTTTGAATCATTTCTAAATCATTTTCCTAGTTTCCATAAATGTTCACTTTGAACTTAACATTTCCTTACATTTCCATACATTTCCTTACATTTCCATACATTTCCATACATTTCCATACATTTCCTAACATTTCCATACATTTCCATACATTTCCATACATTTCCTTACATTTCCATACATTTCCTTACATTTCCATACATTTCCTTACATTTCCATACATTTCCTTACATTTCCATACATTTCCTTACATTTCCATACATTTCCATACATTTCCAAGGTTCTAAGAATGCACACCACATATCACAGTAAACATGCTATTTCATAAAATTAAGCAAAGATGCACACAATAGGATGTGAACCTCTTCCTCAAAGTACTTCACTTGATGCCATAACCCTTGCACCTTAGGTGGCGTCCCTTGCCACTTTTCCACATCACTTCTTGTTTTTAACTTAAAAACCAATAATTGTCCAAAGCTTTCTCTTCCATCCTAGGATTTTAAAAACCCTTAATTCACTTCCAAACACTACCAAAACCTACTACTCATGAATTATGCACAAACGCATAACCCCAATCTAGGATGTTACAATTTGTACACTAAAACTTACCTTGATGCCGATTTTCTTATCACTCAAATCCAAAACTTATTATACCCTCCTTGTATTCGCCAAACACTTTGGATCTCTACATAGGTTAGTTTCGACTTTTTAACATGTAAGAAATAGATCTTAGTATCAATACAGGCCTTGGCCAAATGCTATAGATACTTACCTTGTGGATTTTAAATCTCGAAACTCACCGAATAACGAGGGAACACGAGGCCTATGGTGTACCTTCGGAAAAGAACTTTTCCTTCCTTGTAGTCGACACTTAGTAAATCCCGAAAGATCTCTTCAAAGTTTGACAATAAGATATTAATAGGGTTAGTCCTAGATTTTGGCATATCTTATAAGAAAAGGATGAAAATCGAATGATAACTAGTTCTTACCCTTAATCTGAAGTCGACAACCCCTTGTTTGAAGTCTCAAAACTATTTGGCTATGGCCTTGATTTTAGCAAACTTTCACTTTTGGAAGATTATGAAAGAAGAAGAAAAGAGTTTGAGCAATTTGGTAATAAAGTTTAACTACACAAGGTGTATTTTAAACAGCAAAGCGATGAAGAAAGGAGATATTTGCTAGAGAGAATTGAAAAGAGAGAGTTAGAAGAAAGAATGAATGGCCCTCTTTTCCTTTTATAGCCGAAATTACTAACTTAGAATCCTTACTTGGACATCACTCTTCTATTTTGATAGCTTTATCTCTTTAATTAAAAATTAAAGAATAATCCCTCAATTATCTCTTTGAAAATAATCTAAAATAAATCATCATTTATCCACCTATTTAGCCGAAGTTTTAAGGAGAATTAAACTCTTCCCTTAAGAGTCCCTATTGTAGTCCATTGCTTCCTCTTTAAGTAATTAAATAAAAATCACTTAAAGTCTTAGCTAGATGTCGTCCACCCCTTCCCTTGATGAGCCGAATTTAAACTTATTCTATTGGACTCCTTGTGGCCATACGAGGCCCAAATTAAAGGGGTGAGTCAAATAGACTCAATGTGTACAACCAATACAAGTCTCAATTAAATTCAGGCATATCAAATCATACATAATAATCACATATAAACCATAATGCAAACTCGAACCCAAGCCTAGATAACCATCCGCTACACATCACCCGTACCAACCATCATACTGCGAGGACTATTAAGTCGACCCTCCATCCGCTACACACCATCGAAGGCAGTCATTGCAGTCGACGTGCTCATCGCCCTTATGAAATTCGTGGCATAGCCACCAGTAATTATTTTGTGACATAAGTCACCACAATTAGATTTCATGACATAAGTCACCACATTCAAATTACGTGACATAAGTCACCACATTCAGGTATTGGGGTATAAAACCACTAATTCACTTCCCCTTTACATATCACCCATATGCCCCATGTCAAACAAATCATGCAATATCATGCCTTATTTCACATTCTTATCACTACTGACATATGTGCCATTATAGATCACATCATACTCATAGTAGGAGTGGGTAAACGTACCTGAGTACTTTGTACCATTGCAAGATACTCTTAGCCACATCTTAACATATTCTTAGTAACATATTTATCAAAACATAGCCGTAATTTAATTAAGGCTTAGTGTGGGGTACACACCTGATTTACTTAGCAAGTTTACTGAAAATTCTGAAAACCCGATCTAGCGTCCTAGATCCTTAGTTCTTACATTCAGCCAACCCTACACATGTTAGCAAAGAGCCATTCGGCTATCTAGCCAAATCCCAAAGGAAAATCTTACCTGGATGCCGATTTCACTACTAATCAAATCCCGAAAACCTTGTGATAACTCTTCTTGCAATCGGCTAGATGCTGAACCACTGAACTAGTTAGTTTTGGCTTTTTAAACGAAGTAAGAAATAGATCTAAAACACCAATATGACCTTATCCGAATATACATAGTCACTCACCTTACGATTTTAGATCCCGAAATTAGTCTCTTCGCTAAGAAGATATCGAAATCCTACAGGATATATGTTAGATCCAATTCTAACATTCAAATAAATGGCCTTGACCTAATCTTATACCTTGCTTACCTTAGATCCGAAATCACGAATGGTTTCCTTAGAAGTCGGCTACTATGGAAATCCTGAAATTCACCTTCCAACTTTCGACAAACAAACTAAAATATTAATGGGATTAGTCCTTAGCTTTGGCTAGAAGAAAAGATTGAAGATCAAATCACGATGGATCTTACCCTTAATATTGTAGTCGATCGCTCCTTGTTGAACCCACAGAGATTGACTATGTGGACTTAGATAGAATCGAAAAGTTTGACTTTTGATGAACACTAGGATGATTCACTATCAAAGAGTATTTCGACTTTAAGGATCACAAGAAAAGAAAGAAGAAGTGTGAGGCTTAAGAAGAATCGGCAATCATAGGACTTTGAGAGGGATATTCGGTTTTAACAATGGAAGAAAAGTTGAGGGAAGAGTGAAGAGAGGGCTAAATTTGACAAGAGAGACTAAGGAAGAAAGAAAAGATGGACACTCCTCTGAAGGCAATTTCGGCACCACTACTAGAGAAAGAAAGATAAACCAAAAGAACCTCTAAACCTCCCTTTAGCAATTTGGCTATGATGAAATTGGTCACCAAGTAATCCTTGGCGGCCAACACTCATCCTCCTCTCAAATTCTACTTTTTTCTTGTCACCTTATTTAAGATTAATAAAAAATTAATCCATCATTTATCCCTTATCTTGGCGAATTTTAAAAGGAAATTTAACTTAATCTACACACCTCCACTCAGTGCCCCATTGCCGTCCAACACCTCTCCTCCTTGTAGCAAAATAAAAAACTTTTATTTGCTTCCCTTGTGACTCGAACCTAGGCCTTGCACCCATGCTTGTGGCGTCACTTAATAAGGCCCTAAGTGGTACCTCCAAGCCACTTAAACAAGCCCAATTTAGTGTCTTATTTCCCCTATTAATTTTCTTAAGGCCTTTTAGGTTTAGTTTCCTCTTTTAAATTAAAAAAAATCGAATAATTTCTAAGGCATTTACTACACTTTAAAGTTTCCAAAATTCATGCCACACAATTCAGAACACATAAACATGCTTTCACACATACTTAAGCAAAAATGCATAGGCCATAAATCCTGGATATTACATACCCTCCTTCCTACAATCGGTTGGACACATCATTAGGAATCTAAAAGCCATTCGGCTTTAGCATGAATCTTGGAAATCAAAAGAGATTGTCACTCCCTTACCTTAGTCGACAAATCCCGAAGATCTAGAAGATCTAGATCCAAGCCACGATCCAAACAAAACCCGAGAACCTACACGTTGGTGTCACCCCCTTCCTTAACGCAAGAGATCCCCTCGGCTCTTAAAAAAAAGTTTGGCCCTAGCACCAAAGATGAGGGAATCGGCAACAAGAAGAGATAGAGAGAAAAAGAGATGAAGTAACGAAGACTTACCACACCAAGGGTTGAGGTTCGGCTATGAGAACCAAAGAAGAGATAGGTTTCGGCACTTAAGATGATAAAGAGAAACACAAGAAGAGAAGAACTTATGAGCAGAGTATTCAGCCAATCACTTTGAAGAAACAAAAAGAGAACTCAGGGTTTTTGGCTTCTCAAAACAATGGAAAGATGAAGAAAAAAGTGGAGTAGGAATGAATGGATTCGGCAGAGGGGAAGTGAAAGTGATTTCGGCACAAGGAGATTGGAAGAAAGAAAAGATGAAGTGAAAAGAGTTACTTTCGGCTTTTTACTGAAACAAAAAGAGTGGTGCGGCCAACAAGTAGCAAAGGCCGAATAAAAGAGGTCACTTAGAAGAGGTTTCGATTTTGACACTAAACAAAAAAAAAAAAGAAAGACTCCCAAAGCTAGCCGATTTAGCTTTTCCCCAAAGCACATTCGGCCACCCTCCAAAGAACCCAAAATTGATTGCACTCCTCCTCCCACAAATCCAACTTTCACCAACACCTTCAAATGAGTTTGATAAGATTCAAGCTCCTAAATTTCCTCACCTTCATCTATTTGACTCCTCCCATCCTTATCCTCCAGAGTCCACCCTGAGCACACCACTTCCTCAGCTTGGCGTCAAAATAATAAGCAGAAAATGAGATTTCTGCTACTCGAACCTGAGCTCCCCCTTGCCTACATGTGGCATCACCCTCCTGGTACCCTAGTGGCACCTACTTTGCCACTTTGCCACTAGGTTCTTTGTGTCACAACACACCAAGAATATCTTTTAACCCTTAACTCCCTTAGCTCTTTATTCCTAAGTGCCAAAACAAAAATTTTAGCCATGACTCAGGCCTAACCCGAGGTCATGCCTAGGCCCCCAAAACACCCTAAACTAGCACAGTAAGCATATCGTCACATGCAAACACACAAAATGCAGAGACCCCGATTTAAGGATGTTACAAATTTAAGATTTATGAAGTGATTTATAATTATGTATAATTAGTTTTAATGATTTATAAAGCTTATGATTGATGTTTGTAATTTATTAATGTTAAATAGTTTGGTTTATAGTAATACCACTGAGTATGAAATACTCAGCATACGGTTGTTTCCGTGCGCAGGTCATTATAGTCAGAGATTCGGTTCAGCATCCAAAATGTTCCCGACTCCAACAAGAAAATTTTGGTGATGTATTTCTTCTTTTTGTTTACGTGGCATTTACTAGGTGATTGTACATGAGTCATGTATGGATATATATATATATAGGTTAAATGATTTTGTTGTAATTAGATAATTATGAAGTTTTGGATGATAAGCAAGTTTAAAGTTATAAATTAGTAAATTTGATATTAAATTTTGAAATGAAATGAAAGATATAAATTAGTTTCCTTATATGTTAACACTTTAAAATTTAAGTAATAAATCAACGGATTAATCATGTTCTAGTAGTGATTAAGATATAAATTCTTTGGTTGAGACATTGGTATTGGTTGTTTGGTTTGAAATTTGCAAGGGGTTTTATGTAAAAATAAGCAAAAATACTGTTGAAATTTTTATAGGAAATAAAATAATATGAAAAATTTTCGGAGAATTCGAACAAGTTTTGTTTCACTTTAATTTACGTTTTGGCTAAGAGCAGCTGTTATTGGAACTTAATTATTAAATTATACTATAAATGTTATTTTATTGGTGAATTGTTTGTAAGTCGTCTGATATGTCTGGTAATGCCTCATAACCCTATTTTGGCGACGGTTTGGGGTTAAGGGGTGTTACAGGCCCGTTATAGCTGCTAATAATTTTGAATTAAAGCCTAACTCAATACAAATGATTCAACAATTTGTTCAATTTGATGGTTTACAGGATGAAGATCCAAACACTCATATATCTAATTTTTTAGAATTCTGTGATACCTTCAAAATAAATGGCATTTCTGACGATGCCATACATCTTCGGTTATTTCCTATTTCATTAAGGAATAAAGCAAAGTAGTGGTTGAACTCGTTACCATGAGGGTCAATCACCACATGGGATCAAATGATCGAAAAATTTCTTTTAAAGTATTTTCCACCAGCCAAAACGGCCAAATTTAGGAATAATATATCTTCTTTTGTACAGAATGACGCAAAAACATTATATGATGCATGGGAAAGATATAAGGATCTCTTAAGGAGATGCCCACACCACGGATTACCTATGTGGCTTCAAGTCCAAACTTTTTACAATGGTGTGAATTCTCCAAGGCGACAAATGATTGATTCATCAGCCGGTGGAACTCTAAATAATAAAACTCCTGAAGCAACTTACAATTTTATTGAGGAGATGTCGTTAAACACCTATCAATGGCAAATTACTAGGGCTAAACCGATCAAATCAGCTGGAGTTTTTAACATAGATGCAGTGACAATGTTGTCAACACAAATGGAGTTAATGAATAAAAAGCTTGATAATTTATGTTCTTCATAGGTACATCCAGTCATGCAATGCGAAGCAAGCGGGAATGAGGCGAATTCTGACTACCCACTTTACCAACCAGGACCAGAAAACGAGCAGACAAACTATATAGGTAACAATTTCAGATCTAATAATAATCCTTATAGTCACACTTACAATCTAGGTTGGAAGATCCACCCAATTTTTTTGTGGGGAGGACAAGGAAATCAAAGGCAGCAACCTCTTCCAAATTACCAAAATCAACCTTATCCACTGGAAAAGAAGCCAAGTCTTGAAGAGATGTTGAAAAAGTTCATGGCGGATACGATGCCCGTCTCCAAAGAACGATACAACACTTGATAACCAAGGAATATCGATCAAAGAAATCAAGGAACAAGTCGGAAATCACTAGGTCGGGGGACAACTCACAAAGCTTGTTTGAACGTCAACAAGGACGTCTACCAAGCAACACGAAATAAACCCAAAAGAATGATACAAGCCATCACATCTCAAGAGGATACAAAGGTAGACAAGCCCACCCCAAAGATAAGAAACCAAGGACGAAACAGGTAAAATTGAGGTAGCACAAGAAAAACCGATAATTAAAGAGTACCACACTCGAATACCTTATCTCGAAGCATTGAAAAGAGATGATTCAGAGGAACAATTTGGTAAGTTTCTAAAACTTCTAAAGAAATTACACATTAACTTACCTCTTCTTGAAGCTCTTTTTCAGATGCCCGACTCAAGGAGATTTTTAAGACAGCTCTTAACAAACAAACACAAAATAGATGAAGAACACCATGTGGAACTTAACGCAACATGCTCAGCAATGCTACAAAATTGACTACCGCAAAAATTAAAAGATACAGGGAGTTTTACGATTCCATGTTTAATTGGTATTTAACTATTGATAATGCATTAGCTGATTTAGGGGCAAGTATAAATGTCATGCCTTATACACTGTTTAAACGACTAGGTCTAGGGAAGCCCAAACAAACTAGGATGAGTATCCAACTAGCTGATAAAACTGTTAGAATTCCTAGGGGCTATATTGAAGATGTTTTAGTAAAAATCGATAAATTCATTTTCCCAGTAGATTTTGTTGTTTTAGACATGGATGAGGAAAATTCAATCCCTTTAATTTTAGGAAGACCTTTTCTTGCAACTGCCAAGACTAAAATTGATGTTGCCACAGGAGAACTCATACTTCGTGTAGGAGATGAATCAGTCAATCTTCAAGCTCTTGACTTAGCCAGAACTACAGAAGATGAAGGTAAGAAAGTCGTTTCAATAGATAATCAAATTATTCAACCTCCACCATAGGAAACATCACGAAGCATCAAAACTAAGCAACACAAAAGCGTACGATCAACAATTTAGAAGAGCAGAAGATATACACCAAAGAAAAGCCAGATCCACACGAAGTAAAACCTAAAGAACCACTAGAATAGCTCATAGAAACATCAAATCACTTTAAAATAGGAGACCATGTGCTATTAGACAAAGCCGATCTTCACATCACTTCAACAGACTTGAGGGCAAAGGGAGAAATTCTTCCCAAGGTACACGAAATCTTCCCCCACAACACAGTCGAGGTAAGTAACCCAAAATTTGATAAATTCAAGGTAAATGCTTCTTGACTCCAACTGTGTCATGAAAATAAAATCGCAAGCATGAGGAAGATATTCAAATCTTTAAACCTCCTGAAATTTTCAAACATGAGGACAGTCTAGCTTAAGACTATAAGCGAGCGCTTTTCTGGGCAACCCAACATTAACACTATTTATTTTCAAATTTGTTTTCGATTCTTTTTTTCCATCTTTCTTTCCTAAGTATTTAGTTGGAAACTAACACAAAAGTGTAGATTTCCAAACCACACGGCCGTGTCCGTGGCCGTGTGGACCACCGGAACCTCTACATACTGACAAGAGCAGGGTCGTGCAAGTCAGTCCAACCACTCTCCAATGTCACGAGTCCAACCACCCTGAAGCACGGGTGCCGACAAAATAAGCACGGGAGTGCCTCTAAACCGTGTGTGGATACTGCCTTTCTCAAAACGGGCGTGGCTGACTAAGAAACGGGCATGTAAAAAGCAACACGCCATTAGCCACGGCAGTGCTAGGCAACCGTGTGAATCGACACACCCTCAGCACACGGGCGTAGGAATAAGCCAGATTTGAAATTTTATTTAAAACCCCACAGCCCGTCCTCTTTGTCCCATTTTCTTTCTTATTCTTTCTTTCTCTTTTCTTTCAATTTTTTCCCTATTCATAGAAAAGATCCAAGACACTTGGGCAACACATAGATCATGCCGAAGAAACAGCAGCATTATCTCCTTAGAGGAAACCTCAACATGAGTTCATGCCAGGAGCTTCACTTAATTGACACGCCAAGGGTCTCGGAAACCTTTTCTGTTCTATTTTTCTTTTCTCGTCTCCTTTATTTTCCTTATCTATACTTCTTTTCTGCTTAATTTAATTTATTTCATAGTAGTTTCTTGGTTTTAGGATCTAAAGGCTGTTAGGGAATCACACACCACAGCCTTCGAGGTCACACCTACTTCGCAAACCATCCAACAATAAGGACTCCTTAGTCCATTAGTCTTTTCTTTCAATTTCAGTTTTCTTCTTAGTCTCCTTCTTTTTATTTCCTTAATCTTTAAATTTATTATTAGTATATTATTATTGTTTCTATAGATCTCTTGGTTATATCTTCACAGACCTAATTTCTTCATCTAGCAAATTGCTTCTCGGTAGCCACTATAGAAAACACCATCACCGCCACCAAAGATGCGAGATCATTGATTTCGGGAGTATTACTTTCCACTTATCTTTTGATTTGGCACATAAATTTCATTATCTATCTTTGTACATTGAGGACAATGTACATCTTAAGTGTGGGGTAATAGTTCCAACTTTTTGCATAATTCTCAAATCCAAATTAGTCTTGATCTTAAGTATATTTCTCATATTACTAATTAGGATGAAATTTCTAATGATTTATGATTTTTATTGATATGTTTTAGAGTAAGTCATAGTTAATTGTGCATTGATGATTAAATTTGAAGAATACTAGAGAATCGAGCATGATAAGCCTACTTTCTAAAAAAATTAAAATTGATGGGTCATTGAACTGAATTTGAGTATCACCTTGAAGTCCAAAATTTATAAGGATTGATGTCAAAATACCCATAATTTTTTGTGAGATTTTGAGCCTTATAGAACATATATTCTTTTTCGTACTCACTTTAATTGATTATGAGTGTGTCAACTTTGAACTATTATTCTAGAACTTGCTTTGTTTATATATGTCAAGACCACATTAGTGATTTGATACACCGAGATGATAAAGGCACCTAGGTCTTAAGCCGTTCACTCCACTAAAAAGCCTACCCACATAAATAATCCCAAGTGAACCCCATTGAATCCTAACAACCTTTTTATTGACTCACCCACTAATATTAACCCATAATCCCTTTGTATTTGTTATCAACATTCCTTTGACTACCCTATTTATCGAGAATTGATTTGATCAATCACCAAATTAGGTTATTTCAATCACCAAAGTTCCTTCTATTATGTTTATTTTAGTTTATTCTTAGAAAAATTTTCAAGTATATATTCAGTATTAGTAGTATATAAAAGAGCTTAGAGCATTTAAATTGCAATTGTTGAAAAAGCTCGTATTAAAGTATTATCAAAATACTCCTTACTATAGAGTAATTATCAATAGTGATATTATTAGTTTTCATTCAAAGTCAATATTCATATTTAGTTCAATGTTTCTAGTTAGGTAATTTTTCAAGTCAGTCTCAATTATAACCACTAATTTAGCCTGTATCCACACATTTAACCCTAGCCCCATTACAACCCTAATTAAAGACCTTTTGATTTGTGTATCATCTCATATACAGTGGTGGAGATTTAGTTTTTAGGCAAGCCTATGGGATAAACTTTTTTGGTTAGACTTAGAGTGCTTATTTCTTGAACCTTAAACACTTCGAGTGATTTGAGTGAATCTTCTGTGAGGATGTCAATCCTTGTCGGTTTTGAATTAAAGGAAATTACTTAGATAAGGGGAGACACCTATGTTTTCATGCTACAAAATCATGACTTATCTCGTTTGAAACTTTAGGGCTCTTTGAATTAAATTAACCATGAATAAATTATCAATGAATTATGATGAGGCATTATTAATAGGAATTATGAATTATGGAAAGTTTGTTTTAACAGTAAGTTGAAAATTTTGCTTGAGGATAAGCAAAAGCTTAAGTGTGGGGGTATTTGATAAACCGTAAAAGTAACATATTTTAATCCCACATTTAGTATGCTTTTGGATGAATTTATCCTCGATTTATGTAAAAAAGTGCTCTTAATCCTTTCTTTTCATGTCTTATACTCAGGAGAACACCTAAGGATAAAAAGAACGTAAAACGGGCTTAAAACGGACCAAATTGGGCCAACCCAAGAAGTCAACACGGCCTGGGCTTTATTCCACACTGTCATGCCTTGCTATCCACCTAGAACACGGCCTGTCACCAATTTACATAGCCGTGTCTCATCGACAAAAAGCCTAACACGGCCTATCCCCGATTTACATGGCTGTGCCCTAATCGACAGACCCGAAGCACGGCCTATCCCTCGACTTGCACGGGCGTGCCATGGCTGTGCCTAAATCAATAGAATAGAGACACGGGCTGAGCCTCAATTTACACGGGCGTGCCTTAGCCGTGCCCCTGCCACAGGAAAGAGCAATTTCACTCGGAATAGGATGCTTGGAGCCCAAGAAACGCAATCCTAAGTCTACTCAAACACCTAGTGTAACACCCCAAACCCGGTCAACACACCATGACCAAATCTGGTATGTTACAGGAAAAAGGATTTTGAGAAAATAGGTTTAAGTTTAGATGTTCGATGAAACCACTTCGCGAAATTGTGTATTTGAAGAAAAACTCGAGTAGGCTTGATTAAAATCTGATGATGTATTTGAAAACCCGAAAATTTTAAAAACTTAATCAGGTGTGTAGGTAAAACGAGTTTATCTTATTTAGAAGTTTAAGTTGTTTCTTATTATTACAAAAACATTTTGACTTAGTAGAGAATCGAGTTTAAGTTAGAAAAAGCATTTGAGTTCTCTTTATCCCAAATCATAGTGTGATACCCGATGGTATAGTTGAAAACATCGCTTTTGTAGTTTTGAAATCGTTGTCTTTCCAAGTTTTAGCACATTTTAACCCAATTAATTTGTTAAGGCATATTATAAATCTACTTTAAACATAAACATAGCAAAACATCATTTTAAAAGGCCATTTACAAACCCAAATAAACCAAATAGTAATAAATAAACCTAAGTACCAAATTTTATAAAGGTCTGCGCAAATCCTTATTTAAGCATGGCATGAGCACCTCGAGTCCATCCCGGCTCCATGTCCGCGTCTAAGTGTCACCTGAAATGTCAAAGGAGAGAGTGAGTCACAAGACTCAGTGTGTAAATCCCCCTCCCGATAATACAACATGCTAACACACATCATAACAAAGCAATACAATTAATGCACCCGTTCCTAACCATCCATTACACCTTCTCTACCCCGTGTGGTACCAAACCACTGGTGACCCAAAGTCACGATATCCATAATGTGGTGCCAAACCACTGGTGACCCGAAGTCACGAATAATCCAATGATGGGGCCAACCCATCGTGTGATACCAAATCACTAGCGACAATCCCGTATCTCATAAGTGGGGCCAACCCACGGTGGTGTCAAACCACAGGGACGAGTCGCAATGAGGTGCCAAACCTCTGGTGTCCCAAAGACACGATGTGATACCAAATCACTGCCGACCGCAATCCTGGAATTCGATGATGGGGCCAACCCATCGTGTGATACCAAATCACTGGCGTCAATCCCGTATAATCAACTGTGGGGCCAACCCACCGTGGTGCTAAGCCACTGGGACGAGACGCTGAGGTGCCAAACCTCTGGTGACCCAAAGTCACAAAATATGTGGTACCAAACCACTGGAGGTGCCAAACCTCTGGTGACCCAAAGTCACAGTGTCCCAAAGACACGGATATCATACTCTCCCTCCTCTCATATTACCCATACCGTCATCTTGATGCAAATCATGCCATAGTGCAAACATGCTATTATAGTATCACCCACATATTACATACATCAGCAATCATGCTAGCATATACCCAAAAGAGAACTCGCATTGGAGCGAACTTACGGGATCCGAACACATACCCCATAGGTACCATAGCAATCATTATCTTGTTCCACTTAATACACAAACATATTATTATTAACATATTACTAGGTAATCGGTGTGTTAGTTTACACACCTACAAGCCTTAAAGCGAACCACTAAGATCCTTGATAACCTCGATAACCTTTGCTCCTATAAACCGGCCAAATAAGAGATTAGCATCCTAGGCCATTCGGCCAAAACAAAACATACCAAAAAAGAGTCAACACTTGAAACCCGAGACCTACCTACACGCTTTTGAACACTAGCCCACACACTAAGTGCTCCTGCTCCACTTCCTACAATCGGCAACCAATCAAAGATAATAGCCTTGGCCTAAACAAATACCAAGCGATTAGGCATTAAAACAATCCCTTACCACCACTTACCAACCGATCAACAGAGAACCGAGGCTAAGCTTGACTACTTCGAAATCCTGAATGCCCTACGATAAAACGATTCCAAACAAATGATCACTATACTTCCAAACAAACACCAAAACCAACTCTTACCTTTGAAGATGCCGACAGAGAACAGAAGACAGAACATAAGCATTTGGCCTTACCTACTACCTTCTCCAATGATTGGAAACGAAACCCCAAAAAGACCCACACCACACCCACAATTCGGCCAAGGTGATCGTAAAAAGAAAAGGGAAATTTTGGTAGAAGAGGTGAAGGTTCGGCTAAATAGTTTTAGAAAAGAAAGGTAATTAAGATGAACAGAGGGGAATACTTTCGATTTTGAGAGGGAAAGAAATGAAGAAGGTGTTTAGGAGAACAAGTTTAGGCTACTACTCTTCAAGAAAGGGAGAAAGAAAGTGTGAGAAGAAGATGCTAGATTAACAGCATGAATGAAAAAAGAAGAAGAAAGGAGGGTTCGACCAAATAATAAAAGGGAGAACAAAAGTAAAATCGGAGATCAAGGGAGCATTGGCTACTACTAAAAGAAATGATGGAAACAACAAAGCAAATTGACACAGTAAGATTGTTGAAGCTTTCGGTTTAAGGAGAACAAATGAAAATGAAAGATGAAAGCACTTGGGGTTTCGGTTTCAAGAATGAAGAAAAATAAAATGGGAGAGTTTTCTTGAAATTGACACCAAAGACCAAAAGAAAAACTTGTTTGACACTAGCTATGACCGAAAATACACAAATTGTCTAAGTGGAAATTCGGCACTCCCCTCCCCAACACTTTCCAACCGGCCACAACTCCCCAAAATCTCCTCAAAACCGCCAACCTCCCCCCAAACACTCCCAAGCCACCAATTCAAATTAGCTTGACCAAGTCCACCTCCACAATTTACTCTCCACCCACCATTTGAATAGGAAGACTTAGTCCAAGGCAGAGTTTGAACTGCCTACAACTCCTCCCCTCCATGCCGTCAAAATAGGAGCCAAAATGTGGGATTTTCGCAGCTTGAACTCAGGACCTCTCCCCCCTTGCAATTGATGCCAAACACATGCTCTAAGTGGCGTATGCTTTGCCACTTTGCTAGCTCCTCACTTGTGCTCAAGAACACCAATTAATATACATAAGACCCAGCTCCTTCAGCTCCTATCACATAAAGCCCAAAAACTAAAATTTTCCCACCTACTCAGGCTCACTCCTAGCCTACAACTAAGTCCCAACAACAACAAAATAACAACATAGCAAGCCATTAACATGCAACCAATGCCAAAATAAAATAGCCCTTAACCCGAGATATTACACCTAGGACGAATTGTACCTAAATTATGAGTACTTAGGAGACAAGTAAAGCATCCCAAAAGTCTATAAAAACACCCCAAGGCGGCTATTCAAAGGGTCGATCATTGAGCAGAGTTTTCTGCCAAGCCTTTCTCGTTTAGGGATTATCTCGAAGATAGCCAATTAATCCATCTCGAAAAGTTGAAGTTCTAATCAAGACGGAGGATCTCCTCTTCAATTCCTTCAGGGGTTTTAGGGATTTCTTATGTTTTGTTTTATCTTTTCTCTTGATATGTTTTCTTGTTTAGCTATGAACTAAACCTGTAATATCCGAGATTTTGGGCTTGTGCATTATTGCTTTATTGTATCAAGTAGCATGCCTATGTGTGTTTGAATGTGTTGAATGAATTTTTGAGAACTTCAGAGTGTAGGTAAATACCTTAGAAAATATCAGATTTTAAGTATTAAAGGGAGCCAAGCTTGATAGGCCTTAAGAGGAATTGTAGGGAAGTAGGACATAAAATCAGCTTGGTAAAGTGGTAGGAAGGCGCCACTTAAAGCCTTAGAATGTGGCCACAAGCGGTGCAAGGGGCCTAGGTTGAGCGACAAGGAGAGCACTTTTGGAGTTTTATTTTGCAGCAAGGAGAGGCAGAGTTGGACGGCATGAGGACTCTAGAAGGAGGAGGTATAGATGGGGTTGGAGAGTTTGAGGATTCGGCTAAGGTGGAAGGGATCAAGGGATAAGGGAGAGAGGGGAGCAAGTGGCCGAATATAGGACTTTAGGGGTGGCATTTTCGGTTTTGAAGTATAGTAGTAGGGTGTGCCAAAATTCTTCTAACTTTCTCCTCTCCTTCTTTTCTTTCTTTCAACCTTAATTCTACACCTTTTTCTTATACGGCCGAATATTCCCTCACCATTTGAGAGCCATAACCGAACCTTATAGCTCCCATTCCCTTTTCTTTTTCTTTTCACCATTAAGGTGCCGAATCTCCCTAGTGTTTATCAAGCCGAAACACTTCTTGTGCATTAGCCGAAACCTTTCTCTTGGGATCCAGAAGCCGATTCTCTAAGGGTGCTTTAATAGTGGTAAGTATTTTTTTTCCTTAGCAATCGATTTTCCTTTCTTTCTCTTTTGGTGGCCAAAACCAAATGGTTGGCCTTGATTTCTAAGGGTGGTTGAATGTTCATAGGGCCATTATCTCGTATGTAGCTAACGTTTGAAGAGTGGTCTTTCGGATTTGTTTATAGTCGACTACAAGGAGGAGATCATTCGGGATTTCAAGATCTAAGGTAAGCGAGTAATCTTAGGTCAAGGCCATTTATGATGTTCATCAAGCATTAGGATCGGATCTAACATACACCTTGTAGGTATTTCGACATCTTCAAAGACAAAAGATAATTTCAGGATTTAGATCCACAAGGTTAGTGAATATGAATATTCAGCCAAGGCTAGATTGAGTATTAGAGATAGCCGATTCTGACATTGGTTTTTAGGAAGGAGTGCAATCGGTCTTGGTAGACTTTCGGATTTCGTGAACACGATAGTAACCAGGTGTGTAGCCCCACACTAATTCTTGATAGATTTATGGTATTGATTTAATATATATATTAATGAAAATATGAAAGATGTGGCTAAAGGTACCATACGATGGTACAGAGCACTCAGGTACGTTCACCTTTAGTACTATGTTAATAGTGTTATGAATATTGAATATGACATATACGTGAATTCATTATGAAAATGGAATAAGATATATGGCATGATTTTGCATGTATTGTATTGTGCATGGGCATATGGGTGATTATGGAAAGGGGAAGTGATCTAGTGGTTTTTACCACAATATCTAGTGACTCATGTCACATAATCTGAATATGGTGACTAATGTCACAAAATACTATCTGGTGACTTTGTCACAATTATCTGGTGGCTATGCCACAATATATAAGGGTGATGTGCAAGTCATCCGCAAAGAACGCCTTTGATGGTGTGTAGCAGATGGAGGGTCGATTTAGTAATCCCCACGGTGGGATGGCGGTGCGGTGATGTGTAGAGGATGGTTATCTAGGTTTGGGTTTAGGATTGCATCATTGTTTATATATGTTTTATATATGATTTGTATGCCTAAATCGTCGGAGTTTGTGTTGGTTGTTACACATTGAGTCGTTGACTCACCCGTTATGGGATATCTTTTAGGTGACACTCGGTAGATGGACCAAGGTCGGCGGGAGCTTAATGGTGGCCATGTTCAGTTCGGCATTTATTTTATTTTGAATTTTTTATATTTAAGTATTTTGGATTTATTTTGGGTTATAAGTTGATGTAATAAGGCCATTATACTTAATTGTTTTATGTGTTTTAATTTTCCCGATATGATACAAACAACATCAACTGTTTTGAAACTCAATTACTTTCGATTTTTCAAGTTACATTAATGATGAAATTCTAAAATTTGGTATTCTTTTCAACTTGTGGTTTTTTTAAACTTATCGATTTACCACAAAATTAAACACAACTCGAATCAATTTTTCTACAAACCACCATGATTTTCAAAACGTTATTCGAAACTTAACTATGTTTTTACTCGAGAAGCTTGTCGATCTGGTCAGGGCTTGTAGGCCGGGTTTGGGGTGTTTCAGTTTGGTATCAGAGCCCGGTTCAAAACTCGAACTTGAGGACTTTTTGGGCCCAAAAAATTTTCTTTCTTTTGAAAATTGGATCTTACTAAGGAATGAGCAGGTTTTCTGGCATGGCACCTGAGTCTCCGGCCCGAAGTCCACCAGGTAAGTACTCCTAACCCTTTTGTGATTTGTATGTGGGAAATTATAGGGACGTAGATTAGAAGAATTGGAATTATTAAACCCTAGGATTAGTCTACTCCAACACCGAAATACATAAAATTTAAAGTCTAACCAAACAAACACATGGATCGAGTCACCGAGAGTTAAAGGTGTGGCAACCATTGTGCGCATGTCTAGGATTGGATTCAGGGGAGCTTGGTACTTAAGCAGGTCCTAGTGACTCACCTCCTCTCCGCTCGAATCCTACAGTGTGTGTAGTGATTGTTCACCCAACCAAGATGACTCAATCACAGGCTAAATTCAGTAACTAAAACCCGAAAGGGACCAGTCACCTTGTTTTGTGAAATTCTAAAGTTAAACCATGATTATAAATTCCAAAGTACCCTTGATTTAAAAATGACCAAAATACCTCTAATTTGTAAATTGACCAAATTACCCCTAACCTATACAAATTACTAAAATACCCTCCATATGAAAAGTTACTGAAATACCTTCGAATTAAAAATTTCCAAAAATACCCTTGTTTTGAAAAGTCACCGGGAACCATATTTTATAAAATTACCAAAATGGCCCCTAGCTTGTGAAAATTACAAAAATACCCCCAGATTATAAAATTACCAAACTACCCTTGAATTTTCTTACCAAGTATTTCAATTTTGTAAAAATGACAGAAATCTCTACTTTGTGAAATTTTCAAATACCCTAATTTGAAAAAAATTACTAGAATACCCCTATAGAATAAAATTACAAAAATACCCTTGGGTAGTAGGAAACAACAACGATGACAACTACAACACTTTTCTGTAATGAACGCAAGTTCATGAATGTGATGAGTGAATGAATGAATTTGAGACAATGTGTGTGTATTCGAAAGAACTACTCTTTAGAACTATTGAACATAAGACTGTTTGCGATAAATCAGTGGAACAAAAACTAATTCATAAAATTCTTTAATCGGATAAATGCGATTGAAGCATGAATTCTAGGGGCGTGGTCGTAATGTGCGTGGCGTGGTAGAGGCCGAATGAAATCAAGGGTCCAAAATGAAATGCCACCACCACCGATGATGTGGAATATCGAGGATCGACGGGGATGATGCACGATATCACGAGTGATCTTTGCGAGTTCTAGAAAGGGTGGTGGGCGGTGGAGGCATGGGAGCTCGAAAGTCTCATGCTGGCGACTCCAAGCTAATGGAGCTAAGTTTTTTCGTGGTATATCTGGTGTGGCACCCAAGACGGATGAGTATTGGTTGGAAGCGACGGAGCGAATTATGGATGATTTGGACCTGAATGTCGAGGAGAAACTGAAAGGGGTAGTGTTGCTACTCCGAGATGAGTCATATCAATGGTGGCTCACAGTTCGGGATGGTGCTGCCGCAGATGATCTTACTTGGGAATACTTTAAGGCAGCATACTAGAAGAAGTACATTAGGACCAGTTATGTGGATGTGCAGAGGAAGGCATTTCTAAGGCTAGTTCAGGGAAGTAAGTTCGTAGCTGAGTATGAGGCAGAATCTCTAAGGTTGAGCCATTATGCTCGAGGTATAATGGCTACGGAACATGAGCGATGTGTTCAGTTTGAAGACGGACTGAGGGATGACCAGAGGTTGTTGATAGCTCTACAGTAGGAGCGAGAATTTATCGTATTGGTAGAGAAGGCTAAGGTAGCCGAAGGGATTAAAGAATCTGTGAGACAGAATACGGATAGGAATAGGTAAAAGAGAGGTTTTGGATCAGCAGGGTCATCTGGGAATGTGCAAAAGAGGCCTAGAGTTGGTGGGTGTGAGGCGGCAGTTGCTATGAAGGAGGCGATGTCGTACTTGTGCTCAGTGTGGGAAGATGCATCTAGGAGAGTGTTGGAAGAAGACAGGAGGATGTTTCAAGTGTGGATCCAAGGATCATATGATTAGAGATTGTCCCATGAAAATAGAAGGGAGCCGACCAGTAAGTCAGGGTCCTAATTAGGTTGAAAGAGAAGGACAGCAGCCACCGCAAGGTCTTGGTTTGGCTGGCAGAGTTAATGGTTCTGGTAGAGGATGGGGAACACTGGGCAGAGGTGTTGGTAATACGAAGGCAAGACAGCCGGGTCTGGTGTATGTAGTTTGCCGGAGGGAGGATGGAGACGCACCGGACGTCATAACCGGTACGTTCCTTATAGCTGACAAGCCTTACTTTGCTTTAATTGATGTTGGCTCTACCCACTCTTATGTTGCATGTAGAGTAGTTGAAACACTAGGCATAGGCTCTAAACTATCTAATAAGGAGATGATGGTAGTGAGCCCATTAGGTCAAACTATAGTGCTGAATAAGATATTTCGGAGTGTACCCCTAGAGATTCAGGGAGTGGTATTTCCTGCCGACTTGATGGAACTACCCTTCGGAGAATTTGATCTCATTCTTGGCATGGACTGGCTAGTGGAACATCGGGCTGTATTGGATTACGTAGCTAAGCGAATGCAGTTAAGGACACTGAAGGATAAGGCGATAATTATGATAGAAGAAAGAAGAAACTACTTGTCTAACATAGTCTCTACTTTAAAGGCTGTTAAGATGGTTCAGAAAGGGTGAAAGGCATTTTTGACCTTCGTTAGTGCGTTGGATGCGAAAGAAGGGGGAGTTAGTGGAGTTAGAACAGTAAGAGAATTCGTGGATGTTTTTTCAGAGGAGTTACTTGGAATACCCCCGAATAGGGAAGTGGAGTTCAGAATTGACTTACTGCCGGGTACAGCTCCTGTGTCAATTGCCCCGTACAGAATGGTACCAAAGGAATTAGTTGAGCTCAAGGCCCAGATCCAAGAGTTGCTTGATCGTGGGTTTATCCGACCCAGTGTGTCTCCATAGGAAGCACCGGTCTTGTTTGTGAAGAAGAATGACGGGACTATGCGTATGTGCATAGATTATCGTCAGTTGAATAAGCTGACCATCAAGAACAAGTACCCATTGCTAAGGATAGACGACTTGTTCGATCAGCTTAAGGGGGCCGCGGTATTCTCAAAGATAGATCTAAGGTCTGGATATCATCAGCTTAAAGTGAAGGAGGTCGATATCCATAAGACAACTTTCTGGACAAGGTACGAGCATTATGAGTTCTTGGTAATGCCGTTTGGATTGACAAACGCCCTAGCCGCATTCATGGACATGATGAACTAGGTTTTCCAACCCTATCTGGACCGGTTCGTTGTTGTGTTCATAGACGATATCTTGGTGTATTCTAAGTCAGAGGAAGAACATGATGAGCACCTCCGAGTCGTGTTGCAAGTGTTAAGGGAGGAAAAGCTATATGCCAAGTTCAGCAAGTGCGAATTTTGGCTGAAGGAAGTTACGTTTTTAGGGCATGTGGTGTCTGCTAAAGGGATAAGGGTAGATCCTCGGAAGGTTGAGGCAGTATTGGATTGGAAACCACCTAAGTCTGTGGCAGAAGTTCGTAGCTTCTTGGGATTGGCAGGCTATTATAGAAGATTCGTGGAAGGGTTCTCATCAATAGCCACACCTTTGATGAAGTTGTTGAGAAAAGAGGTACCTTTCATATGGTCAGATAAGCAACAAGAGAGCTTTGAGAAGCTTAAGAGGGTCTTGACTGAAGCTCCAGTTTTGATTCAGCCTAAGGCAGGGAAGGATTTTATGGTGTACTGTGATGTTTCTCACATAGGTTTGGGATGCGTTTTGATGCAGGATAGGAAGGTAGTTGCTTATGCATCTCGACAATTAAGGCCACATGAGGTTAACTACCCGACGCATGATTTGGAATTGGCGGCAGTGGTCTTTGCTCTTAAGGTATGGAGGCACTATCTATATGGAGAAAAGTCAGTGATTTACATAGATCACAAGAGCCTTAAGTATCTGCTGACTCAGAAAGAGTTGAACCTGAGACAGCGAAGGTGGGTAGAATTATTGAAGGACTACGATTGTTCTATAGAGTATCACTCGGGCAAGGCGAATATGGTGGCAGATGCCCTAAGTTGGAAAGTAGTGACGGAGTTAAGGGCAATGTTCACACATTTGAGCCTCTATGGTGATGAAAGTTTGTTAGCAGAGTTACAAGTTAAGCCGACGTGGCTGAATGAGGTGAAAGAGAGTCAGTTGGCGGATGATGATCTAAGTGATAAGCTACGGCAAGTACGGAATGGGGAGTTAGAGGATATGGTGTTAACAGTGAGGGAGTATTGTGTTTCAAGGGTAAGGTCTGTATGTCGAAGAATGAGGAGTTAAAGCAGAGAATTCTTCGGGAATCACATAGTAGCCCTTATGCTATGCATCCTGGAGGTAGTAAGTTGTACAAGGATTTACGGAGCAGATTACGGTGGCACGGTCTTAAGCGGGAAGTTACCAAATTTATAGGGAAGTGCTTAACGTGTCAGCAAGTCAAGGCTAAACACCAAGTTCCGTTAGGATTGCTTCAGCCGATACAGATTTCGCAATGGAAGTGGGAGAGAATTACCATGGACTTCGTTAGTAGGCTTCCCCTTACGCCTACTAAGAAGGACTTGGTATGGGTGATAGTAGATCGGCTGACAAAATCTACACATTTTATATCGGTGCGGGTTGACTACTCGTTGCAAAAGTTGGCAAAGTTGTATGTGGCAAAATTGTAAGGTTGCATGGAGTGCCGGTGTTGATTATCTCGGATAGGGATCCGAGGTTTACGTCTCGATTTTGAAAGGCACTACATCGAGCTTTAGGCACCAGATTGGACTTCAGTATGGCATTTCATCCGTAGTCAGACTGTCAATCTGAACGAGTGATCCAAGTGTTAGAGGATATGTTGAGGGGCTGTGTGATAGACTTCAGAGGGAGTTGGGAAGAGTTCTTGCCTTTAGCGGAATTTGCGTATAACAATAGCTATCAGGCAAGTATTCGGATGGCACCGTACGTAGTGTTGTATGGACGGAAGTGTCACACTCCTACATGTTGGATGGAATTGGGGGAACGTTAGATTTTGGGTCCGAAAATTGTGGCAGAATCGAAAGAAAAGGTTAAGGTGATTCGCACGATTGAAGGAGGCATCTGACAGGCAAAAGTCATACGCAGATCTTAAGTAGAAGGAGATTGAGTTTGCTGTGGGAGATTATGTGTTTCTTAAAGTTTTGCTATGGAAGAAGGTGATGAGATTTGGTCGCAAAGGGAAGTTAAGTCCTAAGTTTTGTAGGACCTTATCAGGTATTAAAGCGAGTTGGACCAGTGGCATACCAGTTAGAGTTACCTCCGGAGTTGAAGCAGATGCACGATGTATTCCATGTTTCTATGCTATGTCGTTACCGATCGGATCCATCTCATGTAGTGCCAGTTGAGGAGATGGAGCTGAGACCAGATTTGTCGTACGAGGAGGAGCCGATTTAGATTTTGGAACGGGATGTGAAAGTACTACGGAGAAAATCCGTTCCTTTGGTTAAAGTGCTATGGTGTAATCATGGATTGGAGGAAGCCTCTTGGAGCCGAAAGAAGCAATGCGACAGCAATACCCCCACCTATTCTAGCCAGGTAATTTTGAGGTCAAAATTATTTTAAGGGGGTAGAACTGTAATATCCTGAGATTTTGGGCTTGTGCATTATTGCTTAATTGTATGAAGTAGCATGCCTATGTGTGTTTGAATGTGTTGAATGAATTTAGAGTGTAGGTAAATGCCTTAGAAAATATCAGATTTTAAGTATTAAAGGGGAGCCAAGCTTGATAGGCCTTAAGAGGAATTGTAGAGGAAGTAGGACATAAAAATCAACTTGGTAAAGTGGTAGGAAGGCACCACTTAAAGCCTTAGAATGTGATGCCACAAGCAGTGCAAGGGGGCCTAGGTTCGAGCAACAAGGAGAGCACTTTTGGAGTTTTATTTTGCAGCAAGGAGAGGCAGAGTTGGACAGCATGAGGACTCTAGAAGGAGGAGGTATAGATGGGGTTGGAGAGTTTGAGGATTCGGCTAAGGTGGAGGGGATCAAGGGATAAGGGAGAGAGGGGAGCAAGTGGCCGAATATAGGACTCTAGGGGTGGCATTTTCGGTTTTGAAGTATAGTAGTAGGGTGTGCCGAAATTCTTCTAACTTTCTCCTTTCCTTCTTTTCTTTCTTTCAACCTTAATTCTACACCTTCTTCTTATACGACCGAATATTCCCTCACCATTTGAGAGCCATAGTCGAACCTTATAGCTCCCATTCCTTTCTCTTTTTCTTTTCACCATTAAGGTGTCGAATCTCCCTAGTGTTCATCAAGCTGAAACACTTCTTGTGCATTAGCCGAAACCTTTCTCTTGGGATCCAAAAGCCGATTCTCTGAGGGTGCTTTAATAATGGTAAGTATTTTCTTTCCTTAGCAATCGGTTTTCCTTTCTTTCTCTTTTGGTGGCCAAAATCTAAATGGTTGGCCTTGATTTTTAAGAGTGGCCAAATGTTCATAGGGCCATTATCTCGTATGTAGCTAACGTTTGAAGAGTGGTCTTTCGGGATTTGTTTATAGTTGACTACAAGGAGAAGATCATTCGGGATTTCAAGATCTAAGGTAAGCCAGAGTAATCTTAGGTCGAAGGCCATTTATGATGTTCATCAAGCATTAGAATCGGATCTAACATACACCTTGTAGGTATTTCAACATCTTCAAAGACAAAGGATAATTTCGGGATTTAGATCCACAAGGTTAGTGAATATGAATATTCGGCCAAGGCTAGATTGAGTATTAGAGACTAGCCGATTCTAACATTGGTTTTTAGGAAGGAGTGCAATCGATCTCGGTAGACTTTCGGGATTTCGTGAACACGATAGTAACCAGGTGTGTAGCCCCACACTAATTCTTGATAGATTTATGGTATTGATTTAATATATATATTAATGAAAATATGAAAGATGTGACTAAAGGTACCATACGATGGTACAGAGTACTCAGGTACGTTCACCTTTAATACTATGTTAATAGTGTTATGAATATTGAATATGACATATACTTGAATTCATTATAAACAAGGAATAAGATATATGGCATGATTTTGCATGTATTGTATTGTGCATGGGCATATGGGTGATCATGAAAAGGGGAAGTGATCTGGTGGTTTTTACCACAATATCTAGTGACTCATGTCACATAATCTGAATGTGGTGACTAATGTCACGAAATACTATCTGGTGACTTTGTCACAATTATCTGGTGGCTATGCCACAATATATAAGGGCAATGTGCAAGTCATCTGCAGCGACTGCCTTCAATGGTGTGTAGCGGATGGAGGGTCGATTTAGTAATCCCCACGGTGTGATGGCAGGTACGGGTGATGTGTAGAGGATGGTTATCTAGGTTTGGGTTCGGGATTGCATCATTGTTTGTATATGTTTTATATATGATTTGTATGCCTAAATCGTCGGGAGTTTGTGTTGGTTGTTACACATTGAGTCTGTTGACTCACCCCGTTGTGGGATATCTTTTCAGGTGACACTCAGTAGATGGACCGGGTCGGCAGGAGCTTAATGGTGGCCATGTTCAGGTCGGCATTTATTTTATTTTGAATTTTTTATATTTAAGTATTTTGGATTTATTTTGGGTTATAAGTTGATGTAATAAGGCCATTATACTTAATTGTTTTATGCGTTTTAATTTTCCCGATATGATACAAACAACATCAACTATTTTGAAACTCAATTACTTTCGATTTTTCAAGTTACATTAATGATGAAATTCTAAAATTTGGTATTCTTTTCAACTTGTGGTTTTTTTAAACTTATCGATTTAGCACAAAATTAAACACAACTCGAATCAACTTTTCTACAAACCACCACGATTTTCAAAATGTTATTCGAAACTTAACTATGTTTTTACTCGAGAAGCATGCCAGATCCGGTCAGGGCTTGTGGGCCGGGTTTGGGGTGTTTCAAAACCCCTCAGATACCTAAAGGGGATGAAACCTATGATGGATTTTGTTATTTAATTCTTTCGGTTTATATGATAAATACTTAGTTTGTTCTTAATTATGTTGCTTAAATTTATCGATGTGCTTAGGTGGAGGAGGAATAGACCACGTCAAGAGTAGATCTAGCATAATTAAGCGGAGTTGATCGAGCGCCTAGAGATAGGGTTACGAGATTTTGCCGATTAGGGTGAAACCTAATATGGGAGTCCATTGATCGATTCTTCGCTTCCTTAGGGGTTATTATAAGAGAACGAGAGTTCCACTTATTAACCTAAGGTTAGACGTTATTCACTTGAGAGAAGGTTTAATATAGGTTAGGGAGTCTCACGGTTCAAGCTAAGTAAAGAAATCATATGAATTGAAAAGGTAGATAATAAGTGAAGCCATAGGTGGATTCTTCCCGAAGGTATCGTCTTTATCAATTAAGTTTTCTTCAAAGTCTTTTCCCAAAGTTTCGTTCTTTTGTCTTTGCATTTAAGTTTAAGTATTTCATTTGTTTTAGATTAATAAACCAATCACTCCATATTTTAGGCTAAATAATAGAAAGAAAGTGAGTAGTAGTACTTTTAGGTTCCTTGGGTTCAATAAGATATTCTTGCTCGAGCTATACTCTTTGCTCGATAGGTGCGCTTGCCTCTATCGTTGTCGCATCGATCTGTGTTCGATCACTCTTTTATAAATATTAAAACTAGACTGCTTTTGCAACGATCATCGTGTTCATCTAACCTTGTACTATCATGAGCTAGATGGCTTGGATTTGCTCTGAAACACCCCAAACCCGGCCCACAAGCCCTGACCGGATCTGGCATGCTCCTTGAGTAAAAGGTAGTTAAGCCTCGTAATGACATTTTGAAAATCTTGGTGGTTTTGAAGAAAATAGATTTGGGATTGTTCTCAAATTAAAATTGAGTTGAAATTTAATTTTGTACTAAATAATTTCATATTTCAAAAGTTACAAGTTAAAGTAATCTTAGAATTTTTAAAGTTTATTATTATAAACTTGAAAATAAACCGTAGGCGTTTGAGTTTCAAAACAATTGAAGTTGATCATATCATAGTAGAAATTTAAAACACATAAATAAAACAGTTAAGTGATAATGGCCTTATTACATCAAAATATATCCCAAAATAAACCAAAATAAACTTAATAAGAAAACTGAAGAAAAATTGAGCTGTGCATGGCCACCACTAAGTTCCTGCCAATCGGTCCATTCATCGAGTGCCATCTGCAAAAGTTAGCCACGAAGGGTGAGTCAAGACTCGATGTGTAACAACCATCACAGACTCCCAAAACATATAAGGCATATCATATCACATACAAGCAAATATAAGCAATGATGCAACCTGCACCCACCTAGATATCCATCCTCTACACATCACCCGTACCTACCAATCACACCGTGGGATTACTAAATCGACCCTCCATCCGCTACACACCATCGAAGGCGATCACTGCGATCAACCGCACATCGCCCTTATAATTGTGGCATAGCCACTATATAATGTGACAGAGTCACCACATTCATAATATGTGACATAGTCACCAAATAATATGGTAAAACCACGGATCACTTCCCTTTAACATAATCACCCATATGCCCATGCAACATACAAAACATGCTATTTATCATGCAATTTACCTTACCCTCAAAATCCAATGTAATACCATATATTTTCACATCAATGTTATTAAACATTATTTACGAGTGTTAAGGGTAGCGTGCACGAATACACTGTATCATTAAATGGTACCCTTAGCCATGTTTAATTGTCACTTCACTAACACATGATTAACATAATTATTATTAAACTATTGGGAACTCAGTGTAGGGTTACACACCTAATTTCTCACGCGATGACCAAATCCCAAAATCCCGATCTAATGCTCTAGATCCCTTTTTCCTACATTCGACCAACACTAAGCATATTAGCAAAGAGCCATTCGGCTATACAGTAAATCCCGAAGGGTTAACGTGACCAAAATCCTTACCTTGCTGCCGATTTGGTTACCATCCAAATCCCGAAACTACGTGATAAGCCTTCTTTGAAATCGGCTAAGCACTAGTATATTCAAATGGTTAGCTTTCGGTTTTTCAGATAACTAAGAGATGAATTGAATCAATACGAAACCTTACCACTGACTTACCGAAACTATTGACAAGGAAAAGATGCTCCCGATCTAATGCTTCAAAATCCCAGAAATCCTAAAAGAAAATTGATTGCATGGTTGATTAAAAGTCAAGACAAATGCCAAAATTCGACTTTTGTTCTACACATGTCGATAGAGAGGAAATAAGGAAGAATGGTGGAGATTCATACTTGCCTATCCCCAAACCGATTTGAAAAGAGATCAAGGGAGATCTCTGCTTGGTTGCTACTCGGCCAAAAACTGAGAAGGGATGGGGTTGAAAGATTTCGGCAATGGCTTTAGGAAAACAATGGAGGTTCGGCCAATAGTGAAATGAGGGAATAGGAGAAGGATGAATGGTATTTGGCTTTTGATGATTGTGAGAAGAAGAAAAAGAATGATATGGAGGCTCAGTTATGATTCGGCTAAAGTGAAAAAGAAGAAGAAAGAATTGAGAGAAAGAAAAAATAAAGAAAGTGATGGTGACACAAATTGACTTAGGGATTTTGGCTACTAGATGACCGAATTTGTCATCCTAGAAGTCCCTTGGCCGACCAACTTTCCTTCTCTCCACTCAATCCCCTTTTCACTCTACCTTAGTCGAATCTCTAAGTCACGGACCCAATCTACACCTCCTCCATCGAGCCCTTGTGCCGTCCCACCACCGCCTTCCTTGCTGAAAAATAAAACTCCAAAATGCTTCCCTTGCTGCTCGAACCTAGGCCTTTCTCACTCCCTGTGGCGTCACCTTACAAGGCCCTAAGTGGCGCCTCCTTGCCATGTTACCACTGGGTTATTTGTGTCCTAAACCACACAATAATCTCCTTAAGGCCTAGCTCCCTTAGTTCCCCTTTTGGGGCTTAAAAATCCAATAACTTCTAAGGCTCCTACCTACATCCCAAGGTTCTTGAAGCCCCCAAATCACATCCAAATCATACTCAAGCATGCAATTACATACATTAAGTAAAAATGCATATCCCCTAAATCCCGGATATTACAGTTCTACCCCTTAAAATAATTTCGACCTCGAAATTACCTAGCTAAAATAAGTAAGGGTATTGCTGTCGCATTGTTTCCTCTGGCTCCCATGAAGCTTCCTCCGATCCATGGTTATGCCATAACATTTTGACTAAAGGAACTGATTTCCTTCGAAGCACCTTCACATCCCATTCCAGAATCTGAATCGGCTCCTCCTCATAGGACAGATCTGGTCTCAGCTCCACCTCCTCAACCGGTATTATATGAGATGGATCCGATTGATAACGACGTAGCATCAAAACGTGAAACACATCGTGCATCTACTTTAACTCCGAAGGCAATTCTAACTGATACGCTACTGGTCCAACCCGCTTCAGAATCCGATAAGGTCCTATAAACCTAGGACTTAACTTTCCCTTACGACCAAATCTCATCACCTTCTTCCACGGTGAAACTTTGAGAAACACATAATCTCCCATAGCAAACTCAATCTCCTTCCGCTTAAGATCTGCGTATGACTTTTTCTAGTCAGATGCCTCCTTCAACCGTGTCCGAATTACCTTAACCTTTTCTTCCAATTCTGCCACCATTTCTAGACCCAAAACCTGACGTTCTCCCAATTCTGTCCAACATGTAGGAGTGCGACACTTCCGTCCATATAGCGCTTCGTACGGTGCCATCTGAATACTTGCCTGATAGCTATTATTGTACGCAAATTCCGCTAAAGGCAAGAACTCCTCCCAACTCCCTCTGAAGTCTATCACGCAACCTCTCAACATATCCTCTAGCACTTGAATTACCTACTCAGATTGGCTGTCTGACTGCGGATGGAATGCCGTACTGAAGTCCAATCTGGTGCCCAAAGCTTGATGTAATGCTTTCCAAAACTGAGACGTAAAACTCGGATCCCTATTTGAGATAACCGACACCGGCACTCCGTGCAGCCTCAAGATTTTTGCTACATACAACTTTGCCAATCTCTACAACGAATAGTCAACCCGCACTGGTATGAAATGTGCAGACTTCGTCAACCGATCTACTATCACCCATACCGAGTCCTTTTTAGTAGGCTTAAGGGGAAGCCCACTAACGAAGTCCATGGTAATTCTCTCCCACTTCCATTGCGGAATCTTTATCGGCTGAAGCAATCCTGACGGTACTTGGTGTTCAGCCTTAACTTGCTGACACGATAAACACTTCCCTACAAACTCTATAACTTCCCGCTTAAGACCAGGCCACCAAAACTATTCCCGTAAGTCCCTATATAACTTACTTCCTCCAGGATGCATAGCATAAGGGCTACTATGCAATTCCTGAAGAATTTTCTCGCTTTAACTCTTCGTCCTTCTAAGACACGACCTTGCCCAAAAAACAAAGACTCCATCACCGTTTACACCAAAATTTTCCAATTCCCCATTTTGTACTTGTAACGACTAGCACTTAGTTCACCGCTCACTAATTGTTTCTCATTAATCTGACTTAGCCATGTCAGCTTCACTTGCAATTCCGTTAGCAACCTTCCATCATCATAGAGGCTCAAATGTACAAACATCGCCCTTAACTCCAACACCACTTTCCAACTTAGGGCATCTGCCACTACATTCACCTTGCCCGGATGATACTCTATTGAGCAATCGTAATCCTTCAACAACTCCACCCACCTACGCTGTCTCAAATTCAGCTCCTTCTAAGTCAGCAAATACTTCAGACTTTTGTGGTCCGTGTAGATCACCGACCTTTCTCCATACAAGTAGTGCCTCCATACTTTTAGAGTGAATACTACTACCGCCAACTCCAGATCATGCGTCGGATAGTTAACCTCATGAGGCGTCAATTGTCGAGATGCATAAGCGACCATTTTCTCGTCTTGCATGAGAACACATTCCAATCCTGTATGGGAAGCATCACAATATACCACATAGTCCTTCCCTGCCTCAGGCTGAATCAAAATCGGAGCTTCTGCCAAAACTTTCTTAAGCTTCTCAAAACTTTCCTGCTGCTTATCCGCCCATACGAAAAGTACCTCCTTCCTTAACAACTTCATCAAAGGTGCTGCTATTGACGAGAATCCCTCAACAAATCTCTTGTAGTAGCCTGCTAGTCCCAAGAAACTACGAACTTCTGCCACAGACTTAGGTGGTTTCCAATCCAATACTGCCTCAATCTTCCGAGGATCCACCCTTATTCCTTTAGCAGACACCACATATCCTAAGAACGTAACTTCCTTCAGCCAAAATTCGCACTTGCTGAACTTGGCATATAGATTCTTTTCCCTTAATACTTGCAGCACAACTCGGAGATGCTCATCATGTTCTTCCTCAGACTTGGAATACACCAAGATATCGTCTATGAACACAACAACGAATCGGTCCAGATAGGGTTGGAAAACTCGATTCATCATGTCCATGAACGTAGCTGGGGCATTTGTCAATCTGAACGGCATTACCAAGAACTCATAATGCCCATATCTTCTCCGAAAAGCGGTCTTATGGATATCTGCCTTGTAACATCCCAAAAATGGGGTTATTTGAATTTAATTATTTTTCTCATGTAAGAATGTTGAGATATTATTCATGGAATAATAGAGTTTAATTTAAGGCTTTGTGTTGGCTCGATTTGGTAGGAAATTTTAGTTTTTAATTTTTAAGGTAGGAGCCTTAGCAAGAGGGTGTTATAAGAATAAATGGGGATAATTTGGACATAAAATGAGCTTAGACCAAGTGGCAAAGCAAGCCCACTTAAGAGCTACATGTGACGCCACCTAGGGAGCAAGGAGAGCCTTGGTTGAGTCACAAAAATCCTCTTTTGGCAACATGATGGACGGCACATGAGGAGAGTCCTATCTCTCTTTAAATTTTTATTTTCTTTAGATAATCAAGGATAATATGAGTTTTTTAAAAAAGGGATTTTATTTTTATTTTGTGAGGATAATAGGGGATATCACATGGATTGTTTAAGGATTAATACTTATTATTGGAAATTAAATCAAAATAGTTAGGATTAAACTAAATGGTTGGCCTAGAGTGATTCAAGGAGTTAAGATGAATCTTGGACTCCTTGTTGAGGAGGAGTGGACGGCTAGGACTTATGAAGGAGGGGGGGAGTTGCCGAATGCTTATAAAAGCACTTAAGTGATCACCTTGATTCAGTTTGCTTAGCCGAAAATTCAAAGCACCTTCTCCTCCTTTTCTTTTATCATCCCATTCCTCAAAACCATAGCCAACCCTCACAACTCCTCCTTGCAAAACCACATTCTTTAAGTCCCTTCTCCTTTAATTTCCTACTAGCCTAATCACCACTTCCCTATTTACCTTTCTTCTTTCTTTTTCTCATTTAAAATCAGCCTTGTTTAAAGCCAAATATAGCCAATCTAGTACCTAGCAAAGTGTCGAAAATCTTTTCTTTTACTTGAAGGCACTTTGGTAGAATATCAAAGGTAACACAAGACCTTTCGGACTATCTATTCAATCGATTATCAAGGTAGGGATGGCGAACCCTCCTTCAGATTTTCTTTTTCTTGTCGATTTATGGGATTGAATGGAAGCGAAATTTGACAAATAGTAGCAAGAGTTCTAACCAAAGTTGAAATCGATGATAGGCACTTCGGGATCTCAAAACAGAGATCGGATCGGCATTCTTTGACATTCGGTTTTGGGTAAGTGGTGGTAAGTGTTTACTTATAAAAGATTACTCCTCTAATGATTAGGAAAAGCCAAAGGCCATGGTTGCTAATATTGATCAACTGTAGTTTATGAACCAGATTTACGATTCGGTCTCAAGCTAGGATTCAAGCGATTAGGTAAGGATCTTGGTACAAAATATGACCCTTTAAATTACTTGATTTGGCCGAATGGCCATATTACTAACCTTGATAGTTGGTCAATATAGGGCAAGGACTTAGAGTGTGGCCGATTGATTATCTTCTGGATTTAAGACTATCGTGGTAACAGTGTGTACATACACACTATATAATATATTAAATATGCTTAACTTTGTGAATGCTCATTTTATGAATGTAGCATTGGAATGAATACCAAATCAAGATAAGTGGTGATTCGTAAGTACCGTTAATGTGATTTATTATTATTAATGCTTTTGGTAAGCATGATGTGTTGACACATGAAATTTAAGAATGTGATGGCATGAAATATATGTATGTTTATCTGTTGTGGGATCGATGAGTGGAGGGGGCAGTGATATTGTGCCGACGGGCACCAGTGTTTTAGTAACACACCGTGACTATATGTCACCAGAGGTTTGGTACCTCCAGAGGTTTGGTACCTCAATAGCGACTTATCCCTGTGGTTAATACCACCGTGGGTTGGCCCCACTTGAGATATGGGATCGTCTGCCAGTGATTTGGTATCACACGATGGGTTGGCCCCATCACCCGATTTGTGTCTCTGGACACCAGTGTTTTGGTAACACATTGTGACTATATGTCACGGTGGTTTGGCACCACCGGTGGTTTGGTACCACAACGGGTAGAAAGTGGCGTATGGTTGGCTAGGTTGGGTACCCATTATTTTGCATATTAATTGTTATATCTCGGTATGAAAAATATTTTTAAAACGGGGAAGGGTTACATCTTGAGTCTTGGTGACTCACCTTCTCCATTATTTCTTTCGGTGATGCTTAGATTGCGGACACGGGTTTGAGGGACTTGAGGAGGCCATGCGGTGGACTTAAAGTTTAATGGACTTTAATTCTTGTTATTTTAAATTCGGTTATTGGGTTGTTTTATTTCGGATGTAATAAGGCCTCATCATACTTTACTTTAGTTATTTTCTTATATGTTGGATATTTTGTTTTAATTATAAATTTGAATCACACGCTTTCTAAATTAACACGAAAAATGTTTTATCGTGCATCGAACACATCCTAAATTTGTATAAAAACTTGACTTAATTAAATTTTCAAACTCGGACTAAGTTTGATTTCAACGAGATAGCTAAAATGAGAAGTTTTCAACAAATATTAAATTGGTTTTTAAAATGGGTTTTCAAAAGTTTTCTCAAGAACGACCCATATTCGGTCCTAACGTTTGGTAGGGTTTGAGCTGTTACAAATTGGTATCGAGCCAGTTCAAAACTTCCTATTGTGGGGGCCAAGGCCCAAAAATGTTTTAGTAGGCCTTATTAATTGTTTTGGGTTTTAAGCGGATGGCCTTGAGTCTCACGCAAGACCGATCCGCCTGTAAGTACATCTAAACCTCTGTGAATTATATTACGTAGAAGGGTAAGAAGCATGGAACGTAGATAGACTTATAGGAACTTGAACCCTAGGATTAGATTACTCAAACACACGTAACATAAGACTTAAAGAACTAAACCAACCTATGACTTAGTCATCGAGCTAGGTGTGGTAACCCCAGACGCATGTCTAGGATTGGGCCCGGAAGAGCACAGTATTTAAGCAGTCCAAGTGACTCACCACCTCTTCGCAGTATCCTACCCGTGCGTAGCTTGGGTTCACCTTAACTCGGAGGCTCGATGGTGTGGTAACCTCAAGCGCATGTCTAGAAAGGTTCGATGGGAGCTTGGTATTTAAGCAATCATGGTGACTCACCTCCTCTCCACACTAAACTCATCAGTGCGTAGCTTGGTTCACCCCGACCAAGAAGGCTCGGTCATAGGTTAAACCCAATGACTAAAACCCGAAGGAATTAGCCATGTTTTGAAAGGAACGAAACAACAAGAACCCTAATGTTTTCAAAATTCCTGTAATAACTCTTTCAAATCGGAAAACATCATTTTTACAACGCTTTCCTTGAAAAACTTGATTTGGAAAATTACAAAAATGCCCTTGGGGGTAAAATTACTAAAATACCCTGGTTCATAAAATATCAAATCAATGATTTTGTCCAAAATTTTGACTATTCTATAAATATTCAACAACTTAGCCTTGGAAATCATCAGCAAAATATTTGGTTTTGGAAAAATTACGAAACGCCTCAACTTACAAAATTACCAAAATGCCCCGAGTACAAAAATTTTTGCAACATCACCGTTTTAAGAAGGAAAATTCTCAAAAGGACCCTCGAGTTTTATAATGGTTAAAACACCCTTGTTTTACAAAAATTACAAAATTACCCCGATGGACAAAATTACCAAAATACCCTCGGCTTTAAAGTGATGATGTATCCTTAAAATTTTACAACTTTTTAGAAAACCTCCAGCTTTTGGGAATTTCAAAACAACCTACTCTACTAAAGTTTTAAAATTTCTTTTATTACTTAAAATACCTGCGCAGAAAATGACGAAAATACCCTCAGGTTAGAAATGGTGAAATGTCCAAAGAGCTTAATAGGTATGGAAAGTATTAGGGAATGGATGCAAGAACTCCCTTGTGTGAACTAGGATAGAAGATCGAGACCTTGTTTGCACGAAAGAATCCCTAATTAAAATTTATTCATAAAATTTCTTGGAAAGTAATGAAGTGGAACAAACGCTAATACATAAAATTTCTCTTAATCGATTAAAAGCGCAGAGATAGGATGAGTTCTAGAGGACGTGGGCGCCGTGGGCGCCGTAGGGGTAGGATGACGGTGTCCGAACCCGCAGTCGGGACAAGGTTACAAAACGATGTACCACCGCCACCACCACCTCCGACTTTTGGAGCGGAGGAGCAGGATCGAGCGGGAGGAGGCAAGATCGCAAGCGGTGTTACGAGTCCTCGAATTGGTGGTCAAATGGCGAAATTTAGGAGCTCGAAATCATTCCGAGCGGATTCGGTCCAACTGAGTCGAGGTGTTCCGGTGTGTCGAGTGGCACCCAAAGGTGTAGTAGTATTACCGGAATCTCTGAAAGGATAATGGATGATCTTGACTGACCGAGGAGGAAAAGTCGAAAGAACATGTCGCTTCTAAAGGATGAAGCGTACAGTGGTGGTCGACGATTCGTGATGGCGCTACTGTAGATGATTTGACTTGGGACTACTTTAAAACCGCCTATCGGAAGAAGTATGTGGGCACCACTATCTGGATGCTCGAGAAAAGGCTTTTCCGGGTCTAGTACAAGGAACTAAGTCCGTGGCCGAGTATGAAGCGGAGTTTTAAAGTGAGTAGGTATGCGGAGGAATCGTAGCCATCGAACACGAGCTGTGTCCGCTTTGAGGACGGACTCAAGATGACTTGAGGCTACCGATTGCCCATGACAAGTTCGTGAGTTTTCATCTCTGTGGAAAAGGCTAAAGTTGCCGAGGGATTAAGGAGGCGTGAGGCGAAATTATAGTAGAAATAATCGGAAGAGAGGATTTGGGTCACCGGATCCAAGTGGTAATGATCGGAAGAAGGCTAGGCGAGTGGGCCAAATCAAAACAAGGCCGTAGCTAATAATCGAGGCCTACGGTGTAATCGTTGTGGGAAGTCCCATTGGGGAGGTTGCTCGGCCGTGATAGAGGATGTTTTGAGTGTGGGTCTTTAGAACATCGGGTCAGATTGTCCCGGAGCGAGCTCAAATCGGCCAGAGGGGCGAACTGCACTCGGGACGGGAATGTGGGACCGCAGAGGGTCGTGGCAATGGCAGAGGAAGCAATGGTCCTAACCGAGGTCGAGGAACTCGAGGCGGAGGTTCAGCGACAGAGGCTAAGCACCTGGCTTAGTCTATCTGCAAGGCGTCAGGAGGGGTGACGCACGGATGTCATAACCGATGCTTTTATTTTTTGGTCTTCCTTATTATGCATTGATTGATGTGGGGTCTACACATTAAACGTAGCCGTGAGTGTGGTAGAGACTTTGAACCTAGACTCTGAGACTGCTGCTAGGGAGATGACTGTAGTGAGTCCTTTAGGTCACTCTGTAGTGGTAGACAAACTTTTTAGGGACGTACCCCTAGAACTCCAAGGGGTCGTATTCGGGGCTGATCTGATGGAACTACCATTCGGGGAGTTCGATTTGATCCTTGGAATGGATTGGCTGGCTAAGTATCAGGCGAATTTGGATTGCGCGGCTAAGCGCATGGTTCTTAAGACGGCTGAGAATGGTGAAGTGGTTATGATAGGTGATAGAAGGAATTACCTATCCAATGTGGTGTCTGCCTTGAAGGCGGAAAAGATGGTCAAGAAGGGTTGTAAGGCGTATTTGGTTCGAATTTGTGCTTTGGAAGCTAAGGAGTCAGTAGTTGGAAAGGTCCGAACGGTTGGGAATTTGTTGATGTGTTCCCGAAGAACTTCGGTCCGCTCCATCGGGAAGTCGAATTCGGTATAGACCTGCTACCCGGAACGGCACCTGTGTCTATAGCACCTTACCGAATGGCACCAAAGGAATTGGTGGAGCTGAAGGCTCAAATTCAGGAGCTCTTGGATAAGGGATTTATTCGACCTAGTATATCTCCGTGGGGAGCGCCTGTATTGTTTGTCAAGAAGAAGGACGGTTCTATGCGAATGTGCATCGATTACCGTCAGTTAAACAAGTTAACGATCAAAAACAAGTACCCATTACCGCGGATCGATGACTTGTTTGACCAGTTGAAGGGGGCGTCGGTGTTTTCGAAGATAGACCTTAGGTCGGGTTACCATCAACTTAAGGTGAAGGGGGCCGATGTTCACAAGACGGCGTTTCGAACTCGGTATGGGCATTACGAGTTTCTAGTAATGCCATTCGGGTTGACCAATGCACCGGCGGCGTTCATGGATCTCATGAACCGAGTTTTTCAACAGTACTTGGACCAATTTGTCGTAGTGTTCATAGACGACATATTGGTCTACTCAAAGACGGAGGAGGAGCACGACAAGCATTTACGGATAGTCCTACAAGTGTTGAGGGAAAATATTGTATGCCAAATTGATAAGTGCGAATTTTGGCTAAGGAGGTGGCTTTCTTAGGTCACGTGGTGTCGTGGAAGGGATTAGAGTGGATCCCATAAGATTGAAGCGGTATTGGAGTGGAAACCGCCTAAGTCGGTGGCGTAGATCTGAAGTTTTACGGGTCTAGCAGGTATTATCGAGATTTGTGGAAGGGTTCTCTCGATCGCAGCTAGCTGTTGACTAAGTTACTAAGGAAAGGTGTTCCATTTGTATGGTCGGGAAGCAGCAAGAAAGTTTTGATAAGTGAGAAGATTCGTGAGCTCGGTTTAAGTACAACCCGAGGCGGGGAATTATTCACGCCTATTGTGATGCATCTCACATTGGTTTGGGGTGTGTGTTGATCTGAGATGGAAGGGTAGTAGCCTATGCGTCCGACAATTGAGACCGCATGAGGTTAACTATCCAACTCACGACTGGAGTTAGCGCAATGCTCGTTTTACATGAAAGTATGGAGACATTATCTTTATGGGAGAAGTCGGTAATTTATACGGACCACAAAAGTTTGAGGTATCTTGACACGTAAGGATCTCAATCGAGACAAATAGCCGATGGATTGAGTGATAAAGGACTCACGATCGCTCCATCGAATATCACCCGTAAGGCTAACGTGGTGGCCGGCGCGTTGAGCCTAAGGTCGTGGCGGATTTAAGAGCAATGTTTGCTCGATTGAGCCTATATGACGATGGAAGCCTTTTGGCGAAACTTCAAGTTAAGCCAACATGGATCGAGGAAATTAAGGCCAAACAGTTAGTGGATGAAGGCTTAAATGCTAAGAGGATGCAAGTTCGGGATGGTGGTTTGGAAGGTATAGTCCGACCGTGATGGTGTGCTATGTTTTCGTGGACGGCCTTGTATGCCAAAAGATATGGAGTTGAGGCGAAAATTCTCCAGATGCTCATAGCAGCCCATCGCTTATGCATCCGGGAGGAAGCAAATGTATGGAGATCTACTAAACGATTACGGTGGCGGGTTGAAGCGTGAGATAATGGAATTAAATGGGAAGTGTTTGGCGTGTCGCGAGTTAAGTGAACACCGCCACCATCGGGTTACTTCAACGGTTAAGATCCTCAATGGAAGTGGGAGCGGATCACCATGGATTTCGTCGCTGGTCTACCCTTACGCCCGAGAAGAAAGATGCGATCTGGGTGATCGTGACCGTCTCGACTAAATCGACTCACTTTATCTGCGGTGAAAATGGACTACTCACTCCGAAACTAGCAAAGTTGTATGTGGCGAGATAGTCGATTGCATGGTGTCTGCAGTATCGGTTATCTCGGATAGGGACCCAAGGTTCACTTCGAGGTTTTGGAAAGCGTTACATCAAGCATTGGTACGCGATTGGATTCAAAGACACTTTCCATCCTCGAACGACGGGCGATCGAAAGGGTCATCTGAGATCTTAGAAGATATCTTTGAGGGTTGTGTCTTGGAATTCCGAGGTAGTTGGGAGGAATTCCTACCTTTGGCCGAGTTGCCTACAACAATAGCTACCAAGCGAGTATTCAGATGGCACCCTACGAAAGCCTTCAGACGGACGGAAATGCCGGACCTCGACGTGTTGGACGGAGTTGGGTGAGCGACAAGTGTTGGGCCCGTAATTGGTAGCGGCGAAGACAAAGTCAAAGTGATTCGGTCTCGTCTCAAGGAAGCATCGGATAGGCGAAGTCTTATGCCGATCTCAAACATGAGGAAATGGAGTATCTTTGTGGGAGACAAGGTCTTCTGAAGGTGTCGCCTTGAAGAAGGTACTAAGATTTGGGCGAAAGGGAAGTTGAGCCCGAGATTCATTGGCCCATATACTGATTGAAGCGGATAGGACCGGTAGCTTATCAGCTTGAACTGCCGGCAGAGTTAAGTCAGATACATGACGTCTTTCACGTATCAATGTTAAGACGGTATCGGTCAGATCCATCACATGTGGTGCCTGTGACAGAAATCGAAGTTAACGCGGACTTATCTTTTGAGGAAGAACCTGTTCAGATCTTGGATAGAGATATAAAGGTTCTACGTAGGAAGTCAGTGCCCTTAGTAAAAGTGCTATGGCGGAATCATGGTGTTGAGGAAGCTACGTGGGAACCTGAGGATGTGATACGGCGACAATACCCTCATCTGTTTTAGTTATGTAATTTCGGGACGAAATTTATTTTAAGGGGGGTAGAACTGTAACATCCCAAAAATGGGGTTATTTGGAATTTAATTATTTTTCTCATGTAAGAACTGTTGAGATATTATTCATGGAATAATAGAGTTTAATTTAAGGCTTTGTGTTGGCTCGATTTGGTAGGAAATTTTAGTTTTTAATTTTTAAGGTAGGGAGCCTTAGCAAGAGGGTGTTATAAGAATAAATGGGGATAATTTGGACATAAAATGAGCTTAGACCAAGTGGCAAAGCAAGCCCACTTAAGAGCTACATGTGACGCCACCTAGGGAGCAAGGAGAGCCTTGGTTCGAGTCACAAAAATCCCTCTTTTTGGCAACATGATGGACGGCACATGAGGGAGAGTCCTATCTCTCTTTAAATTTTTATTTTCTTTAGATAATCAAGGATAATATGAGTTTTTTAAAAAGGGATTTTATTTTTTATTTTGTGAGGATAATAGGGATATCACATGGATTGTTTAAGGATTAATACTTATTATTGGAAATTAAATCAAAATAGTTAGGATTAAACTAAATGGTTGGCCTAGAGTGATTCAAGGAGTTAAGATGAATCTTGGACTCCTTGTTGAGGAGGAGTGGACGGCTAGGACTTATGAAGGAGGGGGGGAGTTGCCGAATGCTTATAAAAGCACTTAAGTGATCACCTTGATTCAGTTTGCTTAGCCGAAAATTCAAAGCACCTTCTCCTCCTTTTCTTTTATCATCCCATTCTCTCAAAAACCATAGCCGAACCCTCACAACTCCTCCTTGCCGAAACCACATTCTTTAAGTCCCTTCTCCTTTTATTTCCTACTAGCCGAATCACCACTTCCCTATTTACCTTTCTTCTTTCTTTTTCTCATTTAAAAATCAGCCTTGTTTAAAGCCAAATATAGCCGAATCTAGTACCTAGCAAAGTGCCGAAAATCTTTTCTTTTACTTGAAGGCACTTTGGCCGAATATCAAAGGTAACACAAGACCTTTCGGGACTATCTATTCAATCGATTATCAAGGTAAGGGATGGCCGAACCCTCCTTCTGTATTTTCTTTTTCTTGTCGATTTATGGGATTGAATGGAAGCCGAAATTTCGGCAACTAGTAGCAAGAGTTCTAACCAGTGTTGAAATCGATGATAGGCACTTCGGGATCTCAAAACAGAGAGATCGGATCTGGCATTCTTTGACATTCGGTTTTGGGTAAGTGGTGGTAAGTGTTTACTTATAAAAGATTACTCCTCTAATGATTAGGAAAAGCCAAAGGCCATGGTTGCTAATATTGATCAACTGTAGTTTATGAACGGATTTGCGATTGGTGCGAAGCTAGGATTCAGCGATTAGGTAAGGATCTTGGTACAAAATATGACCCCTTTAAATTACTTGATTTGGCGAATGGCCATATTACTAACCTTGATAGTTGGCGAATATAGGGGCAAGGACTTAGAGTGTGGCCGATTGATTATCTTGAGATTTAAGACTATCGTGGTAACAGTGTGTACATACACACTATATAATATATTAAATATGCTTAACTTTGTGAATGCTCATTTTATGAATGTAGCATTGGAATGAATACCAAATCAAGATAAGTGGTGATTCGGTAAGTACTGTTAATGTGATTTATTATTATTAATGCTTTTGGTAAGCATGATGTGTTGACACATGAAATTTAAGAATGTGATGGCATGAAATATATGTATGTTTATCTTGTGGGATTGATGAGTGGAGGGGCGGTGATATTGTGCCGACGGGCACCGATGTTTTGGTAACACACCGTGACTATATGTCACGGAGGTTTGGTACCTCAGGAGGTTTGGTACCTCAATAGCGACTTGTCCTGTGGTTAACACCACCGTGGGTTGGCCCCACTTGAGATATGGGATCGTCTGCGGTGATTTGGTATCACACGATGGGTTGGCCCCATCACCCGATTTGTGTCTACGGACACCGGTGTTTTGGTAACACATTGTGACTATATGTCACGGGGTTTGGCACCACCGGTGGTTTGGTACCACAACAGGGTAGACAGATGGCGTATGGTTGGCTAGGTTGGGTACCCATTATTTTGCATATTAATTGTTATATCTTGTGTATGAAAAATATTTTTAAAACGGGGAAGGGTTACATCTTGAGTCTTGGTGACTCACCTTCTCCATTATTTCTTTCGGTGATGCTTAGATTGCGGACACGAGTAGTGAGGGACTTGAGGAGGCCATGCGGTGGACTTAAAGTTTAATGGACTTTAATTCTTGTTATTTTAAATTCGGTTATTGGGTTGTTTTATTTGGATGTAATAAGGCCTCATCATACTTTACTTTAGTTATTTTCTTATATGTTGGATATTTTGTTTTAATTATAAATTTGAATCACACGTTTTCTAAATTAACACGAAAATGTTTTATCGTACCATCGAGCACATCTCAAATTTGTATAAAAACTTGACTTAATTAAATTTTCAAACTCGGACTAAGTTTGATTTCAACGAGATAGCTAAAATGAGAAGTTTTCAACAAATATTAAATTGGTTTTTAAAATGGGTTTTCAAAAGTTTTCTCAAGTAACGACCCATATTCGGTCCTAACGTTTGGGGTAGGGTTTGGGTACATTACATGCCTCCTTCACCTTAAATCGATGATATCCCGACCTTAGATCTATCTTCGAAAATACTGCGGCCCCCTCAAGCTGATCGAACAAGATGTCTATCCTTGGCAATGGATACTTGTTCTTGATGGTCAGCTTATTCAACTGTCGGTAGTCTATGCACATGCGCATAGTCCCGTCCTTCTTCTTCACAAATAGGACTGGTGCTCCCCATGGAGACACACTAGGTCAAATAAACCCACGATCGAGTAACTCTTGGATCTGGGCTTTAAGCTCTACTAACTCCTTTGGTGCTATTCGGTATGGAGCAATTGACACAAGAGCTGTACCCGGCAGTAAATCAATTCTGAGCTCCACCTCCCTATCCGAGGGTAACCCAGGCAGCTCCTCCGAAAAGACATCCACAAATTCCCTTACTGTTCTAACTCCTCCTACAGCTGCTTCTTTAGCCTTCAAGGTACTGATCAACATCAGAAAAGCTACACACCCTTTTCTCACCATCTTTTCTGCCTTAAAGGCAGATACCACATTCGACAAGCAATTTCGTCTCTTGCCCATCACCACAATCTCCTTGTCGTCAGGAGTTCTTAACGACATGCGCTTAGCAGCACAATCCACATTCGCATGGTACTTCACTAACGGTTCATGCCTAAGATTAGATCAAATTCCTCAAATGGCAACTCCATTAAGTCACCGAAATTGCGCTCGAACTTCCAAAGGTATTGCCTAAAAGTTTATCTAATTCTCCGATTTCCCTAAAGGACTAAAATACAGTCATCTTCCTAGATACAGTCTCGTAGTTCACATGCAGAGTTCCAGACACCTTACTAGCAATGTATGAATGAGTTGACCCAATATCTATCAACGCAATAAAGGGTAATCTAGAGATAAAGAACATACCCGTTATGACATCATGTGCGTCACCATCCTCCCTCCAACGAACTACATACACTAGACCCGGTTGTCTCACCTCCGTGTTACCAACACCTCTGCCTTGTTCCCAACCTCTTCCGAACCATTACCTCTTGCCGGTAGACCACGACCCAGCGGTGGTTCTTCATCCACCTCTTCGACTGATTAAGACCACTAGCTTCTTGGTGGCTCCGTCCTATTTTCATAGGGCGGGTCCTAATCATGTGATCCTTGAACCCACACTTGAAACATCCTCTCATCTTCTTCCAACACTCTCCCAAGTGCATCTTTCCACACTGAGCACAAGTACAGTACTGTCCTCCCGTAACAACTTGCTGACCTCGTGACCCATCCGTTCTAGGTCTCTTTTGGACATTCCCAGATGACCCTGATGATTCAAAACCTCTCTTTTGCCTATTCTTGTCTATGTTCTGTCTCACAGACTCCTTAACTCATTCGGCTACCTTAGCCTTTTCTACCAACACGGCAAACTCCCGCTCTTGCTATGGAGCAATCAACAATCTTACGTTATCCCTCAGTCCGTCCTCAAACCGGACACATCGTTCATGCTCCGTAGCCACGATGTCTCGAGCATATCGGCTCAACCTTAGGAATTCCGCCTCGTACTCTGCTACAGACTTATTCCCCTAGACCAGCCTCAGAAACGCCTTCATTTGCGCATCAACATAGCTAGTCCCAATATACTTCTTCTGATATGCCACCTTAAAATACTCCCAAGTGAGATCATCTGTCAGAGCACCATCACGAATCGTGAGCCACCATTGGTATGACTCATCACGAGAAATGACACTACCCCTTTCGCCTCCTCGGCGATCAGTCCAAATCATCCATAATTCCTCCGTCGCCTCTAACCAATACCCAGCCGTATTGGGCGCCACACTAGATATACCATAGAAAAACTCGGCTCTATTGGCTCGGAGTCACTCGGGTATAGATTTTCGAGCTCCCATATCTCCACCTACTCCAGCCACCCTCTCAAGAACTCGCAGATCGCTGCGATCGCATCATCCTCCGTCGATCACGATATTCAACACCAAGAATGGTGGTGGTGGCATTTCATTCTCGGACCCTTGACCAGACCTAACTGGTTCCGACACGGTCATTCAGCCTCTACCACGGCCACGCACATTACGACCACGTCCTCTAGAACTCATTCTTTCGAATTGCATTTATCTGGTTAAGAATTTTATGAATCATTATTTCTTTCCACTGATTTATCGCGAATAGTCTTATGATTAATAGTTCTAAAAAGTAGTTCTTTCGAATTCATACACACACTACAGTCTCAAGTTCATTCATTCGATCATCACCATTCATGAACTTACATTCATTACAGAGAAGTGTTGTGGTTGTCATTGTTGTTGTTCTCCACTACCCAAAGGTATTTTCGTAATTTTTCCTATAAGGGTATTTTGGTAATTTTCCAAATTAGGGTATTTGAAAATTTTGCAAAATAAAGATTTTTGGTTTTTTTTTACAAAATAGGAATATTTTGATAAGATTCAAGGTAATATGGTAATTTTATAGATGAGGGTATTTTGTAATTTTACAAACCGGGGCATTTCGATAATTTTGTAAAATATGGTTCCAAGTGATTTTATGAAATAAGGGTATTTTGGAAATTTTTAATTGGGGTTACTTGACAACTTTTCACACCGTGGGTATTTTAGTAATTTTACAAGTTAGGGTAATTTGGTCAATTTGCAAATCGGGGGTATTTTGGTCATTTTTAAATCAAGGGTACTTTGGAGGTTTTATAACCAAGGTTTGATTTTAGGATTGTACAAAACAAGGGGATTGGTCCCTTTCGGGTTTTAATTATTGAATTTAGCTTTGTGATTTAGTCCTCTTGGTTAGGGTGAACCGTCACTACGCACTGTGTAGGATTCAAGCGGAGAGGAAGTGAGTCACTAGGACCGCTTAAATACCAAGCTCCCCTAATCCAATCCTAGACATGCGCTGTGATTTGCCACACCCTTAACTCTACGACTCACTCACGTGTTTGTTTGGTTAGACTTTAAATTTTATGTAATTGATTGTTGGAGTAAGCTAATCCTAGGGTTCAATAACTCCTAATCTACTAATCTCGTCCTATAATTCCTACATACAAATCACACAAGGGTTAGGGTACTTACAGTGAACTTGGTGGAGACTCAGGTGCCATGCCAGAAATCCTGCTCATTCTTTAGTAAAACCCAACTTTTAAAATAAGAAAAACATTTTGGGCCCAAAAGCCCTCAAGGTCGAGTTTTGAACTGGGCTCTGATACCAAAATTGAAACACCCCAAACCCGGCCCACAAGCCCTGACTGGATCTAGCATGCTCCTTGAGTAAAACGTAGTTAAGCCTCGTAATGACATTTTGAAAATCTTGGTGATTTTTGAAGAAAATAGATTTGGGATTGTTCTCAAATTAAAATTTGAGTTGAAATTTAATTTTGTACTAAAACGATAATTTCATATTTCAAAAGTTACAAGTTAAAGTAATGCCGAATTTTTAAAGTTTATTATTAACTTGAAAAAAAAACCGTAGGCGTTTGAGTTTCAAAACAATTGAAGTTGTTCATATCATAGTAGAAATTTAAAACACATAAATAAAATAGTTAAGTGATAATGGCCTTATTACATCAAAATATATCCCAAAATAAACCAAAATAAACTTAATAAGAAAAGCGAAGAAAAATTGAAGTCATGGTCACCACTAAGTTCCCGCCAACCCGATCCATTCATTTGAAAGTGCCATCTACAAAAGTTAGCCCACGAAGGGTGAGTCAATGACTTAGTGTGTAACAACCATCACAGACTCCCAAAACATATAAGGCATATCATATCACATACAAGCAAATATAATCAATGATGCAACCTGCAAACCCACCTAGATATCCATCATCTACATATCACCGTACCTACCAATCACACCGTGGGATTACTAAATCGACCCTCCATCCGCTACACACCATCGAAGGCGATCACTGCGATCAAGCAGACATCGCCCTTATAATTGTGGCATAGCCACCAAATAATGTGACAGAGTCACCAGATTCATAATATGTGACATAGTCACCAAATAATGTGGTAAAAACCACCAGATCACTTCCCCTTTAACATAATCACCCATATGCCCATGCAACATACAAAACATGCTATTTATCATGCAATTTACCTTACCCCCAAAATCCAACGGAATACCACATATTTTCACATCAATGTTATTAAACATTATTTACGAGTGTTAAGGGGTAGCGATCACGAATACACTGTACCATTAAATGGTACCCTTAGCCACGTTTAATTGTCACTTCACTAACACATGATTAACATAATTATTATTAAACTATCGGGAACTCAGTGTAGGGTTACACACCTAATTTTTAATGCATTTACCAAATCCCGAAAATCTTGATCTAATGCTCTAGATCCCTTTTTCCTACATTCGGCCAACACTAAGCATATTAGCAAAGAGCCATTTGGCTACACAGCAAATCCTGAAGGGTTAACGCGACCAAAATCCTTACCTTGCTGCCGATTTGGTTACCACCCAAATCCCGAAACTATGTGATAAGCCTTCCTTGAAATTGGCTAAGCACTAGTATATTCAAAGGGTTAGCTTTCAGCTTTTCAGATAACTAAAAGATGAATTGAATCAGTACGAAACCTTACCACTGACTTACCGAAACTATTGATAAGGAAAAGATGCTCTCGATCTACTGCTTCAATATCCCAAAAATCCTAAAAGAAAACCAATTGCATGGTTGATTAAAAGTCAAGACAAATGTCAAAATTTGGCTTTTATTCTACACATGTCGATAGAGAGGAAATAAGGAAGAATGGTGGAGATTCAGACTTACCTATCCCCAAACCAATTTGAGAAGAGATCAAGGGAGATCTCTGCTTGGTTGCTATTCGGCCAAAAATTGAGAAGGGATGGAGTTGAAAGATTTCGGCAATGGCTTTAGGAAAACAATGGAGGTTCGGCCAATAGTGAAAGGAGGGAATAGGAGAAGGATGAATAGTATTCAAATTTTGATGATTGTGAAAAGAAGAAAAAGAATGATATGGAGGCTCAGTTATGATTCGGCTAAAGTGAAAAAGAAGAAGAAAGAATTGAGAGAAAGAAAAGAATAAAGAAAGTGATGGTGACACAAATTGGGCTTAGGGGATTTTGGCTACTAGGTGACCGAATTTGTCATCCTAGAAGTCCCTTGGCCGACCAACTTTCCTTCTCTCCACTCAATCCCCCTTTTCACTCTACCTTAGTCGAATCTCTAAGCTATCAGACCCAATCTATACTTCCTCCATCAGAGCCCTTGTGCCGTCCACCACTACCCTTCCTTGCTGAAAAATAAAACTCCAAAATGATTCCCTTGCTGCTCGAACCTAGGCCCTTCCACTCCCTGTGGCGTCACCTTATAGGGCCCTAAGTGGCGCCTCCTTGCCACCTTACCACTGGGTTATTTGTGTCCTAAACCACACAATAATCTCCTTAAGGCCTAGCTCCCTTAGTTCCCCTTTTTGGGCTTAAAAATCCAATAACTTCTAATGCTCCTACCTACATCCCAAGGTTCTTGAAGCCCCCAAATCACATCCAAATCATACTCAAGCATGTAATTACATACATTAAGTAAAAATGCATAACCCCTAAATCCCGGATATTACATGTTCCCTTGGGTTTTTCTCAGTGTTACCTAGTAGACGCCCTTGTGGTCATTCAAAAATCTCTGATCGAATTTTAGAAACTATCTTATTAAGTTGACCAACTGACTTAGTAAGTTCTCCAACTTGGCTCTCGATCCTGTTGATTTATGTTTGTTGATTATCGAGTGTTGTCTCGATTTTTTGGAAACGAGTTTCTATTGCTACCATGAATTTTGTCAGCATCTCTTCAAGGTTCGGCTTCTTTTATTGATAGGGTTGATTTTGAAAATTTTGAGGAGGTTGTTGTCTTTGATTTCCTTAACCTCCCCATGAAAAATTTGGGTGGTTCTTCCAACCTGGATTATAGGTATTACTATAAGGGTTATTATTAGATCTAAAATTGTTACCTATATAGTTCATCTGTTCACTTTCTATGCTCGGTTGGTAGGGTGGGTACTCAGGATTTGCCACACTTTCAGTTGCGTCGCATTGCATTATTGGGTGTACCTGCGAAGAACACAAACTATCAAGCTTTTTATTCATCATATCTACCTGTGTTGATAGCATGGTTACTGCGTCGAGGTTGAAAACTTCGTTGATTTTGTTGGCCTTGTCCTTGTAACTTGCCACTGATAGTTATTCAGCGACATCTATTCAATAAACTCGTAGGCTGCTTCAGGAGTTTTGTTATTCAGAGTTCCACCGACGGCTGAATCAATTAGTTGCCTCGTTGAGGGATTCACACCGTTATAGAAAGTTTGGACTTGGAGCCACAAGGGTAAACCATGGTGTGGACACCTTCTCAAGAGATCCTTGTATCTCTCCCATGCGGTATAATGTCTCTAAATCCATCTGCACAAAAGAGGAGATATCATTCCATAATTTGGCCATTTTGGCTGGTGGGAAATATTTTAATAAAAATTTTTCGGTCATTTGATCCCATGTGGTGATCGACCATCGTGATAACGAGTTTAACTACTACTTGGCTTTATTCCTTAATGAAAGGGAAATAACCCAATATGTATGGCATCATCAGAAACACCATTTATTTTGAAGGTATCACAGAACTCTAAAAAATTAGCTATATGAGTATTTGGGTCTTCGTCCTGCAAACCATCAAATTGAAAAATTTGTTGAATCATTTGTATAGTGTTAGGCTTTAATTCAAAATTATTAGCAGCTATAGCAGGCCTAACAATACTAGATTCTGCTCCTGTTAAATGAGGATTAGCATAATCATACATAGTACGCGGAGCATTGTTTTCTGCCACATCTTGTGGTGGTGGATTATTCTCGTCCATCCCTTTAGTAGGATTGGATCTGCCTTCTCAGTCTTTTTCTGTGTAATTTAGGGTTCGCCTAATTTCTCTGCGATTCCTGCGAGCGGTAGCTTCAATATCACTGTCGTATACTAGTGGTCTTTTCGGGTTCCTTCTAGTCATAAACTAGAGGTACCTGTGTTGGAAAAGAAAGAAAGAAAATTAGCAAGGTTAAAAACTAAAATATAAATAAATATAAATTGCGAAAAAATAAAAATAATGGCTAAGGTAATAAAAATAGGGTTTTCTTAATATTTTATCTCCCCGGCAACGACGCCAAAAACTTGATCGTCTAATTGTCAAGTTTTAAAATTTATAAAGAGAATGATCGAACCTGGAAACTAACTCTGACAACGACTTAAGGAAAGTGCACCTATCAAACAGTAGTATAGTTTAGGCAAGACCGGATTGTCGAACCCAAAGGAACTAAAAGTACCAATACTAACCTTCTTTCTATTATTTAGCCTAAATATTAAGTGATGGTTGTTTAATCTAAATTAACTAACTACTAAGCTAAAGACGCAAAGACAAAAAGAGTGAATTGGGGAAATAACTTTAGGAAAACTCAGTTGACTAAGATGATACCCTTAGGAAGAATCCACCTAGACTTCACTTGTTATCTAACAATGAACCAGACGATTTATTCACTCAGCTTGATCCGTAGGACTCCCTAATTTATATTAAACCCTCTCTCGAGGCGAATAACGTCTAACCCTAGGTTGATTAACCAAAATCTCTTTCTAATTAAAACCCCTAGAATTGCATTAACTCGATCTATGGACTCCCATATTAGGTTTCACCCTAATCCGGCAAAATCTCGTCACCCTATCTCTAGCCACGCGATCAACTCTGCTTAATTATGATAGATCTACTCTTAAGCAGGGACTTTTTCTCCACCACCTAAGCACATCACACTTGAATTAATATCCCGAAAATATCAACACAAGAATTAAGCACACATAATTAAGAACAAACTAAGTATTTATCATACAGCTCAGAAAACAATAACAAGATTCATTTAGGTTTCATCCCCTTCAGGTATCTGAAGGGTTTAGTTCATAATGATAAAATAAAACATCTCAAGAGAAAATATAAAACAAAACATAAGAAATCCCTAAAACCCCCTAAGGGAATTGAAGGAGAGATCCGCCGTCTTAAGTAGAATTATGGCTTCTTGAGATGGATTAACTGGCTATCTTCGAGTGATTCCCACAAATCTGGCCTTCTGGCTTGGCTCCTTGGCCTAGCCGACCGCTTAACTGATTGCCCTCTTTCAAGTTACACTTAGGGTCTTTATATAGGCTCTTGGAATGCATTTCTTTCTCCCTAAGTATCCTTTTTCGAGTGAAATTCCTCTTTTCCATGACAGGGGCACGGCCATGGCACATGCCCGTGTGAATCGACTTTAGGTCGTGTTCAAGGTTGTTGATGGAGGCACGGCCATGTGAATCGTGGTTAGGCCGTGTTCTAGTTAATTGTCAAGGCACGGCCGTGTGGCTTGAAGTCCAGGCCGTGTCGATTTCCACTTTGGCCCAAATTGGCCCGTTTTAAGCCCGTTCTCATTTTTTTCATCCTCGGGTGCTTTCTTGAGTATAAAACATGAAAAGAAAGGATTAATAGTACATTTTTACATAAATCAAGGGCTAAATCATCCGAAAGTATGCTAAATGTGGGATTAAATTATGTTACTTTTATGGTTTATCAAATACCCCCACACTTAAGCTTTTGCTTGTCCTCAAGCAAAATTCTCAACTTACAATTAAAATGAACTTTCAATAATTCATAATTCCTATAAAAAAATGTCTCATCCTAATTCATAGATAATTCATACATGGATGATTTAACTCAAAGGCTCCTAAAGATTCAAACAATTCTAAGTCATATATTTGTAGCATGAAAACATAGGTGTCTCCCCTTATCTAAATAATTACCTTTAATTCGAAACCGACAAGGATTGACATCCTCACTAAAGATTCACTCAAAGCACTCGAAGTGTTTAAGGTTCAAGAATAAGCACTCATAAGCCGAACCTTGTTTTATTCTTACCTTGTTTTATTGATTTCAATCTTTAACTTGATTTTCTATCTCCTCAAGCTTCTATTTCTTGAATCTAACTTGATATTTTTGCTCCCCATAGTCTCCTTGTCATCTTTCTCTCTTGATGGCTATAGAAATTCTTTTGAATTTTAAGCGAAAATGGTGGATTTTTGGTAAAAGGACCAAATTGTAAAGAAAACAAAACCTCTTTCTTTTCTCTCTTCTTCTCACATTGGTGCATGGGAAATGTGGACGGTATGTTCTCTCTTTTTTTTTCCCACACACACATATATATATACTAAATAAAATAATAATAAATATCTTGTTAAAATATTAATAAAGTAATATTTATCTAATTAATTAATTTAAAATATCATCAATATAATCATTACATTCTAGAATTCTCTCTCTTACTAATTGACCATTTTACCCTTCATGATCTTTAAAAATTCCATCATTGAATCATCACTCAATTTGGAAAAATTACAACTTAGTCCCTCATAATTCTTCACCTATTCAATTTGGTCCTAATTCATCCATTTTTCTTAGTTTCTAGATTATTCCACCCCTAAAATCTTTACACTATTGGTCCTTCAACTTTTTCATATTTTCACTTTAACCCTTAAATTTTGAATATTTACTCTTGGGCAACAAAACTTTTCTCACTTTTACAATTTAGTCCTTTTCTTGAATTAATAATGTGATATATCATAATATACTTCCCAATGTTGACATAATCCAAAATTTTCCTTTTTGTCACTTTATTTCCTTACTTAACTATATCAAGGATAATATTTACTTTCTTACTGTAGTAATTTTCGGGGTATTACATAAAATATGTTACTTTTATCGTTTATCACAAGACCTGATGTCTTTGATCTGCTTTATTGCAATCTCAGGGGGACAAGACTATAATATTTAGCCTGCTCCCTTGCTACATCATGAAGATAAGGCTAGTGGCTAAAATCTGCTCCCTTACTACATTAGGAAGATAAGATTCGCCAAATTCGATCTGCTCCGCTACTGCTTAGGGATATAAAATCTACAAACTTCAGTTTTCCCAACTACTATCCCGAGGGGAAAAAATTTGAACTTTTCAGTCTTCTTCCTTACTATCTCAGGAAGACTTCAATCTTCAGTCTACTCCACTACCATCTCTAGGGAACAAAATCTGAACTTTTAGTTTGCTTCCTTACTATCTCAGAAAGACTTCAATCTTTAGTTTGCTCCACTATCATCTCTAGGGAATGAAATCTAAACTTTCCAATTTGCTTCCTTACTATCTCAGAAAGACTTCAATCTTCGGTCTACTCCACTACCCTCTCTAGGGAGCAAAATCTGAACTTTTTGGTTTGCTTCCTTACTATCTCAGGAAGACTTCAATCTTTAGTTTGCTCCACTATCATCTCTAGGGAACAAAATCTGAACTTTTTGGTTTGCTTCCTTACTATCTTCAAGAAGAATTCAATCTTCAGTTTGCTCCACTACCATCTCTAGGAACAAAATCTGAACTTTTTGGTTTGCTTCCTTACTATCTTCAAGAAGACTTCAATCTTCAGTTTGCTCCACTACCATCTCTAGGGAACAAAATTTGAACTTTCCAATTTGCTTTCTTACTATCTCAAGAAGACTTCAATCTTCAGTTTGCTCCACTACCATCTCTAGGGAACAAAATCTAAACTTTTTATTTGCTTCCTTACTATCTTCAGAAAGACTTCAATCTTCAGTTTGCTCCACTATCATCACTAGGGAACAATATCAGAACATTTTGGTTTGCTTCCTTACTATCTTCAGGAAGACTTCAATCTTCAGTTTGCTCCACTACCATCTCTAGGGAACAAAATCTGAACTTTTTAGTTTGCTTCCTTACTATCTTCAGGAAGACTTCAATCTTCAGTTTGCTCCACTACCATCACTAGGGAGCAATATCTGAACTTTCCAATTTTCTTCCTTACTTTCTCAAGAAGACTTCAATCTTTAGTCTGCTCCACTACCATCTCTAGGGAACAAAATCTGAACTTTCCTGATGTTGCTACACTGTCCTCTAAGGGACATTTCCTGTAGACTCGAATGTATTATGGATGACATTTGCATGAATGTAGAATGTTATGAGAATGATCCCATTTTTAAGTGTATAATGATTAGGATTGTAACACCCCTTACCCGAGACCGTTGTCGGAGTCGAGCTTGAGGCATTAATAACTTAACTACTAATTCGGGGCATAAAAATTGAAAATGTCCATCTACGTCATGTTGACTAAATTAACTATAACTCGAGTTACGAAACTCAAAATTTAGATCCGTAAATTTTCCTTGAAACTAGACTCATATACTTCTTACTATAATTTTTCTAGAATTTTTCTTGTGACCAATTAGTACAGTTTATTCATTAAAGTTTCCCATGTTTCACTGTTCGATGGTTCTGACCTATCTTTACAAAAACTTAGTTATCTCATTGTACAGAATTCAATTAATGTTCACGTTTATTCCAATCAAAAATAGACTCATTAAGGATTCTAAGAATATAAACTATGGTTCATTATTATTTTTTTACAATTTTTATTCCAAGATAGAACAGGGGATGACGAAGTCTTTCAGAACCAGTCTCACTAAAATTTAAATATCTCATAATATAAAATTCCTTTGCCTACTCTGTTTCTTTCATATAAAAATAGACACAATAAGATTTAATTCTATCTCTTACTCACTTTCTAATTCCATTTCTCCTATTTTTGGTGATTTTTCAAAATCACGTCACTGCTGCTAACCAAAAACTGTTCCATTGCAACATATGGTTAACAAGTTTATAACATCTTTACTCCATTTCATTTAAACTCTATTTATTAACCAAACTTATATATACCAAAACCAAATCAACCAAAACCACAACCAAACATAATCATCAAGCCAAAATATAAATTCCAAGATTAACAAGATGGACAAGCCATTTTCGAATGGCTTATACAAATATATATAACTTCAAAACCAAACATAATATTACTAGCCTATACATGCCATATATGTTCATAGTTTCAAAAATTTAGTTTATAAAATACCAAAATGATTCGATAGTGTGATAGACTTCGACGATGATCCCCGAGCTCGTAGTTAGACTTCAAAATCTATAAAATAATCAAATAAACACACACTGTAAACTAACATAGCTTAGTAAGTTATAAGCAATTACATAACAAAGCCAAAATACATTGTAATAGTAATTTACACACTATTAACTCATAAACCAAATATCCCAAGCATTTAAACAAAAAATAGACTTCTCATAAGTCTTAAATTCATTCATCACTTGAATACAAAAGAATATTAACCTATCACCTTTCATATTTCCAAAATCCGAACATACATACATTTAACAGTCAGTTTTTATTCATAAACTACTTATGAGATTTATACTTACCATTAGAAAAATAAACTCTCATAGTATCGAAAACTTACCGATTTCAACCATTACATTGGTGTTTACACTCACACCTTCCATACTCATCGATCGAAATTCCTTTTGTACCAAATGTGTTAGAAAGTTCAGTTCATGCAATTAAAATTCTTTGTCCGATTTCGCACACTTAGTGCTCGGAAAATAGATTCGCACACTTAGTGCTTATTATCTAATTTCGTACACTTAGTACTCGAAAAATTAAATTCTCACATTTAGTGCTTACTATCCGATTTCGTACACTTAGTACTCGGATGTTAAAATTCCCACACTTAGTGCCACATGACCGATTTCGCACACACACGTTTCAAGATTCAAATTCACTCACTTAGCACGTTTCTTGGTCTTGATACTTGTCTAAATAAACACACATATATATAAAAATTTGAATCCCAATCACATATATATATGTATAAAAAAATTTATTCTTTTCTATATCCTTCCACATTCGACTAAATATTAATAATAAACAATTATTCATAATTTTCAACTCTATTCATTTCTTGACATCAATGTCTCACTTAGCCATTTCATGAGCATATATTTTATACTTCACATTCAACTAAATTCATCTTCCAACCAATAATACATTTGGCATTGACATTGTAACAGTCCGGTTTACACCCTAGACGGAACAGTAGTTTCGGGACCACAAACCAAGTTCGTATAATATTTTAATATTATATTCTGTGCTGTTGATATGTGAATTAGCATGTGCTAAATTTACGTGAGTTAAATTGACTGTCTGTGTGTTTAATTTGACAAAAGGACTAAATTGTATAATTAGTAAAAGTGGCCTCTTATTTGATTAATGGCTAAACTGATGTGGCTTTTTAAGGTGGAGGCCTTATATTGTAAATTGGCCTTTTTCACATGTAGTGGACGGCACATTAATGTGATGAATGGCTTATTTTATTTGGTAATGGTTTATTAAATAATAAATATTATAATATAAGTTATATTATATAAAACAAATGTAACAGTCCAATTTTGACCTTAATTGGAACCATAAATCCGATTCAATAGAATATTTTAATATTTTATATTGAGTCTATGATCTATGATAGAGCATGTGTTAAAATTTTGTGAGTTAATTTGCCTATTTGTGTGGTTAATTTAAGGAAAAGGACTGGATTGCATAAGTGGTAAAAGTAGTTTTTATTATATTACTATGGTTAATTTGATTAGTCTTCTTATGTGTGAGGACTTAAGTTGTAAATTAGCCAAATTGCTTATAAGTGGACGGCATTTGGCTTTAATATTATAATGATATGTTTTTATATACATTATATTATATGTTAAAAGGTTAAATTATAAAATAAGTCAATAATATAGTAAGGAAACATGTGTTCATAATTTTTATTTCACCATTAAAAAGCTGAAACTAAAGAAAAGAAGGAAAGAAGAAACCCAAGCAAACTTTTGGCCATTGTTAAGCTTAATCAAGGTATGATTCTAGATCGGTTTTCGATAATTTTTACGTTTTTATAACCGTTGCTTCGAATACTTCAAGAACCATGCTTAAATTTTTTTATTTTGATGAATATTTTGAAATGTGCCATTGATGAGTTCATGAGTTTTATGATGGTAGTTGATGAATTATGAAAGATATATGTTAGATTAATATGTTTTGTATTGAGATTTTTGGTGATTTTGAGTAAATAGGGCTAAATTGAGAAAATAAATTTTTGAGGGGTTAAAATGCAAAATAAATTAAATGCAAGGACTTATATGGCTATGTGGAAGATTCGACCTAGCTATATTGTTGGGAAATTTTGCATATTTTGTGTTTTGTGTAAATAGGACTAATTTGTAAAAATGTGAAACATTAGGGAAAAATAGTAATTTGCCTATTTAGGTGTTTTTGGATTAAATTGAAATGAAATATATTTGAATGAGCTTAAATTTAATATGTTTAGATCAAGAACAAAGAAAAACGGACTTGGATCGAGGAAAGGCGAAGGTTAACGAATAAATGGTTCTTGACGTCCGACGATACCCGAGGTAAGTCCTTAAGCAAATATATGTCAAATAGTTATTTATGAAGTTAACCAAAGTTGAAATTGGACATTTTAAGAAATAAATATATGAGATTGCCGAATGTGGTAGTATAGTATTGGAATTAATTAATTTTTGTTTAATGAAATGTGATTTAGCATGTTCGGTTTGATATGTGGAAGTAAAATGAAGTATATGTGATGTTTGTGATTTTAGCATTAAGCAATGTGTATTGAATGGTTAATTGTGTTGATATTCGGGCTTCGAGCCTAGCAAGCCTTGTGCCGGTGATCTATATCGGGCTTTATGCCTAGCAGGCCTCGTGCCGGTGAATTATTTTGGGCTTTATGCCTAGCAGGCCTCGTGCTGGTGAATTATTTCGGGCTTATTGCCTAGCAGGCTTAATGCTGGTGTTTAAACTTCGACCTTGAGTCTAGCAGGCCTAGTGCCGGTGTGTGAGATTTGGGCTAATGTCTAGCAGGTTCTAAACCGGTGGGTTACCATTTCAAGCTTAGATTATGTGCTAATAAAGTCATGAAATAAATCATGTATACCTAATCATGTGGAAGTGAATCTGTTAATTCGGCTACAAGGTATGTGTTATATATATACATGTGTTATATGTGTATATATATGTGTGTGATGCTGTTTAGTAAATGAAATGATGAGAGAAATGTGATATACAATTGATAGATGGGAAAAGAAATATGAACTATGCTATGAGAAAATTTGGTTATATGAAAGCATAAGTGGTTAAAGGCATTCGTATAGGCATATTGATATGTATGATTTTGCGCTATATATAAATATCCTGTAATGTTGTATTTTGGTAAATAAATGAAAGTTGACAGGTTAAGTGAGGTAGGATATTCGGCTATGATGCATTTATAATTTAAGCCATGTTATTCAATGTCAGGAATTGGTTGTTTAAGATGCCTGGTTAATTGAATGATATAATGTGATTGCTTAAGACTTACTAAGCTAGTGAGCTTACTTTGTGTGTGTTCATTGTTCGTTTTATAGATTCTAATCAAGCTTCGAGCTCTGGGGACCGTCACTGAAGTCATTCACACTATCGGCTCATGTTGGTACTTATAATGTTTAGACTTTTGTTCTTAAGGCATGTATAGGCTAGCTAAGTTTTTGAATGATATGTTGATAATGTATTTAAGCCATGCGAAAGTGGCTAATTGTTAATTAATAATGTTCGATGGCATACTTTATCTTTGATGTAATTTGCGTATGCTTGGCTTCGACGATAATTGAGGATGTAGTATGAATGTTCACGCTAAATAGCTATGTTTGTATACGGTAATTGTCATGAGGTCTTTTAGTATATGTTTTGTTAACTTTTGAAAAGTAAACATGAGTTTTGATATGCAAGACTTTCAAATGTGCATCATATAATGTCATTAGGTAAACTAGAGCATTAATAAAGGTTAAATATATAAGTCAAGGTAGGTATGTGTTAGTCGAGCATCATTTGAATTTTATGTGTGTGTGCCAACTTTAGTTGAATTACGAAGTGTGAATTAATTGTGTATTGCATGTATGTATATTCGGCCAAGCCTTTATGATATATTCAAATGTGGTTAACATGCTTAAAGAATTAGTTGTTTAGGCTCACATTCGAATATGGAAAATGTGCTTAATTATGATGTATACTTTTATATATATGCATATATGTATTTGGCTTGTGAGATTTGCTTAAATTGATTGAGTGTATGGAATTATCAAACTTGGTTTGTGTTGTAACGAATAGGAAATTTTATATATATGAGACTTTGTTTATGCGGCCAAATAGATAAATGTGTAAGTAATGTGCAATGAGTTTGTATATATTCGATAATGCAGAAATAGGTTTCAAACCATATGAATTCGGTCATAATAGGAAGTTATTATGAGATGACATTTAGATCATGCTTATTTTTTGTCTATTAGACGAATAGTTTAATAGCTCGGTATGGTATAATTTTAAAGATAAGGCAATTAAGGTTTATAGTATTTTATTATTGGTATGTAATAACAATATGTATTTAGTGTAACTAATTATGTTCATCAATGACTATAATATATATATATATATATACATAGCTTAATTTAATATATTAAGTATGCTTTACACCTTTGTGATAACTTGTTTATGATTGTGTCTATTGATAAGCATGATTAACTAAGGCTGATTAACTGAATAAGGGTTGTGGCTTTTCTGGTAATGCCCATAACTCTAATCCGTGACGGATATGGGTTAGGGGTGTTACAGACATATTGTACATATTACCTTTATTTAATTCATTCACTTCATTATAGATAATAATTCAATTCAACCTAATTGCTTAAAAACTTACCTCGGATATCGACGGACTACGTTTCCCGACTATTCGCTCAACTTTGCTTTTCCCCGATCCAATCCTGATCCCTTTTGTTCTTGATCTTAAATTAAGCTCAATTCATGGCCGAATGTTGCAAGGTTTTCTTTCTTTTTCTTTTGCTAAGGTTCGGCTAAAACAACAAGAAATATGAACACTTCATCTTTTTACCAAATATCATATTTTATCATATATTAAAATACCACATTTATCATAAAATAATATAAACAATCAAGTCACTATTACATGCAAATGATGACCAGCACTAAGCTTTAATTTTGGCTAAATTGCACTATTAATACCTCAATTTAAGAAGCCACCTTCAATTTAGTACTTACACATTCAACCACCAAATTTTCTTTTTATGCGATTAAGCCCTTTTTCACAATTAAGCACCAAAACGATCAAAATTTAATACGAAAATTTTCACATACCAATTCACACATAAAGAACGTAGAAAATAATATTAAAATATTTTTCCAACTTGGATTCGTGGGCCTGAAGCCACCATTCTGATTAGGGTTAAAATCGGGCTATTACAACTCTCCCCCTTAAGGATTTTTGTCCTCGAAAATCTCACCGGTGAATAGGTTAGGTTAACGTTATTTCATTGAATCCTCAAGCTCCCAAGTTGCTTCCTCGACCCCGTGCTTATGCCACAGCACTTTCACCAATGAGATTTTCTTATTACGCAACTCTTTCACTTCGCGAGCCAAAATATGAATCGGTTCTTCCTCATAGGTCAAATCAGACTGAATCTCAATCTCTGATGGACTAATCACATGAGTAGGATCGGATCTATATCGTCAAAGCATCGAAACATGGAAAACATTGTCGATCTTTTCTAACTTAGGTGGCAACATCAACATGTATGCAACCGGCCCGATACACTCAATAATCTCGTACGGCCCAATAAATCTCGGACTCAGCTTGCCCTTGCGACCAAATCTAAGTATTTTCTTCCATGGCGAGACTTTCAAAAATACTCGATCACCAATCTGAAACTCTATATCTTTACGTTTCAAATCCGCATAAGATTTCTGGTGATTCGATGCTGCTTTCAAACTTTCGTGGATCACTTTTACTTTCTGTTCAGTCTCTTTGATTAAATCAACCCCGTGTATCTTGCTTTCCCTAAGCTCAGTCCAATACAAAGATGTATGACATTTACAACCATACAAAGCTTTATAAGGTGCCATTTTTATACTCAATTGAAAACTATTATTGTATGCAAATTCAATCAAAGGCAAGTACCATTCCCATGTACCCTCGAACTCGAGAACACAACATCTCAACATATCCTCGAGTATTTGAATAATAAGTTTGGATTGACCATCCGCTTGAGGGTGAAAAGATTTGCTGAAATGCAATTTAGTACCTAATGCGTCTTGTAGTTTCTTCCAAAACCGCGATATAAACCCCGGATCTCTATCCAAAACAATAGAAATAGGTACTCTATGTAATTGTACAATTTGAGAAATGTACAATTCAGCTATCTTATCAAGCGAGAAGTCTGTACGGACTAGGATAAAGTGAGCTGATTTCATCAATCTATCAACAATAACCTAAATTGTATCTTTCTTGCTCGGTGTCGATGGTAACCCAGATACGAAATCTATCGTGACTTAATCCCATTTCCATTCGGGTATCATAATCGGCTGAAGTAATCCCGATGGCACTTGATTCTTAGCTTTTACTTATTGACAAATCAAGCATTTCGATATGAAATCTGCAATATCTCGTTTCATACCATGCCACCAATAATGCTGTTTCAGATCATTATACATTTTAGTGCTACCTAGGTGAATAGAAAATCTACTATTATGGGATTCATTACAAATCATCCGAATCAACTCAGGATCCTTTGGTACACATATTCGGTCTCTAACCCGCAAACATCCCTCAGCATCAACTTGAAATTCTGAATTAGTATTAGAACCACAATGATCCCTTTTTGCTATCAAATTATCATCACTCTTTTGAGCTTTACAAATTTGTTGAGCAAATAACGGTCTCATTTTCAATTCTGCAACTATAGCACCATCATCAATCATCGCTATATCTGCATTCATTGCACGTAAAGCAAATAGTGATGTTTGACTTAAGGCATCAATAACCACATTAGCTTTTCCCGAGTGATAATCAATCACGAGCTCGTAGTCTTTTAACAATTCGAACCATCGAAATTGTCTTAAATTCAGATTCTTCTGAGTCATTAAATATTTTAGACTTTTATGATCGGAGTAGACATGGCATTTTTCACCAAACAGATAGTGACACCATATTTTCAAAGCAAAAACTATGGCAGCTAACTAAAGATCATATGTTGGATAGTTCTTTTCGTGTGGTTTTAACTATCTCGAGGTGTAGGCTACAACCATACCCTCTTGCATCAAAACACAGCCCAAACCATTCAAGGATACATTACTGAAGATAACGAACTCTTTACCTGACTCTGGCTGAACAAGCACTGGAGCTTCAGTCAACAAAGTTTTCAGCCGATCAAAACTCTTTTGGCACTCCTCCGTCCACTCGAATTTAACATCTTTTTGAAGTAGCTTTGTCATCGGAGTTGCAATCATCGAGAAACCTTTCACAAAACGTTTATAATAATTGGCTAGTCCCAGAAAACTCCAAACTTTAGAAACATTACGCGGGGATTTCCAATCAAGTATAGCCGAAATCTTACTCGGATCAACCCGAATACCTGATACTGAAATAACATGCCCCAAGAAACTAACTTCGCTAACCAAAACTCACATTTACTAAATTTCGCGTACAACTGCTTATTACGCAAAATCGGTAACACAAGTCTTAAGTGTTTGGCATGTTCAGTTTCATCGCGCGAATAGATCAGAATGTCATCAATAAACACAACCACAAATCGATCCAAATACTATTTGAATACCCGATTCATCAAATCCATAAAAATGGCTGGGGTATTAGTGAGTCCGAATGGCATCACCAAAAACTCGTAATGATCGTATCTCGTCCGGAAAGTAGCCTTTGGCATATCAGAATCTCTGACTCGTAACTGATAATAACCCGATCTCAAATCTATCTTTGAAAATACTGAAGCCCCTTTCAGCTAATCGAATAGATCATCAATACGTGGCAACGGATATTTATTCTTTATGGTCACTTTATTAAGCTGTCAATAATCGATGCACATCCTCAGAGTCCCGTCTTTCTTCTTCACAAATAACACTGGCGCACCCCATAGAGAAAAAATCGATCGAGCAAAACCTCTATTTGTCAATTCTTGCAACTGACCTTTCAACTCTTTTAATTCGGTCGGTGCCATTCTATACGGAGCTATCGAGGTCGGAGTCGTCCCTGGCACTAACTCAATACCAAACTCTACCTCTCGAATAGGTGGCAAACTCGGCAATTCTTTCGAGAACACATCCGGATACTCACATACAACGGGTACAGATTCAATCTTCTTTTCGGTCACTTTACTATCAATCACATAAGTAAAGTAAGCTTCGCAACCCTTTCTCAAATACTGTCGAGCCAACATCGAAGATATCACTACTGGTAGCCCATTCAAATTCCAGATTCAATTTCGAATTATCTTATTATTCTAACACCACAGATCTATAGTCTTTCTTCTGCAATTCACTACTGCATCATGCACGGTTAACCAATCCATACTAAAGATAATATTAAACTCATAAAATGGTAGTAACATCAAATTAGCCGAAAAACATGAATCTCGAATCATCAAAGGGCAACTCTTCCACACTCTATCAACTAACACACACAGGCCTAGGGGGTTCGAAATCCAAATTACAAACTCAGTAGACTCAATAGGTAGAGTCTTGTTGGATACTAATGTTTCACACACGTAGGAATAGGTTGAACCGGGATCAATCAGAGCAATTGCACTAGTATTAAAGAGAGTAAATATACCAGTGATGACATCTGGAGATCAAGCCTCCTCTCGGGCACGAATGGCATAGGCTCTAGCTGGTACACGAGCCTCTAATCAAATAGTTGTATCCAAAGTCCCTTTCTGAGTGCCACTCTTACCTCCCACATTTTGGGGTGGTCTACCTCTAGCTGCAGTACTGCTCGGTCTTGCACTCTGAGCATTATTCTTTTCAGCTAACTCCGGCAATCCCGAGTGAAGTGATCCTGCGAACCACACTTGTAGCAAGCTCGGTTGTTGGACTTGCTCCAACATTCACGAAAATGTCGCCTACCACACTATTGACACTCGGGTTTATTCGGTCGAGTATTGCCAACACTAGCAATCGAGGTAGCTCGTGAATTCTCTGGTGGTCGTTCTCGTATAGAGATCCCTGTATTAGCTTTGGATCGGCTATTGTCATTTTTGAATTTCTTTGATGACGATTGAGAAAATTTACCCGCTGATCTCTTACGAAAATCTCTAGCTTCACTCTCAGCTTTTTGTTTTTCTTTCCCAAGCTCTTCGGCTTTACAAGCTTGCTCAACAAGTACCACGAACTTGTTTATTTCAAGTATACTAACCAGTAATTTTATATCTTCGTTTAACCCTTCTTCAAATCTTCTGCACATAGCAGCCTCAGATGAAACACACTCACGGGCATATCTGCTAAGTCTCACGAACTTGCGCTCATACTCAGATACGGTCATATAACCCTATTTAAGCTCGAGAAATGCTTTGCGTTTCAGATCTATGAATCGCTGGTTGATGTATTTCTTGCAAAACTCTGTCTTAAAGAAGTCCCAAGTAACTTGTTCTTTTGGAACAACCGATACAAGAGTGTTCCACCAATAGTAGGCAGAATCTCGTAGTAAAGATATAGCATATTTCAGGCACTCATCAAGTGTACAGGATAGTTCATCGAAAACATGAATTGTATTATCGAGCCAAAATTCAGCTTGTTCAGCATCATCATCATCTTCAGCTCTAAACTCTTGAGCCCCGTGTTTTCTGATTTTATCAACTGGAGGCTTATTTATTCTCTCAAGATTAATGATCGGGGGTACCACCATTACTACAGGTGGAGTATTCAGATTCGGGGGTTGTTGAATAGCCAGATTGGTCTGGATATATTGATTGAACCAATCGTTCATTATACTAAAGAAGGCTTGCTTAGCCCCCTCATCTTGGTTACTCATAGCGGGTTGAGATTCAACCAGAACAGTCCCTTGTGCAGGAGCAGGCGCCAGGATCAGGATCCATTACTATATGAAAGATGAAAAACACATTTCGCGATCAGAAGTCATCACACTATCATAGTAAAAATTATGGCATGTATAGCTAGAATCACACGCGCTACGTTAGTCAAAGAACCGACTAAATTGTAGCTCTGATACCAATAAAATGTAACACCCCTTACCCGAGACCGTTGCCTGATTCGAGCTCGAGGCATTACTAAACTTAACTACTAATTCGGGGCATAAAAATTGAAACTGCCCATCTGCATCATGTTGACTAAATTAACTATAACTCGAGTTACGAAATTTAGATCCCTAAATTTTCCTTGAAACTAGACTCATATATCTTCTTACTATAATTTTTCCAGAATTTTTCTTGTGGCCAATTAGTACAGTTTATTCATTAAAGTTTCCCATGTTTCACTATTCGATGGTTTTGACCTATCTTTACAAAAACTCAGTTATCTCATTGTATAGAATTCAATTAATGTTCTCGTTTATTCCAATCAAAAATAGACTCATTAATTATTCTAGGAATATAAAATATGCTTCATTATTATTTTTTTACAATTTTTAATAATTTTTCCAAGATAGAACAAGGGATCACGAAGTCTTTCAGAACCAGTCTCACTAAAATTTAAATATCTCATAATATAAAATTCCTTTGCCTACTCTATTTCTTTCATATAAAAATAGACACAACAATATTTAATTCTATATCTTACTCACTTTCTAATTCCATTTCTCCTATTTTTGGTGATTTTTCAAAATCACGTCACTGCTGCTAACCAAAAATTGTTTCATTGCAACATTTGGTTAACAAGTTTATAACATCTTTACTCCATTTCATTTAAACTCTATACATTAACCAAACTTATATATACCAATGAAACACCCCAAAACCCAGCCCACGAGCCTTGACCGGATCTGGTATGTTTCCCGGTGTAAACCGTTTCAAATTCTTTTGTTACTTAGGAAAAAGCGGTGTGTTTTGAAAGAAAGGTTGGTTTGGGTTGGGCTTGGTTTGAATCAAAAGCGTTTGGGCTTTAGTTTAAAATGAATTCTCTTAATCATTTAATAAACAAAAGTAAAATAAACTTAATAAATAATAACGAGAATCAAATAATTCTACTAGGCCTTGTTACATCAAATTATTTCAAATAGTTCAAGTACTTAAATGAAATAAAATAAAAAATGTCCAAATTAAATAAAAACTTCCAAGTTGAGCATGGCCACCAACAATGGGGTGAGTCAACAGACTCAATGTGTACCTGACACTAAATCATAATCGAATCGAGCATAACAATTATTACACATTCATATCATAGCATACAAATTATGATGCATTCCCAAAACCCAAGCCTATTAAGCCATCCGCTACACTCCCGTACCAACCTCACCTGTGGGGACTACTAAGTCGACCCTCCTTCCGCTACACTCCATATCGCGGTCTTAGGTCACCGTGATTCGTGGTCTTAGGTCACCACGTCAGATTCTTGTGGTCTTAGGTCACCACATTCAGATATCACGGTCTTAGGTCACCGTGTTCGTGGTCTTAGGTCACCACATTCACTTCCCCTTTCATAATAAACCCATATGCCCCATTTAAAAGTAATATACATAAATATATATCAGAGTTCACATTCTTATTCTTATTCTCATGTTACAAATAGCATTTTCATATTCCTAGTAGGAGTAGGAAACGTACCTGAGTACTTAGTACCATAACATGGTACCTTAACCACTTATATATTCTTAATATCACATATGTAAATTAATCGTAGCCATGAAACATATTATGAGATAGTGTGGGGTACACACCTGATTTGCTTAGCAGTTTCCTTGAGATCCCGAAAAGCTTGATCTAATGCTTAGATCCTTAATCTCTACATTTGTTTTATCACTTATTACTTTAATAAAAAGCCATTCGGCCATAAATCCAAATCCTAGTAGGATTAGTACACTAAGGCTTACCTTGTTGCCGATTTCCTATTATTCAAATCCGAAATTGATCTCTTGCTTTCTTTAAGGATGTCGAAATTCCTATAACCATATGTTAGATTTAATCTAACATTAAAAACATAAACATGGCCTTTGGTAGAATATACATATATCTTACCTTAAATCTTTTAAATCCGAAACTCTCTTCTTGATTAATGGAATGCGAAATACCTTAGATCCGAAATCACAAATTCACCTTCCATATTTCGATCAATAAGATATAGGAGGATTAGACTAACTTTCGGCTTAAAAGAAAGGAATACAATTATAACTATAGATCCTTACCCTTTATATTGAAATCGACAGATCCTCCCCGACACCACTTGGAGATTAGGCTTAGAGACTTGATGAACAATCGGCTATGATCCCTTTATGTATTCGGTTTCAAAGATGAAATAAGAGAGGAATAATAGGCTTAGAAGGAATCGGCTAGGATGCTAAAGAGAAGAGGAAAAGAATGGATGCTCAAGAAGAATTTGAGGAGGAGAGGAGTAAGAATATTTGGCAAAAGAAAGAGAGGAGAATGAATAATGAATAGCCCTAGTCTCATCCTTTTATAGTAGAAATTAGGCCAAGAATCCTTTGCTTGGCCACTACTCTTCCTTATGTGATAACTTTATCTCTTTAATTTTAAAACAAATAAAGTATAGTCCTTATTATCTTCTAATTAGTCAATTTAAAGAGAGTGAAACTCCTCTTTTGCAAGCCTTGTGCCAGTCCACCTCTTGGGCTTCTAGAAGCAAAAATAAAACTTATTTTATTTGCTTCCCATGTGACTTGAACTCGGGCCCAACACCCTTGTATGTGGCGCCATTTCCAAAGGCCCTAAGTGGCATCTTGAGCCACTTTTCCAAGCCCGCTTGTGTGTCAAATTTCACGTACTTTTTCTTTTAAGGCCTCCTTTCCTTAATTACCTCTTTTAAACTTTAAAACTCGACATTTCTAAGTCATTTCTAGGTTTCCAAAAATTTTCGTTCGGCTTTGTAAACTTGACATTTCTTAGGTTTCCTAAAATGTTTACTTTCCTTTTTAGCTTAGTTTCCAAAATGTTCACTTTCCTAATTGAAACTTAGTTTCCAAAATGTTCACTTTCCTCTTTTAGCTTAGTTTCCAAAATGTTTACTTTCCTAATTTACTTAGGTTTCCAAAATGGTCACTTTCCTATTTTTAATGTAACATTTCCATACATTCTTAGGCTTCCAAAATGTTCAAAATTTATTCAAAACTCATAAAACATGTCATTTCGTACCAAAACCAAACACTACAACAAAATGACTTTTAGCGGCCTTTTTTGGCCTTTAGCGGCGTTATAAGCACCACTAAAACTATTTGCAGCGCTTTTAAAAGCGCCGCAAAAAACGCCGCTAAATCAAACGCCGCAAATTTTAGCGGCGTTTATGAGAAAAAGCGCCACTAAAGGTCATGACCTTTAGCGGCGCTTTTCCCACAAACGCAGCTAAATGTCATGACCTTTCGCGGCGCTTTTCAAACAAACACCGCTAAAGGTCATGACCTTTAGCGCGCTTTTCCCACAAACGCGGCTAAAGGTCATGACCTTTAGCGGCGCTTTTTTAAAAAATGCCGCTAAAAACATGACCTTTAGCGACACTTTTCCTACAAATGCCGCTAAAGGTCATGTCCTTTAGCGGCGTCTTTCCCACAAACGCCGCTAAAGGTCATAACCTTTAGCGGCGCTTTTCCTTAAAATGCCGCTAAAAACATGACCTTTAGCGGCGCTTTTCCTTAAAACGTCGCTAAAGACATGACCTTTAGCGACGCCTTTCCTAAAAATGCCACTAAAACTCATGAAAAATAAAAAAAATTAAAATATATTTATAAAAACACCACAAATTAAAATGACTATTAGATGTCAATTTCCAATATACATTTTAATCTGATTGAATAAAGCCTATTTTAGGCACTAGCTGATTACAAATAACACACTAGCTGATTGAATAAAGTAAAACCTATTTTACATTTTAATCGAATTAACATTTGGATAAAGCTTCCTCTTAATAAAATATTAAGTCACATAATGCGGCCTTCTCCAAACTAATTGCTACTGCGAAAGGGAAAATGATAGAAAACAAGAGAAAAGCATATTAAAACATTAACGAAAGAAACAAAGAAATCATAGACAATATTAGAAATCATATTTTTATTGGAAAATAATGAACTTAAATGGAAAAAAGAATTCCTTTGTTTGCTTTTCTTTTCATGCATTTGAGTATTAAATGAGATAATTTGTAGAGTTAATTTTATTATATTATTTAAAATTAGAACCAAATTAATATAATTTGTAAGTATTTAAGTATTAAATATATTATTATAGAATAAAATGACTAAAACATAACAAAACAATAATCTTGAAATTGAAAAATTTTATAATTTAATAACTAAAATAAAAATACTAAAATTGAAAGACCATAATAGTTCAATAATTAATAGTATACCTTAAAATCTAAACGATAATTTTAGAAATTTAAATTTAGGCATTTAGCGAATGAAGCTACTTAGGTAGTGCCATGCATGTCTTTAACTCTCTTTATGTTTTTCCTTTTAGATTTTTGATGTAAGTGCCACTAGTGATTGAATAAAGTAAAGCCTAACATTGAACTGGGTTGGCTAGTTTCAAGCACCACACTAACTCTAACAAGAAAACCAAAACACATTAGCTTTGGTCAAAAGTTGTATTGCTATCTCATAACATTGTCCCAAAGAATGAGTAATTGGAAAAAGTAGTGCATTGTTAGACCTAAAATTAAACCAAACAAGATTTCCAAACATAATGTATGTACCCATTCATGTAGTAATAATATTTTATCATAAAGTTCCAACGAAAACCAGCCCTAAACCCATTAATGATTCCAAACTTAGTTCTATTACTCGGTCTTGTCAAGTGTGAATTAAAATCCGATTATGCGAGAATGCGATATCGAGATAAGATACATCAATTACACTACAAAAAATTGATAAAGATGTACAACAAAAACAAAACTTACTTGATTCCAAGATCGATGTGCTCACGGATGCCAAATCCAAAGCGGCCGAGATCACTAAAGTTCCTTCTCAAAAGCTCATATTCCTTGACCTTCAAACCGGTTGTTAGTTGACCAAATAACCAATTATTTAATCTGAAAAATGAAAAAAATACAACCTAAGCTGCAAATTTCAATGAAGCAAAAGATTAAACAAAAAGAATAGGACAAATCATATAGCATAAAAAACGTTAGATTAATAAAAAGAAATGCATCGACAAAAGACCTCATTTTACATTTTATACCTTGAGGCGATCTCTTTGTTACGCATATTTGGAAAGGATTGTTGTTCCAGTTTCAAAAGATTATTGCAACATTCTGATGAATTTGAACTAAATTATCGGTAATAAATTATCCAAGACCTCAATCATTTGAAGATTAAGGATATTGAATCAAATTGACAAATTGAAGACAAATACTAAAATTCTAAAATATAAAAGGATTTACAATAAACAAACTAGAGTTGAGTTGAGTGCATATACGAATATTGATCGATAGTAGCTTAGAGTTAAGTCTCTTGTGAAATCCACCACAATATCCCAAACAACTAAAAGGATAATAAGATAGCCAAGTTTGATTAGTCGTTGTTTCTTTTCCCACTTAAGTGATTAAAGATCTCGTTACATCAACCAAATGTTTTCTCCTTCTATACTGTTCATTCAATTCCAAAAACCTTTTTTAAAGAAAAATGGAAATAAAAATAGTTGAGGATAATTTTTGAAGGATTTTAGAAACTTACAATATGAAATTATAGTATGAATATGGAAGAGATGGGAAAAAAAGAAAATAATGTCCTGTAATTAAACAGACCAAACAGAAAATGGCTTGGGTTATGAACTCCGGCATCACAACCTTGTTTATCCGTACCGCCGAATCGTAATGATTTATGTAATCAATTTCCAAATCAATAAAACACATAAGCTGCAAAATTTGCCATTATCAAACGATTTTTAACAAATTAAAATTATATTAAAAAGAAAGAAAATGATCTGATAACAAATAATGGCAAGAAGAGATATGAGGAAGAAGAAGGTCACGAGCCATCCCAAGAGACTTGCGATGGCCATCTTCCTCCTATCAAAATCTCAACCTCTGTCTTTTTACCTTGTTTTTATATTTAATTTGAATCAATTTCCATGCCGCCAAACCAGGTTGTTTGCATTGGTTGAGAATATTTCATCCACAATATCCCAAACAACTTGTATACCCCAAAATGAAAACCCAAATAATACAAACATTCAAACTAAATTTCATCAATTTCAACTCTACATCTAAATTATTTTAATGTGTCAACCAATTTAACAAAAATTTAATGCCAAAACTTATAAATTTCACACTTACCATATATAACCAATGCTTCCTCTTCAAGCAAACTTTCTCCCACTCAATTGGTTTTCTTGGTTTAATCCTTTTTTGGTTCAACTTGTTGGAGAAATTATGGTGCAGTTGAACTAAAAAATGAAAATGTAATCAGTTTGCTTCTTGTTCAAAGTAGTGTACGGACATGAGTTTAGACAAGACAATGAACAAAGGCAATAAGCAAAGACGAAAAAGAGAGATAAATACATTGAAATAATCTTACTTTACGATGCCTCTCTCCTTACATGATTTATTCAATAATTGATTCATAAACTCTTGACTAAATCTCAATCTACTCTCAAACAAGAAGTACTTGAAGCTTTAATAGATAATCCACATCCCAGCAGATAACCCCAACTTGCTACAACCACTTATCCAAATATTCCACTTGCAACAAATTCGTGTAATTTTAAAATGTTTTAAGTTTGATGAAAGCAACACAAGGATTAATCTATTTTATTTTAAGTTTTATTATGTACATTAATCCACTTGTAACAAAAGGTTGTTCAAGATGAAAGCAACAGAAAAGGGTAAAGAAAAAACGATACATGAAATACTAGCCTTCATTATCTCCTCCCAAGCAGTATCCTCGCTTACACCAAGAGGAGTGGGAGAACAAGGTGACAATGGCGGAAGAAATCGGGGATTAGAAATGAGGAGTTAGGGATTAGAAATGGGTGAGTCGCTTACCCTCCAAGCGTTGAGGTATAAGGGCCTATCATCATTCACAAAGAATGATGCATTCACTATTATGAGTAGTTGATCTTTGCTGGAGTTTGAGGTTGAAACTACCATACAAATCCGGAAGAGAATTCCAATAATTCCAACAATTCATAAATGCAAAATTTATGCAACTCATAAAGCAAGTCAATTGGGAATAAAGTATGAGGTAAAAAGCGGAAGCGTAATTACCCCATAACTTCATAGATTGCAAAAGCTTGATCTCATAACCCAACTTTTAGCCACCACGAAAATGTGAAAACAAAATTTAATAATGTTAGAAAAGGGAGCAAACAAACGCAACATTTTAGTATCTTAACAATGCCGAAAAAAAAAAATTTTTTACTTAGGAAGCTCACATAAAATACATTTTAATAGAAATGATTCAAAATGCATTCTAAACATAAGCTTGCATTCCTTGGCATTCATTTAGCATCCAATGCCAACAAGGCAATAACCACGAAACTACTGCGGTCTCTAGAACAGGTCAACTTCCAATAAGAAAATCATACCTTGGTTGTTCTAGTGGAGTTTATGTACAAGTAAATAGGCTTCGCTCATCTTCATATTGAAGGTAAAGAAATTCAGCCGATATCAACTCACTAATGAAGGAACAAGCGACATTCCCAAGTAAACTATCCAATTCTTGTACAAATACGATGCTAAGTCGGTGGAGGTTGCTCCTATGCACTTCCCTCAAAATGGAATAACCTATCACAAAATTCTAGGAAAACATAGCACGAATGAATTTATTCAATTGCATCCTTGACTAATCCCATTATTTATCACAATTAATCTTGGATGGGGCAACTCAATTGTCACATAACACTCCAATTTAGATTAAGAACTAAAATAAGTATTAAAATAAAATTTGAAGTCTTATATGATAAAATTTCCTATTTACTCACTATTACCACTACTAATAAACATTTGAGAACCTAGAAAAGCAAAGAAAGGAAATTTAGATAAAAGGATTTGAAAGTACCATGGTGACAACTCCTCGTTTGGGCTTGGACCGAAGAAAGAAGCCGGGTTGAGAGAGCGGGTCATAGTTTCAACCGGAGAAATCTCAGGAGATCTTTAACGGTGGGAAAGGAGAGAGGAAGTTAGTGGAGAGAGAGCTGGAGAGAAGTCGATGGAGGAGACGTTAGGGTTGAGGCGGGGTTTGCGATTCGTGTGGAGGTTGGCGGTGATAACATGCGGCGTGGAGTGCAAAGCTTGATGCATTGCAGTTGTGACCTCCATTGATGGATATAGTGCTTGAGAAGCGGTGTTTTGGACGAGAGTAAAGAAAGAAATTCTAATATTCAAAACAAAGAAGTTAGAAAACTATATCGAGATCAACTCCGATTGGAATCTTGAAGCAGGTTGGGTTAGCCGAATTATTTAAGATGAAAGCAACAGAAAAGAGGAAAGAAAAAACGATACATGAAATACTAGCCTTCATTATCTCCTCCCAAGCAGTATCCTCGCTTACACCAATAGGAGTGGGAGAACAGGATGACAATGGCGGAAGAAATCGGGGATTAGAAATGAGGAGTTAGGGATTAAAAATGGGTGAGTCGGCTGAGGAGGGAAAGAAAAGAAAAGGGCAGTGGCTAATGTAAAACGGTAACGTTTTTTTACAGTTTGAAACATATTTGTAGCATGTTTTTTGCGGCGTTTTAAAAAAAAATCCACTAATTTGGTGGAAATGTTTTGTGGCGTTTTGAAAAGCATACTGATTTCTTAATTTTAATTTTTTCCTTTTTAATATATTTTTTCTTTCAAAAACATTTTTTGGAATTTTTAATTTTGAATATTAATATTTTTAATCGAAATATTGACTAAAATATTAAAATTTAAAGTTTTAAGTTTTAAATTTTATAATTTTATAATTTTTATTTTTAACATTTTAATTTTTCAATATTTTATAATTTTAAATTAACATATAAAAATAACATTTAATTATATGTATACACCAAAATTCCAATAGCGATACATCTCGTAATTATATATATATGAATTTCAGTTTAATGTATAATTGTAGGCGTGAAATTCTATTTACGGTTTAAATGTATAGTTGAAACTTTAATTTTGATTTAATCATACACAATTTTATAAACTTTTATTTTTGATTTTTAATTTTCTTTATTTTTGAATTTTTAAAAATTTCATCATTTAACAAATCTCAAGTAAACCTTAAATCCTAAACCATTTAATATATGTAAAGGTTGTCTATTTATCTCTTAAATAATTTAAGCTAGAAACATAATTTTAATATATTAAAATTAATGTTATCTCTTTACAATTATATAAAAATTATTTAATATATAAATTAAAAGACACTAATTAATCTAAACCCTAAACCCCTATCATCTATCCTATAAACCCTAAATCATAAAATATAAAACCCTAACCCCTAACCCTTAACCCTTCACCTATTAACTCCAAACCCTTAACCATTTACTCTTAAACTCATTAACCCTAACTTTTAACCCATGAAACCCTAACACATCCCCCTTAAACCTTAAACCGCAAATCATAAACCATAATCCCTAAACATTAAAATAGTAACTCCTAAACCTTACACCTAAACTATATATGCTAAACCATAAACCTAAACTATAATGATAATTAATTTGATATTTTAAAATTAATATATCTCTTTTACGATTATATAAGAAATTATTTAATATATAAATTTAAAACAATCAGTCATATATATCCAAAACAACTTTAAAATTATTTGCGGCGTTTTTCAAACAAGCCGCTAATGCTCGAACTTTTAGTGGCGTTTTTCCAAAAGCGTCGCTAATGCTCGAACTTTCGCGTTTTTGCAAAAGCGCGCCATACTCGAACTTTTCGCTGCGTTTTCCAAAAGCGCCGCTAATGCTCGGACTTTTAGCGTTTTTCCAAAAGACTTTTTTAGCGGCATTTTTCCAAAAGCTCCGCTAATGCTCAGACTTTTAGCGGCGTTTTTCGGACAGTGCCGCTAATTCTCAGACTTTTAGTGGCGTTTTTCTATAAGCGCCGCTATGCTTACATCTTTAGCGGTGTTTTACTAATAAACGCCGCTATATATCCTTTTTAGCGGCATTTTTCAAATAAACGCCGCTATTGCTCATTTTTTTATGGTGTTTTCCTCCAAATGCCGCTAATGTATAATATTTGTGACGTTTTTCTTTAAAATGCCACTAAAAGTCTATTTTTGTAACACCCCAAACCCGGTCAAAACACTACAACCGAATCTGACGTGCCACGGGAAAGAAAACATTTTGAAAACCAATTTGTCGACTTGTTTAAAGAGAAAACTGTTGTAAAATTTTACAGAAAACGTTGTTGGATCTTGTGATGTTTAAAACATGTTGAAACTTGTTTAGAAAACTTGGTTGCCTTATTGTTACTCCGTATTTAGTACTTATTGTTACACTTTAAAAAACAAGTATTTATTTAGGGTTTGAAAATAACCAATTCATAATTACCAAGTACGCTTAACGAGAGTTAAAGAAACAACCAAATAAAACGCCCCACAATAATACTTAAGCGACCTTATTACAGAACTGAAAACACAAATTAAAGAAAACAACTAAGTCCATATGGAAAACAATGAAATAAAACGAATGTTGAGCATGGCCACCTCGAGTCCATTCCGGCTCCATATCCATGATCTATGGTTTATCTGCAAAATATAACGGAAGGGGTGAGTCACCTAGACTCAGTGTGTAAATCCCCATCCCAAAAGAAGTTGTACTCTTACACAAATTCATATACAAATATGCAAGTCATGCAATCCTTCCAACCTAGGTATCCATCCGAGTCTCCCAAATCTACCCCTTGTGGCACCTAGCCACTGGTGGTACCTAACCACTGGTAACCGAAGTTACAAAAATAAGCATATGTGGTACCAAACCACTAGTGGTCCCAAACCACTGAGACTTAGTCACAATATTATAATATGTGGGGCCAACCCACTGTGTGGTACCTAACCACTAGTGACAGTCTGATAGATCATACTTCCCCCTCCTCTCAACACCCATATCACATGTTTATGTTATCAATACCAATATGATCATGCTTTATATATATATATATATATATATATATATATATATATATATAATAACGTATAAAGAACTTCATGCACTCATAGATCACATTTAACGCTAGCAACCATAACAAACTTACCCGGCATCCTCGCGTTTACCCACAATGGTATTTTAATAACCATTGTCGTCACTCCGGCTTTTATCAACACATAACATTTGACATTTTAGGTAAAGAAAGTGTGTAAGAGTTACACACCTAGTTCCCGTACTAATGCTCTCACTGCTTCTACGCTACTGTCACTCGAGACTACCACTATCGGCCTACGATCTACTTCCGATGTCAGCCCACACCCGGATGGCCAATCGCGTACTCCTGACACAGATCGCTTCTTGTATTTGGGTATTGGGTTTATAGATTCAACCTTTCCTATTGCTTGACTGTTAATTGGGTCCATAATAACTCCTTGTTGACTAAACCGAATGTAAATGATGAGATCCAATTAATTAAATACTTATAACACTTAAAACGAACCCTTACCTAATCTGTAGAATCCCGAAAGTCCTTAAGAAAACGTCACCTTCCTACCTACATTAGGCCATCACCAAAATATTAGACCAAATCGCTGATCGCAACCAACCGAGTACCATATGACATTCGGCAAAAGAATAAGGGACAAGAGTGTGGCCATTCGGCCGAACCTACCACCCACCTACCTTCGGCTTTTCTACCAATCGGCACAAGAGACTATAGTGAGATAGATTCAGCTTCTGAGGAATAAGAGTGATCATCAACGAATGTTAGAGGAGTGATTCGGTTTAAGGTCTAAAAATAATACCGATGAAGAACAACAAAAATCTTACCAAACTAGAAAGGAGTATTAGGCTATGGTGCACCTTCGGAAAAAAAGAAACCACTCTTGTAGATTCGACTATGGGAGAAGAGGGTATGAACAAGAAGAATTCGACTTTTAGAAAGAAAATATTGAGGAGAGGAGAGCTAGGAAGTTGCGGCAAAGAAAAGAAAAGAGGCTCACAAGAGAAAACAAATTCGGCTAGCAGAGAATAGGTGAGAAAGAAAAGAAAAAAATGAAAGGAAGATGAACACTTGGCTTCCAAATTCAGCAATTCAACCCCCTCTCAGAGTTGGATTTTCGACCAACTCTGCTATCACCTGATAGCCTTTATCCTGCCTGATAACTCAATCATTATCCTCCCTTTAGAAGAGACCACCTTAAAACCAACTCCTCCCTTCCTTATTATCAGCTTTTAATTAACAAAAATTTAAAGAATTAAACTCCTAAATTCTAGCACATGTGCTATCCCCTTTCCCCCCTTGGAGTGCTGAATTTTTGCCCCAAAACACTTGGGCCTCAAGCGGCCACACTAGGCCCAATCTCCCTCCTAAGTGACGCCATCTCCATGCTCATTTATAGCACCTCCAAACTTTGGGCAACAAGCCTAACTTGCTAATTAATCACAGATACCTACTTTAACTATGAACTAACACTATTTATAAGCAATTTAACCCAGGTTTAAGCCCAAACCTAAGCCCAATACACACCTTAAAGCCTCCACCTACCAACTTAGCCATACAACATAACCAAATGCACAGACCCACCAGATCAGGATATTACAGTTTTACCCCCTTAAAATAAATTTTGGCCTCAAAATTTACCTGATCAAAAGAGTTGAGGGTATTGATGTCACATGATATCCTCCAGTTCCCATGTCACTTCTTCTGATCCATGATTCCACCATAATAACTTCACCAAAGGGACTGATTTCCTACGCAAAACCTTAACATCCCGATCTAGGATCTGCACTGGCTCCTCCTCAAAAGACAAGTCCGGGCTCACCTCAATTTCCTCTATCGGCACAACATGAGACGAATCTGAGCGATAGTGTCTAAGCATGGAAACATGAAACACATCATGGATTTGACTCAACTCCGATGGCAACTCAAGCTGGTAAGCTACTAGTCCCACTTGCTTCAACACCCGATAAGGCCCGATAAATCTAGGGCTTAACTTGCCTTTCCTACCAAACCTCAGAACTTTCTTCCATGGCGACACCTTCAAAAAAACCCTGTCACCTTCTGCAAACTCTATATCCTTCCGTTTAAGATTGGCGTAAGACTTCTGCCTATCCAAGCTTCTTTCAAATGAGCTCGAATCACTTTCACCTTATATTCTGTTTCAGCAACCAACTCCGACCCCAACAACTGCCGCTCTCCCAACTCCGTCCAACACGTAGGGGTACGACACTTTCGACCATATAACGCTCCGTATGGTGCCATCCGAATACTTGCCTGATAACTATTATTGTACGCGAATTTCACTAACGATAAAAATTCTTCCCAACTGCCTTTAAAATCCAAGACACAACCCCTTAGCATGTCTTCCAAAACTTGAACCACCCTCTCTGATTGTCCATCTGACTGGGGATAGAATGCCGTACTAAAATCCAACCTTGTTCCCAATGCCTGGTGCAAAGCCTTCCAGAACCTTGACGTAAATCTAGGGTCTCTGTTCGAAATAATTGACACTGGCACCCCATGCAACCTCACAATCTCCGCTATGTATAGTCTCGCTAACTTTCAAAGAGAATAATCCATGTGTACAGATATGAAATGAGAAGAATTTGTCAGACGGTCCACAATTACCCAAACTGAATCCTTTTTAGTGGGGTGAGGGTAGCCCACTAACAAAATCCATCGTGATCCTTTCCCACTTTCACTGTGGAATCTTTATCGGTTGTAACAAACCCGATGGTAGTTGATGTTCAGCCTTGACTTGCTGACATGTCAGACACTTACCCATAAATTCTGTTACCTCACGCTAAAGGCCCGGCCACCAAAACTGCTCTTGTAAATTCCGGTACATCTTACTACCTCCCGGATGCATAGCATATGGACTGCTATGTGCCTCCTGTAAAATCTTCTGCCTTAACTCCACATCTTTAGGCATGCATACCTTCCCCTGAAAACATAACACTCCCTCGCTGCTCAGACTACACCCCTCCAATCCACCATTCTGCACTTACAAACATCGTGCGCTCAAAACTTCATCTACCAGTTGTTTCTCCTTAACCTGATCTACCCATGATGGCTTCACATGTAGTTCCGCTAACAGGCTTCCGTCATCATACAGACTAAGGTGGGCAAACATGACTCTTAAATCTGCCACCACCTTACGGCTCAAGGCGTCCGCTACCACATTAGCCTTTTCGGGGTGGTACTCAATCGAGCAGTCATTGTCCTTCAACAACTTGATCCACCTCCTCTGCCTTAAATTTAACTCCTACGTGTGAAGATACTTCAAACTCTTGTGATCCGTGTACACTCATGACTTCTCTCCATACAAATAATGTCTCCAAATTTTTAGGGCAAAAACCACTGCAGCCCAATTCCGGATCATGCGTCGGTAGTTCATCTCGTGAGGTATCAATCGTCGAGAAGCATACGCTACTACTTTCCTTCTTGCATCAAGACACATCCTAATCCGTGTCGATGCATCACAATAAATCGCAAACTCTTTCCTGCTTGGTTGAATTAAGACGAGCTTAGTCAAAATCCTCTTGAACCTCTTAAAACTCACTTGTTGCTTGTCCGACCATACAAACGGAACCCATTTCCTTAGCAACTTAGTTAATGGCGCTGCAATTAAAGAAAATCCTTCCACAAACCTTCGGTAATATCCTGCTAAACCCAGAAAACTCCAAATCTCCACCACAGACTTTGGTGGCTTCCAGTCCAATACAACCTCAATCTTCCGAGGGTCCACTCTAATCCCTTCAGCTGACACCACATGACCCAAGAAGGTAACTTCCTTCAACCAGAACACACACTTACTAAACTTTGCGTATAAACGCTTTTCTCTTAAAATCTGCAACACCACCCGTAAATACGCGTCGTGATCCTCCTCCGATCTCGAGTACACCAGAATATCATCTATAAAACTATGACGAATCGATCCAAATACAGCTGAAACACCCGGTTCATCATATCCATAAATCACTGTTGCTGCGTTCGTCAACCCGAACGACATTACCAAAAATTCATAGTGCCTATATCGAGTACGAAATACCGTCTTATGGATATCCGCCTCCTTTACCTTAAGTTGGTGATACCCCGACCTCAAATCTATCTTGGAGAAGACTGATGCCCCCTTAAGCTGGTCAAACAAGTCGTCTATCCTAGGCAACGAATACTTGTTCTTAATCGTCAATTTATTCAACTAATGGTAGTCTATGCACATTCGCATCTTCCCGTCCTTCTTCTTAACAAAGAGCACAGGCGCTCCCCAAGGTGATACACTTGGCCGGATAAAATCCCAATCCAATAACTCCTGAATCTGCACTTTCAACTCCACCAACTCATTTGGCGCCATTCTATACGGGGCAATAGACACTGGTGTTGTTCCTGATAGAAGATCTATACCAAACTCCACTTTGCGATTCGGGGGCAAACCCGGAAGCTCTTCCGAAAAAACATCGATAAACTCCTTCACTGTTTAGACACTTCCTATAGCCGATTCCTTACCTTCTAAAGCATAAACATAGACCACAAACACCTCACATCCTTTCTTTACCATCTTTTCCGCCTTCAGCGCGGACACCACATTAGATAGGTAATTTCTTCTCTCCCCTATCATCACCAGCTCTTCACCCTCGATAGATTTCAGCACCATGCGCTTAGCTACACAGTCTAGTTCTGCCTGGTGCTTAACCAACCAATCCATTCCTAAGATTAAATCGAACTCCCCGAAAGGTAGTTCCATCAAATCAGCTTGAAACACTACCCCTTGAAGTTCTAGGGGTACATCCCTATATAGTTTGTCTACTACCACAGAGTGTCCTAAAGGGCTTATTACCGATATCTTCCTAGCAGAAATCTCATAAGCTAAGTTCAAAGTTCCCACTATACTACTAGCAACATAAGAGTGCGTCGAACCAACATCAATCAAAGCAGTATAAGGCAATTCAGAAATTAAAAACATACCAGTTATAATGTCTGATGCGTCACCCTCCTCTCAACGCTTCGCTGCATAGACCAGCCCAGGCAGTCTGGCATTAGCACCTCCAGCACCTCGGCCAGGTGCTCTACGGCCCTGTCCGCTACCATTACCATCCCTAACCATACCTCGGCCCCTCTGCGGTTGCTGGCCATCTCCCTAAGTGAGCACGTCCTTGACCCTCAGCCTGTGTCCTAGTTGATTTTCGTGGACAATCTCTTATCTGATGCTCCATTGACCCACACTCAAAGCACCTCTATTACCATTAACAACACTCTCTCGAATAAGACTTCCCACATTGAGCACAATCGAGGTGGCCCGAAAGCGATGGCAGCGAGGCTTTGTAGCTCAATCCGGTCCACCAAATCTAGCCCTCTTCTGAGCCCTTTCAGCAGACCCTGATGGCCCAAAACTCCTTTTATCCTTACCTCTGTCCTGATTCTCTTTCTCAGTTCGCTTCACCTCCTCAGCTATTCTGGCCTTTTCTATGAGAACGATAAATTCCCTTTCCCGCTGAGGTGTAATCAACACCCGCAGCTCATCTCTTAGCCCGTCCTCAAACCTAACACAGCGCTCATATTCCGTAGCCACCATACCCCGAGCATACCTACTTAACCTCAAGAATTCTACCTCGTACTCAGGTACCAACTTACTCCCTTGAACCAAATTCAAGAACGCCCTACGTTGTGCATCGAATAACCAAATTTCATATACTTCCTCTGGTAGGCCGCCTTAAAGTAATCCCAGTGATATCATCTACCATCGTACCATCTCGTACGACCGTGAGCCACCACTGATACAACTCATCCCGGAGAAGAGACACTATCCCTTTCAACTTTTCCTCAGTGAGAAATCTAAATCATCCATTATAAGCTCTGTCACCTCTAACCGGTACTCAGTAATATTGGAAGCTACACCAAAAACTCCCCTAAACACTTCTGCTCCTTTAGCAGAAGTCAGTCGCCACCACAAATTTTGGGCTCTCGAACACGCTTTGCCCGATAACTCACTCAAAACTCGCAGATTACGAGATATTGTATCGTTACCACCAGTTTGGTCCTAAAACTCTGCTTTCGCTGCCTGCAGATCCGGTATCACGTTTCCTGACTCATGGCCAGACCCTGCTGGCTTTGACAAGGTCATCCTACCCCTACCACGGCCACGCGGCGGACGTCCACGACCTCTTGTACTTATTCTTCTCGATCGCGCTTATCTGATTAAGAATTTTATGAAATACTAATTCTATTCACTGTTTATCCACGAATAATTTTATGAAAGATAGTTTTAAAAGTGATTCTTTCGAATTCGAACCTATCTATAGTTTCAGCTTCAAGCTTCAAGCTTATCTCCTAATTCTAAGTACATTCATCATACAAACAACATCCATGAGCCACATTCAACTTGTAGGGGTATTTTCATCATTTCACTACCCGGGGTATTTTTGTAATTTCTAAAATAAAGTTTCGGGTGATTTTTCAAAATAAGGGTATTTTGGTAATTTCGTGAAGTAGGGGTATTTTGGTAATTTTGTAACTCAGGGGTATTTCGATAATTTGTAAGTTATGGGTAATTTGGTAATTTTACAAACCAGGGGTACTTTGGTCTTTTTTTCAAATCCAGGGTAGTTGTTACAAATCAAGGGGTAATTTGGTAATTTCAAAACTAGGTTTTTTTTTTTACAAAATAGGGTGGTTGATCCCTTTCGGGTTTTAACTATAAGGTTTAGCCTATGAACAAGTCATCATAGTTAGAGTGAATAGTAACTACGCACCAGGTAGGGTTCGAGCGAAGAGGAGTTGAGTCACTGGGACTACTTAAATACCAAGCTCTCCCTGAATCCAATCCTAGACATGCATATGGTTGTTGCCACACCCTAACTCGATGACTTACTCACAGGTTTGTTTGATTAAACTTAAGTCTTATGCAATTAAGGAGTTGTGTAAGCTAGCCCTATGGTTCATTAGTACTATCATGCTCAGCTATGTCTAAAAACCCATGAAGCCCAACATACATACATCACATCAAAGGTTAGGGTACTTACCTAGGTGGATTAGTCTTGAGACTCAAAAGCCATGCTTTACGAGATATTCATCACCCTAAAAATCATTTCACAGACTCTTAAACCATATTTTGGGCCTTAAAACCACAACTGAGCTTTTGAACCGGGCTTTGATACCAAAATGTAACACCCCAAACCCGGTCAAAACACTACAACTGAATCTGGCATGCCACGGGAAAGAAAACATTTTGAAAACTGATTTTTCGACTTGTTTAAAGAGAAAACTGTTGTAAAATTTTAAAGAAAACGTCGTTGGATCTTGTGATGTTTAAAACATGTTGAAACTTGTTTAGAAAACTTGGTTGCCTTATTGTTACTTCAGATTTAGTACTTAGTCGGTGTACACTTTAGAAAACAAGTATTTATTTAGGGTTTGAAAACAACCAATTCATAATTACCAAGCACGCTTAACGAGAGTTAAAGAAACAACCAAATAAAATGCCCTACAATAATACTTAAGCGGCCTTATTACGTAACCGAAACCCAAATTAAAGAAAACAACTAAGTCCATATGGAAAACATTGAAATAAAATGAATCTTTGAGCATGGCCACCTCGAGTCCATTCCGGCTCCATATCCATGATCTATGGTTTATCTGCAAAATATAACGGAAGGGGTGAGTCACCTAGACTCAGTGTGTAAATCCCCATCCCAAAAGAAGTTGTACTCTTACACAAATTCATATACAAATATGCAAGTCATGCAACCCTACCAAACTAGTTATCCATCCGAGTCTCCCAAATCTACCCCTTTGGCACCTAGCCACTGGTGGTACCTAACCACTGGTAACCGAAGTTACAAAAATAAGCATATGTGGTACCAAGCCACTGGTGGTCCCAAACCACTGAGACTTAGTCACAATATTATAATATGTGGGGCTAACCCACTGTGTGGTACCTAACCACTGGTGACAGTCTGATAGATCATACTTCCCCCTCCTCTCAACATACATATTACATGTTTATGTTATCAATACCAATATGATCATGCTTTATATATATATATATATATATATATAAGATAAAGAACTTCATGCACTCATAGATCACATTTAACGCTAGCAACCATAACAAACTTACCCGGCATCCTCGCGTTTACCCACAAGGGTATTTTAATAACCATTGCCGTCACTCCGACTTTTATCAACACATAACATTTGACATATTAAGTAAAGAAAGTGTGTAAGAGTTACACACCTGGTTCCCGTACTAATGCTCTCACTGCTTCTACGCTACTATCACTCGAGACTACCACTATCGGCCTACGATTTACTTCCAATGTCGGCCCACACCTGGATGGCCCATCGCGTACTCCTGACACAGATCGCTTTTATATTTAGGTACTGGGTTTACAAATTCAACCCTTCCTATTGCTTGATTTTAATTGGGTCCATAATAACTCCTTGGTCACTAAACCGAATGTAAATGATGAGATTCAATTAATTAAATACTTATAACACTTAAAACGAACCCTTACCTAATATGTCGAATCCCAAAAGTCCTTAAGAAAATGTCACCTTCCTACCTACATTCGGCCATCACCAAAATATTAGACCAAACCGCTGATCGCAACCAACCAAGTACCATATGACATTAGGCAAAAGAATAAGGGACAAGAGTGTGGCCATTCGACCGAACCTACCACCCACCTACCTTCGCTTTTCCACCAATTGGCACAAGAGACTATAGTGAGACAGATTCGGCTTCTGAGCAATAATAGTGATCATCAACGAATGTTAGAGGAGTGATTCGGTTTAAGGTCTAAAAATAATACCGACGAAGAACAAAAAAATCTTACCAAACTAGAAAGGAGTATTCGGCTATGGTGCACCTTCAAAAAAAAGAAACCACTCTTGTAGATTTGACTATGGGAGAAGAGGGTATGAACAAGAAGAATTCGGCGTTTAGAAAGAAAATATTAAGGAGAGGAGAGCTAGGAAGTTGCGGCAAAGAAAAGAAAAGAGGCTCACAAGAGAAAATAAATTCGGCTAGTAGAGAATAGGTGAGAAAGAAAAGAAAAAAATGAAAGGAAGATGAACACTTGGCTTCCAAATTCAGCAATTCAACCCCCTCTCAGAGTTGGATTTTCGGCCAACTCTGCTATCACCTGATAGCCTTTATCCTGCCTGATAACTCAATCATTATCCTCCCTTTAGAAGAGACCACCTTAAAACCAACTCCTCCCTTCCTTATTATTAGCTTTTAATTAACAAAAATTTAAAGAATTAAACTCCTAAATTCTAGCACTTGTGCCATCCCCTCTCCCCTCTTGGAGTGCCGAATTTTTGCCCCAAAACACTTGGGCCTCAAGCGGCCACACTAGGCCCAATCTCCCTCCTAAGTGACGCCATCTCCATGCTCACTTATAGCACCTCCAAACTTTGGGCCACAAGCCCAACTTGCTAACTAATCACAGACACCTACATTAACTATGAACTAACACTATTTATATGAATTTAACCTGTGTTTAAGCCCAAACTGAGCCCAATACACACCTCAAAGCCTCCACCTACCAACTTAGCCATACAACATACCCAAATGCACAGACCCACTAGATCAGGATATTACAGTTTTGCTGTAGTGAAATCAACCAAAACCACAACCAAACATAATCATAAAGCCAAAATATTAATTCCAAGGTTAACAAGATGGACAAGCCATTTTCGCATGGCTTATACAAATATATATAACTTCAAAACCAAACATAATATTACTAGCCTATACATGTCATATATGTTCATAGTTTCAAAAATTCAATTTATAAAATACCACAATGAGTCGATAGTGTGATAGACTTCGACGATGATCCCCGAGCTCGTAGTTAGATTTCAAAATCTATAAAATAATAAAATAAACACACACTGTAAGCTAACATAGCTTAGTAAGTTATAAGCAATTACATAACAAAGCCAAAATACATTGTAATAGTAATTTACACACTATTAACTCATAAACCGAATATCCCAAGCATTTAAACAAAAAATAGACTTCTCATAAGCCTTAAATTCATTCATCACTTGAATACAAAAGAATATTAACCTATCACCTTTCATATTTCCAAAATCCGAACATACATACATTTAACAGACAGTTTTTATTTATAAACTACTTATGAGATTTAGACTTACCATTAAAAAAATAAACTCTCATAGTATCGAAAACTTACCGATTTCAACCATTACATTGGCGTTTACACTCACACCTTCCATACTCATCGTCCGAAATTCCTTTTGTACCAAACTTGTTATAAAGTTCAATTCATGCAATTAAAATTCTTTGTCCGATTTCGCACATTTAGTGCTTATTATCCGATTTCGTACACTTAGTACTCGGAAAATTAAATTCGCACGTTTAGTGCTTACTATCCGATTTCGTACACTTAGTACTCGGATGTTAAAATTCGCACATTTAGTGCCACGTGACCGATTTCGCACACACGATGCTCAGTATTCAAATTCACTCACTTAGCATATTTTTTGGTCTTGATACTTGTCTAAATAAACACACATATATATATAAATTTGAAAGCCCAATCACATATATATATATATATATATATATATAAAAAAAAATTTATTCTTTTCTATATCCTTCCACATTCAGCTAAATATTAATAATAAACAATTATTCATCATTTTCAACTATATTCATTTCTTGACATTAATGTCTCACTTAGCCATGTCATGAGCATATATTGTATACTTCACATTCAACTAAATTCATCTTCCAACCAATAATACATTTGGCATTGACATATTGTACATATTACCTTTATTTAATTCATGTACTTCATTATAGATAATAATTCAATTCAACCTAATTGCTTAAAAACTTACCTCGGATATCGACGGACTACGTTTCCCGACTATTTGCTCAACTTTGCTTTTCCCCGATCCAATCCCGATCCTTTTTGTTCTTGATCTTAAATTAAGCTCAATTCATGGCCGAATGTAGCAACGTTTTCTTTCTTTTTCTTTTGCTAAGGTTCGGCTAAAACAACAAGAAAGATGAACACTTCATCTTTTTACCAAATATCATATTTTAACATATATTAAAATACCACATTTATCATAAAATAATATAAACAATCAAGTCACTATTACATGCAAATGATGGCCAGCACTAAGCTTTATTTTTGGCTAAATTTCACTACTAATACCTCAATTTAAGAAGCCACCTTCAATTTAGTACTTACACATTCAACCACCAAATTTTCTTTTTATGCGATTAAGTCCTTTTTCACAAATAAGCACCAAAACGATCAAAATTTAATACGAAAATTTTACACACACCAATTCACATATAAAGAACATAGAAAATAATATTAAAATATTTTTCCAACTCGAATTCGTGGTCCCAAAACCAATGTTTCGATTAGGGTCAAAATCGGGCTATTACAAGGATGCAATGATCGGAATAAATCTAATGCTCCTAACTAAATGATATTAGGGATGACATTTGCATGAATGCAGAATGCCATGAGAATGATCTCCTTTTTTTTTTAAAGAAAACGTTTAGGATACAATGATCAAAATGAATCAAATGCTCCTAATTGGAAGTGTATGAATGATATTTACATGAGAATGATCCATTTTTTTACTGTTTGGGTTGTCACTGCTTATAGTTCATCAAGGTTCTATCACTGATGCGTTACCATGCTTTCTCGTTTAGCTGGCATCTTTGATAGAAAACCCAAAAAAACAATCATATTCTGCTCAGGAAGCTTGCCCCGCTGTAATTTCATAGTCCCTTCCACTGTACCTTTTGGGACATAAAGTTTGTACCTCCCACGTGTACCTCCCACTACAACTTCAGGGGAATAACATTTGGTAATAACCAGATGTATGTGCCTTTCAATATTTCCAAACCTTAGGCTTGGTGAGTTCTAAACAATAGTCATGATTCAAGTCTCTATATTATTTAAAAACTTCCAGAGTAATGTATAAAACTCCTTTTATGAAAATATTATTAGTCCAATAATCGTTATTTCAATATAAAATGCTTGAAAAAATCACAACAATGGACAAGAAAGAAATTAATCAAGAGCATAGCTCGGAAAAAATAAGTTAATCAAAAATAACCAAGGCAATAAAAGAAAATTGATTTGGGATTATCTTGAAAAGAATAAAGCAATCAAAGATAACAAATTCAAAAATGGGTAAGATAAAAGCTAGGTACCCTAGATATTGCAGCCTGAGCTTCTCTGTTCAAACTTCTTGGGGACTATTCTAAGCTCAATATGTGTTTAGGGTATCCGGAGTACTTTGTCGATGCCCCAAGACGCAACATACTTCCTCGTTGTTAATTAAGGCATAGCAAGGCTACCACATGCCCTATCTTTGATCAAAATTTGAGCCGCCCTTTTGGGTTTTCAGCTCAAAACCCCTTTGGTCTCAAAGCGCCTTTTGTGGGTTTTCGCCTGAGCCTCTCCTCTTTTCCTTTTTTCTTCTTTTTTTAAATGAATTTGAGCTCAAGGCACCCTTTGTGGGTTTTCACCTTGGCCTTTCCCCTTTCAGGTAATACTTCTTGATTGAACCTGAATTTGCTGAATTGGACAAGTCTTCGCCATTTGTCTCGGTCCATATTAATTCTCCTCTAGAACATGCCTTCTCTACAACATAAGGTCCTTCCCAGTTTGGTATCTGCTTTTCTCTAAAATCCTTTTGTAAAAGAAAGATCAGGTTCCCCTCGTGAAATTCTCTAGGATAAACCTCTTTGTCATAAGCTTGCGTCACCTGATCGTGATGGATAACTTTTGACCTTTTCTTCAATTAGGTTCAATTGGCGAAAATGTTTCTATTCCAATGAGAAATGTGTTACCCCAGCGAAGGTTCTAGCCAACGTTTGATAAGACAGAGGGTAAATGGTAACTTCTTTTTGTCAATATTCACAAGTCTCAGTCATCTTTCCCATGATCCTTGTTTTATTGTTTTTGTTTTTTTATGCTGCCATTGCTGCATTGTGATATGACGTTTGATCTTTGAATAAACTTCCAAACTTTTGACATTATCCTTTTTAGCACTAATTGTCAGCACCTGATCTTTTTTTTTTTTGAGAATTTGATGACTATCGACTTTGTAACATTGGCATATGAAGCTACTTCCACCCTCTTAGTGAAGTAAACGATGACCACGACGATGAATCGATATTGACTAGAAGCTTTTGACGAGATCAGCCCCATAATATCCATTCCCCATGTATAGGAAATCCGTAAAGAAATAGATGAGGCACATAAGTCATGTCTTCCTCAATTTGGCATTTGCGACATAACTGAAGTAATCTCCCTTTTATGGTAGACCAACAGTGCCCGATCCTCATGTTTAGCCTGTGTCTTAGTAGCCCAAGTATATCCTGATATGATTGTGCGAAAACATCCTTGAATTCTTGAAAATAATTCAATGATGTCTTGCCTTATTTCTATGTTGAGCTAGGTTACAATCTTCACCTCTTTTCTAGGCTCATAATATCTACTGGCCCTTTGTAGAGTAAGGTCTATTTTTCATCTTGTTTCACCATTCTTAACAAATCAGAAGATAGGTTACAATCTCTGTTATCTTAAAAGTCTTTAGATCCCCTAGACCTATATCTCATTCAAAAAGGGAGTCAGTAACAATGTCGCTCATATCGTTGATATCTGGGTACCTAGGTACGACGGCAAAAAATCCAAAAAATAAATGATTGTAAGGATTATTATTTGTATGGTATGGTTATGAATAAAGAATGAAAGAATATTGTAAAGAACAAAAGAATGTACAATATGAAGAATAAAAAAATATTTTCTTAAAAAAGATGCATTTTATTGAAATAAAAATTCTGGACATAAGCCTATTTCACAAAAGGATTCTTATTGCCTCTAAGCTTAAAGCAACAAGCATGTTCTGAATATTACCCTATATTAGCTCTAAAAGATTCATGGATTCCTTCCACAGTTCTATTGTTTAAAACCTTTCCAAGTATGTAAGGGCTTTGGAAACTTTTATTCCCCGATTCCCTCTTCGGATATGTCATTAATGTTCAGATTCCCTGATATTCCTTCGGGTCTTTGATCTCTTCAATTTATTATCCATCAGGCCTTGCACTAAGGCCTTGATCTCAATTCAATAGACTTTCGTCAGTTCCAGTTGCTGCTAAAACAATTTTACCTAATTAAAGTCCTTCTATGGATTTTAATGCATATGATGCTATGTATTGTAAATGCATGAAATGAATACAAAAAGAAAGAGAGGCGTTGATTTTGAATTTAATTCCATTAGAAAAACTTTTCTAGAAAGCAAATATTTTTACATAAAACGAATTGCATATGCGGCCTTGCCCTCATATTCCAAGCAAAAACATTAATCCCCTTCTTCGCAAAGGTTAAATCTTGCAAACTTCTAATAGATGCCTCCACTAGCTCCTTTTTGCTTGATCGGGCATGATCAGTAACACCCCAAACCCTACCAAACACCACGATCGGATCGGCATGTCACTAAGAAGATTTAGTAAAACATGTCACATTTTTGAAAAACATTTGTCGAGTTTAAACATGTATTCCGGAAAACTTAATGATTTGATAATTTATAAAAAATATAAATTTTATATGATGCCTTTATAAATTAAAAACCGAAATTTAGTACATGCCTTAGTTTATATTTTTCACCAAAATTAGGTGTCCAATAATAGTAAAAACCCAAAAGAAAGCCCAAAGTATAAGGCTAGTGGCCCATGGCCTTATTACAATAACATATAAAACCCAAAATAATTTAACTTATTCAAGGAAAATTTAAATAAATGGTGTCTTTGCTGTAACAATTTGAACTCTTACATGGCCACCTTGCGCTCCCCTCTAGCCCGGTCCGATGCACTAAGTGCTATCAGAAAAAAATGTGAAATAATAGGGTGAGTCACAAGACTCTGTGTGCAACCCTCGTGCACCATCAGACTAGGCCTTAGCCCCACAGAACAGATAACAAAATATAATATATCAGGAACTATGCAAAGCCCAACCCAATCCTAGGTTTTCATCCGCTACACACCACCCTTACCTGCCAATCACACTATTGGGGATTTCTACAATCAACCCACACCACTACACACCATCGATGGTAGTCATGTCATAGCTTAGTCGCTCATCGTCGATCATGGCAATAGCCACTACAATGATCATGGCAAAAGCCACTACAACAGAACACTTCCTCTTTCATCAATCACCCAACCCCGTGCAATCACAAAAATCGGCATACATTTTTATCATATCAAATCAACAGAACCATTCACTTAAGAATGACAGAGATCACTAACCTGGTGATTCGCCTTTACCCCCTCGGGTTTTCAACAGCCATGCCGGTATTTTGACATTTAACAGGATATAACAGATTTATAAGCATATACTAACAGGCAATCCAAATGGCGTGAGAATGTTACACACCTAATTAATGCGTAGGACTACCCTCTATGTCGATACCCTCGCTAATCGGATCTACTGCCTTCTATCTACAACTTTGCTCAAAAGCCGAAGAACGAGAAGATAAGGCCTCTCCTATATTCGGCCAAGGGTTAGTGTTTTACCCAGATTATACGTTTAAATTAATAGATCTCCTTACCTTGAAATCCCAAAAGTAATACGATCCGAGTGCTACTGAACTCTGGCTTAGAATTCTAAGCAATTGAATCCCCTTCAAATCCCGAATGCCGCAAATGAGAGAAAACACCCGATTAGTTAACCATATAGCCATTCGACTAAGATCTCTAAAAGCCAGAAAAAGATTAAAATCTCGCGAATCGACACTTACCTTTAGTTTTCTTCAAGATTCGGCACAAGTAGACACCACAGAAGGAATTCGGCAATCACAAGAGATGAGATCTAGGGATTTTGGCTTTTAAGAAAATCTCGAAAAAGATGAACGAGAGAAATGCTGATGCATTTTCAGCTTTTGGAAGATCTAGGAATTGAAAAGATGGGCAAGAAAGTAGATAGAGAGATTCGGCTAAAGTGTTTGCAAGAGAAGAGAAGGTAAATTACAGGGGTTTCGGTTTCTGATAGAAGAAAAGATGATTCTAGTTTGCCGAAAAGAGAGAAAGCTTGAGGCTATTTTCAGAGAACACAATGAAAAATTTGGCACACCCCCTTGCCTATATTGAACCGATTTTTCCCCTCTCTCCTGTGTTTGATTTTCGGCCAACTCTATAACCAAGAGATCACTCTTATCATTCTATCCCTTATCCTTAACAGAACACTTATCCAACAGAGATCTACACTACACCACTACTTCCCCTTTTATTAGCATCATATCCACATAATTTAAAACATAAAATCCCCTATTTTGTAGCCACATTACCGTTCCCCATACCTCTCCTTGGGCTGCCGAAATTGGCCCAATTCCTTGAGCTCCAAGCGGCCACACTGGGGCCCCCTTCCTTTGCCTATTAGTGCCACTTATAGCTCCCTCCTACTGCACCTCTTGTTCCTGGGCCACAAGCCCATTATGCCTATTACACTCTCAAGACTTTATTTAAACCCAATAGTCTCTAAACAAAATATTTAGCCAAGACCTCGGCCCATTCCTGAGCCCAATTTTCACCTCTAAACCTCAAATTAACATTTTAAGCATACATCACATAAAATGCACAGGCCCAATAATTTGGGATGTTACAGTTCTACCCCCTTTAAAATAAATTTCGGCCTCGAAATTTACCTGATCCGAAGAGATAGGGATATTACTGTCGCATAACATCCTCTGGTTCCTATGTCACTTCCTCTGCACCGTGGTTTTGCCACAAAACCTTGACCAAAGGGACGGACTTTCTTCTCAACACTTTTACATGTCGATCCAAGATTTGCACTGCTTCCTCCTCAAAAGACAAATCTGGCCTTACTTTAATCTCTTCCCATTTCCACTGCAGAATCTTTACCGACTGCAATAACCCCGAAGGCAACTGGTGTTCCGCTTTCACCTGCTGGCACGTCAAACACTTACTCACGAATTTCGTTATCTCTCGCTTCAGACCTGGCCACCAGAATTATTCTCGCAAATCCCGGTACATCTTAACCCCTCCAAGATGCATAGCGTAAGGGCTACTATGTGCCTCTTAAAGAATCATCTGTCTTAACTCCACATCCTTCGGCATACAAACTCTCTTACGAAAACATAGGACTCCATCACCATTCAAACTATAGTCCTCTCCTTCACCACTTCGCACTTACCGGAGTCGAGCACTCAAAACATCGTCTAGAAGTTGCTTCTCCTTGATCTGACTTGTCCATATGGGTCTTACTTGGAGCTCAGCTACCAAACTTTCATCCTCATACAGATTAAGATGAGCGAACATCGCCCTCAAATCCGCTATCGCCTTCCTACTCAGCGCATCTGCCACCATGTTAGCCTTACTCGGATGATATTCGATCGAGCAGTCATAGTCCTTCAAGAGCTCAATCCACCTACGTTGCCTCAGGTTCAACTCCTTCTGGGTAAGGAGATACTTTAGGCTCTTATGGTCCGTGTAAATAACCGACTTCTCCCCATACAGGTAGTGCCTCCAAATCTTCAGAGCAAACACTACCGCCGCCAATTCTAAATCGTGCGTAGGGTAGTTCAATTCATGCGGTCTCAACTGTCGAGACGCATATGCAACAACTTTTCCATCTTGCATCAACACACATCCTAAACCCGTGTGTGACGCATCATAGTAGACGGTAAATTCTTTTCCCGCCTCTGGCTGAATTAACACTGGCGCTTCCATTAAGATTCTCTTCAGCTTCTCAAAACTCTCCTGCTGTTTGTCGGTTCATACAAACGATACTCCCTTCCTCAACAACTTAGTTAAAGGTGCCGCTATTAATGAGAACCCTTCAACAAACCTTTTGTAGTACCCGACCAATCCCAAGAAACTTTAAACTTTTGCCACAGACTTCGGCGGTTTCCAATCTAATACGGCTTCTATCTTCCGAGGGTCCACCCTAATTCCCTCTGCGGAAACTACATGCCCTAAGAAAGTCACTTCCTTCAGCCAGAACTCACACTTCATCAACTTTGCATAACCGCTTCTCCTCGAATTTGTAACACCACACGAAAATGTGCATCATGCTCCTCCTCAAACTTGGAGTAAACCAGGATATCGTCGATGAACACCACGACAAACCGATCAAGATACGATTGAAATACCCGGTTCATCATATCCATAAATACCACTGGCATTCATCAACCCGAACGACATCACCAAAAATTCGTAATGACCATACCGAGTCCAAATGTCGTCTTATGAATGTCTCCTTCCTTTACCCTTAACTAATGATATCCTGACCTTAAATCTATCTTTGAAAAGACTGAAGCTCCTTTGAGTTGATCGAACAGGTCGTCGATTCTTGGCAGCGGGTACTTGTTCTTAATTGTTAACTTATTTAATTGATAGTAGTCCACGCACATACGCATGGATCCATCCTTCTTCTTCACAAACAAGACCGGGGCTTCCCACCGAGACACACTCGATCGGATAAATCCACGATCCATTAGTTCTTAGATCTGGGCTTTGAGTTCTACCAGCTCCTTCGGTGCCATTCTGTAAGGAGCAATGGACACCGGAGCCGTACCCGAGAGTAGCTCAATTCCAAACTCCACTTCGCAATCCGGAGGTAATCCTAGCAATTCCTCAGAAAAGACATCTGTGAAATCCTTGACTGTTCAAACCTCATCGGCAGTCACCTCCTTAACATCCAAAGCACTGATAAAGGCTAGAAATATGTTACATCCCTTCCGAATCATCTTAACAGCTTTTAATGCGGACACTACGTTGGACAAAAATTCCTTCTTCCTCCTAACACAACCACCTCCCCGCCTTCCGGGGTACTCAACACCATGCGCTTAGTCTCACAATCCAACTTAGCACGGTGTTTAGTCAACCAATCTATTCCAAAAATAAGGTCAGACTCTCCAAATGGTGATTTCATTAAGTCTACCAGGAACACTACTCCTTGAGTCTCTAAAGGTACGTCCCTAAACAGTTTTTCTACTACCCTAGATTGTCCCAGAGGGCTAACCATAGTCATCTTTCTAGTAGTTGTTTCAGAGTCTAAACTTAGGGTCTCAGATACCGAACACGCAACATAGGAGTAGGTTGACCCAATATTAATCAAAGCAAGGTTTGGGCTATTAGAAATAAGAAACGTACCGGTTATAACGTCCGATGCGTCACCATCCTTCTGTCGATGTGCTGCATAGACTAGACCGGGCTGCCTTGCGTCTACATTTCCAGCACCCCTACCAGGTGCTCTACGACCCTGACAGAATCTATTTCATCCTCTGGCCACGCCACGACCCCTCGATCTTGGTGACCACCTCTCTAACTCGATCGAACCTCGTCCATGGTCAGGCTCGCTCCACCATGGGCAGTCCTTAATCATATGCTCCATGGATCCATACCTACAGCATCCACCGGTTCTCCTTCTACACTCCCCACAATGCACCTTCCCACACGAAGGACATGATCGATTCTAACCCGTCAGAGCACGAGTTGGCCCATCAGACCTAGGCCTTTTCTAAAAATTTCCAGATGATCCCGACGACCCAAAATTCCTCTTATTCTGATTTCAATCCTTATCCTTATTCTGCTTCTCAGTCTGCTTCACCTCCTCAAATATTTTAGCTTTCTCGACCAGAACCGGAAAGTCTCTTTCTCGCTGCGGTACCACTAATACCCTCAATTCATCCCTTAGTCCATCCTCGAACCGCACACAATGCTCATAGTCAGTTGCTACAATCCCTCGAGCGTAACGGCTCAATCGCAGAAATTCGGCTTCATATTCTAACACAGACTTACTTCCCTACACCAAGTTCAGGAATGCCCTTCTCTGTGCATCCACATAGCTAGCCCCGATGTACTTTTCCCGTACGATTCCTTAAAGAAGTCCCAATCAATACGATCTGCGAGAGTACCCTCCTTCACCATGAGCCACCACTGATAGGCCTCTTTTTGAAGAAGAGACACGACCCCCTTCAACTTCTCCTCCACAGTGAAGTCAAGGTTATCCATTATACGCTCAGTTGCCTCTAACCAATACTCAACTGTGTTAGGGGCTACGCCAGAAACTCCCTTCAACATCTCTCCCGCTCCGTTGGCTCGAGTCGTTCGCACACTGAACTTGAGCTCCCGAACCTGCGCCTACCTAGCCACTCTTTCAAGGACCCGTAGATCGCTTTGAGACATCGCATTATCTCCACCCGTTTGGTCTTGAAATTCTCCCTTCACAGCTGGCAGATCCGGCATCTCATTTCCTGATCCGTGGCCAGACCCTACTGGTTCGGACACGGTCATCCTACCCCTACCACGACCACATGGTGGACGTCTTCGACCCCTTGTACTCATCGTCCTAATATCGCTTTTATCTGATTTAAGAAAATTTTATGAATTATTAACTCTTTCCACTAATTATCCACGAACAATTTTATGAAAAAGTAGTTTGATAGTAGTTTTTCGAATTCAGAATTATATCTGAAGGTTCAGTCTCAAGTCTACTACCCTAATTCAGAGAATCACATACATTCACAATCAGCATACAGATGGCATTCACAAACTTACGTTCATCACCTAGGGGCATTTTCGTCCTTTCACTACCTAGGGCATTTTCGTAATATATCCTACAGGGGTATTTTCATAATTTTCAAAATAGGGTATCTTGGTGGTTTTACAAAATAGGGGGTATTTTAGAAATTTTACAATCTGGGAGGGTATTTCGGTAATTTTATAAATCGGGGATATTTTGATAATTTCACAAATCTTGGTAATTTTTTCAAATCTAGGGTATTTTGGGAAATTTTTACAAATTAAGAGTATTTCGAAAATTTTACAAAATTAGGGGGCATTTTAGTGATTTTGCAAAATAGGGTGGCTGGTCCTTTCGAGTTTTAATTATAAATTTTGGCTCGTCAACAAGTCCTCATGACTAAGGTGAACAGACACTACGCACCAGGTAGGATTCCAACGAAAAGGAGGTGAGTCACTAGGACTGCTTAAGTACCAAGCTCTCCTCGATCCAATCCTAGACATGCATATGCTCATTACCACACCCTAACCCAAAGACTTGTTCACGGACATGTTTAATTAGATTAAGTTTTATGGAGTTTATTGTTTGGTGTAAGCTAGGCCTAAGGTCCAATAATTTCTATCTTACTAACCTATGGCCCCATAAAGCCCATTAAGACCACATACATAACACACAATGGTTCAAAATACTTACCTGGCGGACTTGGTGGAGACGCAGTGCCATACTTGAGAGAACAATCTCAGATTACATGTTTCTAAAAATTCATCTTTAGAAAATGTTTTGAGCCCAAAAACCCCAAAGCTGAGTTTTGAACCGGGCTCTGATACCAATTTGTAACACCCCAAACCCGGCTCAAACACCACGACCGGATCTGGCATGTCACTAAGAAGATTTAGTAAAACATGTCGCATTTTTGGAAAATATTTGTCGAGTTTAAACATGTATTCTGAAAAACTTAATGATTTGATAATTTATAAAAGATATAATTTTATATGATGCCTTTATGAATTAAAATTGAAATTTAGTACATGCCTTAGTTTATATTTTTCACCGAAATTAGGTGTCCAATAATAGTAAAAACCCAAAAGAAAGCCCAAAGTATAAGGCTAGTGGCCCATGGCCTTATTACAATAAAATATAAAACCCAAAATAATTTAACTTATTGAAGGAAAATTTAAATAAATGGCGTCTTTGCTGTAACAATTCGAACTCTTGCATGGCCACCTTGCGCTCCCCTCCAGCCCGGCCGATGCACTAAGTGCTACCTAAAAAAATGTTAAATAATAGGGTGAGTCACAAGACTCAGTGTGCAACCCTCGTGCACCATCAGACTGGGCCTTAGCCCCACAGAACAGATAACATAATATAATATATCAGGAATTATGCAAAGCCCAACCCAATCCTAGGTTTCCATCCGCTACACACCACCCTTACCTGCCAATCACACCATTGGGGATTTCTACAATCAACCCACACCGCTACACACCATCGATGGCAGTCATGCTGCAGTTAGCTGCTCATCGTCAGATCATGGCAATAGCCACTACAACAGATCATGGCAAAAAAAAAGCCACTACAACAGATCATGGTAGAAGCCACTACAACAGATCATGGCAAAAGCCACTACAACAGAACACTTCCTCTTTCATCAATCACCCAACCCCGTGCAATCACAGAAATCGGCATACATGTTTATCATATCAAATCAATAGAACCATTCACTTAAGAATGACAGAGATCACTAACCTGGTGATTCGCCTTTACCCTCCTCGGGTTTTCAACAGCCATGCCGGTATTTCGGCATTTAACAGGATATAACAGATTTATAAGCATATACTAACAGGCAATCCAAATGGTGTGAGAATGTTACACACCTGATTAATGCATAGGACTACCCTCTATGTCGATACCCTCGCTAATCAGATCTACTGCCTTCTGTCTACAACTTTGCTCAAAAGCCAGAAGAACGCGAAGATAAGGCCTCTCCTATATTCGGCCAAGGGTTAGTGTTTTACCCGGATTATACATTTAAATTAACAGATCTCCTTACCTTGAAATCCCAAAAATAATACGATCCGAGTGCTACTAAACTCTGTCTTAGAATTCTAAGCGATTGAATCCCCTTCAAATCCCAGAATGCCGCAAATGAGAGAAAACACCCGATTAGTTAACCATATAGCCATTCGGCTAAGATTTCTAAAAGCCAAAAAAAGATTAAAATCTCACGAATCGACACTTACCTTTAGTTTTCTTCAAGATTCGACACAAGTAGACACCACAGAAGGAATTTGGCAATCACAGGAGATGAGATCTAGGGATTTTGACTTTTAAGAAAATCCTAGAAAAGATGAACGAGAGAAATGCTAATGTGTTTTCGACTTTTGGAAGAACTAGGAATTGAAAAGATGGGCAAAGAAGTAGATAGAGAGATTCGGCCAAAGTGTTTGCAAGAGAAGAGAAGGTAAATTACAGGGGTTTCAGTTTTTGACAGAAGAAAAAAAGAAGAAAAGATGATTCTAGTTTGTCAAAAGAGAAAGCTTGAGGCTATTTTCAGAGAACACAATGAAAAATTCTAAGACACCTCCTTGCCTATCTTGAACTGATTTTCCCCCTCTCCTGTGTTTGATTTTCGGCCAACTCTACAACCAAGAGATCACTCTTATCATTTTATCCTTTATCCTTAATAGAACACTCATCTAACAGAGATCTACACCACACCACTACTTCCCCTTTATCAGCATCATATCCACGTAATTTAAAACATAAAATCACCTATTTTGTAGCCACATTGCCTTCCCCCAACTCTCCTTGGGCTGCCAAAATTGGCCCAATTCCTTGGGCTCCAAGCGGCCACACTGGGGCCCCCTTCCTTTGCCTATTGGCGCCACTTATAGCTCCCTCCTACTGCGCCTCTTGTTCTTGGGCCACAAGCCCATTATGCCTATTACACTCTCAATACTTTATTTAAACCCAATAGTCTCTAAACAAAATATTTAGCCAAGACCTCGACCCATTCCTGAGGCCAATTTGCACCTCTAAACCTCAAATTAACATTTTAAGCATACATCACATAAAATGCACAAGCCCAATAATTCGGGATGTTACAGCGACTCACATTCACTTATTTCCATAATGCTCGTTAGCCTCTTCAAGAAAGCCAAGACGTGGTGATTCTCGAATAGTCTTTGATAGCTTGAATCCTTGGCTAATAAGGTCTTGTATTCCTTTATGGACTATCAGTCTTCTCTCGTTGTGTTTACTTGGACCATATTCGGAAGACCGTATTATAATCCACTTTATCAAAAAATCCGTTTTCTCATGACAAACTTTTCTATTTAGCAATCGAATTTGAATCAACACCTCTTTTCTATGATGTGAATGCAATGCAATCAAAACAAAAGAGAACACATTAGCACAAGAGAAGTAACAAAATAGGGGACCTTTCGGGTGACCACTAGGGTTCAATATAGCTCTATCTAAGGTTGGCTCTTAACTATATGTGGCTTAGTTCTAAAAGAAGGGTACCTGAACCAACAATTTCCTCGATCCTCACCCATTATAGGCTCATACGGACCGAGTTCAGTTCAGGGGAGTACATTTCCCTATGGCTGCACAAAGATGAAAATCTCACGAAGACATAGGTACGGATGTATCCCGAAAGCGATTCACTATCTTGCACGGAGGTGAAAACCTCACGAAGGAGTAGCTTCTCGCTCTCACTTAAAACGATGTGACCAAAACGGTCATGCTATGCAATACAGACATGCTTTTCAATATTAAAACAACATGCAATAAAAAGGATTATAATTTTTCAAATTTAGACAAAAGGACAGGAAATAATCAATTTTATGGCTTGACTCTCTTATTGGTCCCCAGTGGAGTCACCAAGCTATCAAAACCATTTTTTGTTTTGAAAAACGGGATCGACTTTAAAAAGAAAATAGAGTCACCACCAATCTTTTTCGATGTGTGATCGGGTCACCTTGAAATTGATCATTTTAATAAAAAATTTTTTTGATTTATTAAAACAATGATTTTGGTCTACGAAATTCGAGAAAACGGGTTCGGGAGTCGGTTACGCACGAGGAAGGATTAACACCCTCGTAACGCCCAAAAAATTGGTACATAATTGATTAATTAATGTCTTAATGTCGAAAATTTGAGAAGATTTTAAAATATGATTCTTTTGATTTTTCAAAACTTATAACCTTTAAAAAAATATTCAATTATTTGGATAAAAGAAAAGTCGAATCTCATTAAGTTAGAACATGACCTTTCGAATTTCTCAAACACCAAATATCCTTTGTTTTTTTTTTTTTTTTTGAAATCCCTATCTCAAAATATCAAAATGTCACATCCAATAAGTTAGGACACAACATCTTAAATTCACAAAGATAGGTTTTTTATTTGAAAATCATATATTTTAATTCCAAAAAGGGTATTTGATCATTTAGACTTAATGAGAAAAATCGAAACCTAGTAAGTTAGGGCACGATTCCCTCAAAACTTCAAATGTCAAATATTGCCTTATTTTAAGAAATAAAGTTTTGGATAAAAAGTGGCAATTAAAATAAATTTAAAATAATTAAAATAAATGAATAAATAATGATTAAGCAATTAAATGGATAAATAAAAAAAACACATAAGTCAACCTAACTCCCGCAATATGAGGATTCGATGAAATTCCTCCACCAAAAACTAACTCGAACAGAAGCAACTAAAAAAGAAACGAAGATGAGTGAAGAACAAAATAAGAACAAGCCACAGAAAATAAGAATGCAAAAGAGAGAGAAATTTGAGTGAATGCTTTCAAGAATTTTTATTACTCAAAACTCAAGTCTCATTCAAGTGTCCACAATGAAGGGAGAGGCCTCTATTTATAGTTGAGCCTCCCTAAATCCAACGGTACAGATCAATTAAATTAACGGCTAATATTAAAAGGTATCTACAAATTAAATCTCTAAGATTACAAAATCATATCTTTTAATATTACATACCATATCTTCTAAGATTGCATATCATATCTAAGATTACATACCATATCTTCTAGGATTGCATGTCATATCTAAGATTTGCATATCATATCTAAGATTGCATACCATATCTTCTAGGATTGCATATCATATCTAAGATTTGCATATCATATCTAAGATTGCATGTCCTTGAATATTGTACTTCCATATACGTCAAGCTTGTAGATAGACCTTCAATCTTTTTAAGTAATGGGCCATTCCGATTGGGCCAAATGATATATTTTGGATTGGACTTGGACTTTATTTTATTATTTTGGGTTTATTATTTTTTGTATGGGCCGGGGCTAGATTGGCCTATTACAATGGCAGTGGGGGAAGTTCTTTCGTGGTTTAGGGAGATGAATTATGATACCTATCACATTGTGCTAAGCTAATCAAGGCAATGAATGAGGGTTGCAGTGATAATTCGGAGTTTGATTTATTGATTTGTGAGTGCTTATGTTAAATTCTTAATTTTAATTTTTTTTTCATTGGATTCATAAGGAGGTTCGTGTTAGACATGTACCATGAGCGTAGTATGCAGTTGCAGATTTGTTGGCTAAAATTAATGTTTCAGAGTTGTTGCACTTTCATTTGAAATTTTATTCCAATAGCCATTAGACCCACCAACTAAAATTAAGTGTTTTTTTTATCATATGTAAATTATAAGATGACATAATATTACACATGTAATAATATATTTATCACATGAAATTTTAAAATTTACAAAATTTAACTTAACGAATTTAACCACTTATATTAGAATCAATATTGAAATTTTAAATTTTAAAAGTGCATATTAAAATAACCAAATTAAAATACAAAATTAAATTCATAACTTACATACAAGAATGACTAATGGCATAATTTAACTTTAATTTTTGATGCATTTATTTAAGGCTTATATGTCAAAACACCTTTTTAAAAAAAAAATCAATTAAATATGGTACTAAATACTCACCCAATTAAATCTCCATCATTAACAAAAAAAATTATTTAAACTTCTTTATTAACAGTTTTTATATTTAAAATATTTAAATTTTATAAAAACATATATAAATTATTAGAAACTAAAAGTATTATTCAATTTTCATCTCGAATTTCCCACACGTTCGCTTCATACCGTCATTTATTATTCAAACAAAAAAAAAAAAAAAAAACCTATGATTTAACCTAATAATTATAGTAGATAAATTCTTCAAATCTACTCATAAATTCGATTAATCGCTTAAATTTAAAGAATCACTCGATACTTCAATTTTTTAAATAATATATATTAAAATCTGCGTAGTTGAATTTTTTAAAATATCTCATCTAAACCCAATTCCATAGTTAAATTTGCAATATTGTTATCAATTTTTTTTTATTAAGGCTTAGTTTGGATGGGCGGTGTGTTTATTTTCGATGAGGTTAAAAACAGAGGTAGTGGTGAGTAGTGAGATTGGATACTATAGCGATGAGATTAGAAATAATGGTGGAGTGTGTTTTTGAATTTAAATGCAACTGTAGCGGTGATGTGAGAATAGAAAATGATTATTAAAGACATCAGATTAGAATTGATATAGAATTGAAATTTTTAAATTATTTTACTTTTATAAAATTATTAAAATATGTGAATTTATAAATTTATTTAATAAAATATTAAAATGTATATTCTAATATTTTATTATAAATATTTTAATGAATTATATAATTAATTTAAATTATTTATTAAATAAAATTATAATTATTTTAATTTTTATAGTTAAATATTCTTTTATAACAATGATAAATATTATTTTCACAAATAATAACGTTATACTTGGATCAAATTTTGAAGTATCTAAACAGATGATTTTTATAATAAAAAAATAGTAACATAAGACATAACAAGTTTCATTATTATTAGAAATTAGGGTATGATACAAAATGTTTTTACAAATATGATTTCATTAAACTAGTTGCAATGGTTTTCCTTAACATCGCAATTTCAAGGTCACTTTCATTGTTAGAAAAACTCGATTCACCTCGATCAAAATGGCCTGAAGAGACTGGCATGTCGGGTATATTATCAAATTGTCAAAAATCCTCATCATTTGACCAAGCATGTCTTCGAATGTAATTATGCAAAACAATTGTTGCAATAACTATTAAAACTTGCTTGTTGAATGAATAACTTGGAATATCTCTTAATATTGACCATTTTTTTTCCACACTCCAAATGTTCGTTCAATCACAGAGCATAACGAAGAATGGGCATGATTAAAGATTTCTTTTTTTTTCCAGATACTTGATGATTACCTCGACAAAATCAGGTAAATGATATCGTTCCCCGTACATGGACCTAGACAACCTGCCATTTGTGGATATCCTGAATCCACAAGATAATATTTTCCTACAAAAAAGTAAAACATAATATCAAGTTTAAAAATAAATTAAAATTTTTAATATTGTTTTTATGTAAAGATTAATTAAAAAAATTAAAGTTCAACCTGGTGGAGGGTGTGGAAACTTTAACTCTTGTTTTCTATGTGCTTGCAAAAAAATTCTGCTGTCATGTATTGTTCCTTCCCAACCAGGAAATGCAAAAATAAAGCACATGTTAAAGTCACAAATTGCCATAATATTTTGACTTGGTTCACCTTTCCTTCCGATATAAGGTATTTGACAAGAAGGCGAAATGCATGCTTTTATGTGTGTTCCATCTATGGCCTCAATACAATCCTTTAAAATAAATACAAGTAATGAGATAAAAGTTAGAAATAATTTATGTTTTAAAAATATAAAGATTGTGTAAATTTTACCTTAAAATGTGTAAATTTTACCTTAAAGTGAGGCCAATATCCTGTATCATGTCGAATATGGTTCGATACTTCCTTAAATTAACCTTCACTGGGTTTAATCATGTCTATTCCCATTCGAGCAAATATATGCAACATATTTAGTAAAAATTTGACTAACAGATTCCCTAGATCGTTGAAATCGCTCTGTTGCATTTGAATTTGATTATCTATTTCCAAGAATGTACAATGATAATGCTAACTTCTCCATCGCCGATACTTTCACATGCTTGAAGCCATAATTTGTTTGCAAATCATGCAACAAGCTGTGAAATATATTTTTTGGCATCCTAAAACTATTCATGCAACGATCATCATGCTCATTTAATACTTTTTCCACCCACATTTGACCTGTATAATTTGAATCCATACACGGTTGCATAGTGAAATAAGTTTCATGGTGTACCAATACACTACTTAACACATATTCTTCCTCTTCATGATAATTGTTGTGCTCAACTTGTGTAACAATTGTGACTATTCTTCGTTAAGCTTCTTCACTTAATTCAAGGGTATCATAATTCATATCAAAACTATTATATATATTGTTAAATTTATCCATAACCTGAAAAAGTAATCAAATGAAAATAATTAATATTTTGTGACATTCTATACAACGTAGAAACTTGAATAAAAGCATAGCATAAAAATACCAAACATAAAAAATATCATACATTTTACACATAAAAAAGTAGTATAGTTATATTACAGTAATAATTCTAAGGAGCTTATGGTGGAGGTAGTTGATGGTATGGTTGGAAGGGAAATGAGGATGTTGCTACCAAGGATGAAAATGATGCAATTGGACTTTGTTCAGCATACTCACGTCGAAGCCACCAAACCCAAACATCTGGATCTAAGTTCAAAAACACTTCTCGTTTCACCAGTATTTGGAACATTTTGATGGCAAAATAGTACAGTTCATCTATTTTTGGAATTTCATCTCCCAAAGCACGCAAAGCATCCATTGCATTTGAAATAGTATATTGAGAATGAGGAAAAATAATTTCATTCACTGACTTCATTAGACTAGCCATACTCTCACACAATTTCTCAATTTGAGTAGTTAATGTATTTCTTGATGATTTTCTACTTGAACTTGATTTTTTTCTCTTACCATGTACAACCCCAAGTGTTTGCTTTCTTCGATTAGGAGTTTCATGAGAAGGGTTTGATGGGGCCTCATTAGGAGGAACACCTTCATTCTCATTACTATGTTTATCTGAATCACCAAATCTCTCATTAGGTGTATCATCTCTCATAGGAACCCTGCTTGGAAGAATACCAGATGAAGGTGCCCATGCATTCTCTCTAGTGGCTACAATGCCACCAAACATTTGCCACATTAACTCATTTAATCATGGTTCAGTTCCTTTCTTAAATCCTTTAAAATCAAGATTTTCCTACATAACATGTTAAATGCTAAATGTTATACTAAGATTTTTATATTTGTAAATTATTAATTTCAATAAACTTTATGCATTGAAATAATGATAAAGTTAACACTAACATGTATTTTTTCAGCCCACCATGTAACACCCCTCACCCGTTTTCAACACCAGAATAGGGTTACGAGGTATTACCGATCAATTCACAACACATATAGTATACATTTATGCAACAATAAGCATTCATTCTCATAAATCATTCAATACAATCACATTGTCCCTTATTGTAACACCCCTTACCCGATACCATTGCCGGAGTCGAGTACGAGGCATTACTAAACTTAACTAACTGATTCGGGGCATAAAATTTGAAACTGTCCATCTGTATCATGTTCAGTAAATTGATTATAACTCGAGTTACGAAACTCTAAATTTAGATCCGTAAATTTTTCATGAAACTAGACTCATATATATTCTTACTATAATTTTTCCAGAATTTTTCGTGTGGCCAATTAGTACAGTTTATTAGTTAAAGTCTCCCCTATTACACAGACCGACAGTTATAACCCCTCTGTACTAAAAATCAATTATCTCATAATATAAAATTCTTTTGCCTACACCGTTTCTTTCATATAAAAATAGACTCAATAAGATTTAATTCTATCTCTCATTCACAACCTAATTCCATTTATATTATTTTTGGTGATTTTTCAAAATCACGTCACTGCTGCTGTCTAAACTGTTCTCCTGCATATAATTACATAATTTCTTTCTAATAACTACCAACTAGGCATTACAAAACATCCAAAACATGCTCTTATTTAGCCATTTTAATAGCTAATCATTACCATACATTTACAATCCAATCTGAAGCCATATCATAAGGTTATACATACAAGATAGCTAAGTCCCTATACATGCCATAACTTAAAACATCGAGTCACAAAATACCAATATAATCCTTTGATAGTGTGTAACGATCTCCGACGTCCTTTCGATTCCCCGAATTGGCTTGTAATACTATAAAAAAATAAAATAAAAAATGGGCTTAAGCATAAAGCTTAGTAAGTTTACATGTAAATAAATAACAACATTCTTAATCAATTATCTTATTCTTTTCTTATCAAGATCACTTAAGCTTTTAACTCATTATACTTAAACTTGTATTCTTACCTGTACCTTTAAACATGAATTTGCCTTACCTTACCTTTTTAGCTTGAATTTGTCTTACCTTTACTTTGGTATACTCTTTGAATTTTCTCGTTGAACCACTTGGAATACTAAGGATACGTGGGTACCTTTCCTTATGAAACTTAACCATTGCCATGTCTTGACATGGTCTTACGTGGTATCCTTGCCTTATGAACTCACCAATGCCATACATTGGCATGGTCTTACATGGGACCTTTGCCTTATAGTAACATATCAATGTCATGTCTTGACATGGTCTTACATGATTTCCTTAAACCCTAATGTCATGACATTTGTATCCTATACATTCCTAAGGTTCAACCGAACTTCACAGGATAGCTTTTCCGTCAATTCATTCTTGAGTCTTTAAATAATACATTTACGAATAAATATGTAAATGCTAGAATTTAACAGTATTAAATATGAAATAATAGAATATTGCATTTATTTACTGCAAACTTACCTCGAAACAAAATACGATCAACTATATTGATTTAGTCTTCTATCTTTTTCTTTCCTCGATCTAACTCTAGATTTCGTTCTTCTTGATCTATAATAGCAAATTTAGCTTATTTAATACTCACATTATTAAAACAGTCCTTAACTCTTAACTTTGGCAATATTACAATTTTGCCCTTAAACTTTTACATGTTTACACATTTGCCCCAAAGCTCGGAAATTAAACTTTATCCCTTATTCTTATGTTTTATGACATGCTGATCATTTTTCCCTTCTATGGCAACATCAAATTCTCACTCTAATTTGTACTTATGAACATTAGGTATTTTTCCGATTAATAGTTTTTCTCATTTTCACTTAAAATCACTTAGCAAAAGTTGTTTAACATAATTTCAGACTTCATATTCTATCATAAAACATCAAAATAAACACATTTCACCTATGGGTATTTTTCCAAATATGAACCCTAGCATGAATTATTGATAGAATAAGCTAAATCGAGCTATCAGGGCTTCAAAATGTAAAGAACATTAAAAGCGGGCTTGGAATCACTTACTATGGAGCTTGGAAGCTTGAAACAAACCCTAGCTATGGTGACCACTTGAAAATTCGGCCTAATGAAGAAGATGAGCATATTTTGCCATCTTTTTCCCTTTTAATTCCTTTTATTATCAAATGACTAAATTACCCTTCATTAAAAACTTTGGTTCTTTCCACCTATATATGTCCATTTTGTCCATGAAAATATAATGGTCTAATTACCATTTAAGGACTCCTACTTTAAACCCCCATTTCAATCAAGTACTCTATAAATTAGAACCCCTATTTAGCAACTTTTGCAAACAAGTCCTATTAGGCAATTTAAGCATGAAATTAATAAAATTTCTTATCAATACTCTAACACATGTATTTAATCACTCGATAAATCATAATAATTAATCATAATAAACTTTTATAGCTTGGATTCATGGTTTCGCAACCACTATTCCGTTTAGGCCCTATTTCGGGATGTTACACTTATAAAGACCTACGAGGCCTTAAACATGCTTTAAAAGTGGTTGGGACTAAACCGATATCATACGAAAATTCTGGAAACTTAGAAATTTTTCATGTAAAGAAGGATCACACGCCCGTGTGAGCAGGTCGTGTGTCTCACATGGCTAGTAGACACTCCCGTGCCTCAGGCCGTGTGAAAACAGGGCATATATACTGACTTGGGTCACACGGCCGATCACACGCCCGTGTGTCTAATCTGTGTACCCTTCGAAGTGGCGACACACGCCCGTGTGCCAGGCCGTGTACTAGGTCGTGCCAAAACTGTTGGGTGTGCCAAATAGGGAGTACACTGACTTGTACCACACAGTCGGTCACACGCTCGTGTGTGAGATCGTGTGGAGCATACTGACTTCACTTTAATATCAACACCAGGGGACACACGGCCATGTAACATGGCCGTAGGTCACACATGGCTGAGACACATGCCCGTGTCTCTGCCCATGTGGAAAAAAATAAGCCATTTGCAAGGCCAATTTGCCACCCTAACTCATGCTCATTTAAACAACCAAAATGTTACCATTTCATCATACAATTAGGCAGCCAAAATCATCAACCAAATGCATAATTCATACCATTATAATTTCAAACTCCAATCACTACCATTTACTTAGCCAAATATATGCCAAAACAATATCAAACAATATGGTTCATTTACCATATTTCACACATACATAACTTACCATATATATAACCAATACAACATCTAAAATCATACCTCATCAAGGCATTTCTCAAACATTTATATTCCACAATCAATTAACCATTTGAGCAACTATAAAACCATAACCACATTCATACCAAAACATATCAAAATAAGCTATCACTCATGGCTATATATACAAACCAAAACATATACAATTTACAAGTCAAATCTCATGGCTATAATCACAACCAAAATACCACATCTAGCCTATACATGCCATATACTATTATAACTCAAAAGTACCAACTTAGATGTTTGATAGTGCGATGGTGCTCCCGATGACTCTCGGATCCGAGCTAGCCTTGATTCATTATAAAACATAGAAAAATAATACGAAGTAAGCTTCAAAGCTTAGTAAGCTCGTATGTTATAAACTTAACTAATCACAAATCTACCATTCATCAATTTAAACATATAACATGAAATTCATGGTTATTAACAAATCTTTCACATGCTTATTCATAAGCTCAAATGCAAACTTTGTAACTTCTTCTATTTTAAGCTCATAATATATGCACATACTTGTACCAATCCATAATAAGTTCATACATAAATGGAATGCCGACGAATACTCGATATTTCGATATTTACATACATACTATGCCATACATAAGTGCCTTAATAGCTATCTCATTCTCACACACTAAGTGCCTTATATAGCCGAATCTATCTCATTCTCGCACACTAAGTGCCTTATATAGCCAAATCTATCTCATTCTCGCACACTAAGTGCCTTATATAGCCAAAGCTATCTCATTCTCGCACACTAAGTGCCATATATAGCCGGAACTATGTCGAATCGCACATTAAGTGCCACAAATAACCGATTCGTTGTCAAAGATAACTATAGTCGCGTACATACAATTTATACAATATTAAAGCACTAAAATCATAATTATTACAGTGCTTAATACATATGAACTTACCTCATATTTCGAATTGACGGATCGGATCGACTACTCGATAACCTCGCTTTTCCCCGATCTAAATCTGAATTCTTTCTTTCTTGATCTATATGAATTTAAAATTAACTTATTTATTCATCTACTCATTCAATTTAGTCCAAAAATACTCATTTGGGCATTTTAACACATTAGCCCCTAAACTTTCACATTTAATCAATTTAGTCTCTATTTCCCCAATACACAAAATTCACATAATTCATCAAAATCCATGCTTGGTGAATTATTTATAGGTCCCTAGCAGCCCAAAACTTTCATTTATTTCACATTTCAACCATAAAATTTGTACATTTCACAATTTAATCCCTATTATGCATTTTCATCAAAAATCACTTAACAAAACATGTAAAACTATCATCAAGCTTTCATATTTCAACATTAAACATCTAAGAACACATATATTCAATAATGGCAACTCTCAAAATCTTTAACAATTTCGAAATTAAATGTACGGGCTAGCTAGATTGAGCTGCAACGATTACAAAAACATAGAAATCATAAAAAATCGAGCTAAAACCGTACCTTAATTAAGCTAGGAGTGTGCCAAATGCTTTAAAACCTAATGGTTTTCTTCCTCTCAATATTTGGCCAAGAAGATGATAATGAAGCTTAAAACATTATTATTTAACATAAACCACGGACATAAATGTCCATTAACCTTTCAAATGGTTTAATTACCATTTAAGGCCATCATATTTAAAAGCCAAAGCTATTTGACACATTTAACAAGTAGAATGAAACTTTTACATTTTATGCAATTTAGTCCTTTTTCTCAAATTGAGCAATTAAATGATAAAATTAGCTTACAAAAATTTCACACATATCAAATAACATGATGTAAGTACCGAAAATAATATAAAAATAATTTTTTGACATCAAATTTGTGGTTCCGAAACCACTGTTCTGATTTAGCTAAAAACTAGCTGTTACACACCATTCTTGATAGCATCAATCGTCTTTTTAGATGGACACCATCCTATACCTGTAGATTCCTTAAGCAACTCCCTCCATAACCTCCGTTCCTTTTTTAATGCATCTCACTTATTTTTCAATTGAGGTTTTCCATAAATTTTTTGTGTTTTTGCTTGAAAAAGAGCAATGACATTTTCCCATCCTTTTGAGTTTAGATGAGCTGTCGGTCTATTACCAGCATTAACTTCATTTACGCAAAGTTCACAAAATATCAACGTCAGCTCATCATCCCAAACAGCTTTTGTTGCTAAGGTACTATCTCCCTCCACAAAATTTCGTGTCTTTACCATCTATTATTATTTTGATTTTAAATGTCAACCGACATAAAACCATAAATATATATATATCATAATAAGCATCATTTCAAGATCACCATTATAACAAATATAAGCAAACATATATCTTAAGATATCATGGTATATATACATCCACGCATTTGTAAAGCTCTTTCAATATTTCTCACAAAAACTCTTTAACAATTTGATGTATTGTACTAAACAAAATAATAGAATATAAGTATTTAATTTTCACTCATATGGGACATGTATACATGTATATCGTGTCTCCACACCGATTTCCAAATATGAATGAAAAAACTAAGGGTTTCCAATATGAATACTTAAAAAAATAAAGAGTCAATGTGACATAGTCTAGCATTAGCACAAAATCATACAAAATTTCATTACTTGGATAATTGTATAACCATGTTAGATAGATTTTCCACACCACCTAAGTTTCATATATCTAGATTTTCTAAAGACGTATAACAGTTCGACCTCTCAAACACAAAGATCTGTAGGGATTGAGAAGGCTAAAATTCTTTCAAAAGGGGATCTTTCAAAGCTGTGTTTCTCAAGATTTGTTGGTCTCAAAAGCTTACATCATTTGAAAGGAAAACTGAAGAAGCATAAGAACGTATATACTTATATGGAAAGACTACATCTCTAATATCATTAGAGCAAAACTTAATTGCCTATTCAAATGCAATAAATTAGTTTATAAATAAACCATTTGTTCTTAGCCTACTAATTTTTTGTTCTTCAAGAATTTTCCCCAATTTTATTGTTTGTTTCATTATTCCAATCTTGTATTAAGAAGAAAAACTACAATTGAGCACTACATTACACTAAAAAATTCTTAAAAATTTCCCAACTACAAGCTAAATTTTTGCATTCATTATAGAAGTGGAAACTACAACTCGTATTTGCAGATACCTCCAATTGATCAATAGTCCGATCTAAACTTGGAAAATTTAGAAACAAGATGAAAACATAACTTGAACATGATACCATACTCAACACAAATATATAAAAACTAACCTTTGGGCAAAGAAAAAAGTAGCAGCCACAACCAAGAATAAAGAAAAAAAGTAGGAAGAAACAACAATAATTACTATTGTAGGGCCCAAATTTTGCCCGAGCCATTAACCATTTCAAAAAAAAATATAAAAGTCCATTTACAACAAAATTACAGCAAGCCCAAACAATAGCCCCAGACCCAAACCTAGACCTAGCCCACTAAGCCCAAAACAGAAAACAAATCAGAAAACCTTAGCCCTCGTAAATCGACTGCTCCCCATGTGCGCCAAGAACCACCCAAGACCCCGCACGCCTCGCACAAGACTCACCACGTCGCCCAAGACCTCCATGATGTGCACCTCCACGATGTTTGCAATCAGAAATGCAAAATTGATTGTAAATAAAGGCGCTATAAAAGCGAAATAAAATCGGAAAAGGGGTGATTTCTTTTAGATCTGAGAGATATACACATTTTATACTGGAATCAATACAAGAAAACCAAAAAGAAACAAAGAAAAACGAAAGGTTTTTAGTTTTCTTTTTTTTTTTTTTTTATTCTGTTATGGTTTTTTAGCTTTCTTTTTTTTTTTTTTCATATACCAAAAGTTCTAAACATTAAAAAAAAAAGGGAAAATTTTTACCTATTTTGGAGTGCCACGGTGGCCGGCGGCGGTATCTTGATCGGATATCACCCAAAAGAGAGAGTTTTGAGGGTCAGGGAATTTTTTTTTAACTGAAGGAATGAATGAATTTGATGAAAAATTTGGCTTTTATAAGGTTGTCAAAATGACGTCGTTTTGTCCTGGGTATTTTAGAGCCAAAACGGCGTCGTTTTGATAAAACCGACCCGAATCCGACCCACCACAAGATCCATGTGTTTTTTATGGAAGGGCTAATTGCGCATTTAGCCCTTCCACTTTTTATATTGTTTTACAATTAAGTTTATTTTATTTTTAAATTGGCCCAATAATTTATTTCGATTTTCAATTGGGTCCCCATGATGCTGTGCGTTTTGGAGGGAGGGGATATTTTCCCCTTTAGTCCCTCCATGTTATCCCGCACTCAAATAGGCCCTTATTTTTATTTTTCTTTTAATTTTTGCCCCAAACTTTTATTTTAAGTGCAATTTCAACCTTTTTTTTCTTTCTGTGATTTCTATTATTAATTTTATCATTCTTATTGTTAATTTTAATTCTTACTATTATTAATACTACTACTACTATTATTAATTTGGTTACTACTATTATTTTTTATTTTAATTAATTTTATAATTATAATTATATTCATTAGAATAATTATTATCATTCTTATTATTATCACTATTATTTTATATATATATATATATATTATCATTATAATTATATTTTATTTTATTATTGTTCTCATTATTATTGTCTTATTATATATATTATGAACCTACCCATTTATTTATTTACGTCTTTATATTCCTGCAAGGTTATGTTACTCGTTATTATTAGCGTGTTTACATTATCACTATTTGTTAAGTATGACCATTTTTACGTTTTACCCGATTTTCTATTTTAAAGGTTGCATTGACTTTATCTTTTTTTTTTTTCCACTTTTTTACCCAAACTCATAAAAAGGGTTTTTCAAAGGTAATATTTTGTATTTGAAAGTTTAGGAAATCGTGCCCTAACGCGCTGGGTTTCGATTTCCGTTCATCCAAATGACTAAATATCCTTTTAAGATTTTGACCGTGTTTTCTTAACTTCAAAAATAAGGCAATATTTCATGTCAGGAAATTCGAGGAATCGTGCCCTAACGTGCTGAGTTTCGATTTTTTTCGTTTGGCCAAATAACGGAATACCCTTTTAAAATTGCAATGCATGAATTTTGGAAATCATGAAATGATCTTGGTGTCAAGGGTTTGAAACATCGTATCCTAACGTGCTGGATGTGATATTTCATTCTTTCGGAACAAGAGAATTTCGATATCCAATTGAATTATCTAAACATTTTCTAAAGAATTCGTATTTTAAAATCTCTTCCAATTTTCGATATTAGGACATTAATCAATCAATAAGGTACCAATTTTGGGCGTTGTGAGGGTGCTAATCCTTCCTCGTGCGTAACCGACTCCCGGACCTATTTTCTTAAGATTCGTAGACCAAAATGTTTTATAAGGTGACCCAATCACACTTCAAAAAGGATTGGCAAAGACTCCATGTTTTTAAAGTCGATCCCTATTTTTTTTTTAAATTTAAAAATGGTTTCGACAGCTATCTTAGTTCTTAAATATGAAAAACAAGTAATTATTTTGTTCCCAAATCTGAAAATAAATAAGGTTGGGAAAGAAATTAGTTTAACTTTCAAGGATAAAATAGTAAAATATAAATAAAAGTATGGGTACTTTTATCTGTTAAAAATACCTACTACTTTATTGGGTTGAACTGGTGCTAATACCTCCAGTCAATTTTGAGGCTATCAGTGTGATTGAAATAAATTTGAATCTACTATTGATGCTGATCCAAACAGGCTATCAATGAGATTGATAGCAGTTATCTACCCCAACTGCACCATACTGGCATTAAATGTTAAACCAAAGGAAGCGAAAATCTAATATCCAACTAACCCATTTGTAAATATGCAAATGCAGACGGTCCAAAAGCAAATTATAAAGAATTGGATTTTTCTATTTATATTTTTCTTATATTATTTTTAATATGTCATAATAATTCGGAACATATATGTATAAAAATTTCACACATTAATTATTAGTACCATATATATAAATAAACTCATTCCATTTTATTGTTTTCTAAAGTCATGCTTAAAATTATGGCATCCTAAAAAAATGTCACTTGAATTTTGTAAGGAAAGTATAAAATTATATTTGTGAATCAGTCAAGTCTTAATTTAATTGATATTGATATTGTTGTCATTACAAGAGGATGTAAGTTTAAGGGTCTAAAGAAGTTATGGCTCTAAATATTATATATAAAAAACATTTTAATAAAGATGCAAAAGTGATAATGAAACTTAAATAAATAAAAGGTTAAATTTGGTTTCTAAAAATATTTTTATTTTTAGCAATTAACTTTTAAACTATTGAAAAATATGTTTAATAAATAGAAATAAAAATTATTTTTAATAATGAAAACATATTTGGTTTTTATTTTTATAATAAAAATTTGAGAGAGGAAAAAATACATCTATATGGATTTCAACACAGGTACCAATTTAGTATTTAAAATTTGATTAGAAACTTTTAATTGATTTTTCCAAGAATTTTTGTGAAAACTAGAAAATAATTTTTATATATTTTAGTTTTCAAAAATTATTTTAAAAATTTCAACCAGATATATTTTATTTAATGTTTTCTATTTTTCAAAAAACAAAACCAACTAAAACAAAAATGGCCTCAGTTTAGGGTAAAATACTTAAATATACCAAAAAAAAACTTTATTTATGAAAAAGGACCGATTTTTTTAAAATTTACGAAAAATGGTCATTTCTCCACAAAACGCGTCCACGTCAGCGTGTTTTGTGGGGATGCAGCAAGAGAGCGCGCCCTTGGGGGAGCGCTTTTGCCACATCAGCACAAAGCTCACTGACGGGGACGCGCTTTTGCCCTCTTTCCCCGTCTGCCTTTTCAGTTGTTTTTAGTGTTAATGTATGAAATTTTAAGGTTTTTGGGCTAGGGTTTATGATTTTTTAGGGTCGTTAGATTTAGGATTTTTAAGGAAAATTTAATTAGGGTTAATTAGGATTTAGTAAATATATATTTAGGGTTTTGGGCAAAATATATTAGCAAAAAAAATTATTTGAATTTTTTTGACAGTTGTATCTGGCAAAATAATTTTGAGAAGACTTTCCTGAACAAACAGTGGCCAAAACGCTTCAAGCAGGATGCATTGTCAGCAAAAGAACTAAAAAGAGCTCTCACGTGGATGCTCTTTTGCTACAGTAGTCTCCGATAAAATAATTTTGAGAAGACGTTTACAACAAACAAGGCCAAAACGCTTCAAGCGGGATGCATTGTCGTAGAGTAGTCTGAAAAGAGCTCCCACGCGACGCTCTTTTGCTACATGAGTCTCGATAAAATAATTTTAAGAAGACATTTCGAACAAGCAAGGCCCAAAACGCTTCAAGCGGGATGCATTGACAGTAGAGTCTTGAAAAGAGCTCCCACGTGGGCGCTCTTTTGCTCTGATGAGTCTCGATAAAATAATTTTGAGAAGATGTTTACAAGAAAGCAAAGGCTCAAAACTCTTCAAGCGGGATGCACTGTTAGCGAAGTAATTGAAAAGAGCTCCCACGTGGACGCTCTTTTGCTACAGTAGTCTGTGGCAATCCTTAGACTATAAATCAGCCAAATTTCATTCTCAGATTGCATAACAGAAATTGAGGCAAAAGAAAAATAAAAACTGAAAATGAGTGAACGTATTAATGATGTTATTTACTACGATGGTGAGATTTGTGACACCGAAAATGGTGTTATTTTTTTATCGGAGAATATAGCGCGACTGGGTTTTAATTGGAACATAGATTTGATAGAACTTCGCAAAATAATTAGGCGTAAAATCTTTGGAACAACGCCAATGAAAGTTCAATCTATTAAGTATAGATTTTGCGCTTCGGTTGATCCGGTGAGATATGAATCATTCGACATCAAAGGTCCTAGGAGCCTTGCGGCAATGGTGGAGACTCATCTTGCCAGTGGGTCACCCTATCTTGAGGTATATGTACAATTTTCATCGCCAAGTTATCTTCCTTCGACCTCAACATCTACTTCTTTGAGGGAATACACGACCCCAAGTCGACACTCTATTAGTGGGAGGCAGAATACGAAAATGCTCGTGTTTGGTGGTAGTATGGAAAACATAACCCCTACACAACACTCGATTGGTGGATGGGACATGCATATCCTTCCTTCGACATCCGATGATAGAAATACGTATTGGGGAACGTCATCAACTTCTAGTGGTTGGCAATCCGCATATGATTGGGAACATTACAAAAGATGTTTAAAGAGGGATAATGTACTCCCCACGACATCCACCGGTGAGGGGCCCTCGTTCGTTGTAGATTATAGTGGATCGAATGATGAGTTAGATGTGGATCCACCTTGAAAGCCCAGGCCCGATGGTGCAGAAGTTGGATTATTTTCTGAACCGGAGCCTGTTTCAACAGTACCTAAAGATGTTGAGGGCGGTTCAAATAAAGAAGAAGAAGATCCGCTATTCAGGGCGTACTCGCCTCCAGCCCACATACATAATGTCGATCTATCTCAAGACGATGCATTGGAGTTTCCTGAACTACCACACCAGACGCGTGACCGTACAACTTCGTCGATGGATTCGGGCGAATTAGAAGTTGATAATGAGTTTTCCAACAAGAATGCTTTTCTTGTAGCATTGAAACAATATCCATCAAGAACGGGGTTAGCTACAACGTGGTTAAATCCAAGCTCGATAAGTACGAGGCGAAGTGTGTAGTGCAAGACGGTACATGTTCATGGAAAATCATGGCCTCGTTGAGGAAAAGGATAGGCTTGTGGGAGATCAAAAAGTACAAAGGTCCACATACATGTCTTGCCGGTATAGTTTCACTATATGTTCAATGTTTTTTAATAATACTAATATTACGTAATGTTGCATTATTTAACGTACTTCATTGACAGGTGTTACACAAGATCATCCGAAGATGGATTCAGATATGTTGGCTAACTTAATAATATCGATAGTGAAGGCCGATCCCAAGACTACAGTACCGGCCTTAATTGGCAATATCCGTAGCCAATTGGGGTACACGCCTCTTCTGAAGGCTTGGATAGCCAAGCGTATATGTTGGAAAAGTTGTATGGTTAGTGGGGCGCTTCATATAATGAAGTGTGGCGGTGGTGTCAGTCTTTGAAGAGATGTGTCCCAAAAGATAATGCACCTTGAAACGGAACCGGTGTACTACAACGATCATTTTCTTCGTGGATGTGCAGTGCTCAAGCGTCTTTTCTGGACATTTAAGCAATGCCGAGATGCATTTATATACTACAAGCCATTGGTACAAATTGACGGTACCTTTATGTATGGTAGATATACGCATCGGCTATTGTTAGTTGTGGCACATGACAGTAGTGAGAGAATCCTTCCGATTGCGTTCGCAATAACACTAGGGAGTCAACTGATGACTAGATTTCTTCCTATCTAGGTTAAGAGCCATGTCTGCCCCAAACCTGATATATGCGTTATATCGGATCGGGGCCCTGGAATACTAGCCGCAATAGAGCGTCAGGGAAGCCTGTGGCATCGCACACACCATCGATATTGCCTAAGGCATGTTGCATCCAACTACTACGGGTAACATCGATCTAAAAGTCAGCGACGACAAGTGACCAATATAGGTATGTAATATCTATTAATATTATTTTGTTTGTAATATTCAATTTATTCTCAATTAAAGATTGGTATGTAATATTCGCTATCAACGCATATTGGTAGGGTACTAGATCAATAAGGACCGTTTTCAGAAGATGTTGGTGAGTTTGCGATCAGATAACGAAGAAGGCGCAAACTACCTCTGCAATATTCCTTTCGAACAGTGGACACAATCATATGACGGCGGCCTACGATATGGTCATATGACCTAAAACCTGGCAGAATGCATAAATTCTGTTCTAAAAGGAACGCGCCATCTGCCGATAACATCGGTTGTGCGAGAGACATATTTTCGTTTAGTGGCACTATTTCCAAAGCGAGTTACGAGTTATAAAGGCCAAATGCAAGGAAGCCATGTATGGAGCGCGAAGGTCTTGCAAGAAATTACAGAGGGAAGGCACGAGTCAACACCATGCACACAGTGTGTCACGATCGTGACAACCTTTGGTTTCGTATGACGGAGTTTGACAGGCTGAACCAAGGTATTGTTGGAGGGTAGTATCGTGTACACTTGAGAAATAGGACCTGCGACTGTGGGATATTTGATGCACTTCGTTACCTATGCGCTCATGTACTTGCGGCTTGTCAGAATCTCTATCTTGATCCCATGAGCTATGTTGACGAAGTGTATAAATTAGAAAACATGTACAACGTGTGGAGACACGTATTCCCATCAGTCCTAGATGAACGTAAGTGGCCGTCGGTATCGCTTGCACCGTATAAGCTGTTGTCGGATAGATAACTGAGGCGCAAACTAAAAGGTCGACCTTGCTCGAGTAGAATACGCAACAATATGGATATCCGAGAAACAAGCAACCAACATAGGTTGCGCGGATGGTGTAAGAACCCAAGCCATACATCTCGTTCGTGTCCAAATCGGAATAGTTGACAGTCTTCTTAACTTTTTTTCTGTCCCTTGGTGTCTATGTAAATTCTATTTATTTGTTAATGAAAACGGTGAACTTTTGTAGAAGGACTAATTTGAAAAAAAAAACCTTTAAGTTACAATAAAATTACAAATATTAGACTTTTATTTTAAAATTAAATTTCAATAAAAAATTAAACAAATTTTATTTTATTAAAGATATTAAAATTAAATTACGAAAAATATAAACAACTATTATTTTATTAAATATATTAAAACTAAATTACAAAAAATAAAAATAACTTTTATTTATTAAATATATTAAAACTAAATTACAAAAAATTAAAAATAAAAACAACTTTTTATTTATTAAATATATTAAAACTAAATCACAAAAAAATAAAAATAAAAAAACTTTTTATTTTATTACATATATTAAAATTAAATTACAATAAAAATCAAACAATTTTATTTTATTAAAGATATTAAAATTAAATTACAATAAAAATAAACAACTTCTATTTTATTAAATATATTAAAATTAAATTACAAAAAATTAAACAACTATTATTTTATTAAATATATTAAAACTAAATTAAAAAATAAAGAATAAAAATAACTTTTTATTTTATTAAAAATTTCAAATTAAATTACATATAAAAAATAAACAACTTCTATTTTTATTGAAGATATTAAAATTAAATTACAAAAAATTAAAAAACTATTATTTTATAAAATATATTAAAACTAAATTACAAAAATAAAGAATAAAAATAATTTTTATTTTATTAAAATTTCAAATTAAATTACATATAAAAAATAAACAACTTCTATTTTATTAAAGATATTAAAATTAAATTACAAACACAAATAAAAATAACTTTTATTTTATTAAAAATCAAAAATTTATTACAATTTAAAAATAAAAAGCCCGTCTCAATCAATTTTGATGCCGATCGAATCGATTGCCACACGGGGTGGTCGGCGATTCTGTATTGGATTCCTCCTTCTTCTAGCTTTCGACCGGGTCGTGGAACCTCGGCGGATTCAGTTCCTCCCAGAGTGGGTCTAGTTGTGGGTGTTGCGAGGATGACCCACTTTGATAAAATAACGACCCCGGGGGTGTTTGCATAAACCACGGCGGGGGTGTCTGAATCCCGTACGACGAAGGAGACTAGTAAAAAGAAGTGCTTCCCGATGACGCCTCCTGTGATCCCTCACGCGACGGGGCCTCAAGATCGGCTGGCCAGTTGGAGTAGCCGGGAACGGACTCGAACAGGCCATGCATTCCAACCTGGGGTGGGACTGGGAAAAGGAAACATATATGTGTTAGGATACATATAAGGGCTAGGATACACACCTGACATAAAGGCCAAAAGCTGTGATGTCGGTGTCATCGGCTGAACTGATGGGCCCAATGACTGTGTGGGTGCTGTTGATGGGCCCGATGACTGTGTCGGTGCTGTTGATGGTCCCGTCTCATCACCCATTCTCCTTGGATTTAAAGGGCCCCGATGTTCCCTTTGTTCACGAAGTTGTCGTCGCCCCTCTTCTTCCGACAACAAATATGACTTACCATTGATCCTAAACCATGGCATGTATTTCGGCACGCACGCTAACTCAGGAACAACGATCGGTTCCCGGATAGGTAAATAGTCATACCGGTTCTCCCACATCTCGATATATGCTGACCAAAATCTTGGCCAATCTTTGTGCAACTTGTAACACCCCCTACCCGTATTCGTTGTTAGAATAAGGTACAAGGCATTACCGGAGTTTACAATTTTTTTTAAAACCGAGACCATTCCAATTCAACATATTTTCAAAATAAAATTTATGCATATTTATAAAATAACTTCAACACATAAGCCATATCAATGGCTGACCTTATATTCATTTCATATTAACATTTATTTTATTAGCTTTTACATGCCATTCATTTTTAAAATAAAGTTTCTTTAAATACCGAAGTCTTGGGGTTGATAGTGTGATATGTCTCCGACTGAATCCGATTTCTGAGCTCTTAACACTACAAAACAGGGAAAAAGGAAATAGGGTAAACACTTTATGCTTAGTAAGCCCATGTAACAAGAATTATACTTACCTAATATTTTTCAATTCAATATAATAAACATTCATATATCCATTCAATGCATTATTACCCTAACATACACAAGTTCAACATTTAAGTTAGTTTAATAATTTCCATGTATCAATAATATATATATATACTATGATTGATGAGCTCATCAATATCATGATGTCCATTTCTTTAATATTTTTTATATTTATCCCGTTGAATTACTCGAATTTCGATGGATTTTCGATACACTTTTAGTGTACAATCTAGGTCCGTCAATTCATGTTCATGTGCGCACATTTCCATTTCGAGAGTACACTCATGAACCTCATCCTTACAAATGGATTACCGGTCGAGCTAAATCCTCAGAATATAAACTCATAGAGTATTGTCGAGATTACCAATCTAGGCTAAATCCTCAACGACAATTACTCTAATGAGCTTGATCTGAATTACCAGTCGAGCTAAATTCAGACCCTAGTTCGGATTACCCGTCCGGCTAAATCCATTTTCACATATTATTCGGAGGGCTATATCGGATAGGATCACCCGTCCGTGCTAGATCCTTTTTACATCAATTCCTTTTCGAGATCCATCGGATTTTCCTTTCATTCAACCGGATTTCTTCCCCTTTTTATCAAATATATAAATGTTTCATCAATCTTCATACAATGAACATTCAAATTATATTCACATCAATAACATACATTTCAAGCATTTAAAAAGATAATTCAAGTTACATGAACTTACCTCGATACTAGTTCGTATACAAAATCTACTAATCTGGGACTTTTTCCTTTCCTCGATCTAGCTTCGTTTTGAGTTTTCCGGATCTATTAAATATCCAAGCTTCAAACTTTCAATTTTCCCTTTTCTTCTTTCTTTTCTCTGTTTCTTTCTTTCCTTCACGTTTGCTCTCTGCTCTTTTTGTTTTTTTTTCCTTTTCTCCTTTCTTTTTATAATATATATTATTATTAATTTATAATAATAATTATCTTTATAAAATCTCGATTTTATACAATACACCGCCTCAACTTTACAAAATGGCATAATTGTCATTTTGGTCATTTATAATTTTTAATCTATAATTCAACTTTTACTTTCATTTCAATTTAGTCCTTTTCATTTAATTACCTACCCATACGTTAAAATTTTCTAACTAAATTTTAATATCACATTACTAACATTTTATAAATATTTATAAAAATATTTTCTATCATATAAATATTCATGCAAATATATTGAAATAAATTTCTCTTTAAATCGGATTTATGGTTGCGAAACCATTGTTCCGATAACCTTGAATTTAGGCCATTACACAACTACTGTAAGTCCACTTTGTGCTCATCATCGAGCACCTCAGGTAGCATGGGAATCGATTGTCAGAATCCAAGTTGTCGCAGAACTCGATCTGAGTGTTGCATCTCCACGGTCGCATAGTTGATCAATGGGACCTTCACGTGCTAAATGTTTTGATTTTGCAAGAACCCTCCGAATTCATCGTCAATTGCGGATCCTCGTACGGTGTCCATTGAAACCATATTAACATGACCAAAATATTAGTTATATACATAATACTAAACACTAAGTACGAAATACTAAATTATAAATACGAAATTCGAAACTTACATGTGATTCCGCCTGCTTGGTCCAATAGAAGCCAGTATATCTTCAAGCGAGGTAGGTATTCCAACATAACTCGCGAATGGTTCCACCTAATTGAATAAATTTTTAGCATACAATTATACTTTAAATCTACGTAATAATTGTAAAATATAACATTAAATTTACCTCGTTATCAGTGAAAATGAATATGGGTGGTCGAGTCGAGGACGTAAAAATGGAAATCAAAATCGTGCCCATGATTGCAGTAGTGATAGGCAACCTCCGATTTTCATTTTACTCGGCCGCGTCGCCCCGTACATCTCCCAATACAACTTTGATAGCACAGCAGACCCCCAACTCAATTCACCGGCTGCTCTAAAATCAATAAGTTTCAGCAGCCATCTTAAGTGTACGAGGTTTCTAGACAGGTCCGGCATCAGATAGCCTCCAATTATCTCAAGAATGTATGCCCGAGCATACCGTATTCTTTTTATCTCGGTCGAACCATCATTCGGCTCCGGGATTGTGTCTCGTAACCAGGCCATCTCGATCCAACCTCCATGAATGTTATCCGGAATGGCACCCAGAAGCTCGTAACATACGGCCATCTAATCGGTAGAAGTTGCGGACCCGGTGACTACCGACCCATCCACCGGCAATCCCAACTGCAACTACACATCTTTCAGACTGATGGTACACTCTCCGCATGGAAGATGGAAAGTGTGCGCCTCGGTCTCCACCTCTCTATCAACACACTGATCAAGTTCGACTCCAACTTGAACCTCCGGCCTATCGTGGCCACGTGCCAAAAACCCTCTTCCCGCAGGTAATTCTCGATCAACGGCGATGGGGGACCATGCATATTGCAAATATAGCATTGCATGACCCGATCTATAGACTGTTTAAAAAATTATAAAATAAAAATTAATTAAAATTGCATAAACCTAAAAAATATTAAATAATATTAAAAATTAAAATTAAAGCTTACCATTTGCATTTGATCGACGGAGATATGTTTGTTGTCTAGACGAATTAATTCCCCGGCCATTGGTAATACGATCGAAAATTTTAAAATATTTCAAAAAAATATATTAAAAAATTTGAAAATGGCTTTTTATAAATATTAAAGGACTATTTTGAAATTTTAGAAGAAGTTTCAAGGACTTAAAGAGAAATTTGAGAGGAATTTGAGAGAAAGTTAAGAGAATGTTGAGTAAGGACGAAAGTGAGAAAAAAATAAAAGGGTTTTTTTATAGAAATTTTTTGAGGCATAAAGATAAAGCTTTTGGAGGCTTTTTTGCCACATCGACAAAGCGTCCCGTCGGTAGCTTTGTGCTAATGTGGCAAAAGCGCTCCCAAAATGCGATTTTTTCTCAGATCCTCACAAAAGCTACCGACGTGGGCGTTTTATGGGAAAATGACCATTTTCCGTAAATTTTAAAAAAACCGACCATTTTCCGTAAATAATTTTTTTTTGTATATTTAAGTTTTTTACCCCTCAGTTTATCAAAAAAAAAAAATGAAACCTAAATCTCTCTACGGCCTATGCATATATAATAATAGAGAGAAAGCAAAGCAGAAAGTCAAAATGGAAATGCCCACAAAAGTTACCTGTTAAAAGAAGCAATGTAGAGATGGAAAGATGCTCAACTATTTCAACTTTGAAACAAATGAATATGTGCCCGCCATGTGTTCGATATTTTAACCCAAAAGAGCAAAACAATTTGAGTATATTCCTTCTTGTAAAGCTGTAGTTTTGAGCTTTTTCTTTCTATATCAGACTTCAAGATTACATTTCGTCCTTGGTCGGATTTGGAAGCTGCATTTGAAGTTCCCATTTTTCACATGTTTCTTTGCAAATTGCAATACAATGTTATCAAATTTCCATTGTTTTTATAGATACGGGTTTACGTACATTACCAAAAATACCGCTTAAAAAGCTTGTTCTGAGAATCGATTTTTCCTTTTCAACAAAACAGTCCTAATTTCACAATAAAGTATTTTTTATTTATTTAAAGCATCTCTCGAATATGCTTACAGTAAATTATCGTTTTATTTTTCGATGTCCACAAGACACAAACCCTTCAAACATTTGTGACACCTAAATCACAGTACATGGGTACAATCTGACGCCCGTAGTTGAATCAGCACTAGATTCTACTATGTTTTAACTACTAACTCTATAAGGTATTTCACAATGGATTGTTGCATCAATTTTGTTCGAGTATCGGTACGAATGGTTGATTTGGGTTAAAAAGATATTGATTTAGTAAAATTAATTTTTTCTATTTTAAAAAATAATTTTTATAAATTTTTAATAATATATTTAATCAAATGGAAGAAACCAGTAGATGACTACAAAGCAACTTCAAAATTACAACCTACCCTTGATGATGGAACTAGCCAAAATCTTGAAAACCTTGGTATTTGGTTATTAATTAGTATTTGTTTTAAAATTTTATAAAAAAGTTAGGTGAATTATATCATTAGTAACTAAATTATGAGTAAATTTTCGTTTTGGTCACTTAACTAAAAAATTATAATTAGTTCATTAAACTATTTGAAATTTTTCATTTAAGTCACTGAACTGTTAAGTTTTTAAAAAGTTCTGCTAGCGAGCTTTAAGCAACGATTCAATGATTGATATAGTGTATTAGTACCCGTCGACAAGTAAAATAACATACTCTATATCCAAGTCGATCTGACAGTCTGTGTCAAAAATCGAAAAAAAATTGTTTGAATTTTGCTTCGTAAATTCTTGACGTTCAAAGTTGTTTCTTGAAAAAAAATTGAACTGTGGAAGAGGAAATGAAAGACAACTTTCGATTGGTGTAGGCAACGTGAATAGAGAAAGCCATGTAATATCGATTAACAACCCAATGACCTAAATGAAAACTTTTAAATAGTTTAGTGATTAAATTATAACTTTTTTAATTAAGTGACTAAATCAAGAATTTATCCATAATTTAGTAATTAATGATATAATTTATTAAAAATATTATAATGAGTGTATTTTATAATTTTACCTTCTATAAATGAAATAATAAAATTTAAAATTTAAACCATGATAAATTAAATTATTAACATTTAACTTTACATTTGAATTTTATATGAATTTTTAATAATTAAATTTCTTACATAACTGAAAAAATTCCTACGGTAGAAAAAAAGAGAGGCAAAAAGAAAAAGCTATAAAAAATTATAAAATTATGGTGAACTCTACTCTCCCACCCTTACTGATCTCTTGATTTTTCTTTCTCAGTTTCTTTCTATTAGCTCCTCTCTCTTTCTCTCTCTCTCTCCATTTCTTTCGTTTCTTACTTCACTGCCACTGTTCCTCATATCTCTGCACACCCAAAAAGAAACCCTGAAACAAAGAAAGAGGGAAGCTTTAGAATATTTAGCGGTGATAATTCACCTCGAGAGAATATTTTTTATTAGAGAAAAAAAAAACCAAGTCGAAAGTTATAGTTCCATTATATTTCCCTCCTTTTTTTTTTTTTTTTGATTTGCTTGGGCTTTCATCAAATCAAAGAAACTCTGCAAATTTTGGAGTCATTTTTGGGTTTGCATTTTGTGCGGTTCAAATGTGGAGTAAAGAGCAGTTTTGCTGGATTTTAATGCCGGCTGCAGAGTCGAGGAAGTTTTGAATGGAATTACAAGAGTTAATGCTTTACTTTTTTCGACATTTCTTGGACAGGATATAATCAGCTTTGGTTCAATCATGGTAACAAGATTTGATTTTAAGCTTCAATTTGCTGTCGTTATATTCGAGGTAAACCTTTGATTTCACTGTAAATTTTATCCTTTTCTTTTTCCTGAAAAAAATTGAATCCATGGGTTTTTGGTAGAAATCAAAATGGTCAGAGCTCTTGCCGTTACTGAGATAATTAGTGGGAAAAAGATCAGATATTTCCGATTTTTTCTGTCTAATATTTTTCTTAAATAAAATCAAATCATTTTGCTTGGTTTTCTCTTCGTATAAAGATGGAATTAATTTGGTTACTTTTTAGTTTTATTTATATTTATTTATTTTACTTCCATTTTTAAAACTTTTCCAGGATCTTTCCTTTTTGGTAACTGTTCACTAGGGTTTATTAATTGAACAAAACTGTGAACTTCTAGTTTAATTCATTATTGGAATTTGAAAATTATCCAGGATTATGTATATAAAGCTTTTAAATTTTATTAATTTTTTGAAGTTGGAATTTTGTCGTTTCAAATTAGCTGGATTTGAATTCATAATTTACAAAAATATCTTTTTTGTGCCGGTATTAGTCACTCTTAGCTTGGTTTCATTATCTTCATTGTTGCGTACATAGTCTCTGTTGGCTTTTGTATTTAATTTGTTTGTCTACTTCCCACTGAAAGCCAAGCTTTTTCTGGCGTCTATTGCAGGTTTTATTGATATTGTTATGGTTTGGAGCAGCTACTTCGAAATTTCAGGGGCCTCATCCACAATGGGAAGGCCCAGAGAGAGGAATTGGTGAAAACATTGTCTCACATTCATGTATTCATGACCAGATAATTGAACAGAGGAGACGACCAGGTCGTAAGGTTTATTCAGTTACCCCTCAATTTTATGTCCACCCCAGTACCTCAAATAATGTTCTTCACAACGGAAGGTCCTTGCTTGAGATTTCTGAAGTGCTTGAGCATCCAAAGGAGGCTAAGCAACCTATAAGAATATATTTAAACTATGATGCCGTTGGCCTCTCACCGGATAGAGATTGTCGAAAAGTTGGTGACATTGTGAAGGTGGGTGCTTTTGTTTCGTTGGTAAACTTGGTAACATGGTAGTTCTGGTAATGATTGTGAACCTAATGTGCACCCTTGGTGTTTGCTCTCTATGCTTGTTTTGTTTTCATTTTTGTATATATTTTTATTTATCAGCTTGGGGAGCCTCCTGTGAGTTCATCTCCTGGTACACGTTCCTGCAATCCTCATGGTGATCCTCCAATTTATGGTGACTGTTGGTATAATTGCACTTTGAATGATTTATCTGGGCAAGACAAACGTCGTCGTCTTCACAAGGTTTTACCCCATACATACTACAGATAAACTACAAAAGAAATTTGTATTCATTTGAATTACAATGACGCCAATGCTAACTTTTGAAAGAAATATAATGAAGGCTCTAGGGCAGACAGCTGACTGGTTCAAGAGAGCCTTGGCTGTAGAGTCTGTGAAAGGGAATTTGAGATTGAGTGGATATTCTGCATGTGGACAAGATGGAGGTGTACAGCTTCCTCGTCAATATATTGAAGGTATCTCATTTCAGTTCTGTCACTGTGGTTTGGTTCCATTTATATCTTGAATGTGCCCTCTTAGAGCACTTTCATTTTAGGTTCATTGTTTTGTAACTGTTATCTTTATCCAACTTTTCTTGCAGAGGGTGTTGTTGATGCAGACTTGGTCCTTCTTGTGACTACACGACCTACCACTGGCAACACTTTGGCATGGGCAGTAGCATGTGAACGTGACCAGTGGGGCCGTGCAATTGCCGGTAATTTCTAGTTGGCCATCTCTAAAGTGTGGAATATGTTGCTGTCGTGTGAAGTAAAAGTCTAAAACCAAAGGCAATGTTTTTGTAGGACATGTGAATGTTGCTCCTAGGCATTTAACTGCAGAAGCAGAGACTTTGCTTTCAGCTACTCTTCTCCACGAGGTGTGGTGATGTTATTTTATGAATTTAGAAAAGCATAGAAGGAAATTTAGTGTCCTAAATATTGTTCCTATCCAGGTTATGCATGTTCTTGGCTTTGATCCGCATGCTTTTACGCACTTTAGGGATGAGAGAAGAAGGAGGCGTAGTAAGGTAATTGCATGGTGTTTACTATGAATATGTCCTTGAGGCATCAAAGCAATTTGCATAAATACTGTTCGGTTATCTCTGTGTGCATTCTGCAGGTTACTGAACATATTATAGATGAAAGGCTTGGGAGGATGGTTACACGTGTGGTGCTCCCACGTGTTGTTATGCACTCGCGGCATCATTATGGGGTATTGTTGACATTTTTTTTGTGTCAAGTTTTGTGGTTTTAGATTATTGAAACAATGAGAAAATCGAACAAATAGTTTATGGCAGTTTAATTGACAGGCATTCTCAGAAAATTTTACTGGCTTAGAGCTAGAAGATGGGGGAGGACGTGGGACATCAGGTATTCAGTTGTCTGTTATTTGTCTCTCTCCTCTCTATTGAGATGTTGCTTATGGATTTTTTTTAAACACATAGAACCTTTCTCAAAACTAGCATACATTGCACAATATGATTCCTAACGGTAGATGCAGCAAGCGGTTTGGTCATTAATGTTTGAGTGATGACTTGGCTGCAGGATCTCATTGGGAGAAAAGGCTTTTGATGAATGAGATAATGACGGGATCCGTGGATACAAAATCAGTAGTTTCAAAAATGACACTGGCTTTGTTGGAGGATAGTGGATGGTATCAAGCTAACTATAGCATGGCAGATCATCTTGATTGGGGTCACAACCAAGGAACTGATTTTCTGACTTCTCCTTGCAATCTCTGGAAGGGAGCATATCATTGCAACACAACCAATTTGTCCGGATGTACGTATAACAGGGAAGCAGAAGGTTACTGTCCTATTGTAAGTTATAACAGGGACCTACCTCAATGGACTCGGTACTTTCCTCAGGCTAACAAGGGTATGTTCTTGTTTGTGTTATTTTATCTGTCTGCTTTTTGTTTTTGAGGCCCTCTTTTATGACCTGCTCCCTACAATTTTAAACTGAATTCATATTTGCACGTGCAACTCAAGTATTGCAGTGAATGAACAGGTTTCAAGATATGGGCATGTAATGCAATCATTTTATGCTTATCAACGTCATTGAATTTTATTTGGTCCTCCTTGTGAGGTCTATGTACTTATGTTTTTTTTACTTTTCCAGGTGGTCAGTCCTCATTGGCTGATTATTGCACATTCTTTGTGGCTTACTCTGATGGATCTTGTACGGATAGTAATAGTGCAAGGGCCCCGGATAGAATGTTAGGCGAAGTGAGAGGGAGTAACTCCAGGTGAGTTTTGAGTTTCAACCTTAAAAAGCTTTACTGGGAATTGGTTTAAAATTTTCATTACCTTAGGAATGGTTGATGAAGTTTTTGTTTTGATGTGATTATTAGGTGCATGGCCTCATCCTTAGTTCGTACAGGGTTTGTCCGTGGTTCTATGACCCAAGGAAATGGTTGTTATCAGCAAAGATGTGTAAATAACTCATTAGAGGTATGGGTTGGTGTTTGTAAAGTCAAGCTTTGTGCTTTTGTAATTTTTTTAGAAAAGCAGCATCAAAGCTTGTGAGTTATGATCGGTGTGGGCTGTAATCTTATCTTTTAGAATAAGCTACTTGGCGAATGCTGATTTACTGCAATGTCAGAATTAAACTTTTTGATCATGGCCTGGTTGACTGAAATAATACCTTTTGTTTATATCGTAAATGTTGAAACTGACAAAGAATAATTTGCAGGTTGAACTTTAAACTCATTCTCACATACACTTCTTCATCCTTTTGTTTATAATTGTTTGATTAGGTTGCTGTGGATGGTATCTGGAAAGTGTGTGCCAAAGCTGGTGGACCAGTTCAGTTCCCTGGTTTTAATGGTAATTTCAGTCTACTTTTTAGTTAATAAGATATATCTATATGCGTTGACAATTTCTTTCGATGTTTTTTATCTGCAGGTGAACTGATTTGTCCTGCTTACCATGAACTCTGTAGTGCTGGTCCGGTTCCAGTGTCCGGGCAATGTCCCAATTCTTGTAATTTTAATGGTGATTGTGTCAGCGGAAAATGTCGCTGCTTTCCTGGGTTTCATGGTCATGATTGTAGTAAAAGTGAGCTCCAGGATCCTTCTCTATTCCATTATTTAGCTATGTACAAAATAACTCATGGTATGCTAAATCTGTTCTGAGCTAATCCTTTTCAATAAACTGATGTTATTTTCCTTTGTCCTCTTCTATTATACAGGATATTGCCCTAGCAATTGTAATGGGCATGGGACGTGTCTGTCAAATGGGGTTTGTGGATGTGAAAATGGTTATACTGGCATTGACTGTTCCACTGGTAATGTGTTTATTTAGCTGTTATTCTGAAAGTTTTCTTTTTTTTGTGAAGAAAATTTTGAGAGGTTTGATCTTTTTGTCATTTTTGCACAGGCCTTTTTAGAGCACTTTTATCACATAGTTAAGCATACAAATAAAAGATATATTCCTTTCCTTTTCAAAGAAAAAGAATTGAAGAGGGCTGTTTCAATATGCTTATATATTCATAGACACCTCCTAAGGTTCTCATGTCATTTTTTATACCATTTCATGATGCGAAATATGTTATCCTCCTGCTTATGTCAGGATAAATACAGGCAGTTAATACCATTCCCCGCCCCCACTCCTCACCTTTTTGCTTTGAATTTCATATGCAGCCGTTTGCGATGAACAATGTAGTCTTCATGGTGGTGTCTGTGACAATGGAGTTTGCGAGTTCCGCTGCTCTGACTATGCGGGATACACATGCCAGAACAGCTCCACTCTCCTCTCTAGTCTTTCTGTATGCAAAAATGAGTTGGAGAGAGAGTTGTCTGGGCAGCACTGTGCACCCAGTGAGGCAAGTATATTGCAACAGCTTGAAGAAGTTGTCATCATGCCGAATTACCACCGTTTATTCCCAAGTGTTGCTCAGAAGTTGTTTACTAATCTCTTTGGAACAAGCTACTGTGAATTGGCTGCCAAGCGACTGGCCTGCTGGGTAAAACATCCCATCCCTATCGTTTTATTCATCTCCATAGTTATTTTGCTTTTGGTTCATGGCTCTTATTTTCCTCACGAGCTTGACTCTAAACACTGATCATATATGACCAGATATCGATCCAAAAATGCGATAATGATGGGGACAACAGACTACGAGTATGCCATTCAGCATGTCAGGCGTATAATTTAGCATGTGGAGCATCACTAGACTGTTCTGACCAAACTCTGTTTAGTAGTGAGGAGGAAGGCGAGGGGCAATGCACCGGCTCTGGCGAGATGAAGGTTTCATGGTTTAATCGTTTCCGAAATCGTTTATTTTCAAGCAATTCGTCCTTGAAAGGAGTGTATGTAAAATATAGCCGACTCTAGCCCCCTCCTAATTCTCTTGCTCTTGTTCCTTCTAAATTTGGCTTGTAATTTTTCTAGGGTTCCAGTGTAGGAAAGTTGTCGGAAAATAGGAAATTTTGGGTTTTGATTAGGTTTAAAGCCAAATGTAGAGAAAATTGAAAAAGAATGTAAAAGCAGCAAAAGAAAAAAAAAAAAAAGAAAAGAAAACAAAAGGAAGAAGCTCTTGTGAGCGAGTGTCCGGATGTTTGGCCGAAGGCTTTTGGAAAGGAAATGTCCCACATTATTGTCTTCTTTACTTTTAGGTAAACTATAAAAGTAATTATATATGTATATGATTTAAGTTACATTTTGATCATTAAATTTTATAATCCTAAAAACATTTTGATTACTGTGCCATTATCAATCTTAAAAATGTTATGAATTGTGCCGTTCAGTGATGACATCATCACGTTTCTTATTTTTCCCTCTTTTTCCCCTGTTCCTTCATCACCATCTTCATCTCACCTATGAACTTTCACTATTATCATCTTCAACATTCAACTCTCATCTTCAACCCACTAATACCCCACGAACCAGAAACCCCAAACCACTGAAAACAGAACCCAAACGTCAACAACAAACCCCCAAATCCATGAATTTGGATGGTGGAGAGGAAAAGCCTGATGAGGCTCTGGTGCTCCATTCGCAGATCTCAACGGTGAAATTGAAGCTTAAGAGTAGATAAACAACGTACAGAAAACAAAAGCTGATCCGACGATGGGGGAGGGAGATCGGAGAAAGGCTACAACTTTGGTTTTAGATCAAGAAAATCGGTGATGATTTTGAAGAAACGGAAGATAGATTCGAAAAGAACATGAGAAAACGAACTTGGAGATGAAGTTTGGGCTCATCTAGCCATCGGAAATGACGGCCAGCGCGGCGACCCGACACCGGAGTTAGCCAGATTCTGGGTTTGGCTTCTAGTTTTAGAGAGTTGATAGAACATTTGAATTGGAGAGGGAAGAAAAGAAACTGAAAAAAGAAAAGAAAGAAAACGAAAAAAAAAAAAAAACAAAAAACAAATGGGCTCCACGCTTATAAAAATAAAGAGTGAGGTTAAATTACATTAACAATCACTCAATTTTAATTTCAATAATAACACAATCATTTAGCTTTCTTTCAACTCAATTAACAAATCAATCATATTAACTATTTTCCATTAAAGATGTAAAAGACTGGTCACGTTGGCATCCTACCTGTTATTTAATTAGTCCCAATTTAAGAATCCTAATTGGGTAGTAGAAGAAGAGATAAATAAGAAAAAAAAAAAAACAGAAGAGAAGAATTCTAAATCCCAATGTTTATGACTCGAATCTGGATCAGCAAAATAAATAAAATGATGAAACCAAAACCCCCAACGCCAAAACACATTTAAGATCCGTCCGAGAGGGGTGGTAGACGAATGGCAGTGGTGGGCTGGTGCCTTGGTGGACATCGAATCGGTGTGGTCATGTGGCGTCTGGTAGTGATGATGGTGTGCAGCATGAGGAAGGCAGAGTTGTTGGAGGAAGGTTGTGAGAAGAAATTGTTTGGAAGAATCCGAGAGCAAAGCCATTGCTTCAAAACTTGAAAAAACAAAAAACGTGTCCAAAATTTACACATCTATATGACCATTTACGAACTCTTGCAAAGGTTAAATGCTTTGCAACTAAGTTACCCATCTATATACCTTTTCATCTACCGACTTTCACTTTAAGAGAAAGTTCCCTAAAATATTAGAAACACAAAGAAAAAATTAGAAATCAAAATACCCCCATCGACCATCTCCACTAGCAGATGTAGATGAAACTTTGGCTACCGCTTCTCCTCTATGAAGCTTTCTTCTCCTCTATAGACGAAATAAAAATCTAAGAAACCTGAATGAGGTTTTGAGTTGACAGATTCTATGGATCTGAAAGTGGGTTTAATGAGCTTTGGAGGTAATGATGATAGGCTATTGGTGATGAGTGGAGCTTTGGAGGTTGGGTTTACCTGGGTTTAGAAAGGGAAGTTTTAGTTGTGACGTTTCCTTACAAATTCACCTCTCTCTTGCTGCCAAATCCTATGTTAGAATAGGAAAAGCTAGCAATGACAATGATATTTTGTTGATTCAGATTCGCCTATCTCTTGTTTTAGCATCTCTATTTCTTCTTTTCTTCTCCTCTTCTTTTTATTGTTTTGTTTGATTCTTGAATTTTCACCGTGACTAGTTAACTGTCCACGTCAACTAATTAACAGATTACATCAGCTGTCCCATTAGATTTATAATGAAAAATATTAGCCGGTGATTGAATTGTTATTTTTTAATAATATTAGTGACTGAATTATTATTTTTTTAAAGTTAAATGACTAAGTTGAAAGTTGAGTGATTTTTTATTATTGAAACTAAAGTTAAGTGACTTTCGATGTAATTTAACTTAATAAATATTATATGTATTTATATTATTTTTAAGTATTAGAGTGCCTCACCAAAATATTATTATATGTATATATTATTTGAAAATGATGTGATGACACAATATCATTTAATGACACAATATATAGTTTATTAGAATTTTCTAACATTTTATTATTAGATAATAATATAGTGATTAAAATATTATAAATTGATAATATTAGTGATATTTTGTAATAAATTAAAATTCAATGATTAAAAAGTAATTTAAATCATACTTAAATAACTATTTTATAGTTTTGTTTTCTTTTTCCCTTAAAAATTTCTTCTGGTTTTGGATAATAATCATTAATTTAGGTAATAAGCATAAGTTATTAATTAATTTTTTATATACATATTTTTTGAATCCCTGCAGCCATTCATCGTTGGTTCATTGAATTTCATTATACTGGAAGAAAATTTTCGTTCTTAAACGCGCATTTTCTTTCTGGCCAAACAAAGAAAATCACAATCTTTGAAACAGTCGAAATGTTGTAACTAAAAGACCTTATCATCTATTTTAAGCAAAAATGCTTTGATTTCAACGTTACATAACAATCCAATCAACAAATTCCCATAATACCAAGCATCAAATTTACCTAAGAAACTACTAATTAATATTTATTCTAACCACAATCATGATCAAAACCAAATCAACATTTATTCTAGCCATAATTATGAATCAAGACTCAGTTGGACAAAACGTGATCAAATAATCCGACCCAGAACAAGTCCGAGTACTTGAGGCATCATCATAAGCATAACTATATGCTGTGGGACAAGCATTCTTGAACATCACCGAGTACTGCGTCGGCGAGCAAGTCTGAGGTGTAGCATGGTCACCAGTGCAGCAAAACTCAGGCGAGTTAAACGCCGCACAGGCGCTTTTACAAGCTACGACAGAACCTGAGTCAATGACCTGCAACTCGGGCGGGCAATTGGAATTAAGATCCGAGACACAACCTGCATATTCGCAATCCCCTGAACCACCAGTTGCCCTGACTCCTAAGGCAACGTTGTAACCATCCACCAGACTGACATCGTAAAAGTCCTTATCACCCGAGCCTCCGCCTGCAATGGTGAACTCCACCAGGGAGACAGGTGGCGCGCCGCCGCCAGTACACTTCAGTACGCCACCACAATCGCCAGTTGCGCATTCCCAGAGCCAGAGTTGTCAAATGTGCAGCCGGTTCGACCCCAGAATCGACCGGACCATCCAGGTGGAGCCTGATATTGAGCTGATGCACCAGGTGCCAAAACAAATCCGCCCTCGCCAATCGCAGCACCGTTACCGGAGAGTGAACCTGGCCATACCATGAAACTGCAATGGTTTTGGAGTGTAAAAAGCGTCGCTGAAGACAGAATCGTCCCTGAAACCGTCATTAAAACCAAAGTTGAAACAATGCAACTAGAATCCAAATGTTTAAATCAGCTTTCAACTAAAAATGATTCACAAAAAAAAAAAAAAAACAAGACAAACAACACGGATACTTTATAAATTACAGATTTACCAAAAGAGAAGAGATTTAGAAAAAGAAGATAAAGCCCAGAAATCGCCATTGATGGTATTTGTAAGGAAGGAAAGGTTGAGATAAATGGGAAGGAAGTGGAGAGATTTGATGCAGGGGAAAAATGGGATGGTGAGGTGTTAATATAGAAAGTTGTTGTGTGTACCCCATAAATTTTGCTTGTAAATATGATAAAAGTTTGTCAAACTTTTCGTGAACAATATTAGATTCTCAGTTCTCTTTGGGAGTACTGAGTGAATTATCAAAACAATTTCTAACATTAATTTCCTCTTCTGTCTTTTCATGGTCGGTTATGATACTTAGATTTTTAATCTCTTGCTTCAGTTCTAGAAACATGGTAATTCGTGTATTTGTATGATATTTTATGCTTTTTTTTTTCTAATACTAATTAGGTTCTGAGATGCTTTTATGAAGTTCATAATTTATTTCGTATCTATACTTATATTATATCACAGTTAAATAAATTATTTAATCTTTTAATAAAAGATTAAATATTAATATAATGATATTTTTCATCTTTTACTAGTTTTATATAAGGTTTATATGTAAAAAGTATTTAAGAAAATGTAAAAAAATCAATTAAATCCCTATATTGATTTTGCATCCAATTAAGTCATTGTCGTTAACTAAAATAATCAATTAAGCTCATTCGTTAATAATTTTCGTTATTGATCCTTTAACCGTTAAAATAAATTGGCGCACCAATCAAATGGTGACATGGGGTAGCTTTTGGTTTAATCTAATATTTTCTCATAAAAATATTAGAAAATTATAAAACAAATTAAAATTAAAAATATTATAAATTATAATAAATATAATAAATTATATTTTTTATAAAATTAATAATTAAAAAACATTTAAAATAAAAAGTAATAGAATTCTTAAAAATAAAAAATGTAAATAATTATAAAAAATTAAAATTGATGTAAACTTATTATAAAAAAAATTATAAATGTAACACCTCACACATGATTTGATTGTCTAATCCAAATCACTACATTGCCGAAGCAACTTAGGCTTTCTCATTATACAAGCATAAATTTAATTTATAATTATCATTCAAACCAATTTAACCACCAATCATAATCACAATCACACATTCATAATGTCCAAGAATCAAATTCATCATTTTACGGAGTTATACAAGGTCAAATTTAAGAGTTAGGAATCGAATCCAAACTCAATTATCAAATTTAGTGTTATGTCTCGAGACAGACTTTATTTTATTTTTGATTTTTTTTTACTTCGATGTTTACATGTCTTGAGGCACTAGAAGTGATGTCTCTAGGAAAGGTTCCTTAAGTCTCGAGATCAACCTCCCTTATTTTCTCAATTAAGCTTTTGTGTTTAGATATCTCAAGACAAGGAGTTCTTGTCTCGAGACTTGAAATAGGACAGAACTTGTTTAGGTTTGATGTTTCCATGTCTCAAGACAAAGCCCACTCTATCTTGAGACATTCTGTCAATTGTCTTGAGACATGAAAGAATAGTCTCGAAACATAGGCCATTTTAATAACCCAAATAACAATTTTACATTCTTAAAGTCTCGAGACATCTCAAGACATGTACTTTTTGTCTCGACACTGAATGATATAATGACCCTAAATGCTCAATTTCAAACATTCAAAACATTCCAAATACAACCTCAAACATATTTAAACTTTATATCAATGCCAAACCATCAATATGACACATATAAACACAATTGCACACCACCATTTTATAGCAATTCACGCATAAATACCCAAACAACCAACTTGCATATTCAAAACTCATATAAAACTAGCTTAATTAACTACTAATCAAATTATGAAATTCAAGTTTATGAACAAATAAACCAAGTTACCAAAATGCAAACTCAACACTAAACCACAATTAACCTAGGTACATGTTATATAGCCCAAAATCATACATACATACATACATACAAAAGAGGTAATAATACATATCTCGAACTGAGTTGTTGAGTTGGATGCTTGAATGTTGTAAATCTATGTCTACTCATGTTAAGACTTGTGTACAGAAACAAACATAATTGTATGCTAAATATTGAATACTCAATGATATTACTATAATTCAAATTCAATGTATATAATTCGATTTAACAAATAAATAAACCTAACATTAGCTATTTTACTCCATCACAAAGTCAATAATCACACCATTTCCCAACTTCCTCATTCATTACATATTTCAACACTTCATACTTTCATATTCTAATACCATTCAATGTCATTTTCAATATTTTCTAATTTCGGCTTTTGTTAACCAACGATAGTCATTAGGACGGATAATCGGATCTGTAAAACGAGCCTTGTAGGAATTGGGATTGCTTTATTTTATCATCCGAGTTGCTCGATAATGATGACTTTTACTATTTTTTCGAACTTTTATTCTCTTAGGTTGCCTGACAACGATAGCTTTAGTATTTGCTCATGACCCTCAAAGAATTTGAGGTAGTAAATCACTATCTCAGTGACCCAATGACATGCCAACTATATTCGAATTAAGTCTAACATCATTTAACAAGGTATGATCATTATTATCACCATTATAACACGATTCAACATGATATCAAGATCTCAATATAACATATATACGTCTGTATCAAGCATATTTTTACACTTTATATATATATATATATATATATATATATATATATATATATCACAATTCAAGCACTCCACGTTGGTTTCAACAATTACAACATCAACTTCATCATTTTATAATTTGGAATGGTAGTAACTTTTGATTTGCTTTATCGAATTGAAAATTGATTTAACATTTCTTTACTACAAACCTCTAACTTTTAATTTATGACATAAATTTTAACAACTTTTATTTTATTCAATTTAATCCTAATATCATGAAATTATCCATATAAACTATTCTCCAAACTAAGCTTAAATCAACACTGCCCATTATGATTTAACATGTTCTCTACTTAATCAAACTTATACAATTATGAAAATCATGATTTCAAGATTTAAATTTTATCAGCATTCAACAATGGAAACTTGAGTTTATTTCAACAATTGAAAATTCTAAACATTGAGCAAAAAGATGCTAAAGTTTCAATGTTCACAATCCATGAAAATTTCAATTAAAAATGTTACCTACCTTAAGAATTTGGATTGACGAATACTAGGAAAAAACTACCAAAATTTTTCTTTTCTTGCTTTGATGAACCGAATGTGGAAGAAGAGAATGGCTTTTCTCTTTCATTCCACTACCTACTTGTCCATATTAAGCTTAATTAATTAAAACAATTTATATAAATCAATGGTCATGATTCTTTGATGGTTGAATTACTGGAAATATAAGGTTGGGATCAAAGCGAACCGCTAACCTTATATTAATTATGGGTTATTGATTCTTAAGGACTTGTTTAATTATCAAACAAGGACATGCATAAGCTTAATCAATTCTTTTATTTACTCATCATTTTAATTTAGTCCTATACTATTTATAATAATTAAATCAATTTAACTATTTGCTATTCCCACTTCTTAAACTCATAATCGATTCATAACCTTCTCATTTCAACTTTTCGAACAATTTGATTTATTAGATTCGGTCATGAACAAGCTTTTCCAATATTGATGAAAATTGTATCATTACAATCAAAACTTGAACTAGGCCAGTTAGCCTGAAATCGGAAGGGTATCGGTCCGAAAAAAGCCATTAGACCAATTGACCTGGAACTGAACGGTTGAACTGATTTTTTTATTTTTTAATATTTTTTATCAAATCAAAATTTCATTATCAAACTATTAGCATATGCTGAGGTTTTTAGAATGAAAAATCGGTTTAATCATTCAATTCTCAAGTCAATTGGTCTAATAGCTTTCTTCGGATCAATACCTTTGTTGATTTCAGTCTAATTGGTTCAACCGACAGATCCGATCCAATTCAAATTTTATGGTTTTTTATTATAATTTTATAAATTTATATAAATTTTATACCTTTAATACTTTTTTACAAGTTTGATTTTTATAGAAATTTAATATGTTTCTATAAAATTTTAAATAATTTAAATGTGTTTTATTAATTTTATAATTTACTAGAATTTTATTAATTTTATAATTTAATAGAATTTTTTATTTTTATAATATTTATAACTTGATATCAATTTTATATTTTTTAAATATTTTATGATTTTTAATATTTTTATAGGAAAAATATAAATTAAACAAAAACTTCCTAAGTGTCACCATTTGATTGATCCGTAATTCATTTAACAGCCAATATGGTCAATGATAAAACCATTAATGGATAGGCTTAATTGATTATTTTAATTAACGACAATGACTTAATTGGGTGTGAATTTAATACATGAACTTAATTAATTTTTTACAGCTTTTTTTACATATAAACCTTTATATAAATATTTAAATAAAAAATAAAATACAATCTCTAACGTTTAAATTCAAAGCATTTACTATTTTACTTATAACTCAATTTTGACTAATTTTTATATAAATATAGTTTAAATATTAATTTTAAAATGTTTATATATTTGTATAATTTGAATTATTTTTATACGGTGTCATATGATTGTATTCTTATTTTAGATTGTGAGATGAAGTGGCGTCATTATTTTTTAATTGTATAGTTTTACATTGATTTAGATTCTATAATTAAAAAATATATATTTATTTTATTCCAAATTATGTTTTCTATAAAATGCGAGTTGATAAGTTTTATTTAAGGGGTTTACTAGAGAGAAGAGGACTGCACGTGCAAAAGAAGCTTCAAATCACGTGAGTTTCTCCTACGACTAAGTTGGTTCCGAATTCCCATCCTACAATTTCCCATAAAATTTAAATTTACCTCTCTCAACTCAATTAAACTATTTTTTAAAAAATAAATAAATAAATTTCCTTTATGACCATATTATTGAAATTGACCAAAAAACCCTAAAATTTCAAAATTACGAAATGGGCGGTTTGTAGAAAATTTACGAGAAGGCCATTTCCAAAAACGCGTCCAAGTCGGTGCGTTTTTGGGAAATCGACCTAAAGCGCCCTTGGGGACGCGTTTTTGTCCAACTCAGCAAAAACGCGTCCACGTAGGCGCTTTTGAGATGGACAAAAACGCGTCCCTGTGGGCGCTTTAATCAGAATTCATATTTTTTTGACCGCTTGGCTCTCCAACTACGAAAAAAAAAGTATAAAAGCCCCCACCCTTTATTTTTTTCACATTTCAATCCTTTCTCAATATTCTCTCAATTTTCTCTCAATTTTCTCTCAATTTTCTCTCAAGGTCCTTGAAATTTACTCTCAAATTTCAAAAATAGTCCATTACTATTTACGAAAAAGCCCTTTTTATTTTTTTAATATATCTTTTTTGGAAAATTTTAAAATTTTTTATCGGATTACAATGGCCGGGGAATTACGTCGCCTAGACGACAAGCACATTTCCGTCGAGCAAATGAAAATGGTAAGTTTTAATTTTAATTTTTCAATATAATTTAATTTTTTTCAATTATGCAATTTTAATTAATTGTTAGTTTTATAATTTTTTAAATAGTCTGTAGATCGGGTGTTGGAATGTTATATTCGCAACATGCATGGTCCCCCATCGCCCTTGATCGAGAATTACCTGCGGGAAGCGGGTTTTTGGCACGTGGCCACGATAGGCCGGGGGTTCAAGTTGGAGCCGCCTTTGATCAGCGCGTTGATTGAGAGGTGGAGACCCGAGACCCACACTTTCCATCTGCCATGCGAAGAGTGTACCATCACTCTAGAAGATGTGCAATTGCAGTTGGGATTACCGGTGGACGAGTCGGTAGTCACCGGGTCCGTAACATCTACCGATTAGATGGCCGTATGCTACGAGCTTCTGGGTGCCATTCCGGATAGAATTCAAGGAGCTCGGATCGATATGGCCTAGTTACGAGATGCATTCCGGAGCCGAACGAGGGTTTGACCAAGTAGAAAGAATACGGTATGCTCGGGCATACATTCTTCAAATAATCGGAGGCTATCGATGTGGGATCTCTAGAAACCTCATCCACCGAGATGGCTCTTGAAACTTGTTGATTTCAGAGGTACCGTGAATTGAGTTGAGTCCGCCGTCTTTGTCGAGGTTGTACCGGAGATGTCTTGAGCGCGCGGTGAGTAAAGCAAAAATCGAGGTTGCCTATCATTACTGCAGTCATGGGCATGGTTCCGATTTCCATTTTTACGCCCTCGACTCGACCACCCATATTCATTCCCACTGATAACGAGGTAAATTTAATATTATATTTTACAATTATTTCGTAGATTTATAGTATAATTGCATGCTAAAAGTTTATTTAATTAGGTGGAATCATTCGTGAGTCATGTTGGAATACCTAACTCGCTTGAGGATATACGGCTCCTATTGGACCAAAGGTCGGAATCACAAGTAAGTTTCGAATTTTGTTATTATAATTTAGTATTTCATATGTAGTGTCTAATATTAGGTATATAACTAATATTTTGGTAATGTTAATATAGTTTCAATGGACACCGTCGAGGATCCGAAAATTGGGCGAGAATTTGGAGGAGTTCCTCCAAAATCGAATCGGTTGGCACGTAAAGGTCCCATTGATCACCTACGCGACCGTAGAGATGCACCAGCAGATTGGGTTCTGCGACAATTTGATTTCGACAACCGATCCCGTGCACGGAGGTGCTCGATGATGAGCACACAATGGACTTACTGCACCGCAGACATGAATTTGCCAAGATTTTGGTCGAGTCATATCGAGACGGGGAGAACCGGTATGACTATATACCGACCGAGAACCGATAGTTATTCCGGAGTTAGCGTGCGTCGTGAGTACATGCCATGGTTTAGGATCCATGGCAAGTCAGATCTATTGTCGGAAGAAGTGAGGTGATGGCAACTTCATGAGCGAAGGAACGTCGGGCCCTTTAAATCCAAGGAGAAGGGTGATGAGCGGGGCCATCATCGGTACAAACATAGTCACCGGCCCGAAATACGCCTACACGATCATCGAGCCCATCGGTTTAGCCGACAACACCGATATCGCAAAGATCACCGTTCATGCCAGTCGTACCCTTCCCTTATATGTATCCTCTTAACCCATATATGTTTCAGTTTCCTAGTCCTAGCCAGTTGGAGTGCATGGCGGGTTCGAGTCCGTTCAAACTACTCACTGGCACCGATGGTGAGGCCGACGTCGCATGTGGGTTCGAGGAGGCGCCGTCGGGAGCACTTCTTTCGCGAGACTCCTTCTCCGTCGGGATGCGCCACCCCGCCGTGGTTTATGCAAACACCTCCGGTCATTATTTTATCGAGTGGGTCACCATCGCAACAAGAACCAGACCACACACTTGTGAACCCGATTCTCGCCTGAGGTTCCACGACCCCACCAAAGCCGAAGAATGAGGAATCCAGTAGAATCGGCCGATCCGCCCCAGTGGCACTTTGGTTCCCACCGACATCAAGACTAAACCCTAAACCCCTAATTTGAGTAATTGTAAATTAATTTATAATTTGAGTTTAATTTTTTGTAATTAAGGTTTAATTTTTGTAATTAAGTTGTAATATATTTAATAAAATTTGAGTTTGTTTTTTTATTGTAATTTAATTTTTTAATTTATTCAATTTTAATAACTTTGACAAAATAGAATTAGTTTAATTTTTTTGTAATTAAGTTGTAATATATTTAATAAAATTTGAGTTTGCTTTTTTTATTGTAATTTAATTTTTTAATTTATTCAATTTTAATAACTTTGACAAAATAGAATTGGTTTAATTTTTTTGTAATTAAGTTGTAATATATTTAATAAAATTTGAGTTTGTTTTTTTATTGTAATTTAATTTTTTAATTTATTTAATTTTAATAACTTTGACAAAATAGAATTGGTTTAATTTTTTTTGTAATTAAGTTGTAATATATTTAATAAAATTTGAGTTTGCTTTTTTATTGTAATTTAATTTTTTAATTTATTTAATTTTAATAACTTTGACAAAATAGAATTGGTTTAATTTTTTTTTGTAATTAAGTTGTAATATATTTAATAAAATTTGAGTTTGTTTTTTATTGTAATTTAATTTTTTAATTTATTCAATTTTAATAACTTTGACAAAATAGAATTGGTTTAATTTTTTTTTATTTAATTTTTTTTTTATTGTAATTTAATTTTTTAATTTATTCAATTGTAATATATTTAATAAAATTTGAGTTTACTTTTTTTATTATAATTTAATTTTTAATTTATTTAAATTTTAATACCTTTGACAAAATAGAATTGGTTTAATTTTTTTCTTGTAATTAAGTTTTAATATATTTAATTTTAACTTTTTTCTTTATAATTTAATTTTTAATTTATTTTAATTTTTAATAAAATAAAAGTTATTGTACAAAAGTTCACGCTTTTCCTCCAAAAAATAGATATTACATAGCCAATATGAGACAAAAGACCTAAGAACACGGTCAACTATTTCGATTTGGACACGGCGAGATGTATGGCGGGTTTCTACACCATCCATACAAATGACTTTGGTTGCTTGTTTCTGATATCCATATTGTTGCGTATTCTAGTCGAGCAAGTTCGACCTTTTGGTTTCGCCTCAATTGTCTATCCCAACAATGACTTATACTGATGCAAGCGACATCGATGGCCACTTACGCTCATCTGGGATCGGTGGGAATACGTGTCTCCACACGTTGTACATGTTTTCTAATTTATACACTTTATCGACATATCTCATTGGATCAAGACGGAGATTCGACAAGCCGCAATTACATGGGTGCATGGGTAACGGTGCATCAAATATCCCACGATCGCAGTCCTATTTGTCAAATGTACACGATAATGGCCGCCAACAATACCTTGGTTGATCATCAAACTCCGTGACACGAAACTATAGGTTGTCGCGATCGTGACACACCTGTGCATGGTGTTCGCCCATGCCTTCCCACGGTTTATTTCTTGCAAGACCTTCGGATCCATACATGGCCTCCTTGCATCGCCTCTATAACTCATTTGCTCTCTTCAAAATAGTGCCGCTTACCGAAAATATGTCTCTCGCACAACTGATGTAATCGGCAGATGACGGGTTCCTTTCAGAACAGAATTTATGCATTCGGCCAGGTTTGTGGTCATATGCCCATATCGTAGGCCGCCGTCATATGCTTGTGTCCACTATTCGAAAGGAATATTGCACAGGTACCTTGCGCCTTCGGCGTTATCTGAGCGCAAACTGTCCAGCATCTCGTGAAAACGGTCTTTATTGATCTCATACCCTGCCAATATACGTTGATAGCGAATATTACATACCACTCTTCAATTGAGAATTTGAATATTACAAACGAAATTATATCAATAGACATTTTATACCCATATCGGTCACTTCTTTGTTTCGCTTTTTAGATCGATGTTGCCCATAGTAGTTGGATGAAACATGCCTCGTGCAATATCGATGGTGTGTGCGATGCCACATGCTTCCTCGGCATTCTATTGCCGCAAGTATTCTAGGGCCCCGATCCAATATAACGATATGTCGGGTTGGGGCAAACATGCCTCATTAACCTAGATAGGAAGAAGTCCTATCATCACCGACTCCGGTGTTATTGCGAACGAATCGAAAAGATTCTCCACGGTAGCCTTGTGCCACGACTAGCAATAGTCGATGCGTATATCTACCATACATAAAGGTACCGTCAATTTGTACCAATGGCTTGCGATATTTAAAGGCATCTCGGCATTGCTTAAATGTCCAAAATAGACGCTTGAACACCGCGCATCCACGGAAAGCGCACGATCGCTGTAGTACGCAGTTCCGCTTTCAAGGTCTGTCGTCTTTGCTGGGACATATCTCTCCAAAGACTGACACCACCGCCACACTTCATTATATGAAGTGTCCCACCCACCGTAACTTTTCTAACGCTTCTACTTGGCTATCCAAGCCTTTACGTGAGGGCGTATACCCCAATTGGCTACGAATCGCCAATTAAGGCCAAGACCGTAGTCTTGGGATCGGCCTTCACCGTTGGCATTATTAGTTCAGCCAACATGTCCGAATCCATCTTGAATGATCTTGTGTTACACCACAACGAAGTACATTAAACAATGCAACATTACATATTATTATCATTATTCAAATCATCGAACATATAGTGGTATTGTATCAAGCAAGACATGTATGTCGACCTTTGTACTTTTTTATCTCCCACAACCTCGTCCTTTTCCTCAACGACGCGATGATTTTCCATAAACATGTGCCATCTTGCACTTTGCCTTCGCCTCGAACTTATTGAGCTTTGATTTAACCACCTTGTAGTTAACCCCGTTCTTAATGCTGAACTATTTCAATGCAACGAAGAAAAGTATTCTTGTTGGAAAAATGGTTACCCACTTCTAATTGGTCCGAATCCAACAAAGAATCTGTACGGTCACGCGTCCGGTGTGGTAGTTCAGGAAACTCTAATGCATCATCTTGAGATAGATCGACATTATGCATGTGGGCTGGAGGCGAGTACGCCCTGAATAGTGGATCTTCTTCTTCTTTGTCTGAACCGCCCTCAACGTCTTCAGGTACAATTAGAACGAGCTCCGGTTCAGAAAATAATCCAACTTTTGCACCGTCGGGCCCTGCCTCCCGAGGTGGATCCACATCGGATTCATCGTTCGACCCTCCATAACTTGCAACAAACGAGGGCCCCTCACCGATGGATGTCATCGGGAGTACATCATCCCTCCTTAAACATCTTTCGTAAAGATTCCAATCGTATGTGGATTGCCAACCACTAGAAGTTGACGACATCCCCCAATACGTATTTCTATCATCGGACGTCGAATGACGGATATGCATGTCCCATCCACCAAATGAGTGTCGTGCAGGGGTTATGTTTTCCATACTACTACCGCACACGGGCACTTCTGTGTTTTGCCTCCCACTTACAGAGTGTCGGTTGGGGGTCGTGTATTCCCCTCGAACGGCAGTAGATGTCGAGGTCGTAGAAAGATCACTTGGAGATGAAAATTCTACATATACCTCGATATAGGTTGATCCACTGGCAAGATGAGTCTCCACCATTGCCTCAAAGCTCCGAGCACCTTTGATGTCGAACGACTCATATCTCAACGGATCAACCGAGGCGAAAAATCTATACTTAATACACTAAACTTTCATTGGCGTTGTTCCGAATATTTTACGCCTAATTCTTTTGCGAAGTTCTACTAAATCGATGTTTCGATTAAAACTCAGTCGCGATGTGTTTTTCGATAAGAATACAACGCCATTTTCGGTGTCACGAACTTCATCGTCGTAGTAAATAACAGCATTAATACGTTCACTCATTTTCAATTTTTTTCCTTTTCCTCAATTTCCTTATACAACCTCGTAATGAAATTTGATGATTTATAACCTAATTTTGCCGAAGACTCAGAGTAAAAGCGCGTCCCACGTGGAGCGCTTTTCAAGACGCATGTCTACGATGCACCCTCGCCGGAAGCATTTTTGCTACTATTTGTTCGAAACGTCTCTCAAAATTATTTTGCCGGAGACATCAGTAGCAAAAGCGCGTCCACGTGGGGCGCTTTTAAAGACGCATCTTGACAAGCGCTCGCTAGAAGCGTTTTTGGCCACTATTTGTTCAGAAATGTCTCATCAAAATTATTTTGCCGGAGACTATTGGGCCAAAAACTTCAAAAATAATTTCATAGGAATTTCCTCCAAAAACGCGTCCACGCCGGTAGCGTTTTGGGGAAATCGACGAAAGCGCGCCCACAGGGACGCGCTTTTGTCCACTCAGAAAAGCGCGCCTACGTAGACCCGTTTTTGCTGAGTTGGACAAAACGCATCCCAGAGGCACGCTTTAGTTAGTTTCCCAAAACGCATCGACGTGACGCGCTTTTTAGGGAAATGGCTCTTTCCCGTAAATTTTCTACAAATTGGCCCATTTCTGTAATTTTTGAAATTTTAGGGATTTTTTTGGTAAATTGCCCCATATTATTCCCATTTACAATCTTTCACAAAAATTTAATCACAATTATGAATGCTTTATGGTTTATGATTTATTTTTTAGAAAATAAAATTTAATCACAAAGATAATTGCTATTTGACGTAAAGAGTTCCGAACTAAACTCATTAGATATTTTTTCACTTGAAAATAAATATTGCTTTTATGGTTTATTTTTTAGAAAATAAAATGCCTTTGAAATATATTAGTAACCTGCATACGTAAGTATGTAAAAACCTGTTGATAAAATAAACTTAAAAAGAAATTAAGAAGAATTCAAAGTATATATCAATGCCACTTTCTCAAAGGTTATATTTGTTCTACTTATATTTTGGTGTGTAAAAAAATTACAAGTAAATAAATTTCAAGAATACTGTAAAAACCTAAATTAGCCTGGGCACAAAAAAAAAACTAAATATAAAATCCAATAATAAAAAAATAATAACAGTCCATAGTCAAATAAAAAAAAGTCTAGTTACAAAAAGGCCTAGTGGCCCAATATGTTTAAACATTTTCAGAAAATCCTAACCTTAATATCCCCATGTACGTCGCTCGTCTCCCTCGGGCGCACCATCCGCGCCTCGTCCTGAGGCCTAGCTCACACCTTGGCATGCCTTTGTCGCCGTTTCACCAAAACAGCAAGGCCCGCCCTCCGTTGACCACACAAAACCTGCGAAAAGGATGGAAACAAAACAGAAACCAAGCAAAAGAGAAACAGAGCAAACAGTGAAAGCAAACAATGTATAAAAAATGTATAATCGGCTATAAAAGCCGGATCCGATTTATAATCTTTTTTACAGAGAATCGAACAAAAAAAAATGAAAGCAAATAAAAAATATTCAAAGGTTTTCTTCTCTTCATTCATTTTTTATATACATGATATATATATATATATATAAATACAAAAAAAATATTAAAAAATTACTTGGTTGTTCTCTGTCGTCAGGAACTGAAAGGTCCTTTCTCCCTTTGGCCATTTTTGGCCACTTTTTCTAAAAAAGGACCCCAGATTAGGACTCAGGGGGTCGAGAGGATTAAAGAGGTTTTTTTGGGAAAATTTTTGGCCACCGGAGACGACGGCCAGAGCTAGGCCGGACTAAGGGAGAGTGAGAGAGGTTTGCGAGAAAATTTTTGTTTTTTGTTTTTTTTTTTTGAGCTGGAAGGGAAATGAAATTTTTTTAAAAAAAATTGATTTAAATAGGCCTACTAAACGACTCGTTTAAGGCTGGTCACCATAGCCCTAAAACGACGTCATTTTGCCATTTAACTCTAGCTTTGACCCGACCCAGCCTAGGATCTGCGTGTTTTTGGACGGAAGGGCTATTTGTGCCCTTAGTCCTTTCACTTTTTCAACCCATTTCAATTAGATCCTTCTGGTTCTTTTAATTTGGCCCTATAGTTTCACCTTTATTTCATTTTAGTCCCTACTAAAACGCTGTGTTTTGGAGGACAAGGATATTTTCCTATTTGGTCCCTCCCTTTTATTCGAGCATTATAATTTGGTCCTTTACCTTATTTTCATTCCCAATTTTAGCCCAAAACTCTGTTTAAATTTCAATTTAGTCCTTTAGACCTTTATCTTATTATGATTTAGGCCTTTAATTTCATTTTAGTTTCAATTTGGTCTTCATTATTTAATTTTGACCATTTATAGCCCTTTTTTGTATATTTTATTATTTATTATTCATTTATTTATTTATGTGTTCTTTATTAATTTATTTCCTTATATTATACGTTTTGTTTTATTTTTATTTTTATTTTTATTTTATTATTTATTATTTATTATTTATTTTTATTTTTGGCCTTTATTATTATGACTTTGACTTCTCATGCTTTTTATTTCGCTATTATTTACTTATTATTTATGCATTTATTATCGCTTTATTTTTATTTTAAAGTTTATATTATTCATATTTATACACTTCTTATTCATTATTTGTACATATTTCATTCATTATCTATTTATATTTTTACATTTTATTTATCATCATTACTCAAGATCTTTCACTTCTATTTTTTTTTACTTATTTTAAATTCACTCATTTATTTTATTTATGATGTGATTACTAACACTAACCAAATTTATATTATTATGGTATTTCTTATTTATTTATAGAATTCCTATATCAAACATTAGGTTTTAAAATCATCCATTTGTACATTAAGTTCGAATAAACTAAATACCTATCATTTAAATACCATGTTCGATGTTATTCAAGAAGGAAACTTTTCAAAGTAAGGCAGTGTTCTGTGTTTGGAAGCTCGAGAAAGTCGTGCCCTAACTTATGGGGTTTCAATTTTTCTCATTGGATCTAAATAACCAAATATCCTTTTAAACTTGAAACACGTGAGATTTCAAATAAAAAAACAAAGACAAAATTTTTCTCAAAGATTCAAAGTGTCATTCCGTAACTTACGGGATGTGATGTTTAGTTGCCTCGAGATAAGAAGGTATTCAATATATTTTTCGACTTATTCAGGCAAATCTTTAAGTAAAAATAACATAATACAAAGAGGGATCGTAATTTAAATTCTTTTCGAGTTTTTAACTTTCGACATAAAGACATCAAATAATCAATTAGGTACCAATTTTGGGCGTAACGAGGTTGCTAACCCTTCCTCGTGCGTAACCGACTCCCGAACCCATTTTCTAAATTTTTGTAGATCAAAAACATTAACCTCTTATTAAAACGATCAAATTACGAGGTGACCCAATCACGCCTTTTAAAAGTGATTGGTGACGACTCCCAATTTTCGTTTTTAAAATGAAAGTCGACTTATCAAAAAATGGTTTCGACAGCTTGGCGACTCCACTAGGAGAATAAAATACGAGAGTCAAGCCACGAGTTGATTAATTCTTGTCTTTTTGTCAAAAAATTGATAATTTAGTTTAAATTTACGATCCTTTCGTTGCATTTCATTTTTATGGTATGCATTATTTTGATATGTTTGCTTTATTGGTTCGGGTCTTTTAATATATCTTCGCATATTACATCACATAATCGGCCGATTTTACCCTTTTAAGTGGGAGTGAGAAACTATTCCTTCGTGAGGTTTTCAAGTCCGTATAGGATAGCGGATCGCTTTCGAGATACATCTGTACCTATTTCTTCGTGAGATTTTCATCTCCGTATAGCCATAGGGAAATGTATTCCCCTGAACTAAACTTGGTCCATATGAGCTTATAATGGGTGAGGATCGAGGAATATGCCGGTTCAGGTACCCTTACTTTAGAACCGAACCGTATATAATGAGCCCTAAGAACTTACCCTAGGTAGAACCGTACCAAACCCTAGTGGTTACCCGAATAGGCACTTTATTTATTATTTCTTGCTTACTTTGAATTCTAACTTTGTATATTGATTTGTTTTGTTTTGCTTTGACTGTGGTTGCATGGCATTTTCATCATAAAAAAAGTGTTGATTCACGTTCGATTACTAAATAGAGAGCTTGCCATGGAGAACGAATTTCTTGATAAAGTGAAAGATAACGCGATTGTCCGAATATGGTCCGAGAGAATGCAACTACAGAAAAGTGATAGTTTGATGGAAGGGTACGTATCAGAATTGTGGGACTTCACTCGTAGCAGCATAACCCAAAACAATTTCCAGTAATTGAAAGAGATATGGGTCCAATGGGATGAAGAAATCAAGCAATTATTTTACTGTAATTATGGTGATTTACCCTATCTACTAGATATCAAAGTGGACAAACACTTGTTTGGAGCTCTAACTCAATTTTGGAATCCCGCCTATAGCTGCTTTACTTTTGGAAAAGTGGACTTAGTACCTACTATGGACGAATACATGACCTTACTTCGTTCCCCCAAAATTTGGCCTGACAAGGTTTATTCTAGAGCCGCTAATGTACCGACCTTCCTAAAGAAACTAATGAATATCACGAAATGAGTGAGCAATGGGTTGCAGCCTGGATCAAGCAAAAGGGAGATGGAAAATGTATCCCTTGGAATAGTTTGCGAGATTTGATCTTAGCACACCCAGATATGAAAAAAAGGGTCGATGTCTTCGCTTTGAGCATTTATGGGCTGGTTGTTTTCCATAAATCACTAGGGCACATGGACGAGGCAGTTTCGGATTTGTTCGACAGACTTGATAAGAGGGTCATGCCCGTCCCTGCAATTTTGGCCGAAGTATTCTGATCTTCGAATGCATGCTGAAGAGCGGGTGAAGGAAGATTCATTGGATGTGCACAACTCTTGTTGTCATGGTTTCATAGTCACTTTTGGAGAGTAGAAAAATTTTCTTATCAACTATTCTCCGAGAACTACTCTCCATTAAGAGAATTAATGGCTACACCGAGGCGAGACTACATTTCAGAAAAAAATGGATGACGATACTCCAAAATTCCAAGATGAGGACGTCGAATGGAAAGTCCCTTGGATGATCCCCGATAAGATTCTATACTGGTGTGAAGATTTCGGATGGGTTCCTCTACTTGAGATTTGAGGAGTTGTTGGATATGCTCCTCTACTCGAGTTGAGGCAATATAGATCGAGGCAGTTCATACCAACAACGCAATGGATGGCATAGTGTGAGTTTTCATATAAGGGTGATAACTACAAGAAAAGGGTTCGAGAAATGTCTAATGCATGGAATCAAACCCACCGAATGAAAAGATTGGCTGCATGTTCGATAGTGACCCCCAAATATAGTTAGTGGTGGAGTCAAAGAGTTAATAACAACATCCATGTGCCAAATTAATAGACTATTCGACCATTGGAAGAACACCTACAAGTGGTTTCATCTCAGCTAGAGATCATCAAGCAGGATTTTGAAAAGAGAAATTTAGAGCTAGAAAAGAAGATAGAGCAATTAGAAGAGGAAAAGATGCAATTAGAACTAGACGTTGATGTTTAGAAGTTAGAGGCCAATAAGATAAGAAAAGGAAAGAATAAGATCGAAGAAGATCTGGACAGTTTAAAAACGGATTACAAGAAGCTACGCTTATCAATGAGGACTATCGGGTTGGGAAAAACATCAGAACAATGGCAGCAAGAGATCTAAGAAGAAAAGAATAGAGCCGATCAATGGGAAAGAAAATGCCAAGATGTCCAAGTTCGAGAAAAGGCTCTAGAAAGAGACCTATTGAAATGTCAAAATGAAAATGTCAGATAAAAAGCCAGGGTAGCAGAACTAGAAAAGTCACTTCATCAATATCATAATCGCAACTCCACAATTGAGCTTAAAGCGAGCTTAAACAAGATTGAAGAGCTGAAAAGGAAAATAGAAGAGCTTGAGATCGTATTACAAAATTGTGAACTCCGAGTTGAACTCCTTGAATCAAACAACAAGCAATAGAAATAGCAACTTCACCGTTCTCAAGGTCAGGTCAGAGATAGAAACTATATCATTGGTGAAGCTGTGGCTCAAATATGAGAGGTGGCCGATCATTTACAAACCCTAGCAGTTCAGGCTAACATACTAAGCTTGAAGTATGAACCTGAATCAGATCGAGGTCAAGAGTTAGCTTGGCTTCTCAGGAAGGTTAAGGCTTTGAGCATTAGGGCAAAGTCGTATATGTAATTCGTTTTATATAAAAAATTTATTTTCTAGTAAAGTTGTTCTAACGAATTGAATCAGAATCCATGCCTCTTTTTGCATTCATTTAATGCATTTGCATTACATTACATCATATGCTTTAAATTTCACAAAAGACCCTAATTAAGCAAAATTATTTCAGTTAATCTGGAAATCAACAAGAGTCAACCAACCGAACATCGTTACAGTACTCACGCCAAAACCAAAGTAATAGACCAAAGATTGAAAAGGCTAGAACAGATTCAAAAAGAGATGCAAGACCAGTTGCAAGCGTAACTACAAGAACAATTAGGGAAAGTGCAACAGGAGATGAGGGATCAGAGATTGGAATCCCAAAGAAGCATGATAAGTCAATTAGCGCAGTTGCTAGCTGGAGAACACGAAAAAGGGAAAGGCACTGCGGTTAACTCAGGGGATGATAATGAGGATCCTATTTATCCCCAAGTTTTACACCGATAAACGCCCAGGCACAATCAGAGGCATACCCATGAAGGTACCCGTCACAATTAGACCCTAACAGTATCAAACTGGTACTTCGGCATAGATAAACTTCCAAACAGGCTCAGGTTCCAATCCGGGGATAACCCAACCAATCTTATTGTTCTTGATCTAGATGATATGGAAGAAATAGAAAAAAAGTGGAACTGCCAAAGTAACTTGAAGATCGATGCCGATGGCTAGAAGAAAAATTCAGAGCAATGGAAAATGCTGATTACCATTGCAAAATCGATGCTAAGGACCTGAGTTTGGTCCCAGATTTAGTACTCCCTCCCAAGTTCAAAACTCCAGAGTTTGAATAGTACAACAAGACTAATTGTCTTGAAGCTCACATCACTATGTTCTGCCGAAGGATGATAGAATATGTCAATAATGATCAACTGTTAATCCACTTGCTTCCAGAGATACCGATCAAAGTCGGTGACTAAATGGTACAACCAACTAAGTCGTGCCAAAGTCAATTCATGGAAAGACTTAGCACAAGCTTTTATGAAGCTATATAGTCATGTAACGGACATGACACCCGACAGAATCACATTACAGAATATGGAGAAGAAGCAAAATGAGAGCTTCAGGCAATATGCCCAAAGGTGGAGAGAGGTGGCAACTCAAGTCCAGCCACCCCTTCTGGAGAAAGAAACCACGATGCTTTTCATCAACACCTTAAAAGCCCCATTTATCAACCATATGTTGGGGAGTGCTACGAAGAGCTTCTTAGACATAGTAATGTCCGTGAAATGATTAAAATGCAGTGAGAAGTGGTAAGATAGACGCAGGGGAAAACTCTAAAAGATCAGCCCCGAGGAAGAAAGAAAACGAGGTGAATAATGTAGGAACATACAACAATGGTTATTCAAAACCAATTACTGTTGGCTCACCAAGGACAGTAACCACTAGTCTTTAGTACCCCCAAGGCAAGAATCCAACCAAAGGATAAATACAGAAAGACTCTAGTTTACCTATCCCGATGACTTATAGGGAGCTGTATCAGAGCTTGTTTGATGCACATGTGGTATCCTCTTTCTACCTGAAACCTATGCAACCTCCATTCCCCAAATGGTATGACACAATTGCTCAATGCAAGTACCACGCGAGAATCACAGGACACTCAATAAAGAACTGCATCGCATTTAAAAAATTGATCGAAAGGTTTATTAAAATAGGAATTGTAAAGTTTGACGACCCATCAGGACCTAATGTGGCAGGAAATCCTTTACCCAATCATTCTAATAAAAGGGTAAATGAGATAATTGATAATGGAGGGAAAAGAACCAAGACGGATGTAACAGAGGTAAAAACCCCAATAAAATGGGTTTAGAAGAAAGTGGTAGAGGAAATATTAATCAAATAGGATTCAGAAGAGAGAGCTGAAGGGATAAGGAACTACTGTGAGTTCCATGCTAAGGAGGATAATGAGATTCAGGAGTGTGTTAAATTTAGGGTCTTAGTGCAAAATTTGATGGACAATAAGGAGCTAAAATTCTTTGAATATGCTATGGGCTCCGAAAAAGAATAAGTGTGTACCTCGGAAGAGGGGTCAATAGAGAAGGTCTATAAAGTCAGCCACCTAGTGGTTATCATTTCACGACCTAGAAACAATGAAGTCGGAGTACAAATTACACTAAGGGTCATAATCCAGAAACCTGTAGCTTTTCTTTACAAGGATAGCAAGAAAGTTCCCTGGAATTATGATTGCAAGGTGACGATCCCGGAGAAGAGAACCCAATTAGTGCTTAGAAGAAGGCCAAGAGGTGAGTTTCTACATGCACAGTGGGATGCGCTATGATCCATCAAATGCAGGATCTGAGCTTGTTAAAGGAAAGATCCTAATAGTTGATCAAAAGAAGAAAAAGACGGTCAGGCTCAAATCGTCAGTTAACGAGCCAGTAATTGAGAACGAGGCTAGAAAATTTCTAAAATTCTTAAAGCATAACGAGTACAGCGTTGCGGAACAACTACACAAGCAACCAGCTCGTATCTCGGTGCTAGCTTTACTCTTAAGTTCGGAGACACATCGTGGCGCGTTGATGAAAGTACTAAATGAAACTTATGCCGCTAACGATATCTCCATAAACAAGCTGGACCACTTAGTCAACAATATAAGTGCCAACAACTTCATCTTTTACAATGATGATGAGATATCGTTAGGGGGCATGGGATCTACAAAGGCTCTTCACCACCCGTTATAAGGGATATACATTACCAGATGTGTTAATTGATTATAGATCTGTGCTAAATGTCTTACCCCTATCCACACTAAATAGGTTGCCTGTGGATAGCTCTCATATGAAGACATGTCAAAACATAGTGAGAGTATTCGACGGAACCAAAAGAAGGGTGATGGGAATAATTGAGATTTCTTGGTGATGGATATTAAGCCTTATTATAATTGTTTGTTGGAGAGGCCTTAGATCCACATGTCATCAATGCACTAGAAGCTAAAGTTGGTAATTGAAGGTTGGCTGGTAATGATAAATGCGGAAGAAGACATTATTACATCCGTAACCAGTGACGTGCCATACGTAGGGACAGATGATAAAAGGATAAAATGTTTTTTTTTATTGTTAGAATTTGTAAATACAACCTTCATCGTTGAAAGGAACAAGATCTCGATGCCCAAAATCTCCAAAACTACAAGGATGGGTTTGCAACTGACAGTCGAAAAAGGAGCTTTGCCTGGGAGAGGACTTGGAAAATGCCTACAAGGAAAAGTCGAGGCACCTATGCTGAAGGACAGACGAGACTGCTTTGGCTTAGGATTTAAACCAAATGCGAGGTAAAGGAAGAAGGAGATGGAGAAGAAACAAGAAAGGAGAAAAGCGCGATTGAGTAGGGAAGAGGTCAAGTGGGAACCATTGAACTTCCACCATATATTGAAGACTTTTATATTAGGAGGAACTATTCACCGTGAAAAAGAGATGCCAAGGAAGAGACGGCGAAAGAAATGTTGAGAAACCTGAACATCAACGCCATATCTAAAGAAGGAATCTAGGGAGAAAATTTATCAGACATTTGCCCTTATGTACCTGGAAGTGTTTTGAACAACTGGACTGCGGAAGAGATTCCTGTAGTGTTTAGAGCCAATTCAGAGTAATGTTTAAAACACATTTATTGCTCTAAGTCTAGGAGCAATAAGAATCCTTTGTGAAATATGCTTATGTCCAAAATCCTTATTTCAATAAAGTGCATCTTTGCGTATCATCTTGAGTAAATATTCTTTTATTCTTTTCATTTCATTCATAATCGTACCATACAAATAATTATCCTTAGATTCTATTGTTCTTTCGATTTTTATTCATTCCTATAACAGGTCTCTAGATATCAATGATATGAGCGACGCTGCTACTGACTCAGAACCTCCTTTTGAGCAAGATATGTGCACAGAGGATTCTTAAGATTTTAAAGATGATTGAAACTGTAACCTATCTCCTGATTTGTTGAGGACGGTAGAACAAGATGAGAAATAAATCTTGCTTTATAAATAGTCAATAGAAATTGTAAGCCTATGAGAAGAAAAAGAGGTAAAGGTAGGAGCTTGCATTATTGTAGAGACGAAGCAAGACCTCATTGAATTGCTCTAAGAATTTAAGGATGTCTTCATATGGTCATATCAAGACATGCCTGGGTTAAGTACTGATATTGTGGTACACCGGCTCCTCATAAAGGAAGAGTTCAAGCCAGTTCAACAGAAGCTTCGAAGGATGAGGCCCAATGATTTACTGAAAATAAAAGAGAAAGTTAAGAAACAATTAGATGCTGGTTTCTTACGGGTGGTTAAATACTCAGAATGGGTAGCCAATATCGTCTCCATCCTTAAAAAAGATGGGAAAGTACGAATGTGCGTAGATTACAGGGACTTCAACAAAGCTAGCCCGAAAGACAATTTTCCATTGCCACATATTGACACTTTAGTGGACAACACGGCAAGTTACTCACTGTTCTTTTTCATGGATGGTTTCTCGGGATACAACTAAATAAAGATGCATCCTGAAGACATGGAGAAACCACATTCGTGACTATGTGGGGAACATTTTGCTATAAGGTGATGCCATTTGGACTGAAAAATACGAGAGCAACTTATCGAAAAGCCATGGTAACTCTGTTTCATGATGTGATGCACAAAGAACTCTAAGTTTATATTGATGATATGATCACAAAGTCCCGAACAGAGAATAAGCATGTACAAGTCTTGAGGAAACTATTTTTAAGATTGAGAAAATTCCAACTGAAGCTCAATCCAGTAAAATGTACTTTAGGGGTTAGGTCGGGAAAATTGCTAGAATTTTAGTCATTGAACAGGGGATTGAGATCAACCTAGACAAAGTAAAGTCTATACAGCAATTGCTTCCACCACGCACTCAAAAAGAAGTTCGAGGTTTCCTAGGAAGAATAAATTTTATTGTCCGGTTCATTTCACAACTAACTGAGAAATGTGACCCCATATTCTATCTCCTTAAGAAACACAACTCAGGCGTTTGGGATGAGTAGTGCCAGAAGACTTTCGATAAGGTCAAACATTACTTGTCCAATGCCTCAATACTGATGCCACCTAACCCAGATAGGCCGCTGATACGTATTTGGTAGTATTCGAAATTTCATAGGATGTGTGATTGGTCAACATGATGAGTCGGGAAAAATAGAAAAAGAGATATACTATCTTAGTAAAAAATTCACTGAATGTGAGATAAGATATTCGTCAATCGAGAAGTTATGTTGTGCATTGATTTGGACAACCCGAAGATTGAGAGAGTACATGCTGTACCATACAACTTGGCTCATCTCAAAGCTCGACCCTCTAAAGTACATGATGGAGTCGACTGCTTTAAATAGAAGAATGGCCCGATGGCAAATTCTACTTTCGAATTTGACATAGTTTATGTGAATCAGAAGGCAGTCAAAGAAAGCGCAATAGCGATTTTCTGGCCAGTAGAGCTCTAGAGGATTACGAGCCTTTGAACTTCAATTTCTCGAATGAAGATTTAATGTATGTAGCAACCACTGAAAAAGACTCTCAAGAAGGTCATCCTTAGAAGCAAAACTTCGACGAAGCCTCAAACGCTGTGGGTAACGTAATTGGAGCAGTCCTGGTATCCCCAAACGGAGATCATTATCCCTTCATTAGCAAATTGGATTTTGATTGCACAAACAATATGGCAGAATACGAAGCATGCATCATGAGTATCCGTGCAACCATAGAACGTAAGATCAAAGTACTAAAAGTATATAGGGATTCTGCACTAGTAATCTATCAACTCAAGGAAGAATGGGAGACAAGAGATCCCAAGTTAATTAAGTATCGAAAGTTGGTTCTTGAGTTAATTGAGGAGTTTGATGACATCACCTTCTATTACCTCCCACAAGATGAAAATCAGATGGCTGATGCCTTAGCTACCTTAGCTTCGATGGCCAAAGCGAACAAACAAGGGATGTAAAGCCTATCCAGATGAGTATTTATGATACGTCGACTCATTGTTACAACATGGAAGAAGAAGAAGAAGAGGACGATCATCATTGGTACGACGATATATTGCGATATGTGAAGAATCATGAATACCCTGACCAAGCAACTTAGAATGATAAGAGGATGTTGAGAAGACTGGCCAACGACTATGTCTTAGATGGGAGATTCTATATAAGAGGAAAAGGATCAGGTGCTACTAACGCTGTAGAGGCTAAAAAAATCTTAGAAAAAGTCCACGAGGGTGTTTGCAAAACATATGCCAATGGTTTTACAATGATCAGGCAAATCATGAGATTTAGATATTATTGGTCCACCATAGAAAGAGATTGCATCAGTTATGCCAAGAAATACCACAAGTGTCAAATTTATGGAGATAAAATTCATGTACCTCCCTCACATCTTCATGTTATGACTTACCCGTGACATTTCTCTATGTGGAGCATAGATGTCATTGGGCCAATTTCACCCAAAGCTTTTAACGGGCATCGATTCATCTTCGTGGTCATCAATTACTTTACAAAGTGGTTAGAAGCCACTTCATATGCCAATGTTACAAAGTCGGTAGTCAGCGAAGTTCTTAAAAAAGAGATCATATGTCGATATGGAATGCCAGAAATAATCATATCCGATAATGCATTAAATTTGAACAATAGCACAATATCAGAAGTCTGCAATCAGTTCAAGATCAAACACCATAACTCATCACCATATCATTCAAAAATGAATAGTGCAGTAGAGGCAGCCAATAAGAACATTAAGAAAATCGTGGGAAAATGACTGATACTTATAAAGATTGGCATGAGAAGCTATCATTTGCCCTCTATACTTATCGAACATTTGTCAAGACCTCAACCGGGGCAACACATTTATCTTTGGTTTATGGAATGGAGGTAATTTTACCCAAGAAATCAAGATTCTTTATCTCCGAGTTTTGGCAGAATTGAAGTTGGATGAAGCAGAATGGATCCAATCCCGATGATTAGCTAAACTTGATTGAAGAGAAAAGGTTGAAAGCCATCCCTCATGGTCAAATGTACCAAAAACGAATGATGCGAGCTTACAACAAGAAAAACCTTATTGAAAAAGATCTTGCCCATACAAAAGGATTTTAGAGGGAAATGGATGTCAAATTGGGAAAGACCTTATATGGTAAAAAGGCCTTTTTTAGAGGAGCGTTGATTTTGACTGAGATTGATGGAAAAAGCTTGCTCAATTCAAGAAGTACTTTGCCTAAAAAAAAAAGAAAAAAAAAGAGAGGCCAAGGTGAAAACTTACAAGGGGCACCTTAAGACCAAAGGGTTTTGAATTGAAAACCCAAGAAAAGGAAAATTCAAATCTTGATCAAAGATGGGGCATGTAGTAGTCTTGTTATCCCTGAATGAATAAGGAGGAGATACTATGTCTCGGGGCATCAACAAAGTATTTTGGATCTTCGAAACACATATAAAGTTCAAAAGGGTCATCGAGAAATTAATGCGAAAAAGTTCATGCTATGATATTCGAGGCATCTATCTTCATCTTATTTTTTATTTTAGCAATGTTTGCTATCTTTGATTAATTCATCTAGTTCAACCTTTACTCTCAATAAAATTCTTTTTATCCATTGCGATAATATTTTTCAAGCATTTTTCATTGAAATAACGATTAATGGACTAATAATATTCAAGAAAAAGGAGTTCTGCATATTACTCTAAAAGGTTTTCTAAATAATACAAAGATCTGAAAACAAGACCACTATTCAGAACTAACTAAACTTAAGGGTTGGAAACATTTGAGAAAGAATAGTCTAAATTATGACTATTTCTTCAGATTTCCATCAAAGATATCAGCTAAACAAGAAGGCATGGTAACATATCAGTGATAGAACCTTGATATATAGTGAGCAGTGATAATCTAAGCATTAAAACGGGATCATTCTCAAAAAATGACATTTTGCATTCATGCAAATATCATTCATACACATCTAGTTAGGAGTTTTTGATTCATCCTGATCAATAGGCATAAATAGGCGCATGAAATGGATTCTACAAATTATATTTCCCAGAGAACAGTGTAACAGATCAGTGAAACCATAAATCTTATACCCCTGAAGTTACAGTGGGACGAATTATAGTTATCGTGACAAATCTTATCTCCTTGAAGTTGCAGCGGAGTAGATCGAAGATAGCAAATCTTACCTCTCTGAAGTTGCAGTAGAGTAGATTAAAGCTACAAATCTTATCTCCCTGAAGTTGCAGTGGAGCATATTGAAGATAGCAAATATTATCTCTCTGAAGTTGCAGTAGAGCAGATTAAAGCTACAAGTTACAAATCTTATCTCCCTGAAGTTGAAGCGAAACATATTAAAGTCACAAATATTATCTCTCTGAAGTTACAGTGGAGCATATTGAATTTATAGATCTTATCCTCCTGAATTTGTAGTGGAGTAGATCGAAGATAGCAAGTCTTATCTCCCTAAAGTTGCAGTGGAGCAAACTGAAGATAACAAGTCTTATCTCCTTGAAGTTGTAGTGGAGCAGACTAAAGATAGCAGATCTTATTTCCCTGAAGTTCCAGTGGAACGGATCAAAGCTACGAGTTATAAATCTTATCTCCTTGAGGTTGTAATGGAGCAATTGAGGATGCGAATCTTATTTCCCTGAAGTTGCAGTGGAATAGATTAAAGCTACAAGTCAAATCCTACACCTCTAAAGTTGTAGTAGGTCGGATCAAAATCTACCATGGTGAGTCTTATCTCCTTGAAATAATAGAGGAAAAGACTAAAGCCATATATATTATCTCCCTTAAGTTGCAGTGGGTTGGAATGAAGCTACTTGAAAAAGAGGAGCACCAAAGAAGTTGAGATTCGGCGAGACCGGACAAATTAGGTCTTTCTTAAAGTCTTTGCTCCATTCTCATTACATGATAATGAGCAAAGAGGGGCAGCTGTAAAAACCCAAATTAGACCGGGCCCAAATAAATCAATAATGAAGTCCAATAATAAAAAAATAATAACAGTCAATCTCAAATAAAAAAAAGTCCAGTTACAACAAGGCCCAGGGCCCAAAATGTTTAAATATTTTTAGAAAACCCTAACCTTAATACCCTCATGTGCGCTGCTCGCCTCCCTTAGGCGCCGCCCGTACCTCGTCCCGAGGCTTGGCTCACCCCGTGCTTCTTTGTCACCGATTCACCAAAACAACAAGGTCCGCCCTCCGTTGACCACACCAAAACCTATAAAAAGGATGGAAACACAACACAAACCAAGCAAAAGAGAAACAGAGCAAACAGTGAAAGCAAACAGTGTATAAAAAATGTATAATCGGCTATAAAAGCCAAATTTGATTTGTAATCTTTTTTTACGGAGAATCGAACAAAAAAAAATACTAAAGCAAATAAAAAACATTCGAAGGTTTTCTTCTCTTCATTCATTTTTTATATACATGATATATATATAAATACAAAAAATATTAAAAAATTACCTGGTTGTTCTCTGTCGTCAGGAACTGAAAGGTCCTTTCTTTCTTTGGCCATTTTTGCCACTTTTTCTAAAAAACGACCCCATATTTAGAATCAGGGGGTCAAGAGGATTTAAGAGGTTTTTTTGGGGAAATTTTTGGCCATTGTCGTTTAAGGATCGGTATTACTTGCCATGCCTAATGGCCGGAGCTAGGCTGGACTAGGGGAGAGTGAGAGAGGTTTGAGAGAAATTTTTTTTTTTTTGAGAGTTGGAAGGGAAATGAAATTTGAAAAAAAAAAGATTTAAATAAGCCTACTAAACAGCGTCGTTTAGGCCTAGTCACCATAGCCCTAAAACGATGTCGTTTTGCCCTTAAACCCAAGCTTTGACCCAACCCGGCCTAAGATCCGCGTGTTTTTGGACGGAAGGGCTATTTGTGCCCTTAGTCCTTCCGCTTTTTCAACCCATTTCAATTAGATCCTTCTAGTTCTTTTAATTTGGCTCGATAGTTTTGCCTTTATTTCATTTTGGTCCCTACTAAAACGCTGCGTTTTATACCCCATTTGGTCCCTCCCTTTTATTCGCGCATTGCAATTTGGTTCTTTACCTTATTTTCATTCTCAATTTTGGCCTAAAACCCTATTTAAATTTCAATTTAGTCCTTTAGACTTTTATCTTATTACGATTTAGGCCTTTAATTTCATTTTAGTTTCAGTTTGGTCTTCATTATTTAATTTCGACCATTTATAGCCCTTTTATTTTTTATATTTTATTATTTATTATTCATTTATTTATGTGTTCTTTATTAATTTATTTCCCTATATTATACATTTTTGTTTTATTTTACTTTTATTATTTATTTATTTATTTATTTATTTTATTTTTATTTTTTGGCCTTTATTATTGCGACTTGACTTCTCATGCTTTTTATTTCGCTATTATTTACTTATTATTTATGCATTTATTATCGCTTTATTTTTATTTTAAAGTTTATATTATTCATATTTATACATTTCTTATTCATTATTTGTACATATTTCATTCATTATCTATTTATATTTTTACATTTTATTTATCATCATTACTCAAGATCTTTCACTTCTATTTTTTTTTACTTATTTTAAATTCACTCATTTATTTTATTTATGATGTGATTACTAACATTAACCAAATTTATATTATTATGGTATTTCTTATTTATTTATAGTATTCCTATATCAAACATTAGGTTTTAAAATCATCCATTTGTATATTAAGTTCTAATAAACTAAATACCTATCGTTTAAATACTACGTTCAATGTTATTCAAAAAGGAAACTTTTCAAAGTAAGGCAATGTTCTGTGTTTGGAAGCTCGAGAAAGTCGTGTCCTAACTTACGGAATTTTGATTTTTCTCGTTGGATCTAAATAACCGAATATCCTTTTAAACTTGAAACAAGTGAGATTTCAAATAAAAAAACAAAGACAAAATTTTTCTCAAAGATTCAAAGTATCATGTCCTAACTTACGGGATGTGACATTTAGTTGCCTTGAGATAAGAAGGTATTCAATATATTTTTTTACTTATTCAAGCAAATCTTTAAGTAAAAATAACATAATAGAAAAAGGGGTTGTAATTTAAATTCTTTTCGAGTTTTCAACTTTCGACATAAAGATATCAAATAATCAATTAGGTACCAATTTTGGGCATAACGAGGGTGCTAACCTTTTCTTGTGCGTAACTCGACTCCTGAACCCATTTTCTGGATTTTTGTAGACTGAAAAACATTGTTTTAGTAAATCAAACCTCTTACTAAAATGATCAAATTACGAGGTGACCCAATCACGCCTCTTAAAAGTGATTGGTGGTGACTCTCAATTTTCATTTTTAAAATGAAAGTCGACTTATCAGAAAATGGTTTCAACAGATGCAATGAAGGATAATGACTGTTGACATTTTGCATTGATAGAAATAGCCCATTGAATACTGAACAGAGCATAACAAGAAAATCAATTTCTATAATAAAAAACTTTTGCAATAATTCTTTATAAAATAATTTAGGAATATTAGAAGATAAAAGAGAACAGAAAGAAACTTTTATTTTTTTTTTTGTATCATATAGATAAAATTTGACTCCTATTTATAGGAGTTCTCATTTCTCTTCATAGAAACATAACTAACCAAATGGATAGTTAATCTTTTGACTATAAACATAATTATTTAATAGATATCTACTTGAATAATTATGACTTTTGTTAATAATTAAGTAATATAACTTTTGGTAACACAAGACATAACTTACTATTATGAATAGTGACAACTTTTGGTTAATAATCAAGTGATATAACTTTTGGATCACTTATAACTTTTTAATTAAAACTATTGGAACATTATAAATATTTTAAAAATGTTCCAACAATCTCCCTCATTTTCAAAATATTTTAGATTTTGATAATATTGGAAATTGATTGCATAAATGAATGTGTCTTACGATTGAATCTTCACTTAGTGAAAGCATGTTAAAGTTAATCGAAATTGCATGGTAGCTTATGTTTTGAACCATCTATTCCATTTGATTAGTTGAACACATCTCACATCATGATTTCAACACCATTGTGTTGTTAGAGTCAAGCCCTTGAGCATATTTTTTTCTCACGATAAAGATTTCTTCTAAATCAAAATTTGATAGTATCATTGACCTCACAGCAATTGCATTTTTCAATAGTTATCCTCATAGTACCATGCTTGTAGAGGAATGTGAATACATCGGTGAATAGACATGCCTTTTTAATTTCCCATAAATTGCAAAATAGAACTATAAAGTTGTTGGGGTGTGGGGATAAAAATAAACTTATAAGAAATTAAGAAAGCTACAAAATGTGTATCAATGTCACTTTCTTTAAGGTTCTATTCGTCCCACCTATATTTTGGTGTGAAAGAGAGTTACTTGCAAATAAGCCTCGAGGATATAGTGAAGCCCAATGATTGTCAACGTTTTGCACTAATGGAAACTATTAAAAATATATAACGTCTGTAATGACTATATATCACAAAGAAAAGAGAAATAAAATAAGAACACACAGATTTTACGTGGAAAACCCTTTCGAAAAAACCACAAGCAGAGGAGAAGAAAATTCACTATGTAGAGTTCAAAAATTACAAGAGGAATAGACTATGTCTATTTATAAGCTTGTAAAACTATATTCTAATACGAATGTAGTAAGATTGAAACACCTTATTCTAATCAATATCAAATAGATGGAGTTTAATAAGGTTTAAAAAACCTTATTTAAAATAAAAGAAGTGTAGTTCTATAGAGATTCTTCTTTTATTTTATTTTACCATTTTATTTTATTTGAATAAGGATTCGGGTCACCTAATTCTAACAATCTCCACCTTGACACGAATTCTCAATGAACAAGTTCTTCATTGCGAACTCTCAACGAATAAGTTCCCCACATCTTCCATAAAACTCCTTAAGGGTTTAACTTCAACAATGAACACCAACCAAGTCTAAACAATGCTCAAACTTGGTTATAGGAAGTGACTTAGGGCTAGTTTGGATGGGCGGTGTGTTTACCTCCAGTGAGGTTAAAAACAATGGCGGTGAGATTAGTTATGAGAAAGGAGATTGGATATGATAGTGGTGAGATTAAAATAGCGTTGGAGTGCGTGTTTGGATTCAAACGCAGTGTAGCGATGAGGTGAGAATAGAAAATGACTTTTAAGGACATTAGAGTACAAATTATATATACTAAAAATTTTAAAATTATTTAATAAAATATTATTTTAAAAATTAAATCATATTTTGTTAAGGTTAAATATTTATATATCTTTTGAATAATTAAAATATATTTATCATAATTAAAATTACTAAAATTAAACTAAATATTTTAAAAATAAAATTAACGATAGTTATGAAAATAAATAAAAATATATTTAAATTAATAATTCTTTTAATAAGTATTATTCAAATAATTTATTTAAATTATAAAATTAATATCAAGTTTTAAATAATAAATAATAAATGAAATTTTAATTTTAAAATACCATAAAGATAAAATAATAAAATTGAAATTACAAAATTATAAATACAAAATAGGATAATGGAAGTAGCTCGTGTCTTTATAATATCTCACATTCATAAAAGAGGAAAGAAAATAAAGCTACCTTCCTCTGCAAGAGCATCGCCACTTGCTTGGTTCTCAACCCACCACTTCTTGTTCTTTCTCGGATCCAAATTCCTCGCTATCATCCTCCGCAACCTCTCCCATCAACCTTTTGTTTGTGTTTAAGAAAAACTAGAAAAGAACAAAGCAAAAATGAGTAGAGCTTTTTGTTGGTGGTGTCGATTGTGGTTCCTCGATGATTCCACAAGCTTCAAGCTTGAAGATAGCTAAAATTTGCTCCATTCTTTTACACTACCAAAAGAAACAACAAAAGAATAGATGTAATCAAAGAAGGCTTGAAAGAGAATTTGGGATTTTTTTCGTTGTTTTCTTCTTATCGATGAGGTAGTTGACACAACTTTGCAGAAAGGTATTTCTTTCCTCTTATCAAGAGAATTTGGTGCTCGATGCACTGTTGAACTCATCGAGCTTTCACTCAGCTAGCTTTGAGATATCGGTCGTGAAATGCTCAATCGCACCTCACCGAAATGCTCAACCAAGCAGGTTGCCAGTGAGGTTGGTAGCTCAACTGCACCTCACTGGCATTAAAAGGTGTCCCAAAGGAGGCCTTAGTCATCATATCCACAGGATTTTCATGAGTTTTAATTTTGCTCACAGCAATATCACCACGAACAATAATATCGCGAACAAAATGATACCAAACATCAATGTGTTTTGTTCTCTCATGAATCATTTAATCTTTTGTAAGGAAGATGACACTCTGACTGTCACAAAATACTGTGTTGATTTAAAGGTTTTCATTGAGCTCACTAAAGAGTCTCTTAAACCAAATAGCTTCTTTACAAGCCTTAGTAATCGCCATGTACTCAGCTTTAGTGGTAGACAAAGCGACTGTAGTTTACAAAGTAGCTTTCTAATTGTTTGCACAACCTCCGATTGTAAAGACATAACCAGTGAGAGATCTTCTTCTATCAAGGTTTCTAGCAAAATCAGCATCAGCATACCTAATGACCCCATCTCTAGTTCTTCCAAACTGTAAGCAAACATCAGTAGTACATCGTAAGTATCTTAAAATCCACTGAACTGCTTTCCAATGTTCTTTTCGGGATTCGCCATGAATCGCTAACCTGACCGATCAGATATGATAAATCTGGACGTGAACAAACCATAGCATACATGAGAGATCCCACTGTACTAGAGTATGGAACATGTGACATGTACTCAAGCTCATCATCTAATTGTGGAGACAAAGCCGATGAAAGTCTAAAATAGGCTGCTAAAGGAGTACTAACAGGCTTAGCACTCTGCATATTGAACCTACAAAGAATTTTCTCAATGTACCCCTTCTGACTTAAGTACAATTTACTTGCTTTTCTATCTCTGAGAATCTCCATACCAAGTATCTTCTTTGCTGGTCCCAAATCTTTCATCTCAAATTCTTCACTTAGTTGGGCTTTGACCTTTCTTATCTTTCATTTATCTTTTGTTGCTATTAACATGTCATCAACATAAAGAAGTAGATACACAAAAGAACCATCACTGTTTTTCTTAAAGTAAACACAGTTGTCAAAACTACTTCTTTTAAAATCATGAGAAGTCATAAAGGAATCAAACCTCTTGTACCACTGTCTTGGTGACTATTTCAAACTGTAAAGGGACTTTTTCAACAAACAAACATAATCCTCTTTTTCTGAGACTGTAAAACCCTCTGGTTGTTGCATGTAAATATCTTCCTCAAGTTCTCCATGCAAAAATATAGTTTTTACATCTAACTACTCAAGTTCCAAATCATGCATAGCCACAATACCAAGCAAAGCTCGAATCGAACTATGCTTCACAACTGGGGAGAACACATCTATGAAGTCCACTCCTAGAATTTGACTGTAACCCTTTGTAACATGCCTTGCTTTATATCTAGGTTCTTCAACTCTTAGAGTCCCTTCTTTCTTTTTAAACACCCATTTACAGCTGAACAACCTTTTTTACCTTTAGAAAGTTTCATAAGATCTCATGTTCTATTTTTGTGAAGTGATTCCATCTCCTCTTGCATAGCAAACATCCACTTTTCTGAGTCTTCATGGCTAACCGCCTCAGAATAATTAGACGACTCTTGGTTTGCATCTATATCTTTGGCCACATTTAAAGCATAAGCAACTAGATCAGCCTCGGCATACTTCTTTGGAGGTTTAATTTCTCTTCTAGTTCTATTTTTAGCGATAGAGTATTATGGTGAAGAAGCAACTCTATTCTCAATTTTTGTACTGCTTAAGGAGTCGACTCTATATTAATCTAATGTTCCACCTGCTTTTGATTTTCTTTATTGAAAGAGTCTTTAAGAGATAAGTTAAGTAGTATAGCAGTTTTATCAAAAACAACATCTCTACTAATCACAACTTTTCTATTTTCAGGACACCATAACTTATACCCTTTTACACCAACTTTATAACTAAGAAAAACACATTTAATGGATCTCGGTTCCAATTTTCCATTATCAACATGAGCATATGTAGGACACCCAAAGATCTTTAAATCAGAATAATTAGCAGGATTACCAGACCAAACCTCTTGTGGAGTCTTTTTCTCAATAGCAACGGATGAAGATTGGTTGATCAAAAACATGCAGTAAAGGCTGCTTCGGTAAGTTGGCATTTGACAACATACATCGAACCTTCTCCATGATCGTTCTGTTCATTCGTTCTACAACGTCATTTTGCTATGGAGTATGACAAATTGTCAAGTGTCTCACGATCCCTTCTGACTTGCACAGTTTATTAAACTCATCAGAACAAAACTCTAAGTCATTGTCTGTGCAGAGGTATTTTATTTATTTTCCCGTCTATTTTTCAATCATATTTTTCCAAGACTTAAATGCAAAAAACACATCACTTTTCTGCTTCAAGAAGAATGCCCAAACTTTTCTAGAAAAATCGTCAATAAAAGTTAGCATATAATTAGCTCCACCTCTCGAAGGCACTCTTGATGGCCCCCATAGATCAAAATGAATATACTCTAACATTCCCTTCGTGTTATGAATTCCTCTGGTGAATCAAACTCTCTTTTGCTTCTCAAAAATGCAGTGCTTACAAAACTTCAGTTTGCAAATTCCTTGTCCATCAAGAAGTCCTTTTTTGCTCAATTCTATCATGTCATTCTCACTCATATGCCCTAGGCGCATTTGCCAAAGTTTAGTAATATCATCATCTGACAAGGAAGAGGAAGCGACAGTTGCATCACCAATAACAGTAGAACCCTGCAAAACATATAACTTGGCAGTCTTTCTCTACCCTTTTATCACAACGAGGGAACCTTTGGAAATCTTCAAAATCTCACTTTCAGTTGTGTATTTGTACCCTTTTGAATCAAGATTATTTAAATTTCTTTTCAATTCTGGAACATGTCAACGTTACTAAGTATTCGGTAACTCCATCAAACATCTTAACTTTAATTGTTCCAACATCTGCGATTTTACACGAAGCATTATTTCTCATCAAAACAACACCTTCAGACACTGTTTCGTAATTTGTAAACCAATCCCGATTAGGACTCATGTGAAAGGTGCAACCCGAATCAAGGATTCACTCATCGCTCACTTTAGAATTGATGACAGAAGCAACTAGAAGTTCACCATCGCTGTAGTCTTCTACAATATTAGCTTCACCGAAATTTTTTGGTTGTTTTCCCTTTTGATTCGTAGCCTCTGTTTTGATCTTATTTTGTAGCTTATAACATTCAAATTTAATGTACCCTTTCTTCTTGCAGAAGTTACAAGTTTTACCTCTGTTTGAAGACTTCAATCTACCCTTAGATTTACCGCGAGGATTTTGTTCCTATGTCCTTCCACAATCATCATCAGCATTTCGATCTTGTCTCCCACGAAGAATGAGACCCTCTCCCTGAGAGTTGGTTTTAACCACAAGATGTTTCATCTTATCATACGAGGTCAACAAATCATAAATCTCATCAACTGTGAGAGGCTCGCAGCTATATAAAATTGTGTCTCTAAAGGTTGAATAAGACAAAGGCAAGGAACAAAGTAGAATCAACCCTAGATCTTCCTTATCATACTGAACCTCCATGGCCTCCAAGTTTGAGAGAATTTCTTTAAACACTATTAAGTGTTCGTGCACAGACACACCTTCCTCCAAACGATGAGCATAAAGACGTTACTTCATATGCAACTTGCTAGTAGAGTTTTTGACAGACATATTTGTTCTAGCTTCTTCCATAATGCAGCGGCGGTCTTCTCCTTCATCATATCCTGCAAAATTTCGTTAGATAAATGCAAATGTAACTGTGTTGACGCCTTTCGATCCTTGCGCTTCTTCTCTTCCTCCGTCAATGTCGAAGGATCTTATCTACCCCTAACAAGGCTTCCTCTAAATCCATCTGTGCAAGAACTGTCTGCATCTTTATTTGCCACAATGCAAATCTGGTGTTGCGATCCAACAGCAAAATTTCATACTACAAAGACGCCATTACCGTGATTGAGATGAAAAACCTGGAAGCTCTAATACCAATTTGTTAAAAATATATAACGTCGGTAATGACTATATATCGCAAAGAAAAGAGAAATAAAATAAAGAACACACAGATTTTACGTGGAAAACCCTTTCGGGAAAAATCACGGGCAGAGGATAAGAAAATTTACTATGTCGAATTCAAAATTACAAGAGGAATAGACTATGTCTATTTATAGGCTTGTAAAACCATATTCTAATAGGAGTGTAATAAGATTGAAACACTTTATTCTAATCAATATCAAATAGATGGAGTTTAATAAGGTTTAAAAAACCTTATTTAAAATAAAATAAAAGAAGTGTAGTTCTATAGGGATTCTTCTTTTATTTTATTTTACCATTGTATTTTATTTAAATAAGGATGGTCACTTAATTCTAACAGAAACAATCCACTGAACATTAAGCGGGGCATAGCAAAATATTAATTTCTATAAAGAAACTCTATAATAATTCTTTATAAAACAATTTAGGAATATTAGAAGATGGAGGAAATCGAAAGAAACTTTTGATGTGTTTTTTTGTGTACCTAACAAATGAAATTTGAGTCTTATTTACAAAAGTTCTCATGTTGAATAGTCACGTCTTTTAGCTATAAACATAATTATTTAATAGATATTTACTTGAATAATTATAACATGTTGTTATAAATAAAACGATATAACTTTTAGTAATAAGTGACATAACTTATCCCTATAAATAGTGACAACTCTTAATTAACAACCGAATGACATAACTTTTAACTCACTTGCAACTTTTCAATTATAATTATCGAAACATCATAAATATTTTAAAAATATTCCAACAAACAAATATATACTTCCATATAATAAAACATATAGTTTATAAGGTACCATATAATTGGATTATAAAAACTCAAATAAAGTTTATTAGTTAAGCAGATTTTGAGTGCAAAAAATGTGAATCAAACAATTGTTCAACTAGTACGTACATGAGAGTCCTTTAAAGCCGATGCCTCGGGAAAAAAAAGCTACAATTATTATTATGTCATTCCTCCTAGACATTATACTGCTTAAACAGTTGACAAAATGGCTAATTATTTGATAACCTTCAATATTTTCCAAAATGGATAACTTAATGCCATCTTAATCATGACTTAAGTCCAATAAAGGATCGTATCTTCGATTGGATAATTGACATTAAATGTTGTATGACATTGATTGATTAAAGTGATATTTATTAATATAAATTAATACTTAATTTTAATTCATTTTTCACACTGTATAGTCTGTGCCTACCCGTTTATTATCGATTTGACCTCCTATCAATTAACTTTCACATAGTTCTTGGCATTTTCCATGTTTTTCGGCCATGATGTTCAATTGTTCATACTTATATATCGGTATTTGGTGAGCTCATAATTGCTGAAGGAATAATTATCATACATAAAACGATAAAATTTATGTACTAACTTTGATCTGGTACAAATTTATATATTTAATTTTAATTTTAATTTAATTTTCAATATTATTTATGGAAATTATTTTCTTGAAGTAATGAAAATTGTTGATTGACATTTTACTAAAATAAAAAATAAAAATTAATATTTTCACATAAATTTAAATTATTTTTTCATAATGATAAAAATGTATAATTTAAATTAGGTAGTTTTAGTTAAACTAACCCAACATAACTAAAAAAGAAGAACAAATATAAACACCTTTTCAGACATCCCATGTGTGTTTTTGACAAAGGAGACGGCAGTAACTCTCACCTTCACCATTTCGCCAAAAAAAAAAAAAAATTTGTTTAAACTTCAAGGCTTTGTTTAACTGCACCTAAAACGCGTTAATTTCTTTGCTTAGTAAGGCAGTTGGTGGAATCTTTTGTGAGGTCATCAGTCATGTGATTCATGTTCGATGTGGGAAATAGCAAAACCTAACACACACGCACAACAAACCCAGCTTAGTGTTTCATTTTAACCACACTTGTGATGAGGAACTAATTCATCCTCCTATGTCTATTACCTTAATTCTGCATTTTTTCAAGCGAAGAGTCAAGGGGCAAGCCAGAATAAATTATTAGAGGGATGGAATGAAATTTTAATTTTTTATATTTTATATCTTTATAATTTTAAAAAAATTAAATCGAATTTTTATAAATTTAAGGGAGCTGAAGTATAATTTCACCTTTAATAATTTAAATTTTTTTAAAAAATTTAAGGGCCTAAATAATAATTTTACATTTTAGGAGAGGTCGGGGCTCCTGCCAATCCCCCTAAATTCACCTTTGAAATAGTCCTAGTTCTCCTTATTACTTATAAAATATTGAATCTTGTAAAACGATTGGATTCTTCAATATGTGATGAATAATATTATTTAATTAAAATTCGAGTTTAGATAAGAATACAAAAATTTAATCCAAATGAATTATAAATGAATATAGTAAGTTTAAACATCTAACCCTCCTACTTGTTATTGCTTGGTGAATAAAGTGACTTTGAAGGAAAGATTGACCGACTACTAATGATTTTTTCTCTTTTAGTTTCTTTGAGGAGATCAAATATGGGAATAGCTTGTTAAGTTTGCACGTTTAATTTTCATATCACATATAATTAGCTGGGAAAGTGTAGGGTCATGTTTCTTAGCTTATCCCCAGATTGGATAAGTTTATAGATCAAATCAAATGAAGTTGAGTAAGCAATAACGGTTTGACAAAGGCCTGCAATCCAAGTCAGTCCATCCAATCATTTAGTTGTTATATTTTAAGTTTCATTGCATCGTATTATATATAAATCAGATGAATAATATACTATAGATATTTGTGTGTTAGAGCAACAATCCCGAACTGGGATGAGAAGTATCAAAGAGAAGGAAATTAGGAAAATTTAAATTTCAAAGTTTTGGTTGATTGAATTTTAGCTTGATTAGTGTGGGTATTGTTGCCAATATAAGATGACTTGAGTTTGAGTTAGAGCTGAGCATGGGCTGGGCCACCCGGCCCGGCCCGAAGGCCCGCCCAAAAAATGGGAGGGTCCGGGTAAAAATATAGGCCGAAAAATGAGCTTGACAGAAAATGAGGCCCGTTTAAAAATGGGCCGAGCCTCGAATAAAATTTCTTGGCCTGCCCGCCGCTGACCCGAAATCATTAAAGGTAAAAAAATTATTTTTAAATATTATTTTCTTATTATTTTCCCTTTATTTTGCTACCATTTTACTATTATGTTTCTATTATTTTGTTGTTATTGTTTAGATATTATATAAAACTTATTTTATTGTTAATTTTGTTATTATTTTAAAGACATTTGTTAATTTTGTTATTATTTTAGAGGCATTTCTATTTTAGTGTTATTTAAGTCTACATATTTTTAAAATTTATTTTCAATTTGTTGAAAATATTTATTTTGATTTTTAATATTTTGATGTATTATATATATTTAAAATTATATAAAATAATATAAAAAATTAATCTGGCGGGCGGGCTGGGCCAGGTTTTAGTATTTTATATGGGCGGGCTTGGGCAAAATTTTAGGCCCATTTTTTGGGCTGCCGGCCGAGCCAATGAACAGGCCTAAATTTTAGTTGGGACTAATTCACCTCTAGTTTGAGTCGTTGAAGTGCATTTTCTTCTTATTTACGAGTTGAGAATGAGTTATAAGTAGTTTTAAATATTGTATCAAAAAGAACAGATATAATTAAAACTTATAATAAAATTGTTAAAAAATCGAAAGGTTTGATATCGTATTAAATTAAATGATTAATTCTCCAAAAACTTAATTTGATATTATATTGGAGTTTGGAGAATGTACATGAATATAGATGGATTCGAATTTAAAAGATGTAAATTAGCAGACCCAAATGGAGGGTGGATCTGGACCATGGGTTTTAAGACCATGAATGTGTGCTTTCCTGTACAAGTCAGCCCAATGGTAAGTTGTGTTGAGCTTAGTTTATAACCAGTAACGTAAGCAAGATATGGAGAAGCTAAGCATTTATAAATTATACAAACTTGACATGCACACACCTTGACAAACTTGCGCATAGCCCTGCCATGGACAAAGAGAAATAAGCCAGTTCCCACACACTTATGAGCTAAAGGACAGCCCCAGCTTAATCCTCCAGCATAGTATCTTCAGATAAAAAATAGTTATGTCACGTTAAAATATGAATCATATCACGTAATTTTGTATTAATGATTAAAGTAACGAATATTTGATTTTTCTGCAAGTATAATTGTGTAACATGATTTGAATTAAAGTGATATGTATTATAATTTCGCATTTAAAATTTTTTTTAAAACATAATTTGTTATTTGACTGACATGAAGTACACATTATTTGCAAAGAGAAAAAAAAATTAAAACACAAAAATTTTCTTGGTTCAGTTAATTATCGATCTGAAACTTTTTAATTTTTTCTTATTTTATACAGCAATGACATCAGGATTGCATTTGCTGGTTGCTTAGCCATACTTGTCTGCGACTGCGATTGTCCAACATATCTAAAGGTTTATTTTACTTACAACCAGGAACCATCAACAACCACTGTTATCTGAATAAAGTTTAAATAAATTCATACCCATATGCTTGAATGGTCACCAATGAGAAAGGCAGAGCAACTCATTTTCATTAATCTACCTTTCAATATAAGTGTCGTCAAAGATGCTCTGTTTTCTTTGACAATTTTTTTACTTAAACTTCAATCTATGTGTGTAATGCCCACTTTGTTTTTATTAATACGAAAGAAGAAGAAAAAAAGCCCCACTGGTTTAGACAAAAAACTGCATTGTATTTTTAATTTGGAATTAATGCTAAAACTTTAAGAAATTAAAGAACAAATAATAATGATTATCATATGTTGTTGACCTCAATATACTGAACAAACAGTGCAGCTAACCTAATAATATATATATAATGATGAAGCATTTAGCATTTTTATTTAAGAAAAAAAAATAGGAATTTGGAAATTGAAATTTCTCATATTTGACGCCAAATTTTACCATTGGGGAGCAACTCTATTCTTTAAGAAAATGCTAGCCTTTCCTAATGGAGTGAAATGGAGAATAACGTTTAAGGCGTTGAGGGAAAACGATGTAGCACCATCCTCTTTTCAAATATATATATGATGTTGTTATCATAAATAATATATTAATTAATCTTGAAGAGAATATTTTACAGATGGTAGCAACTTATACATATTCTTCAATGTGAAACCATGAGCCTTTTGCACAACATTTTTCTAACTTTGGATTTAGAAGAATTCATATATATATAATGTATTATCATGAATAAGATAATATTTGTACCAAATAAAAAAAATCCATTTGCTATTAAATGAAACACTTTAGTCGTATGTTTGAGAAACCGATATATTAGTCTTTACATGTTAATTTTGTCATTAATGGAATGATATGCCTTAACGGTGATTGTCGCGGTATTAAATCAAATTAAAAAAACTTATTAGTCTTAAAAAACATATAGAATTACGTGGCATAATGGTGATTGATATGAATCAAACCGCAAACAATTTAAACACAACAATTATGTACAAAAAATTGAATTGAAAATAATTTAGGGGTGAAAGCAAAATTAACTTCTTATCTCTAGTATAATTCAAAACTATTGTTTAACTTTTTTAATTTAATTTAATATTTGATTTAATGAAACATCAACTACTATTAGCAACAAAGTTGATGTGCAGGGACTAAACTGTTAATTTTCAAATATACAAAGATTAAAATGCTCCTTTTAATAGTGTATGGATTAAAACAAAATTTATAATATGACACAGTGACTTATGATAAATTTTTTTTTTGAAAACAAGTACAAATATGTGTTCTGGATTAAGAAATAAAAGAAAGAAATAAACTATTATAGGCTTTGAACTAAAAACTACAGGTAACATCAGCTTCTCTGCATTAATTCAAATTATAGATTAACTAATTGAATTAAAATTCATACATAACAATAGCTCATAATAGGACTCGATCGAAAACTTATACATCATTATTCTATATGTTGAGTCTCGAACTTAAATCTTTAAAATTCAAAAACATCAGCCCAAACATATGAATTACATTTAAGAGAGAATATCGAAATTATATTTATTAATGGCCATGCTATTAATGAATTAGATTATGTCACTAAAGAAAGTCTACAGTAGGTATATAATTTAGTATAATTTATCGGTATATTAAGCTCATAATAATTTAAATAAAAACAAAATTGAACTTCCTGGTCAAGAATCAAAAGCAGCCCTTGCATAGTTTAAAACCCCAATACCATTTTTATATACTCCATTAGCTTGACCTTTCGACAATATCTTAAAATGCCTAAATCACCATCACTCTTCGATTTTCACCTTCTCTTACTCTTCACTATCTTTTCCTTAGCCGCCGCCGATGCCATCGCCGCTGCACGGCCAATAACCCAACAATTCAAAGAAGCCCCACAATTCTATAACTCTGAAATTTGCCCCAAGATAGTTGGGGAAGATGATGAATCTGATAATGGAACCTCCATTTTTTTATGCTCGGATCAATCTGTTCACGTGGCAATGACCCTTGATTCAGCTTACATACGGGGTTCAATGGCGGCTGTTCTTTCAATACTTCAACACTCCTCTTGTCCCCAGAATATTGTCTTCCATTTCGTCGCCTCCGCCACCGCCAACGCGTCGTTTCTACGCGCCACCATCTCTTCCTCCTTCCCTTACCTCAACTTCCAAGTCTACTCCTTCGACGACTCTTCTGTTTCACGTCTCATTTCAACCTCAATCCGCTCCGCACTAGACTGCCCTTTGAACTACGCTCGAAGCTACTTAGCCAATCTCCTCCCTTCATGCGTCCGCCGAATTGTGTACCTCGACTCCGACCTGGTTCTCGTCGACGACATAGCTAAACTCGCCGCAACTCAACTTGGAGACAACTCGGTCTTGGCTGCTCCAGAACATTGCAATGCAAACTTTACGTCTTACTTCACTCTAACGTTTTGGTCAAGCCCTACTTTATCCTTAACATTTGCGAACCGTAAACCTTGTTATTTCAACACCGGAGTAATGGTGATCGACCTTGATAGATGGAGACGAGGAGATTACACCAAAAAGATTGAAGAATGGATGGAGATTCAAAAAAGAACAAGAATCTACGAGTTGGGTTCTTTGCCGCCATTTTTATTAGTTTTTGCAGGAAACATAGTTGCCGTTAATCATCGATGGAATCAACATGGACTTGGGGCGATAATTTTAAAGGTTTATGCAGGGATTTGCATCCAGGTCCAGTTAGTCTTTTACATTGGAGTGGAAAAGGAAAGCCATGGGTGAGGCTTGATGCTAACAGGCCTTGCCCTTTGGATGCTTTATGGGCACCTTATGATCTCCTGCAAACGCCGTTTGCATTGGATTCTTGATGGGAAAATTTGGAAATGTTGAAATGCTTGTTAATTCGCAGCTGGATTGCAGCGGTTTATAAATCTACCAGCTTTTCTGGCAAGTGTTTGTTTGCCGAGAAAGTAACAGAATCGTCAAGAAATGAGTGGATCGAGCTGTGTATTGTTTCTTCCTTTTGCCAAGATTACGCATTAAAGATGAAGAAATTGAAAATCCAGGAGGAAAATAGCGATGGATTTTACAATCTTTGTTCGGGCGTATGATAACTGTAATAAAAAATAATCTGTAAAGCAAATTAAAGAGGTGGCTATAATTTCCTTGGATCCTTTTTATTTAATAAAAACAAATTTGCCTTTGTAAATAGTTTCTTTTTCCTTTAATTACTATACAATTCTCACTTTTATTTAATATTTTTGAAAGTAAAATAAAATATTTTTTTTTGAAGTGTTTATAATAAGGCTTAATGCCTCTTTTAGAAATTCCTATTACTTTTCTAAATTTTATGTTGACGATAATAAGATTTTAAAATTCAAAATAATTTTATTTTAATATTAAAATTGATGATTTTATGGGTAAAAATTATAGGGTAGGACTTATTTAACAATAAAAATAGTTTAAGGGTTTATTTAAATAAACAGATATTGTTTTTGTTTTTCAGAAAATGGAAATATTGAAGAAAATGTGTTTAATTAAAATTTTAAAAATAATTTTTGAAAAAATGAGAATGAAACTGTGTGAAAATTAGAAAACAAAAAAATTATTTTCACGAAAATTATTTTGTAAAAGTGAAAAAATGAAAATAAGATTCTTAACTTTAAATGAATTGATTTTAGTTCAAACCTCGTATAAAAAATAAAAATATTCACTTTTTAAATATTTTTCAAAATTTAATACTTTGATTCAAATCCATATAAATTTATTTCTATTTTATTTTATTCATCATGTTTATATTATAGAAAATAGTTACCAATCATCTTTTATTATTAAAAACAAAATAATTTTGTTTCTATTTACTAAACATATTTTTCAATTTAAAAAATAGAAAATGGAAAATAATTTTGAAAACCAAACATAACCTTACATCAAGAGAAAGGAAAATAATGAGTTGAATTTCCCTTGATCTTCCCTGAATTACATAGTATTTATTTACTCGACTTGTGGGTAAGACTAGAGAAAGGAAAGTAAGGTTTTGTTGCAAAAGTACATTTTCCTATTAAATTTTACATAAATTATTTTTAAAAATATAATTGAAAAATCATTATAATCCTTTTACTATTTTTTTATCCAAACAAAATAAACATACATTATTTTCTTTCTATTTTCTTTACAACCCTTTATTTTCTTTTATAATTTTTACCCATAGAATTCCTTTTTGGTACATCATCAAGGAAGAAAAACAATGAAAGCTTTCAAAGCACATGTTGCCTATTGTATTACTTCTCTCCTTAACTTGTGATTGCCCGTTGGTTTCTATCTAATGGTGACAGATTGAAGGAGATTCCGGACGTCTTTGAGCGTTGATTGAAGTTTCCATCCTGCTTTGGTGTGTCCAAGTATAATATTGGTCCATTTTTGTCGATATCCATTAGCTTACAAAAAGTAATATTATGATACTTAAAGGTTAAAAGAATAATCTGTAGCGTAAGAATACTAACCTGAAGTTTGCTACCAAAGTCGAAGCTTTGAATGGACAACAATTGAAATCCATTTGAATTCTGAACAATAGCAACCCCTTCAATCATATCATTTAGTCGATTTTGAACAATACTTCATGAAAGAGATCATTGAGAGGAGTGTTCTCTAGAACTGAGCGAAAGTTGATTACTTGATTGACTGACTTGATAAATATTAACAAGATAGGTGTTAAAATTGAATGGTAGAGATCAGATACTCTTTCAATAGCACCGAAAGGATTGAGATTAGATCCTATGAAAATGAGTTCATTTCTTGATTTCCATATAATGCAAAAGGTACATGCCATAGCAATATAGAAGCTTCTTGAATCTTGAGAGTTGGTGTTGTTTCTTTGGAGCCATTGGAGAATTCAGTTTGAGATGAATTTAGTTAAAGAGTTAGAGCAGAGCGCAAGAGGAGAACCGAATCAAATTACCTTAGAAAAATTACAATTTAAAAAGAGATATTTGCGATTTCCATATTTTCTTTATAGAGAGGACACATATTACCATTAATAGAGTGTCTTATTGGGAGAAGGTCTTTTGTGGGAAGACAATTATTACATACCTTCCATAGGAAAATGATGACTTTGAAAGGAAGTTTAAGTTAAGTTTTTTATCGAGATTAATGGAGGGTGATAGTGGTGCTCATCTAGGAAAAAAAAGGAATAAGCAATTTTAACCAAAAAGACCCTGATCAAATCTCTAAATTAATTTATTATCACCTCCCTAAATGGAAAGGGTTCTACTAAGAAAATTAAAAGCTCTATTAGTATCAAGTAAGCTGAGGGACTTATTTTGATATAGTTAGTTTCTTACCTAAGCTTAGTTGAGTATATACTTAAGGGTAAATTATACTATTAGTCATTAAATTATGATTAAGTTTTATTTTAATCACTTAACCAAAAAAAGTTAGAATATGTTCACCTAATTATCCAAAAGTTTTTATTTAAATCACTAAATTATTCAACATTAATATATCATCCATTTTAACAGTTCAATGACTTAAACGAAAATTTTAAACAATTTAATGATTAAATTATAATTTTTTAATTAAATGACCAAAACAAAAACTTATTCATAATTTAATGACTAATGATGTGGTTTAACCTATACTTAAATAGTCCCATTTTAAAAAATTAATATTTATATATTAAATCAATTTAAATTAAAAAATTTAATTTTATTACTAACGCTAATTAAAATATTGAAGAACGACCAAAATTTAATTTTCCTACCAAGTTGATCGAAAATGGGTAAAAAGGCCTGTGATTGTGAAGAAGGTAAGTTCCTTCCCTAAAGGCTAACACGCGCGCACATCGCACAGTGCACTGCCACTGGGGTTTCGGCTTTCGAGGCTTTCCCCAAAGACCAAATTCCCCTGCCTTCTCCTCTGAACATTCTGCCTCCTCCTTTCGGTAATTATCTTCCTTTCTTATTCATCCCTTTTATTACAATTTCATCATCTCAACATTTGGTTCAGTGTAAGCTCTAATGGAATCAATTTTCCCCATTTTTCCCTTTTCTTTTTTCATATTCTATTTTAAGAAAAGTACCTTTTTTTTTACTCAAGCTACTTAAAACTTTTAAATTCTTTCTGTTTTCTTGATTTCATTGACATTTTATAGTGAAAGGTTATATTTACTTTGGATACACTGGTTTTGAAATTTAAAGTTATTCAAAGTTGTAAGCTTTTATTTTATTATTATGAGTATCTATTTGAACATATAGCGAACAAATTTTTGTGTTTAAATATCTCAGATTTCGGCTGGTGGATTAGTTGAAAACCAGGCCTTGATGGTTTAATTATCTTTTTGGGTAATTTAAGATCATTCCTTGAAATCTCCCAAACAACTAAACGGAATGAGCATTGTAATCGTAAGTTCTTTTTTCTTTCTTTCTTTCTTTCTATTGTTTCTATATGTGAGGCACTTTTTCATTTCAGTAATGGGGTGAAAAGCCTTAAGAAATGAAGTAGATATCTCTTCCTGTTATGTTTCCATTTGCTGAATTGAGGGTTTGATAGATTTTGCATTTTTTAAGGTGCCATAGTATCTATCTTGAAAAAAGAAATAAAATAGAACACCAACAGTGATGTTGTTGGATTTGTGCTGGAGAAACCATATAGGTAACATTGTCTAGTTTTGTCTGTTTGAAACTCTCCAACATTCTTGCCTGTATATCTAAGCATAAAACAATGGAGATAAAGTGAAGATTAGGACTAATTTTACCATGTTTAAATATTGGCAAGGGCTATCTTTTATAATGTTATGTGCTCTCATCTCAGACATTATGGTTTCAAAATGCTTGCTTTTTCATACTTGCCTCCTTTGAAATATCGAGAATCTGCATTAATTCGTTTCAATAACTAACAATATATTTCAATTTGTTGTCATCAATGAGGTTAATAGGAGATTAATCTGTTTTATAAGCTTAACCAATGGAGATACAACAGAGTATTAGGACAAAGTTTACCATGTTTTAAAGATTGGCAATGACTATCTTTATAATGTTATGTACTGTTATTTCAGACAACGTGCTTTCAAAATGCTTGCATTTTTGTACTTGTCATCTTTAGAGTATTGAGATTCCATGGTTTAATTTGTTTCAATGACCAACTACATAATTTAAAAAGGTGCAATATATCGTCATAAATGATTTTGATGGGAAACTAATCTGTTTCCTTGGCCACTTCGTTTGCGATACATTTGCTTTTCATTGAATAACTTATGTTTGTTTGTTGAACTTCAATACTTTATAGGTGTTAACTATTTATGTATTATTTCATTAACTTGCTTGTTTTGTCTGTTATGAGTATTTAAGAAGCAAAGAGAACCATCAAGATTGCCCAGCAAAACAGATGCAGAGTTTGATAGGATCAGCAATTTACCAGGACATGTTATTGATCAAATCTTGTCACGTTTGCCGATAAGGGATGCGGTAAGGAGCAGTGTTCTGTCAAGGAAGTGGAGATACAAATGGGCTACGATACCTTGTCTTGTGTTTGATAATCATTGTTTTAATTTCTCTTCCCAAGACCAATCTTTCATAAAAAACAAGCTTGTAAACATCATTGACCATGTACTTTTACTTCACAACGGTCCAATACACAAATTCAAACTTTCACATCGAGATCTTTTAGGTGTCACTGACATTGATCGATGGATACTTTGCATATCAAGGAGCTCTATCAAAGAAGTCGTGCTGGAAATATGGAAGGGCCAGCGCTACAAACCACCTTCTTGTTTATTTAATTGCCAGAATTTAGTTCATTTGGAGCTATTTAATTGTTTGCTAAAACCTCCATTCATGTTCAAAGGTTTCAAGAATTTGAAGAGCCTTGATCTCCAGCATATTACCATCACCCAAGATGTGTTTGAAAAGCTCGTTTCGAGCTGCCCTTCTCTGGAGAGATTAACATTGATGAACTTTACTGGTGTCACACATCTTATCATTGATGCACCAAATCTGCAATTCTTTGACATTGGTGGCATTTTTGAAGATGTTAGCTTTCTGAATACGGTCCATTTATCTTTGGTTTCCATTGGTTTGTATGTAAATATTGACAATGAAGAGAATGATGCTCGAGACAATTCTAGTAAACTGCTCAGATTCTTTGTTAATCTGCCTCATATACGGAGGCTGGAGATTCAGAGTTACTTTTTGAAGGTAATGGCGTAGTGAACATCATTGTATAGAACTAGTATCTTCTTGGATATGTTGGTTCCCTGGGACATTTCAATCTGAGTGTCTTTGTGTGCTCATTATCATTTGGACATCCATATGCACTTTTACTGCCTTTTACAGGTGTCTGCATACACGAAATATCCTGAAAAATGGTTTTTGAATCCTGATATGCTTGTTCAAGTCCTCTACAATGTGCATATTCCACTATAATTTATCCATTGCAGATTCTAACATATACTGTTTTTCCTTTTTCCACTCCAGTATTTGGCGATGGGATATGTGCCGAGCAGGTTGCCTAACCTATGTGTTGATCTGAATCATTTATCAATTCGTATAGATTTTGATGATTTGGAGGAAAATACCGCTGCTCTATGCCTCCTAAGAAGTTGTCCAAATCTCCAGGAGTTGGAAATGTTGGTGAGTTCCATATCTTTAATCTTTTAGGTTCTTTATGATGATGCAAACAGTAATATTTCCAGCTCTTATATTGCATTAATGTTTTTAGCAACATCGTTAATCTAAAAAGATTATGCATGTAATGGTTCTTGGTTTCGGAGGTCGATTAGCAGACTAGAAATGTATGATGTTTTATGTAGGCTCGGCCCGAGGAACAATCTTCCACGGAAAGATCCACCAACTTCTGGGAAGATGATCATTGGAGCTCTTTGTTTGCACATCTGAGGCTGGTCAAAGTGTCTGGCATATCTGGTGTTAAATCGGAAATGGATTTTATCAAGTTCCTGCTATCGAATTCACCTGTGCTCGAGCAGTTGACTGTTAAGCCTGCTTCCCAGGAAGGCGAATGGGAGTTAATGAAGGAATTGCTGCGGTTCCGGCGAGCTTCGATATATGCAGAAGTCATTTATTTGGACCCATGATACTCATGGCTGCCATTGTGGAAAGTTCAGGGTTTTAGGAAAATGGCATCCATGGCAGGTTTGCTTATTCACTTCCTTATCAGGGGAGTGCCCTTTAAATTTTTAATGCATAAAACCAGAGTTGTTAAGTGCTTGTTCCCATATGAGGGCTCTAGAATACTTGGTTTGTTTTTTTTTACTCTATTTTTTGAATAATTAGTCCCAAATCCACAATTGTATAATCCGATTTTATTTTATTTTATTTTAGTTTTTGTACAAATGTTGGATTTTAGAATTTGAATGAATGCATATCTATTAAATAACATTGTGATCGCATGAATCAAGTGTCTGAGTTTATTATCTTAATTTTATCAAAATGACTAAACTACATTTTCATTTCATTTAATTTTTATAAAACATATAAATTTTGTTTTTATATCTTAATTACGGAAATAAATAAACTAAATCTGCAAAAAAGAACTACATTTTCATTTCAAGATAATCACTAATAATATTTATAAAATATCACAATTTAGATACATAGAAATACAATAACTCCACCAAAAATTAATTAATTTAATTAATTGTAAAAATTTTCTTTAATTTTAGCTTAGCATGAAAGGCTTGAGATCATATAATAATAATGATAATAAAAGTTGGGCTTCATATGCAATTATTAAAGATGATTTATTTGAGTTGATTTTAATTTAGAAACATAAAATAAAATTTTAAGAATTAAAAGGAGACTAAATTAATTAATTAAGCTCAATATCATAGTAACAAATTGGTTGATACTATCAAGGGATAAAATTTTTCAATAACTTATTTTATTGATTTTGATGTTTTGAAATTTAAATTTTCAATATTGAAAAAAATTTAGAACTTTCGGCAATGGGGCAAACAAGTACAATTTTTCAATTTTTAAAGCATTATTTTAGTTTCTACCGCTTTTCACTTTAATCATTAATGTTTTTTTACCCCAATTAATATTAAAAAAAGATATTTTTGAGGTGACCTAAATGAAAGCAACTTAGAAGTTGGGGGATCAAAATGAAAGTGTGGACATGATGTGGCATATACAAGTTAATTGTTGTTGGAGATGTAATGATTGGGCGACTAAAATGAAACCGTTATAAAATTTGAGTAACGAAATTGAAAGGATTTCATTTTAAGTGCCCAAAATAAAAGCGTCCTAAAAATTGAGTTTTCTCATATTATATATACTAATAGCATTAGACCTACTCATGAGTCAGGCTGTGGTCCGATTTAAAAAAGTTTTCAAGCTCAAGCTTGTTTCTGCCTTGGCCCGATTTTCTTAAAAACCTATTTCACTGTTAAAAAATTAATAAAATATTTTTATTATTTAAATTAAATTTGAATCGAGTTAAATTAACCTGAAACATAAAAAATTATGTGCAAGCTCAACTCAAGTTGAGTTGGGCTATAGGGTGTGCTATCGAAACCATAAACAAATCTAATTAGCATACATCCTTAATTAATAATATAAAGAAAATTAAAAGCTAAAAATGACATACTAACCTATTTCTTAATTCTATTTACGAAATTAAAAATCTTCACCAGTACATCAATTAATAATTTAAATATTCCTTAAAAGATAATAATCTTAACAGGATCATGAACTTTTTTCAACAATGTTTTGGTGTATCATTAATAAAATAAAACAAAATTAGATTATAACACAATCACTAAGTAGATGAAAAAATGATGTAAAATCATAGTAATAAAATTAAATAAAGATTTGATTAAAATAGTAAAATTAAGATATAAAAATCTTAGAGATTTTAATTTTATTTTGAATTTAAATATATTCTTATAGTAATATTTGTTTCTTATAAAAAAATTAGCTATTTTTCAATTGAAAATAATCACAGGGGCTTAAATATAATATAGGTAATGTAACACCCCTTACCCGAGACCGTTGCCGGAGTCGAGCACGAGGCATTACTAAACTTAACTTACTGATTCGGGGCATAAAAATTGAAACTGCCCATCTGCGTCATGTTAAGTAAATCAATTATAACTTGAGTTATGAAACTCGAAATCTAGATCCGTAAATTTTTCCTGAAACTAGACTCATATATATTCTTACTATAATTTTTCCAGAATTTTTGGTGTGGCCAATCAGTCCAGTTTATTAGTTAAAGTCTCCTCTGTTACACAGACCGACAGTTCTGACCCCTCTGTACTAAAAATCAATTATCTCATAATATACAACTCTTTTTCCGACACCATTTTTTTTTATAAAAATAGACTCAATAAGATTTAATTATATATCTCATGGCCAACATAATTCCATTTCTAGTAGTTTTGGTGATTTTTCAAAATCACGTCACTGCTGCTGTCCAAACTGTTCCCCTGCATATAATTACATAATTTCTTTAAAATAACTATCAACTTGGCATTTCATAGCATCCAAAACATGTTCTTAATTAACCATTTTAATGGCTAATCATTACCAAACATTTACAAGCCAATCTTAAGCCATATCATAAGGACATACATACAAAATGGCTAAGTCCCTATACATGCCATAACTTAAAACGTTCAAGTCACAAAATACCAATACAATCCTTTGATAGTGCGTAACGATCTTCGACGTCTTTGTGATTCCCGAGTTGGCTTGTAATATTATAAAAAAAAATTAAAGAATGGGAGTAAGCATAAAGCTTAGTAAGTTTACATGTAAATAAATAACAACATTCTTAATCAATTATCTTATTCTTTTCTTATCAAGATCGCTTAAGCTTTTAACTCAATATACTTAAACTTGTATTTTTACCTGTACCTTTTAACATGAATTTGCCTTACCTTACCTTGTATTCTTACCTGTACCTTTTAACATGAATTTGCCTTACCTTACCTTTTTAGCTTGAACTTGTCTTACCTTTACTTTGGTATACTCTTTGAATTTTCCCGTTGAACCACTTGGAATACTAAGGAAACGCGGGTACCTTTCCATATGAAACTTAACCATTGCCTTGTCTTGACATGGTCTTACGTGGTATCCGTGCCTTATGAACTCACCAATGCCATGCCTTGGCATGGTCTTATATGGGACCTTTGCCTTATAGTAACATATCAATGTCATGTCTTGACATGGTCTTACATGATTTCCTTAAACCCTAATGTCATGACATTTGTATCCTACACTTTCCTAAGGTTCAACCTAACTTTTGAGATAACTTTTCCGTCAATTCATACTTGAGTCTTTAAATAATAAATTTACAGAATAAATATGTAAATACTGGAATTTAACAGTATTAAGTATAAAATAATAGAATATTGCATTTATTTACTGCAAACTTACCTCAAAATAAAATACGATCAACTATATCGATTTAGTCCTCTATCTTTTCTTTCCTTGATCTAACTCGGATTTCATTCTTCTTGATCTATAATAGCAAATTTAGCTTATTTAATACTCACATTCATCAAAACAGTCCTTAACTCTTAACTTTGAAAAATTACAATTTTGCCCCTAAACTTTTACATATTTACACATTTGCCCCAAAGCTCGAAATTAAACTTTATCCCTTATTCTTATGTTTTATGACATGCTGATCATTTTTCCTTCTATGGAAACATCAAATTCTCACTCTAACTTGTACTTATGAACATTAGGTATTTTTACCGATTAAGCTAGCTTTTACTGTTTTCACTTAAAATCACTTAGCAAAAGTTGTTTAACATAATTTCAGACTTCATATTCTATCATAAAACATCAAAATAAACACATTTCACCTATGGGTATTTTTCCAAATATGAACCCTAGCATGAATTATTGATAGAATAAGCTAAATTGAGCTAACGGGCTTCAAAATGTAAAGAACATTAAAAGCGGGCTTGGAATCACTTACTATGGAGCTTGGAAGCTTGAAACAAACCCTAGCTATGGTGACCACTTGAAAATTCGGCCTAATGAAGAAGATGAGCATATTTTGCCATCTTTTTCCCTTTTAATTCATTTTATTACCAAATGACTAAATTACCCTTCATTAAAAACTTTGGTTCTTTCCACCTATATATGTCCATTTTATCCATGAAAATATAATGGTCTAATTACCATTTAAGGACTCCTACTTCAAACCCCATTTCAATCAAGTACTCTATAAATTAGAACCCTATTTAGCAACTTTTGCAAACAAGTCCTAATAGGCAATTTAAGCATGAAATTAATAAAATTTCTTATCAATACTCTAACACATGTATTTAATCACTCGATAAATCATAATAATTAATCATAAACTTTTATAGCTTGAATTCATGGTTTCGCAACCACTATTCCGTTTAGGCCCTATTTCGGATGTTACATTTCTCCTCCTTTGGGATTTTCGCCCTCGAAATCTTACCAGAAAGAGGTTTGGGTCTTGTTTTGCATAATCTCTTGGGCTCCCATGTAGCCTCTTCTATCCCATGCCTATTCCATAATACTTTCACAAGTGTAATACTTTTGTTCCTTAATTGCTTAACCTCTCGAGCTAGAATTTTTACCTGTTCCTCACCGTAAGTCATATCCGGTCAATCTCAACCTCTGCTTGTGAAATCACATGCGATGGATCCGAACGATAACGACGTAGCATAGAAACATGAAACACATTATGAATCTTCTCTAACTCGTTGGCAAAGCTAACCGATATGCCAATGGCCCAACTCTCTCGATCACCTCAAATGGTCCAATAAAGCGGGACTTAATTTACCTTTCTTGCCAAATCGAGAACTTTCTTCCAAGGGATACTTTCAAAATACCTGTCACCAACTTGAAATTCAATTTCTTTTCTTTTGAATCTGCATAGGATTTCATCTATCTCAAGTCGCTTTCAAGCAATCTCGATGACTTTTACTTTCTCTTCGCTTCTTTGACTAGATCAACCTCAGTAATCTGATTTTCCTTAAGCTTTATCCAATACAAAGGCGTGCGACATTTACGTCCATACAAAGCTTCATAAGGTGCCATCTTCAGACTCGATTGATAACTATTATTGTAGGCAAATTCTATTAACGGCAAATATTTCTCCCAACTACCTTGAAATTCCAATACGCAACATCTAAGCATATCTTCAAGTACCTGAATAACTCTTTCTGATTGATCATCAGTCTGAGGATGGAAATCTGTACTAAAACTCAACTTTGTACCTAAAGCTTCCTGCAATTTCTTCCAAAACCGTGAAGTAAATCTCGGATCTCTATCTGAGATAATCGATAACTATACTCCATGTAGTCTCACAATCTCTGAAATATACAACTCGGCCAACTTGTCAAGTGAATAATCCATACGAACTGGGATAAAATGAGCCGACTTCTTTAACTTATCAATCACAACCCATATCGCATCTTTCTTTCTCGGTCAAGGCAATCACATCACAAAATCTATAGTAACTCGGTCCCATTTCCACTCGAGAACTAATACAGTCGCAATAAACTCAAGGTACCGATGTTCCGCCTTTACCTGTGACAAATCAAACATCTAGAAACAAACTCGATATATCTCTTTCATTCCTCTCCACCAATACATTTTCTTCAAATCATTATACATCTTTGTACTACACGGGTGAATAGACCAAGAACTATTATGTACTTCCCTAAAACCTTCCGAATAAGATCATCATTCTTTGGTACACATACCTCTCTCTAAACATCAAACAACCGTCGATCCGATCCGAAAATCGACTCTACACCTAACTCAGACCGAACCCTTTTGGCTTGCAACTCATCATCATCCTTCCGAGCTTCACAAATTTCTTCAAGAAACATCGGTTTAGCTCTCAACTCAGCTAAAATAGAACCATCATCCGACAAGGCCAAACTAGTGTGCAAAGCTCTCAATGCAAATAACGATTTTCTACTCAAAGCATCAAGAACAACGTTTGCCTTACCCGGTGATAATCAATCACTAGTTCATAATCTTTAATCAACTCTAGCCATCTTCTTTGCCTCAAGTTTAGATCTTTCTAAGTCATCAAGTATTTCAAACTTTTATGATCAGTGAATATTCGACATTTCTCACCATACAAATGATGTCTCCAGATTTTCAATGCAAATACAATAGCGACTAACTCTAAATCATGTGTCGGATAATTTTTCTCATGTGGTTTTAACTGCTCAGAGGCATAAGCAATTACCCTTCCTTCCTACATAAGTACACAGCCTAGTCCATGTAAGGATGCATCACTGTAAATCACAAACTCTTTACCCGGTTCTGGTTGTACTAAGACAGGAGCTTTAGTCAAAAATACCTTTAACTTGTCGAAACTCACGACACTTCTCACCCATTCAAACTTGACATCTTTCTCGTAGCAATCTTGTCAATGGAGTAGCTATCATGGAAAATCCTCTACAAATCGTCTATAATAACCGCAAGACCAAGAAAACTTCGACCTCGATATATTCTTGGGAGGCTTCCAATCGACAATGGTGAAATCTTATTCGGATCAACTTTAATACCTTCACCAAAACAATGTGTCCAAGAAAACAAACTTCCGTAACGAAACTCACTTTTGCTAAACTTGGCATAAAGCTAATTATCTCTCGAAATCTGTAAAACTGTTCTCAAATGCTCTGCATGCTCAGTCTCATCACGAGAATAAATCAAGATGTCATCAATAAACACAACTACAAACTTGTCCAAGTAAGGTCTAAAAATTCGGTTCATTAAATCCATAAAGATGGCAGGAGTATTGGTTAAACCAAATGGCATCACAAGAAACTCATAATGACCATACCTAGTTTGAAAAGCAGTTTTTGGAACATCTGATTCTTTAACTCGCAACTGATAGTATCCAGATCTCAAATCTATCTTAGAAAACACAAGGGCTTCTTTCATTTGATCAAACAAGTCATCTATTCTAGGCAATGGATATTTGTTCTTTATGGTTACCTTGTTAAGTCACCGATAGTCTATGCACAATCTCATGGAACCGTCCTTCTTTTTCACAAATAACACCGGCGCTTCCATGGTGAATAATTAGGTCTTACAAAGCCTTTATCGCTTAATTCCTATAGTTGAGCTTTCAATTCTTTCAATTCTATCGAAGCCATTCTATAAGGAGCAATAGAAATAGGTGTGGTACCGAAATCAATTCAATACCAAACTCAACTTCTCGATAGGAGGCAAACACAGTAGTTTTCCGAAAACACATCAGAAACTCATTTATCACAGAATCGATTCAATTTTCAACTCGGGTCTTTAGTATTCAACACAAAAGAATGATAAGCTTCACATCCTTTCCTTAAACATTTCTGAGTAGACATAATGAAATCATGGAAATTGAACTACGACTCATCCGAATTAACTCAAGGATCTCACCATTTTCACATTTCAACTCAATGAATTTCTTTTCACAATTCACTATCACATCATGTGCGATTAACCAATCCATACCAAGAATCACATCAAACTCATCAAATGGCAATAGCATGGGATCAGCAAAAACAGTATCCTCTAATCATCAAAGGACATTTTTTACATACTTTGTTTACTAACACATGCTAACCAAATGGATTTGATACTTTAATCACAAATTTCGTAAACTCTATGGGCATGTTCATACTAAGCATTAATTTCATGCAAACATAGGAATGAGTTGAACCGGATCAATCAAAGCAATAACATTAACATCATGAAGAGAAAATGTACCGTAATTACATCGGGGAGGATGCCTCTTCACGAGTATGGATAGCATAAGTCCTTGCGGGTGCTCTAACATCTGATCTCGTTGCTGTATCTCTAAATGTACATCTACCTACCCCTACTCCTGGATTTCTCTGAGGTCTGCCTCTAACGGGGGCATTACCTGATCTTGCACTCGGCATTACTTCTTTTTTTACCATCTCAGGACACTCTCGAATGAAATGATCCGGTGCACCACATCGGAAACAACCAACCTCAGTCGCTCGACATTGACCTGGATGACGTCGACCACATTGAGGACACTTAGGTCTATTAGGCTGAATACTACCAACACTCGCAATCGAAGTGGTTTGAGCTTTTGAATCCATAAATCTTCCACCTCTGTTTCGGTTAGAAAACCCGGCTGAAAAATTAGATCTCGTAGAGAACTCTCTAGGCCTCTTAGATGTAGACTGAAATGACTTGCTCATCTATCTTTTCTTTGTATCTTGCATCTCAATTTAAGCTTTACCCTTTCTTTTCAACAACTCTCTCGCCTTACGTGCTCATCAACTAAAACAACAAACTCTTTTATCTCTAGAACACCAACCGATAGTCGGATATCATCATTGAGCCCATCCTCAAATCTTTTGCACATGATAGCCTCTCAGAGACACACACTCTCGAGCATAATTCTTGAGTCGAACAAATTCACGCTCATAGTCGGTCACACCATCTTACCCTATTTTAATTCAAGTAACTCTTTTCTTTTCTAGTCAATAAACCTCGACTGATGTACTTCTTACTTAAACTCCTCCTGAAAAAAATTCCAGGTAACTCTTTCTTTCAATACTATTGATACAAGTGTCTTCTACCACTGGTAGGCTGAATCTCTAAGAAGTGACACTACACATTTAATACACTCTTCCGGTGTGCAGGATAACTCGTCAAAACTTTGATAGTATTTTCGAGCCAAAATTTAGCTTTCTCAGATCATCATCTTTAGCACCCAAACTCTTCACCCTTTGTTTTCGATTTTGTCAATGGGTGGCTTCTCTCTTCCGATCAGATCTGGATCGGGAAGCTACATGGGTGGTATTTGGATCATGAGGGGTGGAGGTCTAACGGCCGGGTTCGATTTAACGAACTCAAGAAACCATTCATTCATAGCTTGAAGAAGGCTTCTAGCCCTCCTCCATGACTAACTGTGAACGGGCCTTTCATGACTATCTTGTGGCACCGTCCCCTCAGCGGGAGTGGGTGCACTACTCTCTACATCATCTGCACCACTGCTCGGGATCCATAACTATAAAAGAAAAATATTTTTTAAATCGTCAAGAGTTGTCACACTATCAAAATATAAGTATACATGTATAGATAGACTCTTACTCATACTAAATATTTCGAGAATCGACTAAACCTTGCTCTGATACCAATAAATGTAACACCCCTTACCCGAGACCGTTGTCGGAGTCGAGCACGAGGCATTACTAAACTTAACTTACTGATTCGGGGCATAAAAATTGAAACTGTCCATCTGCGTCATGTTAAGTAAATCAATTATAACTTGAGTTACGAAACTCAAAATCTAGATCCGTAAATTTTTCCTGAAACTAGACTCATATATATTCTTACTATAATTTTTCCAGAATTTTTGGTGTGGCCAATTAGTACAGTTTATTAGTTAAAGTCTCCCCTGTTACACAGACCGACAGTTCTGACCCCTCTGTACTAAAAATCAATTATCTCATAATATACAACTCTTTTTCCTACACCTTTTTTTTTATAAAATAGACTCAATAAGCTTTAATTCTATATCTCATGGCCAACATAATTCCATTTCTACTAGTTTTGGTGATTTTTCAAAATCACGTTACTGCTGCTGTCCAAACTGTTCCCCTGCATATAATTACATAATTTCTTTAAAATAACTATCAACTAGGCATTTCATAGCATCCAAAACATGTCCTTAATTAACCATTTTAATGGCTAATCATTACCAAACATTTACAAGCCAATCTTAAGCCATGTCATAAGGACATACACACAAAATGGCTGAGTCCCTATACATGCCATAACTTAAAACGTTCGAGTCACAAAATACCAATATAATCCTTTGATAGTGCGTAACGATCTCCAACGCCTTTGTGATTCCCGAGTTGGCTTGTAATACTATAAAAAATTAAAGAATGGGAGTAAGCATAAAGCTTAGTAAGTTTACATGTAAATAAATAACAACATTCTTAATCAATTATCTTATTCTTTTCTTATCAAGATCACTTAAGCTTTTAACTCAATATACTTAAACTTGTATTCTTACCTGCACTTTTAACATGAATTTGCCTTACCTTACCTTTTTAGCTTGAACTTGTCTTACCTTTACTTTGGTATACTCTTTGAATTTTCCGTTGAACCACTTGGAATACTAAGGATACGCGGTACCTTTCCTTATGAAACTTAACCATTGCCATGTCTTGACATGGTCTTACGTGGTATCCTTGCCTTATGAACTCACCAATGCCATGCCTTGGCATGGTCTTACATGGGACCTTTGCCTTATAGTAACATATCAATGCCATGCTTTGACATGGTCTTACATGATTTCCTTAAACCCTAATGTCATGACATTTGTATCCTACACATTCCTAAGGTTCAATCTAACTTTCGAGATAACTTTTGAGATAACTTTTCAATTTCATACTTGAGTCTTTAAATAATAAATTTACAGAATAAATATGTAAATACTGGAATTTAACAGTATTAAATATAAAATAATAGAATATTGCATTTATTTACTGCAAACTTACCTCGAAACAAAATAGATCAACTATATCGATTTAGTCCTCTATCTTTTCTTTCCTTGATCTAACTTTGGATTTCGTTCTTCTTGATCTATAATAGCAAATTTAGCTTATTTAATACTCACATTCATCAAAACAGTCCTTAACTCTTAACTTTGGCAAAATTATAATTTTACCCTTAAACTTTTACATATTTACACATTTGCCATAAAGCTCGGAAATTAAACTTTATCCCTTATTCTTATGTTTTATAACATTCTGATCATTTTTTCCTTCTATGGAAACATCAAATTCTCACTCTAACTTGTACTTATGAACATTATGTATTTTTACCGATTAAGCCGTTTTACTCGCTTTTCACTTAAAATCACTTAGCAAAAGTTGTTTAACATAATTTCAGACTTCATATTCTATCATAAAACATCAAAATAAACACATTTCACCTATGGGTATTTTTCCAAATATGAACCCTAGCATGAATTATTGATAGAATAAGCTAAATCGAGCTACGGGGCTTCAAAAATGTAAAGAACATTAAAAGCGGGCTTGGAATCACTTACTATGGAGCTTGGAAGCTTGAAAAAACCCTAGCTATGGTGACCACTTGAAAATTCGGCCTAATGAAGAAGATGAGCATATTTTGCCATCTTTTTCCCTTTAATTCATTTTATTACCAAATGACTAAATTACCCTTCATTAAAAACTTTGGTTCTTTCCACCTATATATGTCCATTTTGTCCATGAAAATATAATGTTCTAATTACCATTTAAGGACTCCTACTTCAAACCCCATTTCAATCAAGTACTCTATAAATTAGAACCCTATTTAGCAACTTTTACAAACAAGTCCTAATAGGCAATTTAAGCATGAAATTAATAAAATTTCTTATCAATACTCTAACACATGTATTTAATCACTCAATAAATCATAATAATTAATCATAATAAACTTTTATAGCTTGGATTCATGGTTTCGCAACCATTATTCCGTTTAGGCCCTATTTCGGGATGTTACATTTCTCAATGAATTATTACTGCATCCATTATTTAGGCAAAATTAACTAGACAAATCTGATTTAAATACTAGTAATTTATTTCAGGCATAATGGTAAATCTAGTTTTATTTACTTTTTTAATCATTTTTACATAAATTTTTTAATTTGGCTCTCAACTTTTAAATTTAGTTCAATTTACTTTTCTTAAAAAAAATTAATTGAATTGTTAAAATTTTATAGTAATCCATATGTACTTTATTGTTAACATGGAAATTCTTTTAAAAATTTTTACAAAGTTTTTAAATTTTTGAAATTATTATTATTTGAAATTTTATGAAGTACACATGGATTGTTACATATGTTCTCATGTCATTTCTAGTAAAATTTTAACAATTTAGTCAATTTTTCTACTCAAAGAAAAGTAATATGATTAAATTTGAAGATTGAGTGCAAAAAAAGAATTAGAGCCAAAGTGACAAAAGAGATAAACAATAGGGACTAAATTTGTGATTATGCCTTTATTTCAAATGATTTTCATCTATCCATAAATTAAAAGAAAAAGAAAGGCACCCGGTTTTCCTCTTCATTTTGTTGGTTTGTGTCCGTTAACCGTTAATCAATTTTTTTTTTTTTTTTTTAACATTTCCTCTCTTTGAGATTGGGCACCGGGGAAAGCTCGCATAGGAAGGAGAAGGTTGAAGCAAAACCGAAATGGCGAAATCGAGCGCCGATGATGAGGAGCTAAGGAGAGCTTGCCAAGCTGCAATCGAAGGCTCGAAGCAGAAGATCATGATATCTATTCGCGTAGCTAAACGCCGCGGGATATGGGGCAAATCTGGCAAATTGGCTAGCTACATGGCTAAACCTAGAGTCCTTGCTCTTTGCTGTACGTCTTTTCGGTAATCTGACAAGTATTTTCTTTCCTTTAATGCAGGATGTAGGATTTTTTTTTTTACTTTCTTTTTTCATTTGTAATGTCTTTGATTATGCTAGAATTGTGCTAAACACGATATTGAACTACTAGCTAAAGATAGTAAAATTGTGCACAACCGATAGGACAGCTCGAATTCAAGGAATAAAAACTATACTTCTTAAAGGTTTTGAATTTACATAATATGATACATTTGAAGTAGCATCTGCTTCCTTATTTGTCCCCTTTGGAGTTTTTATTTTGAATAATGTTGGATTCTTGAAGTTTGTTTTTCTTCACAGAAGCCGGATGCTAGTAAATATGAAGTATTTTGACCTTTTCTTTTTCCCTTAGAGAAGGTGCAGGTTTTCTAGTTCTTATGCAATAACTATGGTTGTGCAGTGAAATCAGATGGTCATAAAACACGAGCATTTCTGCGAGTATTGAAGTATTCTAGTGGAGGAGTTATTGAGGTAATTCTCTTACTGCAATCCTTTAGACAATATGTGTTAGGAAAAACAAGAACAAAAGCAGAAAGATTATCCAGTGGGTTTATGGTTCATTATTAAAGCTTTATGGTGTTACTACGTGGTAGCTTGCTAGAGCTTAACAGTGGCCATCGCATGGTTGGTTAGGCTTCCCTGTAAACGGTTTTTGTCTTCTTTTATGTTTATTGGTTCTTTGTTAAGGCTTTGGTGGTGCATTTATGTGCACCTCAGGCTTCTTATGCTGATATAGTTAAGTATTGTTCATTATAGATCAGATTTCAATGTTACCAAAAAGAATTGTCAGGGTCTAATTAGTTTTCTTTTGAGTGCATTTGTGCTTAATCAAGAGTCTTATCTGAAGATGGCCATGGTAAAGTAGGAGCTTGCTTTGTTCATTTTTCATATGGATCATATCTTTCCACTTTCTACTGAAGTTTACTATGGATAAAAAATAAAGAATAAACAAATAGAAACTAAAGTTAGTCATTTGTCAACCTCTTCGTGTGGAACACGGAATCATTTATAGTACCACTTTTAGCATTAAAGAAAAGAGAATATTTCTAGTATAAACAGAAAGCAAAATTCAATAACTTCCAATACAAAGGGAGGAGTATTATTTGATTAAAGACAAGGTTCTTAAGTAGTAAGGATTTTAGTTATTCTACAGTGACATATAAATCATTTAAATTGTGCAGCCTGCTAAGTTGTACAAGCTGAAGCATCTTTCAAGGGTGGAGGTTATAACTAATGAACCCAGTGGATGTACATTTACTATGGTAAGCCCTTCTTTTTGTTGTTTGAATTAGAATATGCTTTGAAAGCTGTATGATCTTTGATTTTTGTCAATTCAGTAGGCCAAACAATTCTTAGCGCTTATGTTACCTAATGAAGTAATTCAGCTGAAGTTGAAGCCGTTTCTCTCCCTGCTTGAGATTTTTTCTTCTGCCTCTTACTGGATTTCTTATAGGGATTCGATAACCTCTCAAGTCAGAGTGTTGCTCCACCTCAGTGGACCATGCGCAACATTGATGACAGGTAAATTGAGATAGCTCTGAACTGAAGATATCACTTTTTTATGTCAGGGTAGCTCTTTTTCCCCCTTTTATGGTCCTTTCCTTTTGGTTTTGAAAAAACCCAATTCTTATATTCTTTTCTTAATTTTCTTTTTACAACTGGATGTTATAGTTATTGATTTGTCTATGTTCTTTCTTCAATATTTTTGTAGGAACCGCATTTTATTCTGCATTTTAAACGTCTGCAAAGAAGCATTTGGTCGTCTCCCCAAAGTTGTTGGTATAGATGTTGTGGAGATGGCTCTTTGGGCTAAGGTGAGTGATAATTTTATTCTTTCCGAGTTCTTTACTATTGAATTAATGCTAAATTATTTTTATGCAAATTGTAGAGTAATTGGAAAAACTCTCTAATCTAGTGTATAACATAATCTTTTTGTTGCTTTGGCCAAGTGACGAAGTTTAAGGATATTCTCTCTAATGAGTATTATTTCATATTGTTGAGTTCTGATCTGAAGCTGATTTAATTTCCCCTAAGATTCAATAAATCTTATTTTAATAGTTTTATCTGAATTTGTTTTCTCTTTCTTGTCTTTGACTTTTATATTGTATCTAGGAAAATAAACCCTCAGTTATTACTCAAAAGAATCAGCAAGCTGGCCATGGTCCAGTTTCTACTAGAGTAGCAGAAAGTGACTTGAAGGTGACTGTTGAAAAGGATCTTATCTCCACAGCTGAGGAAGACGACATGGAGGCTCTTTTGGGCAGGTATGTATTCAGTGGCGAAGCAAGTTGCCAGCCCCCCCTAAAATGGAAAAACTTCTATTTAAGCCCTTTATAATTTATAAAAATTTAAATTAGTAATTATAAAATTGCACTTTGACCCCCCAAAAATGATAAAAAAATTGATTTAATCCTTTAAAAATTATAAAGATAGCTATTGAAATGTTGAAATTGCAATTTTACTATTGTAAAAATATACAATTTAATTCTGGCCCCTCAAAAAAAAAATTTATGGCTTCGCCCCTTAATGTATTTCCTCTATGCTGTCCTAAGGTTCTTCGGTGAAAGCCAGTTTCCTTCTAAAGTACGGAATGGTAACGCCAATTGATAGAGTAGACATAAGGCATGAAACATACATGCAGCCCAATTCTTTAAATTTGATATGCAAGTATTAATATATTGTTGGTTAGATTCAGAAAGATAACAGATGAATAAGGTTTCTATACCATTGCATTTTCGTTTTTATTTTCATGTATCATTTGCCAAATTTCAAAGATGGCTAAAGTCATATCTATTCCTCTTGAAAGGGGGGGGGGAGGTCCTTATCTTGTCAGTAATATCTTTGATGATTTTGGAAACAGAGCCAAAGCTGTTTGAAGATATGGATTGATTCTTGTAGTGGTCATAGTTCCATGGCAGTCTATGATTCCTGATGTCTTTTTCTTCATCTGTTTCATTCGCCTTACTGAAAAGCAATATACTGTTTTTTATGCTTAGTTGCTAAATGTTGAAGTTCTTAATCCTATCCTAAATTCTCATAACATGGTACACAGTTATGTCATGGGAATTGGTGAAGCTGAGGCATTTTCTGCAAGATTGAAGCGAGAGCTTCTTGCTCTGGAAGCAGCAAATGTGCATGCCACGTTGGAAAGTGAACCTCTAGTTGAAGAGGTATTTTCATTCTACTTTTGCTTTTCAATTTTTTTCCTTTACATCATGTATATTCTCAAATCTCTCTAACATTCGGGACCATGAAGAATCAATGGTCTTTGCTGTTCCATGCTGTATAGCTTTTTTAATTCAGTCCCACACCCATATGCTTTAGGTTTCAAACAGGCTTGTCAATTGTTCTATGTGGTCTTCTTTACTCCCATTTCAGATGTACTCAAGTTCACTATTTCTTCACTTTGACTTCTAGCCAATTTTCTATGACAGCTTATTGTGTTTGTCTACTCCTAAATAGTTTCAATGAGTATGTTGTTGTGCTTGTGGAACTTCTGTTTATTTTCCCTCTTTCCTTGTGGTTTTATTATTTTTCATATGTTCAGGACATTGTTTGGTCTTTTTGAAAATTCTTTATAAATCTTGGTGTTGCTTTCATCTCTATTAATCATATGCTTCTTACTCACCAAATTAATTTTTCTGTTATTTGGTCTTTCAGGTATTGCAAGGGCTTGAGGCGGCAACTCATTGTGTTGATGACATGGATGAATGGTTAGGCACATTCAATGTTAAGTTACGACACATAAGAGAAGATATTGAGTCGGTATGGACCTTTTGTACAGTCTGTTAAAATGTAGGGTTCTCTGTCTGTCATTGTTCCTGCCACTATGCCAAATCCTTACACGCTGGTTCAACTTAGTTATTTTAAGAAAGGGGCTTTTGACATTTTTTGTTTTACACTTCCCTCTACCAGGAGCTTGTCTGAAGCAAAGATAGTTCTAACTTCCAAGCTATTGCATCATTTGTATTATTTATTTGCTTCTAGTCTGCTGCAACTTTTTTCCCAAAGTAGATAATCTGAAGATAGAAACTATATATTCTTGACTTCAACATCTAACCTCTTCTTATGCTGGTTGTAATTCTTTTCACAATATACAGATAGAAACTCGTAACAATAAGTTAGAGATGCAATCTGTAAATAATAAAGCACTCATCCAAGAACTTGATAAGCTTCTTGAACGATTATGTGTCCCTTCTGAGGTATGTTATCCATCTCTATGTTTTTTGTTTAGATTTCAGCTAAGGTATGTCGCTTGTATTCCTCCTAATAACCTCTTTTATTTGATGTAGTATGCAACATGTCTGACAGGAGGAAAGTTTGACGAGGCTTGCATGACTCAAAATATTGAAGCATGTGAGTGGTTAACTGGAGCTTTACGGGGCCTGGAAGTTCCTAACTTGGATTCCACTTATGGAAACATGCGAGCTGTATGGACTCTCCTCTCATTTCCCCCAGTTTCTTCAGTTTTATGGTTAAGCAAATTATCCAGTTGGTTATGTGGTAGATGTCTAGTTTAACACAAGCTGATCACTTGGATGTCTATTTAACTTCGAATTTTTTAAAATTTTTACTTTCAGTAACTTTGCAATGAACTAGAGTTGTTATTTGATCCGATATATGTGGTCACTGAAGAATAAAAGTAGCTCTCTGTTTGTTGTGCCTTTTATTTTAGGTTAAAGAGAAGCAGGCAGAACTCGAAAAATTAAAAGCTACATTTGTCCGGAGAGCTTCTGGTTTCTTGAAAAAATACTTTGCCAATTTGGTGGACTCTATGATGAGTGACAAAAGCTACTTCTCTCAGGTATTTCCTTCATGTTATTTCATCGTGATGATAAGTGTTATGTCAATTGTGTGGCAAGGATTCCTAATGTTGTTAACCTGCTTTCCAAACAGCGGGGACAGTTGAAGCAACCTGATCATGCTGACTTGCGATATAAATGCAGGATATATGCTCACCTTCTGCAACATTTAAAGGTCAAATTGCTGATCAACCCTAAAATCTGTAAAATATCACCCCTTGGTTGTTTCTGATATTTTGTTTCTGCTCCCTCTCAGAGTCTTGATAAAAATTGCTTGCTTCCTTTGAGGAAAGCTTATTGTAGCTCCCTTAACTTACTTCTGCGCCGAGAGGTTTGGAATGCAAAATTTAACATTTAGTTATCTAGAAAAGAAATGCATTTCTCATTTGAACTTTATTCTGGTTACAGTGCTTGATAAGGAATTAAAATTCTGTTTAGGCTCGTGAATTTGCCAATGAACTTCGTGCCAGTACAAAAGTATCAATAAGTCCAACTACTTGGCTGGAAGGTTCCTCAGGTGGCAATCAAATTGGGAATAGTACAGACACTTCTGCACTTTCCGATGCTTATATCAAAATGTTGACGGTTTTCATTCCATTACTTGTTGATGAGGTAATGTTCCTTTTGCATGTAGTTTAGGTTGAATCTATTCTCAAGTCTTAATTTATTACAGTTTTTTCCTTCATGGCTTAAACGGCAGAGTTCTTTCTTAGCACACTTCATGTGCTTTGAAGTTCCTGCACTTGTTCCCCCAGGAGTTGGTGCTAATGGTAATAAAAGAGGATCCAATGATGAACTGGGCATTATGAACATGGATAGCAGTGACAGCAAGGCCGGTAATCATTTTCTTGTGCCTTTATAATTTGTTGGACGCATTCTTTCTTTCCTCTAATTCAAAATCTCAAAAAAAGAAACTATATGATTTTTCTATGTTAGTTTCAATATATGATTTTCAATGTAAAATCTGCAGATCTGCAATCATTAAATGAATCACTTCAAGATTTGCTTGATGGAATTCATGTAAGCATATTGGATTTTTCTGCGGATAGATTCTGCTGCTCCTTGTTGTGTTCCTTATTTATTTTTGAGTTTATGGAATTACTATTACATTTTAAATCATGAATGTCTATTGTACTTGTTTTCCTTTGGTTTCTATTAGCACATTTTTTTATGTTTCTGAATTACAGGAAGATTTTTACGCTGTAGTGGATTGGGCATACAAGATTGATCCTTTACGTTGCATATCGATGCATTTGATAACAGAGCGCTATCTATCTGGCCAAAAAGCTGATGCAGCAGGATTTGTACGTGTCCTGCTTGGTTACCTAGCGTCAAAAATTTCTTTGCAGTTCAACCGGGTATGTTTGTTTGGAAACTGAGAATTTTATGACCTTTTGCATTTAGTTTGAAAATAACTTGTTTAGGCTGCAATTGCATTTGCAGTTTGTTGATGAGGCTTGTCATCAAATTGAAAGAAATGAGCATAATGTGCGTCAAATGGGAATCTTACCATACATACCTCGGTAAAGTGAATCTTAGTCTTTGTGAGAATGCAGAGATGGTAAATTTGAGGCCAGTTCTGATAAATATGCAAAGAAAATATGCATAGTAATTGTTTTTCATTAATGGTTAGTTTGTGAAACAAATCAAGAAAAAGAATCGAAATTGAAAAGAAAAGATAGAGTGAATGTGTATCGCATTCTATCTCAAGGTCTAAATTTATGCTAGTTACAACCTAACTAGAATGGAAAGAAAATCAAAATAAATAAGATAATCCTTACAAATGTCCTATGATATTTACATCCACTATTCTCTAAAGTTCCCCTGCATAATACTAATCATGCTTAACTTATTATAAATATAATCAATTTGAGCCCATTATTGGTCCCAGTTTAGACAAAGCTTGTAGATCAAAGTTTTATTAAATCTAACAAAGTGACAATCTATTTCAATGTGCTTGATCCATTTGTGCAAACATGAGATTAGAAAAAATATTAAGAACGGCTTGATTGTCACATCACAGTTTTGTTGGCAATGAAGTCTTTAAACCCACCTCACTTAATAGTTTGGTGCACCCTTGCAATCTCACACATGTATTGTGTCATAGCTCTGTATTATGGTTCTACACTCGATTAGGACACTACTTCATGTTTCTTCTTTCTCCATGACGCCAAATTTCCTCCAACAAAAGCACTATCTTGTAGTGGATCTCCTTTCCTTGGATCCTGCCCAATCTAAATCTAAGAAATACTCAATGCTAGTGTCTTCATGATTCTTATATAATAGATCACATAGTGGAGAACTTTTTAAATAACATAGGATCTACTTCAAAGTTGTCTAATGTTTGACTGTTAGTGAATACATTAATTAACTTACAATACTAACATAATAAGCAATGTTAGGACGAGTCACTATAAGGGAATTTCAATTTGCCGACTAGTCTTTTATCCGTCTCAAGATCTTCAGATAGATCACTATCTTCCTTTATAAACTATGAATTGGGATCCATTGGTGTACTACATGGCTTAGGCCCCAATTTTCTAGTTTTTGCTAGTAAGTTTAAAGTATATGGAACAGTTATAATCCCTACAATCAAACATCCTCTAAACAGTTGCAATTCTTGCAGCCAAACAATACTAAAGCAATACTTTGGATTGTCTATTTACAAGTTTGACACGTTCTTATTTGATGCTGGGTTTAATAAACTTAATTGATGCTCGGATTATTACTTAAGTTGGTTTTAAACAATTTTTATGTTCTTATGCACAGCTTTGCAACTCTAGCCATCCGCATGGAACAGTACGCCCAGGGAAAATCTAGGGACTTGGTTGATCAGGCATACACAAAACTTGTAAGTCGCATTTCACCCTTGTTAAGTGAGCTCGAGATGGAACATTCATTAACCTTAACATAATGATAAGATTTAAGCATGTAGTGTTAAAGGTCTAGATTTGCTTACTAATCAGCATACCATTGCATGAAATTGAGTCATGGGTCACAAATAAGCTCAATGATAAGGCTTTATTAGTGAAAGGATTTTGCAATTCAATATTGTTTGGCAGGTTAGTATTATGTTTGTGACACTCGAAAAAGTTGCACAAACAGATCCCAAAACCTACGATATATTTCTTTTGGAAAACTATGCAGCATTTCTAAATAGGTTTGTTTAATTCTCTCTTTTTTTTTCCATGGATGTGGATATATATTGTCGAAGGTGATTTTCTTTGTTTCTTTCGTGTGCACTTCACAGCTTGTATGACGTAGCCAATTTCGTGCCCACCTTAGCCAAATTTTATCAACAAGCAAGTGGAGCTTATGAGCAAGCATGTATGCGTCATATCAACATGTTAATACATTCTGTAAGTAATCCACCTTGGTGGCTTCTAATTTACTTGTTGAGCAGTGATGTTAAATAATTGTGGTGTACTGAAAAAGCTTTCCATGTTATGACCTGATCTCTTTGCAGCAATTTGAGCGACTTTTCCAGTTTGCTCGAAAGATTGAGGATTTAATGTTTACAGTTTCACCGGAAGAGGTCAGTGTGTTAATAACATTGTTTTGCCATGTTCATAATTTATCCATTGTCTCTTCAGCTAACTCCCCAAGAGTATCAATCCAACTTTTCACTAATTTTACAGAATAATGAATAGGGTGTATCATATTTCCATCCTGTGTTTACATAACCCGGATCATATTAAAAATTGAATCTCTTTTTCCTTTACAAAAAGGAAATCAGTGAGTTTTGTGTGAGACATCGCCGCCATCCATAAGACAAATGAATGATTTGGCTGATTGTGTCCTTGAAAATTTTCATATACAGTTCCAGCTTGGATTGTCTAAAATGGAATTCCGGAAGATGCTAAAATCCAGTTTATCTGGGGTGAGTTGATCAACAATTTTCCCAACATGTTGTCCTTAGTTCCGAAGAGTGGAATCTATATCTTTACTTGTCTCTTTCAGGTTGACAAGTCTATCGCTGCAATGCATAAGAAGTTGCAGAAGAGCTTAACATCCCAGGAATTGTTACCCTCCTTGTGGGAAATGTGCAAGGTAAGCTAACTTCCTATGTTACTCAAATTCGGATAAGAATGTGGAACAGCAATACATGTCTAGCATGAGTTTGAAAGATAACATCCCCATATTCGTATTCCGAGTATGCATTGGCCATGACTGTTTGCATGGCAATCCTTTGCCCCATTTCGGACAACCTCTTTTGTACCGAAAAAGAAACTTAAGATTGTTTCATTCATTTTGATTGGGAATTTGACAGAAAGCATTTATGGACAAATACGTTGGCATCACCCAACTTGCAGCCAGAATTTACCCGACGGAAAGCATCCCTTCGGTCAGCGAGATGAGAAATCTTCTTGCTTCCTTGTAAAGGGTAAGAATTCTCCCTGTACAAAATGCATTTTTGTGCTTCTATTTGGAGTCGATAGCTGCTGTATTAGCTTTTGCTTTAAATCTCTATACCTATTAAAGGACTTTCTTGATGACAGGTAGCACACACCCACCATTCTTTTTTTTTATTATTTTTATTTTTATAAAAAAATTTATACTTTAATTTTCAACATAATTTTTTATATTTTTATAATATTATTAACTTTCCAATTAAATTATTAAGTGACATTATATTATTTGAAAGTAAATTTTTAAATCCAAAACATAGAGAAATTAGTTTTTTTTAAAAGGAAAAAAAAAGACTAAAATCTAAATATACAAATAAAGATTCGGAGTCATGATTTTTAAACCGAATCGAACTAATTGAGAGCTAATCCAGAGAGAGGCATTAGATCGATTGACTAACAAATTGATATGGACCAAATGAATCAATCTAAAACCACTTGAAATAGTTTTTTTATTTTTATAATTTTTTAATGATTTTATTTAATCAAACCTTACAACCAATGATCTGACCAGTTTGACTACTGATTTAATTATGAAAACCTTGCTTCGAGTATGTTTTACCCTTTAAATTTTTACTCTATAATTTGATACAAACAAATAATCAATTTATCGCAAAGCATAAGAAGACCATATTAATTCTTAATTCTAATATCCACCTCGTAATATGCATAACTTATAGATTTAATCTTTGCACTTCAATTTGATGATTTTTAATTTATATTTTCAAAATTTGAAATTCCATTCTTGATCCGAATCATTCCAAACATGATTATTAAATTTGTTAAATTAAATTGCATTATTTTTAAAATATATTATCATATATATATATGATGTCATAACAGTTTATTATTTTATATAACATTCACAAACTTAACAAATTCAAGAAGTGTTTTGAATTATTCACTCAATAATTCTTATTTATCATGGCCGCCTTTGTCCATCTTCCTAGCCAAATAGTACTGTCGTATTTTATTTAAAACTAGAATATTATGAACCAATTGGACTAAACCCAAAATTAAATCCAATTTCAAATGCTTTCTTGTGCTAAAACCTATGTTAAACCATTTTTTATCTGCTAGTAATTTGTAATATATACCATATCCCTCTAGGATACAAAGTTTTAAATTTCTATTTTGGAATTCACTTATGCTACTAAATCACCAATTCTGAAATCCTACTCAACCATCCACAAATCAGGCCATTCTCATATCTCTATTATAGGATTTGTATTTCACAAGAATAAAATTTTGAAACATATTTTTCCTTGTATGTTTGTCATGAAAAATAGTTATGTGAAAAAAAAAAAGATTAAATCACTTATTAAGACCTAAGCTTCGTAACTCCTTTCACATTAGGGTCTGAACTTTTTTGTTCAACTTAAGTCTGAATTTGACAATTGTTTCCACATTCGGGTTTGAACTTAACTTTTCCCACATTGAGATTGAACTTTTCTTTGTCCAAGTTAATCCCTAAACTTTGTAATTATTCTCACATTAAGGCCTAAACTTGACAATTATTCCTACACTGAAGCCTAAACTTTATGATTTTCAAGGACTAACTTGGATAAAAAAAAAGGTTTAGGTTTCAATGTAGGAACATTTGCCATGTTCAAGACCTAACTTGGATCAAGAAAAATTTAGACCCCAATATGAAAAGAGTTCCAAATTTACGCCCCTAAAGTGATTTAATCGGAAAAAATATTTTACTAATAGAAGGAAATCAACCCATTTTTCAAGGCCATTTCCAAAGCCAAAGAAGAAAAAATTATCTCACAAAATATCTCCTAAAAGTATAAGCTAAAGCAAAGAAAAAAAAAACGATCCAAACTAAAAAGGTAAAACACCCCACGTTGATCTGACTCTTCATCTTCTTTTTTCTGTTCAACATGTGCTCGACTCATTTCTGCATAAAAGTATGACGGTATGGCCTTCCAATGATGCTCCGAATATATGGGGAAAAAATTAAACAAAATATGAACATACATATGTAGGGTACATGCTCATATACATCCAAGTCTGTGTAACAAAGAAAATCCATCTTCAGTACAGAGCCCAAAAGGCTGAGAAGAATAAAAACGAAAGGATAGGGAATACAAAAAATCAAAAACAGACACAAAATTCTACATTATGATGGTGTATTTTTCATCAGCTACACAATTTTTTAGACAGAACATTCAAGTGTAACATTAGAGGCGATCTTGTTAGACTAATAAACATGCTTTCGGTACTCGTCATCATTGAAGAAAAAAGAACGTAAAAATTGGCAGGTAGTAGATGCAACATAGTTTGGCAAAGGATTGGCAACTACCTCTTTAACCGGAAGGAGTAGTGGAGGAAAAGTGAAGCATCTTGAACCAGTTATCAGAGAATTCCTTCAGAGGAAATAATCGGGCATTCTACAAGTAACATCGAGTTCTCCTCTCCTTGGAGCTGGCTCAAACTGTAGCCAGATGAACTTAATGCTTTTACAAACACAAGGAAGAGGCATCCGGGAATTCAATTTCAAAACTTAGCTATTGCTCTTTTACCTTAATTTGTGTGCAATGATAGGAAAAGGAAAAAGAGGGAAATGGGGGAAGAAAGACCTGGATGAATGTGTGACTCTTGCAATCATCAACTTCCAAAATCAAAGCCTTGTTCCCACAACGATAGCAATAATTAGGGGCACTAAATATGATTACCACCTTTCGTTCCTGTTACAAGGAAATAATTGGGAATTCATAAACCCGAGCAAGCATATAAGCAAAAAATAATAAGAGTTTAACTTGTAAGAATCATGAATGATTACATGTGCCCAGTTAAACCCATCCATAACCAGTTAATGAACTCTAGCAATCAATTTTAAGCTGTTTGTGTGATTGAATTGTTCAGATATGTCCTACAAACAAGAACTTAAACTTTTGCTAGTAAAATACTAAAACAAAAAAGGCAAGACGACAACAAAAAACTTGAAGAATGGTCACTCCAAACATTAGTTATCAACCAAAAGTATAGCCAGCACCACGAGGTGAGATGCCCCAACCACATCGATCATCTGGGACCTTCGTAAGGAACCTCTTGAACACGGTCAAAGTTTCTTATTTCCCTTCGTAAGAAAACAACACTACATCAGTGAACAGAAACACCAATAGCATTTTAACTACCATCATTTCCCTTCTGTTCTAGGAGGTACAAAGTCGAGTTTGAACGTTACGAAGGCAATACATCTTTTTAGCCAGGAGTAAAACAATAGAGCAATACAGTCATTTATCTTGACTTTACAATAACCGTTAAACACAAGAAACATCTAATTGCTTCCATGACATTTCAAAAAGATTTGGTGTCATTTCTTAAAGTAAGAGACTTCTAGTTCCTATTTAGAATGATTTCAAAATGAAACAGGATAAAGGTAGCAAACTATAAATCCCAACTTTTTCTTGCCCAACCAAAAAGACAAACTGAGTTCCCAAAACTTAAAATTCAGATAGAATGAATATGATCAAAGCTAATATAATATAGTAGTCTAGTACCACGATAATAAAAAATACGGAGCACAATAAGAGTATTCAATTGCAAAGCCAAATGAAATACAATTAAAACATAAATGCCAAACATCAAAGGGACTAAGGCGAATATGCATGCCCTTAGTTCTTTCTTTCCTAAATTTATGTTGCCATCAATTGAAATCAAAACAGTTTGCACCTCATATTAGTTCTACCCACCAAAGCAGTTAATGGAAACTAGTCAAAATGGTCAGTAAAGATCTTCCAAACATTAGCATTTCCATATCTGGAGGCAAAGCATTGTAAAAAGTACTATCACGGATTTGCAAGAGAAAGAAGCAACTACAATCAAAGCAAATACAGTACCAATTTATTTTCTTAACTGGAAATATGCGTAGTTTAAGAAATGTCATGAAGACAAAAAAGATAATGAATAGACATTTAGTTGAGCTAGCACATTTAAGGCTATTATTACTACACCCTTTCAAATGAAGGTTATGCAATAAAAACTCACTTTCGCAGGCATTCAACCTAAAACCCATAAACTTGAGTGATCTGGCAAGAGAAAAGAATGACTAAAGATTTCGCTTGACATTTACTACAATAATTGGTTAAAAGCTCATATTAGAGCTTGAATTAAGACTGAGGTATGAAAAATATAACACCAAAAAATTCAAAATTTGTGTGTATGTGTGTGGATGAGGGAAAAAGTAAAAGAAGATGCAGACTTCATACCTGGCAGCTTTCATGATTTCCTCTGAGAATGGTAAAGGACTTTTCTAGCCACCAATAGATGAAATAGTAGAAAAGTGGTTTCATACAAATGAAATACACAAATGGCTTACTGCTTAAATTTGATATCAATCTCAGTGTTGTTGATTTCAATTTTAAAAGATTATGCTAGCAATGCAAAATCGACTATGAACAAAGTTAACATGTATCTTTGTGAACAGAAAAAAGTAACGGAAAGCAGAGACTCCGAATGATAAAAACTGCCAGCAAAACATTTCCCTACATGTACCTCTTACATTACATCGAATTAAAGTGCATCCACCACAAAGATAACCAAAAAAACAAATATGATAAAATGCAGTCACTCTAGATCCAAAGAAAATCCTATCTAAAGGAAAAAATCTGAAGTAGTTCACCATCACTCTAAGCAGTATTATTAGCCCACAAATATCAATACAAGCAAGTTTTTTTTTCTTCTTTCCTCTGTAGTGATGATAGGAGGATGTGGCCAAATTTCAGTTACACAACTAGGAGCCAAAACACATGATGCCTCGTTTGGTAGGAGTGTTATAATCCTTATACACCTCTTAATACATCAGTTTAAAATAACCAACTGTTTGGTTGAGAAAAATAAATTTAACATAGCTGTTAAGAAATCATCAATCACATGATTCTTTCAATGTAGCCACAATATAATCTATCATGTAATCATATTACTCTTTACAAAATTAATCTTCCACATCAGAGGTTTCCTCATCATATTCATCACCTGTTTCAATCTCTTCATATTCTTCGTTTTCATCATCATCATCACCTTCTTCTTCTTTGTCTTCCATTCTATTCTCCATGTCTTTCAGCAACATGTCTTCTCGAGGTATCAGATTCGCACCTTTACCACGATAAAGAAGCCCCGTCCTCATTACGTGATAGAACTTATGTCTTAGACGAACAAGGGGATGTGGATTCACTAGTTTTCCCCGTCTGTATCCTTCCTTGAGAGCCACAGTCGTCGTTTTGCACTTCAACGAGAGGTAGAAAATCCCAGGATATCTAGTAAACAATCGAGTAAACTTATGCGGGATGTTCAGCTCCTCTCGCAAGCTTCTCAAGTAGTTCCTTTTGGTCTTCTTATGAATTGTCAAGCTCAAAAACTCATGCAATACACCAACAGCCCTTTTCTCCATAAGCTCACTATTCGGATCAATATGCCAAGAATCTTCATACGGAGATATGTATGGAAGCTTCTGAAACTCCTCCATCCAAGCTCTCACCTTCTTTTGTGCTCCATAACCCCTTGGGAAATTCATCGGGAATGCTAATGTGGTTTGGCCCCCCTTAAATTGCCTGTACTCATCACCCATCTCCTCACCCTCATTACTTTTTTCCAATGCTGAAACAGCAAATTCCTCGCGCCATCGTTTGAGTCTCAAAGCTGAAACACCAGTTGGTGCCTTAACGAAACTGAAATGATCAGGGTATTTCGGGATCAACAATTTCTCGAAGTTATCTGGCAAACCAAGATCCCATTTCAAGGAATGAAGGGACTGAAGAGGTGCAGTCCTACTTCTCATCATCATAAGCACCTTTGAAAGCCTCTCTATGGTATCATTCTCATGCGCTTGGTGTATGCTTTGCTCCTGTGAATCTAACAAGAGTGCAGTGCCCGTCAATCGAAAGCAAGGCAAATTCACGTAACGCGCATGTGGGAATTCTTCAAAGAGAGTAGGGTACCTAAAACAAATTCAGAAGAACCAATTTGCAATCACCAACTGCTATACTTCGTATTCAACTCATAGTCAATACCAGTTTATTAAAAAGGTCTCTTGTTAGTGCCAAATGGTTTATGTTACTCATGCTCGAGGTTAGTGCAAGATATGGGTATATATGCCTGACATGAGAATGCTCAAAATTTTCAAAGTTTTTATGTGTTTCAACAATTATACTCTACAGTTTATAGCCATTGTAATGTAAAAGAGTCCAGTAACACGAGATATAACAACACAGCAATGTGGGAATTCGTCAAACAGAGTAGGACACTTAACACAGAGTCGGAAAAACCAATTTGCAATTTCCAAATACTATTCTACATATTCAACTCAAGTTAATATCACTTTACTAAACAAGGAAAACCACTCTTTTGACAATGTCTACCAAGTTATGTTAATCAGGCTTGAGGTGAGTGCCAAATACATATATATATATATATATATATTTGTCTTAGACGAGTATGTTCAAATTCTTCTAAGCTTTTCAGGGTATTTTGAAGGAGCAATGATCGGAAATATGGCGTCGAATACAAATATTTTAAGAAAAATGAAGTGTCCGGGTATCACGAGATATAACAACACAGCAAATTACCCACCAAAAAGGATTCACTAATGCCAAAACTTACATATAGGGTATTGCTTTGTGCTTCTGCCATTAAAAAGAAAAATACAAATATATTGGCTAACCAAAACTAAAATCACAAATTTCTTTGTAACAAAAAGGGTGATTTTGATATAAATTTAATCAATTTTTCATATAATATAAATAATGATTTTATCATGTATAACAACTGTTACATTACAATGCAAATAGTAAACAACAGAAATAGCAATTAAAATGAAGCTTTTTAAAAAAGAAAAGAAAAAAACTATTCATCGTTGCAAAACCAGCTAAAGGGCATTTAAAAAATGGAGGATATGAGGCCAAAAATACCTACGCAAGAAGCGAAGAACGGGGACAGTGAGGCCGAGGAGCTTTTGCCAATCGGCAAAAGACTTGGCAGTGAGAAAACCGGTGGGCGAGCGTTTAATAGCATCCTTCAAGAGGCAAGCCGCTTTGAGATCGGTATCGGTATCAATCACGTGGTCAAGGCTACGATTCTTAACCCATTTCAACCTCACTTTCACTATGCCCCTCCATTGTTGATGCTCAAATTGGGGGTGTGAAAGTAGGTTTTTTATGGAGGAAACAAATATTTTGGCTTTGAACATTATTTGTAGCAACTGCAAAAGTATCACCAATTAAAGCGCAAAAACATTTAATCTTTGGTGAATTTTGTTTAGTTTTCTTTTCCCTATTGAGAGAACTGGAGCAGTGCTTTTCAGTCGTTTACGTTTGGTCTAATTCTGATTTTAGTGTATCCACTATATTGAAATTTGATATTTAATCCTTCTTTTTAAAATTGTAATTTGATCTTTTATTATTAGGGTAAACTATTAAAATAGTTATTTTTTTTTACCTTAGTTTACGTTTAAACACTTATATTTGAAATATTACTTTTAGTCACTTAAGTTAAAATATTATAACATTTTAGTGATTGAGCCGTTAATTGTCATTAACGGTATAACAATAATTAAATCATCATTTCAATAAAAATTTAGGTTAAATTATATAATTGATCCCCATATTTTTCTTTTTAGCAAAAAAATTTAATTTTCTTTCCCATTTCTTTTAACATAGTTTTTTTACGTTTTCCATTATTAAAAAATTGCTTCAACACTAGTTCTCATGCCCTCTTTCATTTAACTACTTCAATAAAAAAAAATCGATTACTAACTTAAGCTCATACAAAGGAAAGTTTCAACATGCCAACTTGTAAGTAATCTTATGCCATCAACGATCAATCCTTCATGTAATTGGTGCCTGTTTTTTTTTTTTTTAAAAGGGTTTTATTGCTTTTGCTTACCCAAAATCAAATCAATTTTTTATAGAATTTAATTCATCTACTTTTTATTTTAATATAATTACGAAATATTTTAATCGATTTTAACTATTTGAACTAATCAATAACATTATAAAAATATAGAGACTAAATTATATTAGAAATGAAAGTATGAAAAATAAATCTCAAATTTAAGTATAATAGAGACTAAAATTGAGGAAATATAATGCTCAAAAATAATTATTTTAGTCAAAATTTAGTGACAAATTAAATTAATTAATTAATTAGAGGCATGGACCTAATTGAACATTTTAAATGCTTCAAATAGGGATCTAATTGTATAAGCAACAATTTAGAATTATTCATTATTTATTTCTACCAATTGCTTTTAAGGCATTTTCTCCGGGCAAATATCCCAAAAATACCAAAAAAATACAAAAATTACCGGAAAGGACAGGTTTCAAAAATATTGACCGGAAAGGGCAATTTCCCCAAAAAGCTGCATCGCCATCGCCGCTTTTTGAAATCGACTAAAAGCTGCGTCAACGTAGGAGCGCTTTAGGCCACGTCGCCTAAAGCGGCGCCGTGGACGCCGCTTTAGCCGACGTGGCCTAAAGCGCCCCTACGTGGACGCCGCTTTAGCGATCTTTCCAATCCACTTGCAATGTGAAAATGAATTAAATTTTTGGACAAGAGTCTCCGACAAAATAATTTTGAGGAGACGTTTGAACAAACCGTGGCAAAACGCCTCACGTGGACGCTTTTTTTGCTACAAAGTGGTCTCCGCAAAATTATTTTGAGGAGACGTTTCAAACAAACCGTGGCTAAAAACGCCCAAATAGGTGCACTATTACCCGGAGCAAAGAAAAGCGCCCAACGTGGACGCACTTTTGCTACAGTGCCCGCGGCAAAATTAGGCTATAAATCGACCAAATTGCATTCTCGGTTAGCGAAAAGCATTCAAGCAAAAAGAAAAAAAAACCGAAAATGAGTGAACGTATTAATAGTGTTATTTACTACGATGGTGAAGTGCGTGACACCGAAAATGGTGTTATTTTCTTATCAGAGAACACAGCGCGATTGAGTTTTAATCGAAACGTCGATTTGGTGGAACTGCAAAAGAATTAGGCGTAAAATATTGAACAACGCCAATGAAAGTTCGATCTATTAAGTATAGATTTTGCGCTTGGTCGATCCGGTGAGATATGACGATTCGACATCAAAGGTCCTCGGAGCCTTGAGGCAATGGTGGAGAATCATTTTGTCGATGGATCGCCCTATCTCGAGTTATATGTAGAATTTTCATCTCCAAGTGATCTCGCGACCTCAACATCTAGTATCGCTCGAGGGGAATACACGACCCAGTGTCGACACTGTAAGTGGGAGGCAAAACACGAGGTGCCCGTGCGCGGTGGTAGTATGGAAAACATAACCCCGCACGACACTCGGTTGGTGGATGGGACATGCATATTCGTCAATCGACGCCGGATGACGTAAATACGCATTGGGGACGTCATCAACTTCTAGTGGATGGCAATCCACATACGATTGGAATCTTTACGAAAGATGTTTAAGGAGGGATGATGTATTACCGACGGCATCCACCAAATGAGGGCCTCGTTTGTTGCGAGTTATGGAGGATCGGACGATGAATCCGATGTGGATCCACCTCGGGAGCCGGGGCCCGACGGTGTGAAGTTGGACTATTTTCCAACCGGAGCCGCTCCAATTGTACCAAGATGTTGAGGGCGGTTCGACGAAGAAGAAGAAGATCCGCTTATTCAGGCATACTCGCCTCCAAATAAGACATGCATAATGTCGATCTATCTCAAGATGATGCATTGGAGTTTCTGAACTACCACATCGGACGCGTGACCGTACAAATTCTTCGTTGGATTCGACCAATTAGAAGTTGGTAACCGCTTTCCAACAAGAACACTTTTCTTGGTGCATTGAAACAATACAAGATCGTGAACGGGTTAACTACACCATGGTTAAATCAAAGCTCGATAGGTACGAGGCGAGTGTCTTTGTGCAAGACGGCACATGTGCATGGAAAATCATGGCGTCGTTGAGGAAAAGGACGGGATGTGGGAGGTGAAGAAGTACAAAGGTCCGCATACATGTCTTACTGACAAAGACCACTATGTGTTCAATGATTTCAATAACACTAATATTATGTAATGTTGCATTATTTAACGTAATTGCTGTGTGTGTAACACAAGATCATCCGAGGATGGATTCGCATATGTTGGCTAATTTAATAATCCCGACGGTGAAGGCCGATCCCAAAACTACAAGGCTTACTTAATTGGCAATATTCAGAGCTAAATGGGGTACACGCCTTCTTGTAAAGGCTTGGATAGCCAAGCGAAGGCGTGGAAAAGTTGCACGGTCGGTGGGACGCTTCATATAATGAAGTGTGGCGGTGGTGTAAGGTGTTGAGAGATATGTCCCAGCAAAGACAATGAGACATTGAAACGAACCGGCAGACTACAATGATCGTCTGCTCCGTGGATGCGCAGGTGTTCAAGCGCTGCTCGGACATTTAAGCAATGCCGAGATGCTTTTACATACCGCAAGCCATTGGTACAAATTGACGGTACCTTCATGTATGGTAGATATACGATCGGCTATTGCTAGTGTGGCACAAGACGGTACCGGGAGAATCCTTCCGATTGCGCTCGCAATAACACCGTGGAGTCACCGATGATCGGACTTCTTCCTATCTAGGTTAAGGAGGCATGTCGCCTCAACCGACATATGCGTTATATCGGATCGGGGCCTGGAATACTTGCGGCAATAGAACGATTGGGAAGCATGTGGCATCGCACACACCATCGATATTGTCCGAGGCATGTGGCATCCAACTACTATGGGCAACACCGATCTAAAAGATGTAAACGGCAAGTGACCGATATGGGTATGAAATTTCTATTAATATAATTTCTTTTGAAATTTTCGATTTATTCGCAATTTGAATAGTGGTATGTAATATTCGATATCAACGATATTGGCGGTACGAGATCAATAAAGACCGCTTTCACGAGATGTTGGCCGCTTATGCGAAGATAACGCGAAGGCGCAGACTACCCGTAATATTCCTTTTGAACAGTGGACACAAGCATATGAATGCTCCTACGATATGGTCATATGACCACAAACCCGCCGAATGCATAAATTTCATGCTAAAGGAACCCGTCATCCGCCGATTCACAAAGGTTTTATGGAGACATATTTTCGTTTAAGCAAGACTATTTCCAAGAGAGCAATGAGTTATCGAGGCGATGCAAGGAGGCCATGTATGGAGCCAAGGTCTTGTAAGAAATTAACCGGGAAGGCACGGCGAACACTATGCACACAGCTTGTCACGATCGCGACAACTTATGGTTTCGGTCACGGAGTTTGACAGACCGAGCCAAGGTATTGTTGGCGGGCATTATCGTGTACACTTGACAAATAGGACATGCGATCGTGGATATTTGATGCACCGTTACCCATGTGCTCATGTACTTGCGGCTTGTCATAATCTTCGTCTTGACCCCATGAGCTATGTCGATGAAGTCTACAAATTAGAAAACATGTACAACGTGTGGAGACACGTATTCCCACCGATCCAGATGAACGTAAGTGGCCATCCAGATCGCTTGCACCGTATAAGTCTGTTGGGATAGAGAATTGAGACGAAACCAAAAGGTCGACCTTCCTCGACTAGAATACGCAACAATATGGATATCCGAGAACCGACCAACCAAAGTCGGCGGTGCGGGTGGTGTAGGAACCGGCCATACATCTCGCCGTGTCCAAATCGGACTAGTTGACCGTGTTCTTAGCTTGTTTGTCTCTTGTCAAGCTATGTAATGTCTGCTTTTTTTGGAGGAAAACGGTGAACTTTTGTACAATAACTCAATTAAATTACAAAAAAATTAAAAATGAAATTACAAAAAAATTAAAAATTAAAAAATTAAATTAAAAAATAACCTCAAATTGTATTAAAATAATACAACTTAATTACTACAAAAAATTAAATAAATGAAAAAATTAAATTACAAAAATAAAACTCAAATTGTATTAAAATAATACAACCTAATTACAAAAAAAAAAATCAAACCTATTTTGTCAAAGTTATTAAAATTAAATAAATTAAAAATTTAAATTACAAAAAAAAAAAACAAACTCAAATTGTATTAAATATATTACAACTTAATTACTACAAAAAAAATAAATCAAACATATTTTGTCAAAGTTATTAAAATTAAATAAATTAAAAAATTATATTACAAAAATAAAACTCAAATTGTATTAAAATAATACAACCTACTTACAAAAAAAATAAATCAAACATATTTTGTCAAAGTTATTAAAATTAAATAAATTAAAAAATTTAAATTACAAAAAAAAAACAAACTCAATTTTTATAATATATATTACAACTTAATTACAAAAAATTAAACGAGATCAATACAAAAAATTAAACTCAAATTATAAATTAATTTACAATTACTCAAATTATGGGGTTTAGGGTTTAGTGCGGATGTCGGTGGGAACCAGGCTACACGAGGCTGGCCGATTAACGATACTGGATTCCTCCTTCTTCTAGTTTCCGCGGGGTTGTGGAACCTCAAAGGGAATCCGGCCCCTCCCAAGTGGGTCCGTTCAGGTGTTGCGATGATGACCCACCTTGATAAAATAATGACCGGAGGTGTTTGCATAAACCACGGCGGGGTGATTGCATCCCGTGACGTGAAGGAGTCTGTAGAAAGAATCGCTCCCGACGGCACCTCCTCTAATCCCACACCGATGTCGGCCTCACGATCGGTGGCTAAAAGGAGTTGTCGAAACGGACTCGAACCCGCCATGGATTCCAACCTGGGGGACTAGAAAAGGAAACATATATGGGTTAGGAGGATACATGTAAGGGCGGTGGTACGCACCGGCATAAATCGTGGACGCTGTGTTATCGGTGTTGTCACCGAACCGATGGGCCCGGTGATTGTATAGGCGCCATTGATGGGCCGGTGGATCGATAGGCGCTGTTGATGGGCCCGGATCAGATAGGCCTGTTGATGGGCCCGCGATCGTAGGCGCTGTTGTCGGGCCCGTCTCATCACCCTTCTCCTTGGATGTAAAGGGGCTCGACGTTCCTTCGCTCGCGAATTTGTTGCCGCTTCTTTCACCGACAACAGATACGGCTTCCATGGATTCTAAACCATGGCATGTACTCCGAGACGCACGCTAACTCAGAACTACGATCGGTTCCGGTTAGGTAAAAAGTCATACCGGTTCTCCCACTTCGATATGTTCGACCAAAATATTGGCCAATCCGTGTCTTGCCGCCAGAAGTCCACATCGTGCTCATCATCGAGCACCTCAGAGCCACGGAATCGGTTGTCGACATCCAAATTGCCGCAGAACCCGATCCGACTGGTGCATCTCCACGGTCGCGTAGGTGATTAGCGGGACCTTAACGTGCTAACTGTTCGGATTTTGGAGGAACTCCTCGAATTATCGCCAATTTCGGATCCTCATACGGTGTCCATTGAAACTATATTAACATTACCAAAATATTAGTTATATACATAAATACTAAATTATAATAACGAAATTGACACTTACTTGTGATTCCAACCGTTGTTCCAATAGGAGCCAGATATCCTCAAGCGAGTCGGTATTCCAACATGACTTCTGGATGGTTCCACCTAATTAAATAAACTCTTAGCATGCAATTATACTATAAATCTACGACATAATTGAAAAATATAATATTAAATTTACCTCGTTATCAATGGGAATGAATATGGTGGTCGAGTCGAGGACGTAAAATGGAAATCGAAACCATGCCCATGATCGCAGAGTGATAGACAACCTCCGATTTTGCTTTATCCAAGACTGCCGCCTCAAGACATCTCCCGATACAACCTCGATAGCACGCGGACTTCAATCGAATTCACCGTACCGCTCAAATCAACAAGTTTCAGGAGCCATCTCGTGGACGAGGTTTCTAGAGACGTCCGCATCGATAGCCTCCAATTATCTCAAGTATGTATGCCCGCATACCGTATTCTTTCATCTTCATCGAATCTTCATTCGGTCATGGAATGTGTCTCGTAACCAAACCATATCGATCCGACCTCCTTGCAATTTATCCTAATGGCACCTGTGAGCTCGTAGCATACGGCCATCCAATCGTGAGATGTTACGGTCCGGTGACTACCGAATTGCCCCACCGGTAATCCCAATCAGAATCGCACATCTTCTAAGGTGATGCTACACTCTCCGCATGGCGATGGAAAGTGTCGCCTCGGTCTCCACCTCTCTATCAACGCTTATCAAAACCGGTCCAACTTGAACCCCGGCCTATCGTGGCCACGTGCCAAAACCCGCTTCCGCAAGTAATTCTCGATCAATGGTGATGGGGACCGGGCATGTTGCGAATATAACATTGCAACACCCGATCTACGATCGCTTAAAAATAATAAAATTCAAAATTAATGAAAAATTGCATAATTCAAAAATTTAATAATATTGAAAATTAAAATTCAAACTTACCATTCTCAATTGTTTGGACGCCAATGTGAGTCTTTGTTTAAGCGATGTAAATCTCCTACCATTGTACTCGATAAAGATTTTTTAATTTTCCCAAAAATAAATATATTAAAAAATTATAAAGGGCTTTTTCAGAAATGGTAGAAGACTATTTCAAATTTAAGAGTAAATTTCAAGGGCTTTGAGAGAAACTTGAGAGAAAATTGAGAGCAAATTGAGAGAAAATTGAGAGAAAATGAGAAAGGATTGAAGTGTGAAAAAAATGAAGGGTTGGGGGTATTTATAGTTTTTTTTTCCCGTTGGTTTTTGACCGGGGTCCAACGGTCACTTTTTTTGATTCATGCCTAAAAGCGCGTCACGTAGGGGCGCTTTAGGCCCGCGTCACCAAAAGCGCTGCACCCACGGTAGCGCTTTATCGACGTGGCCTAAAGCGCCCTACGTGACGCTTTTAAGTCGATTTCAAAAAAGCGCCACCGACGTGACGCGCTTTTTGGGAAATTGCCTTTCCGGTCAATATTTTTGAAACTCGTCCTTTCCGTAATTTTGTATTTTTTGGTATTTTGGGATATTTGCCCATTTTCTCCGTCCTGTCACCATGGCAATGGCATAGACACTCTTTTGATGTACAGGTATAGGTTATCATTATTTGTTGCAGTTACAGTGATTGGATGGAATTTTGTTGTGGTTAAAATGATAAATTATATTTAAAATAATATAGTGAAACGTTAATCATCAATAACTATCAAGTAGTAAAAAAACTCAAATTTTATACAATGAACAACATAAGGTAAATGTGCCAACTAGTTCGGCCCAACCATGTTTATGTTTTGTATTTTCAATCTCTGGCCGACATGATTTATTATTTATATATATTTTTATAATCAAATTTAAATACAAATTATTTTTATTATATTTTGAGAACCGAAATCGACTTTTTAAAGTCTTGAAATTTGTTAAGTTGAGTCTAGGCCTGATTAGATCCATGAATATTTTTAGCAGGTGTTTGGTTCCCTAAATGCAACATTATATTATGGCATGTAATATTACATTTTAAAATAAGATTACTATATTTAAATTTTAATATTTCGATCATCTCGTAATATAAGGTGTAACTCATTGTGGCATGTTTCTTTATGATCTTAGATTACGGGTGTAATCTTAAAATTTAGAGCAATTTACCTTTTGTTTTATTATTTTATCAATTTAGGCTTCTTTGTTAAATAAAGTTTAAGACTAATTAAAACAAATATATATATATATATATATATATTCTTAATAATGAACTAGTTGAAATCATACATTACAATTACAATTATTATATTTCATTTATTAATATTTCATTTATTAATATATTATTTATGGTTAATGTTGTAATTACTTTTCATAAACTATAATAATTATAATTTATAAATTTATTTCAACACAATATATTCACTTATTAATATATAGTTTTTGGCAAAGAGTAAGACTTCTAATAATTTATCATAATTTATGAAAATTGAGACTAAAAATATTAAAATAACTAAACCTATTAAAAAAATCTATACTAAGGGCAATTGAATAAAATGTAATTTTAGGTAATATTATATTCAATCAATGAAACACTTGTATCTTACATTCCAACCAAATGAAATAAATAAGGTAATATCACATTCTTCCTATAATCTTATTATAGAACATAATCTAAGGTTTGCGATCCAAACGCCCCTTTAATATTTAGTAATTGTAATCAAGTATATATATTTACATTTGGTGAAAGATAAATATTATTTTTAAGTAGTAAATTATAATTATAGAGGGCGACGGATGAATTGATTTCAAGTTGCTAAAATGTTTAGAATCGAATCTAAAAATTGAATAAACAAACTATTATAATGAAAAAGAGGAAATAAAATTTTAGCCGATATTAGATGAATTTTGAAAGGACTTTATTTTCCGAAAGGATGAGGCGAAGTATGAATCGAATTCTTGAATTTGAAAGTGAAAATTAAATAAATTAGGAGCAATTCTAGAATCTAAACAATTTAAGAATGAGTAAAAAGAGATGAAAGATAAAAAAAAAAAATGTGTATCTTAAAATGGGTTAATCAATCTTTGTGTCCCCTATTTTTATTTTCTTCATCACGGTAGTTGGAGAAGTGTCAACTTCCCCGAATACTTTTATTAACACTTAACTTATTAGTTAACAACTGACAAGTTTAATGGTGTGAATTTCTAAAACAAACAAGAATATTTTAATTATGGGCAAATGAGAAAAAAATTTAGAAGCGAAATTCAATTATAAATTTTGGGAGGTTAAAATATAATTTTATTATGTATTAATTTTTTATTTTATTATTTTTGAAGAGATTAAATAGATTTATTTTTATTTTGAGAGTTTAAAGTGTAATTTTATCATAAATTATATTATAATTTAATTATTTACTGGAATTGAATTACAAGTTTTTCATTTTTGGAGTCCATGACTCTACCTCCCTTTAGATTCACCCTTGATTTCAATTAAGCATTGCAATAATGTTAAAATATGTTCCAAGTCACTATACTTTCTATACACTTGAATTTAATCCCTTTAATTATATTTCCAGAAATTAGTTCTTTTACTTTTCATATTTAAAAATCCAAGTTTAATTATTGACATCGTCAAATTTTTTGTTAATTTCAACTTCATTACAATATTATTCTTTTGTTACATGACCATTAAGTTGGTATTTTCTTATTTTAAAACTATCGAATTTAACAAAAGAATTTTAACGATGTTAATAATTAGACTTAAATTTTAAATCTAAAAAGTAAAAGGATTAAATTTTGAAAATATAAGTAAAGATGTTATTAAAATTCAAGTATACGAAAAAATATAAGACCTTGGAACATATTTTAACTTTACAATAAAATCCATGAGATTAGTATTTGAACTATAATTAAATTATTTGGACTAGTAAGAAAATTATCAATAAAACTCCACATCATAATTTTAACCCAAACTTCATCCTAATGCATACGCCCCCAAGTACATCAACCTCTCGAGAACTCTTTTGCAGTTACTAAGCACCATGTTCCCCGCCAGAAGACCATTACTTGCGCATCATTAAATTAACCCTTGGGTCATAAGCTACATAATCTCACAACATCTCCTCTTGAGCTGCACTGATTGCCGTAGGGTGGTTTGAGTAGGATAGACATGAGTGAATTCAAAAGGGGTAGGTAGGTGATTTTACCCCTGTTTAACACATGTTTAAATTATAAATTAATATATACTTAAATTGTACTTTTAACTTTTCCAAAAATAAATTTTTTTAATAAATCTCTTTAAAAAATAATGAAATAATAAATTAATATATAATATATAAAATTATATTTTGACTTTTAAAATTTATAATTTAGAGAAAGTGGGGTGAGGGCATAAGCCTTTTGTTGGTGAGTTTTTGATTCAGCAAAGAGGGATGCGCATGAGGCGGTGGAGACAATGGAGTTTGGAGGGTGGATTCCAAGGGCCAAACCCAAGTCTGAAATAGTGATGAATTGGCCATGATTGTGGATGATATCTCAACAGCACACTTGAGTGACATCGAGACAGCAATTTCTTGAGCTGAGTTAAAGGTCGACCAATTTTCCTTCATTCGAAAGCCATCCACATGCACTATAAGTTTTGGAGTTTGAGAGACCTCAATGGAAATAATACAGTAAAGATTCTTCGTGAAGATATAGTAGTTTGTCGATTTTGAAGCAGAGCAGTTCAAGTATAAATAAAATGTTCCCCAGAATTTCACCTACTTGATTTGATTTACACAATCATTTTTGGAAAAGTAGGTCTTCAACAAGTGGGGACCGAGGCTTAAAACTTTTCACGCTTTCTTTGTGTGATAAGTCATTTTCATATCATTATTTACAAATAGGACAGTTTACCTCCTGAAATTTATCTAAAAGAATTTAGTTGATATATAAACTTTTATTTATCTACTTATTACTTGAATTTGTATTTTATTAATTAGGTTAGTACTTTCATATTAGCATCGTTAGTTTGTACTGACATAACATTGATGTCTAATCCGGTAATGACAAATGATAATTTCTCAATACAACACGTGATGGACAAACATTTATCCATGTTCATTATTGACATTTTTAATTTATATCCATCATATGTTGTATTAAGAGATTACTATGTGTCATCACAGAATTGATATAAAAAATATCACATTAGCACAAACTAATGATGTTATGGATGTAAGGCCCAATTTTTGGACACTCGGAGCCCAATAACAAAAAGAATAAAAAACCCAAAATTGCAGCCCAAAATACAAAGCCCAAAATAAAAAACTAAAGAAAACCCTAGGTCAGAAGCCCTCACAAGAAGACGCTTACCGCCTCAACACAAGATCGTATGCACTCTACCACGACCACGACGAGAGCCCTTCCAACACGTTTCTACAAAATAGAAATGATTAAATGTAAAATAACGTGCTATAAAAGGGGGATAAAAATTTAAAAGGAGGTTAGGGTTTTATTTTAAAAATACTAAGCAAAAAACAATTGTAACAGGAGAGTCAGAGAAATAAAAAACCAAAAGGTTTCATTTTTTTTCCCTTTTCGGTTTTATTTTTATTTTTTATTTTTTATTTTTTTCCTTTTGAATCTGTTTTGGGTTTTTTACAAAACATATAGGATTTTTTAAAAAATAAAAAACGACCTTTTTTCAGATTCGCCACTGTGAGCGTGGCTTCATGACGGCAAGCAGACGCATGGCCGGCTGACTCATGCTTCACGAGTTCAGCTTGACAGAGAGAGAGAGAGAGAGTTTTGAGAGTTCCAAACAATTTTTTTTTTTTGAGTCCGAACAGAATGAGGGAATGGGGTTTTCAAAAAAATTTATGCTTTTATAGTGTTACTAAACCATTGCTTTTGGTGAATGGGTTCAGAGGCCAAACGACGTCGTTTTAGCCTCGACCATGACCCGACCCGCATAGGGAGAGGATCCACAGAGTTTTGCCTTGAGGCTAATTGCGCGTTTAGCCCTCCGCTTTTACGGTTTTAAAATCGGGCTTTCTTATTCACGATTTGACCCCAAAAATTTCTTTTGAGTTCAATTAAGTCTTTATTTGAGTGCTGCGTTTTGCACAGTGGGGTTTATTGCCCTTTCAGTCCCTCTAAGTTGCGCGCGCATTATGATTTACTCCTTTATCGTTATTTATTTTTTTAAATCAGCCCCAGATACTCGGTTTTTAACCCAATTTAGTCCTTTTTTAGTTATTTGGTTATTTTATCATTAAATTAAATTTTTTTTTTCATTATCATCAATATATGTATATATATCCTTGTTTACTGTAAATTTTTTCCGATTATATTTATTATTTTATTGTTATCAAGTATTTTTTTACTATTTTTTCTTATTTTCTAATTTTCTTGTTTTACTATTACATTATTACATATTATTATTATAGATATATGTATATACTGTTACTTATCGCTACTAGTTTATTATTATTGCTATTATATCTATCATTGTTACTTCTACTAGTATCTTATTATATTTATCATCCATATTTACTATTAATTTTAAGCTATATACCTTTATACCTATTTTTTATATATAGATATTTTATTTCTTTCAATTATTTGATCTATTTAGTATTTCATTTTGGTGCATGTTTATATATACATTATTGTTTATTTTTATTCTCATTTATTATTTTTATTTTTTATCACTAGGGTTATTATTACTTTTACTTTTTTCGTCAACATCATCATTGCTATTTCATTTTTATTACTATTATGGTTTATTTATCCTTGTTTTCATCGTTTCATATAGATCGATGATTTCGAATTGCCTTTTTACCATCTTTTGTTATTATTATTTCTTTTTTTCCTCAAAATTCATAAGAAAGGGTTTCATAAGGGTAATTTTGTGTGTTTGGAAGTTCGGAAAATCGTGCCCAATCGTGCTGGGCTTCGATTTTTTTTCGTTCATCTAGATCACTAAATATCCTTTAAAGATTTTTGATCATGTTTCATAAAGGTAATTTTGTGTGTTTAGAAGTTCAGGAAATCGAGCCCAATCGTGCTGGGCTTCGACTTTTCGTTCGTCCAGATCACTAAATGTCCTTTAAAGATCTCGATCATATTTTTGAAAATAAGGCAATGTTTCGTGTTTAGAAGTTCAAGAAATTCGTGCCCAATCGTAAGGGTCTCGATTTTACATTCATCCTAACAACTAGATATCCTTCATGATTTTTGTCGATTTCTTAAATAAGGCAATATTTCATTATTGAAATCAAGGAATCGTACCCAATCGTCTTTGGGTTTCGGTTTTAGTTTAGCCAAATAGTGAAATACCCTTTTCAAATTGCACTACATGAATTTTGGAAATCGTAAAATGATCTTGGTACCGAGAGGTTGAAGCATCGTGCCCTATCGTGCTGGACATGATACTTTAGCTTTTCTAACAAGAGTGTTTCGATTTCAATACGAAGTCATCCAAACATCTTTTTCCATACTTTGAAATATTTTCTAATTTTCGATATTAAGGACATTAATCAATCAATACGGTACCAATTTTGGGCGTTGAGGTGCTAACCCTTCCTCGTCATGCGAACTCGACTTTCGAGCCCGCTTTTCTTAAAATCCGTAGACCAAAATGTTTTCTAAAGTGGCCCAATCACACTTCAAAAAGATTGGTGGCGACTCGCTTTCCCTTTAAAGTCACCGCTTTTCCAAACAAAAATGGTTTTACGACACTTGGCGACTCCACCGGGGACGCAAGAGAGTCAAGTCAGAAATTGGTTGATTAATGTTCTTTTATCAAAAATATTTTTGTTTTCTTTCTTTTTTCCGTTTTTTCATTTGCATGAGTTTGTGTCGCGTCAAATATTTGTTTTGGTTTTGAAACGCATGAGATACCTTTGCATGCATGTTACATGACCGCCGTGGTCACGCCCTTTAAGTGGGAGCGAAACTATGCCTTCGTGAGGTTTTCACCTCCGCATGGGCTAGGGGATCGCCTCGGATACATCCGTATTTATGGTTCCGTGAGGTTTTCACCTCCGCATGGCCATAGGGAAATGTATTCCTCGAACCGAACTCGATCTATATGAGCCTATAATGGGTGAGGATTGAGGAATCACCGTTCAGTAATTTTTCTTTCTCTAGAACCGAACCACATATAGTGAACCTTAGAGCCCACCCTAGGTAGAGCCATGCTAAACCTTAGTGGCTACCTATGTAGTGGTTGGACATTTTTTTGCTTTGGTTACTTTTATATGGTACTAACTTGTTTTATTTTGGTCATATTTGCATGTCATTTCACACTTAAAAGGCGCCGATTCTGCTTTAATTACTAAGTTAGAATACTTGTTATGGGGATGGATTCCTTGATAAAGTAGAGGATAATGCGTCGTATGCGATATGGTCGAGAAGACACTGACTTGAGAAGGGGATAGCCTAGTCAAGGCTACACATCGTAATTATTGGACTTCACTCGTATCGGTGTGACACAAAATGAGCTACAAGAACTAAGAGATATATGGGCTGGTTGGGACGAAGCAACTAGGCAACCGTTTACACTAATTATGGTGATCTACCTTACTTACTCGACATCGAGTGGACAAACACTTGTTTGGGCTATGACTCAATATTGGAATCCCGCTTGTAGTTTTTACATTTGGGGAAGTAGACTTGGTGCCTCACCGTGGAGGAATATACACTTTGCTTCATGATCAAAGGGCTCAGTCGACAAAATTTACTTGTGGTCGCTAACGCACCTTCTTTTGTAAAGAAGTCATGAGCATCACCGGATGAGCGAACAATGGGTCATGGCACGAATTCAAAGAAGGGTGAAGGAAATGCATTCCTTGGGTAAGCTTGAGGACTGATGACCTTTGCCCCGGATATGAAGAGGAAAGTCGACATTTTGCCTTAAGTATCTATGGTTTGGTGATTTTTCCCAAGGCTTTGAGGCATGTAGACGAGGCGCTTATTGATTTGTTCGACCGTCTTGACAAAGGGGTTACGCCGGCATCAGAATTCTCGTCAAACATTTAGATCTTTGAGCTCGTCAAGAAGCGGTGAGGAAGATTCATGGGATGCACACAACTGCTGCTTGGGGTGATTCCATAGCCATTTCAAAGGTAGATAGAAATTCTTGTCGGGTCTTTTTTGCGAATTACTCCCCATTAAAGGAGTTGGCCACCGCACCTAGGAGAGATGACATATCAGAAGAGAATTGGATCGCGCTTCTTCAGAATCTTCAGGAAAAAGATGTGAAATGGAAAGCTCATTGGTTTGTTCCCGGCGAAATCCTCTCACCGGTGTGGAGTTATGATTGGGTTCCTCCGTTAGGGATCCGGGAGTCGTTGGGTATGCTCCTTTGCTCGTACTAAGGCAATACCAATCGAGACAGTTTTATACCAGTAACGCATGGGCTAGCTCAGTTTGAATTCTCGTATAGTGGGAATAATTATAAGAAAAGAGTTCGAGAAGTTTCTGATGCGTGGAAGCAGATTCACCGAATGAAAAGAGTTGCGATAAATCCAATGGTAACCCTTGAATATAACACATGGCGGGTAGGAGAGTGAACGACAATATCCCCATGCCGGCACGTGATGCCGCTCTCGATAGAAGAATACCGCAAGTAGTCCTTCCGAGTTGGAGATCATAAAGCAAGACTTTGAAAGTAAAAATTGAGTTAGGGAAAAGATAGAACAACCGGAAGGAGAGAAAATGGATCGATGTTAGATATTGATATCCGTAAATCGAGGTCGGAAGTCGAGGAAAGGAAAAGAAAGGTCAAGAAGATTTGGATAGCTTGAAAACCGACTACAAGAAGTTGCATCTATCGATGAGGATCATTGGGCTAGGTAAGACCTCTAACAATGGCGCCAAGAACTTCGGAGGAGAAGACCAAGGTTGACCAAAGGGAAGAAGAGATTTCGGGGTTCAAGCACAAAAGATGCCCTCAAAAAGATGGCGGGGAGAGCCAAAGCGAAAATAAGATGCTAAGGGCTCGAGTAGCGAATTGGAGAAGGCATTGAGTCAAAGTCACAACTCTACTGGCCAAGTTGAAATCAAGCTGAGCAGATTGAAGAATTGAAGAGAAAGGTGGTGCAACTCAAACAATGCCGCAAAACAAAGAGCTCGAATCCAACTATTAGAGGCGATAACCAATGAGGAAAGAACAACTTCAACAATCTCGTAACCAGTCGTAGAAAGAGACTACCTTATGGGCGTAAGTCGTGGTTCAGACATTTAGAAGTGGCCGATCATCTACGAATCCTAGGAGTTCAGTGATGTGTTAAGTATATTTTATGAGTCAAAGTCGATCGTGGTCAAGAGCTAGCCTCACTTCTTGAGAAAGTTAAAACTTTGGGCATAAGGGCTAGGTCGATATGTGACTCTTTTTATGTAAAGGATTTTGTCTTTTCAATGAGTATTCTAAGAGAAATTGAATCGAATCGACTCTTTTTATTTTTGCATACATTCATTTGTATTACATTTTATGCATTGGCACCGCATCACTACATTTGCATTAAATATTATAAGACAACCCTATTAACTAGAGGTCATACTATAGTTATCCCGAACACCGCTATTACACTCGAAAAAGACGAGAGCAATGGATCAAAGGATAGAAAAGTTAGAAGCAGATGCAAAGGAGATGCAAGACCAACTGCAGCTCGGATGCAAGAACAAGTTAGCCAAGATCCAGCAGGACATGAGGATCAAATGCCGAATCCCAAAGAAGCATGATGAGCCAACTAACACAGCTTGTTGATCGGCGGGCTGGAAATGGAAAAAGGCCTATGGTCGATAATCGGAGAGGATAATGAAGATCTCGTTTGCCCTCCGGGCCTGGCCCCGACAAGTTCCTAAGTGCAACCGCCGAGAGTATCGGTCAATATAAAGCCTCAAAGACCAATCCGGTGCTCGGTCGGTAAATTTCCCATGAACTCGAGCCCAACCCCGAGGTCAATCTGGTAAAACCAATGGTCCTGCACTTCATGAGGCGCGAAGGGAGAAAGTAAAAGCGTAACTTCCAAAAGAGTTCGAGGATCGATGCAAGTGGCTGGAGGAGAAGTTTCGAGCATTGGAAAGTGCTGATCACCAATGCGAAGTGAATGCTAAGAAGCTGAGTCTAGTCCTAGATTTAGTACTTCCTCCAAAATTCAAGATGCCAGAGTTCGAAAAGTACAACGGGACTAGGCGCCTGAGGCCCATATTACGATATTCGCCGAGAATGACAGGATATGTCAAGAATGACCGCTTGTTGATCCATTGCTTCGTGATAGTCCGATTGGGGTGAAATAAAATGGTACAACCAATGAGTTGTACCCAAATCAAATCGTGGAGAGATTTGGCGCAGCTTTCATCAAGCATTACGGCCATGTGACCGATATAGCACCGACAGATCACATTGCAAAACATGGAGAAAAGCCGTGAAAGCTTCAGAAGTACGCCTAAAGATGGAGGGAGGTCGCTACACGTGTCCAAACCACCATTACTAGAAAAGGAAATGACCATGCTCTTCATCAATACCTCAAGGCACCGCTCATTAACCACATGTTGGGAAGTACGACTAAGAGTTTCATGGACATGGTGATGTCAAAGAGATGATAGAGAACGAATCAGTGTGGGAAGATAGAGGCCGAGAAAGCACAAGAAGAGCTGCACCAAAAAAGTGGAAGTCAAGGGAATATAAGCTCAAGTTATCCTAAACCCACATTATCACCCAACCGAAAGTCAGAGTATGGGCCAAGAAAGTTCGACCAAGACAAGAGCCCAACACGAGACAAAGGGTGAGAGATTCCAATTCACTCCTATACCGGTGGACGATAAGGAGTTATATAAGACTTTATTCGATGCGCATGTCGTGTCCCCATTTTACTTGAAGCCACGCAACCTCCATATCCTAAGTGGTATGACACAAACGCCAAAGTGAGTACCATGCGGATGTAGTAGGTCACTCGACAGAAAATCGCACTTCATTCAAGAGACTAGTCGAAAGCGACTTATCAAGGCGGGGTCGAGACTTCAAAGACCCACTGGTGGAGGAACTCCTACCCACCATGCCGATAATGGGTAAACGCGATAGTTGAAAAATGGGGAGGAGGTTCAAACAGAGATTGCCGAGGTCGAACCCCGCTGAGAATGGTTTGGAAAGAAATGCGAAGGTTGGACTAGTTCTGCAAGAGAATGTGAGCGTGTCTTCGATACAAGGAACTACCGTGAGTTCCATGACAAGGAAGGTCATGAAATCCAAAGAATGTAACGAATTTAGAGCCCTAGTACAGGGCTAATGGATAATAAAGAGTCGAGTTCTTTGATTTGGTGGAAAGAGAGGATGTATGTTCCACGTATGAGGGTCGCAGAAGGATCCTCGGAAGTTAATCACCCACGGTGATTATCACGCCGCCGTGGTCGACGAGGCCGGTGAAGGTGGCATCGAGGGTCATAATCGAAAACCTGTAATTTTGCTCCTAAGAATGATCAAGATCGTAATTCGCAGACCCGTGACTTTTCTTATAAAGATGACAAGAGGGTACCTTGGAATTACGATTGTACTATGACGCTTTTAGGAAAAGAATTGCCAAAGATACCCGACCCGTAAGTCGAGTCCTCTATGACGAGAAGGGGAGACGAGAAGACAGGACCACTGGTTAATAAACCAGTAATAGAGGATGAGGCCGGAGAGTTCTTGAAGTTCTCAAGCACGTAAAGCAATGCGTGTGGTGGAACAGCATACAAATAACACACACGCGACATCGGATTGACCTTATCGCTAAACTCGTAAGGACACCGAGTGCGTTAATGAAAGCATTGAACCGATTTATGTGGTGATGACATTTCAAAGAATAAGCTAGACCGCCTTGTAAATAACATGAGCGCAGATAATTTCATCTCGCTCGTTGATGATGAAATACCACGGGTCGGGGATCTACCAAGGCATTGCACATCACTACCCGATGCAAAGGGTATACATTGCCGGGTATTAATTGACAATGGCTTGGCATCGAATGTTTTGCCCTCGCTTTACACCGGACGAAGTTACATAAACAGCCTCACATGAAAACGTGCCAAAATATAGTGAGAGCATTTGATGGCACCGAGAGAGGTAATGGGAGGATTGAGATACCCTCCTAATTGGGCCAAATACGACGAGGTAGATTTCCTTGTGATGAGCATCAAGCCCTCTTATAATTGCTTATTGGGAGGCCGTGGATCCACTCAATGAGTCTGTACCATCGTCATTGCACCAAAAGTGAAATTAGTAATGTAGGGCTTGTTGATAACTATAAATGCAGGAAGATATCATCGCGTCACACTAGTGATGCACCGTATATAGAGAATGATGCAGAGGCCATAGAGTACTCCTTCAGGTCATTAGAGTTTGTAAATGCGACTTTTATAAGTGAAGGAAGTAGGATCCCGGTGCCCAAACTCTCTGAAGCAACGAGAATGGGCCTACAATTAACAATGGGAAAAGGAGCAATGCCCGGGAGGGGACTGGGAAAATATCTCCAGGGTCCAATCAGAGTGCTAGGGTTGGTTGAAAAGCAGGATCGCTTTGGTCTAGGGTATAGACCAGATACCGCATGAGAGAAAGAATGAGCTAGAGAGGAAGCGTGAAAGACGAAGGGCACGATTAAATGGTCTTTGAGATTGAGGGGTTCAATGACCTTTCCCACATATCTAATTCATTCGTGTCGAGGGATTATTCATTCAGATGCGAGGTCATGAATGAGGAAACAATTGAAGACATGATGCGAAGTTTGAACATCAATGCCGGTCTCAAGAAAGTTCGAGGAGAAGAAACTTGGCGGTATTCGCCTTACAAGCCCGGAAGTGTTCGAATAACCGGATCGGAAGAAATTCTGTAGTTTTAGGAATAAAAGCAGTAATGTTCAAAACACACTTATTGTTTCAAGCCTAGGAACAATAAGAATTTTTGTGAAATAGGCATGTTCACGCATCATTATTTTCAATAAGAAGTGCATTTTTCTTTCCATTTCGTGCAATAATTCTCCTACTTTTGTTCTACTCCATTCATAATCATAACGCATAAATAAGTCAGTCCATAAATCCATTTTCATTGAATATTCTTTTATACCTACCATAGGTCCCCGAGATATCGACGTCATGAGTGACGCCGCTATGAATTCGTAATTCCCTTATGAGCAAGACACGTGCCCGTAGGGATCTCGTGACTTTGCGATGACGAAGATTATGATTTATCTCTGGATTTGTTAAGGATGGTAGAGCGAGAGGATAAGCCGATTCTACCTCACGAAGAGACAATTGAAAGCGCATTTCAGAGGATGGGAAAGAAGTGAAAATCGGTACCGTGATCACCCATGAAACAAGGCAGACCTCATTAGACTTCACGGAGTTCAAAGATATCTTCGCGTGGTCGATCAAGACATGCCAGGTTGAGTCTTGATATTGCGTACACCAGTATCCCCATAAAAGAGAATGCAAGCCGGTCCAATGAAGCTTCAAGGATGAGACCCGATATCACAAGAAAGATAAGGGAAGAAGTCAAGCAATTTGATGCGGGTTCTTACGAGTAGCAAATTACTCGTAATGGGTAGCCAATGTGGTTCCTGTCCCCAAAAGGATGGAAAGGTCCGAATGTGTGTCGATTATGGGGACCTAAATAAGGCCACCGAAAGACAACTTCCCACGCCTCACATTGACACTTTGGTGGATAACACGGCGGATTTTCATTTTCTCCTTCATAAACGGTTTCTGGATACAATCAAATAAAGATGCATCCCAAGACATGGTGAAGACTACCTTCATAACCTTATGGGGAACCTTTTGTTACCAAGTGATGCCATTTGGGTTAAAGAATGCGGGAGCGACATACCAAAGGGCTATGGTAACCTTGTTTCATGACATGATGCATAAGGAGATCGAGGTCTACGTCGACGACATGATCGCAAAGTCTCGAACGGAAGGGGAGCATGTGCAAGTATTGAGGAAGTTGTTCCTGAGATTGAGGAAATTTCAGCTAAAGCTCAATCCAGCCAAGTGTACCTTCGGGGCTCGATCAGGGAAGCTATTGGGTTTCGTGGTCAGTACAAAAGGAATTAAAGTAGATCCGGATAAAGTCAAGGCCGTACAAAAATTGCCTCCGCCGTGCACTCAGAAGGACGTCCGAGGTTTTCTAGGGAGATTGAATTACATCTCTAGGTTTATTTCACAACTGACTGAGAAATGTGATCCAATATTCCATCTTCTTAAGAAGCACAATCCAGGCATTTGGGATGATGAATGCCGAGGCGCTTGACAAGATTAAACAATATTTGTCCAACACCCCAATATTAATGCCTCCACCCGATAGACCCTTGATTTTGTATCCGATGTTGTTCGATAACTCAATGGGATGTGTGCTAGGCCAACACGATGAGACAGGGAGGAAAGAAAGGGCGATATATTACCTCGAAGAAATTCACCGAAAGCGAAATGAGATACTCACCAATTGAGAAATTGTGTTGTGCATTGGTCTGGACAACTCGGAGGTTGAGGCAGTACATGTTGTACCACACGACTTGGTTAATCTCGAAATTGGACCCTTTGAAGTACATGATGGAGTCGATGGCCCTGAATGGAAGAATGGCCCGATGGTAAATTTTGCTCTCTGAGTTCGACATTGTCTATGTAAACCAGAAGGCGGTGAAGGGGAGTGCGATAGCAGATTTCTTAGCCAGCAGGGCACTAGATGATTATGAGCCCCTTAATTTCGATTTTCCTAATGAAGATCTGATGTTTGTAGCTATAATTAAAGAAGATATCTTAGAAGATCGTCCCTGGAAGATGAACTTTGACGGAGCATCAAATGCCGTTGGTAATGGAATTGGGGCAGTCCTGGTATCCCCAAATGGAGAACACTATCCATTCACTTGCAAGTTGGACTTCGATTGCACAAACAACATGGCGTATCACGGCGTGTATCATGGGATCCGAAAACCATAGACCACAAAGTTAAGGTGCTAGAGGTATACGGAGACTCGCTTTGTCATATATCACCAAAGGAGAATGGAAACAACAGATCCTAAACCGATCACTATCGAAAGTTAGTCCCGGAATTAGTTGAGGAGTTTGATGGTATTACATTCTTCTACCTCCCGCGGGATGAAAACCAGATGGCTGATGCTTTGGCCACTCTAGCTTCTATGATCAAAGTGGATGAGTAGGAGGGTATGAAGTCTATCCAAATGAGTATTTGCGGGTTCACTCATTGTTTCAATATTGACGAAGAGGAAGAGAGAGATGATCATCCTTGGTACTATGATATTCTACAATATGTGAAGAGCGTGAATATCCCGATCAAGCGGATCAAAATGATAAGAAAATATTGAGAAGACTTGCCAAAGAACTACGCCTTAGATGGAGAGATCCCAGATAAAAGAGGAGGGATCAAGTGTTGCTCGATGTGTGGATGTCAGGAAGCTAGAAAATCTTGGAAGAGGTCCATGAGGTGTCTCAGGAACACATGCCAATGGGTTTACAATGGCTAGGCAAATCATGAGATTCGGCATTCTCGGTCCACGATGGAAGGAGATCGCATCCATTATGCCAAGAAGTGCCATAAGTGTCGTTTATGGAGACAAGATCCATGTGCCTCCTTCACCTCTTCATGTTATGACTTCTCCATGGCCTTTCTCAATGTGGGGCATGGATGTCATCAATGATCTCACCGAAAGCTTCTAATGGACATCGCTTCATCTTCGTGGTCATTGATTACTTCACCAAATGGGTAGAGGCAACTTCATATGCTAATATCACGAAGACGGCAGCTAGCAAGTTTTTGAAGAAGGAGATCATTTGTCGCTACGGATGCCGTAAAGGATCGTGTCCGATAATGCACTAAACTTGAACAATAAAGCGATAGCGAAGTCTCCAGTCGGCTTCAACATTAAGACCATAACTCGCCGCCATATCGCCTCAAGATGAATGGAGCAATTGAGGCGCTAATAAAATATCAAGAAAATTGTGGGAGGATGGTTGAGACCTACAAGGATCGGCATGAAAAGTTACCGCTTGCCCTTTATGCCTATCGAACATCGGTTAGAACCTCTACCGGCAACTCCTTTCTCGTTGGTTTATGGGATGGAGGCGTTTTGCCTATTGAAGTTGAGATCCCTTCACTCCGGTTTTGTCGAGCTAAAGTTGACGGCGTAATGGGTTCAATCTCGATATGATCACCGAATCTAATTGAGAAAAAGAGGCTAAGAGCTATTCGTCATGGCCAATTGTACCGCGGATGATGCGAGCCTACAATAAGAAAGTCCGCCTGAGTATTCCATGAGGAGACTTGGTGTTGAAACAGATCCTCCCTATGCAAAAAGACTTTAGGGGAAAGTGGATGCCTAATTGGGAGGGACCCTACGTTGTAAAGAAGGCCTTTTCTGGAGGAGCTTTGATACTAGCCGAGATGGACGGCAAAAGTCTGCCAAATCCAATTAACGCAGACTCACTCAAGAAGTACTTCGCTTGAAGGTGGACCAAGACGAAAACCCACAAAGGGCATCTTATGCTCAAAAAAAAAAGGAGAGGCCAAAGCGAAAACCCTCAAAGGCGCTTTGAGACCAAAGGGACTTTGAGTTGAAAACCCGAAGGGCAAACCAAAGTATGATCAACTCGTGAGGGGCATACAAGAATTTCGCTATACTTAACAATGAGGAGATACGTTACGCCTTGGGGCATCTACAAAGTACCATGGATCTTCTAGACACATGTTGAACTCAAAGTGGTCTTCAAAAAGTACATACGTAAAAGCTCGATCAGGATATCCTGGGCATCAATACCATTCTTACTCATATTGTACCTTAATGGAATTTGTTCTCCTTGTTCAACCTATCTTTCACGGGTTTCTATCCCTAATAAATTTCAGCTTTTATTCATTTCTACATCTTGTCTCAAGCATTTTCTTTGAAATAATGATTATTGAACCAATAATACTTTCACAAAGAAGTTTTATGCACTACTCGAAAGTTTCTAAAAATACAAGAATCAAATAGACAATTGTTTAGAACTAACCAGTTTAAAAGGGCTCGTAGACTTCATGATAAGGGTTTAAGCAAGGATTTACATCTTCTGATTAGTTGTTAGAGGTATCACCGAATGTAGAAGACATACGCCGTGGTCACCTTAATAAGTAGCAAGCAATAACAGCCCAAATGTTAAAAATGGATTATTCTCATGACATTTTGCATCCATTCATAACATTTATGATACATAGGGTTAGGAGCATCTTTCATGACATCTTAATCATTTGATATATGCATAGATCCCATGAAATCACTTCTACAGGTAGGTTCCTCAGAGGACAATGTAGCAAGGTTAATGAGAGTTACAGAAGAGTGTAGATCTTATCTCTACTGAGCAGGAGTAGAGCAGATCAACGGACAAATCCTATCTCCACTGAGCAGGAGTGGAGCGGATTGAAGATAACAGATCTTATCTCTACCGAAAGCAGAGTAGAGCAGATCGAAGAAGCCTTATCTTCACCGAAAGCAGAGGAAACAAAGTAAAGATAGTAGATCCTATCTCCACTGAGCAGGAGTGGAGCGGATTGAAGACCATAGATCTTATCTCTACTGAGCAAGTAGTAGAAGCAGATCGAAGAAGCCTTATCTTCACCGAAAGCAGAGTGAAGCAGTTAAAGATAGTAGATCCTATCTCCACCGAAAGGGAGTGGAGCGGATTGAAGACCATAGATCTTATCTCTCACCGAGCAGGAGTAGAAGCAGATCGAAGAAGCCTTATCTTCACCGAGCAGGAGGAAGAAAGCTAAAGATAGTAGATCCTATCTCCACCGAAAGGGAGGGAGCGGATTGAAGACCATAGATCTTATCTCTACCGGCGAGGTGAGTAGAGCAGATCGAAGAAGCCTTATCTTCACCGAAAGGTGAGGAAGAAAGCAAAGATAGTAGATCCTATCTCCACCGAAAGGTGAGGGAGCGGATTGAAGACCATAGATCTTATCTCTACCGAGCAGAGTAGAGCAGATCGAAGATTCCACCTTATCTTCACCGAAAGGTGAGTGAAGAAGCTAAAGATAGTAGATCCTATCTCCACCGAGTAGGAGTGGAGCGGATTGAAGATAATGATCTTATCTCTACTCGAAAGGAGTAGAGCAGATCGAAGATTCCACCTTATCTCCACCGGCGGAGTGGAGCAAAGCTAAAGATAATAGATCCTATCTCCACCGAAAGGTGAGGAGCGGATTGAAGACCACGATCTTATCTCTACCGAAAGGTGAGTAGAGCAGATCGAAGACAAATCCTATCTCCACCGAGTAGGAGTGGAGCGGATTGAAGCAGATCTTATCTCTAACGAAAGCAGAGTAGAAAGAGATCGAAGAAGCCTTATCTTCACCGAAAGGAGGAAGCAAGCTAAAGATAGTAGATCCTATCTCCACCGAGCAGGAGGGAGCGGATTGAAGACCACAGATCTTATCTCTACCGAAAGGAGTAGAGCAGATCGAAAGCAAGAATCGAAAGGAGTGGAGCAGATCGAAGATTCCCGCCTTTATCTTCACCGAAAGGGGAGGAAGAAAGTTAAAGATAGTAGATCCTATCTCCACCGAAAGCAGAGGGAGCGGATTGAAGATAATGATCTTATCTCTACTGAAAGGTGAGTAGAGCAGATCGAAGATTGAAGCCTTAACTCCACCGAAGCAGGAGGAGCAAGCCAAAGATAGCAGATCGAACAAAACTTCCACACTTCGGAAAGCAAGGGTGGAATAAAGCTACCCGAAAAGAAAGCATCAAGAAGTCAAGATCGAACAAAATGGGGCAAAATTGGTCTTTAAAGTCTTTGCTCTATTCTCGCAACGACAATGAGCAAAGAGGGCAAAGAAGGCCCAATTTTGGACACTCTGAGCCCAATAACAAAAGAATAAAAACCCAAAATTGCATTTCAAAATACAAAGCCCAAAATAAAAACTAAAGAAACCCTAGGTCGCCAGGCCCTCACAAAGACGCTTTCGCCTCAAATAACAAGATCGTATGCACGCGTCGTACGACCACGAGGAGCCCTTTCCAAAGACGTTTCTACAAAATAGAAACCGATTAAATGTAAAATAACAGGCTATAAAAAGGGGGGATAAAAATTTAAAAAGGGAGGTTAGGGTTTTATTTTAAAAATACTAAGCAAAAACAATTGTAATGAGAGAGTCGAGAAATAAAAACCAAAAAGTTTCATTTTTTTTCCTTTCGATTTTATTTTTATTATTTTTATTTTTTATTTTTTTCCTTTTCGAATCTGTTTTGGGTTTTTTTAAAAATATAGGATTTTTTAAAAAATAAAAACGACCTTTTTTCCAGATTCCACCACTGCGTGAGCTATGGTGGCGACGGACGACTGACGGCTCCTGGCTGACTCATGCTTCAATGAGTTCAGCTTGACAGAGAGAGAGAGAGAGAGAGTTTTGAGAGTTCCAAACAATTTTTTTTGAGTCCTGAAGAATGAGGGAATGGGGTTTTCAAAAAAATTTATGCTTTATAGTGTTACTAAACTGCCACTGCTTTTGGTGAATGGGTTCAGAGGCCAAACGACGCGTTTTGGGCTCTCGACCATGACCCGACCCGCATAGGGAGAGGATCCACAGAGTTTTGCCTTGAGGGCTAATTATGATTTAGCCCTCCGCTTTTTATCGGTTTTAAAATCAGCTTTCTTATTCACGATTTGACCCCAAAATTTCTTTTGAGTTCAATTAAGTCCTTATTTGAGTGTCGTTTTGCACAATGGGGCTTATTGCCCTTTCACCCTTTTAAGTTATGCTGCTATGATTTACTCCTTTATCGTTATTTTTTTAAATCAAATTTTATACTTGCTTTTTAACCCAATTTAGTCCTTTTTAGTTATTTGGTTATTTTATCATTAAATTAAATTTTTTTCATTATCATCAATATATGTATATATATCCTTGTTTATCGTAAATTTTTTTTCCGATTATATTTATTATTTTATTGTTATCAAGTATTTTTTTACTATTTTTTCTTATTTTCTAATTTTCTTGTTTTACTATTACATTATTACATATTATTATTATAGATATATGTATATACCGTTACTTATCGCTACTAGTTTATTATTATTGCTATTATATCTATCATTGTTACTTCTACTAGTATCTTATTATATTTATCATCCATATTTACTATTAATTTTAAGCTATATACCTTTATACCTATTTGTTATATATAGATATTTTATTTCTTTCAATTATTTGATCTATTTAGTATTTCATTGGTGCATGTTTATATATACATTACTGCTTATTTTTTATTCATCTATTATTTTTATTTTTATCACTAGGGTTATTATTACTTTTACTTTTTTCGTCAACATCATCATTGCTATTTCATTTTATTACTATTATGGTTTATTTATCCTTGTTTTCATCGTTTCATATAGATCGATGATTTCAATTGCCTTTTACCATCTTTTGTTATTATTATTTTTTTCCTCAAAATTCATAAGAAAGGGTTTCATAAGGGTAATTTTGTGTGTTTGGAAGTTCGGAAAATCGTGCCCAATCGTGCTGGGCTTCGATTTTTTTTCGTTCATCTAGATCACTAAATATCCTTTAAAGATTTTTGATCATGTTTCATAAAGGTAATTTTGTGTGTTTAGAAGTTCGGGAAATCGAGCCCAATCGTGCTGGGCTTCGACTTTTCGCTCATTCAGATCACTAAATGTCCTTTAAAGATCTCGATCATATTTTTGAAAATAAGGCAATGTTTCGTGTTTGAAGTTCAAGAAATTCGTGCCCAATCGCATGGGTCTCGATTTTCGCTCATCCGAACAACTAGATATCCTTCATGATTTTTTGTCGATTTCTTAAATAAGGCAATATTTCATTATTGAAATCCAAGGAATCGCACTCAATCGTCTTGGGTTTCGGTTTTAGTTTAGCCAAATAGTGAAATACCCTTTTCAAATTGCACTACATGAATTTTGGAAATCGAAATGATCTTGGTACCGAGAGTTTGAAGCATCGTGTCCCTATCGTCTTTGGACATGATACTTTAGCTTTTGAACAAGAGTGTTTCGATTTCAATCGAGTCATCCAAACATCTTTTTCCATACTTTGAAATATTTTCTAATTTTCGATATTAAGGACATTAATCAATCAATACGGTACCAATTTTGGGCGCTATGAGGTGCTAACCCTTCCTCGTATGCGTAACTCAATTCTCGAGCCTGCTTTTCTTAAAATCAGAGACCAAAATATTTTCTAAAGTGGCCCAATCACACTTCAAAAAGATTGGTGGCGACTCGCTTTTCCCTTTAAAGTCACCTGCTTTTCCAAACAAAAATGGTTTCACAATGGAAATACCAACTTGGGTGACAATGCAAATTCAAGAATCAACTAGATAAAAAAAAAATCATGTACTAATTAAATACTTTTAAATAAATTCTAAAGACAAATTACATATTAGCCCATACAAATAAGTGTGACAAGTCAATTTTAATACTATAATAATTTACTAGTTTTATTAAATCCCACGTATGGTATGTCAATTTTGAAAATCAAAGAACAAAATTTGCGTTATGTTGGCCCTTTTACTACGTTAATTTTTGGGTAAATTACATTAAAGTTACTAAACTATTAGTAAATTTATGTTTTAGTTAATCAAATTTAAAAGGTTACAAAATAGTCATTGAACTATTTGAATATTTACATTTAAGTCATTGAACTATGTAAAAGTTTTTATTGAAGTTACTCGATTGTTAAGTTTTTTTTAAAGTCCGACTAGCAAGCTTCAAGTAACGATTAGAGTGGATTAGTACCTATTGACGAGTAAAAGAACATACTTTAGATCCAAATCGATCCGACAGTCAACGTTGGAGATCGGAGAAGAAAATTGTTTGAATTTTGGTTTATAAATTTATGATGTTGAAAATTGTTTTATGAAAAAATTGAACTGTAAAATAAAAGGGAAATAAAAGCTTTTGATTGGTGCAGGCGATGCAAACTGAGAAGGCTATACAACAACGACTTTAATAGTTCAATGATTTAAATGAAAACTTTTGGATAGTTTGGTGGCCATTTTATAACTTTTTAAAGTTAAATAATCAAAACATAAACTTACTAATAGTTTAGTGATCGAGTAATTTACTCATATTTTGTTGGTAGACAAATATTACGGGTTATATAATTGTCAATCGATATATATATATATATATATATATATATTTATATATAAAATTGAATTCATTTTGATTATTTCATTTAGTCTTTTTTTTAACTAGTTCCCATTTCATGTATATTGCAAATTATTTTACTTATTTATTTTTTAAAATTGTTTAAATAATATATTTTATAATTTTAAATATATATATTTACTAATTAAATAAGAAATGGTCAAATTTATAATAAAAGTCTATTAATTTTGAAAATTAATTGAAAGGATAAAATAACATTTTAAAAGTAAGGAAAATAAAAAAGGAAGCAACTTATGGTAAAATATTAATTAATTAGATAAAATAACTTGTCATTCAAATATAAATCCAAAATTTCACTTACAAAGAATTATTATTTTAATATTTCATTGTTTTTTACATAATATTTCACAAGATAATGGTAAACAACATTTGCAGTTATGTAAATATTATTAAAATCAAATAAGATGATGGAAACAAAATCTATTAAATAATGCTAAAATGTGATTTTTCCGTAATCTTTTATTTGTTATTTTGAATGAAAATGTTTTACTAATGCATATATTTATAGTGCTAAATATTTGTTTTAATTGTTATATAGTCTGCAACACTAATTAAATGATAATAACTATTTAATTGGAAATGGAAACAATATTAATAAAATAAATATAATTATAATTATAATTATAATTAATATTATAATATATTATATTATTGATTTTACCAATTTAAAAAATATGAGAAACATAGATAATACAAAATATTAATTATTAATTAATCAATTTTTATATTAATTTCTCAAATAGATATGAGACATACTATTTGTTAAGTCAATATTTGTGTTGGATGAAAATTATTTGATAGATACAATTAGTATTTATAAAAAATTATATTTAATTTTAATTATAAAATATATTTATTTAATTTTTAGTTTTGATATATAAATTAAGAATAAATAAATAATTTTATACATTTTAAATTTGATTACCAATATATTAATATTATATTTTTATATACATAATTTTAACCTCACACATTTAATTTTTATTAATTATAAAAATATTTTAAAGTTATTTATTATTATATTTAAATAAAATAATATTTATATATAAAATTTATATTTATTGAGTTAAAATATTTAATTAAAAACTTGGAATTTTATTTTTTAAATATATCCAATGGTTTTATTAATTTACAATTTTATTAATTAATAACATATTATGTTATTTTAAGTAAAAATTTTAAAAGATATGACTAAATTAATTAATTTCACATTATTATATTATCATATTAATTAAGATTATTTCCATTATTATCAAATAATAATACTAATAAATTATTATTCTAATGTTAATTTAGTAATATAGTTAACAATAAAATGTATTTTTGTTAGTTCAAAATATTTAAACTCGTACTTTTATATATATTATATAGATTGTAGATTATAGATAAAAATTATTAAAATGTGAAATTTAATATGTGTAACTAATAAAACATAAGTTATAAAATACCTTGAAATAAAATATATTTTACAATATCTGAGTAATTAAAAATATATTATGTATGGTTTTGGATAGATGATAGATCTATTTTCCCTTATTTTCATATTACCAAGCTGACAACTCACTAGTTTAGTGACAAAGTTCTGTATTGGTGTTATGTTTAGGTTAAAATATGCTTATAGTATCTATACTTTTTAAAATTAAGAATTTAGCCTTTCTATTTGTATTTTTAGGAATTCAGTCTATCCACTTTTCATATTTCAAAATTTAGGCCCAACAAATGATATTGTTAATTTTTTGTTAAATTCAAGTTAATTACAGCTTTTTTTTTTTTATTACATAGCTATCAAGTGAGTATTTTTTATTTTAAAATGTCACAACAACAAATTTAACAAAAAATTCACAATATTTGAAAATTATAGGAATTGTAATAAATTTATATCGGTATAAAAAATTAAATTAGACATTTGGTTTTATAAATAAAAATAAAAAGAACAAATTAAACTTTAAGCCAAAAAAAAAACCATTAGTGGCTAATATTTTTATTTTGGCCACTTAACTAAAAAAAATTATAATTTGATTATAGAATTATTCAAAAAAAATTATTTAAGTCACTGGGTTGTTAAAATTAATGCTATGTGACTTTCTCTATTTATATTGCTTACACCAATTGAAAGTTCTCTTTTCTTACTCTTCTACGGTTCAAATTCTTTTCATGAAACAACTTCGGAGGTCACGAATTTTGCAAACAAAAATTCAAATAAATTTTTTCTCCGATCTCCAACACTGAATGTCAAATTGACTTGGATCTACAACATTAATCGTCAAATTATCACATGAAGCTCGCTTGCAGAACTTAAAAAAAAGACCAGTTTAATAGACTTATGACTTAAATAAAAACTTTTGAATAGTTTAGTGATTTAAATAAAAAAATTTAATTTATTTAATGATAAATGATAGCTTTTTTTTTTTTAGCTAAGTGGTCAAAACAAAAATTTATCAATATTTTAGTGACTAATAGTAATTTACCAAAAAAAAACCACGTGAAGTTAATGTCAAATTTGGCCGGCAGTGAGAACCAGCCGTAATCCCAAGTTAAATTGGTCGGAGCTGTGACGGCGTCGAAGAGCATTTGACATTTTGTACCATTTTCTTGGTCCACCTCTTGTCAGTGTTCTCAAATCTCAACTACCTCTTGGCCTTCTTGGGTTATATAACCTCCACAACATATAAAATATATTTTGTTCAATAATTAAAATATAAAATTATTAGAAATTCTTACAACATAAAGGATTAAGAGTTAGGGCGGTCAAACTATGAAATTCTTCATAAGCCTATTACCGCGTTGATTAGCCAAAGTCATCAACATTAGGGTTTATGGCAGTAAAAACGTGCGAATTCATGGAGGAAAATGCTTAGAAACCCAATGTTTTTGTGTTGATTAATCCATAAAGAAGATTTATATTTTTCATAAAAAGATCATACAACTTTAATTAATATTTTCCATTAATACGTAACATGGACAGCATCCTCAAGCAATTCCAACCAGCTCCAGCTGGTTAATCTATCCTTTTTTAGAATCTTTTAATAAGGAACCTTATTTTATTTATTAACAAAATTATATAATTTTTTACTCATGCATTTTGGTATATATTAATTAAATACATTATATCTATTTGTTAAAAATCTGGTAGAAAATATGTACCGTTTCATGCATCGTTTAAAAATCTAATATGTTTTACTATTACAGTTAATGAACAAAATTACAAATAACAAAATAATAAATATAAAATAAGTATGAAACAAACACAAATTAAACAACAAAAGGAAGTAAATAAAAAACAAATAAATATAATAAAATATGATAAAATCATAAAGCAAATAAGGAAAAAAAAACTAAAAGCTAAAGAGTGTGTTAGGAATTAGTTGGATAACATTTACAAACTAAACTTAAAAGGTGAAAAAAATCATTATATTAAATTGTTTCTATTTTTGCATAATTCCCCATGGGAAAATTTCCCTTAAAACAATATGCATTAAAATTATATATGGTAATAATTTAAAATTATTATAAAAAATATTTGTTACCTAAAATTAAGATTAATCCATACAATTAATTCCTATTCGGTGAGATTTAGCTGTAATTAAAAAAATTACTAAATGGTTTTAGTATTTAGCTTTTAAGAAAAGGGTTTATTTTCATATTTAACATTAATTCAAATAATTATAAATAATTTATATTAAGGGTTAGTATTTGATATATTATATATTTTTAACTTATAAATAATTTTAAAAAATAATATATATTTTAATATTTTACTATTATACTTGTCAACCCTTTAATTACTCTTAAAATTTTGAGGGAACCAAATAATTACACTTCAATTTAATATATAAAATTTTATTTAAATCCGTTTAAATGCATACCGTCCACACGTGCCTATTAAATCCTGAAACGGTAATTTCAGTTTTAAAAAATTATAAAATGTTAAAAGAATCTTTAAATAATTTCCTTGAAAAAAGGAAAAAGGAAAAAGAAAATATAATATTCAATAGTGCACACCTTTCATGACTGGATCAGGATATATTTGAAGCTTAATAGAAATCACCGGCCGGTCCGACCCGGCCCCTCACCTTTTGCTTACGCCATTGTTGGCAAACATTATAAATATAGAGTTGAAGACTGGACTCTGTCATCCACTTGCGACCCACTTCAGCTCATTATCATAAAATCCCCCACCTCAACACCTTTCGCGGAGCTGAGGAAGCTCATTGTTACTCTATTCAGATGGCATCTTCTTCTTTACCTTTTACCTCTCTTCATCTGCAATTTGTTTCACCAAACACAAAATCATCGACCACTAGGTTGTCTTCTCGGCGGATTAGAGCCTCAGTGTCGGAGAAACCACCTGTTCCAGCGCCGGCAGTGGCGGTTCCAGCGAAGGGAGAAACCAAGCTTCCATTGAAGAAAATTCCGGGGAATTATGGGGTTCCTATTGTTGGTCCATTCAAAGATCGACTTGATTATTTCTACAACCAAGGCCGAGACGAGTTTTTTAAATCGAAAATCCAGAAATACAACTCGACAGTGTTTCGGACCAACATGCCACCTGGTCCTTTCATTTCTCAAGATCCAAAGGTTGTCGCTTTACTCGACGGTAAGAGCTTCCCCGTCCTTTTCGATGTCACCAAGGTTGAAAAAAAAGACCTTTTCACCGGCACTTACATGCCTTCAACTGTCCTCACCGGCGGCTACCGAACCCTCTCATATCTCGACCCTTCCGAGCCCAAACACGCTAGGCTCAAACAACTCCTCTTTTTCCTCTTGAAATCTAGGAGAGATCATGTAATCCCCGAGTTCCAAGCCTCTTACAGTGAGTTATTCGAAACGTTGGAGAAAGAAGTCGCCGAGAAAGGCAAAAGCAGCTTTCAGACAGCTAACGATCAAGCTGGGTTTAACTTCTTGTGCCGGGCTTTCTTCGGTTCAAACCCACCGGATACTAAACTAGGAACCGATGGTCCTAGTTTGATCAGTAAATGGGTACTGTTTCAACTCGGTCCGGTTCTTAAACTCGGTCTCCCAAAGTATGTTGAAGAACTCTTGATCCATACCTTCCCTCTTCCCCCGGCTTTGGTTAAAAGGGATTACCAGAGACTGTATGATTTCTTCTACGAATCATCTGGTTCCATTCAAGATGAAGCTGAGAAACTGGGTATTTCACGAGAAGAAGCTTGCCATAATCTGTTATTTGCTACGTGTTTCAATTCATACGGCGGCATGAAGATCTTCTTCCCCAACATGCTTAAATGGATTGGCAGGGCTGGAGTTAAGCTACACAATAGATTAGCAACGGAGATCAGATCAGCCATAAGATCCAACGGTGGGAAACTCACAATGGCCGCCATGGAACAGATGCCATTAATGAAATCGGTCGTCTACGAAGCGTTACGGATCGAACCACCGGTCCCGTTACAGTACGGGAGAGCAAAGAAAGATATCGTGATAGAGAGCCACGACGCGGTGTTCCAAGTGAAACAAGGGGAGATGCTGTTCGGGTTCCAACCATTTGCAACGAAAGACCCGAAAATATTCGAGAGAGCGGAGGAGTTTGTGGGGGAGAGGTTCATGGGAGAGGAGGGGAGAAGTTGTTGAAGCACGTGATATGGTCAAATGGACCCGAGACTCAGCAACCGACGTTGGGGAACAAACAGTGTGCAGGGAAGGATTTCGTGGTGTTGATGTCGAGGCTTTTGGTGGTGGAATTGTTTAGACGTTACGACTCGTTTGATATCGAAGTGGGTAAGTCGGCTTTGGGGGCTGCCGTTACTGTCACATCCTTGAAGAGAGCTAGTTTTTAAGCCCAACAAGTTTTAGCTTCTGTCAATTGTAAACTTTGACAAAGTCAGTCATGTAATATGATAGAAAATTATATCACATATTTTTTTTTATAATTTTATTTTCTTATATGCATGGTTGTATGATATAATCAATTAACATGATAGGCTTATTCCAAGTGCAGAGTTAAGAACTTAAATACACGATACCAAAAATTCAACGTTTTTTTAGCCAAAAACGAGAGATGCAAGGAAATGGCTGTAAAGTAGACGTGCCAGCGGTGGAAATCATGATTGTGGGGACAAGTTTAGGCAACAAAAAGAAGAGTACTTGTCTTTAGCCCTATGGGCTTTGGGTTGTCACAAATCGTTCATATTTTATGCATATCCGCTAATGCAAGAAAGTTTGAATTCAAAGTGCGTGTTAGACAGATGTCTGAAATTCAATGCTCAAAATGGGAAAGTTGATGTCTTTGATTGTGATAACCGAGAAGTGTTGGATATAATTCGTCAGGCATCACGAGTTTACAACCCAAGTAGTGTTGGATTCCACCTTTTATCATTTTTCAATATCTTAAAACAAGTTGGGAGTAATCTAGTTTTGTTTTCCCCTTTAATTAAAAAAAATTACTATTTTATTATTAAATTATTAAAAAATCTTACATTTAAATCACCGAACTATTCTATATGATTTTATCTGTTCTCATTATCTGCACCAATCGAAAGTTTTTTTTTCTTATTCTTTTATAGTTTAGTTTTTTCAGAAAACAATTTTGAACATTATGAATCTGTGAACTAAAATTCAAACAATTTTTTTCTCTAATTTATGATACTAACTATCAGATTAACTTGAAACTAAAATATATTTTTTTAATTACCGATTTGTATTGGTCCTCCATTCCGATCATCAAATTGTCGCTTAGAGCTCATTGGCAGAACTTAAAAAAAAAACTTAGCAACCAAGTTATTTATAAAAACTTTTGAATAATTTAACGATCAAATTGTAATTTTTTTAGTTAAATGATCAAAACGAAAACTTACTCATAATTTAGTGACTAATGGTGTAGTTTACCCAACAAATTTTTAGATTACCGTTTCATTATTATTATTTTGGGTAAACTACATTAGTATTAATCTAACTATGATTTTTTTCTTTTTGTCACCCAAATATGAAAAGTTACAAAATAGTTATTCAATTATTAGTAATTTTTTTGGTCATCTAACTATAAAAGTTACAAAATAGTCAATCAACTATTAGTAAATTTCTTTTTGGCCACTCAACTACATTGAATTTTTGAATGTTTCTATTTTCATGTTAGCTAGATGGTGACCAAAGAAGGTAAAATTAAATAGTTAAGTGTCAATTTTGTAATTTTTTATAATTGAATAGAAAATTGGGTGACAAAAAATGTAGTTTACTTTTTTTTCCCCGTAATCTATACTACTATAGTAAGGTGAGTTTTTACCCTTTAACAAGTATCAACCTTATCCTTTTGTTATTATTATTATTATAATACAATAGTTAAATTTCAGTTTTGATTTTTATTTTATGTCGGGATTTAAATTTTAATTTTTATACATTAATTTTTTACATGATTTGATATTTAAGGGTGGGTTTGGATAGTCTGTGGGGTGCGGTGCGGTGTGTTTAGCTTACTTTTTATCTCATGTTATAATATCGCTATAGTATCTAATCTCACCACCACTGCTGTTTTTACGCTAACTACAAGTAAATACATCGCCCATCTAAACCTACCCTAAACTATCAATATTGTTAACTATTTTAATTAAAAACTGACAACATTTTTCTTAAAAATATTATTCTTCAAAAAAGTTTTATTTTATCAAGATGAATTTGAATGTGTTTTCAATAACAAATTTGCATTAACATTTTCAACGAAATAATTAAGAATGTTAATTATTTTGATGAACTAGCGTCATCATAATAGTATAGGAACCAAATTATACCAAATAAAAAATACAAATTAATGCTCCGTTTGTTTCATTGAAAATGGTTTTGAAAATAATTTCTAAAAATAACTTATTTTTGAAAAAGTTAATATTTTTAGTGTTTAGATGAATCTTTATAAAATATTTTTGTTATTTGACAATTTCTTAAAAATATTCATAAAAACTATTTTAATGAAACAAACATACATTTAAGATTTTCTTATATTTTCATTGTTTAATTGAGTTTATTTTCATTGTAAAATAAACATTACATAAATATATTTGTTACAAAATATTGTAGTATAATTTCATTTTAACAATCGAAATTTATTTTATAATAAAAATATTTTGTAATAAGTAATGTCATATATAAACTTAATAATAAATAATGTTTAATGAAAACTTAATTTAAATTACATATATTACATATATTGACACATTAACATTGTAAGGAATAAATGAAGCAAAGCATTGTTTAAATAAATACTCATATTTATATAATTAAAATATTCATAGTTTTATAAATTTAAAAATTAGTTCATAGTTGTACTTTTTAAATACCAAAATTGAGGTTTAATCTCTCCTACTTGAAAAATGCCGTGAAAACCTAATCTTGGCACTCTCTATTCTCTAACTTCCTTTTATTTCCATCAATCCTCATTAGTGTCAGGTTTCAGAAACAGCTTACAACAGACTTCTGCGACTCTTGCTTTTCTATTTTTAGGAAGAACAAAGGTCATCTTAATTATTATATAAAAAAACAAATCCTATTAAAAAAAAGAAAACAAACAGAAATTAAACCAATCAAGCATGCATATATCATACAAACAAAAACAACCCAAATTGGGAATTAAATTAAACTACAAAGGAACGTTATTATTAGGCAAAACGGACCCAGCTGGATTCCAATGGCCATTCTCGACCTAAAGTAGTTGTTTTATTGTTTCTGATGTTGATTTCAACCCTCAAATCCCTCCTGTCCATCCTATGTTCTTCATTTTCCTATATTTAGAATTGGCATTAGTTTTTTGGGTCATAGTTAGTTTCGTACTCTTTTCTTTTTTGGTTTTCGATTCTGTCGTGATCGTAATGAGAGACGCAGTAAGGTCACAATGTTTGCTGAGGCTGATGGCTTTCCAAGAGCCAGAAATGGCAAAACCATCCATTCTGATCCCAACATTTCCATCACTGATCCCGCCAGTGAAGACGATTTCAACATCCGATACAGCAGCGCATCGGCCGCCCCCGCTTGTTATGAAGTCAACAGGGTGAGTTGCGAAGCTTCACCTTTGACTATGTCGCCTTGGAAGCAAGCTTCTCCTTTGAGCAAAACGCCAAGGACCCATTTCGACGAAGCCAAAGTTCCGGCTAATAGTCTCATCGGCTCCATTGTACGTGAAGAAGGGCATATTTATTCATTGGCAGCAACAAAGGATCTTCTTTACACTGGCTCTGATAGCAAGAACATTCGTGTGTGGAAGAATTTGAAAGAATTTACAGGGTTTAAGTCAAACAGTGGATTGGTTAAGGCCATTGTTATATCTGGAGAAAAGATTTTTACGGGTCATCAAGATGGGAAGATTCGTGTTTGGAAAGTGTCGCTTAAGAACCCCAGCATTCATAAACGATCTGGAACCTTGCCAACTCTTAAAGATATCCTTAAAAGCTCCATTAAACCAAGCAGCTACATCGAAGTGAAGCGTAAGCGTTCTTTATGGATCAAACACTCGGATGCGCTGTCGTGTTTGAGCTTGAACAACGAACACGGTCTTCTTTATTCGGCTTCATGGGACCGGACATTCAAAGTTTGGAGAATTTCAGATTCTAAATGTCTCGAATCGGTTCATGCACACGAAGACGCTGTTAACTCAGTGATTTCCACCGCGGGAGAAATGGTTTTCACTGGTTCAGCAGATGGAACCGTCAAAGTATGGAAAAGAGAACTGCAACATAAAGGAACAAAGCATAAGTTGGCTCAAACACTTTTACAACAAGAAAACTCGGTCACTTCCTTAGCCATCAATGCCGCTGGTTTAGCAGTTTACTGTGGTTCCAGTGAGGGCCTGGTCAATTTCTGGGAGATTGGAAAGCAATTATCCCACGGTGGAGTCCTTAAGGGCCATAAGTTAGCCATTCTTTGCCTTGCAGCGGCTGGGAATTTGGTTTTCAGCGGGTCAGCTGATAAAAGTATATGTGTTTGGCGTAAAGATGGCAACATCCACACATGCCTTTCGGTGCTGACGGGGCACACTGGGCCAGTGAAGTGCTTGGCCGTCGAAAAAGATCATGAATCGGGGAATGACCATCGATGGATCGTTTACAGTGGAAGCCTTGACAAGTCCGTCAAAGTGTGGAGCGTTTCGGAGTTTGCTCAGGCGATGTCGGAGGTGGGTGGCCATGAGAGCAATAGAGAGGCATTCCCGGTGGAAGGGAGCTATTCCACGAACAGCCGAGCCAGCCATAGTAGGTTCTAAAAGTGAGGGAAGGGCTCATCTTCAGGGTTTTACAGCGGGTATAAAATTATGTTGTGGAGAAATGGATATACTTAAACGAAAAATGGAGACAAATTAAGATAAAAGCTTTCTTAAATAAAATTTATCATCTGTTATTTGTCTGTCAAATCTAAAGATCGCATATTCATCCAACTTCAAGCTCCCGCAGTGGCTAATTTCTTAGTTTTCGAGGTTTTGGATCAAAGTCCAAAGATTAACAACTTAACATCTATATTACGGTATCGAAATAACGACAAATTGTGATTTCAGGTGGTTCCTAATTTTTTCTAATAACAGAAATTTCTTTTTATTTTTAACATTTTAAATTTAATTTAATATTTTGAAGAAGAAAAGCTAAAAATAAGAAATAAAAGTCAGTTATTCTGTTATTAGAACGGAATAGAAATAATTTAAAATCACAATTTTATACAATCTATTCCTCAAGCCATAGCCCAATGGCAATTATAATGAGATACCATTTATATATGTAACATTTCATATTAAATTATTTTAAAATCTGAAAACTTAATTAGTATTTAGGTGCAAGTATAATGAGAAATTTTAAAATGAAAATCATTGGAATCAAAATGTTTAGATTAAATAAATCAAAATTTTAATTTTATTGTTTAACTTACCTCACCATTAAAATAAAAAGCACAACCTAAAATTAATTTTAAACTATACATTTAATTATTTTTAAATTAATATTTATGTTCTAAATATATAGTTTTCACATTAATACTTGTATGATAGAACTTTTGAATTGAAATTTACAAATAAAAATTTGTTTGATCCACGTGAAACAAAATTCACATGAGCAAAGGTAAACATTATCAGGGGTATTTTAAAATATTGAAAAGCCCCCGAACTATTCTCAATTTTTCACTTGAATATTTAAATTTTTTGTTTCACATTGATACTTAAACTATCATTCATTACACAAATTTGCCCATAATATTTAGAAATAAAAAAGCTTACACGTGGCTTATTAGAATGTGCAACGTTGTCTTCTTTTATATTTTAATATTATGTTTATTATATTAATTGAAAAAGCATAAATAATATATAAATAATTTAAAATTTTAAAAATGTTTTTAAGATAAAATATTATAAAACATATAAATATATATTTTAAAAATCAAAATAATATATAAAATTAAATTTTTGCAAAAAATTTAAAAATTATTTAAATTTTAGAAACTTGAAAAAAACCTTAAAATTTTCAAAAATATATATTCTAGAAATATTGTAATAATTTTTTCAAAAATTCTAAATTCTGAAAATTCAAAACAATTTAACTAAAAAAATATACATTATATTAAATGAAAAAAATGAAAATTTTTAATTTAGAAATCGAAAATAAAAAATCAAAATTGAGAAAATTTTTAATAATTTTTAAAATTGCAAATTTTAAATTATGAAAATATTATTTTGACTTAAATGGAGCGCTAGTTAAAGTTTTGGTCTCACCTCTAATATTGTATAAAAATTATGAAAATATTAAAATGTTAAAATTTTAAAGGAAAGTCTGTAAGTCAAAGAAATATTTTGAACTATTTTTTATTTTTAAATAAACATTTTAATAAACACGAATGTCATATAACCTATTGTAATTGGCGTTGTATGTCAACTGAATTTTTATTGGTATTATAAAATCAAACTAACCAAATACAAATTTTAAAAATGAAAATATTAAAAACTAAGGTTAAGTTATAACATACATAAAAGTGATATATGATTCACTAAACTATGCTAAAGTAGCCTATTACAATAATATTCAATCCACACTATCTACTGACTATTGTCATCTTATATTATGGGTTTCCATTAGAAGAGTTTTGACATCCATTTTTCAGGTTCAAATTACAGTCCTAGATTCTCCCTTCCCTTGCTCCCATTCCTATGAGAACATGCGACTTTATAAATATTTAATATATATAGGTAGATTTATCCATACAGATGAGGAGGAAGACGAGGTGTGAAAACAACATTAAGTGGCGTGGCTTTGAGATTAGTCAAACCGGCACCCTCACGCATGTCGACTGGCTCATCGAACGGTGTCGTAATCTCGAACGATTGCAGCAGAGTCGCAAGGTTGAGTTTTAAAACTTGAAGAACAAATGAAATTCCGGGGCAAACTCTTCGACCTCTGCCGAATGGTATGAATTCCAAGTTTTGTCCCCTCACATCCATGTGCTTTTGCGTTGTAAGGAACCTTTCGGGTCGAAACTCGTCGGGATCGGACCACACTTTGGGATCTCGCTGAAGCTTGGAAATGTTTACAAGAAGGCGTGTGCCTGCCGGAATGAAGTATCCGCCGGTGATGCAGTCTTCGACGGATTCATGCGGTACAGACAGTGCGGCGGCGGGGTATAATCGGGTTGTTTCTTTGATTATGGCTTGGAGATAGACCAAGTTCTTGATATCGGATTCTTCCACTAGCCTGTCTTTACCAACAAAAGTGTGTAATTCATTTTGGGCTTTCTTCAACACATCGCAGTGGTTTAATAGTAACGATAGGGCCCATGTTATCGTCACTGTTGTTGTGCCGGTTCCACCTACGACTATCGCCTGCAAAAGTAAAGAAACAATTTTGAAGATAAATTCTACCGTGGGATTCAAAATGCAATCAACTTTACCTCTATTCTCCAACTGTGACGCTTCAATAATTTTGCGCTTCAATGGAGTAAACAGGACATGTGAATCCCACTCTATCTCCATTTATTTTGTAAATATTAATAAAACATTACCTAAAATTTCAGATCCAAAGGCAGGGTGGCTTAATACGTTGATATTCTCCAATCTTAATTATTGACTTAAATATCGGATTTAAATAATGAAAAAAAATCAGGCACCACCCAATTTGACATCACAATGATTGAATGGTAGAAGAAAAAAGAAGCGATTTGTAGGTAAAAGTAAATAAGAACTAACCAGGCAGGTAGCTTTGTTGATTGTGTCAGCATCATAAGAAGGGTGGTCTCCAGCATCTTCAAGAAGCGACAACATCATGTACATGAAATTATCAAGTTCGCCGCACGATTTGCCTGAATTTCTCTTCCGTTTATGTTCCTCCAAGCATTCCTTAAGAATTTGGTCCAGTTTCTTTGCCGTCTTCTTCATCGCCTTCTCATGCCCACCCAAATCCAACCACCGCAAGAACGGCAGCGAGTCCGCCAACGTGAACGTCCCTGTCAAATCGAAGAAATCTCTCAACGCTTTCCGCCGTTGCTCGTTTTCTTCTTCCTCGTGTGAAGATTCAACCTCGGAGTATCTCTTCCCGATAACAATCTTGAAAACTGTGTTTATGTTCAAAGTCCAAAACCATCTCTTCATCTCCACAACCACCGGTTCCGAACAATTAATGGTGACTAACTCGTAAAGCCGTTTGATTGATGCTCTGATTTCCGATTCTCGTACATGTCTCAGCTTCTCCAATCGGTAGTTGGACAGTACCTCCAGCGTCGCTATCTTGCGAATGTGACGCCAGTAAGGGCCGTAAGAGCTGAACCCAAACATGGCGAAGTTGTATCCCAAAAGCTCCGCCGCTAGAGTTCTGGGACAACTGGCGAAGGCTTTATCGTTGGTGGTGAAACACTCTTTAGCCATTTCCCAAATTGCTTACTACTAGTGTTGGGTGCATGCCTAGCCTGAAGGTGAAGATCGGCCCGTATGCGTCGGCAAAGTTACCCAAGGTGATGTGGGCTGGTTTTGGCCCTCCTAACAGGTGGAGGTGGCCAAGAAATGGCCTTGCACCGCCAATTTCTGGTGGTTTTTCTTCTTGCTTGAGCTTTTTCGAGTAATCACGGTTGTAAACAACAAATAGCTAAAGAGCAAAAAGGCAAAGATTCCAGCCACTCCAATTACAGGGTTTGGAAAGAAAGTTTATTTTATGTTCTTTCAAGTTTCTTATTATTTTTAATTAATAAATATAGTTTTTCAATTTGTTTATTAATTTTAATCCATATTTTTTGGTTAATTAATAACTCTTTCCTATTTATAAAATAAAATAATTATTGTAAATATTATTTTTTCTCTTTTAGAAAAATATAGTTTTGTATATATTTTTTTAGTAATATGTATTTTTTTCAATCTATATCATGAGTATAGTAAATTTTAGTAATTAAAATAAAAAATTAAAACAACATAAAATAAAAATACAAATTTAACCATTTATTCAAAAAGCTAATACATAAAAAAAGTCAAAAAAACTGTGTAGGATGCATTTTCTGTTCCTCTTTTGAAAATAAACTTATTTCCCTAAATAATAAAAAAAATTTCCTAAAATATTTTTTAAAATAAGCATTTTCTGGCCATCTTTATTCACATTCTTCTTTTTCTTTGTTTACTCACCACTCAGTTGTAGTTGAGTCAAACGTTATTGGTGCAAACTCGGTCTCCATCCGTTTTTTAATTGGAGTTTTATCTATTGGGTTTCCTTACTTCTCTGTTTTTCTTAACGTTCTGCTTTTGGTTTTCTTTGGTTCTTTGTTTCGATTGAGTCAATTCGGCGTTTCGTTCTTTACCGATTGAGTGGACCCTTTGTGAAGTTCACTAAGCCAACTCGTGAGTTGGGGTGGGGAAGAAGAAGGACCGAATGGCGATGCCTTCAGTGGGGATAAAGCGATCAACAGTAAACCAATAACCACCACCATGTTTTCAACGCAAGCTAACAACAATCATTTGAGGCGGCCCTTGATTCCCTTCACAAAGATGATGTAGAGGTTCTTAGCAGTGGTGTTTTGGCATAGCTCACAGTGGTAGCCCCAGTTTCAAAGAATGCCAAAAAGGACAAAGTCAAAAGTTTATAGTCTATTCAAAGATCAGACACTATATCATAAAACAACAAAGGCAAAAAAAAAAAAAAAAATAAGGATTGTAGAAAAGATGACCGAGACTTGTAAAGATTGGCATAAAGAATTTACTATTTATCTTCTATGATTATCGAGCGTTGGCTAGGACTTTTTTTTGGGGCAATATCTTATCCATTGGTTTACGGAATGAAATCATTTTTGCCAATTGAACCTAATCGAAGAAAATGTTAAAAGTTATTCATTATGGTCAGATGATGCAAGCTTACGACAAAGATGTTTTTTCTAGAGAATTCCACGAGGGAACTCGATCTTTCTTTACAAAAGGATTTTAGAGAAAGCGGTTGCCAAACCGGAAGGACCTTATGTTGTAGAAGGCCTGCTCGGAGGAGCATTGATATTGACCGAGATGGATGCCAAAGACTTGCCCAATCCAAAGAATTCGTGTTCATTCAAGAAGTATTTTACCGAAAAGAGAAGGGCCAAGGTGAAAACCCATGCAAGGCGCTTGAGCTCAAATTCATTCAAAAAAAATGACTAAGGTGAAAACCAGCAAAGGACGCCTTGAGTTCAAATTCAAAAAAAAAAAAAAGGAGAGGCCAAGGCGAAAACCCGCAAAGGGCGCTTTGAGACCAAAGGGGTTTTGAGCTGAAAACCCGAAAAAAGCGGCTCAAATTTTGATTAAAGATAGGGCATATGGTAGTCTTGCTATGCCTGAATTAACAGTGAGGAAGAATGCTACGTCTTGGGGCATTAAGAAAGTACTCTGGATCTTCTAAATACGTATTGTGCTCAAAATGGTCCTCAAGAAGTTTGTACAGAGAAGCTCAGGCTACGATATCTGAGGCACCTATCTTCTATCTTACCCATTTTGAATTTGTTATCTTCGATTACTTTATTCTTTTCAAAGATACACCCTAATTAATTTTCTTTTATGGCCTTGGCTATCTTTGATTACTTTATTCTTTTTAAGATAAACCGAATCAATTTTTTTATTGCCTTGGTTATCTTTGATTAATTTATTTGTTTTGAGCTATGCTCCTGATTAATTCTTTCACGTCCATTATTATTTTTCAAGCATTTTATATTGAAATAACGATTAATGGACTATAATACTTTCATAAAAGAATTTTCACATATTACTCCAGAAGCTTATAAATAATTTGAGAATTTGAACAGGACTATTGTTTAGAACTCACTAAGCTTAAAAGTTGGAAATATTGAAAGATGATTATCTCTTCAGATTTTTATTGGATAACCCAGATGTAAAAGGGGATCATTCTTGGGAAAAGAAAAATGATACCTTGAATTCATAAAAATTTCAGGTGCATACATCAGGTCATTATACCCAGGGAATGGTGTAATGGATCAAATTGATACAATTTCCATACCTCTGAGTGGTAACTGGATGGATGGAAGAAGCCAAATGTTATTCCCCTGAAGATGCCGTGGGAGGTACAAATTTTATGTCCTAAGGTTCAAGGGAAGGGACTCTGAAATTACAGCGGGGCAAGCTTGCTGAGCAGAATATGATTGTTTCTTTGGGTTTTCTGTCAAAGATACCAGTTGAATGAGAAAGCATGGTAATGCATCAGTGATAGAACCTTGATGACCTATGAGCAATGACAACCTCAAATATTAGAAAAAGGGATCATTCTCATGCATTTATGTAAATATCATTTATACACTTCAATTAAGAGCATTTGATTCATTTCGATCATTGTGTCCTAATCGCTGTACAAAAACAAAAGAAAAAGAAAAGAGTAGGAGATCATTCTCATGACTTTCTGTATTCATGCAAATGTCATCCTTAATATCATTTAGTTAGAAGTATTAGATTCATTTCGATCATTGTATTCTAATTATTATACATTAAAAATTGGATCATTCTTATGACATTCTACATTCATGCAAATGTCATCCATAATACATTCGAGTCTACAAGACATGTCCCCTAGAGGACGGTGTAGCAACATTGGTGAATTCACCAGTCCTATCTCCCTGACCAGCAGGGGAATAGGTCGAAGATTATAGATCTTGTCACCCTAAGCAGTAATAGAACAAGATCTAACGACAATTTTATCTCCATGAAGCAGCGGAATGGATTTAAGCCATTAGTCTTATCTCCTCGAGATGGTAGTGGAGTAGACTGGAGATTGGAGTCTTCCTGAGATAGTAAGGAAGCAAATTGAAAAGTTTGGATTTTGTTCCCTCAAGATAGTAGTGGAGCGATCGAGATTGAAGTCTTCTTGAGATAGTAAGGAAGCAAATTGAAAAGTTCAAATTTTGTTCCTCGAGATGGTAGTGGAGCGATCAAGATTGAAGTCTTCTTGAGATAGTAAGGAAGCAAATTGAAAAGTTCAGATTTTGTTCCCTCGAGATGGTAGTAGAGTAGACTGAAGATTGAAGTCTTCCTGAGATAGTAAGGAAGCAATTTTGTTCCCTCGAGATGGTAGTGGAGCAGATTAAAGATTGAAGTCTTCCTGAGATAGTAAGGAAGCAAATTGAAATGTTCAGATTTTGTTCCCTCGAGATTGTAGTGGAACAGACTGAAGATTGAATCTTCTTGAGATAGTGAGGAAGCAAATAGGAAAGTTTAGATTTTGTTCCTTCGAGATAGTAGTGGATCAGACTGAAGATTGAAGTCTTCTTGAGATAGTAAGGAAGTAGATTGAAAAGTTCAGATTTTATCCTCTCGAGATAGTAGTGGGGCAGACTGAAGATTGTAGATCTGACATTCCTAAGATTGTAGTGAAGCAGATCGAAGAATAGCAGATCTAACATCCCTGAAATTACAGTGAAGCAGATCGAAGATACCAATCTGGCATCCTTGAGTTTGCAAGGAGCAGATTAAAATAGCAGATCTGGCATTCCTGAAGTTGCAGTGAAGCAGATCAAAGATACCAATCTGATATCCCTGAGTTTGTAGGGAGCAGATTAAAATAGCAGATCTGGCATTCCTAAAATTACAGAAAGCGGATTGAAAACATCAATCTGGCATCCCTGAGTTTGCAGTGGAATAGATTGAAAATAGCAAATCTGGCATTCTTGAAGTTGCAGTGAAGTAGATCGAAGATACCAATCTGGCATCCCTGAGTTTGCAAGGCGCAGATTAAAATAGCAGATGTAGCATTCTTGAAGTTGCAGGAAGCAGATCGAAGATACTAGTCTGGCGTCCCTAAAGTTGCAGTGGAGCAGACTGAAGACAGCAGATCTTATCTTTTGAAGTTGTAGGAAGCGGTCGAAGATACTCGTCTGACATTCTTGAGTTTGCAGCGGAGCAGACTAAATATAGCGAATATTGCCTTCCTGAAGTTGCAGCTAAGCAGATTGAAACCGTTAGATTTATAGTTCAATACTTTTAAAAGTTACAATTCCAATACCCCTGAGATTGCAGTTGGGTTAGAGATTACTTGAAGAAGACGAGGACCAAAAAGTTAAGGCTCGGCAAGACCGGGCAAAATTGGTCCTTTTATAGTCTTTGCTCCATTCTCGTTACACGACAATGAGCAAAGAGGGGCAGCTATAATAGGCCAATTTAGCCCGAGCCCATACAAAAAATAATAAACCCAAAATAATAAAACAAAGTCCAAGTCCAGTCCAAAAAATATATTATTTGGCCTGATCGGAATGACCCATTACTTGAAAAGGTTGAAGGTCCATCTACAAGCTTGACATATATGGAAACACAATCTTTAAGAATATGCAATCTTAGATATGATATGCAAATCTTAGCTATGATATGCAATCCTAGAAGATATGGTATGCAATCTTAGATATGATATGCAAATCTTAGATATGATATGCAATCTTAGAAGATATGGTATGTAATCTTAGAAGATATGATTTGTAATCTTAGAGATTTAATTTGTAGATATCTTTTAATCTTAGCCATTGATGTAATTGATCTGTACGGTTGGATTTGGGGAGGCTCAACTATAAATAGAGGCCTCTCCTTCATTGTAAAAGATACTTGAGTTTTGAGTAATAAAAATTCTTGAGAGCATTCACTCAAATTTCTATCTTTTGCGTTCTTATTTTCTGTGGCTTGTTCTTATTTTGTTCTTCGCTCATCTTCGTTTCTTTTCGAGTTGCTTCTGTTCGAGTTAGTTTTTGGTGGAAGAATTTCATCAAATCCTCATATTGCGGGAGTTAGGTTGACTTATGCGTTTTTTAACTTTTTTTTTATTTATCCATTTAATTGCTTAATCATTATTTATTTATTTTTTAATTATTTTAAATTTATTTTAATTGCCACTTTTATCCAAAACTTTATTTCTTAAAATAAGGCAATAATTGACATTTGGAGTTTTGATGGAATCGTGCCCTAACTTATCGGGCTTCGATTTTTCTCATTAATTCTAAATGATCAAATACCCTTTTGGAATTAAAATATATGATTTTCAAATAAAAACCTATCTCAGGAATTTAAGATGTGGTGTCTTAACTCACTGGATGTGACGTTTTGTCATCTCGAGGCAATGATTTCTAAAAAGCAAAGGATATTCGGTGTTTGAAAAATTCGAAAGATCGTGTTCTAACTTACTGAGTTTCGATTTTTCTTTTAAAATCCAAATAATTGAATGTCCATTTAAAATTAAATGACATAAGTTTTAAAAATCAAAAGGATTGTGTTTTAAAATCTTTTCAAATTTTTGACATTAGGACATTAATTAATCAATTAGGTACCAATTTTTGGGCGTTACGAGGGTGCTAATTCTTCCTCGTGCGTAACCGACTCCCGAGCCCGTTTTCTCGAATTTTGTAGACCAAAATCATTATTTTAATAAATCAAAATGTTTTATTAAAATGATTAATCTTAAGGTGACCCGATCACACCTTGAAAAAAGATTGGCGGCGACTCAATTTTCGTTTTTAAAGTCGACCCGCTTTTATAACAAAAACTTAAAAATGGTTTCGACAAAAGTAATAAAATTAATAAAAAACATAATTAATAAAAATTTAAGTGGAGAGGAATTTTTCCCAATCAAATGAAGAATTAATAAAATTTTACCTACTTACACATATAACATTTATTGCATGGACTTTTAATTAAGTTAGTATCATGTATTAATTGAGTATCAATTTCATAAAAAAATTATAAATATATTTTTTAATTAAAATAAATATATTATTAAATTGTACTTTAGCTTTTTAATTTAAAAGTAATAAAAATACTCATATGATGCAATTTGAATTCACACCATTGCAAAGTGATAAAATTCTAAATTTACCACCCAACCAAAGTTTTATTTTGATTTCTTTATAAGTTTTAATTTTATTATGCACATTTTATATCTGCATCAATTATATATCTATACAATTAATAAAATCTCTCGATCGAGTTGGTGTCACAAGTTAATCGGGTATCAACTCAATTAGATAAATTACGAAAATATCCTTTCGTATTTAAATAAGTTATATTATTCAAGGGTACTTAGTCTTTTTAATTTAAAAATAATAAAAATTATGCATATGATGGGATTTAAATACACACCAATTGCATTAGTAAAATTTTAAATTTACCACTTAACAAAAGATTTATTTTAATTTCTTTATATCTTTTAATTTTATTATACACATGTTATTATCTCCATCAATTGTATATATTAATAGGGTTGTTGATTGAGTTAGTGTAACAAATTAACTCCACACAACTTAGGATTGATGACAATACTATAATAAACAATTGTATTTAGTATTTTTAATCTAATGCATTTGTGTTTAAATTTTGTTTTACTTACAATTTAATCTAATATTTTAATTTTAATATCGTACATAATTCACGTGTTATTATTAATTAGTTTCAAACTATACTTTTCATTATTTGTTGTATGCTATTTTTAAAAACATCTAAATACGTGGTTTCTACACGTATATGCGAGTGATAAAATTTTAGTTTATATTATTAATATAAGAGAGATATTTTGTGAGACCACACATCCGATCCGATCCGAATGCGAGATGCAACATTACGTTGCTGAACGCCGTGGTGGAAAAATATGGGTACATATATTTCTAGACAAACCAGTTACGGTAAGACCTATAAAAACAAGTATGGGTTCGGGGAAAGGATCTCTTGTGTATTGGGTAGATGTTATTAAAGTGGGCAGAATACTTTATGAAATGAGCGGGGTAGCTGAAAATATAGCCAGTAAGGCTATTTCAATAGCGGCGTCAACAATGCCTATAAAAACTCAATTCATTATTTTAGTATAGAAATATAGAACCAAAGGAAAGAAGTATTGTCTTGGGAATAAAAAAATTTTGTGAGTTTCCTTTTTCTTTTTTCTTTTTTACAACCAATACTTCTTTTTTTATTCGTCTTTTGTTACATTAAAAAAAGAGATTTAAAAAATTATTCAACCTTAGACCCATTCGAATATAGCATATAAGATTAACTTGATATCATTTTACTAAGTAACATGCATTGAAACCAATAAATTATGTATAATTTCAATTAAATCACATGAACATGATCAATGAATGTTAATTGATCTTATGTAAAGTATTTAGGGGTTGCGCGGGGTTAAAAATAAAGTTAAGATTTAATTTTAAATTCTGTTAAGGGTCTCGAGACATAACTTTCAACGTCTAGGATTAGAAGAAGAAAGTGAAGAAAAAAGAAATAGAGATAAAAGAAAAGAAAATCAAAAAAAAAAAAATGTCAGATTTTCGATTGAGATTTTGATGGTCTATTTTGAATGCTTAAAATGAAATTTTTTAATAATTGAGTGATTATATTTATAGTTTATTTTTAAAATAAAAAAAAAGTACATAATTCTATGAAGTTTCAGAGACAGTACAAGGAAAACGTGAGATGGCAACGTGAATGGCACAAATGTTATTTTATTGAAGGCTAAATTCGATGGAAAGTACGTTACAAGATCCTTGTTGATGAAATGTGAGAACAGGGTGAAAGTTGAAGAAAGCCCCAAACTTCGTTGAGCTTTTTCTCATTCTATTTTCAAAGTTTCCTTTTACAAAAAATTGAAATCGAATCGGCCTTTTTATTAAATATTTTCCCATTTTTGGAACAAAACAAAAGGTAGTCCCTTCAACCATTTACGTTTTTATTAAATTTTTGCTTTTTGTTCATCACTTTTCTTTTTTTGGTACAGAAATCTGAAAAACACATTGCTTATCTGTTCTTCGAAGCGAAGAAGAGTAAAAAGAAGATTACTAGTATTAGATGTTGAAAAATTTAGGCATCACATATATAATAATGATAATTACATATTATTATTTACTATTATGATAGGTTATTTTATTGAGCTTTTAATTATTAAATAAAGTATGTGTCAAATATGTGTAGATACTCTTTTAATCAAATTCTAATTAATGATGGGCTAATTAGAATTTGATTAGAACTAATATGCTAATGTTATAAATATTAAGTTTATGGTCCCCAAATTATACACAACATATCTTTTCTAATATCCCATCATTAGGAAAGAGAGAGCATATATTCTTTAAATTTTTTGTGTGCTAATTTGGAAGATTAAATCTCAAAATCCGATAAAACTGTAAGGAATTCATGGATTCAGGTACGCTTCCGCATTTAGTTTTATTCTTCATTTATTCTTAATGATTTGACATGATAGATATTGGTTTATTAAGTTTTATTTCATATTTATTTTACAAATCTAACAAGCGGCCGGCATCCAAGTTTTGTCATGTTGAATCATTGAGAATGAATTGATTATTTATTATTTTTGGATTGATTCTTTTTTTTTTAATTTTATAGATTTGATATTTTAATTATATATTATGTTGAATCTTTGATATTCATGATAAATTTTGGGTTTTGATTCTTTAAATAAAATTTTAAAGTTTTAAATAAAGTTTTAAATAAAGTTTTAAGGTTTTAATTTTCAGATAACTCGAAAAATTTACGCTTTAATTGAGAATTAAAAAAACCGAGGATTTTATGTTGTTTATACGCTTTTAATAAATATTTAAAAGTCGTAGGTTTGGGTTCATTAGAAACTTTTTATGATATATATTTTATTATATTAATAGATGGATTATTAATCTCTAATCGCTTATTTTTCGCTTTTACGATTATATATATATATATATATATTGATTGTTTTGGAGACACTTTAGTAATTATGTTCGGATTTTACATGATGATATATAGTTGGTAAAAGAAATTGCTTGAGTAAAGTGTCTCTTATATACCGATTGTTTATCAATGAATTTATTATATATGTTGAATCCTTAAGATTGATGGTAATATTTGTTAGTTTTAATTTTTTTATCGATCCAATTTTAGGGTTTCATTATAATCGTTTTTTAATTCAAATCCGGTTCAACAATTGTACAATTGAATTCAATTTTCATAATAATTAATTCTTGAATTCAATATATAGTTGATATAATATATTATTTATTATTGAGTTTATATGCTTATTCTTCTCATACTATTTAGTTTAAGCATATATTTTGAATTAGGATTTACTTGGGATATGTAAGGCAAGTCGATCGTATTATATTTTTATGGTTTAATTATGATAAAATTAGATTTTGATGCAAAATGATGTTAATCATAATATGTGTTTAAATAATTTGGTTTTAAGTTTGATTCTATAATCTTAAGTTTTGGCATCTTATGGTTCCAAATATTTGGTTAAATTATGATGATATGTTCTATGGTATGAATTATGGGGTATGTCAACTATTATAATTTTATTTCTGAGATATATTGACTTGAAGTTTTATTTTTCAAGTATTCATGTGAATATCTGTTTAATCATAAATACAACTTTGAATTTAGATGGTAAATTTCTATTTGATTATGAATACATGTATATGCGTAAATTGCTTTGGTGTTTTAATCCATGCCAAAATTATGAATACATGTGCTTGTTAATTATTTGGCTTTGAACCACTACATTATTTCTGTTTGGTTTTGATATATATGATTTTGGAACAAAAAAAAAGTCAAAAAATTAAGGTTTTCGGTTTTTATTGCATTATTAAGACAACCTTATTTGGTTTTATTTCGAGTTTATAAAGCAATAAAAAAATATAGTTTTGACATTTGACTATTGGGAAAATTTTAATTTTGAATATTGGTATGTTTATATATTTTTAAAATAACTTAATTGAAGCAATAAGTCACCAAAGTGATTTTTTTTGTACAAATTATTTTGTTTTAAAATATAAAAGTTTGTGTGCATGTAACTTAAGTTATGTTGATATTGATTGGCCCAAATGAAAGTTAATAATATTACATGTGCAACTATGGTGATAAACATGTGACGATTATTCGGTTTTACATGTGAGTAATAAATCGGCCCAAAGGAAGATTTATTGTTCGACATGTTCTTATTGTCTATGTTTGATTACTACACCAAGATATCACTTACAAGTTAATATTTTGTCCAAAGATGAAATATTAATGGAGTGTCCGATATCTTAAGATTAGATTTACCTTTATTCAAATTATTTTGGTTTACATTTGAAGTCTTATGTGAGGTTATTTATGGTTTATGATTTATTCAACTATTATTTTTGCCAACATCATTGTATATTGTTTTGGGATAAATATATATACATATATATACTATTATCTTTTAATTTGATTGAAAGATGAAATTAAAAGAGATATTTTGAAACAAATAAATTCATATTTTGGCTTTTAATTAAGAATGTCTAATATTTTAAATAAATTAGTTGAAACAAAATGTCGCCAAAGTGACCTCTTTTGTGTAGATTAGTTTATTTGAAATATTAGGATGTCTATTTGAAATATTAGGATGATTATATGATTTTGTGATTCATGCGTTTATTAATTGACCTAAAGGTAAGTTAATATTTGGCAAAATTTCAACGACATCTGTGGTGATAAATGTGTGACAATTATAAGGTATTTTATGTGAGCAATAAGTTAGTCCAAAGATTAATTTGTTTGACATAATTTATTGTCAATGTTTGATTGCTACAACAAGAGTACCGCTCACTGTTAATATTACTGTCCAAAGACTTGATATGAATGTTGTGTTTGGTATCTTGAGATGGGATTAGCCATTATCCTGAATTTATTGTTTACTTATGAATATTGATGTGAGCTTATTTTTATTTATTTTTTGTTCTATATTCAAACTAATTCATATTCTACTGCCACAATATCTGCTAATATAAATTCTATACACATGCTTAATGGGACTTATTTATAGTGCTTGGCTGTATGAACATAGACCTTGCACTAAGGGAAGAACTACTTGCACCTCTCACTGCAGAAAGCAACCCCTATATTAAAAGGGATTTTGAGAGGTGGGATCGTTCAAATTGCAACAGTCTAATGATCATGAGGCATAGCATTTCAAAAGCCTTTATGGGCATAGAATTTGAAAATATTACTCAGGCCAATGTTTCCTTGACGAAATTAAGAAACGTTTTGCTAAAAAAATGATAAGGTTGAAATGATATCACTTCTGACTTCTTTGATGTCTATAAAGTTAAGGGTTAAAGGAAATTATGAGCGATCTAAGGGCTATGAGTTTTATGATCCCATAATAAAGAATATTTTTGAGACGGAACTGCAACATTTTTGGGGATGTTGAGTTTGGGGAGAAATAAGGTTAGAGACATTGTTTTGAGGAGGAATTGATTCTAACTCGGTTCCTACTATCACTTTTGACGATGTTCGTGTTCTTATACCGCATTGATCAAGAAGTGAATCCGAACCTCTGCAAGACAATGTTGAACAACTCCCCATTCAAAATGAGATAATTGTTCCAGAAGAACAAACTCAACAACCTCAAGAAAAAGTGCTATTAAGGAGGTCCACAAAAGAAAGGAGAAATGCTATTCCAGATGATTATGTTATATTTCTCCAAGAACATGAGGATGATAATGGAATGATGAAAGATGATCTAATCAACTTTCATCATGCCATGAAAAGTTCTAATTCTCAAAAGTAGATTGATGCCATGAAAGATGGGTATAAGTCTATGCAAGACAATAAATTTTGGGAACTTGTCCCATTACCTGAAGGTGCAAAACCAATTTGTTGTAAATGGATATTTAAAACCAAGATGGATGGAAATGGTAATGTGGAGAGGTATATTGCTCGTCTTTTAACTAAAGGATATACTCGGAAGAATGTGTTGATTTTGTAGAGACTTTCTCTCCAGTTTCATTGAAAGACTCCTTTAGGATAATCATGGTTCTTGTTGCTCATTTTGATCTTGAATTACATCAGATGGATATTAAGACTGCATTTCTTAATGGCGACATTGAAGAAACAATTTATATGGTGCAACCAGAAAATTTTAAGTCGAAAGATTCAAAGAATATGGTTTGCAAATTGACAAAATTCATCTATGGACTCAAACAAGCTTCCCGTCAATGGTACCATAAGTTTCATCAAATAATTGTTTCGTTTAGTTTTGAGATGAATATTGTTGATGATTGTGTGTATCACAAATTCAATGGGAGTAAGTACATATTTCTGGTTTTATATGTTAATGACATACTGCTTGTTAATAATAAGTATAACCTCAATCAATACCCTAAGAATGATTTTGAAATTACAAAAATGCATTAGATTTTTTTACATTTTACCAGTGGAAAGTCTAATGTACATTTATGTTTGTATACATTGGAATATTGTGTACACTATTGGGATGTTAGGAAGATATTTTAAGCAACCCTGATTTGGACCATTAGATAGCATCCAAGAGGGTTATAAGGAATTTTCAGAGAACAAAAGATTACATGCTCACATATCGGAGGTCTAATCAGTTGAGATCATCAGGTATATAGACTCCAATTTTGATGGAATATTGATATAAGATTTTTTCACTAAGGTGCAAATTGTGAAAACAAATTGCAATCTTTTATTCCAAAGAGTAAACAGAGTACATCAAAGTAAAACACATAGGCTTTAAGTTCACGGTTGTTAAGTAAAAGTTCGAGTGGTTAGGTGCTTATAAAGCATATTGGGACAAACTCCATGATTGCGGATCCGCTTACTAAGGAACTACACCTACGATTTTATAAGAGCACATTGCTCATATGGGTGTAATGTCATTTAAAGGATATTTGGTTTTAGTGGGAGTTTGTATTTTTAAATGTTTTTATGTTATAGACATTTTTTTAGTTATTAAGTTTATTTTCTGCAGAAATAAAGTTTATTTGGTTTATTCACACTCTGATTTTGGTAAGGTTTGATCTCACTAAGGAGGACCAGTTGGAAATAGACATGTTTAGATCATATTGCATGTAATTTCCATTCTAGACATCCATACTTGATCTATGTCATTTGGTTGTGTTAATATACGTGATCATGGATGGATTTAGTTACGATATATAGTAACGAAAGTCGCCTTGGTTCTATGTTAACATAATTAATGGGTGAGATTGTTCGGAATACCTTTTAGATATGATAGTAAAATTTTGAGCTCATAAGGTTATACAATGACATGTAATTATAAAGTAATTAGTATATATATATATATGTGGTCCAAGTGGGAGATTGTTGGAAAATTTGGACATCACATATATAATAATGATAATTACATGTTATTATTTACTATCATGATAGGTTATTTTATTGGGCTTTTAATTATTAAATAAAGTATGGGTCAAATATGTGTAGATACTCTTCTAATCAAATTCTAATTAATGATGGGCTAATTAGAATTTGATTAGAACTAATATGCCAAGGTTATAAATATTAGGGTTATGGTCCCCAATTATACACAGCATATCTTTTCTAATATCCCATCATTAGGAAAGAGAGAACATATATTCTCTAAATTTTTGTGTGCTAATTTGGAAGATCAAATCCCCAAAATCTGGAAAAACTGCAAGGAATTCATGGATTCAGGTATGCTTCCGCATTTAGTTTTATTCTTTATTTATTCTTGATGATTTGACATGATAGATCCTGGTTTATGAAGTTTTATTTTAGATTTATTTTACAAATTTAACATTGGAAAGAAAAAAAAGTATTTAATTGGAAAGCAAAACAATAACAAAGAAGAACAAAGATGGGAAAAACAGAGCACCACCACCGTAACCACCTGCCGCCACCGCCGGCTCTAGCGCTTTCAAAGGGACCTACTTGGACTCCTGCTGAACAACTCCATCAGCTTCAATACTGCATCCACTCTAACCCTTATTGGCGTCAGTTGCTCTTCTTTATTTGCCCTGTTTTTTGTCAAGTATTTACTATTTAATTTAAATAGATTGTTGACTAAGCTTTGAAGTTTTTACATTAAAAGTTTTACTTTTGAATATTTTTTCTTTATGGGTACTTTTCGTTAAGTACTTTAATAAATGCCTATGTATTATTTGTTTGATCTTTTTCGATTTATCTTGTCACTCCTTTCGATACATTTTAATACTCTATTTCACATAAACTAGCATGAATATATGCATATCTGGAATATTCGGATATAAGTAGAGCATAAATGGATAACTTGGAAAAAAGTTATGCATATCGATTTGGGACATATACTACTATTGGACCCTTTTATTGACTCAACCCACTAATATTAACCCGAAACCCATCTTGTATTTGTTATCACCATTCCTTTTGACTACCTTTCTATCGAGACTTGATTTGATCAGTTGCCTAATTATATTATTTCAGTTGTTAAAGTTATATCTTATATTGATTTGTTCTTAAATAATAATAAAATAATAATAAAATCAAAGTATATTCATTATTAGTTATGTGACTAAGTGAGCTTATACGTTTAATTTCAACATCTTCAAGGAAAAGCTCGTATTATTAGCATTACAAGTTTTCAATTGATGCAATTATGCATGTTATTAGTAATTTTTTTAGTTAGGTAATTGTCAATTCAATCTCGATTCTAACCCTTTAATTTAGCCTTTATCCATACCGTTAACCTAAGCCCCGTTACAACCCTTTTTAAAGACCTTTCGATTTGTATATCATCTCATTTTATAGTGGTGGAGATTTGATTTTCATTCAAGCCTATGGTATTAACTTTTCATGTTTGACTGATAAGTGCTTTATTTTGAACCTTAAACACCTTGAGTGATTTGAGTGAATCTTTAGTGAGGATGTCAACTCTTGTCGATTTTGAATTAAAGGTAATTGTTCGGATAAGGGGAAAACACTTATGTTTTCATACTAAAAACTCATGACTTTGATTGTTTGAATCTTTAGGACTCTTTGAGTTGTATAAATTATCTATGAATTATGATGAGGCAGTATCACTGAATATTATGAATAGAGGAAGTTCATTTTAATTGTGAGTTGAGAATTTTGCTTGAGGACAAGCAAAAGCTTAAGTGTGGGGTATTTGATAAACCGAAATATGAACATATTTTAATCCCACATTTAGTATACTTTTGGATGATTTTTCCCTTTAATTATGGAAATAGGTGCTCCTAATCCTTTATTTTCATGTTTTATACTCAGGAGAGCACCGGAGGATGAAAAGAATGAATAACGGGCCAAAACGGAGAAAATATGCCAAAACACAAAATCTACATGGCCTGGGCCCAGAACCACACGATCGTGCCTCTTAAGAAGAGCCAAACATGGCCTGGACCTCAAAATGCACAGCCGTGCCTCATTAACAGACCCAAACACAGCTTGGCCTCGAATTACACGAGCATGTGCCATGGGCGTGGCCTTACCGCAGGAAAGAAGAGTTCTATTCGGATTAGGATACTTTCGGGCCAAGTAAGGCATCTCGAAGCCTATATAAACACGCTATGAGGCAACTTAAAGGAGGGGTTCGATGGAAGCTTTCTGTCAGGGCTTTTCGGGCATTCAACTAGGCCAAAGAGCCGAGCCAGAGAAGCTGAATATAGGGATTTACTCGAAGAAAGCCAGTTGATTCATCTCAGAAAGCCAGAATCATACTCAAGACTGAGAATTTTTCCTTCAATTCCTTTGGGGGTTTTAGGGTTTTCTTATGTTTTGTTTTATATTTTCTTTTGAGATGTTTTCTTTTATAATTATGAACTAAACCTCTCAGATACCTGAGAGGGATGAAACCTAAGACGAATATTGTTATTGTTAACTGAGCTGTATGATAAATACTTGATTTGTTCTTAATTCTTGTTTTGGTATTTTCGATATTGATTCAAGCATTTATGCTTTTAGGCAGAAGAGGAATAGACCATGTTTAAGAGTAGATCTAGCTTAGTTAAGTGATCGTTGTTTTTGTCGAGTTTTAAAATTTATAAAGAGAATGATCAAACCTGGAAACTAACTCTGACAACGATTAAAGGCAAGTGTACCTATTGAACAGTAGTATAGCTTAGGCAAGACCGGATTGTCGAACCCAAAAGAACTAAAAGTACTAATACTCACTTTCTTTTATTATTTAGCCTAAAATAAGTGAAGTTGTTTTAATCTATATTAACGACTACTAAACTAAAGACGTAAAGACAAAAAGAACAAATTGGGAAATAACTTAAAGAGAAACTCTGTTGATCACAACGATACCCTCAGGAAGAATCCACCTAGACTTCACTTGTTATTTAACACTGAACCATACGATTTATTCACTTAGTTTGATCCGAAAGACTCCCTAACGTATATTAAACCCTCTCTCGATGCAAATAATGTCCAACCGTAGGTTAATTAACGGAAATCTCTTTCTCGAATAATAATCCCCTAGAATAGCAGTAAATCGATTTATGGACTCGCATATTAGGTTTCACCCTAATCCAGAAAAATATCGTCACCCTATCTCTAGGCGTGTGATCAACTCCGCTTAGTTATGCTAGATCTACTCTTAAGCAGGGTCTATTCCTCCTACACCTAAGCACATCAGATTTAGATAAAGCATGCATAATTAAGAACAAACTAAGTATTTATCATATAATTCAGAAATCAATAACAAGATTCATCTAGGTTTTATCCCCTTCAGGTATCTAAAGGGTTTAGTTCATAATGAATAAAGAAAACATCTCAAGAGAAAAGATAAAACAAAACATAAGAAATCCCTAAAACCCCCTGAAGGAATTGAAGGAGAAATCCGCCATCTTGAGTAGAATTTCGGCTCCTTGAGATGGATCAACTAGCTATCTTCGAGTAATTCCATAAATCTAACCTTCTGGCTCGACTCCTTGGCCTAGCTAACCGCCCCCTTTCAAGTTACACTTAGGGTGTTTATATAGACTTTTGGAATGCTTTACTAGGCCTCTAAGTGTCCCAATTCAAGTATACCTCCTACTCAGTGTTTGAATAGGCTTTGGAATATGTTTATTTGCCTCAAAGTATCCAAATCCGAGTGAAATTGCTCTCTCCCGCGACAGGGGCATGGCCATGGTACACGCCCGTGTAAATCGTTTTCAGGCTATGTCTAGATTCTGTCGATTGGGGTATGACCATGTAAATCATGGCATGGTCGTGTCTTAGTTAATTGTTAAGGCACGATCATGTGGCTTAAAGTCCAGGCCGTGTCGATTTCCTCTTTGGCCCAAATTGGCCCATTTTAAGCTTGTTTCTCGTTCTTTTCGCCCTCGGGTGCTTTCCTGAGTATAAAACATGAAAAGAAAGGATTAAGAGCACCTTTTTACATAAATTAAGGGCTAAATCATCCAAAAGCATACTAAATGTGGGCCTAAAATATGTTACTTTTACGGTTTATCATTAAGCGAGTTGATAGCAACCCTAGAGATAGGATGACGAAAATCTACCGGATTAGGGTCAAACCTAATATAGGAGTCCATAAATTGAGTTAATGCAATTCCTTTAATTAGAAAGAAATTTCTATTAATCAACCTAGGGTTAGATGTTAGTAGCCTCGAAAGAGGTAATAATATAAATTAGGGAGTCCTACGAATCAAGTCAAGTGAATGAATCGTCTGCTTCAGAGTTAGATAACAAGTGAAGTCTAGGTGGATTCTTCCTCGTATTGTCTAAATCAATCGGTTTTCCCCTCAAGTCTTTCCCTAATTCCTTCTTTGTCTTAGCATCTTTAGCTTAGTAGTTAGTTATTTTAGATTAGATAAATAAATCCCTCAATTCTTATGCTAGATAATAAAAAGAAAGATAGTATTAGTACTTTTGGTTCCTTTGGGTTCGACAACCCATCTTTCCACTAAACTATACTATTGTTCGATAGGTGTGCTTGCCTCCATCGTTGTCTTAGTTAGTTTCCAGGTTCAATCATTCTTTTTATAAATTTTTAAGACTTTGACACACGATCACCTCATATTCATCAATTCAAACATTTAACAAGCATAAACTTTACATACATACCTGAGCCATCTCAAAATGAATGTACACATACTTTCATCTTTGACATACCCGTGAACCACTCGGAATAACAATGTCGGATACTCGAGAAACTTTACACACTAAGTGCCACATATGTAGCCAAAGGTACCTAAGTCTCAAATCACATAATCGTTCGCTTTTGAGCTATCGACGAGTCTACTCACACAAGCTGTCAATCAAGACGTAGCTACACGATGCTACTCACACAAGCTGTCAAGTATCCGTAACATATGCCGATATACTCAGCCACCAGTAGAATGTACGAGACCAGCACCCGGGTCACATAGTCACATAATACATAATGACCTTAGTGACATGTCACTTGTAACCTAACCTATTCCTAAGGTTTAAACGAGATTTCTTGCTTGTCATTTCGTCTTCGGACTCGTTCGTAGGATTATACTCATTCACAAAATCAAACATACAATTCATGCATTATTAAGGCATTTAGGTACAATTATTCTAAAGCTTATTTTTAACATACGAACTTACCTCGATACAAAATGGATAATTGTTTGATTTTGTCCACAATCTTGTCTTTATTTACCAAATGACCAAAATGCACTTAATGCCAAACTTTGAAATTTCACCTTGCCATGTCCATCTTTGTCCAACTTAAAGTGAAATAGTCTAATTACCACTTAAGGACCTCCAATTTAAAATTTTATTTCAATTAGACACCTCTAGCATCTAGAACACACATTTTGCTCTTATTGCAATTTAGTCCTATTACTCAAATTGGACACTCTATCCATAAAATTTCTTAATGAAATTTTCACACAATCATTCAATTATACTGTAAACCTTAAGGAAATAATAAAATTAACATTTTACTTCGGATTTGTGGTCTTAAAATTACTGTTTCGATTTAACCCTAAAACAGGTTGTTACAACTTTCCCCCTTTAGGGATTTTCGTCCCCAAAAATCTTACCAGAAAATGGGTTTGGGTACTATTTTCTCATAGCTTCCTTAGGTTCCCACATAGCCTCTTCGACCCCGTGTCGTTGCCATAAAACTTCATTAGAGCTATACTCTTATTTCTCAATTATTTGACTTCCCGAGCTAAAATCTTTATCGGTTCTTCACCATAAGTCATATTGGGTTGAATATCAACCTCTGCAGGAGAAATCACATGCGAAGGGTTTGATCGATAACGTCGCAACATCTACACATGGAATACATTGTGAATCCTTTCTAACTCTACTGGTAAAGCCAACCGATATGCCACTGGCCCTATTCTTTCAATAACCTCATACGGCCCAATGAAACGCGGACTCAACTTGCCTTTACGACCAAATCTCTGAATTTTCATCCACGGGGATACTTTCAGAAATATTTTATCACTAACTTGAAACTCAATCTCTTTTCTTTTCAAATCCGCGTAGGATTTATGTCAATCCAAAGCTGCTTTCAAATAATCGTGAATTACTTTTACATTTTCTTCGGTTTCTCTAACCAAGTCAACCCCATGAATCTATTTCTCACTGAGCTCGATCCAGTATAACAGAGTTCAAAACTTGCGGCCATACAATGCCTCATACGGTGCCATCTTTATACTCGACTGAAAACTATTGTTATAAGCAAATTTGACTAAAGGTAGATATTTTTCCCAACTACCTTTGAACTCTAATACACAACAACGAAGCATATCTTCAAGTACATGAATCCTTCTCTCAGATTGACCGTCGATTTAGGAATGAAATGCAGTGCTAAAATTCAAATTTGTACCAAAAGCTTCTTGCAAATTTTTTCCAAAATCGAGACGTAAATCTCAGATATCTATCCGAAATAATAGAAATAGGTACTCCGTGCAATCTAACAATTTCAGTAACATACAATTCAACTAGCTTATTAAGTGAATAGTCAGTACGTACCGGAATAAAAGGAGCCAATTTTGTCAATCTATCAACAATGACCCAAACAACATCTTTCTTTTTCAGAGTTAGAGGCAAACCCATTACGAAATCTATCGTAATTCTGTCCTATTTCCACTTGAGTACCATTACTGGCTGAAGTAAACCTAAAGGTACTTGGAGTTTGGCTTTTACTTGTTGGCAAATCAAACATTTCGATACAAATTCATAGATATCTCGTTTCATACCTGACCACCAATACAGTTTCTTCAAATCATTATACATCTTCGTACTTCCCGGATGAACAGACAGACAACCATTATACGCTTTATGAAGAATTTTCTGAATAATCTTATCATTTTTTGGTACACATACTCTATCTCAGAATATTAAGCAATCATCAGAGCCGATCCGAAAGTTTGAATCACTACTCGATTCACATAGAGCTCTTTTGGCATGCAATTCACTATCACTTTTCTAAGCTTCACAAATTTACTGAAGAAACACCGGTCCTAGCTCTCAACTCAGCTAGAACCGAACCATCATCGGATAAAGTCAACCTCTTATTCATAGCTCTCAAGGAAACTAAGGACTTTCTACTCAAAGCATCTGCGACTACGTTCGCTTTTCCGGATGGTAGTCAATCACTAGCTCATAATCTTTCAGTAGTTCAAGCCATCTCCGTTGTCGCAAATTCAAATCCTTCTGAGTCATCAAGTACTTTAAGCTTTTATGATCCGAAAAACATGACATTTTTTACCATACAAATGATGTCTCCAAATCTGCAAAGCAAACACTATGGCAGCCAATTCTAGATCGTGCGTCAGTTAATTCTTCTCATGAGGCTTCAATTGTCTCGAGGCATAGGCTATCACTTTGCCCTCTTGCATCAATACACAACCTAATCCATTCAATGACGCATCACTATAAATCAAAAACTCTTTTCCCTGTTCAGGTTGTACCAAAACCGGTGCCTCAGTCAATAATGCTTTCAACTTCTTAAAACTTTACTGACATTTTTAGGACCATTCAAATTTAATATCTTTTTGCAGCAGCTTATTCATAGGAGTAGCAATCATCGAAAAACCCTTAACAAAACGTCTATAATATTCAGCTAAGCCTAAGAAGCTTCTAACCTCAGATACATTTCTCGGCGGTTTTCAATTAACAATTGCCAAAATCTTACTCGGATCAACCCGAATACCATCTCCTGAAACAATATGTCCCAAAAATATAACTTTTCAAAACCAAAACTCACTTTTGCTGAACTTAGCAAATAATTTCGTATCTCTCAAATTCTACAACACAATTCTTAAATGTTCGGCATGCTTAGACTCATCCCGAGAATAAATCAAGATATCGTCAATAAACATAACCACTAATTTGTCTAAATATGGTTAAAAGATTCGGTTCATCAAGTCCATAAAAACAATAGGAGCATTAGTCAGTCTGAAAGGCATGACAAGAAATTCATAATACCCATACCTTGTTCTGAAAGCGATTTTCGGTACATCCAAATCTTTAACTCTCAACTTGTAGTAGCCAGACCTCAAATCAATCTTCGAGAACACTGTTGCCTCTATCAACTGATCAAACAAGTCATCAATTCTTGGAAAAGGATACTTGTTCTTTATTGTTACCTTATTGAGCTGTAGATAATCGATACAAAGTCTCATTGATCTGTCTTTCTTCTTCACAAATAATACTGGTGCACCTAGGGAGAAAAACTCGATCTCGCAAAACCTTTATCTGTCAACTCTTGCAACTGAGCTTTTAATTTTTTCAATTCTGTTGGAACCATTCTATATAGAGCAATCGATATCGGTGAAGTCCCTGGTATTAAATCAATACCAAACTCCACCTCTCTGACCAGTGGTAATCCTGGCAACTCTTCTGGGAACACATTCGAATATTCACAAACTACCAGTATCGATTCAATCTTTATTTCAATCACTTTCGTATTCAGTACATAAGCAAGAAATGCTTCACAACCCTCCTTACATACCTCTGAGTGAAATCTACGAAATCACAATAGGCAATTCACCCGACTTATCTGATTCAACCAGAAGAATTTTATTGTTTTGACATTTCAATTAAATAACTTTTCACCTACAATTCACTATTACATCATGTAGAGTCAACCAATCCTTTCCAAGTATCACATCAAACTCATTAAATGGAAAAAGCATTAAATCAGCTGGAAAATAGTGACTCCGAATCATCAAAAGACAACCCTTGCAAACTTTATCGACTAGAACATATTTACCTAAGGGGTTCGACACCTTAATCACAAACTCAGTAGACTCAATAGGTAAATTCTTACTAGATACCAAATTCATGCAAATATAAGAATGAGTTAATATAGGATCGATTAATACAACTACATTAGTATCATAAAGAGAAAATGTACCAGTGATCACATCAAGAAAAGACGCATCCTCACGAGCACGAATGGCATAAGCTCTAGCAGGTGCTCTAGCTTTCGATCTCACAACTAAATCCTTGGATACACCTCTACTACTGGTCCCATTTCCCGTATTTCTCACTGGTCTCTCTCTAGCAGCAGTGTTACTCGATCTTGCATTCTAAAATTATCATTTTCAACCATTTCAGGGCAATCCCGAATGAAGTGATCTTGGGAGCCACATTTTAAACAAGTCAGGTTGTTCATCCTACATTCACCGGGGTGTTGCCTACCACAGTGTTGGCATTCATGCTTATTAGACTTGGCTTTACCAACGCTCACTATAGACGTAGTTTGGGCTTTAGTACCCAAATATTGTTTCCCATAATCTCTGTTGGGATACCCAACTGAAGCATTCAAACGAGTATGCATATCCCTTGATTTCTTTGACAAAGACTAAAATGACTTATTCATTGGTCTCTTTCTCAAGTCTCTAGCCTCAAACTCAACTTTTCTCTTTTCTTTGCTCAACTCTTTGGCTTTGCAAGCTCGCTCAACTAGTACAACAAATTCTTTCAGATCCAAAATCCCAACTAATTGTCTGATATCCTCATTCAAACCATCTTCAAATCTTTTACACATCATAGCCTCTGTTGAAACAAATTTCCCAGCATACTTACTAAGTCTAACAAACCCTCGCTCGTATCCAGTCACAGTCATTCGACCTTCTTTCAGCTCTAAGAACTCTTTGTATTTCTGATCAATAAACCATTTGCTGATATATTTCTTTCTAAACTCCTCTTGGAAGAAGTCTCAAGTAACTCTTTCCCTTCGTACTACCGATACTAAAGTGTTCCACCAATGATATGCCGAATCCCTCAAGAGTGATATAGCACATTTCAAGCACTCTTCTGGTGTGCAAGAAATCTCATCAAATACCCGGATAGAGTTTTCTAGCCAGAATTTTACCCTATCTGGATCATCATCAACATTTGCTCTAAATTATTCAGCCCTTTGCTTTCGAATCTTATCGACTGGAGGCTTATTCAGTCTTACCAATTTCACACCTTGGGGAGCTATAGGAACCAGTTGAGGGTTAGGTGGGGGTGAAGGATGTTGGGTAGCTAAATTTGTCCGAACAAACTCAGCAAGCAACTCATTCAACCTTTGGAAGAAGGCTTTCCTAGCCTCTCCTCATTGACCAATTGTCACTGGTCTACTTTCGGATGGTGTGATCCTTGAGCGGCAGCCGGTGCATTACTTTCAATGTCATCAGCCACTTCTCGGTCGGGATCCATTTATTATATGAAAACACAGTTTACATTGTCAAGAGTCGTCACATTATCAAAATTCATATATGGCATGTATAGCTAGACTCTTATACATGCTAGTTAGTCCGAGAATCGACTAAATCGTAGCTCCGATACCACTAAATGTAACACCCCTTACCCGTATTCAAAGATGAAACAGGGCTCAAGGCATTACTAGACTTATAACACAAGCATTCACACAATTTCAAGTCATAAATTTGCGTTCAAATTAAAACCATTCATATTCAATCATAAAGTCCCTTATACAAACCTACGAAGCCCAAAATATGCTTTGAGGTGGTTCGGACTAAACCGAGAACTTTAGAAAATTTTACAAAACTTAGAAAAATTTTCATGTTACAGGGGACACGCCCGTGTGGTTCAAGGGACACGCTCGTGTGACCCTAAGACAGCCCGTGCTACAGGTCGTGTTCAAATTAAGGTGCTCTCTGACTTGTACCATATGGCCATGCCACACGCCTGTGTGCTAGACCGTGTGGTCAATTTAATTTTCATAATTTTTCATAAAATAGGTACAGACTTCACACGGCCAGGGCACATGCCCGTGCTCAAGGCCGTGTAGCACACACGACCGAGACACACGCCCATATCTCCACCCGTGTACTCGATTCTGGACATTCTGTTTTGCAATAATTAAGATGCAGGGACACACGGTTGAAACACATGCCCATGGGGTAGACCGTGTGTCACACACGGCCTAGATACACGCCCGTGTGTCTACTCGTGTGGAAAAAAATAAGGCTATTTACTAAGCCATTTGCCACCCTTATTTACACCTACACTTACACCAATTTAATAACACAATTCATGGCATACTTAGGCAGCCAAAACATCCACAACCAATATATTAACATATGAATATACTCATAACCAACATTAGCTAACTTACATAGCCATATTCAAAATGAAATCATTAACCATTATAAGCCAATACATTTGGCAACATTACCAATGACACATATAACAAAATGACCAAGTCCCTATACATGCCATACATTCAAAATGCTAAGACCATTAATACCCAAAATGAGAGTTTGATAATGTGATCCGAATCTCCGATGATCTCCGATTCCGAGTTAGCTTGGCGACACTATAAAAACATGAAAAATAAACGGAGTAAGTTATATAGCTTAGTGAGTTCGTATGCAAGAAATAAACAACCCTAACATGCACATAACATTCAAATAACATAACATAATTAAATGTGAACCTACCATAGTTTCATAATCACAATCTAACCCATCACAAAACTTACCTCATATTCATCATTTCACACATTTAATAAGCATAAACTTTACATACATACCTGAGCCATCTCAAAATGAATGTACACATACTTTCATCTTTGACATACCCGTGAACCACTCGAAATAACAATGTCGGATACTCGGGAAACTTTGCACACTAAGTGCCACATATGTAGCCAAAGCTACCTAAATCTCATATCACATAATCACTTGCTCTCGAGCTATCGACAAGCCTGCTCACACAAGCTGTCAGTCAAGACGTAGGTACACGGTGCTGCTTACACAAGCTGTCAAGTATCTGCAACATATGCCGGTATACTCAGCCACCGGTAGAACGTACGAGACTAGCACCCGAATCACATAGTCACATAACACATAGTGACCCTAGTGACATGTCACTTATATCTTAACCTATTCCTAAGGTTCAAACGAGATTTCTTGCTTGTCGATTCGTCTTCGGACTCGTTCGTAGGATTATACTCATTCAAAAAATCAAATATTACAATTCATGCAATATTAAGGCATTTAGATACAATTATTTTGAAACTTATTTTTTACATATGAACTTACCTCAATACAAAATGGATAATTGTTCGATTTAGTCCACAATCTTATTCTTTCCCTGGTCTAAGTCAGAACCTCGTATTTCTTAATCTATAATATCAAATTTAGCTTATTCAATTATCACATTATTCAATTTAATCCCAAAAACTCTTTATGGTAAAAATTACATTTTTGCCTATAACTTTTCAAATTTTTACATTTTAGTCCCTAGGCTCGTAAAATGAAATATAGTCAATTTCTTCAAAACCCAAGCCTAGCCGAATTATTTTCATGCTCATAGTAGCCCAAAATTTTCATTTATTCATATTTTTACATTCATTTTATAACTTTTACAAATAGGTCCTTTTTAGGTATTTTTAGCAAAAATCCCTTAGTAAAAGTTGTTTATCTAACATCAAACATACATAATCTACCATTAGACATCAAAAACACAAATCTATAACATGGTTAAAATTTTATACTATGATTTTCTTTCAAATTAGTCCTTGAAATAGCTAGATTAGGATACAATAATCTCAAAAACATAAAAATCGTTAAAAACGGGGCTAGGTTGGACTTACAATCGAGCTTGAAAGTGGCCAAAACCCTAATTATGTCTCCCTTCAAATTTTCGGCACAAGGGGGACTAATTTGAGAATATGGAAACTTTTATTTTAGTTTTATTTGTCTTTATTTACCAAATGACCAAAATGCCCTTAATGCCAAACTTTGAAATTTCACCTAGCCATGTCCATTTTTGTCCAACTTAAAGTAAAATGGTCTAATTACCACTTAAAGACCTCCAATTCAAAATTTCATTTCAATTAGACACCTCTAGCATCTAGAACACACATTTTGCACTTATTGCAATTTAGTCCCATTAGTCAAATTGGACACTCTATCGATAAAATTTCTTAACGAAATTTTCACACAATCATTCAATCATACTATAGACCTTGAGAAAATAATAAAATTAACATTTCTACTTCAGATTTGTGGTCCAAAAACTACTATTCTGACTTAACCCTTAAATAGACTTAAGGTTTTAAGGTTTTCATTAATAATTTGTTAAACCCTAAATTTTATAATTAGTTATTGAAATCTGAGAGACAAAAAAAAAGATCAAACAATTACTTGAATTTCATTATTACCTGCTTCACTAATGCCTCATTTGCTGTGGGAGGAATTGATTGTAACACTCCTTACCCGTATTCGACGCCGGAACAGGGTACAAGGTGTTACCGAACTCATACGCAAGCAATCATACAAAATCGAGACATGACTTTCCACTCAAATTTAAAACTTTTCATAAACATTCATATTGTCCCTTAAACAAGCCTACGTGGCCCAAAACATACATTACGGGTGGTTCAGGACTAAACCGAGAACTTTAGAAATTCTGGGAAAACTTAGAAAATTTTCATCAAAAAGGTCCACACCCCATGTGGGTGAAAGGACGTGTGGCATATCACACGCCCGTGTTTCAGTACATGTCCAAAATAGGGGACATTCTACTTATGACGTCATCAACCAAAAAAGGTCACAAGGCCAAGGTAGACGCCTATGCCCTTAGGCCGTGTGGCAAATTAAATTCTAAAAATTAAGTGCAGACTTCACACGGTCTAGGCACATGCCCATGTCCTATGGTCGTGTCTCTCACACGGTCGAGACACACGACCGTGTTTTGTGCCCTATGTTTACTACTAGGCATTTTGTTTTGCATTAATTAGGGTGTAGGGGACACACGGTCATGACACACGCCTATGGGGCAAGCCGTGTGTCACATACAGCCTAGACACACGCCTGTGTGTCTACCCGTGTGGACAAAATAAGGCTATTTACCAAGCCTTTATGCCATCCATACTTGCACCAACCTACACAACATCAAACCACACTAATCCAAATATATATATGACTTCAAGGCACTTCACATGGCATAATTGAGTACTTAAACATCATCAAACAAGTCACAATTATAGCAATATCCTATTAACTTGTTCATGCACAAGAGACCATTCTTTGTCAGGCCCAACTTACCAATTCTCATTTAAGCTATAGTGATCATCATACTAAACAAATCCCAATTAAATCATCAAGCATTCATAGCCACAACACAACTCATCACATACACACAACCACCAACCACATCACAAATGCATAGGCACAAGCATGCATGAATAAATAGGCTTACAACACAATAATCATTATAAGCCATATCTCATGGCCATATACAAAATGAATCATAATATTATCAATAAGCCAATACTTTTGGCTAACCAATATGACACATAACAAAATGACCAAGTCCCCTTATACATGCCATATTCAAAATGTGAAACCAAAAATACCCCAATGATTAAATTCATAGTGTGATCGAATCTCCGACGACTTCTGATCCCCGAGCTAGCTTGACGACACTATAAGAAATGAAAAGGAAGGGGTAAGCTTAAAGCTTAGTAAGTTCAAATGTAAATAATAGACAACATTAAGTAACATAAACATGTACATCATACAAGAAATTTGGCATACGTCACGTAATTATCATCATAACTTCATAAGCATACTTAATCATTGTTAACCTTACTAAAAGCTCATCACATACCAAGCTCATTCTTATGAGTTTCCGTACGTACATGTACCAACTCGTAACATATCATACTCTTTTCAGTCTTTGACATACCCGTTGAACACTTGGAATACTAATCGATACACGAAAAGTCTTTGCACATAAGTGCCACATATTTAGCCAATGCTACCTCATATCTCATAACACATAGAGGCTCGCTCTCGAGCTAATCACGGTCTGCTCACACAAGCTGTCAGGTATCCGCAAACACATGCTGGATTACCCAGCCACTGGTAGACGTATGATACCAACACCCGGATCACATAACACATATATCACATGGAATCCTAGTGACATGTCACTCGTATCCTATTTTATTCTTAAGGTTCAAACGGGATTTTCTCTCTTGTCGGAACTTGTCAAACTTGTCGAATGTATTCATAGAATCAAATATACAGTTCATACAATATCAAAACATTAAATAATTAATCACAACATTGCATCATTTACATAAGAACTTACCTCGGTACAAAATAGTAGAAATTGAACCTAATCCTCGATAACCTTGTTTTTCCCCCGATCAAGGTTCAAATCTTATTTTCTTGATCTATAATAGAAAATTTAATCACATTACTCAATTTAGTCCAAAATTCATATTATAGAAAAATTACATTTTACCCTAAACTTTAACATATTTACATTTTTGCCCCTATGCTCGAAAAATGAAATCTATTCAATTTCTTCGATTCTCAAGCCTAGTCAAACCTCTTTTATACTTATAGCAGTCCAAATTTTTCATTTACTTATACTTTTACACACGTTTTGAAATCTCTTTACAAATATGTCCTTTTGTTAATTTTCACCAAAAATCACCTAGCAAAAATTGTTTATCTAACATTAAACTTGCATAATCCACCATTATACATCAAACACATGCATTTCACACATGGTTCAAACCCTATACATCAACCCTAGCTCAAATAAATGGTAGAAATAGCTAGATCGGTTGATAACAACTTCAAAAATGTAAAGAACATTAAAAACGGACTAGGATGCACTTACTATCAAGCTTGAAAGATGACAAAACCCTAGCTATTGTGAACTTGAGATTTTCGGCCAAGGTTGAAGAAGATGGACACAATTTTGACTTGATTTTGCCTTTTTATTCTTTTATTTACCAAATGACCAAAATGCCCTTAATGCCTTTCTTTGAAATTTTACCCATCCATGTCCATTTTTGTCCATAAAAATAGAAATTGGTTAAATTTCTATTTAAGACCCTCTAATTAAAAATCAATGGCAATTTCATGCTCAAACTTTTAGAACATATATTTTACAACTTATTCAATTTAGTCCTAATTATCAAATTGGACACTTTATGCATAAAATTTCTTCATAAAATTTTCACACAATCATGCAATTATGCCATAAACCTCAAAATACTCATAAAATAACTATTTCTACTTCGAATTTATAGTCTCAAAACTACTATTTCGACTAGACTCAAAATCGAGATGTTACATCAATTTTAACCGAAAGCAGAGTGAGAAAACAATGACATCAATTCATCGTCTCTCAACAATTGAACTTGATAAACTTCACCAAAAACTTTTGTTGGGAACTTAAATCTCGAAACTACCAGAGTTTTATAAGATGGAATCTTGAAAATCAATTGTTCTGGAACCGACTACGACCAGACATCATCTAAAACAACTAGAGTTCGAGGCCCAGTTCCCTACTCACACTGTAGCTTCCCTGGTGGAACAAACGAGTTATTACTGTAACCCATGGCCTCGTTTACCGTAATGAATCCTTAGATTTTTGCCCTCAGTTGTGCCAGATCCGGTAATTGTGAAACAGCTAGAAACAAAATCCTGTTGTTGAAGTAACCTTTTAAAAAGAAAAAGAAAAAAGTAGGTAATTTCATAATCGGCGGTTTTTGTTTGATTGGGTTACTTAGATTAAGGAAGAGACTTACTTCGAACTTGATTATCTCTACAAATTTCATTAGCCAAAGTGGTTTTGCCAGATCCTCCAATACCCTAAATTCCAACAACGTTTAAATCATCTCTTCCGATCACCAATTTCTTAACGTTGTTTTTCGCTAAATCCAAACCTACTCCGCCTACAATCCCCACACTAGCTTCATCTTCAACTTCCATTCTCTTAACAACTTCTTCGACCCACCCTCCAGCTCAATCTTCATCGAACTGAGTCGCTGTTCCAACTGGCCTTCCAACCGATCAAACCGCTCCGCCGTTTCGAACCGCATGTGGTGGACGTCGGCGAGCAAGTAGGCTTGCATCGGTCCGCTTACGAACCTCTCAACTTGTTTCTTTAACTTCTCCATCATCCTAGCGAGCTGGAGGTTTTTGTAGACGTTCCAACGGCTAGAGGCGAGGACTTTGCGGGCCAATTCGAGGCCACCACGTAGGGTCTCGGAGAAACGGTCGAGCTGAGATTGGCGGAGGGCGGAAAGTTCGATGCCGGAGTATTTGATTTCGTCGATGATGGGAAGGAGCACTTGGATGCTTGATATGAGATTGGCAGCACTGGATTTGCAGAGGCAGGACTTACGGGAGAAGGCGATTAACTGTTTAAAAAGTTCCATTGTAATTTCTCCAGCGAAAAAATCGTTGAACGCCATCGTTTTTCTTGGTTAACCGGCAGGAAGAATTCCGTCGGGGTATGAATAATGAGTTGAAATGGCGGGCGTTGTTGGATTTCTGGTAGCTTTAGTTACTGTCTTTAAAAAGAGGTACAATTTATCTTCAAAAAAAAAAGTACAATTTATATTAAAAATATTTCAATTTACACTCTTTATGACATGTATAGTTTAATGGTAATAAAAAATGAATTTTTTTTTCCAGATGTAGGGAAAAACTGCTTTCGTTTTTTTCGACGAATCTTTAATTTTTTATTTCACTTTAATAATTTGAAATATTATTTTCATTTCAATTTATTTCCAATAAAAAATTAATAAAACATAAATATATTTATATATTTTTGAAATTACAATGTTAAAATTTTAAACTTTTAGGTTTAAAATGAAATTTATAAATTTTATATAATAATATAGAAAAGGTAAAAACACTCTATAATAGCAGATGTTATTTTGTAAAAGATATAAATATATATATATATATTAATTATCTTTAATTTCCAATTAATTTATGACACTAGTTTAATTATAAATTTAAAATAAAATAAAAATTTAAAACCTGAGTGATTATATAGTCAGTATTTTATGGGAAACTAACCATCCAAAAAACGAAAATGCTCTAGACAACATGTTTACTTGCATATGAAGTTGAACAGCTTTAAAGAAAAAAAATATTAATATGTATGTCAAAAGATGTATGTCATAATGTTTACAATTTGAAACATGTGTCCTAAGAGTAAAGTATTGTTAATTGTGTAAATTAAAGCTATTTAAAAATATAAACTAATTCACATCTTATATTGATGTAAATTTGATGAGAATAATTTATTAAATAAAATATATATATTTAATTTAATCAACAAGTTTTTAAATTTTATGAGTAAAAATCATAAGTAAATGACTTATTAAACTATAAAATAGATTAATGGTTTGTTTAAACACAATATAATGAGTTAAAGGAAATAAAAAGAAAATAATAAATAAAGAGAGCTTAGAAAATAATTATTCAAATTTAAAGTTAAGTGTGGCAGCCGCACTCTTTCCCTTCCTTTTTTTCAAAACTAAAAAAATTGCATAATAAATCCCTCAAAAAATTACTAAAAAAATAGAAATTAATTGTTGATGGGGTGCCACAGGAGACACCAAAGGTGCCAGTGACTGAGGCGGCACCACCCCATTTGTACTATTTTAGTACATAATTGATTTTGTATACCATTTTGGAATTTTTTTTATTTTTTTATATTATTTTGATAAAAAACCCATGATGAAGATTCACCAACCTTGACGAACTAATGTAATGAATGACGACTGATATAGAGAAGATTCAACACCAAAACTTGGAGGACTAATTTTTTCTTTTACGAGTCATCATCGGTAAGAAGAAGATTAGTTCTGTCCGTACTATTACTATTTCCAGTACTAGATTTGACGGAGCCAATTTGTAGTTTAGATTTTTCTTTTCCAATTTGGGGTTAATAATTACATATATCTCCAGATATACATGTTAAAAACAATAGAATATGACATTAAGAAATTCAGTTGACCAACTCATATCTAGGAAATTAACACATAGTTGGGTGGAAATTGTGCTATACATACATCTCTCGCACACATATTATATATAAAATATGGGCTTAAAGCATGCATGAAACACAACTCGCTGACCAATAACACCAATTTTATTTATTTATTTATTTTATTTCAATCTAAAACAATCAATAGTAGCAGTGCACGTAATATATTTTTTAACTCCTCTTTTTTTTTTTTGTTTCATCACATTTCTCAACATTGCAGGCTACGTTTTGTATGCTAAAAGACTGTTTTTTTGTGTGTATTTTAATGAGTTTACGTTAACAACAGCTAGCTGTTCATACCAGTATCTCGCATAAAGTGCAGAAATCTTCCGTCATTATTGATTCTTACGCAAGTATGTAACTTGCAAATAGAATTACTAAATAACTGGAAGCATAAACCCATGCTTTTATCTTGTTCCAACTCGAGTTTTAATTCAAATTAAAGTCTTTCATCTAATTATAAAATAAAATTTAATTTAATTAAACTCGTAATTTATTAAATCCAAATATTAAAATAGTGGAATTCAGAAAGTATGCTATGTTATTAGGTTCATAAGTAGTATTAAGTAAAGAAGAAGATGTAGCCCATCAGCAACAATCCAAGGTCCAAGTGAAGCAAACCTAAGCAACCCATGAGTTGAGGTGTTTGTAGGGTCAATATTTTGGCTTGTACAAAATTTTGAGGTGATGTCGAGCCGGTCCAGCTTAATTCAGTTTTGGGTTTCACAAATTCGAATCGCCGCCTTTATCCCTTCTGGACCAATAAGTCAATTATTACCTGGACAGATGATGTTTATCCCCATTTAGGCTTAATTATTTTGAAGTATTATAAACAGAGTTTACATACTCGTTTTTGGTTATTAACGTTTCTGTAAATATTTCGTGTCAAGAAATATGGCTTTTTTTTTTTTTTTTGTATTGTAGGATTGGTAAGGTTGCTCCACTATTGAGAAATCTTGGAGAGTATAGTTTGGAGGCTTAGATACAAATATTATTAAGAATGATTCTTCTTAATTTTTTCTGGAGTGCAAGTGTGTCTCTTTCTCTCTTGTTAAAATGTAATCGCTCCAGTAAATTATATTTTTACGAGAATAATTATTGTAAATCTCTTTAAATTTTTTTATTGTAGATGAGAACTAAATTCAATTATTGATGTAATTCGATTTGTATCATTAATTTTGGGGAGGCTCAACTATAAATAGAGCCCTCCCTTTATTTGTAATCACTTCATTATTTGAGTTAAAAATATCTTTTTAGAGCATTTATTCAAACATTTGGTGTGCGTTATTTTTCTGTACCTTTTCTATTTGTTGGTGGTTTTTTTTTTTTCTTTCAAGTTTGCTTTTACTTTGCTTCAATATCTTAGAAAATTTCTACGAAAAATCTTATTTTTCAAGAGTAAGGTTGACTTAGGCTGATTTGAACCCCAATAAATCGCCTAACGCCACGTGGTTTGTCAAACTAAAGTTCTAGCCTTATGACACTAGCACTTAAGTTTACAAATAGCACACTCTTTGCAAAAATAGTTACATGAGAGGAACTTTCACTAAACTATCATTACATCCACTATTTTCATAACTTCTCTCCCATTACTCACTACAAGTAACATGAATGTGAATGAATTTCATTCACTTTCATTATCCAATAATTCATAACACATACTTGTGAATTAACTCACGTTCCCCCCATGTTCTCACTTGTTTTACAACAACATTTTTTTTGTGATAACTACTTTGGAAAGACTAAAAATAGAAGTTCCAAAGTTTCATTTGGGGAGGACTTTTGAGACCTTTCGATAAACTTAGCTCTCTAAAACTCTTAGGGCAACTTTCTCTCTACAATTACAACAACCATAGTAGTTCTCATATTTCTCAACCCCTTGTTACGTCCATCACCACTGTACTTGTTTTCTAGAGTTTGCTTCAATCTTTCTCTCCGCCGTCTCTCCACAGCATCTCATTTTACTAAATTGTAATGGCTCTTCACCTTATCAAAACAACCCTCTACATATATTTTTATTAATTCACAAACAAATTTGGATATGGTGATGAAATTTAACAACCTAAGACGGTTTCATGAATATTATTAAACTTTCCGGATACCTTATGAGACACAAATCTCTAACATGGTTACCATAATTTCTCTCCTGCAGAGCTTTTAACTCCCATTGAAATGGTTATTGTATGCATTTATTTCAGGGGTTTCAATAATCTATTAATTGAACCACCAAACTAAAAAAAAAAAAAAAACAACAATACTGAAAACTACATCACTTGAAAACTTCCTCTTTTTCAGCGCATTGCCACATTTAACACATGCAAGCCTTGTTCAACTTATATGAAACCCAAAGTTGGTGATGTCAAGTTAGAAAGCTTTGATTAATTGAATCTGTAACACCCCTACCCATATCCGTTGCCAGAATAACGTACGAGGCATTACCGAGAAGTATGAAACACTTACAGATAATTTAAACCATTTATCACTCAAATACCAATATTGATTATAAAAGTTACCTTTGATGTCCAAATCATGCATTAGGATTGGGTCAGGACTAAATCAGAATCGCATGAAGTTTTTCGCAATATCCCAAAATTTATCTCATTTACAAGGGTCCCACATTTAATACATACAAAAACCAATTCAAGATATTCAATCGAGCCTTATACTTAATACTATTTGTTAGTCGTACACTTCATATAAATAACAAGAAACATATATGGGCTCAATTCTCATTAAATTTCTCTTTACTTATATTTTTTCACATTATGTATTCATATAATATATAACAATCATACCTTTGTATTTCATATACATTTTCATAATATTTCATTTAGAATTCAGATTATTTCATATTAGAACTCTTATTATTAACTCATTTGGAATACCAATTCATACGGATAATACACGCAAGGGTGTACAAATATAAAATTACAAATGAACTCATTTATCAACCAAGTTCTATGTTCATGTCTCATCAACCCGTATTTCCTTATATCACATAATACTATGTAACATTTACCAAACTTTGTCAAATTAGTGAACGCCTTACGAATTGGTCTCACTTGCCGATGCACCGAATTTCACCGATAATCACCGATGCCATAACATAGTTGTGGTCTTTTCACTAGAATGCCATAGCCCAGCCATGATCGTACATATTCACTATCATTATGCCATGGTGAAACCATGGACTTATCCGTCAATTCATCACATTTCACTAGAATGCCATAGCCCAGCTATGGTCTTACATCTTAAACACATATCACACCGATGCCATATCCCAAATATGGTCTTACATAGAAATCACTTGTCACTTGTAGCCGAAGCTAGCACTATTCACTGATCAGGTAGCCGGAGCTACCACTTTTCACCATCGTTATCACTTTTCATCGATCAGGTAGCCGGAGCTATCACTTTTCACTTTTCACTGATTAGGTAGCCAGAGCTACCACTTTTCACTGATCAAGTAGCCGGAGCTACCATTTTTCAATGATCAGGCAATCAGAGCTGCCACTTTTCACTTTCACTTGTCCTTGATCAGATAAGTGTAGCCGAAGCTATCACTTATCACTTTCACTTTTCCTTGATCAGATAAGTGTAGCTAAAGCTATCACTTATCACTTGTTGCCATGGTTCAATCATGGTCTTTTTCGTCAATTCGTCTTGTCGCTGAACTAAAGTGCTCAATTTGATCGTTTATTCAATTTTCATGCTTTTACATTATTCACGATTTTATCATCATTACATATGAAATAACACATTATGAAGTTCATAAAATTAACAAATGATCACTAAAATTTAGTCGTATAAACTCACAAGTTCAATTTTTGTATTATAATGATAATCATGATTTCATAATAAACATTCCAAATAAAACATTATATCATTTCTAGTTCAACATTTATCAATTATAATTGAGCATGTGATCAATTTATACACAAGTCGTTCATATATTATTTTTCCTCCTCCTCCTCTCCATCCACATCCTTAGTATAAACAACACACTTATAAGTAACATTATCTATAATTTTCACTATTTATTTATGTGAATATTCAAGCTATCCATCCGTATCATAGTCACTCAATTATTTTTATCTTAAGTTAAAGAACTCCAAATTAAGATTTGTTAATTTTCTTTGAAACTAGACTCACATATCTTCTTACTATAATTTTTTCAGAATTTTTGGTGTGGGCAATTAATACAGTTTATTAGTTAAGTTCTCCCTTGTTACACAGTCCGGCGACTCTGACCTCTCTTCACTAAAATAAATTATCTCATAGTACGACTTTCATATAGTGTTTCTGATTATTTCTAATGAAAATAGGCTCACTAAGGAATACAAACATATAAATTATAACTCATAATTATTTTTTTTACAATTTTTAGTGAATTTATAAAGTAAGAACAGGGGATCACAAAGTTATTCTAAACTAGTCTTACAAAACTTTAAATATCTCAATATGTAGACCTCCTTTGCTTCTTTGTTTCTTTTATATGAAAATAGACTCAACAAGCTTTAATTATATATCTCATTCAACTTATAATTCAATTTCTATAATTTTTGGTGATTTTTCAAAGTTAGATAACTGCTGCTGTCCAAAACTACTTTAGTATAACATGTTAATTTCTATTTTGTCTCAAATTCTACAATTCATACAATTCAGTCCTTGCTCAATTAACCCCTCAATTTAGCTAATTTTCTCATTTAATGCTTTTATCTATCATTTTAAACCACTTCATAACCTTTCAAAATCAGAATTTTAACACTAGGCCTTAATTTTAACTCTTTCACAATTAGGTCCTAAAATTCAATTTCCATCAATTTTACTTGATAAAATCATCATATATCAAAATTAAAGCTTCAATTCTATAATTATTCATCATATTATTCCAGCACTCATCCATAGAAACTTTAAAAATTAGCCATAGAATCAAAAACTAATGACATACTAAGTTGGACCCAATTGTAAAAGTTCAAAAACATAGAAATTTCAAGGAGAAAGCAAGAATTAAACTTAAATGAAGCCAGAGTATGAAAACCAGCTTGAACCCTCTTCCATGGCTGTTTTTCAGCTGATGAAAATGAAGAGAAATGAAGAGAATTCTAGATATTCCAATTTGGTCCCATTTTTATTTAGCTAATTTTGGTAATTTTCCAATTTTGCCCTTATTTCACCCATTTCCTGATTTTTCTCAGCTATTGCCGCCCAAAATATCTCATTTGGGCTTATTTTCACTTTAGGTCCTTCCTCATTTGACAATTAAGCTATTTATCCTTCTAGCAACTTTTACACATTTTTCAATTTAGTCCTTTTTCTTTAATTAACCACTCAAACATCAAAATTTTCTAAAGAAATTTTAGTACTACCTTATTAACATTCCATAAATATTCATAAAAATATTTATGACTCGGTTTATAATACCGAGATCTCGATACCTCTTTTTCTCGATTTCTTGATCAAATAAATCTTTATAAAATAAAATCTACTATTTCAAAAATCTTTTAAAAACTACATTTGACTTGTAAATATTAAATAATATAACTTACGAGTTCATTTATCAGATTTGGTATTTTCGAATCACTATTTTTAATATCGCTGAAATTTGGGCTATTACATAATCCGGTTTCAAAAACCATGTTTTCAACAGGCAAGCCCACCTTGTCTGAACTTTATATATGTTGGTAGAGATAAATCCCAACAGTGTTTTTTTTAAAAAAAAATTAAATCAAGAAAGAAAGTGCATTAAAATGATTAAAACGTGAAAGTGTCACGGTACATCATTTTCCCATTGGACTCAACGCGCAATAGCGGGATTAAACAGTTCAAGGGCTATTGACAAAAGCAGGGAATCGAAACATGCACTGCTCTCTAATCTCACAAGAGCATCAGCACAAAGAGTTCATTGAAGCTGAAAATGAAAACTTGATGCTGTAACACTCCATAGTCCGTACCCAAATCTCTTTTTATCTGTTCTGAAATTCATTTACACTTCTTTCAGGAGAAAAAAAAGTAAAGCTTTTGAATGGTGAAAAACAAAATTACTAATTTTTTCTTACTTGCCCAACCCCATGAGATCTAAGGCATTGTAAGCTGCACGTTTTATCAATTAATGTTAACGAGAACCGGAGTACAGAGAAGAGTAGTTATTTAACGAATTAATTTGTCTTGTGGTGGCCACCCACTATCACTCATCTCCTAGAATTGGGAGAAATTCTAAACAGTGCTACTCGACAGAAGATACTTATCGTTTATCTCAATATTTCTATTTGTTCAAAAACATAAGGAGATTAATACAGAATAATGCAATGGCTTAGTGAAATCTTGATGCTTCAGTGTGTGAAGTTGAGCTCATATACTCTCTAAGTTCTCTTGCTACCACATCTCTCATTACATCCCAAAGCTCCGCTGGTACACTTATCCTCCTCTCCGCCACCGACGCAGTTCCACTACCAGGCGGCGCTAGAGTCAACGACGTCGACAAGGCTTCCTCATCCATTTGCTGATAAGTACTCATTGAGATCTGTTCCTTTCGTTGCTGTTGCTGTTGTGATTCTTTGGCCTTCCTTTTCAGCGTGGAGTTCCAATGATTCTTCACAGCATTATCAGTCCTCCCATGAAGCAATCTAGCAATGGTGGCCCACCGGTTACCGAACCTAGCATGAGCAGTCAAGATGGTCTCATCTTCAGCTTGTGAAAACGGACGATGCTCCACATTCGGGCTGAGCTGGTTACACCATCTAAGCCTACATGATTTCCCTGATCGACCCTTTATATAACGGCTTATCAAAGACCAGTTTCTGGGTCCATATTTCTCAACGAACCGAGTCAAAATCCTATCTTCCTCGGCACTCCATGGACCTTTGATCTTCTCAGATCTGCTTGAAACCATTGCAGACAAAGATGACTTTGAAGAAGAAGAAGAAGATGTATCACATGATGAAGAAGATGAACATCCATTCACTGCTTCCATTTTTGAAAGACTTAACAAGGCAAAGAGAAATGTATGAGATGAAAGAGGGGGATCGGGTTTATATTATATATATATGAAGGAAAGGTTCATGAACATTTTAGGCATCCACTAGAGAAGAGGAACTTCCGGGAAGGTGGCGTAAAGTTTTATTATTAAAAAATGATCTGATATTATTTTTTTAAAATAGAAATTTGATTTGATTTTTATTTTGGGTAAACAACAAATCTAATTATTTATGAAAATAAATTTATATTTTGACCATTATTTTAAAAATTTACTATATGATCACTAATATTTTTGATTTATTACATTATTCATTTCAACTATTAACTTCCGTTAAAAATGTAATAACAAATCGGTGTGATACATTAATTCAATTGTTATTCCTAGTAAATTAAATAAACCAATTTATTTTTAAAATCATGTCTGACTAACTATTTGACCTTTTTATCCTTAAAATTATTGCTACACCAAAAAGGTAAAAAAAAGGCACGAAAATGCAATTTTCTTAATCTTAAAGTCTAGTGTAGTATAGCATCCTTATCCAATTTTTATTAATGTTATCCAAGTACAAACTTTTAGTAAAATCATAACCCAACTAATTCATCAGTCTTAGTGTGTTGCAACACACGAGGTAAAAATATTTTAGGGGTACGTTTGATTCATTGTAATGGAATAGGGCTGTAATTGAATAGAGTTATAATGAATAGAGTTATAATAAATAATTCAAACTGTTTGGTTGAATGAAATTGAATAGAGTTATAATAGAATTCTTGTGTTTGGTTGAATAGAATGATGTTGTAATAGCATAAGGAAAAGAACTAAAATGACCGTAATACCCTAAGTAGAATTTTTTAGGTAGATAATTATTGTTATTGTTATTAAATTTTAATAAGATTATTATTGAAAATAATTTAATAAAAATAATAAATAATTTAATCATATTTTAACATAATTATTATTAAATATAATTTAATAAAAAATAATTTAATAACATTCTTAATATAATTATTATATGAATTAAAAATCAAAATATATTATACTATAAAAATATATATAATCTACTTTATTATTTTTAAACGCAATATATATTTAATGTGCTAAAATATCATTATTGAAACAAATAATTTAATTATTCTACAATAAAAAATATTAGAAGTAATAAATAACTTGAGAATTTTATTTTGCATAAACATAATATCCATATATTAACAAAAGGTTACATGATTTCATTAGTTTATATGTCATAATCCATATGTTACAACATCAAAAGTTACAACATTGTAATGACATATATCATATCATTATACCGTCCCAAATATTACAAACACAAAAAGTTACCAAAATATCATCAATACAACTATGATTTTTAATGGTCAGCAAGAAATCTTCTGACCTATTCCAATCGTATAGAAGAAGGTAAACTAAAGAAAATGAGCATTTGCGTTGAATGATCTAAAATTTTGCTCAATGCTCGAAAACGCTCATCCACAGTTAAACCTTCAATTTCACATAATGTTGGATTTAAATTTATAGCTTTTCTTGGATGATCTGAAATTCTTCTGACTTTTGTTGAATTACCGCATCGGAGGCAATACTCCTACTGATTTGTTCACCAACGGCCGCATGTTTTCCGCCAATAAAGCGCAAGATCATGAAATGAAGAAGAAACATGATCACTTGAATCGTAATTCTTTTTCCTTCTTTGAAGATGTGGAACCCCTTGGTTTCTAGTGGTTGCGATTCAGCGATTCAGAATTGAAACATCCATGTCATCTAAAGAGATATTAGCTTCACATCCATAGAAATCATTTTTTCTTCATGAATATTTGTAGTAGCTACATCCTCAACATTTATTTCTTCAATGATATCAGCGGATGTTTGAGCATCTTTCCCAATGGCTCAATCTTTTGCGTAGATGGCAGTAAGTTAGTCGTAATAAGGGAAACTATGATGTTTGAATTGACTTGCTTCTTTATGACTCTATAAAAAAGAGGAATTCATATTAGTTATAAGTTTGGTGAAAATAAGATAATAAAGACTTGAAATAATTCTTACATTTATATATAAGTTCCACACGCATCTTCAAAGAACAACGAGTCATTTATGCTCATCCCAACCAAAACCGCTATTGTTTTTTCCATTAACAATGTCATAAACAATCCATTTTCAGTAGTTTAATCCTCGATTCAATATTAGGTTTAGCCTTCAACATTGCATTTGGTAAAACTTTTTCTAGCATTTTTTCCAACTCATTTAAATAACCGGCTTTAAATCTCGTATCAGCATTAAAGGTTCCAACATTGTGCAAGTCAACCATACAAGAAACCAACGCAGCATCTTCTTTTGGAACCCATTTCCTTTTGGTTCCTCGAGAACTTTGGGAAGAAACATTTGATTATGAAAAACCTGACATAATTATCTTAAGAAAAAAACAAATTAACATTTGACAGCATTAAGACATAATAGGTAGCATTGAAATTGAGTTCCCATCATTGGGCAAAATAAAAAAGTAACTCAATGAAACCCAAGGAAATTATCTAAAACCCTAAGCACATTGATTACAAAGGATATAACCAAGCTATAAATACCATCCCTTAAGTTATAACAAACAAAAAAGTTGTAATTCAAAAAAAAAACTCAGATTTCATTATTATTGAATTCAATTATAGTGATTCTTATGACTTTTATTAAAGAAAAAAAAATATGTATCTTCAGAGATGATAGGAAACAAAATAGCAAACAAAAGAACTACCCTATGTAACAACTCATCATTCGTCATATGTCAGAGGCAGAGCCTTTGAAATTCACCTAAACATATAATAATAAGATAGTAACAAAACAAATGACAGATTGAGTAGCTAGCTTCAGTAGAACCAAAATGAACAATAAGGATTACCATATGACATACCATATTTAATGTATTAGCAGATAATAAACATGGAAAGTACTGGTTCAGGTTACACAAAAAAAGAGTGACTCTCAAACAACTTTTTCAATGCTTCAAAGTATTCAAGAAAAGAAAGATGCTATAATTGATGAAATGGACACATGAAGGTCAAGGGTCAGGTCATTCCCTTGAAAAGTTGTTAACATAAAATCTTCGTCACAAGAAATAAGGGGTTGAACTGAACTTAATGCAATTGATGGTACGTTTGTATATAATAGCTTATGCATTGATGGAATGTTTGGTTTGATGGAATAAGGGTATCTGCCATAATACGGCTACCTACTATATTATGCCATGATACAAGCAAATAACATAATTATAACATGAAAACAGAAATATTACATATTGTATATAATACAAATTATTTATGTTTCAAAATTTATAAAATATAAAATAATTTAAACATGACTACATCATGAGAAAAACGAATGAACACAAGATGGGTACACAAGTTGTCGTGTCTACTTCCATCAAAATCAAACAAGAAAATTCGAAGTAGTTAAAAGCTGTAAGAATTAATAATAGCTAACTTTAGCTTGTGAAGCAACAAAAGGACATAAGCGGTGATTTAATTTCTCGGCAAAGGTAGATGAAGAGATAAAATTGTAACATATTCGACAAATAAAGAACACTACTCCTTATGTTATAAAATAATTTCTAAACCTTTCCTAGCACAAAGGCATTAGAAAGAAAACATAAAATAAAATAGAAACCAAAGCTAGAGATGATTTTTCATCATTTATCACAGTTCAATCAAACCTAATAAACAAAAAGAAGTTGGAATAACTCAATAACACCCATAGAGGAACTCTATTTTAAGGGTGAATTACTCTTTCTTCAACCAAATAAGAAATATGGAAATAATGTGAAAATGGAAGTGAAAAGAAATCCCATTAGTCAACAGATATTTTATTACAGTAGAAGCTCAACAGAAAAAAAAGGTTTATATACACAAACGTATGTGTATATATATATTTTTGACAGAATGTGTATGTATATTTGGTTCAATATTGTTTTGCTTGATAAGGTGTAAAGAAAAGTAAAAGGATAAAAAATTAAGAAAAAAAAAAGAGTTAAATAAGATAGAAAAAGCAGAATACATGACCAAGCTGTATTAGCTACACAACCAACAATTGTATTACTGAAATCAAGTATACTGTTGCACTACAGAGATTCACATAACAATGACCAAAGGTAATTGTATAGACTATAAAGACATATTTCATAATACCCATTTACGATATCAAGGTGGAAGAGCGTTCATTGACATAAATCAAACAAAATTAGCACATGTTGAAGATGTAAACTAGAAGAGTGGGATGCATAGAAATGGCTGAGTTGAAGGGTAAGAATGCATAGAAATGAAGGGAACAACATAAGGAAAAATGTTTACCTGACCTTGGATGGGGGGAGGAATGCCGGAGTCGAAGGAAGCAAGAAATGGCTGTCGATTGAGTGTTTTTGAGGTGAGATTTTGGTAAGGGTGAGATAGGGTTCTTCAAGCAAATATGAACACCCAATTAATTAGAAATCAAAATTTGCAACTAAAATCATACTATCATTTGATAAAAAAAGAAGTTCAGCCTTTTCATTCAAATTCTTGATTTGCATAATTGGAAAAGAAACTTTCTTGATCACATTCAACAAAACTCATATGTATGAACCAAAAAAAGTTTTCAATTCAAGGCTAAAAGCACATTTTTCTTTCAAAAAGATGACAATATTAAAATCCAAGATCAAATCCAAGAACAAGGGAAATAAATACATAAAATTTTACACTTCAAGTAATTTTTATTTTTATTTGTAAAAATGACAAAGGACCCATCAAAGAAATTCAAATTTTGACAAGAAAATCGTAGGGTTAGAAACTTACCAGCTTTTTCCCTTTTGTTTGAAGAACAGTTGATCTTGATCTTATGCTACAATGAGAGAAACAGAGCAATAGAGTGCTTCTTCTAATAAAATTTTATGTTTGAAGACTAAGGTAAACGGTGAAGAGGAAAGGGAATAGAAATCCCTATATTTATTAAAAAAAAAATCAGACGATGGTGAAGAAAGCAATAACAAAAATAGGAAGAAAAAATTTGTGGGTAACAAAAATGGCAGAATAGGAAAATGAAAGGAACAATAAAAAGAAAAATGTTTACCTGACCTTGGATGAAGGGAGGAATGCCAGAGTCGAAGGAAGCAAAATTGGCTATTTTTGAGGTGAGAAATTGGTAAGGGTAAGATAGGGTTCTTCAAGCAACGAATGGGTAAACGGTGAAGAGGGGAGGAATAGAAAACGGTAAAAATCTCTGCTTAAGGGTAGAATGGAATACACGCGTAATCACTACACCAAAACAGACTTTTAGCGGCGTTTTAGTGGCGTTTTAAAGAACGCCAAAATATTACGCCGAAGGAAAACGCAAAAAATGAGCAATAGCGCGCTTTATTTTCAAAACGCCGCTAAAAAGGATAAATAGTGGCATTTTTTTTTGAAAACGCCGCTAAAGGTTCGAGCATTAGCGGCGCTTTTAGAAAAACGCCGCTACAGGTCCGAGCATTAGCGGCGCTTCACCTAAAAACGCCGCTAAAGATCAAGATTTTAGTGGCGCTTTTACTAAAACGCCACAAAAATCTATTAAAACTATTTTATTTAAAAATAAAACATCGTCGTTTCGGCTTCAATATAAAAATTGAAAAAAAAAACTCAACATTAGTGGCGTTTTGTTCAAAAACGCCAGTAAATGTATAGCAATGCAAAAAACTATTTTATTTCTAAATAGAACGGCGCCGTTTTGGTATCAATATAAAAATAAAATAGTGGCATTTTGGTTCAAAAACGCCACTAAATGTTTAGAAATAGTGGCGTTTTATTTAAAAACGCCTCAAATAGCTATTTTATTCTAGAATATAAACGGCGCCATTTTGGTATCAATATAAAAATTGAAAAAAAAAAACTCAACATTAGTGTTTATAATTTAGTGGTTTAATTGTTTAATGTTTAAGGTTTATAAGTTTAAAAGGTTATGAGTTTAGGGTTTAGAGTTCATGATTTAAGGTTTAAGGTTTATAGTTCATGACTTAATGTTTAGGGGTTATTGGTTAGGGATTAGGGATTAAAGGATACAGGTTTAAGGTTTATGGGCTTATGGGTTAGGTGTTATGGGTTTAAGGGTTAAGAGGATAGATGTTAGGGTTTAGGGTTTTAAGGTTTATGATTTTAAAGTTTAGGGTTTTAAGGTTTAGTGTTTATAATTTAGGATTTAAAGTTTGGAGTTTAGGGTTTTAAGATTTAGAGTTTAGTGATTTAGGGTCGAGGGTTGAGGGTTTATGGTTTAAGGTTTATAAGTTTAAAATGTTATGGGTTTAGGGTTTAGATTTCAAGATTTAAGGTTTAAGGTTTAGAGTCTACGATTTAATGTTTAGGGGTTTTTGATTAAGGATTAGGGATTAAATGATATGGGTTTAAGGTTTTTGGGTTAGGTGTTAGATGTTAGGGGTTTAAGGGTTAAGAGGATGGAGGTTAGGGTTTAAAGGTTAATAGGATAGGGGTTAGGGGTTTAGGGTATTTTGTGTGAAAAATATATATTAACAATTTGAAATACTATTATTAAAATAAATTTAAAATTTTTTGGGTATATGACTACTTTGTTTTTAATTTATATATTAAATTAATTCAAATTTTAAATAATTTTCAAGATTTCAAATTTGATCTAATTCTTTTAAATATTATTTAAATTTTAAAAATTATTTATTTAAATGAAAAAATTAAAATAATATTATTAAATAATTTTATATTGTTTTTATTTTATATATTCTTTTAAATATTGTTTTTATTTAAATGAAAAAAATTATATTGTTTTTATTTCATATATTAAATAATTTTAATTTTTAAAGGCATTAGCGGCGTTTTGTCCGCAAAAGATATGTTTTAAACAAAACGTCGCCGTTTTATTGGATTTTTAGTGGCGTTTTGGTAAAACGCCGTAATAGGTTCCCCTTTTAGCGGCACTTTGATTAAAAACGCCGTAAATGTTAAATTTCTTTGGGCAAAACGGTGTCGTTTTGCTCTCTTGTTTTTTACCCACACGATAACACTTACCTTGTTTCCCATTTCGTTCTACCTGGTTCATTTCCCCATTTTCCCTACTCCTAAATCCCTAAGTATTTTCACCCATTTTTCCCCCATTGACATCCGTTTTGCTCTCTTGTTCACCCTTTTCCCCAATTTCAAATCCCTAAAGTTCATCTTTCCTACCGGCCATTGATTTCCCATATAGAAAATCGGATTAACAAAGGTAAGGGCTTTTGTAGGACGTCCCTTTGCTCAGAAGCACAAGAGGTAATCAAACCCTAATTCCCGATTTATTATTTTTCATTTTTTTTGTTAAATTGGATTGAACTGAACCAATGACTAAAGGTTTTGTGTGGTCCCTTTACATAGATTTTAGGGATTTGTAATTTCTGTTTGTCTTGGGATAGATCTGAGAATCGTGTTTACACTTTGAAGAGCTACTAGTCCCCCTCCCCGTTAATTGGAATAATTTCCGTTCGGATGTAGCAATGTTTCAAAATTGTAGAAGCTCTTGGGTTGTGTTCGATTTTGATGTACTGAAACATTGAAAAATTGAAGTCTTTCATTGTTTGTGATGCTTTTGATGTTTGAAAATGGAAACATTTTTTTTCATTGTCTAAGTAAAATTGTATTGAAAAAAAGCACAATGAACTATAAGAGTTTAATTCAATTGACTTGTGGGATATGTGTCAATCCTGAGTTAGGCATTTTAGCATGGCATTTTCATCTGTTTGAATGCTGGTTTGAGAAGAGAATCAAAATGATTGGAGAGAAATAAAACAAAGCAAAATGAAGTAAATTAGATCTGAGAGGACACTAATTATCAGTAGAAAAAAAAGTTACAATCATGAGGCAATTGATTATTTTTTATCAAGGGACTGAGTGGTATGCTTTGAAAATTAAAAAGTTTTTATTAGTTATGGTTGTTTGGTTCTTTGTGATGTATTTCTAATATTCTTAACCACTTCTAGCATTGGTAGTTTTGAATGGCAGGTCATAATAGTTGGATAATATTACTGCAACAAAGCAGCCAAATAGGTTAAGGGAAACATTTTTAATCATTTTTAATCATTAAATGTGTTACCGGTCGTCCTTTCTGCAATACTATTTCTTTTTTTATCACTAAAATCGAAGTTCATGTAAATAACAATTTGCAGCAGTACTCATTGATGAGAATTTCTGATGCTATCTATCTTCTTTTACCAGGTTCAGAAGCATTTCCAATGGAATACACCGCGAGTAAATTTTGTTGATTTATTTAGTTAATGTAAGATCTTCTTCACTTTTATATATGTTCAAAGGTTGATTTCTATTTTCTAACAACCAGAAGTTTATATTTTATGTGCATACTGCTCAAAATTATTAAGTCCCAAAGATCAACTATTTGTTTATTCTTTCGATTGCTCTTTTGCATTCTAGTACAGACTGCTTCACTTTATATGTAGACATGATGAAAATAGAGTTGGTTTTGAAAACAATGTTATTCAAAGGCATGTATAACTCAAATTTAATTATGATTTTTTAGGTTAATGGCCAAAAAATAGTGATGTCAAGTGGTTTGGTGCGCTTATTTTCAGTGGGATTTTATTTGGAAGAGTCTTCTCATAAAGGTATTCATTTATAATTTCTTTTTGCCCCCTAAAGGTGCTAGTGTCCTACCTGTAAAGGGCATAATATAAACAATAATAGATTATTGTTGTAGAAATGATTTTGCTGTATTTTTTTTACCAGCTTAATACTAGTTGGTAAGGACTTTATTATTACATTGAAGCTGGTATTATGTTAGGTGAATTTGCTTTGGCTTTATATTGAATTTTACAATGCAAAATGCAAGAACAAAAGTAATTATCTACCATGTTCTTGATGAATATGGTTTTGGGTATACTGCCTTCCCGTTTATTTTGTTTTGTCAGAATATGTTAATCGAGATTGGTTTTATTTGAATGCATAATTTTATATGCTTGATTCCTTTTCTTTCCTTTTCATTCCAGCAAAAAACATTGGAGTGTAGGAGTGTAGGAGTGTCAACCAATTGTAGATCCTCCTTTTTTGCAAAGGTGAGTTTGGCTAAATGATTCGCACTTTGATTATGTTCCATAAAAATGTAGCGTAGTGTCCATTATTCTTCTTGAGATGGAAACATTTTATTTCTCCTTTTAGCAAATGATATTTATAATCAAATAAAACTTAATACATTTATGATACATGCATACAAAATTTTATATGTATTCTATAGTCAGACTATATTACTAAATCAAAAAGTAATTATATACTACTGGTAATTATGAATTTTAAAAAACAACTTTGGGGCTGGAAGTGAGAATTCTGACTCCTATTGATTGAATGATTTTATGGTGATTGGGAATTAATGTGATGATGATCAAAACTATTATAAATAGGTAATTGGGCTTTAGAACCATAAGAAGATGAATTCTGGTGCAATCTTAGTTGCTAATGACGCATAGTTTAGAATAATATTAATTTTATTTTAAAGGGATTTAATTTATTTTTATCTATAAATGTATAATTTCGTTTAAGTTAGTTTTTATTGAATATATTAAATGTTGACCCATTTTTACTCTTTTTTTTTTTTTTTGTTAATTTACCTTTCTAGAAACTTTTTTAAGTTATGTCTTTAAAGGATATTTCTTGAGAAATATATATTTGGTTTTTAAGTTATGTCTTTCACTTGCTGCAGGCATTTTGAATCTGAGATTTGTCTGCTGTGATATATAGCCCTTGGGATTTGTCTTCTTCCTTGCAGCAAGTCAACAACTGAAGCTGAGTTAATGTTTATACTTCATCTTCCATTAATGACTTTTCACTTCCGGGGCTAGGCTGCATTATCAAAGCCTAGGACTAGGGTCACCATTTGGCCAAGAACTGAATTATCTTACAATCTATTCAAGATTCTTAGTCATTGTTGTTAGCCATCATAGTAAACAATTTGGTCATTGACCAATCTACAATTAAAATTGGTTATTATATTTGGTGCTTATGATAATTGTTTCTATTATAATTCTTTAACTACAAAATTAGCCTCTAACTATATCGTTTTTATCACTTAAGTACTTTAAATTTTTTTACTGACTTTGAATTAATTGAATTAACATGAACACAATATACATATGTGTATGTATAATAAAAGTAATAGGTAATTAAAAAAGTGATATAAAATAAGAATACTAATTTGAATATATGTGTAATACATATACATATATTTGTATAAATTTTCATAGTAGTGTTTAATAATGTATGTGATTAGACTTTTGTTTTAATAAATTTCATATGTATTTGTTACAGATTTGCATTGAGAAAGGTATCCGTACTTTGAAAGTGAGTAGAATTGAAGAGGACTTAGACCGACTACTGAATTGACTATTTTTCTTTCAGTCAAAGAATGTGAGTATTAGCTTTTAGTAAATAGCATTTTGTAATTAATCAATAGCATTTGTTAATTCATATATTGTTTGTATTTCGCCATCGCTTCCTACGCTTCCCTCAGAATCTGTTGGATTGGATTTGGTGGTACTAACTTAACATGTATAAAATCATTATTATTTTTATTTATATTTATTTTGCTGATTTATATTCATTTGATAGAAAAACATTAGATATTCATCTGATTAATATGCACCTGAAATGTGAATACCCAAAGTCGTGTAACACATTTTTATTCTTAGAGAGCTTTTCCTTATATTTGGTTTTTAATTTTTTACACTTGCACCAATACTGCTTAATCAGAGATGTATGTATTGTTGGTATCTAATATAGTTATTTATAAGTTTTCATTATTCATGTTAATGTTTTTTTTTTTATTTTCTATTTTTTTAAAGTATTAGTGAGTTAATGTTGTTTGTATTTCTGACTACAGCCCCTACTTATTGGTGAGAGTGGAATAGACCATCTTATTGAAATTATTTTATATAATTTAAATATTTTATATGTACCTTTATTGTTGTTATTTGTTACTAATATTTCAACTATTTTATGTGTATTACATGGAAAATGAGTAGAAGAAGATTACGAGATTTAAATATTGTACAGAATACTGTAAATTCTGAAGAGGGCAATAGTGAACAGCAAACAATAGTTGGATCCTCTAATGTGCCTGACATAGATGATGAGCCTGCAGGATTACAAAGTAATATTAAGTTTATTTTACATGCATGTTGACTTTTTTTATTGATTCATTTTTCAAATTTAATATAACAATAATATATCATTGTTCAGCTGAGAGTGGTGGGACGCGCAGAGGTCGCGGATGTACGCTGCTAAAAGATTTATACGAATTAAATTCTGTCGAGCATGTGAAAGTAAGGAGAAACAGTCATGGCCAGCCTGTTGGCCCTGAAGCTCGAGTTCTAGCAGGCTATTTGGGCATTATTGCACGAAATGCAAATATGTTGCCCATCAATTACGAGTCATGGCATCACATGCCTGACGCAAACAAAAATCAAGCTCTGGAGAACATTAAGGTAACAAAACGTGAATGTAATTTATAATACTTTGGTTGAAGTTTCATTTATATTTACTTTCTAAACTTATGTTTTTTTAGGAGAGGTTTGCTTTGGAGGTCTCCAATGACTATATAAAGAAGATATTGGGAAAAAATGGAGAGACAACAAAAGCACATTGAAAAAAGAATATTTTAAGAAAGAAATAAGCCTCGAGGATAAACTGCGAAATGTCCCACCGGGAATGTTGATGTATCAATGGGAAGATGCGGTTAGATTCTGGAACTCAAAGAAATGAGAGGTATTACCTAGTTCTAAACTCTTATAAATTTTTCGATTTATAGTATTTACTATATACGTAATAATAATTTCGTTATGTAGGACCGTGGCGTGTTTGAACGAAAGCGTGACGTGTAAACAAAAATTTACGATACTGCAAGGTCGAGAAGTTTTGCTTCAGAATGAGGCCGAGGTATTATAATTTATTAATTCATCAAATATTAATGACTTTATACTATTAAATTATATTTCTACTACAACACTCAGAGAAGTCTCCACCGATCAAAAAGTTGGACGTGTTCACTTTTTGACATTACTATAGGAAGAAGGATGAGTCTCCGATGACATCCAAGCTGGAGAGATTATGATATATTTATTTAATAAAATTTGATTTATTAGAAATGGATTTATAATGTTTACTTATAATAGTTTAATTCTTCGTTAGTAGTTTTAAATTAATAATGTTAAGTTATGTTGCATTCCTTCTTATTGTATATTTCGTTTCTAACTTTTTGATTGATTTATTAGGAGAAACTAAAAGAGAAGAGGGCACAGTATAAAGCGGCTGCTTCGAGTGATAATTTTGTTTATCTTGAGGATATCGATAATAGAATTATTACCGATGTTTTGGGTCCTGAAAGGTACGACTGCTTCGACTGATAGTTCTGTTAATCTTGAGTATATTTATAACAGAATTATCACTGAAAGGTAAGGTCGGGTTCGACTTCAAGGATCTAGTGTTACCCCGACCCAATAATTTGGATCTGGCTCCCAGCAATACATGCCTTCCGGAGTCAATCTCGTGCTGAAGTTTAGAGGCTAAAAGACCAGATAGCTCAGATGCAAGCGAGCACGGTTGAGTAAATTTCTCAACTTAGAGCGAAGGCAAGAATGAGGAGGCGGAGGCGGAAGCGAGGCGGAGGCGAGAACAAGAAGTATGAAGAACTTCAGCTACAGCTTCAGACTATTATGAAGATGTTCCAACAGTCGCAGAGGCTGCCATCTTAGACATTTATGTTCTTATTGTAAGATGATTTTTAACATTGTAACATTTAACATTTTTGTAAGAATATTTTCAATTATAATTCATTTATTAATTTATATCATATATCTTGCATATTCATTTTCAAATATCATTTAGAATTAGTGTAGTTGGTGTGATTTTTATGCTACATTTGTTGTTTTGGGTTGGAATTATATACTATATTTGTTGTCATTGGTTGGTTTTAGTGCAGGAGGGGTATGATATTGGATAAACTGGACATTGTAAATATGTACAAGTTAGCGGCGTTTGTGAGAAAAATGCCGCTAAAAGTCATGCTTTTAGCGGCGTTTGTGCGGAAGCGCCGCTAAAAGTCATGTCTTTTAGCGGTGTTTGTGGGGAAAGCGCCGTTAAAAGTCATGTCTTTTAGCGGCGTTTGTGGGGAAAGCGCCGCTAAAAGTCATAGCTTTTAGCGGTGTTTTTTTCACATAAAAGCCGCTAACTTTTGCGATGGTTGTTTTAGCGGCGTTTTTTGTGGCGCTTCTAAAAGCGCCGCAAAGACTATTAGTGGTGCTTAAAAACGCCGCTAAAGGCCTAAAAAAACACCGCTAAAAGTCCAAATTGCTGTAGTGAATAGGTATTCCATTGAACCAAACATATGTTTATGTGGGCCTGCAGAATAACATTGTAATAGGCATGTAATGGAATAGCCATTACCTTCAACCAAACATAGTGTTGGAGTCACCGACTATGTATGGGAAAAAGTTCCAATTAGACATTAATTCATCTAAAATAATTGTTTTTAGGCATAATCCCAATTGTTTGGTTATTTTGGTCTTTTTTTAGCATTTTAAGTCTTAATGTTTATTTTTTTGTCAAATTGGTCTATATTTAGCGAACATGCTAACGTGGTTGTTAAATGTTTAACAGTGTTGATGTGAAAAAAAAATTTATTCCACCTAAACACCAACGCATTTCACACGTAATTAAAATAAAAAATAATTCAAAAAAAACTTTTAGTCATTAAAAAAACAATTAAAAATAAAAAACGTAAAACAAGCAGACACTGAATCATTTCAAAAATAAGACGATCAATCCTAAAAAAACAAACACTTGATTTAGATAATCTAAAAAGAGAGCAGAAATTGAACACTAACTCGAGAAAGTAAAAGAATTGTGCGAAAGAGTATTATCCAAACACTATTGTAGAATCGCATTTTGATTTTCGATAATATTTATGCAGGGTTTCTATTTTGTTGTATGTTGGAGGAAATCAAAATTAAAATGATTTCTCAATGCATGTTGCAAAATCGCAATTCAAGAGTATAATAACCATGTTGGAGGAAATCATATTTAAAATGATGACCAAAATAGTGGATAAGAGAAAGCAATGCAATTCATGGAAATACAATTATGGTCCACTGATAAAAAAGAAATTTGATGACAGCAAGAAGAAATGTGTTGATTGAAAGATGATCTGGAATGGGGAAAATGGGTGTGAAGTTAAAAAAGATAGAAAATACTATATAGTAAATGTAGAGGATAGAATCTGTAGTTGTCGAAGCTGGTAATTATTTGGGATCCCTTGTCCCCATGCTTGCTCTGCTATATCACATCTTGAACAAGAACTTGATGACTATTTACATAGTACTACCACAAGGAGACATATTTGAAAGCATATGTATATGCTTTACAACCCATAAATGGGTTACATGAGTGGAGAAAATCCGGTATTAAGCTCGTGCTTCCACCAATTGAGAAAACAATGTCTGGTAGCCAAAGAAGAATTGAGGGAAGGCCAAAAATGAACCGAAAAAAGTGAGGTCTGAACAACTTAGTAGGGCTGGTTTGATTATAAGATGCAGGAAATATGATGGTGAGAGTCACAACAGAAGATCATGTAATCAACCTAACACAACTGGACCACAAGTATATTGTAATCACTTTTTCACTATCAAGTTTCAAAATATTTTAATGTAATTTGGGGTTGTGCATTTTTTTCTCAGTCTAGTATGAGTACAAGACTAGAAGCCAAAAAAGGATGGCATATTAAGATCTTATCAACACACAAGAATCCGCTGCAACAAAAAAGATGAACAAATGAATTGAGGTGTTGTTCTGTCTAAACCTTTTGTTTGTTTGTTGAAAAAATTGCCTAAGTTATGTTTTGTTTGTCATTGCAAGTAATAGTTGCCTAAGGTATTTTTTGTATTTCAGGCTTCTAGGACTTGCTTAAAGTTGGTATAACAATGATGGTATATGTAATAAACTGACGTGGTATACCATTACTGCTATAGGCAACTATATGGCTTTAGGATCATTTTGTTAGTTACTTTTGTTCATGGTGCCTACAATTACCCATACAAACAATTTTTTGTACATAACATACAATGTCAAATATCCAATATTTTAGTACATGTAACATTCTCTTGTATCTCCAATTGCCCCCTTTCGTTATACTTCTCTCAAATTAGCTACAAACCCAATATTGATACAAAACTAAGTAACCTTTTATTATACTTCCATCAAATTAACTACAAACACCAATTCGAATGTAACAATTTATTTCAATAACAAAGTTTGAAGGTACTAGATATACAAAACACAAAAACAAGATACCATACTTTTCAAATTATAACATTTCTACATAATGTGAAACATAATATAAATAATACACCGCAAATAAACATTTTCTTATAAAACTCTTTATCTTTCTTAAGTGATACATTTTTGCTTCAAGCCTTTAATCTTTGTCCTTAATTCAATGTGATCCACAACATCATATTTGACTTGTTTTGTAATCGTTCTTCTTGCCCACATTTCGCACATTGCAACTCTCAAACATCTCAACATTATTGCTTTTACTACTACATAGACTCCCACACTTTATAATCTGCTTCCTAAGTCTAGTATTCTCTTTTGCAAGTATTCTTTCTCTATGACATAATTCATGGATTACTTCATTCTCATTGTTACACAACTTATCATTATACCACTTAAAAACATCCACATCCACATCCACCAACTTACAATTCAAACAAAAAGGTCAACATTTTATTATGTAAACCCTACAATTCACTCAAAAATCCATTGTTAGGACTAAATGTAGCACCAATTTAGTCTAACTGACACAAAAATCAAACAAACTAAAAAAATCCCCAATTTCATATGAACTCTAAAACAAAATTGCTAAATATATGCTTACTCGAAAATCTAAGCAACCATAATACATTTTGCCTGGTTTAAATCACTCCACGAAGTCTCTCTCGGAGGTTAACTTGTTACAGATACATGTTATTTTCTCTCCATCATAAACGAACTCTCCTTATGATGAAGAAACCAACTTTGAATAAGACAGCTTCTCCATTGATGGCTTTCAACCACTGCTTTCAAATAATATTTTTTATTCTTTTACTGACCCACTAGATTTCAAACTTCGATTTCTGCAGAATTTCAGTGGAGAGGGAGAGGATTCAAGATTTAGGTTTCTTTGTTTAGAGGCTCTTGGATTGTTTTATTTGTGTATGTATGTGTTTAAGGATTTTTTTTTTTTTAAATAATTTTAAAATCATTTACTAACATAGCATATAAGACAAGATAGTGCAATGTTAGCATTTAATTACATTTGGACCTCCACGTCAGTGGTTAATGTTGACCATTAGTCAACTAACAACTACGTCAGCATGCTTGTTAAAAATAGACCAATTTAACAAAAAAAATATTAGGGGTTAAAGTGCTAAAAAAAAGATAAAAGGACTAAAGTGATCAAACAGTTAATCGTTAAGGGCTATTTTAAGCATTATGCTTTGTTTTTGTATACTCCTAATACAAGTATAACTCTTGCAAATACTCTTTTTTCTTTCTATATATATATACATACATATATACAATATATGTGGTGAAAATTATATACCTAATATATTAGGGAAAACTTTGATGAAATTTAATAAAAATTTATTTGAGTTAATTTTATTTGTAATTGATTTTTGAGTTTTATTCCATATTGTAATATTATAATTGCACTTATCTAGCAAATATAATTGAAGTTTAGATATTGTTTTTTGGTTTGGGATATTCACATAGAGGAAGTCGACACCCCTTATGAAAAGTCTTGGTTTTCATACTATGTTTGGTTGTTTGTGTTAGTTGCTACTCTTTAAACATATGAGAGCATAGACGAATTTAAGGGGGCAGGCAGGGGCCTTGCGCCGCCCTCCCTCCCAAAATAAAATAAAATAATGTAATTTATCCATTTATGAATAATGAAATTTTAAGTTAATATATGATAAAATTGCACTTTAGTCTCCTAAAATGAAAAAATATATGTTTAGTCCCTTAAAAAAATAATGAAATCATTAATAAATGATCAAATTAGATTCTAACCTCTCAAAATTTTATAATTCAATTCCAACCCCCACTAATTTTTTTTCTTTTTTTTTTTTTTTTGGATTCACCCGTTTACGAGAGATGAAAATAGCAAAAAAATCATTTAAGCTTAAAGAAACTGACCAACAAATTTAAACACCTTCCTAGAGCCTATTGCTACTTCAACATCTCCCCAAAATTTGAAATACATGTACTTAAATTGATCAAATTTATCACTATAAGTATCAATTAGAAAAAATAAAATAAAATTCCACTGTGTCAGCTCTAACTATTTTTCTAAATGATTTTCCAACATTTGGTACAAGAGTCAAGTTGTGTTATGTTTATTAGTATAAATTAAGGTTGAAATCTATTCTCCCTTCTCTTGGGTTTGATCAAATTGATAGAAAGTAACCATTCTTTCTCTTGAATATGTACATGAAAGGATATTATGTAATTTTGTCAAGTACATGGTTTCAAAAAATAGAATGGCGATATTTAAGTTATTTCTTGGATATGTAATTCCTCTCAATAAAATCTGACAATCCAAGTTGAAACCTGACCATTTTTGGAGGGTGAGTAATCACAGACTTCCTTCAATTCGATTTTAATAAATTAATTTAAAAAAGTTTTAAGTTAAAATACATTTAATAAAAACCAAATTCTCAAAATAAAGTAACCCAAAAATTTTTAATATCAGAATGCCACACTCATAAATTTATCAGTGTTAATAGTTGAATTGAATTTTAAAATTTAAAAATTTGAGATTAAATTCTTGAAAATAAAAATATAGGACTAAATTTTAAATTTGTAAAAAGTATAAGTAGCTATGTGAAATTTTAACCTAATAAAATCACGTTTAAAGCATGAGAAGATAGGTTGAACTGTTGAAGCAACGCTTAAGATAAATATTAAATTAAGACGGAAAGTAAAGACCCTAAACCTTTTTGACTACTTTTTGGTTACACTTATCAACGGCTCTCAATGGGAAGAGAAAACAAAATTACATACTTGGGCGCCCTCCACGTAGGATTGGCCCAGCAGCCAGGTTGTAAGAATCTCATGTGATTCCAATTTCACTCTGTGGGTTTTAATTTAAATCTCCTCCCTAGGGAGCGTGTGACTCACTTGTTTTCGAGGAGCAACTCTACTCATAAAGTAAATATGATTCTTGAAGCGTCTGATGCCTAATTTGGGGAGTATGATGCACGCGCAGTGGAAAGATACGAAGAGATTTATGAATCTAACGCAGAGCCACTTGAATGGTTGTCACCAAGGTGGGCCCGTTGTTGTCTCCTTCCAACCCATTAGCCGGTCGACTTTTTGGTCCATCTGTCTCCGAGTCAACTCAACCCATTGCTTACATTCCATGCATTTCTGTTGAATTTTATATTTAGTTTATTATCTATGCTTGTTAATAAATTGTTTATTATTAAGAAAATCATTTGTGTCATTCTCTAAGTATAATTTTAGACAAAATTACAAAAGTAACATGAAACTATAATAAAAAATAATATTTTGAATGCACTCGAACATATATTTTTTATATTGACAATAATATCTATACCAATTAAACTATAACTCAATTAGCAAAATATAATATAAAATTTAATTATGTTATTTGATTATTAAGTAAATATAAAGTATACTTTATGTTTCAAATTATAGGTATCAACACTCAATAAATTCTTTCAAAGATTGATTGAGAGGAAAAATGAGCCTATAATAATTTCAAATTCTCTTTAACATTAAGATTATTACGAGTTTTGATCTAAAATAAACGCATATAAAAAAAGTTATTCAAACTATGCAATTTTTCTCATTTAAATAATTAAATTTATTTTTATTAAATATTTAAAATTTTATTTTGTTATTACTTTAAGTACGAACAGTTAACTCTATTAAAAAAAATCTCTACACCAATCAAATTATGAAATATAATTTTAATTAAATAAAATATTTAAAATTAAGATTCAATAAAATTTAAATTTAAAATAAAAAAATCATCTCTCGCTCCTTCTCGTTCCATCTTAATCTTCTCTACAATGAAAAATCTACAAAATTTTGAAATAAATTGTACTTCAAATTTCTCCCCGTTAAAACAAACCCCAATTTTTAGTATTAAAATAAACCCTCATCTTCTTTGCCATTAGGACAAATCTCCATTTTTAGCATTAAAAGTAGGAAAGAAAAGAAAGCCCTATTTTCTTTCCCAATAGCCTAATTTGGATTGGACCATGCCGTAATTAAAGATGTTATTTAAGGTCGAACCTACCAGACCGGACAAAAGTAGCCCCATCTTGGGTACTTCTTATTTACCATATTCAACTTATATATTCCAATCACCAAGTTTTCTTTTTCAGCTCACCTAAAAAATTAAACAAATTTTGAAATAAATCCCTACAAAAAAACTATCTAAGGGGTCAAAATTCAGTTCCGGTCCACAGTCGGAGAGGATTTAGATAAAGATTTCTAAAGAAATCTAGAGAGCTTTACTGCTTTAGTTTGCCGTTGGCCCCCTTTAGTTTTGAGTATCTACTCACTAAGAGCTACTTCTTCTCTCCCCCGATGTCATTATTTCAACTAACTTGCTGCTGATGACTGCCATAGATGGGATATGCCCCATACGCGGCTGCGTACATGCCCGGGTCATGAGGTGGTGGCACAGCATATCCATAACCATCGTAGACTTGTCCTCCATAATAAGCTCCACCCCACTGGTTACCATAATCACCTCTAAACTGCATTCTCCAAAAAAATCGTAGACTAAATACGTGATTTATCATAAGTGATGGGCGGGAAGCTTATATGCATAGGTTTTTAGTTTGTTTCGGAAAATGACATTCGATCAATACTACTTTCTAGTAACAGGCAGCTTTGACAAACTACTGATGGAGAAAAAAGGGAGTGTGGAATATGGATAGAAAAACAGACCTGTTTATTTGCCGGGTTGCGACCCCAGGAAAGTCGCACCGTTTGCTTGCCAATTACCATCCCGTTCAACTTTTGCAATGCCTCTTCAGCATTATTTCTGTTGAGTAACAAATTATATCTTAAAAATAGTAGTCTATTATAGGCAAAGGCCGAAATAGAGCCATAGATTTACCTGTTGGCATATTGTACAAACCCACATCCTTTTCCAACAGGTATTTTAACAGAGGCTATTTCACCATACTGAGAGAAAGGTTGGCGGAGATCTTCCTCAGTGACGTTTGGGTCAAGCCCTCCAACAAATATCTAAAATAAATAAGATTAGCCAAGGAGCACAAATGGTGATGCTCCTAGAAGTTAAAAGCCCAAAAAAGAGGGGAAAAACTCACGGTTGTGTTTGAAGAATCTCCATCAGATTGAGTTGAGTTACCATTTGATGCATAGCCACCTTCCATGAACAAAAGAAAGAAAAAGTGTCTAGTAAAATCCTCAAAACTTTAAACCGTAACAAATAACTTTGCCCGGACAGTTTAAAAAATAGATGGTTCAAGAATGAACAATAGCAACCAGAAATTAATTCTGTGTAGGGCGGCAGATATAAAACCCGGTAAATAAGCATTTGGGTTTGGCAATTGACCATGGCACTGAAGTGCATTCACAGTGCCGATCATGCATTGCCAAAGCCAGTTTTAAGTTTCATGAAAGAAAAAGGGAGCAAGAAGGTTAACTTTAAGACTCATCCTTTATATAAGGCGAGGTAAAAGGATGTTACAATTAATAAATAAAAAATTGATAGAACTTTTTATAATAAAATTTTGAGGCAACCAATTAATTTCTCACGCTATGAAATAAAATCCTTTAGTGATGTCAATTTCAAAACCCCAATTACTATTCTAGAAATTCAGTCATGGCCACTAAAAAAGGAAGCTAACAACTTACGTGATATGATTATAAAATTTCTACCGTGAGTGCATGAGTACTAAGTCTCTAATTGTATATTACCAAAAAAACAAAAACAGAAACCCCAGACAACTAGCGTTTATTGTCCAACAAAGGTACCATTTAATACCAAGATGTTCTTATAACCGAAGAAACGGCTAACAACTTACGTGATATGATTATAAAATTTCTACCGTGAGTGCATGAGTACTAAGTCTCTAATTGTATATTACCAAAAAAACAAAAACAGAAACCCCAGACAACTAGCGTTTATTGTCCAACAAAGGTACCATTTAATACCAAGATGTTCTTATAACCGAAGAAACGGCAATTAACCAACAAAATGAGAGGAGGCATAGACAATTATGAAATGTCACCTAAGAACATTTGCTTTTTGATAGATCCGAAGGAACATAAATTCCCCATAAAACTTGAAGAAATTAGAAGTACCGATGCTTGTGAACTTTAAAAAGAAATGCAAGGTAAATAATCAAATACCTTGCAAAGAATACTGTTGCTGATATCCTGAGGATTTCCTCGGAGTCGCGGCACCAATGCGCATCGGCCTGCTTGAACAATATACACCATTCATTTCATCCATGGCTTGTGACCTCTCAGTCTCATCCCCAAACCTCACAAAACCATAACCTTTTGATCGACCAGTATTAGCATCAATAACGACTTTTGCAGCTTTAACAGAAGGATATTTACTAGCAAAAGTTTCATGCAATAGGCTATCAGTAACATCAGCACCTAAATCTCCTACAAAAATAGAAAGATCAGGGCCATTTTCTGAGCGTTTCTCTCCCGTGCTTAAAGTTGCCCAGTTCAGACGGAAAGGTTGATCAGTATTAGGCATAAAAATGCTGCTATAACTTTGGAGAACTTTCTCTGCTGTTGCATGCGAAAAGAATTCCACAAATCCATATCCTTCTGATAGACCAGTTTGCTTATTGCGAATGACCTTAATGGATGCAATCTGCTCAAACAAGTTCCAAATTATAAATTTAGGCAGGCAATCAACTAAAACCTTACTCAAATTTCTTTCTTTAAGATTCTTCCTTTTCTTTCTTCCTTAAGTACCATTGTCATACTTGGTATGAATTTATGCAAAGTTACTGTCACTACCAACCTTACATTCTAACTTGAATTTAACCTCAACATTCATACAAATACAGAATCCTGTAAAAGCAATGCCTTCTCTTAACGGATTTTTTTATATTCCAGACTATATCTTCAGACAGGGTAGAAGTTAATTAATGTTCTTTTTGCTATATTCAAATGGGGAATCGATGTCACACAGTTCACCAGTTGTACTCATGTAAATTCATGGCATTCGATTAGGGTTAAGCATGCAAGAATAGAGCAAATTAATACCGACGCTGATGTACAGATACAATTTTTTCTTTATAACATTAGCATTTAAAGAAGTATTTTCATACATTAAATTATGACTATCATATTGATTGTCAATGGAGAGGCACGTAAAGAAATATATTAAAGAAGATTCAATCACATTAATCTATAATCCGTACTAACGATATCAACAGCAGAAAACCGTGAAAAATGACAATGTAACTGTTGCGAAAAAAGGAGACTATAAATCAGAGCAAATTAAGCAATTAAAAAGAAGCATCTAAATGTGTCAATGAGATTTTGTTCAACCTCCCCAGTGGAAGCGAAACAGCTATGAAGATAGTTCTCGTCCATCCAATGATACAAATCACCAACCCAAACGGTTTTGTTCTCACCGCTACCTCCGCCGGATCCTTGCTGCGCGTGGCCATTGAGATGAAGGTGGTGATAAGGCATGTAGTTCTGAGGTGGAAGTGGCGGCGCCACGAAGTGCTGAGGTTGCATCATTTGATGCTGCATTACCATAGCGGCATGTAGTTCTGTTCCTGCGACGGTTGCGAATCCGAGCCACTATTTTGCTGCATCCTTATCTTTTTTATTAATAAAAACTGTTAGCACTTATTATCTTAGGAAAATAATATAAATTAAAAAAGATTTGAACGTTTAGTTGAATTGAATCTGAGCTTTAATTTCTTTCTTTCTTTTCTTTTATTCGTTTAGGAAAAAATATTTAAAAAAAAAAAAAAGTTGATCCGAGTGTTTCCAGGAAACAGAAAATAGAAGAGAAAGAAAGTGCGGCTAGGGTATAAGCAGAGGATTTAACCCAAACGTAGTTGTGGTTTTGGCCGTTAGATTAGATAGGTGCTAGTTTGATATCAGCCGTTGATTTTGAGGGGTTGCACACGTTATACTGGTTTAAGTTAGGGGTGTGCAAAATTCAAGTAAAACCGAAAAAATTCGGTTAACCGACCGAATTTGGTTAATCGGTCGGTTAACAGAATTTTTTCGGTCGGGGGTCAGTTAAATATTTTGTTAATTTTCGGTTAACGATTAATTCGGTTCGAAAAGGATCGATTAACCGAAATTTTTTCGGTTAACCAAAAAAAATAATAAATAAATTTATAATATAAATAGCTTATAAGATAAGCCCCCTATTCTCTATTCACCAACCCAAACTCAATAAACCCAAACCCAATAATAAAAATTAAACCCAACTCAAATAATTTTAAAACTAAAAATAAAATTACCCCTAAAGGCTAGACACACACACACGATCTGATATCTCCTATTCTCCTCTCCTTCTTCAACTTCAAAAGTTCTCAATCCCTAATTTCAAAAGTTTAAAACCTGCAACTTCTATTTCTAAACAAAAGGAAGAACAGCTTTGGTTTTGATTTTCAAGGTACTTTTTTTCCCTTCATGTTTTAACTTTGACTTAACTGTTGTCTATGTTGGTTTTGATGCATGCAAGGTCTTTTTTTTTTGTTTTGTTTTTGTTAAATATTAATGCCTTATCCATTTTTCGAGTACGCATTTACCTTTTTTTGGGGGGTAAATTTTGCATCTTGTTTCGATCGTGCTTTTTGTTTGAGTTTCTTCTTCTTCATTTTTTAAGAATCTATTCTCACCCTCCATCTTCAAAAAGCTCCTCAAATCATCGATTTTAGAAATCTTTGAAATTTTTTTGTTAATGATAGGGTTTGGTTAATGTTGATCATCAAAATCTATGCTAGCCACATTTACTTACGCTTCTTTGTAGAGTTGAAAGTAAAATAAATTATTGGCTTTCTTGTTTATTTGCTTTGTTTATTTACAAGTTCACTGTTGCATATCAGCTATGTAAAAGGGTCGCCCCCTTTTGTTGATTTGGATTTACCTTTACCACATTAAACGAACTTATTGAGGATTAGTTTGCTTCATTAGATTCTTCATCGGTGCTCAAAAATGTTATTAGATGAATTTTAATGACAATTTCAATTTTCTTTTTTTAATCTTCATCTTGTATTGTTGATATGATTCAAGGATCTTGTACTGTTTCCACTTTTTCTAAAGGACTGTCAAACTTTTGATTTTTGAAGTGAAATTGTTATGATATTATTCTGCTTATTGGCTATTGCGATGTTGCTTTCCAAAAAATGCTCATGATTTTGGGGTATAATCCTGTGGACTTTTGTTTCTCTTTGGGTAGATAAATGGATGTTCTTTATACTCTTTTTCATGAGGCATTTCCTTACATGGTATTTGTTTTGTTATGGTTTTGGCATCAATGGCATTTGTTTTATATTAATGAGTTCTTGATTCTAATGCAGTAAGGTGTTGCTGGCTTTCTTGCTAAACGATTGTGGTTTATAAATTACGTTTTGCAATGGATGTTACCTTTGTTAAATATCTAAACTATGTTTTTTCTAAAACTCAACATCAAAATATGTTTAATATTATAAATGTATTTTAATTTATTATATATTGTTTTTCTTGCGAATGTCAATCGAACCAACATCTATTGAGGCTAGTGTTACACCTCCTACTTGATAGATTCGAAAATTCGGAGTTGGAGCTTCAAGCCAAGCAAAGGGATTACCGGAAAAGAAAAGCCACTCTTCCAAGGTCGAAGTTTGGTCTCACTTCACTAAGATTATTAATAGTGAGGGTGCAAGTAAAGCTAAATGTAATTATTGTCAAAAGGAATTTTGTTGTGATATGAAATAAAATGGTACGGGGTCATTAAAATATCATATTGGTTCATGTAAGAAAAATCCTAGTAATGTTGTTGAAAATAGTCAAGGACAACTAGTTTTACCTAGAAAGGGAGTTGAAGGGGGGGAAGGGAATCTTTCAACTTGGAGATTTCATCAAAAAGCATGTAGGAAAGGATTAGTACAAATGATTGTGATTGATGAATTACCTTTCAAGTTTGTTGAAAGTGAAGGTTTTAAGAAATTTATGTTTATGGCATGTCCTAGGTTTCATATTCCTTCACGAACTACTATGACTAGGGATGTTTATCAATTGTATTTAGATGAAAGGGCCAAGATAAAACAACTTTTGAGAAGTTCTTGTTCTAGAGTTTGTTTAATTACCGACACATGGACTTCTTTGCAAAGAGTTAATTATTTGTGTATCACTGCTCATTTTATTGATAATGATTGGAAATTGAATAAAAGATTTTAAACTTTTGTCCAATTTCTAGTCATAAGGGTGAGTCCATTGGGTTGGTGATTGAGAAATGCTTGTTGAAATGGGGATATTGATAAGTTGTTTCTTTATTCTCGTTGATAATGCAAGTTCAAATGATGTTGCTATTGGTTATTTGAGAAAGAAATTTAACCCTCGAGGGGTTTAGTTCAAAATGGTAAATATCTTCATATGAGATGCATGGCACACATTGTGAATTTGATTGTTGTTGAAGGCTTAAAGGAAATGAATAAATCATTGAACGTGTTAGGGGTCATTAGATATGTGAGACAATCTCCATCTAGATTACAAAAGTTTAAGGAGTGTGTTGTGGTGGAAAAGATAGAGTGCAAGAAGATGTTGTGTCTTGATGTTTGTACTAGGTGGAACTCAACTTACTTAATGTCGAATCGCTTCGAACTTTGAGAGAGCTTTTGAGAGATTTGAGGAGCAAGATACAAATTTTAAATTTGAACTTGAAAGGGGTGATGGTTGGCCTAGTGTGGATGATTGGGATAATGTTAGAAACTTGAGGATTTCTTGGAACATTTTTATGAAGTCACTTTATGATATCCGGCACTTCATATGTCTCGTCCAATAATTTTTTGATGAGCTTTCAAATTGATATTCTTTTACGAGATGCTCGTTAAATAGTAATGTTGATTTCAATGTTATGGCCATCAAGTCGAAAGAGAAGTATGATAAGTCTTGGGGTGATATTGATAAGATGAATATGCTTATGTTTGTTGCTTGTGTTTTAGATCCTAGACAAAAACTAAAGTATCTTGAATTTGCACTTAGCGAAATGTCTAGTTCGAAAAAGCTTGTGAAATGATGCAAAATTGAAGGAATCTTTGTATGAAATGTTTGATGAGTATAAGCCTCCACTTCATAGTACTTGTAGCCAATCGAGTATGCCAACACATGCTTCTCTTGGTGAACCACAACAAAAAATGAAAAGGCGAATGTAAGCTTTGTATAAAAAGCGTGAGTTAGAAATTTGTGGTGAGGATAAAACATCCGAATTGGATAAATATCTAATGAGGCTAATGAGGAATTTGTTGAAGATTTTGATATTTGATTGTGGTGGAAAGTGAATGTTTCTAGATTTCCCACTCTTTCAAAAATGGCCAAAGATGTGTTAGCTATACCGGTTTCTACTGTTGCTTTAGTCTCTGCATTTAGCACCGGGGACATGTGCTTGATCAATATAGGAGTTCTTTAACTCCTAAAATTGTACAAGCTCTTGTGTGTACTCAAGATTGATTCAAAATCATCATCACAAGAAGACATCAAAAGATTGAAGAACAAATCCAAGAGCTTGACAAGATTGAAAATGGTATATTTATTGTCTTATTTTAATAGTTTTAAATTTTTTACCATATCACTCCTACTTTTTAATTGATTCAATGTTTAGACTTTTCTTGAATGCATCGAGCCTACCCTTAATTCATGAGCTTTGTGAGTTGAAGGGTATACTTACTATCTTATTCTTGTTAACTTATAATTTATTCGTTTGTTTATATTATTTGATTTTTTAAATGTAGATATTTCTATTATACGCTAAACTTTTGCACTTGTTTTTTCCTTTTGTATGTTTAATGCAAATGGAGATTTTTGGAGAGAAGAAATAGATACAAATGAACAATATTAAATACTTACATTTCAATTATGTATTAATTTAAAGATTTATGTAATGTTTTTAAACAAATTAATTCGGTTAATTCGGTTAAATCGGTTAATTCGGTTAATTCGGTTAATTCGGTTAAATCGGTTAAGACGGTTAAGACGGTTAATTCGGTTAATTTTTAACCAAAAATTAAAAAAAATATAATTTTCGGTTAATTTGATTAACCGACCGAATTAACCGAAAAAAATTCGGTTCGGTTAATTTTTTTGAAAAAATTTTGGTTCGATTAACGGTTAAAAATTTTAACATATCGTTAATTCAATTAATAATATTTCGGGTCGGTTAACTAGTCGGTTAACCGAATGAACACCCCTAATTTAAGCCCACTCTCTCACCCTCAATCCGCCGCCAGCTACATGCATTATTTATAGAACCAAAATTATTTTAATAAATTTTTTCCATACAAAGATAATAGTTTGTATCCAATTAAAACTTTATCCTTTCCCATCCTCTTCTCTTTCTTCCGTCACCTAGTATATACCTACATTCAATGAATTTGGAATTGTAGTGCAATAATTTAATGTATTTAAAAAGGATAAAAGATAATATGAAATGAAAGTTTTAAAATATCTCGAGAAAGAATTCTATGAGATAATGATATTATAAAATATTAAAATTTAAAATAAAAATATTTATATAATATTAAATTATTAAAAAAATATAAATAACGTGACGTAACTGTTTTATATTATTATTTCCGAAGCCTAAAAGTTATCAATCTAAAAATAAGCATAACGAATCATAACCAATAATGGTCGGAGGTCATAAGGTTTTGGTTATGTAAAAAAGGTCACTTGAAAAGGTGTAGGCAATTAAAGAAGACAAGACAGCTCCAAACTTTATAATATGTAGATGTACTCTATTGATGCTATTACCCTAAATAGAAAGATCAAACGTTATATTATATGTAAATAAGAACATAATAGTAGCATTAGTCATTTTAATAATTTATTAATGGAGACAAAGATGCAATTTTCGTGTACTTAATACTACTTTCTCAGCTCATCAAACAACATCATAGGATAGAAGATAGCCTATGAGATTGATTAAAAAGGCTACAAATGATGATATAAGACATTATTTCAAACAGTGGATATTATAAGATAACAGTACGTACTTAAAATGAAAATAATATAATATTTCTTATGATAAATCTAGTTCTTCTAGTGACCAGCGCCGGGACTGTGACCGGGAGTCGTGGAACGGAAAGCGTCGGTGCGATAGGCAGCTTTTTGGACATTGTTGACAGTGGCGGATCCATCTGGTAAAACGTCACCCTTGATGTTCACATTTAGACTGGAATGATGATGTGTTTTATGGTCGGCTTTCCAAACCCGGACTTCCTCGGAAAATGTGATCCCGTAAACAAACAAAAGGACGGCGAGAATGGCAGCGGGTACAATGAGGTTGGTTTTGGCCATTTGAGCGGCTGAAAGAGGAAAAGCTATAGGTATGAGTGATGATGATGAGAAGGAGATGGGTTTAAGCGTTTGGTTTGGCTGGGAATTTATAGAGCTTTAATTAGCAGTGGAGTGGAGTGGGAATGCCTTTGCTGGCTGGTTTGCAGACTGACGAGTCTTTTTGGTTATTATGATGGATTGAAAGGACAGGTTCAGTATAATCCCATAGTGTTTAATTGTTGACATCTATGTGTGGTGTTGTACTGCTGCCTGCTTCCTGCATGTCTTGATTCCATGCAGTGTCAACTATTGTTCCCCTTTCTTTCTCTAGATTTGAATTGTTAGACAGCATATACATGCTTGTTGTTGGTGGGAGGAAACTTGCACGTATTTGCTTCCTAGGTCTCACTTCTCAGGTATTGATTTTACGGTTGCGGATTGTCCAGAGATTAAAGGAAATTTTCCTTTTTTGGTAAATTGTAAATAGGAAGAAGGCGGAGCCTTAGAACATCAGTTTACAGCAAACGACCATAATCTTTGAATATCAGCCTTGGAATTACTTCACGTGCTTAGATAACAAAGTAATTTTATTTGGAGTAAGAGTTATTAAGCACTAAAACCTTTGAAAGTGAGATAAAAGCTGTCACTTCAACAAAAGATTCGTTGTTTCCAAAATTTGTAGTGACTGAGGAATGGCCATAAAAAGAAACATAGAAGAAACTAACATGTAACAACAAGTAATCATAATTGTTATCAAAGGAACATAAAGTGGAAAATCCAAGTGTCTTCCAATTTTCCTTGTCTCTCGTGATTTCTCTGCCATCCTTAAGATTTTCAAACCATCACTGCATACCTTCTTTGACTTCACCATCCCCAGCCCCAGCCCCAGCCTCTGCACACTTTTCCTTTTTCTTTTACATAAAATACCCGTATAGCATATTGGATATATATATATATATATATTACATGAGTATCAGGTAATATTGATGCTGGCTCCACAGTAGATGGTTGAAATACAATGTATATATTTCTAGTGGTCTATGATTTTCTTTTATGTTCTTTTTGTTATTTGTTGTTGAATCTTGAGGATGAGCATTTTGAAGCGTGACAAGGTAGAAGAAGCAAATTGCCAGCAATGGGTGGGCTATTATGATAACGGAAATCACAATAGGATTTTGTGGGGCTTCTACTGCAGACCGGAAAATCTTTATCTCCCTTCAAATGAACACATTTCTCGGCCCCATAACCGGCCTCCAACTAGGCTTTGTGCCTATTCCATAGGGGGTGAACCACTTGTATCAACTGACTACCACTAGTCAAGAGGACCCTCTTTTTTTCCATCATAATCAATCTAAATCTTCCTGCATCAACTTCATTTTTCTGTAACACCTTATCATCCTCATCCTTGTTCATCCTCATCCTTGTTCTTGGATTGGATTCAATCATCCTTGTGAAATTTTGATGCATAAGTGGATGTAATTTAAAGGAACAGAGTACAGCAGCAGAGTAGACATTCTTGTTAGTCTCATGTCAAGGACTCGAATAACTATAATTTATCTACAAATATTTGACAAAGCTATTGATCTAACTGCAAGAGTAAAACAAATTCTTCTTTATCTTCATCTAGATGATCAGAACACAACATAAATTCTTACTAAAATTTCTCAACAAGAGGGTAATCTGCATTGCCATACGATAATCCGAAAAAATTTCTTTGTATGTGTCGGACATGGAAACTCAACAAACAACAAACATAATGAATAAAGTGTCCTATCTTGGTCTATTCCCACTTTGCTATATCTCTTCTAAAATTTCAAAATAGTACATAAAGTGTCCCATTTTAATCAAAACCTGCAAACTCTTACACCCACTAGGATAAATTCATGGTTTGTTGCATGTTACATTAAAAACCAAACACCCAAGAACATGAAACATCGCCACTGTCCCACCGTCAAACTAGCTGTTTATTTTCACACATCTTCGGTGGAAACACCAATCACCACCATTTTCATGTTTTGGAAACAAAGGCTGCTTCCTTTGCTTAGTACCCCCAAGTAAGAATGTCACCACTAGAGGACATTAATGTCAATGAATGCACGACAGTGGTGCTGATATTCCATTTGTTGGCTGTCTGACAATCCCGACAACTAGGTGAATGCATTGCCTGGTGAACAGCAAGAAAACACAAACATATTAGCTGAGACCATGAGGAGCTCTGGAAATGTAAGCTAAAGTTCGAGCAAAGAGGAATGTTGGTTTATTTCCAGGATATATCAACATATTTGATGTCACCTTCTAATATCAATGGCATGCAGTGCAAAAGGAGGTCGGTAGAGGAGAACAAGTGGAAAAGGTTATCGGCTTACAAATATACAGTGCATTGATGGGAAACGAATCCTGTTTATAAGATTATCAAACGAACTATCTGCCCCAAAAACTTGAATGACTTTGCTGCTTCTTTCAGGCATTTATTTCGATCATCTCGAGACCAATGCTGCACGGTATAAGCCAGAAATAAGTATGAAGAAAAACCTAGAAAAAAGAAACAGATTATTCTTCCAGTACATAGCAATCTCAATCATCAACCTCGCCAAGCATGTTGAGATTCTTGCGGACATCTTTCAATGATTCTTGCACATCCCCCTCCCATTTATAGAACTCTAGTTCCGTTCCTTCAAGAAGTTGATCAGAAACCTAAAGACAATTAAAACTTAGGAAAAAATGATTGGTTTGGACTCAGAGAATCTAAATCCGGCAAAAAGAACATTATTTTAAGCTCCAGCAAGTTCGTTTTTTGCCTTCACTTCGTAGAGAGAGGCTGTTAGCCTTCATAATTCTCTTTCAGATTAGAGTTTCTTGGAGGACACAATATAAAAGCACATACAATGAACTCATCTAAGTTACTAAATATCAAAATAAGAACATTACAAAAGTTTATAGGCTCAAATCCAGAAATACTTTCAATGCTACCACCTCAAGCAATGATAGTAAACACTACTAAACATCATGAGTACCGCATACTGGTATATGTACAATTTTTTCTATGCTTTTCCATGTATATGGAGGGTCCTTGGAGAATCAAATCTTCATACTCGTTTTGAAATTTGTCATACAAAGGTGTCAAACACAAATACTACAAGAGAAATGAAGAGTCAGAAGGCAATGACCCTATGCATACCTTCCTTGCAATCACTTGACCGCCAGCTATGTGTGAAAAATAAATATTGTAGAAATGAGACAAGAAAAGTGGGGCACTTTTCTCGGCTAATTCCTCCAAATAATTGACATACGAAACTCCGGGATTGCTAGGTTCTGGAACTACAAGATCTCGTTGGCTGAACCATTCTAGATCTTTAGAAAGCCCTGCTGATCTTTCCAGTCCAGTTTTCCTGAAGTAGGCATCTGCAGCAAATTTCGATGTTAAATTCTCTAGTAATTCAGCAAGCAAGAGTTAAAATTGTGTGACCAACATGCAAGTCAGCAATATAATCAATTATATCCACCATGGATTCACTGAACACAAGATGCTAATTCTACATCCACGAATTCAAAACAAGACAAGAAGATATCAATTGAACTCATGCAAGTAGCAGATCTTGGTAGCATAAATAAGAAAGCAAAGGGCCACCCCTGTTTATGCAAAGGCTCAAATTTCACTCTAACAAAGCTACTCAAAATCCACAAGCAGTAGGCACAGCCACAAAGTTCAATATTATTCTAATTTGACACACATCAAAATGTAAAAGGTACTCCCCAAATAATGGGGGAAAAAAGAAGAGAAAACACAAAGCCAAAAGCACCTATTTTTTTGTAAAGTAATTTGTTAGGAGAAAAAAGAAAACTCACAAGCAACATCATCGGATTCATCAACGATGCGCTCAATAGTGTTGAAGACGAATTTGCTATCAACCAAGTACTTAAGAAATCCTTCCATAGTGGGACTCCAAGTCTCTGCTTCTCCATCACCACCATTTTCACCGCTTTTCACAGTTTCAGAATCTTCTTCTTTTTCTTGATCGCTTGGGGTATTTTCAGTGTCGGTTTCAGAGTCAGAAACAGTATCGGAACTGACCTTTTTACCTTTAATATTACGAAGTCTCATAGCAACGAATCTCATCTCTTCAGTAATGCCCTCATTCTCTCCAGGGTACTGTTTCCTATACCGCTTCCTCTTCTTCTTCACCGGAAGCCCTGCCACATTGTTGTTATTACCATTAGTAGTGGAAGAAATGGTGGAAGAGTTAGAGCAGCGTAAGATGGTGGGTGGTTTTTTGAGGGTAAGGTATTGTGTTTGGAAGCTGAAGAAAGGGAATGAAACTTGAGAACGACTGAAAGATGTAGTTGGATGAAAGAGGGGCGATTTGAAAGCCGAATCCATCGAAAGGTGTTGGCAGAAACAAGACAATCGCATCATCGCCTGGGATGAGAGAAGAGATCAAGAGATGAGGTTTTTAGATATTATTGGGCTCTGTTGTTGGGTAGCCATTTTCAATAACAAGCTCCTAAATGGACCGTTTTCCTTGAGGTCTAACCATTAGCCAAAAAGCCCAACTAACAAAACACATGTTGTCAGAGCCTGAAAATTAATGGGTTAATATGCCAATTTGCCACGTGGAAATTGAAAATTATCAATATTGATATTAGTCACCATCCTTATGAACTAGAGATAAATTTATCACTATATTTTTAACTCTACAATAAATTTTGTGGCTTTATTTTTAGTGTGAGCATTTAGTATATTGACAATGTATTTTTTATTATTTTACAAGTAGCTTTTGAAAATCGACATGTGTCTTTTTTAAATATTTATTTTTAATATTTGACTATACCCTTATAGGATATTTGTTAATCCCTAACCTTATTTATGAAGTCTAAAAACTCCACTAATAATGTATTAAATAAATTTTTTACTTTTTTATTGAATTTTACCACTAAAGTTATTTTTATTAAAATTTGCTATTCAATTTTAATTTTAATTTAAAAAACTTTGAAGATAAAATTTAATAAAATAATTTTATATTTTACTTAAATATTTAAAAATAATATGTTAATTAATATAACATTAAAATTAAGTAAAATGGTTATTTTACAAAAAATGAATATTTTTTCCTTTTACGATATATATAATTTTTTCAAGTTTTTTCATTAAATAGAAATTTTAATTTTTAATATTTATAAGTTAAATTATTATTAATTAATAAAATAAAAATATTTAAAACAATTTTTCTTATTAAATTATGTTTTTAAATCATCAAAATAATATTATGTGATAAAATTTAATTAAAAAACTAATTTAGTGGCAAAATTTAATAAAATTCAATCATATAGGAGTTGGACATAAATTTCCTCATATTTTCAAAACATAATGGCAAATATCAATATAAACAAAATATAGTGACAAATTTCAATATTCATTATTGTATGATTACAAATATGTACTTCAACCCTTTAATAACAAAACACCACTGGAGTATTGGTTGAAACTTCTATGTTAATGCTAATGATAAATTTAACCCTTAATATTTATATATTTTCTCAAATTGGCCGTTATTTTTAATCATATTTGGTTGTAAATCTTTTAAAAGAGTTAAAATTGATCATAAACTTTTTAAAAAAGTAAATTTTTTTTTTGGTTATAGAAATATTAACTAAAATGTTAAAATTTTAAATATGACAACTTACATGATAATTCAAATGTACTTCATGCTAATTTTTTAATTTTAAATTTTTATATATTTTTAATTATTTATTGATGTGACATATAAGATAAATAGTGCTATGTCAACAAAAAATAAGTATGGAATGCCAAGTGGGTTGCCACGTCAACATCATTAGAAAAAAATAATGTTTTAATTAGTATTTTGATTAAAAATAATTTGAATCTTTTAAAAGTTAATAATCAAATTTAGCTAAAAATAATGGCCAAATTGATAATAAAAAAATTGTAAACGTTGAGGATTAAATTTATGATTATGCCTATATTTTAAAATAGTTTTCTTACGGATTTTACATAAATTATTAAAAGACAAAATATCCCTTTAATATAAATTATTTATGAAAAAAATATTTTACTCATTTACTAAATAAACTTTTGCCTAAAACTTCATGATTGCAACTCATTAAGGAATATTTGACAAGCATATAGAGTACAAAAAATTTATATGGACCCAAATAAATGTTGAAATCGAATATTTTTATGTATGTGTTGGATTGATGGTTGAAATTATACTAATAGAATTGCCCTAACGCTTCTTATAATATTATAATTATTTTAAACTTTAATATTGGCTTTTAGGCAAGCCGGTGGAGTTTGGGTCTGAAATATCTCTACTTACAAATATCATAAAAGAAAGATAAAATCTAGACCTAAGTTGGGTTGTTTGATGTGATGAGAAAATCAATGTTTGAACAGTGTAGTCAAATTCTTGAAGAGAAGATTCTTAACTGATAAACATATGTTGGGGACAATCTTGAATTGATTCTCCATCACTTTAACCTTCACTGATATTCTTCAGCAAGATTAGCTTTTATCGTAAGGAATTTTTACATGGGGACAACGAAAGCTATTGAAAGCAATACGGCATAAATTCTGCAGTTTTAGTGGAGGCCTTTTATTTTTATTATACTTTAATAAGGATATTCACATTCAACATCTAGTAAGAAACTCGAGCTTTTTTCTTTTCATTTTCCTCATTTTGTGGATTGGGAAAACTCTCTTTCCGACTGACTTCCTATGTCGAATGTTGCAGGGTTGAATATTTCTTCATTCCCTCTTTCCCAAAGTTATTTTCGAGTTAAAATGTTTCAGAACAACAACCCAGAAATTAATCTTGGTGGAGTACTGGAGTTGTTAACTTTTCCAATCAATTGTTTGGAAAAAAAGAATCATATTTCAGAAAAATGTTCCCCATTTATGGATTGTTTAAAGTTAAGAAAAACTGTGAAAAACCTTTGGACTGAAAAACTTGGAAGATGTTAAAACTCTAAACAACAAACAACAAGTCCTAATATATTTAAATTTATTATTATAACTGAAGTACACAAAATACATGATCAAAGGCAAACTGGAGCTTAATTACATACTGATTGTATATTATATGACTGTATCACTACCCAGATAATTGCTACTTCATTGATACAGTACACTAGTGAGTTTTTCTATATATATATATATATATACTGAGTTACTTACGAATCTAGTATTTACGTTTGGTTTTGTAAGAACCCAAGGCATATTTAACATGCTGGTCCAGTTCAGACTCAGTGATATAGCCATCACCAGAAACGCCAATAACGAATCTAGTATTTACGTTTGGTTTTGTCAGCTTCGTGAAACGCACGTTGAGTTCTATAAGCGGGCCAACGCGATTGAAGCTCCCGGAAACCATCCTTCACCTCCTCCCAACTAAGCCTTCCATAGTTATTGGCGTCACAACGCTTGAATAACCTCTTTATCTCTGCATAATCGTCTTTCAATGTCTCTGAAACCTTTTATCTGTTTTACGGAAGAAGAAAACCATTTCTTTTTTTTCTTGCAACAAAACAAAAAGAAACAACTTGTGACAAACGTTATTTCCAAGTTTAAGAGGGTTTCAAACTTCTACTTATCTACAAATACATACAAGTACATAGTTCCAGATGCATTAATCTCTATTGGTGTTCGTGCATAGTAAAGACGGTAATGCAGATATACATGGTTTCACTGTACCTTTACCTGAACGATGGGTTGGATTATTTTATTCACATTCGTCCAAAAGGTCCTTCCGATATTTTAAAAAAAATTAAATAAAAAATTTATACTTTTTTAAATTTTAAAATGTGCAATAAATTTGGTTCCACATTTTTAAGTTGTTTCACTTCATCTGTGGAAGTGTTTTAGGGTAGGCCAAACTTGTATATATATATTTAAGTTTAGTCTAATTAAAAATATTATATATAAAAATTAATGAAGCTATATTCGAATGTGATTAGCTTAAACCTATCCATTAGAATAGGGTGAGAATAGATATTGTTAACTCCGTCACTGCTCAAAAACAATATGAAGATAAAGATAATATTGATTGAAGGTAAATATGATATAAATATAAGTAATAAAAAAATGGACCAACCCATCCTCGACCCACCTTCTCCCACCCTACTTCACTTCAATATATTTTTTATTATTTATCTTTAATATTTTTAATCAAGTAAATATTTTAATATAATTATTTAAAAAACATTTAAATATAAAATATATAAATTTAAATATAAAAATGTATTATTACATTTTTATACTTTTAAGAAGTATATATCTAAGAATAAAATAATAATTTCATTTAATAAAACGGAGCGGGTTAAGACAAATAATTACAATAATAGTTTAATACCTACTTTCCAAAAAATAGATCACCCGGCCCTGCACCTCTCCACATCCATTGTTCGAAAAGAAAAATCTACTCAATTCGATACGGACGGATTTGGAAACGATGGATATTATAAATCTAACTCAAGTTTTCTTCAAAGCTTTGATTTTTCTTTAATGGGATTTGGAGGAAGAGCTCGAAGTTATGTGGAAACCAAAGAGTTTAGAAATAAAAATGAATTGTTGAGTAAGATGAAGGAATTCTGGTCTCTGTTGCTACCGGAAAATCGAACGGAATTTTTTACAGATGTGAAACTTGCAAAAATAGTTAACTTTACAGTCTCAAATCTGGTCCTAATATGCTTCATATTATGATCCAACTATAGGAAATACGCAGAATACACACACAAACACTAACAGCAGCTTAATTACATATATAACATTAGTTGAGGCAGTGGATATTTGTAGTCTGTAGACATGATCTAAATCAATCTAAGTTTGATGGTGCCTGGGTAACACTCCAAAACATAAGTAACAAGCTCGTCGAGCTCATCGCCGACGTTGATGTAGCCATCGTGGTTTTGGTCAGCCATTTGGAAGGCACGATAGGTTCTATATAGCGGAAAACGAGAGTGAAGGCGTCGAAAACCTGCTTTTACTTCTTCCCAGCTAAGCCTTCCGTCGTTGTTGACATCGCAACGCTTGAATAGCTTCACTAATTCATCGTAATCTTCTTTGGGAGGTAAATCTTTGTGCGTTGTTTCTGTTCCTTTATTGAAGAAAAACACCATTTTTTTTTCTCGCTTGCGCTGCAAGCAAGTAAAAGAGAAACACAAACTATTTGTGAAAGTTTGAAACACTACTTTCTTCGGTTTAAGTTTAAAATGGTTTATCATTTACTTATATATATAAACATTCTGCCATATATTTTTATTTTTATATTAGTTTATGAGCTATTGAAGGAATTTTTCATGGGTACATCAATCTTCATGTTCAAGATGCTTTTGTCTTTGTATATTTTTTTTATGTTATATAACTTGTGCTGAAACTGTTTTTTTTCTAAGTCAAGCCCTAGTACTTTATCTTTATTGGAGGAACCAGTAGAGTTGGTTCAGGTTGAACATTTATCTTAAAATAATAATTTAAAATTTTAAAATAATAATATTTAAGAAATTAAGATGTTCATATATAAAATAAATATTAAATTAAAATAATATAAATATTTTGAATATATATATATAAACGGACTAAAATGAGTTTAGCTATTTGTTTACAAATAGAATTAGACTCTAACAAAATTTTAAATTTATATTTCAAAGTTTTGACAAAAATAAAATATGTTATATATTAAACTCGACAGGAATCAACTAGCACGTGTTAGTGGAGGAAAAAAAATTTTATTTAAAAAAGCAGCTTTATTAGGGGGAATAAGTCCATTAAAAAAGGGTAACATCATCTTCTTCACGTAAGAGAATAATTTTGTTTTGTTGTCAGCAAATTAGGTCAAGGTCTTAGGTTTTCATTTATTGTCTTAAACTCTGTGTTAATTTCGACATAAAGTATTTTATACATTCATCGCTGAAAGTAATATCTGCCTGCGGAATTATATGGAAAAATCAGTCTTATGTTAATTAAATTTGTTTTTTTTTTCTTGAAATGGAAAAATGGGTATTATTTAATTTCTTGATGTGCAGCATAATCTTTGCAAAACGAAAATTAAGAGAATTATTTTACGCAAGTAAGAATTATTCTTCCTCTCATCAATTTCAGACACTATGTTCAATGCTGAAAGTTTCAGACAATCAGAGATTCAGACATAAACTGTTTTAGAAAAAGTTTTTTCCCATTGTTTGCATGGTGTTAGATTTTGTAAAACACCATTAACAATCTTGAAGCATCAACAATCTTTCTTTCTTTTTTTCAATTTCTTTTTTCTTTCGATGGAAGGAAACTCGAAAGACTTTAGAGTTTGTAACACTTCTATCTTACATTCAAGTTAAATTTACATACTCTTAATTTCATAGACTAAGAAACACTCAAAGTACAAAGCTCAAACTGCAGCTACATCATCACTACCTAAAAGCTTCACTGATAACCCTTCATGGCGGATTGTCCGAATATATACATACATACATACATATATTATGCTACATCACTACCTAAAAGCTTCACTAACAACCCTTCATGAATCATGGCGGATTTTCCTAATATGTACATACGTATATAATGCTACATCACTACCTAAAAGCTTCGCTGATAACTCTTCATGGAGGATTTTCCTAATTTATACATATCTATTTGGTCAATCTAAGAGCAACGCTGCCTTCGTAACGGTCCAAGACATAATCAACAAGCTCGTCGAGCTCTGCCTCGCTGATGAACCCATCGCCGTTTTTGTCAGCCACCTTAAACGCACGTTGAGTTCTAAAACCAGGAAAACGAGACTGAAGCCTTCGAAAGCCTTCTTTCACTTCGTCTTTGCTAAGCTTTCCATCTTTGTTGACGTCGCAACGCTTGAATAAACTCAGTATCTGCTCATGTTCGGCTAGCAAAGATGGTGATACACTTTTCTTAAAAAAAAGTACCATTTTCTCTTAACCCAACCAAATGGAAGAAGAAAATGTATATGTAAAGCTGCTATTTTAGCTTCGGTTGTATACGTCTGAAGTGGAGAGAACATCTGCTTATATAGAAAATTGATTATGCAACTTTTATTGTTAAATTCTATTCTTCTTCTTCTTATGAATCATTATTGATTTTTGTTATTGTTATTTTTAGTTTTTAAATTTTAGTACTAATCATAGTATTTAAATTTATTAACTTATTTAATCAAAAATTTATTTACTTATGCTATTATCAAAATTCTAAATAATTAAATTTATACTTATTTTTCATATTGATATTTAACTTTGTCACAAATGGTACTTAAATTATTATATTTTAAACCAAATTATTAAAAAAAATTTTAACCAAAGATTGTCATCTCATATAAACTTTTAAAAGTATTTTTTTGTTTTCTTTTACATTATTTCTCTCTTTATTTTTCTATTTTTTTCTTTATTCTTTGTTTATAATGTGCGACAATACTAACAATACTCAAAATTTTCTCTCTTTAATATCAAGACAATGACGATTAATTCTATTTTCAAATTTCACTACTTGCTTACTTAATTTGATGGGACTGCAAAAGATTTTCATTAATAAAAGCAATATTTTCATAACTAAATGAGTTTATTGGACTGCAAACCTATTGGAGTATAGGTCTAAATTAGATAGGGGTGAATTGATTTACCTGCAAACCATATACTCTAATTGAATTGAGCTAAAAATTTAGTTGAATTAATTTTCTCTATTTTTAAAAATATTTTTATTTTATAATTTTTAAAACTTATTTAATTAAATCGGACAAATTGCTCATATTGGGAACTAGTGACTTAAATGATTTAATCATTGGTCCAATTTTAAAAACATTGATTAAAATCATGACGCTAAAAATGTTTGTACTTGTAAAAGAAACCCAAGATGAGAGGAATAAAAAAGGAAAAGATATAAAGTAAAAAGAATATATATAGATATAGATATATATTATTTGATACTTAGGTGGTGAAAAGTTTTTATTCCACAAGTGAAGTTAAGATTCCCTTCAAGCCAAAACACGCACACGTGCAAGCGCACAGAGGAGTACTCCCTTGATTCTCCTATGTTGGAATGTCTTTTAAATTCCAATTGTGGGGAGGTGGAGGAGAGGAGCAATATATCTCGATTCCACATTGATCAAATGGTGGAGATTGGAAATTGGAGTTGTTTTCTTTTGAGTTTCCGATTGAAGGTTGGTTAAGTTTTAAATATGCTTTTGAAAATTTTAAAATAATGGACTGGTAGAGAACGATGAGATAAGTTTGTCGATATCTAGAATGGCAAAGAATGATGATTTTAGTGGTGATCTGACATGCAGATGAAGGCTATTTTACCAAATTGACTCAAAAAAAATTGATATTTACAAAAATGACCCATGTTTAAAAATAATCACCAAAATGACCTAAAATGAACAGTAAAAAGGGGTTTTGGCCTGTCAATGGCCGGCACCACCTGGTATTTTGGACCCATGATTGCCTGATGATTGTGTCAGACTTTAAAAAATTGAATCTTTTGGTTCTGACCTGTCAATGGCCGGCACCAAGGTATTTTTTTTAAATCGTATCATACTGGTATACAAAAAATTTATAAAAAAAATGGTGCTGGCCTGTCAATGGCCTGCACAAGTAAATGAAAAAAAAAATTTGGTGCTGGCTTGTCAATGGCCAGCACCACCAATAAAAAAAAAAAAATTTTAGGTGCTGACTTGTTAATGACTTGCACCACCAGTATGAAAAAAATTTTTTTTAGGTATTAGCCTTCTAATGGCAGGCATCAAACCTTATACATAGTGGGTGGTTTGGGTTCTGATAGTGTAAATGGAATGAGAAAAAAAATTTGAGAGAGCCATCAAAATGAGAGTGTTTTGTAGTATATCATCATATGAGTTTTCTTGGAGTGGATTGTATATGGAGTTTTTCGTAGTGTACAATCGAATTTCGGGTTGAATTATATACTGTCATATTTTAATGGAGTTGAATTATATACTGTCATGTCCACCCTAAAGGTTATGCCATTAAGGGTTGGATGATTATTTGCGCCATAGATGGCTAATCAAGTTGTCCAACGCAGATGGACATTATCTATGGTGAAATAGTGTTTATTCCGCAACTAGGTTGTGGTTGGAACCGGTTGGTAGAGTCTCCATGCAAAGGTATCTCATGGGACAATGGAAGAAGAAAAGGTCTGGAGCAGAAGACGATTAATTGTGAAGAAACTAATACCGATGCAACGTAGACCTGATTCAAGCAGAAGATGATTAATTATAAAGAAACTAGTATTGAAAATAATTGTATTATTTCTTAAGAATGGTTTTATTTTTTTTATATCTGTAAATTTAATATAGTTATTTAGGATTTAAGGTTTCATTTTATATTTTCGTAATAATTTCTTAGAATGTTTGTATTTTTAATATGTAAATTTAATTTAATCTATAATATATAAAGTTTGAAAATTAAATTTTCGTGTTTTAATTTTACCAATCTGCTTGTAGTTCATTGGGTGTTTAAATTTAATATAGTGCATATTATTTTTGTTTGAAATTTATATTTTTGTATTAATATTGTAGAATGATTGTATTTTATTGTGTATGTAAATTTAATTTGTCGTGTAGTATTACTTATTTGAATTATTATTTTTAAATATTAAGAAGTCATTTATTCAAACAAATAATTATTTTAGAGAAATTAAATTAACATTAAAAGATAGAAAAATTTAAAAATAAAAGAAATATTTACTGAAAATTTTTAAATAAAGTAAAAATTAACAGAAAAAATTTAAAATTTTCGTGATCACGGGGACGTCCCCGGCGCTAGTGTGTAACGGTCCCGATACCTCCGTCGGTGATGCCGTGCACCTTCCTGAGGCGTTTGATAATTGCTCGATCCGGCGTCCGGTGTCCCGTCCGTTATACTTAGAAAGGTAGAATAATCATATACACAATAATCGGGAGTTAATTGGTATTGCATGACCGGAGGTGCCGATGGAAAAATATCCTCAGTGGTGGATGTACGTGCTTTGGGATGGAACTCTGGGTGGTATGAGGATGATTCGGATCGTGTCGAATGTTGAGGCTCAAGGTCGACACCAAAAATATCTTCGAACGATAGAGGAATTTCATGCAGCAGATCCGGATCCATGTTGTGTGATGATAAGTCGGATGCTTCATATTGGGCCTCGAGATCGGTGTTCGAGGCAGTATCGGACTCGATGTTCCCGAATGGCGAACTCGGTTACTATGCGATTGTGCGTTCCTTGGTTGCCATCGAGAAGATTCAGGTTGCGCGTCTCTTTGGATCATTATGTACTGACCTTGGAATATAAAGGATTTCCCGTGTGCCATATACCATGCTACGTACTCGGGCGTAGGAGAGAACCCTCCCTCTAAGACATACAAGGGAGGGCGCCTCGAATGTCACTGATTCCACAGAAAGATATACGATTCATGTTTACCTTATGCACATTGCTTGCAATGTGGTCTTTGTCATTTAAAAGAACATTCGGATTAGGATATATTGAGTGATCGGCGGTCGTCGACGATGGTTGAGAGTGAACAGTGGCGGTCGTCGACGGTGGTTGAGGGTGAACCGCGATGGTCGTCAGAATAGCCTATTTATAGCGGGGGACTATTTGGTTGAAAGGCAAAATTGAAAAAAATGGCATGAAAAAGAAAAGGTTGAAGGGCAAAATTGGAAAAAAATAGAAAAAAAAATGAGGTGTAAGGCCGGCCATTGAAGGCCAAATTGGCCAGTGACATAGGCCTGACACAGATGGGTCATTTCAACCTCTCTTTTTTTTCATTCAAAATTTATTTTAATGTTATTACTTTTTATTTTAGTTTCATTTAAATTTTCCTAATATCAGGGTAATTTAATTTTTTTCATCTATTTTAAATTTTTTTATATTTTATTTTTGTCAATTTAAATTTAAATTTTTCTAAAAAAGCTAATTTCAATTTTTTGGATTTTTAGGCTGACACCCCATTTAGATAAATTAAATTTGTTAAAATAAATCTAATTTATTTTTGTGTTTAATATTTTATTTAAATATTTTCATTTATTTATTATTTTCAATTTAAATTTTAAATTTTAAATTTATTAAAATATCTAATTTTATTTTTTAGATTTTTTTGGGCCTAAGACCACATTTATTAGGCCTGGTAACAATTATTTTAATTTTGAATGCAAAAAAAATTGCAAAAAAAAAAGATGTGTAAGGCCGGCCATTGGAAGGCCAAACCTGACGCAGATGGGTCATTTCAACCTTTTTCTTTTTCATTTCATTTCATTTTCATTTTATTTTTATTTCATTCCAATTTCATTTCATTCTAATTTCATTTCCATTTCCATTTCCATTTTCCTTTCATTTCATTTAAAATATATATTTTTTAATTTCAATTTCAATTTAATTTTTCTCAATTCATTTATATTATTTTTAATTAAAATTTAACTTTTCCTCATTTCATATAAATTTTCTATTTTCAATGCAAATTTATTTTTCTCATTTCATTTTATATTTAAATTTTCTATTTTGAATGCAAATTTTTTCTCCTCATTTAAATTAAAATTTTCCTCATTTCATTTAAATTTAATTTACTTTCAACTTTTTTCTCATTACATTTAAATTATCTAATTTTTAAAATTTACAATATTTTTACAAGAACATGTGCTCAATAATATATCACTCGTCATCTTGGAGTCCAACATTACGAGACGATTGACCGAAACGTAGACACGATGTGGGCATGTTGATCGGTTGTGTCCGGATGTTCGACACATAGTGCACAATTTGGGTTCACCCATCTCCCTAACATCTATGTTATTTCGAATTCTCGTCGATTGTGGTCGACCTTTAGGATGTCTGCGGAGACTACGGTTAGGCACCATCTCGAAAGCAGATGGTGGAACTTCCCAGTTTGAGACATCGGGCATTACAGGAAATTCGTTTCCCTATATACGTAATGTGTGTTGCAACGTGTAGATCTCGTCTATGAATTGTTCAACATTTAAGTTTGCTCTCGCACACGCTATATGAACATGCGCACACGGATATCGAAGAGTCTGAAATATCCCACACTCGCATCGCCTGTTTCGTAGATCAACTGCGTACGACCTAGGAGGAAGACCCGAACGACGACCGATGTACTCCTGAACTTGGAAAGTCTCAAAGTCGCACGAATACAATTCTGCATTCATTGTTTATGCCCTTCGACTATTTATTGTCATGGCCTTTCGGACGGCCTCTACATACATGTACCCGGCCTCGATCTGCTTAGCTTGTCTCAACCCCATCTTAGGCATCAATGTCGCCAACCTATAGAATGTTGTCGAGAATACAGCAGAAATCGGGAGATGGCGTGTGCGCCTCAATACAGAGTTGACCGCCTCTACCAGGTTAGTCGATCATATGCCCATACCAAAACCCCTCATCGTAACTTTGAGTCCATTGCAGTTCTCCATGCTGGGCAACCATGTCCGGAGATTTGTTGGTAAAGATGACATCTGAGATTCAAGCCTTGCAAACCTCTGCCTAAATCTTCTCGGTTCTAACTCATGGGTTACATATTTAATTTGAAATCACTAATTTAAAAACAAAAAAAAAAAAATTGAAAAGTAATTTTTGAAATAAATACAAATTTTTTTTACTCATATTCAAGAGTTCTTTTTTCCAATCTTTATTCTTATAATCTCTATAAAAGTTTGTCGAGATGTGCCAAATTCAATAAACAGACCTCCACGGAACCCCCGATCGCCTTATCGCAGCAAGTAATCCTTTTGATCTATTTGATATAAGGCAAATGTTGTCTTCTCTGACAATGTGCCTCCGCAGATTTGGGAGGAAAAATTCCCAAGACTCGAAGCATTCACGCTCTACGATGGTGAAAGTGATTAGAAGTACATTTCGATTGCCGTCTTGTGCAACAGCAATCAGGAGGATTTGCATGTATTTTCCATACAACCATGTCCCGTCCACCTGCACCATCGGCTTGCACTGAGGGAAGGCCCTAACACACGGCTCAAACATCCAAAACAATCGGTGAAAAACACGTTTCCCCAATTGTATCTCCCCGTCAGGGCCTTTATACTGCAGTGTTAGCAAATCAATCACTGTCCCAGGCACATACTCCTGCATCTAGGCTATCCACCCTTGAAGCTCATTGTATGACGTATCCCAGCCACCGTACAACTCTTGCATCACCATTTGTTTTGCCCACCATTCCTTTCGATACGACGCTTTGTACTTGAATCGAGATTGTATATCCGCAATAAGGACCGACACTTGAATAGTGGGCGACTCTTTCACCAAAGGTATGATGCAGTTGCATATAGTTTTTGCATCTAACTTTCCATGGTCTTGCGACATACGAGTGGACGTGCATGTGTTTGGACCTTCTAGTTTCCTTATCATCCACATCTGTGTCTGCTGCATTAACGAGGCTCGGACACGCCATTTACAACCACTCGACGCTTTCCAACATTCTCCTACGTACAAAGACTGCGTCAACTTCGTTACTTTATAATCCACACCTAACTTCAAGCTAAGTTATTTTATAGCATGTAAACAGTCTTTTTTGTTATCAAATTGTTGTCCTACAAACAACTCTTCTTCGTCGAATTCATTGTCAACTAGGTGAGCCGGCACAATATTTGTATATTCCGAGAACTCACGTACAAGAGCCGCATCAGGATCCACGTCGATCATGAAGGACCCTGGATTATTTCTTATGACTATATCAGGGCCCGTGTTTTCTGTCGAATGGGGGTTCGCATTTTCACCCTCTACCGGCCCTTCCTCGTCTATGTCTTCAGGGACGTCATCCAAATCTGGGTCATTAAAATCATCATTGGGATCACGATGGGATTGATTATCATTATCGAACCCTTCATCACTATCTTCTATGGTGGCTAACACCTCTGGATGGATTTCTAGACGAGGATACGAATCTGGGATGTTATACGAACATCCACCGGTGTTTGGATTTTTGGGAGTTGGCATTGACCGTCCAAAACCCGACTGATCTTCCCAAGAGACGTTAAGATCAAAATCAATTCCTAAGTACTGGCTTGCTGGAATTACCACTTGAATGGGATCCGGTTCAGTTATCTCCGCGAACAACTCAACCGGGTTGGGATTTTCTATCTCAAGGGACAATAAATTGCTATCATTGTCCCTAATTTCTATCTCAACCGGGTTGGGATTTTCTATCCCAAATTTCTTATGTTGGTGTCAACCATTGACAGGCCCGCACCCTGTAATAGTCCGAATTCGACCCTAATCGGAATGATGGTCTCGGGACCATGAATCCGAGTCAGTAGAATATTTTAATATTTCATATTAGGTCTAAAATCTATGATTGAGCATGTGTTAAATTTTGGTGATTTAATTTACTTATTTGTGTGAGTAATTTGACTAAAGGACTAACTTGTATAATGGGTAAAAGTGACCTTTTAATGGATTTAGTGTTAAATGCATATGGCTTTATAAGGTGAAGTCCTTAAAGGACAATTTAGCCAATGTTATGATGGTGGACGGCAACATGATGGAATTGTGATTTAGAATATTAGTATTATTATAATATGTTTTGGTGGTTGAAGAATAAATAAATATTAGTATAATTTTAACACATAAAATAATAAAACATAGTGGAAAGAAAGAGAAGGCACCTTGTTCATCTTCTTGGCCAAAATTTGAAGAAAGAAAACTCCATTTTTGGAGCTTGAAATTCGGCATTTGAAAGCTCAATTAGGGGTATGTTTTATGCTTAGTTTTCAATTGTTTTTGCATTTTTGGAATGGTTGTGTTGAATACTATATAACCCATGGTGAAATTTTAGAGTTTATGGCACTTTTATATTCGGCCATTGAAGCATTTTAATAGTAAATAATGGTTGTTGATAGATTATTAAGTATAAAGCTTAAACTATCATGTTTATTATTTGAAGTTTGAGTGAAATTGATTGTTAAGGGTTAAATCAAAAAATGAAAATTTTGAAGGACTAAATCATGAATTAAATAACATGCAAGGCCTTGTATAAGGTCAATGAGTATTCACCTAGGGTATATGTGATTGAAATTGGTGAATTTTGTGTGGTGTCCAAATTGGACTAATTTGTAAAAGTGTGAAATAAAGGGGCAAAATCATAAATTGCTTATTTATATGTGTTGGGACCAAAATTGTTATAATGTGCTTAATTGAGTTTAATTTAATTCATTTAGATCAAGAACAAAAGGAGGTAGGATTGGATCGGGAAAAAGTAAATTGATCGACTAATCGGAAAGTTGAATTGGTGACTACTTGAGGTAAGATCTTAAGCATTTGAATTTAATTGAACTCAATTTAGTTTCATGTACTTATGTTGGATAATTGTGGCATATAAATCATTATTATGCTGAATGAAATTGGTAAATTTAGCTTGATTAGCCGAACCTAATGGTGAGGGAATGAACATGTTTAAGTGGAAAAATGAGGTGATTATGATTGCAGATAACACGATAGACTAATGGCTCAAAAGGGTGGAAATTTTGCCATATGTATAGTGAAATGCCGAATGCATTAGTAGGAGTTAAAATGTATGGTTTTGGTATGTATATCTCCTTTAGTGAGTTTAATTGCTATTGATTATTAGAGAATATGTATGTGAATCACATTGGACAATAGCAAATAAACATTGGCACTATGTGTGCGAAGTTTATACCGAAACCTGTGTGTGCAAGATCGGTCGGGTAGCACTAAGTGTGCGAAAATGGGTAAGTAACGCACTAAGTGTGCGATACGTTACGTTTATAATTAGCACTAAGTGTGCGAGTTAACTACTAACAAAGACTATGTATGCGATATGTGACCAAATTAAATAATATGAGAATATAATGATTTGAGATTAGTTGGGATGTCTTGTGTTTATTCAATGTTTTTTCATGTATGGAAATTGCAATGGGTATTACTCGTGTTACATAGTAACGAATGGTTCGAAAAATCGAAGTATAGTCAAGGTAAGTGATATTTACTTATGATATAAAGTTGAATAGTGGTTGAATGTGGTTGATTAATTACTTTGCCTTGAGATGTATAAGACTTAATTTATATGGTGGTTATGAGCCTAATTATGTGGATTAGCAAACAACTTGAGATGAATGTAAAGGAGAAGAGTTATTTCCTTATGAGTTCATACATGCTTATGTGAATGTATTCATTGCTTAAGTCTTACTAAGCTTTGGAAAGCTTACTTTATTTTGGTTAATTCTTGTGTGTATAGGTTACTTTGGAAAGCTCGATTTTGTGCTTGGGATTCGTCTCAGAAGTTCACCATATTATCATCTCTTTTGGGTATACTTTGTTTTGAAGTAGTAATTTATGTTTTTATGGCATGTATAAGCTAAGGTATTTTGGAACAATGTTAACAATGTATATATATACTCATGCCATGCGAAAATGGCTAAATTATAGTTATTTGGTCTTGTTTGAAGTCGGCCTTGATGTTTGTTAAAATGAAAGTATAATCGTATCGTCTTTGGAGATGGAATACATAATACACATATATATATTGACACCTATTGAGTATCATAGTAAGATGTCGTTATTATACATAATTATATGATGCATGTTCGATTATGTGGATGATACATTGTTAAACTTGCCAATGATATATTATGAATGTGGTAGGTTGTTAAGTTAGGTTGTTGGCATATAAATTCTTGTGCATATTTGGTCTTGTAGTGCCTTTAGTAACTTGATTAAATTGTGTATGTGTACACGGACATGAGAAGCATTAAATGACTAGGAAATTGGTGTTGGAAATTGGGTTTCTTAGGTTCGGCTAAGTAAGGCTATAGTACATGTACATTTGGCTATTTTAATGAAACGATTACATAACTCTTATTTTCGCTATTTGATCAACATGGTTTTTAAGTGAAATTTGTACGAAGCATGATGGTTAGGCTAATGTGGTATTAATGACACATGTTGGTGCATAATTTAAAAAAAAAAAAAAAGAGAAAGTTGAATTCGCATTATTATTTGGTCATGAAAGTTAACTGGGGTCTTGTTATGTTAAGTAATATCCCGTAACCCTAATCCGGCGACGGACACGGGTTAGGGGTGTTACACACCCAAAAAAAAAATTTTTTCGTCTACTAGTGTTGGCCATTAATAGGCCAGCACCCAAAAATTTTTTTTTCGTTTACTGGTGCCGATCATTGACAGGCCAGCACCAAAAAAATATTTTTTTTTCGTATACTAGCCAGCACCCAAAATTTTTTTTTCATATACTGGTGCCAGCCATTGACAGGCCAAAACCCTTTTTTACTGTTTATTTCATGCCATTTTGGTGATTGTTTTTAAACCTAAATCATTTTTGTAAATATCAATTTTTTATGTCAATTTGGTAAAATAGCCGTAGATGAAACTCCAAAAGGTTTTTTTTTTTTGAAAAGATGATGAAATTAAATAAAAAACAAATAGAAGTTAGATAAAAAAATTTAAAAGTAATAATTTTTGCTCCTTGACAGAAAAGTGAACACTACAACATCATTTGTTTTAGATATAATCACATAATAATTAAAAATTTTAATGATTAAAATAAAATTTTAATAGTTGAATAAAATTAATTTAAAATTACTTTTTAAAAGTTTAATTTAAAATTTAAGAATATTGTGCGTATAAAAAGAATTTGTGTTTAGTTTTTTTAAAATTATCTTTGAATTATTTTATAAACCTTCATTATTGCATCATTCGTGGTTCTTATCAATTAAAAATAAATACATCATTTTTTCTATGTGTTGATAAGAAGAGATATGAAAAAAAATGATAAACACTAAAGGTTTCAAGAGATTAGTTGTTTTCAAGGTAGGCAATTTTTGAGGATTGAGCAGTTTTTGGGAGTTGTATGCTTTAAAATCGGTTGCCCAACACGTGTTTGGATAAAATCCCGAACCAATAGATGCGTGGAGAGTTGGAAAATTTGCAGTCACCGCGTGGTCAAAAACCAATGATACCCGGAACAGATGACTACCATTTTAGAGGAAAATGAATTGAACTACTGATGTTTAAAAAAATTATAATAACGTAACTAGTGATAACATGAATTGTGTGTAATGGTAGGCCATGCTTGGAGAATAAAGGGCAAAAGCAATGGTTCAAAGATGCGGAAGTTTAGTTATTTGTTGTTAAAACATGAATGGAGATGTCCCTTTCAATGGGATTTTATTAACCCAAAGAATAACCTTCTTTTTAACTGGTTGAAGCAAAACTTAATCTGGTATCTGATTTTAACATATTCGCCACCAACTTTAATAGGTAAACAACATTCAAATCTGCACAATCTCGCCCTAATCAGAAGAGTTTTAAATGATTATTTATTTCTATTTTAAGCTTATCTAAATGATTTGGCTTGGGATAGAATGGGTGGGGTCTTTTAACTCTTTTTTTTTTTTTTTTGTGCAAAAGGCTTTTAAGTGAACTTGAATCCCTTTTTTCTTTTTGGGTACATTTTGATTCCCTTCTTCAGCTAAACATATATCTAAAGGAATTATAGAATTTTTGGTCCCTAAATTTAATAATTGGATCTATTTTAATATTTTTATTTTTATTTTTATTTTTATTTTAATATTTAAACTTAACAACTACATTCATTTTGTTTTTTTTTTTATTATAATAAAAACAAGTTCACTCGAACCACAACAGAATCAGTCTAAACAGCCCCAAAACCTCCTTGCCGGTTCCTATCCTGCAACAAAACATCAAGCAACATATCCGGTGGATGCTCCAGAAATCGCAACCCTTGCAACTCTGAATGTCCCATTTTAGCTAGTCGATCAATGCAACAGTTCTGCTCCCTATTTATATGCTTGAATTCAAATCAGCTACTGCCTCTTATAATTTTCATTGACAAGACCGATTTCCGCAAGATTTGATGATATGGTTAGTATTTTTGGAATATGATTGGATTGGCTAATCAGATTAATTAGATTAAATTGAGAACTATTGATATACTGGTCTAAACAAATGGGTTGAATCGATTGAATAAGAAATTGTTCGAAACTAGTAAAACAAAAAACAAAAACTGTAGTTAAACCATTTTAATAAAAAATACTTTTTAAAATTTTATGAAATTTCAATTAATTAATTAATTATTATTGATCTAATAGTTGGATCGAGAATCGATGGTATGACTAATTCAATCATCGATCCAGTTATTAGAATACTATATACGACACTTTAATAATCTGTATCATGTTATCACTAGAAAATATATAAGTAGATAGATATATTTAGTTTTCAAGTGATAATGAGACATAATCTCATATCATCACATCATTAAATCTGAATATTGTATTCATTAAATTTTATATTTTTATAAACAATTTTTTTAAATTCAAAATTTGATATTCCAACCATACGAATAAAATTAAAGAAATTAATCAGACATATATCTACATCCGATATTAGTTTTCAAAATCGTATAACATAAATAATAAGACAAGATCACATGAGGCACGTAAACATGACCACTTATTATAATAATAAATCACGAGAATCAGGCAAAGTGTTAAAGTGCTTATGGAACCCCCTCCTCCCCCAATTCCATTTTCTCTGGTCACCGTCTGAGCTTTGTTGCCTTTTCTTTGCTTAATTCTGTTAACCTTGGTATACCCAACATTCTATTAATTTACATGTCGAAGCATATTTTAAAGAAACTTCATTTTCAGCGTATCAATGAAAATTTCATATAAGAAAATAGAAATGAATTAAAAGAGATATATATTCGAATATGTGATTAATTATTACTGCATAAAATCTCTTGTTTAAGATGCCCATTCTCCATAGAAAAATCATAACTGAGATATTTCCTCAATTTGATCCTGTCCTATGGTATCCAAAGCAAAGATTTGGGAGTTAAAAAAAATGATTATTAAGACTAATTCTGGGTTAAAGAAATTGCCTAATTACCTAAAAGTAAAATAGAGATAAATATAGAAATTGGTTACGCTAATTCGAAAAACTTTTCTAAGTTTGTAAGGTCATATTTAGAGAGTAATCCACTAGCAATTTGCAATATAGGATGTGGTTTAGTTACAACATATTCACTAAGTTACAACCTCACTTCCATAATCCAATTTAAGATTACTCTCTTCGCTAAAAATTTTCCCTTGAAGGCTTAGTTACAACTTAAGTATGAAACAATTTATTTAGAATCAATTTACACTCAAAAAATGCTTCTTTCAATGAATAGATAAGTGATGGTTCGCAATTGTACATAATGAAAAAAGAAAGCTTTCTTCAAATAGGTATAATAGACTTGCAATCTTTCAATCAATGTGAGCGTGATATGCCTCAATCTTACTTCATTAACACTTCCATATGACATGAAAATTAGTAAAGATCTTCAAGGATATAATTTCTATAGAAATTAGATATCTTTGTTTAAAGTAACATAATCACACATAAAGTTTTTAAAATAAATCATTTCTTGATTGATATTCAATGTGATTCAATCCATATAATCTCTACGTAAAATTCTCATAAAGACATAATTAAAATAAGATTTTCTAGTTAAAAGGATGCCAACATTTTGTACAAACATATTTCGCGCTAAAATTAAGATAAAAAATTAGGAACAAATCAAAGAATTTTATTTCCAAAATTTTGAGTTACAACCTTTAGATAATTCCTTTGATTATTCTTTTTTGGTGGAGTTTTGATCTAAGGGTCATGAAAATTTAATCTTGGATAGGCGCAATCTATTTCAAAAGGGTGGTAGAGACTTGATATTAAAAACAGGTCTAGATAGATGCTTGCTTGAGAATTTGTTCATTTAAATTCAAGTGACTTTGAGACTTGATCTTGAATTAATAAAGTCTGCTTCAAAAGTAGTCAAGATTTGATCTTGAAAACGAGTTTGAATTCAAGGTTCTTTGAGGTTTGATTGGTTGAGTCCGCTTCAAGAACCATCTAGCTAGATTTGATCTTGAAGAATAAGTTTTATCTTCTTTAATTGTGCTAATGTAACGTGTCTTACTATTACATCCAACTACTTACCATAAGAATGTAACGTGTCTTACTATTATATCCAACTACTTGTTGTTCTAATATACATCATTTTATAAACAAAGCACACTCAAACCTCAGCAGTTGAGTTTTTTATGATATTCAGATTTGAAAGGATAACAGCAGCTTGATTACATATATAGTCACTACAGCAAAACAGACTTTTAGCGGCATTTTTTTGGGCATTTAGCGGCGTTTATAAGCGCCACAAAAAGTGTTTGCGGCGCTTTTCTAAGCGCCACAAAAAACGCCGCCAATACAACCGCCAAAAATTTTTGCGGCGTTTAAGAGCAAAAAACGCTGCTAAAGACCCTGACTTTTAGTGGCGTTTGTGAGAAAAGCGCCGCTAAAGACCATGGCCTTTAGCGGCGCTTTCCCAAAAAACGCCGCTAAATGTCAGGGCCTTTAGCGGCGCTTACCCAAAAAACGCCGCTAAAGTCATGGCCTTTAGCGCGCTTTCCAAAAACGCCAAAAGTCGCCGCTTAAAAACGCCGCTAAAAGTCAGGCCTTTTATGCTTTTCCAAAAAACGCCGCTAAAAGTCAGGGCCTTTAGCGGCGCTTTTCCAAAAAACGCCACTAAAAGTCAGGGGGCCTTTAGCGGCGCTTATCAAAAAATGCCGCTAAAAGTCAGGGCCTTTAGCGACGCTTTTCCAAAAAACACCGCGAAAATTTCTTGACATTTAGCGGCGCTTTTGTACAAACGCCGCTAATTTGTACAGATTTCAAAAAGTATAATTTTTTCAATATTATACCCCTCCTGCACTAAAACCAACCAATAACAGTATATAATTCCAACGCAAAACAGCAAATTTAGCATAAAAATCACACCGAATACATTAATTCTAAATGATACTTGAAATTTAATAAATTAAATGAATGATAACTGAAAATATTGTAACAATAATGTTAAATGTAATAATGTCAAAACTTCTTACAACGAGAAACTAAATGTCAAGATGGCGATTCTTCGCGATCATTAAACATCTGATCATATCTTTGAAGTCGGTCTTGGAGCTCTTCATATTTTCTCGCTTCGCTCGCTAGCATCGATGCTACCTCTGCCTCTCTCGTAGTCGCCATTTGCCTCTCTCACTATTGCTTCCGCCTGCTCATTCTTCGCCGCTTCAGATCCGCTCTAAATCGTTGTTGGAGTTCTTCATATTTTCTTTGAACATCGACAATTTGCCTCTGCTCAACCGTGCTCTCTTGCATCCGAGCTATCTAGTTTTGTAGCCTCGAACTTCAAAGACGAGATTGACCCCTGGAAGGCATGTACTGTTGGGAGCCGGATCCAAAATATTGGGTCGGGGTAACACTAGATCCTTTAAATCAAACCCGACCATACCTTTCAAGACCAAAAATATCAGTGATAATTCTATTAAAAATATACTAAAGATTAACAGAACTATCAGTTGAAGCAGTCGTACCTTTCAGGACCCAAACATCTGTAATAATTCTATTATCAATCTCCTCAAGATTAACAAAACTATCAATTGAAGCAGCCGCTTCATACTCCGCCTTTTTCTCCTTTAGTTTATCCTAATAAATCAATGAAAGAGTTAGAAACGAAATATATAAATAAGAAAGAATGCAACATAATTTAACATTATAAATTTAAAACTACAAACGATGAATTAAACTATTATAATTAAACATTAGAAATATTTATAAAAAATAAAATTTTATTAAGTAAATATACCAAAATTTCTGCAGCTTCAGATGTCATCGGAGATCCATCCTTCTTTCTATGCGTAATGTCAAAAAGCTGAACGCGTCCAACTTTTTGACCAGTCGAAGTTTCCTACATTTTAGCAGAAAAAATATAATTTAATAGTATAAAGTAATTAATATTTGATATAATTAATAAATTATAATACCTCGGCGTTAGCTACACAAGCAAAACTACTAGAACTCCGCTGTGCATGAATTTCTATTTACACGCTTATTCCAACTCAGCCACGGTCCTACATAATGCAATTTGAATTATATATATAGTAAATACTATAAACCAAATAATTTATAAGATTTTAGAAGTACGTAATACCTCTCCTTTTTTGAATTCCAAAATCTAACTTGATCTTCCCATTGGTACCTCAACATTCCGGTGGAACATTTCTTAATTTTTCGTCGAGGCTTATGTCTTTCTTAAAATATTATTTTTGAGCGTGCTTTTATTGTCTCTCCATTTTTACCCAATGTTTTATTAATATAGTCATCGAGACCTCTAAATTAAATCTACCTCAAGAAAAAAAGTATAAAAGTTAATATAAATGAAAATTAAATTAAAGTATTATAAATTACATTCATGTTTTATTACCTTAATATTTTCGAGAGCCTGATCTTTGTTAGCATCAGGCAGTGATGCCATGATTCGTAGTTAATGGGCAACATATTGGCATTTTGTGCTAAAATGCCCAAATAGCCTCCTAACAGTCGAGCTTCAGATCTAACAGGCTGGCCATGATTGTTTCTCCTTATTTTAACACGATCGGTAGGCTCTAAGTCGTATAAATCTTTAAGTAATATACGTCCCCGACCTCTCTGGTCCCACCACCTTCAAATTGAAAAATGATATATTATTATATTAAAATTGAAAATGAATCAATAATAAAATTCAACATGCATGTAAAATAAACTTAACATTACTTTCAAATTCTCCAAGCTCGTCATTTATGTCCCAGAGTAGAAGATCCAACAACTGCTTGTCGCTTCATCGCTATTAGCTTCTTCCGGATTTGGAGTTTCATGACAATATTTAAATGTCGTAATCGCCTTCTAGGCATTTTTCCCGCAATACACATAAAATATTTCAAATTTTAGTAACAAATAACAACAATAATAGGACATTTAAAATAGTTAAATTATATAACATGACCAACATGAAAATTATAATATTACATATAAATAATAAATCGTTAAATCTTACTACATCATATTTCAGTAAATATCTTCGTCCACATCCCGACGAACCCATTGAAATTGTTGACTAGTACTAGGATATTTTCGCTTAAGTCTTGTTCGAAAAGGCAAAGTTTCTTATCTTTCGACTATGTCATCTCTACTTCCACCGCCAATGTCAAGAAGTCTCTAGGGTATTTCAAGTACAACGTACCAACCCTCATCAATTGGATCTTCCGAGTAAAAACTTGTTTAACTTGAGAAGAAGACACATACGGCTCGTCCATCGGTTGTTCTCCGGTGTGAATTAATCGAGAGAAATTCACCATTGTAAAGCCATATTGATAGTTTTTAATTCATGAGCCGTATTCACATCACCCAATCACCTCGAAATAAGACAACTTTGCATTTGCCGTAATAATCCAACTCAATGATGTCGATAATAAGTCCGTAATATTCCAAATTTCCTCGATCGGATTCATCGTCCTAGCACTAGCATAACTTGTAATCAAGAATTAACAACAATTTCGCAATTTTGGTTCTCCTCAATCTCTCGCGATACCTTGTATGAAATCTATATCCGTTGATGAGGAAGCCACTATATCTTTTAACTATTCTTTGAACCTTGTGAAAGCCATTTAACGTCATCATTTACTTCATTCGACTCTAAACCTATTGAGTCGAAAGTAAATCGAGTAATTATGAATGTTATGAGAAAATATTATTACTTGTCAATGAAAATTTAAATTGCATACCATTTGGCTTAACCATTCATGGAATGATTCTGCGAACAACTTATTAATTTCTCATCGATTTAATCTTGAGATTGTGAATGAGCTCTCAATATTTGTTTGTACTCACTACGGTAAAAAGGTTTTACTTTGTTAGAAGACAAACAAATCATAATTGATGAGTATTTATCAAATTGTAGAACGTACTTCCGAAATGGTTCCATTGAATCGTGATGAAAAAGAATGTATCGATGTGCTTGAACCCATGATCTATCTTCTAATTCTGTAATTTTGACTCTACCGATCGGTTCTCCGAAACTTTGAAATAAATAAGTTTCAGCCAAATTATGATCTGTGAGCCCAAAGATTTCTACTTGGTCTGTTCATTCTTGTTTCAACATCTTCCAAATACCTCGAACGAAAGTTATACATTCCTCCGCCAAGTAGCCTTGATAATTGATCCTTCCGGATAACGCTTATTGCGGCGAGATGACTTCAATTTGGAAAGGAACCTAAACATGATATACAACATTATCAAAAGTTGCAAATAAAGGCATTTAGTGAATGAAGGAATATTTTGCAAATAAAGTAAGACCTTTCAATAGGATACATCCATCGATAGAAAACGGTCCACCAAGAAGTGCTTCACGGAGATGAATTAACAAGTGCACCATGATAGTGAAGAAGGAAGGCGGAATATCTTCTCCAGATTGCATAAAGTTAATGCGCTCGATCTTATAGTCTCTCAAGTTCTTGAACATTCAAAACTTTACCACAAATGCCTTTCATTAAATTTGACAGTTCAATTACAGGAGCCGTCACCTATTTTGACATACAACACCGTATAGCAACTGGCAGTAAGTCTTGCATCAATATGTGATAGTCATGCAATTTTAAGCCATATAATCTTCGATCCTTAAGACTCACACATCACAATATATTTGATGCATACGCATCCGGGACCTTTATATCCTTCAACACCGTACAAAACACTTCTTTCTCCGTCTTCGACATTGAAAAAATAGCAGGCGGTAATCGATATTTCATATTCGAAAGTGCTCGGGGATGAAGCTCAAGCCAAATTCCCATGTGGACTAAATCAAGTCGACTCTGAAGATTATCTTTTGATTTTCCATCGATATTCAAAATAGTCCCAATGATGTTCTCGCAGACATTTTTCTCTATGTGCATGACATCAAGATTATGGCGTAAAATCTGATGCTCCCAATAAGGCAACTCGAAAAAAATACTTCTTTTTTTCCACAAGTCCGCCTCATTAGGATCATCTTCTTCATCAGATTCATCATCAGATTCATCCCTAGATATTCTATTTCTATGCGAGTTTGCCGGTTGATTCATCTTCCCATAAATAAAATTCATATCTTTCAACATTAACAATATTTCGGATCCACCGGTCATGAAAGAGTTGGTCCGAACTCTTGATTACCATCAAACCGAAGCACTCAAATCTAAATGTATGATTTTTCGGTAACCACCGACGATGCCCCATGTAAGAAAACTTCTTCCCATTATATAACCATTGTGAACATGTCTCACAAAGACAACACGGACAAGCATAACGTCCATTGGTACTCCAACCGGATAAATTAGCATAAGCAAAAAGTCGTTAATAGTCCACATTAATGCCGCACGTAAATTAAAGTTCTTTTTCCCATTGCATCGAATGTCCGAACACCAGCCCATAGTTGTTTTAACTCGTCAACAAGTGGTCGCAAATAGATGTCAATATCATTCCCTACCCTTTCTCTCTAGGTATAATCATTGACAAGATAAAGAAGATTGTTTCATGCAAACCCATGGAGGTAAATTGTAGGGAACAAGCACCATAGGCCAAGTACTGTACGTTGTGCTCATAAGTTTGTAAGAGTTAAATCCATCGGATGCTAGCCCAAGCCTCACACTCCGAGGATCGCTTACAAAGCTTGGAAATTTAGAGTCAAAACATTTCCAAGCTAAAGAATCTGCAGGATGCCTTAACAACCCATCAACGGTTCGTCCATCATGGTGCCACGTCATTGATTCGGCTATCTTCGACGATATGAAAAGTCATTGAAGCCTCGGTATTAGGGGAAAATATCGCAAAATTTTAACTGGCTGCTTCTTTGACTGTGTACCGTGTTCATCCTCGTTACCGTCCTCTATATTTCTATTAATCCAATGGGATTGGCTGCATACATGACAGCACTGTTGGTTTATGCGTCGCCCCAATACAACATGCAGTCATTTGGGCAACTGTGAATTTTGTTGTATCCAAGACCCAAATCCTTTATCAATTTCTTCATGTCTTTGGAAGATTGAGGGATTTTTACAAACGGGAACATTTCTTACAGAAACTCTATCAGCATTGTCAACGAGTTTCCGGTCTACCCCCTAAACATTCAAGTGAAAAAGATGAATTCAGAATGACAGTTTGGAAAATTTTGATCCCTCATACAGTTTTTCATTCATTTCACCAAGTAACGTGTAGAACCTCGCCGCTTCTTCATTTGGCTATTCATCCGGTACACTTCTTTCCCCTTCTGTGAAAGTATTTCCACTAAAATTATGATCATCGGTTGCACCCAAGTCCGGTGGAAATGACCAAACCATCATCGCATATTAAAAGCATCCCGCAACATGTTTTCCATGTTATCGTCACTAACATTCTGATTGAAAGCACTATGAGGATACCCTAGATTCATCGATGAAGATGCTCCACTAGAAGTACACTCTCCATGAAAAAACCATATTTTGTACCCCCGGACAAAGTCATCAACAACTAGATGTTCGTAGACCACTTCACGATAATGCCAGTTAATATTGCAACACTTCTTACACGGGCAAAAAATCATATTCTCTTGGCTTGTATTTTGAAATGTGAAATTCAGAAAAGTTTCTACTCCATTTCGATAGTCGTTGCTTACCCTTGACAATTTCATCCAACTCCTATCCATTTCATAGTTGTTGAAGTCTAAAGTTGACAATAAATTATACGGCTAAATTGTTAATTAATAATTTATGTAAATAATGCTATAAAATTTGATCTTAAAATATAATCGTATTATGTAAGTTATGAAATATAATCGTAAACTTATGTAAGTTATGAAATTTGATCTTAAAATTAGGTAAGTTATGTATTCTTTAAGATCCATCATACGCGCATTGTTACACCTAGGGAGGATCCATTATATCGGCGATGAGATATAAGGCAACCCATCGTGTTTCCAAATATATACTTTGAATCTTATTCTTTCTATACAAGTATTATGTAAGTTATGAAATATAATCATAAACTTATGTAAGTTATGAAATTTGATCTTAAAATTAGGTAAGTTATGTATTCTTTAAGATCCATCATACGCTGCATTGTTACACCTAGGGAGGATCCATTATATCGGATAAGAGATATAAGGTAACCCGTCAGTTTTCAAATTATATACTTTGAATCTTATTTTTCTATACAAGTATTATGTAAGTTATGAAATATAATCGTAAACTTATATAAGTTATGAAATTTGATCTTAAAATTAGGTAAGTTATGTATTCTTAAAATTTGATCGTAAACTTATTTTTTCTATACAAGTATTATGTAAGTTATGAAGTTTGATATTAACTTAAAATTAGGGGTTAGGGGTTAGAGGTTAGGGGTTAAGGGTTATGGGTTTAAGATTTAAGGGTTTAATGGTTTAGAGTTTAGGGTTTAAAGTTTAGGGTTTAAGGGTTAAAGGTTAGGGGTTAGAGGTTTAGGGTTTAGGGTTAAGGGTTAAAGGTTTAGGTTTTACGGGTTAAGGATTAAATATTAAGGGTTAGGGGTTTAAGGTTAAAGGTTAAAGGTTTAAGGTTTAAGGGTTTAGTGTTTAAGGTTTATGGTTTTAAGGTTTAAGGTTTAGTGTTTAGGGTTTTAAGGCTTAAGGTTTAGAGTTTAGGATTTATGGTCTTAAGGTTTAAGGTTTTAGGGTTTTATAGTTTTAGGGTTTAAGATTTAAGGTTTTAAGGTTTAAGGTCTTAAGGTTTTATGGTTTAAGGGTTTTAGGGTTTAATGTTTATGGTTTAGGGCATTGTTAATAAATTTTATTAGCTAATTATGTATTTAATAAATGTTACATTATTTCGATATTTAATTTAGTATTTCGTTTAGATTCATCATACGCGGCATTGTTACACCTAGGGAGGATCCATTATATCATTTGTGAGATATAAGGCAACCCGTCAGTTTCAAACCTATATACTTTGAATCTTATTTTTCTATACAAGTATTATGTAAGTTATGAAATTTAATCGTAAACTTATGTAAGTTATGAAATTTGATCTTAAAATTAGGTAAGTTATGTATTCTTTAAGATCCATCATACGTGGCATTGTTACACCTAAGGAGGATCCATTATATCTGACTGTGAGATATAAGGCAACCCGTCAGGTTTCCAGCCTATATACTTTGAATCTTTTTCTTTTATCTATACAAGTATTATGTAAGTTATGAAGTTTGATATTAACTTAAAATTAAGGGTTAGGGGTTAGGTGTTAGGGGTTTAAGGTTTAAGGGTTTAAGGGTTTAAGGTTTAGGATTTATAGTTTAAGGGTTAAGAGTTAGGGGTTAGGGGTTTAGGGTTAAGGATTGAGGGTTTAAGGTTTAAAGGTTTAAAGTTTAGGGTTTATGGTTTTAAGGTTTAAGGTTTAAGGTTAGGGGTTAGGGGTTAGGGTTAAGGGTTTAGGGTTTATGGTTAAGGGTTAAGGGTTTAGGGTTTAAGGTTTAGAGGTTAGGGGTTATGGGGTTGGGGTTGGGGTTAGGGGTTAAGGGTTAAGGGTTTAAGGTTTAAGGTTTAAGGGTTTATGGTTTAGGGTTTATGGTTTAAGGTTTTAAGGCTTAAAGTTTAGGGTTTAAAGTTTTAAAGTTTAAGGTTTAAGGTTTAGGATTTAAAGTTTTAAGATTTAGGGTTTTAGGGTTTTAGGGTTTAAGATTTAAGGTTTAGGGTTTTAGGCTTAATTGATTTTAAAATTGATTTGATTAAAATAGTGGTTAATATTATTAAGTTTAAATTTTATGATTTTAATAGAATAAATTAATAATAAATTGTGAAGTTATTATTATTTTACGTTTAATTTGTCAAATACAATATGATGAATGCAATTTAATTCAAGTTTTAAAGGTTAATTTTATGAAATTTAATTATTAATATTATTAGCTAATTATATATTTAATAAATGTTATATTATTTCGATATTTAATTTGGTATTTGTATTTAATAAATGTTATTAATTTTTAATGCTTAATTGATTTTAGAATTGATTTTATTAAAATAGTGGTTAATATTATTAAGTTTAAATTTTTATGATTTTTAATAGAATAAAAAGAAAGGCTTGTTCATCGTAGCAAATTGTTATCGTAGCAAACCACATCAATGTCACCTTTTTTTTGGTTAAATTATTCTATTAGTCCCTACATTTTATAAAAGTTATGAATTTAGTCATTATATTTGAATGGAAAGAAAAAAAAGCAGGAAAGCTGGGGGAGAAATGATATAAAAACGCATTGAATGGGGGAGAAATGAGATAAAGTTATGAATTTAGTCACTATATTTTATAAAAGTTAAATTCTTCTAAATTAAATAGTAGCATACCTGGGGGAGAAATGAGATAAAAACGCAGGAAAGCTGCATCAGATAACAAATTGAATGGAAAGAAAAAAAAGTGAACCGCATGTACGTATTGCCAGTGATAATTTTTAGAGATAGTGAGGGGCATATATTGGCAGCATGTACGTACCCGAATAATTTTGTGGCCGACCCAACTACGACAGAAGCGAGAGCCTGTTTGCAAGCGGTGATAGTAGCTGAGGAATTGGGCTTTCGAATATCAGTGGTGGAAGGAGATTCTTCGACTGTCGTAAAAAAAAGTTCAAAAACTAAAAACATTGATTTACAGAAATAATAACCCAAACTACACTAAATTGACATCTCAAACACAAAGAATTGAAGAAGAACTAGGCTCATTCAACTCCATTCAAGCATATAAACATGTAAAGGCTCACAAAATAAGAACCCAAACAATTACGAGATATACCAGGGAAGAATAAAAGAAAACTAAATTTACTAACTTTTCACCAATAACAAATAAAATGAACAACGAATTACAGAACAACGAAACAAAGTTTGCTTCATAAATCACAATCCAATTGGATTAAACTCACATATATACCTGAATAAAGCGAAACCTTTGATCATCACGATGAACATTGATGAACAAAACAACCATATTTACCAACTGAACAAAGAGTAGAACAAAGGCATCCAAAGTTTCAAACAAACAAAAGTACATCAAGGAAGGAAAAAAAAAAAGCAAATGGGAAACAAAGAGTTTAAAAATAAAAATAAAATTGTAGAACATACTAAACTTATACATACAAGCAACAAGATGTTTTGAATGAAATAATTACCACACCAAGTTTCCGAAACTTAACCTTCTCGATTTAGTTTCGAGTTGATATTACTCAAAAACAAAAATCTATTCTTATACTAAAGATAACAATTAAGCATTCCACATTTTGAGAATTCAGGAAATTTATTTTAGGCTAAGACGCAGCTTTGATTTCTATTTTCTAATCAAGTCAATGACAAACATCAAGGATCTAGTGCTCGGTGTTAACCATTAACCATCCAATATGACATTTAAAATTAAAACAAAAATAAACCACGGAAAAAGTAATAGCCTATAGGTAAAGCCGAGAGAAGAACTAGGCGGTGTTCAAAGAAAACTTGAACAAACTCACCGCTTAAACTTTGTTTTCTAGAAAAAGTGGACACGGAGTACACATAAATTATCTTTTAGCACATCCAGGTTTCTATAAAGGCTTTCGCAATATCAGCAAAACCAATGTTAAATGGATAGGCAAATGAGCAAGATGCATGTCTCCTAAAAATCTTTCAATTTCTATTTTTTAAGGGGAAGCTAGAGAGTTGGCAGATAAGCATGGGTTTCACAGTCTAATTGGCAGGGGCAACATCAAAACCCCCCAGATCAAATATGTTTCACGGCTATTTCAGGAACAAAGGAAAGATAATAATAAGTAAAAAGTAATTTAATATTCTGACAGAGATTTTTGCCTATTGCACCAGATTAAAAAGGAAAACAGAAAAGGGGGAAAGAGAAAATTAGTAAATACCTTGAACCCATCAAACTCAGAAGTCAACTGTCGAATCTTCCTTTACAGTGAAGAATAATTTTCTGAAAAATAAAAGATCTTTACCTTCTTTATTTTTCTTATTCATTCTGCTGGAAATAAAAATAAAAAAGGAAAAACACTTACAACCGAATAATCTGAAAGCAATGGATTGGAATTAGGGATTGAATTAGGGATTGAATAATCTAAAAGCAATGGATAAAGCAACGGGTTGATAAAATAACGATTTGAATTAGGGATTTGGATCACAAATGGATTGGAAGTTTCGAAATTGGGAAGAAAACACTTAGGGAAATTTAGGAGAAACTGAGATGGGAAATTGGGGGAAATCTGGGAAACCTAAAGGAAATTCGGGGAAATCTGGCTTGGGGAAACCTAAAAGAAATTCGGGGTTAATAAAACGACGTCATTTTATTAAATTTTGCGGCATTTATAAACAGCGCCACTAAAATCATAGGCAAAAATGGCACCGTCCGGACAACTATTATAACATATTTGTATGCGTTTATTGTTAAAGCGCCACTAAATCATAGTCATTTGCGGCATTTATAAAAGCGCCACTAAAATCATAGGCAAAAAAAGACCGTCAGGCAACTATTAAAACATATTTAATGTTTATTGTTGAAGCGCCACTAAATCATAGTCATTTGCGGCGTTTACTAAAAAACGCCACTAAAGCATAGGCAAAACGACAATTTCTCGGGTAACTATTATAACATATTTGTGGCGTTTTGTGTTAAAGCGCCACTAATCATAGTCATTTACGGCATTTACTTAAAACGCCACTAAAATACTTAGGATTTAGGATTAGGGAAAAGGGGTTTAGGGTTCATGCGAATCGACGAAATGGGAAACGAGGAAGTCGATCGATGTAGGTAAAAACAAGAGAGCAAAACGACACCGCTTTGCCCGAGAAATTTATCATTTGTGGCATTTTTAACCAAAAGCGCCACTAAAATGGGAACGATATTATGCATTTTACCAAAACGCCACTAAAATTCTAATCCAACGACACCGCTTTTGTTCAAAACATAACTTTTATGCGTTTTTAAACAAAACGCCTCTAATGCCTTTAAAATTTATAATTATTTAATATATAAAATAAAAACAATATAAAGTTTTCTCATTTAAATAAAAACAATATTTAAAAGAATATATAAAATAAAAATAATATAAAATTATTTATTAATAGTATTTTAATTTTTCATTTAAATAAATAATTTTTAAAATTTAATTAATATTTAAAAGAATTACATCAAATTTGAAATCTTGATAATTATTTAAAATTTGAATTTATTTAATATAAATTAAAAACAAAGCAGTTATATACTCAAAAGTCTTTAAATTTATTTCATTAATAGTATTTCAATTTGTTAATATATTTTTCACAGAAAAAACCCTAAACACCTAACCCCTATCCCATTAACCCCTAAACCCTAACCTCCGTCCTCTTAACACTTAAACTTCTAACATCTAACACCTAAACCAGAAACCTTAAACCCATAGCGTTTAAACCATAATCCTTAACCAATAACCCTAAACATTAAATCGTAGACTCTAAACCTTAAACCTTCAATCTTGAAATCTAAACCCTAAACCCATAACATTTTAAACTTATAAACCTTAAACCATAAACCCTCCACCCTCGACCCTAAATCACTAAATTATGAACCTTAAAACCTTAAACCTTAAACCCTAAACCATAAACCCTAAACCTTAAAATCCTAAACTTTAAAATCATAACCCTTAAAACTTTAAACCCTAACTTCTATCCTCTTAACTCTTAAACCCATAGACCCTAAAAATGTATCCTTTAATTCTTATTTCCCAACGAATAACCCATAAACCTTAAATCATGGACTATAAACCTTAAACCTTAAGTCATGAACTCTAAACCCTAAACTCATAACCTTTTAAACTTATAAACCCTAAACATTAAACAATTGAACCACTAAATTATAAACACTAATGCTGAGTTTTTTTTCCAATTTTTATATTGATACCAAAACGGTGTCGTTTATATTCTGGAATAAAATAGGTATTTGCGGCGTTTTTAGGCAAAACGTCGCTATTTCTAAATATTTGGCGGTGTTTTTAAAATAAATGCCACTATTTTGTTTTTATATTGATGCCAAAACGGCGCCGTTCTATTTAGAAACTGATTTCAAGGATTTTGGTTTCGAAATTGAGGGTCATATACCTTAAACCCTAAACTTTTACCCTTAAACCCTAAACCCTATATCATAACTCCTAAACTATCAATCCTTAACCTTTAACTCTAAACCCTAAACTATAAGCCTTAAACCCTTAAATCATATAAAACTCTAAATACATTACTCTAAACTCTAAACCTTAAAATATCCTAAACCCAAAACCTTAAACCACAAACCTTTATAAACTCTAAACCCTAAACACCATAAACCATTAAACCCTAAATCATAAACCCTTACAAATATATAAGCCCTATAACCACAAATACTAAACCTTAAATTAAAAACTCTAAACCACTAAAACACTAAAGTATAAACATTAACCCCTAAGCCATACGACCCACATCTTACACCCTAAATGCTAAACCCTTAACACTAAGGCAAAAATTTTCAACACTGTAATTAAAACGGCGTAGTTTCTATTTTGAAAGAAAAAAATTAGTGGCGTTTTGTTAAAAACGCCGCTAAAGATCACATTTTGCGGCGCTTTTATAAAAAACGCCACTAATTTTTTCTCATTTTCACATTACAATTAAAACGTCGTCGTTTTTGTTTTGAAATAAAAAATATTTTTCGGCGTTTGGTAAAAAGCGCAGCTAAAGGTCCAAGCATTAGCGGCGTTTTATAAAAAGCGCCGCTATAGGTCGGAGATGTAGCGGCGTTTTCTCAAAAGCGTCGTTATAGGTCAGAGATTTAGCGGCATTTTCTCAAAAGCGTCGCTATAGGTCGGAGCATTAGCGGCGTTTTATAAAAAGCGCCGCTATAGGTCGGGGATGTCGCGGCGTTTTCTCAAAAGCGCCGCTATAAGTCAGAGATGTAGCGACGTTTTCTCAAAAGCGTCGCTATAGGTCGGAGCATTAGCGGCGTTTTCTTAAAAGCGCTGCTATACATCGAGATTTAGCGGCGTTTTCTCTAATACGCCGCTATATATCGTTTTTAGCGGCGTTTATTAAAAAAACACCGCTATTGATCGCTTTTTTGTGGCATTTTCCTTCAAACGCCACTATTGTGTACTATTAGTGGTGTTTTTGTTTAAAACGCCACTAAAAACGCCGCTAAAAGTCTGATTTGGTGTAGTGAGTGGATTTTCTATATAGAGAGAGGGGTAGATGTACCTAAATTAATCGAAGTTTGATTTTGCCTGGGTAACACTCCAAAGCATAAGTCACAAGCTTGACGAGCTCGTCCTTGACGTTGATAAACCCATCGTGGTTTTCGTCAGCCATCTGAAACGCACGATGGGTTCTATAAAGCGGAAAACGAGATTGAAGCCTTCGGAAACCTGCCTTCACCTCTTCCCAACTCAGCTTTCCATCGTTGTTGACGTCGCAACGCTTGAATAGCTTCATTAACTCATCGTAATCTTCTTTCGGTAAATCTTTGGTCTTTGTTTCTGCTATTTTACTGAAGAAATGTACCATTTTTTTCTCTCTTGTACAGCAAGTAAAAGAGAAAGATCAGATGAATGTTTGAAATTCCACCTTCTTTGATTTAAGTTTAAAATGGCTTCAACATTTGTTTATATAAAAAGAAAAAATAGCCAATACTACAATTTAGCATTTTCTTTATTTCTTTATTAATTTTGGATAAACTGTATCAAATGTCACTGAACTATTAATTAGTTTATGTTTTAATCACTTAACTTCAAAAAATTATAAAATAACCACTGAATTATTTGAAAGTTTTTATTTAATTCATTGGATTGGTAAAATCATTGTTGTACAACATTATCCATCCAAACCGTCTATACCAATCAAAAACTCTGCTTCCCTTTCTTTTTTATAGTTCAATTTTTTTACCCAAAATCCAAACAGCTTTCTTCTCTAATCTTCAACACTGACTGTCAGATCGAGTTGAATCTAAAGTATATTCTTCTACTTATCAATGAGTACTGATCCACCATACTGATTGTCGACTTCTCACTTAGAGCTCAGTAGCCGAACTTAAAAAGAAAACTAAACAGCCCAGTGACTTAATTAAATAAAAATTTTCGTATAGTTTAGTAACTTAAATGAAAATTTTTAAATAATTTAATGACTATATTCTAACTTTTTAAAGTTGAGTGACCAAAACGTAAAGTTCTTAATAGTGTAGTGTCTTTTGGTGTACTTTATCCATTAGTTTTTAAGCTAGTGCAGGAATTTTTCATGGGTACATCAAGCTTCATGTTCACGATGCTTTATGCTACAATTTGTACATTTTGTGCATTCTTTACGTATTTTGCGGGGTTAGATATCATATTAAAAAATTGTATTCATATTAATTTTGTTAGGGTAAAAAAAAAAAAAGAAGAAGAAGAAGAAGAAGAAGCTGATGAGTGTGTATAGTTTTAAATATTTAATGTATCTCAAATTTATACAAGTCCATTAAAACAGCTACTAGATATATGGTTCGTTGTATTACGTGTTCTACTGCTAACCTTTTCATGGAATGGAATCAGCTACGACGAATTATTGGAAGGAATAAATCCACTAAAACAGGGTAGCATCATCTCCTTAACGTAAGAGAATCATTCTGTTTTTCTCAAATTCTGTAAATATGATCCCATTTGGATTTATTTATTTATTTATTTGCTACACCTCCACTACATCTTTTACAATTAATTTACTGTTGGGTACCAAAAAATTTACAAAAAGTATCGTGGTTACAGATTGTTTTTATTTTGGTTACTTGCTCTTAATTTAGGGTTAAGTAATATTTGTTATAACTCATTTTACTCACTTAATTTTAGTAAATTTTATTTCACTCACTCATTTTCATTTTATTTTTTCAAAAAGAAAAGGAAAGAAAAAATTGGTTTTTACAAGAAATTGAATTATTCAAGTGCGAGATAAAACCTAAATTTTTCATGTAACTCAAACTCCGTAAAAAAGTCAATATTTTCTTGTAAAACGAAAGTTTTTTCCTTTTACTGAAAAAAAACTAAAATTAATTCTAAAAGAGAAAAATAAAGGAAATTGAAAAGATATTTTAAAAATTCAAAGTTTTCTTTATAAAAACTCAAATAATTCTTAAAAAAAAAAACCCTTTAAGTCTCTCTTTTACTGAGAAAAACTAAATTGATTCTAAAAAAAAAATAGTTTTCTCTATAAAAACTTAGGTAATTCCTTGTAAAAATTAGGTTTTTTAAAAAATAAAATTAATTCTAAAAACAATAAAGAAAATTAAAAAGATAAATTGATTTTTCCTATAAAAACACAAGTTTTTTCTTATAAAAATCCAAATAATTCTTTGTAAATCCTTAGATTTTTTCTTTTACTGGTAAAAATTAAAATAAATTCTAAAAAAAGAGAAAATAAAATAAAGTAAATTAAAAAGATAAAATAATTTTTCCATATAAAAATATAAGCTTTTCTTTATAAGACCCAAGTTTTTCTCCTTTACTAAAAATAATCTAAAATTAAATCTTAAAAATAAAGAAAATTAAACATTACCTAACCCCAAATTAATGGCGGGTGACCAAAATGAACGCATACTAAAGTTGAGTGACTAAAATAAGTGTTGAATAACATTACCTAACCCCAAATTAATGGCGGTGACCAAATCGAAAACATTTCGTAATGTCATTGCCTCTTTTGTTATTTTTGACCAATAGTGTAGTTTACTCAATTTTTATAGTTTGATCAATTTATTCTTAATAAAAATGGCAATCAATTATTATTATTTTATTTAAATTGTTAAATAAATTATAATATTTTAACTATATCCAACAATTTGAATAACTGATTTGTTGATACCAGATACAACAAGAAAGGCAAACAAAAGGGAGTAAGGAGATTAGAGTTATGCAATAAAGACCTATTCACCTATAAAGGTCGAGAGCCAAAACAAGGACAAGGGGATAAGCTGATCAAAGAGATGAATGTTCAAAACAACCTCAAGATGCTAAAAGGTCGATCCTTTATTCATTGTTTCTTAGGATATTTATAGGAGAGGTCCCCTTATTCGCAAGTATAACGTGCCAAATATACATCAAATCCTGTTAAATGTGTAATAGATAATTATAGGCATGTATCATGAGACTCTATCAATACGAGATAGTTAAGCCTAAATAGACTCTTTATTACCTTGGAAGTGTGTTCTTATTAGAATAGTATGGAATTTAAGCGCAGATGTATGACTCCTTTGAGGTAGAATGGGTAGTCTCATTTAGAGATATTTTGGATAAGAGGTCTATCGGGATGCTATTTCAAAAGAAGTCAATGCGGAATTAATGATGCCTTTGACATTGACATGTGTTCGTTTGGTGAAAGGATATAACACTGAAAAAAATTAAAAGCTACTACAAAAATTGAAAAAAATTAAGAATGGCTTAATTTATCACAAATCTCAAATTATCTAAGATTATTTAAGAAATTGATATTGAGATTATCTCCTGTAGTACCAAATTTTGACATTATTGATACTATCTAATTACTCGATCAAAGTAATTTCTTGATCCAAACATGAGAATGTGATTCTAAAATGTAAAACTAGCACAAGTAGCGAAAGAAAAAATATCAAATTTTTTATTTTCCTTAAAAATTTATATTCTACACATGTATTTAATGTATATTTGAATTAACTTCTTTTCAAAAGTAAAAAGTCGCCAAGAGTGCTCTCCAAAGAGTCCTAGAGAAAACATCAACTGTTGTGGCTTGGGATGGCGGAGATTGGTGGTGATGATGGGAAAGAGATGGAGGAGATCTCCCTCCTTGCTGAAGAACTGGTTCAATTGTCTATGAAGGGATCGATTGTGACTCCAAGCGACAAACCAACTTTGATTTGTTCAATCTGGACAGAAAAGCTTTATAATCCAGAGAGTTTTAAGGCACAGATGAAGAGTATATGGAAGAAAAAAAGAAGTTTGAGATCAAGACAGCGGGGCAAAATTTATTCTTAATTATTTTTTATTTGGAAGAAGATCTAGAGGCGATTTTAGAAGGGAGGCCATGGTTGTTTTGAAAAGTTTAATTTTATTTAACAGAATTTTATAGCTGATAGAAAGATCACAGATCATGCTTAATTCTTCGCCATTCTGGTTAAAGATAGGGGCATGTTCGCTGAATTTGATAAAAAAGATCTACTTCATGCAATAGGTGTTTCTTTTGAGGGGTGCTTAGATCTGAAATTAATGGAGAAGTATGTCATCTTAGGATTAATCTTGATGTGCAGAAACCCCTTAGACGAGGTTTCTTTGTATCCATTGATAATATTAATAAATCATGGGTTTCCTTTAAGTATGAGAAGTTACCATTGTTCTGTTTTGGATGTGGAAGAATGGGGCATGATCTTATAGACTGCCAAGAGTTAGATCCTGTAGAAAAGAATAAAGTCAGAATCGATCCACCATTTTCGTTGGCTTTAAAAGCAAAGTCAAACTTAGTTGGGAAGGAAAGCATAAAACTCAATGCGTTCTCTAAAACTGGAAGGGTTTAGTGTTATTATACAGAAGACGCAGAGGTACAAACATCAAAGAGGAAAATAGTTGAAGAAAAGGAATATATGAATAGGCAATTGCGGAACACAATAACACTGAATATTGAGGATGGAAAATCGAATGAAAGGGAGGAAGAATTGAAATCTATTGAAGATGTTCTGACATACGAGAGCAATTACAAGGAAGTAAATAAACCAAATTTAAAAAAAAAGACACGATGGAAGAGAATAGAGCCAGTACAGTCGATGGTGAAGAGGGAAAAAGAATGTGACACAAGAAAGAGGAAGTCTACGAAAACTGAAATGGAGAATCGGTGCGAAGTAATTGTTGACGCTGGAATTAAAAGATTGAAGAAAAAAGAAAAATAGGTTTGCGAAGAATCTTTTACTGAAGAATTGTTTGAAGTCATGGATCATGATGATAATCTACAACTTATAAGATCAGCGGTTGCAAAATGGTAAGCTGACTGAACGCAATAAAAAGCATAAGTTGGAACGTTCGTGGGTTGCGGAGTCCACGGGCGATTAGGAGGCTGCTAAACTTCTTAAAGCAACAGAATCCCCATGTGATATTCTTAATGGAGACAAAAATTGATAGGAAATGGATGGAAAAAGTTAGGAGAAGTTGTTGATTTTCAAATGGGATAGATATTGATGTAGACGGTACACGTGGAGGTCTAAGCTTAGCATGGAAGGAAGAACTTAAAGTTACTCTAAGGAGTTTTTCAAAAAATCATATAGATGCTATAGTCAAAGAGGGAAATACTGATGCAGAATGAAGATTTACAGGATTTTATGGTTCTCCCTATGACAGCAATAAAAGCGATTCATAGAATCTATTACGAAAATTGGGGGAAGATAAAACTCACCCATGGCTAGTGTGTGGGGATTTTAATGAGATAATATATTCTTTCAAGAAGAGTGGAGGGATTCCAAGGGAGGAAAGGAAAATGGAGTCATTCCGAAAGGTTTTAGAAGAATGCCAACTTGAAGATATAGGATATTTAGAGTCTGGTTCACTTGGGAAAGATGAAATTTTGCAGAAACAAATATCAAGGAAAGATTAGACAGAGTTGTTACAAATGAGAAATGGAAGATTTTTTTCCAACAGGTAATATTCATCACCTTCTTCACTCGATTTTGGATCATTGCCCTCTTCTTATTAATACAAAGAGTGAAAGAATTTTTGTTAGAAATCCACAATTTAAGTTTAAGGCATGGTGGACCACAGAGAAGCCCCTTGAGGAAAGAATAAAAACATCATGGGAATCAACTACAAGCACAATTTTAGAGAAATTGGAAATTCTACAAGGAAATCTTAAAGAATGGGAAAGCTCAAATAAAAAGGGGAGGGAGAGGCTAAAGAAAAACTTGACGAAGAAACTTGAAATGCTGGTGGCAAAAGATAGAGATGATGACACTTTAGCAAAGATCATCGATACAAGGGTTCATTTGAACATGGAAATTGATAGAGACGAAATCTACTGGGAACAGAGAGCAAGTGTGAAATGGCTTAAAGTAGGAGATAAAAATTTGGCCTTTTTTCATAAATACGCCTCGTTCCGAAAGAAAATAAATACGATATCAAGACTGGAGTTAGAAGGAGGAGGGCAGGCTATTGAGGAGAACGAGATCATTAAAACAACTATTTCATTTTTTCAGAACCTTTTTATGTCAAAAGGAGTTGAAGAATTTTCCCATCTATTACAAGGCATTGAGAAGAGGATTTCTTCAGACATTAACGCTTCTTTATTATCAGCCTTCACGGAAGAAGAAGTGGTTTCAGCTTTGAAATAAATGGGGCCAACTAAAGTGCCAAAACCTGATGAATTCCCATCACTATTCTTCCAAAATATTGACACATTGTAGGTAAATATGTTATTACTTTCTGTCTAGAAATTTTAAACAATGGTCAGAATTTTGGTCATCTAAACTCAACAGATATTGTGCTCATCCCAAAGATTCAGACTCTTAGTAATTTATCAAATTTTAGTCCAATTAGTTTGTGTTCGGTTCTTTACAAAATTGTGGCAAAGACAATTGCTAATAGATTTCAAGGAGTAATGGGGAATTGTATTGATGCAGCTTAAAGTGCCTTTGTTCCGGGTAGGCTAATTTCTGATAATGTCTTACTAGCATATGAAATGTTGCACACGTTCTGAAGAAAGCGTATGGGAAGGAAGGGGTTTATGGCAGTCAAGCTTGATATGAGTAAAACTTATGATAGGGTTCAATGGGCTTTTATTAAGGAAGTTATGCTGAAGATGGGTTTTGAAGAGAAATGGGCGGAATTAATTCTAAAATGCATTACTATAGCATCCTATGCAGTTAATATCAATGGAAACAGAGGAAGAACTTTTCAAGCTACTAGAGGGTTGAGACAAGGGAACCCTCTTAGCCCTTTCTTTTTTCTATTTTGCAGTGAGGGATTATCGGCATTAATGAGAATGGCCCTAAAAGAAGGTCTGTTAAAAGGAGTAAAAGCAAGTCGAAGTGGACCAGCAATTACACATTTACTTTTTGTAGATGACTGTATCCTCTTTGGAGAAGTAATAAGAAATGGAGCAAGTCTGTTAAAAGGGATTCTAAAGGCATATGGAGATTGCTCAGGACAGTGTGTGAATTTCAACAAATCCACGATCTTTTTTAGTTCAAATACAGTAGAAGAAAATACAAAGAAAGTACTGGCAATTTTGGGAGTGAGATCATCAACATATATGGAGAAGTATTTAGGTTTCCCAAGTTTGGTTGGTAGACGTAAAAAGAATCCTTTCAAGCTCTCAAAGAAAAGGTTTTATTCAGAATTAAAAGATGGAGTAATAGGTTTTTATCTCAGGGAGGAAATGAGGTCTTTATAAAATTAGTACTTCAGGCAATTCCGACCTATGCTATGTCGTGTTTCCTTCTACCTAACTCTTTTTATGGAGAACTAAAAAAATTATTGCAAGGTTTTGGTGGCAAAAAGAATATGGGAAGCAGGGTATTCATTAGTGTCAGTGGCAGAATTTATGTCGTTCAAAAGATGAGGGGAGGATGGGTTTTAGAAGTATGGCCAAATTTAATGTGGCATTATTGGCAAAACAAGGGTGGAGAATTCTGAACAATCCAAATTCGCTAGTTGTGCAAGTCTTAAAAGCAAAATATTTTTCGAATGTGGTTTTCTTTTGTGTTTGGAGAATAATTGCTCGTTTACATGGAAAAGCTTATAGGCAGCCAAGGGCGTGTTAATGGATGGACTCTGTTGGAAGGTGGGAAGAGGAACAAAAATCTCAGTTTTGAACGATGCTTGGATACTGGATTTGCATAATTCCATGTTATCTTTTCATGTTAATAATTTAAATGATTTTAAAGTGGCTGAATTAATTGACGATAGCAACAAGAAATGGAAGGAAGAGTTGTTAGAATCTACCTTTCCGGATGTCATAGTTGAGAAGATTCTGCGCATCCCGTTAGCAAAGGAACCGGATAAAGATATGATGGCCTGGAGTGGAGAGCCCTCGAGAGAGTTCACGATACGAAGTGCCTATAAACTATTACAATATATGGGAACAGATCCTAGGGTTTATGCCTTACAAACAGTCTATAAGAAATTTTACAAAAAACTCTGGCTACTTAATCTACCTTCAAAGATAAAAATCATAACATGGAAAATCTCGTGGAACTATCTACCTACAAGGGTTAACATTCACCATAGGAGACTGTCAAACATTCAAATCTGTCATCGACGCGGAACAGGAGCAGAGAGTACGAGTCATTTATTCCGAGAGTACCCTGTTTCATTAGTAGCATGGGAATAGTTTTCTTTCTTGGATTACCTCAAAGTTTCAGATATGGAGTTTAAGGAATGACTTACTTGGGTTTTTGAGCAGACTACTTCTTCACAGTGTAAACTCTTTTGTTGTGCCTTGTGGGTCATTTGGGGTGAAAGAAATAGGGGTATTCATGAGAGAACCAGCAGATCTGCAGAGGAAACAGCAAAATTTATTAGAAACTATATTCTAGAATTAGACGGGACTGAAGAAGCAACAAAAAAAGTTCAGTCAGAAAATGGAAACCTCCAACTGAACAGTTCGTGAAGATAAATTTTGACGCAGCATTTGATTATAATTTATGTCGAGCGGTAGTGGGTATAGTAGCCAAGGATAGAAAAGGCTCAGTATTGTTATCGTACTCAACGATCCAAGAAAAAGTAACATCTGCTTTCGCTGCCGAAGCAATCGCTTGCAGTATAGTAGTCCGAATCGGTGTCGACATGCAATGGAGGAAAATCATTATTGAAGGAGATGCATTAACAGTGATTAAGAAATGTAGAAAAAAGACGAGAGATAGATCAATGATTGGGGCTTATATTCAAGACATTCAACAAACACAAACAAAGATCGGGAAATGTTGCTTCGAACATATACCAAGAGAAATGAACAGCCTAGTGCACATTTTGGTTATGAAAACCTTAAAGAAGATGAGCGAGTTTTACCTGATAGGAGATGTCCCGGAGTTTGCCATGAATTTGAAGGAAAAGGAGATGAGGGAGAATCAAAACGACAGTGGAAATGAAAAGAGAGATATGAGGCAAGGATAGAAAGTAAGAGAGGAAGAGTAAGTAATTTCAGAAAAGAGTAGCAGATGAACAAACAAGGGAGACTGAAATGGCAAAATCAAGAGGATAAGCAATAGGTTTCATTGAGAAATGGGAAGCGTCCAGAAGAAGATAAAACTGACGGTGTGATTGAACTACTGACCAGCTATCAAATTGGGCAGAGAAGAGGCGCCATTAATAATGCTTCCAGAGTATTCTTTATTTTGTTTATTTTTGAATTTCAAACTGACTGTTTTGGGTTGCAGAATCAAGTTCGTATTTTTAGGTCTGTTTCTAAAAACTATTTAGTTTCTTGGTTTGCTCATTGGGCCAAGTTCTGTGGCCTTTTATTTTATTATGTACTGTTTTAGGAAGTGAATAAAGCCCAATTTGAGTTCTTTTCAAAAAAAAAAAAATTTGTATATTTGAATTTGTATGAGTATATACTCCTTCAAATATGTTAATTTTTTAGAAAAATAAATAAATATACACATTCTAAAGGCATGTTGTTTGGAGAATAAAGGGGCAAAAGCAATGGTCCAAAGATGCGGAGATATATGATAACTTCACTACAACAATCTTTTTTTTTAGGGTTATTTGTTGTTAAAACATAAATGGAGATATAAGTATGTCCCTTTCAATGGGATCCTATTAACCCAAACCATATTTCTTAAGAATGCCTTCTTTTTAATTGATTTTGAGTTAAAAAGAAGAAGCAAAAGGCTAACCAGGAATCTGAATCTCACATATTGCACAGCAGCATGATAACAATAGGAATTACATATAAAAATAAATATGAAACAATCATAAGAACGAAGCAGGTTAAAAGAAGAGGTGTAAGCTCATGAGGATGACAAATGTTTCTAGTTTTTGTAGCTAACCAAACGGCTGGTGTTTTGTTGTTGTGGTTACATGAGAAAAAAAGAGTTCCCTGCATTGAGGAACGAAACATCCAGAGAACACTAGTTTCATCATTTAGAGCTTTGAACACCGTTTCAATGATTGCCTTGGACCACCTATTTTCAGCTATTAGCTTGGAACCAAGGGCCTCACCCAAAACTAGAAGTCCTCCCACTTGGACCACCCAATTTCAGCAATTTGTTTGGACCCAGTCTTACTGCAAAGCCTTAATCCACTAGTGCCATGCGACAGTACACTAATGTGTTAATATTCTGAGATGTTTATTCAAGAATTGATCACCAGATGAACAAAGACGAATAAAGAAACAAGAAATGAAAACATAAGGAAGTTTTAGAAGCAGAGAGTTCTGTATTCTGAATATTGAAGCTTGAAAATCTTTTTTACACCATGTTTATGTATTTATTATAGTTTAGGCCCTTAATCATTTCTTTAACTACTTAACTATTATAATTAACAACCTAATAACCATTTCTTAATCATTTAATTATTATAATTAACAACTCAATAATCCACTAATAATATGCACAAATATAATGTGCCTTATGTTATGTTGGTAATGCAAAGTGTGTAATCCTACATTAATTGAGAAAAGACTTTTAAAAGAGTTTAAATATAACTTTATTTCTTATTTTCATTGAGTAATTAAAATAAAAGCTCAACACATGTGTGCTATTGTTGTCTTGTTTGTGTCCATGTTAACATTTGTTTACAACATGTATTGCATATATTTTTTTTGATAAAATTTCTATTCCTTTTTTATAAATTATCGATTGTTGTAGAAAGTTTAGTCAGTTTCTAACCGTTGCACTTTTTGCAGAAATTGATACCGTATATTTTACCATTTTACTTCTTCAAAAAATAGTATAAATAGTAAGTCATTCTCCTCATTTTACATGATAAGAAAAACAATAACCTCATTCTTTTTACTCAGCTCATCTGTTTTCTTTTCTATTATATTATCCAATCAAACTTTCCTACGAAATCTTCAATTTTATTTGTTAACCTATTTTTAATTTTTTTAAGAAGAATAATATCAATTATGTTTCGCTCTATCATTACTTTATGACTCCCTCCTCAACTAAGGACAATAGTTATATTGTTATAAAGGCTATGGAGAATGACTCAACGAGGAAGGCCTATTGAATCTCAAACAATTTGTTTGCAAGGCTAGCACTTATCCCTCCATCACTTCTCAATACCAACTCTTGAAAACAAAGTGATTACTTAATTAATCACATCAAGTCAACTTCGACATCTCTAAATCTAATCAACTGCCACTCTACCCCTAACACCTAGGTAGTAGGGTGTTTTTTTCTGGTGAATAGACGGTAGGTTTTTTATTCAATGTAACTCAGGCCCCAAACACTTTAAAAAAGTGGATCCTCTCCACCAAAGGCAAGAGACTTGGGTAAAACTCTACACTTGAAAAAGCCCTAACAGCTTTCATATTCCATGTTATTATAATTTATATATTAATAGATTATGATAACTCTTGTTTTCATTACAATTTATCTATTACTAACTATAACTAAATATAATTTGAGCAATGAACTGCATCAGTACTTGTCATATCAACATTAACTGTACTTTTGTTTATAGTTAAAAGTACAGATGTCGATTTTTCATTATGAGACGGTCTCAGTTGTTGTCATCAATTCTATTAGTGGAAGACAGATGTCAGTTGCATTGTTAGTTAAGTAACTAACAGATATTCACTCTATGTCTCTTTTTAAGGCTCTTGAAAGGCACCAATTAGCATGAGACACCCGGCCTCTCAATTTTTCATCTCACCAACCCATGAAGGCAAGTATTTCTCTTCTTTATTTTTTAATATTTGTATTCAATATTTTAACAATAAAAAATGGAATAAAAACCCAAATAAGAGAAGTGTGAGGTGTCGATCCATCTTGATTTTTTTACCCTTAAACCACACTGTTTTTCCCAGCAATCAGCATAAGGCCAACATCTGAGGCCCCAAAGTTGAGCTTGAATGCTAGTATGTCCAGTAAGTCCCTGGGGGACAAACTAGTTACCTAAGGATGGATGGCCATCCTCCCAATAATCGACAGCATAAGTTCCATGTGATGAAGACACAAAAATGCCTTCACACTGCTCTTTCGGTTGCCTTTTTCTTGTTGTTATCTTCTTACCTTCTTTTTTTCATGTGCTCTTCTCACGCTTTAATTGTATTTCTGATATTTTTAAGTAGAATTTTTAAAGATTATAACAAGTTCCGGTCTGATATTTTATTTGGATGCAGTACTTTTGGTGATATGTGTTTCATGGGACTTGGAACAAAATCCGAATGAGATATAATAATTTGGCAAGATGTGGGATCTGCATTTACTTAAAAATGTGATTCACATTCACATGATGAGCCAAGATGTCAAATTCCCTTTGGCCCTTGGAACTTGAAGAAAAGACACAGAATCCCATTAAATGGAGTGTTTAGCATAGAGTGAGCTGATGAAGTCCAGATGCCAAACCAACCGGCTGCGCCACGCATTTGAACAATAATTGAACAAACAAATAAAAAGGCTCTCAAGGATAAATGTGGTCACCAATGTCGGGGCTTCTATGACACTGGATTTGGATATTGGACGCGTGTGCCTCTTCAAAACCCTACTTCATGAAAATCATCTTTTTGCCCTTTTATTAGATGAGGTCATTACAGTTCAATTTTGGTAACTTAATTAATAATTTAGAATAAATCACCTACTTATTAATATTATTTGTTTAATATTTTCAAATGTGTTTCACAATTGCGCCACTTACCCAAATATAGTATAAAATTTTAATATATTTAATACTATCTCTACGTGATAAATTATAGACAATTAAACGGATATTTATCCGAGACAATTTTAAATAAATAATTTTTTTACATCAAATATAATTTAAAGTATATTTTTATTAAGATTTTAACAAATTAATATTATTTTAGAACTTTAAATAAATAAAATATTTAGTATTTTTCATTTTTTAACTTATAAATTTATTTTGATCATTAAATTGAATTTTTAAAATTTATTTCACTTATTTCTTACATTTATATTAAATAATAATTTATTATTAATTTTTAAAATTAAATAATAAATTTTATTTCTATTTTCTTTTCTTTTTATTATGAAGTTATATTTTAAATATTTTGTTATACTAATAATATTCATATGTCTTTTTGTTATATTAAAATTCTTAATAATAACATTAAATTAAGATAATATTTTATTTTTATTTAAAAATATTTTAATTAATTAAATTTTCTGTATCACTAAATTATTAGATAAGGTTGGATATCAGACATATAAATTTAAAAAGTAGAAGATTATTTTAAAATTATAAATACATTCATTGAGATAAATATAAAATATTTAAATTATAATACATACTTTTAATTTTAAATAAAAATATAGATTTTTTGATAAATAAAAATATAGATTATATGAATTTATAAGTTATATTTTTATAATTTTAAATTTTAAATACAAGTTGAGCAACTAAAATCATAAGCTATAAATACAATATGCAAATAGGACAACTTAACTAACTAAAACAGTCATGTCCATATATTTAAAGCTTCTTGTATTGTTGATCAAGCAATATTTCACCAATAAATCATTCATTTCTAGAAATTTTTTGTTGTATATTTCAGTCTTGAAGATGTTAGAGTTTCCTTCAAAAGTAGAGATTTCATTGTCGATTTTTAGGAGGACATATTCTTTTTTTCGACCAGACATAAGAACTAAACGGTCCAGCAATTTTTCCAACACAAGAGTTAAAGTGGTTTTGCCAATAGGCGCCATATATTTTGGATGTATCATTCATTGTCGTTGCTGACCATTCGTCTTTTGATGAATCCTACCCTCTCGATGAGATCATCTATCGATTCCGATCAAGCTTCTTCCTTGACATCCACCACAATATAGCTGCACTTAAAACACTTCGAAAACTTTGGATACCCATATAACCATCGAAAATTGTTGAAGTGATTAATTCTTAAAAATTAAGGGGCGTTGAGAATAAAGAAATTGTTGGAGTTTACTCTTTCATCTAGTATGAACACGTTTGATGGTAAGAAAAGATCTTTTGCAAGAAGGTTGACTAGAGACTTTCTAGTAAAAGCATTAGCCCTTTCAGTTCATAATGATAGTATTTCGGTTTTGTTTTTAATTTTAAGTTTTAAATTTGGATTTTTATTATGATGTTATATTAATATGAATCAATGATAACTATACCCTTCCAAAAAAAATGGTAACAATTAATTACAAGATATAATAAAATTTTATATTATAAAAAAATCTAAAATTTAACCTCAAAATTTTTGCTTGATAAATAAAATTATTTTATTTATTGGATAAATATAATATTGGTTGTATCAATTAGAAATACATATTTACCTACATTGGTGCTCTAATCACTTTTTAGTTCATCCATTTTGCATACTTCGTAGGCAATGAAAAATATATGTTCTTCACAAAATTAAAAAGGTTAAATGATTTCAATTAATAATTGTCTTTATATTTCAAAAATATGATTAAATTTATCACACAATTTTAAAAAATTAAAATATAAAATTACCACCATGCTATTAACACATCAAAATTGTAATTAAATTTTATTTTGATTAATATTTATCTTTATACTTCAAAATAGGATTAAATTTATCACACAAATTTAAAAAGTTAAAATGTAAATTTACCACCATACTATTAATAATATGAAAATTGCCACTAAATTTTATTTCGATTAATATTTGTCTTTATATTTCGAAAATATATTTAAATCTGTGACGCAATTTTATATTATTTCGATTAATATTTGTCACTAACTATTTACCCATCCGATGAAATAAAGAATCTTTACTCTATTTGAAATTTTTATGTATACTTTTAGGACTTTTTAATATTTATTTTATAATTTAATAAATTAGAGGTCTGATATCATCACCTTTGTTGATTTTATTATTATCTCTTTATTTATTTTACGTTAGAATACTAAATTTGATTTTTTTATCTTTTATCATTTTTACGAAACTTACAGATTAATTTAATAATTATAATATATCTAGATTTAAATAAAAATAAAAAATATACAATGATACTTAATCAAAATAAATCTAATTAAAATTTATAAATAATTTACGAAAGACAATATTCGACAAGTCTCTTGTAAAAGTTTTTAAGTATAATACCATGAAAATATAAATACATGTGAATCTAAACTTAATTAATATTGATTTCGACATATAATTGTGTAAATATGGTTAGTAATAAATCTCAAATAAAAGTATTTAAGATCAAATACACCAACTTTACTGACTTAAATACGAGTACACAAATCAATCAAACACTCTTTTTTAGACCACAATACCCCTATATCAGTGCGAGCTCCATCGAGGCTTTGCTTTTATCTCTCGTCACTATCCAGGTGATCCAACCAATTCTGCCACCACACTACATCCAAATTCCAATACCATAAAATTCACACCATCACCACCGTTTCTTAGTCGCGACGTGGGCGGTCTAGATCCTCCCACTTTTCACATTTCCAATGGTAAGTCTCTACCCCATCTTATTGATTCACGTTTCGGTATCCTGTTGGCCCACAGAACATTATTAAAAGGAATTGTATTTAATGTCTTAAAAAAATAAAAGACAAGGGACACCTGGCGGTAGCGAAGAACCAGAAATGCAAAAAAAGAAAAAAACAAGAAGGGTAAATTGTAGTAGAGGTCACCCAACTATGGTTTTTTCTTTTCTAGTCACCTAACTATGAAAAGTTACAAAATGATCATTCAACAATTCAATTTTATATTTTTTTTGTCATCAGCAGGCTAACATCAAAATCGAAACATCTGAAAATCCAAAATAGTTATGTGATAAAAAAAAGATAAAATTGAATAGTTGAGTGATCATTTTATAAATTTTCGTAGTTGGTTAAGAAAAAAAAACCATTGTTGAATGGCTATTAATATAGTTTACTCAAAAAAATGCTCATTGTTTTGCTTTTATTTTGGTTAGAATATGTTGATAGTTCCAGGACTTGTATAGAATTTGAATTTAGGCCCTATACTTTAAAAGTTAAAAATTCAATATTTTTTACTTTTTTCAATTTAAAAATCTTAGTTTAATCATTATGATAGTTAGTAGTTTCTGTTAAAATTTACCAGCTTACTATTTTTATTTCCTATCGATCAAAATTTCAAGTTGACAAATGTTGATGATTTTAGTGACTAGGCTGAGATTTTTAAATAAAAAAAATAGGAGGACTTGATTTTTTAACTTTTTAAGTACAAAGACAAAATCTGAAATTTGGTCAAAGTACAAGCACTAATAGCATATTTTAGCCTTTTTTGGTTTTAATTAATCGACCGATTTGTACTATTTACACTTTTTCTATTTTGGGTTGGGTGGGGTTCTGACATTTTTATATTTTCTTCCAATTATTTGGTACGTTAAATTTGGATTTATTTTTTTCTTTTCCGAATTAAAACGCTGATGTTTTCATTAAGCTCAGATCTTCAACTTTGTGATTGTTGGAACACATCAAAATGTCTGATTTTACCATTACTTGAAGTTGATCTTTGTATTGCTCTTCTATTTTCTTGCTGTTTTTTTTTTAATATGAATATGAATATGATATTGATTTTTGGGTTTTATTGAAAAGTTTCCAAATATAGAAAAAGTAAGGAGCTTGATTTTATATGGTAATTTTCCAAATATTCATCTAGATACCATTTTGTCGACACTATTTTATCCAGATTTTATTAGGGACTAACATGAACTTCAAGAACTTTGGAAGTAACCAACCGCCGTCAGGTGATGGCGGCGGTGGTAATAAACCGCCTGGGAATTATCCGATAAGTAGACAGCCATCGGTCTATTCTCTAACCTTTGATGAGTTTCAAAGCACAATGGGTGGAATAGGCAAAGATTTCGGGTCGATGAACATGGATGAGCTGTTAAAGAACATTTGGAGTGCTGAAGAAACTCAAACAATGGCTTCTCCCGGTGTTGGCCTAGTGGGAAATGGAGGGTTACAAAGGCAAGGGTCTATGACTTTGCCCAGGACACTTAGCCACAAAACTGTTGATGAAGTTTGGAGAGAGATCTTAAATGAGTTATCTATAGGGACTGAAGCCACTGATAATATGCCACAAAGACAGCAAACCTTAAAGGAGATTACTTTAGAGGAGTTTTTGGTCAGAGCCGGTGTGGTAAGAGAGGATAACACCCAATTTTCTGGGAAGGACAATAATGTTAATGGCGGCTTCTTTGGGGAATTACCGCAAGCAGGGAGTAATACCAGTGGGTTTGGGATTGGGTTTCAACAAGGTGGAAGAGGTCCAAATTTGATGGTGAATAAGCTACCTGATGGTGGTAATCAAAATGGTATTCAAGCTTCCAATTTGCCTATGAATTTTAATGGAGTTAGATCCAATCAGCACCACTTAACTCAGCCTCAGCAGCAACCATTATGTCCTAAGCAACCTGGTGTGGAATATGTAGCTCAGATGGGTTTGCAAAGTGGTGGTCAGTTGGGGAGTCCTGGAATTAGGTGTGGTCAGGGTCTATATAATGGCTTGATCCATGGTGGTGGGATGAGTATGGTTGGTTTAAGATCACCTACTAACCACCTTTCATCAGATGGGATTGGGAAGAGTAGTGGAGATAGTTCCTCAGTTTCACCCGTTCCTTATGTGTTTAATGGAAGTTTGAGGGGTAGGAAAAGCAGTGCTGTGGAAAAGGTTGCTGAGAGGAGGCAGAGAAGAATGATAAAGAACCGAGAATCCGCTGCAAGATCACGAGCTCGCAAGCAGGTCATTATGTTTTTTCATTTCATCTAACCTTTCCATCTTCATAGCTCTTTAGTTCATCTTAGAGTAAAGGTAGATACTTTGGAATATGATTGTTACCAGTCTATTGCTTTGACAGTGTTTCCCGCATATGGATGCTGTAACTGAGTGACAATTTTACTATACTTAGAATGCTCCATTGATATCTCTAAGATTTTGAACTCTGCTTTTTAAACCCTTCATCTTTGTAACGTGTTTTACTAGCCATTGACCATCTTTGTAACAAGGTAATGGAACATTCTAACATATAAGAATCAATGAAACCGTTTATTAAGGTTAACATCCTTGACCTTCTTGGTTTTGTTATAATGAATTAACTATAGCGAATCAAAACAATTTTATCCTATGGTTTGTCTCAAATACTTGCATTGAAGTTTCCTACGGTTTTTGCCTTCATTGCTTCTCAACTAGGCTTATACAACGGAGTTGGAAGTAGAAGTTGCTAAGCTGAAAGAGGAGAACCAAGAATTGCAGAAGAAACATGTATGTTCTTTCCCTTCTTTGTTTAAGTGCACTCGATTCTTGGTATTAACATTCTCATCAACTGTTCTCGGCTGCTGCAGGATCGCATAATAAAAATACAGAAAAATCAGGTACCCACAAGTTCTCATTTATATATCTGTTTATATTCGATTACAACTTATTTCATGCCCTACTCAAATATCACCAAGCATCACTGTTCTTCCGAAGTTCCATAGTGTTTCTGTTGGGTTCACTATGTATCTATCCATTAGAGTGTCATTGTCGTTTCACTTTACTGGCATGGTATGGGTCTCTCATTTAGGAAGTGTTTGGTTGAATAGAAAAGTGGAGGGATGAAAAGAGTGGAAAAGTGGAAAGAAAATAAATTTTGAGTTTAATTGATATGGAAGAAAAGAAAATAGGAAAGAAGATTATTTACATCCTAATGCATAAAAACTAATCCTTTTAAATTGGAACAATGAAATTAGAGAAAATGAAAGAAATGTCCACCTTAATTTAAATTTATGCATTTTTCAAATGCTCTATGTTCTTTTCTTTCATTTTTCAATTCTACTAAGCAATGAATGGTAAGAAAATGACTTTCTTTCAATTTTCTCATTTTATTCTTACCAAACACACCTATAGAAAGATAAATTATATTTTATATTTTTCTATCCTTTCAATTTTTCATCTTTCCAATTTTTGTTCAACTCTATCAAGCAAAGTCTTATGGTGAGCTTGATTGAGTGGAAAAGTGAAAGGTTAGAAAAAAAAATTTTGGAGTATGCTTAGTAGAAAAGAAATTGGAAGAGATACCATTTTCCATTCTAATGTATATTCCAAATTGGAATGTCATTCCAAGAGGGAAGAAAATGTTAGTTCAAAATTATAAAATTTTTCAAAAAAAAAAAAGAAATTCAATTTATTTCTTCTTATTTTTAATTCTACCAAGTAATAGATAGAAAGAAATTTTTTTTCTCAATTTTCTATCTTTCCAAGTAATATATATTTTATCTCTTAAAATTTCCATTCTAAATTTCTTCCCACTCTACTAAACAAAACTTTAAAATCATTTTGTTTTTATGCATGCATGCATGCATAATATGATATAGGATGATATGGTATGGTATGGAATCCTCTAAAAACCCATCCATATACGATTAGCCATTCGTGATGAATGTTCTGCTTTGTTGCTTAACAGAGTGTTTCCCCATGCTTGGAAAGTTTTTTAACATATGAAATGCAGTTAATTTTGGCATTAACCTTGAACGTAAGAATGTGTTTACAATTTATAGGAGTAAAATTGCTGAGTGTTGGATATATATACGAGTATATTACTTTTAAATCTTTTTCATATATTTAAGAATTATATATGTCTTTGTATTCCGTTAGATGCAAGTGTTTGAAAGAAAATGAGGAATCCAGTAACAAAGATTGCAAATAATCTCAAAGCACTCTCTAGTGCACTGATTGCTTTCACCTTTTAGGTGCACGATCCTATCTTTTTAGAGCATTAAAAAGAAACTTATACATATATACATTAGCTGCAAACACCAGTTTTCCCCCTTAGCCATTATAATCATCTTGAATTATATTAGAAAGCTAGCTTAAATGTTGACAACCACTAAATCAAATGTTTGACAACCACAGGTGATGGAGATGATGAATGTGCAGCCAGGAGCTAAGAAACGATGCTTGCGACGAACACGGACAGGTCCTTGGTGAATCAAAAGGGTTACGTTAGTTGGTTTTTGTACATATTCGGAGAGTTGATGAATTAATGTGGTCTTGGATTAAAAAGACTTATTTTTTTTTTTTTTTTTTTCCAGTAGTATAACAGTTTGCCATGGAAATGGATATGGAAACTTACCTTCTTTTTTTACAAGCGATAGAATTGGAGTGTTCAAATAGATTATGAAACTGTTTTTTCACAAATCATATCTGATTTATACATGTAAATGCTGATGGAACATGTCCTAAAAGTGATTTGACAACAAGCTTTATGAGAATCTTCTTTGTCATCAATCTATTTTAAGTTGGTGTTTGTGGAGCTCAACATCCGACAAGGTTCCCAATCGAGTGGAATTAACGTAATCTTGAGGGGAATGAGCTGACAGACCTGGCACTAATAATCCAATTACCCTCAACATTCTCAAAACCCAACCTTCCTTATAGTCTGGACCGTACATGTAAGGCAAAATGATGCCCCTAATAAGCTCCCAAACTGCATTCACCATCTTTGGAGTCACCCATAGTAAAGAAAAGTAATTCTTGTTCGGTTGTTCTGGTAAGACCTGCATCGTTAAAATCGTAAACATGAATACGATACCATGATATATATATTAAACATGTCGGAAAATCGTTCTTTTCCAACTTACCTCCCCAGTGTAGAAACTATTGAAGAAGAGGCAAGGTCCAAAATGCTTAAACAATGTCATTTTATCATCATAAGGAACCCTAGGCACCAAGTCATTGTTGTAAACATATCTTAAATATTTCACATCAAATTTTTTCATCTTCTCCTTCATATATTCCCCAAAATTTTCGTCCCCAACCCTTGGTTGTCCAAAGGTGAAAACCCCATCCAATTTCTCCAACAACAATTCTTCGCCATGTAACATCAGCACTGCAGCAAACAAAATAGCTAAAGCCCCACCCAAACTATGGCCAGTCACTATAAACTTGGCATCTTCATTCTCCTTTAGAATCTCCCTCAGCTTTTGTCTAATAGCGTAGTAGGCAAATTGGCGTTGGCCATCCCTGTGTTGTTGGATCTCCTTAGGCCAACCGTTGTTCTTTTGCAAGCCGAGTGCTTGCATGAAACCACTGTGGGTCCTGGCCTTACCCATGTCTTTAATCTTGCACCAAGAAAAATCAGCATCAGTTCGCCAGTCGTCGGCGTCGAATGGGCTTGTCCCTCTAAATGCAACCACATACAAGTTGGGATTTGCTTGTGTGTCTTGAAGAATAAAAGCTTGGGTTGAAGGAAGTCCTCCTCTGTATTCTGTACCAAAATCAAACACATTTCTTAATATGGATGTGATCTTTACATTGCTTGCTGCTTGATTTACACACGGATCTATCTTAAAGATATGGTTAACACCCACATTTTTTTTTTAATTTAGCTCAAAGATCAAGAGTGAGAATGAGAAATAAATGCATAAATAATGTTGATATGGTCGAATAAATTGATTAGTAAGGGACAAATTACATATAATGACAAATTGATTAAAGCAACTCACCTCAATTAAGGATTAATTAAGCCTATAAATCAAAAGCAAAAAGCCTCCCATTGGTGGTTGGCCACTATCATAGCAACTTGTTATAAAATATTAAAAAAATGGGATTTGATTTATCTTTATTATTCTTAAATAATCATCATTATTATTTGATTTGTAATTAAAAGGTAATTACTTATTTAAATGCAAATTAAGGGATAGAAAGTTACATATTATGGTTTCTAAACTCCATCCTTTTTATTGTCCAAGTCTTTGTTCTTCTTGTTCAAAAAGAAAACCTAGCTTACTCTTAAAGACATAGTCAATAAATAGATTCGATGTTATTTCTTTAACCCCACGTTAAAGTTGTCTAATATGTTTAATTATAAATTATTATTATTATTATTATGATAGAAGGGTTATGTATTATTAATTACATTGACTTCAACCACCAATTATATTCATGTAATGCTAATTAAACGAAGTTGACAATTAGGGAAAATAATAATTTGTGGACAGCCGTTTTATCATTTAATTACTATTTTATTACCTCATAACAATGTTTTAAAATATACATTTATGTTTTAACTGAATCAATATGCAAGAAAATAATTTACTTAAAACACATTATAGAAAAAGAGAGAAATAGAAAACTTACCATTCCAGCAATTAAAAACTTGACGAATTTCCTCTGCTCAAAAAGAAAAAGAAACATTGTCACTGTTGATAATTATAATTAATATTTATTTATGTTTAATAAAATTAATATTATTTATTTGTAAGTCTTTTAGTGTTTTTTATTTTATTTTGATGGTGCATGAAATCTATAGGTTAAAAGATGGAAATTTATTTAAGAGTAAAAATGGAAAATACGTAGTTACGTACCTTCCAAAGTTGGGTGACTTTGGTTTCAATGAAGGCTTCATTCTCATAGGATAATTTGGAAGCCATCATAGACAGCGAGGCTTTGTATTTTTGGTCGGCTGGCTTAATGGTTTCGTCTAATTCAAGGCGCGTGTCGGTGTTCCCTATCATCGATGTAAACTTCGCGGATGCTCGCTTAGGCCATTCTGTTTTCCCTGCACCATGAAAGGTAGGTATGATGATGAAAATAATGATTGCAAACGCTGTTTTAAGTCTGTCTCTATTTCTCAAACAACATAGGCAAAAGAGAAGTCAGTCAGCCAAATTGTTGAGGACATGCAGCTAGTAGTTTACCTGTTGGAAGATTTAATAGGAGACGAAAGAGGCCACCGTTGGCAGATAAAAGGTTGAGCCACATCTCGATGGCATCCCCCATAAAGGCCATAGGTTTCTTTACCCAAATGAAGAGTATTTGAAGAACAATGGAGACGAAGATGGGCCATCGAAGAAGAAAGCTTTGATGTTTGCTCCCAGGACAATCTATGAATCCTCTTTTCTCCAACTGAGGCGAGAACAGAAGGCTAAACAGATCAAACAAAGTTGCTTTTTCTGGGTTTAGTAAAAAATAATCGTCGCAAAAACCTTGAGGAGAAGTGGCCATATGGCTTGGAAGCTAATGAAGAAAGAGATTTGAGGAGTTGTGTCAACCAGTTCTAAAAACTGCAGGAATCGGCAATGAGAAACTACTATTTAAGTATATATAGAACTAGAAATGCTTAACTAAGTCTCCTTTCACTGTTGCCTTTCTCCAATATCAGCGTTGAACAAATCAAGGGCGTTTGAGCAAGGATTGAGTTGTCCATTTTTTTATTTTGGATTTTTGAGTTTGACCAGTAAATTAAATACAACTTACCGCGGAACTTTATTCTTTCTTCAAGCATAAAGTTTTTTATTTAATCACTATATATATATATATATATATATATATAAAGTAAAGGTAGACAAACAAATTAAAAATATTTTATAAACATTTTAAAATAGGGAATTAGTTATATTAATATAATCTTAAAATATATAGTTTTAGGTACCAATAATAAAGTGTCACATTATCAATTTTTAAAATGTAGAATATTTATTATGCATTCATCCATATTAAATATATTCTCAAACTTAATTTAATTTTAATTAAACTACTTAAAAAATTAGAAATTTTAATAAACAAACAAACATGTTTTCCTCTTTTATAAATTTTAAATCATTTCAGTTTTTTTTTTAAATTTAATTGTCTTTTATTTCTTTGCTTTCAAAACCAATTTTATTTTTATGCAGTCAATTTTTTGGCTATTTTACCCAAAAAGGTTCATTTTCAAAATTATTTACGGAAATGGCCGAATTTCGTGAAATCTGCGTCCACATCAGGGCGTTCTCAAGTGATGTGCCAGCAAAACACTCCTTCAGGGACGCGTTTTGCCCCTGCCCAAAGGCTCATTTTTTTTAACTGTTTGGGCTCCAACGGTCCAAAAATATATATATATATATAAAATGCCCCCTTTCATTTTTTCACACAAAAGTCCTCTCATAATTCTCTCAAATTTTCTCAAAGCTCTCTTTAAGTTTTGCAAAAAAGTTCTGTTTAAAAATTTTTTGAATTAGTTTTTTTAAATTAAAAAATATTCGATCATCTTAGCAATGACCGAAGAATTAATTCGTCTCGATAATAAATATATCTTCGTCGATCAAATGACAATGGTAAGTGATAATTTTAATTTTTCAATACTATTTAATATTTTTTCATTTATGCAATTTTAATTAATTTTTATTTTTTAATTTTTTATAACAGTTTGTAGATCGGGTGTTGCAATGCTATATTCGTAATATGTTTGGTCCTCCATCGTCGTTGATAGAGAATTACTGCGGGAAGCGGGTTTTTGGCACGTGACCACTATAGGCCGGGGGTGTAAGTTGGACCCAAACTAATCAGTGCGTTGATAGAGAGGTGAAGACCGAACGCACACTTTCCATCTTCCATGCGGAAAGTGTACTATCACTCTAGAATACGTGCAGTTGCAATTGAGATTGTCAATGGATGGGCACGCAGTCACCGGGTCCGCTCAATCTGCTGATTGGGGAGCCGTATGCTACGAGCTTTTGGGTGCTATTCCAGATAATATTAACGGAGGTCAGATCGAGATTGGCTGGTTAGGAGACACATTCCCGGAGCTGGATAATGATTCGATTGAGCTAGAAAGAATACGATATGCTCGGACATATATTCTTGGGATGATTGGAGATTATTTGATGCCGGACTTGTCACGAAACCTCGTACATCTGAGATGGCTGTTGAAACTCGTTGATTTTAGAGCAGCTGGTGAATTTAGTTGGGGTCTACCATGTTAGCAACATTGTACCAGGAGATGTGCGGGGTGACGCGACCGAATAAAGCCAAAATCGGAGGTTGTCTATCACTACTGCAATCATGGGCACGATTTCGCTTTCCATTTTTACGTCATCGAGTGGACCACCTATATACATTCCCACTCATATCGAGTTAAATTTTATATTAGATTTTACAATTATTAAGTAGATTTAAAATATAATTGTATGTTAAAAATTTATTTAATTAGGTGGAACCATTCGGTTAGTTATGTTGGAATACCTACCTCTCTTGAAGATATACGACTTTTATTAGACTAATAGTCTGAAGCACAAGTAAGTATTAAATAAAATATATATACATAATAAAATAGTCGTTTTGTATTTAGTATTTAGTATTTAGTATTATGTATATAACTAATATTTTTATCATGTTCATATAGTTTCAATGGGCACCATACGAGGATCCGGTAATTCGGGCAGTAATTCTGGATGAATTCTTTCAAAATCTGAACATTTGGCATGTGAAAGTCCCATTGGTCAACTATGCTACCGTGGAGATGCACCAGTCAGATAAAGTACCAACAACCGATTCTCGTAGCACCTGAGGTGCTCTATGATGAGCACAGAGTCGACTTACGGCAATTGAATATGGATTGGCTGAGATACTGGTTAGAATATATCGAAATGTGGGAAAATCGGTATGATTATATACCTACTCAGGAATCAATCATCGTTCCTGAGTTAGCGTGCGTGCCGGAATACATGTCATGGTTTAGGATTCATGATAAGCCATATTTACTGTTGGAATACACTTCAACCAACGACACCCATATCACAGCCTTTTCAGATTATGCCAGGTGCGTATCCTAGCCCTTATACGTATCCTAACCCTTATACATTTCCTTTTCCCAGTCCTATGACAGGTTGGAATGCATGGCCCGGTTCATCTTCGTTCCCGATTACTCCGAGTCAACTGCCGATCTATAAGCTGCCGTTGCATGAGGGATCGCACGAGCGCCGTCAGGGAGCTCTTCTTTTTACCAATCCTTATCGCCTTATGGAAACACCTCTGCCATGGGTGATGCAAATACCTCTGCAGTCATTATTCTATCAAGGTGGGTCATCCTCCCAACACCCACAACCAGATCCCTAGAGCAATCACAACCCCCGCCGGAAGCTTAATAAAAGTTATTTTTAATATTTTAATTGTAATTTACTTTTTATATTTTTAATAAAATAAATTTTTTTTAAATAAGGTAATATATTTATATTTTTAATATATTATACAAATTTTTATATTATTGCATTTAATAAAATAAAAGTTTTTTAATATTTTAATTGTAATTTACTTTTTATATTTTAATAAAATAAAAGTTTTTTGAATAAGAAAATATTTTAATATTTTAATATTTTTAATATATTTGTACAAACTTTTTTATATTGTTTCATTTAATAAAATAAAAGTTGTTTTAATATTTTAATTGTAATTTACTTTTTATATTTTTAATAAAATAAAAGTTCTTTTGAATAAGGCAATATTTTTAATATTTTTGTATTTTTAATAAAATATAAATAATGGAACATAATTTTATTACAACAACTATCAGCTATTCCGATTTGGACATGATCGAGTTGTATGGCCTGGTTCATACACCATCCGCACAACTTCTATTAGTTGGTTGTTTCTAAAATATCCATATTGTTACGTATTCTAGTCGAGCAAGGTTGACCCTTTAGTTTGTGACGCAATTCTCTATCCAGTAACAGCTTAAATGGAGCAAGCGATACAGACGACCACTTATGTTCATCTGGGACCGGTGGGAATACATGTCTCCACACGTTGTACATGTATTCTATTTTGTACACTTCGTCGACATAGCTCATGGGATCCAGACGAAGATTCTGATAAGCTGCAATTGCATGAGCGCATGGATAACGAAGTGCATCAAACCTCCCACAATTACAGGTCATATTTCTCAAGTGTATATGATATTCCCCACCAATAATACCTTGGTTCGGTCTGTCAAACTTCGTCACACGAAACCATAGGTTGTCGCGATTGTGACACACTGTGTGCATGGTGTTGGCCCATGCCTTCGCCTTGTTAATTTCTTACAATACATTCGCATACCATACATAGCCTCCCTACATTTGGCCTTTATAACTCACTACTCGCTTTAGAAATAGTGTCGTTAAACAAAAATATGTCTCTCGCACAACCAATATTATTGGTAAATGACGCGTTCCTTTTAAAAAGAATTTAAGCATTCAGCCAGGTTTGAGGTCATATGACCATATCGTAGGCTACCATTGTATGCTTGTGTCCACTGTTCGAAAGGTATATTACAGAGGTAGTCTGCGCCTTCTTCGTTAACTGAACTTAAACCGCCAACATCTCATGAAAACGGTCCTTACGTATCTCATACCCTGCCAAAATAAGTTTATAGCGAAAATTACATACCACTCCTCCATTCAGAATAAATTAAATATTACAAACGAAATTATATTAATAGAGATTAAATACGCATGTTGGTCACTTTTCATCGTTCAGTTGTAGATCGATATTGCCCGTAGTAGTTGGATGCAACGTGCCTTAGGCTATACAGATGGTGTGTGCGATGCCATAGGCTTCTCTGTCGCTCAATTGTGGCTAATATTCCAGTGCCCCGATCCGATATAACGCAGATATCAGGTTGGGGGCAGACATGCCTCCTTAACCTAGAAAGAAAGAAATCTCAGTCATCAACTGACTCTGAAACACCCCAAACCCGGCCCACGAGCCTTGACCGGCCAATGGGACCCTCCAATAAGTCTATTGGAATTGGCTCTGTATCAATGGAATCTCATCATCTATACAAGCAAAGAATGGGTTGGAAAAAAGAAAGAGAAGAACAAAGTATGTGCGGATTCAAAAAAATCTAGCGGATAGGACTTAAAAAACCGTTTCAAATTCTTTTGTTACTTAGGAAAAACTTGTGTGTTTTGAAAGAAAGATTGTTTTGGGTTGGGCTTGAGTTGAAAACAAGTTTATTTCATTGTTAAAATCCTTTACTTTAGGTGACAAAACATTTAAGGTTTAGTTCATGATAAATTCACTTAGTCTCTTTTTTTTTAAATAATATTTTGTAGCAGGATAAGTAAAAGTAAAGTAAAATAATTCAACATGGCCTTATTACATCAAATAATTCCCAAAAATAAATTCAAAGTACTCAAAATAATAAGAGTCCAAAACGAAGAAAATTTTGAACTTTATATGGCCTCCACTAAGCTCCTGCCGACCCGGCCCATCACTGATCGGCACCTGAAAAGTAATCCCACAAGGGGGTGAGTCAAACAGACTCAATGTGTAACCAACACTAAAATTTAACAATTTAGACATATGTTCACATATTACATGCATATTCATATAACAGATAGAAAATAATGATGCAACCCAAACCCAAACCTATATGCCATCCGCTACACATCACCCGTACCATCCTGCACACCGTGGGGACTACTAAGTCAACCCTCCATCCGCTACACACCATCGAAGGCAGTCACTGCAGTCGACGTGCTCATCGCCCTTATAAAATTCATGGTCTTAGGTCACCACATTCAAATATCGTGGTCTTAGGTCACCACATTCAGATATCGTGGTCTTAGGTCACCACATTCAAATATCGTGGTCTTAGGTCACCACATTCAGATATCGTGGTCTTAGGTCACCACATTTATTTCCCCTTTTCATATAACCCATATGCCCCATATCATACATATCATGCATTAACATGCCAAATTCTTATTTCACATTCTTATCATGTCATATGTGTGTCGTAATGATATTTAACATAATCCTAGTAGGAGTAGGAACGTGCTGAGTACTTTGTACCATAGTATGGTACTTTAGCCATATTCACATTCTTATAAACATGCACATATTAATTATTGTCATAAATCTTATTAAAAGTAGTGTAAACACACCGATTCGCTTAACAAATTATTTGAAATCCGAAAAGCTTGATCTAATGCCTTAGATCTTAAATCTCTACATTTAATCAATCATTTAATACTTAGTAAAGAGCCATTCGCCATAAATCCAAATCCTAGTAGGATTAGTACACTTAAATCCTTACCTTCTTTGCCGATTGATGTCTAATCAAATGCCTAAACTTTGTATCCTTCTCTCTTGAAATCGGCAATCACTAGATTACTTGAATTGATTAGTTTCGGCTTTTAAATATTAATGAAACACATCTATTTACTCAACATAGCCTTGGCCGAATGCTATAGATACTTACCTTGTGGATTTAAAATCCCGAAACTCACCGAATAACTAGGGAACACGTGGCCTACGGTGTACCTTCGGGAAAAGAATTTCTCCTTCCTTGTAGTCGACATTTAATAAATCCCGAAAGATCTCTTCAAAGTTTGACAACAAGATATTAATGGGGTTAGTCCTAGATTTCGCAAATCTTAAAAGAAAAGGATGAAACCGAATGAGATCTTACCCTTACTTTAGAGATCGGCAATCCTTGCTTGAACCTTTAGCAATATTCGCTATGTAGGCTAGAAAAATCTTAATTTCGGCTTTTGATTGGTATAAAGAAATCGCTAATAATGGTATCTTGAGGAGTTTCGGATTCGGTTTTAATGGAGATCACAAAAGCTATGAAGAATTCGGCTAGGCTTATTTTAGTTTTCGCTTTGGCTAACAAAAAGAAGAAGAAGAAGAGATGCTCTAGGAAATTCTAGAGAGAAGAGTTGAAAGAAGATATGATGAATGGCTCTCTTTTCTCTAGTAGCTAAAATTACTAACTTAAAATCCTTTACTTGGCCATCACTCCTATTTTGATAACTTTATCACTTTAATTATCACCCATTCAATTTAGTAAAACTTAATCCAATATTTATCTCTTATCTCTTAAACAATAATTATCCATCATTGATCCACCTATTTAGTCAATTTTAAAGAGAATTAAACTCTTCCCAAGTGCCTTGGTGCCGTCCAACTCCCTTGCTCCTTGTAGCAAAATAAAACTTTTTATTTGCTTCCCACGTGACTCGAACCTAGGCTCCCTCCCCCTAGATTGTGGCGTCACTTACTGGGCTTTAAGTGGTGCCTCCTAGCCACTTCTCCAAGCCCGTTCTTGTGTCAAATTTCTTCTAATAATTTTCTTAAGACCACCTTGTTTTAGTTTCCTTTTTAAACTTAACATTTCTAAAACATTTCCTTACATTTCCAAGTTTCCAAAAATGTTCACTTTCCTCTTTTAAACTTAACATTTCTAAAACATTTCCTTACATTTCCATGTTTCCAAAAATGTTCACTTTCCTCTTTTAAACTTAACATTTCTAAAACATTTCATTACATTTCCAAGCTTCCAAAAATGGTCACTTTCCTCTTTTAAACTTAACATTTCCAAGTTTCCAAAAATGTTCACCATACATTCATAACACATAAGACATGCCATTTCAGATAATTAAATCAAAATGCATAGGCCCATTTTCGGGATATTACGCTTCTACCCCTTAAAAATAATTTCGTCCTCGAAATTACTTATTAACGAACAATCGTACAATCTATCTCACCACACTACGCTATTACTGCGCACTCTGATCTTAACAAAACTAACACATTTCTTAGATACTACCTCGACCACGTCCACTAGAACTCATTACTAACGTCGCGATTTAATCTGATTAAAAAGTTTTATGCACTAGTTCTTTGTTCCATTGTTTATCCGCTGAATGTTTTATGAAAAGGAGTTTAATAGTGGTTCTCTCGATCAAACAAAGTCTCGGTTCAAGTTCACCATTCTAATTCGAGATTCACATTCACATTCACATTCATCCATCTCGATAGAGACACATTTATTCACAACATTCACTTCACTACTTTGGGCATTCCTGATCATTCCCCATCCAAGGGTAATTTCGTCATTTTTTCTATAAGGGTATTTTGGTAATAAATCGAGGTCAATTCAAAAATATTTTACAAATCAAAGGCATTTCAGAATTTACAAAACCTCGGGGTTATCTTGAAAATTTGTTTTCCAAATCGAGAGGTGTTGCAAAAATTTGAAATCGGGGTTATTTTGTAATTTTGGAAGTCGGGGCATTTCAGTAAATTCTCCAAATCGGGTATCTTGATATTTGTAAAATGTAAGTTTCGTATTTTGTAAAGTAGAAATATTTTAGCAAAAGTCGAGGTATTTTGGAAATCTTAAAACTAAGGGTATTTTAGTAATTTCAACACGGGGCATTTTGTAATTTGGCAAACCGAAAAATTTTTCGAGAAATTTTCAAAATAGATTTTGTTACAAATCGAAGAGGTAATTTAAGGATTTTAAAAAAACTAAGGTGTTTATAAACAAGATGGCTAGTCCTTTCGGGTTTTAATTATTGGGTTTAGCCCATGGCTAAGTCCTCTTGGTTAGGGTGAATTGACAGTTACTACGCACCAAGTAGGATTCGAGTAAAGAGGAGGTGAGTCGCTAGGACTGCTTAAATACCAAGCTCTTACCAAATCCACTCCTGAGACATGCGCACAACCTGTTGCCACACCTCAGCTTTCTACGACTTAGTCACGAGTTTGTTTAATGGTCCTTAAGTCTTATGTATTCAATGTTGGGGTAGACTAGTCCTAGGGTTTAATAGCCTAATATACTAATCTACGAGCCCAAATAAGCCCATAACATTTCATATAAACAAATTACTTCAATAATTAGAAGTACTTACCCAGTGGACTTGAATGCCTGAGACTTAGTGGGCCATGCCGAAAATCTCGCTTAATTCACAAAAATTCTTTTGGGCTTAACTTTGAAAACATTTTGGGCCTTAAACCCAAGGCCGAGAGTTTAAACTGGCTCGATATTAAATCGAAACACCCCAAACCCGCCCACGAGCCTTGACCGGATCTGGTATGTTCCCTGTAAACTGCTTTAAATTCTTTTGTTACTTAGGAAAAACTTGTGTGTTTTGAAAGAAAGATTGTTTTGGGTTGGGCTTGAGTTGAAAACAAGTTTATTTCATTGTTAAAATCCTTTACTTTAGGTGACAAAATATTTAGGGTTTAGTTCATGATAAATTCACTTAGTCTTTTTTTTAAAATAATATTTTGTAGCAGGATAAGTAAAAGTAAAGTAAAATAATTCAACTATGGCCTTATTACATCAAATAATTCCCAAAAATAAATTCAAAGTACTCAAAATAATAAGAGTCCAAAACGAAGAAAAATCGAACTTCACATGGCCTCCACTAAGCTCCCGCCGACCCTACCATCACCGATCGTCACGAAAAGTAATCCCACAGGGGTGAGTCAAACAGACTCAATGTGTAACCAACACTAAAACTTAACAATTTAGGCATATGTTCACATATTACATGCATATTCATATAATGAGATAGGAAATAATGATGCAACCCAAACCCAAACCTATATGCCATCACCACACATCACCGTACCATCCTCACACAACCGTGGGGACTACTAAGTCAACCTCCATCCGCTACACACCATCGAAGGCGTTCATTGCGATCGGCGTGCTCATCGCCTCTTATAAAATTCGTGGTCTTAGGTCACCACATTCAAATATCGTGGTCTTAGGTCACCACATTCGGATATCGTGGTCTTAGGTCACCACATTCAAATATCGTGGTCTTAGGTCACCACATTCGATATCGTGGTCTTAGGTCACCACATTCACTTTCCTTTTCATATAACCCATATGCCCCATATCATACATATCATGCATTAACATGCCAAATTCTTATTTCACATTCTTATAATGTCATATGTGTGTCGTAATGATATTTAACATAATCCTAGTAGGAGTAGGAAGCGTGCACGAGTACTTTGTACCATAGTATGGTACTTTAGCCATATTCACATTCTTATAAACATGCGCATATTAATTATTGCCATAAATCTTATTAAAAAGTAGTGTAGAATTTTGCACCGATTCGCTTTAACAAATTATTTGAAATCCTAAAAGCTTGATCTAATGCCTTAGATCTTAAATCTCTACATTTAATCAATCATTTAATACTTAGTAAAGAGCCATTCGCCATAAATCCAAATCCTAGTAGGATTAGTACACTTAAATCCTTACCTTCTTTGCCGATTGATGTCTAATCAAATGTTGGAAACTTTGTATCCTTCTCTCTTGAAATCGGCAATCACTAGATTCTTGGAATAGATTAGTTTGCTTTTAAATATTAATGAAACACATCTATTTACTCAACATGGCCTTGGCGAATGCTATAGATACTTACCTTGTGGATTTTAAATCCGAAACTCACCGAATAACTAGGGAACACGCGACCTATGGTGTACCTTCAGAAAAGAATTTCTCCTTCCTTGTAGTCGACACTTAATAAATCCCGAAAGATCTCTTCAAAGTTTTGGCAACAAGATATTAATGGGGTTAGTCCTAGATTTTGGCAAATCTTAAAAGAAAAAGGATGAAACTGAATGAGATCTTACCCTTACTTTAGAGATCGACAATCCTTGCTTGAACCTTTAGCAATATTCGGCTATGTAGGTTAGAAAGATCTTAATTTCGGCTTTTGATTGGTCCAAAGAAATCGGCTAATGATGGTATCTTGAAGAGTTTATGGATTCAGTTTTAATGGAGATCACAAAAGCTATGAAGAATTCGGCAAGGCTTACTTTAGTTTTCGCTTTGGCTAACAAAAGAAGAAGAAGAGATGCTCTAGGAAATTCTAGCGGAGAGAAGAGTTGAAAGAAGATATGATGAATGGCTCTCTTTTCTCTAGTAGTCAAATTACTAACTTAAAATCCTTTACTTGGCCATCACTCCTATTTTGATAACTTTATCACTTTAATTATCACCCATTCAATTTAGTAAAACTTAATCCAATATTTATCTCTTATCTCTTAAACAATAATTATCCATCATTGATCCACCTATTTAGCGAATTTTAAAGAGAATTAAACTCTTCCCAAGTGCCTTGGTGCCGTCCAACTCCTTGCTCCTTGCAGCAAAATAAAACTCTTTTATTTGCTTCCCACGTGACTCGAACCTAGGCTCCTTCCCCTAGATTGTGGCGTCACTTCATCGGGCTTTAAGTGGTGCCTCCTAGCCACTTCTCCAAGCCCGTTCTTGTGTCAAATTTCTTCTATTAATTTTCTTAAAACCACCTTGTTTTAGTTTCCTTTTTAAACTTAACATTTCTAAAACATTTCCTTACATTTCCAAGTTTCCAAAAATGTTCACTTTCCTCTTTTAAACTTAACATTTCTAAAACATTTCCTTACATTTCCAAGTTTTCAAAAATGTTCACTTTCCTCTTTTAAACTTAACATTTCTAAAACATTTCCTTACATTTCCATGTTTCCAAAAATGGTCACTTTCCTCTTTTAAACTTAACATTTCCAAGTTTCCAAAAATGTTCACCATACATTCATAACACATAAGACATGCCATTTTGTATAATTAAATCAAAAATGCATAGGCCCATTTTCAGGATATTACAGACTCCCCCGGTGTTATTGCAAATGCAATTAGAAGGATTCTCTCACTGCCATCCTGTGCCACAGCTAGCAATAGTTGATGGGTATATCTACCATACATAAAGGTACTGTCAATTTGTACCAATCACTTGCAGTATAGAAATGCGTCTCGGCATTGCTTAAAGCTCTAGAACAGACGCTTGAACACTTGGCATCCATGAAGCAAACGGTCGTTGTAGTACGCAGGTACCGTTTCAAGGTCTGTTATGCAACCTGAGACATATCTCTCTAGCACCTGACACCACTGCCATACTTCATTATATGAAACGTCCCACCCACCATGCATCTTTTCTAGCGCCTTCTACTTAGCTATCCAAGCCTTGTGGTAAGAGGGCGTGTACCTCAATTGGCTACAAATATTGGCAATTAAGACCGGCACTGAAGTCTTGGGATCTGCCTTTACCATCGGTAGTATTAAGCTAACTAACATATCTGAATCCATCTTCGGATGATCTTGTGAAACACCTGTCAACGAAGTACGTTAAATAATGCAACATTACGTAATAATAGTATTATTCAAAAACCCTAAACACCTAGTGATACTGTACCACTAACACATGTATGTGGACATTTGTACTTTTTTATCTCCCACAAGACTGTCTTTTTCCTCAACGAGGCCATGATTTTCCATGAACATGTACCGTCTTGCACTGCACACTTGGCATCAAACTTATCGGATTTGGATTTAACCACGTTGTAGTTAACCCCGTTCATGATGCTATGTTGTTTTAGTGCACCAAGAAAGATATCTTTATTGGAAAACTCCTTACCAACTTTCAATTCACTCGAATCTAATGACGAACTTGTACGGTCACGCCTTCTGTGCGGTATATCTAAAACTTCAACGCATCATCTTGAGATAGATCGACATTATGCATGTGGGCTGGAGGAGAGTACGCCCTGAATCGCGGACCTTTTTCTTCTTTATCTGAACCCCCTTCAACGTCTTTAAGTATGGTGGGAATAGGCTTCGGTTCAAAAAATAATGCAACTTCTGCACCATCGGGGTCGGGCTCTCTAGGTGGATCCACATCGGACTCATCAACTGACCCACCATCATCTGCAACTAACGAGGTCCCCTCGCCAGTGGACATCGTAGGAAGTACATCATACCTTCTTGTAGACGTTCCATAACGTCTCCAATCAGATGCGGATTGCCAACCACTAGAAGTTGATGTTATTCCCCAGTACGTATTTCCAGTATCAAACATCGATCCACTGAGGTGCATGTCCAATCCACTAACAGAGTGTTGTGCAGAGGTTGTGTATTCCATACTGCTACCAAACACGAGCGCTTCAGTGTTTTGCCACCCACTAACGAAGTGTCGAATAGGAGTCGTGTATTCCTCTCGAACAACAATAGATGTTGAAGTCACAAATGCATCATTTGGCGATGAAAATTGTACATATAACTTAAGAAAGGGTAATCCACTAGCAAGATGAGTCTGCACCATTGCCTCCAAGCTACGAGGACCTTTGATGTCGAATGAGTCATATCTCACGGATCAACCGAAGCACAAAATCGATACTTAATAGACAAAACTTTCATTGGCGTCATTCCAAAGATTTTACGTCTAATTATTTTACGAAATTCTGTCAAATCTATATTCTGATTAAAAACCAGTCGCGCATTGTTCTTCGATAAAAAAATGCCGTTCTTGGTGTCACGGACCTCACCATCATAGTAAATAACAGCACTAATACGTTCACTCATCTTCAGTTTCTATTCTACTTTAGCCTCAATTTCTCTTACTGTAACTTATGCAACCTGAGAATAAAATTTGCCTCATTTATAGTCTAAGGCCAAATAGGAACTACTGTAGAAAAAGAGCGTCCACGTGGGAGCTTTTTTCAGTTATTTTGCTGATAGTGCATCCTGCTTGAATCGTTTTGGACACTATTTGTTCAGAAACGTCTTCTCAAAATTATTTTTTTAGATACTACTGTAGAAAAAGGACGTCCACGTGGGAGTTTTTTTTCAATAATTTTTCTGACAGTGCATCCTGCTTGAAGCGTTTTGGACACTATTTGTTCAAAAACGTCTTCTCAAAATTATTTTTTCAGATACTACAGTAGAAAAAGAGCGTCAACGTGGGGCTTTTTTCAGTAATTTTGTTGACAGTGCATCCTGCTTGAAGCGTTTTGGACACTATTTTTTCAGAAACGTCTTCTCAAAATTATTTTTTCAGATACAACTGTAGGAAAAAAAAGTTTTTATATTGCTAATATATTTTTTTCTAAAACCTTAAACACAAAATTATTTTTAAAAAACTAAAACATAATAATTAATTAACCTCAAAACCCTAAGCCCTAATTTAATTAATTTTTTTAATTAATAGTTAATTTAATTAATAGTTAATTTAATTAATTAACCCTAAATCCCAATTAATTAATTTTTTTCTTAAAAACCTCTAAAACCCTAAACTTTAACCTTAAAACCCTAAACCAAGCAAAAAACCCTAACCCTAAAAAACGGGGCAAAACATGTCCTTGGGGGAGCGTTTTGACCACGTCAGCAAGGAAACGCTTTATGCTGACGTGGACAAAACGCTCCCCAAGGACGCATTTTGCTGACACATCACCTGAGAACACGCTGATGTGGACGCGATTTCGCGAAATTCGGCCATTTCCTGTAAATAATCAGAAAATTGGCTCATTTTCGTAAATAATTTTGGAAATGGGCCTTTAGGTAAAATGGCCCAATTTTTTAATTATTTTTCATTTTAGGAGGTAAATTTTATTTTTATTTTAATATTTTGTTTCTATTTTTAAAAATTTTAATCAAATTTCAAATTTGATAAAACCACCTTATAATTTTTCAAATTTTGATTTTTTTTTACTAGTGTTTCTTTTTTAGATTTTTAATGGTTGATTTTAGTTTTTTTTAAAATTTGTGCTTATGAATCTTATCAATTTTTTAATTAATGATTTAATCATTTTCAAATTTTATTTATTTTTGCTATGTTTTTCCCTTTCAATATTTTCGCCCAAAAGTTTTAATTATTTTAATTAAATTTAAATTAAATTAGAGATGATATCATATATATAATTAGGTGTAGAATAATATTTGTATATCTTTAAAATTGATAATGTAACATAATTTTATTGAAACTTTAAAATCATAAATTTTAGGATAATCTTAATATAAGTTATTCCTTTTAAATATCAATATTAATTTAAAATTAATTTATAGCCCTTTATTTAAGACACAAAACATTTTAACAATAATCAATAATAATTTAAAACGAATTTAAACATGTTTTTTTTCTTTTAAACATGAAAATTAAAAAAACTTCAAAAAAATTATTGTTTGTACATTTGTAAAGGAATAAAAACTTAATTTAAAATATATAATTAATATAATTACAACATAATCAGATTTAAAAAACATATTATTGTTTGTACATATTTTGGACATTCCCAATGGAGTTTTTAGATTCCATAAATAGGTTAAGAGTCGAAAAATGTCTTATAAGATGTAGTAAAATATTAGATTTTTATCGAAATAAAATAAAAATTAAATATATATTGACATAGGATAAGGACCCTAATATTTACTGATCTAGACAAAATCTACTGTGTAAAACCAGTGTCATCTGATCAATAGACGACACCCCTCTCCCCTGCCATCGATCACATCATTTTTTAAAAAAAATAATTTTGTGTAGCCTAATCAATCGACAGCACCAATATTGGACACCTAAATATACGTGTATTTTTTTATACGTTTAAAACGAAAAAAATATATTTTTTACTATTATTGACGATGTGTCAAGTGACACCCTAATATTTTATAATTAAATATTTCTTAAAGCTAAAAAGAATTGATATAATTAATTTTATTGGGTATTGAACTCGATCCGTGACTGTCGGCAGCACTGACCTGACCACTTGTCATCGATGTGACCCATCGATCACGATTCAAGTTCCAATACCTGGTAAAATTAATTATAACGGTATTTTTCTTTTCAGTTTGGGTTTAAAATATTATATTATATTTTATTATATTAATTATATTATGAGTATTATAAAAGGGGGTTAGTTTGATCCCCAACCCCATCAATACCGAAAGGAAAAAAAAATCAAACAGACAGTTGAAGCTCATCCCCTCACCGAAATTAAGAAGAAGGAAAAGGTTAGTATATTTAGTTAGTTTTAAGGCTAATTTTTTTATTAGTTTAATTAGTTATATTTTTTAGTAGTAGTTTATTTATGTTAAAAGTGTATTTAGTTAAGATGTTTGGTTGTGTTTTTGTAAATTTAGAAAAAAAAATGAAGAATTTATTTTTTGCAGCCATTCATTTTGAAGATGTTATTTTAGAAACAACCGTTAGTTGTATTTTTTAAATTCGGCAAAAAATAGGAATGTGTTCGTCGGTGATATAAAAGAGAAGGTCAGTAAAAAAATTTACGATGTTGTGGAAGGAGGATGACGAAACTATTTTACAAATTTTCAGTTTCATTAAATCCCATCAAATTTACCAAGATGGAACTTTAGAAGATGACGACGTCGAGACAATGGTCGCATTGTATTATCTAGCCAGGAGGGTGAACACTAAATTGATTCAATTATTTGTTGAGTTAGTAGATGCGGAACCTGTTGAAAATGTAACTCAGTTAAGTCAACACTATAAAGTTAAAGGCCCGCGTACAAAAGTTCCTAGAGTGTTCGTTGATAAAAGGTTGTCTGTGCGTGGTTTTCACATAGATCTCAACGTTGGATGTTCAAATCAGTACAGTGGCGGATTATAAATACATCTAGTCGTTATTGAACATCGGTTTTACACTATAGCTTTTGCCTAGAATTGTAATTATTAGTGCCCTTATTTTAATTCAAGATTTATTTAATTATTTTATATTATTTGGGTAAAAAATTTAAAATATATTTTTAAATAAATTTGTTTTAAAAGACACATAAAAATTTAAAGTTGTTTGTGAAATAAAAAAATACATTGTTAGTGTACCAAATACTAACTCTTTAAAATTATTAAAATATATTGTTAAAAATAATGAATTTTCTAATAAATTTTAATAATTATCGATTGAGTCTTAACTCGATTGGTATGGATATTATTGTCAATGCAGGAGGACGTGAGTTCGAGTGTGCTAAAACGCATAATCCTCATCGAGAAGAGGCTACAAATAATTCTAAGTATTGTGAAAAAGAAGATATAATCAGAAGTGAGATTATTAAAAAATAATTTTTTAATAATTTTAATTTGAAAAAAGAAATAGAAAAAAGGACAATTTGTGAAGTGTGTTTGTTATAATTAATTAAATCCTAATGTTTAAAGAGGAAAAGTTTTAGTTTAACAAAAAGTAAAAAAAAAAAAAAAGGCAAAGGTATAGAAGTCAACTCAAATTCCACCCTGGTTGCTTAGAACCAAGGCAGAACGGATGGGTTCTCTTTATTAAAATCTATAGTTATAACAAATTAAATTGTTTCTTTTATAGACGTCAAAATTGAAAGGATGGAATTTGGAGTATTGAATTACACCTCAGACTGCTTGGTCAACTTTTCAAAGGAGCGACAAATTAAATGCGTTTCACGTGGTTTTGGTTCCATAGGACGAGAATCGCATGGAATTGGTTGGCATGAGTAGAGTTGATTACCTCGGATTTCTATAGTATTTTAATTCTGTTTTTAGATTTGAGTTGGACTTATTCAAAAATGAGTTTAAAATTTTATTCAAATTTGAATTGGTCTAATTTTATTAATTTTTTATATTATATATTAAAATAAAAGGGTGACTCAGCTCTTTAATTATATAATAATTATACATTTTTCTTAAAAGTTGGTCAATGGTAATAAGTATAACATAAATTTATTATGTGAATTAAAAGATTATAATAAATATTCTTATTAAAATTTATATAAAAGCAAAATCGATACATTCGTTGTAATAGTAAGTTAAAAGGTTGATATGTATAATGTTTTTTATTTAAATCTCATTAGACCATTAATTTTTATTTATTGATTGAACTGATGATTTAATTATGAGAAATAAAATTTCTAAAAATTTTAGAAAATTCATAAAAAATATAAAACTCTAATAAATTTCTAAAAATAAGAAACTAAAATAAATAATAATAGAAATATAAATATTCAACCGAATGTTAACATTGATTCGATCAGTTTTTAGGTGTTGAATCAATTTTTATCAATTTTATGGTGGCTGATGAATTGATTCAACCACCAACATATTTCTTCTTAATTATAAATATCCATTTGTTTTGTAAAAATTAAACTACCCATTATTTACAAAAGTTATCTACTCTCTTTTTTTCTTGAAATATTATTATTTCTTAAAATACAAATTTTTATATGAAAAATATTTTTAAATGTAAATTTATATATAATATATAAAATTGAATTGGTTTATCCAAAATCATAAAATTGATAAAAAAAATCAATTTAATTGGTAAAAAGCTGATTGAATCAATACTAATATCCAATTGAATTGAGTTAAAGTTACTTTAAGTATTTAATTTTATTATTATAGTTTACAAAATGAATGTTGATATTTCTATTATTATTTATTTGAGTTTGTTAATTTGTTTTAGATTTTTAGGCTTTTTTTATAAATTTTTAATATTTTAATTTTCATGATGAATTAACTATTCAATCGATTGAACCGAAATTGAGGTGTAATCGGTTTGACTATAATTTGATTTTCTCAACATTGCATATATATGTTATGTATTCATAACATCACTATGTAAGCATATGATCACTAGCTAAAAATATGAAAAGAATAACACTCTCTTGATTACAACTTTCAAACATAAAATAAAACACTTGGTTATCACACAATTTTAGGTTTCCTAAGTTTCAACATATATGAATATAATTAGTGATTAGACCTATTTAAAGGTCGAACTACTAGCTCAAGCTTGAAGGCCAACATGAATTGTGAGAGGGTTTAGATAAAAATACAAAACATAAAAAATAAATTGGGGAAAAGAAATCGTTTAAACATTAATCCTAATATTCCTAAAATTCTCTAAATAGTTTTCATAAACCAATTTCTTCTTGCTAGTTTGAACCCAGCTTTATGCTAAACTATACTATGTTGCCCAACTTAATAAAATTTTGATAGTTTCTAAAAAATTCCAGGAAAGACCTTGGAAGACGAAAATATTTTTGTTTTTTCATAACCGCCATGCTAGCAATCCAAAGAGAGTTGTCCATGGGATCCCATTCCTTAACCTCCATATTGAAGTCTTTAAATTTGTCTTAATCCATTCGAGATGGTTCCTAAGAAAAATTTTGCTCGATGGTCTCTTGGTACAAAATAGCACAAAATTTCTTTAGCAACTAGGCACTCTCTAAGGACATGCAGAATATCTTCTATTTCATGTTGGCATATTGGGCACGACGAATTTTGTCCAATACTCCTTCGTACTCGTTCATGGTTAGTAAGCAATATATTCTTACTGGCTAGCAATAGGAAGAATCTAACGCGATGAGGACCCTGGTATTTCCAAATGGCTTTCCTTCTTTCATCTCACATGTTCCATGTGTCTTTCTTCATTATTTGATACGCGCTTTTGACCGAAAATTTTCCATTTATAGTGTGCGCCTAGAAAATTCGGTCAGGGCTTGCTAATGGGTGTGGAGGGGGAATGTTTGCGATTTTCTTGACAATATCTTCTGGTATGCTTTCCTTAAAAGTGTTCAAATTCCATGCTCCATCAGACGTTACCATTTCGCTAAGAAGACAATTTGTAAGTGGCCTTCTTAAGGGGAGTAGATATGTTTTAAATGGTCCAATTTTGGGCGCAGCCATGGATCTAACCATCATTTAATCGAGGTTCTGTCCCAACTGACCAATATAAGTTCTTTTTCAGTAAAGGCTAGACTTTGGCTACCCCTTTCCAAATAGTGAACTATTTTTTTGCATAATACTTTCGGGGATTATTTCTTTTATCTCATACTTTGTTTGTAGAACCTTAACCCAAAGAGCCAAATCTTTTGAGATAAGATTAAATCTTAATTTAAGTAAGAAGGAGGCATTTTGATCCTCTAAGTGCCGAAGGCCCAGTCCACTATATACACGGGGTTGACATACGGAGTCTCAATCCACTAATGCCATTTTCTTTTCTCTCATTTTGGCCCCCCAAATGAATTGTCTTTCCAAGCATTCAATCTCTATACATACCCGTTTGGAATTCGCATGGACTACATGAAATAATTTGGAATAGAGAGGAGAACTGATTAGGCCAAGGTGAACCTTCCTGCCATAGATAATTGTTTAGTAGTCCGGTTATTTAATTTTGCTCTAACTTTGTCGATCACAAATCCTAGAGTATAATTGGTGACTCTTTTGTGCAATAGCGGCACTCCTAAATATGATCTCAAGTCCTGAACTTGTTGGAAACCCAATAACTTGCTCAAATTATTGCTGGAAATCTCATTTACTCCTCTGGAAAAAAAAATATTCATTTTTTTGGCATTAACACGATGTCCCGAGAAACTACAGAATCGATCTAGGATACTTTTCAACATCAAGCCACGTTTGATGTCCGCTTCTGAAAATATTACCGAGTCATCAACAAAAAATAAGTGTGATAAGGTAGGTCCTAGTCGTGTCAACCTGATGGAACTCCATTCTTCGGTGGATTCAACTATTTTAAAGCTATGCCCTAGCCATTCCATGCATAGAACAAATAAGTAGGGTGATTGGGGACACCCTTGTCCCACTCCTCTTGCAGATCTGAATTTTTCTGTGGGTACTCCGTTCCACAATATTTGTATAATAGATGTTGAGATGGCTAACATGATTACTTTCCGTAGGGAATCTAGAATTCTGGCTGCCTGAATAGAGGTATCTACAAATTCCCACCGAACTCTGTCATAAGCTTTCTCTATATCAATTTTAACAGCCATCCACTTTTTGCTCTTCCCCCTTATGGAATGAATTACTTTTTGGGCAATGATTATATTATCTGAGATGTTTCGCCTAGCAATAAACCCAACTTGTTCTTGAGTAATAATTTTGGGGAAGACAACTTTGGATCTATTAGCTATGATGTAACACCCCTAACCCGAGATCGTCGCCAGAATAGGGTTAAGATGCATTACCGAACAACCACAATAATACATATCCATTCCACGACACATAGTCTGTCATCAATCATACATACTCAAATACGAACATACAGTTCCTCATCTAGGTCTTCGAGACCTTAATCAAGTGTTGGAAAGGGGACGAAACTAAACCGAACACTAATGAAAGTTTTCAAAGTATCAATATTCGTCAATACTGTTGAGGTCACACGCCCGTGCAATCAGACCGTGTGCCTCACACGATCACCAGACACCCCCATGTGTCCTGGCCGTGCCAAAGCAGAGCATGTATTCTGACTTCCTTACACGGCCATCAGGCACGCCTGTGTGCTAAGGCCGTGTAATCTTAGGCAATATACTGACTTATCCACACGGCTACTAGGCACGTCCGTGTACCTTGGCCGTGCATACTTGGACTAGCTACTGACTTTATCCCACGGTCACTAGGCACGCCCGTGTGCCATAACCGTGTAGGCAAAACAGGCCATTTGCAAGCCTAATTTGCCACCCACACAAGGGTATACCAACAAGCTTCAATACAATGCCAATTCATGCTTCTATATACAATCAAACTTACCATTCCATGCATTATTCAACTACCAACTATACCATCTACTTCTATGCTCATTATCATTACAACTAAGACCATTCAATTGACATTTATACATCTCAAAATATATGTATTTCAATCATCAAGTAATCCATATCAAAACTTATTTTCAACCACATCTTTTATCAACTATATAATCATGAAATATACCAAACTCATAACTCATTCATAGTTTCAACATCATTCAACTTCCAAGCCAATTCACATGGCAATGATATAAACATTTCTCAAAACATACCATAACTTCTAGCTTATACATGCCATATTTCATCTATATGCATCCTTCCAAAAGTACCAAAATAGATTGCCGATAGTGTGATAGAGATGCTGACGATCCCCGAATCTGAGCTAGCTTTACTGACACTGCAAAGCATAGAAACAAATCACGCAGTAAGCTTTCCAAAGCTTAGTAAGTTCGTAACAAATTACATTAACCAAAGCAAATCATCACATAGATTAATTCACAATCTCATGTCTCATATAATCCAAACTAATATATTCAATTAGCCTTCCATAATTCATTCATAGATTCATCAACCACATAGGTTCCGAGCGTACCTTAGCCAACACTTAGTTGTCGATTACATTTGCTATTCAATACTCACTATTTCATTTCGATCAACTTTCATCCCTTCTTCGATTCAATCACACATTTAGTGCTCAAATAGTTAGCCGAAGCTTATTAGCATCACACACATAGTACATCTATATCAATCCGATATTAAATCTATATCACACACACAGTGCCAACCACAGAGCCGAAGCTTATATTATTTCGCACAAACAGTGCTAATCATCTCAGTCACATTTTCAAATACGCACACTTAGTGCCACATAACTCAAGCCCTCACATAGCATTCACATTTCAATATTATCATACCATGTATTTCACAACATTAAACATAGCTAAATAAACGTATTATGTCTGAACTTACCTCGGACGTCGAACTATCCAAACAGTCGATTAATCGAGCACTTTCTCTTTGCCTCGATCTCGATCCGAACCTCTCCTTTCTTAGTCTATACATATTCAAAATCAACTTGTATGAGCCCATTTGCCCGTCCCAAACCTGTTTTATAACCCAAACCCAACACAAACCCAATAAAAAAAAAAAAGAAGAAGAAGAAGAAAGAAAGAAAAAGCCCAAATCTAAAGAAACCCAAAAACAAGAAATATTTTCAGAAAAAACCCTAGCCCTAAACTTAGTGCCGCCCCTAGCCTCTGTCTTCTGACCAACCACCAGCCTGGCACCGCCTGTGGCCACCGCCCACGTCACGTGTCCACCGCCACCATCATTGCTTCACTTGCACCTGCAAAAGCAAGAAAAGACAGCATAAAGAATAATCAAATAAATCGTGTAAAATGGCTATAAAAAGCCAAACAAAGAACCATGTAAGGGATCATCTTCCTTTTTGAATAAAAAAAAAACAGATTCAACATATTCAAACAAAAAATAAATCAGAAATAGCAAGCATCGAAAACCTTAAAAACTAGAATAAAAAACAGAGGAAAGAGGTGATTCTTTTTTTGTTTTTCCCTTTTTTATCATTTTCGAAATATTCTTTTTTTCTTCGGCATATACATACATATAAAAATAAAAAATAAAAAAAACTACACATCTTACCCTTTTTTGAAGTTCCGGCCACCGTGTATGGTTGCCGGCGATGGCTCCGGCGACGGAGGCGCGGTGGTCCGGCGACCGGATTCCGGCCAAGCTCCTTAGGCCTGCAGAGAAAACAAAAAAGGGATTAGGTCTTTTTTTTAAGCATCTGAAAAAAATTAGGTCTTTGGATTTTTTTTCTATTTATATAGGCCCCCCAAAACGACGTCGTTTTAGGACTGGCCTTAAACGCTCAAAACGACGTCGTTTTGAGCCAACCCGATTTTGACCCGACCTAGAGCCTAGGATCCGCCTTTTTTTTAAGGAAGGGCTAATTGCACTTTTAGCCCTTCCTCCTTTTTATTGTTTTATAATTAGATTTTATTATTTCAAAATCTCGCCCAATCTTTTATTTTGGTTTTCAATTTGGTCTCCTCATTTGTAGTGCGTTTTGGCGGAGGATTTATTCCATATTTGGTCCTCCGCTTCCTCCACGCTGCACAAATAGGTCCTTTTCTTTTATTTTATTTCAAATTATTTAAACTTTCATTTTAAGTTCAATTTAGTCCCTTTTTAGTTATTTTGCAATTAATATTATCATTGTTATTACTACTTTACTATCTTCATTATTATTAGTATCACTTTTTTTTATTTTTATTTACTAATGTCATTATCATTAGTATTATTATTATTATTATTATTATTATTATTATTATTATTATTATTATTATTATTTATTTATTAGTATTATTCATTTACTATTGTAATATTATTTATTATCATTACCTCATTTTTACTATTACTTTATTCTATTACTATTTTATTCTTTTATTTTTATTTCTTTTACATTTATTACTATTATTATCATTTCATTATTATTTCATTTATATTTATTACTATTTTCACTTTTTGTTTGTCATTACTATCATTATTATTATTATTATTATTATTATTATTATTATTATTATTATTATTATTTCTTATTTTATCATTTTATATTCCTATCTATATTTATTTCCTTAGTTTGATACCATTATTATCTATTTAATTTTATTTATCTCTTTATACTTATATTATTTTATGTATATACTTCTATTTTCACTAATATTATTATTTTATATATTTTACTCCCATTATTTTTACCATCATTATTATTTTTCATTATTTTCTACTCTCATTAATATCGATTATTATCGTAATACTTTTATTTTATCACTACCTATGTTATTACTTTTACTTTATCGTTATTATTAATATCTTAGTATCACTTGTACTAGTGTATTATTTTATATTGTTATTTCATTATTATTGTTCTTTTCACCTATAACATCGTGTTTTCATATTATCATTTGTCACACTAATTTTTCCTCGATACATCAGTTTTCAAGTAATCATTCAGTATTAGCAATTCGAGTGAATCGAGCCCTAACTTCTTTGGGTTACGATTTTTCTCGCTTAAGTTAAACAACGGAATATCCCTTTCAAAATCACAAATTCGGTTTTAAATTGACATTTCAGTATTAGAGACTCGAGAAGATCGAGCCCTAACTCACTGGGTTCCGGTTTCTCCTCGTTTAAAGCTAAACAACGGAATATCTCTTTTGAAGTTGCAATTTTAAAACAAAATACTTAATCCCGAAAATTCAAAATGTCGTGCCCTAACTTACTGGACTCGACACCTAGATGCTTCGAGATAAGTTTCTTTTCTTCCAAAATAGAGGCAATATTCCTAATTTGGATTTTTGGGAAAATGAGCCCTAACTTACTGGGTTCCGATTTCTCAATTCAACAAATGATGGAAGATCCTCTTCTAAAATAAAACCAAGTTTTAAAAGGCGAGCTTAGTTTCGGGAATCTAAAGTATCGCGCCCTAACTTACTGGACATGATACTTTATCTCTTCAAAAATAAGAGTCTTAGCGTCCCTTCTAATTCCTTCAAATTTTGAAAATAAAAGGCATCGTATTTTCGAACCCTTTCAAAGTTTTCAACAAATAGGACATCAATCAATCGGTTTGGTACCGATTTGGGCGTGTCGAGGTGCTAATCCTTCCTCGCGTAATCGACTTTCGAACCCGTTTTCTCAAAATTCGTGGACTAAAAAGCACTATTTTAGTAAATTAAACGATTTATTAAAATAGAGGTGTTCCGATCACACCAAATAAAGATCGGTGGCGACTCCCTTCCTTTTCTTTTTCAAAAACCCGAGTCGATGCGTCGTTCTTTATTCACCAAAAATGGTTACGACGACTTGGCGACTCCTTTGGGGACTCGAGGTCAAGCCATAGATTGATTGATTTTTGTCATTTTGATTAAAATGGTTTTGAAAAATCATGCTTCTTTTAATGCACTTTCAATATTGGTCTTGTAAATACTTTGGCATTGCATTGCATGACCGTTGTGGTCACACCTTTAAGTGGGAGCGAAGCTATGCCTTCGTAAGGTTTTCACCTCCGCATGGGCTAGTGGTATCTTTGGGATACATCTGTACCTATGTCTTCGTGAAGTTTTCACTTCAGATGGCCATAGGGAAATGTATTCCCTCGAATCTGAACTTCGGTCCGTATGAGCCTATAATGGGTGAGGATCGAGGAATCTATTTGGTTGGTACCTCGAACTTTAGAACTAAATGCATATAGAAAACCTAGGAGCCCACCTTAGGTAGAGTGTGTCAAACCTTAGTGGTCACCCAGATAGGTGTTTGTTTATTTTACTTGCTTTATATTTATGGCACTAACTTGTTGTATTTCATTCTTTTGTACATATCATTTCATATTTTGAGAGGCATCGATTCACGGTCAGTTTCTGAGTTAGAGAGCTGGTTATGGAAAGCGAATTCCTTGATAAAGTAGAAGACAATGCGGCCGCTCACACATAGTTAGAGCCAAGCCAACTAGAAAACAAGGGACTAAAAGCTAGAATAGCTGAGCTTGGGCGGTCTCTACACCACTATCGAGTCAAGACTTGGAAAGCCAATTGAAGTCAAACTTGAACAGAATCGAGGAAATAAAAGGTAAGGTTGAAGAGCTAGAATCGGTATTACACAATAGTGAGCTCCGGATTGAGCTTCTAAAAATGAGAGAAAGGCGCTGGGAGGAGAAGCTTCGCGGAACTACCTCATGGGTGAAGCGATAATCCAGATTCGAGAGGTAGCTGATCACCTACAGACTTTGGCTACTAAAGCTGACAAATTGAGCGTGAGATATGAGCTACTACCGGGTCATGATCAAGAGCTAATCTCCTTGCTTGGAAAATCAAAACCTTAGGCCTTAGGGCGAAAGCATATTTGTAATCTGCTTTATGTAAAGGGTTTTTCCTTCTAATAAAGTTTTCTAAAACGAAGTTGATCAGAATCGACGTCTTCTTCCTGCATTCATGCATTTGCATTGCATCACATCATACGCATTTAAGTCCATAGAGAGAGTCTAATTAGTTAAAATTAATACAGAAAGGGAGAAAAGGAAAATCTAGAAACATAGAACCATTACAATACACGTGCCAAGACAAAGAAAATGGATCAAAGATTTGAACAATTCTAGAAAGACCTGCAAGACCAGATGCAAGAGCAAATGGTAAAACTCCAACAAGAGATGAGGGATCAGATGTTAGAGGCTCAAAAGAGCACGATGACTCAAATGGCCCAAATGTTGAGTGGGGCAATGAACAAAGTTAAAGGTCCCATGGCAATTACAGGGGAAGAAAGCGAAGGCATTCCTTTAGATTTTACCCCACCACATACGCCAACACAGTCTGAAGAGTATCCCCAAAGGTCATCTGTCACAATTAGGCCTCAACTAGGGCAAGCTGATACTAGACTGCCCACGAACTTTCAAACTGGCTCAGGTACTAACCCAGTAGATAGTCCAGCTAACCCGGAGGTCCCTGACGAAATGGCAAAAATAGACCAAGCAAGAATCGACCTGCCAAGGCAACTTGAGGACCGTTGCAAGTGGTTAGAAGAGAAGTTTAAAGAAATGAAGATCTGACTACTACGTCACGGGGTAGACGCTAAGGACTTAAGTTTGGTCCTAGACTTGGTACTTCCACAAAGTTCAAAATGCAAATTTGAAAAATACAAGGGGACTAGCTGTCAGGAGGCCCACATCACTATGTTCTCGTAGAGCGAATGGTGGCTACGTGCACATTGATCAACTCTTAATCCTTTGTTTCCAAGAAAGTTTAGTGGTAGCAATTGCTAAATGGTATAACCAACTTAGTCGGGCTAACATTAGTTCTGGAGAAATCGCTCAAGCATTTCTAAAGTATTTTAGCCACGTTCTGAGACATAGCCTTGGATAGAATTACTTTGCAAAACATGGAAAAAGATAAAATGAGAGTTTAGGACAATACAGCATAAAGGTGGAGGGAGGTCGCCATGCGGTCCAACCACCCTCTTAGAAAAAAAACTACCATGCTCTTCATCAACACCACAAGGCTCCTTTCATAACCCATATGATAGGAGTACCACTAAGAGCTTTGCCGACATGGTAATGGCGGAAATGATCGAACATGCAATCAGATGCGGTAAGATTGAAGCAGGGGAAACTACTAGAAGGCCTGCTCCTAGAAAAAAGGATGACGAGGTGAATAATATGAACATGGGGGACCCAAAGTTAATTACCGTTAATCAACCAAAAATGGTGACTACTGAGTATCAAGGTTCATCAAGGAAGGAATCTCGCACAAGGAAAAACATTGAAAAACTCCAATTTACGTCAATCCCTATGACGTATAAGGAGTTGTATCAAAGTTTATTTGATGCACACGTTGTGTCCCCAATATCCAAAGCGATGCAACCTCCATACCCAAAATGGTATGACCTAAACACTCGATGTGAGTACCACGCGAGGATCACGAGCCATTCGATGAAAATTGCCTTACTTTTAAGAAATTGGTGGAAAATCTCATCAACATAGGTATTGTGAAGTTCGATGGCGAGCAATGGTATACCGAAGAGAACCGGGAATAAAAGTTTTACGAACATCCGCCTTTATGTACTTGGGAGTGTTTTGAACAATGAGGCTGTGGAAGAAACATGTATTTTTAAAGCTAATCTAGAGTAATGTGTAAAACACATTTGTTGCTTCAAGCACAGAAGCAATAAGATTTCTTTAAGAAGTAGGCTTGTGTCCGAATTTTTATTTCAATAAAATGTATCTTTTAAGTAAATATTTTCATTCTTTACATTTCATCTGAATATTCTTTCACTCATGACCATATCGTCGAATAATCATCCCTAGGATCATTTATTCTTTAGATTTTCTACAATGGGCCCCCAGATATCAATGACATGAGCGACGCTGTTGCTGACTCCCTTTTTAGTGAGATATGTATCTAGAGGGATCTAAGGGCTTTGAAGATGACAAAGATTACGACTTACTTCCCCAATATCGATCCTACCTTATGAAGTGTCAGCAAACGCTATGAACTAACGAAGGAGATGAAGATGCAAGCGTAGCTCCTCGTAGGAATAAGGCAAGGCATCGTTGAGCTATTTTCAGGAATTCAAGATGTTTTCGCACGATCATATCAATGCATGCCAAACAACTAAAACATGGGTATGCTGTTAAGGTTAGGTTTAAAGAACCCATATTTTACAACAACCTAGCTAATCAAGAGGCTCGGGCTATTGGTTCACCAAGAAAGGGAAATTACATCTGTTATGCCATAAAATGCTAAGTCGAGGAAGACTGTGCCTTCTCTATTTTCCCTATATGAAGCATGGATGTTAACAAGCTAGTCTCCTCAAAAGCTTTTAGCCAACATCGATTCATATTCATGGTCGTTGGTTACCTCACTGAGAGGGTGAAGGTCACTTCATATGCCAAAATTACAAAGTCGGCAGTCATCAAATTTAAAAAAAATTCAAGATTTTTTTGAAAAAATGGTTGAGACTTGTAAAGGTTGGCATAGAGAAGTTACTATTTATCCTTTAGGTTTTTTGAACGTTGGCCAGGACTTTTGTCGGGGCATCTTTCCCATTGGTTCGTAAAAGAGAAACAATTGTTGGAAGATAAGATGCCTTTTCCCAAGCTTGGATTGAATTAGATGAAGCAGAATGCCTCCAGTAAGCTTGATTGAAAGTATTCAGCAGGGTCAAATGTACCAAAAACGGATACGGGCTTGACAAAAAGGTTCGCTCAAGAGAATTTCAGGAAGAGGACCTAGCATTAAGAGAGATTCTTCTTATCCAAAAGAACTCCAAGGAAAAGTAAATGCCTTATACAAAGAAAGAAGGCACATTACAGGAAACATGAGTGTTAACCAAGATGGATGACAAGGACCTACCCAATCCGGTGAGTTTAGATTCAATAAAAAAAGTTTTCCAAAAAAATTAAAAAAACACAAAAAACACAAAAAACGAAAAACAAGAAAAAGAAAAAAGAAAAAAAAAAAAAAAAAGGAGAGCCAAGGCGAAAACACGCAAAGGCGCTTTGAGACCAAAGGGTATTTGAGTTGAAAACACGAGAAGGGCGACTTAAAATTTTGATCGAAAGTAGGGCATACAATGAGTCTTGCTACGCTCAAGAAGTATGTTACGTCTTGGGGCATCGACAAAGTACTCTAGATCCCCAAACACATATTCACTCAAAATGGTCCTCAAGAAGTTGGGCGGAGAAGCTCAAGATGCGATATCTGGGGCACTTAGTTTCCATTTTACCCATTTTTGTTACTTGTGGTTATTTTATTCCTTTCAAAAAAACCACCGATAAATTTCCTTCTTAATTACCTTTGCTAGTTTTGATTAACTTGTTTGTTTCGAGCTATGCTCCCAATCAATTTCCTTTTTGTCCATTGTTACAATCTTTTTCAGGCATTTTGCATTGAAATAACGATTAGTGGACTAATAATACTTTCATAAAAGGAGTTTTGCATATTACTCTGGAAGCTTCTGAATAATACAAGGACTTGAAACAGGACTATTGTTTAGAACTCACTCAGCTCAAGGTTTGGAAATATTGGAGAAAGATGATTATCTCTTTGGACCTTTTATTGGTTGGACAAAAAGACGATACATTTCACCGGTGGTACGACCTTGACAGATAACGAGCAATGTCAACCCAGTAGTACAAAGGGATCATTCTCGAGAAAAGAAAAATGATACTCTGTATTCATGCACATATCAGACCTACACATCTGGTCATTACACCAGTGAATGGTGTAACAGATCAAATTGATCCTATACCTCGAAGTTACAGCAGGATGGATAGAAGAAACCAAATGTTATTCTCCTAAAGTTGCAGTGAGAGATGCAAACTTTATGTCCCAGAAGGTACAGTGGAAAGGACTCTAAAATCACGGCGGGGCAAGATTATTGAGCAGAATATGATCGCTTTTTGGGTTTTCTATCAAAGATACTGGCTGTATGAGAAAGCATGATAACGTATCAGTGATAGAACATTAATGGACTACGAGCAATGATGACCCTAAGCATTTAAAAAAAATGATCATTTCATTTTGCATTTATCATTCAAAACATGTTTAGTTAAGAGCATTCGACTCATTGCATCTTAATAATCATAAAAAGACCATTTTCATGACATTCTGCATTCATGCAAATATCATCCAGTGCATCCTAATCATTATACATTTAACAAAGGATCATTCTCATGACATTCTGTATTCATACAAATGTCATCCATTGTCATTTAGTTAAGAGCATTCGATTCATTTTGATCATTGCATCCTAATCATTGTAAAAAGACCATTCTCACGACATTTTGCATTCATGAAAGTGTCGTCCATAACACATGTAGTTAGGAGGCTTTGAGTCATTTTGATCATAGCATCCTCATCATTTGCATAAGCATAAGCACATAAAATTAATTCTACAGGACAGGTTCCTCAAAGAACGGTGTAGCGATATTGAAGTTCATATTTTGTTCCCTCGAGATGATAGTGGAGTAGACTGAAGATTGAAGTCTTCCTGAATATAGTAAGGAAGCACATTGGAAAGTTCAGATTTCGTTCCCTCAAGATGGTAGTGGGGCAGACTGAAGATTGAAGTCTTCCTGAAGATAGTAAGGAAGCAAATTGAAAAGTTCAGATTTTATTCCTTCGAGATGGTAGGGGAGCAAGCTGAAGATTGAAGTCTTCCTGAAGACAGTAAGGAAGCAAATTGGAAAGTTCTGAATTCTCATTTCCTCGACGTTCCAGTGGAGTAGGTTGAGATTACAAATCCCGTCTCTCTAAGTTAACAATGAGGATCAATCATTATTCCTTTGAAGTTTCAGTAGAGAAGATGGAGATTACAAATCTCTTCTCCCTGAATTCTCATTTCCTCGACGTTCCAGTGGAGTAGGTTGAGATTACAAATCTCGTCTCCCTGAGTTAACAATAAGGATCAATCATTACTCCTTTGAAGTTTCAGTAAGAGAAGATGGAGATTACAAATCTCTTCTCCCTAAATTCTTATTTCCTCGAAGTTCCCGTGGAGTAGGTTGAGATTACAAATCCCGTCTCCCTGAGTTAACAATGAGGATAATTATTTGAAGTTTCAGTTAGAGAAGATGGATATTACAAATCTCTTCTCCCTGAATTCTTATTTCCTTGAAGTTCCCGTGGAGTAGGTTGAGATTGCAAATCCCGTCTCCCTGAGTTAACAATGAGGTTACATCCTTAATTCTCTGAAGTTTCAGTAGAGAAGATGGAGATTACAAATCTCTTCTCCTTGAATTCTTATTTCCTCGAAGTTCCCGTGGAGTAGGTTGAGATTACAAATCCTGTCTCCTTGAGTTAACAATGAGGTTACATCCTTAATTCTTTGAAGTTTCGGTAGAGAAGATGGAGACTACAAATCTCTTCTCCCTGAATTCTTATTTCCTCGAAGTTCTCGTGGAGTAAGAAGTAAATCAAAGAAATCAGTCTGATGGTCCCTGAGTTTGTAGGGATCAGATTGAAGAAAGCAGATTTGACCTTCCTGAAGTTGCAGGAAGCAGGTTGAAGACATCAGTCTGGTGGTCCCTGAGTTTGCAGGGATCAGATTGAAGCAGATTTAACCTTCCTGAAGTTGCAGGAAGCAGATCGAAGACATCAGTCTGGTGGTCCCTGAGTTTGCAGGGATCAGATTGAAGAAAGTAGATTTGACATTCCTGTAGTTACAGGAAGCAGATCGAAGACATCAGTCTAGTGGTCCCTGAGTTTGCAGGGATCAAATTGAAAATAGTAGATTTGACATTCCTGAAGTTGCGGGAAGCAGGTCAAAGACATCAATCTGGTGGTCCCTGAGTTTGTAGGGATCAAATTGAGGATAGCAGACTTGGCGGTTCCTGATGTTGCAGGAGCAAATCGCAGTGAGCGGATTAAAAACGAAAAATCCCATACCTCTGAAGTTGCAGCGATGGAGTGGATCAAAACAACAAGATGCGATGGACGAAATGAGGCTATAAGAGAAGTCGGGGCTTAGTAGGCCCGGGCAAAATGGGCCTTTTGAAAGTCTTTGCTCCATTCTCGTTACACGACAATGAGCAAAGAGGGGCAGCTGTATGAGCCCATTTGCCCGGCCCAAACCCGTTTTATAACCCAAACCCAACACAAACCCAATAAAAAAAAGAAGAAGAAGAAAGAAAGAAAAAGCCCAAATCTAAAGAAGCCCAAAAACAAGAAATATTTTCAGAAAAAACCCTAGCCCCTAAACTTAGTGCCGCCCCTAGCCTCTGTCTTCTGACCAACCACCAGCCTGACACCGCCTGTGGCCACCGCCCACGTCACGTGTCCACCGCCACCATCATTGCTCCACTTGCACCTGCAAAAGCAAGAAAAGACAGCATAAGGAATAGTCAAATAAATCGTGTAAAATGGCTATAAAAAGCCAAACAAAGAACCATGTAAGGGATCATCTTCCTTTTTGAATAAAAAAACAGATTCAACATATTCAAACAAAAAAACAAATCGAAATAGCAAGCATCGAAAACCAAAACTAGAATCAAAAAGCAGAGGAAAGAGGTGATTCTTTTTTTGTTTTTCCCCTTTTTTTATCATTTTCAAATATTCTTTTTTTCTTCGGCATATACATACATATAAAATAAAAATAAAAAAACTACACATCTTACCCTTTTTTGAAGTTCCGGCCACCGTGTATGGTGGCTGGCGATGGCTCCGGCGATCGAGGCGCGGTGGTCCCGGCATGATTTCGCCAAGCTCCTTAAGCCTGCAGAGAAAACAAAAAAAGGATTAGGTTTTTTTTTTAAGCATCTGAAAAAATGAGGTCTTTGGATTTTTTTTCTACTTATATAGGCCCCCCAAAACGACGTCGCTTTGGGACTGGCCTTAAACGCTCAAAACGACGTCGTTTTGAGCCAACCCGATTTTGACCCTACCCAGAGCCTAGGATCCGCTTTTTTTTAAGGAAGGGCTAATTGCACTTTTAGCCCTTCCTCCTTTTTATTGTTTTATAATTAGATTTTTATTATTTCAAAATCTCACCCAATCTTTTATTTCGGTTTTCAATTTGGTCTCCCTCGCTGTAGTGCGTTTTGGCCGGAGGGATTTATTCCATATTTGGTCCCTTCGCTTCCTCCACGCGTACAAATAGGTCCTTTTCTTTTATTTTTATTTCAAATTGACCCCAAACTTTCGTTTTAAGTTCAATTTAGTCCCTTTTTAGTTATTTTGCAATTAATATTATCATTGTTATTACTACTTTACTATCTTGTTATTATTAGTATCACTTTTTTTTTTTTACTAACGTCATTATCATTATTATTATTATTATTATTATTTATTAGTATTATTCAGTTGCTATTGTAATATTATTTATTATCATTACCTCATTTTACTATTACTTTATTCTATTACTATTTTATTCTTTTATTTTTATTTCTTTTACATTTAATACTATTATTATCATTTCATTATTATTTCATTTATATTTATTACTATTTTCACTTTTTGTTTGTCATTACTATCATCATCATCATCATTATTATTATTATTATTATTATTATTATTTCTTATTTTATCATTTTATATTCATATCTATATTTATTTCCTTAGTTTGATACCATTATTATCTATTTAATTTTTATTTATCTCTTTATACTTATATTATTTTATGTATATACTTCTATTTTCACTAATATTATTATTTTATATATTTTACTCCCATTATTTTTACCATCATTATTATTTTTCATTATTTTCTACTATCATTAATATCGATTATTATCGTAATACTTTTATTTTATCACTACCTATGTTATTACTTTTACTTTATCGTTATTATTAATATCTTAGTATCACTTGTACTAGTGTATTATTTTACATCGTTATTTCATTATTATTGTTCTTTTCACCTATAACATCGTGTTTTCATATTATCATTTGTCACACTAATTTTTCCTCGATGCATCAGTTTTCAAGTAATCATTCCGTATTAGCAATTTGAGTGAATCGAGCCCTAACTTACTGGGTTCTGATTTTTCTCGCTTAAGTTAAACAACGGAATATCCCTTTCAAAATCACAAATTCCAGTTTTAAATTGACATTTCGTATTAGAGACTCGAGAAGATCGAGCCCTAACTCAATGGGTTCCGGTTTCTCCTCGTTTAAAGCTAAACAACAGAATATATCTTTTGAAGTTGCAATTTTAAAACAAAATACTTAATCCCGAAAATTTGAAATGTCGTGCCCTAACTTACTGGACTCGACACCTAGATGCTTCGAGATAAGTTTCTTTTCTTCCAAAATAGAGGCAATATTCCTAATTTGGATTTTTGGGAAAATGAGCCCTAACTTACTGGGTTCCGATTTCTCAATTCAACAAATGATGGAAGATCCTCTTCTAAAATAAAACCAAGTTTTAAAAGGCGAGCTTAGTTTCGAGAATCTAAAGTATCGCGCCCTAACTTACTGGACATGATACTTTATCTCTTCGAAAATAAGAGAGTCTTAGCGTCCCTTCTAATTCCTTCAAATTTTGAAAATAAAAGGCATCGTATTTTCGAACCCTTTCAAAGTTTTTAACAAATAGGACATCAATCAATTAGTTTGGTACCGATTTCAGGTGTGTCGAGGGTGCTAATCCTTCCTCGCACGTAATCGACTTTCGAACCCGTTTTCTCAAAATTCGTGGACCAAAAAGCACTTTTTTAGTAAATTAAACGATTTATTAAAACAGAGGTGTTCCGATCACACCAAATAAAGATCGGTGGCGACTCCCTTCCTTTTCTTTTTCAGAAAACCTGAGTCGACCGCGTCGTTTACTGTTTCACCAAAAAATGGTTACGACACAACTCATTCAATCACTAGTTCATTCAATTCAATCCAAACACATACATTTAGGGTATTTTACCAAAATAGCCCTCATATTTTCACATTTTGACATTTTAGTCCCTAATTCACCAAATCACCAAACACACGCAATTTGTTTGTACTCATGCCTAGCCGAATTCTTACTATTCTCATACAAGTCCAAATATTTCATTTATTTTACATTTTAGTCCCTCAATTTACACTTTTCTCAATTTAGCCCAATTTACTCAATTTCACCAAAAATCCAAATACAAACTATGTTAACCCAACACTAAGCTTTCATATTTTACCATTTATCAACACAAAGTTCACATTCATCAATGGCACATCTCAAAATCTTCATCAATTCACAAAATTGAAGCATGGGTTTTAAAGAGCACAAAGCAACGATCACAAAAACATAAAAATTATCAAAAACTGATTAAAACACATACCTAGATTAAGAACAACAATGGCCAAATGTTTTAGGCCCTAACTCTTTCTTTTCTTCTTCAATTTTGGTGGATGGATGAACATAATGGGCAAAATTTTATGTTTTTTTTTAATTATATTAACATTAAAACAAAATTTACCATTTTACCTTTCATTAAAACATTATAAATTCACCTAATGCATACCCATTTATGTCCATCTCCACTATGAATGCTCCATTTACAACATAAGGACCCCTCATTTAAAAAGCCATGACAATTTAGTACTTTAACAATCATCGCACAGCTTTTACAATTTATGCGATTAAGTCCTTTCTTATAATTTAACACACAGTCGATAAAATTACCACACAGAATTTTCACACAGGCTATATCACATATAATTAACACCAAAAATAATATTAAAATATTATTCTGACCTTGAATTTATGGTCTCAAAACCACTGTTCTAACTAGGGTCTAAACCGGGCAGTTACATATGATTTTCATTATTAGTTTGTATAAAACGGAACATAAGCTGATAGGTCAAAATTGCGAAATTTCTTTAAGATAAGCTACCTTTGGGATAAGCACAATAAGTGTATTATTTAATTTTTGGTCGATGGGTCTACCGTTAAAAACTTCTTTAACCCATTCACAAATTGTACCCCCAATGATATCCCACTAGTTTTGGAAAAAAATTGCATGATATTCACACTTTCTCGAGCTTTTTGCCATATCGAAGAGTACAATTTTGATTTCATCATTCGATATATCTTTGCCTAGAAAATCTAAGTCATTTTGGTCAAGTTGTGTAAACTGATTGGGGGGAAGTTCTCCCATCCTATCTGGTAATTCTTCATAGAGTTGTTGAAAGTATTTTATTGCCTCTTTTTGTATTTCATCTGAGTCATATTGCTAATCACCACTCATACTATGTAAGGCATTTATACGATTAATTTTCCTTCTAAACATTGTGTAACTATGAAAGAATATTGTGTTTCTATCTCCTAGTTTAAGCCATTCACATCTTAACTTTTGTTTCCATAATAATTCCTCATGACTGAGTACTTCTTCAAGTTCATCTCTTATTCCCATCTCTCTTTGGGTTAGTGTGTTTAAGTTTGACTTTTTAATTTCTTTCTGAATTCGATTAAATGCAAGCATCAGTTTTCACTTATGAGTCCCAATATGCCCATACACATTTTTGTTCTATTTTTTGAGGCCTATAGTGAGGCTTCCTAAAGTTTCTTGCATATCCCCGTTATTCCTTTACAATTCTTTTGTTATGTTTGGAAAACTCCGGTGCTAGGTCCATCTTGCCAGTAATCTGAAGGGATGACCTCTTGGAAGGCTAATTTCTGGGTTTAGAGTAATGATGATAGGTCAGTGATCTAATTTAATTCGTACTAGGTGTGTGACCATACATTTTGGAAAAGATTAGATCCAAGTTTTGTTCCCTAAAGCTTAGTCAAGTCTTTCAAATATTCTTCTCATTTTCCAAGTAAAGGCTGGTCCTCAAAATCCTAGGTCTTGTAGCTCATTATTCTCAACAAAATCAGCTAAATTTGGGTATCTTCTGCCTATGTTGCCTCCTGTTTTGTCACTCGTAGCTAGGATAACATTAAAACCTACTGCTGCCATCCAAGGAATATAAGTTGTAGGGATGGTTTCCTTTAATACTTCCCAAAGCACTCGTCTTTTAGTACGGTTAGGACTACTGTATACGAATGTAATTAGAGCAACATGTATGGGGGTCTCGAAGGAGACCCTTGTAAGAAAAAACTTTGGGTGATTTTTAATAGCTTCAAGGCAAACTATATCCTTCCATCTGATCCAGATTCCTCCCTAAAACCCTCATGCTTCGACCCGATGTAAGTATTGAAACCCTAACTTTGCAATAATCTCGTCCGCTTTTTCCCCACTAACATTTGCTTCCAATAAGCTAACAATATCCGGCTTGTGTTTCACGTTGTATTCTTGTAATAGCCTGGATTAGACCCTAGTCGGAACAGTGGTTCGGGACCACAAATCTGATTCAGAAAAATATTTTAATATTATATCTGTGCCTACAGTATGTGAATTTTTATGTGTGAAATTTTTGTGTTTTAATTTATCTGTTTGGGTGCTTAATTTGGTAAAAGGATTTGATTGTGAAATATGCTAAATTAGCATGCCATATGTTAAAAGGACTTAAGTGTCATGTCTTTATAAAGTTGGTGGCCTTATGTTGTAATTAAACCATTTACATGGTTAATGGACATTAATGGCCTTGTATTTATATGTTTTATATGTTTAATTATAAGGTTAACATGGTAAATGAATTAATAATTAAAGTTATAATAAAAAAAAGGCATAAAATAAGCTATTATCATCATCCATATTGTCGAATTTGAAGACAAGAAAAGAAAGAAAACTAAACTAGGGTATCCGGCCAACATTTAGTTTGATTCAAGGTTAGTTTTTGTTCGGTTTTTGATAATTTCTACGTTTTTGTAATCGTTGCTTAGTGCTCTCTCAAACCCATGTCTTAATTTTGTGAATTGATGAAGATTTTGAAAAGTTCCATTGATGAATTCATGAGCTTTGTGATGATTGTTGATGAAATATGAAATATATATGTTAGATTAACATAGTTTGTCTTTGGATTTTTGTTGAATTTGAGTAATTTGGACTAAATTGAGAAAATAATATTTTGAAGGACTAAATTGTGAAATAAATGAAATGTATGGACTTGTATGGACTACATGAGAATTCGGCTAAACATGGGTTGTATTGAATTTGGTGTATTTTGTGATTTTGTGAAATAAGGACTAAAATGTCAAAATATGAAAATGTGAGGGCTCATTTGTAAATTACCCTAAATATGTGTTTTTGGATTGAAATGAATGATTTGGTGAATAAATGGCTTAAATTTGGATATGTATAGATCAAAAATCGAAGAAAACGGATTTAGATCGCGAAAAGTCGAAAGTGATCGAATAGTCGAGTTCATACGTTAACCGAATCTGAGGTAAGTCGATATACAAATAAATGTATTTACATTTATATATGTATGTTTATATGAAAATTTATGATAATGGATGTGTATGAAATGATGAGAACATGAAATCCGAGGATGTATCGACAATAAATCAGAGTCCGAGAAGTCCCGTACGAAATTAGGAATAGATAGGATTATATATGTCATGACATAGGTGTCCGTTATGTGATATCGTGTAAGACCACGTCTGGGACGTTGGCATCGATATGAGATATTGTGTAAGACCACGTTTGGAACGTTGGCATCGGTTTGAGATATATGTGTAAGACTATGTCTGGGACATTGGCATTGTATTGATTCGTGTAAGACCTTGTCTCGGACAGTGGCATCGATATTTGGTTACGTCTAAGACCACATCTGAGACGTTGGCATTGTACAACTATTCCGAGCATTCTGAGTATCCTATTTGATTCCGAACGGTTCAACGAGTAAGTCTGAGAAATGAATGGCTATGTGAGTTGTATATTCGTTTCAGGTACGTTTGATGTATATGCTTTGAATAGGCATGAAAGGTGAGTAAATACGTATATAGATGCAATGAGTTAAAATGTGATATATGAATGAATGTGATATGAGCAAATGAGATAGATGGAGATATGATGGTTGATAAGCAATGGCTAAATAATGAGCCAATGAAGAATTATGAATTTGCTATTGAGATATGTTAATGATTCATGTATTGATATGATAATGTGAATTATGTGTTAAGTTTATTTGTATATGACTTACTAAGCTTTTGAATTGTTGTGTTTGTTCTATTTTATAGATCATCAAAGCTATTAAAGGCTCAGGGAATCGTCAAGGATCGTCATCACACTACTCAATCTTATTTTGGTACCCTTTTGGAAATGTATATACAAAAGTATGGCATGTATAGGCTAGTTACCTTGAGTTATGTTTGAAATATGTGTATAGCCATGTGATTTGGCTAGTTAAATGGTTGTGTAATGAATGCTATATGATGTTTGGTTTTGGTATGATTCTATGGTTATGAAATAGTCAAGGTAGTGGTAAGCTTATTGATGCAAAGTGAGTATATGTGTTGGATGAATGATGGTTATAATGAAGTGGTAAGTTATGGATGAATCATGCTTGGTTTATTTGTGAATTATTTGAGCTATTTAGCATCTAAGTTGGTATGTTTAGAAATGAGATTGAATGGGATGATATGATGACCATATGATGTGTTTTTGGTTGCCAATATTGTTTAGAAATATGTTTGTATGTACTTGTAGGGATGACCCAAAGTGTGGATGGCATTTTGGCCTTGTAAATGGCCTATATTTGCCCACACAGTTGAGCACACGGGCGTGTGGCTCGACCGTATCTTTCGTGGTTGCAAAACAAAACAAGTCAGACTCGACCACGGGCAAGACACATGGGCGTGTAACTGGCCGTGTGGTGCAAGTCAGTAGCGACCACGGGTGAGGCACACGGGCGTGTCCATGGCCATGTGGACAAGTCAGTATGTATGCCTTTTTTTGACATGGCTTAGACACAAGGGCGTGTCTGAGATCGTTGGAGGCACACGGCTTGCCTACACGGGCGTGTGACCTCTGTAACTTTGAAAAAATTGTAAATTTCTGAGAATTTTAGTATACGTTCGATTTAGTCCCGGCCCTATTCTAAAACATGTTTAAGGTCTTGTAGACCTACTCAAGGGTCACTTTGATTTAATTCGTGGAATAATATTATGAAATGTTCATAAAAGATCTAAATTGTCTGGTAACTCCTTTAACCCTAAACTGGCGACGGTTACGGGTTAGGGGTGTTACAATTCTTTGAAAATACGAGGAAATTTCACACTTGCACATCATTGACAGTTCCAAGTAAACACTGATAGATTGACATTCATTATTTTATTCAAAAATTATAAGATTCCTCCATTCTTCACTATTGGGTCCCTTATTGGTTTACTAGACCCACACCTCTGTTTGAGGGACCTCAGACATCAATCACTGTTGGAAGTCATTCTGTAATAATTCTACAATATTGTTAACCGGATCAGTCAAAGAGAACTTTGGGGATAATGCTTTAAACAGACTCGGCTTTTCCTTAATAGTTTTACTAAGCTTTTTACTATTATTAATATTATTTTTTTAAGACCACTGTTTTTAGCTTCCCCGCTTCGTGTTGTCCTTAAATTTACCCGGTGCACCATGTCTCTTATACCATCGCTACGCAAGTTCGCCAAAAATTTAGGTAAAGGTCGTTTTTAAACATTACGACTGAAAGTTTGCCGGAATCCAAAATTCCTTCCGTCGGCGTTAGCAAAATCTCCCGCAGTCTACCAATTTTTAGCTTCTGCCTATTGTGGCCATCGTTAATATGGTCATCCTCGTTGAAGTCCCGCAATTGCACCCTGTCGGTGCTTTGACCCTCAACAAACTTCATGTTTTGGCCATGGTTCATGACAGTTTGTTCTGTCTACTCCATCACCCTGGGTGTCGACATACTTAAAGAAGGTCGTGCTTTCAATGACTCGCCTCCACCATGTACCAGGTTAGTACATTTCAGCTCCCTAGCACTAGATTCAATTTTTTTGGACCTTCGTGGCCCAAGTTTTCCTTTTCTGACCCACTAGCACTAGTCCCCTCCTTATTTACCCTTGATAGCCCGTTCTTGATATTGGTCTTATGAGGGCATGATTTCATCACATGCCTAATATTTTTGTTGGGCCAATTCTACCTCAGGCCTGTCTACCCTTGTTCAATTGCAACACCTAGCCCAAGCCTGATATCGGGCCTGTATTAACCAATAGTCCCATGAACCAAATTACCACCAGTTTTCTTTTGCTGGGCCGATCGTTTCTTAAAAGAGCCTGTCCCAAAAGCTATGGCTACCTCACTTGGGTCTGTTCCTTGTCGGCCCACTTTGGTATCGAAGTTGTCTTGTTGGGCCGGACTATCTTTCTCATCTTCTAGGGTTTCCTAGGCTTGGAATCAAGAAGCATACACCATTCCTATTCCCTCTCCATCTTTTGCTTCTGCCATCCTTGGCGACCTTCTTCCCCTTCGTTCCACTAACATCCATGGGCCATAACCATTACTTGTTGAGCCTTTGGGTTTGAAGTTCCTGTCGTTGTCTGCCTCTTTCCTCCCCTGAAAATTCTGATTCTGATCCTGTTCGTTTGGTCACTTTCTTGGTGCAGATTTCTTTTACATGCCCATAATGACCATAATAAAAACAGACTGTGGGAAAGTACTCATATTCGATCTGCTTTGAAGGAGCCATTGATGAAGATTCAAGAGATCGGCGCTTTTCAAGATTCACATAAAGCGCCATTCGTGCAAACCTCCCTCGAACCCCATTGTCCTTATTAAAATCTAACTTTGCCACCTACCCAACCATTCCACCTATTTCCCATAAAATCTTTTGATTATACATGTGCCCAGGTAACCCCAGGAACCGAATCCACGCCATTACTGTGTTTGGAAAAGGTTGCGATGTGTTAAAGTCGATAGTCCAAGGCTGCACTGTAAGGTATTTTCCGTAAACAATCCACGGACCTTGACAAAAAACCTTCTGAAAATCCCCCGAGCTCTGAAATTTTGCCAAAAAGTAGTCGTTCTCAACATCCATTAGTTAGAATGGTTACGTCAGCTTCCAGAGGGAGCATACTTTGTTGTACAATGCCGAATATCAAATGTTTCAACCAAGGATTTTGATTGTCACGGTGAGGGCCATGTCTTTAATAAGAATTTGGTTAACCCTCTCCGAGAAGTCAATCGAAGGTATGCCATTAACCAATGAGTGTTTTACATCTGCTTCTGACAGATCAAAGTCCCCATCTTCCTGGCAATTATCTGTAATAGTTGTTCGTTCATCGGCCCGGATGCTTGTTCCTATCAACCGATCCTTCCAAGACAACAATTTACCCATCATAAGAGCTACTTCCATTACCACATCTGGGTCTCCATCTATCTCTCGGTTACGCACCTTTTTCGTAGAGCGAGTTGCGGCTTCCTTGTCGTCACTATTATCCTTCTCCAGAGAACTCATAGCGAATCTCTTATTTTATTTATATATTTATTTTTAAAACACTGAAAGAGTAAAACAGTAATAACAATTATTTAGATTTTAATTTTGGACATTATATATATGTATATATATATTTTCTAGAGTTGTTCATGAGTCACGCCACTCGCTTAGGCTTGAAAGTTCGCTTGAAAAATGGGAGAGTTTAGGTAAAAATATAGATTTAAAAAATGGGTTTTGACAAAAGATAAGTTTTGTTTTCTAAACAGGTTGGGCCTTAGGCAAGATTTTTTTGCCCAAGCTCAGCCATAATTTGACTACTTTTTTTTTTTTTTGCTGCTGTTATGTTGTTGTTTTGCTACCATTTCACTATTATATTGTTATTATTTTATTGTTGGGATATTATATAACTCTTATTCTATTGTTAATTTTTCTACTAATTTAAAAGCATTTACTTGTTATGTTACAATTATGTTAGTGTTATTTAAGTATAAAGATTTTTTTAAAATTTATTTTTAATTTGTTAGAAAATATTTATTTTAATGTTTTTAATATATTTGATATATTATATTTTTATTTATTTTATATAAAAAACCATCTAAAAAAATTAAAATGGGTGGGCCAGCTCGAGTTTAATATTTTTTATCTGGACTAGACTTTGACATAATTTTAGACTTATTTTTCGAGTCAAAATGGACTTTGATTTGAAAAAAAAGACTTAAAATTTTGCATTGACTTGATTTAAACTCAACCTAATCTTATCCCTAATCAACTTAATAATTTCTAAATATGGAATTATTCTTATGTTAGAATTTTTGTCCTATTAAAGAAAATATTTAAAGCTAATGAACAACGTTGTAGTTTTAATGATATTAGGTGGCATCATATGAAGGAAGCCTTCCACCTTTTCTTGCAATAAAATCTGTGCGGATATTATTTTTCTAATCACGTTTAAAAATTTCCGCACTTCTCAAGTATAAATTTTTTTAATGAAACAAAAAGCTCCACAAGAATTTTACGTGGGTTTGGATAGGAGATAAATTGTTGTGCGTTTAGTTTACTTTTTATCTCAAATTATAATATCACTTTAATATTTAATTTCATCACCACTACTATTTTTACACTAACTTTAAACCTATACTAATTCTTACATAATTGACCACCCTTTATGTAGTTTAAAAGTAGTTGTTGCACTCTAGGTGAAGGATCCTCCACTTAAGTTTAGCACATAAATAAAACTTACCCTTAACTCAATCACTATTTGTATAATTTACCTATAATAACAACTTATTTAAATCAAGATTTTTGGAATCGAATTACTTAGATCATTGATTCTCAAATTGATTAAATTGTCCAATTCAATTTAAAAAATTAAAAATAGAGAAGATATTTCAATTGATTCGCAAGTCAACTAGTCTAGCCTCTTATTCTGGACTGGTACCCTAACCAGTTCTTAGTCTAGCTGGCTAATCCGATTTACCTATGAAAACAATGAATTAGATGGTTATAATTGGTATTAAAACATGCTCCACTTTAGTCCAATACTCAATAATCACGTAAAAAAAGCAAATATCTCACGATTTATATACAACTAAACCTTTTTATAACAGTCGCCATTTATAGTAACATTGCATTATAGCAACCATTGTTATTGTAGAGCCAATTTTTATATATTTTATTTTTACCCTCTATAGCAACCAGGTTTGTTGTATTTTACTAAAATTAGTTTTATTTATAAGTGAAATAAAAGTAATAAAATGTTATTTGAATAACATGTTCAAATTTAATATAAAAGATATTAATAATAATTTATTAAATGAAAACAATATTTAAAAATGAAATTATTTTATAAAATTTATTAAATATATAATCTAAATATATTAAAAAATTAATTAAAATTAAAAAATTAAAATATATTCAAAGGAAGGTTGATTGAATGTCAAACTCAGAAGCATCGAGGGAGAAAAGAAAAAGAAAGAAGTTAGTGGTATGGAAGCATGTCTCAACTCCTACAATGAAAACCTTCATACATGTGTACAGCTTTCGTCTCTTAAGGAAAATAAAGGTAAGGGTATGCCCATGCTGGTAAACGAATCATCATTCCATAAACGGAAAGTAGATTGGCGTATAAGAAACTAAAGCTATATAACATATAGTGTTTTGTAAGCTAAGATATTGAATGACTGTCAAATGATTTGCTCTTTTCTAATCACAGAAAAACCCTGTTCAACTTGTTGCTTCAATTTTCCCATTTCTGCTATCTTCATTTTATATGGTGTCATACCCTGTTTTTAAATTTAGGTTTGGCTTGATCTCAAATATAAGAAAATCTGAATTTGCACGATTTACCTATATTTAATTTATAATTTTTTATATAATTTGAATAAAATAATATTAACATAAAATTTAACATGATCCAAAAAAATATGTTTAGTATAGTATGTCGCTTGTTTTCACATAGAAATTAGAAAGCATCAGAAAGGAAAATAAGGAAGGTTACAGTCAATGAATTACTATTTAGTGTTTGATTGTAGCTAATGTTTTGAATGGTTGAATTGCTCTTATTTGGTTTTAGCTCTAATTTGGACGTACTGTTTGGGTATGATTCCATTTCATTTAATAAAATATTAAAAATTCTATTATACATGTATTTTTTTTTTTAAATAATATATAATAAATAAAATAATATATGACTTGAAACTACTACCATTAACAATGTCAGTAAATTTTTTGTTCAATAATATTAAATATATATATATATATATATATATATATATATATATATATATATAAAATAAAGCATTAGTTATAGTGCTAAAGACGTGGTTTTATGCATGTTGATGGCATGTGTTCAAATATCATCATTATAATATTTTATTGACTTTATTTTAAATGTAAAAGACAAAATTACTCTTGTAAGAATATAATTTATTATGAATATGTAAGGGTAATTTAATAATTCCTCCCACCTAAGTTGATATTGACGTCTGGTTAACTCATGATGCCAATTTAATTAGGAGTTTAAATAATAGTATAAATATTAATGGTTTTCAAAAAAAGTTTGTCCTAAGAGAAATATAATGGAGGAGTAATTCAAGGGTAAAAGTACGGCGAAAGTCATTATATGATGTTTTATGTATTTTGGTCCTACTAAAAATAGACAAATTAATCCATGTATAATGTAATGGAGGAGCAATTCAAGAGTGAAAGTACCATAAAAGTCCTCATATGATGTTCTATATCCTTATATGTTATTTTCATTAGGGGTATGCATTCAGTGGGTTCGGTTTTTATATGGTTATAACTAAATAAATCGTTTTTACCCTATTCTTAGTCTTTTTTTTACTGTGGATTTTGTCCAATTTTATATTAAAACAACTATAAATGTTAAACTTAAACTTTAATACATAATGTCTCAATTTTTACCAACAATTATTAAAAACTATTACATATTTTAAATTATCATTTCAAAATTCCATAAATATAATATTATAAACAATAAGCAATACCACAATATTAACATTTTCCCTTTTGAAAATGGCAGAGACAATAATTTCGATAGACAATAAAGTATGCAGCTTTTAGATGATTTTCAGATTTGAACAAATAATAACAATTATGTGTTCGGATTCAATTTCTTTGAGGATTTTGCATTAGATAAAAAATAATTATATATTAAAACTTAATTCTAAAAGTATATATCTTTCAAAAAAATATATTCTAAAAGTATATAAATTTTATAATAATAAAATTAATTATATAAATGATAATTTGGGTTTAGGTTAGTTTTCAGCTTTTTTATTTTTAATTTTATTTTTATTTTTATATTAAATTATTTAAGGTTTATAATTTAATTTCATAAATAAATTAATTATTAAGTTGGGTTTATAATTATATTTGGTTTGGGTTTAGTTTAAATTTAATTTTTAGGTTGGGCTTCTATTATGATTTGAGTTGGGTTTAATATAATGATATTGGGCTGAATATAAAATTATTTATTAATTAAAAATCAAAATAGGTTTATTGGGTTTGAATCCTCAATATCGAAAATGAACTGATTTAACCATTTAAGCTGAACTAGCTACCCAAAATAATTGAAAATTGAATTAATCGAAAATTTTTGATTTTTTTATTTGGGTTGTTTAGTTTTATCGGTTTAATCAAATTTTGCTCACTCTTAATTTTAAATGTTGTATATGTAGCATAATAATAAATTTAAACCTCAACATTTACATATTTATTTAATCCGCCGCTACTATTTTATTTGGAGCTAATTGTGTCTAAATATTTTTATTGTTTGATGTATAATTATTTAATCTTAAATGTCACTCAATAAATAATTTAAAATTATAAAAGTTAAAAAATCAAATACATGACAAATGGTTTTTAAATTTTTTATTTTTACTTAAGTAATCATTATTGTTTGATTTAAAATTAAATAATTCTTTCAAATAAAAATCAATTGTTTTAAAGCCAATTAAAAATAATTATTTATTTACATAAAAATTATTAAAATTGCATATTTTTATACCATATTAAAAGTGAAGGATAACTGAATTATTATGAGATAGATTTGAATAAAGTGTGTGAAGGTATGTTATTCTTGAAATTTAATTTTAAAAGGGATGACTTAATATGCAAATAGATTAAAAGTTTAAAAGTATTTACCTGGTGCCGTCAGGAAGAATGGCGTCACCCCTTTTTACCTAAAAGGTAATAATTTTTCATTGGGTCTTTAAACGTTTTATATAATTATACTTTAGTTCAGTGTCGTCAATGGTAACAACGACACTCAAAATTTTTTATTTTTTATTTAAAACCAGAGATGATGATGTTAATGGCAATGGCGTCACCGATGTTTATTGTTCAAAACGAGTTATTTACATACATAATTTTCAAAGTGAGTAATTTTTATAAATAATAAAAAATAGATATTTTTTTATAAAAAAAGCCCATATGTTTAGATATGCATTTGATACATATGTTAAACATGAATAGAGAGCATGCATGTAAATACGTACCTTCCAAAGTTTGGTGACTGGTTTCAATGTAGGCTGCATTCTAAGCCATCATAGGCAGAGAGGCTTTGTCATTTTGGTCACCTGGTTTAATGGCTTGGTCTAATTCAACCAGAGTGTCAGTATTTCCTATCACCGTCGTATACGTCGCCTATCATTTCATCAGACTCTGATTGTTGGGTTCACCAAATTAGAGTTTTAAGAAAAAAGCTTGGAAGAATGAAATCTCTACGTTTCTTCTCATAATCTGAACTGAAATATTTATTTGATGACATAATAAAGTAGCAGGTTATGAAACATTTGTTACCTATCCTCACTGTTCAACTGCAATTTTAACTTTTCCCTTTACAACTCCTCAACGTGAACCTAAATTCTCAACAATGGTGGACCCAGAAAAGTGGCAAAAAATTCCTACATGAAATTTATAAGATTTTTTATTTACCTCGTGTTGATGATTGGGTTCGGTTTCGAAAAAATAATAATCAAGTTTTAGTCCGTTTTCGGCTTCACCTGCTTAAAAAGCCTGTTTTATTATTCAAAAAATTAATAATATATATTTTTATAATTTAATTTAATTTTTTTAAAATAATTATTTAAATTAAAATTAGGCCGAGTCAATCCAAATTACAAAACTACTTGTCAAAGTTCAACCCAAATTAAGTTAAATTTTCTATACCACACGAGCTACTCAACCTATGAACAGGTCTTATGTTAAAGCATTGGAGTTACATTATAAAATCAAAACAAAGTTTTATATTACAATTTGGTCGATAAAATTATTATAGAGACCTTTGTAGTAAAAGTCAGTTTGTACTTTGCCCTATCTATTTAAAAAATAGACAATTTAGTATTTATATACTAGATTAAAGAAAAACACTACAGCAAAACAGACTTTTAACGGCGTTTTTAGTGACGTTTTAAATAAAAACGCCGCAAATATTATACATTAGCGGCGTTTGAGGGAAAACGCCTCAAAAAAAGAGCAATAGCGGCGTTTATATACAAAACGCCGCTAAAACGGATATATAGCGCGTTTTACATAAATAATTTTAAAGTTTTTTGTATATATATGATGATTATTTTAAATTTATATATTAAATAATTTCTTATATAATTGTAAAGAGATAACTTTAATTTTAATACATTAAAATTATGATTCTAGTTTAAATTATTTAAGAGAAAATATTTGTTAAAAATATTTGCGATTTAAGGTTTAAGGGGACGTTTAGGGTTTTATGGGTTAAAAGTTAGGGTTAATGGGTTTAAATGTAAATGGTTAAGGGTTTAAGGTTAGTTAGTAAATTGAAAATGTTATTTAATTTTCTTAAAATATTGAAAGAATATTATATAATATTCAAAATTTATCTAAATAATTTAGGGTTTAAGGTTATAATTTAGGGTACTTTAGTAGTTTGTATGGGTTAATTAGGGTTTCAATTTAGTATTTTAATATTCAAGTTTAGGGTTCGTGGTTAGTTATGGCTAGGGTTTATGGGTTTATGGGTTTGTGGGTGTATGGTTTAAGGTTCACGGATTTAGGGTTTATCGAATGAAGACAGGATATCAATTTTGATTTATTCATTAAAAATTATAAAATATATGCTATAAAAATCGATTGTGTATCTGCTTAACCTTAAACCCTAAATTGTCTAACCCATATAATTATATTAATATGAATATATTAAAATTATAATTATAGTTTAAATTATTTAAGAAATAATAGATAAACTTTATATATATTAAAATTAAAAAATTGGTAACCCATGCATCTCTAGAGAAACAAAATTAATTAGTAAATTGAAAATATTATTTAAATTTCCTAAAATATTGAAAGAATATATAATATTAAAATTTTATCTAATTAATTTAGAGTTTAAGCTTTGGAGTTAAGGGTTTAGGGGTTTGTTATGCGGTATGGTTTTGAGTTTAGGATTCCAACATTTAAGGGTTATGATTTAAGGTTTAAGGTATATGATTTTAGGGTTATGAGTTTGAGGTTTAGGGTATGTGTTTAAGATTTAGGATTTCGTGGTTTAAGACTTTAATAAAAAGTTAAGGATTAATTTAGATTTTTAGAATATAAATTAAAATAAGATAAATATAAATTATTATTTTAAAAAATATATATCAAAATTGGTTAAATCCCAATCGCATACATGAACAATGGTTTAGTGTGCAATTGTATACATGAACTTTAATTTGATCCGGATCTTGGAAAATATTAACACAATTATTGATATAATTAACATCATTTTTATTTATATATTGCATACATAAAATTTATATTTATTCAATATAAAAATATATTGATGTATTTATATTTTAAAATAATGTGTATGATTAAATCAAAATTAAAGTTTCAACTATACATTTAAACCACAATTAGAATTTCACATCTAGAATTACACATTAAACCAAAATTCATATATAATTCGAGATGTATCTATATCAAAATTTAAGTGTATACATATAATTAAATGCTATTTATATAAAAGTCTAAACAATTAATGCGACCATATTTAAAAGAATTGTAATTAAATTTTAAAATTTAATAATAAAAATTAAAACTTAAAAACTTAAATTTTTATATTTAATATTTTAGTTAAAAGTTCAATACTCAAAATATAATAAAAAATTTAAAAAATAATAATCTCAACACACAAATTTTAGAAGAAAAACATAAAAAATATAGATTAAATTAAAATTATAAATAGTGGCGTTTTTGAAAAACGCCACAAAAAATAAAACTATAGTGGCGTTTCTAGTTAAAACGCAAAAAATAATTCTATAGTGGCGTTTTTAATAAAACGCCACAAAATTTCTTTACTAAAATGATATATCGTTTAGGGTTTAGGGATAACATTTTTCCAAAATCAAAATTTCTAAGTCCCAAAATTTCCTCCCAAAATCCCCAAACCAAAATCCCCAAATCGGTTTCCCCACGATCTTCGCCCACCGCTCTAAAATTTACATATTTTTAGAAGTAATCTTCCTCTAACTACCAAGGTTCGTAACTATTTCTCCATATATTTCCGAAAATTGATTCAATTTTGTATATTGTAATGATAATTTCGGTTTGCCCAACCTCTAGCTTCTTTAACATTCGCGTCTTACTCGAGAAAGGGCATAATCCTCGCTCGGCGTTGCTCATGGCGTTGTGTGTTTGGTCCACCACCGCTCTCTCTCAGCAGAAATTTAGTTTAGCGCCCACACTCACTCAAGTTGTTTCCAAAATGGCCGTGACTCCCATGGCAATTCACCATTGATTGCAATCCTTCTAATTATATAGTTTTGATTCGCACTATTTCTCTATTTGTATCTGGTTATGATTGAATTCAAGAATTTATAGCCTTGCTTCATTTATGGTTGCTTTTCTTCTTTTGCATCTCTAGTGACTGGTATGTGCATTGAATTTTTCCAGGAGCTTCAAATTGATTTTTCCCAGTATGAACATCCTGTTGTTTTGACTGTCGAAGCTCAGGTAAAAGAAGAGTGCTAAACTTAGTTGATGAATCCCTTTTGAGTAGACAAACTCATGTGTTTCATGGATTCTAAAATTTTCTTCTCATCAGGCTAAATATGTTGGGAATGTGGGAGGTGCACTGAGCAAAAATCGTTCTTGAAGGTATACACCAATGAATATTGGCATTGTTTCGATGGATTACTCGTAACTTTCTCGAGTGATTGCAAATGGTTATCCATGCAGACAAAAACATAGGTACTATGTTGCGCCCGCCTTGTAGATACGAAAGTAGATATGAAAGGTACATACTTTCTTTCCGCTTTATTTTTGTATAATGCATGGAAATAGTTTATTGGTCTCACATGTTGGTTTCAATATGGAAATTTTGAAGTAACTTTGAGATGTTAATGTGAGTTTCACGTGGCTTTCAAAGTCGTGCGCTTTATCCCAGGCTTGGTTTAGGAAAAGGTGGTCTAAGAATGGCTCCGAAGAGGCATTGGGTGAGATACTTAAGGTGGGCGAATATATAAGTTTTTTACACTTGTTTGTTACCAAATTTTTGGAGGTCATGTTATTATTAATATATGGATTTAGTTAAAGAAAAAATGACAAGCTACTTCTTTTTTAGAAGGCAAATAAATTTGGTAATCAATGTTTATGTTATGTGTATTTGCATTTCATTATTTTACGTTGTTTTTTTCTTTTTTTAAGGTGCCACTTGGATGTGTTACTCCATTTGCTCTAGTAAATGAATCGCAAGGTATTTAAGTTTTATTTCCTTCAAGCTTTGAATTTATATTCATTTTTGCAAGATGGTCACTTCTTCCCGATCCACAATATGAAAATGTTCAAGACATAATTTATTGTGATTCTTTGCAACATATGCTTATGATTTTGATTTTGCTAATAATGTTGGATTTTCCGTATTAATTACTCATTGCGCTTTCTTTGATTTCTTTTGATTCAATAAAATATATTCATTATGCTCGATTTGTAATATGTAAATTGTTACAGATTATACGATGTTATTATGTAAATGCCTTTCAATTGCCGACCCAGTTGAATTAAGTTAGGTCCGATTGATTGAATTAGGATGAGTACATGTCATTCCCGAGTATGTATAATCTTCTTTTATTGTGCATCCGTTGTGTATTATAATGCTTTAATTTAGGGCTTTGTTTGTGTAATCCATTTTGTTGTGACTCGATGGATTGGGTTTTATTCTTGGTCAAAATTTATGAGTAGAATATCTTAATATATTTCTGCATTTGAAAAGAACTCCGGATAGAATCTGGATATGTTGGATCAAGGATGTAAGTTCTCTGTCAAAACCCCAAAGACTATTGTTTATTTTTTTATTTTATGTTTATATTTGTACTTTTGATCCTTTCAAAGATCATGCTTTTAATAAAAGAAAGAAGCAATAGGATGCTCAGAGAGCATTTTGGTACTTTAGCTAGATTGGTCATAAGTATATACTTAGTGCTTGATTACTTTCTTATTTCCTTTGAAATGTTAATTTCTTTTTTTAGCCCCCTAACACAGTGTTTGGGTCGAGGGGAGAGGAGAGATTATTTTGTTTTAGCATGCTATATATAGGCTAACTAAGAGAAAAGCATTATCCCTTTTAAGTTCCTTGAAACCAAAATTTCATCATCCTCCAAATTGGGAGAGAGAGAGCTTCTATGTATGGCATCAGATTCACAAACATACAAGTTTCTTTTATCAGGTAAATTTTTATTAAAAAATGACCTATAATGTAAATGTCCTAAAAAGATTTAAACTTAGTGTCTGATATTGAATATGAATTGGAACATCTTAATCCTTATTTGTGTCATGTCATATTGACTTGGCATTATATCATGGGTGAATCTTGTTTGCGTAATCCAAGTTTTTTGCTTTTTATTTATGAATATTTGAATCTGTTTGTGATGTTTAAATAACAAAATATGAATTGTTTCTTTTTATTGGCATTAAGCTGATGAAACCTAATAGTTTAGGGTCCATAATAAAAAGTTGTAATGTGAACTACTTCCATGGAACCTTTTCTTTGGGCAGTATGTTTATTTTATTTACGTTCCTTTCTAGTGTTTGTTAACAGTCTTACATATTCATCCTTGTTATATGGCAAATATATGTTCAGGATTTATAATATATTTATAAGCACGAGTTTGAAGAAACTTTTAAACTGATGATCATACTCTTTATTGTTAATTGTATTACTAAATTGACATAAGAATAATAATTTATTAGTATTATTGTGTGATCATAATAAAAATAATGTTAATTAATATAATAATATATTAATGTGAAATTAATTAATTTGGTCATATCTTTTGGATTATCAAGTTTCTCTTATTAAATTTTTGGTTGGGTTTGAAGTCGCATTTTCTATTTTATCTGCAGTGAAGGAGTGTGAAGTGGTGATTTGGTGAAGGAGTGAAGCTCCTAGGGAAAATGGAGAGCGAAAGAGCAATGGCATTGAAGAAGATGCTAACCGATGAAGTGCAAAGAGACAACTGATGTGGTAGATGATTGCCCGAGCAAATCTAGGTTTCCTTTTGTATTTTTTTCCTTTTTGGTCATTTATTAAAGGAAAAATGTAGATTGATGTGACATAAAATGTGGTATTTCGGTATCAAACAAATTAGAGATACAATAGTAATGCAAAATTTTATTTTTTAATTTGTTAATATGAAGAAAAATATATTTTTTATTTTCATGACAAAATTAGCGGCGTTTGTAACAAAAAGCGTCGCTAAAAGTGATGCCTTTAGCGGCGTTTGTAAAAAAAGCGCCGCTCAAAGTCAAACCTTTAGCGGCGTTTGTAATAAAAGCGCCGCTAAAAGTGATGCCTTTAGCGGCGTTTGTAATAAAAGCGCCGCTAAAAGTGATGCCTTTAGCGGCGTTTGTAAAAAAAGCACCGCTAAAAGTCAAACCTTTAGCGGCGTTTGTAATAAAAGCGCCGCTAAAAGTCATGACCTTTAGCGGCATTTGTAAAAAAAGCGCCGCAAAAAGTCATGTTTTTAGCGGCATTTGTGGGAAAAGCGTCGCTAAAAGTCATGACCTTTAGCGGTGTTTTTTGCTCATAAACGCCGCTAAATTTTGCGGCGCCCCTTTTTGCGGCGTTTCTAAAAGCGCCGCAAAGACTATTAGTGGCGCTTAAAAACGCCGCTAAAGGCCTAAAAAAACGCCGCTAAAAGTCTAAATTGCTGTAGTGAAATGATCTTTTATGTTAAAAGTCCCATCCATTTTTACTATTGAAAATTGGTATGGTTGATAAAATAAACAGAAAATGACACATGTTGTGTCACGTGTACCTCACGCTGATATACATGGACCATCTTTTAACAATAAAAATGCATGTACTTTTTAATAAAAGAATAAATTTACTCTTTAATCTAACATATAAAAATTATAATAAAAAAATGTAATTTCCTCGTTGCATAATACTTTTATTGAATTCGATTATCAATGATAATATCTCTTTAGTCTCCCATATGCATACATCAAAGTTATTATTGTCTTTTTTTTAATTTGAATCAAAGAGTTCTTGCATATAAGAATTTTTTATGAATGGAATTAGTAAATTAAAAAACTATTGTTTCATTAAATCATAAAATTATTTATATTTATTTAAAATTAATGATCTCATTAAAGTATAGTGTCCCAAATGTTAAATTATTATCATTATGATTTCTAAAGCTTTGGGTCGATATTGAATTGTCCCAAACGTGAAGGTATTGAAAGAAGGTAGAAAAGAAATTATTTTTATAGAAAATACCCAACAATTTTGTGTTAGGTTGGGTCCAATGATTACATAGGCTAACAGTGTGAAATCAGACCATCCAACAGTCTAAAAGAAGTCACTAATCATACCAACATCCTTAATTATTTTTAGTTGCCCAAATTTTCACTCTTCCTAGCTTTTTGTTCCATGTGGGTTTTTTTTACAAAAATAATACAAAAAAATAAAAAAATATTCAAAATGGCATGTCATTTTGATTATGTATCAAAATGGTACATTTGACTTGGTGGAGGGGTTGTGAGAGGCGGCACAGGTGGAGGGGCTGTCAAAGGCGGCACAGGTTAAAAGCTGCTGAAAAAAAAATTTAAAGATTGAGGGACTTATTATGAATTTTTCCAATTTTGAGAAAAGGAAGGGAAGGGTGATGCGGGCGGCATCGAACTTTAAATTTGTGTAATTGCCTTCTAAGCCCTCTCTATTTATTATTTTCTTTTTATTCCCCTTCAACTTACTATATTGTATTTAAACAAGCCATTAATCTATTTTTGTAATTAAATAAGCCCTTCACTTATAGTTTTTACTCATAAAAGCCTATTTTAATATTAAAGTAAAACTATTTAAAAAAAAACTAATTCATATCTTTGTTTATTACTAATGGCTTTACTTATAGTTAAGCATGCCATCTTTGAATCCTTCCCACCTTTAATAATCACAATAACCTTAGCCTTCATGAAAAATAAAATTTGAGACAGAGGAAATTTTAAATAAATATAATTATTATTGTGATTAAATTTTGCATCATTGTACATTAACTATTTCTATCCCTTCATTAAAAAACTAATATGCTAGTGTTTTAAAATAATTTGTTTAATATTTAACAAATTTAGATACCAAATTGTAAAAAGAAAAACTTAAATACTAAATTAAAAAATGTTAATGTAGGAAATATGATATTAAAAAGCATTTAAACCGAATAGATATAAAATTGGTAGAGACATTTTAGAAGGAAATAGAAGGATTAAGAGCAGTAAAACAAATAGGATTAAAAGTAATAAACAAAAACACTTTATTGAGTTTGAATATATAAAAAAAAAACAAATTAAATTCCTTTTTCTATGGATTCGATTTGATTGTGTTTCTATTGAGTTTGTTTTTTTAAAAGATTTACTTTAATATTAAAATAGGCTTTTATGAATAAAAACTATAAATAAAGGGCTTATTTAATTACAAAAAAATAAACTAATGGCTTTACTTATGTATTTTTTTAAATAGCTTTACTTTAATATTAAAATAGACTTTTATGAGTAAAAACTATAAGTAAAGGGCTTATTTAATTACAAAAATAGATTAATGGCTTGTTTAAACACAATATAGTGAGTTGAAGGGGAATAAAAAGAAAATAATAAATAGAGAGGGCTTAAAAGACAATTACTCAAATTTAAAGTTCGATGCCGCCTCGCGTCACCCTTTCCCTTTCTTTTCTCAGAATTGGAAAAATTACGTAATAGGTCCCTCAATCTTTAAATTTTTTTCAACAACTTTTAACATGTGCCGCCTCTGACAGCCTCTCCACCTGTGCCACCTCTCATACCCCTCCACCAATTCAAATGTACCATTTTGGTACATAATCAAAATGGCATGCCATTTTAGATATTTTTTATTTTTTTTGTATTATTTTTATAAAAAACCCGTTCTATGTGCTTGTTCTTCTTCTTTTTAAACACGATTGTCAAAATAGCCATGCATGGAATAGGATAACATAAAATGAACGAACTCCGGACAAGCAACTAACACCCACTTGATTATTACTATTAATTATTGTCACCAAAGTCTTGATTTTAATTAGTTCCACTTTTTTGTTTTTGTCTGAAGTTTCAACTCTTGGGTCTTTCTTTTCCTCCTTCGATAAACATCATATCAATTATTGAAGCTGTAACAGTCTAAAATTGTTTAACGACAGTAAAAATTACTAAATTGAACCAAACAAATATCTTACAAATATATAAAAGATTTTCTTAAAAAATTAAATACATATAGTATATAGAATTTGTAGTCAAGACCATGATTGAAAACGATTTTGTCATTTGTCCATCTTGTAGCTTGTGGCAACAATGGGACTTCTAACAACATGTTTTCGGTGGTTGTCTTCACAAATGAGATAACCAAAAGACACAGTCTTATCAAGCTGTCTTGGACCTTCAATGCTCATCTTGAAGCTTTTCTTCTAGTTTATTTCCTTGAAGACCAACGTGTCTGGCTCCACACTTACCTTAACTCCCTTCATTGCTGTCAAACATGCTTTGTAGATGAAGCTTCCTTCTCCAACATTAGTCACTGTTCTTTGAAATTCCTTCACAGTGTTGGAATCCGGTTTCACATTCCTGTCATTGAAATACGCTATAAAAGAAGGGTTGGAACAGTTGTTTGAAGATGATCTTGTGATGGTTTTTATTTGTTGTGGTGTAAAGTTTAGACCGCAAAGAAAGTCGATGTAATCTTGGACTGTAGCATCGTATACGAGCCCCGGGTCAAGCGCTTTGTTGGGATTGATATGGCCAGCTCCCATTGCTGGTGGAGTGGCCAGTTGGAGATTAGTACCGATATCCTCGATAGGACTGCCGGTGTTATCGATGGGATCCGACGTAGTCATTAAGGCTGATCGGATCGCTGTGGGGCTCCAATCCGGATGTGCCCCTTTCAGGAGTGCTGCAATTCCTGCTACATGGGGACATGCCATGGATGTTCCCGAAAGTAAATTGAAGCTACTAAACAACATATCGTCATTCAAACGAGCCACTCCGATATTTAGCGGCCAAGCAGCTAGATTGAGTCACCAGGGGCCATAATATCAGGCTTGAGGACCGATGGAGCACTATAGGAAGGTCCTCTAGATGTATAACTAGTTACAGTGCGTGAGGGTTTGGAACTCAGAAATGTTGTTTTAAACTCAATGCTGGCTTTTGGATTTTTATTGGTCTTAATGTAATCGACGACAATATCGCCATCTTTTTGTTCCAGGAAAATGGCTGGGAAAGGGCTTTGAGTGAATATATCCAAGAGGGTACTATTTGTTATGAAAACACCAGCTACATTCCCCGCCACTTGAATGCTGCTAAATTGGTCGTTGAGGGAATCTTCCTTGCCTGGATCTTGGCAAACAATAATCATTCCCACAAGTTTCTTCAACTCTTTGGTTTCATCACATTTGTCCATGAAAACAATTGGGTATTGGGTTGAAGAAAAATTCCCAGGATAAAGAGCAGCTCCTCTGACATAACCATCGGTTCCAAGGCTTAAACTTGCGCAGAAGGATCGATCCATTGTGCCGGCAGCCACAGTTAAAACCCAAGGGGTTCATTATGTGGGGTCTCTAAATCTGGGACTTCATGTCCTGCAGATGTAGAAACGAAAATGTTCTTCTCTATAGCAGCAAATGTGGCTATTGCTATGGGGTCTTCATACAATTCAAGCTCATCCAAGCCAAATGACAAGGAAAGAACATCAACACCGTCATTAATCGCTTGATCAATGGCAGCAATTACATCGGTCGTATATGAGCCTTCATCCCAAAGAGCTTTATACATAGCAACTCGAGCCCCTGGAGCCATTCCTCTAGCAGTTCCCTGGGCATATCCAAAGTATGAAGCATCTCCCACATATGTTCCAGCCGCAGTTGATGATGTGTGAGTCCCATGTCCTGCAGTGTCCCGTGGAGAATTCATTGAGATGGTGATATTAGGATTGTTGGCAATCAAACCTTTATTGAAAGACCTTGCACCGATGAGCTTTTTGTTGCAGAGTGAAGAGTTGAATTGGGTACCACTCTCGCATTTCCCTTTCCATCTCAATGGAACATCATTCATTCCATCATCATTAAAGCTCTCACTTTCCGGCCAAACCCCGGTATCAATCAGCCCAATAATAACATCTTTGCCGAAACCCGACGCCGGCCACAAACCGGCATCGGAACTCAAGCCAAGAAACTTGAAAGAATTAGTATCGAGCTTCACAGTTTTGTCTCAAATGGAAGAAACATACCCCGAGAGTTTTTCAAGGCCTCAAGCTGAGCCAGAGTGAGACTCGCACTGAAACCTTGAATAACATGGTTATAACTATAGAGAAGTTCAGCAGTGGGGATGGTTGAATTAGTGTTAGCTCTCAAGTTAGCAGATAAAGATGAAAGTGTAGCCAAGTACCAGCTTTGGCGGCCGGCGAAAGCTTTGGGCATGGCAGAGTGGTCCATGTGAATGATATAGTTGTCGGCTTGTACCTGCTTTGTAAAGATGAATGATAGACTAAAATAAAGGCAAATAAACAGGAGATTGATATGATGAGCTGCCATGGTGGAGATTGGAATTTGGGAAGATGATGATGATGATGATAAATGTTGTAAAGCTTATATAGGGAAATAGCATGCGTGGGAACTTGTGAATTGTCTGAAAGATAACCAGACAAGAAAATTTCTGTGTTATTTCTAATTTCATGGTCCTGACAACTTGGAAGTCAATGAAAAAGTGAAACAGGGGGAAATACGGGCCAGTTAGTTCAGAATTTAGAAGCGAAGTGTCTTCACAGTTGGTGGCAGTGGCAGTAATATGCAATCCAAGTACTTGAATAATTGGTACAATATGGGGTCGTTTTAGAGACCAAAACTTGCAAGAAAGCAACAGCAATTTGGCCCATATTTTTGGGTTGAAGATTGAGAATGGCGTTAAAGAAAGGGGTTGTCGACAAAATGTAATCCTGGGGAATGGTCGGCATTTCCATGAGTAGTTTGGGAATAGTTGGCCTTAATTTTTCTTTTTATAATTCTCTCTTCTCCCTCCTTGTGTATTGGTAAAGCTTTGATGTTCATTAAAATCTTATCAATAATATTTGTGATTCAGAATTACAATTTCACAATCTTATTTTTTTTCATCGTTAATATTGTCTTCTTCTCCTTTTTTTACCTTATTTTACATGTGTTATACCAAAATAGAGATCTCCCATCCCTTTCACTAGGTATGAGATTTTGTGAACAACAAAGCTTTATCAATAAGCACGAGAGAAATTATGAATCGTCAATGTATCAAATATATTTCTTTTTTAAAATAATAAAATTTTTTAATTATTTTACCCTTTTTAGTTAAAAGTAGGGTATCCATCATCGATAAACATACCAAAAAAATGTTTAATGTCACACTTTGTTAGTTTTTATAAGCATAACTTACAAATAAAAAAAAACATTTTAATTATTTTACCTTTGAATAAGATATAAAGCATTTAAGATAAACTACACTATTGGTCACTCAACTTTTATAAATTTTTATTTTGAACAATAAATAAAAATTACAAATTGAGAAAGTCAACGAGTGATCCAAAAGAAAACTTATTAAAGTTAGGTGACTAAAATGAGTGTACAATAACATTAAATTAACAGGATAACCAAAATGAAAACTTCTTAAACTTGGGTAACTAAAATGAAAACAGTTATCAATGGCAGTGCCCAATTTGCAAATTTTTATTTCTAGTGCCCAAAATGAGAACTTATGAAAGTTATGCGTCCAATTGTGTAGTTTAGCCAAGTATTCAATACACGAAATGTTAATTGTTCTCTGTGTAAACCGTCTTAATATCAAGGACAATATTTTGAGCAAGTACAACTTCACATAATCAAGCTAGATGCATATTACGAATAATAAGCTCCCTTTTTTTCTAAAGGAAAACAGTGCAAAGTGGTCACAACTTGGTCACAGTTTTATTGCAACATTAATTCTATGTACCTATACACCCTGTATTGCAAGGATGTGAGCCATATTTTCTAAATTCGCCTTAACTTGCAATTATTAAAGCTTGATTACCACTAAAATTATAAGATATTTGCATCATTGCATGCCTCTTGCTGTTAGTAGATTTTGAAGTTGTAATACTTACTCTGTTAAAAAAGCTGATCTACTCCACTTTGTAACTCAGAGTTCAAACAGCTTTCCATTGCTGGAATGTTAGGATTTAAGCCTCAATTATTACAATAACTTGGTCATAAACAAAATAATAGAAAAGAAGAGTAAATTTACGTTAAGCAAACACAATACGATGGATTGAGACACACACGTCATATTCAAGTAACATTATAGCACATCTAACTATTATGAAGGAAAGCTCCAATGTTTCCACCTCCCTTTTTAGTTGTCAAGGTTTGCTCCCGTCGCAAGCAAAGCCCCCACACCCTTTAAAACCCGGATGGTCATGCAATACAGATACATGTGAGTTGTAGGACCCCTAATGTTACAATTCATCACCCTCTGACCTCCCAATATGTTAGCAACCGCCATTTGTATACTCTGATACTTTTACTACGACCTTCGATTCCAATAATTCAAGCATCCCAGCTTCAATACTAGATTATATGACATATAATTATCATTGTCAAAGCTCGAGGAACATGAGACTGGTTTTGTTTATCTAACAACTAATGAACCAAATTATAGACCTGAAAGAAGCAACATGGCAGCATGGCTAAGAACATGATTAATCATATTACCAGCTGAAACTATATAGCAAGAAACGGTAATGCATGCATCGATTATTTACCAATTGAAGATACTGAGCTTTCAAAAATAAAAACAAAAAAATATTGCATTTAAAGATGACATGTATTGTATATACGCAGAGGTGGAAGTGGTGTTTACCTATGCTGGCTCTCCATGGAAACAAATAGCTAAAGACGATGTGTGAATTCACCTTAACCTGAGTTTGAATGGCTATTTATTGCTCTTAGGATTCTTGTTTTCTCCATAATGATCTATTAGTTTGGGCACCACTTTCATACCCACTACTATCACCGGATTCGTTTACACGTTTGTCAGTCAATCTATTCTTTACATCATCTCGTAGTGAGCGCATGTTCTCCCGTCCATCTTTGCGTTCCTGAAATTTAAATGTAGAAAGAAAAGTGACATGTGGCAGAATAAAATCGACAAGTTTAGGCACAATTAATATGATCGATAAATTTTGACTTTGCAAAAGCTTTTTTCTTAAACACATCTGGACCAAAATATCATCCAATGGATTCCAGCGGAACATGAATGTTCCTAGTAAAAAAATGTTTCACTTAGCAATTAAACTTGAGCGTCACTGAAAATTGCTAATCTTCTCTTGATTTTGTCATCAATAATGAAACTAATAATGATGTTGCATTATACATGATGAAACATGCACTCTTGTCAACCCAAGCAATTTTAACATGCGAAACACATTGCTTAACAAAAGAAACACATGGAACAAAATATTGTACAAAATAATCTACCAGAAACAAGATAAAATTCAGAACTATTGTTACGTCAACTTACATCTCTAAACGGGAACTCATCGGCTTCTAGCATATGAATTACATGCCCCATTTTAGGCCTTTTCTGAGCATTTGGGTCCACGCAACGTAAAGCAACTAAAAGGGCTCGCTTCAGTGCTCTGGAAGAAGGCTTCTCTGGTAACCTTGGATCCAAAACACCCTCTGCATTCCTGTTGCTAACCATTGATTTAATGCACTCGACCAGATTTACCTGAAAGTTGGAACAAATTGCATACATATTACAAGAATAAAAGACCAAGAAAGCCATCAAGCTTTGAATCATAGGATAATATTATCAATTGACTTAATTAAGGCCTACAAACCTCTCCTTGAGGCCGGCTGTAATCCACCGGAGTTCTTCCTGAAATTATTTCCATAAGAAGAATGCCAAAGCTGTATACATCACTTCTCTCGTTTAGCATGCCTGTGCTAGCATATTCAGGAGCCACATATCTACAAAACAGAGGCAGTACTAGTATATCAGATGACCATATGAAAACATTAGATAACCATGAAGATGTTCGCTAACAAAAGTTTGACCAACCCGAATGTTCCCATCACGCGAGTGCTCACATAACTCCTCCCAGACCCCAAGAGCTTGGCAAGGCCAAAGTCGGATACTTTTGGATTCCACTGCTTATCAAGCAAAATGTTGCTTGACTTGATATCACGATGAACAACCTTAGGTTCAAGTCCCTCATGCAGATATGCCAACCTAAATTTCAGTTTTTGCAAACAACAACATTCTCAACAAACAGAGGGAAGAACACCAAGGATAATTCAAGTTTGGTTACCATTTTCTGTTAACCGAAAATTTACCCTTTCGCAGTTCCAAGCACTATATTCATACGGATCTCCCATGTCAAAGGGCTGCAAGGTCCCACATCTCCATGAAGCCATTGTTCTAAATTCCCATTGTCAACATACTCATAAACAAGCATCCTATGACCACCAAATTAAGTATGTTAGCAAATCCTAGCATGATGCTGAAGTTTCACAATTGTAAAAGTTGCAAGTTTTAACATAAAATCCAAACTTCCAATGCAGCAAATTAAGATCAAAATGCAACAAAAAACAGAGAGTACGTATGTACCTATGAGCTCCTTCAGCACAATAACCAAGTAATCTCACCAAGTTCTTATGCCGTACGCGCCCAATTGCTTCCACTTCAACCTTAAACTCCTTTTCAGCTTGACCCCTAAAAGAAAATACAAGAAAACCGAAAACAAAAGTCAAGTTTCCCCCAACACAGAACTCCATGCTTCAAGGGCTATTCTCATTTCTCAAAAAGTTACACTAAGACAACAAATGCATTAACTAGCTTAAATTTAATCCCAAAAAAGGGTAGCCTTTTTACCTATTATTTAGCAGATTCTTGACAGCAACTTTGCTATTGTCTTCCAAAACTCCACGGTAAACAATTCCATAACCCCCTTCACCAATCACATTATCCGCCGCAAAATCATTTGTAGACTCCTCAAGCTCTCTCAATGTATACCAATGTCCCCACCCCAAGTGGGAAACTTCCGGAACCGCCCCAACTGTCATCCCTTGATCACTACACCGTGCCTCACCTGACCCGTGACCCGACCCGGATCCACGCTCTGGAGACGCTACCTTATGATCCTTCCCTATCTCAATCTGAATGCCGTTGCACCTAGAAACAGCGCCGCTGCCTTCTTCCGGATGAAGAACCAATACAGGGTCGGATTCCGGAAGTAGGACAGGGTTAGAATGATGGGACGGTTCGACGCGGATTTCTTGAATCTCCTTAGAAGAGATGGGGATACTGGAGTTAAGAATAGGCTTAACAACGTTGTTGCTGCTGCGGGTTGCTTTGTTTTGGCGTTTACAAGTGATACAAAGGGAAATAAGGAATAGAACGATGACTATAGCAGTTCCAACGCAGATTCCAAGAACAACCCATAATTGCAAACTGAAAATAGAGGTGCGTTTCGACAGCTGATCGTTTAAGAATGAATAACCAGACATTATCACGAGTTACTTAGTTTCCTAAAAGAAGAGCCAAATTCAAGATATCTCTTGTTTGCTCAAGAAATGAAGTGAGAAGAGGAAATGTTGAGGGAAAGATGATTTAAACGTAACCATGGAAGAGGGAGAAAAGAGTGAAAACAGTGGAAGCAGCTGCAGAAGACAAAGAGAAGGCTGCAGCTGGCCTGATGTAGACGTAGCAATTTTGTCACGACAGCATTGGAAGACATAAATATGATACTAAAAAAATCATTTAAAACTAATCTTTACATAAAAACAATATATTAATGTCGATAAACGTATATAATTAATGTATTTAAATTTATTTAAATATAATTACAATGCATAGAAAAGGATAAATGTTAATTTTATACATTAACTTTGTTTTCATATATAATTTAATACATAAACTTTAATTTAGTATAATTATATATATAAAACTTGGATTGAATTTATAAGTATAGACATGATGGCTTTTTTACCTGTGTAATAGCCCAATTTTACTTGGGCCCAATGCCAAAATATAAGACCAAATCAAAAAATTTTTATAATCCAATACAAACAGTCTATTTTAAAACCTAAAATACCTAAACCATCAACCCAAACCCAAATGACCCAAATAGACTCAAACCTAAATTCAATTACAAACCCAAATCAACCGCCCAACAACCTAAACTTTTTGGCAGAAACCTTAGCCCCTCTTCAGCGCCGCTCCTCACGTGGTGTCAGCATCTTCCCCGCTACAACGCTGCCACGGACCTGCAAAACAAGAACAGAGCAACAAAAGGCAGAAAGAAACAATGATAGGAAGCAAAAAACCACTTGTAAATCGGCTATAAAAGCCTTGAATTAGATTTGTATTTGGACAGATTATTAATACAAAAAAAAAAGGGTTTACAAATACAAAGACAACAGAGATTAAACACTAAAAAAGAGAGAAGAATCGAAAACACAGAAATAAAAATCAAAAAGCAAAGATGTGATTTTTTTTTTTTTTTAATCTTTTTTCTTCTTTTATTTACATATAAATATATAATATAAAAAAAGGAGAAGGAGGCTTACCCTTGTTAATCACCGAAAAATCGATGGTGGCCGGCGGCGGTGACTGGCCGAAATCCCATTGGCTTTCAGGCCCTGCAAAGGAAAAAAAATAAAAGGGTGAATGGATTTTTTTTTTTAAAGTGATGGCTGTCAATTCCACCAATATAAACCTACTCCTAGTTGCAAATTTAAGCAGTATAGGGACTAGGGTGGATCCCACAGAGACTGGTTTACTCAAAATTATTTTTCTCTCGACCAGAATTATGTCTGGGCAGTTGTTGTGCCCACGACTTCAAGCGAACCTAAAAAAAATAAATCAGGAGGTTTTAAGATGTAAAAAAAACTAAATAATTGAAACAGAATAATTAAACGAATTAGAAATCAAATAAAAATTAAACTTGGATTTATAATCAAAGTAAATAAGTTTTAGCCTTAGACTCGGTAAATTTCGAGTCAAGAATAGATCCTCAAAATTGATCTTCTCCTAAACGATAAGTCAAGGTTATAGCGATTAAGGACGCCCTAACCACCAATTCCTCTTTTCAGAGTGGGTTCCTAGACGACCGCAAACCAACCCTCATCGATTATCTAACCGAGATACATGTGTTCCGATTGAAGACTCCGGTAGCCTTGCATTCTGAAGAACCCAACTCGAATCAACGACCTCAACCACGTGGGTCGTTTAAACTCGATCACGTCTTCCTTGATTTGTTCTCGAAAACTCGAATACAACACGACCAACTCGATTCTCCAACTGTCGGCAAATACTACCCCAATCCAACATGCACTTTGACTTGGAATCAAATTCAACCTTAAGGGATGATTTATCTATCCCGATACTTAGGAAAAAGATGAATACCGATTGGAAGGATTATTTGCGCGGATACGAATCTCACGATTCCCGATCGGAAAGAGTACCGGCCTAAGACTAAGATGGAATTTAGTGTGGCATGAATTTAATCATGCTTGAAGGTTGTGAAAGGTGTTTGATTTGATGTGAAGGATGATGATGGGATTTTGGAAACGGAAGGGGTTTGGAAGGTAATTAAACTAATTTTGGGAAAAGAAACAAAAGGAATTGAAATGGACAAAATGTTTGGACGTTGGCTTGAAGGAAAAAATAAAAGAAATTCTATTCTAAATGGAAATAGGAAAAGAGAGAAATAAAACTTCAAATAGGAATAGGAAAAGAAATATTTGATTGATGATTATCCAAATACAAATAACCCCTATTTATACTAATGGATTTACTAATAATAGGCTTAATTAATTTAATATAAAATCTTAAACAATTAAAAATAAAAATAAGAATAAATAAATAAAAATAAAATAAACTAAAAATAAGATTTTCTATTCTTGGCTTTTTACAAAGTCAAAATGCTTGATGAGTCCTTGGCTTCCTCCATCTTTTTTATTTGGCCCCAATTCCATGATTTTCTTTCAATTTAGCCCTTTTTAGCTTGCTTTTGATCAATTGCATCCCTGACAATATTTAAATCATAAAAATACAAATTTAGTAGGGATTAATTCAGAAATAAACCGAATTACATACAAGAAATCATGCAAAATAATCATGTTATCAAATCCCCCCTACTTAGCTCATGCTTGCCCTCAAGCATGTTGTTCGATCAAACATTAAAATTAATTTCACAATTTATTAAAAATCGAGCCTATTTTCCACATCCATACTCAATATAAACAACATAGGTAAAAATAATTAAATAAATGCTTAGAACATATAGTTTAATCAACAAGACTAATGTCATAAGAATTGAAGCATGCGAACTAGATAATTAAATTAAGTTTGAATCCAATAAATTGCAAGGCATTATTAATTAACTATACTTTAGAAAAATAAACTAGACATGGTCAAACCTTTTTATGCGAACTAGGATGACAACCCAAGCACCCTATTCCGGTTACTCAGTTCAAACAGTCTTTATTATTGGGCTCCGTTAGCGAAATGTTATTAAGTTATCAACTCGTCACTCAAACCTTTTTACGCGAGATGAGATGACAACCTAAGCACCTCACCCCGGTTACTCAATCCGGTCACATTTTTGAGACTTTCACTCATAACTTGAGCCTTTATTTATTTAATTTTTTATTTATATTTTTTCCCTTTTTTTTCTCACAAGCAAATATTTTTTCAAACAATCAGTTCATGAAAATCTAGCTACATACATCAACCTTAAAACACAAGTGTCCATTAATCTATATACTTGAGCATTTAAATTCAAAAAAAAATTTACCCAATTGTCCAAGTTGACTAAGTATGGGATTATAGGCTCAATGTCAAATAAACTGTTGAATGAATTCAATGCAAGATTGAACACATGCAAAAGAGAAACATACAACAAAAATTGATCAACCATCCATGCATACTTACTATATTCATCCCCCCTACTTATTCTAAGCTTGTCCTCAAGCATGTGGCATATTATAGATAAGAAAAAAAAAAAAAATCAGCAGCTCAAAATAAAGAAAATGAAAAGTTCAGAGTACTCTTCATGTGTGTCTTCAATGATTTTGTCGATGTGGGGTAAAGGTTTTGTAGGATATCAAGTATTGTGGAGACTTGAGTTTCCATCGTTCCAAGTCTCGCCTCGATTCATCCTAAACGATCCTCCACAGATGGAGGTTGTTCCTCGCGCTCTCTAGTGTTAATGTGTGGGTGTTGGTGAAAAACCATATTCTCGCGAGTAGTCCGTGTACCTGGAGGAATAAAATAACACGAAGTAGGGGTGCCGGCAAACAATCCCATAGAATCCAGACAATATTTATCTAGGCTGCTCATACTATATGCACATCTGAAAGTTGAGAAATCAATTTTAGAAAAAAGTCGAGAGGCTAAATTTGAAATAAATGATCCAAGTATAAGTGGACGGTTGTAACGCAAAACAGCATGAAAATTTATTGCAAACCAATATCCTAAATTGACTTTAAAACCCGAATGCATACACCACAAAAAGAATAGTTCAGTTTTAGTCAAAGTAGCTGATGCATCATTTCTACTTGAAAAGCTAAATGCTAAAAATAGGTGTATATATCTCAAAGCAGGTTCATGCACCAATAAGTCTTTTGTGGTCTTCGAATTATACAGGTTATTAGAATTAGTTAAAACACGATAAACATGCTGAAAATCAAAGTTGTTCGGAATATCTAACAAAGCAGAATGATAAGAATCGGACTGAATATCATTAGGGTTGATGAAACCCATGGCAATGTTAAATTCAGAAATTAACATCTGAAAGTCCCTCCCAAGCAAACGAAAGCATACAATATTTTGCGTCTCAACATTTTGCAATGCATTAATATCGAAGCTAAAAGTTGTGTAGAATTCAATACTAATTCATAATATGCATTACAAGTAATATTAGCATATAAAGTCCAATCAATAGCATCAAAATAATGAAGCACAACATCATGCATATCTAAAAGTTCAAGAGTGGGAAAATCGATTTGCTTACAGACCGGGAGCGAGCGTTGTCGGATGGCGTCATATCGTGTTTGGTGCTCCGATGTCGAGAAGTCGAGAAATCCATGAAGACGACTTTCAATTGTAATTGTATTGGCATGACTACGTCTATTGCGATGACTGTCTCGGGGTGGTCGAATGTGCTCGTTAGGTGAGTCGGGTGGGTTTTCATCTTCAACAGCATCAGTACTGCTGTTCGGGGGTGTCGATGGTTCTCGTGTCGGTTGTTGGCGACTTCGGGTTTGGCGTTGAGTGACTCGATCGTCAACAGCGGGGGTAGCTTCAACATTGTCGTTAGAGGTCCCGACTTCTTTGGGACTACCCGAAGTGTCAAACTCGATCGGGGTCAGCCTTCGTTGACGTTGGGTTCTCGATGGGCCGACCATTTATTGTGGAGGAGGTGGAGGAGCATTATCGTTGTCTAAATCAACGAATGGAGGTGCTAAAAAATGATGCCGATTTCGGTTGAGCGAAATTGAAATATCGTCGACCGTTTGGTTTCGCGTTCGGACCATTGCGTTCGTGCTACCATGGTGAATAAACTATTCTAGTGCGACGAGAATGGTGGTGACAACGGTGGCGCACTATGATGTACAGCGTTTGGCGGTAGTGAGTAGTCACGGTGAGGTTTGGCCATTTTTTGAGAGTGGCGACGGTGGGGGTGTCGTTTATGGCCGTGGTTAAGGAGGATTAGGTTTGGTTTTGTGGTGGAGAGAAAAGAAAGAAAAGAAAAATAAGAAAAAGGGTGGTGGTGTTGGGGTTTGTCTCCGATAGGCTAGGTTCGACGGTGGGGGCATAATAGTGGCGTGGGATTGAACGGCGGTGGTGAGGCCGACGTTGTGGGGAGAAAATGGAAAGGAGTTGAGGAAGATGAAGAAGATGAAAGGGGTAGAGGGTTTAGGTGTTTAATTCCTTTTCTTTTTTTCTTTTATTTTTTCCTTTATTTTCCTAGGAATTTCGGTTGGGTTTCCATTTTTTTTTTTTTTTTTGCTTTGGGTTTTTTGTTTGGTCCATGGTGGGTGTTGGGTTAATTTGGTTTTGGGTGTGGTTAGGTAGGTTAAGTTTGGTTATTGGGTATTGGGTTAAGTTTGGTTTTTGGTGTTTGGGTTAAATGGGTGTTTGGTTTGGGTTTTTTATTTTGGTAAATATTTGTCACCATGTAAACATGTCGTGCCCGCGCCACCACTGTTATCCGACTCTCAGAAAAAATTCATGCTCTTCATTATTTTCCTGAAAACATCAAATTAATTGAACTAAGTAAAAAATTATTTATTCACACCCTAGATCTATTAAAATTTAAAATTAAATAAATGGAAAGAAATTTGGGTTGCCTCCCAAAAAGCGCATTTGTTTAACGTCGTTAGCTCGACGACCTGTTATTCAAATTTTGGGCTCTTCAAGAACTATCTCCTCAACTGTGTGCGTTTGAAAATTCTCGAAAAAGGGTTTTAGCTGTTGACCATTCACCTTAAAGCACTTTCGTGTTTCTTCGCTTTGAATTTCCACTGCACCATTAGAAAATAAATTAGTAATAATAAATGGTCCTATCTATTTGGATCGAAGCTTACCAGCGAAAATTTTTAAGGCAGAGTCATATAGAAGAACTTTTTGTCCTATTGAAAACTGCTTCGTAGTGATGAATTTGTCATGAAACGCCTTCGTCTTTTCTTTATAAACTCGAGCATTTTCATACGCATCGTTTTAATTTCCTCGAGTTCCTGGATGTCCAATTTCTGAGATTTTCCTGCAGACTTTATTTCCATGTTACACTGCTTAACTGCCCAAAACGCCTTGTGCTCTAACTTGACCGGAAGATGGCACGGTTTACCGAAAATGAGTCGGTAAGGAGACATGCCTATTGGTCCCTTGTAAGCTGTCCTATAAGCCCAAAGTGCGTCACTTAGTCTCAAACTCTAATCCTTCCTGTTAGGTTTAACCTTCTTTTCCAGAATGGACTTGATCTCTCGATTCAACACTTTGGCTTGCCCGTTCGTTTGTGGATGGTAAGCAGTGGCAATTCATTGAGTTACTCTATGTTTCTCCATCAGTGCACTTACGAGCTTATTGCAGAAATGAGTTCCTATCACTGATTATCGCTCGTGAAGTGCCATACCTGGAAAAAATAGGACTTTTAAGAAAGTCAACCATGATCTTAGCATTATCATTACGAGTAGCTTTCGCCTCTATCTACTTAGACACATAATCAACAGCTAAGAGTATATAAAAATTACCAAAAGAAGAAACGAAGGGACCCATAAAGTCGATGCCCCACGCATCGAAAATTTCACAAATATGAATAGGAGTAAGGGGCATCTCATTTCGACGACTAAGGTTGCCAACTCTTTGGCGTTTTTCATATGTTTTGCAGAATAAAAAGGCATCACGAAATATGTTTGGCCAAAATAGTCCACATTCGAGAATTTTGTGTGCGGTGCGTTTAGGTCCAAAGTGTCCTCCACATGCATAAGAATGACAAAAAGTTAAGATAGACCGTACCTCTGTTTCAGCTACACATCGTCGAATTACCTGGTCTGAGCAATGTTTCCAAAGGTAAGGATCATCCCAAATGTAATACCGCATAAATTGTTTTATCTTATCTCATTTAGACCTTAGTAATTCTGAAGGAATAGTAATCGTAACGAGGTAATTTACTATGTCTGCATACCAAGGATGAACCGCATTTGCTTCAAATAGGTTTTCATCTGGAAAGTTGTCCTTCAATGGTGTGTCGTCTACTGGAATCGGTAATCGACTCAGATGGATAGCTACTAGGTTTTCACATCCCTTCTTATCCCATATTTCAAAGTCGAACTCTTGTAGGAGCAGAATCCACCTGATCAGTAGGGGTTTTGCCTCCTTCTTCCCTACCAAGTACTTTAACGCTGCATGATCAGAAAAGATAATTACTTTAGTTCTTAATAGGTAAGATCTAAATTTATCTAAAACAAACACAACAGCTAATAATTCTTTCTCGGGGGTTGTGTAATTGTTTTGGCCAGCATCCAAAGTTTTCGAAGCATAGTAGATAACATAAGGCTCTTTTCCTATCCTTTGGCCAAGAACAACTCCCACACTTTGGTCACCGGCATCACAAATAATTTCGAATGGTAAGTCCCAATTTGGAGGCTACATTATGGGAGCGGAGACCAATTTCTACTTCAACACGTCAAAGGCATCTTTACAAGTCTAATCGAATTCAAATTCTTTATCCTTTTGTAATAGACTACAAAGTGGTCGCGCGATTTTCGAGAAATCTTTCATGAATCGTCTGTAAAATCCTGCGTGGCCAAGAAATGAATGAACCTCCCTCACAGATATGTGGTAAGGTAATGAGTTAATAATATCCATTTTTGCCTTATCGACCATAATTCCTTCCGAGGAAACTATATGACCTAAAATTAACCCTTTGTCAACCATGAAGTGGCATTTCTCATAATTTAAAACAAGATTAAATTCTAGGCATCTTTGTAATATTTTAGCAAGATTATCGAGACATTTGTTAAAAGAGTTACCGTATACCGTGAAGTCATCTATAAAGACTTCGATGATTTTCTCGATATAATCAGAAAATATGCTCACCATGCATATTTGAAAAGTGGCCGGAGCATTGCAGAGTCTAGAGGTGTGCATGGGTAGGTGGCTGACCTACCCAAGGCCCTGCCTCAAATGTAGAAGGGTTTGGGCAAAAATATAGGCCCGAAAAATGGGCTTGAACAAAAAATAAAGCCCGTTTAAAAAATATACCGGGCTCGGGTAAGGCATTTTTGGTTCGGGTCCTGCCTAATTCATTAAATGAAAAAACTATTTTTAATAATATTTTCTTATTGTTTTCTCCTTATTTTACCACCATTTTACTATTATGATTCTATTATTTTGTTGTTATTGTTTAGATATTATATAAAACTTATTTTATTGTTAATTTTGTTATTATTTTAAAGACATTTGTTGATTTTATTATTATTTTAGAGGCATTTGCTTGTTAAGTTGCATCTATTTTAGTGTTATTTAAGTCTACATATTTTTAAAATTATTTTCAATTTGTTGAAAAATATTTATTTTGATTTTTTAGTATTTTGATGTATTATATATATTTAAAATTATATAAAAATTAATATGGGCGGGTCAGTCCTGGTTTTAGTATTTTTATATGGGTAGGGCTTGGGCAAAATTTTAGGCCTATTTTTGGGCCCTACCTACCGAGCCAATGAAACAGCCTAAATTTTTATTTGGGCTGACCAAACTCGGCTCTACCATGCACACCTCTAGCAGAGTCCAAATGTCATTCGTCTATACGCAAACGTTCCAAAGGGGCACGTGAAAGTCGTTTTGTCTTGATCCTCCGGAGCCACTAGAATTTGGAAAAATCCTGAATATCCATCGAAACAACAATAATGGGTCTTACCAGCTAATCGTTCGAGCATCTGATCGATGAAGGGAAGTGGAAAATGGTCCTTCCGGGTAGCTGCATTTAATTTCCTGTAATCGATGCAAACCCTCCATCCATTCTGGACTCGTGTAGGGACTAGCTCTCCTGACGAGTTTTTTGCCACTGTAACGCCAGTTTTCTTGGGCACGACATGAACCGGGCTAACCCAATCACTATCGAAAATTGGGTATATCATTCCGGCATCTAACGGTTTCTTGATCTCCTTCTTTACTACCTCCATCATAGGCGGATTAAGGCACCTTTAAGCATCTCTCTTTGGTTTCATGTTATCTTCGATGAAAATTTTGTGCATACATGTGGATGGACTTAGTCCTTTTATGTCGGCTATCGTCTAACCTATGGCTTCCTTATAATTTCTCAGAACTCGAACTAAACTTTCCTCCTCGTCTTTGGTTAGTTTCTTTGACACTATCTGTAACACCCTGAATTTTTAGGCCTATGCATTTAATGGGTGAATAAGTGTAATGAGTTAATTTAAGTGATAGGGGTCTAAATTGGGCTCAGGGTTAGGCAAAGGCCTTGGTTAAATTATTAGATTGGGCATTATAGAGTTAAAAGGTGGTAATTATGTTTAAAATGCCAACATGGGCTTGTGTCCCAACAATAAGTGGCACTGTAAGGGAATTAGAAGTGACGCCACACACAAGGGATTTAAGGGCCCAAAATTTAAGTTTAATAAAGCCTAAATCTTTTAATTTAAGTGAGTTAAATTTCGGCAATTAGGTTTAATGAGGTGGACGGCTACAAGGCTTGAAAATAGGAGATATTATGTGGATTTATAAAGTGATAATATCATAAATAAAAAGGAGAAAAGTTAGGAGCTTATCTTTAAAGGAAAGTGTTGGCAAAAAATCCATCACCTAGAGGAGTGTAAAATTTGACTACTGCATGGCAAAGAGGGTGCCGAATTTCCCCTCTCTTTTAGCTTGAATTTAAGGGAGTTTTCGATTTTTAGCAGTAGGTGCCGAAATATCTATAAATAGGAGGGACTAGCTCCTTGATTCTGACACTGAAAACCCTAAATTCCTCTCCCATTGTGCCAAATGTCCCTAGCTTCTCCCTCTCCAATTTCTTTTCTCCAATTTCTTCAAAAGTTGAAACTCTTCTCCACTTTTTCCTCCTTGTGCCGATTTCTCTAAAAAGCCAAAGCATCCATAGTCTTCTCTTTTATTCATCTTATTTGAGAATTAGTTCTATACTTCTGGTGTTTAAATCTTCCATTGGCATTGCCGAATCCTCTTCTTAGTGCTAGCCGAATCTCCTATGCTAAGGTAAGTGTCGATTTTGAGTTTCCAATATTTCTCCGGCTTTTCAAAGTCTCTAGTCGAATAACTATTCAAGTGACTAATCAAAGGTTTTTCTTATTTTTTGGTATTTTGGGATCTGAAGAGGAGTCCAACGCCTAGATCTTTAAAGTCAAGGATTCAGTAACCTTTGCATCATGATTATTTTTGGAATTCCAAGGTAAGAGATCTATTAGTTTAAACGTGTGATTTGGGACTTATTTAACCTTGGCTGATTGTTGAAGGGGCTAAATCATTGTGTATTTTCCCGCTTTTGAGCAAGACTATAGATTGAGGATAATAGATCCGGATAGCAAGGACATCGACTAAGAATATTGGATTTCGCGATATCAGGTGTGTAATTCTCCACACCATCTAGATCTGTTTGATTAATATATGATTATAAGTCTTACATGTTTTGATATATGCCGAAATCCCAGCATGATGGCGGAAACCCAAATAGGGTAAAGGCAAATTACCAGGTTAGTGAATGTCTTGATTAAATGATATAAGAATATTGATTTTATGTGATTGCATGGGTTGGGTTTGATGAAAGGAGGAAGTTATATGTTGTAGTGGTTTTTATCGTGATCTGTTGTAGCGGTTGCTTACCGTGATCTATTGTAGCGGCTTTCACCGTGATCTGTTGTAGTGGCTACGGCCATATCTGATGATGAGTAGCACGACTGCCATCAAGGCGTGTAGCGGTGTGGGTTGATTGTAGAAATCCCCAACGGTGTGAAAGGCTGGTACGGGGGCGTGTAGCGGATGGAAACCTAGGATTTGGGTTGGGCTTTGCATAATTTTTGTTATGTATATTAATTTTTTGATATTTTGTTTTATGGGGCTAAAGCCCAAATCTAATGGTGCCCGAGGGTTGCATACTGAGTCTCGCGACTCACCCTTTTAATTTAACAATTTCAGGTGACACCTAGTGCATCGGACCGGGCTGGAAAGGAACGCGAGGTGGCCATGCAAAAGAGCAATTGGATTCAGCTAAAAGACTTTAGTTTGTTATTGTTATATTTTTCGGATTTTTAAAAATGGTTGTAATAAGGCCACGGGCCACTAGACTATTATTTTTGTTTTGGGTTTTATGTTGGGCTTTTAAGTTTTATGTTGTCAATTAAGTTAAGACATGTACGAAATTTTATTTTTTATTTAAAATCCACCAAGATAATTTATAACTTAATATTTTACACTTTAATGAATTCTTAAGCTTCCGAAATAAAAGGTTTAAACCTAGTAATTGTTTTCCAATATGCGACATGTTTTGTAAAATCCCTTAAGTGACATACTGGATCCGGTTGTATCGTTTGGGCCGAGTTTAGGGTGTTACAAATTGGTATCAGAGCCCGGTTCAAAACTCGACTTTGGGGTTTTTTGGCTCAAAACGTTTTCTAAAAAAATGGGTTTTTGAAACATGTTTATTTATAAATAATACAGAATGGTTTTCTCGGCATGGCACCTGCGTCTCCGGCCCAGGTCTGCCAGGTAAGTACTCTAAAACCATTGTGTGAACTATATGTGGGTTTAATGGGCTATTGAGACGTCGATTAATTAGATTAGAACTTGATGGACTCTAGGCCTAGCTTAAAACACTTCTTAAATTTCATAAGACTTAATTCCACTAAACAAACCCGTGAACGAGCCGCAAGACTAGGGTGTGGTAACAGCATCGCATGTCAGGATTGGATCCCAAGAGCCTGGTATTTAAGCAGTCCTAGTGACTCATCTCCTCTTCGCTGGAATCCTACCTGGTGCGTAGTGACTGTTCACCTTAGTCGAGTTAGGGTGTGGCAATATACATACGCATGTCTAGGAGTAGATTCAGGGAGAGCTTGGTATTTAAGCAGTCCTGGTGACTCACCTCCTCTTCACTAGAATCTTACCTGGTGTGTAGTGACTATTCATCCTAGCTACAAGGATTTGTTGATGGGCTAAACCTTATAATTAAAACCCGAAAGGGACCAGCCATCCTATTTATTTATTTTTTTAAAAAAAATCCCCAAGTTTTGTAAAATTTTCAAAAATACATTTGAGTTATGAAAAATTCCCAATCAACCATGTTTTAAAAACTTTACCCGAAAAACCTCATGTTCACAAAAGTAACTTGGGACTATGAAACTAGATTTCCCAAAGTACCCTGTTTAAAAAAAAATAACAACATTTGAAAAATTACCAAACTTTATTTTGTAAAATTACCAAATTACCCCGATTTGAAAAATTACTATGCTGGATTTCAAAATTACTAAAATATCCCTGAATTTCAAAATTATCGAAATACCCTTAAACTTTAGAATTACCAAAATACCCTCGGATTGTAAAATTACCAAAATACCCTTATTTTACGAGATCATCAAGAAACCCTATTTTGGAAAATTACAAAAATACCCCTATAAGATAAAATTACGAAAATACCCCTGGGTAGTGAAATGATGAAAATACCCCTAGGTGATGAACGTAAGTTTGTGAATGCCTCTGTATGTTGATTGTAAATGTATGCGATTCTCTGAATTAGGGTAGTAGACTTGAGCACTGAACTGGTAGATAGAATCCAAAATCGAAAGAACCACTATCAACCTATTTTTTCATAAAATTATTCGTGGATAATCAGTGGAAAGAGTAATAACTCATAAAATTTCTAATTAGATAAACACTAGTCGAAAGAATGAGCACAAGGGGTCGAGGACATCCGCCGCGTGGCCGTGGTAGGGGTAGGATGACCGTGTCGAGCCGATGAGGGTCAGCCACGGTCGAGAAGCGAGATGCCGGAATTGCCCGTGTGGAGGGAGAATTTTAGGATCAGACGGACGGAGAGGATGTGGTGTCTCAGGCGGTGCTAAGGGTGTTAGAGAGAATGGCTGAGGCTGGTTTGAGCACAAGAACCAAGAAATCGATCTGAGAGACTTAGAAACAACGCAGGCGAAGTATTTAGGGAGTCTCTAGTATAGCCCCAAGTTTCATTGAATATTGGTTGGAGGCGATGGAGCGATAATGGATGACCTAGACTTCACGGTGGAGGAGAAGTTGAAAGGGATCGTGTCTCTCCTTCGAGACGAGACCTATCAGTGGTGGCTCACGGTGAAAGAAGGTACTGCCGCAGACCTGATTCACTGGGTTTTTTTTAAAGAGTCATTCTAGGGAAAGTATGTTGGGGCCAGCTATATGGATGCACAAAGGAAGGCATTCTTGAACCTGGTGTAGGGAAGTAAGTTTGTGGCTGAATATGAGGCAGAGTTTCTACGTTGAGCCGCTACGCTCAAGAAATGGTAGCAACAGAATATGAACGTTGTGTTCGGTTCGAGGATGGGTTGCGAAATGAGTTAAGGGTTCTAATAGCACCGCAGAGAGAGAAAGTTTTTGCGGTTTTGGTAGATAAGGTTAAAATAGCTGAGGAAGTGAAACATGCTGAGAGACAAGAAAGGGATAAAGATCGAGGTAGGAATAAGAGAAGTTTTGGGCCATCAAGAGCATCGCGGAATTTTGAGAAAAGGCCTAGGACTGATGGGCCAGCTTGTGCTCTGACGGGCCAAAATAGAGCATGTTCTACATGTGGGAAGACGCATTATGGGGAGTGCAGAATGAAAATCGGTGGATACTTTAGGTGTGGATCCACGGAACATCTGATTAAGGACCGCCTCGGATGGATCGGCATACCAACCGATAAGTGAGGTTTGGATCAAGTTAGGAGAGGTGATCAGCCTGGACCAAAGGGTCGAGTGTACGCGGAGGGGGAAATGGATCTGGTCAAGGTCGTGGAGCACCTAGTAGAGGTGCAGGTAATGTAGAGGCGAGGCGACTGTGTCTAGTTTATGCAATTCGTTGACAGGAGGATGGTGGCCTTGCCGGATGTTATAACCGATCGTTTCTTATTGCTAATAACCATTTACTTGCTTTGATTGATATTGGGTCAACCCACTCCTATGTTGCATGTTCGATATCGAGAACCTAAGTCTAGACTCAAATAACCACCGGAAGATGGTCGTGGTTAGTCCCTCGAGACAATCTAGGGTAGTGGACAAGCTATTTAAGGATGTACCGTTAGAGACTCAAGGGTAGTGTTTAAGCGGACTTAATGGAATTACCATTTGGAGAGTTTGACCTTATCTTAGGAATGGATTGGTTGACAAAGCATCGTGCTAAGTTGGATTGTGGGTCTAAGCGCATGGTGTTAAGTACCCCAGAAGAAGGGGAGGTGGTTGTGTTAGGAGAGAGAAGGAACTATCTGTCCAACGTAATGTCGGCGTTGAAAGTTGTTAAGATGATTCGGAAGGGATGTAACACCTTTCTAGCTTGTATTAGTACCTTGGATGCTAAGGAGGTGTCTGCCGATGAGGTTCGAACAGTCAAGGATTTTGCGGATGTCTTTCCGGAGGAGTTGCCAGGATTACCCCCAGATCGCGAAGTGGAGTTTAGAATAGAACTACTCTCGGGTACGGCTCCGGTATCCATTGCTCCTTATCGAATGGCGCCGAAGGAGCTGGTGGAGCTCAAAGCTCAGATCCAAGAGCTTTTGGATCGAGGATTTATCCGATCGAGTGTGTCTCCATGGGGAGCACTGGTCCTATTCGTGAAGAAGAAGGATGGCTCCATGCGTTTGTGTGTGGACTATCGTCAACTGAATAAGTTGACGATTAAGAATAAGTACCCATTACCGAGAATCGACGACCTGTTTGATCAGTTTAAAGGAGCTTCGGTCTTTTCAAAGATTGATCTAAGGTTAGGTTATCATCAGTTAAAGGTTAAGGAAGGAGATATTCATGAGACGGCGTTTCGGACTCGGTACGGTCATTATGAGTTCTTGGTGATGTCGTTCGGGTTGAAGAATGCGCCAGCGGCATTCATGGATATGATGAATCAAATATTTCAGCTATACATAGATCGGTTCGTCGTAGTGTTCATCGACGATATCTTGGTTTACTCCAAGACTGAGGAAGAGCATGATGCACATCTTAGGGTGGTGTTACAAATTCTGAGGGAGAAGCAGTTGTTCGCGAAGTTCAGCAAGTGTGAGTTTTGGTTAAGGGAAGTGACCTTCTTAGGGCATGTGGTTTCTTTAGAGGGTATTAAGGTGCACCCTCGGAAGATAAAAGCTGTATTGGATTGGAAACCGCCAAAGTCAGTGGTGGAGATTCGAAGTTTCTTAAGATTAGCAGGATATTATCGAAGGTTTATTGAGGGGTTCTCTTCAATAGCGGCACCTTTAACTAAGTTGTTGAGGAAGGGAGTGTCATTTGTATGGACTGACAAACAACAGGAGAGCTTTGACAAGCTGAAGAGAATTTTGACAAAAGCACCGGTGTTAATTCAACCAGAGGCGAAAAAGAATTTACCGTCTACTGTGATGCGTCACACACAGGTTTAGGGTGTGTGTTGATGCAAGAAGGAAAAGTGGTGGCTTATACGTCTCGACAGCTAAGACCGCATGAGTTGAACTATCCCACGCATGATCTAGAGTTGGCGGCAGTAGTGTTTGCTCTGAAGATTTGGAGACACTACTTGTACAGGGAGAAGTCAGTTATTTACACTGACCATAAGAGCTTGAAGTATCTCCTTACTTAGAAGGAGTTGAACCTAAGGCAGAGAAGGTGGATCGAGCTGTTAAAGGATTATGACTGCTCGATTGAGTACCATCCGGGTAAGGCAAATGTGGTGGCGGATGCGTTGAGTAGGAAGGCGATAGCGGACTTAAGGGCAATGTTCGCTCATCTTAGTTTGTATGAGGATGGCAGTTTGGTAGCTGAACTACAAGTAAGACCTATGTGGACAAGTCAAATCAAGGAGAAGCAACTTTTGGATGATGTCTTAAGTACTAGAATCCGACAAGTGCAGAAGGGTGAAGTAGAGGACTATAGTCTGAACAACGATGGAGTTTTGTGTTTCCGTGGGAAGGTTTGTATGCCAAAAAATGAGGAGTTAAGGCAGATGATTCTTCAGGAATCGCATAATAGCCCCTATGCTATGCATCCTAGAGGAGTTAAGATGTATCGAGATTTGCGAGAGCAGTTCTGGTGGCCAAGTTTGAAGCGAGAAGTTACGGAGTATGTGGGGAAGTGTTTGATGTTTCAGCAAGTCAAAGCTGAACACCAGTTGCCTTCGAGTTTGTTGCAACCGGTGAAGATTCCCCAATGGAAATGGGAAAGAATCACGATGGATTTCGTTAGTGGGTTACCCCTTACGCCCACTAAGAAAGATTCAATTTGGGTGATTGTGGATCGATTAACGAAGTCTGCTCACTTCATACCGGTTCGAGTGGACCTTTCTTTACAAAAGTTGGCTAAGTTGTACGTGGCTGAGGTTGTAAGATTACATGGTGTACCGGTGTCGATCATATTGGATAGGGACCCTAGGTTCACATTATGATTTTGGAAGGCTCTTCATCAAGTAATGGGAATAAGGTTAGACTTTAGTACTACTTTTCACCCACAGACTGATGGTCAGTCTGAGAGGATAAGTCAGATCTTAGAGGATATGCTAAGGGGTTGCATCATTGATTTTAGGGGTAGTTGGGAGGAGTATTTACCCCTTGCTGAATTCGCGTACAACAATAGTTATCAAGCTAGTATTCAGATGGCGCAGTATGAAGCATTATATGGAAGGCGATGTCGTACTCCTACTTGTTGGACGGGGTTGGGTGAACGTCAGGTGTTGGGTCCAGAACTAGTTTCGAAAACAGAAGAGAAAGTTAAGTTAGTACGGGCTCGATTGAATGAAAAGTCTGATCGACAGAAGTCTTATGCGGATTTAAAGTGGAAAGAGGTGGAATTTGCGGTAGGAGACCAAGTCTTTTTGAAGGTTTCTCCATGGAAGAAGGTAATGAGGTTTGAACGGAAAGGTAAGCTAAGTCCTTGGTTTATTAGGCCTTATCGGGTGCTAGAACGTGTTAGCCCAGTGGCTTATTGGTTGGAGTTGCCTTCAGAGTTAGACCAGATACATAACGTGTTCCATGTCTCGATGCTAAGATGTTATCGTTCTGATCCATCGCACGTGGTGCGGGTGGAAGAAATTAAAGTAAAGCTAGATTTATCCTTTGATGAGGAACTAGTGCAAAGACGTAAAAGTGTTGAGAAGAAAGTCCGTCCCTTTGGTTAAAGTTCTATGGCGAAATCATGGTGCAGAAGAGGCGACGTAGAAGCCAGAGGATGTTATGCGACAGCAGTATCCCCATCTCTTTTGATTAGGTAAATTTCGAGGACGAAATTTATTTTAAGGGGGGTAGAACTGTAACACCCTGAATTTTTGGGCCTATGCGTTTAATGGGTGAATAAGTGTAATGAGTTAATTTAAGTGATAGGGGTCCAAATTGGGCTCAAGGTTAGGCAATTTAAGGATAGGGGTCCAAATTGGCCTTTAGGCAAAGGCCTTGGTTAAATTATTAGATTGGGCATTATAGAGTTAAAAGGTGGTAATTATGTTTAAAATGCCAACATGGGCTTATGGCCCAACAATAAGTGGCAACCTTTGTAAGGGAATTAGAAGTGACTCCACACATAAGGGATTTAGGGGCCCAAAATTTAAGTTTAATGAAGCCCAAATCTTTTAATTTAAGTGAGTTAAATTTCGACAATTAGGTTTAATGAGGTGGACGGCTACAAGACTTGAAAATATGAGATATTATGTAGATTTTATAAGTGATAATATCATAGATAAAAGGAGAAAAGTTAGGAGCTTATCTTCAAAGGGAAGTGTTGGCCAAAATCCATCACCTAGAGGAGTGTAAAATTGACTCTTGCATGGCAAAGAGGGTGCTTAATTTCCCTCTCTTTAGCTTGAATTTAAGGCGTTTTGGTTTTAGCGATGAGGTGCCAAATATCTATAAATAGGAGGGCTAGCTCCTTGATTACGACAATTGAAAACCTTAAATTCCTCTCCCATTGTGCCAAATTTCCTAGCTCTCCAATTTCTTTTCTCCAATTTCTTCAAAAGTCAAACTCTTCTCCACTTTTTCCTCCTTGTGCGATTTCTCTAAAAGCCAAGCATCCATAGTCTTCTCTTTTATTCATCTTATTTGAGAATTAGTTCTATACTTTCTAGCATTTAAATCTTCCATTGGCATTGCGAATCCTCTTCTTAGTACTAGCCAATCTCCTATGCTAAGGTAAGTGTCAATTTTGAGTTTCTAATATTTCTCCAGCTTTTCAAAGTCTCTAGCCAAATAACTATTCAAGTGACTAATCAAAGGTTTTTCTTATTTTTCAGTATTTTTGGATCTGAAGAGGAGTCCAACGCCTAGATCTTTAAAGTCAAGGATTCAGTAACCTTTGAGTTGTGATTATTTTCGGGATTCCAAGGTAAGAGATCTATTAGTTTAAACGTGTGTTTTGGGACTTATTTAACCTTGGCCAATTGTTGAAGGGGCTAAATATTTGTGTATTTTTCGGCTTTTGATCAAGACTATAGATTGAGGATAATAGATCCGAATAGCAAGGACATCGACTAAGAATATTGGATTTCGCGATATCAGGTATGTAATTCTCCACATCATCTAGATCTGTTTGATTAATATATGATTATAAGTCTTATATGTTTTGATATATGCCGAAATCCCGGCATGATGACGGAAACCCAAAGAGGGTAAAGGTAAATCACCAGGTTAGTGAATGTCTTGATTAAATGATATAAGAATATTGATTTTATGTGATTGCATGGGTTAGGTTTGATGAAAGGAGGAAGTTATATGTTGTAGCGGTTTTTACCGTGATCATTATGCGATTCCTTACCATGATCTGTTGTGGCGCTTTCGCCATGATCTTTAGTGGCTACTGACCATGATCGATGATGAGTAGCACGACGCCATCAAGGTGTAGCGGTCTTGAGTTGATTGTAGAAATCCCCAATGGTGTGAAAGGTTGATGCAGGCGTGTAGCGAGATGAAAACCTAGGATTTGGGTTGGGCTTTGCATAATTTTTGTTATGTATATTAATTTTTTGATATTACATTTTATGGGGCTAAAGCCCAAATCTAATGGTGCCCGAGGGTTGCACATCGAGTCTCGCGACTCACCCTTTTAATTTAACAATTTGGTGACACCTAGTGCATCGGACCGAAATTTGGAAAGGAGCGAGGTGGCCATGCAAAAGTGCAATTGGATTCACTAAAAGACTTTAGTTTGTTATTGTTATATTTTGCGGATTTTTAAAAATGGTTGTAATAAGGCCACGGGCCACTAGACTATTATTTTTGTTTTGGGTTTTATGTTGGGCTTTTAAGTTTTATGTTTTCAATTAAGTTAAGACATGTACGAAATTTCAATTTTTATTTAAAATCCACCAAGATAATTTATAACTTAATATTTTACACTTTAATGAATTCTTAAGCTTTCGGAATAAAGGTTTAAACCTATTAATTGTTTTCCAATATGCGACATGTTTTGTAAAATCCCTTAAGTGACATACCGGATCCGGTTGTAGCGTTTGGGCCGGGTTTGGGGTGTTACACTATCGCCAGTAAGGTGTCTTTTTCTCCCAAAAAGACGTACTTAAGGTGGTCCGATAATGTTTTAAGCGCCAAGGTTGGTGGCTGCAAAACCAAAGGCAACATTTTAGTTTGGGATGGTAATAGTTCAAATTGATTACCTCGGTTCATCAACGATGGCTGCTTTTCCAAGTGTTTGACAATTTCTCTCAACGGATCTTCTATGATTTCTGATTCTTCGAGATGATGTAAAACATCCATGTCAATGCTTCTGCAAAAGGACAGTTTCCAACTCATCAAAATCATGATATTCGAAATAAGATTGAGTTAAGCAATCTAAAATATCAATGCTAGAAATATTTAATAGTGAGTTGGGATGACTCATGGCTTCGTAGACGTTGAATTTCACGATTTCGCCATCAAATTCCATTGTCAGTGTTCCGCTCCGAACATCGATCTTTGCGCTTGCGGTACTCAAAAATGACCTTTTAAGTAAAATGTTTGACTAATTAGTTGAGTTATCATCTTTCATATTGATAATATAGAAATCTGCAGGAAAAACTAATTCGTTAATTTTAACAAGGACGTCTTCAAGCAGTCATTTGGGATAGACGACTGACTTGTCTGCCAACTGGATTATTACTCCTGTTTTCTTCAAAGGACCCCCGCGTTAATCAACTTATAAGTAGAATAAGGCATAACATTAATTGAAGCCCCTAAATCACACATGGCTTTCTTAATGCCTACATTACCTATCTCACAAGAAATAGCAAACATACCTTAGTCCTTGTATTTGGGAGGAACTTTCTTTTGTAGTACTGCAGAGACATTTTCTCCTACATTTACACTTTCGTTACCTATCAACCTTCTCTTGCTAGAACATAATTCTTTGAGAAATTTCGCATAACGAGGGATTTGTTTGATAGCGTCGAGTATAGGGATATTTACCCCACCTTTTTGAATGTCTCGAGAATTTTTTTCCTCCTTCTCTCTCTTATCTTTTACAAGCCTCCCTGGAAAAGGAGATGGCATCACAACTGGCTTCTGAATTTCTGACTTCGGCCTAGCTGTTGGATCCATTATTTGCTTTTCCCGTTCTTTGTCTTGCCCATGACTTTTGGCTGGCTTTGTTTTCAAAACCTTTTCTCTACGAAGAGTTATTGCACTTGCATTCTGTCGAGGATTCGGCTCTATCTAGGAAGGTAATTTACCTTGAGACTCCAAGCGATTAACTGCCATCGAGAGTTTACTAACTTGATTAGTTAGTTCTTGTATTGATGCATCTGTCCTCTGTTGATATTTTGCAGCATCGGCAACAAGTCTTTCCACAATAGCTTTTAAAGATGTGCTCGGCTTGGGTTGCTATTGTGGTGGTTGTAAAGGTCTCGGTTGGTACGATTAATTATATTGGGGATTACCTCTATAACTCAAGTTGGGATGATCCTTCCACCCGGGATTGTAGGTGTTGAAGAAAGGATCATAACGTCTTTACGGAGGTCCTGGAAAACCTCCAATAGCATCAACATGTGCCATTGAATTGTCGTTAAAGATTGGGCATGAATCCATCGGATGTTCAGACGTAGTACAAATTCCACACAATTGGGTTAGATTTTTCCTTTCTGTAAGCAAAGATTGAACAACATTAGTAAGTTTACCCAATTTATCTTCTAAGGATGAAACATTTAACCCATTAACCCGTCTTGTGGGTTCCGAATTCGGCTGATACTATTGAGAATTTACTGTCATGGTGGATATCAGTTCTCTTGCCCTTTGAGGAGTCATATTGACAAGTGCCCCTCCACTAGCAGCATCAATCATCTTCATTTCCATAGGGAGCAAACCCTCGTAGAAATATTTAAGAAGTGATTGTTCGGTCAACCCGTGTTGAGGACAACTTGCACATAGTTTTTTATACCGCTCTCAATAGTCGTAGAGTGATTCACTCTCCATTTGGCGAACTCCCACTATGTCCCTCCTAAGTTCAGCTGCTCATGACGCTGGAAAGAATCTGTCAAGAAAAACACGAGATAAGTCATCCCACGTTGTGATAAAACCGGGGGGTAAGTAAAATAACCATTGTTTTGTTGTATCAACTAAAGAAAAATGAAAGGCCCGAAGTTTGATTTCATCTTCGGGTACTCCCTGGGGTTTCATGCTTGAGCAGACCATATGGAATTCTCTCAAGTGGGTGTGTGGATTTTCATTCTTCAAGCCTCAAAAGGTGGACAAAAGGTGAATCAAGCCTGACTTCAGCTCGAACGGGGTTCCTCCGGTTGGATAGTTGATGCATAATGGTGTTTGCTCGTTGGGAGTAGCAGCTAGTTGACGAATGGTTCGGTTTTCCATCTTTTTTGGTTCACCGAGGTTGCCTTTCGCTTCTTTTGTAAAAAGTGGTTTGGTCTCAAGTTCAACCACTTCCACTTGTTTCCCGCGTAATTACCTCTGTACGAACTGCTTCGGTCAACTTTTCAACGTCGGATTCTAGGATCCGTTGTCCTAGTTCAGCTTCTGCTTTACTTGCGCGTTTAAGAGCTCCTGTCTCCTTTCGTCGCACTCACGCTGATTTCTTGATCTCTAGGTCGTATTCGAGATCTCCTGATGAAGATCTGGTCATAAAGACGATTTAAACAATTGTAAGTGTTGCCAGTCCCCGACAACGGCGCCAAAACTGATGGTTGTCGATTCCACTAATATAAACCTACACCTAGTTGCAAATTTAAGCAGTATAGGGAGTAGGGTCGATCCCATAGAGACTGGTTTACTCAAAATTATTTTTCTCTCGACGAAATTATATGCAGGCGGGTTGTCGTGCCACGACTTCAATCTAAAACAAAAATCGGGGGTTTTAAGATGTAAAAAACTAAATAATTGAAGCAGAATAATTAAGCGAATTAGAAATCAAATAAAATTAAACTTGGATTTATAATCAAAGAAAAATAAGCCTTATCCTTAGACTACGTAAATTTCGAGTCAAGAATAGATCCTCGAAAATTGATCTTCTCCTCTAAATGATAAGCTGGTTATAGCGATTAACACTACACCAAAAGAGACTTTTAGCGGCATTTTTAGTGGCGTTTTAAAGGAAAACGCCGTAAATTTTATACATTAGCGGCGTTTGAAAGAAAACACCGCCAAAAAAAGAGCAATAGTGGCGTTTATTTACCAAACGCCGCTAAAAGTCTGATCGATGGCGCTTTCCCAAAAACCCGCTAAAAGTCTGAATCGATGGCGTGCTTTCCAAAAACGCCGCTAAAAGTAATTTAAAGTTTAGGGTTTAGGGTTTATGGTTTATGGTTTATGGTTTAGGATTTAAAGTTTATGGTTTAGTATTTAGAATTTAGGATTTTAGGGTTTTAAGGTTTATTAGGATAAGTTTAGTGTTTAATTTTTTGCCTTAGTGTTAAAGGTTTAGCATTTAGTGTTTAGTGTTTAGGTCATAAGGTTTAGGGGTTAATGTTTATAGTTTAGGATTTTAGTTGTTTAGAGTTTATAAAGGTTTATAGTTTAGGGTTTAGATTTTGGGTTACGTGTTTAAGGTTTTATAGGTTTTAGGGGTTTGAGGGAATTGACTTAGGGTTTGGGCGTAAACAAACTAGTGTTGATAAAGGTTCTGGGGTTAATGTTTATAGTTTAGGATTTTAGTTGTTTAGAGTTTATTAAGGTTTATAGTTTAGGGTTTAGATTTTGGGGTTACGTGTTTAAGGTTTTATAGGTTTTAGGGGTTTGAGGGGTGACTTAGGGTTTGGGCGTAAACAAACTAGTGTTGATAAAGGTTCGGGGTTAATTAATGTTTATAGTTTAGGATTCTAGTTGTTTAGAGTTTATAAAGGTTTATAGTTTAGGGTTTAGATTTTAAGGTTCGTGTTTAAGGTTTTATAGGTTTTAGGGTTTGAGGGGTGACTTAGGGTTTGGATGTAAACAAACTAGTGTTGATAAAGGTTCAGGGGTTAATTAATGTTTATAGTTTAGGATTTTAGTTGTTTAGAGTTTATTAAGGTTTATAGTTTAGGGTTTAGATTTTGGGGTTACGTGTTTAAGGTTTTATAGGTTTTAGGGTTTATGGGCGACTTAGGGTTTGGGCGTAAACAAACTAGTGTTGATAAAGGTTGAGGGGTTAATGTTTATAGTTTAGAATTTTAGTTGTTTAGAGTTTATTAAGGTTTATAGTTTAGGGTTTAGATTTTAGGTTACGTGTTTAAGATTTTATAGGTTTTGGGGTTTGAGGGTTGACTTAGGGTTTGGGCGTAAACAAACTAGTGTTGATAAAGGTTCAGGGGTTAATTAATGTTTATAGTTTAGGATTTTAGTTGTTTAGAGTTTATAAAGGTTTATAGTTTAGGGTTTAGATTTTGGGGTTACGTGTTTAAGGTTTTATAGGTTTTAGGGGTTTAGGGGCCGACTTAGGGTTTGGATGTAAACAAACTAGTGTTGATAAAGGTTCAGGGGTTAATTAATGCTTATAGTTTAGGAACAAAATTCTTGACCGCAATAAAGGATGTAAGTTTAAATGCGATGGAACAAAATAATTTGATAAGCGTTAGTTAAAAATTTTAATTTAAGATTTATAGAATGCATAAAATTGACCCATTAAAACAAAAGCAAACACTTTTAACAATTATATTCTATTAAATTTTGGGTTTAGGATTTAAGATAATATATTATTAAACAATTACTTGTTTTAATATTATTACAATTTGATTGTACTATTTTGAATAAAGCTGCTTAAATTTTTATTTGTAAAATATAACCAAATAGTAATTATTGTGATTTTAATAAAAGTTTTTAAATTTGTTAATAATTTTTATCTGGAATAAATATATTAAAATAAATTAAAGAAAATAAAAAATAAATGGAGGGTCACCTCAATATCTATGGGTCTACGTACTTCATTTGTACTTTTTCAAAATTGAGGACACAAAGTGGATAGGAAATTTACTAATCAAAATTGAATTAATTGATTGAGTTAATTTAATTTGATTAATTGATTGGTGATCGAATAAGTTTGGTTGGAGATTGATTAATATTTTGTTAGAATTTTAGTTATCGGTTAATTTGATTTTAAATCGGGTAATTAATTAAATTAATCAAATTTAATAATTAATATTATGTGTTAATTTCAAGACTTATGTAGTGTTTTTAATTTTGTAGTATTTTAAGAAATAAAATTTTGGTTAATTCGATTAACTTTCAAGACAAAATCATATATTTCACTAATCTCAATGTATTTTTATATGTATTATATTTTATTATAAAATATAATAGGCTATTAATTACTATCATTTACAATATATTTTAATTTTTTGAGTATATGAGTAATTGTATTTTAATTTATATATATATCAAGAATATTAGCGGCGTTTTTAATTTAAAACGCCGCAAAAGTAAATAAATAGCGGCGCGTTTCAAAAAACGCCGCAAATAATCATTTAATTTTAGTTAAAAACGGCGCCGTATTGTTAGCGTAAAATTGATTAACCTTCTTCCCCGAAATCCCGAAATCCCTAAGTCTATCCCGAAATCCCGAAATCCCTAAGTCTATCTCTAAATCAGACGAAATCCCTAACCTTCTTCCCCCCTTTTGTTGATTAACCTTCTTCCTCTGTTTTTTTCTTCTTCTTCGCATATAAATTCAGCATACGAGAGCCATAAATCTCATTTGCAGCAGGAGAAGCCTCTCTTTCTCATCTTGTAAGCCACTCTCTCTATCTGGATTTTATATTCATATTTCAGAGTTTTAAATTTATCTAAATTTTATGTTATTTGGATGTTCTAATAAGCATTCAGTTACTCTTATTTCTTAATATTAACGTAACTGTTGTTAATGTTTTCCTAAATAGCAATAGTCTGGTTTGTATTATGGATTACTTCCTGTTAGACAATGAAGCCGTTTGACATTCGCGCATATGTTTTGCATTAAACCATTAAAGAAACCTAGTTAATTTAGATCCAGAAAAATCGTTATAGTTATGTTTTTTATTTGAACACAATGTCGAGTCTTCATATCTTATTTGAAATTACACGATTGTGTACAAAAAGAAAGACAATGACAACCTCTCGAATCGAGGATGGGCGTTCGGTGCCTTCCTAAAATGAGAAACATAGAAAAGCAATATAGCACAAGACTAGGCATATATCAACGGTGGGAAAACACTACATCAAAGAAAATCTTCCTCCCCATCCACATGAAAACTATATATATATGTATATCCTATAAAACTAACAATCAAGTCCTACATAAATTCTCTCTCCAAGCAAGCATCAACTGCTTCCTCCAATGTATTTTTCTCCATGTATCTACAATGCCATCACTTGAAGGATCTCCACATCGATGATTTGCTAATGTATAACTAGCTTTCTACTAGTTGTATATTTTAACTGGTTTCTCAAATGTGTTACTGGTTACGCAATAGTTGTATGCAACATATAATTAGACATACAATACGGAGAATATATGTAATAAAGTACAATACACATAACTCGTAGGGAACTAGAGTCAACAATATTGTAGTACACGATTAACATAAGTCCTTCTAGGAGAGGTATCGAATGCTCTAACCCAAGGTATTGCTCCCAAGCCCCATAAACATCTCTTCTCGAAGTGTATGCACAAATAAATTAAAACACCGGTTTCCAAAAAAAATACAAATTCTATAAATATAGGTGATCAAGCTGTGAAGATGAAACACGTTGAAGAAACCAAGATATACCTGAAAACATTTGAACACAATGTCAGAGTCTTGTAGATACTCTGGTTGACCCAATGACATAAATGCTATTAATTTGATAAAATATTGATTTTTAATTTAGGCTCAGTTTAAGGTCTTAAGGGGAAACTGAGGGTTTCGTCAGTGTGCTACAATAGTGTGAAAAATAAGGTGTGGCTCCTAACTTGTTAACTTGAATGTTTAAATAATATTTTTATGTGATCTAAATGTTTATTAAGCTTGCTGGTCGGGCTTAGTTAATTGAATAAGTGAATGTGTTAAAGTGGCTAAATCAGGTAAGTTACTAGCCTAAACTAAATGACATGTTTGCAAAATTGTTTGGTTGGCTGAATAGTTAATTGTTTAGGGTTGATATGAAAGGCTTGTTGATGTAATGTGTGATTGATTGTATGTATAGCATGTGTTATTTTTGAAATAGATATTGAATGCACGAAATCTTGTTGGGTAAAATGCCATGAAAAGTATTGAATGAAAACTACTATACATGCACCGGAAATATTTTCCTAAAGTGTTATTGAATGATGGTATGTTAAAATGTCAACATATTAATGGTGAAATTGAATGCTTGGTATGTTTATGTTATAATGTTGGCATGTAAACTATGCTACTTGAAAGAATACATATAGTACGTGCATTTGATTGAAATATTGTATGACATGTCGCACGTGCATTTGTCACATTAAATGTTAAATTGCGAATATCTACATTATGTATATATGCTAGTTTAACCACATCAAGCTTTGCTTGCCTTGTTTGGAGTTTGGAAGATGATTTTGGGGAAACTCGTGGTGTGTAGCGAGATGGTTGGGGTGGGAGTTTATTTTTCATTATGATATGTCCATGATTTATTCTAATGTTGATATGGTTGTTATGATTATGTTACATGGATGATTTGAGTGATTTATCTTAAGCGAATGTTGAATGTACTTATTGGTTAGACTCACACTTTGAGCTAGTTTGCTCACCTATTACTTCAAACCTCGAAGTAATGAGCGATACTAGGATCGGGCATGGCATGTGGATGTATGACAAACTTGAATTTAGATTTTATTTTATTTAAAGTTCCTTAAATTTATATGGATTTTGGACCGTAAAGCTATTAAACTGTTGTTTGGGTTTATTTATGTTTTGGGTTTAACATATGCGCGAATGTCAAACGGCTTCATTGTCAAGCGGCTTATCGTGGCTTGGTAATCTTGAGCCATTGCCCTGCATTTTATCGTTGTCTTATGGTTATAATTATTTGTTCGACGGATGTGTGTTCAACTGTTTTCATCCACCATTGCCGCTATTGAATTTGTAACAAAGTTGCTAAATCGGGATGTTTCTTAGGGCCTCTATCTGATCTGGCACCGTGTGAAGGTTAGGTTTGCTTAGATTTCTTTTGATTGGAATTATATTTAGTAGGCACTTTTATCATTCTTGTTATTTGTTCTTGCTTATTGATAAAATCAGCTAATTTCTTGCTTATATATATATCTTAATTTGAAAAATAAGATGAGTTTATATCAATACTTATGATGCCCTCGGGGTCTAGTTTGACAACCACATTTATATGTAGTTCAAGTATTTGAAGTTACACTTCCATATGTATATATTATCTATTCTTGGCTTTTCTTAGATATTAATATTTAGTTGTTGTTTAATTAGGATTAGTTTTTATTTTGCTTATTTAAATTGGCATGTGTTATAATCATATTTTTATTTGTTGAAATATAAAAGTCTTGTAGTATGTATAATATTATTGATGATTAAGTTTAATGTCTCCAATTAAAAACATTAATTTAGTTAAAGCCTATTATGAAAAAAGTCGATGTTTCTAAATAAAATATAATAAAGAATGCTTATGTCTTTTATTTTTAATAACACCTACATATTGAAGATAACTACTCATTTAAGAAATACACTTTAAAATTTTATTTTTGTCCTAAAAACCATTTTAATTAAATATATATATTTTTATTACATAGACTTTAAGCTCTTAAATTGAAAAACAATACCCTTTTAAAGTTTAAAAAATAGATATTTATCCAATTACAATGGAGCTTCACTTTCAGATAGATATATTTTATGCTACAATTGACTCTCAATTGCAAGAATTGAATGAGAAGTTTAAAAAAAAATATCTATTTTTTGCTATTAAAATTGTGAAGAAAAATTTTCGAGATAAAATAGAAGATTATTTGAGAAGTTACTTGATCACATATATTGAAAAAGAAATTGCACAGACCTTTGACGATGATTTAGTTATTAATGATTAACTTGGCTAGCCTTCATTGATATTTTTGTGGAGTTCTTAAATTCTATTTTTTTTTTTGTTTAGCTTTGTTTTGGTGATTGAACTTTGTATACATCATTGCGGAGTCATTATCTGACGTTTATTAGACTTCACGAAAAAGGCTTAATTTACAAGGTATATCGAAAATTCCATTGATTACTATAATGTTTCACCTTGATGACGATATTTAGTACTTTCGATTTGATCATAATTGTCTATCTTCCTCCTTTGTTTCAATAAAGTTAGTAGACAAGGTTTCTTCCGGACAAGCTTTCTTTTGGACTTCAAGTGCAATTATATGCGTTTATTAGACAAGCTTTCGTTTGGACTTGAAGTATATAGGCATGTATATTTAACTTGGTAAATTGCGGTACAAAATTGCGGATTATTATTCTTTGTTTATTATTCTCATTTATTATTAATTTATGCCTAAAGCTGCTTTTATTATTATTTATTTATTATTATTGTTGTTTATTATTAATTTATGCCTAAAGCTACATTTATTATTCTTTATTATTATTAATAATGTTTGAACAACCTCAATTTGCTATCTACTCATGCCGCTTTCGATTTTTACAAGCTTAGTGTATTATTTTTTAAAATTTAGGAGTGCAGTGCGATATAAAAAATAATATTGTTATCAAAATAATAATATAGATCATTATTGAAATATGTTTTAATATAGAAAATAATTTTTTTAAAGAAGTTAAAAACTTTGTAAACTTAATAACATCACAACAAATTTCAATTATAAAAACCATATAATAACATTTTCCACCATAACTTATTCTCGATTAGAAATTTTAATTTAACTTACATAATTCATAATACATAACTAACATAAAATTACATAACTTACATGTACATAACACATAACTTACATAGCTTTTATCACATTATATAACTTACATAATACATAACTTACATAATACTTGTATAGAAAAAAAAGAGATTCAAAGTATATAAATTTGAAACTGAGCGGGTTTAGTATATCTCAACATTAGATATAACGGATCCTCCTAGGTGTAACAATGCCACGTATGTTGAATCTTAAAGAATACATAACTTACATAATATATAACCTACATAATACATAACACATAATACTTGTATCGAAAAAAAGAGATTCAAAGTATATAAATGGAAACTGACGGTTCTTAGTATATCTCATCGTTAGATATAACGGATCGTCCCTAGGTGTAACAATGCCACGTATGTTGAATCTTAAAGAATACATAACTTACATAATATATAACCTACATAATACATAACTTACATAATACTTGTATCGAAAAAAAAGAGATTCAAAGTATATAAATTTGAAACTTGACGGGTTGACGTATATCTCATTTATTAGATATAACGGATCCTCCCTAGGTGTAACAATGCCACGTATGTTGAATCTTAAAGAATACATAACTTACATAATATATAACCTACATAATACATAACTTACATAATACTTGTATCGAAAAAAAAGAGATTCAAAGTATATAGGTGAAACTTGACGGGTTGCAGTATATCTCACTTATTAGATATAACGGATCCTCCTAGGTGTAACAATGCCACATATGTTGAATCTTAAAGAAGACATAACTTACATAATATATAACCTACATAATACATAACTTACATAATACTTACATAGTACTCAGTTATATATATGAAATTATCATTACTTACGTAAATTATAAATTAACAATTTACAGTGTAATTTATTGTCAACATTAGACTTCAACAACTCGAAATGGATAGGACTTGGATGAATTTGTCAAGGGTAAGCAACGGTTATCGAAATGGAGTAGAAACTTTTACGAATTTCGCATTTCAAAATGCAAGCCAAGAGAATATGATTCTTTGCCGTGTGAGAAGTGTTGCAATACCAATTGGCATTACCGTGAAGTTGTCTATGAACATCTAGTTGTTGATGGCTTTGTTCGGGGTACAAAAATGGATTTTCATGGAGAGTGTACATCTAGTGGAGCATCATCATCGATGAATCTAGTTTATCCTCATAGTGCTTACAATCGAATGTTAGAGATTATAACATGAAAGGCATGTTGGGGATGCTTTTAATATGCAGTGATGGTTTGGGTCATTTCCACGACATGGGTGCAACCGATGATTATAGTTTTGGTGGAAATACTTTCACCGATGGTGGAAGAAGCTGTACATGATGAACAACCAAATGAAGAAGCGGCAAGGTTCTACACGTTACTTGGTGAAATGAATGAAGAAGCGTATGAGGATCAAAATTTTCCAAAGCGTCTTTCTCAGATTCGTCTTTTTCACTTGAAATGTTTGGGAGGATGGACCGGAAACTTCGTTGACAATCTTTGTTAGAGTTTTTGCAAGAAATGTTCCGTTTGCGAAAATCCTAAATCGTCCAAAGACATGAAGAAACTAATCAAGGATTTGGGTCTTACCTACAACAAAATTCATAGTTGTCGAAATGATTGCATGTTGTATTGGGCGACGGGATAAACCAACGATCTTGTCATATGCTGTGGTGAATCTCGTTGGATTAAAAGAAATCTGAGAGGATGGTAACGATGACGAGCGGGATACACATTCAAGTAAGCAAATGGTTAAGATTTTGTGGTATTTCCGCTAATACCAAGGCTTCAAAGGTTTTCATGTAAATCGAAGACAATAGGAGTCAATGACGTGGCACCATGATGGACGAACAGATGATGGATTGTTAAGGCACCCATGATTCTTTAGCTTGGAAATCATTTGACTCAAAATTTCCAAGCTTTGCACGCGATCCTCGGAATGTTAGGCTTAGGCTAGCATCGGATGGATTTAACCCTTACAAACTCATGAGCACAGCGTATAGTACTTGGCCGGTGGTGCTTGTTCCTTACAATTTACCTTCATGGGTTTGCATGAAACAGTCATCTTTTATCTTATCTATGATTATTCTTGGAGAGAAATGGCCCGGGAATGATATTGACATATATTTGCAGCCACTTATTGAAGAGTTAAAACAACTATGGGTTGGTGTTGAGACATACGATGCAATGAGAAAAGAGAACTTTAACTTACGTGCGACTTTGATGTGGACTATTAATGACTTCGACTTATGCTAATTTATCTGGTTGGAGTACTAGGGGCGTTATGCTTGTCCTTGTTGTCTTTGCTTGAGACATGTTCGAAATGGTTATATAATGGGAAGAAGTTCTCTTATATGGGGCATCGTCGGTGGTTACCAGAAAATCATAGATTTAGATATCAGAGTGCTCAGTTTGACGGTACTGAAGAGTTCAAAGAAGCTCCATCGCAGACCAGTGGATCCGAAATATTATTCATGTTGAAAGATATAAATTTTATTTATGGGAAGATGAATCAACCGGCCAAGTCGAAAAGAAACTGCAGAGAAAGGGATGAATCTGATGATGAATCTGACGAAGAGGATGATCCTAATGAGGCGGAGTTGTGGAAAAAAAGAAGTATTTTTTTTGAGTTGCCTTATTGGGAGCATCAGATATTACGCCATAATCTTGATGTCATGCACATTGAGAAAAATGTCTGCGAGAACATTATTGGGACTATTTTGAATGTCGATGGAAAATCAAAGACAATCTTCAAAGTCGACTTGATTTAGTTCACATAGGAATTGGCGTGAGCTTCATCCTCAAGCACTTCCGAATATGAAATATCGGTTACCGCTTCTATTTATTCAATGTCGAAGACGAAAAAGAAGTGTTACATGCGGTGTTGAAGGATATAAAGGTCCGGGATGCATATGCATCAAATATATCTCGATGTGTTAGTCTTAAAGATTGAAGACTATATGGCTTAAAATCGCATGACTATCACATCTTGATGCAAGCCTTCTTGCCAGTTGCTATGCGGTGTTGTATGTCAAAAAGGTGGCGTCTTGTGTAATTCAAGCGTCCAACATAATGAAAGGCATTTGTGGCAAAGTTTTGGATGTTCAAGAACTTGAGACACTACAAGATCGAGCCATGCCGATTTTATGCAATCTGGAGAAGATCTTCCCGCCTTCCTTCTTCACAATTATGGTGCACTTGTTAATTCATCTCCCGCGTGAAGCGATACTTGGTGGACCCGTGTTCTATCGATGGATGTATCCCATTGAAAGGTATTAATTTATTTGTAAATTATTCCTTCATTCACCTAAATGCCTTTAGTTCCAACTTTTGATAATGTTCTATTTCATGTTTAGGTTCCTCTCCAAATTGAAGTCTTATTGCCGCAATAAGCGTTATCCGGAAGGATCAATTCGAAGGCTACTTGGCGAAAGAATGTATGACTTTCTGTTCAAGGTATTTGGAAGACGTTGAAACAAGAATGAGCAGACCGGTAGAAATCTTTGGGCTCACGAGATCATAACTTGGCGAAACTTATTTATTTCAAAGTTTGGAGAACCGATCGGCAAAGTCGAAATTACGAAATTAGGCGACGGATCATGGGTCCAAGCACATCGATCGTTCTTTTCATCACGATTCAATGGAACCATTTGAGTAAGTTCTAGAATTTGATAAATACTCATCAATTATAATTTGTTTGTCTTTTAACAAAGTAACCATTTTTAACATAGTGAGTACAAACAAGTATTGAGAGCTCGTTCACGGTCCGAAGGTTACATCGACGAAAATTAATAAGATGTTCACAGAATCATTCCATGAATGGTTAAGCCAAATGGTATGCAATTTAAGTTTTCATTGACAAGTAATAATGTTTTCTCATAACATTTATAATTACTCGATTTACTTTCGATTCAATAGGTTTGGAGTCGGAATGAAGTTAATGACGAAGTTAAATGGCTTTCACAAGGTCCAAACCGAATAGTGAAAAGATATAGTGCATTCCTCATCAGCGGATCTGATTTCATACAAGGTATTGCGAGAGGTTGAGGAGAACCGAAAATTGTGGAATTGTTGTTAATTCTTCAATTACGAGTTATTCTAGTGCTAGGGCGATAATCACATCGAGGGAATTTGGAGTATTACGGACTTATTCTTGACATCATTGAGTTGGATTATTACGGCAAATGGAAAGTTGTCTTGTTTTGAGGTCAATGGGTGATGTGAATACGGCTCGTGGAATTAAAAAGATCAATATGGTTTTACAATGGTGAATTTCTCTCGATTGATTCACAGGAGAACAAGCGATGAGCAGCCGTATGTGTTTTCTTCTCAAGTGAAACAAGTTTTTACTCGGAAGATCCAAGCTGATGAGGTTGGTATATTGCACTTGAAATACTCCTAGAGACTTGTTCGACATGGGCGGTGGAAGTGGAGATGACATCGTCGAAATATCGAAACTACTGCCTTTTCGAACAAAACTTAAATGAAAATATCCCTAGTACTAGTGCACAATTTCAATGGGTTCGTCGGGATGTGGGCGAAGATATTTACAATTATGATGTAGTAAGATTTTACTATTTTTTATTTATATGTAATATTATAATTTTAATCATGGTCATTTTATGTAATTTAAATATTTTATATGTACCATTATTGTTGTTATTTGTTACTAATATTTCAACTATTTTATGTGTATTATTGAAAATGAGTAGAAGAAGAATCTAGATTTAAATATTGTACATGATACTATAAATTAGGAGAGGGCAATAGTGAGCAATGACGATAGTTGGATCCTCTAATGTGCACGACATAGATGATGAGCTACAAATTACAAAGTAAAATTAAATTATTTTACATGGATGTTGACTTTTTTATTGATTTATTTTTCAATTTTAATATAACAATAATTTATCATTGGTCACCGAGAATGGTGGGACGCGCAAAGGTCATGAGACGTTATTTATAAAGGTTTATCTGAATTAAATTTGGCCGCCAGTGTGAAAGTAAGGAGAAAGCGTTATGGCCACCTATTGGCCTGAAGCTCGAGTTCTAGGAGGCTATTTGGGCATTATTGCACGAAATGCAAATATGTTGCCCATCAATTACGAGTCATGGCATCACATGCCTAACGCAAACAAAAATCAAGCTCGGAGAACATTAAGGTAACAAAACATGAATGTAATTTATAATACTTTGGTTGAAGTTTCATTTATATTTACTTTTTAAATTTATGTTTTTTAGGAGAGGTTTAATTTGGAGGTCTCAGATGACTATATAAAAAGACATTGGGAAAAAAATGGAGAGACAACAAAAGCATATTGAAAAAGAATATTTTAAGAAAGAAATAAGCCTCGAGGATAAAGCTGAATGTCCCACTGGAATGTTGAGGCATCAATGGGAAGATGCGGTTAGATTCGGAACTCAAAGAAAGGAGAGGTATTACCTACTTCTAAACTCTTATAAGTTTTTGATTGTATAGTATTTACTATATACGTAACAATAATATCATTATGTAGGACCGTGGCGTGTCGGAACAAGCGTGACGAAACAAAATTCACGCACACAGCGGGATCGAGAAGTTTTGCTTCATGGCTGAGGCCAAGGTATTATAATTTATTAATTACATCAAATATTAATGACTTTATACTATTAAATTATATTTGTAATACAATCTGTAGGAACTCTCCACGGTCAAAAAGTTGGACGCGTTCGACTTTTTGACATTACTGCATGAGGAAGAAGGATGGGTCTCCGATGACACCAAGTTGGAGAGATTATGGTATATTTACTTAATAAAATTTGATTTATTAAAATGGATTTATAATGTTTACTTATAATAGTTTAATTCTTCATTAGTAGTTTTAAATTAATAATGTTAAGTTATGATGCATTCCTTCTTATTGTATATTTCGTTTCTAACTTTTGATTAATTTATTAGGAGAAACTAAAGGAGAAGAAGACACTTTATGAAGCGGCCGCTTGAGTGATAGTTCTGTTCATCTTGAGGATGTCGATAATGAAATTATTACCGATGTTTTGGGTCCTGAAAGGTACGACTGCTTCGACTGATAGTTCTGTTATTCTTGAGTATATTTATAACAAAATTATCACTAATGTTTTGGGTGTTGAAAGGTACGGTCGGGTTCGACTTCAAGGATCTGGTGTTACTCCGACCCAATATTTTGGATCCGACTCCCAACAATATATGCCTTAGGAGTCAATCTCGTCTTTGAAGTTCGAGGCTAAAAGACGAGATAGCTCAAATGCAATCTAGCAGTTGAGCAAATTTCTCAACTTAGAGCCGAAAGCGTGAGGAGGGCGGGCGCGGCGAGGAGGCGAGCAAATTTCTCTACTTAAAGCGGAAGAAGCGGCAAGGAGGCGAGGCGAGCAGGAAGTATGAAGAACTTGACTCTGACTTGAGCTATGCGAAGATGTTGCAACGATCCTGAGCATTAGCCATCTTAGACATTTATGTTCTTATTGTAAGATGATTTTAACATTGTTACATTTAACAATGTACGATATCATATATTTTTATATAACATTTAACATTGTTCATATAACATTTAGAAATAATATAGTTGGTGTAATTTTTATCTTTGCATTTGTTATTTGGGTTGAAATTATGTATTACATTTGTTGTCATTGGTTGGTTTTAGTGCGAGGCGTATAATATTTGATAAATTGAATATTTTAGATATGCACAAGTTAGCGGCGTTTGTGGAAAAAGCGCGCTAAAAGTCAAACCTATAGTGGCGTTTGTGAAATAAGCGCAGTAAAAATCAAGTTTTAGCGGCGTTTAAGAAAAAAGCGCCGCTAAAAGTCATGTTTTTAGCGACGTTTTAGAAAAAAGCGCGCTAAAAGTCATGTTTTAATGGCGTTTAAAAAACGCCGCTAGAAGTCATGTTTTAGCGGCGTTTAAAAAAGCGCTAAAAGTCATGTTTTAATGCGGCGTTTTTAAAACGCATTAAAGTCATGGTTTCTAGCGTTTTTTTTAAAAAACGCTAAATTTTGCGCCACATTTAGCGGCATTTTTTGTGGCGTTTTCAAAGCGCCAAAGATCTATTAGTGGCGCTTAAAACGCGCTAAAAGCCTAAAAAAGCGCTAAAAGTGCATTTTCTTTGTAGTGTAAGAACATCCTAACCATCAAACATCCTAACCATCAATTCCTCCTTTCGTAGCTGGTTTTGGTACGACCTGCAAACCAACCCTTACCGATTATCTAACCGAGATACATGTGTTCTCAATTGAAAATTCCGGTAGCCTTGCGTTCTGAAGAACCCAACTCGAATCAACGACCTCAACCACGTGGGTCGTTTAAACCAGATCACCTCTTCCTTGATTTGTTCTTGGAAACTCGAATATAGCACAGCTAACTCGATTCTCCAACTGTCGGCAAAAACGTCTCCAATCCAACATGCACTTTGACTTGGAATCAAATTCAACCTTAAGGGATGATTTATCTATCCCGATGCTTAGGAAAAAGGTGAATACCGATTGGAAGGATTATTTGCGAGGATACAAATCTCACGATTCTCGGCCGAAAAGAGTCCCGGCCTAAGACTAAGATGGAATTTAGTGTAGCATGAATTTAATCATGCTTGAAGGTTGTGAAAGGTGTTTGATTTGGTGTAAAGGATGATGGGATTTTGGAAAGGGAAGGGGTTTGGAAGGTAATTAAACCAATTTTGGGAAAAGAAACAAAAGGAATTTAAACGGACAGAATGTTTGGACGTTGGCTTGAAGGAAAAAATAAAAGAAATTCTATTGTAAATGGAAATAGGAAAAGAGAAAATAAAACTTCAAATAGGAATAGGAAAAGAAATATTTGATTTATGATTATCCAAATACAAATAACCCTATTTATACTAATGGATTTACTAATAATAGGCTTAATTAATTTAATATAAAATCTTAAATAATTAAAAATAAAAATAAGAATAAATAAATAAATAAAAATAAAAAAACTAAAAATAGGATTTTCTATCCTTGGCTTCCTCCATCTTTTTGATTTGGCCCCATTTCCATGATTTTCTTTCAATTTGGCCCTTTTTAGCTTGCTTTTGATCAATTGCATCCCTGACAATATTTAAATCATAAAAATACAAATTTAGCAGGGATTAATTCAGAAATAAACCGAATTACATACAAGAAATCATGCAAAAATAATCATGTTATCATAAAGGCATGCTAAAATGATTTTTTTCTGAAATTTTGGGCTTAAATAGCACCCAAAAACGGCGTCGCTTTACTTGGCCTCCCCAGATGCCAAAACAGCGTCGTTTTGGGGAGGCCGACCCGAACCCGACCCAGTAAGTTAGGATCTGCATGTTTTGGGTAAAAATGGGGTATTTATGCACATAGCCCTTTCGCTTTTTTATTTATTTGCAATCGAGTTTATTTTATTTTTTTAATGTTGTCCTATAATCTATTTTGACTTTCAATTTAGTCCCTATGCATACGACGCCGTTTTGGAGGGTGGAGATATTTTCCCCTTTAGCCCCTCCTTTTTATTCACGCGTTCAATGGGGTCCTTTATCTTTTTATTTATTTTAGATTTGCCCCAAACTTTTGTTCTAAGTTCAATTTAGCCCCTTTTTTAGTTATTTTGTAATATTATTATTTAATATTATTATTATACTATTAATGTTATTATTATTACTCTTAACATTATTAGTATTATCATTATTATTACTATTACTATTTTTTATTTCTTTTATATTTATTACTATTTTCACTATTATTATTATTTATTTTTATTTTATTACTATTAATATTATTAGCATTATTATTATTTAATATTTCTATTATCATTATTATCATTATTACTATTATTTATTTATTTATTTTTATTACTACTACTACTACTACTACTATTATTATTATTATTATTATTATTATTATTATTATTATTATTATTACTACTACTATACTACTACTACTGTTGTTTATTTATCTATTTATTTCACTTTTACCGTCATTATTTCTAACTATTATTACTATCCATTATTATTATTACTAATATTATTATTGTTATTATTTTATATTATTTTTATTTTATTTTATTTATTTATCTATTTATTATTTTATTTATTGCTTACCTTTTTATTGTTATGCATTTATTTTTACTAGCTTACTATTTATTATTTTATTAATATTTATTTTTTATTATCCTCTTTATATTATTATTGATATTTTATTATCGTTATTATTATTATTATTATGATTTATTTATTTTCATTTATTATTTAATTAGTATTAGTAATCATAATTATTGCCATATTTTTTATTATCATTCTCGTAATTATATCATCGTTATTGTAGTATGGTATTATTACTATTATGCTTTTGTTTTACATACCATTGTTTCATTTTTAACGCGCCATCATCGTATTTTATTATAACTATGTTGTGAGTTGTTTTCAAACACATTGGTCTATCTTTATATCGTGCCTGAGTGTATTAAATGTATGACATTTTGAATATTATGCAAACTTCCATTTGATGAATAAAAGAATTTCAAAAATTGGGCAATATTCTGTATTCGAAAGATTCGAAAAATCGTTCCCTAACTTACGGGGTTTCGATTCTTCTCATTGAATTCGAATAAATTGAATATCCTCTCAAAAAATTAAGATGCGTAGGATTTCAAATAAAAATCAAAGGCCAAATTAACGAATGTTTTCAAAACATTTTTAATAACATCGGGAATTACAAAAAAATCGTGTTCTAATTTACGAAATATGATTTCTTTCTAAAACCGAGATAATCAAATACCTTTCAAAATAAATAAGTTTTTCGGCGTTTATTCTCGTATCGAAAATTTAAGACATCGTGTCCTAACTTATGGGACGTGATTCTCTTTCTTGATTAATGTGAAACATGTCTTGTTCTCAAATTTTTTTACAACAAAGGATCGTATTTTTAAAATTTCCTCAAATTTCCAATTTTCGACACGAAGACACTAATTAATCAACTAGGTACCAATTTTTGGGTGTTACGAGGGTGCTAATCCTTCCTCGTGTGTAATCGACTCCCGAACCCATCTTTCTTAATTTCGTATACCAACAAGCGTTGTTTTAAATAAATCAAACCGTTTATTAAAAACAACTATTTTACAATGTGACCCGATCACACCTTACAAAAAAGGATTGGTGGCGACTTGATAAACCTTAAACATATTTTAACCCCATGCTTGGCTTATTTTTAGATGAATTCTCATTAGATTGATGAATTCGATGCTCCTAATCCCTCAACTTCATGTTTTATACTCTGGCAGGTAACTCTAGTTTATGACTAGAAGGAACCCGTCAGGACCATTACTTTACGATAGTGATATAGAAGGTACTGCTCGCAGAAACCGAAAAGAAATAAGGTGAAGCTTACAATACATACAAGAAAAACAAGAGGACGATACTAATAATACCGAAGAGATGGCTGATAATAATCCGCTACCTCTTGTGGTTGTCGAAAATCTAGTGAATCAAAATCCTGCTCCTCGTACTATGTATGATTATGCTAAACCTAATTTAACAGGAACCGAATCAAGTATTGTTAGACCTGCTATTGCTGCAAATAATTTTAAACTGAAACTTAACACTATACAGATTATTCAGCAATTTGTTCAGTTTGATAGCTTGCAGGATGAGGATCCAAACAATCACTTGGAAAATTTTCTGGAATTCTGCGACACTTTCAAGATAAATGGCATTTCTAACAATGCCATTCGCCTTCGGTTGTTTCCCTTTTCGCTGAGGAACAAAGCTAAACACTGGTTGAACTCGTTACCACGAGGATCAATCACTACATGGGACCAAATGACCAAAAATTTTTTGTTAAAATATTTTCTGTCGGCTAAAACGGCTAAGTTGAGAAATGATATTTCTTCTTTTGTACAGATGAATCTAGAAACACTCTACGACGCATGGGGAGATATAAAGATATACTAAGGAGATGCCTTCACCATGGGTTACCTTTATGGCTACAGGTTCAAACCTTTTATAACGGTGTGAACCCCTCAACTAGGCAGTTGATTGATTCAGTCACCGGTGGAACCCTAAATAACAAGGCCCCTAAAGCGACTTATGAATTTATAGAAGAAATGGCACTGAATAACTATCAGTGGCAAGTTATGAGGAAAAGGCAACAAAAGCCGCCAGTGTTTTCAACCTCGACGCAGTGACCATGCTATCAAATCAGGTAGAACTGTTAAATAAAAATATTGATGGGTTGTGTGGTTCTTCGCAGGTACATCCAGTGATACAATGTGATACATACGGATGAGGGACGAATAATATAGAATACCCACCCTACAACCCTGGCATAGGAAACGAACCTTGTGCTTAATTGGGAAAAGTGTCACTTTATGGTTTGAGACGGGATTGTGTTAGGTCACAAAATTTCTAGTAAAGGGATTGAGGTTGATAAAGCAAAAATTGAAACCATAGAAAAATTACCTCCTCCTAGTTCAGTTAAGGCTATTAGAAGCTTTTTAGGACATGCTAGATTTTAAATAAGATTTATCAAGGATTTTTCTAAAATAGCTAAGCCTTTAACGAAATTACTAGAAAAAGATGTACCTTTCAATTTTGATCAGGAATGTTTAGATGCATTTAGTATCCTCAAATATAAATTAATAAATGCTCCAATTATAATTGCACCTGATTGGAATTTACCCTTTGAACTAATGTGTGATGCGAGTGATTTTGCAATAGGTGCAGTTTTGGGACAGTGAAGAGACAAGCACTTTCAGTCTATTTATTACGCTAGCAAAATATTAACGGCCGCACAAGAAAATTACACCACCACAGAAAAAGAATTGCTAGCTGTGGTTTTTGCATTTGATAAATTTAGACAGTATTTGATATTATCTAAAGTTGTCGTTTACACTGACCATTCATCTCTTCGTTATCTTTTAACTAAATCTGATGCAAAACCTCGACTCATAAGATGGATTCTACTCTTACAGGAATTTGATTTGGAAATTCAAGATAAGAAAGGAGCTGAAAATCTCGCGACAGACCATCTTTCTAGGCTTGAAAATCCACATATCAAAGAACTCGACGAGAGTGAGATAAACAACTCATTTCCTGAAGAACAACTCTTAGCTATAACCGACTCTGAGGTACATTGGTTTGCAGATATTGCGAATGATTTAGTAATTAACATCCTACCAAAAAGGTTAACACATCATCAAAAGAAGCGATTCTTTGCTGATGCGAAAAACTATTTTTGGAAGGGCCCTTTTCTTTTCCGAATATGTGCAGATCAAGTAATTCGGAGATGTGTTACAAAGGCAGAAGCAAGCAAAATCCTAGAACACTGCCATTTAGGACGATCAGGAGGACATTACAGTGGGATTAGGACAGCACATAAAATGCTCGAATCAGGTTTTTATTAGCCCACTTTGTTCAAAGACGCTAACAAGTATGTTGCTTTATGTGATAGATGTCAGAGAATAGGTAATATCTCTAAACGCGATGAAATGCCTCAAACGTATATGCTATCATGTGAAATATTTGATGTATGGGGTATTGATTTTATGGGTCCATTCCCAACCTCATGTGGGAACAAATACATCTTAGTAGTAGTAGATTATATGTCAAAATGGGTGGAAGCTCAAGCTTTACCTACTAATGATGCTAGAGTGGTGGTGAGATTTCTTAAGAAACTCTTCTCTCGATTTGGAACACCCAGAATAATTATTAGTGATAGGGGTACTCATATTTGTAATACTCAATTTGATAAAGTCTTAAAGAAATATCGAGTACACCACAGAACAGCTACCCCTTATCACCCTCAAACCAGTGGACAAGTGGAAGTAGCAAATCGAGAGCTTAAACGTATTCTAGAGAAAATAGTAGAATCAAACAGGAAAGATTGGGCATTAAAAATAAATGATGCTTTATGGGCCTATAGAACTGCTTTTAAAACACCCATAGGAACGTCCCCATATAGACTTGTCTATGGAAAGAATTGTCATCTACCATTTGAATTAGAGCACAAAGCATTCTAGGCTACAAAATTCTTAAATTACGATCTTAAACTTGCAGGTGAAAAAAGAATGATATAGTTGAACAAGCTAGATGAGTGGCGAGCTAATGCCTACGAGAACTCACGTCTATATAAGGAGGCAACAAAGCGACGCCATGATGCTCGTTTGAAGCAACCAAAGAAATTTGAAGTGGGAGATTTGGTTCTACTATACAATTCAAAGCTCAAATTGTTTCCTGGAAAGCTGAAATCAAGATGGTCAGGTCCATTCATAATCAAAACTATTTTTTCCTATGGCACAATCGAGGTAACTCATCCGACTTATGGCACATTCAAGGTAAACGGTCAGCGACTAAAAATTTATAATGGTGAAGATTTTAGGAATATGAGAGAGGAGCTTCAGCTCCGTGAACCTTCGTTTAGGAATAAAAATAGGGTAAGTTTAGCTTAAGACTTTAAATGAGCGCTTCTCGGGAAGCAACCCAAACACTAACCTCATTAACATTCATATTTTTTTATTTCAGCATCTGACTAGGAACTAACTAATTTCATAAGCGCAGGAATTCTTACCCACACGGCCTAGCACAAAGACGTAGCCGTGACCATGTGGACACAATGGAAAGAGACAACAGTGTGGCGGAGACCGTGTAGACCAAAGAAGAAAAATTTTTCTCCAACACGGGCTACGATAAAACACCACGGCCGTGCGATGCGATCGTGGTTGAAATTGACTCGAAAACATAGGCTGCAATAAAAGGGCCACGGCCGTGCAATGCAACCGTGGTCGATATTGACTAAACGATACTAGCGTGAGACACGCCCGTGCTAAGAAGTCGTGGTTGAAACTGTAAAAATCACATGGGCGTAGGACACGCCTGTGCCTTTAGGTCGTGGTCGATACTAAATACTTACCACAGGCATGTGATTCTAAACACTGGCGTGGGAGAAATGAATAAACCAACATAGGGACGTGCTATGAGGCCATGTGACCCAACACGCCCAGGGGACACGGGCGTGGGACCAGGATCACATGCGCCCTAATTCAAAATTTATGAAACACACGGGCTAAATAGTAGGCACATGGCCGTGTTCTCTGACCATGTGCCCCTATCCCTATTTAAACCAACATTCTGTTCATCCTTCCCCCTATTTCCCCATCTCAAAAACCCTAACCACTCTCTACCCCCTCTACTCACCTCCCCCTTTCGGCCCACCACCGTCAACGTCCTCTTCTCCCATTCTTCCTTATTTTTCTCTTCCTTTTTCCTCTATCCCCTTTCTTCTCCACACACACAACACAGAGTCCACGCCCGTGTGAGATCGACACGCCCGCATGACACCACCACAACCGTGCACCTCCTCCTACCACCTCACCGTCAGTTACCTTTGTTTTACACTCCAATTATTTTATTTTTTTCTATTTTTCAGTCTCTATTCTCTGCATTATAATTTTTTTCATTATAATTTCACATTATTACACTTTCTCTCATAAACTTTGTTAATTCTTTTTCCATTATTTTATATTTGTATGTTATTTTGAATTCCTAATGCTAAATACTCAATTTTTCTAATCATTAGACAAGTCATTTTATTGCTAATTTCCCTTTTTGTCATCAATACTACTTTTTCATTTTGCACCAAACTTATATGTCTTAGTTTTCAATATTAGGATTATAGCAAGAATTTAATGATTAGTAGGATCTTACACCATTGGTTGATTAAATGATACTTAGTTATTATACGTCTTTTGCAGGTACATAATGACTCCCCCACGTGGGAAAAATACCGCTTTCCCCGCTAATAAAAAGCGAAAGGGACCCCGTGCGACCTCTTCGAGCGCCTCCGTCGAAGTACGCCATCCATTCCTACGGTTTCCTCTAGGATCCCAGGAGGACCTCTTTCAGATGCTTCGCACGCGACCCCTCGATGTGGGCAGGAACATTGACTGGGCCGCTTTGGAGCAGGTCCACCTAGCCGACGACATTCGTGCCCTCCTGACTACTGACCCATGGGGGCAATTTTTTGAGATCGTCGAGCCCACATACCTAGAGCTCACTTTGGAGCTCTATTCCACATTCCACCTCTAGACGGTGATGACGAACCACGATGACCCCGGTACAGTCAATTCCGTCTCAGAGGCATTGTACGTGAGCTGAGTGTCCCATAGTTCGGGGCCGCTTTGGGACTCTACACCAATGAATTTATAGAGGATAATGATCTCGTGGACCTCCACCGCCACATCCATAAATCCCCCTCCACCTGTTGGAATGGTTTAGCCCCCGGCTCGGCCACCTATGACCCTAGTCGCTCCAAGGCGACAGCTCTCGCCCCATCACTGAAATACTTACACGCTATCTTAGCTCATACATTGAGGTAAGGTGAGAGAGTATCGGCATCGTCAACACTCACGACATCTACTTCCTATGATGCATGGCGAACATCCACGTCTTCTACTTATCCTACTTCATAGCTCGCGCCATCTAACATCAGACAGAGCAGCATAGGAGAGGGACATCTCCATGGGTCCCTACATCACACGTCTGGCTAAGTATTTTGGGCTCCTAAACACCGTCGCTCAGTCATCCTCACTCATACTGATAGGACAGATGTCCTCACAGAAATCCAGATGATGCTCCACATAAGGATGATTGAGCCTCACCGTGGGTTCGATCCTCCCCAGTATAGGCTATCACAAGCCACCGACGACCTAGAGGACATTACTGATGATGTCCCTTCACAGCACGAGGATCCATCTTCAGCGCCACACCCTCCTCACAAAACAGTTCATGCGGCTGCTTCACCTTCAGACATCTCTGGACGTCTCACTCAGTTCGAGCATTACTGTACTAAAAATTTAATGACACCGCTCGAGATTTGATGGCATTGAGGTGACTCTCCAGCAGATTTGTCATCACTTTCAAATATCACCGCCTCCACTACCTCGCGATCCAGCCGATGATGAGAACCTTTGAGTCCCTTTAATTTTATTATTTTATTATTTTTATTTTTTTTATTTTTACTTTTAGTTTTCATTTGTTTACCTTCCTTATTTAAAACTGTTATTAGTATAGTTCGATTTCTTTTATCTCCAACTGTCTGATAAACCGTAAAAGTAACATATTTTAATCTTACATTTAGCATACTTTTGGATGATTTATTCCTTGATTTATATAAAAAGTGATCTTAATCCTTTCTTTTTATGTTTTATACTCAGGAAAGCACCTAGGAATGAAAAGAATGAGAAACGGGCTTAAAACGGGCCAATTTAGGCCAAAGTGGAAACCGACATGGCCTGAACTTCAATTTACACGGCTGTGCCTCAATCAACAGAACTGGAACATGGCCTGAAGTCGATTTACATGAGCGTGTGCCATGGCCGTGGCCCTGTCATGGAAAAGAGGAATTTCACTCGGAAAAGGATACTTAGAGAAAAAGAAATGCATTCCAAGAGCCTATATAAAGACCCTAAGTGTAACCCGAAGGGCGGTCAGTGAGGCAGTCAGCTAGGCCAAGAAGCCGAGCCAGAAGGCCAGATTCGTGGGAATCACTCGAAGATAGCCAGTTGATTCATCTCAAGAAGCCGAAATTCTACTCAAGGCGGTGGATCTCTCCTTCAATTCCTTCAGGGGTTTTAGGGATTTCTTATGTTTTCTTTTATCTTTTCTCTTGAGATGTTTTATTTTATCATTATGAACTAAACTCTTCAGATACCTGAAGGGGATGAAACCTAGATGAATCTTGTTATTGTTTTCTGAACTATATGATAAATACTTAGTTTGTTCTTAATTTTGTGTGCTTAATTCTTATGTTAATATTTCCGGAATATTGATTCAAGTCAAATGGGCTTAGGTGGTGGAGCAAAAGTCCCTGCTTAAGGGTAGATCTAGCATAATTAAGCGGAGTTGATCGTGCACCTAGAGATAGGGTGACGAGATTTTGCTGGATTAGGGTGAAACCTAATATGGGAGTCCATAGATCGAGTTAATGCGATTCTAGGGGTTTTAATTAGAAAGAGATTTCAATTAATCAACCTAGGGTTAGATGTTATTCGCCTCGAGAGAGGGTTTAATATAAATTAGGGAGTCTTACGGGTCAAGCTAAGTGAATAAATCATCTGGTTCAGTGTCAGATAACAAGTGAAGTCTAGGTGGACTCCTTCTAGGGTATCGTCATAATTAACTGAGTTCTTCCAAAAGTTATTTCTTCAATTTGTTCTTTTTGTCTTTGCGTCTTAGTTTAGTAATTAGTTAGTTTTTAGTTTAATCAATCAATCACTTCATATTTAGGCTAAATAATAGAAAGAAAGTGAGTATTAGTACTTTTAATTCCCTTGGGTTCGACAATCCGGTCTTGCCTAAACTATACTACTGTTCGATTGGTGCACTTGCCTTATGTCGTTGTCAGAGTTAGTTTCCAGTTAGGTTCGATCATTCTCTTTATAAATTTTAAAACTCGACAATTCTAGACGATCAAGTTTTTGGCGCCGTTGCCGGGGAATTAAAATTTTAAGAAAACTCTATTTTTATTACTTTAGCCATTATTTTTTTATTTTTGCAATTTATTTTATTTTATTATTTTTGCTAATTTTATTTCTTTCTTTGCCTAACAGGTACCTCTAGTTTATGACTAGAAGGAACCTAATAGGACCTCTAATATACGATAGTTATATCGAAGCTACCGCTCGTAGGAATCGCAGAGAAATCAGGCGAGCCTTAAATTACCAAGAATGCGAATCCAATCCTACTGAAGGGATGGATGAAAATAATCCACCACGAGATGTGGCAGAGAACAATTCTCTGCGTACTATGTATGATTATGCTAAACCTCATTTAATAGGAGCAGAATCTAGTATTGTTAGGCCTGCAATAGCTGCTAATAATTTTGAATTAAAGCCTAACACTGTACAAATGATTCAACAATTTGTTCAACTTGATGGTTTATAGGACGAAGACCCAAATACTCATATAGCTAATTTTTTAGAGTTCTGTGATACCTTCAAAGTAAATGGCATTTCTGACGATGCCATACGGCTTCGGTTATTTCCCTTTTCATTAAGGAATAAAGCTAAACAATGGTTGAACTCGTTACCACGAGGGTCAATAATCACATGGGATCAAATGACTGAGAAATTTTTATTAAAATATTTCCCATCGGCCAAAACGGCCAAATTACGGAATGATATTTCTTCTTTTGTGCATATGGATTTAAAGACATTATACGATGCATGGGAGAGATACAAGGATCTCTTGAGGAGATGTCCACACCACGGATTACCTTCGTGGCTACAAGTCCAAACTTTTTATAATGGTGTAAATCCCTCAATGAGACAACTAATAGATCCAGCCTCCAGTGGAACTCTGAATAACAAGACTCCTGAAGCAGCCTACGAATTCATTAAATAGATGTTACTTAACAACTATCAGTAGTAAGTTACAAGGACAAAACCAACAAAATCAACCAGAGTTTTCAACCTCGACGCAGTAACCATGCTATCAACACAGGTAGAGATAATGAATAAAAAGCTTGATAGTTTGTGCTCTTCGTAGGTACATCCAGTAATGCAATGCGACGCAAGTGGAACTATGGTGAATCCTGAGTACCCACCCTACCAACCGGGCACAGAAAGCGAACAGATGAACTATATAGGTAATAATTTCAGATCTAACAATAATCCTTATAGTAATACCTATAATCCAGGTTGGATGAACCACCCAAATTTTTCGTGGGGAGGTCAAGGAAATCAAGGAAATTAAAGACAACAACCTCCCCAAATTTCCAAAATTAGCCCTATCCATAGGAAAATAAGCCCAACCTCGAAGAGATGTGGACAAAATTCATGGCAGCCACAGAAAACCGTCTTCAAGACACTGAGGCAATACTTAAAACTAACAAACATCGATGGAAAGGATCAAGAACCAAGTTGGGGAACTTACTAAGTCAGTCGGGGAAGTTACAAAGTCAATTGGATAGCTTGCAAAGTTAATGTCCGAACGACCGTAAGGGCATCTACCAAGCAACAATGAGATTAACCCAAAGGAGCAAATCCAAGCCATAACAGCTCAGGAAAATGTAGGGTTAAATGAACTCAATTCAATTAAAAAAAGTGAGGTAGAAGAAGGTAAAATTGAGGTAACACAAGAAAAACCAAAATCGGTAATTAAAGAGTACCAACCTCGCATACCTTATCCCGAAGCATTGAAGAGAGACGATACAGAGGAACAATTCGATAAGTTTCTTAAACTTTTTAAAAAATTACATATTAACTTACCACTTCTTGAAGCTCTGTCACAGATGCGGATTCGAGAAAAATTTTAAAACAACTCTTGACGAACAAGCGTAAGTTAGACGAGGAACCACATGTGGAACTAGACGCAGTATGCTCAGCAATGTTGCAAAATAAACTACCACGAAAGTTAAAAGATCCAGGGAGTTTTACAATTCCATGTTTAATTGGTAGAATAACAATTGATAATGCATTAGCTGATTTAGGGGCAAGTATAAATGTCATGCCTTATAAAATGTTTAAACAACTAGGTCTAGAGAAACCCAAACAAAATAGGATGAGTATACAATTAGTTGATAAAACTATTAGAATTCCTAGGGGCATTATTAAAGATGTTCTCGTAAAAATTAAGAAATTTGTTTTCCCAGTTGATTTTGTTGTCTTAGACATAGATGAGGACAATTCGATTCCTTTAATTTTAGGAAGGCCATTTTTAGTAGCTGCCAAAATTAAAATTGATGTTGGTGCATGAGAACTTATACTCAAGTGTAGGTGATGAATCGATTAGATTACAAGCTCTTGACTCGGCCAGGACATCGAATGATGATGGTGAGAAAGTAAATTTAGTTGATAACAATTCTATTCAAATTTCACCACAGGAAAAAGCACAAACCTACAAACCTATGCCGGATCATAAACCTTGTCCCAACAAAGAAGAAATATATGAGGAACGAAGCCTTGAGTTCGACAAACTAAGGGAGTGGAAAACCCACTTTAAAGAAGAACTAGAACCACACGAAGTAAAACTGAAGGAACCCCTAGAAGAACTCGTAGGGACATCGAATCACTTCAAAATAGGAGATCAGGTACGATTAGATAAAGCAGATCATCGCATCACGACACTAAACCCGAATTCAAACGCAGACATCCCTCTCGAGGTACAAAATATCTTTCCATACGGAACAATCGAGGTAAGTAATCCCATATTCGAACTCTTAAGGTAAATTCTTCCCGACTTAAAATTTATCATGAATATAAAACTGACAGCATGAGGGAAGATGTTCAAACCTTCAAACCACCACAATTATACAAACGAAAGGAACGTCTAGCTTAAGAATTTAAACAAGTGCTTTTCAAGAGGCAACCCGAGCATTAACACTATCTCTTTATTTCTATTGTTGGTTATTTCTTTTCTATTTTTATTTTCTCCTTCTCCGAATTTTAATAAATCAAAAGTGCGATTCCTGCACCACACGGCCTAGCACACGTAGTGGCCATGGCCGTGTAGGTACTCAAATTACCGTCTTGTGCGGGGATACTCAATCAATTACCGGACCCAACCACCGCACCACAGTCAGATCGACATTGTAGGAGATGGTACAGTCGATGCGAATCAATTTTTCAAAGTCACGGACCCAACCACCGCATCCTAGATTAGGGGTTGTGCGTTTGGAGCATAACTCAAGTGTTAATAGGCTTTAAGTGTGGTTGGTGATGTTTTAAGGGTTTTAAAACTCTAGGATTAAAGGGGATGCATTGAAATTTTGAAATTTTAAGTTAAAAGGGAAATTGGGCTAAGAAGGCCTTAAAGAAAATTTTAAGAGTTTAGGGACATTGTTGTTTTTTTTATTCAAATAGGTAGACTAGTAGATAGAATAGGAGATTAAGTGGAGGATAATTGATTTATTTTAGAATTTTGAATAGGTGATTAGGAGATAATGAGATGGATTTTATTTTATTTTATTAAGGTGATAAAGAAGAGATTAAGTATGGATTTTTTTATTCACTTTGAATATGTGTTAAAGAGATAAAATAGGAGAAAGTGTGTAGTATAAATAGGGTGCTCACCTTTTGATATTTCTTTTTTCCATTCTAAATTTTTCTTGCCGAAATTGTTCTACCCTCTCCTCCTCTTCTTTATTTTTTTTCTTCCAACCCAAATTCCTTACTTATTCTCTTGTAGCGAATCTCAAGGTACTTTATTTTCTCTTCGTTGTTGCGAGTCTTTGAAGCCAAACCTCTAATATTAGTCACTATTGTCTAATCTTTCAACCTCTTATTCTCTTTTCTATTTCACAATCTTTGAGGTAGAATCTACAAGGGCGGTACCATCGATCTCTTACTTTTGGTCTCGTCAGTAGGCGTGTAAGGTAAGTATTCTCTATTCTAGCAATCGATTTGGGTTCCTATTCTTTAGTTTGTCAAATCAAGTGAGCGAGCCTTGATCTAAGGATGGCCGAATGTCCATTAAGCTATTTTATGTGTCTTTTGTGTAGCCGATATTAAGGAGCGATAAGGAGTTCTTGAGTTCAAAAGCATCAAGGTAAGTGGTATGTGTTAGTCGACCAAGGGCCATTTTCCCTAGATTTATTGTTGTCGAATCTAACGAGAGGTTAAGCGGGGAGTTCGACAACTTCTAAGACAAGGAGCGATTTGGGATTTAGATCCGTAAGGTAAGGCAGTAGTGATTTTCGGTCATAGGCCATTTTGGTATATAATGTTAGCCGATTCTAACTTAGGTGGTGTAGGAAGGAGTTCTACAATCGCAAAGGTGCAAATCGTTAGACGTGGCTTTCGGTATTTAGTCAATTGTGCTAATCAGGTGCATAGTTATCGACCGTCTCTTGAATGTTTATATGTGTTATATGTGTTATTTCATGTATGTGTATAAAGTGAATGATAGCCAAATAAGGGCTAAGATTGTGAATACTGTGGTGGGTGATTGAATAAATCAGTCGTTGATTTACGATAATAAATGATTATTGATGAATGTATAAAATGTGATGGCATGTGATGTATATTTGTTTCAAGTAATATGTTGCCATGGTGCGTATATATATGCATGTGACTTGGGATGTGACTATTGGAGGAAAGGGTGTACACTATATACGTGGTCTAATGCTAGCCTCGTGCTACATTAGCGCTTGATGTTAGCTATGTGCTTCATCAAGGGAGGTGTTGGCTAAGTGCCCATCTCGGCGGTTGATAGTCGTGTGCATCACCGTGGATCGATGATATGTGGGATCCCTATGGGATCGGTGGCTCGACCACGGCCTTGAGCAACAAGTCTGCCAAGGTAAGATATGTGGATCATTATGTGATCGGTGGTGGATTAGCCACGGCCTTGAGTAGGGTCCGCCAAGGTACGTGTAATGGATGGACCCTAGGTTGGGATGGGCTTCATAATTGCATATTTATGTGTATGGATCGTGGATATGGGCCAAGCCCATATGTGGAGATATGTGAAATGACTATGCCTTTGAGTCGGTTTGACTCACCCAATATTTTAAACCTTTCGGTGATGCGTAAAGCTTGGACCGAGTTGGAGTGGATACAAAGGTGGCCATGCGAAAGCGATTTTCATGCGAAAGATATTTTTAATTAATTAAGCATTTATATTTTCGGTACTTTTATTATTCAATTATTGTAATAAGGCCCTAAAAGTATTTAAAGTCATTTTAAGTGTTTTCATTAAGTTTATTATTATGTTTTATTATGGATTGACAATTGAGGAATTATTTGTAAATGATTTTATTTAAATCTATATATACTAAAGTTTTAATCCGGATATTTTTATAAACACCACACCTTACTTAAGAATTTTAATGAACACTGCTTTCTAAACTTAACAAAACCTTAAGTTCAAATTTGTTTCAAACGCTTTTCCGTAGTGGCATTTCAAATTCGGTCATAGTGAATGGGCTGGGTTTTAAGAGATCATACACGGCCGTGGCAAACTACACATGGGCGTGGGAAAAACGATATGCCTCATACCACGGCCATGTCACGCGGCCGTGGATGACACTGACTTGCCAAACATAGGCTGGACACGCCCGTGCTACCCAACTGTGCTAACATACTGACTTTTTACTAACGGGTATGGCTTGCTGAAAAACTAGCATAGAGACTTAACACGCCTAGACGCATGGACGTACGAAGCGACCGTGTGAAACGACATGCCCTCTGGCCACGAGGGTGGGAATGTACCAGAATTAAGCCCCTAATTAAACACCAACCCCACCCTTCCCATTCTTCTACTTTCCACCTCTCTTCTCCCTTCCTACTACCAGATTTTTCTCCTCTCCTTACAAATTCTCTAGACCTTTAAGCTATATCATGTCAAAGAAGCATAAGAAGCCAACCACAATCTCCTCAAAGGAGACCGATTCACATGAGTTCATGCCGACAGCTTTAGCTACTCAACACGCCAAGGGTTTTCGAAACCTTTTTAAGTTCATCTCCTTTATTTTCCTTATATATACTTCTTTTCTGCTTAAATTAGTTTATTTTATTCTAGTTTCTTAGCGTTAGGTTCGTCAGGCTGCTAGAGAATCACACCGGAACCACGACTACAACCCCTCCGCAGCCTTAGAAGTCACACCCACTTCGCTAACTATCTATCAATAAGAACTCCTTAGTCTATTAATCTTTTCTTTTAAATTTAGTTTTCTTCTTAGTCTCCTTTTTATTTTTCTTGTCCTTAATTATATTATTAGTATATTTTTAATGTTTATCAAGATTTCCTGGTTATATCTTTCCAGGCTACCCAATTTCTTTATCTAGCACAATGCTTATCGTTAGCCACCCCACTAGGACCATAGAAAATGCCACCACCGCACCTCCAACTCATCTTCTACCACGACCACTGCCAAACTCCCGGAGTCATCCGAAATTTAGGAAGTGTTCATTCTCCCATTCTCTTTTGATTTTATTACATGGTTATTTATCTATCTTTGTATATTAAGGGCAATGTACATATTAAGTGTTGGGGGTAAAAGTACCTAATTTTTGCATTATTCTCAAAACCATGAATTTTATCTAGTCTTTAAGTATTTTTCTCATATTACTAATTAGGGTGAAATTTCTGATGATTTATGATTTTTATTAATATGTTTTGGATTAAGTCATAGTTAATTGTGCATTGATGATTTAAATTTTAAGAGACTAGAGAATCAAGCACGATAAGTCTATTTTTTAAGAATAAAATTTTTTTTAGGTTGTTGAATTGAATTTGAATATTACCTTGAAGTTTAAAATTTACAGGGATTGATGTCAAATACCCATAATTTTTGTGAGATTTGAGCCTTATAGAGCATATATTCTTTTCCATGCTCACTTTATTGATTATGAGTGTGTCAACACTGAATTGTTATTCTAGAACATGCCTCGATTATACATGTCAAGACCACATTATTGATTTGATATACTAAGATGATAAAGGCACTTAGGTTTTAACCCACTCACTCCACTAAAAAGCCTACCTACATAATTAATCCCTAGTGAACCCTTTGATCCTAACAACCATTTTTATTGATTCACCCACTAATATTAACTAAAAACCCTTTATATTTGTTATCACCATTCTTTTTTACTACCTTCTATCGAGAATTGATTTGACCAGTTGCCTAATTAGTTTATTTCAGTTGATAAATTTCTCTCTTTATTATATATTCATTTAAGTTTGTTCTAAAAAAATCAAAGTATATTCAGTATTAGTAATATAAAAAGTGAGCTTGTATATCTAAATTTCAATTATCGAAGAAAAAGCTCGTATTATTAGTTTCAAAGTTTCAATTGATGTAATCATTTATTTTCTAGTTCATTGCTTTTAGTTAGGTAATTTGTCAATTCAATCTCGATTCTAAAACCTTCTAATTCAGCCTTTATCCACACCTTTAACCCAAGCCCCATTACAACCCTGTTAAAGACCTTTTGATTTGTGTATCATCTCATATTACAGTGGTGGAGATTTGATTTTCAGGCAAGCCTATGGGATTAACTTTTTAGGTCGACTTATGAGTGCTTTTTCTTGAACCTTAAACACTTTGAGTGCTTTTAGTGAATCTTTAGTGAGGATGTCAATCCTTGTCGGTTTTGAATCAGAGGTAATCATTTAGATAAGGGGAGACACCTATGTTTTCATGCTACAAAATACATGACTTAGAATTGTTTGAATCTTTAAGAGTCTTTGAGTTAAATTATCAATGTATGAATTATTTATGAATTATGATGAGACATTATTAATGAGAATTATAAATTGTGGAAAGTTCGTTTTAATTGTAAGTTGAGAATTTTGCTTGAGGACAAGCAAAAGCTTAAGTGCAGAGGTATTTGATAAACTGTAAAAGTAACATATTTTAATCCCACATTTAGCATACTTTTGGATGATTTATTCCTTGATTTATGTAAAAAGATGCTCTTAATCCTTTCTTTTCATGTTTTATACTCAAGAAAGCACCTAGGGACAAAAAAAAACGAGAAACGGGCTTAAAACGGGCCAATTTGGGCCAAAGTGGAAATCGACACGGCCTGGACTTTAATTTACACAGCCGTGCCTCAATCAACAGAACCGAAACATGGCCTGAAGTGGATTTACACAGGCGTGTACCATGGTCGTGGCCCTGTCGTGGAAAAGAGAAATTTCACTCGAAAAACGATACTTAGAGAGAAAGAAACTCATTCCAAGAGCCTATATAAAACCCTAAGTGTAACCTGAAGTGAATGATGCGGACCTATAACGAGAAGGTTATATAGGCTCTAGGGCCAATTTGTTCTCGTTATAGGCCCGCATCATTCACTTTTTGTATGAGGCACCTATTTTCTTATCACTTACTTTGTATTCCAGCAATGTTTGCTTTCTTTGATTAATCCATTCTTTTCAGATTTTGTTCCAGATAAATTTCAGTTTTGTCCATCGTTATGATCTTTTTCAAGCATTTTGCATTGAAATAATGATTAATGGACTAATATACTTTCATAAAAGAGTTCTGCATATTACTCTGGAAGTTTCTAAATAATACAAGGACCGAAATAGGACTATTATTTAGAACTAACCAAACCTAAGGGTTGGAAACATTTGAGAAAGAATAGTCTAAACTATAAATATTTCTTCAGATTTTTCTGTCAAAGATACCGACTGAACAAGAAGGCATGGTAATGCATTAGTGATAGAACATTGACGAACAACGAAGAAGGCATGGTAGCACATCAGTGATACAACCTTGATGAACAACGAGCAATGACAACCCAAACATTAAAAAGGGATCATTCTCATGCATTCATGCAAATATCATTTATGCACATCTAGTTAGGAGCATTTGATTCATTCGATTCATTCTGATCATGATGTCCTAATCATTTGGCATAAGCATAAGCACATGAAATCGATTATACACGTCATGTCCCCCAGATGACAATGTAGCAAGATCGATGAATCCACAAATCTCATCTCACTAAAGTAACAGTGAAGTAGATTGAATTTTTAGATCTTATCTCCTTGAAGTTGCACTGGAGTAGATCGAATATGGCGAATCTTATCTTCCTGAAGTTGCAGTAGAGAAAATTGCAGCCACCAGCCTTATCTCCCTGAAGTTGTAGCGGAGCAGACTGAAGACAGCGGTTCTTATTTCCCTGGCGTTGCAGTGGAATAGATTAAAGCTACAGATTATAGTGGATCTTATCTTCCTGAAGTTGCAGTGGAGCAGATTGAAGCCACCAGCCTTATCTCCCTAAAGTTGCAACAGAGCAGACTGAAGACAGCGGATCTTATTTCCTTGGCGTTACAGTGGAACAGATTGAAGCTACAAAATGGCGAATATTATCTTCCTGAAGTTACAGTGGAGCAGATTGAAGCCACCAGCCTTATCTCCTTGAAGTTGCAGTGAAGCAGACTGAAGACAACAAATCTTATTTCCCTGGCATTGCAGTGGAATAGATTGAAGCTTCAAATTGGCGGATCTTATCTTCCTAAAGTTGCAATGGAGCAGATTGAAGCCACTAGCCTTATCTCCCTAAAGTTGCAGTGGAGCAGACTCAAGACAACGAATCTTATTTCCCTAAAGTTGCAATGGAACAGATTACAGCGGATCTTATTTTCCTGAAGTTCCAGTGGAGCAAATTGAAGCCAGCAAACCTTATCTCCCTGAAGTTGCAGTGGAGCAGGTTAAAATTACCAATACTTATCTCGTTGAAGTTCCAGCGGAGTAGATCGAAGCTACAAATCTCTTCTCCCTGAAATTACATTTAAGCGGATCGAAGCACCAATCCCTACACCCTTAGAGATGAGGTGGAATGGAAGGAGGCTACTTGAAGAAAAGAAGCATCAAGAAGTCAAGATTCGGCAAGACCGCAAAATTGGTCTTTCTTCAAAGTCTTTGCTCTATTCTCGTTACACGACAACGAGCAAAGAGGGGCAGCTGTAATAGCCCAATTTTACCCGGGCCCAATGCCAAAATACAAGACCAAACCAAAAAATTTTATAGTCCAATACAAACAGTCCATTTTAGAAACTTAAAATACCTAAACCATTAGCCTAAACCCAAATGGCCCAAACAGACCCAAACCTAAACCCAATTACAAACCCAAATCAACCCTAGCCCATGGCCCAACAACCTAAACTTTTTGGCAGAAACCCTAACCCTTTTTAGCGTCGCTCCTCACGTGTTGTTAGCATCTTCCCCGCTACAACGCTACCATAGACCTGCAAAACAAGAACCGAGCAACACAAGGCAGAAAGAAACAATAATAGGAAGCAAAAAACCACTTGTAAATCGGCTATAAAAGCCTTGAATCAGATTTGTATTTGGACAGATTATCAATACAAAAAAAAGGGTTTACAAATACAAAGACAGCAGAGATTAAACACTAAAAAGAGAGAAGAATCGAAAACACAAAGAAACAAAAATCAGAACACGAAACAAAGAAACAAAAATCAGAACACGAAGAGGTGATTTTTTTAATCTTTTTTTATTTACATATAAATATATAATATAAAAAAAGGGAGAAGGAAAGCCCTTCTTAATCGTCGAAAAATCGGTGGTGGTCGTCGACGGTGACTGGCCGAAATCCCACTGGCTTTCAGGGCCTGCAGCAGGAAAAAAATAAAAGGGTGAAGGGGGTTTTTTTTAGAGGCATGTTAAAATGATTTTTTTCAGAAATTTTGGGCTTAAATAGCACCCAAAAACGGCGTTGTTTTACGTGGCCTCCCCAGATGCCAAAACGGCATCGTTTTGGGGAGGCCGACCCGAACCCGACCCAATAAGCTAGGATCCACGTAGGGTAAAAATACGGTATTTATGCACATAGCCCTTCCGCTTTTTTATTTATTTGCATTCGAGTTTATTTGTTTTTAATGTTGCCCTATAATCTATTTTGACTTTCAATTTAGTCCCTACGCATATGACACCGTTTTGGAGGGTAGGAATATTTTCCCCTTTAGCCCATCTTTTTTATTCGCGTATTCAATGGGGTCATTTACCTTTTTATTTATTTCAAATTTTCCCAAACTTTTGTTCTGAGTTCAATTTAGCCCCTTTTTTAGTTATTTTGCAAATTTATTATTATTATTTAATATTTTTATTATTATACTATTAATGTTATTATTATTACTCTTAACATTATTAGTATTATCATTATTATTACTATTATTATTTTTATTCTATTATTATTTTTATTTCTTTTATATTTATTACTATTTTCACTATTATTATTATTTATTTTTATTTTATTACTATTAATATTATTAGCATTATTATTACTTAATATTTCTATTATCATTATTACTATTATTTATTTATTTATTTATTTTACTATTATTATTTGTTCATTACTATTATTATTATTATTATTATTATTATTATTATTGTTGTTGTTGTTATTGTTGTTGTTTATTTATCTATTTATTTATTTCACTTTTACCGACATTATTTTTAACTATTATTACTATCCATTATTATTATTATTATTACTAATATTATTATTGTTATTATTTTATTTTATTTATTTATTTATTATTTTTATTGCTTACTGTTATGTATTTATTTTTACTAGCTTACTATTTATTATTTTATTAATATTTATTTGTTTATTATCCTCTTTATATTATTATTGATATTTTATTATCGTTATTATTATTATGATTTATTTATTTTCATTTATTATTTAATTAGTATTAGTAGTCATAATTATTGCCATATTTTTTATTATCGTTATCGCAATTATATCATCGTTATTGTAGTATGGTATTATTACTATTATGCTTTTCTTTTACATACCATTGTTTCATTTTTAACGTGCCATCATCGTATTTTACTATAACTATGTCGTAAGTTGTTTTCAAACACATTGGTCCATCTTTATATCGTGTCCGAGTGTATTAAATGTATGACATTTTAAATATTATGCAAACTTCCATTTGATGAATAAAAAGAATTTCAAAAATTGGGCAATATTCTGTATTCGAAAGATTCGACAAAATCGTGCCCTAACTTACGGGGTTTCAATTCTTCTCGTTGAATTCGAATAAATTGAGCATCCTCTTAAAAAACTAAGACGCATAAGATTTCAAATAAAAATCGAAGGTCAAATTAACGAATATTTTCAAAACATTTTTAATAACCTCGTGAATTACGAAAAGATCGTGTTCTAATTTACGAAATATGATTTCTTTCTAAAAACCGAGATAATCAAATACCTTTCAAAAAATAAATTTTTCGGCATTTATTCTCGTATAGGGAATTTAAGATATCGTGTCCTAACTTATGGGACGTGATTCTCTTTCTTGATTAACGTGAAACATGTCTTATTCTCGATTTTTTTACAACAAAGGATAGTATATTTTTAAAATTTCCTCAAATTTCCAATTTTCGACACGAAGACGCTAATTAATCAACTAGGTACCAATTTTTGGGCGTTACAAGGGTGCTAGTTCTTCATCGTGCGTAATCTACTCCCGAACCCATCTTTCTGAATTTCGTAGACCAACAAGCGTTGTTTTAAAGAAATCGAACCGTTTATTAAAAATAGTTATTTTACAAGTTAACCCGATCACACCTCACAAAAAAGGATTTGTGGCGAATCCCGTTTTTTATTTTTATTTTTAAAATCAAAGTCGACCCCATTTTTCAAAAAAATGGTTTCGACAATGTGAAAAAAGAATTAATTACCAAAATAGGCACACCAAAAATTATTTATAGAAATAGGAATATGTTACAGTGCCTTGTCGGTGCCGCTTAACACACCGACGACACCACCCATTTTTCTCTCCAATCATTTTGTCATCATTACTTAAAAAAAAATTTTGAGCCGCCACTATGTCAGGTGGCACTAGTATGTATTTTTTTTAAAATACCTAAAAAATACGGGTATACCAAGTTTTAAAAAAAGAAAAATATATATTTTCTAATGGTGTCACAATCGTGTCAGGTGGCACCGCTATTTACCCATGATCGTCCGGGCGGCATCGGCCTGACGACCTGCTACGAATGTCTGCGGACGTGGCTCCCGTGCCCTTCTTTTCAATTTCAACTTTTTTTATTCTATATTTTTTTTCAGATTTTAGCTTTTTTTTCCCTTTGTTTTTCCTTTGACTACCAGGTAAGTAGCGGTGTCGTTTGACACGGTGGTGACACCATTAGAAAATATTTTTTTCTTTTTTTTTTTAAAAAAAACTTGATATACCCATATTTTTTAGGTATTTTTTAAAAATACATACAGGTGTCGTTGGACGCAATAATGGCACAAAAAATTGTTTTTTTAAGTAATGATGACAAAATGATTGGAGGAAATGGATGGTGTCATTGGTGTGTCAAAGCAAGACCGACGGACACCATGTAGGTATGCCTATTTCCATAAACAATTTCTGGTGTGCCTATTTTGGTAATTAATTTTTTCCAGATTATTGGGTAAAACAGCCATACATGAAACTTTGAGTTTGATTTAATTGTACGCATTTAAAAAAATAAATACATATATTTATTTTCATATTGGATTGATATAAAAGTTTGTTATGCAATATATTAACGTAAAAAGTGCTAATTTGATCGTATTATTAGAAATTTCTAAAATTTAATCAAATCAAAATTTAATATATAAAAATCTCACAAAATCAAAATTCATGTATAACATTGCACATTAAATCAAAGTCCATGTATAGTTTAATATTTCTCCTACATAAAAATATATACAACTTTGAAGATTATAGGATATAGAATGATTCTTAAAGTTATAAGAAGGAAGAGATTTTAGAATATTTTGTTTTGTATAAATTTTCATATATTTGTAATTTATGCTATATAGGTTTAATAGTTTTTGCTTCTTCTTTTTGATAAATTACAAAATAGTCATTTATGTTTGGTTAATATTATGTTTTTGTTATTGAACTTTAACTTATTACAATTTAGTCACTAACATTATCATTTTATAACATTTTAGTCATTGTACCTGTCATGAGTCGTGGATCAAAGCCCCTGACTAATTCACAAAGAGCATCCAATGATGGTCAATTGGTTAAATAAGGCTCAATCGACCCACTTGAACTGTCCCAATTCGTGGAACATATGGAGAAGTCCATCTATTTGAAGCATTGGTGACACACGCCCATGTCTTTGCCCGTGTGCTCAATTATGGACATTTTGTTTTGCAACAATTAAGGTGCAGGGGACACACGGCCAGATTTCATGCCCGTGGGGCAGACCGTGTGTCACACACGGCCTAGACACACGGCCGTATGTCTACCCGTGTGGACAAAAATAAGGCTATTTACCAAGTCATTTTGCCACCCTCACTTGCACACATCAACACAACATCACATGGCACAAATTCAAGCATCCAAGAGCAACTAAACAACCACAACCAAGACAATAACATGTCATCCTCATGTCATTATTTATCAAGCTTAGAACTTCAACCTTTCCACACCAACTCATGCAAGATTACACATTCATGGTTAAAACATATCAACTTTATATCTTTGTCTAACATATTCACTACATTTATTAAGCCCTAAATCAAACATACAAATTTCACATTCATTAGGCATACCATGATCATATCACCATAGACATTGACACATATATGAATATATTTAGGCTTACAACCATGATAGCCCAAATAAACCAATCTACATGGCCAATTACCAAAACAAGCATTTGACAATCCCAAGCCAACACATTGGCTACAATTACAATGACACATTTAAAAAAGTGACTAAGTCCCTATACATGCCATAGACTTAAAATACTTGAATTCACTTATACCCAAAATGATAGCTTGATAGTGTGATAGGATCTCCGGCAATCTCCAACCCGAGCTAGCTCAATGACCCTATGAGACATTGGAAAGGAAGGAGGTAAGCTATATAGCTTAATAAGTGATGTGTCTCTAACTAACTAGGATCACAATAAAGGCAAGCGCACCTATCATTTAATAGTATAGTTATGGTAAGACCGAAAATATCGTATCCACAAGGACCAAGAGTGCTAGTAATTACTATCTTTTTATTATCTAGCCTAATATTTGGAGTGATTTCTTTTAAACTAAAACTTAATTAAAAACACGACAGAGAGTGAATTGGGAAAATACTTTTAGACAACTTTATGAGAGAGGCAATGCCTAAGGAAGATTCCACCTAGACTTCACTTATTATTTCTGATTCATACGATTTATTCACTTGACTTAATCCGTAGAAATCCCTGATTTATGTTAATATCTATTTCAAGACTAAAAACAATTGACTCTAGGTTGATTAATTGAAATCTCTTTCTAATTAAAACCCTTATTGTCGCATTAACTCTATCTATGAATTCCCTTATTAGATTTGACTCTAATTCGGCATATTTATGTTGCCCTATTTCTAGGGTTGCAGTCAACTCCGCTTAATTGTGTTGATCTACTTTTAAATAGGGACTTTTGCTCATCTGAATAAGCACATTCGACTTGAATCAATAACCTGAATTATCAAAACTAGAATAAGTACTCACAATTAAGAATAAGAACAAATATTTATCTTATAAATTAAATAATAATAAGATCTGTCTTAGGTTTCATCCTCTTAGGTATCTAAGGGATTAGTTCATACAGATAGAGGAAAACATCTTAAAATAGGGAAAACTACAAAACATAAGAAAACCCAAAAACTTTAAGAGAAATTGATAGGAGATCCTCAGTCTTGATGGAGATCCCTCTTCCAAGCTGCTCCCGACGGCTGTCTTCGAGTATTTTCTGCCTTCTACTCGGCGTCCTCTTTTAGGTCACCCCCTAGGGTGTTTATGTAGGCTTTGGAACGCCTTTCTTGGACCACAAGTAGCCTATTCTGAATAGAATTAAACTTTGATATGGCAGGACCGTGCTCGCTTCTGCTTGCCACACACGGCCGTGTGGTCTGCCCGTATACATTGATCCAGGCCGCATTCGATTCTACTCGTAACACACGGCCGTGTTTGATAGCCTAGCCGTGTTGGTTTCTAAGGTAGGCCCATTTTGTCCCTTTTTGGCCCGTTTCTCGTTCTTTTCGACTCCCTAAGCTCTCTTGAATGTAAAACATGAAATTAAGGGATTAGGAGCATCGAATTCATCAAATCTAATGAAAATTCATCCAAAAATAAGCCAAGCATGGGGTCAAAATATGTATAAATTATGGTTTATCAATAAGTCTGTACGAAAATAATAAGCAACTCTTACCAATCTTTTATCGAGTTCAACGATTTAAACACAAGACAATACAAATTGCTATAAAGCTTACATTTATAATTTTCATTCACTCATAAGGTTTACTTTATCAACTTATAAGCACAATTTAACATATATTGGCATCAACTTAACAACCATAATCTCTCCTTTGTAACAGATTACAGCAAGTACGAATCATTCCAAACTTTATAGTAACCATACACATTAATTATGTATACTCATTGTTTCCGAGCATATGTCTTAGTATCTTTCAATTGCCTAAACTCTTATCTTCCCCTTACTTCCATAACCATTTTAATAGGCAAATATGTCAATCTTTCTTTTTCTCATATCCGATAAATCACAATTTGTGTGAATAAACATGCTATATCATAACTCAATTTAGCCCGAAGGCCAATCACAAAATCATCAATCGAATTTACCATGTATTTCATACATCACAAGTATTGACCAATAATCATAAGGTTTTTACAAAACATCATTGTAGAATTTATGAATTCACAATTTCATGAATTCAATGCTTATAAACTTTACGTACATACCTGTAACAATTCGTAATACTTACATACTCTTTCTCTTCTTTGAAACACCCATTGAATTTCCCGTTGAACCATTTGGAATACTAAATGATACTCGGGGATCTTGTACACACAGTACTGTACCAATGCCATATCCCATATATAGTTTTACATGTAATCTCGTATCGATGCTAATAGCGTAGCTATGGTCTTACACGAAGTCTCATATCGATGCCATATCCCAGATATGGTATTACACGAAGTCTCATATCGATGCCATATCTCAGATATGGTCTTACACGAAGCCTCAAATTGATACCATATCCTAGAAATGGTCTTACATGTAATCTTGTATCGATGCCAATAGCCCAGCTATGGTCTTACACGAAGTCTCATATCGATGCCATATCCCAGATATATTATTACACAAAGTCTCATATCGATACCATATCTCAGATATGGTCTTACACGAAGTCTCATATTGATGCCATATCCCAGATATGGTTTTACATGTAATCTCAAATAATCCTAATGTCATGAAATTCGTATCCTCCCTATTCCTAAGGTTCAACTGGGACTTTTGATGTATCGAAATCTCTGTATGTCATTTCCGTAACATCGTACTCAATATCATTCACATTTCATTTCAATAATGTAGGATTTACCACAATTATATCAATTAAGCATTTATACACATATAATTTAATGCTTATTAAACGCACGAACTTACCTTGGCATAAAAACGGCAAAAAAGACTAAATCGTCAAATACTCGTTTTCCCGCTCTAACTTCGAACCTTATTTTTTCTCGATCTATAATATCACATTTAACTTATTTAATCATTATACTATTCAAATCATCCCAAAATCACATTATGGAAAAAATTACATTATTGCCCCTAAAGTTTGACATTTTTACAATTTAGTCCTTAGGCTCGTAAAATGATTACTCAATTTCTACAATATCCATGCTTAGCTGAACCTTATACATGCTTATAACAGCCCAAAATTTTCATGTATTCATATTTTTACACCATAATTTATAACCTTTACAAATAAGTCCTTTTAGGCATTTTCACCGAAAATCACTTAGTAAAAGTCTTTATCATACACCAAACATGCATTTTCTACCATGAGACATCAAAATACATACATTTTCAACATGGTTAAAATTTTAGACCGTGACATCTCTTCAAATTGATGGTAGAAATAGAAAGATCGAGTTACAACAACTTCAAAAATATAAAGAGCTTTAAAAACGGGGCTAGAAAGGACTTACAATCGAGCTTGGAAGCTTGAAAACCTTAGCCATGTCTTCTTCATGTAATATTTAGCCAAGGAAGAAGAAGATGGACAAATTTGGCTTTATTTTAGCTTTTTAATTCATTTTAATTACCAAATTACCAAAATGTCCTTAATGAAAACTTTGAAAACATACCAAACCATGTCCATTTTTGTCCACCAACCTAACCAATTGTCTAATTACCATTTAAGGACCTCTAATTTAAAATCTCATAGCAATTGGACACCTCTAACATATATAGAATTCAAGTTTTACATTTTTTTCAATTTAGTCCTTTTAACTAAATTGAGTGCACAAACGTCAAAATTTTCGAACAAAATTTTCACGAAATCGTTCCATAAAATTTTATAACATAAAAATATAATAAAAATGATTTTTTATTCGTCGTATTTGTGGTCCCGAAACCACTGTTCTGACTCGACCCAAAATCAGGCTATTACATTGAGAGCATTTACTCAAACACTTGGCGCAATTTTTGCTTTCTTGTGTCTTTTCTGTTCTTTCGTTGCTTTTTTATCTTTGAGTTGCTTTCGCTTTATTTTCGGTGTCTTAGAGAATTTCTATAAAAAATTCTCACTTTGCAGTTAAGTTCACTTAGACGAATTTGAACTTAAGAAATTGCTAAAGGCTACATGGATTGAGAGACTAAAATTTTGAGCCCCGTGACATACCTTTACCCATTGTCAGAGTTGTAATGGAAATCACATGTGGCACAAATTGTGTCGTTAAATGCTGACATATCATCCACATTAGTGTTGCATAATTAAATACTTTTTTTTATTTTAACCTTTTTTATTAACTTTATTCCCTATTCCAACTCAATTATTTTCTTCTTCTTTAGTCAAAATGAAACCCAGAGAACCAATCTCAACTCCATCCTCACCACCATTCAAAACTCCCCTCTCAACCTTGACAAATCTACACCATAACTCTACCTAATCTCAACTCTAACCATACCCATTCCTACTATCAACTAAATTGAACCTATAAACAAACATCACCACCTCCTTTGTTGTTCATTACCAACACCATTTGAGCCATCACATCCTATCACCTCACTCTTTAAAAGGATTGACACTCATTTATCTAACCAAAAGAGAAGGAAAATAATTAAAGAAATGAATTTGCCAGGCAAGTTTGTGCTACAAAAAATCTTAGCTTTCTCATCATGTCAGCATTTAAGGGCACAATTTGTGCTACGTGTGATTTCCGTTACACCTTTAACGGTGGATAATGGCACAATGACTAAAACGTTACAAAATGATAATGTTAGTGATCAAATCGTAACAAATTAAAGTTCAATGATTAAAACGTAATATTAACCAAACATGAATGACTATTTTTGTACTTTACCCTTCTTTTATATGTTATATCTTGTAGTCTTATTTAATTATTTTTATATTATATATTTATTCTTATTTAATTATTTTAATCTTTGAACTTTACTATTTATATTTAATTTATACTTAAATGTTTCTTTGGTCTTAATAGATACTTAAGTTTGAATATTATTAATTGGTATTTTTATTTTTAGGAATTTAGTTGAGAAAGTTTTAGACTGATATTTTTATTTTTTATTTTTTATTTTTCTATTTTTATTTTCAAATAATACTTATTACGTGTCTTAATTTAAGGTAGTCATGTGATATTATGTTATTGGTTACTAATGTCAAATTATCAAAAAAATTGACAAAATTAACTAGATATTCTAATTGAAACTATTAACAAATTTGACATTTTCTTAGATATATGATTAACTACGTCAAACTTTTTATAGTTTGGCACTCGCAATCAACAACACAATTCAAAAAGACATGAGAAGAATTATTTAAAATAAATAATAATATTTTTAAAATATATTGTAAAAAGTTAAAATTATAAAAATTCAAAATTATTATTAGTATTGATCTATTTTATAATTAAATGTAAATGAAAATATTTAATTTTAAAATCAGACAAGATGAAACCGATTGGAAATTAGAAAATGATTATTGAGAGTTGAGAGCCAAGCCGTGATTAATTGAACCAAACAGGTATAATCAAGGAATTTTATTTTCCCTATTGTTTTACTTTAGTGGCTAATTTAATAACCTACCCTTAACGTTGGCAGAGTCAAGCTTATACTCATGTGATGTTATTATCTTCTAATTATTGTGGGTTCATCATGATATGATATACACATTTTTTTTATTACTACAATAAAATTGAGAAAATAAGGGAAAAAAAAACTTAGAATTGACGTGGTAGAATATAATTTAATATTTTTATTTTTAATCTTTTAACTTAGCTTATGTGGATTCTTGTCGCACCAATATCGTTAAAATAAAATAGTAAGGAAAGACTAACCGTGTATTTTTATATATATATATATATATATTTTGCATAACTCCTATTTAGAGTGACTAAATAGGTTCGATCATATCTATACTCTTTTTGACACAATGTTTAGAACCACCCATAGACTAATAGTACATTTTTAAATACTACCCATAGACTAATCGTACATTTTTAAATACTTTTTTGCACAACTCCTATTTAGAATGACTAAATAGGCTCTGATCATATCTGTTTTTTTTTTTGTTGACACAATGTTTAGAACTAAACATATAAGAGGATAATGCGCTTCAACACACTTGAACTCACATCCTTGTGCATTGACAACAGTACCCATGCCAATCAAGCTAAGACTCAATTAGCATGGACAAAATAAAACTTATTTATTTTGCACATGTTGTATGAGATGTATTATACGAATTTTGATTAGATATAATTATACCTATGATATCTTGAATTTTATTGAATTTTACTTATGAAATATTTACATTAATTTAATTGTACAAATTTAAGATTAAATAAATAAATCTAATTATTTTAATATTTTATAAATATAATTGTATGTACACTCAATTAAGTATACATATTCAATAATAATGTTAGTTGTTTGTAAAACTAAATTAAAATAAAATATTCATGTATCTAATTAAATAATATAAAAGTTTATTTTAATTTAATCATGTGGTCGGGACTTCGATCCTCGCTCATAGGAATGAAATATATTTTGTAGTCAGTCGTTTAGTTTTTTGAAAAACACTTTTGGCGAGAAGATTAGTCCCTACTACCGACGATGAATCATCTGAATTTAACAAAAGAAAATTATGAATCACAATATTTTAAATAGAACTAAAATTCACTTATAATTTTGAGAATTTCTTCTTCTTGGTTTTCAAAGATGAAGCTGGTTGTTTAGGTTGATGAATGTTTGTTGTCCAAATTATGAAGTGAAAAAGAGCAAAGCAATCCTTGGCTTATCCCATTGAGATGTTGAATGTGGAATAGATTTATCACAAGGAAGAGAAGTCTCAATTCCCTCCCTTATATGTCTTTTAATCAGATAGATGCCTTTCAGTGGCAAAGCAACAAAGGCCATTTAAAGGTGCAAGTGATAGGCTGAAGATGACAAAAATTTCGTTTAAGTAATCCAAGTTCTAACTTCGAACCATATTAACGTGAGAAGAGCAATAGCAGCAGTTAATTTAAATGTCTCCTCCACCGACAGTGCCACCGGAAATTGGTCAGACTCTCCGCCAGCCTTTGAATCCATGCAAAAATAAATTAAAATAAAATCCCCCAGATTGCCAGGGAAATTTTTATAGTTTTATATAGCAGACAAGATTCTTATAAAGGCATCAATTACACCTTCTTTGAAGAGCACCTACTGGATTTGGAAGTATACCATTGAATCTTGCACCAACTTTTAAATTTAATTATGGCGATTCGTATTCCAACATTGACCTGTTAAATGTCGGTGGATGAATGTTCAGTTAGGTTACTTTCTAAGTTGCTATGGACCATTGTTTTCTTTCTATCGTCTTCATTGTTCTTCTCATTCAATTAATTTACCTCTATATTCTACCACCAAGTAATGAAAGAGCATAGGCTGTGGTCCTAGGAGGCTTGATTCTTATAATCAACAAAATGTAAAATTCAATACTAACATCTGCAATCATTTTCTTATTCTGAACATATTACTTTAAAAAAAAATGAGGGGTTAATCGATTTAGTTCATATGCAAATTTAGATGAAGAAATTGATTTTGAGTTTAGCTTGCAACAAGTTTATATGAATTCTACATGTAAAGTTTTTGATTGTTGTCGAAGGAGATCTTCCGTAGGAAAAAAGAGAAGGTTGAACGAATTACATCAATTTCACAAAAGAAGAAAGGTGTTGCAAAGTCATAGGATATTGTTAAAATGAAGTGAACGTTGATGCATGGCCAACTTTGAGAAAATTGTGCCTTTTTTACTTTACAACGATGGCGATGGCGATGGCGATGGCGATGGCGATGGCCAGCAAGCGACATTACTAAAGAATTAAAACGCATGAAAATGATAAACCATTGTTCTCCGCATTACCAAGCATGCGATTTTCTTACACATAAAACTAATGAAGTGCTTTTAATGGGAACTTCAGATAAATAAAGAAAAATAGAAAAATGGAGTGTTTTCTCTTTTTTTGATAAAGAGATTTTATTCTCTTTTAATTTTTAAAATGACTAATAAATTCAAAACCAGGGTCAACCATCAAACACCCACTTTTTCTTTTTCTTTTTTTGCCTTGAATTATAAATTTATATATCAAAATTCAGAGGTTTAGTGGACAATGGAACAAATTAAAGTAAAGTTAAAGCATCCTGGATGAGATCCATCAACATATAATATAATATTAAAGTTGTGATAATTGGGTATAAGAACATTTTAAAAAAATGAAAGAAACCCCCCACTACAAATCCCACTAAATCCACTAATCTCCTATTCTATGCCCGTTTTCCTTCTTTTTAACTAACCAAAGTACAGAATAAGGAAGCCTATATTGTCTTTTTCCAGAGCTAACATACCAACTAATGAAAGCCCTTGGTTGAATTTGGAGACCATTAAGATGATTCCAGGACCAAAGCAGGTGAGACATCGGTGCTGTTATGGCTATGATTGTGGTCAGCTTCATATGTCACAATCAGCATCATCGGTTCATCTAGAGCTCGCTCTACATGTTTCCTGGCAGGGCAGCCTTTGACGCTGCTGCACCTGTAATACCCCCTGAAAATTGCCCAAACAAACGTGTTAGGGAAAGTCGGGTTTGGTCCGAGTTAAGTGGACTCGCGCAAGCTTAACAGATGATTTTAACTCAGTAGACGATTCAATCTAAAATACATAATAAAGTCAATGACAATTGCTGTTGAAAACAAATTTCTTTAAATATGCAAACTTGAATTATTGTCCTTTTGAGGCGTTTAATCAAACAGGTAACGGGTGGATTGACTGGTAAAGAGACCCACATGAAAGGCAAAAACCAAGCTAATAATCTTTACGAACCTTGGATGAGGGGACCCCTTGATTGGTTTCTGCCCATATTTTCTCCATGAATATTCATCAGGAGGAATATCAGCCGTCTTGTTGCTAATAGCTGGAACTCTAATGACCTTCTTCAATCTTGATTTCCTAATAAAAGTTCAATCAAAAGGTTCAGACTTTCAGAATAAAATCAATTAAACGATCCAATTGTATGTATGACCCAGAAAATCTAAGAAACCAACCTTTTCTTGGAGCAATGGCAACGGCGAGAGAATGAACCATATTTAAGAGCAGCACCATCCAATGAATTGCACTTCCTTTTCAAAGAGGAAAACAATGGAGGTTTGCCAGAAGAAGGGACGTGAGAAGGACTAGTAAATTGGAAACCGGATGGCTGAAAGCTATCAGGATTTCCTGTTGAGGAAGAAATAAATGAGTTCCCAGCAGACAAAGTACGCGAAGATGAGAAATTTATGGTACTAGGCGATTCGTTTCTTTCCAAAACACCAATCTTTGCTATCAAAGGAGGACTTCTTTTACTCTGGGGGCGACTATGAGGCAAAGGAGGCAACCTATAACTTGGGGTCGAACAAAAAGGCTTAAAAGCAGACACTTGATCTTTGGTTACTTGAAAAGAAGAAGACCCTGTCTCTGGCTCTTGAATCTTCTTCGAAGCTTGTTCTGTATCTTGTTTTGGGTGAAGAACAGGGGCTCGTCTAAATCGAGCATGGCCGATTCTCGGTCGATCCAATAAAGAAATAACCTCTTTGAAAGAGTTAACAGTCTTATCTGTAACAGCTTGGATATCCATGGCTGAGTCTGCCGAACCAGATGGAGCAGCAGTTTTAATAGAAACATCTGGATTGAAAAGCTCTTGATTTTTAGACATCAACGTTATCAATTCTTCAACACCCTGAATCCCAGAATTTGCAGCTTCTTTCAAAGCAGTTTCCACCACTTTTCTTGCAAAACTACCACCACCATCACCGCCGTATACCTTCTTCAATTCCACGGTCATCTCTGTTCATCAAACGAAAAAAGAAAACCCAAACCCCCCAAAAGTCTGATAACCCGAAGAAGAATCAAACCAGTTTTATAGATTTACAGAAAACCAAGGTTTGATATATTTAGGATAGGAGAGGGAAAATGAATTGAAATAATAATGTCAAAATGATGAAAGTAATAAGAAGAAAAGCTCACAAGAGAAGAGAGTCAAACTTAATGCCTTCCGTTACATATTACCTTCGAACTCATCACCCAATCAAATTCACTCCACGTATTAAAAATGCTGTCGGCACCTTGACCAACTTGGGTCCCATCACAACGGGAATTTTAAATTTTAAAAGTCAAAGGGCGATGAATAACCGTTGGATGAGATGACCAGGTGAAATTGGGAATTCTATTTTGGTTGGAGACAGTGAGGCAGTGGAGTTGACTTTTAACAAGAACTAACATAAAAAGTCGTTCGTGGGACCATTTTTACCGGAAACCGGAAGAAACGTCAAACTTTCGTCCCACAAAGTCATATGGGATTCTTTCAAAGTGGGGCCATTGCTGCCGTTGGATTTAGCATCATATAACTATTTATAAAGATTGGTCTTTTTCTTTTCTCATCATCATTTGAGCTCAACTTTGACAAATGATTTTTTTTTTCTGAGGATATATTTTTTGAAAAGTCCTAATCAAATTTAAATAAATATAACACGTTTAGCCGTTAAATTAAGTCAATGTTGACAGGCACGTAGATTGGAAAAACGTTTTTTTTAATTAAAATAAAATCATATCAATGGCTGAAAAGTTCATTTTCAATAAGCAATAATTTTTACACTCAAATTTTATTAAAAAATTATTTTACCTTTATTTATTTTTTCATCTCTTTAGTTCTTTTTAACTTACGCTTTTATTAAATCAACTTAAAATAGATAAAAAAGTTTGAGGTTCGTTAACTTTGTTGATATAGCGTATTTATGAATTACCACGTAGATAACATGTCAACATTCAATTAATTCTTTAAAATATTAAAATATTTAAAAATTGTAATTTTAGACTTTTAAATAATATTAATGATTTTTATTTTAAAAAATAGTTTATATATGTTTTAAGGATTTTAAATTTTAAAAATTAAACAAATGTTGACGTGTCAATCATATGGAAACTAACGTGTACACAACGTTAGCAAAGTTAAAAAAACATTAACTTCTCTGTTCATTTTGAGGTAATTTGACAAAAGAAAACGTAAGTTTAAGGGCTAAAAAAAAAAAAAAAATAATGAAGGGTTGAAATATTTTTTTATAAAATTAGAAGACCAAATAAATCATTATGCTTTTGAATAATGATATGCTAAGATGTTCATGAGAACTTTTTTCTTAAATTAAATAAAGTTTAATTTACACAATTAGTAAAAAGTATCATGGTGAACACAATTTTTGTTAACACCCCACATCTGACCCGGTCACTATATACAAAGTTATGACGTCACATTACATTACCAAAGCAAATCAGGTTAACTTACTTCTTAATCATATCATTCAATGCACAAATATTGTTCAAATAAATTCAATCATCCATTTTAACTACATACTTACATTTATAGTGTTTAATAATCTAATTCATCAAGTTATGAGTGTAATAGTCCGGTTTTTAGTGGTGTTAAAAATGGTGGTTTCAGAATCCCATTTTCGATATTAGAGTCCTTAAATATAACCATTTAATTTTTACAAGGTTAGTATAAATGTTAATTAAAGTTTGATTCATTGATTTTGTCAAATAAATAGTTAATTAAGGTATAATGATTAAATTGTAAAAATGATAAAAATTTATCACTATGAATTTTTAATTAACCGAATGACCAATTAAATAATTGAACCATTAATGTATAGCCAAACGGTGGTGGACGCCAGTTGTAATCCACCAAATTGATTAATTATGCTTTGTGTTAATTAAGTAAAGGTTAATTAAATTAATTAAAGATTAATCTAAGTATATTAAAAGTCAAAATTTAATGAAAACAAAACATTTTAAGTACTCATCTTCTTCTCCACCCGTAGCAAAAAGAGAGAATAGGGTTCGGAAGCTTCAATCTTTCGGTTTTGATTTGGTATGTTAAATTTAGTTTTTTTATTATTATAATTTTTATGTTTTTGAGATTGTGGGAGCTTGATTTTGTTAGTCTATGTACCAAATTATAAAAATGTTAAAGTTTATGAAATTTTTCATTGATGAATGCTTGAAGAAATTGGTGCTAAATTGTTAGATTTTAAACTTAGAAGTGAAAAAAGGTTAGTTTGTAAAGCTTAATTACTAGTTTTTGAATATAAAGACTCTATTGTATAAATTTCGAAATTAGTGTAAAATTTCTGTAATTATAGACAATAGAGAGTCTTAAAAGGATGTAATTGTGATCGGTTTCAAAATTTAAGCTCAATTTTGAAAAATATTACAATTTTGGTTTTAAGAACTAAATTAAATAAAATGTAAAACTTTAGGGGCACTCAAAAAGCGAAATTAAACTGATTCATGCATATAATAGGATATTGTAAGATGTATGAAATTGATAACTTGAACTAAATTATTATATAGATGGGGAATTGAGTCAAATCGAAGATAATCAAGGAAACGCAAAAACTGTTGATTAGTATTTAAAGATTCGGTTGTTTATTGATTTTGTCAGGTAAGTTCATATGGTATGATCACTACAGCAAAACAGACTTTTAGCGGCGTTTTTAGTGGCGTTTGGATTAAAAACGCCGCAAAAATTATATATTAGCGGCGTTTGTAAGAAAACGCCGTAAAAAGCTAAGCAATAGCGGCGTTTTCGGGTAAAATACGCTAAAATTGAATAATAGCGGCGTTTTTGTACAAACGCCGCTAATAAAATGGGCAATAGCCGCATTTTTGTTGAAGCGCAGCTAATAAACTGAGCAATAGCGGCGTTTTTGTCAAACGCCGCTAATAAACTGAGCAATAGCGGCGTTTAATAAACTGAGCAATAGCGGCGTTTTTGGACAAACGCCGCTAAAAGTTGAGTAGCCATTTTTGTGTAGGGACTCGTTTCGATTTGATCCGATTTAAATTTCATAATTTTTTCTTATTCTTGTTTTGAATTATATTTTATTTTGATACATTCACTTATAAGCAATGAGAAAGTTTCATTTTAGTAACTTAATTATGAAAAGTTACAAATTGTTAACTAAACAATTTAGAAGTTTTCGTTTAAGTTACAAAGCTATTAAAATTGATTTAGGGTTTAATATTTATTTAGTAAGTTAATTTTATGATTTAGGTTTTTATTTTGGGTTATGGGTCTAGTGTTTTAAAGTAATTTGTTATTTGGGGTTTATTATTTAGTATTTAAGATCTTAGTGTTTAACAGTATTACGGTTTAAGTGTTAGTGGTTAGGGGTTCAGGTTAAGGGTTAGGTGTTTATGGTCGGGTTAAGGGTTTAGGGTTTATGATTTATGTTTTGTGTCTTAATGTTTAGGGGATAGTGGCTAGGGTTGTAACACCCCTTAACCTTAAACCATCACCGGAACAGGATTACGAGGTATTACCGGAGTTAAACATAAATAAACGAGTAAATTGGGATATAATCCCGATGCACAATTTAAAATTTTTCAGATTTCATCTTTATGACCCTAATATGGCCCTACAAAACCCAAAATATGATTAGGAAATGATTTGGGACTAAAATAGAAACTTTTTCTTGAAAATAAGGGCACATGCCCTGTGGATTTGGACATGCCCGTGGCTCGCCTGTGGAAATCACATGGTGTGGGCAGCCTGCAAGCGATTCTCGACTTACTACACACAGTGCTGGGCTAGCTCTTGGGCAATTCCTTTGATTCTGACTTTTGCCACACGGCCTGGGCACACACTCATGTGTCTAGGCCGTGTGAAAACTGCAATATTCACCATTTTTAGGCTATTAAAACACACCAAATACACCTAATTCATACACAATCAAAATCATCCATTGTTTAAACAAAACTTAACCATTTCATATGCATAAACTCATATCAAAATTTGTATCATAAATCTCATTCATTCAAGTATTTATCAACTCAAACCTTGTCAAAACACATGACCTAAATCCACTTCAAAGCCATATACACATATCTAGCCTATACATGCCATATTTAGCTAAATACATTTTCAAAAAGGGTACCAAAAAAAGCTTAGAAGTGTGATGATGATCCTTGACGGTCTCGAGCCTACTGTAGCCTTAACGACCTATAAACAGAGAAAACACACATATAGAGTAAGCTTTCCAAAAGCTTAGTAAGTCAATATACAAACAAACTTAGCAAGGGAGGCATATTTGTGCAAATAAATACATTAACACATATCAATCACTTAGCAAATTATCACATATATGCTTTGATTCATATACCTTTGATCACATTTGCCATATTCACAATTCAAGAATCACATAAACTTCTAACTCATTTAACCAAAACTTTACATATCATATTATCAATTCCATATTCATAGCACCATAATAAGATTACATAGATGCTTACCTTGTATACACAATTAGTGTATAATCAACGTACCTGAAATGGTTTTATTATCACACATTTGTTCATAGCTCAGATTTGCCATATGTATCAAAAATTTTCCCGTTGAACCAATAGGAAACTAATAGGATACACAGAAAGCTCAGAATAGTTGTACAATGGAAACGTCCCAGATGATGTCTTACATGCACTTGGATATCAGTGCCACTGTCTTAGACAGGATCTTACACAAATCAATACGATGCCGATGTCCCAGACATGGTCTTACACGTAAAAGTCATATTGATGCCAACGTCCCCGACGTGGTCTTATTCATAAAGCTTATATCGATGCCAACGTTGTAACAACCCGATTTTGGGCTTAGTCGGAACAGTGGTTTCGAGACCACAATTCGACATTGAAAAATTTATTTTATTATTATTTTAATATTTACAGCACGATATTAGAGTTGTGTGAAATTTTCGTAAAGAAGTTTTATCGTTTAAGTGGTTAATTCGGTAAAAAGGATTAAATTATGTAAAGCGTAAAAGTTGGGTTCTATAAGTTAAAAGTGTCAAATAGCTATAGAAAAATAAAGGAAAGGTCCTTATATGATAATTAATCCAATTGTGAGTTAGTGGATGATATTTGGTTTGGCATTTGCGTAAATTTGATTATTTTAAAGGTTAATTTAATAAAAGGCAAATAATGATAATAAAATATAATAAAACCAAATTTCATCTTTCTATTCATTATCTTCCACCGAAAATGAGAAAGATGAACAGCCATGGAAGCTTCAAGCATTCGCCACGCTTCTTAGCTTATTGGTAAGCCCGCTTTTGTTCGGTTTTAATAATTTTACGTTTTTGAGATTGTCGCTAAGTTATCTACAAAACCCATGCTTGAATTTTTATTTTGGTGGATATTTTGAATTATGCCATTGTTGAAAGCTTGTGTATTTTGATGTTTGATGGTAGATTATGCATGTTTATAAGTAGAGGACGATTTTTACTAAGTGATTTTGGTGAAAACGAGTAAAACGAGTTAATCCAGAAAAGATGCTATTGTTCATAAGTATGTGTTATAGTAAGAATTTGAAGTTGCTATAGAAGGAAAAATGTTCAGCATGTCATAAAACATAAGAAAAGGAATAAAGTTTAATTTTCGAGCCTAGGGGCAAAATCATAATTATGTAAAAGTTTAGGGGCAAAATTGTAATTTTTTCAAAGTTTGAGTTAGGGACTGTTTTGAGTAGTATATTAATTAAATACGTGAAATGTGATGTTTTGGATCCCGAAAAACGAGATTTGGACATAGAACTAGAGGAAAATCGAAAATCGAGAAAGTTGGTAAAATGGTCGTTTTGGCATTTGAGGCAAGTTCGTTGAATTGTAATTTTCTATTGATATGGCATAAATTGTACGATTTAGTATGTTTAGGAGAAGTTGATGTATGATATGGAAAATGTGATGTTTGTTGTGTTATGTGAAATTGAATGTTAAATTAATATTACATGGGTTGTATGAGTTGCTACACTACTGCACTCGATTTAGATTTTGGCAAGTAAGTTCATATGGTTGAATTTATATGTTTATTTGTGAATGATTGAGTGATATAATGTGTTATTAAATATGAATTTGCTGTGGAATTATGAAAATTATGATAAAATGAAAGAATAAAGGCGTAATTCAAATTAGGAAAACGCAGAATTGAGTAATGCTCAGATCGTGACATGTGATGAATTGACGGATAAGACTATGGTTAAACCATGGCAAAGTATGAAATGTAGGTATGGTATTAACCATACTGAGTTATGAAATGTAGGTATGGTATCAACCATACTGAGATATGAAATGTAGGTATGGTATCATCCATACTGAGTTATGAAATGTAGGTATGGAATTAACCATACTGAGATATGAAATGTAGGTATGGTATCATCCATACTGAGTTGTGAAATATAGGTATGGTATATGGCACTGAGCAACGACGTACTCAAATTTGTAAGACGTTTCCTAATTTGATAATAAGTAATACAAAAGGAGTGAATCAAATGAAAGACATTGAATGATTGTTAATGTTGAGCTCAACTATGTGTACAAGAGAGTTACGAAATGGTTTTGGTCACATGTATAGTACTAAGTGCAAGCTACTACGAGCACCAGATAGCTTCGGCTACAGGGGTGGTACCATGTGTAGGCCACTGTGTATCTGTTATCATTACGATGAGTTCAACGGGAAATTGACTAAGAGAAAATACATGTGATTGTGTGATGACTAAGTGTAATTGAATACGATCATGTTATGAATAAGTGCAAGTATGAATTTGACTAATGGAGAAATGTGGCAAATGTACGTATGAACAATATGTTCAATATGTAGTTGGAAATTGGAAAGATTGGTATAAGCAAGTGATGAACACAACTAAAGTGAAAGAGAGCAAAATTTACAATAGAATTGCTTTGGACAGTAACAGTGATGTAAATTTGAAAATCACCAAAATAGTAGAAATTGAATTATAAGTTGGATAAGATATTTATTTAAAGCTTATTAAGTCTATTTTCATATAAAAGAAATATAGAAAACAAATGATTCGTATATTTTGAGATATTTAAATTTTGTGAGACTGGTTTAGAATGATTACGTGATCCCCTGTTCTACATTTGAAAAATCATTAAAATTTTTAAAAAATAATTATGAGATATAATTTATATGGCTGAAATCCTGAATGAGTATAGTTTCAAATGAACAAAACAAGGAGGCCATATAAATTCTGTACAAAGATAAAATTGATTTATAGTGAAGAGAGGTCAGAGTAGTTGAATGGTGAAACAAGGGAAACTTTAATGAATAAACTGTACTAATTGGCTAAGCCAAAAATTCTGAAAATTTTATGGTAAGAATATAAATGAGTTTAGTTTCAGGAAAAATTAATGGATCTTAATTTGGAGTTCTATAGCTCTAGATATAAATTATTTAATTACTATGACTCAAGAAAACAGCTTAACTGAAATTTGAATAAATGGAAAGAATATGAAAATAGCATGTTATCGTGTTGCTTATTATTTTCATGCGAGCTTACTAAGCGTAAAGCTTACTCCCTCCTTTCCATTTCTTTTAGTTTTGTTAGGTCAGCTCAGGGTTGGAGATCGTCGGAGACAGCATCACGCTATCGAGCGATTATCCTAGGAGTATTGGCATGTGTATGTCAAATGTTTTCAAGTGAGTGGCATGTATAGGGACTTAGTTTTTCAATGATGGATGTTGTTATGACTAGCCAAATGTATTGGCTTATATTGATTTGTTGATTATAGCCATGAGATGTGGCTTATAATGATTTTGGCTTGTGTTTATTTGTCTATGGTATGTGTTAATGTCTTGCTATGTGGTATAAGTGATTAAATAGATGACAATGTCAAATACATGTGTTTGAAAAGTTTTAAATTTTGGGTAAATTTGGTAACCCATTTTGTATGATTGTGAATTTTAAGTCCGATAATGCCTCAAACCCTATTCTGGTGTTGGATACGGGTGAGGGGTGTTACATTTAGTGGTATCAGAGCCATGATTTAGTCGATTCTCGGACTACCATAGTGAGTGTGAGAGTCTAGCTATACATGCCACTATGAACTGTGATAGTGTGACGATTCTCGTCCCTGATGTAAATTATTTTATTAGACAGATGCGCACTTCAACCGAGATAAATTTGATAGTGCAAACAATGTGTTTATGATGAGTTTAGATTCGTAAAATGTAAGAGTAATAGTTTATGATGTTTATGTGATGATGAATAAATTGTGGATAGAAATTTCTTTTGAAATATGAAAGATGAGATGAAAGGAAAGTTTACACTATGATAAGTGTTCATGTTGATTTGCATTTGTATGATGCTATGAGTATAACTTGTGAAATTAAGTGAATGTTATGAGTATTTTCTGTACAGCTCCATGTTCTGAGATTTTGTTATTTTTGTTTCCTTAATAAATTATTGTTCAAAGTATCAACCATGAGATATCAGTTGGAATGTTCTATTGATGAAAATGGTTTCTTCTTATTATTAAAATGCTTAGAATGATTATAAGTTTTGACTTGATGGTGAGAGTTCTTTGATACAGTTACTAGAGGTATAAAGATTGTGCTTTAGTATTGGTTGTTATGGAAATTTGTGTTTAAATTTCTCCGATGATCGAGATGTTTTGTTTTCAGCTGAGACATTATCTACTAAAGTAATTGAGAAGTTAGTCTTATTATGGCAGCATGTGAATATGTCATTATTGGTGGGCTGTGTGCGATACCACCTTATTTATTATTATTGGTGGGCTGTGTGCGATACCACCGTATTTATCATTATTGGTGGGCTGTGTACGATACTACCGTATTTATTATTACTGGTGGGCCGTGTACAAAACCACTGTGTATTCGATATTATTCTAAAGTGTTCATCGGGAAACTTTGGCAAAGTGAAATTACGTGTGACTATGTGATGACAAATGCAGGGTATAAGTGCATGTAAATGTGAGCAATGTTTATGATATGTATTTGGAATGTGGTAAGACTTGAAATGAGTAAGTTTATATGTAAATGATAATGCCTTTTTACTTATGTTTTACATATTAATGTATCATATGAAATATGAGTGAATATTATTGATATTTATTAAAATGATGGAAAGTGAGGAAATTTCGGATGAACCTTTGAAAGAGACAAAGGATATGATGAATACCGTGAATATGTGTTAAATGACCTAAAATAACTTCAAGGTCTTGGATGAAATTTTATGAAAATCATCCGGTTTCGCAATGTTACAGTTAAGGAAAAAGTTAATATTGACTAATCGACTCGTTCGAGATTCTTATCATATGAGAATGCTAGCTGATTTCAGTGATAGATGAAAGTAGTGTTAATCTGTCTGGGCCGTGATCAGTTTACTCTATCTTTTTTGGTATTTTATTAAAATGAATTGATAGAAAAGAAACAATAACGTTCATATGATGTTGAAATTCAGTTTCCACTGATTGTTATTCTGTGAAATGTGTACATGAAAACTATGTTGCTTCATTATCGCTCAAAGGTTTATAAGTATTATTTTCCTTCTTGAAATTTTATGAGAATTAGTCAAAGTCGATATTATTTCTCTTATGAGCTATATTCTCGGACTTCTAGTACGGTATCAAATCTTGGATTTCCTTATCTCAGATTTCTTATTGACTTTATTTTATGAATTGTGCAAGAGATTTTCCTTTACTGGAAGTAATCATACTTATGTGATTATGAAATCTAGTTTAATAGTGAACATACAGTGTTACTATTGTCAGATGTGTAAAGATTAAAAGTATTGTTTATCGATGTGACTGAGAAGTTAGCCTTCAAATGGCACTACGATTTTAATTGCCAGAGAGATGCAATTCCAATGTGGTTCAAGATTTTGAGAAGTAACAAGAAATGAATTTTATTAGATGTGATCTATCTTTAGATTTCGGAAAGAAATCAACATTGATAAAGAGTAAACAAAGAAGGATCAAGTCGAATCTTCACTATGATTGTTATTTCGAGTAATTTTATATATTTCAATGAGTTAAAACGAGATTGTTATATATCATTGAAATCAGATAGTTGATTTAAGGATCATTGATTCGCAAACCTAAAGAATTGTAATAGGATACATGTTTGAGTTATCATGGCAACCTGGATGAAAATAGTTCCTTTAGAAGGGTAATCGTGAAATGACCAAGACCAATTCAATTATTTAGTCCGATAGTTTATTGGTTTGAAGTTTATTTTGATACAAGAACGTGAAAATGGTAGCTTATGCTTGCACTCGCCATCGCATGAAAGAATCTTATGTCGTGAATTAGAAATTGATTATTATTCGTAAATAATGATGCTTATTCCATGATTTTGTGAAACTTAGAATTTTGTCAAGAAATGGTAAGTTAGAAGTGTTCGAAAGGAACTAACTTCGATTCGTAACTACTGTGTCTAAAACCACCATTTATTTGTTGTTTCAAACAGAGTTTGTGTACCAAGAAATCAATTATAAATTATCGAAATTGCATCTGAATCGAAAGGTAAGAGTATTGAACTTAGATGAGTGTCAAGTGCTTCGAAAGTATTCATTAATGAGAATTTTCATCCGGATAAGTAAAGATAGGTGAGTTGTTGTTCATCGAAGAGTATGAGATTATTGATAGAATAAGGCTAGTTACTTATTAGTGGGATTTTCAAATATAATTTAAAAGATCAAGAATATGATTTTTATGTTCATGATAAGAGAGTATAGTTCTCAATCTTGGTTTAAGTAAGATGTTGAAGATGCCGAGACTATATGAGAAACCGAAAGTGACTTGTGAAATTAAACCTAAATCCATTAATCGATGAGATTTTCGAGACTAAAATCCCTAAGGGGGAGAGTTGTAACAACCGATTTTGGGCTTAGTTAACAAAGTGGTTTCGAGACCACAATTCGACATTGAAATTTTTATTTTATTATTATTTTAATATTTACAGCACGATATTAGAGTTGTGTGAAATTTTCAAAGAAGTTTTATCGCTTAAGTGGTTAATTTTGTAAAAGGATTAAATTATGAAGCGTAAAAGTTGGGTTCTATAAGTTAAAAGTTTCAAATAGCTATAGAACAATAAAGGAAAGGTCCTTATATGATAATTAATCCAATTGTGAGTTAGTGGATGATATTTGGTTTGGCATTTGTGTAAATTTGATTATTTTTAAAGGTTAATTTAGTAAAAAGGCAAATAATGATAATAAAATTTAATAAAACCAAATTTCATCTTTCTATTCATTATCTTCCACCGAAAATGAGAAAGATGAACAGCCATGGAAGCTTCAAGCATTCGGCCAAGTTTCTTAGCTTATTGGTAAGCCCGTTTTTGTTCGGTTTTTAATAATTTTTACGTTTTTGAGATCGTTGCTAAGTTATCTACAAAATCCATGCTTGAATTTTTTATTTTGGTGGATATTTTGAATTATGCCATTGTTGAAAGCTTATGTATTTTGATGTTTGATGGTAGATTATGCATGTTTATAAGTAGAGGGACGATTTTTACTAAGTGATTTTTGGTGAAAACGAGTAAAACGAGTTAATCGGTAAAAGATGCTATTGTTCATAAGTATGTGTTATAGTAAGAATTTGAAGTTGCTATAGAAGGGAAAAATGTTCAGCATGTCATAAAATATAAGAAAAAGGAATAAAGTTTAATTTTCGAGCCTAGGGGCAAAATCATAATTATGTAAAAGTTCAGGGGCAAAATTGTAATTTTTCCAAAGTTTGAGTTAGGGACTGTTTTGAGTAGTATATTAATTAAATACGTGAAATGTGATGTTTTGGATCCCGAAAAATGAGATTTGGACATAGAACTAGAGGAAAATCGAAAATCGAGAAAGTTGGTAAAATGGTCGTTTTGGCATTTGAGGCAAGTTCGTGTGTTAATAATAATGCAACATCGTGCTTGAATTGTAATTTTCTATTGATATGGCATAAATTGTACGATTTAGTATGTTTAGGAGAAGTTGATGTATGATATGGAAAATGTGATGTTTGTTGAGTTATGTGAAATTGAATGTTAAATTAATATTACATGGGTTGTATGAGTTGCTACACTACTGTACTCACGAGATTTTGGCAAGTAAGTTCATATGGTTGAATTTATATGTTTATTTGTGAATGATTGAGTGATATAATGTGTTATTAAATATGAATTTGTGTGAATTATGAAAATTATGATAAAATGAAAGGATAAAGGCGGTAATTCAAATTAGGAAAATGCGTAATTGAGTACGTTCAGATCGTGACATGTGATGAATTGATTGGATAAGACTATGGTTAAACCATGGCAAAGTATGAAATGTAGGTATGGTATTAACCATATTGAGTTATGAAATGTAGGTATGGTATCAACCATACTGAGATATGAAATGTAGGTATGGTATCATCCATACCGAGTTATGAAATGTAGGTATGGTATTAACCATACTGAGATATGAAATGTAGGTATGGTATCATCCATACTGAGTTGTGAAATGTAGGTATGGTATAAACCATACTGAGTTATGAAATGTAGGTATGGTATTAACCATACTGAGATATGAAATGTAGGTATGGTATCATCCATACTGAGTTGTGAAATGTAGGTATGGTATCATCCATACTGAGTTGTGAAATATAGGTATGGTATATGGCACTGAGCAACGACGTACTCAAATTTGTAAGACGTTTCCTAATTTGATAATAAGTAATACAAAAGGAGTGAATCAAATGAAAGAGATTGAATGATTGTTAATGTTGAGCTCAACTATGTGTACAAGAGAGTTACGAAATGGTTTTGGTCACATGTATAGTACTAAGTGCAAGCTACTACGAGTACCAGATAGCTTCGGCTACAAGGGTGGTACCATGTGTAGGCCACTGTGTATCTATTATCATTACGATGAGTTCAATGGGAAATTGACTAAGAGAAAATACATGTGATTGTGTGATGACTAAGTGTAATTGAATACGATCATGTTATGAATAAGTGCAAGTATGAATTTGACCAATGGAGAAATGTGGCAAATGTACGTATGAACAATATGTTCAATATGTAGTTGGAAATTGAAAAGATTGGTATAAGCAAGTGATGAACACAACTAAAGTGAAAGAGAGCAAAAATTTACAATAGAATTGCTTTGGACAGTAATAGTGATGTAAATTTGAAAAATCACCAAAAATAGTAGAAATTGAATTATAAGTTGGATGAGATATTGATTTAAAGATTATTAAGTGTATTTTCATATAAAAGAAATATAGAAAACAAATGATTCGTATATTTTGAGATATTTGAATTTCTGTGAGACTAGTTTAGAATGATTACATGATCCCTGTTCTACATTTGAAAAATCATTAAAATTTAAAAAAAATAATTATGATATATAATTTATATGTGAAATCCTGAATGAGTATAGTTTCAAATGAACAAAACAAGGAGGCCATATAAATTCTGTACAAAGAGAAAATTGATTTATAGTGAAGAGAGGTCAGAATAGTTGAATGGTGAAACAGGGGAAACTTTAATGAATAAACTGTACTAATTGGATGAGCCAAAATTCTAAAAATTTTATGGTAAGAATATAAATGATTTTAGTTTTAGGGAAAATTAATGGATCTTAATTTGGAGTTCTGTAGCTCCAGATATAAATTATTTAATGACTATGACTCAAGAAAATAGCTTAACTGAAATTTGAATAAATGGAAAGAATATGAAAATAGCATGTTATCGTATTGCTTATTATTTTCATGCGAGCTTACTAAGCGTAAAGCTTACTCACTCCTTTCCATTTCTTTTAGTTTTGTTAGGTCAGCTCAGGGTTGGAGATCGTCGGAGATGAGATCACACTATCGAGCCATTATCCTAGGAGTATTGGCATGTGTATGTCAAATGTTTTCAAGTGAGTGGCATGTATAGGGACTTAGTTTTTCGATGATGGATGTTGTTATGACTAGCCAAATGTATTGGCTTATATTGATTTGTTGATTATAGCCATGAGATGTGGCTTATAATGATTTTGGCTTGTAAGCCTATTTGTCTATGGTATGTGTTAATGTCTTGCTATGTGGTATAAGTGATTAAATAGATGACAATGTCAAATACATGTGTTTGAAAAGTTTTAAATTTTGGTAAATTTGGTAACCCGGTTTTGTATGATTGTGAATTTTAAGTCCGATAATGCCTCAAACCCTATTCTGGTGTTGGATACGGGTGAGGGGTGTTACAAACGTCCCAGGCGTGGTCTTACTCGTAAAATTTATATTGATGCCAACGTCCTAGAAGTGGTCTTACACAAGTCTCAAATCAACGCCAACATCCCAGATGTAATGGCCTAAATTTAAGGTTATCGGAAAAATGGTTTCGCAACCATAAATCCGATTTAAAGAGAAATTTATTTTAATATTTTTGCATGAATATTTATATGATAGGAAAATCGTATTAAAATATCGATAGAAAACTTTACCGATTTAGTGGTTAGTTAGAAAAAAAGAATTATTGAAGGAATTGGGTAAAAACAAGGTATCGAGACCTTGATCTCATAAAATTGAGTAGGAAATATTTTTATAAATATTTATAAAATGTTAGTAATGTGGTATTAAAATTTCGTTAGAAAATTTTAACGTTTGGGTAGGTAATTAAATGAAAAGGACTAAATTGAAAAAAAAATGTAAAAGTTATTAAGGATTAAATGGCTCAATTGTCAAATGAAAAGGGATCTAAAGAGCAAATAAGCCCAAAGGCGATATTTTAGGCGGCATAAGCTGAGAAAAAAATCGGGAGAATTACTGAAAGAAGGGTAAAGTGGGAAAAATAACAAAATTTATTAAATAAAACTAGGACTAATTTGAGATATCTAGAAATATCTTCATTTTTCTTTACTCTCATCATCCAAAAACGCCATAGGAGGGTTTTATAAGCTGGTATATCATAATTTTTGCACCAAGTAAGTTAATACTTGCCTATTTCTTGTAATTTTTATGTTTTTAAGACTTTTACAACTAGGTCCTATTACTAAATTCATTAGTTATTTTTATCTCATGGATGAAATTGAAAGTTACCATGGTTGAGTGCTGTAAGTTTATGATGAAATAGCATGAAATTGAAGCTTTAATTTGTTTATGAGATGATTTTATTAGGAAATTTTAATAGAAATTGATTTTAGGACCTAATTGTGAAAATGTTTGGCATTAAAGTCTATTACTTAAATTATGATTCCCAAAGGTTATAAATTAGTTTAAAGTGATAGAATAAAGTTTTAATTGAGAGAAATCAGCTCAATTGAGAAGTTAATTGAGCAGGGACGAAATTATCATTATTGAAAGCTTAGGGGGAAAATGGTAATAAATAGTTTGCACTAAAACAGTTTTGAACAGCAGCAGTAGACTAACCTTGAAAAATCACCATAAATTGTAGAAATCGAATTAGAAGATGAACAAAAGACAGCAGTAGTAGACTAACTTTGAAAAATCACCATAAATTGTAGAAATCAATTAGAAGATGAACAAAATATGAAATTAAAGCTTATTGAGTCTAGTTTCTCATAGAAAAATGATGTAAGCAATAGATATGTAAATCATGAGATATAATGAATTTTGTGAGACAAGATTAGAATAAATTCGTGTTTTTACTTTAGAAAATCATCAAAATTGGATAAAATAATTAGGGCTTAAATTTATATGTTTAGAATCATGAATGAGTCTATTTTAATAGAAATATACTAGAACATCATCTGAATCCTGTATGAAGAGATAATTAATTTTAGTGAAGAAGGGTTAGAACTGTCAAACAAACAGAGCAGGGTGATTTTAAAGAATAAACTGTACTTATTGGCTAAACCAAAATTTTGAAAATTTTATGGAAATAAGATATGTGAGTCTAGTTTCAGGGAAAATTAGTGGATCCTAATTTGGAGTTCTTTAGCTCAAGATAAAAATAATTGAGTGACTATGACTCAAGTCGTGCTTTGAATGAACTAAAATAATAATAGAATTATTGAAAATGTTTCATGAACATGAAATGTATTGAATTGATGATTGAATTTATTTATTTAGATCCGAAAACTCAAATACGAAGCTAGATCGAGGAAAGGAAAAGTCTCGGTTAGTAGATTTTGTATACGAACTAGTATCGAGGTAAGTTCATGTAACTTGAATTATATTCTTAAATACTTGAAATGTATGTTATTGATGTGAATATAATTTGAATGTTCATTGTATGAAGATTGATGAAACATTGATATATTTGATAAAAGTGGAAGAAATCCCGGTTGAATGAAAGGAAAATTCGATGGATCTCTAAAAGGAATTGACGGTAAAAAGGATCTAGCCCGACGGGTGATCCTATCTCGATATAGCCTCCCAAGAATATGTGGAAATGGATTTAGCCTTACGGTAATCCGAATTAGGGTCCAATTTAGCCTGGACGGTAATTCAGATCAAGCTCATTAGAGTAATTGTCGCTGCGGGATTTAGCCTCGACTGGTAATCCCACAATACTCTATGAGTTTATATTACAGGATTTAGCTGGACCGTAATCCTCCGTAAGGATGAGGTTCATGGGAGTGTTCTCTCCGAAATGGAAATGCGCACATGAACATGAATTGATTTGACTGGATTGTACACTAAAAGTGTATTTCGAAAATCCATCGAAATTCGAGTAATTCAATGGGATAAATATGGAAATATAACAAAGAAATGGAAATCATGGTATAAGAATAAAAGCGTTACATCAAGAACATCCCAAAGATCGGTGTCATCGCTCAAGGCGAGGGTTCGGGTAGAGGTGGTTCCGTATCCGAGGTGGAGGTGTACGAAGAGGCGATGATATAGTTACACACGATCGGAAGCTAGAGCACCAAAGGCCTACGTGGTTCGGACTCGGGAAGAAGGTGATGCACATGATGTCGTGATGTATATTTTATTGTATTCGAGCCTATCTATGCTTTAATTGATCCGGGTTCGTCACATTCATATATTAATTCAAAATTAGTTGAGTTGAGGAAGTTAGAATCAAATGTCTAGAGTTTATATAGAGGTGTCTAGCCCTTTGGGACAAACAAGTGTTAGTAGATAGAGTATGCGGAGATGCCCGTTAATAATACATGATAAAATGTTTCGTGGATTTGTTGATCATGCCTTTTGGCGATTCGATATCATTTTGGGTATGGATTGGTTATCTAAGCATGAGGTAATTTTGGACCGCTATAAAAGAGGTTTAGTATTCAAGCGAAAACGGGGATAGAATTGAAGTGAATGGCATCCGTATCGTTGGTTCGACACGTATCATTTCAGCGATGAAGGCTAATAAATTATTACGAGGGTTGTTCAAATTTTTGGCATATGTCATTAATTCGATTCGGTTGAGAGCCAATGCGACCAGATTAGGATCATATGCGAGTTTCGAGATGTATTTCGGAAGAACTACGGGTTTACCACGATAGGGAGGTTGAATTTGCTATTGAGGTGTATCCAGTGCGAAGACCAATTTCTATACCTCCGTATCGAATGTCGCCATCGAATTGAAAGAGTTGAAAGTACAGTTGCAAGATTTACTAGATCGAGGCTTCATCCGACCAAGTATTTCACCACAGGGAGCTCCGGTGTTGTTTGTTAAAAAGAAAGATGGTTCTATGCGGTTATGCATTGATTATCGACGATTGAATAAAGTAACGATCAAGAATCGATATTCATTGCCTCGTATAGATGACTTATTTGATCGACAAGGAGCTTCAGATTTTCTAAAATTGATTTGAGATCCGGTATTATCGGTGAAGGTGAAGGAAAGTGATGTGCCTAAGACGCCTTAGTACGAATTATGGCCATTATGAATTTTTGGTAATGCCGCTTGGATTGACCAATGCCCCAGCTTGCTTTTATGGATCGATGAATCGCATTTTCCACCTTACTTAGATCGGTTTGTGGTGGTATTTATTGATGATATATTGGTATACTCGAGACAGAGGCGTAACATGATCAAGATCTTGAAAAGTTTCTGATTCTCGGAAAAACAGTTATATGGGAAATTAAGTAAATGTGAATTCGTTGTCGAGTGGTATTTTTAGGACATGTAGTATCTGCGATGGAATTAGAGTTGATCCAAGAAGATTGAAGCAATTGTTCGATGGAAGGCGCCAAAGAATGTATCGGAGGTGCGCAGCTTTTCTCGGTTTATGGATATTATCGAAGATTTGTAAATGGATTCTCAAAGATAGCACTACCAATGACTAAACTATTCTGGAAGAATGTTCCTTTTGTTTGGGATGATCGATTATCGGAAAAGTTTTGAGACTTTGAAGCAAATGTTGATGAGGCACCCAGTATTAACATTACCGAGTCGGGAAAGATTTTGTTGTGTATAGTGATGCTTCTTTGAGTGGTTTGGGTTGTGTATTGATGCAAGATGGGAAAGTCATTGCTTATGCATCTAGACAGTTGAAGCCACATGAACGTAATTACCCGACGCATACGACTTGGAATTAGCTGCAGAATTTTTGCTTTAAAGATTTGGAGGCATTATCTTTATGGCGAGAAATGCTATATCTACAGCACCATAAAAGTCTCAAATATCTTACATCACGAAAGAGTTGAATTTAAGGCAAAAGACGGTGGATCGAGCTTCTAAAAGATTATGAATGTGTTATAGACTATCATCCGGGAAAAGCAAATGTGGTAGGTGATGCATTAAGTAGAAAAGTCTGCGATTGAATTACGAGCAATGTTTGCTCGACTCGATGTTAATGATGATGGAAACTTGTTAGGCGAGTTAAGGGTCAAGCCGATGATGTGGGATCGGATCGTAATGCACTCGGATGGAATATGACAAATTATTAAAGAAAAGAGAAATGGTTCGAATGGTACAGTCGAGAATTTTAGTATTGATCAACATGGTTGTTTGAGATTTCAAAATCGGATTTGTGTTCCAGCTACTTCTGAATTAAAGAAGATGATTCTTCAAGAAGCACACGATGGCACCTTTGCATTGCATCCTGGTGGAACAAAAATGTATCGTAATTTACGAGAGCTTTATTGGTGGCCAGGGATGAAGAAAGATATAGTTGAATATGTCAGTAAATGTTTGACTTGTCAACGAGTAAAGGCCGAACATCAGGTACCGACAGGATTACTCCAGCCTATTAGTATTCCTGAATGGAAATGGGATAGCGTTACTATGGATTTTGTTACGGGGTTGCCACTGTCAGTGAGCAAAAAGAATGCCATTTGGGTGATAGTTGATCGGCTTACTAAGTCTGCTCATTTTATAGCAGTCAGGACTGATTGGTCTTTACAGAAGCTTGCTGAAGTTTATATCCGAGAAATTGTGAGACTGCATGGTATTCCAGCATCTATAATTTCCGACCGGGATCCACGATTTACATCGAGATTTTGGAGGCAGTTACATGATTCTTTGGGTACTCGACTTAATTTCAAGACACATTTCATCCACAAACCGATGGACAATCGGACGGGTAATTGATTTTAGAAGACATGCTTCGGGCTTGTATTATTGACTTTGAAACAAAGTTGGGAACGATACTTGCCGTTAGTGAATTTGTTTATAATAATAGTTTCCAATCCAAAGATTCAGATGGCTCCATATGAAGCATTATACTGATCGAAGATGCCGATCACCCAGATGCTGGATGAGTTGAATGAGAAAAGATAGTTGGACCGTAATTAATTCAAGAGATGTAAGAAATAGTTAAAAAGATCGAGACAGTTGAAAGTAGCTTTTGACGGACAAAAGTCTTATCAGATCTGAAGCGACGGGATATAGAGTATTCATGGGTGATAAAGTGTTTCTAAAGGTATCGCTTGGAAGAAAGTTTTGAGATTTGGCCGTAAGGGAAAATTAAGTCCTCGTTACATTAGGTAGTATGAAGTAGTTGAAAGAATCGGATAGGTTGCCTATCGACTAGCTTTACCTCCGAGATTCTGAAGATTCATGATGTTTTCATGTTTCCATGTTACGAAGGTATCGATCGGATCCATCTCATATTATTTCTATCAAGACATTGATATTAGACCGGATTTGTCATATGAAGAAGAACCGTTCAAATACTAGCTCGGAAGTGAAAGAATTAAGAAACAAACGAGTTCCTTTGGTAAAAGTATTGTGGAGAAGCCATAGTGTGGAAGAAGCAACTTGGGAACCGGAAGAAACTATGAGAGCACAAGATCCTCACCTATTCTCGGGTAAATTTCGAGGACGAAATTTATTAAGGGGAGAAATGTAACGACCAAAATCATGGGCACCAAAAGTGTATTATCTGCCTCCGCCTTAGTAAATCGAGTTAGTAAATAATCATTAGGAGTAATTATGAGTCTAGTAGTGTGTTTAATTAGATTTTATATAGTGAATTTAGCTTAATTTAAAGTAATTAGGAAAAGGATCAAATTGAATAAGGAGTAAAAGTTTAATTATAGATTAAAAGAAATTATAAAGGACCAAAATGGCAATTATGCCATTTAGCATAAGTTGAGGCGGCATAAGCTTAAAAAATCTGAGATTTTATGTGTTAAAATATATTATTCATATTATTAAATAATTATATTAATATAATATTATATTATATAATAAAGTAAATAGTATAAAAGAAATAGGAAAAGAAACGGGGAGAGAACAGAGAAACATTCGAAACAAGCAGGAAAGAAGAAGAAAAGAAGGAAAAAGGAAAAACTAAAGATTTAAGGTTTGAAGTTTTAAAAGGTAAGTCAATTTAGTCATTTTCTCTTAATTTTGATGTTTTAGAAGCTTTAAAGCAAGATTTTGATGAAACTAAGTTGGTATTTTGAGAGTTTTAGGTTTTTAAATATAGTTTATGTTGAAGAAAAGATGAATTATGGATTAAATTAGATGAAATCTAAGTTAGAATTAGTTAAAGGATTAAATTGTAAGGTAAGCTATAAGTTTTCTACTATAGGGATTAATTTGGAAGAAATTATGAATTAGGGTTTTATTATGAAAATTATATAATCAAGTTGAATATGGAAGGAATTTAAGTAGAATCAAAGCATGAATTAAGTTAAGAAATAAGTAAACTTAATTAGGATTTAATTGCAATATAAGTTATAAGAAAATAGTTTTGGGACAGCAGCAGTAGAGTAACTTTGAAAATTCACTAAAAATCGTAGAAGTAGAATTAGAAGTTGAGTGAGATATGAAATTAAAGCTTATTGAGTCTATTTTCATATGAAAGAAACAGAGAAAGCAAATAAGTTCTGTATTATGAGATATTTAAATTTTAGTGAAACTGGTTCAGGGTGATTTCGAGATCCCTGTTCTGAATTGGAAAAATCATTAAAAATTGTAAAAAATAATTTTGGGACATAATTTATATGGATAGATTCCTTAATGAGTCTATTTTTATAAGAAATAAACTAATACATAATTTGAATTCTGTATAAAAGATAATTAAATTTTAGCAAAGAGTGGTCGGAACTGTCCGACAACAGAATAGGGTGATTTTAAAGAATAAACTGTACTTATTGGATAAATCAAAATTTTGAAAATTTTATGGCAAGAAGATATGTGAGTCTAGTTTCATAGAAAATTTACGGATCTTAATTTGGAAATCTGTAACTCAAGATATAGATAATTTAGTGACAATGACTTAGGTAGACAGTTTTGAAAGAACTTATAAGTAAATAATAGAATTGTGTATAAAGAATGTAGAATGAAGAGGAAGAGTAGAAATTGAATAAAATTCATTATTTATTGTAATTTAATGCTGTAATTAATAATGTAAATTATTATTTTGTAGCTAACAAGGAAAAAGAGGCAAAGGCATCCAAGGGAAAAGAAAAGATCACTGAGGAGTAAACGTGTATTTCGGGTTTGTATTACTATAATTCAAATTCTTTATTATTCATTAAATGTTAAATTAATTTATGTATATGGTAAGTAAATCATAAGGTAAGTGTTTTTATTGAATTGAATGGAAATTGAGTTGAATGATGGATATGTATTGAAATTGAATTGTATGTGGATTGAAATGGAAAAGTGTATTTGATATTGAAATTGAATTTGTTATGAAAATGAAAATGAAATTGAGAACTAAAATACCCTATTAACTAGTCGGGCTGAGTCGGATATAATTGGCATGCCATAGGATTTGGAAGTGTACGGGATTTATCGGCTTTGCCGATCAGGCACTTTATGTGTCGATATCGTGCACTTTATGTGTCGTATTCGTGCACCTCGTGTGTCGTGTCGTGCACCTCGTGTGTCGTTTGAGCACTTATGTGTCGATATCGATCGTGTACTATGTACCGTTTTAGGCACAATGTGCCGTCTCGGTGTGTTTGGGTTGGAATCAGTATATCCGTTAAAGTCCGAGTCATTAATAGGGTAAATAAGGAAAAGGTTAAATTGAATAAAATGAAATGGTTGAGCCATTGGAAGTAATGCGAAAATAGAACATGAACTGAAAAATGTGATTGGAATATGTGTATGAGAATGGAAAGTATGAACCATTGGCTCAAGAAATGGATAGTGGCTCAACATGATTGTGTATTATTTCAATTGTTGAATTGCTAAAATTGAATTGTATGAATATATTGAGAATGACAAACTTATGTTTGAATTGGTTTAGTAAAATTAAAGTGATATGATTTAATGATATGATTATTATGTTTATAATTTGAATTATGGTAATACCATCGAGTTTATGTATACTCAACAGACGGTTGTTTCCGCGCGCAGTTAATAGGTGTTCAAAGTTCGATTCAAGATCCAAGACGATCCCGACTCGAACAAAACTCGGTGATGTATTCTCCTTTGATAAAAGTGGCATGTACATAGGTGTTGTTTTGGTCACTTTAAATTACTATATGACTTTTGTTGTAAAGAATGATATTTGGTATTTGATGTTATAAGTTTAATTTAAATATGATTAAATATGAAATTGCATTGGTTGAATTATTGGATTTTGGAATTGGTTGAATTGGTTATATTTGGAATGAATACGGTTTTTAATTGCGGGGGTTATATGTAAAAATAAGGTAAATGTCATTAAATTTAAATAAAATTTACGATAAAATCCTGAGTATTCAAACAAGTCCCGTCCCATTTTAATACATGGTTTAGGTTTTAAATGTCCTTCATTGGGATTTATTAAATAATTATACTATGAATGTTATTTTATTTGTGAATAATTCGTAAGTTATCCGATATGTTCTAGAATGCCTTGTAACCTGTTCCGTGACGGTTTAGGGTTAGAGGTGTTACAAGCCAGTTAAAATTTTGCGGTATTTTTGGCTAATACCAAGGCTTCAAAGGCTTTTCATGTCGTCGAAGACAGCCGAGTCAATGACGTGGCACCATGATGGACTAACTGATGATGGATTGTTAAGGCATCCTGTAGATTCTTTTGCTTGGAAATCATTTGACTCCAAATTTCCAAGCTTTGCAAGTGATCCTGAGTGTGAGGTCGTGGCTAGCATCGATGGATTTAACCTTACAAAATCATGAGCATTGCGTACAAGATTTTGGCATGTGGTGCTTGTTCCTTACAATTTGCCTCCATGGGTTTGCATGAAACAATCATCCTTTATCTTGTCTATGATTATCCCTAGAGAGAAAGGGCCCGGGAATGATATTGACATATATTTGCAGCCACTTATTGAAGAGTTAAAACAATTATGGGCTGGTGTTGAGACATACGATGTACTGAGAAAGGAGAACTTCAATTTACGTGCAGCTTTGATGTGGACTATTAATGACTTCCCAGCCTATGCCAATTTATCTAGTTGGAGTACCAAGGGACGTTATGCTTGTCCTTGTTGTGCTGTGCAAACATATTCGCAATGGTTATATAATGGGAAGTTCTCTTATGTGGGCATTGTCGGTGGTTACTGAAAAATCATAGATTTAGATTTCAGAGTACTCAGTTTGACGGTACTAAAGAGTTCATTTATAGGAGACCGGTGGATTCAAATATTGATCATGTTGAAATATATGAATTTCATTTATGGAAAGATGAATCAACCGGTCAACACGCAAAGAAATAGAAGATCAAGGGATGAATCTGACAATGAATCTGATGAAGAGGATGATCCTAGTGAGGCGGACTTGTGGAAAAAAAGAAGTTTTTTTTTTAATTGCCTTACTGAGAGCATCAGATTTTACGCCATAATCTTGATGTCATGCACATTGAGAAAAATGTCTGCGAGAACATCATTGGGACTATTTTGAATGTCGATGGAAAATCGAAAGACAATCTTTAGAGTCGACTTGATTTAGTCCACATGGGAATTCGACGTGAGCTTCATTCCCAAGCACTTCCGAATATGAAATATCAGTTGCCGCCTGCTATTTTTTCAATGTCGAAGACGGAGAAAGAAATGTTTTGTATGGTATTGAAGGATATAAATGTCTCGTATGCGTATGCATCAAATATATCTCGATGTGTGAGTCTTAAAGATCGAAGACTATATGGCTTAAAATCGCATGACTATCACATCTTGATGCAAGACTTACTGCCAGTTGCTATGCGGTGTTGTATGTCAAAAAAGCTGACGTCTTGTGTAATTGAACTGCCCAATATAATGAAAGGCATTTGTGGCAAAGTTTTGTATGTTCAAGAACTTGAGACACTACAAGATCGAGCTGCATTGACTTTATGCAATCTAGAGAAGATCTTCCCGGCTTCCTTCTTCACAATTATGGTGCACTTGTTAATTCATCTCCCTCGTGAAGCTATACTTGGTGGACTCATTTTCTATCGATGGATGTATCCCATTGAAAGGTCTTAATTTATTTGTAAATTATTCCTTCATTCACCTAAATGCCTTTAGTTGCAACTTTTGATAATGTTCTATACCGTGTTTAGGTTCCTATCCAAATTTAAGTCTTATCGCAAAGAATAAACATTATCCTGGAAGGATCAATTGTCAAGGCTACTTGGTATGGAATGTATGACTTTCTGCTCGAGGTATTTGGAAGATGTTGAAACAAGAATGAATGCACCAAGTAGAAATGCTGGGCTCACAGATCATAACTTGGCCAAAACTTATTTATTTCAAAGTTTTGGAGAACCAATCAGCAAAGTCGAAATTGCAGAATTAGACGATAAATCGTGGGTCCAAGCACATCGATACGTTCTTTTTCATCACGATTCAATGGAACCATTACGCAAGTACGTTGTAGAATTTGATAAATATTCATCAATTATAATTTGTCTATCTTCTAACAAAGTAAACCTTTTTTTAACATAGTGAGTACAAACAAATATTAAGAGGTCGTTCACGGTCTCGAAGATTACATCAATGAGAAATTAATATGTTGTTCACAGAATCATTTCATGAATGGTTAAGCCAAACGATATGCAATTGAAGTTTTCATCGACAAGTAATAATGTTTTCTCATAACATTTATAATTACTCGATTTACTTTCGATTCAATAGGTTTGGAGTCGAAATGAAGTAAATTACAAAGTTAAATGGCTTTCACAAGGTCCAAACAGAATAGTGAAAAGATATAGTGCCTTCCTCATCAACGGATACAGATTTCATACAAGGTATCGCGAGAGATTGAGGAGAACCCAAAATTGTGGAATTGTTGTTAATTCTTCAATTACAAGTTATGCTAGTGCTAGGGACAGTAATCCTGTTGAGGGGAATCTGGAGTATTACGGACTTATTACTGACATCATTGAGTTGGATTATTATAGCAAATGGAAAGTTGTCTTATTTCGAGGTGATTGGGCTGATGTGAATACGGCTCGCAGAATTAAAAATGATCAATATGGTTTTACAATAGTGAATTTTTCTCGATTGATTCACACCGAGAACAACTGATAGACGAGCCGTATGAGTTTTCTTCTCAAGTGAAACAAGTTTTTGACTCAGAAGATCCAACTGATGAGGGTTGGTACGTTGTACTTCGAAACACCCCTAGAGACTTGTTCGACATGGGCAATGGAAGTAGAGATGACATCGTCGAAAGATCAGAATCTCTGCCTTTTCCAAAACAAAACTTAAATGAAAATATCCCTAGTACTAATACACAATTTCAATGGGTTCGTCAGGACGTGGACGAAGATATTTACGAATTATGATGTAGTAAGATTTTACGATTTTTTTATTTATATGTAATATTATAATTTTAATCTTGGTCATTTTATATAATTTAACTATTTTATATGGACCATTATTGTTTTCATTTGTTATTAAAATTTCAACTATTTTATGTGCAGGAAAAATGAGTAGAAGAAGATTGCGAGATTTAAATATTATACAGAATACTGTAAATTCCGAAGAGGGTAATACCGAACACCAAACAATTGTTGGATCCTCAAGTGTGCCTGACATAGATGATGAGCCCGTAATTACAAAGTAATGTTAAGTTTATTTTACATGCATGTTGACTTTTATTATTGACTCATTTTTCAATTTTAATATAACAATAATATATCATTGTGCAAATTGAGAGTGGTGGGACTCATGGTGATCGTGACGACATTGCTTAAAGATTTATACGAATTAAATCCGTCGGCGTGTGAAAGTAAGGAGAAAGCAGTCATGGCCACTGTTGGCCTCAAGCTCGACTTCTAGCAGTTATATGGGCATTATTGCACGGAATGCAAATATGTTGCCCATCAATTACGAGTCATGGCATCACATGCCTGATGCAAAATCAAGCTCTCCATAACATTAAGGTAACAAAACGTAAATGTAATTTATAATACTTTGGTTGAAGTTTCATTTATATTTACTTTCTAAACTTATGTTTTTTTAGGAGAGATTTGCTTTGGAGGTCTCCGATGACTATATAAAGAAGACATTGGGAAAAAAATGGAGAGACCATAAAAGCACACTAAAAAAAGAATATTTTGAGAAAGAAATAAGCCTCGAGGATAAATTATGAAATGCCTCGCGGAATGTTGAGGTATCAATGGGAAGATGCGGCTAGGTTTTGGAACTCAAAGAAAGGAGAGGTATTACCTAGTTTTAAACTCTTATAAATTTTTTGGTTTATAGTATTTACTATATACGTAATAATAATTTCATTATGTAGGATCGTGAGCGTGTTGGAATGAGCAGCAGGCAGAAACAAAAATTCATGCACATGGTAGGGTCGAGAAGTTTTGCTTCTGTAGCTGAGGCTGAGGTATTATAATTTATTAATTTCATCAAATATTAATGACTTGATACTATTAAATTATATTTTTACTACTACACCGTAGAAAGTCTCCACCGGTCAAAAAGTTGGACGCGTCACTTTTTGACATTACGATAGGAAGAAGGATGGGTCTCCGATGACATCCGAAGTTGGAGAGATTATGGTATATTTACTTAATAAAATTTGATTTATTATAAATATTTATAATGTTTACTTATAATAGGTTAATTATTCGTTAGTATTTTTAAATTAATAATGTTAAGATATGTTGCATTCATTCTTATTGTATATTTCGCTTTCTAACTTTTGATTGATTTATTAGGAGAAACTAAAGGAGAAGAAGGCACAGTATGAAGCGGCTGCTTCGAGTAATAGTTCTATTAATCTTGAGGATATCAATAATAGAATTATTACCAATGGGTCCTGAAAGGTATAGTCGAAATTTTTATGCTACATTTGCTATTTTTTGGCTGAAATTATATGTTACATTTGCTGTTTTTTATTATTGATGTTTTGGGTTCTGAAAGGTATAGTCGGGTGAGGTTTCAAGGATCTGGTGTTACCCCGACCCAATATTTTGGATCCGGCTCCCACCAGTACGTGCCTTCCGATAGTCAAGCTCAAGCTGAAGTTCAAAGGTTAAAAATCAAATATCTCATATGCAAGCGAGCATGATTTAGCAAATTGCTGAGGTTGAAAGAAAATATGAAGAACTTGACGGATGCAAAGAATGAGGAAGGCGAAGATGGCGAAAGCGAGCAAGCGAAAATACGATGAGCTCGATTCTGACAAAGAGATGATGCGAGATGTTTCAAAGAATGCAGAAGCCGCCATCTTAGTCCCTTAGTTTCTCTTTGTAGTGTTATTTTTAATATTGTTACATTTAACATTATTGTAAGAATAGTTTCAATTATACTTCATTTATTAATTTACATCACATATCTATTATTAAATTCGAAATTACATTTGCTATTTTGGGTTGAAATTATCTGTTTTTGGTTGGTCTTAATGCAGGAAGGGTAGGATAATGGAGAAATTGACAATTTCAAATCTGTGCAACTTAGCGGTGTTTGCGAGAAAAACGCCGCTAAAAGTGACGAGACTTTTAGCGGCGTTTTTTGGGAAAGCGCTGCTAAAAGTCAATACTTTTAGCGGCGTTTTTTCCCAAAAAATGCCGCAAAGACTATTAGTGGCGCTTATAAACACCGCTAAAAGAAAAAAAATGCCACTAAAAGTCTGTTTTAGTGTAGTGGATTGTATTTAAATTGTTATATATTTGAATTATGAATTTGCGTAAGATTGATAGTAAATTGAATTGTTTGCAATTTGAAACAAAATGTGAGATATGAATTAAACCGTAAAGAAAAGATTTTATGTGTTAAAGATGTCTAGGTGATCTTAGTAAAGGATAAAATACAATTGACTTGTCAATATGATTATTTGCATGTTGGTACGGGATATATGTGATGGTACGGAGTTTATTATACAAAAATGCACATATAATAAATCTCGAATGAAGGTAGCTATATTACTATCCAAAAAGATTCTCGTATAAAAAAGAAACAAGATTGCTTGGCTACCTCCTAGAGTGGATGAACCAAAAAAAGCAGCAGCTGAAATTAGGGGAGGATTTAAAACCACAAATCATCCACAATTTAACAGGTGCATAGGGATACTAATGGAATAAGCCCATAAACACAAAATAGAAGGCCGAAGGGGTTTCCCTTGACCCCAATTTGCAACATAAGAGCATGAAATCGGCTCATTTGTAGTGGTGGGCTGGTAACAAGGTCCACAATGGGACCATATTCATATATTTTGCTATAATAATAACTAGTTTGTATTTTTGTGTATATATAATTTAAAAAAATTAAAAGGCTATAAAATTTTCTGATGCGAGGGATTTAAACCTCAATGAAACATTCAATTTGTCAAAAGCATATCCAAAAAAATATTTTTTTCATTAATGTTATGAGATTTAAAACATGTTAAACTATGTATACTTCTTGGAGAAAAAATAATTAAATATAAATTAAAAATATATGCGTTTAAAATTCAGCATTAATATTTAAGAAAAAATTGTTAGCAACCAAAATTTCCGTCACTACTTTAGGCATAAGTAAAGGAGAACTCAAATTTAAGAATTAAAATTTTTGTTAGAGTTCGTATAAAATTTTGTTGTTAGAGTAAAAATTATTAGGATTAAAAAATCAAAGTAGTAATATTTATTACAAATAAAAATATAAGAAAATCCTTAGATAATTATTCATTAAAAATGTGTTTTTATTATTAATATTTTAATATATACCGATAATTCACGTAATATGTTATTATTTTTTAAATTAATTTCTTCAACAGTAATGATGCAAATTTAATTTGTATCAAAGAAAATAACTAACTTTGGTAAAGAGTTAAAGTTTTTTTAATACAAATTTAGTTGTTTTTTTGAAACAACTAACTCTGGACAATATTACCACTAGTTTGACCAGTAGAAGAAAGTGCCAACACCTCTTTTAAAATATCCGCAAATACTTTTAACCCAAAGCTTGTATCAAAGGCCATTTTGGCTAGGTAATCTACAACCTTATTAAAATCTCTAGGGGATTGTTCTATGGTCCAAAATCTCAGGTTCTCTAGAAAAAGATGAATACGTCTAATAATAACAGAGTTCAAACTCGTCAAGGAAGGACCTTGAATGGCCTTGATTGCCTCCAAGCTATTTGTTTGAATCTTTACGCCTGCATATTACATATCTTGAATGATGGTCAAGAATACCACTAATTCAACATAAAAAATTAAGCAATTGCCCAAGTATATCAATTACTTCCCTTAATCCACTCCTCATTTTTGTCCCTTATTACAGTGTTTCCATGGTTTACTTGGTTAGTTTGAGCCCATAACACCTGCATAATGCATTTGATTTTACAAGAAAAGAAGGTATGAAATAGTTTTGTGATCATGTTAATATGCGTCCTTTTTATTTAATTTATGTAATTGAATTATATTTAAAAAATCAAGTATTTATTAATTTAACCATTATTGAATTAACTTTTATCCTTTAAATATCAAATGTGATATTTAATAATTGGTCGTTATGTGGCATGATTTGAGTGAAAGTGATATATGCTAACATAGCATTATTGTTTCATACAATTCTCTTTCTCTCTCAGTACAAACATATATTAGATTATAGCACATATCACTCACACAATGTGGGTGGAGAAAAATTAGGTAATAAATACATTTATTAAAAATTTATATAAAAATCAATTGAACTTTTTTGTTGAAATAATAAAGTTAAAGCATTTAATATTTTCATTGTGTCACAAGGCCGTTTCATTCAAAGGAAAAGGCCCGGCTGAGGATGGCAACAAGAATCGGACTGCAGGGAAATTAATGGGAGGTAAGGAAGATGGTATTTGGGCCATTAGAAAAATTAATAAAATCACGCACGGGAAAGAGAACAATTTTAGAATTAAAAACCCCTCAAAAATTCCCTTGAGTGATTTTATAACTAGACTGGTTCAGATTGTCTCCACACTTAAAAAAGTGGAGTTAGTTGTATCTAGCCCGAGCACCGATAAAAGCATTTAAATTGCTTCGTAGTATGTTTTTTTGGTTTAGTACATTGAATTATGGTTTTTTGGTATTATTTTCTTGGACATTGTATTATGAACTCTAATTTATCATTTTTTCTTGGAACTGTCAAGGGTGTGCGAGTAGCAAATTTCTCTAAGCTTTTTGTGAGTATAATATTGAGTATAAACTGGATATTGTGTGTCTTTTAGAGCCGAGAGTTAGTGGTAAAAAAAACTAATTCTATTATTGATAAACTGGGCTTTGATAGGTCCTACTGCATTGAATTTATTGGTCTTTCAGGAGGCATATGGGTTGGATGGAAGGACTATAGTTCCATTAGTATTATTTATAATCACCCTCAATTCATGCTTCTTCATTTTCAGGGTAATAACCTTAATAATGGTTTTTTTATGTTTGTTGTTTATGGAAATCTTGACAGAACCAAGAGGAAATCTCGTTGGGCTGATTTAATGAAGTTGTTGCCTCAAGACCCCTTGCCATGGTTGATTTTGGGAGATTTTAATGTCATTCTCTCCCCTAAGGACAAAAAAAGATGTAATTTTTTGGTAATTTTGTTGATGTTTGCAATTTGCAGGATCTGGGATTTATAGGACCGTCCTTCACCTAGCAAAGAAGAAATAAGTCCAAGTGTTTGGATCGAGCCCTAGCTAATGATGCTTGGGTTTCGGCCCTTCCACACACACTTGTTTACCATCTTCCTCGTATAAAATCGGACCACAGGCCTAGTTTTCTTAAGACTAATCCTGAGCTCAGTGACTCAAGAGGGAGACCGTTTCGTTTCCTTGCAGGATGGACGAAGCACGTAAACTTTAAGGATTTGGTCTCAAACAAATAGAGCTATTCAAGTAACATGGCTGATTCCTTATCTGAATTCACTTCTCACGTTAAAGTTTGGAACAGATCGGTCTATGGCTTTTTAGGCACTCTCAAAAGAAAACTCTTGAAATCTCTTGGGACCATTCAAAGGGCCATGGATCAGTCGTCTTCCAGAAGATTAGCTACTTTGTCGATGGAGGTTTGGGATGAATTGAAGAGTGTGCTTAACCATGATGAGCTCTTATAGAGGCAAAAAGCTAGGTGTGATTAGCTCCAGTTTGGGGACAGGAATACTAAGTTCTTCCATAGTCGCACGCTATAAAGAAGGAAATTTAATCGTATCTTGGCCTTACGCGTCAATAATGGAGAATGGTGTTCAGATTAGTCTATTCTCAGTGATGAGGCCGTCAAGTTCTTTGAGAAGTTATATGGTGAAAATCCAAGGCCTATGTATGATATTCCCTCAAATATCTTTCCCTGCCTCAAGGAGCAAGATATTAACTTTTTCAATAAGCCTGTGCTGAATGATGAGATAAAGAATGCCCTTTTTGATATGGCTCCGCTGAAAGCTCCGGGAAGTGATGGGTTTCATGCACACTTTTTCCAAAGTCAGTGGGATCTAGTTGGAGGGGCAGTTTGTGAATGGGTTCAGGGAATTTTTGCTGGCAACAGAATTGAAGGGGAGCTTAATAACACTCTTATTGTGCTTATTCCAAAAAAGGACCGGCTGGAAGATTTTAGTCAATTTTGGCTAATCAGCCTCTATTCGGTTATGTATAAGTTGGTGATGAAGGTGATCGCTAACAGATTCAAAGTAGTATTTCTGAATTTCATCTCTACAAAACAAGCAGGGTTCATTGTGGAGAGGAATATCTCTGATAATATCATAATTGCGCAAGAGGTAATCCATTCTATACGTAGCAGGAAGGCTGGAAGGAAGTGGATGGCCATTAAGTTAGATTTGGAAAAAGCATATGATAGGGTCAGATGGAAATTCATAGAAGTGTCCCTTGTCGCAGTTAGAATTCTCGAGAAAATAAAAAAGGTTATTATGAACGCTATCTCCTCCTCCGTTATGCAGATTCTTTGGAATGGAGTCCCGTCCAGATCCTTTAAACCTGTAAGAGGGATTAGACATGGATGTCCTTTATCGCCCTATCTCTTTGTACTTTGTATGGAATGGTTAGGACACCTTATCAAATCAGAGATGTCAGCTGGCAGGTGGCTTCCTATTAGGTTATCTAGATCGAGACCAGTTTTATCCCATCTATTCTTTGCTGATGATCTTGTTATGTTTAGCAAAGTGGAGATGGATCAAACTCTTTTATTAAAATAAATCCTTAAAAACTTTTGTGATTTTTCTGGCCATAAGATCAGCACAAGGAAAAGCAGCATGTTTTTCTCTAAAAGTGTTGACTCCAGCATAAGAGATCAGATTAGCCAGTTTTTTGGGTTCCAGAAGGTCCTCAATCTAGGAAGTTACCTAGGGGTGCCTCTTCTACATGATCGTGTTACTAAGAGTACTCTGGACTTTGTAATAAAAAAAAGTGAGGTGTAAGCTTCAAAATTGGGAAACTCAGAAAATCTCCTTTACAGGGCGCGTTACACTCACTCAATCAGTTCTTCTTCCTATTCCTAGCTATTTCATGCAGTCCTTAGCTATTTCGAAAGGGGTGTGTGATGAGACAGAAAGGATAGAAAGATAGTTCATTTAGGGGGTTCAGTTGATAATCCAAAATCCGCCTTGGTTGGTTGGGATTCCATTTGTCAACAGAGGACCTGTGGAGGACTTGGCTTTAGACATCTTCAAGACTATAATAACTCCTTTCTTATGAAGATTTGCTTTAATCTAGTCTCTCGAAAGGATGCATTATGGGTAAAAGTCTTTCGTTCAAAGTATGGATGGAAAAGCCAGCTTCCTGCCTCTATTCAAAAAAGTCACTGTTCTCATATTTGGAGGTCTCTCTCTAAGGTATGGCCGCTTTTATATGAGAATCTCATGTGTTCTGTTGGGGATGGTACTACAATCAGAGGCCAGAAAGACACTTGGATACCTAATGTTGGGCCTGTAACAACCTGGTTTTGACCCTAATCGAAATAGTGGTTTGAGACCACAAATTTGAGTCTAAAAAATATTTTAATATTACTTTATGTGTTTATTATGTGTGAATTTGGTTGTGTGAACTTTTTGTGTTTTAATTTCGTCGTTTAAGTGTCCGATTAAATAAAAGGGCTTAATCGCGTAAAATAAAAATTTAGTGGTTATTTTTAAAAGGGCTGAATAGTGGTTGTTCTTTTAATATGGAGGCTTTATGTTGTAATTTAGCCATTAATAAGATATTGGACGACAATGGACTAATATATCCTTATTGTACAAGTTTTATATATTAAATAATAAAGGTTAAATTAGTAATTGAATAATAATATATGTTATAATAAGACAAAACATTAAAGAAAAACACCATTTTATATCCATCTTCTTCACCAAATATAGAAAAGAAAAAGAAAGTTTGAAAGTTTGAAACATTCAGCTATATTGAAGCTTAATTCAAGGTTAGTTTTTGTTCGGTTTTTGATAATTTTTACGTTTTTGAGATCGTTGCTAAGTTATCTACAAAACCCATGCTTGAAGTTTTGACTTTGGTGAATATTTTGAATTATGCCATTGTTGAAAGTTTGTGATTTTTGTTGTTTGATGATGAAATATGAAAGATATGTTTTAGATTAACTTGTTTTGTATTGGAGTTTTTGATGATTTTGAGTAATTAGGACTAAATTGTAAAAATAATAATTTGAAGGACTAAAATATGAAATAAATGAAATATGTGGATTTTTTTAAGAGTGGGTAAAATTCGGCTCAACATGGATATGCTGAAATTTTATGTATTTTATGTTTTGTGCAATAGAGACTAAATTGTAAAAGTGTAAATGCCAAGGGTAAAATGGTAATTTACCTATTTATGTGTTCTTAGACTAAATTGAATGAAATTATATTTAATTGGTTTATTTTGAATACATTTAGATCAAGAACCAAAGAAATCGGATTTGGATCGGAGGAAAACTAAAATCGTCGATTAAATCGTCCTGCTCCGATTACCGTTGTCCGAGGTAAGTTTATAAGCAAAAAGTCATACTAAATTTTATAAAATGTGAAGTATACATGTAGAAATAAATATATGAATTTTTATTTGACTTAGCCAAATGTATAAATGTTTATGAGATTTAGGAACAAGATCGGTTCAATTGAGATAGGATGTTTCAAAAGCTTCGTATGAACCTTAAGGATTAGTTAAGATTTCTGATATATGAATTATGTGTAAGATGACTTTGTATCAGTGATATCGGGCTTTATGCCTAGTAGGCTTTGTGCCAGTGTATAATATCAAGCTTTATGCCTAGCAGGCTTTATGCTGGTGAATTATATCAGGCTTATTGCCTAACAGGCTCTATGCCGGTGTATTATTTATGCTTTATGCCTAGAAAATTTTATGTGAGCAATGATAAAAGTAATCAAATGTGTTAAATGAGTTAAAGTGATCAAGTTTGTGACAATTTATTACCTTTTCATAAATAAGGTAAGTTGATTATTTGATATGTGATACAAGTTATAAATGGCGTTAATGGTAATGAATGTGTATATGAAAATCTATATGTGGGTTAATGCATAAATATGTGATATTAATGTTTGATTTTTGAGCTTATATTCGGTCTAATGTTACATGAGGAATAAATTGAAATGTGAAATTCATATTGATATTAAAGGATTTATGTGCATTCGATTAGTAGGTATTTGAAATGTGAACCTTAAACGTGTTTATAGGGATATATATATATATATATATATATATTCGGAAAAATAAGGTCTATGGGATATTAAACATGTTAATGAATCAATGTGTGTTTGGAAATGTTATAATTTATGTGTAGATAAAAGTTTGATAATTAAATTTCATAAGTATGGCTTGGTTATACCTTAATAAATTATCAATGCTATTAAAATAATATTTGAATTAAAAATTAAGCTATGAATGAAGTGAACGAAACCATATGTTTAAGTATATGATTGGTCATATTCGGTTTAATGATATAAATAAATGTATGATATGGAAATGTGAATTTCATACTCATGCCAAAGTTTATATATGCATTTGTCTATATGGTAATTGAATGTGAAATTATGACTAAGGAAATGTGAATTGTATAAATGTATTATCATAGTAAGTATTCGGTCAAATGAAATTTCTATTGATATCGAGTATGAAAGATGATTTTTGATCGCTGAAATCAGAGCTTTAAAATTTATAAATAGAATGATCAAACCTGGAAACTAACTTTGACAACGACTTAAAGGCAAGTGTACCTATCGAACAGTAGTATAGCTTAGGCAAGACCAGATTATCGAACCCAAAGGAACTAAAAGTACTAATACTCACTTTCTTTTTATTATTTAGCCTAAAATATGGAGTGATTGGTTGCTTTAACTAATTTAAGACTACTAAGCGAAAAACACAAAGACAAAAAGAACGAATTGGGAAATAACTTGAAGGAACTCAATTGATTACGATGATACCCTCAGGAAGAATCCACCTAGACGTCACTTGTTACTTATTACTGAATCATATGATTTCTTTACTTAGCTTGATCCGTAGGACTCCCTAACCTATATTAAACCCTCTCTCGAGGCGAATAACATCTAATCCTAGGTTAATTAGTGGAACTCTCGTTCACTTATAATAACCCCCTAGAATAGCAGTAAATCGATCAATGGATTCCCATATTAAGTTTCACCCTAATCCGGCAAAATCTTGTAACCCTATCTCTATGCATTCGATCAACTTCGCTTAATTACACTAGATCTACTCTTAAGCAGGGTTTATTCCTCCTCCACCTAAGAACATCAGATTTAGATTAAGTATGCATAATTAAGAACAAACTAAGTATTATCATATAATTCAAAAATAATAACAAAATTCATCTAGGTTTCATCCCCTTCAGGTATCTGAAGGATTTAGTTCATAACTTGAAAATAACACATCTCAAGAGAAAAGATAAAACAAAATATAAGAAATCCCTAAAACCCCCTGAAGATATTGAAGGAGAAATTCGCGTCTTGATTAGAATTTCGGCTTCTTGAGATGGATCAACTGGCTATCTACGAATGATTCCCACAAATGTGATCTTTCTGGCTAGGCTTCTTGGCCTAGCTAACCGCCTAACCCCTTTTTAAGATGCACTTAGGGTGTTTATATAGGCTCTTGGAATGCTTTACTTGGCCTCTAAGTGTCCTAATTTAAGTCTACTTCTTACTCGATATTTGAATAAGCTTTGGAAAGTGTTTCTTTGGCTCTAAGTATCCAAATCCGAGTGAAATTGCTCTCTCCCGTAACAGGGGCACAGCCATGGCACACGCCCGTGTAAATCGTGGTTGGGCCGTGTCTCGATTCTGTCGATTGGGGCACGGCCATGTAAATCGTGACATGGCCGTATCTTAGTTAATTGTCGAAGCACGGTCGTGTGGCTTGAAGTCCAGGCCGTGTCTATTTTCTTCTTTGGCCCAAATTAGCCCGTTTAAACCCGCTTTCTTATTCTTTTGTCCTCGGTGCTTTCCTAGTAGAAATATGAAAAGAATGGATTAAAACACCTTTTACATAAATCGGGGCTAAATCATCCTAAAAGCATACTAAAAATGGAGTTAAAATATGTTACTTTTACGGTTTATCAAATACCTCCACACTTACAATTTTGCTTGTCCACAAGCAAAATTCTCAACTTACAATTAAAACGAACTTTCCATAATTCATAATTCTTATCAAAAATGTCTCATCATAATTCATAGATAATTTATTCATGGATAAATTAACTCAAAGAACCCTAAAAATTCAATCAAGATAAGTCATACCTCTGTAGTACGAAAACATAGGTGTCTCCCCTTATCTAAGTAATTACCTTTAATTCAAAACCGACAAGGATTGACATCCTCACAAAAGATTCACTCAAATCACTCGAAGTGTTTAAGGTTCAAGAATAAGAACTCATAAGTCGAACCTGAAATGTTAATTCCATAGGCTTGCTTGAAAATCAAATCTCCACCACTGTATATGAGATGATACACAAATCAAAAGGTCTTTATCAAGGTTGTAACGGGGCTAGGGTTAAAGGTGTGGATACAGGCTGAATTAGAAGGTTAGAATCGAGACTTGACCTGACAAATTATCGACTAAAAATATGTAATAATATGAGTGATTACATCAATTAATAATACTATTATTGATAATTCTATAACACGAGCTCTTCTTCAACAATTGGAATTTAAACGTATGAGCTCAATTAATCATGTACCAATACTTGAATATACTTTGGGTTTTTTAAGAACAAAATAGAAACATAATATAGAGAACTTTAATAATTGAAATAAACTAATTCGATAACTGATCAAATCAATTCTCGATATAAGGGTAGTCAAAAGAATGGTGATAACAAATACAAAGGGTTTTGGGTTAATATTAAGCGGGTAATTCAATAAAAAGGGATTAGGATAAAAGGGGTTTACTAAGGGTTAATTATGTGGGTAAGCTTTTTAATGGAGTGAATGGGTTAAAACCTAGGTGCCTTTATCATCTCAGTATATCAAATCATTGATGTGGTCTCGACATGTATAATCGAGGCAAGTTCTAGAATAACAGTTCAAAGTTGACACACTCATAATCGATAAAGTGAGCATGAAAAAGAATATATGCTCTATAAGGTTCAAATCTCACAAAAATTATGGGTATTTGACATCAATCCTGTAGGTTTCAAACTTCAAGGTAATATTCAAATTCAGTTCAACAACCTAGACAATTTTTTTGAAAAATAGACTTATCATGCTTGATTCTCTAGTATTCTTCAAGTATAAATCATCAATGCACAATTATCAATGGCTTACTCAAAAACATGTCAATAACAATCATAAATCATTAGAAATTTCACCCTAATTAATAATATGAGAAACTTACTTAGGGTCAAGACTAAAATTCAGGATCTGAGAATTATGCAAAAAGTTAGGTACTTTTACCCCCCACACTTAAATTGTACATTGTCCTCAATGTACAAAGATAGATAAACAATTATGTAATAAAAAGAAAAGGGGAGAAGTAAAACTTCCTGAATTTTGGATGATTTCGGGAGTTGACATTTTTTATGGGCCTGGTGGGGTGTCTAACGATGATCTTTATGCTAGATAAAGAAATTGGGTAGCCTGCAAAGATATAGCCAAGAAATCTAAAGAAACATTAATAATATACTAACATTATAATTAAAGACAAAGGAAATAAAGAGAAAGAGACTAAGAAGAAAACTGAAATTGAAAGAATGGACTAAGGAGTCCTTATTGTTGGATGGTTCACGAGGTGGGTGTGACCTCTAAGGCTGTGGTGCGTGATTCCTAAGCAGCCTTTAGAACCTAAAACCAAGAAACTGAAAGAATTTAAAATATATTAAGCGGAAGAGAATTATAGATAAGTAGGATAAAGGGGAAAATAAACATAAAGAAGAATTGAATTGGTCTAGGAGACCTTTGGCTTGGTGTTTGGATGAAGCGGCCGGCATGAGCTTATTTGTTGAGGTCTCCTTTGAAAAGACAACGCTTGTCGTCTTATGCTTCTTCGGCATGATTTTAGTGTAGCTCAAGAGTCTAATACCTATTCTAAGACAAGAAATAGAGAGAAGAAGGAAAAAGTATAAGGTAAGAGGATGGGGATAAGGGGAAGGGTTGTAGGGTTTAAATAGAGTTTTGCCCTCTGTTGGTGTGCCACGCCCGTGTATGGAGGGTGTATTTGTTTACACGGCCGTGGTCAGGTTACCATGCCCGTGTTCGATAAGTCAGTGTCTTCACACGGTCGCATCGCACGGCCGTGTGCTAGGCATGTTTGGTATGCCATGCCCATTCCTCTGATGCCACGTCTGTGTATATAATGTCAGTGTTGTCCCGGGCCACCTCGCACGGCCGTGGTGGGGTAGGTGAGCCCGTGACTTCTGCAGTTGGTTGGGCCAGGATTTGCATGGCCTTTGTTGTGTCAGTACGTTGATTCGAGGTACCCACATGGCCACGGCCACGGCCGTGTGCTATGCCGTGTGGTCTGGGAATCTATACTTTCAGTTTATTAAAATTCTAAAAGAAAAGTAGAAATAAAAATAAAACTAAGACTACAGAACAAAACTTAATGTTAGTATTCGGGTTGCCTCCCGAAAAGTGCTCGTTTATAGTTTTAAGCTAGACTTTTCTTGGATTTAGAAAAATTAGGGAGGTTTAAAGGTTTGAATATCTTCCCTCTTGCTTAAAATTTTATTTTCTTGATGAGGTTCAAGTTGAGAAACGTTTACCTTAAAAGTGTCGAATGTTGGATTGTTTACCTCGACTGTTCCATGGGGAAGATATCGTGTACCTTAAGAAGTATTTCTCCCTTTGTCTTTAGGTCTGTTGTGGTGATGTGCGGACCTGCTTTGTCTAACAGTACCTGGTCTCCTATTTTGTAGTGGTTTGATATTCCTACGAGCTCTTCTTGTGATTCCTCTGGTTTTACTTCGTGCGGTTCTTCTTTGACGTGTGTCCTCTACTCTTCAAACTTGTAAATACTAAGGTCTTGCCCTTGTAGGATTCTTCTTTGTTGTTTTAGGACTTATGAGTCGGCTCAAGGTTGTCGTTATGTGGTGTTTCCTGCGATGAAAGTTGAACAATTTGATTATCATCTGTATTTACTTTCTCACCTTCATTGATTATTATTCTGGCCGAAGTCAAGAGCTTGAAGACTAATTGATTCGTCTTCTACACAAAGTATGAGTTCTTCTGTGGCAACATCAATTTTAGTCTTGGTAGTTGCTAAAAAAGGTCTTCCTAAAATTAAGGGATGGTATTATCTTCATCCATATCTAAAACAACAAAATCTACTGGGAAAAGAAATTTATCTATTTTGACAAGAACATATTCAATAATGCCTCTAGGAATTCTAATAGTTTTGTCAGCATATTGTATACTCATCCTAGTTTGTTTGGGCTTCCCTAAACCTAGTTGTTTAAACAATGAATAAGGCATGACATTTATGCTTGCTCCTAAATCAGCTAGCACATTATTAATAGTAAGACTACCAATTAAACATGGAATTGTAAAACTCTCTGGATCTTTTAGCTTTCTTGGTAGTCTATTTTGTAACATTGTTGAGCATGCTGCTTTTAATTCCACGTGGTGCTCTTCATCTAATTTGCATTTATTAGTCATGAGCTGTCTTAAGAATTTCTTTGCGTCTGGCATCTGAAAAAGAGCTTCGAGAAGAGGTAAGTTAATATGTATCTTCTTTAAGAGTTTAAGAAACTTACCGAACTGTTCCTCTAAATCGTCTCTTTTTATCGCTTCGGGATAAGGTATGCGAGGTTGGTACTCTTTGATTACCCATTTTTTCTTTTCTTGTGTTACCTCTGTCTTACCTTCATCTACCTTGTTTTCTTATATTGATTTTGGTTCATCTAACTCCTTACTGTCTTGAGCTGAGATGGCTTGAATTTGCTCCTTTAGGTTAATCTCGGTGTTACTTGGTAGACGTTCTAGCGATCGTTCGCATCAACTTTGCGAGTTGTTCGACTACATTCGTGGCTTCCTTGACTGACTTTGCAAGTTCCCCCATTCGATTCTCGTTTCTCTTAATTATTTTCTCAGTTTCTTGGATACGCTTCTCTGTGTCTACCAAAATTTTGCTAGCATCTCTTCGAGGGTTGCTTTCTTCTCTTGTGGATAATGCTGATTTTAGAAGTTTTGAGGAGGTTGCTGTCTTTGATTTCCTTGATTTCCTTGACCTCCCCATGAGAAATTTGGGTGGTTCCTCCAACTGGATTATAAGTATTACTATAAGAAAGATTATTGGATCTGAAATTATTACCTATATAGTTTGTCTGTTCGTTCTCTGCTCCTTGTTGGTAGGGTGGGTACTCAGGATTCGCCACAGTTCCACTTGTGTTGCACTGCATGACTGGGTGTACCTGCGAAGAACATAAACTGTCAAGCTTTTTATTCATCATCTCTACCTGATTTGATAGCATGGTTACTGCATCAATGTTGTAGACTCCGGCTGATTTTGTCAGTTTTGTCCTTGTAACCTGCCACTGATAATTATTTAACAACGTCTCTTCAATGAACTCGTAAGCTGCTTCAGGAGTTTTACTATTCAAGGTTCCACCGGCGGCTGAATCAATTAATTGTCTCGTTGAGGGATTTACACCATTATAAAAGGTTTGGACTTGAAGCCATAATGGTAATCCGTGGTGTGGACATCTCCTCAAAAGATCTTTGTATCTCTCCCATGCATCGTATAATGTCTCTAAATCCATCTGCACAAAAGAAGAAATATCATTCCGTAATTTAACCATATTTTAATAAAAAATTTTCGGCCATTTGTTCCCATTTAGTGATTGACCCTCGTGGTAACGAGTTCAACCACTGCTTGGCTTTATTCTTTAATGAAAAGGAAAATAACCGAATACGAATGGCATCATCAGAAACGCCATTTATTTTGAAGGTATCGTAGAACTCTAAAAAATTTGCTATATGAGTGTTCGGGTCTTCGTCCTGCAAACCATCAAATTGAACAAATTGTTGAATCATTTGTATTGTATTAGGCTTTAATTTAAAATTATTAGCAGCTATAGTAGGCCTAACAATACTAGATTCTGCTCCTGTCAAATTGGGTTTAGCATAATCATACATAGTCTTGTGAGCATCCGCCAAATCTCTTGGTGGGTTATTCTCATCCATCCCTTCAGTAGGATTGGATCTGTCTTCTCGCTCTTCTTCTGAGTAATTTAGAACTCGCCTAATTTCTCTGCGATTTCTTCTAGCTGTAGCTTCAATTTCGCTGTCGTATACTAGAGGTCCTGTCGGGTTCCTTCTAGTCATAAACTAGAGGTACCTGTTAGGAAAAAGGAAGAAGAAATAAAATTAGTAAAAAATAATAAAATAAAATAAATTACGAAATAAAAAATAGCTAAAGTAATAAAAATAGAGTTTTCTTAATATTTTAGTTCCCCGACAACGGCGCCAAAAACTTGATCGCTGAAATCAGAGCTTTAAAATTTATAAATAGAATGATCAAACCTGGAAACTAACTCTGACAACGACTTAAAGGCAAGTGTATCTATCGAACAGTAGTATAGCTTAGGCAAGACCGGATTATCGAACCCAAAGGAACTAAAAGTACTAATACTCACTTTCTTTTTATTATTTAGCCTAAAATATAGAGTCATTGGTTGCTTTAACTAATTTACGACTACTAAGCGAAAGACACAAAGACAAAAAGAACGAATTGGGAAATAACTTGAAGGAACTCAATTGATTATGACGATACCCTCAGGAAGAATCCACCTAGACTTCACTTGTTACTTATTACTGAATCATATGATTTCTTTACTTAGCTTGATCTGTAGGACTCCCTAACCTATATTAAACCCTCTCTCGAGGCGAATAACGTCTAATCCTAGGTTAATTAGTGGAACTCTCGTTCGCTTATAATAACCCTCTCAGAATAGCAATCAATCGATCAATGGATTCCCATATTAGGTTTCACCCTAATCCGGTAAAATCTCGTAACCCTATCTCTAGGAGTTCGATCAACTCCGCTTAATTACACTAGATCTACTCTTAAGAGGGGTCTATTCCTCCTCCACCTAAGCACTCAGATTTAGATTAAGCATGCATAATTAAGAACAAACTAAGCATTATCATATATGTAACACCCCCTACCCGTATTCGTTGTCAGAATAGGGTACGAGGCATTACCGGAGTTTACAATTTTTTTTTTTACTCAATATAACCCATTTATAAATATCTAGCTTTTCCTGCAAATTCTAAATCGAGACCATTCCAATTCAACATATTTTCAAAATAAATTCATGCATATTTATAAGATAACATCATCACATACAAAAACTAAAATTTGTTAGCCATACTAATGGCTGACCTTACATTCATATCATATTAACATTTACTTTATTAGCTTATACATGCCATTTATTTCCAAAATAAAGTTTCTTTAAATACCAAAATCTTGGTGTTGATAGTGTGATGTGTCTCTGACCGAATCCGACCTTCGAGCTCTTAAAACTACAAAACAAGGAAAAAGGAAATAGGGTAAGCACTTTGTGCTTAGTAAATCCATGTAACAAGAATTATACTTACCTAACATTTTCAATACAATGCAATAAACATTCATATATCCATTCAATGCATTATTACCCTTGTCGTAACCATTTTGACAAAAAAGGAAACAACGCGGTCGACTCGATTTTTTTGAAAAAGAAAAGGAAGGGAGTCGCCACCGATCTTTATTTGGTGTGATCGGATCACCTTTGTTTTAATAAAACATTTAATTTACTAAAACAGTGCTTTTTGGTCCACGAACTTTGAGAAAACGGGTTCGGAAGTCGATTACGTGCGAGGAAGGATTAGCACCTTCAACACCCCCGAAATCGGTACCAAACTGATTGATTGATGTCCTACTTGTTGAAAACTTTGAAGGGGGTTCGAAAATACAATGCTTTTTATTTTCAAAATTTGAAGGAATTGGAAGGGATGCTAAGACTCTCTTATTTTCGAAGAGATAAAGTATCATGTCCATGAAGTCGGTCGCGACACTTTAAACTCCTGAAACTAAGCTCGCCTTTTAAAACTTGGTTTTATTTTTGAAGAGGATCTCCCGTCATTTGTCGAGCGAGAAACCAGAACCCAGTAAGTTAGGGCTCGTTTTCTCGAAAATCCAAATTAGGAATATTGCCTCTATTTTAGAAGAAAAATAAACTTATCTCGAAGTATCTAGGCGTCGAGTCCAGTAAGTTAGGGCGCGACATTTCGAATTTTCGAGATTAAGTGTTTTGTTTAAAATTTGAATTACGATTTTTTTAAAAGGGATATTCCGTTGTTTAGATTAAACGAGAAAATCGAATCCAATGAAGTTAGGGCTCGATTTCCTCAAATCTTTAATACTGAAATATTGCCTTTATGAAAGAATCATTTATGTATCGGGTGAAAACTAATATAACATCAATTTGTAAGAAGAAACAAATCATGATATTAACAAGCATAGTGGAATAATAATAAAGAGTAATACGAACGACAAAAATAGAAGAAATAGAACAAATAAGCTATATAATTTAAAAGGAAACAATAGGTAAAAGTAATAAAAGAGATAGAAATGAAATAAATAAGAATTATAAGGATAATAATAATAATAATTATAATAATGAAAATAAAATGTGATAATAAGGATAATTATAGTAAAATAATAATAATAATAATGAAATAATAAAATTAACAATAATAATAAAATGATAATAAAAATAATAATAAGACAACACTAATAAAATAAAGAATAATAGCATATAAAATAATAAGGAAAATAAAGTAATGAATAATAGTAATAAAAATAAAATAATGATAATAATGAAAATGAATAGTAATAATAATATAAATAAGATAATAGTAGTGATAATAATTAAATAAAAAAATGGCAATAGTAATAAAATAAGAGTAGTAATACTAATAATAATAGTATGGTATTAATAAAATAATAATAATAAGAATAACATGATTTTTTTAAAGAAAACAAATAAATAAACAAACTCGTTTAGCAAATTAAGGACTGTATTGAAAACAGAATAAAAGTCAAGGTTAAAAATGCAACAAATAAAAAAAAGGGGGGCGCCGGGGACCATAGTGTCATGCGCTTAAACTTATAGGGACCAAATGGGTGAATAACCCACCCCCTGATGCGCAGCGTTTCAATTGGCCAAGGCGCGGATCAAATCAAAAGTGAAATAAAATAACAGGGCCAATTTAAAAAAAAAAAAAAAATGCTAGATGGGAGCTGATCGAGTGGCGCTGCAAAAGAGAAGGACCCATAGCGCAAATATCCCTTTTGAAGGAATATGCGCAGTACCTTTATAGCAAAACGGCGCCGTTTTATTGAATGTCTTTAAACCCATTTCTTGCTTTGTTTCCTTCAAAGTTCAGAAAATAAGAAAGAAAACAAAATTAAAACTTTAAGGCTTCTCCTCCCTCCCTCCTATCTTCATTTTTGTCCGACGGTAGGCTCCCTTCCGTCGCCCGTCACGCCACCACCAGTCCGGTGGACAACGAGGCGTAGGGATGGGCCTTTGTGCCCCGTTTTGAAGCCCCCTTTCGAAGACCATGCCTTCGGGCTCCGAAGAGCCGAATGAAGAAAAAAAGAAACCCTCCCCTTTTGGCCTTCGATCCGGCTTCGACAATGGAGGGAAGACTCCGACAACGTGACCCCAGGGTTCAGGTGAGTTCTTTTCGTTTCTTTGTCGATTTAGTTTAAAAATATCTTAAAAAATAAAGAATAAAAAACGAAAGATAAATGAAAGCAGTAGTTAATAATAGTCAAAAAATGAAATCATCCTTCTAAAAATTATACTTGGTTTTCGATTGTTGAATGTTCGTTTTTTCTTTTTGAATTCGAAAAAATCCCCTTTTTTACAAAGAAATTAATTGAAAAAAAAACCCTTTTTACAAATGATTCTCGATGGCTTATATAGCCATTTTCTTTTAGCTTTCTGTCTTTTCTCCTTTCTGTTTTGCAGGCGCAAGTGGAGCAAGTGGAGGGCGTTGGTGGTGCTCTGACAGTGGCGGTGGAGTAGCTGGTGGAGGCGACGGGCAGGTGGCTGGTGTCAGAAGGCAGGTTCGGCGCCGCAAAGGAGGGCCTAGGGTTAGGGTTGATTGTTTGTTTCTGTTTTGGGTATTGGGCTACTAATGTGGGCTATCAGATTTGGGTTGATTGGGTTAGGTTTGCTATTTTTGGGACTTCGGGTGAAATGAAATGGGCTCCGGGCAATTTGGGCCTTCTACAACCCTAACATACACAAGCTCAACATTCAAGTTAGTTCAATAATTTCCATGTATCAATAATATATACCATGATTGATGAGCTCATCAATACCATGATTTCCATTTCTTTGTTATATTTCCATATTTATCCCGTTGAATTACTCGAAATTTCGATGGATTTTCATAAGTACACTTTTAGTGTACAATCCAGGTCCGTCAATTCATGCTCATGTGCGCACATTTTCATTTCAGAGAGCACACTCCCTCGAACCTCATCCTTACAGAGGGATTACCAGTCTAGGCTAAATCCCCTGTAATTTAAACTCATAGAGTATTGTCGGGATTACCAGTCCAAGCTAAATCCACTGCAACGACAATTACTCTAATGAGCTTGGATCCAATTACCAATCCAAAGCTAAATTGAGACCTAATTGGATTACCGTCCGCTAAATCCATTTTACACATATTCTTCGGGAGGGCTATATCAGGATAGGATCACCCGTCCAAGCTAGATCCTTTTTACCGTCAATTCCTTTTCAGAGATCCATCGGATTTTCCTTTCTTTCAACCGGGATTTCTTCCCCTTTTTATCAAATATATCAATGTTTCATCAATCTTCATACAATGAACATTCAAATTATATTCACATCAATAACATACATTTCAAGCATTTAAGATGATAATTCAAGTTACATGAACTTACCTCGATACTAGTTCGTATACAAAATCTACTAATCCTGGACTTTTTCCTTTCCTCGATCTAGCTTCGTATTTGAGTTTTCCGGATCTAAATAAATAAATTCAATCATCAATTTAATACATTTCATGTTCACATGTAGCATTTTCTATAATTCTATTATTATTTTTTTAGTTTATTCAAAGCTGTCTACTTGAGTCATAGTCACTAAATTATTTATTTCTTGAGCTATAGAACTCCAAATGAATAACTGTTAATTTTATCTGAAACTAGACTCACTTTTTTCATATCATAAAATTTCCAGAATTTTTTGCTTAGCCAATTTGTACAGTTTATTCATTAAAGTCACCCCTATTCTGCTATCTAGCAGTTCTGACTCTTCTTCACTAAATATTAATTATCTCCTCATAAAGAATTCAGATGATGTTCTCATTTATTTTTATTGAAAATAGATTCATTCAGGATTCCAAATATATAAAATTAAGCCCCTAAGTATTTTTCTTCAATTTTTGATGATTTTCTAAATTCAAAACAGAGGAACCCGAATTCATTCTGAACCAGTCTTACAAAAATCTAAATATCTCAAAATACAGAATTTCTTTTCTTTCTCTGTTTCTTTCATATGAAAATAGACTCAATAAGCTTTAATTTTATATTTCATTCAACTTCTAATTCCACTTCTAAGATTTTTGGTGAATTTTCAAACTTACTCTACTGCTGCTGTCCCAAAACTGTTTTCTTATAACTCATTTTACAATTTAATCCTAATTAAGTTTACTTATTTTCTTAACTTAATTCATACTTTGTTTCTACTTAAATTCCTTCCATCTTCAACTTGACTATCTAATATTCATATTAAAACCCTAATTTATAATTTCTTCCAAATTAATCCCTATAGTAGGAAACTTATAGTTTACTTTATAATTTAATCCTTTTCTAATTCTAACTTAGATTTCATTTAATTTAATCCATAACTCATCTTTTTCGTCAACATCAACTATACTTAAAAACCTAAAACTCTCAAAATATCAACTTAGTTTCATTAAAATCTTGCTTTAAAGCTTCTAAAACAACAAAATTAAGAGAATAGGACTTGATTGACTTACCTTTTAAAGCTTAAAACCTTGAATCTTTAGTTTTTCCTTTTCCTTCTTTTCTTCTTTCTTTCCTGCTTGTGTCAAATGCTCTCTATTTCTTTTCTTATTTCTTTTATTCTATTTACTTTATTATATAATATAATATTATATTAATAAAGTTAACTAATAATAATATATTTTAACATATAAAATCTTAAGATTTTTATGCTTATGTCACTCAATATTTAAAAATGGCATAATTGCCTTTTTAGTCCTTTTATTTTCTTTAATTTTTAATTAAACTTTCACACCTATTTCAATTTAGTCTTTTCATTTAATTATCTACCCAAACGTTAAAATTTTCTAACTAAATTTTAATACCACACTACTAACATTTTATAAATATTTATAAAAATATTTCCTATCATATAAATATTCATGTAAATATATTAAATTAAAGTTCTCTTTTTATGGTTGCGAAACCATTGTTCCGATAACCTTGAATTTAGGCCATTGCAATATAATTCAGAAAATAATAACAAAATTCATCTAGGTTTCATCCCCTTCAGGTATCTGAAGGATTTAGTTCATAACTTGAAAATAACATATCTCAAGAGAAAAGATAAAACAAAACATAAGAAATCCCTAAAACCCCCTGAAGGTATTGAAGGAGAAATACGCCGTCTTGAGTAGAATTTCGGCTTCTTGAGATGGATCAATTGGCTATCTTCGAATGATTCCCACAAATGTGATCTTTCTGGCTCGGCTCCTTGGCCTAGCTAATATCCTAACCCCTTTTTCAGGATGCACTTAGGGTGTTTATATAGGCTCTTGGAATGCTTTACTTGGCCTCTAAGTGTCTTAATTTAAGTCTGCTTCTTACTCAGTATTTGAATAAGCTTTGGAAAGTGTTTTTTTGGCTCTAAGTATCCAAATCCGAGTGAAATTGCTCTCTCCCGTAATAGGGGCACGGCCATGGCACACGCCCGTGTAAATCGTGGTTGGGCCGTGTCTCGATTTTGTCAATTGGGTCACGGCCGTGTAAATCGTGGTATGGCCGTGTCTTAGTTAATTGTCGAAGCACGACCATGTGGCTTGAAGTCCAGGCCGTGTCTATTTTCTTCTTTGGCCCAAATTGGCCCGTTTTAAGCCTATTTCTTGTTCTTTTCGTCCTCGGGTGCTTTCTTGAGTAGAAATATGAAAAGAAAGGATTAAAAGCACCTTTTTACATAAATCGGGGCTAAATCATCCTAAAAGCATACTAAATATGAGGTTAAAATATGTTACTTTTACGGTTTATCAATTTTGGATAAAGAACGGATGCGTGTTTGGACAAAATTTATTTCATGTTTAGTTATATGTGGATATTTAAATTTACAAGTATGGTTTGGTTATGTTTTATTAAATTATTATTGTTATTGAGTTAATATTTGCTTATGACTTACTAAGCTATGATAGCTTACTCTGTGTGTATTTTTACTTCTATTTATAGATTTTGGAGACTAGTTGCAGGCTCGGGGATCGTCAGCGAAGTTTATCACACTATCGACTGCTTTTGGTACTTTTTAAAAGTTGAATTAGAAATTTATGGCATGTATAGGCTATACTACTTTTCGAATATGGTTGAAGTTGTATATATATGTATAAGCCATGCAAAAATGGCTTGCCCATCTTGTTAATCTTGGAATTTATATTTTGGCTTGATGATTATGTTTGGTTGTGGTTTTGGTTGATTTGGTTTTGGTATATATAAGTATGGTTATGTTTCATATTTTACTCATGAATTTATTGATTCGAATGTGTCTTGTATTTGGTTTATTTTGAGAAATGGGATTTTGTGCATGGTTTTGTGATTTGGAAAAAGTATAATTCCTATATGTATTTTAAAGCATATGAATTTAACTTGTTTATATTCGGCAATTGTATTTGGGTTTTGACCATTTGAATAGTAAATTTGGATGCTTTGTTGTGTGTTTTCAAATTATGTTAGTTTATTAATAATTATTCTTTGAGTAAAAGATATATGTTTAAGACATGATGTTTATATATAATGGATATGTTAGCTTATTAAAATTCTTTCATTAAATAAAGAAATGGATAAGAATTATGTTGGTAAATGGGTTGCTTTATATATAATTGTATGTGCTTAGTTGAATATCTATTTGTTGAATTGGTCTTGTATATGAAGTTTGTTATATTGCAAATACGTAGTTGTATTATTTTTAATGTGATATAAAAATTTGGATAATATTTGGAATTAGTTCTATGTAAGAATATAATCTTGTAAAGGGATGTAGTAAGTTAAAAGTGGACATTGAAATATGCATTACTATATTTGGATGAGGTTTTGTAAAGTTACTAAATGAATAGTACTTTAAGTTATAAGGAATTAAGTTTGTTATTTTCTAAATAGTGCCAAATGGAACTTGCCAAAAAAAAATGAGATGTGTTTGAATATCTTTATTTATTATATCTTATATATGTGTTTATAGATTGTAGTACTATATTATATTTATGGTATAAACAAATGCAATGTGATAAAATGATATGTTCGGTGCTTATTGCTTATGAATTATAAATCTGATTATGTATTTAGAAAGTACCACCATATGATTTGCAAAGAGATTAATTTAGTTTTATTTATATTAATAATTATCTGTTTTAAGAGTTTCAATAAAATTATGCATATGATTATATATTCGGAAGTTATGTTTCGTCTGGTAATACCTCGTAACCCCTTTCCGACGACGGATAAGGGTTAGGGGTGTTACATTTTATTGGTATTAGAGCTATGGTTTAGTCGGTTCTAGGGCTACCATAGCATATGTGAGTCTAGCTATACATGCCATATTTAATCTACGATAGTGTCATATTTTTTGACTCTGATGAAAATTGTTTTGATGAAATTGATAAGTTTTCCAATCGAGCTAATTCTGATATTACAAAAGTAAATATTTAAATATTTGAGTGGAAATTTGTTGATGATGAGTTGAGACTCATAAAGGTAAGAATCAAATTGTATGACATGTTGTTATTGATAAATGTTGTAATTATATGAGCATATAAGTTATGATTCATATCTAAAATGCTCTGATTGTGAAATAGTGGTTTGAGTTGGCATATGAACAATGTGTTAAGAATAAAAATGATTAAAAGCAAAAGTTTATTAAATGTTTTAAGAATGTGAAATTTATAAATGAACTGGCTATTTGTGATAGTATATGTTACATGCATGTATGTGTAAGTTAAATTTGAGGCTTTACTAACCTCACCCCCTTATCAGTGAAATGCTAAAATGAAATCTGTAAGAATTTGGGATGAAAAAGCTCACGAGTGTGGAGTTATAGAAGTCCGTGCTTGAAAGATTAGTAATGCGGTCAGAAAAGAGAATGAATCAACAAGTGAAGATAGTACTAAAAGAGATATTGGATAGTTCTGAAGACTATTCAGATTATACAGAGCCATTGGTGAATAAGAAGTTAATTCCGACTAAATGACGTATTCAGGTATGTTGAAGCTTTTTTGATATTTACTTTTGTTAGCGATTGGATAATGTGAAAATTTCGATGACAAAATTAGACAGTTGAATAATGTTTATATTGTATTGATGACTGAGTGTAATAGTTATAATCGGGTAATTTCTATGATTCCTTCTGCGCATTTTATGTGTACATTTATTCTCAGAAGCATATGCGACTGTTTAATTCTAGAAAAAAAGATTCTTATCGTGTGAGAACGCTAGCAAAATGTACTGATAGACGAAAGCATGGTTGATCTATTTGGGTTACGTTTGATATTAGTATGTCTTTCTCTGGTATTTATTCCCTTGTGTGGATATGAAAATCGATGGTAAAATCTGAATGATACTAATACTCTGTATGTGAATATTATATTGCTTCTGTTACTGTGGATTTCAATATTTATGAGTGACATTGTTCTTTCTGGACATTTTCTGGGATATCATCGAAATTGATATCATTCTATCTGGGTTGTAATTTTCAGATATCCTGAGTTTGAAATTTCGCTATTCTGGTTTTCTTGTGAATCTATGTGATTATCTGTAAGAGATATCTATTTGACAAAAATGGCTATATCGTTTATAATTATAATTTTTGGCCTAAAATGTGAGAGTACAGTGGTACCGTTCTCAGAGTTATAGAAGTTGTGTTTCTACAGAGGTTATTATTAAAATCACATTTGATTCTTCTCTGTGTTCAAATGCTTCATTAACAGTGGGGATAATATTTATTTATAGGGTTGAGACATCGTTCTTATTAAGGCCCAATGGTTTCTATCTGATAAGGTGACTACAGTATAATTCAGAACTTCGATGATTAATAGGTGAGATCGCTTTATTATAAACTCTTTTCTGGTTCTCGTGAAAGTTTGACATTGATAAAAGTAAAAATGATTGAGGATCAAGATCAATCTGTGAAACTATATGTTTGGGTTATCTTTTTTAATGAGAAGAAAAGATTTCTTCAAAAAGACTGATTCAGTGGTTTAGTCTGATTTGAATTATTTGATTGAAAAGATAATTGGGTTATATGTGTCTGAATCTATCCACCTGACTGGAAATAAACTTTGAATGTATATGTGTGAATTAAGGGATAGTCTGGAAGACGAACTCGTATTCTTGAAGATTTGATACTAAATTATGTCTAGCGGAATGATTCTATCTAGGAAATGTTGTGATAAATTAAAGTTAGTTCGATTGTTGAAGTTTTCTTTTTCACAAAGATAATTTCGACCGAAATATCAGTTCTCATTCAGTCCGAGTTCAATAAAAAGATTATGATTTCCGTCCTTATGTTAATGAATGGTTCGAAATGTATTCTAATATAAGAATGTGCAGAGATATCTTATGATTCTATACAATTAAAGCTGCATAAAGAGAATTATGTGATATATTTGACGATTATAAGAGTTTAAAATGTTTAATGTTAGAGAAAGATTTGAATTTGACACAGCAAGGTTAGCTCCAATCGTAGAAAAACTTTTAAGTCTGTAAGTGATTCTTATCCGAGGAAAATGATTATAGTTTTGAATGTTTTGATTGGGTGATGAATATGTGATTGATCTTATCAGGTAATGAACAGTTGTTAGTTGAATTAGAGGCTAAATAAATGTTTATATGGTGAAGTTGTGAAATTCAAAAATGTGTCAGCGAATTATAAGTTAAAAAGGAGTTCAACATAAATTGATTTCTGATTCAGAACTTCAGATGTGGTATCGATGATTATTTGTTATTTCGAGATAGAGTGTGCATACTGAAAAAGTTCTACGAATATACAACAACTGCTATAAGAAACTCTCAGTGGTGTTCATATGGGATTAACAAGATGCACAGCAGTTCGAGATATGATATAGATGATGAGTGTGAAATGTGATATTTCTAACTTTGTTGATTATAGAAATGGAGGGTTGATGAATTTTGTATCGGGATTATCTTTATCATTGAAAGTGATGGAGTTATCTGAAATATGGTTAACTGTCTAAAGAAATCCGTTTGTAAGTACAGATTTTCTCTTTTGATAAAACAGTTAAGTTATTCGTTTCTGTGTTTGTAAACCTGTCTATGGTGTCAGTTATTATTGTTTTAGATTGAGATTTGAAACTCATATGGTAATTCTAAGAGAGATTACAATAATCTATGAGTATGAAATTGCATTTAAATCAGGAAACGCAAACCAAATTCTCAAAATATTTATTTGTCACTATGTTCTAGAATTGCAAAGTAACTAAGAAAAATTGTTGCTATTATTACCAGTTATCGAACTCCGTTACTTCAGGATCAAGTTTTGTGAGAAAATGATTCACAGGATTAAAATCGTCAGAGAATGTGAGTAGAAAATGGAAACAATTTAATACAGTTATAAGTAGTTTCAGCCAGAAGATACAATGAGAGAGCGTTATCCGAACTTATTCACGGTAAGATTTTAGAGGACGAAAATCCCTAAGGGGGGAAAATTGTAACAGCTCGATTTTGACCTTAATCGGAACAATAGTTTTGGGACCACCAATTCGAGTCTAAAAAATATTTTAATATTATTTTCTGTGTTTATTATGTGTGAATTTGGTTGTGTGAAATTTTTGTGTTTTAATTTCGTCATTTAAGTGTCCGATTAAATAAAAGGCCTTAATCGCGTAAAATAAAAATTTAGTGGTTATTTTAAAAGGGTTGAATAATGGTTGTTCTTTTAATATGGAGGCTTTATGTTGTAATTTAGCCATTAATAAGATAGTGGACGGCAATGGACTAATATATCCTTATTGTACAAGTTTTATAAATTAAATAATAAAGGTTAAATTAGTAATTGAATAATAATATATGTTATAATAAGACAAAACATTAAAGAAAAACACCATTTTATATCCATCTTCATCATCGAGTATAGAAAAGAAAAAGAAAGTTTGAAACATTCGACTATATTGAAGCTTAATTCAAGGTTAGTTTTTGTTCGATTTTTGATAATTTTTACGTTTTTGAAATCGTTGCTAAGTTATCTACAAAACCCATACTTGAATTTTTTATTTTGGTGAATATTTTGAATTATGCCATTGTTGAAAGCTTGTGATTTTTGTTATTTGATGATGAAATATGAAAGATATGTTTTAGATTAACATGTTTTGTATTGGAGTTTTTGATGATTTTGAGTAATTAGGACTAAATTGCAAAAATAATAATTTGAAGGACTAAAATGTAAAATAAATGAAATATGTGGATTTGTTTGAGAGTGAGTAAAATTCAGCTCAATATGGGTATGCTGAAATTTTGTGTATTTTATGTTTTGTGCAATAGGGACTAAATTGTAGAAAGTGTAAATGTTAGGGGTAAAATGGTAATTTGCCTATTTATGTGTTCTTAGACTAAATTGAATGAAATTATATTGAATTAGTTTATTTTGAATACATTTAGATAAGAACCAAAGAAATCAGATTTGGATCGGAGGAAAACTAAAATTGTCGATTAGTCGTCCTGCTCCGATTACTGTTGTCCGAGGTAAGTTTATAAGCAAAAAGACGTACTAAATTTTATAAAATGTGAAGTATACATGTAGAAATAAATATGTGAATTTTTATTTTACTTAGCCAAATGTATAAATGTTTATGAGATCTGGGAACAAGTTCGATTCAATTGAGAAAGGATGTTTGAAAAGCTTTGTATGAACTTTAAGGATTAGTTAAGATTTCCGATATATGAATTATGTGTAAGATGACTTTGTATCAGTGATATCGGGCTTTATGCCTAGTAGGCTTTGTGCCGGTGTATAATATCGGGCTTTATGCCTAGCAGGCTTTGTGTCGGTGTATAATATCAGGCTTTATGCCTAGCAGGCTTTATGCTGGTGAACTATATCAGGCTTATTGCCTAGCAGGCTCTGTGCCGGTGTATTATATTATGCTTTATGCCTAGAAAATTTTATGTGAGCAACGGTAAAAGTAATCAAATGTGTTAAATGAGTTAAAGTGAACAGGTATGTGACAATTTATTACCTTTTTAGAAATAAGGTAAGTTGATTATTTGATATGTGATACAAGTTATAAATGGCGTTAATGGTAATGAATGTGTATATGAAAATCTATATGTGGATGAATGCATAAATATGTGATATTAATGTTTGATTTTTGAGCTTATATTCGGCCTAATGTTACATGAGGAATAAATTGAAATGTGAAATTGTAACGACCCGAATTTGGGCCTAGTAGACTTGGGCCTATTGGGCCTTAAGCATAGGAGCGTTTAAAAATTTTTGAGAACAAGAGGACGGCCCTAAAGCAAGTTGGACCTATTAGGTGAGTGATATCGGAAGGTTAGAGGGCTTCTAGAAGTCCCGGGATCAAACTTGGGCTTTAGGAAAATTTTGGTTTAAGGTGAATAAAACCCTGGGAATTATTAAGTAGGCTTTAAGAATAAAATGTGGAGAAAAATGACACAAAAGGAGTTGTGGTCTAGTGGCAAATGACGCCACGTAAGAGACAAAGGAATGACGCCACAAAGAAGCAAGGGGTTCAAGGTTCAAGTCTTGGCACTTGCATTTCATTTTGATTTATTTTTAAGTGAACTTAGACTTTAGCCCATAATTTATATTTAGTTGCGCATGATTTTAGACACAAGAGAAGCTTGTGGCCAAGTGGCTAGCGGAGTGGATTAAGTTACAGGGGAGCCTGAGTTCGAATATCATGACAAGCAAGGGAGTATTTATTTTGTGGATTGGACGGCCAAAGTTTGTGTTGGATTTAAACTCTACTGAAGGAGGGATCCCACATCGGAAAGCTAGCAAGAGGGAAGGTGAGAAGCTGGCTTTAAATAAAGCTATCTATGAGGAGAGGAAGCATACCTTGGTGGGCGTTTGGGCATAGGAGCATTCGGAGCGCGGATTAGCTTCAGACTCCTATCAGGTGTGTATTTCGCCCTACTCTAGCTATAGAGCGGCAAATGCTGAAATGCAGGTCACACGGCGATGGTAGCCACACGAGCGTGCAAGCACACGTGTGGAAGCTTCGACGTGATAGTTGAGTGTTCTCATGAGTCTAGGCTTTATTGGGCCCGTGGGCCCATATGAATAAATTGTATGATTGTGGAGTAGATAGTGAATTGGTCTATGTGAATCTCATAATTGTGGCTAGATTTGGGCTAAATGGGCCACACGAGCTTGTGGGCCCATTTGGGTCGATAATGGACCCTAGACCCATTCGTATCATCATCTCTGTTTAGAATACTTGAGTAGCTCGAGGTGACTGTAGACTTTCTGAGGGGGTTGAAAAAATTACTAAAATATCCTCGACTTGTAAAAATTATCAAAGTACCCCCGGTTTGTGAAATTACCGAAGTACTCCCAGTTTATGAAATTATCGAAATACCTCTGGTTTGCAAAATTATCGAAATACCCTTGGTTTATGAAATTATAGAAATACCCTCTGTGAGTAAAGTTATCGAAATACCCTCGATGGGTAAAATTATCGGGATGCCCTTAGGTGGTAAAATGACCGTTTTACCCCTAACTGATTAAATGCCCATTGTAACCTCGTGGTAGAACTAGTGTTGAATGTGTTAATTGTAGATTGATTATGTTTAAGATGCATTGTATACATAGATTAGTTATGAGTAAATTACTGAAATACCCTTATTGGGTAAAATTACCGAAATACCCCTAGTGGGTAAATTACTAGAATACCCTTTAAGGGTGAAATTACTGAAATGCCCTCGTTGGGTGAAATTACTAAAATACCTCTAGAGGGTAAAATGACCGAAATACCCTTGGAGGGTAAAATGATTATTATGCCCTGAAGGGCAGAATGACTAAAATGCTCTACATGTTATATGATTGTTATTGTATGTTTATTATGGTATGATGCATTCATGTGTTATTATGTTGCATGGGATGGGATTATTGATACGGAGGAAGTACTAATAGGATCGCATGGTCGCTTGACGACTGTGGATCCATCGAAAGCCGCAATCGGTGCTACATAAGGAGTGTAGGGATAAGTGGGACGATTAAATCCCTACAGGAGTGCAGGGTTGGACAAGAGATGGAGTGCAGGGTTGGTATGGGCATTAATGCATTGCATATATGGATTTTAATATTGAGATGGGCTTAGGCCCAGATAAATATGATATGTGACATTTGATATGGTTTAAGGCCCAACTAAGGCTTTTATGGGCTAAGGCCCAATTGCCATCGTTATGGTAATGGGCTTAGGCCCGGATTGATTTGATGCATGCCTTATGACCGATGAGGGTTGTACACACTGAGTTTTCATAAACTCACCCCCTCTTTTTACTAAATGTTTCAGGTAATCCTCAGTAGGCGGTTCGACGTACTGGAGGACTAGGAGGTGGCCACACTACGAGCAGCTTTGAATTTAGTATTCTATTCTACCTTATTTGAACCGTTTTCTTTTTGGGTTGTAATAAGGTCTCTCTTAAATTCTGGTTTTTAATTTGGGATTTTTAGTTTATTATGCTTTAAATCTACAAAACGTTGAACCCGATTTTCCCAAAACGATAACTGTTTTCTAAACACTACGTTTCCGCAACTCTATTTTTGGATAACACGCCTTCGTAATCATTATTTTAAATTAAGCTTCCGCAACAACGAGGTTTCAAAATTAATAACTTTTAATAAACATCGATTAATAATAAATAAACGCAAAACTGAGACTTTAGTTTTTAAATATCAAGAAGGGTTTTTCAATGAAACCACGATTTTCGAAAAGCACCTCAATTGTGACACACCAGATTTAGGCCTAACGTCAAGGCCGGGTCTAGGGTGTTACAGAAATTCATGTTGATATTAAAGGATTTATGTGCATTTGATTAGTAAGTATTTGAAATGTGAACCTTAAACGTGTTTATAGGGAAATATATATTCGGCAAAATAAGGTCTATGGGATATTAAACATGTTAATGAATCAATGTGTGTTTGGAAATGTTATAATTTATGTGTAGATAAATGTTTGGTAATTAAGTTTCATGAGTATGGCTTGGTTATACCTTAATAAATTATCAATGCTATTGAGATAATATTTGAATTAAAAATTAAGCTATGAATGAAGTGAATGAAACCATATGTTTAAGTATATATGATTGGTCATATTCGGTTTAATGATATAAATATATGTATGATATGGAAATGTGAATTTCATACTCATGCCAAAGTTTATATGTGCATTTTTCTATATGGTAATTGAATGTGAAATTGTGACTAAGGAAATGTGAATTGTATAAATGTATTATGATAGTATGTATTCGGTCAAATGAAATTTCTATTGATATCGAGTACGAAAGATGATTTTGGATAAAGAATGGATGCGTGTTTGGACAAAATTTATTTCATGTTTAGTTATATGTGGATATTTAAATTTACAAGTATGGTTTGGTTATGTTTTATTAAATTATTATTGTTATTGAGTTAATATTTGCTTATGACTTACTAAGCTATGATAGTTTACTCTGTGTGTGTATTTTTACTTCTATTTATAGATTTTGGAGACTAGTTTCAGGCTCGGGGATCGTCAGCGAAGTTTATCACACTATCTACTGCTTTCGGTATTTTTAAAAGTTGATTTAGAAATTTATGGCATGTATAGGCTATACTATTTTTCGAATATAGTTGAAGTTGTATATATATGTATAAGCCATGCGAAAATGGCTTGTCCATCTTGTTAATCTTGGAATTTATACTTTGGCTTGATGATTATATTTGGTTGTGGTTTTGGTTGATTTGGTTTTGGTATATATAAGTATGGCTATGTTTGATATTTTACTCATGAATTTATTGATTCGAATATGTCTTGTATTTCGTTTTATTGAGAAATGGGATTTTGTGCATATATGGCTAATACTTTGGTTTTATAAGGATGGGTATAAAATTTTATTCATAGTGTACTTTTATTGAATAGCCGAATATAAAATGACTTAATATGGTCTTGTGATTTGGAAAAAGTATAATTCCTATATGTATTTTAAAGCATATGAATTTAACTTGTTTATATTCGACAATTGTATTTGGGTTTTGACCATTTGAATAGTAAATTTGGATGCTTTGTTGTGTGTTTTCAAATTATGTTAGTTTATTAATAATTATTGCTACATAAGAGATATATGTTTAAGACATGATGTTCAAGGGCGAAGCCAGAATAATTTTTTTTTTGGGTGTAAGAGATATATGTTTAAGATATATGTTAAGGGGTGAAAAATTAAATACAAGGCTAAAATTTTTTGTTTTTGTAAAGTTGGAGCGCAAAATAAGTCGTTATGCTAATTGGATTTGCGTATTATTAATAATTCAAATTCCAATTATGATCATTTTTGTTGATACAAGGCATAACAAAGGAGGAAATAGTAATGGTTTTGTGAAGGTCGGTCCACCTAGAGGGGCGAAGACTCGGAAAAGAACAAGAGGACAAATTGAGAGAGAAAGAGGACAAATTTACTCAAAGTATCTTTAGGGTTTCAGATGATTAATCTTTTCTTCATCAAGTGTGACGTGACAGAGCAAATGCTCAATCTCATAAAATGCATAAGGGATATTCATGGATGTGAAGAACATACATCGTGGGATCCATCTTAGTATGCATTTAACCAATAGAAGGTCGTTAAGCTCAAATGAGACTATTATTGTGTTGAAAGTATGTTCACACTTGAGTAATGTTGGTACCTAAAAGTGAATGGTTTTTCACACTTGAGTAATGTTGGTACCTAAAAGTGAATGGTTTGAATCATAAAAGGGTGTCGCTCTTCAAGTTTGGAAACGTGATCAACTAGGATACTACCTCACATGAAATCAAAAGAGAATTTAACATCTTCTGCTTTGCTAACATGGGTCTATATAGCGGACGGGTATAACAATTTTAATGAAGAAAAAGCGAAAACTAAAAGTAATCAATAAATAGGATAGTCATTTAAATCAGGTTGAAATCAATACGTGAAATTTTATTTTATGTATGTATGGCCCATGAACACATCGGATGTCACAATTGCGTAGCCATCAATTTAATCATCTTAATCATCATCTTTGTTTATCCAAGTGTGAGTATGCAGTAAAAAAATATATTTGACAAATATATGACCATATTTTTATAATTTTTTCATGTAGTTAAAAGAAATTATGGATGTTAATCAAGTTTGTGTGATATAATAAAAGTCTTTCATTGGAATGGAATTATAATTGGAATCAAATGACGATTTTGGGCGGAGGGGGGGGCTTTGAAACAGAAGGCCCAGTCGGAGGATGCAACGGCGAAGGTGGTGAGTGGCCCGCAGCCTTTAACGTTACAATATTTTAATGGTCGTCCGCCGCCTATAAGCAAGCAGGTGCCACCAAGAATCTAGTTAGGTTGGGTTGAATATAATTGGTGAAGGGTGGGGTCAGCATCAGTCACCCCCACATGGAAACTTTAAACCCCTAAACCCATGGATGGGTCCATTAGCTTTTCATTTTTTTCTGCTTGTTGTTGGCCACTGTTTTTAAACTGCGATACTGACTGCACAGCGCGCGCTCCTGATAAAGCCGAATGGTCGCCTATTTTCCTTTTTTATCTTTTTTAATTATTACTTTTTCTATTTTCTAATAATCTTACTAGTCGACCTTATTCAATTATGTAAGAAAAATAAAATACGTGGTACACACACTAATCATAAAATTGCAGTACGTACAAGTAATAAACTTGCTTAACACTTTCAAGTTTCAACCTTCCTCTCCAGTAATTATGTTATGCTTTGTATTATCTGGTATATTTTATTTTTATATTTTAATAATTTGTATCATATATATATATATATATATATAAAAGAGATAAATGCAAACGGGTATAATTCTTTTATTTACTAAATTTTCATTCTATATACCACTCATACTCGAATAGATATGCTTTAGCACCGCTTCCTAAGAGCAGTGTATCTACTAACCATAGTAGCTTGCTCGAAATCATAATAACTCATTTTTTAGTCAATAACTGAGGTTGAAGGTGTAAAAGTATTAAGAAGGTTTATATTAAGAGTTAAATTTCATTTTGATCATATACTAAAAAAAACAAAAAGAGCAAATTATTCCTTCATGTTAAAATTTTTTTTTATCTATCTTTAGTATTAATTAAAAACTGGCGAGTCTTGTGCTGACATATAAAACTAATTTTTAACAATAAAAATGAATGAATACTTAATAGAGGATTAATTTGCTTTTTGATATAAGGTACAGAGGAGAAGGGATGATATGAAACTATTATTCCACATCATCTCTATTATCTTTCAATAAGAGCAATTTTTCCTCCTAATTTTTAGCATTTTTAGTTAAATTTGAATTTTTTCAGGAGGATCGAACAATCTAATTTATCATGCTCCTACTCGAAAGAAATAGAGATGACGTGAAATTATAATTTTATATAATTATTTATCACATATAGAGATTAATTCACCAATTTTTAAATAAATAATAATAATATGATACTTTTACCTTGTTCTACTTAATCTAAACCCTTGATTATATATAATATGTGACCATAATATTAATTAACCCTTTCTTTAATTCCATCAAAACTAAACAATATCATTTTAATAAATTATACTTTCTCTTCTCATTAACAAAACCAATACAAGATTTCATGTTAAAAAAATGATATAGAGAATAATAGAAAATCAAAGTTTCCATATTTGGTAATACATTAAACCCAAAACAAAGCACATCTTTAAATTCAAATAAAATCCTTGAATATTAAGTTTGATAACATTTACTTCCCAATTCCAATATTTGGTTGCTGAAAACTAGGTATTCTGTGTCATATCAAAATAATTGGTTCCAACCTATAAGAGAACGAAATAATTAAATAAACACCTTGGTCCTTGCACAAATTTTCAATTCCTCTAATTTCATTTGGCTACCAATAATTATTTATTAGCCAAAAATAGTGAGGAACTCGAGACAAAAATTTATTTAACTCCAGGAATCTCTTAAGAGAAAATCCAAAATCCAAACTTTTAATATATTATCTCCTTATTTAGCATTTTCTATTGGGGGTTAGCTGTGAAATTGTTTTTACCTTGTCTTATTTACTTCACATTCAAAGAAACAAATCACAAATTTCAATCTCTTACTACATCAACCACATATTACTAAATATTTTCATTTTTTTTACTAAACTCGCATTTTCATCTAATTTTCTAATAAGATTGAAGCTACAAAGTACTCAAATAGAAACAAGACATAATAATTTTTTATAAAAAAAATAATTTTAACCTTTCATCCATATTTTCATTTTTTTAATTTTTAATTTTATTTTTATCAAATCATGAAAAATTAATATTTTTAACTTTACTAATGTGACAATTTATTAAACGCTAACTTGTTATTCACGTAACGATTTACTTGTATACTATGTTAATATAGTTAACAAATATTAATATTTTTTACTCATTTTAAAATAATTTGATAAAATAAAATTTTAAAAAATAAAAACATAAATAAAAGAATAAAATAAATGGTTTTAGTTGCTGGGCCAAAAGAAAAATGTTTGTCGCGCTTTTCATAATTTATGATTACAGGCAAAGCCTAGTAAATAACATATAATATTTGAAAAGTGACAACAAGTGGGAGTGAGAGAGAAAGACCACAAAAAGAGATAGATCCATCTAACCGGATTCTACCCACATTTTTTTTCCTTGAACAAGTGGGAGTGAGAGAGAAAGACCACAAAAAGAGATAGATCCATCTAACCAGATTCTACCCACATTTTTTTTCCTTGAATGAATAAAAAAACCTAGATTTGAATCAAATTCAAAGAGGTTTTCAAGTCCGCGAAAGTCTATAAAAGGGGCTTCAAGGTTTTGGATTTTACGTAGCAAAGCAAAGAGTGCTTAGGCGAAAGGTTAGAGAGGCAGTGTTGAGAAGGGAGAGAAATGGGGGCCTGGGCAATAGCAGTGCATGGTGGTGCTGGTGTCGACCCTAATCTCCCTAAAGAAAGACAAGAGGAGGCTAAGAGACTCCTCACTCGTTGCCTTGATATTGGAATCTCTGCTCTCCGCTCTAACCTCCCCGCCATTGACGTTGTTGAGCTTGTCGTATGTTCCCTCCGCCCCTTCCTTTCCCTTTAATCCCTTAAAATAGAATGGAGATTATACATATAGCAAATAAAATGGAAAAACCATCAGATTCCACATTTTATTATCTCTGAATTTGGATTTTGTTTCGGTATAGGTGAGAGAGTTGGAAACCGATCCTCTGTTCAACTCCGGGCGTGGATCTGCCCTTACGGAGAAAGGAATGGTGGAAATGGAAGCCAGTATTATGGATGGTCCGAAAAGGCGGTGCGGTGCCGTTTCCGGGTTAACCACCGTTAAGAACCCAGTTTCTCTTGCCCGACTTGTAATGGAAAAATCACCACATTCGTATCTGGCCTTTTCAGGCGCCGAAGAGTTTGCCAAGAAACAGGTTCGTAGTTTGGTCCAAATCCCACGTTTTTTTTAAATGCTTTTCGAATCTTAGGTTCAGCAGCACACGTGTTGAAGTCTGACACCTGACACTGTCAGGGACAAGCTTGGGTCATCTTAGATTAATGGTTTGGATTTGTTGCAGGGCGTGGAGATGGTGGACAATGAATACTTTATTACCGAAGATAATGTCGGGATGCTCAAGTTGGCAAAAGAGGCTAACTCTATCCTGGTATACGTTTAAGATTTTACAATACTTTCCCTCTTAAAAAACGACATTCATGCAGTGGGACGATGGCTAACGTTTCCTAGTTTTGTCTTCTGGTCAGTTTGATTATCGTATCCCTGCTGTTGGCACCTGTGGAGCCGGTGCCGCCATGGGCAGTCCTTTGCAGATGAACGGGCTGCCAATCAGTGTCTACGCTCCGGAGACAGTCGGGTGCGTGGTGGTTGACAAGCAAGGCCGATGTGCTGCCGCCACCTCTACCGGTGGGCTCATGAACAAGATGAGTGGAAGGATCGGTGACTCGCCACTAATAGGATCGGGGACCTACGCATCTGAGTTATGCGGAGTGTCGTGCACCGGCGAAGGGGAAGCAATCATCCGGAGCACACTGGCGAGGGAAGTGTCTGCAGTGATGGAATACAAAGGGTTGAATCTGCATGAGGCGGTGGATTATGTGATAAAGAATAGGTTAGATGAAGGCAAAGCGGGGCTGATCGCGGTGTCCAAGGACGGTGAAGTGGCATGTGGGTTTAACACCACCGGGATGTTTAGGGGCTGCGCCACTGAGGATGGGTTCATGGAGGTGGGTGTCTGGTGAAACGTACGTCAATGGGTTGCCCTAAGAGAGATTTGCTTTTTATATCTTTAGGTTTTAACCATGTGCTTCACAGTATCCCTGGTTTAATGTGTAATTGAAATGCCCCCATTAATAAAATTAGGATCTTCCGTATCAATATTGAATCATGACAAGTTTGATGCTTTAGATTCTTATCTATGGGATTAAAATCTTCAATGGGACAGCCAAAAATTAAAAGTCTACCTCAAATAATTTGAGTTGCCATTATCATTTACGCTTCTGTCGGCATTGGCCCCCCATTGAAAGCTGCCGCTATTAAACACACATTTGCCTTCCAATGGCAAAATCTTGCGTGGTTATGCGTATTTTGGAAACCCCCATCCAATAGGATTGAAATGAAATGTTCATTGTTTTATCTCACAAAAAACTCACCACAACAAAGTTATGGTTTGGTGGGATCGAGTTTTACAAGGAAGTTAGTATATTATTTTTAATTATATTTGAATTGAAATTAAGGGTCCGTTTGTTTGCCAGTAAAATATTTTCCGAAAATAATTTCGAAAATGATTTATTTTTCTGGAAAATGATTTACTGAAAATATTTTCTGGTGTTTGGATAAATCTGTGTAAAATATTTTCTCTTGTTTGGCAAATTTCCTAAAATATTTTTCGGAAAAACTGTTTTTACATATATTAATAAATATATATATATATATATATATATAAATATATATTAATTTATGAATTCACAAATAGATCCATAATGCCAAATACATGAAGAGAAAAAATATGTATAAATAAGTTTGACATAAGTACAAATACTTGAATAAGCAAGATGCCATATACACAAGTAGTCCGAATTATATGTGTTGGTTTTTTAGCAAAAACTAAGGAGAAAAAGAAAATTGAATGCAAAGAAGTTTGAACAAGAAGAAAACTGAATTTGATCTCCAAAAATTAGATCTTTTTCATTGACTTGAGAAGCATTTATGTTACAATGAAATATGGCAGTTAAATAATGTATAATTGCTCCCACTAATACATGACTAAACCCTAGCTAGAATTACACACAAAATGTTGCGGACATACCAGCTATAAAATCAAACATAAATCAACAACTACTCCTACTGACTTTAAGTATAAATTACATTGGAACCAAATCAAGTTACAAATGAACAAAATAAACAAAATCTCTTTGCTTCTCTGTTCAAACTTGGATCTTTGATGCGCATCTTTGTTTCTTCTTGGTTTCTTGTTGCATTGCAGCCAAAGTTCAATAAAATCCGTACCTTGCTTACTAACAAAGTAGTTCAAAAACATTAGCATCACATAGCCAACATTTGGAGATGACTTGTCAAGATTACCCTACAATTTTAAGACAACCATATGCAGACAAAATATACTAGCAACCAAAAGATGAAATGCACCAAGGGTTTAACTCACAACAAACAAGGGGGATTATTGCATATTCCTTTTAGTACATTAAGGGAATTATGATTATGGTATGTTAGACATCGAAGAACCTATATATTCTTAAAAGGTAAAGATATGAAAAAGCAGAGTGTTGAAATGACTATTCAATGACATTGAAAATAATATATTGGAAGGTTGCATAAACAAAACTAAATCAAAGCTTTAAATTGTTCACCACAATACCCAATGCCGACTTGAAAGCAAGAATATGATGACCATAAAAACAATGTTAAGCGGTTCAAAAAGGTTGAACCTTTGTTCGAACAAAACAAACTGAACCTCTTTACAAATAAAAGAAACTAGATTACTAAATCTTGTATGTAATAATAGGACGAGAGGCATCTCTCATGAAGCATTAGGATTATAAACATAATATTTCTACAAGATGAAAGTAACAAAATGCCCTAAAACAAAATTTGACTCTATAGATAATCATGCACCAGATTCACTTGTTGCCGCCATCACATGCCCTCAAACATAACTTAGACAAAAGTATAATGGAAGTAATATTTAATTTCCATAAGGATATAAAGCAACAAAATATATTACCCGATTTGCAAAAATGTTTTCCTTTTTCTTATTCATAAACAGGGCTAATTGAAACTCTTCCTGCATATACAATAACAATGTCATGAAAACCATTCAACACATCAGACGTAATAATCTTTATCTCAAACTACATTAAAGAAAAAGTAAAAAAAAAAACCTGGTTGATATAGGAAGCACAGAATTGTACCTTGTTAATCAGCTCATCATCGATCACAAAACTACTTATGCTCTTGAATAGCTCAAAGAGTGCTTCATCTTCACTAATAGTAACTGCATATGTAAGCAAAACCAACTAATTAAAATAAGCCGATTTGTCCAGGAAATAAGATTTTCGAGGTCATGAAGAAACAACAATAAACCAAAAATTATTTCGAAAATTGTATTGCATGAGTGTGTTTTTAAAAATGCTCAAAAACGTTAGTGTTTCACCTCGTGAAACAAATCAAACAATTGGGTACACATCCAATGAACAAAAAATTCAAATAAATTGCTAACTTACAAGCAGTTTGAGAAGCGAGTTCAATAGGATCTTCGTGTCTTGTTACTTTAGAAAGAAAGCAGCCCATTTACAAGGAAAAAGGCGGTTCTCGACTAAAGCTCCTTCTTTACAATGTTCTCCTCAGAAAATATTTTAAACCCTTCATATTTATTGACAACAGTTATTAAAAATCGAATACTCAGCTTTGAAATCAAAACAAAAAAATATATTGGAAACAAAAAAAAATCCTAAGGCTTTCAGAAAGGTGCTCAAAAATAAGAAACAATGAAAGGGAAATTGTTATGACAGAAAAACTCCAATAGCAAAAGTCGCCCAAATAGGAGGCAAATAGCCCAATAGATAATCTGTAATGTTCATCGGTTACTACACTTTCTCTCAATTTGATGACAATCAGTATAATTCATTAAAATAAAAATGTTAAAAATTAAAGAACGGAAGAGAAGATCAAACTGGAAGAAAAGATGAAAAACGAAAGAAGGAAAATGAATGAAGAATGGAAGAAGGAGAAGGAGCCTTACCTGGATGAAGGAGGAACCTGAAAAGGTCCTTGACCAAACTGATTTGCAACCCAGGGGGAAGGGGAAGGGGAAGGGAAAGGGAAAGGGGAGAAGAAGCGTCATTTTTCGGAAAATGTCTTACCAAATTCAAAAGGGTAAAACATTTTCCAAAAAAAACAACTCTCATTTTCAGTATTTTGGAAAATATTTTCAAATGTAAAATATTTTTAGGCTTCCAAACACCGTAAAAAGCAGAAAACATTTTTTGAAAATATTTTCCTGTAAATAAACAGACTCTAAGTAAAAAAATATTTGTTTATCCAACTTGAGCCTGATATGAACTCAATCCATTGGCGGGACCGAGTGTTGAAGGTTGAAACTTATTTTGGCACCTTTTGGCGGCTCCCGTTTCCAATGGCTGGAATCCACCAAACGAAACAACAGAAAAATTATAATTTTAAACAAAGATTCAAACTTGTGACTAGATTCCGAACCGTAAAACGACAGCTACCGAATGGGGCTTGAGGCTCAGAACACGCACTCATGGGTAACACACCACATCTCTACTTTTTTATTTTATTTTTTCCAACTATTGAGAAAGCGGGTTGACTTAATAGAAAGGTATGGCAACATGCATGTATCTTGATATTTTAGTATATTGTATCCCTTTCTTTTATCTTGTTTTACATTTAAATCCTTCCTCAGAAACACATGCAGATTTGTACTTATGTATTGTAATTTCACCACCCAAGCATATATTTCAATTTTATTCGTTTATTTTTTATACATTTTAAATTAATTATATTTTAACTTGTGATTTGATTATCTTCAGTACTTTTTTTTAACATTTATGTTATTTACTTGATATATATTCAAATTAAATAATAAATAATTTTATAATTTTAATTTATTATTAGGAATATATATAAATTTAATAATAATTATTAGAAGCAAATTGATTCTTACTTCAATTGACATTAGTAATATAAAAGATACAGGATTCAAGTGCATTGTATAAAAAATATCCATCACCAATGATTTTTTTTTTTTTTTTGCAACTTACAAAGAGAAAGATAAAACCTTAAACAATAAATACTCTGACCATTAGGCCAACACATAACATTCCATCAACAGTAATTTTTAATCCTGCTGCTATAATACTATCATTATTTTTAATCTTACCAAAACCACTAAATTAAGCACTAATTCATAGTTTCAAATTTTAAAATTCCATTACACACTTTATGCGCTTCCGACTTCCAATTACATATCAAAATATTTATATAAAAATAATACCTGTCAAAGTCACCTTTAGTTTTGCACAACATTTTCCTGGAAAAGACACAATTTGAGTTTTGCATCATTACGAATATCCAAGGTCCAAGGAGTCAATACCGAACACAGAATTTCAATTCGAATGCTGCCAAAATTTAAAAAAAAAAAAAGAAAAGAAAAGATACTTTAGTTCTTAGTAGAATTTTCTACCAAATCATGTGGGCTGCTGCTATTTAACATGACGAATCCAAGAAAAAGACATGAATCTTAGACCAAAATATACTGTGTTCCTTTCAATTGCCCCAGTTTTCCTTCCCTCTTCCCGAATTTTCTAATCAAGATTCATGACAGAATCTTGCACCAAATCCACCCTCTCCAATCAATGTCCTTTAAAATTTCAAAGCTAGCATGCCATTTTCTATGACTTTGCTTTTCACCTTTAATTTAATAATTAAAGGGAGTATCTAAAAATAATAAATCATGGGCCTGCAATTTCAAAATCTATGAAATTGTATATTCAAGGTTGATACCAGAATCTCACGCCGGATCCAAATAATTTAATCACCTTATTGTTTTCAAACCGAACTCCCCTCCTTTTCACTCTCTTATACCCTTCATTGCTATATTTCAATATTTTACTAGGATTTTTTTTACAGGCAGGATTGTGAGTGTTTTCGGGCTGGTGAATTAACCTCCACTTCATTAAATTACAAATATTTATGAGTCGAGTTGGGTTATGTTTAAGAGAAATTATTTTATAATATTAATATAATTTATATTTGTTTAAGCTTAGTTCAACTCTAAATATAATATTTAAATTCTGGTCATGTTAAATGGCTAATTCAAGCCCATTTTAAGTTTGCATATATTTCTTTTAAAAAAATATTAAGAATAAATTTATATTATTTTTAATTTAATATTTAATAAATTTATATTTTTATTTTATTATAAGTTTAAACATAGATAATATATTGTTTAATTTATAATATTATATTTTTTTATATATAATTGGGGTGGGGATGAATTATTTAGGATTGAACCCAAGCTCTAATACCACAATACACTTAAAACTAGGCTAGGATGAGAGATTGTTGTAATATATTATAGTATTATATATCATTTAAGATTTAATTTTTTCAAGGATAATCTAATTGTTACTTCATTAATTAAACCCCTTTGAAACAACAATGGAAACAAAAATAAGAAAGCTAAAATCTGGGGCTCTTATTGAAAACCATCCACGTACAAAAACAACTAGCAAAAACAATCATATTATCTCTCTTAGAAGCTCAACATCTATAGCTAAAGACCAAAGAGAAAAAGGTAAGCTCCACAACATGAATGTGTTGGATCTAGTTGCCTGAATGTTGTATATTCGTTTTGTATACCTGTAATTTTTGAATATATTGGTTTATTAAAAATATTCATTAATAACTTTTGTATAATGTCCTCGATGTTTTTGCATGTAAAGCAAAATGAAACCAAATACTGGCTCATTAGTTATCTAATGTTTAACTAATACTAAGTGTTATTACGTAGTACTTTTCGATAAAAGTTTATTATTATAATTATCACAAACTGGCTTGGTTTAGAAAAAAAAAATTAAACTTTTGTTGTTACAATAAACCATTTTCTTAACCGAATTTTTCCAACAGAATGATGCTAGGCCAAACATATCAGCTAGTTGCTAGTTGCTCAGTCAAACAGGTCGACCGATCACCTTTCCTCCGTTGCTAATGGCACCAAATTAGCAAGTAATTCCTCAATCTAGAACTAGTTACCATCATAGTTCCTCCCTTTCTTTGCTAGGTGATGAGCTAAAACATTTCCTTCCCTATGTGTGAAAGCAAAACTATAGGTGTGGAACCGACCCACAAGCCCTTACCATTTTGGATAAGGCCATTTATTGCTGAAAAATCAACTCCCTAAGATCGAAGTTTATTGATAAATGCTTCATAATCCCCTTCAAGAATGATATTAAAAAGGCCCAAATTAGATGCAAATTCGAGGCCATGAGAACTTGCGAGAGCCTTCGTCGTAACTAGGTTAGATACAAACTTATTCTTTTCTGTGCATGCTCCAAGAAAGAGACCATTATGATCTCGAATTACAACACCAACCATTGTTTTTTGGGTTTTGTCTTTACATGATGCATCAACATTAAACTTGACCTTTAGAAATGTTAGAGGCTTACACCTCACATGACTTCTATCTACACTCTCATTAAATGCAGCCCTGGATGCATCCACCTCCATATCATATGCCTAAGCCTAGGTAACAATATTTCGACTCGATTGTACCAAAAATTCATGCACTAGTTGATTTCTAGAGTACCATAGGCTCCAGATAATTATTGAGATTAGTCGTCGTTTTGGTGAGTCAAAATAGTCTAAAAGATTTATAATCCATTTATTCCACTACATTTGATTCCAATCAAAAGGCCAACTAAACCCCACTCACCTCATCTGTAAATGGGCAATCCTTAAAGACATGATAAACATCTTTGACATCAGAAGAGTACTTGTTAGCTCAATTGATCAAACTGAAAATGCCAAGATGGGGTGAATTGACTTTTAAAAAAAATGTGGATGTTAGAGAAAAAGGATAGAAAATGAACATAAGAATTTGGAGTGGTTCGGCTCCAATTACCTACTCTACTACCTTAGCTTTCCACAACTAAAGATTTTCCCAAATTTACTAATTTGTTCAACCTTTGAGGGCAATGTTTAATCTTAAACTCCCTTAAGATTTCTACCCAAACCTTTAGACACAACTCCTCTCAAAGAGATACAAAGAAGCAAACAAAGAAATAATCTTTATAAGATTGATGTGTTTGCAAATTAAGTTCAATTACAATGAAAAACACTTGAGCAAAAGAATACAAATATGGCTCAGAAGTGTTTGAAAGAAAAGTATGAAAATATATAGCACAAAGGTTATTTTGATTGATCTTTAAGCTTGAATATTCTTTCTTCTTGTTGTAGGACCTTTAGAAGCTGGTATTTATACCCTTTAATTCATTTTTAACTGTTGTGGTTGTTGAGAAAATAAATAGAGTCGTTGGGGATGAAAATACCAGATCATTAAATTCACTCGCAATAAAAAGTATCGATACTTTTTGTATGATTACTGGTATCAGAGGCATTTAATGCTTGATTTAGTGACCGGTAATATTAGTTTCCAACGATACCAAAAATGATTTATCGATAACTGGTAAAAGGTAATCAATATAATTTTATAGGTATAGATACTTGTTGACATTTTTGAAAGATCGTTAAAAAATAGAATGCAAAAATGGCATCAATGTAAAATTTAGGTATCGATGAAATTCAATAGATATCGTTACATTGTTTGTGTTTAATTTTTTATTCAAAACAGAGAGCAGATTTGGTATCGATAAAATTGTACAAGTATCGATACATTTTGGAAAACATCGATATTTCTTGTAGGGAGCAGTTTTAAAGTTGATTTGAAATCGTTTTAATTGAGTTGAAGAGTCATTAATGCTAACCACAAAGGACACCATAGTAACGCAACGTAAAATCAGTTAAACCCATATTCGACATCATTGTTTCCATTGTAGGCCTTGCTCATAACCAGTTTCAAGGTAAAGAACCTTTCATCCTCGTTCTTCGATTCTTGAATGAATGCAATATTTCATAAGCCTATTTGTCATTGGTTTACATTATTGGTCTCTTGGCGATAAGCTCTTATGCTTATTTATTGTGGTTTGCATTTGACAAACAATTTTGATATACTTGACAAAGAAAATTATCAATATTTTAGCGTAACAAGATTGATCCGAGTTGACTTGGTGAACAAAAATAAATTTTTTTGCTTGGGCCTAACAAAGGTTATAACAAAAAAGAAAGGTAGAATCCATTCACAATAGCCTTTTAGATTCAGTTAATTAATTAGATAATAATCTAATTGAAATTGAATTCTTTTCCAAATAAAATATGAATCTGTTTGAGATTTTGATCTCATTTAAACCCACTTCTTTTTCACTATTATCCCATATACCTATAACCAGTCACTAACTGAAACTAATGACCATCCAAAACACTTGAGCAATTATGAAAAAATAAGGAACAAAAATGGGTGGAGAATGGTTGGTGTTGAGTGGGTTGGGCTGGAAGTGAAAGAAAGCATGGGCTAACATGTCCCCCAGTCTGACCTGTGCAGGAGTGGTGAGATGTAGCCCATCTGGCTCCAGTGGAAGTCCCTTGGCGTCCACGTTTTCCACATTCGGAAGCTCTATCTTTAACTGGGCTTCTCTCACTTCCTCTATGTAACGTCCCTGTCCTGATGCTAGAACCACCTGCCAATCATTTAAAGCTATTTATTAGAAAATTTTCGACTTTTTTATTTAGTATTTTACTTCTTTTTATTAGAATTTTAATTCTACACGAACTAAAACTTATATATTTTGGTATTTTTTTATTGTTTAATTTAAGTTTTAAAATTAATTTGATAAAAGTTAATTGTTAATATTATTATTATTATTTTATGTATTGGTTAATAGAATAAATTTAGTATGAATTCTGAATTATAATGGTTAATTAAACATGTTATCTTTGTGTAATTAAAAGTAAAATTATACTTAAATCCAGTTATTATGTGACTTTTCAAACACTATATTAATTTTGCATTTCATTTGTCAAATTTGTAATTTCATTTTGGTATTAGTATTAATTTGATAAAATTAATTGCTAATGTTATTAGTTAATTACAAATTTTCATCAAATACTTTAATACTTTAAATTAAATACCAAAAATTAACCTTGTTAAAAAGTATATAGTTTTATTATTATCAAATATAGATGTGAAATTAAACTAAAAAAAACACAAGTAGTACTAAGACTTGTTTATAGGATCCAAAATGAAGTTGATCACATTCACTTATTATTTAATTTAATGAAAATTTAATATAAAATATAATTTATTTAAAACTAACTATAAATTAATTTCTTAGCTCAAAATTCAGATTGAGTTATCCCCAATTGGGAAAAAGAAAAGTGAAATTAGAATTCAAAGTTTTTAAGCAATTTCCGATTCTCAATGCTCCTAGAATGAACAAATACGTAAGCTTAAGTTATTTGCCAACTTGGATTATATTAAACTCCACCGACATCAGCCAACATGAAAGCCTGTTTTTAATCATCTAAACCAATGGATTGGGGGGTTTAATGAGTTTCCTGACCCAAAGGTCAAATTCAAGTCAACAACGAGTCAAACCTAATTCTAAACCAGGGTAAAGATATGCTACCGATTAAGTTGAATAAATCCAAATCCAAATCTAGTGGTTAAAAGAATCAGTATAACCATGTTGAATTAACAGTGATCAATAATATGAGGTTTGCAAAGTGCCCTAAAATATCTGCAATTATTGAGTAAAAAGAAACAATCAAACAGATGGTATTAATTACCTGGAAAATTGGGAGCCCAGGAGCCTGCAGATCAGAACGCAAATCCTTGAAAAATCTCTTCAATCTACCTTGATACAATTCAACATCTTGTTTATATATTGTATCAGTCTCCCCTTGATACCAAAGCATCGCTTTATATGCTCCCCCACTCCGCAACGCCATTTGAGCCCTCTTCACCAGCTGTTCGTAAAGGAACCCCCCTTTCTGCCATTGGCTTATATTGGTCCCTCCAATGGCGCAAGGCACCAATCCCACCAACCCAAAGTTTGGGTCCTTGCTCAACACAGCATTGGCAAATGCCATCCCGGGTCCAATCCCATTTGTTTTCTTGGCATCAATGTCAGCATGGATTGGCTCACGGGCTTCAACCCATGCCATGTCCGCACTTAGCTTGAAGATCCAAGGGTTAGGTTGGCATTGTGGAGGAACGTCGCCATCCCATGTGGGAATCCCCCTGACACTGTGATTAGCGACGCCTCCACGACCGGCCATGTTGCTTTGTCCGGCCAGGATAATTATGTTCAACCTTTGTTCAAGTATATTTTGACATGATATAGAGGTGGCGTGAGCCAGAAGAGCCAAGAGAATGAGTGAAAGCATATATCCCGTAGAGGCACTTTGCAAAACCGAGATCTCTTAGAAGCTTGAAACCAAATATGTTGGCTTCTTGTATGATTATGCGTCTCGCATGAAAATAAGAGCCCCATCACAATCAAATTTGTTAGATCATCCACTTTAACTATAATTCATTATCACATCTAATAATTAAACTTTTAATTAATTTTGTTAGATGGTAGAGTTTAATTAAAATTAACAAACTTCTTCCCATATTTTCCTAACCAAGTTGATATATTTTTTACACAAATAATTATGTTAATTCAATCAAACTATATATATACACGAAGATAATATCCACATCATCGCATGGCATACCAGTCATCACGTGTATTTTATTCCAAATGTTGGCTTGGTTGGTGGGGGTTATCAGCCTCCTCCCTCGTCCTTTTAGGATAACTAGAATGCCCAAAATTTTGTACCTATTCAGGCTGGCACCCTCACTTTAGCTCTTTTGTTTTTCTTTCAAATCATTTAGGCTTATATCTTTTTAATTTGTTTTTTTAGTAATTGAATTTTATGGTGTTAAAAACACTTTTAATTCTTAAAAATATATATTAATATAGATAATTTTAGATTAATAAAATAAAAATATCAAGTATAAATTCAATATTTTAAAAATGTATTTTGGTAAACTAACAAGTTGTATTATAAAAACTTTGATATATTATTGTTTGAATTTTCATATCACGTGATGTAATATGAAATAATGCCAGGTTCTAACTGGACAGTACTGACCTCTGTCTTCCCACCCAGTGTTCCTTTCATAATCTTATATTATAACAATCTGTAATCTACCAAATCACATACTAAAAGGAGATTCAAATCAAACAAACTGAATCCCATATCATCATTACTCTCTTCCTCTAGTTCCTCCTTTTCCTCTGCAGGAGGAGGAGGAGCAACACTGCCTCCACCGCCAGCTACAATAGGTGCAGCTGTCATGACTGGGGTACCAACACCAGCAGCTCTGACATTGATTCTTAGTGTCACACTTCTCAAAAAGTTTAACAACACGTTTGGTCCATAAGACTCAACAAACACATTTGCAATTTTAGGTTATTTTACCAAACTAACTTAAAAAAATTTAATATTTACAAAAATAACTCAGGTTTAAAAATAATCACAAAAATAACTTAAAATGAACTGTAAATTAGGGTTGTGGCCTGTCAATGGCCATCACCCCATTTTATTTTGAACTCATGATTACCTGATAATTGTGTTAGGCTTTAAAAAATTATTTTTTTTGTTCCGGCCTGTCAATGGCGGAATCAAGGTATTTTTATACATCGTATAAAATTGGTATACAAAAATATTAAAAAAGAAAAAAACGGAAAAAAATTTTAGGTGCTGGCCTATCAATGGTCGGCACCCCCTGTACTAGAAAAAAATTTAAATTTTTTGGGTGCTGGCCTGTCAATGGCCATCACCCCCTGTACTAGAAAAAATTTAATTTTTTTGGGTGCTGGCCTGTCAATGGCCATAACCCCCTGTACCGAAAAAAAAATTTAAATTTTTTTGGGTGCTGGCCTGTCAATGGCCATCACCCCCTGTACCGAAAAAAAATTTTGATTTTTTTTGGGTGCTGGCCTGTCAATGGCCATCACCCCCGTCCGAAAAAAATAAAAAAAAAATTTTGGCCTGTCAATGGCCATCATCCCTATACCAAAAAATTTTTGAATTTTTTTTGGGTGTTGGCCTGTCAATGGCCGGCATCAAAGCTTATATTTGGTGCTAATTGTATAAATGGAAAGGAAAAAAATTTTGAGACAGCAATCAAAATGAGAGTGTTTAATAGTATATCATCAAATGAGTTTTGGAGTGGATTATATATAGAGTTTTTTATAGTGTACAATTAAATTTCGAGGTTGAATTATATACTGTCATATTTTAGCGAAGTTGAATTATATACTGTCATGTCCACCTTAAAGGTTATGCCATTAAGGGTTGGATAATTATTTGCACCATAGATGGCTCACCGAGTTGTCCAACGCAGATGGACATTATCTATGGTGCAATACTATTTATTCCGCAATTAGGTTGTGGTTGGAACCGGTTGGTAGAGTCTCCATGCAAAGATATCTCATGGGACAATATAAGAAAAAAAAAGTCTGGAGCAGAAGACGATTAATTGTAAAGAAACTAGTACCGATGTAACGCAGACCTAATTCAAGCAGAAGACGATTAATTGTGAAGAAATTAGTATTGAAAATAATTGTATTATTTCTTAAGAATGTTTTGTATTTTTTTTTATATCTATAAATTTAATATTGTAGAATGATAGTATTTTAATTGTATGTAAATTTAAATTGTCGTGTAGTATTACTTATTTGAATGATTATTTTTAAAATAGTACGAAGTAGATTATTAAAAGAAATTATTTTATAACAACAAAATTGATATTAAAAAACAGGAAAATTTTAAAAAAAGTACAGCAGAAATTTAAAATAAAGTAAAAAGAAAAAAATTAAAATTGTCGCGATCCGGGGGACGTTCCTGGCGCTGGCGTGTAACGGTCCGGATGCCTCCGTCGGCGATTTCGTGCACCTTGCTCAGGCGTTTGATAGTTCCTCGGTCCGTCGTCCACTATCCTTGTAACACCCCTTACCCGTATTCGACGCCGGAATAGGGTACGAGGCATTACCAGAATTACAAATTTATTTATCCGACATTTTATTTCATCTAGCATTTATATTTAAAACCAATCAAAATCAAACATATTGTCCCTTAAACATATTTATTTTTCTCGTCATGTCATACTTAAATTTATTACTCGTCTCAACATACTTAATTACCTTGTATTAACATATTAAAGATAATCACATATTTACATGTCATGATAAATATCATTCACTTGCCGTTTATTCATAAACATAAGACAGTTAATTCATCATATCAATATTTCACGTACCATCAACTTATATTTCCTTATATCACATAATTAAGTTACACGAACTTACTCGCTAAATTTGCGTAAATATCAAAATTCGGGGCACTTTGAAATTTTCTATTTTCATCGATTTTTCAATCGATCTTAATCTAAATTAATAATTTCATTCAATTTTACAATTTTAAATAATAAAATAATCCATTTCATGCAAATTGGTTATTACCACATTTTTACAAAATTAATCATAAATTTTACTTTTATTCATTTTAGTCCCTAAGCCTAAAACATTACAAATTAGCCATGCTAGATGAATATTCATACATATTTTCCTCCTCCTCCTCTCCATTCCACATCCTTAATTTATATAACATTCTTATAAGTAACATTATCTATGATTTCACTATTTACTCATAAATTTATTCAAAACTGTTCATTTGCGTCATAGTCATTAATTTATTTATATCTTGAGATACAGAATTCCAATTTAAGATCTAATAATTTTCCCTGAAATTAGATTCACATATATTCTTACCATAAAATTTTTAGAATTTTTGGTTTAGCCAATAAGTACAGTTTATTCTTTAAAGTCACCCATGTTTTGCTGTCTGACAGTTCCGACCCTTCTTCACTAAAAATTAATTATCTCATCATACAGGATTTTGATAATGTTACCGCTTGTTTCTTTTGAAAATAGACTCATTAAGGATTTTAAGCATATAAATTATAACCCATAATTATTTTTCTCCAATTTTTGATAATTTTCTAAAGTCAGAACAGGGGAACCCGAAATCATTCTGACCTTATATGACAAAACCTATTATATCTCATGATTTACAATTTTATTTCTTACACCATTTCTTCTATAAGAAACTAGACTAAATTATATTTAATTCCATATTTTATTCATCCTCTAGTTCAATTTTTACAATTTTTGGTGATTTTTCAAAGTTAGACTACTGCTGCTGTCCGAAACTGTTTTAATGCAAAATGCTAATTATCAAGTTTATAACACCTTTATTTCCTTTCTCTACAACATTTCCCATTAGTTTCTCTTATTTTCCTTCACTAACATATCAAGAACATAAAACTTTATATAAGAAAACTCTACATTAACATCATTTTCATGCTTTTTCCACAATATCAAACTTAAAATATATTGAAAACATGATGTTCTTACCTTGTTTTATAGATTTCAATCTTTAACTTGATTTTCTCTCCTCCAGCTTCTATTTCTTGAATCAAACTTGATATTCTTGCTCCCCATAGTCTCCTTGTCATCTTTCTCTCTTGATGGCTATGGAAATTCTTTTGAATTCTAAGTGAAAATGGTAGATTTTTGATGAAAGGACTAATTTGTAAAGAAAGCAAAACTTTCTTTTCTTTCTCTTCTTCTCACGTTGGTTTCCATGGGAAAGAGATGATGATAATTCATCATCTTTCCTTCCTTATATACTACATAAATAATAATAAAATAATGATAAATAATAAAATATCTTATCAAAATATTAATAAAATAATATTTATCTAATTAAATAATTATAAAATATCATCAATATATCATTACTTTCTAAATTTCTCTCTCTTTCAATTGACCATTTTGCCCTTCGTGATCTTTTAAAACTTCATCCTTGAATCATCACATAATTTGGTGAAATTATATTTAGTCCCTCAAAATTCTTCACCTATTCAATTTGGTCCCAATTCATCCATTTTCCTTAGTTTCTAGATTATTCCACCCTAAAATATTTGCACTATTGGTCCTTCAACTTTTTTTATATTTACACTTTAACCCCTCAAATTTTGAGTATTTACACTTGGCAACAAAACTTTTCTCACTTTACAATTTAGTCCTTTCTTGAATTAATAATGTAATATATGATAATATACTTCCGAATGTTGACATAATCCAAATTTTTCTTTTTGTCGCTTTATTTCCTTATTTTATTATATTAAAGATAATATTTCTTGTAAAATTTTTTGGGGTATTACATTTCTCTCCCCCTTAAAATAAATTTCGTCCTCGAAATTTCCTTATTTTCTTTTGATCATGAACTTCATTATTTCTATAATTCTATAACTCCTTTGTGCACATATTTATCTAGTTTATCATTTATATCCATTTCAGTTTGCAATTTATTTTAATTCAATATTGCAAACATACCTTATAATCTAAAATTACTTACCTTTTTATAAGAGGCCCAATAGATTAAATGAGAACACTTGGGATATATGAAACAAATATAGAAGTGTATTATTATGTACTATTAATCGATAGCACTTGATGAGTACCAAAGTGTTATTATCGATAATGCACTAGAGTCCCTTAATGGTATACCACTAATATCTTAGTAGATCTAATCTCATTTACTTGGGAAAATTACATTATGCACGCATGTCACTTTTACAATATTAACATAATGCTTTTACATACTTTACAATTTAACCATTGTACTAAAAACCTGTATGTTTATATCTTTTCTTTCTTTAATATATGTAACATATTTCAAAATTTACTAGTCATTCTTAATTTACTAATAATTCTTATTTTGTGCTTCACATATCATTTTTTTTTCAATTCCAATTTCACTTCAATTTATTCACAACTAAATTTTAATTTCACTTTCTCATCAATATACAATTCAATACTAATATTTATCCATCACTTAATTCAATTTCCATTTAATTCAACAATAACACTTACCTCATACTTCACTTACTATCGCATAATTTAAATTTAACATTTAATATTAAATAATAAACATCAAACATGTAACAATATAAGTCATATGTGTTAATTTATACTTTAATTTCATACCTTAACAATAGTCTTTCATCAAATAGCATCATACATCATCTATATTATCTAATCAACTTATGAACCTTTGGTTCAAGTTTTAATTTATATATCAATTTTAATTCAAAATTCCACTTTTTTGTACTTGTCAATAATTCAATCGATCAAATTCATTCAATTTTCTCATTTCATTTATTCAACTGATTTCAATATCAATAATTCGATATTTTAGCAAATTTATGAACCTTAAGTTCATACTTTAATTCTCACATTTCAATTCGATTCACAATTCAACTCATAATTTCTTACTCATATTTTCAATAGTTAAATCGATCAAATTTATTTAGTTTTTCTCATTTCAGTTATTCACCCTATTAACAATCCGGACTTTGACGGATACACGGATTCCATCCCAAACACACCAGTACGGCACATTGTGCCTAAAACGGTACATAGTACATGATCAGTATACGACACATAAGTGCTCGAAACGACACGAGGTGCACAATACGACACATAAAGTGCACGATATCGACACATAAAGTGCCCGATTGGCAAAGCCGATAAATCCATAGTCTTCCAAATCCTATGGCATGCCAATTATGTCCGACTAGTCCGACAAGTTAATAGGGAAATCAATTCTCATTTTAATTTCACTTAATATTCATATCTACCCGTATTAACAAGACTCGGACTTTGGCGGATACGCGGATCCAACCAAACACACCATATTGGCACCCAGTGCCTCATCGGATAGTTCGAAGCAAAGTTGACACCCAGTGTCTCATCGGCAGAGCCGAAGTAAAGTTGGTACCCAGTACCTCATCGAATCTATCCGAAGTAAAATAGTGACACTCAGTGTCTCATCGACTCGAGGTCGAAGTATCCCTGAACACTTCCAATCCTATGGCATGCCATTTGTATCCAATCTAGTCCGATAAGTTAATAGGGTACTCAAATCATTTTTTTTTCTATTTCAAATTCACTTTTCCATTTTCTAATTAATATACAATTCAATACCAATACATATTTCAAATATTTATATATAATCATACTTGATTCAAATCCAACCACTTTTCAATCAATACATGATTCATATATTTACACATATTCATAATTTAATTCATTTTATTCAATTCCTATTTTTAATTTATTGTCCAATCCAATTTAAAATCACTAATTACTTTTCAATCAATATACATTTCAATTACTCACATATTTTCTTTATTTAATTCAATTTGATTCAATTCGAATCACTTTTAGTTTCCTATTAATATACCTTCAAATATTCACATAATTCATAATTCGATTCGTAATTTAAATAACTTTCTAATTTCCAGTTTATTCTATTTTCACTTCTTATTTCAATCGGTTTCACAAGATTGCAAGAATTCATTACATCGATAATTTCATAGTTTAATGCAATACACATTACAATATTCAGTAACTTCACAATTCAATTCAGTACTCAAAATAATATTCAATATTCTATAATTCAGTTCAATATCAGTCTCAATTTTCAATACCCAATCTTAAATTTATCATTTTACTAAACACTTACCTTAAAATACTTACCACACATAATTAGTAAATTACACATAATAATGATAAAGTTTGAATAATAGTGATATAAATATCATCAAAGTCCAAGATATCACATTATCTTAAGTTATATATTAATAATGGCATATATTTCTAGGCTTCACACATATTACGTTTGGTCCGAGAACCGACTAAACCACTAAATGTAACACCCTTACCCGTATTTGATGCTGGAATAGGGTACGAGGCATTACCGTAATTACAAATTTATTTATCCGACATTTTATTTCATCTAGCATTTATATTTGAAACCAATCAAAATCAAACATATTTTCCCTTAAACATATTTATTTTTCTCGTCATGTCATACTTAAATTTATTACTCGTCTCAATATACTTAATTACCTTGTATTAACATATTAAAGATAATCACATATTTACATGTCATGATAAATATCATTCACTTGCCGTTTATTCATAAACATAAGACAGTTAATTCATCATATCAATATTTCACGTACCATCAATTTATATTTCCTTATATCACATAATTAAGTTACACGAACTTACTCGCTAAATTTGCGTAAATATCAAGATTCGGGGCACTTTGAAATTTTTATTTTCATCGATTTTTCAATCGATCTTAATCTAAATTAATAATTTCATTCAATTTTACAATTTTAAATAATAAAATAATCCATTTCATGCAAATTGGTTATTTCCACATTTTTACAAAATTAATCATAAATTTTACTTTTATTCATTTTAGTCCCTAAGCCTAAAACATTACAAATAGCCATGCTAGATGAATATTCATACATATTTTCCTCCTCCTCCTCTCCATTCCACATCCTTAATTTATATAACATTCTTATAAGTAATATTATCTATGATTTCACTATATACTCATAAATTTATTCAAAGCTGTTCATTTGCGTCATAGTCATTAATTTATTTATATCTTGAGATACAGAATTTCAATTTACCGCTAATTTTCCTGAAACTAGATTCACATATATTCTTACCATAAAATTTTTAGAATTTTTGGTTTAGCCAATAAGTACAGTTTATTCTTTAAAGTCGCCCATGTTCTGCTGTCTGACAGTTCCGACCCTTCTTCACTAAAAATTAATTATCTCATCATACAGGATTTGGATAATGTTACCGTTTGTTTCTTTTGAAAATAGACTCATTAAGGATTTTAATCATATAAATTATAACCCATAATTATTTTTCTCCAATTTTTGATAATTTTCTAAAGTCAGAACAGGGGAACCCGAAATCATTCTGACCTTATATGACAAAACCTATTATATCTCACGATTTAAAATTTTATTTCTTACACTATTTATTCTATAAGAAACTAGACTAAATTATATTTAATTCCATATTTTATTCATCCTCTGATTCAATTTCTACAATTTTTGGTGATTTTTCAAAGTTAGACTACTGCTGCTGTCCAAAACTGTTTTAATGCAAAATGCTAATTATCAAGTTTATAAAACCTTTATTTCGTTTCTCTACAACATTTCCCATTAGTTTCTCTTATTTTCCTTCACTAACATATCAAGAACATAAAACTTTATATAATAAAACTCTACATTAACATCATTTCCATGCTTTTTCCACAATATCAAACTTAAAATATATTGAAAACATGATGTTCTTACCTTGTTTTATAGGTTTCAATCTTTAACTTGATTTTCTCTCCTCCAGCTTCTATTTCTTGAATCAAACTTGATATTCTTGCTCCCCATAGTCTCCTTGTCATCTTTCTCTCTTGATGGCTATGGAAATTCTTTTGAATTCTAAGTGAAAATGGTGGATTTTTGATGAAAGGACTAATTTGTATAGAAAGCAAAACTTTCTTTTCTTTCTCTTCTTCTCACGTTGGTTTGCATGGGAAAGAGATGATGATAATTCATCATCTTTCCTTCCTTATATACAACATAAATAATAATAAAATAATTATAAATAATAAAATATCTTATCAAAATATTAATAAAATAATATTTATCTAATTAAATAATTATAAAATATCATCAATATCATCATTACTTTCTAGATTTCTCTCTCTTCCAATTGACCATTTTGCCCTTTGTGATCTTTTAAAATTTCATCCTTAAATCATCACATAATTTGGTGAAATTATGATTTAGTCCCTCAAAATTCTTTACCTATTCAATTTGGTCCCAATTCATCCATTTTCCTTATTTTCTAGATTATTCCAACCCTAAAATATTTGCACTATTGGTCCTTTAACTTTTTATATTTACACTTTAACCCCTCAAATTTTAAGTATTTACACTTGGCAACAAAACTTTTCTCATTTTACAATTTAGTCCTTTCTTGAATTAATAATGTAATATATGATAATATACTTCTAAATGTTGACATAATCCAAATTTTTCTTTTGTCGCTTTATTTCCTTATTTTATTATATTAAAGATAATATCTTACTGTAAAAATTTTTTGGGGTATTACAGTCCCGTCCAGTGTACTTAGAAATGTAGAATAGTCATATACATTATAATCGGGACTTAAACTGTATTGCGTAATCGGAGGTGCCGAAGGAAAAATATCCTTAGTGGTGGGTGTATGTGCTTCAGGATGGAACTCCAGGTGGTATGAGGATGATCCGGATCGTGTCGTGTGTTGAGGCTCGTTGTCACCAAATATATCTTCGAATGAAGAAAATTGATGCAGCGGAGTTGGATCCGTTTCCTGTGCTGACGAGCCAGATTCTTCATATTGGGCATTGAGATCGGAGTTCGAGGCAGAATCAGACTCAATGTTCCCGAATGGCGGAACTCGATTTTTGCATGGTTGTGCGTTCCTTGGTTGCCATCGAGAAGATTGAGGTTGCGCGTCTCTTTGGATCAGCATGTCCTAACCTTGAAATATAAACGGTCTTCGGTGTGCCATATACCATGCTGCGTACTCAGGCATTGGAGAGAACCCTCCCTTAATGGCATACAAGGGGGGACACCTCGAATGTCGCTGATTCCACAGAAAGATATACGGTTCATGTTCTTCCGCCCAATTTAAAGCGTCTCGACCCGCCCCTTTTTTGTCCATTTCGTGGACTTCTTTGATGTCGACGAGAGGGTTCGGGATAGGTTGTGCGCAACCGAACTGCCTCAAAACCCGACCTCTATCGTGCCACTCGACCATATGGAAATGAATTATCGGCACATTTGACACGAATATTTGTTGCTGCTAATAACCCAAGATGGTATGAGCGGCGCGATATTTTCCCCATTATATGGCATCCATATGAACTGCAAAATAAAGACAACACGTTATTTTTTCTTTTGCAATTCTTGTATTTAAAAAAGGAATATTCGAAATAGTATTTTACCCCATCCCCAGAATGAGTCTCTATCATTATACGGTACATCGGTACGGTGAACGATCGCCCGATTCCCTGTACAGTTGCCCATCTAAAAAAAAAAAAATTATCAAATTATTTCTCCCATGCAAAAAATAAGTATATTATAGTATACAATAAAAAAAAAGATGGCAAAATTGAACTGTATATTTACCTATTAACTAGTGGCCAGGCATACGGTTGGTGGCTCACCGATGCAGGAAACGACATTCGGTATAATGCCCAAGACTGCAGTAGAAGACAACAACCGCCCATTGATCTCGTAGACGGCTTTGTCGCTCGACAAAGCTCGCGGTATAAGCATGCTAACACTGCAGAACCCCAACTAAATCTTCTGGCAGTATGAAGATCCTCTAATAAGGGGAGACACATTATTGAGACTCTACTCTGATTGACCTTCGGCAAAAGTATCCCACCTATTAGTTGAAGAATGAATGCTCTTGCAGCGCAGATAATGTCCATCTGCATTGGACGGCTCGGAAAATGCTCGAAATTTTCTTTTAACCAAGTAAATTTAATATGTGTTAAGTGACCTTCCTCGTTGTCCCGCAATCTTCCAAGTAAACGCTCACAAGTGGCCCACAGATCGGGCACTTTTCCAAGCCCGGTCACTGCTTCGCCTTCTACAGACAGCCCGAGTTATACTGCTACGTCTTGCAATGTAATACTTACCTCCCCACACGGGAGGTGGAACCTATGTGTCTTCGGTCGCCATCTCTCAACTAATGCCGATATTAAATCGGCCCGTAGCTCAGATATATGAATGTAAATGGCAACCCCAAAACCTATGACATTCAAATATGGTATAACTCTTCGATCTGGAAAATAACTAGGATCATGGAACCGGGGTCGAACAATTCTGTATGAATCCTGCGTTTATAGAAAATATATAATGTTGTATTTCTCATTTTAAAAAATAAATTAAAAGAATATCTAAAATTAAATAATACATTTTATTTCGTTTACACGACACATTGCTTTACAATGTGGTTGTTGTCATTTGAAAGAGCATTCGGATTACGATCCATGGAGTGATCTGCGGAACTAGGTGGTTGTTGAATGTGAAAAGCGAGGGAAGGTGTTGAAGGTGACAAGTTGCAATTGACAAGTTGAAGGTGACATGTTTCAACGTGGGGGACCATGCCTATTTATAGATGGTGATGGATGTTGAAAAAAGTTACCCATTTTGATGAGTCATGTCAATTTTTTGGATGGTTGTAAGGACTGACACCCCATTTGTATGGATAACTATTAAGTTTTTTTTTTTTATTCAAAAACTATTTTAAGGTCAATACCCTCATTTATATTTCATTTAAATTTTCTTAATATCGAGTAACTTAATTTTTAAAGTCTATGAATATTGAGTGCAATCATGGGTTCAAAATACGAGTAATTTTATTAATAACAGAGTTTTTATTTTATTCTCAATTAAAATTTTATATTTTTTTTTGTAAAAAAATATCTGATTTTATTTTTTACCCCATTTGGATTTCTTTGGGCCTTACATCAAAATATATTAAGCCTAATGCTGATAGGTCATTTCAACCCTTTTTTTTTTTTTTCATTTCATTTGTATTTAATTTTCATTTAATTTCATTCTTATTTGATTTTCATTTAATTTTCATTTAATTTTATTTTTTTATTCCATTTCAATTTCATTTCGATTCCCATTTTCCTTTCATTTCATTTAAAAAATATTTTTTTTCAATTTCAATTTATATTTTAATCACTTCATATATTATATTTTAACAAAATATTTACAATATTTTGGTAGAACATGCGCTGAATAATATATCACTCATCATCTTGGAGCCCAGCATTACGAGACGATTGACCGGAAACATAAACACGATGTGGGCATGTTGATCGGTTGTGTCCCGATGTTCGACACACAGTGCATAGTTTGGGTTCACCCGTCTCCCTAACATCTATGTCATTTCTAATTCTCGTCGATTGTGGTCGACCTTTAGGATGTCTGCGGAGACTACGGTCAGGCACCATCTCGATAGCAGGCGGTGGAACTTCCCAATTTGAGACATCGGGCATTACAGGAAATTTGTTCTCCTATATACGTAATGTTCGTTGCAACGTGTAGATATCGTCTATGAATTGTTCAACATTTGAGTTTGTTCTTGCACACGCTGCATGAATATGCGTACACGAATATCGAAAAGTCTAAAATAGCCCGCACTCGCATCGCCTATTTCTGAGATCAACTGCATATGATCTAGGAGGAAGATCCGAACGACGGCCGATGTACTCCTGAACTCGAAAAGTCTCCAAGCCCCGCGAATACAATTCTGCATTCATTATGGCGGCCCTTCGACTATTTATCGCCATGGCCTTTCGGACTGCCTCTACGTACACGTGCCCGACATCGATCTGCTTAGCTTGTCTCAACCCCATCTTAGGCATCAATGTCGCCAACCTAAAAATGTTATAGAGAAAATAGTAGAAATCGGGAGATGGCGTGTACACCTCAATACAAGTTGACCGCCTTTACTAGGTTAGTCGTCATCTGTCTATATCGAAACCCCTCATCGTAACATTGAGTCCATTGCCAATTCTCCATGCTGCCCAACCATGTCCGGAGATTTGTTGGTAAAGATGACATCTGAGATTCAAGCCTTGCAAACCTCTGCCTGAATCTTCTCGGTTCTAACTCATGGGCTGCATATTTAAATTGAAATAATCAGTTTAAAAACAACAACAAAAATTGCAAAGTAATTTTTGAAATAAATACAAACAACTTTTTTTACCCATGCTCACGAGTTCTTTTTCCAATCTTTATTCTTATAATCTCTATGAAAGTTTGCCGTGATGTGGAGGATGCAATAAACGGATCTCCACGGAACCCCGATCGTCTTATCGCAGCAAGTAATCCTTTCGATTTATTTGATATAAGGCAAATGTTGTCTTCTCTAACCACGTGCCTCCGGAGATTTGTGAGGAAAAATTCCCAAGACTTGAAGCACTCACGCTCCACGATGGCGAAAGCGATCGGGAGTATATTTCGATTACCGTCTTGTGCAACAGCAATCAGGAGGATTTGCGTGTATTTGCCATACAACCATGTCCCGTCCACCTGCACCATCGGCTTGCAGTGAGGAAAGGCCCTAACACACGGCTCGAATGTCCAAAACAATCTGTGAAAAACTCATTTCCTCGATTGTATCTCCCCGTCAAGGCCTTTATACGGCAGTGTTTACAAATCAGTCACTGTCCCGGGCACATACTCCTGCATCCCGGCTATCTACCCTTAAAGGTCGTGGTATGACGTATCCTAATCACCATACAACTCTCGCATCGCCATTTGCTTTACCCACCATGCCTTCCGGTACGACACTTTGTACTTAAATCGAGCTTGCATATCCGCAATAAGGACCAACACTTGAATGATGGGCGACTCTTTCACCAAAGGGATGATGTAGTTACATATAGTTTTTGCATCTAACTTTCCATGGTCTTGCGACATACAAACGGAGGTGCACGTGTAGACCTTCTAGTTTCCTTATCATCCACATCTGTGTCCGCTGCATTAACGCGCCCGGACACACCATTTACAACCACTCGACGATTTCCAACATTCTCCTATGTACAGAGACTGCGTCGACTTCGTTACTTTATAATCCACACCTAACTTCAAGCTAAGTTGTTTTATAGCATGTAAACAGTCTTTTTTGTTATCAAATTGTTGTCCTACGAACAACTCATCTTCGTCGATTTCATTGTCAACTAGGTGAGCCGGCACAATATTTGTATATTCTGGGAACTCGCGTGCAAGAGCCGCATCAGGATCTACGTCGCTCATGAAGGACTCTAGATTATCTCTTATAACTATACCAGGGCCTCTGTTTCCGGCCGAATAGGGGTTCGTATTTTCAACTTCCACTGGACCTTCCTCGTCTATGTCTTTAGGGATGTCATCTAAATCGGGGTCAGTGAAATCATTATTGGGATCACGGCGGGACTGATCATCGTTATCGGACCCTTCATCACTATCTTCAATGGTAGCCAACACCTTTGGATGGTTCTATAGACGAGGACACGAGTTTGGGATGTTATACAAACAACCACCGGTGTTTGGATTTTCGAGAGTTGGAGTTGACCATCCAAAACCCGACTGATCTTCCCAAGAGACGTTAAGATCAAAATCAATTCCGGAGCGTTGGCTTATTGGAATTACCACTTGAATGGGATTTGTTTCAGCTATCTCCGCGAACAACTCAACCGGGCTGGGATTTTCTATCTCATCTGGGCAATAAATTGCCATCATTGTCCCTAAATCGTCATCATCTTCAAGCTCTATTTCTGAGAACTTTAACGGATCAATTGAAACTGGAAATTTGTAAAACAATCTCAACATTTGCTTTCTGCAACGAGTTGCTATCTTTGAACTGATTTTCGTTTTAAATTTGATAGCGAAATCCCTTTGTTGAATCTCATTCCTATTTTTCCGACTTTGAAATACACATCCTTCTTCAGTTGTATTTATCATTTCTCCATCGAAATGAACATAAACAAACAACATTTCAGAACTCATTTTGAAAAAAAATTGCTTTCTTCAGAACAAAGGAAAAAAAAAGTAAATCAAATAAATTGTAAGATAAAATACCTATATATAAGATAAATTTGGTGCCGGCCATTGACAGGCTAACACCCAAAAAAAATTCAAATTTTTTTCTGGTACAGGGGTGATGGCCATTGAAAGGCCAAAATTTTTTTTCATTTTTTTTCAAGATGGGGGTGATGGCCATTGATAGGCCAAAAATTTTTTTATTTTTTTTCGGGATGGGGTGATGGCCATTGACAGGCCAACACCCAAAAAATATTCAAATTTGGGGGTGATTGCCATTGACAGGCCAAAATTTTTTTTTTCGGGATGGGGGTGATGGCCATTGACAGACCAGCACCCAAAAATTATTCAAATTTTTTTTCTTTACAGGGGGTGATGGCCATTGACAAGCCAGCATCCAAAAAAATTAAAATTTTTTTCTGATACAGGGGGTGCCTGCCATTGACAGGCCAGCACTTAAAATTTTTTTTCCTATTTTTTTTATTTTTTTAATATTTTTGTATACCAGTTTTATACGGTGTAAAAAAATACCCTGATTCCGGCCATTGACAGGCCGGAACCAAAAATAATAATATTTAAAGCCTGACACAATTATCAGACAATCATGAGTTCAAAATACAAGGGGGTGAAAGCCATTGACAGGCCACAACCCTAATTTACTGTTTATTTCGGGTTATTTTTATGATTATTTTTAAACCTGAGTTATTTTTATAAATATTAATTTTTTTAAGGTTAATTTAGTACAATAGCCGCAATTTTAACTAGCGTGGGAATTCTTAGCTCTGATGAGTATCTCATCAAGGACAACAATATAAATTTGTTATAGATTCCACTTTTTATATTTTATTTTATTTTCTATAATTATAATTATAAATTTCCAAGTATATTATTTATTAAATTAGTTCTACGTAATAATTTATTATCTTAAATTTTAGCAAAATTATTTTCATTCTTAAATGAAATAAAAATAATAAATTTTAGTTAATATATTGTTTCAATAAAATATTTAAATTTTATATAAATTTAATATAGTTTTCGATCCATGCTTCACGTTAGGTAATTATTTTAGACTAAATAGTTAAAATTTAAAGGTTACAATACACTCCAATTTTTTATATTCTTTATATATTTAGAATTTAGTCCTCATATTTTTATTTTTAAGAATTTAGTTCAGTTATTTTTAAATTTAAAATTCAAGTCCAATCGTTATCATCGTTAAAATTCTTCAATTCAATTTTTAGTGTAACATTCTAAAATTTAAAAAAATACTCATTCAATAACCATGGACTTGAATTTAACAAAAAAAATTAACAATGTTAACAATTCTTTTAATTATATCAAGATTTAAATTAGGAAAAATATTTAGATTAACTAATAGCATTATAAAGGTTGATGTATCAAATTATGTCAAAAATTAAAGTATAAAGATCAAATTTCAAATTTAAGCATAACTAGGGTCCGAAATTAAAATTTAACTACTTTTTATATAATTAAAAATAGAGGATCAAAATTTAAATAAACCCATTATTATTAATGATGTAAAAAAGAGCAAATTAAGACGTGTCGAAGAAGGAAGGTGCCTTTCTTTTTTATATAGTAGTGTAGATAATATTGGGTAAATATTTAGAATATACCAAAAAAATAAAAAAATTACGTAATTGGGCCGATTTCTAAAAAGTTTACGAAAAATAGTCGTTTCCTCTCAAAACGCGTCCATGTCAGCGCGTTTTGAAGGTAAATGCCAGCAAAGCACGCTTCGGGGAGCGCTTGTGTCCACATCATCAAAGCGTCCATATAGGCGCGCTTTTGTCGACGTGGACACAAGCGCCCCTAGGAGCGCTTTTTTTTAACAAAATTTATTTATATAAAATAATTTTTATTTATTTAAAATATTAAACCTAAATTAGAATAAAATAAAAATAAAAACAACTTCTTATTTTATTACATATATTAAAATTAAATTACAAAAAATAAAAATAAAGAAAACTTCTTATTTATTTAATATATTAAAACTAAATTATAATAAAATAAAAATAAAGAAAATTTCTTATTTATTTAATATATTAAAACTAAATTATAATAAAATAAAAATAACTTCCTATTTTATTACATATATTAAAATTAAATTACCAAAAATAAAAAGAAAGAAAACTTCTTATAATTTTAATATATTAAAACTAATTTACAAAAAATAAAAAATAAAGAAAATTCTTATTTATTTAATATATTAAAACTAAATTATAATAAAATAAAAACAACTTCTTATTTTATTACATATATTAAAATTAAATTACAATAAAAATTAAACAATTTCTAATTTATTAAAGATATTGAAATTAAATTACAATAAAAATTAAACAACTATTAAATAAAAAATTAAACAACTATTAGTTTATTAAATATATTAAAACTAAATTACAAAAATAAAAATAAAAAATAAATTTTTATTTTATTAAAAAATTCAAATTAAATTATATACAAAAAAATAAACAACTTCTATTTTAGTGAAGATATTAAAATTAAATTACAAACACAAATAAAAATAACTTTTTATTAAAAATAAAAAATTATTACAATTTAAAATAAAAACCCGATCCGAATCAATGTTGATGCTTGGTTGGATCGATTCACACTGGGGCGTTTACGATTCTGAAATGGATTCCTCCTTCTAGCTTTTGGCGGGGTCGTGGAACCTCGAGTGGATTCCTCCTCCGACATCTGGTCTAGTTGTGGGTGTTGCGAGGATGACCCACCTTCATAAAATAACGACATCGGAGGTGTTTACATAAACCACGGCGGGTGTCGAATCCGTATGGCGAAGGAGGTGGTAAAAGAAGTGTTCTCGACGGTGCCTCCTGTGATCCTCACGCGACGACGACCTCAAGATCGGTGGCCATCGGAGTAGTCGAACGACTCGAACCCGCCATGCATTCCAACCTGGGTGGACCGGAAAAGGAAACATATACGGTTAGGATACATATAAGGGTAGGGTACGCACCGCATAAAGGGTGAAGGCGTGTGATGTCGATGTCGTTATCAATTGATGGGCCCGGTGGTCGTGGGCGTTGTTGTTGGGGCGATCGTGTTTCGGCCGTTGATGGCCCCGTGTCATCACCCATTCTCCTTGGATTTAAGGGGCCCCGACGTTCCCTTTGTTGACGAAGTTGCCGTCCCCTCTCTTCTTCCGACAATAGATACGGCTTACCATGGATCCTAAACCATGGCATGTATTTCGGCACGCACGCTAACTCAGGGACGATGATCGGTTCTTGAATAGGTAAGTAGTCATACCGGTTCTCCCACGTCTCGATATGTTCTGACCAAAATCTTGGCCAATCCATGTGCAACTGCCGTAAGTCCACTTTGTGCTCATCATCGAGCACCTCAGGTGGCATGGGAATCGGTTGCCGGAATCCAAATTATCGCAGAATCTGATCTGACTGGTGCATCTTCACGGTTGCATAGGTGATCAATGGGACCTTCACGTGCCAACAGTTTGGATTTTGGAAGAACTCCTCCGGAATTATTGCCCGAATTATCGGATCCTCGTACGGTGTCCATTGAAACTATATTAACATTACAAAAATATTAGTTATATACATAATACTAAACACTAAATATGAAATACTAAATTATAAATACGAAATTCAAAACTTACTTGTGATTCCCACCGTTGGTCCAATAGAAGCCTGTATATCTTCAAGCGAGGTAGGTATTCCAGCATAACTCGCGAATGGTTCCACCTAATTAAATAAATTTTTACCATAAAATTATACTATAAATCTACGTAATAATTGTAAAATATAACATTAAATTTACCTCGTTATCAGTGGGAATGAATATGGTTGGTCGAGTTGAGGACGTAAAAATGGAAATCGAAACCATGCCATGATTGCAATAGTGATAGGCAACCTCCGATTTTCACTTTACTCGGCAGCGTCGCCCCGCACATCTCCCGATACAATCTCCATAGCACGGCAGACCCCCAACTCAATTCACCGGCTGCTCTAAAATCAACAAGTTTCAGCAGCCATCTCAAGTGTACGAGGTTTCTAGAAAGGTCCGGCATCAGATAGCCTCCAATTATTTGAAGAATGTATGCCCGAGCATGCCGTATTCGCTCTATTTCAGTCAAACCCTTATTCAACTCCGGAAATGTGTCTCGCAATCAGGCCATCTCGATCCGACCTCCATGAATTTTATCCGGAATGGCACCCAAAAGCTCGTAGCATACGACCATCCAATCACCAGAAGTTGCGGACCGGTGACTACCGACTCGGCCCACCGACAATCCTAATCAGAATCGCACATCTTCCGAGTGATGGTACACTCTCGCATGGAAGATGGAAAGTGTCGCCTCGGCCTCCACCTCTATCAACGACCGATCAAAGGCGGCTCCAACTTGAACCCCGGCCTATCGTAGCCACGTGCTAAAAACCCGCTTCCGCAGTAATTCTCGATCAACAATGATGGGGACCATGCATGTTGCGAATATAACATTCCAACACCGATCTCTGATTGTTTAAAAATTATAAAATAAAAATTAATTAAAATTGCATAATTATAAAAAATATTAAATAATATTAAAAAATTAAAATTAAAACTTACCATTTTCATTTGCTCGACGGAGATGTGCTTATTGTCTAGACGAAGTAACTCCCCGACCATTGTAATACGATCAAAAATTTTAAAATTTTCCAAAAATATATATTAAAAAATTAAAAGGACTTTTTGTAAATAGTAAGGACTATTTTGAAATTTGAGAGTAAATTTCAAGGACTTTGAGAGAAAATTGAGAGAAGGATTAAAGTGTAAAAAAAAAAAGGGTTGGGGTTTTATAGGAGGAAATTTTGACCATTGGCCGAAAAAGCGCCCTTGGGGATGCGCTTTTCCCCACGTCGACAAAGCGCGTCCACATAGGCACGCTTTGTCGACGTGGACAAAAGCGTATCCCAAGGCGCGCTTCTCGGCATTTCCAAAACACGACGTGGACGCGTTTTGAGGGGAAACGGCCCTTTTCCGTAAATTTTCTAGAAAACGGCCCAATTACGTAATTTTTTTATTTTTTTGGTATATTCTAGATATTTACCCGATAATATTTGTTGTCCCTAAAAAAAAGTAGTATAGATAATAATAATATTTTATTAAATAAAATAATATTTCATTTGTAAATTTTGTTAAATATGTAATCTAATGTCAGTAATTAATATTATTAATATATTATATTTTTTAATTTAAAATTTAAGAAAAATTCAAATATGATATGAATTATCGTAAACTTTGTTATAGATGTATAGTAACCACTTATCTACAATATTAAAAAATTCATAAATAAATGGGATTCTTATAGAAAAGATTGATTGTATAAAACTGACTAAATACTGAAAAATAAAGTTGACTAAATGCTTTTATCTCATAAAAAGTTTCAAAAGATTACATTAGAATTTTGCATGGTTGTTTGAATAAGACCAAGTCAGCTGGTCAGACCAGTTGGATTAGGAATTGGTCAGAATATTATTCTAAAAAGAGACATTAAATTAATTGATTTGTGAATCGATATAATTTGATTAAATCGAATTAAGAAACGGATTAAATCGACATTTGAATTGATTGAACAATATTTTATTATTATTTATTATTTTTATAATTTATTTAATTAAATCATATAAATTAATCGAACCAACAAATCGATAACCTAATTGATTTAATTGATTTTGAAAACCTTCAAATTTTCAATATAAAACCTTGTGAAAATCCTATAATTGAAAGATGCATGCAACGGAAAATCAGGGCCTGATTTTTGTTACATCTCACAACATCATTATCTATTCTCCTTCTGTGTTACATTAAGCTTTATGTGATCTTGGTTCCTTACGATGGTGAAAATATTTTCTTTTACAAGTAATTTTAGGGATAAATTTATTGTCGCATTCTTTAATTTGATGAATGCATAATTTTTTTATTGATTCTATTCGACGCTTTGATCCTTCAGATTAGTTTCTTTATTATGATAAATGCTTGCAATATTTAGAATATATTTTGCTTGAAATATGATAAAATCAAATATATTATAATATTTAAAATTTGATTAGTAGTGATATATATCATATTTAAAATCTAAACCTAAAAGATAGTGGGGTAGATTTATTTATCAACTTTTATTGTTAATCATCAATAATTCAAGGGAGAGATAAGAAAGCTCAAAACCCACTTTTATTGATGTTTTGTGGTAGTTTAAAGAAGACAAAAATTGTTGGCAGATGAAGTTAATTAATCACACACTAAGCATGGTAGCTAATTTACTTTAGCCCAAATGATGTGATGTTTATGAAGCTTAGCTTTAAGTGATGGATAACCTAACTTTAGTTTTATAGGCTAAACCATCATTTGTCTTTAAATACTTCATAATTGTTTTATTTCATCATAATAACAGGCATGAAGCAACAATGATATTTCATCATATTTTTGTTATGATATCAACTTTTTCACATTTTTTTTTTACTTTATATCCACTCTAATAGTTAATTCAAATTTTGAATAAAATTATTAAGTTTAAATTCGTTAAATTGTTTATCTATAAAATGTAAGAAAAGAATAATATGGAATGGCATATAAATGTATATGATATTGATACTATATATATAGATTTGACCAATTTAACTTCATTCGAACTATGAACATATGTGAATTTAAATAGGAAAAATATTAAATCTATACATGAACTTTGATTCGATGTACAATTTGATATTTGAACTTTGATTTGGTGTAATTATACATATGAAACTTAAATTGTGCTTTATAAGTATACATCAAACTATAATTATGATTCAATTGTATATATTTAAAGAAATGAATATATATACATAAATTTTCATATCAAATTAATACAATTGTTTGTGTAAGCAATATATCAACAGAAATGGTGTTAATTCGATAATGTGTTAGTGATTTGTGAAAATTAAATTAAATTAAAATTTCATGTATAAAATCGCAAAAAATAATAATCAAAATTCATGTATAACATTACACATTAGGTCAAAGTCCATGTATAGTTTTTATTTGATAAATGATTGAAAATTTTAATTTCATTGAGTTTCAACAATTAATTTTATTTTCAACCAAAAAGTATGGAATGAAATAAGCTGCCAATTTATCAGAAAATACCAATTTTTAAAAAATTTATGAAAAAGGATCGAAAACATAATTATTTACCGGAAAGGGTCATTTTGCCCGAAAATGCGTCCACGTCAACACGTTTTCAGGGGATGCAGCACGAAAACGCGACCACGAGGGAGTGTTTTCTGCCACATCAGCAAAAAACGCTTCATTGAGGGCACGCTTTGCTGATGTGGCAAAAACGCTCCCCCAAGGACGTGTTTTAGCCCGTATTTTTTCTAAAAAAAAACTATTATCGAATTAAATTTTCAAAAAAGGTCATTTTTAGATATTATAAAAATAGACCAAATTTTTTAAAAATTTACGAGAATAAACTTTTATAAAGGCTCAAAGTGATAACACCATCTTTTTTAAGGTGTCATATCAATTAATAAGAAAATATAACTTACAAAGGAAATCTTTATATAAACCCAAAGTCTCATTTTTCTCGTTTTCTTGAGTAAAGTGGGATATGATATATGTGTAGATATAGACTCATGAATAGTTTTGCAGCTTGTTCTTAAACAATGTGGAATTCCTTCATCTTTTAACTAACAACATGAGATTAAAGGCTACACTATATTTGATATTTTTTTTACAAAACAATTTCTTTTTTTATTATATATTTTGTTAACATTTTCTTATATTATAAAATTATGTTTTGAGATCTTTAATCTTATTGCATTTTAAAATTGTTAACATATACAAAAGAACTATTAAAAAGAGAGAACAAATTAAACATATGAAACTTGTACATGCAATAATCTTCTATTCAATTTTAAATGTTTGAAGTTAATATCAATGCAATTCTAGTTTTTAAAATGATTTTCCATTATTTAAATTTAGAAGTTATATTTTTAATTTTTTATTATTTATTTTATTTTATATTATGAATGTTTGATTAATAAATAAATGGTGAGTATTTGGTACTCAAATAGTATTTTTTGTAATTTTAAAAATTGATATATTTTTTAAATATTTATTTAGTATTAATATTTTACTATACTAATTAATTTTTTAATTCTAATTTAATTTAATTTTCATCACCTAATGAATGCCGATAAATTTATTTCAGATATATTTTGACTAGATAGATAATCTATTTAAACATAGTATATAATAATGTTAAATAATTTTTATAGAAATATATAATATACATAAAATATAATAATTATTTTCATATTTTATATCTAGATTAAATTACATTAGTAGTCACTTAACTATATTTTTAGCTATCAAATTAAAAAACTTACAAAATGATCACTCAACTATTAGTAATTTTTAAATATTTTACCATACTCATGTTATATTTTATATTTTATATTTTTTTACTTATAGAGTTTAAAAGTTTTATTTATAATGTAACAAATGTTTACTTTTTGTAAAAAATTTAAACTCTAAGTAAAAATAATTAAATATAGTGTAGCCTTTCATCTCATGAACAAATTGTAAAAGCTGTTTCATGAGTCTATATATACATATATCTCATATCCCACATTACTCAAGAAAATAAGAGAAATGAGATTTTAGGTCTATATAAAGATTTCATTTGTAACTTATATTTCCATATTAATTGATGACACCTTAAAAAAAATAGTGTTGTCACTTTGAGCCTTTATAAAGGTTTATTCTCGTAAATTTTTAAAAATTTGGTCTATTTTTATAATATCTAAAAAATAAACTTTTTTTGAAAATTTAATTCGAGAATAGTTTTTTTTTAGAAAAAAACACGGGCTAAAACGTGTCCTTGGGGGAGCGTTTTTGCCACATCTGCAAAGCGCGCCCTTAAGGAAGCGTTTTTTGTTGATGTGGCATAAAATGCTCCCTCATGGAAGCATTTTCTTCAGATCCCTAAAACGCCTTGACGTGACGCGCGTTTTCTGAAATGACCTTTCCAATAAATAATTATTTTTTGGTCCTTTTCCATAATTTTTTAAAAATTAGTATTTTCGATAAATTATCCTAAATAAGGGTATATGATTATTTATCGCTTAAAAATAAAATTATTTTATTTTATTTTTAAAATTTTACATTAAAATGAAATGAATCTTTACTTTTGTTAAATTTCGCAATTTATTATATATATTTGATACAAAGAGAATAAATAAAAGATATCAAGGCCTTGTTTGATAAAGTGTAATAGATATTCAATCAATTGAAATTTAACATTTTCATTCATCTAATTTTTTAAACACGTTTGATAACTCATAGTTAAAATTATTGAATAGATTTTTTTCCAAAAAAAAGTGAAAATGATAGATAGATAGATAGATTATATTATCTTTTATCAAACAATATAATCATTATGAGTAATATTAGGCAATACACCAAACATATTTTATAAATTAAATTGAATATTTAATTTTTAGTTTATCAAGTCTAACTAAAATCTAAGACATCCATGGCATCAACTTATAACAACTGTATGAGTAATTTTCAAAAATAAAATTTATTATTATTAAATACCATAAAATTATATTTCATACTTAATATTAATTAAGATAACAAACAATTCTATAATATAAATTCAACAGTTATAATATTTTGTGCTATAAATTCTAGCACTTAATTTTTCAATTTATCAAAAACATTTATTAATATATCTAATTTTATTAATAATTTTAAAATAATAAATAAAAATAAATAGTAAAATAATTAATTAAATTTACATATTTTTTTGAACAATCTTATTAAAGAAATTATTAGAGTTTATTTATTTTTATCTAGTACCAACACTTGATGGTAAGAGTAAAATATCTTTTGTAAGAGGGTTGGCTGGAGGTTTTTATAAAAATAATAGTCTAACTCAGTTCATAATGACAATATTTTGATTCTTTTTTTTTAATTTTATGGATCATATCTACTTTTTTTGATACAATATTTAAAATTAGCCATAATTTTTTTTCAATTCATAAATAAGAGGATAATGCTCTTCAACACATTTAAACTCACATCCTCCTACATTGACAACAATACACATATCAATTGAACTAAAACTCAATTTATAATTAAAATTAGATCATTATTTAGATCCACATAATCTAACAATAATAAAATATTATTGTTTAAAATTAGAAGAATATCTTAATCCAGGAAATATTCAAATTATCTACTCAAATTTATATAAAATCCAAATAAAATTTTAACTTTTATAATATTTGTTTACCAAATGGAGGTTGATGAGTGATAAAGTGGGAACAAGAAGTACTCCAAAATTTGGATGGATGATAATAATACGTGTCAGCTCAAGAGAAACCACTATATGACACGTTTCGTATTGACAGCTGTATAATAGTAACTGTCTTCTGCCTGGAACAATCCTCAACGGCTATCGCCGGTTACCACTCACTCTTACCGTTTTAACAAGTCATTCTTATCCCCTTTCATATAATGCCTCTATATAATGCCCCCTTTTCACCTTAAACAAAAGAGAGGCGCCGCCTCCACCACCATCGTAACATTTCCTCCGTTACCCTCTCTTAAAAACTACCATTCTCTTATCAATGGCTTGTACAAGGAAAGATGTTGATCGGATTAAAGGTCCATGGAGTCCAGAAGAAGATGAGGCTTTAGAGCGTCTGGTTCAAACCTACGGTTCCAGGAACTGGTCTTTGGTAAGTAAATCGATACCGGGTCGATCCGGAAAGTCTTGTAGGCTACGGTGGTGCAACCAGCTTTCCCCTCAGGTTGAACACCGACCCTTCACTCCCGAGGAAGACGATACCATAGTCCGAGCCCATACTCGATTCGGTAACAAATGGGCTACCATCGCTCGACTCCTCAATGGTCGAACGGATAACGCGATTAAGAACCACTGGAACTCCACTCTCAAGCGAAAATGCTCTTCGATGACCGATGATTTGAACGACGATTCACCTCAGCCGCTTAAAAAGTCAGCCAGTCTCAATACTGGTAATGGTGGATCGGGTCTCTACTTGAACCCTAGTAGTCCTTCAGGATCCGATTTGAGTGATTCGAGTTTGCCCGTTGCCTCACCGGCAACAATAACGGGGTCTTTGGTGCCTTCAACTCAAACGGCATCCTCGGCTACTGATCCTCCTACTTTACTCACCCTCTCGTTACCCGGATCGGATAGTAGTGAAATCACTGACTTAGGACCCGTATCCCCACCCGGATCCAACTCTTTCCCAAGTTCTACCTTGGTGGCAGAACCAGCAACTGTTCCGGCTCTGAAGTTGCAGAGGGAGAAGCAGTTTTTGAACGCTGAGTTATTGGCAGTGATGCAAGAGATGATAAGAAAAGAAGTACGGAAGTACATGAGCGGGAGTGAATCCAATGGGCTTTGTTTTCGAACGGAGGCCATTAGAAACGCCGTCGTTGAGCGTATCGGGATAAGTAAGATCGAGTGAACAACAAAAATGAGCAGGAAAAGAAGTGTTTCGCTTCCGTTCCTTAAGCATTTTAGTTTTTTCCGTTCGTTTAGGTATGTTTAGAGATAATAATTTTGTTAGTGTACAGAGGGATAAATGTGGGGAAATCAAGAACCCTAGAATTGGAAATTAAGGGAAAAACTCTTTTGTTTTGGATCAGCAGATATTTATATTTTAATTTCCAAAGAAATTATTAAATTATATTTAAGATGTTGGCAAACTAAAAAAGAAGAGAAAAGAATGCAAAATGGGAAAATGTTTGATTGGTTAACAAACTGCGGAGGGTCGGACAGAAATGGGTTCTGCTTTCATTCCAACACTTCTGTTGGAAACCGTAACCAATAATCCAATATGAGTTTAATCTTTCTGTTTTGTTCTGCACTAACCTCTTACTTGACGCAATCTTATTTCTGAATTGAGGACTAAATGTGTCATTGTACTGGTTAAACAAGACATTTTGTTATTAATTTATCGAACAAGGACAAATTCAAACTCAAACATTGGCTCCCTTTTTTATATGAATAGTATAAAAATATATAAGTAGAAATAATATCGACAAAATTAGGTAAAATGTATAGTCAATATTTGGTGCCGTCTGATCAAATTATTATTTATTTTTTGGGTGTAGTCTGACTACTGAAAAATGATAGATCTAAAATATTTTGCGTACATGGTATTGAAATTTTTCATTTTGATTAAAAAGCTTCTAAGGGTGCTTAAAAGTTCAAAAGGGTAAATTTCTTCATAAGCCCTTCTTGTTTTCTTTTGTTTTCTTCAACACAAAAAATAGAGAGGCCTCAAAATATTTATTTTACTAAAAATATTTTTGTAAAAAGTTCATTCCAATTGGAAATAAATTTTATTTATTTTTCAAAAATAATTTTTTTGTTCAAATAATTTTTTGTAAAATTATTTTTCAAAATTTATTTGAACTGAAATAAAATAATTTGAAAAATATTTTCAAAAATAAATGAGATTTATTTCTTGAAATTAGGTCTTTTACAAACAAACTTTTTAGTAGAAAAACTTTTTGGACTAATCTGTAATAGGCCTCTCTATTTTTTATGTTGAAAGGAAATAAAAGAAAATAAATAAGAAGGGCTTATGAAACAATTTATTCTTTTGAGCTTTGGTGCCGTCAAGTTGTCAGTGGCACCCTTAAAAGCTTTTCAATCAAAATGACAAATTTACATATCAAGTTACTATATATTTTAGGTCGATCACATTTCAATTCGGTGCTGCTGACTGGTTAGACGACGCCAAATGTTCACTATACATTTTGCCTAGTTTCGTCAATATTATTCCTCTTATCCTATTATGGTATTTATTTTATATTATTCATGTAAAAAAAAACCATTAAAACAGGAATGCAAACATAATTAGGTAACCATTTGTATAGTTCACTCTTATTTTTATATATTTTTCTGATCTATCAAAATATAAGAAGATATAAATACCTTCAATACTATACTTGTTTTGCTTTGTATCTACTAATTGAATTGAGACCCGATCAACAACAATCAATCTATGCGTACCCACAATGTGATGAAAACAATCATGCAACAAATTTATTAAAAATTGATATGAAAATGAAATGTGGCTTGGTTGAAATGATAAAATCGAGATAGCAAAAACAATAGTACCTTAATTTTTTTAATTGAGTCGAGATTTGAATCTAAATTGACTTAATATATATAAAATGATGTTTACACTTTATAAGAAAAAAATGACATCTTTGTTTTATATAATCATAGTGTGATTTTTAGAGAGTTTTTTGTTAACAATGTTAAATTTGAACAATTTAACTAAATGTAATTAAAATCGAATCGAAAGGGATAAAGTTCAAAACTACACATTAAATTTGATTTAATGTGCAATGATATATATTAATATTATATTTGGTAGGAGTATTATTTTATTCACCTTGTTTTATTTTTTACAAGTGTTTTTCCTCATCTTTTAGTTCCAAGTTTAAATTTGTTTTAATTATTTTTATTATATATCTAACTATTGTAATACATATGTAATAAATAATTTTTTTTCTTATGTTATTATACAAGTGAATTAGACATGAGGTTATCTGCTAACGATCCATTTTCCATGTATTCATACCCTAAAAGCCTATGCTTCCCCTCTGCACAGTATCCCCACATCTCAATCAAGTTCATGTGATTAAGTCTGCCGATTGTGCTTACTTCTGCGAGGAATTCATCCTCTCCTTGATGCGCTTCAATATTAAGTCGTTTAATGGCTGCAATTCGTTGATCCGGTAAAACTCCCTTGTAAACCACCCCACTTCCTCCCCGTCCAATCTCTCCATGAAAACCGCGTGTTGCCTTTTTCAACTCACCGTATGTGAATCTTTTGAATCCAGTTGCAGCCACAAGGTACCCTGATGTCATCGTCGATGCATCGGGACTTTCCCCTGTTCTGTACAAGAAAACGAACACCAGAAAGACGCACATCAACTCAAGCAATCCAATTATAGAAGCGCACCAAATCAAAATATTCAATATTTCATATCCTGTTTTCTTAAGATAAAGTCTGTCTAATTGTCTTGTCTGCTTGTCGGAGCAATTTAATTTAAATTCCTGAACAGGTTTGTTGTTGTAAGGGAATGATTTGAGGAGTTTCAAGTAAAGGGTTCCACTGTAGCTATTGTAACGATGACCATTGCGCAATTCCCATTTTGAATAACAGCGATAGGCACCATCTTCTGGGAAATATCTATATTGAAAAGCTTTACAACATGAATCCAAGCAAACTCGGAGGCACTCCTGGAAGGTGTAATTCCGGAGGTTGTCGTAATGGTAGCCAAAAAAGTTAACATGACGAAGTTGAACAAAGTTGACATCATCATTACATGAAAGCTCAAATTCTGGTTCGCACCCATCGTTCCAATCCGCATGGTTTTTCATCTTGAACCCTGGGGGACAACCACACTTGGGACCCCAACCTGGATCATAGCTACATATACTATTTGGTCCACAGGCTCCATGAATCCTACAGGAGTTTGACATAGCTTGCCATGTCACAAACCAAACCCCCTGTTCTTCGAGACTGTATAATCTAAGGTTACCATCAAAATCAAGGGTTAATCTTCTCCAAGGTCCAATACCAAAATCAGTTGATCTGAACTCCATTTTGTCAGAAGATGTAAAATGGCCTGAAGAATCCAACACTGCGGTAGTCCAACATTGCGGTTAATCTGCTATAATTGTATCTAGTTCTACCTTGGTGGTAGTCCAAGATGGTTGAATCCGGCCAGTAGATGCTGGATGTGTCGGAACCATTCAAGACAAGACGAAGAACATTATCATCGTCAAACAACAACCTGTATTTTCCTGAAGAATGGTTAGTTCGGCTTCGTGCTGATACTAGCCTTTTGTATTGATTGAGGGGTTGTCCAGGGAGAAGCGTATCAGTTGGTGAATCAAAGCTTTGCCAAAGAGTAAGATTGTCTCGAGTTTGGAGAACGAGATTACCTGAATCAAGGAGATTCAACTGCGACCAAAAGCCATCTTTAACTGACTTATCGATTGTCCAGATTACGGATTCGGCATCGGTTATGATGATTTCATTGGTTTCGAGTATGGACAGCTTTGATCGCTTTCCATTAACAGGCACATCCCGGTTTGCCATCCAAACTAGAGTGTGACTGCCGTCATGGCAAGGCTTGGTGAACCAGATGGAGAAGCAGTAAGCGTTTTGGCCGACGGGGTAAAAGCCAGCGGACAACATGCCGTTAGCCGATATCAAAACATCACCTGGATTCTCCACAGACACAGACGAACCTGGGCTTAGATATGGAACAGCTGACGATGTTAACCCGAGGAACAGGAACAATATGATAAGCATGGATTTAAAACACTTGGTGGCCATGAATATTTCTTGGCCTGCAAAATTCATGTCATGGACCCAATATTCTCTTCACCAACTTCAGCTCTTTGCACCAATTTATCTGCATCTTCTCAACTTTACCATCGGGAAATCAACTTGTTTGTACCATTTCATTTTCTTCCAAACTCGATCACTAGCAGTGTTTCTTATCAATTCAAAGCCGCGTGTTTTAGGAAAGCTTGGTAGGGGCCCTTTGACATTTCTTCATAGACTTTTTAGCTGTGGAAATTTCACATAATTTGTTGTAAAAACGTGAATGCAAGAACTTTCAAGTGTCATTAGTCAATGTCAGAATGGTTTCTTATTTTTATGTTTGGTACTGACTGTAGTATATGTTGTTTTCCGGTATTTGGCACTTATATTTATTGATCTTATTTTTAGAAAATAATACGTGAAATTGAGTGGAGACGAATAACCATACGCATCCACCCCTTTTCCATCCCCTTAAGACAAAGAGAGCAGTGTGTGTTTCATTGAAAATCAATCATCCTGATTTTTTCATTTCCAAAAGTCTTGCAAAATTACCACGCTGAAAGGTCTCTTCTATATGTACCCATACTTCACTCATTTCTCAATTTAACTGCTTCAAATAATTTTGTTTATATATTATAAAGTGTATGAGCATTTGATCGAATCGAGTAAAAATTTTTCGATTTAATCGAATTTAAGAATTCTATTTTATCATCCTAATTTGATTTGATATTTTTTTCGAATTGAGTCGAATTAAATGAAATTCAAGTCAAGTCGAATTGAATCGAGTAAAATTATTTGAGTTAAATTAAAAAAAACTAAACTTGCCAAATTAAAATATTGTTACAGTATAACTAATTCCATATTAGAACACATAAACTTGAAATCATATATATTTAAAAACTTTTTCAAAGCAAAATAACAAAAAATTAAGATAGTTTAATATTATAAACTTGTATAATTAATTAATTAATTAATTTAGGTCACCAAAATTATTATTTTAATTTTTAAAATTTTTCTAGAATTCTTATAATTTTATAAAAATATATATATAAATTTTGAAAATTTTATAAATATTTTGAAATTTAAAAATTATTTTGAATTTTTTTTCGTAATTTTTGTTGAGAGAGAGATTAAATTGCTCATTTTCAAAGTTGATCGAGACCAAAAGAGTATTTACATCAATCTATTATTCGAATTATTCGAATTGTAATTTTTAACTCGACTTGAACTCGAAACTCGAATCGTGTTATTCGAGTTGACTTGAATAATTTGAATAACTCGATTCGATTAACTTGAAATCTTTTAAAAAATTATAAAAACTAAATACATTTATAAAAATTATTAAAATTTTTTAAAATGATAGAAAGTTAATTATAAACAATATTATAATATTTTAAAATAGTTGCAAGCTAGTTCACGACGCTCTATTCGAGGTGGCTCATACGTTTACTGATAGGGATAAGTTTACAGGAGTTACTTTCGCTTAAGCGTTAATTTTATAATTATTTAGTGTTTTCTTTTCTAAAAAAAATAGTTGCAAGCTTCTTGGAATTGTTATCTTTATAATCATATCTGTACATAAAATCCAAAAAGAAATTGGGCAAAAATCAATCCCACTGTTGTTGGGCTTTGTTATATATATATATTTATAATTATTCTTTATTTTTATTTTTAATAATTGCTAATAATTTATTGAACACAGTTTATGATTGGTTAGAAGTTTCAATCAATTTTTTAATGTCCAAAAGATTTAATCAATAAAAAGGTTAGGATTAAAGTAGAAAAAATTAATCACTAAAATGAGAGAAGTGATTTACTTTAGACATATTTTTATTTAAGATTATAAAATATCATGTAATTAAATTGAATTTTAATTATTTTGAGGTCGAGTTGAATGAGATCTTAAAAGAAGAAATAAGTATTCAAGATATTAAATTCTTTATCACTTTTTTAATTTGAATGACAGAATATTTATGTTTTGATTAAAATAACGACTACCAATAAGTATTGAGAATAATGGCTTGTCACATTATATTTTCAAAAAAAATTCATAATTAAAATTGAAGATAACATGGTTGAATTGAGCAATCACAAATCTCGACAGAATTAATTTCTATAAACTCAAATTAAAAAGAAAACCCGAAATTATTTTTCAGCTAGGATGTCAACATGCCATTTTGTTGAATAGCAACTAGTTGAGAATTATTGTTATTGTCGAAACCATTTTAAAAATCAAGTTTTGAAAAAATGGGGATTGACCTTAAAAAACGAAAGTGGGAGTCGCTACCAATCTTTTTTACTTAGGTGTGATTGGATCACCTTGTAAAACGCTTTATTTTAAAACATTTGATTTTGGTCCGCGAAAATAAGAAAATAGGTTCGGGAGTCGGTTACGTATGAGGGAGGGTTAGCACCCTCATAATGCCCAAAAATTGAAACCTAATCGATAAAATCATGTCCGAATGTTGAAAATAAATAAAAGGTAGAAAATATGGCTCTTTTATTAGAAAGATAATCAGAACTTACTTATTACAAAGAAACAAAGTATTTTACCCAATAAGTTAAGGTATAGCACCTCATAACTTTGAAATTAAACTTGTATTTATTTTAAAAATTCCTACATCGAGATGCAAAACGTCGAACCCAATAAGTTAGGGCAAAACGCTTTGAATTTCCAAGAATAGGTTTCTTTATTTGAAATTTGAGATTTCTTTATTCCGAAGGAATACAAACATCACATCCAGTACGTTAGGACACGACATTTTTTAAACCCTCGTAATTAAAGTCATCTCGTGATTTACAAAATTTGTTAAAAGGGGTATTTAGTTATTTAGCCAAACGAAAAATCGCAACCCAGTACGTTAAGGCATTATTTCCCGAATTTCTAAATACCAAAACATTGCCTTATTTTAAAATATAATAAGCTTGTAAAAATGTATTTTTATTTTGAACAATAATCCATATATCATACACGAATATAAAAAACAATTATAGGATAATAGCATACAACATAAAATACAACTAAAGTAACTACACTATAGTAAATAAATAAAAGGCATTATATAAACGAATAAAATATATAAAACAACATAAAAAAATCAAAATACTAGGTAAATATAAGCTTTTATGCAAGATTAAATAATAAAATAATTAATAAAAGAAAACATATATATAAAATGAATAATTAAACAATATATAAAACCCTTTTTTGAATATGTATAACATGATAATTAGTATAAAAAATATGTAATAAAAATTATATTAAGTAAAATAATAAATAATGAAAATATATGTCTATATGTAATACATTAATTATAAAATTATATATATATATATATATATAAACAATATAAATAAAATAAAATAAAATAAATTTTATATAAGACAAAGCTTTAGAAATAATACCTAATATAATATAATACTATATAATATACAAATTTAAAAAGATATAATATAATAAATAATATACCAATTACAAAATAATAGTATTAAACCACATAAAATAATAATACATATAAGGTTAATACATAATATATATATATATATATATATATATATTTATACTTTAAACAAATTAATATATAAATAATAATATAACATTTTAATTCAATATAACATTAAAATAAAACAAATAAAAAAAAGAATTAAAATGAAATAAGATCAAAATTGCGCAATAAAATTAAAAGCAAAAAACAAATAAAGGATTTAATTGAAAACAGTTAAAAGGCGGAAGGGTTAAAAATACAAATAACCCTTCCGCTTAAAAACACGCGGATCTCTGGAGCGGGTCGGGTCAATGCGGGGATCCCCTGCTTAAAACGGCGTCATTTTGCATGTATTTGCCTAAACGAAAATGATGTCGTTTTCACGGGGCTATATAAGTTGGTTTTTAAAAAAAAATTCATTTCATCATTCGTTAAAAAAAAAACAGAGAGTCCCCCCTTTCTAATGCTCTCTGGCCTTCAGCCTAAGGCCAGGATTCGGCCTAGGCTCCGTCGCACGCGTCGTCCATTGCGCCGATTCTTCAATAAGAAAGGCCCCCTTTTCGAAAGGTAATCTCTTTTACTCTTTTTATTGCTTGGTTTGTTTACTATTCATAGAAAAAGAACAGAAGATAAAAATAAAAGAATAATATAAAAAAAACCTCTGTTGTGAAAGTTTGCTCTTTTATTTCTGCATTTGTTTGTGTATTTTTGCGTCTGTGTAACAGTGTTCTCTCCGTATGTATCTATTGCTCGTAAAAAATCTTCCCCCCTATATATTCTTTGTTAGGCTTTTATAGCCTTTGAAACAAAATGAAAAAGGAAACAAAATATTGCTACATTTGCTGTCATTTTCCTTCCTTTTGCAGGTGATTGACGCGGATCTGGCGATGGGGCGACATTCAGGCTCGAATCCAGGCACGATCGGAGGCTGGTGACTATGGCGATTACTAAACACAGAATTAACTGGTAAAATAAATATATAAATTATTGGCGTCATTTTTAGTAGGTGAAATAGGGAAAAATACTTAAATATACAAAAAAAAAACTTTATTTACAAAAAGGGCCAATTTTTTTAAAATTTACGGAAAATGGCCATTTCCCTACAAAACGCGTCCACGTTAGCGCGTTTGTGGGGATGCAGCAGAAAAGCGCGCCCTTGGGGGAGCGCTTTTGCCACATCAGCCAAAAACGCGTCCTTGGGGGCGCGCTTTGCTGACGTGGCAAAAACGCTCTCCAAGGACACTTTTTAGCCCGTGTTTTTTTTAAAAAAAACTATTCTCAATTTTTTTAAAAATTTACAAGAATAAACATTTATAAAGGCTAAAAGTGACAACACTTGAAACACCCCACACCCGACCCACGAGCCTAACCGGATCTGGTATGTTCCTAAAGTAAACCGATTTCAAAATCATTTTCGATACTTAGAGAAAATTGTAAATTTTTGGAAAAACTATTATTTTCAGTTGGGCTTAGATTGGAAACCCATTTATTTGATCTTGTAAGCCCATTTAATTAAATATATCCAATAAAGTTCTTAGCATGAAACTTAACAGTAAGTAAACATAAAGTATAATCCACTGGGCCTTAAGGCCTTATTACATCATGTGAAACCCAAAATAGAATAACAATAACTAAAAAAAAAATAAAATTTAAGTTCAAACTAAATGAAATTTTCCGCATGTAGCATGGCCTCCTCTTGGTCCACCGGCCCGTCAATCCTCACTCCATCACCGAAAAAATAATTCCCACAATGGGGTGAGTCAATGACTCAATGTGCACACAATACTATCATCCAATAAATCAGGCATTCATGTTTAAAACATCAAGTCCATATAATAATGAAATTATGATGCAACCCAACCCAATCCTAATTAGCCATCCACTACACTCCCCCGTACCAACCTGCACACCGTGGGGACTACTAAGTCGACCCTCCATCCGCTACTCTCCACGTTGTGTCATTAGACACTATAATCAAATTTAAACGTTGTGTCATTTGACACTATTGTAACCGAAGTTACCAAAATTTCGCAATGTGACCGTAGTCAACATTTTCGTTGGTGAGACCGAAGTCAACACCTTCGTTGGTGAGACCGAAGTCAACACCTGTTCTCCCCCTTTCACATAAATCCCGAATGCCCCAAAATATATATATTGCATAACTTAATTTCATGTTCATATTCATATATTCGCATGTTATTAAATAACATTTTTCACAATCCTATTAGAAGTAGGAAACGTACCTGGGTACTTCTTGCCACATTTGTGGTACATAGCCACATTCACATTATTATTCATATCATATATTAAAATAATTAGCCATATAATATCGAAGGATAGTAAGGGTACACACCTGTTTCGCTTAATAGATTCCTTGAGATCTCGAGAACCCCGATCTAATTTTAGATCTATTAATTCCTATATTCGGCCCACCAATTAAAACACATTAATAAACCCTTTTTGGCTTAAACAAAACCAAATCCTAGTAGGATTTGTAAAAAGGAACTCACCTTGCCGATTTGGTGTTTACACAAATCCCGAAAACTTCATTTTTCCTTTATTTGTTGTTCGGCCAACCTTCAAACTTCACAAAAATTAGTTTTCGCTTTCTAGTAATTATGGATCTAATCTAGGTAATCACATGAACCTTGGCAGAATGTATAGACTCACTTACCTCGGATCCAAGTTGATCTTTATTTCAAATTCTGCCAAATCACTTGTTAGATTAGATCTATTGTTTGATTATGAAAGGGATCTCTTTGCGAATGTATATTGATGTACTCGTTTTGAATCCGGAAAATCCCTTATGCTATTCTACCATGAACATGAGTAGGATTAGTACCAATTTTGGTAAAAAGAAAAGAATAGAAGTTGACTTGACCACGATCTTACCCTTTTGATGTTGTGGATGATTTCTCCTTTACTTAGAATTGACAGGATTCGGCTTTGATAGAAGAAACAGAGGGAAAAGAGGAGAAAAGAGGATGGTTTTGTTCAAAGAAAATTCGCAAAAGGTGGGGAAGAGGGCTATGAAAATTTCGCACACACTAGGAAAGATGAGAGAATGGCCTATATTTTCCTCTTTTAATTGAAATTGATATGCCAAGAGTCCTTGACTTGGCCACCACTCCCCCCACAAGTGATAATATTATCATTTAATTATCACTTTAATTAAATTAGGAGTACTTTATCCATCCTTTATCTCCTTATTTATTTTATTAAAAGAAATTTCTTTACTTAACACTTAATTAAACAAGTTTTAACCGAAGTAAAACTCCTCTAATTCAAGAAGCTTGTGCCGTTCCACCTCCTAGCCTTGGAAGCAAAATAAAGCCTTCATTATTTGCTTCCTGGATGACTCAAATTCAGGCCCAAAAGCCTCTTGTATTTGGGCCATTTCCTAAGGCCTTAGGTGGTATCTTCAGGCCACATTTCCAAGTCCGTTATTGGGTCAAATTTCTTGTACTTTATATTTTTAGGTCACTTGCCCTAAGTTCCCTTTGGGCTCTTAAATTCAACACTCAGGTCAATTTTAAGTTTCCTAAAATTTTCAGCATGGCTCAGATTTTCCGTGTTTCCAAAATGTTCGTGTTTCCAAAATGTTCGGTTTCCCAAAATGTCTAAGTTTCCAAAATGTCTAAGTTTCCAAAATGTCCATTTCCATTTCCATTTTCATTTTCATTTCCATTTCCATTTTCATTTCCATTTCCATGCATTTCTAGGTTTCCAAAAGTATCAAAAATTTATTCATAGTACTTGAAACTTGTCATTTCATACAATTAAACTGGAAATGCATAGGCCCTATTCAGGATGTTACAACACTATTTTTTTAAGGTGTCATCAATTAATAAGGAAATAAAACTTAGAAAGGAAACCTTTATATAGACTCAAAGTCTCATTTCCCTTGTTTTCTTGAGCAAAGTGGGATATAAGATATGTGTATATATAGACTCATGAATAGTTTTGTAGCTTGTTCCTAAACAATGTGGGGTTCCTTCCTCTTTTAACTAATAACATGAGATGAAATGCTACACTATATTTGATATTTTTTACTTAGAGTTTAAATTTTTTTACAAAAGTTAATATTTGTTACATTATAAATAAAACTTTTAAACTCCATAAGTTAAAAAAAATATAAAATATAAAATGAGTATGGTAAAATATTAAAAATAAATATTTAAAAATTACTAATAGTTGAGTGATCATTTTGTAAGTTTTATAATTGATAGCTAAAAATATAGTTAAGTGACTACTAATGTAATTTAATCTAGATATAAAATATGAAAATAATTATTATATTTTATGCATATTATATATTTCTATAAAAAACCAATTTAACATAATTATATACTATGTTTAAATAGATTATCTATCTAGTCAAAATATATCTGAAATAAATTTATCGGCATTCATTAGGTGATGAAAATTAAATTAAATTAGAATTAAAAAATTAATTAGTATAGTAAAATATTAAAAATAAATAAATATTTAAAAGATATATCAATTTTTAAAATTACAAAAAATACTATTTGAGTACCAAATACTCACCATTTATTTATTAATCAAAGATTCATAATATAAAAAAATAAATAATAAAAAATTAAAAGTATAACTTCTAAATTTAAATAATAGAAAATTATTTTAAAAATTAGAATTGCATTGATATTAACTTCAAACATTTAAAATTGAATAGAAGATTATTACATGTACAAGTTTCATATGTGCAATTTGTTCTCTTTTTTTAATAGTTCATTTGTATATATTAACAATTCTAAAATGCAACAAGATTAAAGATCTCAAAATATAATTTTATAATATAAGAAAATGTTAACAAAATATATAATAAAAATAAATTATTTTGTAAAAAAAATATCAAATATAGTGTAGCCTTTAATCTCATGTTGTTAGTTAAAAGAGGAAAAAAATCCCACATTGTTTAAGAACAAGTTGCAAAACTATTCATGAGTCTATATATACACATATCTCATATCCCACTTTACTCAAGAAAACAAGAGAAATGAGATATTGGGTTTATAAAAAGGTTTCCTTTGTAAGTTATATTTCCTTATTAATTGATGACACTTTAAAAAAATAGTGTTGTCACTTTTAACCTTTATACAGGTTTATTCTTGTAAATTTTTAAAAAATTCAAAAATAATTTTTTTTTTAAAAACACGGGCTAAAACGCGTCCTTAGTGGAGTGTTTTTACCACGTCAGCAAAGCGCGCCACCAATAATGCGTTTTTGGCTGATGTGGTAAAAACGCTCCCTCAAGGACGTGCTTTCTTGCTGCATCCCTACAAAATGCGCTGACGTGAATGCGTTTTATAAAAAAATGACCATTTTCTGTAAATTTAAAAAAATTTGATACTTTTCCATAAATAAATTTTTTTTGGTATATTTAAATATTTCGTCCGGTGAAATGTGAGAAGAGGTTAATAATATTGACACAAACATCTTTGGAAACCACAATATTATATGTAATAATCATAAATTTAAGAAACAATTGTTTCAATTTTCATACTTGAAATTACAACAGAATCACACAGCTACTTCACCAGCTTAAATACAAATGAAAAATCCCAAGCTAAATATAAGAAAATAAGAACCAATCCAAACGTAAAACAAAAACCCAATACTACAATTATCTGCGCCTGCTTGTGAAATGCATCTTCTCATAATACTGTATAGAGAGAAGAGACAAACAAAGGTGAACCTCATCTTTTCCCCATCGAGCCGGCGGCTTGGAGTTTATTATCTTGGGCGGAGCCCAAGTCAAAGGTGAAGCAGCTTGGGGTTTGGAAAGCGGCCAAAGGTAACGGGAGTGGAGACGGCGGAAACCACCGAGAGGTAAAACCACAGATCTAAGCTGTTGGGTTCCACAACCGATGTTAGCCCAGTGCCTGGTACAGATCAACTCCCAAAGACGCTCGTCTCTGGCAGTTTTGAGCCACAGCTTACTAACGCAGGAGGCCATTGCTAAGGTCCTGGCATCAACTTGTTTCAGAACCTCGTACAAAAGGTTTTCATCCAAATTCATGAACCCCCCAGTTTCGGGTTCGGGATCTTCCTTTACTCTCTTCAAATTGGGTTGGTGGGAGGGAGAATCTGGGGAAATTCGTTTCATTGATAGAAGCAGGAGCCTTCACAGTTGGGGGTATCTTGTCGTGGAGATTTAACGTGAAAAAAGGAAAGGGCATTGGGTGGTGGGGTGGGTGAGGGTTACTGGAGCCGCTTTTGTTGGGTATCAATAAGGACAAACAAGATAAATAGATGTGGTGCTGTACGGTTCCTCTGTTTTCTTTTTCATCTTCGTATAATGAATTCACAACTTTGTCTATTCTGCTTCTTTTTTTTTTTTTTTGTTCAAATCTATTCTGCATTTATGAGTTTTTTTTTCAAAAATTATTTAATTATTTAATTTAAAATATTTAAATTAAAAATAAGAAAATTATGTTTGGTCAAATTTAAATTTTCTTTGAAAAATATTAAGCATGAATATTTCAATTAATAAAAATATAAAAAGGTTTAAAATACAAAAGCACTCAATTTTTTTAAAAAAAGTAATTAAGCCTTGCTTTATTTTTGAACTTATTTGGGTACTTAAACTTTTAAAATACATTAAAAAATTCAAACTTTTTCAAAAATAATTAATTAATCAATAAATTTATAAAAATTAAAATCAATAAAAGCTATAAACATTGTTTAATTTTAATAAAAATTCAAATATTAAAATTAGAAAAAATTATAAAAAATAAAATATATAGAAATATAAAAATTATAATATTTTATAAAGTCATAAAAAATTATAAAAATGTAAAGAAATATAAATTTCAGAAAGAATATTTATAAAATTATCGCATAAAAGAAACATTTTATAATTTTTCTCTAACTTTTATTAATTTTATTTTTTATCATTTTTCGCCACATATCACGTTATGTTGAGACACATGATAACTTTAATTGAAAAAAACTAAATGTCATTAATTTTGTTTATAAGGCTTGGGCTTTTATTTGTTTATTTATATAAAAACACACTTCGGATATGTTTTGAAAAAACAACCTTAAAATAAAATTTGATAAAAAGACGATGATTAGAGGTGTTCATGAGTCAAATCAGATCGGGTTCAAGTTGGACCGACGCATAATATTAATATTCTTTATGTCTGTCCAAGCTCGGCCCAACTCAAAATATAAGCTTAAAATTTTGCTCAAGTCCGTCTATATTTGTAAATGGTTAACCTGAGCTTGTTTTATTACTACTCATATTATTTTTTAAAAATATATATTTATATTATATTATATTATTTTAATATTTAATAATTTAATATATTGTTTATTTATTAAACTTTTATATATAATCGTCTTTAACATTTTTTAATGTTTACATTATAGTATATATAAAAAAAAAACATAATACAAAATTACTAACTTAAAAACAAGTCGGGTCGGGCCGAGCTCGGGTCTAGAAAGTTCAAACCTGAGTTTAGTCCATATTTTAAACACGCCTAATTTATTTTTTGCTTAAGCCCATTTTTCAAGCCTAATAATTTTGTCCAAGTCCTTCTAAATTTCAGACGGACCCTCGAGCTTGAACAATTAACCGAACCCATAAACAGGTCTAGCAATGATGAACATTAATTTAGATACTTATATATATTAAAATTTAATTTTTATTTAATTATACATTGAAAAATTCTATATAAATATATTTATTTTTATATTGTGTAAATATTCATGATTAATAGTTGATAAATTGTTTGTGACAGATTTAACTTCACAATCAATGTTTAAATGTTATCACTTTATCTCATTTTTATTAGATTTTAAAAGAGTATGTATCACCCTACTCATAATTCATAAATAATTTATTGAAGTCTAAAATTTTCAATAAAAAAAATTCAATTTGATCCAAATATTTTCAAATTCAATGAGTGAGATAAGATATTACCACTTGTGTGATTAGTTTTTTGGTATAGTCATTTAGTTATTAGTTCATAATGTTATCGAAATTTAAAATTTTAGTCCTTTATCCATTAAGCCACAAGCGGAACATTGACATAGCCTTTGATGATAAATTTAGCCCTCCAATACTTATACATTTTATCAATTTGATCTTAATTCTAAAAAATTTAAAACATTTTATCGATTTAGTATTTGTCAAAACTATTTTTTTTTGTTGAAAAACGGGTCAACTTTAAAAACGAGAATAGAGTCGCCACCAATCTTTTTTTTTTTGAGTGTGATCGAGTCACCTTGAGATTGATCGTTAAAACATTTTGATTTATTAAAACGATGATTTGAGCCTACAAAATTTTGAGAAAACAGGTTCGGGAGTCGATTATGCATGAGAAAGGATTAGCACCCTCGTAACGCCTAAAATTGGTACCTAATTGATTGATTAACGTCTTAATGTCGAAAATTTAAAAATATTTTAAAATACGATCCTCTTTATTTAAAAAGAACTTAAATAAATTAAACTGGATGTTGACTTGTTGAGGCTTGCTTATTTCGAAAAGTAAAATGTCATGCCCAGTGAGTTAGGATACGACATTTCGAATCCTCGAAACTAAGCTTGTCTTTTGACCTTTAAAACTTGTGCATTTAAGTTTAAGAAGGATATTCGATTATTCGGGTCAAATGAAAAATTGGAACCTAGTAAGTTAGGGCACAATTTCTCAAAATTCCAAATACAGAATATTGCTTTTATTTTTTTGAAAATCCTTACCTCGAGATAACAAAATGTCACATTCAGTAAGTTAGGACACAACAATTTTGAATTCCCGAGAATAAGTTTTTATTTAACTTTTATGCTTTGATTTTAAAAAGAAAATAAAAAGGTTCTTTAGACTCGATGAGAAAAATCGAAACCCAGTAAGTTAGGGTACGATTTTTTTCGAACCTTAAAACGTGGAGTATTTGTTTATTTCAAAACAAAAATTTTAATGCATCGGATAAAATGTAATATGATTTTATAGTAAAATGTAAAATAAATTTCAAGTGCTAATATGTGTAACAAAATAATGATGATGATAATAATAAATATAAATAACAATAATAATAGAGTTAATAATAATGAATAGTCGAAATTTAAAAATATGTACAACAAAATATAAATAAGTAAATAAATAGATAATGAAATGGCAATAATAAGTGTAAAAGTTAAAATAAAACAAACCAAAATAAAAAAAGAATAATAAGAGTAAAAATAAAATATGATAAAAATAAACAAATAAATAAAAATAAAACAAACTAATTATATAAAAATGAGTAAGTAATGTTTATTAATAATAATAATAATAATAATAATAATAATAATAATATTAAGTAGTAATAATTATAATATTAATAATAGTAATGAAATAAAGTAAAATACACAAAATAAATAAAAAATATGAACTAACAAAAAATAAAAATATACACACTGATGATAAAAAAACTAAAAAATATATATACATGTAAACAAGTAAATAAATTGATAAAACGATACATAAAAATAAAATAAAAACTGATATTAAATGAACAATGTATTAAATTGCACTTAAAGTAAAATTAAGAACCCAGTTTATAAAAAAAACATTAAAAGGGGCTAAATTAAAAGAGAAATAAAATTAAAGAACTGAATTAAAAAAGAGAGAAAAGAATTAGGGCCCAAATGTAACGCGCGTAAAAAAAGAGGGACCAAATGGGGAATTATTCCCGTCCTCTGAAAAGGCACTGTTCCAAAATCCTCATTTAAAAAAAAAATAAGGACCAGATCGAAACCAAAATAAAATGTCAAGGTCAAATTAAAAAGTAAAAATAACTTAATTGTGAAACCACAAAAAAGTGGAAGGACCAAATTGGTAATTATACCAGTTTTAAAAAAAAGGAGATCCTCCCCGTGTCGAGTCAATGCGCGGATCCTAGCCTTAAAATGACGTCATTTTAGTAACTGGTATTCAAGTTCAAAACGGCACTATTTTAAATCCTATATAAATAATTAAAATTAGAAAAAAAAAAAGACATATATAATATATGACAGTTTTGAAAGAAAAAATAAAAGAAAAAGTAAAGAAAAGAAGACACCTTACGCTAATTTGCTTTGATTTTTTTTATTGATTTTTCTATTCGTAAAAATGTAGAGGAGCCTTTACAGATTTGCTTCGACCTTTCTTATAGCTGATTTTTGAAAAATAAATATAAAGCGCCTTGGATTTCTGTTATCTTTGTTGGCTTTGTGTTGCTGTTTGTTTCTTTGTTTGCAGGTGAAAACCGTCGTAAAGGGGTTGGAGGTTGCGGCGCACAAAGGTTCTAGAACCTTTAAAGTTTTTGAATCCCTAATTGATTCTGGGTCACTTGGGCCTGTCCCATATTGGGCCACTGTGTTTGTTAGTTTTAAAAATTGGGCTTGTATTTTGTATTTAGACTGTTTATTTTTGGTTTAATTTGGTTAATGGGCTAGACTATTAAATTTGGGCTATAATTTTATTTTATTTTTTTGTGTTGTATTTATTGGTTTGGTTTTAATCGGATCCGGACAAATTAGGCCTATTACAGAATTAATTCTTAAATTTACAAAAAATAAAAAAAACTTTTAAAATAAAAAATATTTAAAAGTTCATTTTAATAAAAATACTTACAAAAATATAATTTATATTTATAAATAAATTAATACTCATTTTTCCCCTTTTCTCTGTTTCTTCAATAGAATCCCATGCATGCTTAAATTGCTTCGTGTCAGAAGTTTTTAAAAGAGAGTTTCAGTTCGACTGATCTGTATTCCAAATGTTGAGAAGAGAATCTAATTCAAGTAAAACTAGTGACTGAATTTGCATGAAACAGATCATTGAAGAACATGCAATGAAACTGAACCCTGGTGAGTTTCCTGGAAAATAAATCATCAATGAACACAATTTCTTCCACCTTCATTCTCTATATTGCATTGTGCCAATGAATTGAGCAGCAAAAAGACAATCAACCCATGATAATCAAGCACATTTAGAAGCAGATCTCAAGAAAAACCCAAGATACCAATTACTAAGTTAAACAAAAGAGCCCCTGAATGATAAATAGAGAGAGACTCAAGCCTCGGCCTTAGTGGACGAAGATATGAACTCTTCACCGCCCGCACTTACTGCGTTATTCGAGTCTACTTGAGCCGAATCTGATGGAGCGGCGGTCGACGTAGTGGTAGCAGCTCGAGCTTTGACAGTGTCCAGCATACGTTTGCTCATCTCCTTGAATACACCTGGAGGATCTCCATGCCGCTGTCGTCTTCGCCGGAGAACGATGCCCCGGCGAGCGAGAAAGCCTCCTGTTCGATTGACATGGCAGCGGCGGAGGCTTCCTCTTTGGGGATAGTTCCGTACCGTTTGGATAGGAGGGATTGTGAGGAGGACAGCGTCTCGATGAGACGGTTGATGACGGCATCCCGGGTCCGTTGGGTGGGGGGCCAAATTCGAAGGGTGAGATTGTTGAGCTTGGAGGAGGTGTTGCCTACTTGATGGCTCTTCGTCGCAGCGGTGGAATCAGGACCCGCCATTTGTATTGGGTGGTGACACTGAGGAGAGAGTGGGGAAATACTTGCTATTTGTTCTAGAAGCAAGCCAACTAAACAGCAGAGAAAAAGTTAAGCTGTTTAAGCTCCATGGGCTTCCTTCATGTGTTTGTAACCCTTGTCAGTCACTTAAACTGGTTGTTGCAGTGTACAAAATATCGAAACAAAACTCTCACCAAATTCCAAGACCTTTTATTTCGTTGTGCCCATTTTCATTTTTATTTTTGACAGTCCAACGTTTTATTCTGACAAGTGCGGTTTATAAAAGAACGTGAAACAATCAAGGATTCAAAGTATCCAACTATGATTGTAGCCTCAGTGTTGAACTACGGACATGGGGAAATCTGACTTATTCCTGTTAAGACATCAAGCTCAAACCTGGGACAACTGACATTGTCTGATACCAGACACAGCTAACCCATACTTCTGAAAGAACATTGATCAATGGAGCTACCAATTTTTAGCTTTTGGCATGCTGATATTATCTCATATAGGTTAGATGCTGAATTGTTTGTGATCTTTAAAGTTAAGTTGGGTCTCTCCCAACTGATTTTAGATTAGATGCTTAACATAATAAGCAAGCACAGATATGCACTTTATCACTATTGGATTTATTAAAGTGAGTATTATCTTAAATTATTGTTTGACTGTGAGCACAGTCTTCTCCTGGTTCCAACTTAAAATTTTGAGGCCTGAAAGTTGTAGAGTCTAACCAAAGCGTAGGGATCCCCGTGAAATCCTAGTGGACTAGTCTTGGAATGATTCATGAGGTGGTTGCTGGTGGTGGAAACAACCGTAAGCTCCCATTTATGATGGCAGATTGGGTAGGTGAGGTTCAGCTACCAACGCCTTTTGACCAACAATTCTACTGAAATTACAGTAACAATAATAAGGTTTTTAATAGAGTTGAGGATGTCTAATAATTGAGATGGTCCATCGCAATAACTCAAGTACAGATAGCGTAAATTCATGATTATACATTTGTATGGCTGTCATTGCCATATGAAAGATGTACATATAAAAATTTGATGATAGGAATCAACCCCAATATCTGATGCAGTAGATCAACTGATCATTTGTTTGAAACATTGTGGACTATGATGAGGATTGCCCAACAATGTGGTGGTCCTGGACTCTGAACCTAACCCATTCCTCATTTCAGAAAGGTCCCACCCCACGTGAACACCCTCTCCGTTTCTGGTGTCGCCACTCACGTCTACCGATGAATCCCACCAAACGTTCCTTCTACTAATCAAGTCACAGATTTACACATTAAATTTCAATTAGAATGTTTATTCTGAATGAATGTTTTTAAAACAGTAAGATACAAGCTATTCTGAATTAGTACTTTTAAAAAGTTGGATACTTTATATCATTTTTATAAAAAAATATTTTAAAAAATTTGAAATATTGTAAAATAGAAGATGTGTTTATTTTTTTAACGAGGATAATAAAGTAATTTCAATGTAAAGTTAAAAATTTTGTTTGAGGTATAAGAGTTTGAGTTTAATCTTAAAATAATCTTATCCTGCCCTAATTATATATATATAAATATTTTGAAAAAAAATCTATTTGTTTTCTTTATAAACATATAATGGAGATATTAATACAAATGCATACATTTAATTGGTTGAATAACTAATAATAAAGATATTTAAATTAATAAAATAAATAAATAAATTATCAAATGTTAAATTAAATTCTAAATAATTTTATAAAAAAGAATTTGAGGGTCAAAGAAAGCTTTTTTACCTAAATATTATAAAAAATTAAATTATTTACTTAAATAATATGCATGTGTACTTTTGAACTATTTACCAAAAGAATATGAAATCGATAATATTTTAATAAATTTAACACTAAATTATTACCACTAATGATGATTTGAGAATCCGAGCCTTAAATCGTCACCAATTTAACTTTATTATCTCGAGATTTCAATGGTAACAATTTGAAAATAAAATATATAAAATTCATAATATTATTTAAAGCATATTATTTTGATAAATAATTTGAGAGTCAAATTATTACAATATTTATATTGGAATAGCAATATTAAATATTTAGGGCCAAACAGTATAAACTCGTATTTAAGTTGGAATAAGATGAGCAGGGGAAGAAATGGTCGAAAATGGAAAATATACAGTCAGCAGAAACTTGGTAGGTTAGGTTGCTACTTTTGCCTTGTTTAGTTGTTTTGTCCTTTATGTTTCCAAAAAGTATTTTATAATTTGTTTTAAGGTATAGTGATTATTTTAGCATTAAATATTTAATCTTTTATTAAATTAATTTTTTAGTTAAATTTAATTATTTATCTTTCGGAAAGAGTCAAATTACTTTTTATTAAAAATATTGATTAAAATATTAATTTTTTAACGATGTTGGTGTGATTGTTTATGTATACTTCATTATGATATTACATTATTTGTTTTGTATGTCACATCAACAAAAATTTAAATTTTATAAAACATTCAAAAAATTAAAATAAAATTAGCATGAAGTACACATGGATTGCCATACAAGTTGTCATGTTTAAAATTTTAACATTTTAATCAATAGTTCCATTAAAGCAATTGACTATTTTTAAAAAGTTGAGAGTCAAATTGAGCTAGAAAAATAATAAGGGTCAAATTAACAAAAGATGTAAATGTTAAGGGCTAAATTTTTATTATGTCTCAATTTAATAATAAAATTTAATTTAAAATTAAGTTTATTAATTATGCAAATTAATTTTATGATAATAGTTTAGAATCAAAACATATTTTTAAATTATTTGTTGAATGACATATAAAATAAATAATGTCATGTCAGTATGAAAAAGACGTGGATCGTCATGCGGGTTGCCAAGCCAACATCGTTAAAAATAATAATATTTTAGTCAACTTTTACGCTAAACAAAAGTAAATTAATTTATTTTTGAAATGCTAATAACTAAATTTAACTAAAATAATAATAAAGATCAAATTGATAAGAAATATAAACGTTGAAGACTAAATTTATCATTATACCTATTTATAGTTGTAAGCTTAATATATATAGACATATATAACAAATTGAAGAATTCAATGGTTCGACCAATGATTTTTTTTATTTTATTCTCCATGTCTGTTTTATGATCTATGATCGAAGTTTGTAGTTGTCTTTCTCAACAATGTATTCTCTAAGGTTCTAACATACATCTTCCCTTGAAAATGCAATGTGTTTTATCATTGCACCCAACACTTATTGATCGCAAAAATAAATAATATTTTAGAGAAAATATTACATATAATAAAATTTGAACCTATACCATATTTGTTTATACAAGTAATTACATTACAATAAAAAAGAGAAAGAAATTTATAAACGAATCTTAAAACTCAAAAATTTACAAATCGAAATTTATATTAAGAACATTTTTACTCTCAATGCTTGAAGATATATCAAAATAAATATAAAATTTAAGCAAAAGTAATTTAATTAACACATTTAAATTTTGAATGAAATCATAAAAAAAATAAAATGATCCTATAAATAAATATTGAGAATTAATTAAAATAGAAATTATAAGTCAAAACCCATAAGTTCGGCATTAAAATATTTAGAGAAACCTACCTTCAAATGATTAAGCTTTCATGGCAAACTGTAAAATATTACTGCTATCTGAAAATTTTATTTAACTTTTATATATACCATATTTTGTGATGAAAAAAATTAATATTATATTTATATTTATAAAAAATATTCAACAAGTAGATTGCTAAAGTAATCATGCTTTTTTCTTTTACATTCACGTTCAATCTTTAAACATCGCTTTTATTTAAACATTTCATATAAAAATCAAATATAAATTATTTTCTTACTTGAATTATTATGATGATATCGAGTTAACATGTAACATAAATTTAATTTATTATACAAAATAAATTTTTAACTTAATATTTTTATTAAATCCGAATAACAAATATCTAATATAATGCTCAACAAAGAGGTCATTAAACTCGAGTAACATAGTACATGAAAATTAAATAAAATAAAATGAGGCAAAATAATTATAAACCATGAAAGGACCCATATTTTTTTTTTCATTAACATATACTAGGTAAAAACTTGACTTAAATAAACCTTAATTAAATAGCCTAATGGAAACCTTAAATGGGTCCTGATGTTTAGGAAAAGTGATTGAAATACAAAATATAAAGCAAAAAGAATCTAAGGGCACTTGGGCTTGCCCTTGGAGTTCTTCAGGTCCCTGTAACAAGGGCATTCATGCTTGTTCCCATATGTCCCTGATGGAACACATTTGCATTTCGCACAGCAAATTCCACAGTATTTCAAGCATCTAGCTCTAATCCCTGCCTTTGAGCACCTTATCTTACATTTGGAATTGCAGAAACCTGCCCATTCATGAAAATCACAAACTCAATCATTAGCTTTTACATATACTTGGGAAAAAGAAAAACAAAGTTTGAGATTTTTCCGTTTGTTTTAGCTTTATTTGTTCATGTCCAACCTGCCATTGACACCTCGAAGAGAGAGGAGCTTAGAATAAGAGAAACAAGCAGGAATGTCACAAAGACAAGCTTCATTTTCTTTGCTTTGTAGGAACCAAAAAACGATAAGAAAAAAAACCAAAGGAAGTGTAATTTAGCTAATGTTTTCTTACGAGGGTTGGCGATAAAATGAGCCCCCGAAGGGGGTTTATTTATAACATAGCGAGAAGTCCTGCTAGGGATAGGTAAAAAAAGTTAGGAAATTGCTTATATTACCTAGGAAAAATAAGTAACATACATCAACAGCAAATTCCAGGCTGTCTTGGACTTGGAGGACCAAGATATGTTTTTGGGTATGGTGGGGGTGACATATCGTATTGGTTTATTGCTTTATGTACCGTGTAAATATCAGATATAGGAATATGTGACGTATTAATAAGAAATGAATATATTTTCATATGTTTGTCCAATCTATTTGAGACGTGGGTATATTTTTAAAAGAATAAAAAGGAGTTAATAGAAAAGATGTACTTAAAACAAGGTGATATAAAATATAAATATATTAATCTCTTAAAAATACAAAACTACAATTTAAATCTCTCTCTGTATTGGAGTAAAGCCAAAGAGTGATGCACACATGAGGTTGTTTAACATTCTCATACTTCAAAAATGGAAAAAGCTTATTCTAATCTCCAAAAATTTATAATGAGATAGAGGCTTAACATCATTTCTGATTCTGCGTATATAATTTGATAGGGATGGGTTACATTTGGCAATCAATAGACACATCGAGAAACTTCAAGCTAATGTTGATGCTAGCCCACTAATTAACCTTGTTTTAAACATGAATAATAATGTCTTGGTTGATGATTGCAGTCTGTTCTTGACTACTATTCAAAACATATCGATTAAACACATATTAAGAGAAAGACAATGGAGTGCTGATGCTGTGGTTGTACTAGGAAGTGGTTTTGTGCCATTGGATCTGCTGTTAACTATTTTACTCTGTAATGAACCTCCTACCAGTACTTTGCCTGTTATCATGGCTGAGGCCATTGGAACTGTCCTCTTTGCATGTTGTTGAGACTCAGGAACAATGCAAAGACCAAAAGTAACTATTTTTTTGTTCAGGATCGTGAACTTATTTACGTCAAAGGTAATCTCGAGGTTCAACCCATTTTGTGAACATGAATTTGACTTTCGATAAAATGAAAAACTAAAAGGACATCAACGATGATCTCAAGGCTCGACCCATTTTTGAAAACAAATTCAAATTTTAATAAAATGAAAAACTGAAAAAGACTTCAACAGAAATCTCGAGGCTCAACTCATTTTTGAAAAAAGATTCGACTTTTGGTAAAATGAAAAGTAAAAATACCTCGACAACAATCCTGAGGCTTGACCTATTTTTTAAACGATTTCGACTAGTAATTAAATGAAAATGTAAAAAGACCTCAACAGAAGTCCCAATACTTGACCCATTTTTTAAAAATGATTTCAACTTTTGATGAAAATGAAAACTAAAAGGACCTTGACAACAATCTCGAGGCTCGACCCCTTTTTGAAAACAAATTCGATTTTGATAAAAGACAATTAAAAGGACCTCGACAGAAATCTCAAGGCTTGACCCATTTTTAGAACACAAATTTGATTTTTAATAAAAGACAATTGAAATGATCTCGACAACAATCTCGAGGCTCAACACTCTTTGAAAGCTAAAACAAGAAAATAGACCTTAAGAGAAGTCCAAACATACTACTAAGTAACTTTGCCTGAGAGATTTAAAACATTTTGGTGAGATTTAAAAATATCCTTGAGAGACGTTTGAAAATATCTTTAGGGAAAGTCGAAAGCATCCTCGAGATAGGGTTTGAAAATATCTCAAGAGAGATCCAAAAGCATCCTCAAGAGACGGTTTGAAAATATATCTCATAGGAGATTTGAAAGCATCCTAGAGATAGGGTTTGAAAATATCTCAAGAGAGATCTAAAAGCATCCTCAAGAGAGGGCTTGAAAATAAATCCCATAGGAGATCTGAAAGCATCCTCGAGATAGGATTTGAAAATATCTCAAGAGAGATCTAAAAGCATCCTCAAGAGAGGACTCAAAAGTATCTCAAGGGAGATCTACAAGTATCCTCAAGAGAGCGTTTGAAAATATATCTCAAAGGAGATATGAAGGCATCCTTGAGAGAGGGTTTGAAAATATATCTCAAGGGAGGTATAAAAGCATCCTTGAGGGAGGATTTGAAAATATCTCAAAGGAGATCTAAAAGTATCCTCAAGAGAGGGTTTGAAAATATATTTTATGGGAGATCTAAAAGCATCCTCGAGAGGGGACTCAAAAGTATCTCAAGGGAGATCTACAAATATCCTCAAGTGAGGGTTTGAGAATATATCTCAAGAGAGATATGAAAGCATTCTCGAAGGAGGATTTAAAAGCATCTCAAGGGAGATCTAAAAGTATCCTTAAGAGGGGGTTTGAAAATATATCTCAAGGGAGATATGAAAGCATCCTTAAGAGAGGATTTGAAAATATATCTCAAGGGAGATATGAAAGCATCCTCGAGAGAGGATTCAAAAGTATCTCAAGAGAAATCTAAAAGCATCCTCAAGAGAAGGTTTGAAAATATATTTGAATGTATCTTTGAGAGATTTAGGAAAGAACATTTCAATGGAGATCTAGTAATGTAACACCTTTAACTCGTATCCGTCGTCGGAATAGGGTTAAGAGGCATTACTGATCAAATCATAACATTTAACCTTTATTGTTCATACATCATTAAATCATAATCAAACAATGTCACTAAGTCCCTTAATAAGGTCTACGAGACCTTAAACACACATTGGAAAGGGGTCGGGACTAAACCAAGCTCATACGAAATTTTTCCAAAAACTTAATATTTTTCAAAGTTACAGAGGTCACACACCCATTTAGGTAGGCCGTGTGAGGAAGCCATGGCAAAATAGGGCATACATACTGACTTATCCACACGGTCGAAGACACGCATGTGTGCTTAACCCGTGGTCGACACTGACCTATTTCACACAGCCAGTCACACGCTCGTGTGTCCAGCTCGTGCGCGAGTCTGACTTGTTTCAATTTGAAAAATTAAGAGACACGGTCGAGCCACACGCCCGTGTGCTCAATCGTGTGGGCAAATATAGGCCGTTTGCAAGGCCAATTTGCCACCCACACTTTGGGTCACACCTACAAGCATCAAACCATCCCAAAATCATAACTCAAATGCATCCAAAACATACATTTTAACCATTATTCCTATCAACCAATTCAAGCATGAAACATACACTTATATCTTCATCAATTCATACCATAATGATCATTCACATAAACCACATATACACATCATAACCATTATTTACACCTATCCACAACATATACTAAAGCATTCAACTATCAAGCCATATCAAATGGCAAGATCTATACATCTCAAAACACACCATAATCACTAGCCTATACATGCCATATACCAAATATACAACTTCCAAAAGTACCAAAATAGATAGCCGATAGTGTGATTGAGTCGCTGACGATCCCCAGATCCGAGTTAGCTTTAATGATACTGTAAAACAGAGAAACACTTCACACAGTAAGCTTAAAAGCTTAGTAAGTTTGTAATATAACACAATTAACTCAACAATTCAATTCAATATACAAAATTACCAACACCTAGTTAATTCACCTCAATACTCAATTTTCAACCATAACAGTTCCTCACTTTCTTACATAACTATCCATTTACCTAAAACACAACTTCATCAACCACATAGGTTATGTATATACCTGTACCATCACGTATTCAATAACAACATTTACCATTCAATGCTCCCAGCCATTACTCATTCAATTCTCTTTAAACATTCGATGAATTCGCACACTCAGTGCCAAATAATTAGCCGAAGCCACAATATTATCGCACACTTAGTGCCAATTTTCTTAGTCGAAGCTTTAATATCATCGCACACTTAGTGCATTTACATTAAACCGAATTTAACTCGGTATCGCACACACAGTGCCAATCAATATAATCGATGCTTTCTTTATTTCGCACACATAATACCGTTCACCACTGAATCGAGTCTATTTACGCACACTTAGTGCCACATCTCTCAAATCCACATATAATATTACTAATTCATCAACCACATATTCATTCATTACATAACACATGAGCATGATTTAAACAATTCGCATTATACACGAACTTACCTCGGATGTAGAAATAACGAAACAAGTTGATCAATCGAGCATTTTGTCTTTGCCTCGATCTCGATCTAAATCTCTCTTTTCTTGATCTATTTAATATTAAACTCAACTCATTAAATCACCGATTCATTCAATTTAATCCAAACACACATATTTATGGCATTTTACAAAATAGCCCTCACATTTTCACATTTTGACATTTAAGTCCTTATTTCATAAAATCATCAAATACACATAAATTCCATTTACAATGCTTAGCCAAATCTTCCTCATGTTCATACAAGCCCACATATTTCATTTATTTCACATTTTAGTCCTCTAATTTCTCATTTTCACAATTTAGCTCAAATAGTTAAATTTATCAAAAATTCAAAGACAAAATATGTTCATCTATCACATATCTTCCATATCTCATCATCAGCTATCACAAATATCAAACATTCATCAATGGCACATCTCAAAATCATCAAAAAATTCATAAATTAGGGCATGGGCTAGCTAGAACACAAAGCAACGATCACAAAAACGTAGAAATCATTAAAAATCGAATAAATTTCATACCTCAATCAAGATCTCAAGTGTGTCGAAACCTAATGTTCTCCTTTGTCTTTATTTTATTTTTTATTCGGTTAAGATGAAGAGAAATAAGGATGAAAATGCTTTTGTTTTATTTATTACCCTTAATTAATAAACCATTTAACCATCAAATATTAGACCATTTATGTCCATTCCCACTATAAATGGTCTATTATCAACATAAGGACCTTCCATTTAAAAAGCCATGCCAATTAAGCACAACTAGCACACAGCTTTTGCATTTTACGCGATTAATTCCTTTTTGCAAATTAAGCACACAAACAATAAAATTTTCACACAGAACTTTCACACATGCTTAATCACATATTGTAAACACTAAAAATAATATTAAAATGTTTTTCTGACCTCAGATTTGTGGTCTCAAATCCACTATTCCAACTAGGGTCTAAACTAGGTTGTTACAAGTAACATCCTCAAGAGTCAAGAGAGGAGGAACATAACCTCGTGAGAGGCCTGAAAACTTTTTAATTGAATTTCCTAAACAAGAAACTCTATTATTTCAAAATATTTCTCTAGAGAGATTTGATAAAACATTTCATGAGAAAAAGAGTTTAATCATTATTTTAAAAAACTCTTACCTGAGAAGTTTCATTCAGAAATTCCAGACAATAGAAGTTTAACCAAAATGTCATACCAAGATACCTCCAAGCGAGAACAAAGCTCAGTTCCTTGCTATAAACATTTTTGGTATGAATGAATTTATGCAATGAATGTCATGCAAGTCATGGATGCTAAACTATACAATCAAATGCAATGAATGTCACGAGTATCATTTGATCATTATTTTTCACAATGAAAAACAAATTCTCCAACCCTTCACCCAATACTCAAAAGCACATAATTATAGTTTCAAATTGGCACTTCCTGTAATCTTTTTAATGCGATCTTTAATCTTTTCTGAGGTGACACTCTAGCTTAGAAGCTTCCAAAACTTCAACTTCCTTCAAGTGGTTCATATATCAACATGTTACCCCAGTCATTGCTTAAAATCCCTGAGAGTTTAGACCATTTCAGGTGGCTCTCATATCACATGTTGTCTTAGTCATTGCTCAAAAGTCTTGAGAGTCCATATTTACTACTCAACCCTCATGTTACTTTATTATTGCCTTCATCATTATAACGATCCAATTTTTAGTGGTACCGAAATATGCGATTTTGAAATCTCATTTTCATAAATCGGGTTTATAAATATTAAATATGAACATTTACAGAGATAATATAAAAATATGTTGAAGATTGGTCAAGTAATTTTGTCGAATTAATAGTTAATTAAGACTTAGGGACTAAATTATAAAGTCCAATCACTGTAGAGTTTTAATTGGCAAAAAGACTTGAGGACCTAAATAGCAATTAGCCAAATCAAAAATCCAAAATGGTAATGAAACCATTTTAATCAAGTGATAGTGGAAGATGACCGCATGTTCATTAAGCTTTTTTAATGATCATTTTAGTTAAATTAAACATTATTATTAAGTTAAGTAAGTTTTAATTAAGATATAAATACTCAAATAAGTGGAAAGAAAGAGAGAGATGTCATCTTCTTCATCCTTTCTTACTTGGCTCCAACTTAGGAAGAAAAGAAGAAAACCAATTTTGAAGCTAAATCATTTAACCATTAAATTGGTAAGTAATTCAAGTTCTTTTCTTATAATTTTTATAGATTTGAGGTTATGGGAGCTTGTTTTAGCTAGCCCATGCACCAATTTGATAAACTGTTAAAGTTTTAGAAAGTTTCCATTGTTGATTTCTTGAAGAAGTAGGCTTGAAATTGATAGATTTTAAGCATATATTATGAAAAGGATTAGACTATAATGTAAATCTAACATGTTTGTTAACTTTGTTTTATTAAGAATCAAATTAAATAAATGTAAAACTTATCATAAAATAAATAACATAATAAAAATTAAGATGAAACACTAAAAATTAATGAAAACAAATTAATTAAAGAAAATATGTACACAAAGATGCATGAATGCATGATGAACATGAAAATTTTTATTTTTAAAAATGAAGGGATCATAATTGAATATCAATTGAACCAATAAATTGAAAATTTAAACAACACATAATTAACTTCAATCTCAACTCTTAAAAATGTCTCTAGCGGAGTCACCAAGTTGTCGAAAGCATTTTTTGAACAAAAGTTAGCTTGACGATATTTGAAAGAACATGAAATTTTCAATTTTAAAACACCAGAGTTTTATTAAAAAATAGAAGTAGCCATCGATTTTTTTGCTAGGTGTGATTGGTCACCTATAAATTACCTCGAAATTCTTTCTTTCTTTTTGAAAGATTATTTTCAATCTACGTTGAAGCCGAGAGAAAAATTAGATTTATGAGTCAGTTACATACAAGGAAAATTATAACACTCTCGTATCGTCCAGAAATTGGTACCTTATTTCATTGTGGTTTGAATTTAATATTTAATCATGATGCCATAAATTTTTAGAGTGTGCCCAAAATTTATAATTGAGTGAATCGAATGTTGAAAGCTGGGAAGATTTTCAAAGCTTGTAATTTTATTTTATTTTTTTTGTAAAAGAATTGTTTTATTCACTTGTATTTGAGCAGGGAATTTGAACATTAGCAATAAAGGAAATTACGTCTGGTAATTTCGAGAAAACTCATCAATTCCCCTAATGCTACAATATTGCCTTAATTTTAAAAAATCAGAATTGCATCCGATTATTACAGAGCAGCCGGGAGCAATGAAAATCCTAAGCTGGAATGTTCGTGGTTTGGGAGGACCACGAACTGTTAGAAGGCTCAAGAATAAGCTACGAGCCATTAATCCCCGAGTTTTGTTTTTTATTGAAACAAAATTAAGTGCCAAGAAGATGGAGTTGGTCAGATTAAAGTGTGGTTTTGAAAATGGAATCGACATTGGGGCTATAGGTACCAAAGGTGGATTATCATTGGGTTGGAAAGGGAAACCGTTGATTAGTCTTAAGAGTTTCTCTTCTTTCCATATTGATGTTGAGGTTCAGGATACTGATTGTGGAGCTAAGTGGCGATTGATGAGGTTCTATGGAAATCTGGATGAACGTCAAAGAGCTGTGTCTTAGGATCTACTTAGACAGTTAAACTACGAACATAATACTCCTTGGGTCGTTTTGGGGGATTTCAATGAGATTGTAAATTCTTTCGAGAAGAAAGGTGGACGCCTTCGTTCAGAACGTCAGATGATGGCTTTTCGTACGGCATTAAAGGATTGCAACCTTAACGACTTAGGATTCACTGGCTGATGGTTTACATGGGAAAGAGGTAGATTCATCTCTACTAATATACGAGAGCAATTGGACCGCGGAGTCGCTACGTTAAGGTGGATAGAGTTATTTCCAAGCTACTAGGTTGAACACTTAAGTCATTCATTTTTCGATCACTGTCCTGTTCTTTTAAATACCATGGGTGGGAGATGGGATGGTCAAAGTTATAGTACAAAGAGTTTCTGATTTGAGGCTAAATGGTGCCTTGAAAGTTCCTTCGAGGAGTTGGTTAAGAGATGGTGGGCTGATATTAGTGGGAGTATACTGTACAAATTAGAAAATTTGAGCTTCCAAATGCAAAATTGGAGTAAAGCTAGAAGTAGAGAGGAGAAGAGAACTCGAATGGTTTTAGAAGAAAAACTGAGTTGTCTTTATAATTAGGATTCTTCGAATGAAAATTTAGTTGAAATTATGGAGGTTCAGTTGGGAATTAATTTGGAGGCTGATAAGGATGAGTTATTCTGGGTGCAACGGTGCGTGTTAATTGGTTGAAGAATGGTGACCAAAATACCAGTTTTTTTGACAAGACTGCCAACCAACGTCAGTTTTGTGGTCGAATTTCTGAGTTGAATAACGAAAGCGGTGAAAGGTTTACATTGTCAGAAGAAATCTTAAAGATTGCTTCAGATTATTTTGAAAAACTGTTTACTGCCTCGAAGATGAGTTCAGACGAGCATTTGTTTAGACTTGTGGATAAATGAGTTACTGATTTGTATGAACGCTTCTTTGCTTAAACAGTTCACGGAGGATGATATTTCCTATGCAGTAAAGACGATGACACCTTTGAAAGCTCAAGGGTTGATGGATTCCCTGCAATTTTCTTCCAGAGATACTGGCATATTGTTGGACCGGATATCTCTCGTTTTGTCCAGCGATTTTGAATGGACAAATTAAAATAGGTGAAATCAATAAAACTCAGATTGTTTTGATTCTCAAGGTTGACAAGCCGAAGAATATGTCACAGTTCAGACCCATCAGCCTTTGCAATGTTGTTTACAAAATTATTTCGAAAGTCCTGGTCAATCGCATGAGTAATATTTTGGGTGATTGCATTAATGAAGCTCAATGAGCTTTTATCCCCGGGAGACTTATCTCAGATAATGTTTTGATTGCTTATGAGGTTCTGCACTCGCTCAAGATGAAGAAGAGAGGCAAAAAAGGGAATTTTTCTCTTAAGTTGGATATGAGCAAAGCGTATGACCGTGTTGAATGGGATTTTTTGGCAGGGATAATGAAGCATTTAAGGTTTCATGACGACTGGATCATTCTTATTATGGGGTGCGTATGCTCGATTTCTTATTCTATTTGTCTTAACGGTATGAACAGTGAGTGGTTTTCTCCTTCAAGAGGATTGAGACAAGGAGATCCTCTCAGTCCCTATCTATTCCTGATTTGTGCTGAAGGTTTTTCCACGCTTTTTCAAAATGCTAAACAGAAAGGTTGTATGGCGGGAGCGCCTATTGGTGGGGAGAGATTTTCTATTAACCATTTGTTTTTTGCTGATGACTGTATCCTTTTTGAAGATGCTTCGTGCGAAGGGGCCAGAGTGGTTCATGATGTCATTTAGGAGTACGAGATGATTTTCGGGCAGAGGTGAACTATGATAAATCCTTAATTTATTTCGGTGCTAATGTGGATGGTGAAATCAATGAGGATATTACAAGATTATTTGGGGTTCGGGTGGCTTCAAGCCCTGAAAAGTACTTGGGGTTGCCTATGATGGTGGGTAGAATGAAAACATGGGCTTTTGCTAATTTCGTTGATAGATTCAGAAAACGTGTTGAAGGATGGAGTCTACATTATCTGTGAATGAGAGGTAAGGAGGTTTTTATTAAGTCGGTCTTACAGTAACACCAATTCATGCTATGCAATATTTTTTATTCCCGAAATGTTTGTGTCGAAAGCTTGAAAGTATTATGAATAGTTTCTGGTGGTCTAACAACAAAACACTGAAGGGAATCCATTAGAGTTGCTGGGAAAAGCTTTGTAAATCGAAGTGTATGGGCGGACTTGATTTTAAATATTTGGTTTTGTTTAATAAAGCATTACTAGAAAAACAAGTTTCGCGTATTTTATCTCAGCCTCATGTCAGCAAAAGTTGGCTCTTACCCATCACTTACCTGGTGAAGTATCTGCAGCGCTCGAAAGTTGATTGAGGAAGGGGTGTTGTGGCGGGTTGGTAACGGTGAACGGATCAACATTTGGAATGACCCCTAGTTACCTGGAAGAGAGAACAACAGAGTCACAGTTCAGGAGATTAGGCCTATGTGGACATCTGTTAATCAACTCGTTGAGACTGCAAATAGTACCTGGAATAGGGACTTGATTCATTATTTATTTGATGAGATCACAGCAAACCGAATCCTTGCTATCCCCATCTCCGGGGGTAGATCAGAAAACACTTTAGTTTGGAAACATGAAAGGTCTGAGGAATATACAGTGAAAAGTGGATATAGAGTCCTAAATACAAATCGACTGCTAACTAGTACAGACAGAGCCTCTAATGATGATGACTACAAAGATTTCTACACTGCCCTATGGTCGCTTAATATCCCAGAGAAGATTAAAATACACAATGGGAGAGTGTTTAATAATATGCTACCCCACTTTAGTAACTTGGTGAGAAGAACTTTGAATGTGGATGTTGCTTGCCCACTTTGTAAGGCGGATCGAGAAGATTCAGATCATCTATTGTGGTCTTGTGGAATTTTGCAACGTGTGTGGTCCTCCCTACAGGTGAAGGTACCGTCATTTGAGGATTCAGTGTGTTGTAAACAAAGATTTGCTAGAACTTTCACTGCAGCAAATGAACAACAAAAACGTATCATTGCAATCTCATCATGGTGTATATGGTTCCGATGAAATAAATTGGTCCATGAAGGGGTGAAATTTTCAATGCAAGAAATGATAGGGTTCATTCGTGGTTATAATCAAGAACTTGATTTATGTCAGGAGAACTTTCGCCCCTTCCACAAAGTTATGACAAAGGATCTTTGGAGACCTCTGGATAATGATTTTATTAAACTAAATTTTGATGCATTTTTCCAGAAAAATGTCAGTTTAGCCAAAATTGCAGTTGTTGCCAGAGACTCAATGGGAGAAATTATAGGGGCAAAAACTTATCCTTTTGAAAATGTGGCAGACCCGTTTGTAGCGGAAGCAAGGGCATGTGAAAGGGCACTACTGTTCGTGGCAAAGATGGGTTTTCGGCGATTGATCGTAGAAAGATATTCCCTATCAGTTATTAAAAGCATCAAGAAGAACGGACATGATAAATTGGTGCTCAGGCCGATTACACATCATATTATCCAGATGGGTTTGTGTTTTGAGGAGATTTCATCCCTTTATGTGCCCTAAACGATCAATGGAGTGGTTCATACTCTGGCGCTGGCAGGTCTGAGAAATAAGTTCTATGGTTGCTGGGTTAATGGAGTACCAGATTCCGTGAAGCTGCTAGCAAGGAAGGATCGATTGGCATGAAATCTGAATCACTAAAGTTTTATTCGGCTTGGAACTTAGAGAAGGTTCTTTGAATCTCTATATTTGTTTCTAAGCAGTTGGCTCATCCTCTCAGATCGGTTGTTTTCTGCTAATGGATAGCTTTTCCTGTGGCTGATATTTCGATAGATGAATCGTTGTGGTGGCTGGATTCAAGAAGTTTTGCTTGGTTTTTTGATGGTTCTTTAATTGTTTTTGTTGCGTGCTAGTTGTTTTCCTTTTCTGCTTTATGTTTTGTCTTTTTAGGTAGCAGGTTTTTATGACTTTTGTTTTTCTTTGCTTTTTCGCCAGTCTCAATAAATATTAGCCTTTTATTTAAAAAAAAAAAACATACGTATACGTATACATAGATGAGAGACTAAATTCTATATTATTAGTATTGAGATTTATACAAATTAACCGAACTTAAGTCAGACAAAATATGATTACTACAGTTATCATGAAAACAGTTTAATTTTATTAATACTATGCTCCTTTTTTTAAAAAAGAAAAGAAATTCTACATATATAAGTGGTTCTCCATAAATCCTCTTAGGAATGTGGCTTACAGCAGTTGGCGTACGGTAATTTGTATGTTTAAGATTTATAATGAATTTACAGTCCCTATTTCTTTTTTTCTTTACAATTTGCCATCTGAAGAGTAGCAGAAGAGTTTGGAAGGGAGAGAGAGGGGAAAGAATGAATGAATGAATGCAGTGGCCATGAAAGAGGAAATGGTCGGCCCTGTATTTTGCCCACCTAAAGCATCCTGTGTCATGTGATCTGTTGGGATTCCCTGGGAAACGAACGCCAATGCCCAATCTATTTTTGTCACTCCTAATACAAGTGTTCTAATATAGATACGTGTATTCAATTCGATATATTCCATCATTTAAAAAAAAAATTATATACATGGAGGATTATATTTTTTTAGTCCATGATTTTTTTTATAGAAATAACAGCATGATTGGATGAAATAAATTATGTCACTGCATGTATCGCAGCTGAGAAATGGGCAGTTTGGCAACTTAATTGTAATTAAAGAGTTGAAATCAGCTTGATCTGAGTTGTGGTGTAGGTTAAGAGGTGACCAATGTCCAGATCTTATTTCTTTCACCCTTTGATTATTTGTCCCCATAACCCAGCATTGCAATCTTAATTCCTTAATCATCAGTGGCTTCCAACATGGTCCTCTTCCATCAGCATGTCCAACATAAGATGTCTGAAATCTGAAGCAGTAGATGATATTGATAACCAAAGTAGCTAACGGCTATGACATATTATTAACTTCATTTAGTGATAGTAAAACTCCACTCTCACACTGAAGAATATTAAGGATCCGCATATACGTATAGAAATTTACGTTTATACTAGTGACACAAAACAATAAAACTGTCATGTCAAAATGGACAAAAAGTTTGGTGTGAATGTGACTTGGGAGTTATTTGTCATTTTAGAACCTAACCTAAGTTTTCAATCCATTAGTTTGGTAGGGTTTTAAAAATTTCAAGTCTAAATTAGTTTTTGGCTAAACTGGTCTATCCAAAAAGTTCATTTTACTATTCAAAAATTAATAAAATATTAAAAAATATTTGTATTTGATATTTTCTATATTTTTATAATTAAATTTAAATTTTTTAAAATTGTTATTTAAATTAGATTAAGTGTAAAAATCCTTGCCAAGGCCATCTACTTGACCCTTGGAAAAATCTAAATTTTTAATAGATTATATGAATTTTTATTAATTTATACATTATTAGTGTTAGTTCAACTCATTTTAAATTATTTTTTTATCCTTTTAAGGTCGATGAATGATGGTAAAAAGCTTTATTAATTTAAGGAAGAAAGGTGTCTATCTTATTTAGGGATGGCAATAGGGTGGTCTATCTTTTGCCTGCCCCACCCCGAGCTTCCATATAGAATGACTCACCCTGAATTTAACCCACCACTCTGATTCTGAATTTGAACCAACCCCATTTTAAATATCAAACTTAATTTATTCCTTCTTTTTCCTTGTTTTTTAAACAGAGATACAAATGGCAGCAGTTCAATTTTTTAAAAAAAATTACTACCACGTCATCATCAAACGGTTATTAATTGATGCTTTTTCTTACATTTTATCAGTCAAATAATAAAATTTTACATGAATCAAATAAAAGTTTGGAGATCTTATATTATGCCGTATTAATTGCGAAAGAACTAAAATTAAGACACAAAATTTTAGCAATAAGTTTGAAACAAAAATTAAATTAATCCATCATAATATTTTTAATTTATACATCATAAAATTAGGAATAGTTGAAGCTTTATGTATATTAATTTAGTGGATAAAAACACACTTATTAATAGTTATGTAACTACTAATATAATTTATCTAAATAAAATAATTTTTAAAAAATCTCAAAATTTATTTTTTAATGTATTTGTAAGACCTAATTTTCGTCCGGGCCCATTAACTAATTTTAAACCAAAACAAAACACAAATTAATAAAAAAAAGTCCATTAAACAATTTTAACCCAAAGCCTAATTACACACAAGCCCAAACCTAAACCTAGCCTACAACCTAAACAAAAAATGAAACCCTAGCAACCCTCGAACGCCGCAGCAGCCAGACTCCCACACTGGTGCACTTAGTCACGTCACCCCGCACCTCCGCATCGTGCGCTCCTCTACCGCCCGCCACGCAACATGCCCTTCTCCATCACGCCTCCTACATACCTACAAACAAGGAAAAATCGGTTGTAAAAATGGGCTATAAAAGCCGCATATAACAATGTAAAAGGGACCTTTTTTTTTTTTTACAAAGAATACAGATACACAATTGAAAAGAAATCCAGTAAAGGTTATTATCATTTTTTCTCTTTTTTCCTTTTCTTTTCGAACTGTTTTAGTTCATATACAAAGACTTTATTTATTTTTTTTCTTTTTTAACTTTAAATATAGCATATATATAATATATAAAAAAAAGGAGAAGAAAAAGCTTACTTTCAGAATTCTAGCCACTGTGAACGATGGCTGGCGGTGGTTCACCGGAAGTCCTATCCGGATTAAGGGAGAGAGAGAGGAGTTGAGAGAATTTAGAAGATTTTTTTTTAAAGAAAAGAGAAGAATGAATTTTTTTTTAAGAAAATTAGTTTATATAGGCACCTAAAACGGCGTCGTTTTAGGGCTGGCTATAATAGCCCAAAATGATGTCGTTTTACTTCCTTTAGCCCGCGCGTTGACACGACCCGGGGAGGATTCACGTGTTTCTGTAGAATGGGTTATTTACTATTTTAGCCCTTCCGCATTTCTATTTTTTTAATTTAAAATTCGCCCCAATTTTTTTTACTGATTCATTTTAGTCCTCATTGATGCAGCACGTTTTGGACAGGGAAATAATTTTCTAATTAGTCCCTATCCCTTTGGGGCGCGTTACACTTTGGTCCTTTTACCTTATTTTATTTCTATTTTTGCCCTAAAACTTATTTTTGTTTTGAATTTAATCCTTCTAATCATTGTTGTTATTTATTTATTAAAATCTATTAATTTAAAATTCCTGTCACTATTATTACTAGTATTATTTTTATTATTATTAATATTATTATTACTACTATTATAATTATTATTGTAATATTACTACTACTATTATTTTATTTATAATTGACTTTATTATTTTATATTCATTAGTTATTTTTATTGTTTTATTATTACCAACTTTTTATATATATATATATTATTATTACTATAATTATATTATTATTGTTATACTTATATTATTATTATTATTATTATTATTATTATTATTATTATTATCACTATTATTTCTATTTTATTATTTTCATTATTACTCTTATTTGTTATTATTATTATTATTATTATTATTATTCATTTATTAACACATTTTCATTATAATTTATTATTATTGTATTTTTTGTTACTATCATTGTTATTTTATTATCTTTAAATTATTGCATATAGTATTTATTTATTTATTAATTTACTATTAGCTTCTATTTTTGTTACTATTCTCTTTTATTTCATTTTATTGGTTCATTTTGCTCTTATTTTAATGTATTTTATTTCTACCTTTATTGTTGTTATTTATGTTTTATCATCATTATGATGTTATACAAACTAGCATTGTAACTCGTTTTACATTTTATTTTAAAATCATATCATATTTTATTCGATACATTACAATTTTCTTTTTGAAATAAACAAACATTCCATGTTCTAAGATCCGAAAGAAATTGTACCCTAACTTATTGGGTTTCGATTTTTCTCATCGAGTCTAAAGAACTAATTATTTTTAATTAAAGTATAAGCTAAACAAAAAACTTATTGTCGGGAATTCAAAAATGTTGTGTCCTATATTGTCGGGAATTCAAAAATGTTGTGTCCTAACTCACTGGATGTGACATTTTGTTATCTCGAGATAAGGATTTCCAAAAGTGAAGGCAATATTTCGTATTTGGAATTTTGAGGAATTGTGCCCTAACTTACTAGGTTTCGATTTTTCGTTTGATCCAAATAACCGAATACCCTTCTTAAATTTTAAATGTACGAGTTTTAAGGGTTAAAAGACAAGTTTAGTGTCGAGGTTTTGAAATGTCACATCCTAACTCACTGGACGTGACATTATACTTCTCCAAAATAAACGGGTCTTAGTATCCAATTTGTTTTGCTCAAGTTTTTAAATAAAGGGGATCGTATTTTAAAATCTTTTCAAATTTTTGACATAAGGACATCAAATAATCAATTGGGTACCAATTTTGGGTGTCACGAGGGTGCTAATCCTCCCTCATGCGTAATCGACTCCCGAACCCGTATTTCTAAATTTTGTAGACCAAAACTATCATTTTAATAAATCAAAATGTTTTAACGATCAATCTTAAGGTGACCCGATCACACCTCAAAAAAGATTGGTGGCGACTCCATTTTCATTTTTAAAGTCGACCCCGTTTTCCAAACAAAAAAATGGTTTCGACAGCTTGGCGACTCCGCTGGGGACATTAAGAGATTCAAGTCGTAAATTGATTAATTTCTGTCTTTTTGACGAAAGTTGAAAATCAGATTTGAAAATTACGATTCTTTCACCGCATGAGTTTGTGTCGTGTCATATGTTTGTTGTGCTTTGAGTCTCGTAGGATATTCTCGCATCATATTGCATAACCGTTGTACTTACCGTTTAAGTGGGAGTGAGAAACTATGCCTTCGTGAGGTTTTCACCTCCGCATGGGCTAGTGGACTGATTTCGGGATACATCCGCACCTATGCCTTCGTGAGGTTTTCACCTCCGCATGGCCATAAGCTAAACTGAACTCGATTCATATGACCCTATAATAGGTGAGGATTGAGGAATCTGCTGGTTCAGGTACCATTCCTTTAGAACTAAGCCACATATAGTGATCCTTAAGAGCCCACCCTAGATAGAGCTATGCTAAACCTTAGCGATTACCTAGATAGATGTTTGACACTTCTTCTATTTGCTTTGGTTGCTATTATTCGATACTAACTTGTTGTGTTTTAGCTATGATTGCATGTCATTTCATATTAAAATGGTGTCGATTCTTGTTTGGTTACTAAATTAGAAAGCTTGTCATGGAGAACGAACTTCTTAATAAAATAGAGGACAAAGCGGCTGTCCATATACGGTCAGAGAAGATGCAACTTGAGAAATGGGATAGTATAGTCGAAGGATATACGTCGGAGTTGTGGGACTTCGCTTGTATCAATGTGACACAGAATGAACTCTAGGAATTAAAAGATATATTGGCCCATTGGGATGACGAGACTAAGTAGCTATTCTATCGTAATTATGGCGACTTACCCTACCTGTTTGACATCAAAGTGGACAAACACTTATTTCGAGCTATGACTCAATTTTGGAACCCCGCGTATAGTTGTTTCATGTTTGGAAAAGTGGACTTGGTGCCTACTGTGGAAGAATACACAGCCTTGCTTCGTTGTCCAAAGGTTCAAGTTGACAAAGCTTATTCTAGGGTCGCTAATATACCAACTTTGTAAAGAAGCTGATGAGTACCACCGGGATGAGTGAACAGTGGGTCACGACTCGAATTTAGCAAAAAGTGAAGGAAAATGCAATTCTTGAGTGAGCTTGAGGGACTTGATTGTAGCACATCTAGATATAAAGATGAAAGTCGACATCTTCGCCTTGAGTATCTATGGTTTGGTAATTTTCCCAAAGTTTTGGGGCATATAGATGAAGCAGTTGCTGACCTATTTGACCGACTTGACAAGGGGGTTACGCCGGTACCAGCAATTCTTGCCGAAATATTCAAATCTTTGAGTGCATGTCGGAGGGCAGGTGAAGGTAGATTTATAGGATGTGCGTAGCTATTGTTAGCTTGGTTCCATAGCCATTTCTGGAAAGTGGATAAAGTTTTTTATCAGATTTTTTCCGAGAATTACTCCCCGTTAAAAGAGTTAGCAGCCTGATAAATCGTAAAAGTAACATATTTTAATCTCACATTTAGCTTACTTTTGGATGATTTATTCCCTGAATTGTGTAAAAAGGTGCTCTTAATCCTTTCTTTTCATGTTTTATACTCAAGAAAGCACCTAGGGACAAAAAGAACGAGAAACAGGTCTAAAATAGACTAAATTGGGCCAAAGAAGAAATCAACATGGCCTGGGCCCAAGACCACACGGCTGTGCCTCATTAAATTACTAGAACACGGCTTAGACCCTGAAACACACGGGCGTGTCTCTTCAGCAGACTCGACCACGGCCGAAAATCGATTCACACGGACGTGTGTTATGGCCGTGTCCCTATAGTGGCAAAGAGCAATTTCACTCAGATTTGGATACTTGAAGGCAAAGAAGCACATTCCAAAGTCTATTCAAACAACCGACTATGAATTATACTTGAATTAGGATACTTAGGGGCCAAATAAAGCATTCTAAGATCCTATATAAACACCCTAAGCATAACCTTCAAAGGGGGTTAGCTAGCGGAGCTAGGCCAATGAGCCGAGCCAGAAAGGTCAGATTTGTGGGAATCACTCGAAGATAGCCAGTTGATCTATCTCAAGAAGCCGAAATTCTACTCAAGACGGCGGATTTCTCCTTCAATTCTTTCAGGGAGTTTTAGGGATTTCTTATGTTTTGTTTTATCTTTTCTTCTGAGATGTTTTTATATTGTTTTGAACTAAACCCTTCAGATACCTGAAGGGGATGAAACCTAAGACGGATCTTGTTATTGTTTTCTGAACTATATGATAAATATTTGATTTGTTCTTAATTATGTGAGCTTAATTCTTGTGTTAATATTTTCGGGATATTGATTCAAGTTGAATGTGCTTAGGTGGTGGAGCAAAAGTCCCTGCTTAAGAGTAGATCTAGCATAATTAAGAGGAGTTGATCGCGCGCCTAGAGATAGCGTGACGAGATTTTGCCGGATTAGGGTGAATCCTAATATGGGGTCCATAGATCGAGTTAATGCGATTCTAGAGGTTTTAATTAGAAAGAGATTTCAATTAATCAATCTAGGGTTAGACGTTATTTGCCTCGAGAGAGGGTTTAATATAAATTAGGGAATCCTACGGATCAAGTTAAGTGAATAAATCGTCTGGTTCAGTGTTAGATAACAAGTGAAGTCTAGGTAGATTCTTCCTAAGGGTATCGTCTTAGTCAACTGAGTTTTCCTAAAGTTATTTCTTCAATTCATTCTTTTTGTCTTTGCGTATTTAGCTTAGTAGTTAGTTTTAGATTAAACAATCAATCACTTAATATTTAGGCTAAATAATAGAAAGAAGGTTAGTATTAGTACTTTTAGTTCCTTTGGGTTCGACAATCCGGTCTTGCCTAAGCTATACTACTGTTCGATAGGTGCACTTGCCTTAAGTCGTTATCAGAGTTAGTTTCCAGGTTCGATTATTCTCTTTATAAATTTTAAAACTCGACAAAACAACGATCAAGTTTTTGGCACTGTTGCCGGGGAACTAAAATATTAAGAAAACTTAATTTTTATTACTTTAGCGATTATTTTTATTTTTTTGCAATTTATATTTATTTTTATTTTAGCGATTAAAAAAACCTCTAGTTGTAACACCCCTAACCAGTATCCGTCACCGGATTAGGGTTACGGGGCATTACTATTTAAATCACAACTTTTGATCAATCACTTAAGTCATATACAGCATAATTAGTTTTTAATTATGTAATAGTCATGACATTTAAATAAACCTCTCTCATACCAAAATCAAATAGAACCAACACTCAATCAATCCAATGCAAACCTAAAATTGGTTAACATGCGCATAATTGAGCCACATAAATTTAAACAACTTATTCATTACTTTTGCATGTACTATTCTTATTAAATTTGCATACAATTCAAACATGTACAATCTCTTTTGTCTAGATAAGCAGAATAAGATCAATTTCTAAAATCTTAATTTAGTAAATGTAATACATGGCATACTAGACCAAAAATTAAGATATCTTTCATCACATACATACACATATTACCACTTTGAATTTATACAATATTATAGCATATGGCCGAATGCCATCAAACCATATTTTCCTCATTTGGCTATCTCATTACTGATTCACATAGGACACACTAAATACTCATATACCTATAACTTCCATACCTAGATTTTGCCATTCAAGTACATGTTCATTAATTATTCTCTATTACCGAATACAAAGTTTACAAGGCTAACTCATGCTTCCAAATTACACATCCAAAATAATATGCACTGAGTCCTAATCCAACTCACTAAACTACCACCCCTATTCACATATAAAAAGGTTTATCAGAATCTCATATAGGTGATCACATATCAAACATATCATATCTAAACATCATTCGATCAAACATTCAATAAACTAAACAAAAGTTCGAACCTAATATCCAACTATCCAAGAATAATATATGTATGTACTCACTTACACAAATTGAATCGAAATAGCCTAATACAATCATACACTATTGAACTTAATGCTTATCTAGTAAGTGACCAATTCAAATACACATATGTCATAACATTATTTAACACATATATCTCACATACTATAACTTAAATATGCATCTATCATTTACTTTATTGACTAAACCGAATATTACACCAAGCTTACCATTATTCATTGTCAATCATGAATCCAAACATTATAAATGTATATACCATATATTAAGCTCATCAACATGAACTAATTTATAAGTCATTCATGTCATAACCTAACATGCATAATTAATAGTACCACTCTCTCACATGATTAGACCATAATCAAGCATAAATAATAGTTCATGGCATGAGCAAACTATATCATCAAAACACTAAACAAGTTATTCAAAATAGATAGCCATTTTCGCATGGCTAGCATATTTACACTATTACAAAACATTAGTTATACGGTTTAGTCTAGCCTATACATGCCCTTTTAAATAACAAACTAAGTTTTCAATACCAAAAGAAAGTCGATAGTGTGGTTGACTTCACGGATGATCCTTCGAGCCCGTAGTTCAATCAAATCTATAAAATGTAGATAGACAAAGACACACACACAAGAAGCTTACTAGCTTAGTAAGTCTCAAGCAAACATAAATATAATGAGCATACATTTAAACATATTAAAATCCAAGCTTATAGTATGAAACATAATTATTTCATTATGTAAAATATAGATAGTGAATAATAGTAATGCTCTTTACTTAAATATCATTGCTATGACATCGTGAACTCAGTACATTTTATTTCATATGAACCAATCTAGGCATCGATCTTCTATTTCTACTTATACACAAGAATAAGCGCTTTTGTCACACTTATCACTGATCTTTAACTATACAATAAGAATTTTAGTTCACTTCATTCCTTACTAAAGTGGTAGGTTAGTTTTTACCTGAACTTTTACCACATATCACTATATAAACATCTCACCTTGTTTGATGTTCAAAATCTCCACTTATAGCATATCACCGGCATAAAGCCTGCTAGGCATTTAGAGCCCGAAATAAATCACCGGCACTAAGCCTGCTAGGCACTAAGCCCGAATATATCACCGGCACGAAGCCTGCTAGGCACAAAGCCCGAATATATATATATATCACCGACACGAAGCCTACTAGGCACTAAGCCCGAATATATCACCGGCACAAGGCCTGCTAGGCACTAAGCCCGAATACATACACAAACCAATCACATACTTGACATTTTTCTTTCTAAAATATATCAAAGATACACATTAATCTCGTATTGTCAATTTAGGCATTCAAGCCAATTTCACAATGTATATTCGGCTATTACAATAATATACCTTTAAATTTATCGAACAATATCATTTAACAGTTTCATAAATAATTCCATGACTCATTTTAGCTTAAGGACTTACCTTGGTTGTCGATAGACCGTGTAAATCTGGCTTATTCGAGAACCTTCGTCTTTCCCCGATCTAAACTGCTTTTCTTTGCTCTTGATCTAAAACACATTAAAATTTAGCTCATTAAAGCACCATTCATCTCAATTTAGTCCCTAAGCATATAAATGGGCAAATTACTATTTTACCCCTAGTATTTCACAACTTTGTAATTTAGTCCTATTTGCATAACACACAAAATACACCAAATTAGCTAAGACAATACAAGGGCCGAATATTCCTAGGGACTTTATAAGTCCTCACATTTCATTTATTTTGTAAATAAGCCCCTCTAAAATTTTATTTTTACAATTTAGCCCTAAATACTCAATTTCATCAAAACTTCCAATGCAAAACATACTAGTCTTTTACATATCTTTCATCTAAAATCATCAAATATCAAAAACCACATGAACACAACAATGGTCGAACATCAAGCATGCTTAGATTCAAAAATTACAACATGGGTCGGTTACTGTTCGAAGCAACGATTTCAAAAACGTAAAAATTATTAAAAACTGAAATCAAACTAACCTTGAAATCAAGCCTTAAAATGCCGAAATTTAAAGAACACAACCCTTTTTTCTTTCTCAACATTCGCCTTGAGAGAATGAATAATATCATGGCTTTTGTTTATGTTATTTTAACATATAATAAAGAAATTATTAAATTACTAATATAACCTTTAATATAAAATAAAACTAACATATATACTAAGGTTATTTTTGACATAAGCCACCCACTAACTCTAAAATGGGTTATTTACCCTTTTAATGCTTCATATTAAAGCCATGCTCAAATAGGCACTTTACACTCTAGTATGTCACTTTTACCTTTTACGCGATTAAGTCCTTTTTGTCAAATTCGATACTCAAACGATAAAATTTTTCTCTGAAACTTTCACACATAAATTCATATATAATAAACTCAAAATATAAATATTAAATATTTATCGGGCTCAGATTCGTGGTCCCAAAACCACCTTTCCGATTAGGGTCGATTTCTCCTTCAATTGGATTTCTTATGTTTTGTTTTATCTTTTCTTCCTAGATTTTTTATATTGTTTTGAACTAAACCCTTCGACACACAAGGGATGAAACCTAAGACGGATCTTGTTATTGTTTTCTCAACTATATGATAAATATTTAATTTGTTCTTAATTATGTGAGCTTAATTCTTGTGTTAATATTTTCGGGATATTGATTCAAGTTGAATGTGCTTAGGTGGTGGAGCAAAAGTCCCTGCTTAAGAGTAGATCTAGCATAATTAAGAGGAGTTGATCGTGCGCTAAAGATAGCGTGACGAGATTTTACCGGATTAGGCTAATCCTAATATGGAGTCCATAGATCGAGTTAATGCGATTCTAGAGGTTTTAATTAGACAGAGATTTCAATTAATCAACCTAGGGTTAGACGTTATTCGCCTCGAGAGAGGGTTTAATATAAATTAGGAATCCTACGGATCAAGTTAAGTGAATAAATCGTCTGTTCAGTGTTAGATAACAAGTGAAGTCTAGGTTTTTAGCGATTAAGAAAACCTCTAGTTTATGACTAGAAGGAACCCGAAGGGACCACTAGTATACGACAGTGGTATTGAAGCTACCGTTCACAGGAATCACCGAGAAATTAGATGATTCCTAAATTACAGAGAAGAAGAACAACAAGGTGGATCCAATCCTACTGAAGGGATGGACGAGAATAACCCACCACCACAAGATGTGGAAGAAAATAATGTTCCACGTACTATGTATGATTATGCTAAACCTCATTTAACAGGAGCAGAATCGAGTATTGTTAGGCCTACTATAGCTACTAATAATTTTGAATTAAAGACTAACACTATACAAATAATTCAACAGTTTGTTCAATTTGATGGTTTGCAGGACGAAGACCCAAATACTCATATAACTAATTTTTTAGAGTTCTATGATACCTTCAAAATAAATGGCATTTCTGATGATGCCATACGTCTTCGGCTATTTCCATTTTCATTAAGGAATAAAGCCAAATAGTGGTTAAACTCATTACCACGAGGGTCAATCACTACATGGGATCAAATGACCGAAAATTTTTTATTAAAATATTTCCCAACGGCCAAAACGACCAAATTACAAAATGATATCTCTTCCTTTGTGCAGATGGATTTAGAGACATTATACGACGCTTGGGAGAGATACAAGGATATCTTGAGAAGGTGTCCGCACCATGGTTTACCCTTGTGGCTCCAAGTCCAAACTTTCTATAACGGTGTAAACCCCTCAACGAGGCAACTAATTGATTCAGCCGCCGGTGGAACCCTGAACAATAGAACTCCTAAAGTAGCCTATCAGTTTATTGAAGAGATGTCACTGAATAACTATCAGTGGAAGGTTACAAGGACAAAACCAACAAAATCAGCCGAAGTTTTCAACCTCGACGCAGTAACCATGCTATCAACACAAGTAGATATGATGAATAAAAAATTTGATAGTTTGTGTTCTTCGCAGGTACATCTAGTAATGCAGTGCAATGCAAGTGGAACTGTGGCGAATCCTGAGTACCCACCCTACCAACCGGACACAGAAAGTGAACAGATGAACTATATTGGTAATAATTTCAGATCTAATAATAACCCTTATAGTAATACTTATAATCCAGGTTAGAGGAACCAACCAAATTTTTCCTGAAAAGTCAAGGAAATCAAGGAAATCAGAGACAACAACCTCCTCCAAATTTCCAAAATCAGCCTTATCCACAAGAAAAGAAGTCGAACCTTGAAGAGATGCTGAAAAAATTCATGGCAGCCACAGAAAACCGTTTCCAAGACACTGAGACAACACTTAAAAACCAACAGACATCAATTGAAGGACTCAAGAACCAAGTTGGGGAACTTACTAAGTCAGTTGGGGAAGTTACTAAGTCAGTTGGACAACTTGCAAAGTTAATTTTCGAATGACCTCAAGGGCGTCTACCAAGTAACACTGAGATTAACCCAAAGGAGCAATCCAAGCCATAATAGCTCGGAAAATGTAGGGTTAGATAAAACCAATTCAAAACAAGAAAATGAGGCAGAAGAAGGTAAAATTGAGGTAACATAAGAAAAGCCAAAATCGGTAATCAAAAAGTACCAACCTCGCATACCTTATCCCGAAGTGTTGAAGAAAGACGATACAGAGGAATAGTTCGGTAAGTTTCTTAAATTCTTAAAGAAATTACATATTAACTTACTGCTTCTTGAAACTCTTTCATAGATGTCAGATTCAAGAAAATTTTTAAAACAACTCTTGACGAACAAGCGTAAGTTAGACGAGGAGTCGCATGTGGAGCTAAACTCAATGTGCTCAGCAATTCTACAAAATAAACTACCGCAAAAACTAAAAGAACCAGGGAGTTTTACAATTCCATGTTTAATTGGTAGACTAACTGTTGATAATGTTTAAACAACTAGGTCTAGGGAAATCCAAACAAACTAGGATGAGTATACAATTAGTTGATCAAACTGTTAGAATTCCTAGGGGTATTATCTAAGATGTTCTTATAAAAATTGATAAATTCATTTTCCCAGTAGGTTTTGTTGTCTTAAACATGGACGAGGATAATTCGATTCCTTTAATTTTAGAAAGACCCTTTTTAGCAACTACTAGGACTAAAATTGATGTTGGCACAAGAAAATTCATTCTTTGTGTAGTTGATGAATCGATCAGTCTACAAGCTCTTAACTCGACCAAGACATCAATTGATAAAGGTGAGAGTAAATTCAGCTGATGACCAACTTGTTCACCTTTCACCACAGGATCCACCACAATTTGCAGACCTGAGCCGAATCATAGACCTCGTGCAAATAAAGAAGAACTATATAAGGAATGAAGCCTTAAGATCAAAAAATTAGAAGAGTTGAAGACACACTTTAAAGAGGAATCGGATCCGCACGAAGCAAAACCAAAGGAGCCCCCAAAAGATCATAGAAACATCAAACCACTTCAAAATAGCAGATCAGGTACTGTTAAAGAAGAAAGATCCACGAATTACCACATCAGACCTAAATATAAACGAAAAAATCCCTCTTGAGGTAAGCAATATCTTCCCATACGGAACAGTCGAGGTAAGCAATCTCATATTCGGTACTTTTAAGGCAAACGCTTTTCGACTCAAACTTTATCATAAAAATAGAATTTACAACATGAGGAAAGATATTCAAACTTTTAAACCACCCTGATTTTTGCAAATATGAGGAAAGTCTAGCTTAAGACTTTAAACGAGCGCTTCTCGGGAGGTAACCCGAGCACTAACCCTATTTATTTACACATTTGTTTTCATTTTAATTTCTTTCTTCTCTTCATCTTAAACACCTAGTTTTAAACTAACCAAAAGTGCAGATTTCCAGACCACACGGCCTTGCACACGGCGGTGGCCGTGTGGAAGTACAGAATCTCTGTTATGACAATGGCAGAAGAGGTATAAGTCCGAGAGAATCAAATCTTCGAGTCACGGACTCCAACCACCACCCCACGGGCACAACAAAACACCACAGCTGTGCGATATGGCCATAGACGACACTGACTTATCACCAACGGGCATAGTAATCTGTAAAACGGGCGTGGGTGAACCAACACGCCTAGACACACGACCGTGTGAGGCGACCGTGTGAAACAACACGCCCACGATACACGGGCGTGGGGAGGTACCAGACTTGAAACTATATTTAAAGCCACCATTTTCCTTCTTCTCACCTAATCCCCATATTCTTTCTTTCTTCTTTTTCTCAAATTTCTCTCTTTTCCATAACAAGTCTCTATACTCTTGAGCTACACATATCCATGTCAAAGAAGTGGAAAAAGCCAAGCGTAGTCTCCTCAAAGGAGACCGATCTACATAAGTTCATGCCAGCCGCTTCAGCTACTAGATAAGCCAATGGTCTTTGAGACCATTAAATTTTTCTTCTATTCTTCTCATCTCCTTTATTTTCCTTATTGTTACTTCTCTTATGCTTAATTTAGTTTATTTTATTCTAGTTTTTAGTTTTAGGTTCTTCAGGCTACTAGGGAATCACACCGAAACCACGACCACTGGCTCAACACAGCATTAGGAATCACACCCACATCGCGAACCATCCAACAATAATGACTCCTCAGTCTATTCATCTTTTATATTAATTTTATCTTACTTTCTATTTTATTTCCTTTAGTTTTTTGTCCTTAAATATATAAATAGTTTATTTTAAATATGTCTTAATAATTCTTGGCTAATCCGTCACGAAGTTTCTTAATTTCTTCATCTAGCACAATGATCGCTGGCATCCACCACAAGACCACCGCCTCCTCCTCCAAATCAAATAAAATAGTGATCCTAGAAAAATTCGGAAGTGTCACTTCTCCCTTCTCTTTGATTTCAGATCACATGATTATTTTTATATCTTTGTACATTGAGGGCAATGTACATCTTAAGTGTGGGGGGATAAAAGTGCCTAACTTTTTGCATTATTCACAAATCCCTGAATTTTATCTAATTCGTAAGCAATTTCCTCATATTACTAATTAGGATGAAATTTCTGATGATTTATGATTCTTATTGATATGTTTTTGAGGAAGTCATAGTTAATTGTGCATTGATGATTTAAATTTTATTATACTAGAGAATCAAGCATGGTAAGTTTATTTTTCAAGAATCAAAAATTTTTTAGGTTATCTACCTGAATTTGGATATTACTTTGAAGTTTGAAATTTACGAGGTTGACATAAAAAACACCCATAATTTTTGTGAAATTTTGAGCCTTATAGAGCATACATTTTTTTTCGTGCTCACCTTTTGATTATGAGTGTGTCAACATTGAACTGTTATTCTAGAACTTGCCCCGATTATACATGTTGAGACCATATTTTTTATTTGATATACTGAGATGATAAAGGCACTTATGTTTTAACCCACTCACTCCACTAAAAGTCCTACCTTCATAATTAACCATTAGTGAACCTCTTTGATCCTTACAACCCTTTTTTTATTGATTTACCCACTAATATTAACCCAAAACCCCACTCGTATTTGTTATCACCATTCCTTTGACTACCCTTCTATCGAGAATTGATTTGATTAGTTGTCTAATTACTTTATTTCAGTTGATAAAGCTCTTTCTTATATTATGTATTTATTGATTTGTTCTTAAAAAAATCGAAGTATATTCATTATTAGTTCTGTAATTAAGTGAGCTTATATGTTTAATTTCAATATCTTGAAGAAGAAACTCGTATTATTAGTATTTTCATGCGATGTAATTATTCAGATTGTTAGTTCAATTCTTTTTCTAAAGTTAGGTAATTTGTCAGGACAATCTCGATTCTAACCTTCCAATTCAGCATTTATCCACACCTTTAACCTAAGCCCCGTTACAACCCTGTTAAAGACCTTTTGATCTGTGTATCATCTCCTATTACAGTGGTGGAGATTTTATTTTCAGGCAAGCCTCTGAGATTAACTTTTCAGGTTCGACTTATGAGTGCTTATTTTTGAACCTTAACCACTTCGAGTGCTTTGAGTGAACCTTTAGTGAGGATGTCAATCATTGTTGGTTTTGAATTAAAGATAATCATTTAGGTAAGGGGAGACACCTTAGTTTTTGTGCTACAAATATATGACTTAGAATTTTTTGAATCTTTAGGAGTCTTTGAGTTAAATTATCCATGTATGAATTGTCTATGAATTATGATGAGACATTGTTGATGAGGATTATGAATTGTGGAAAGTTTGTTTTAATTGTAAGTTGAGAATTTTGCTTGAGGAAAAGCAAAAGCTTAAGTGTGGGGGTATTTGATAAACCGTAAAAGTAACATATTTTAATCCCATATTTAACATACTTTTGGATGATTTATTCCTAAATTGTGTAAAAAGGTGCTCTTAATCCTTTCTTTTCATGTTTTATACTTAGGAAAGCACCCAGGACAAAAACAACGAGAATTGGGCCTAAAACGGACTAAATTGGGCCAAAAAAGAAATCGACACGGCCTGGGCCCATGACCACACGACCGTGCCTCATTAAATTACTAGAACACGACCTATACCCCAAATACACAGGCGTGTCTCTTTAGCAGACTCGACCAAGGCCTGAAATCGATTCACACGGTGTGTGCCATGGCCGTGTCCCTGTCGTGGCAAAGAGCAATTTCACTCAGATTTGGATACTTGAAGGCAAAGAAACACATTCCAAAGCCTATTCAAACACCCGAGTAGGAATTATACTTGAATTAGGATACTTAGGGGCCAAATAAAGTCTTCCAAGAGCCTATATAAACACCCTAAGCATAACCTACAAAGGGGGTTAGCTAGCGGAGTTAGGCCAAAGAGTAGAGCCAAAAAGGTCAGATTTGTGGGAATCACTCGAAGATAGCCAGTTGATCCATCTCAAGAAGTTGGAATTCTACTCAAGACGGTAGATTTCTCCTTCAATTCCTTCAGGGAGTTTTAGGGATTTCTTATGTTTTGTTTTATCTTTTCTTCTGAGATGTTTTCTTTTATTGTTATGAACTAAACCCTTTAGATACCTGAAGGGGATGAAACCTAAGACGGATCTTGTTATTGTTTTCTGAACTATATGATAAATATTTGATTTGTTCTTAATTATGTGAGCTTAATTCTTGTGTTAATATTTTCGGGATATTGATTCAAGTTGAATGTGCTTAGGTGGTGGAGCAAAAGTCCCTGCTTAAGAGTAGATCTAGCATAATTAAAAGGAGTTGATCACGCACCTAGAGATAGGGTGACGAGATTTTATCGGATTAGGGTGAAACCTAATATGGGAGTCCATAGATCGAGTTAATGCAATTCTAGAGGTTTTAATTAGAAAGAGATTTCAATTAATCAACCTAGAGTTAGACGTTATTCGCCTCGAGAGAGGGTTTAATATAAATTAAGGAATCCTACAGATCAAGTCAAGTGAATAAATCATCTGGTTCAGTGTTAGATAACAAGTGAAGTCTAGGTGGATTCTTCCTAAGGGTATCGTCTTAGTCAACTGAGTTTTCCTAAAGTTATTTCTTCAATTCATTCTTTTTGTCTTTGCGTCTTTAGCTTAGTAGTTAGTTTTAGATTAAACAATCAATCACTTAATATTTAGGCTAAATAATAGAAAGAAGGTTAGTATTAGTACTTTTAGTTCTTTTGGGTTTGACAATCTAGTCTTGCCTAAGCTATACTACTGTTCGATAAGTTCACTTGCCTTAAGTCGTTGTCAGAGTTAGTTTTCAGGTTCAATCATTCTCTTTATAAATTTTAAAACTCAACAAAACAACGATTACAGCCATTCCCACGAGAGATGACATATCAGAAGAAAATTAAATTGCGCCCTTCGAATCTCCAAGAAGTGGACGTTGAGTGGAGAGCTTCTTAGTTGGTTCCCGACGAAATTCTTTACCGATGTGAAAGTTTTGATTGGGTCCCTCTGCTGAGAATTTGAGGAGCTGTTGGTATGCTCCTATGCTTGTGCTGAGGCAATACAGATCAAGACAGTTCATATCGGTAACGCATGGGCTAGCTAATTTATGTTTGGAGGAGAGAAATTTAAAGTTAGGAAAGAAAATAGAGCAATTGGAGGAGGAAAAGATGCATTTGAAGCTGGAGGCCGATGTTCAGAAACTCGAAGCCAAGAAGTTGAGAAAAGGGAAAAGGAAGGCCGAAGAGGACTTGGACAGTTTGAAGAGTGATTACAAGAAGTTGCGTATGTCGATGACAATAGTTGGGTTGGGAAAGACATCGAAGCAGTGGCGACAATAAATTCAAGAAGAAAGGGCTATGGTTGATTAGTAGGAGAAGAGGTTCCATGATGCTCGAGCACACAAAATCACCTTAAAAAAGAGCTTAGTTGAGGGCCAAGATGAGAAGCAGATGTTAGAAGCTCGAGTAGCAGAGTTGGAAGAGACATTGCATCAGTGTCATGGTCGTAACTTCGACATTAAATTAAGAGCCAGCCTGAGCAGGATCAAAGATTTGGAGGGAAAGTTGAAGGACTCAAAATACGCTACAGAACTGCGAACTTCGAATTGAATTTCTTGAATCGGATAATGAGCAGTGGCAGGGGCAGCTTTGTCGATCTCAAGACCAGGTCAGAGAAAGAAATTACGTCATGGACGAAGCTGTGGCTCAGATATGGAAAGTGGCTGATCATTTACAAGCTTTAGCGGTTCATGCTGATTTGTTAAGTGTGAATTATGAGCTAGAGTCAGACCGGGGTCGAGAGTTAGCTTGGCTTCTTAAGAAAGTTAAAGCTTTGAGCATAAGGGTTAGGCCGTATATGTGATTTTGTTTTATGTAAAGGATTTTGTTTTCTTATAAAGTTATTCTAAAAGAAATTGAACCAGAATCGACATCTCTTATTTTTGCATTTATATCATGCACTTGCATTACATCGCATCATATGTATTAAATGTCATAAAAGAACCCTATTAATTAGAGATCGTATTATAGTTACCCTGGAACATCACTACTACACTCAAAAAAAGAAAGCCATGGATCAAAGGTTAGAAAGGTTAGAATAGATGTAGAAGGAGATGCAGGACCAATTGCAAACTCAGATGAGTTGGCTAAGATCTAACAGGACATGAGGGATCAAATGCTGGAATCCCAAAGAAGCATGATGAGCCAGTTAACAAAGTTGTTGACTGGAGGGCCTGATAAAGGAAAAAGCTCTATGGTCAATATCGGAGATGATAATGAAGACTCTATTTATCCTCCAAGGTTTGCCCCGAATTCTCAAGTACAACTACCAAGAGTGTCCGTTAATATCAAACCTCAGTATCAATCCGATACCTTAACACCGATAAACTTTCCAACAGGCTCAAGTTTCAACCCCGAGATAATTTGGCAAAACCAATGGTTCCTGACTTCGATGATGCAAGAAAGAGGGAAAAAGTAAGGGCAGAGCGTCTAAAACAGTTTGAAGATCGATGCAATGTTTTAAGGAAAAGTTCAAAATAGTGGAACGCGCTGATTACCAATGCGAAGTGAATGCAAATAAGTTGAGTCTGGTCCCAGATCTGGTACTCCCTCCAAAGTTAAAGATGCCTGAGTTCGAAAAATACAACGGGACCAGCTGCCCTGAGACCCATATTACAATGTTCTGTCGGAGAATGACGGGACATGTCAGCAATGACCAGCAGTTGATTTATTGTTTCTAGATAGTTTGACAGGGCCGCCTGTCAAATGGTACAATCAGTTGAGTCGACTTAAGTCAAATTATGGAAGGACTTAGCACAGGCCTTCATAAAGCATTATGGTCATGTGACAGATATAGCGCATGACAGGATCACGTTACAGAACATGGAGAAAAAGTCGGGCAAAAGTTTCAGGAAATATGCCCAGAGGTGGAGGGAAGTCGCTACACAAGTCCAACTGCCGCTGCTGGAAAAAGAAACAACCATGTTCTTCATTAATATCTTGAAAGCACTTTTTATCAATCATATGTTGAGGAGCGCAACTAAGAGTTTCGCAGACATAGTGATGTCTGGTGAAATGATAGAGAATGCGATAAGGTGTGGAAAAATAGAGGCTAGAGAAAACACAAGAAGATCAGCTCTGAAAAAAAGAGAAAATAAAGTAAGTAATGTGAGCTCGGGTTATTCAAAATCCATTACTATCAATCTATCGAGAGCGGTAGCCACGGGCCAACAGGCCTCACCAAGGCAAGAGCCCAACACGAAGCAGAATATAGATAAGTTCCAGTTTACTCCCATGCCAATGGCGTATAGGGAGTTGTATAAAAGTCTGTTCGATACACATGTTGTAGCCCCTTTCTACTTGAAACCATTGCAACCTCCATATTCTAAGTGGTATGACACAAATTCTCAGTGTGAATACCAAGCGGGAATCGTATGACACTAGATAGAAAATTGCACCTCATTCAAAAGGTTAGTCGAAAGGCTTAATAAAGCGGGTGTTGTAAAATTCGACGACGCACCTGATGTGGGAAATCTGTTACCCAGTCATATTGATAAAATGGGTAAACGCGATGGTCGAGAATATGGAGAGGAGAATCAAATTGAATATTGCTGAAGTAAAAACCCCATTGAGGGAGGTTTGAAAAGAAATGCGGGAAAGAAGGTTAGTTCCGCAAGGGTTGGGGAACAAATCCCAAGATACGAGGAACTACTATGAGTTCCACGATAAGGAGGACCATGAGATCCAACTATATAGCAAATTCAGGGCCCTAGTGCAAGGGTTAATGAATAACAAAGAGTTGGAGTTCTTTGACTCTACTGAAGGAGAAGACGTGTGCACCGCAGAAGGAGGGTCAGCAGAGAAGGTCTTTGAGGTCAATCACCCAGTGGTGATCATCACACGATTAAGAACCGATGAAGCGAGCGAGAGTGGCACCTAGAGTTGTAATTCAGAAACCCGTGGCTTTTCCTTATAAGGATAGCAAGAGGGTGCCTTGGGATTATAACTGTAGTGTGACAATTTCAAGAAATGAGAGTTCGGCCAGTACGCCAAACATAGAAGCCGAACCCATAAAAAGGAAATCATTTATAACCAGACAAGGAGAAGAGAGGTCAGAACCACTGGTTAATAAACCAGTAATGGAAAATAAAGTTAAAGAGTTTTTGAAGTTCCTAAAATACAGTGAGTATAGTGTTGTGGAACAATTACACAAGCAGTCGACACGTATATTGGTACTAGCTTATTCTTAAACTCGAAGGTGCACCGTAGCACTCTAATGAAGGTATTGAACGGAACCTATGTCGCCGATGACATTTCGGTAAACAAATAAGATCGCCTTGTTAGCAACATAAGTGCCGATAATTTTATCTCTTTTAGTGATGATGAAATACCACCAGAGGGCATGAAATCCACCAAAGCCTTGCACATTACCACCCGCTGTAAAGGGTATACATTATCGATGGTACTAATCGACAATGGTTTGGCATTAAACATCTTACCTCTATCCATGTTGAACAGATTGCCATTAGACAGCTCTCATATGAAAACATGCCAAAATGTAGTGAGAACATTTGATGGTACCCAAAGGAAAGTAATGGGAAGGATAGAGATACCTCTTCTGATTGGGCCAAATACATACGAGGTAGACTTCCTAGTGATGGACATTAAACCTTCCTATTATTGTCTGTTGGGGAGGCCGTGGATTCATTCAGTAGGGGCAGTATCATCATCGTTGCATCAGAAGTTAAAGTTGGTGACGGAGGGTTGGCTAATAATGATAAACGCAAAGGAAGACATTATCGCATTCATTGCCAGTGATGCGCCATACATAGAGAGTGATAGTGAAGCAATTGAATATTCTTTTCGGTCATTAGAGCTTGTGAATGCCACTTTCATCACTGAGGGAAGCAAGATCCCGGTGCCCAAAATCTTTGAAGCAACAAAGATGGTCCTACAGCTGACAGTGGGAAAATGAGCATTGCCTGGAAGAGGACTTAGGAAATACCTCCATGGACGGGTCAAAGTACTGGTCTTGATTAGCAAATGGGACCATATTAGCTTAGGGTATAAGCCAAACGCTAAATAGAGGAGGAAGGAGCTAGAGAGGAGACAATAGAGACGAAAGGCACGATTGGATGGGTCAGAGGTCAAGTCGGAACTAATGACCTTTCCCCATATATCCAATACATTCGTGTCAGGAGGAGTTATCCATCCAGAACTAGAGAACATGAATGAAGAAATGGATAAAGATATGATGAAAACTTTGAGCATCAACGCTGTATTTGAAGAGGACCGAAAGAAGGAAACTTAGCGGCATTTGCCTCTATGAGCCTGAAAGTGTTCTGAACAACTGGACTGTAGAAGAACTTCTTGTGGTTTTTAAAGCAAATACAGAGTAATGTTCAAAACATGCTTATTATTTTCTAGTCTAGGAGCAATAAGAATCTGTTATGAAATAGGCTTATATTCAAAACAACTTTATTTCAATAAAAAAATGCATCGAGCAATTATTCTTTTTTTCATTTTCATTCCATTCATAATCATACAATACAAATAAGTTATTCTTAGATTCATTGGTTTCTTTGGGTATTCCTTCGTACCTACCATAGGTCCCTAGATATCGATGTCATGAGCAACGCTACCATGAACCCAAAACTCCCTTGTGAACGATACATGTGCTTAGAGAGATCTTAGGATTTTGTAGATGACAGAGATCGTAGCTTATCTTCGGATTTGTTAAGGATGGTAGAACAGGAAGAGAAGTTAGTTCTACCTCACAAAGAGACAATTGAGAATGTGATTTTGGAAGAGGAGAAAGAGGTGAAAATTGACACTTGCATAAATGAGGAAACAAGGCAAGATTTCTTTAAAATCTTGTAAGAGTTCAAAGATGTTTTCGCATGGTCATATCAAGACATGCCTAGGTTGAGCGCCGATATTGCGGTACATCGTATCCCCATAAAAGAAAAATACAAGCCGGTTCAACAGAAGCTCTGAAGGATGAGACCTGATGTTGCAGTAAAAATTAAAGAAGAGGTCAAGAAGCAATTTGATGCTGGGTTCTTACAAGTGGTGAATTACTCAGAATGGGTAGCCAATGTCGTCTCCGTTCCTGAGAAAGATGGAAAAGTACGGATGTGTGTAGATTACAAAGACTTAAACAAGGCTAGCCTAAAGGACAACTTCCTACTACCTCACATCGACACTTTGATGGATAACGCGACAGGTTATTCATTATTCTCCTTCATGGATGGTTTCTATGGATACAATCAGATAAAGATACATCTTGAAGACATGGAAAAGACCACATTCGTAACCTTGTAGGGAACTTTTTGTTACAAGGTAATGTCATTCGGGTTAAAGAATGCGGGAGCAACATACCAAAGAGCCATGGTAACCTTGTTTCATAACATGATGCACAAGGAGATCGAGGTCTACGTCGATGACATGATCGCAAAATCCCGAATGAAAAAAGAACATGTACAGGTTTTGAGTAAACTATTTTTGAGGTTGAGGAAGTTTCAACTAAAGCTCAATCCAACCAAGTGTACTTTCGAGGCTAGATCAGAAAAGAAAGAAAGGGCGATATATTACCTCAGTAGAAAATTTACTGAGTGTGAAATGAGATATTCGCCAATTGAGAAATTATGTTGCGCCTAGGTCTGGACAACTCTGAGGTTGAGGTAGTACATGTTGTACCATACGATTTGGTTAATCTCGAAACTGGACCCTCTTAAATACATTATGGAGTCAATCGCTCTGAATGGAAGAATGGCCCGATGGCAAATTTTGCTCTCCGAATTTGACATAGTCTATGTGAACCAGAAAACTGTGAAGGAGAGCGCAATAGCAGATTTTTTAGCTAACAGAGCTCTAGACAATTACGAGCCCTTGAACTTTGATTTTCCTAATAAAGATCTGATATTTGTAGCGGCTACTGAGGAAGATACCCTAGAAGATCATCATTGGAAATTGAACTTCAACGAAGTGTCAAATGCCGTTGGTAATGGAGTTGGGGCAGTCTTAATATCCCTAAGTGGAGATCATTATCCATTCACTTGCAAGTTGGATTTTGACTGCACAAACATTATGACAGAATACGAAGCATGTATCATGGGAATTCGAGCAGCCATAGACCTCAAAATCAAGATGCTAGAGGTATATAAAGATTCTGTGTTGGTGATCTATTAGCTCAAAGGTGAATGAGAAGCGAGAAATCCCAAATTGATTAATTATCGAAAGTTAGTTTTGTAGTTAATTGAGTAATTTGATAATATCACCTTCTTTTATCTCTTGCGAGATGAAAACCAGATGGCTGACGCCTTGACCACATTAGCTTTTATGATCAAAGTAAATGAACAGAAGGTATAAAGCCTATCCAAATGAGTATTTGTGAGGCTCCGGCTCACTGCTGCAATATCGACGAAGAGGAGGAGAGAGATGATTACCCTTGGTATCATTATATTCTATGATATGTGAAGAACTGTGAATACCCTGATCAAGCAACTAAAAAGGTAGGAGAATGTTGAGAAGACTGGCCAATGACTATGTCTTAGACGAAGAGATCCTGTATGAAAAGAGGAAAGACTAGGTGCTGTTAAGATGCGTTGATGCTGTTGAGGCTAAGAAAATCCTGGAAGAAGTCCATAAAGGTGTCTGCGGGACGCATGCATGCCAATGGGTTTATAATGGTCCATGATGGAAGGATCATGAGATCCATGATTTATGGAGACAAGATCCATGTGCCTCCTTCACCTCTTCATGTTATGACTTCTCCATGGCATTTCTCAATGTGAGGCATGGACGTCATTGGGCCGATTTCGCCGAAGGCTTCTAATGGACATCGATTCATTTTCATGGTCATCGATTACTTCACCAAATGGGTAGAGCCAGCTTTATATGCCAATGTCACTAAGACAGTAGATAGCAAGTTTTTGAAGAGGGAGATCATATGTCGCTATGGTATGCGGAAAGGATCATATCTGACAACACGTTGAACTTGAACAATAGCACAATAGCGAAAGTCTGTAGTCAGTTCAAAATTAAGCACCACAACTCGTCGCCATATCGCCCGAAAATAAATAGTGCAGTTGAGGCAGCTAATAAAAATATCAAGAAAATTATGGGGAAAATGACTGAAACCTACAAAGATTTGCATGAAAAGTTACCGTTTGCCCTCTATGCCTATCGAATATCTGTTAGAACTTCTACCGGGGCAACATCTTTCTCATTGGTTTATGGGATGGAGGCAGTTTTGCCTATTGAAGTTGAAATTCCTTCTCTTCGGGTTTTATCAGAGTTGAAGTTGGAGAAAGCGGAATGGATCCAATCTTGGTATGATCAACTGAATCTAATTGAAGAAAAAAGGTTAAAAGCCATCTGTCATGATCAAATGTACCAGAAACGAATAATGCGAGCTTACAACAAAAGGTTCACCCTAGAGTATTCCATGAGGAAGACTTGGTGTTGAAAAATATTTTCCCTATGCAAAAGAACTTCAGAGGAAAGTGGATGCCTAATTAGGAGGGGCCTTATGTTGTAAGAAAGGCCTTTTCTGGAGGAGCATTGATACTAGCCGAGATGAATGGCAAGAGTCAGCCAAACCCAATTAATGCGGACTTAGTCAAGAAATACTTCGCTTAAGAAGGAAAATGGGCCAAGGCAAAAACCCGCAAAGGGCGACTTAAGTTCCAAAAAAAATAAAAAAATGGAGATGTCAATGTGAAAACCCGCAAATGGAACTTTGAGACCAAAGGAGCTTTGAATTGAAAACCCGTAAATGGAAATTCAAATTTTTGATGAGAAATAGAGCATGCGCTAGCCATCCTATACCTGAGTTAACAATGAGGAGATATCCTACATCTTAGGGGCATGGACAAAGTACTACAGATCTCCTAGACACATGTTGAACTCAGAATAGTCTTCAAGAAGTTCGTACAGAGAAGCTCAGACTGTGATATCTGGGGCACCAATTCCAGCCTTGCTCATTTTTGTACCTTAGCAAATTTGCTTCATCTGCTCAATCTATTCTTTACGGATTTTATCCCGAATAAATTTCAGTTTTATTCATCTCTATAATCTTTTTCAAGCATTTCATATTAAAATAATGATTAATGAACTAATAATGCTTTCACAAAAGAAGTTTTGCATATTACTCGAAAGTCTCTAAATAATGTAAGAATCTGAAACAAGACAATTATTTAGAGCTCACCAAGCTTAAAGGGTTGAGAACACTTGAGAGATAAGGGCCTAAGCAATGACTACATCTTCATATTCTCTGTTGAAAATATCAGCTGAACAAGAAAACATATGTCATGGATATCACCTTAACAAACGGCGAGCAATGATAGCCCAAATGTTAAAAATGGATCATTCTCATGACATTTTGCATTCATTCATATAACATTCATAATACATCTGGTTAGGAGCATTTTCCGATCATGACATCCTAATTATTTGGCATAAGCATAGACCCCATAAAATCAATTCTACAGGTAGGTTCCCCAGAGGATGATGTGGCAAGATTGATTAAAATTACAAATTTTGGTGAATCTTATCTCTATGTATCGACAATGGAGCAGATTTAAGCTACAAGCCTTATCTCCTGAGATAGCAAGGGAGTAGACTGAAATTACAAGTCTCATCTCCATGTATCGGCAATGGAGCAGACTAAATATTGTAAATCTTGTCTCCTCGAGATAGCAGTGAGGCAGATCAAAGTTGGCAAATCTTATCTCCATGTATCGACAATGGAGCAGATTTAAGCCACTAGCCTTATCTTCTTGAGATTGCAAGGGAGCAAGCTGAAATTACAAGTCTTATCTCCATGTATCGGTAATGGAGCAGACTAAATATTGTAGATCTTGTCTCCTCGAGATAGCAGTGGGGCAGATCGAAGTTGGCAAATCTTATCTTCATGTATCGGCAATGGAGCAGATTTAAGCCACTAGCCTTATATTCCTGAGATAGCAAGGGAGCAGGCTGAAATTACAAGTCTTATCTCAATGTATCAGCAATAGAGCAAACTGAAGATTGTAGATCTTGTCTCCTCGAAATAGCAGTGGGGCAGATCGAAGTTGGCAAATCTTATCTCCATGTATCGGCAATAGAACAGATTCAAGCCACTAGCCTTATCTTCCTGAGATGGCAAGGGAGCAGGTTGAAATTACAAGTCTTATCTCCATATATCGGCAATGGAGCAGACTGGAGATTGTAAATCTTGTCTCCTAGAGATAGCATTGGGGCAGATCGAAGTTGGTGAATCTTACCTCCATATATCGATAATGAAGCAGATTTAAGCCACTAGCCTTATCTTCCTGAGATGGCAAGGAAGCAGGCTGAAATTACAAGTCTTATCTTCATGTATCGGCAATAGAGCAGACTGAAGATGGTAGATCTTGTCTCCCTAAGCAGTAGTGGAACAGATCAAAGATAGTGAGCCTTATCTCCCTGATCAGTAGTGGAACAGGCTGAAGATTGCAGATCTTATCTCCCTAAGCAGTATTGGAGTAGATCGAAGACGTAATAGAGCGTTTTGAAGCAACAATTTCTATACCCCAAAGATATAGTGGGTTAGAGCGAGGCTACTTGAAGAGAAGAAGCGCCAAAAAATCAAGACTCGGCAAGACCGGGCAAAATTGGTCCTTCTTAAAGTCTTTGCTCCATTCTTGTTACACGATAATGAGCAAAGAGGGACAGCTATAAGGCCTAATTTTCGCCCGGGCCCATTAACCAATTTTAAACCAAAAACAAAAGGCATATTAATAAAAAGTCCATTAAACAATTTTAACCCAAAGCCCAATTACAAACAAGCCCAAACCTAAACCTAGCCCACAACCTAAACAAAATATGAAACCCTAGCAACCTCCACGCGACCGTAGCAGCCAGACCCCCACACTCGTGCACTAAGTCACGTTACCTCGCACCTCCGCATCGTGCGCTCCTCCACCGGCTGCCACGCAACGTGCTCTTCTCCATCACGCCTCCTACATACCTACAAACAAGGGAAAACTAGTTGTAAAAAGGGCTACAAAAGCCGCATATAACAATGCAAAGGGGACCTTTTTTCTTTTACAAAGAATACAGATACATAATCGAAAAGAAATCCGACAAAGGTTATTAGCATTTTTTCTCTTTTTTCCTTTTCTTTTCAGAACTATTATTATACATATACAAAGGCTTTATTTTTTTTCTTTTTTAACTTTAAATATAGCATATATATAATACATATAAAAAAGAGAAGAAAAAGCTTACTTTTGGGAATTTCGATCACTGGTACGGTGGCAATGACAATACCAACGATAATCCAGACGACAGTTGGTTCACGGAAGTCCTGGCCGAGTTAAGGAGAGAGAGAGAAGTTGAGAGAATTTAGAAGTTTTTTTTAAAGAAAAGAGAAGAATGAATTTTTTTAAAAAAAATTTAGTTTATATAGGCACCTAAAAAAAAATTAGTTTATATAGGCACCTAAAACGCCACAGTTTTAGGGCTGGCTACAATAGCCCAAAACGATGTCGTTTTACCCCCTTTAGCCCTCGCGTTGACCCGATCCGTGGAGGATCCACGTGTTTCTGTAGAATGGGTTATTTATTGCTTTAGCCCTTCCATATTTTTATTTTTTTTAATTCAATTTCTTTAATTTTAAATTTGCCCCAATTTTTTTTTTGATTCATTTTAGTCCTCATTGATGCGGCGCATTTTGGACAGGGGAATAATTTCCTAATTAGTTCCTATCCCTTTGGGGCCGTTACACTTTGGTCCTTTTACCTTATTTTATTTCTGTTTTTACCCAAAAACTTATTTTTATTTTGAATTTAATCCTTCTAATCATTGTTGCTATTTATTTATTAAAATCTATTAATTTGAAAATCTGTTACTATTATTACTAGTATTATTTTTATTATTAATAATATTATTATTACTACTATTATAATTATTATTTTAATATTACTACTACTATTATTTTATTTATAATTGACTTTATTATTTTATATTCATTAGTTATTATTATTATTTTTATTATTACCACTTTTTTATATATATTATTATTACTATAATTATATTTATTATTGTTATACTTATTATTATTATTACTTTTATTATCAACATTATTATTGCTATTTTATTATTTCTATTATTTTATTTTCACTATTATTATTATTTTCATTATAATTATAATTATTACTCTTATTTTTTTATTTTTATTATTATTCATTTATTAACACATTTTCATTATAATTTATTATTATTGTATTTTTTTGTTACTATCATTGTTATTTTATTATCTTTAAATTATTGCATATAGTATATCTTTATTTACTAATTTACTATTAGCTTCTATCTTTGTTAGTATTCTCTTTTATTTCATTTTATTTGTTTATTTTGCTCTTATTTTATTGTATTTTATTTCTACTTTTATTGTTGTTATTTATGTTTTATCATCATTATGCTATTATACAAACAAGCATTGTAACTCATTTTACATTTTATTTTAAAATTATATCATATTTTATTTGATACATTACAATTTTCGTTTTGAAATAAACAAACATTCCACGTTCTAAGATCCGAAAGAAATCGTACCCTAACTTAGTGGGTTTCGATTTTTTCTCATCTAGTCTAAAGAACTAATTATTTTTAATTAAAGCATAAGCTAAACAAAAAACTTATTCTCGGGAATTCGAAAGTGATGTGTCCTAACTCACTGGATGTGACATTTTGTTATCTCGAGATAAAGATTTCCAAAAGTGAAGGCAATATTTCGTATTTGGAATTTTGAGGAATTGTGCCCTAACTTACTGGGTTTCGATTTTTCGTTTGACCCAAATAACCGTATACCCTTCTTAAATTTTAAATATACGAGTTTTAAGGGTTAAAAGACAAGTTAGTGTTGAGGTTTTGAAATGTCGCATCTTAATTCACTGGACATCACATTTTACTTCTCCGAAATAAATGAGTCTCAATATCCAATTTATTTTGCTCAAGTTTTTAAATAAAGGGGATCGTATTTTAAAATCTTTTCAAATTTTCGACATAAGGACATCAAATAATCAATTGGGTACCAATATTGGGTGTCACATGGTGCTAATCCTTCCTCGTGCGTAATCTTCTCCCGAACCCGTATTTCTAAACTTCGTAGACCAAAACTGTCGTTTTAATAAATCAAAATGTTTTAACAATCAATCTTAAGGTGACCCGATCACACCTCAAAAAAGATTTGTGGCGACTCTATTTTCATTTTTAAAGTCGATCCCGTTTTCCAAACTAAAAAATGTTTTGACAGTATTAAAATTGGCAACAGACGTGATCAACAAGTGGCCAACCATTCAAAAAAGCTAGTTAATATCAATCAACGATTAATGGTCACATCATCAATGACACCTTAAACCCTAAACCCCTAAACATCTGATATGTTCTTATTAGTTGAAACATTATTAAATTTTTTATGTCAAATTGTGGGACATCCTGTGTAACAGCCCAAACCCGGCCCAACCGTTAGGACCGAATATGGGTCGTTACAGAGAAAACATTTTGAAGCCCATTTTAAAATCCAATTTAAGTTTTGTTGAAAACACCTCATTTTGGTTGTCTTGCTGAAATCTTACTTAGATTAAATTTGAAAATTTAATTGAAGTCAAGTTTTTATACCAATTTTGGATGTGTCCGCTGACACGATAAAACATTTTCGTGTTGATTTAGGAAAACATGTGATCTAAATTTAAATTTTTAATAGTGTAGTTAAAAGCAAGTATCCGATATAAAAATAGTAACAAAAATAAAGTTATTGGAGACCTTATTACAAACCGAATAAAACAAACCAATAATAAAATAATATAACTAAATGAAAGTTCATTTATTTCAAATTCACTGCATGGCCACCTCGAGTCCCTCCGGCTCCATATCCGCGATCTATGCATCACCTGAAAAAAATAATGGAGAAGGTGAGTCACCAAGACTCAGTATGTAACCCTTCCCCGTTTTAAAACATTTTCATACACCACACATAACAGTTAATATGCAAAATATTAAATACCCATCCTAGCCATCCAAACGCCATCTGCCTACCCTGCTGTGGTACCAAACCACCGGTGGTGCCAAACCATCGTGACATATAGTCACAATGTGTTACTAAAACATTGGTGTCCGTGAGACACAGATCATTTGATGGGGCCAACCCATCGTGTGATACCAAATCACCGCATTTATCCCATATCTCAAGTGGGGCCAACCCACGGTGGTGTTAACCACGGGACAAGTCGCTATGAGGTGCCAAACCTCTGAGGTACCAAACCTCCGTGACCGTAGTCACGGTGTGTTACCAAAACATCGGTGCCCGTCGGCACAATAATATCGCCCTCCACTCACTAATCCCACATCACCATATATACATATATGTTTCATGCCATCACATGCTTAAATCTCATGCATCAATACATTATGCTTACCAAAAGCATCAAATAACAAATTCACATTATCGTGGACTTACGAATCACCATCTATACCGATGTGGTACATTATCCAATGCTACATAAAAACCAAGATAGCATTCACAACAATCAAAGATATTTAACAAGTTATATGTGTATGTACACACGTCACCACCGGATAGTCTAAATCCCAAAAGAAGAGTCGACCACCCTAGATCTATCGCCTCTATATTCGCCAAGACATGAGTTAGTACATTCGCCAAATCAAACAATTTAAAGGGTTCTCCTTTTGAACCCGAATCTTACCCGAAAGTCTTAAGTATCAACCTTTTGCTTCACCACCCTAAAATCGGACTCAATAAGTTAGTAGCCTTCGCTAAATCGATTAACAACTAACTAACTAAAGTAGATCTTACCATTACTTACCAACTAAATAACAGAGAAAGGAGGGTCGATCTATCGCTTGTGAATCCTGAGTTCCTAGATGGAATCGGCCAAAAAGAGTGGTTAGTTTTCGCTTGCAAATGCCGAAATTTCACTTTTCTCCAACCTACAAGTCGTCAAAGAAAGAAAATATGGAAAGAGGGGAATCGCCATCACTTACCTTCTCAATCAATTGAATAAAGGAGAAATCCAAAGTGTCTATGCCACTATACTATTCGCCAAAGTGAGTAAATAGAGGGAAGAAAATCGGCACTTCCAAAGGGTGTATTCGCCAAGGGAGAAAGAAATCAATGGAAGAGAAGGGTGTTTAAAAGTTTGACTTAAAAGCTTTGAGGAGGAAAAGAAATAGATCAATGGTGTGGGTGTAGGAGATTCGGCCAAGATCTAAAAAGAATGGTGTTGCCTTTTTTTTCGGTTTTAAGAGATTGAGAAGAGAAAGGAATTTTGTGAATGGGAATTCGGCTACTTGCACTTTGGAAGAGAAGAAAACAACAAACAAAAAAAATGGAAAATGTGCCTAAAGGAAATTCGGCACTCCCCCTCCTCCTAACAAGTCCTTGCCGTCCACTCCTACCAAAGGAGTTCAAAATTCACTCAACCACCTTGAATCACTCCAAGCCACTCACTCAAATTAATTCAAACTAATTGGAATTTAATTCCTAATAATCTCTTAATAATCCATACAATATCTCCTTTACCTTCTATTATCCTTAGAATAAATAAAATCCCTTTTAAAAGCTCATATTATCTTTTAATAATATATAATAATAATAAAAAATAAAAGAGTTTAAATGGAGGAAGACTCTCCCACATGTGCCGTCCAACATAATGCCAAAAAGAGGGATTTTTGTGACTCGAACCAAGGCTCTCCTTGCTCCCTTGGTGGCGTCACAATAGCTCCTAAGTGACCTCACTTTTGCCACTTTGCCAAGGCCTTTTTAGTGCCCAATTTCCTTCATTTATTCTTATAACACCCTCCCGCTAAGGCTCCCTACCTTTAAAGTTACAAACTGAAATTTTCTACCAAACCGCACACACTCAAAGCCTTAAATTAAGCTCTATTATTCCATAAATAATATCACAAAGATAGCTCATACATAAGAAAATAATTAAATTCCAAATAGCCCTATTTTTGGGATGTTACAGCTTAACCCTTAAAATAAATTTCATTCCTAAATTACTTAGCTAAAATGAGATGAGGGTATTGCCGCCAGATCACATCCTCGTGTTCCCACGTAGCTTCTTTCACACCATGGTTCTCGCCACAAGACTTTCACTAAGGGCATCGACTTTCTACGCAGAACCTTCACATCACGATATAAGATCCGAATCGGTTCTTCTTCAAAAGATAAATCCGCATTCACCTCGATCTCCGCCATCGGTACCACGTGCGATGGTCCGACCGATACTGCCTCAAAGATTGATACGTGAAAGACGTCATGTATCCTCGATCGCAAGGCAACTCTAGGCGATAAGCTACCGGTCCCACTCGCTTTACAATCAGATATGGTTCGATGAACCTTGGGCTTACTAATTTGTAATGTACCCAAACCCAAAGACCTTCTTCCAAGGCGACACCTTCAGAAAACCTTATCCCCATCAGATACTCTATTTCCTGCGCTTAAGATCAAGATAGGACTTCGTCTATCGATGCTTCCTTAAGACGGGTTCAATCACCTTCACTTTATCCTCGCCTGCTACCAATTCGGACCTAACACTGTTGCTCACCCAACTCCGTCCAACACGCGGAGTTCGCATTTCCGCCCATACAAGGCTTCAGATGGTGCCATCAATACTCGCTGATAACTATTGTTGTAGGCAAACTCGCCAAAGGTAAAATTCCTCCCAACTACCTCGAATTCCAAGACACAACCCTCAAAGATATCTTCTAAGATCTCAGATGACCCTTTTCGATCGCCCGTCTGACCGAGGATGGAAAGTCTTTGAAATCCAATCGCGCACTCCAACGCTTGATGTAACGCTTCAAAACCTCAAGTGAACCTTGGGTCCCTATCCGAGATAACGACACGGCACACCATGCAATCGACTATCTCGCCACATACAACTTTGCTAGCTTCGAGTGAGTAATCCATTCTCACCGCAGATGAAGTGAGTGATTTAGTCGACGGTCTCACGATTACCCAAATCGCATCTTTCTTGTCATGGCGTAAGGGTAGACCATCGACGAAATCCATAGTGATCCTCTCCCATTTCCATTGAGGAATCTTTATCGGTTGAAGTAGCCCCGATGGTAACTGGTGTTCAGCCTTAACCTGCTGACACGTCAAACACTTCCCTACGAATTCCGTTATCTCACGCTTCAACCCGCCACCGTAATCTGCTTTCCGTAGATCTCCATACATCTTGTCAGCTCCGGATGCATAGCGTATGGGTCGCTATGAGCATCCTGGAGAATTTTTCGCCTCAACTCCATATCCTTTGGCATACAGGTACCGTCCTTGAAAACATAACACACCATCCCCAACCACACTATACCCTTCTAAACCACCATCCCGAACTTGCATTATCTTAGCATTTAACCCTTCATCCACTAACTGCTTGTCCTTGATTTCCTCGATCCATGTTGGCTTAATCGAGCAAACATTGCTCTTAAATCCGCCACAACCTTCCGGCTTAACGATCACCACCACGTTAGCCTTACCCGGATGATATTCGATGGAACAATCGTGTCCTTTAACAGTTCAATCCATCGGTACCGTCTCGATTTAGATCCTTCGAGTCAAGATACCTCAAACTTTGTGATCCGTAAATTATCGACTTCTCCCCATAAAGATAATGTCGCCATATCTTCGAGAGCGAAGACGATCGCCGCTAACTCTGTGTCGTGAGTTGGGTAGTTAACCTCATGCGGTCTCAATGACGGACGATAGGCTACTACCTTCTCATCCTCGCATCAACACACACCCCAAACCAAGGTGAGATGCATCACAATAGATCGTGAATAATTTCCTTGCCTCGGGTTGTACTAGAATCGGAGCTTCCGTCAGAATCTTCCTTAACTTATCAAAACTTTCTTGTTGCTTCTCTAACCATACAAATGGAACACCTTTTCTTAGCAACTTAGTCAATCTAACTGCGATCCGAGAGAACCCTTCCACAAACCTTCGATAATACCCGCTAAACCCGTAAAACTTCAGATCTACGCCACCGACTTAGGCGGTTTCCACTCTAACACCGCTTCAATCTTGCGGGATCCACTCTAATCCTTTTCACGACACCACGTGACCTAAGAAAGCCACCTCCTTAGCCAAAATTCGTACTTCATCAATTTGGCATACAATTGTTTTTCCTCAACACTTGCGTAACTATCCAGAAATGCTTGTCATGCTCTTCCTCCGTCCTTGAGTAAACCAATATGTCGCCGATGAATACCACGAAATTGGTCTAGGTAATCGCTGAAATACCCTATTCATTAAGTCCATAAACGCCAGGGGCATTGGTCAACCCGAATGGCATCACTAGGAACTCGTAATGCCCATATCGAGTTTGGAATGTCAGTCTTGTGAACATCGGCCTCCTTCACCTTAAGTTGATGGTAACTCGACCTAAGGTCTATCTTCAAAACACCGACGCTTCTTCAATCGGTCAAACAAGTCATCGATCCGAGGCAATGGGTACTTGTTTTGATCGTTAACTTGTTTAACTGACGAATCGATGCACATTCGCATAGATCCGTCCTTCTTCTTGACAAACAATACAAGCGCCCCATGGAGATATACTAGGTCGAATAAACCCTTTATCCAAGAGCTCTCGAATTTGAGCCTTCACTCCACCAATTCCTTTGGTGCCATTCGGTAAGGTGCTATAGACACAAGTGCCGCTCCGGGTAGTAAGTCTATATCAATTCGACTTTCGATCCGAGGCGCACCCTAAGTTCTTCCGGGAACACATCAAGAAATTTCCCAACCGCTCGGACCTTTCCAACTCATCGACTTTTAGCTTCCAAAGTATGATTTGAACCAAAAACGCCTTACAACCCTTCTCGACCATCTTCTCAACCTTCAAGGCAGACACCACGTTGGATAGGTAATTCCTTCTATCACCTATCATAACCACTTCATCATTTTCAATTGCCTTAAGAACCATGCGCTTAGTCGCAATCCAAATTCGCCGATACTTAACCACCAATCCATTCCAAGGATCAAATCGAACTCCCCAAACGGTAGTTCCATCGATCGACCACAAATACTACCCTTGGAGTTCTAGGGTACGCCTCTATAAAGTTTGTCTACCACTACAGAGTGACCTAATGGACTAACTACACCATCTCCCTGTAAGCGGTTTGAGTTTAGGTCCAAAGTTTCTACCACACTACTAGCTACGTATGAATGTGTAGACCCCACATCAATTAATGCATAATAAGGAAGACCAAAAATTAAAAACGTACTAGTTATGACATCCGGTGCGTCACCCTTCTCGCGACGCCACCAGATAGACTAAGCCAGTCGCTTAGCCTCCTGTTGCTCAACCTCGCCTAAATTCCACGACCTCGCTTAGGACCGTTGCTTCTCGCCATTACCACGACCCTCTGTGGTCCCCATTTCTATCCCGAGCACGGCTCATCCCTCCGGCCGGTTCTTAGCTAGTTTCAAGGACAATCTCGACTCGATGCTCCAAAGACCCACACTCAAAACATCCTCTATCGCCGGTCGAACAACCTCCCAATGGGTCTTCCCACAATGGCATAATCGAGTTGGCCTCTGATTAGCAATCATGGGCCTTGCCACCGACGGCCCACTTGGCCTAGCCTTTTCCTCGACACTACCACTAGATCCAAATGACCCAAATCCTCTCTTTTGATTATTCCTACTATAGTTTTGCCTCACGACCTCCTTGATTCCTTCGGCTACCTTAGCCTTTTCCACTAGAGATGAAAACTCATGCACTTGTCATGGGCAATCAAGAACCTCAAATCATCTCGAGTCCCGTCCTCAAAGCGGACATAAATGGTTCGTTCGAGAGCCACGATGCCTCTAGATACCTACTCGGTCTTAAAACTCCGCCTCATATTCCGCCATCGACTTAGTTCCTTGCACTAACCCTAGAAAGGCTTTCCTCCGAGCATCTCAGATAATGGTGCCCACATACTTCTTCCCGATAGGTGGTTTTGAAATAATCCCAAGTCGATCATCCGCAAGTAGCCAGCCTCTCGAATCGTCACCACCAACGACACGCTTCATCCTTTAGAAGCGATACGGCCCTTTAATTTTTTCTTCTTCAACAAGTCAAGATCATCCATGATCCTTTCATTGACTCTAGCCAAGATTCTCACAGACTGGTGCCACTCACACACCCTCAAACACTTCACTCAGTTGATTGAATTCGCCGGAACAGATTTCGAGCTCCTAAATTTCCACCAGCCTCACCACCAATTCGAGGACTCGCAACACGACTTGTGATATCGCCTCCTCCCGCTCCGATCTTGCTCCCCCAAAAACCTGGAGGTGGTGGTGGCAATGGTACCTCATTTTCGTAACCATGTCCCGACTGACGGGTTCAGAGATAGTCATTCTTCCCTACCACGCCCACGCCGGCCACGTCCTCTAGAACTCATTCTATCTAACGTGCTTTAATCTGATTAGGAAAAATTTTTATGAATTAGTGATTTGTTCCGCTTGATTACCCGCGAAAAATTTTATGAAAAATTGAATAAGGATTCTTTCGATCAAACAAGGTTTCAGTTTCCTAACCTAGTTCACACAAAGAAGTTCTTGCATCCATTCCTTAATACTTTCCATACCTATTCACTCCTCGGACATTTCTATCCATTTCTAACCCAGGGGTATTTTCGTCTTTTTCCTACAGGGGTATTTTCGTAATAAAAGAGATTTTTAAAACTTTAGTAAAGTAGGTTGTTTTTGCAATTCCCAACACTGGAGGGTTTTTCTGAAAACTTGTAAAATTTAAAGATATAGCATCATTTCGGGAATTAGGGGTATTTTGGTAATTTCGTCAATCAGGGGTAATTTTGTAATTTCTTTGTATTTCAAGGGTGTTTTAATAATTGTAAAACTCTGAGGGTCACTTTTTGAGAATTTTCCTTTCTTAAAACGTTGCTGGTTGCAAAAAGTTCAAAAGTCAAGGTCATTTTGGTAATTTTGCAGTTTGAGGGCGTTTTCGTAATTTTCTGAAACCAAAGTATTTTATTGATGATCTTCAAAGCAGGGTTGAATATTTGAAAAGTAGTTGGAATTTTGGACAAAATCATTGAGTTGATATTTTATGAACCAAGGGCATTTCTGTAATTTTACCCCTAAGGGCATTTTCGTAATTTTCCACAAATCAAACTTTTCGGGGAAAACATTGTAAAAGAGTTGTTCTTACGCTTGAAGGAGTGATTTTAAAAGTTTTAAAACCAAGTTTTGTTGTTTCATTCCTTTTTCAAAAATCATGCTAATTCCTTTCGGGTTTTAGTCATTATGTTTAGCCTATGACCGAGCCCTCTTGATCGGGGTGAACCCAAGCTACGCACTGTGCAGGTTTCGTGTGGAGAGGAGGTGAGTCACGCTGATCGCTTAAATACCAAGCTCCCACCGAACCTTCCTAAACATGCGTCAGAGGTTACCACACCACCGAGCCTCCGGGTTAGGGTGAACCCAAGCTACGCACTGTAGGATACCGCGAAGAGGTGGTGAGTCACTCTGACCGCTTAAATACCGTGCTCTTCCTGCTCCAATCCTAGACATGTGTGCAGGGGTTACCACACCCTAGCTCAAATGACTTAGCCATAGGTTGGTTTAGTTCATTAAGTCTTATGTACTGCTTGTGTGTTTGAGTAATCTAATCCTAGGTTCAAGTTCCTATAAGTCTATCTACGCTCCATGCTTTCTACCCTTCTACGTAATATAATTCACACAGAGGTTTAGATGTACTTACAGGCGGATCGGTCTTGAGACTCGGCCATGCCGCTTAAAACCCAAAAAAATACTTTAAGAAGGCTACTAAAACATTTTTGGGCCTTGGGCCCCACAATGAGTATTGAACTGGCTCGATACCAATTTGTAATGTTTCAAACCAAATTTCAACCTGTAGGGACCTAATATGGGTCGTTACAGAGAAAACATTTTGAAGCCCATTTTAAAATCCAATTTAAGTTTTGTTGAAAACACCTCGTTTTGGTTGTCTTGCTGAAATCTTACTTAGATTAAATTTGAAAATTTAATTGAAGTCAAGTTTTTATACCAATTTTGGATGTGTCCGCTGACACGATAAAATATTTTCGTGTTGATTTAGGAAAACATGTGATCTAAATTTAAATTTTTAATAGTGTAGTTAAAAGCAAGTATCCGATTTAAAAATAGTAACAAAATAAAGTTATTGGAGACCTTATTACAAACCGAATAAAACAAACCAATAATAAAATAATATAACTAAATGAAAGTTCATTTATTTCAAATTCACTGCATGGCCACCTTGAGTCCCTCCTACCCATATCCGCGATCTATGCATCACCGAAAAAATAATGGAGAAGGTGAGTCACCAAGACTCAAGATGTAACCCTTCCCTGCTTTAAAAAATTTTCATACACCACACATAACAGCTTAATATGCAAAATATTAAATACCCATCCTAGCCATCCAAACGCCACTTTGTCTACCCCTTGTGGTACCAAACCACCGGTGGTGCTAAACCACCGGTGACATATAGTCACAATGTGTTACTAAAACACCGGTGTCCAGAGACACAGATCATTTGATGGGGCCAACCCATCGTGTGATACCAAATCACCGCGACGATCCCATATCTCAAGTGGGGCCAACCCACGGTGGTGTTAACCACGTGGACAAGTCGCTATGAGGTGCCAAACCTTTGAGGTACCAAACCTCTGTGACCGTAGTCACGGTGTGTTACTAAACACTGGTGCCCATCGACAATAATATCGCCCTCCACTCACTAATCCCACATCACCATATATACATATATGTTTCATGCCATCACATGCTTAAATCTCATGCATCAATACATTATGCTTACCAAAAGCATCAAATAACAAATTCACATTATCGTGGACTTACTCGAATCACCATCTATACCGATGTGGTACATTATCCAATGCTACATAAAACCAAGATAGCATTCACAACAATCAAAGATATTTAACAAGTTATATGTGTGTATGAACACACCACACCATCGGATAGTCTAAATCCAGAAAAGAAGAGTCGACCACCCTAGATCTATCGCCTCATATTCGGTCAAGACATGAGTTAGTACATTCGCCAAATCAAACAATTTAAAGGGTTCTCCTTTGAACCCGAATCCTTACCCGAAAGTCTTGAGTATCAACCTTTGCTTCACCACCCTAAAATCGGCACTCAATAAGTTAGTAGCCTTCGCTAAATCGATTAACAACTAACTAACTAAAGTAGATCTTACCATTACTTACCAACTAAATAACAGAGAAAGGAGGGTCGATCATCGCTTGAATCCCAAAGTTCCTAGATGGAATCGGTTTCAAAGAGTGGTTAGTTTTCGCTTGCAAATGCCGAAATTTCGCTTTTCTCCAACCTACAAGTCGTCAAAGAAAGAAAATATGGAAAGAGGGAATCGCCATCACTTACCTTCTCAATCAATTGAATAAAGGAGAAATCCCAAGTGTCTATGCCACTATACTATTCTACCAAAGTGAGTAAATAGAGGGAAGAAAATCGGACTTCCAAAGGGTGTATTCACCAGGGAGAAATAAATCAATGGAAGAGAAGGGTGTTTAAAAGTTTTACTTAAAAGCTTTGAGGAGTGAAAAGAAATAGATCAATGGTGTGGGTGTAGGAGATTGCCAAGATCTAAAAAGAATGGTGTTGCCTTTTTTTCTGCTTTTAAGAGATTGAGAAGAGAAAGGAATTTTGTGAATGGAATTCGCTACTTGCACTTTGGAAGAGAAGAAAACAACAAACAAAAAATGGAAAATGTGCCTAAAGGAAATTCTAACTCCTCCTCCTAACAAGTCCTTGTCATTCACTCCTACCAAAGGAGTTCAAAATTCACTCAACCACCTTGAATCACTCCAAGCCACTCACTCAAATTAATTCAAACTAATTGGAATTTATTTCCTAATAATCTCTTAATAATCCATACAATATCTCCTTTACCTTCTATTATCCTTAGAATAAATAAAATCCTTTTAAAAGTCTCATATTATCTTTTAATAATATATAATAAAAAAAAATAAAAGAGTTTAAATGGAGGAAGACTCTCCCACATGTGCCGTCCAACATAATGCCAAAAAGAGGGATTTTTGTGACTCGAACCAAGGCTCTCCTTGCTCCCTTGGTGGCGTCACAATAACTCCTAAGTGACCTCACTTTTGCCACTTTGCCAAGGCCTTTTTAGTGCCCAATTTCCTTCATTTATTCTTATAACACCCTCCTGCTAAGGCTCCCTACCTTTAAAGTTACAAACTGAAATTTTCTACCAAACCGTGCACACTCAAAGCCTTAAATTAAGCTCTATTATTCCATAAATAATATCACAGCAGTTCATACATAAGAAAATAATTAAATTCCAAATAGCCCCATTTTTGGGATGTTACATCCTGGATGGCTTGACTCTTCTTTATGAATGTGGCATTAGTAGCATTTTAATTAAGATCGATAATCTTAAGGCAATAAAAACTTTACAAGAGAGGACAAGAAATGGCTCCAATTCTATTTTCATCAAGAGAACTCACCAATTGTTACGATTTGAACAATGAAACGTTCGATATATGCCCAGAGAAGACAATCTGGATGTTGATAGAACGGTTAAACTAGTGCATTATAAATCTTATAATTTATGCTTGTATGAGACCTCCTCGTTGGGAAAGATTATTTAGGCTTTGTTATTTGTTTAAGTACTCTTTTTTGTCACTAAAAGAATATAGTTTAAGTGCTAAAAAAAAATAAGGATCCAAATAGGAAAAGAATTATAATTCAATGACCAAAGTTGTTTTTTTTTTTTTTTTTTTTTTGAACTTTTTTAAGCATGGTGAGCATTGAGATTACGGCAATGAGCTTTGGACGATGGGGGTAAGAGGTCACAATGTAAAAAAGTAAGGAAGTCAGCGTAGTAATAAAGGCGGAAGTGTATAGATCATGAGAAATGAGGGGCTACCCATGTTAGGGTAGTCATTGGCTGGTCGTCTAACCGTGTTAGCAGTGTACTTGATCCTAGGCACCTACTGGTCATGCTCAAAAATCCAATGAAAGAAAAACGAGATAATGCTAGTAAAAGATGTATATAATTATTAAATATTAAATAATTATATTTAAAAATAAAATTAATATGTACGGCTTAAACAAGCATATGTATCCAAACAGGAAGCTCTTCATCTTAGTACTAGTTAATACTCGAAACAAAGGGTTTATATTTGGGAAAGCAAGGGAACGAAGGGTTGGCGTGGTCGACACTTAGCCTGCAAAGGTTGAGCCTTGGGCATGGTAAGCCCTGGCCCTTCGCTCATATCCACCATCTCTTCACCTTTTCTCTCCCACTCAAAGCATTGAATCAGTGACCCCAAAGTTAATCCAACCATCCGCATGGCTAACCCTTCTCCGGGACACCGCCGCCTCCCGTTCCCGAATGGCATTAACCTGAACCCGATGTCCGACGGATCCAAACCCTCGAATCTCTCTGGCTTGAACACATTAGGCTCCTCCCAATTATTGGGATTGTTTTGTATAGCCCATGCGTTCACCAACAACATGGTTCCACGCGGTATACGGTACCCTCCCACTAAACACTCTTTTGATGACTCGTGAGGTACTAACAATGGACCGGTGGGCTTCATTCGGAAAGTCTCGTTAATTATGCAATGAAGATAAGGAAGATTGGGCAAATCTGATTCTTCGATCAACCGATTTTGTCCGACCACTGTATCGATTTCAGTTCGGGATTTGTTCAAGACTTGGGGATGGTTCAAAAGGAAAGACATTGCCCACTCTAATGTCCCTGATGACGTATCAGTTCCAGCCAAAAGTAAAACCTGTTTAACATTTTAAATAACCGAGTTAGGATACTATTTAATGAGAGTAGACATTAAGAACAAGAAAGCAAGAAAAGCAAAAGCTTACCATCATGAGACCTCTAATAGTTTCATCCTTGTAATTTTCAGGCTCTTGTTCTTGCAAAGACAACATGACTTCAATCATGTTCTTTTTTTCGTCTGAGGATAAACTACTTTTCTTCCCATTTTTCATATTATGTCGACATTCATCAATCAATTCTTGTGTAAATGCCTCTCTTCTTTTGAACAAGTTGATCATCCTTTTCTCAGTTTTCTCGAACCACTTCATCACCGGCAGGAAATCACCCATGTTCGTTGCGCCGGCCAAAAGAAAGGATTCCCTCATTATTTCACGAAACCGGGTGCCTTCCTCGACGACAGCCACATCGTCGCCGTAATATCTTTTCCCGGCTATCATCCGCATCATCAAGTTCAGCATCAGCTCGAAAAGTCTGGATTTCAAGTCCACCGTTCGATCATGATCCTTGAACAGCTTCCGTAAGAGCAAACGGACTTCATCGACGCGTGTGGCGTAAAGCAATTGGAGACAGTGCCCCGAAAGAAGTTGAATCGACGATATACGCCTCAAGTTCCGCCAGTTATCGCCGTAGGAATCCCAGATAAGGCTAGTGTAATTATAACCTAGATGCTTACCGTATAAAAGTAAAGGGCGGTTGGCAAAGATGATGTCGTTTTTGGTAAAGCATTCCTCGGCAGCCGATGCCGATGAGATAACCACAACGGGGCGTGACCCAAAATGGAGGAGAAGGACACGGCCATGCTTGGCGGAGATCTTGGCGAGGGAACGGTGGAGAGGCTTCTTGAGAAGTAAATAGAAGTGGCCAATGAATGGTAAAGAGGGAAAAAGGGTGGGAGGATGGTTTTGGAACTTGTGGTATAAGTGGACAGTGATGGAATAAAGAGCTACAAAGAGGAGGATTTGCAGAAACATGGCTCGGCTGGCGATCAACTTCAATTCTCAGGCCTGTCCTAACTATAATCTAAATATATTTATTTATAACTTGGAGGATTGTTCTTCTGCGTCAATTTAATTAGACAGTTGGATTTGCACGCTTCCTTCCCCTCCTCAGCTGCTCAATAGTGGAAAATTCTACCACGCAACAGTAAATGAGATAAGATCTGGTCACTTTCCATATTTTCTCTCTCCATGAAACTTCGACGCATTTGCTCAATTTTCAACATTTTATTATAAAAATATAATTATTTCAAATTTATCATAAAATTCATATGGTAAATTTCTATTAAATAAAGAAAATCATAGTTATAAATAACATATAACATATATATGCATTGCTGTTTTTTTCCCTTTAATTTTACATTCATTTATATGTTTAATTATGAAGATTATGAATCTAATAAGTTAAATTTTTAATATGAGTTGAGGTTTATGATATTTTGAATTCATATTAAAATATGTATTGAATTGATATTTTATTTCAATCATTGAAATGTTATTTTAATTAAATAAAATATTATTAAAATATCTTTTGATATTAAATTTAAATATTTTATTAAAATAATATTTTAATTAAGATTATTTTATTTAATAAGTTATAATTAATAAGTTTACTTATGTAAAATAGTTATAATTTTACTTAAAATTTTAGATAATATGTTCTTATAAAGAATTGTCGATTAAATTTTAACTCGGTTGGCGTTAGCATTATTGTTTCATACAAGAGGATAAAATAATTATAATTTTACTTCAAATTTTAGATAATATGTTCTTATAAAAATTACCGATTGAATCTTAACTCGATTGACATTGACATTGTTATCTATACAAGAAAGATGTGAATTTGAGCATGCTGGAACCTAGTTTCCTATTTCTTTTAAGTTCTCATAGTTCTTACCCTTTTTTTTTTTTTTTTTGGCAATTTTAGAAAAAGATCTATTATGCTAAAATTTGATATTTAACTACTATATTTTAATTTCTATTGTAATTTAGTCCCTATACTTTTATAATATTATTAAATAGTCAAAATAATTAATATAATTAATTTTTTATTAAATTAAATATATTTTTTCTAAATAAGATTAAATTATATTTTAATCTTTAAATTTTAACTTCGTAATCTAACACAAATAAATTCTAATGTGGCGATAGAAGAGGCTTGAAAGTCAAGTCAGGAATACTGTAGTTGTAATGGGAATGCTTTAGTCTATGATTGACTTTATCATCATTAGGTATTAGCGTTGCTTTTCAAAAATATTTTTAAGGTTAAAAGTTTTTTTCGAGTCATAAATAATACTAAATAGATAATTTTTGGAGTTAAAAATATTTTTAAACCCAAAAGTAAAAATAATTTTTTTTAACTCCTATTTTTGGCAAAAACATTTTTAGGAACAAAGAATAATTTTAACGACTAATTTACTTAAAATGGTCCATTTTCAAGTATATTTACGAATTTTTTCAAACCCAACAACTAATTTTTTTGACCGTTGAGCGGGTCCAACGGTAAAAAAAAATATAAAAATCTCTCTTCTATTATTTCACCCATAATTTCTTCACAATTTTGCAAAAAATCTCTACAATTTCTCCCTAAAGCTTTCAATTTTTTTTTTATAATTAGTTATTTACTTTAATTTTATTCTAAAATAGTATTTTTTCTAATTTCAAAATATTTGATCGTGTTAGTAATGGTCGGGGAATTAATTCATCTCGATCATAACATATCTTCGTCGAACAAATGAAAATGGTAACGATTTATTTTAAATTTTGAATATTATTTAATATTTTTTTATTTATGTAATTTTAATTAATTTTTATTTTATAATTTTTTATAACAGTCTGTAGATCGGGTATTACAATGTTATATTCGTAATATGTCTGGTTCGCCATCACCGTTGATAGAAAATTACTTAAGGGAAGCGAGTTTTTGACACGCGGCCACTATAGGCCGAGGGTGCAAGTTGGACCCGAAACTTATTAGCGCGTTAATAGAGAAGTGGAGACCGGGGACACACATTCCATCTTCCATGCGAGAGTGTACTATCACTTTGGGGAAGTCCAGTTACAATTAGGATTGTCGGTGGGCTACACTCACCGGGTTCATTCAATCTGCTGATTGGGGAGCCATATGCTACGATTTTTTGGGTGCGATTTCGGATAATATTTACAGAGGTCGGATCGTGATGGGTTGGTTACGAGACACATTCCCGGAGCCAGGGAATGGTTCGACTGAAGTAGAAATAATACGATATGCTTAAGCATACATCCTTGAGATGATTGAAGGTTATCTGATGCAGGACTTGTCACGAAACCTCATACATCTAAGGTGGCTACTGAAACTCATTGGTTTTAGAGCAGCTGACGAACTTAGTTGGGGGTCTGCCATGTTGGCAACATTGTACCAGGAGATGTGCGAGGCGACGCCACCAAATAAAGGCAAAATTGGAGGTTGCCTATCACTACTACAATCATGGGCTCGGTTTTGTTTTCCATTTTTACGTCCTCGAGTGAACCACCCATATACATTTCCACTCATAACGAGGTAAAATTTTTATTTGATTTTACAATTATTCCATAGATTTAAAATAAAATTGTATGCTGAAAATTTATTTAATTAGGTAGAACCATCCGGCAAGTTATGTTTGAATACATACTGCTCTTGAAGATATATAGCTTCTATTAGACCAATGGTCGGAAGCGCAAGTAAGTATTAAATAAAATATATATACATAAAATAGTCGTTTCATATTTAGTATTTAGTATTGAGTATTATGTATATAACTAATATTTTTATCCCGTTCATATAGTTTCAATGGACACCATATGAGGATCCGACAATACGGGCTGTAATTCTGAAAGAATTCTTTCAAAATCCAAACATTTGGCATGTTAAGGTCCCATTGGTCAACTATTGTAACACCCTTAACTCATATCCATCGCCGGATTAGGGTTACAAGGTATTACTAGACACAGCACAAGTCATAACAAATATTTACTGTTCATATGGTCATAACCGAATGCATTATGAGTAATGTACATTCAAAGTGTGCTTAAACAATAGCAAACATATCTTAAATCCATTTAGCCAAATTCACATATAAGCATTTTTCATCAAATAGCAAAAGTTACTATCCATTTGGTCATTGAAGTTACATAAGCCGAATATGCACATGCTTATAATTACTTTACTAAAACAAGTTATCAATTATCAAAACTAAACATACATATATAAATATATTTTCATAAACCTTGTTTAATCGAATCTAAGATATACCAAAATTCAATACCAAGTGCAAAACATCCAAACAATATTTAGATCATTACAATTATAAGAACATAGTCAAATCAACAAGACCAAATATATCTCCCATAATCTGAAACCCATAAATCTGAACTTTTTATGCATGCACATATGTATATCATCTTCGAATATGCCAACCCAAGTACAAAACCTGTAATTTCATCACTTTGCCAAATACAAAGTTTACAATATAAACGATCTCCAAATTGATTCATGTTTCAATTATACACCTCGATAGTAAATCTTTATCAATCCATAACCCAAACATATTCAAATACCATATATGCCAACTTTCCAAAAGAACTAATTATGAGACATAAATAGTTACTCCATATCAAAACATATATACACATATATATATATATACCTAACTTGAACTTATATCACAGCCAAGCTCATGAATCAAGAAGAACATACACACATACTACGATTAAGATTACTTAAACATTAAATCACTAGCATTAAAATCAAGCCATTTTCGCATGGCTTATATTTACAACATCAAAACATCATCCAAGTTATAAGCTAGCCTATACATGCCTTAAGTTCAAAATCCAAACTTTAAGAGTACCAAAATAAGTCGATAGTGTGGATGACTTCGAAGACGATCCCCCGAGCTCGTAGCTTTCAATCAAAATCTATAAAACAGAGTAACAAAACACACAGAGTAAGCTAACTTAGCTTAGTAAGTTTTAAGCAAAATTAACATTCATATAATTAATCAAAACATTAAAGACAAACCAACTTTTAGCATTAATGTTGTATATTATCTCAATCATATCATCTCATATTTTATTTATAACCTATACTTATACACAAAGGGTTACTTTGACCGAAAGCAACTAATGCACATGTAGCTTATTATCATTCAACTTTTCATTATCAAAAAGACATTAACTCAATTATGCTTACCATCACACATTTATGCACATGAATCAATACATCAACTTATTTAGTTGATTATAGAAAATCAAATATCATATCACAACCATGCATATCTATATGGCCGAATATATAAGATCAAAAATTGAGCATCACCTATGTACTTACTCATTTTGCCGAATATACAATTTCAACTATAATATTACCTTTATGCATACCTTCATGGCTAAATATTCAAAATTCAATAACATCATATATATATATATATATATACACATAACTTTGTGGCCGAATATAAACTAAATCTTTTAACTAAACTTTAACTTGCTCAATTTCCACCACAACTTGAAAACTTCATAAGTATAAACGAGTAATTAAATCATCGGTATAAAACCTGCTAGGCATAAGCTCGAATCACACATCCAAGACTAAGCCCTGCTAGACCCAAGGTCCGATAATCAATCACCTAAGAATAAGCTCGCTACGCACGAAGCCCGATTAAGTTCACTAGCCCAAGGCTTGCTAGGCATACAGCCTGAATAATGATACTTTTAATTTGTCTCACACACATATTTCACAATGTCGACCCTTTTATGCACCTCATAATCTTTATACGACATTCAAATATCAAATCTCAATCAAAACAAACTTAATCATATCAAATTCTATAAATTTTCACATTCGGCTATTCAATAATATAGTTCCATAGTTTCCAAAACAGCATATACTAAATTATGTACATAATTTACGATGTTTTATCGCTTAAAAACTTACCTCGGATATCGACGAACGAAAAAAATCGGCTATTCGACTATTTTCGCTTTTCCCCGATCCAAGTCTGTTTTCTTTGGTTCTTAATCTAAACATGTTAAAAAATCTCATTCAAACATATTTTCATTCAATTTAGTCCAAAAACACATAAATGGAAAAATTACCATTTTGCCCCTAACATTTCACACTTTTTACAATTTAGTCCTATTTGCACAAAACACAAAATACACAAAATTTGACTATACACCTTAAGGGCCGAATATTCCTAGTCCTCATACAAGTCCTTACATTTCATTTGTTTCACATTTTAGTTCCTCAAAATTTTATTTTTGCAATTTAGTCCAACATACTCAATTTCATCAAAAATTCAAAGACAAAACTTATTAATCTAACACATATATATCATAATTCATCCTTAAATAACATAAACAACAAGCTATCATCAATGGCTCAACTCAAAATATTCATCAAACTCAAAAATTAAAGCATGGGTCTTGAAGATTTCTAAACAACAATATCAAAAACGTAGAAATTATCAAAACCCAACTAAGACTAACCTTGAATTAAGCTTCAACAATGGCCGAATCTAAAGCTTTTTCTTTTATTTTTATTTTCTTTTACATTCGGCTAAAAGAGAGAATGATCATGACTTTTTAATTTTATGATATATTATAACATATTATGATATTATTATTATTTTACCTAATTAACCTTTATTATTAAATATATAAAACATATATAATAAGGTTACTTTAGCCCATAGCCATCCACTTCCCTTATTAATGGCTAAATTACAACATAAGGCCTCCATATTAAAAGAACAACCATTATTCAGCCCATTTGAATTTAACTACTAAATTTTAATTTTACGCGATTTAATCATTTCACTAAATTAAGCACATAAACAGTAAAATTAATTCACGAAACTTTCACACATGCTAATTCACATATAATTGACACAGAAAATAATATTTAAATATTTTTCTAACTTGAATTTGTGGTCTCGAAACCACCATTCCAATCAGGGCCAAAATCGGACTGTTACAACTATGCTATTGTCAAGATGCACCAGACGAATAGAGTGTTGCGAAAATTTAGATTTCGAAAACCGATTCCTAAGGAACCTGAGGTGCTCGATGACCAGCATAGAATCGACTTACAGCAAACGAATACGAATTAGCTGGTATTCTGGTCGAAATATATCAAAATTTGGAAAAATTGGTATGGTCATATGCCTGATTGCAAACCGATCATCGTCCCAGAGTTAGCGTGCACCCCAGATTACATGCCATGGTTTAAGATCCATGACAAGTCATATTTGTTGTCGAAGAGCAGAGACGTCAGCAAATCTACGTGGAAAGGGAATGACGGGCCCTTTAAATCCAAAGAGAAGAGATGATGGCATGGGCCCATCAACAGCGCCTACAAAATCACCAGGCTCATCAACAACACCCACACAATCATCGGGCCCAATATCTCAATCGACGACACCCACATCACAGCCGATTCAAATTATGCCAGGTGCGTATCCTAGCCCTTATATGTTTCATTTTCCCAGTCCTATGCCATGTTGGAATGCATGGCTCAGTGTATCTCTTTTCCCAATGACTCTGACTCAGCCGATGATAATAGGCCACTGTCACTGGAGGAATTGCACGAGGCACCATCGGCGAGCTCATCTCATTACCATTCCCCATCGCCTCATAGGATTCAAACACCTCCGCCAAGGGTGATGCAAACACCTTCACATTATTTATTCTACCAAGGTGGATTATCCTCCCAACTCCCGCCGAACAACTACAACCCCGCCGGAATAACCAAGGAGGAATCCAACGCGTAATCTTCGTCCACCCCCATGTGGCACTGATTTCGATCGACATATACATTGATTTTTTGTAATATATTTGTAGAAGTTGTTTCTATTTTGTTTCATTTAATAAAAAATTATTTTTAATATTTTAATAGTAAATTAATTTTATATTTTAATAAAATATAAGTTATTTTGAATAAGGCGAATAGAAATAATACAACATCATTTCATAACACCAATTATCAACTATTTCGGTTTGAACATGATCGAATTATATCACATGGGTTCTTACACCATCCACACAACTTCTGTTGGTTTGTTCTTTCCCGGATATCTATATTATTACGTGTTCTACTCGAGCCAGTTTGACTTTTTGGTTTGCGACGCAATTCTCTATCCAGTAATAATTTAAATGGAGCAAGCGATATAAACGGTCACTTACGTTCATCTGGGACCGGTGGGCATACGTGTCTCCACACATTGTACATGTATTCTATTTTGTACACTTCATTGAGATATCTCATGGGATCCAAACGGAGATTCTGACAAGCTACAATTGCATGAGGGCATGGATAATGAAGTGCGTCAAACGTCCCATAGTCGCAAGTTCTATTTATTAGGTGTACATGATATTGCCCGCTGGTAATACATTGCATCGGTCTGTCAAACTCTGTCACACAAAACCATAGGTTGTCACAATTGTGGCACCAAATATGTATCGTGTTGGCCCGCGGCTTCGTCTTGTTAATTTATTGCAATACCTTCCGTAACCATACATGGCCTTCTTGCATTTGGTCTTTATAACTCGCTGTTCGCTTTGGGAATAGTGCCGCCAAACAAAAATATGTCTCTCGCACAATCAAGGTTATCGATAAATGACGCATTCCTTTTAGAACAAAATTTATACATTTAGCCAGGTTTATGGTCATATGACCATATCGTAGGCCACCGTCATATGTTTGTGTCCACTGTTCAAAAGGTATGTTACAGAGGTAATCTGCGCCTTGATCGTTAACTGAATGTAAATTCCCCAACATCTCATGAAAACGGTTCTTATTGATCTCGTACCCAGCCAATATAAGTTGATAGCGAAAATTACATACCAATATTCCATTCAGAATAAATTGAATATTAAAATCGAAAGTATATTAATAGAGATTAAATACCCATGTTGGTCACTTGCTTTCGTTCAGTTGTAGACCGATATTGTCCGTAATAGTTGGACGCAACGTGCCTTAGATAATACCGATGGTGTGTGCGATATCATTGGCTTTCATGTCACTCAATTGCGGCTAGTATTCCAGTGCCCCGATCTAATATAACGCAGGTATTAAGTTGGGGACATATATGCCTCTTTAACCTAGAAAGATAGAAATCTCAGTCATCAGCTGACTCTCTCGGTGTTATTGCAAACGCAATTGGAAGGATTCTCCCACCACCATCTTGTGCCACAGCTAGCAATAGTCAATGGGTATATTTACCATACATAAAGGTACCGTCAATTTGTACAAATGGCTTGTAGTACATAAATGGATCCCGACATTGCTTAAAGCTCCAGAACAGACGTTTGAACACTTGGCATCCACGGAGCAATTGGTTGTTGTAGTACGCAGGGACCGTTTCAAGGTCTGTTATACAACATGGAACGTACCTCTCCAGCACCTGACACCACTGTCAAACTTCATTATATGCAGCGTGTCACCCACTATGCATCTTTTCCAACGCCTTTTGCTTAGCTATCCAAGTCTTATGGTAAGAGGACGTGTACTTCAATTGACTACGAATATTGACAATTATACATGACAAAAAAGTCCTAAGATCCGCCTTCAACATCAGTAGTATTAAGCTAGCTATCATGCATGAATCCATCTTGGGATGATCTCATGAAACATCTATCAACTAAGTACATTAAATAATGCAACATTAAGTAATAACATTATTATTCAAAATTCTAAACACCCAGTGATATTGTACTGGCAACACAGATATGTAGACCTTTGTACTTTTTTATCTCCCACAAGCCGTCTTTTTCCTAAAAGAAGCCATGATTTTTTATGAATATGTACCGTATTGCACTGCACACTTGGCCTCAAACTTCTCGAATTTGGATTTAACCACATTGTTGTTAACCCCATGATTGATGCTATGTTGTTTCAAAGCACCAAGAAAACTATCATTATTGGAAAACTCTTTACCAACTTTCAAATCACCCGAATCTAATGTCGAACCTGTACAGTTACGCCTTCTGTTTGGTAGATTTAAAAACTCCAACATATCATTTGTCGATATATCGACATTATGCATGTGGGCTGGAGGCGAGTACGCCCTGAATCGCTAATCTTCTTCTTCATTTGAACCCCTTCAACGTCTTCAGGTTCGGATGGAACAAGCTCCGGTTCAGAAAATAATGCAACTTCTGCACCATCGGTGTCGGGCTCTCGAGGTGAATCCATATCGGACTCATAATCTAACCCACCATTATCTGTAACGTATAAGGTCCTCTCGCTAGTGGATGTCGTAGAAAGTACAACATCTCTTCTTTGGACGTTTCGTAACGTCCCCAATCAGATGTGGATTGCCAACCACTAGAAGTTGATGTCATTCCCAATACGTATTTCCAGCATCGAACATCGACCCATAGATGTGCATGTCCCATCCACTAACCGAGTGTCGTGCAGGAGTTGTGTTTTCCATACTACACCAAACACGAACGCTTTCGTGTTCTGCCTCCCATTAACTGAGTGTCGGCTAGGGGTCATGTATTTATCTCGAATAGCAGTTGATGTTGAAGTAGCAAATGTTTCATTTGGTGATGAAAATTGAACATATAACTCAAGATAAAGTGATCCACTAGGAGATGAGTCTGCACCATTGCCTCAAAGCTACGAACACCTTTGATATCAAATGAGTCATATGTCACGGGATCAATCGAAGCACAAAATCAATACTTAATAGAAGAAAGCCTACTTGGCGTCGTTCAAAGATTTTGTGCCTAATTCTTTTACGAAATTTTGTAAAATCTATACTCTGGTTAAAAACCATTCGCGTTGTGTTCTCTGATAAAAAATAACATCATTCTCGGTGTCACGAACCTCACTATCATAATAAATAACAGTACTAATACATTCACTCATCTTCAATTTCTATTCTGCTTAGCCTCTCTAATTTCTCTTGCTGTAACTTATACATATTGAGAATGAAATTTGCCTCGTTTATAGCCTAAGGCCAATCATGAACTAGGGGTGAGTGTTCGATCGAATCGAATGAAAAAATTTCGAGTTAATCGAGTTGACGAATCATATTTTATCATTCTAATTTAATTTGAAATTTTCTCAAATCGAGTTGAGTGAGATGGAATTCGAATCGAATATATTTGTTCGAGTTAAACTTTTAAAAAAAAATTAGGTCCTTGTAACCATTGTCACCCACCGTAATAAAATTTGTCCACTGTAATCAAATTTTTTATTAACTTTCATCACCTCATAATTTATTAATTAATCTTTTATATACGGGTTAGCTTCTTTGCTTGCTTAGTTGTTTCAATTATCTTTAGATTCTTGTCACTATATATTTTAGAATTAAAAATATATTAAATGTAAAATTGATACCAATATAAAATTTTAACACTAATATTTTATGATATCATTAAAATTCAATTTTAATATAAATATTCAATATGACTAAACAATTCAATAATATAATTAATATAAAATGTGAAATTTAATTTAATAATAGAAATAGTATACATAAATAAATATATTTCTATTTATGTTTAGGATTTTTTGGATAATTTTGGTTTTTTATTTGGGAGTAAATGGTGAGAAGTAAAAGTTTAGGGGGAAAATAAAAAGTTTTGGGGAGTAAAAGTTTGAGGGAAAGTAAATAGGGGGGAGTAAAATTTTGGAGGGAAAATATTAAAACAAAATTGGGGGGATGGGTTTGGGGTAGATAGGAGGTGGGATGGGAAGAGAGTAAAAGTTTTAGGGGGAAAGTGGGAGGGAGTCAAAATTTTGGGGGAAAATAAAAAGTTTTGAATGTTTTTGGGAGTAAAATATTGAAGAAAAGTAAATGGGAGAGTAAATTTTTGGTGAGAAATGGATTTTGGGTAGATGGGAGGATTGGGATGGGAGGAATAAAAGTTTTGGGAAGGAAAGTGGAAAGGAGTAAAAGTTTTGAGAGTTTGGGGTAAAAATGTAAAATATTTATAGCTTGATATTCGAATTATTTGAATTATTTGAGTTATTCGAATTCGAAAACTCAACTCGATTTGAACTTGAAATTCGAAAAAAAATTCAAGTTGACTCGGATAACTCGATTAACTTGAATAACTCGATTTGCTTAATTCGAAATTCAAATTTTTTTTTATAGTCGAATCGAGTTTTGCTTACCCCTATCATGAACTACTGTAGAAAAAGAGCGCCCATGTGGGAGCTTTTTTCAGAAATTTTGCTGACAGTGCATCCTGCTTGAAGCGTTTTTTACACTATTTTTTCATAAACATCTTCTCAAAATTATTTTTTTAGGAACTACTGTAGAAAAAGAGCATCTACGTGGGAGTTTTTTTCTATATTTTTGCTGACAGCGCATCTTGCTTGAAGCGTTTTTGACACTATTTTTTCAGAAACATCTTCTCAAAATTATTTTTTTTAGGAACTACTATAGAAAAAGAGCATCTACGTGGGAGCTTTTTTCTATATTTTTGTTGACAGTGCATCCTGCTTGAAGAGTTTTTAACACTATTTGTTCAAAAAACTTTTCTCAAAATTATTTTTCAAGGTAAAAATAGTCAATTTTGTTAAAAAATAAACACAATGTTATTTAAAAAACTAAACCCTAATTTACTTAATTTATTTAAAAATCATAAACCTTAATTTAATTTATTTAAAACCCTAAAACTCTAAATTATTTAATTTATTTAAAACCCTAAACTCTAAACTTTAATTTATTTAAAACGCTAAAACCTTAATTTAAATATTTTTTATAAAATAGCACTAAATCATGATTTATTTTAACATTTACAAAAACTCTAAACCCTAACTTGTTTTAATAAAACCCTAAACACTAAACCTTAACTTATTTTAGCAAAACTCTAACCCTAAAAATCTTAGGAACTAAACATGCAAATATGCTTAACATATAAAAACACGAAGCAAAGCGCGCCTCTGAGAGAGCTCTTTTTGCCACGTCAGCAAAACACTTCCACGTAAGCGCGTTTTTGGCTAACATGGCAAAAAGCGCTCCCCCAAGGGCGCATTTTGTTGGCATTTTCCTTTAAACGCGGCCACATAGACGCGTTTTGCAAAAAGCGTCCTTTCCGTTAAATAATTGTGTAATCGGCCTATTTTCGTAAATATGCTTGGAAATGGGCCTTTTTAGGCAAATTAATCAATTTTAACCCTTATAAAGTATTTTATTTAATATTTATATTGAGTATGTAATTATTTTCATATTAAAATTTATTTTAAATATAATATTATATATTTAAATTAAATTTTATAAATAATTAGTAAATTATTTAAAAATATTTAAAATTTATATTTCATATATTAAAATATTAAAAATATTATAATAAATAATTTCTTACTAAAATATTATAATATTAATTAATTTGAATATTATTTAGATGCATATATATTATTTTATAATACTAGGTCTAAAATAAACATTTTATTTCTCAAGATTAATTTTTGACAGTAATACTAACACTTAAATCTTAAATTAAAATTCAAAATACTATTTTCCAATTTGTTTTCTATTTTCCTTTTCTTTTTCCAGAAAAGACATAATAGTATTTTATTGCAAATTCTTTTAATTGATATGAATATCGCAAAAGGAGGGATGACACATGATTTCATGTATAAATTTGTATGTTATTTATTCCATAGCCCACCAATTAAGTCATTAGAATTTTATGTTGTAAACTAGACTTGTCCCTTTGGCACTGTCGCATCACAATGAATTTTGCTACTCGTAATTTATGGCTTGATTAGAGGTGTTGATAGTTTTATCGCTTTTATCTTTGTTTAAATTTGATATGGTTCCAAATATAATTTTATTTAATTCTATTTTAAACTCATTCATATTATTATTTAAAAAAAATTTATATTATTTTAATTTAATTTAATATTTTTATTTATTAAAATTTTTATATAATCATATTAATATTATTTTAATATTTATATTAGAGTAGTATTATATGTTCAAGATATAATTATTTTTTAATGTATTGTAAATTACATAATATATAAAAATAACATAATATAAAATATTATAAATTTAAAAGCGAGTCAAGTCGGGCTCGAATCTTAATATTCAAGCCTAATCCATATTTTAAATTAGCTTAATTTTTTAAACTATATCAAATTTTGAATAAATTTTCAAGGGTAGAAAGGTAACTCAACCTGGTAGCAGGTAGGATCTTAAATGTTTGAGTTGTACTTGATAAAAATAATTTAATTATGATATAGTCAAGAAAATATTAAATGACTTGTTGATTATAATATTATATTAAAAATCGTGCACCTAATTATTAAATTAATACTAAAGTCACTAAATAGGGGTGAAACGTAAAAGTCTAGAAATGTGGAGGTTGAAAATTGGGCATTCTGGAAGATTATTGACTTCCAAGTTCAAACATGAGGAGGTCAGGAAAAACAAGACATGTTTGTAGAAAATATAAAAAACTGAAGCGTAAAAGATAGAGAAAAGTAATGTGAAGGTCCCTTATTGCACGATTTCCATTTCAACGGCCCGCCCAACCCCTGACTTTCATTTTGGTGCCCATTGGCTAACAAGTTTCCCACTATTTTAGGATAGGTATATTGCTAAATTTAGCATTTAATATTTATCTTCTTTTATCAATTTCATCCTTATGTTTTTGTTAAATTTTACTTTCGATTTCTATAAATGGTCAACTTTGATCATCAATTTTTTTATAAAAGAGCCAAAACTGTTTTTTTAATAGAAATAATGACTTAAACGTCAAATTTTTAAACAGTACAATCATAGGTAAGAGAGCTGGTAAAGGGCTCTAATCTCATAAATTTCATAAAATTTTATTTAAACCCTTTTGAGTTTTTAAAATTTTAATTTGACCTTATAATTCATGTCGAAAAATAGATTGAATTTGTGCTTGGCCCCTGAAGTATTCCAATGTTTTTTTTGGCATAAAAATAAGTTTAGCATATAATGTTTCCTTATTTTGTCATTTTGGCTCCGATTCTCTTTTTTGGGTCATTTTGGCGCTCAAGTCTCAACCTTTAAATTTTAATGAAATTGCTTACTTTTTTACGGAAAAATTGACTAAAATGTTAAATTTTAAATGGAATTGACATGGTAGCTCATGTAACCTTTTACATACACTTCAATGCTAACATGGATAAATTTTCTAAAAGTTTTTATGAACTTTTTTTTTAAATTAGTTAATTTTTTAAATATTTTTATTAATTTTTTTGAAGTTTTAGAAATTCTACTTGGACTATCATGCTAGCGACCACTTTAATGCTATTAAAATTTTAACATTTCAATTATTTTTTTTTTGTCAAAAAGTAAGTAATTTGATTAAAATTTGAAAGTCAAGGGTCAAAATGAGAAAATGTTAGGGGCTAAATTTAAGTTTATGCCCTTTTAATTTGACTTCTTTAGAGTTTTTATGATAAATTTAATAACATTCTTATTTGATTAGGAAAAGTAAATATTGATTTGGTAAAAAAATAAAGTAAAATAATGGTATGAGGTGCAAATTCCGTTGATTAAGGAGGCAGACAACAGAAATATTGGTAGTAAAAAGGAACTTATGTTTATAATTAAATATCATGAAAGCCCAATTTGTTGACCAACTTCATGTGGCCTTCCTTTACTTTCCTCCTCACACAAAGTTTCAATCATTAAAATGGTGGTCTTAAACCCAATCTAAACATGCCTCAGCTGTTGGATTTCCTTTTCCATATTCTCCTTTTCTCACTCAAACAAACAATCTTGGGTGTCAAGAAAGAGCTCTTATTTGCTGTCAACTTTCAGTAAGTCAACCATTTTAACCAACATAATTAGTTTAATTTATTAATTACAAAAATGACTTCAAAAGGTAAAAATTATATATGTAAATTATTTGATCTTTACAGTGGCCACCGTTGTTGTCTGACACATTGATAGCATCGCTCTTAATGATGATCTAATCTTAATACTTTTTTTGAAAAAAGAAATTTAGGTGCCACAACGAAATTTAAAAAAAAATTTGTGTATCATCAGTATGTCAAGCAGTACTGATAAATATTTTAAAAAATAACTTTTTTGTCATTCATTCTCTAAAACAAAGACATGGATCCAATGAAGCAGCAAAATTAATGCAAATGAAGAAGTATCGAGAAAGATGATCATGGAAATTAAACGGTGGAAAGCAACTTAGTAGCTTATCTCCTTAATGATTTCAATTCTCAAACATATTGTATGAAGCTTATGAGTAACATTATAGACTAAAATTTTCAAGAACATCAACAAACAAATAAATGAAAATCTCCTATGCAGGGCCGGCCCTGGGGCAGGGCAAGTGGGGCTCTGCCAGGACCCAATAGAAAAATTTTTAAATTTCATTAAAAAAATTCAGTCTAAGGCCCTTTTTTAAAGAAAATAAATGCGTTAGTACCATTTTTTTAAAAAAATTTAGTCTGAAGTCGTTAATTACCATTTTTAAAAAAATTAGTGAAGGTGTTAGAACCCCATTTTTAAAAATAAATTTAGTTTCAAAGAAGAAGTGCGTTAGGGACTCATTTTTTTCAATTCGCCCCGGTTCAAAAAAATTTAGGGACGGCTCTACTCTTATAGTACATTTGCATGCTAAACCACCCAAAGATAAAAAAAAAGGGTACATTCGTGGTCGAGTGAAGAAGCATGAGAACAAAAAAAAAGAAGAAATGTCCTCCATTACTAAAATCTCATAATAAAGTTCCTCCATTTTTCTTCTTTATCTTCTCCAACAACAACCCTTTCTCCATTTCTCAAAACCCACCGGAAAAAAGAAGAGACTTTTACTGTGAAAGGAAAAAGTGATTGTTATTTGTTATAAGAAAAAAGTTGACAGAAGGTCTAAAAATAATTGTCAGAAAAATAAATAAAAACGTCAGTTGAATTTATTGATGTACAGAGGTCTAAAAATAAATATAATTTAAAATATTGTTTTTTAGATGTAATTAAAACACTATCAACCTTTTGAATAAAGTTGTAACAACCACCTTAAAAATAAAGTTGTAATAGCCACCACAAAAACTGAGCTATTTAAAATTAAAGTAATATCCTCCGCATGTGAGGTGAGATCTATAAAATATTATTATTTTTTCGTTTTTTTTTTGTGTACATTCAAAAATAGAAAAAAAAAATTTAAAAATTAATTTGTGTCGCCTAACAAATTGATGACAACTATTAAAAAATAATTTTTTTATCATTAATATTTATATTTTTCATGAGTTTTTTTTAAAAATACATTCACCACAACAACCAAAAATAATATATTTTTTAAAAAAGTTGATCATTGGGTCATCATTGATGGGCAGTGTTATCAGTGTGTTAGGCGGTACTGACGAACAATGTGGATTTCAAGTTATTTTCGTGTTTAATTTTGTCATTTTCTTAATAATTAATTATTTTAGGCTTTTTTTTTTAAAAAAGTCAACATAATTGCATAAAACTGAGATGACATGGCCTCAATTTATGTTAATTGGCTTTTTTAAAAAAAATAACCTAATGTAATTAATTAATTACAAAAATAACTCTAGTGAAAATTATATATAAAAATAATTTAAAATTTAATGTTTGTCGGTGTTGCCTGACACACAGGTGGCATTGCCCCCAATGTTGAGCCAATGATAGGATTTTTTAAAAAAGAATTTTTTTGTGTCAGGCAGCACTAATATATATTTTTCATAATACTAGTGAAAAATATGAGTATTCACGGTGAAAAAAGATTAAAAAAATATTTTTAATGGGTGCCATTGATATATCAGGCGACACCCATTAAATTTTTTAAAATATAAATTTTTTAGGTGCCACCATCGTGTTAGGCAACACCGATAATATTTAAAAATACTATTATACAAAGAGTATTTCAAAGTTTTGGTCATTATTTTAGAAAATTTAGAGTCGATTACTGGGATATTTAAACCTTAAGAATCAAGGAGAAAATTGAAATCTCTTCTTTAGTATTGAAATAGGCACGAAAGACCAACTTAATTGGCTACTTGGTTCATAGTCCCACTAAAATTCACTTAACTTTCCTTTGTATTATTCTTTTATTTCTTTCTTTCTTTCTTTTTCATGTTGTCCTTATTGTTTTTTATTTTATTTTATTTCTTTCCCTTTTTTTTTTCTCAAAATGAAAATTTTAACTGCCGTACTTAATAGCCATCAATGTCGTCGTTTATAAGGGAAGCCTTTCGTGCTGATTTCGACACTAAAGAAGAGTTTTATTTTTTCTTGTTGACTTCTAATGTTCAAATATTCCAGTAGTCGACTCTGAATATTTTAAAACAATTACCAAAATTTCGAACTACTCTTTCTACAACATTTTTTTAAAAGTATCACCGGTGCTACCTACACGACGCACTTACACCTAAAAAAAATATATTTTTTAAAATTTTAATGGGTGCTAGCTGACATACTAACGACACAAATTTTTTTTGAAAATTTTTGGTGCCGCCTAATAGACCAAAGACATTAATTAAATTTTTTTTCTTTTTTTTCCTCCACCATGAATACCAGTATTTTTCACGAATATTGCAAAAAAAAAAAAAAAATACATACTGGCCGCTTGACACAATGGCGGTACCAAAAAAAATTCTTTTTAAAAGAAAAAATCGACCATCGGCTTATCATTGGGGGCCGGTGCTATTAGTGTGTCAAGTGGCACAGGTAGATTCTCTGGATTTCAAATTATTTTTTTTATATAATTTTTCACTTGGATCATTGTCGTTATTAATTAATTAATTTATTTTTTTTAAAAAAAGGCGACGTTAATCCCTGTAAATAACAGTCATAGAGATTTTACATACTTCCATGTTTTGCATTCAGGGTGTTTTGGATTTCCAGTTTAATACGACTTTGATCTCTGCTCTTTCTTGTCTGTTTATTTGTAGTACTCGGAATCAAATTCAAGAAAACTACACTTCAAGTGTCACAAATGTAGCGAAGAAGCACTGAGATGAACCCTCTAACTTGAACTTTGACTTTGTTTGTATAAAAAGGGAACACTGAAAAGCGCTTATGGCAAGATTAGGGAGGAAACATGAAATTCGAAAGAGGCCATTTGGGAGTTACAGTGGAAGTTCCAAGGACCTCAGCATATTCGAGTTTTCATTTGGCTCGTTCTTAAAGCCAGATTACTCACAAATGTGGAAAGGGTAAGGAGAGGCATATTCGAGTCTTCATTTGGCTCGTTCTTAAAGCCAGATTACTCACAAATGTGGAAAGGGTAAGGAGAGGCATAGGAAATGATAGCTCCTGTAAATTTTGTGGTTATGAGTCTGATGAGTTGATACATGTACTTAGAGATTGTTCTGGACCAGAGATGTTTGGGATAAACTTCTTCCAGTCGAAAAGAGAACTCGTTTTTACTCTGGATTCGTTCATGAGTGGATGTGTGATAACCTCCAAAATAAGTTATCTCTTGATTTGGATGGAATTGATTGGGCTTGCATTTTTGGGATGATATCTTGACGCTTTTGGAAGAATCGAAATTGCTTTGTGTTCCAATATATTACTTGTACAGAGACTATCATCAAGGTTTCCTACCGTTGGGCCAGGCAATAGTTACCGCTTCAAAGACACTCTCATAATTCCCGCACTCCCCTCTCTTCTTCTCCTTTGGCTCGCAATTGGGTTTGTTTGAGTATTGATGGATAGGTTAAAATTGAGGATGATTTTACCGCAGCTGTGGGCCTATTACGAGACTCTAATGGTGCTTGGATCTTTGGGTTCTACAAATATTTAGGTAATTGTTTTGTTATGGATGCTAAACTGTGGGGTATCTCACAGCTCTCTTTGAATAGAAATTTTTAATGCAATTTAATTCAAATTGGTGTCTCGAAACTGTCGTCGCCATTCAAAAAGATCCTGTAGAATGTCATAAGTCAACTTTGATTAGGAGAATTGAACAACTCCTAACAAGGGTCCCATTATCATATTCAACACTTTCCTAGGAAAAAGAATAAGATCACAAATGCTCTAGCTAAGATAGTTTGTAATAGAAGAATTGGTATACACATTTTGAAAGACCCCCAATAGAGGGGCTAGCTTAATTACTTTCCTTTAATTTTATTTGTATCACCAAAAAAAAAAAAAAACTCTACAATTATAGTTTTCGAAGCAACCTTTTCTTTTTTAATTCTTTATAATAAGAGAAAAGTATTAGAACTAATTAAAATTGGTTTATTCATAATGTGAATGAAAATTGTTCATCATGGACAATACCTTCCTCATTAAAAAATTATTGACAACTATTTTCTTTTTAAAATATTCATCATTAAAAAAGAGGCATAAATCTCTTCATAATTATATATTTATATAACACTTTGAGTATTTTTATTTAATTCTTTTATGAATAATATCACCAAATTTTATCAAAACTTTAAATTAATACAATATGATTCCCCACTTAATGTAAGGTTAATTATTTATGTGTGAAATCAAGGGTAAAAATTTAAATATTAAAATATATTACAAATCTCCATACACTTGATTTTGGTACATTCAATGCTTATTCCCTACTTTTAATTTTAAAGAGTTAGCTCATTTACTTTTTTTTTTTTTTAATTTAAAAATTGCGACATTTTGAATTCATTCAATAAGAAAGAAAATTGAAACCAGGATAGGATTCAAAAGAAGACGCATTTTATTGATTAAAAAAATTGGCAAATACATATTCTAAGACGTAGTAAATAAAATAAAAGAAGTGGCGATATTTGTACCCTAATAAAATGGTTCACTGTACTTCTAGTAACAATGAAAACAATAATTATCGATCATAGTAAAAATTGGATAAGATGATATTGGACACACTAAAATAAATAAATAAAAGGTTCCACAGAATGTAGTAAGATCAGGTTGATACTGCACTTAAAAACCTGAAAATTCAATTATCTACCTGTTTTTTCTTCCATTAATTCTAAAGATACAGTCATGGACATCTCAAATCCCATTTTATGTAATGGCAAACACGAAACGCCAAATGTATAAAAGGTGCACTATAATCACTCCGCTTTAGATTCGGAGCAGGTTTTTTCGTACAAGCCATAAATAAGTGTAGACTTTGACATTTGGGGCTCTCTTTCCAGAACTGCAATCACATCCTTAAGGGAAATAGTACGAGCCACTCTAGCATGGGCTGTGAGTGTCGTACCTTGGTTCCGGCCAAATTTCTTGCTTGTCCCTGTTGGAAGAAAGTAGAGTGGAAACCAAAGTAAATATACGATAACAACTTGATAACGGAACATATTCCGCAGAAAGTGCGAGTTGTGTTATGATACATTTGGAACAAGCAGCGGAGGAATGACTTGATCTGAAAAGAAACCAACTCTGACCTCTTAAGGCAAGCATACATGATAGTCATAATATACAATTTTTAGGGTTTTGTCAATGCATTAATACCTTACACAACGTTGATAATAGCTAGATGTTCGAGCAATTTCATACCAGTACAGTTGCTCTACACATGCTCAAGAATAAGTTGTACAAATCAACAGTCCAATTTCCTAATTTTTAGTATATGAAAGTGCATAGTACCATCAGGTTCAGGTTTATGACCATGCATTGCTTTTATGGTTCAATACAAGAAACAGTTTCACTGACAAAACATAATAGGAACCAATTCTGAATTGCTCGGATGCGACAGTACACATGTTGAACCTTACAACAATATTAATGTAGGAATTATCATCCCTTTAGTCAAGGGATTCTGTAAATATTTTACAATCTCTTATTCTAAGGGATCATATCTCTATTAGTTTCTTTCCTATCTTAGAGTTTCCTAAATTAGAGACATAGTTTGTATATATGAAAGTGTAGTATGTTCTATTGAAATATTAAGAAACTACAGAGAATTACTCTAATTTCTACATGGTATCAGATTAGGTTACGGTTCCTTTCCAACCTAGACCATGTCCGAAACTTCTTCTTCTACATATCCTTCTCCTACTCCGGAGATTACTTTAAATCTAGAAAATTTTTCTGGTTCTGATGCTCACTCAAATTCGTCTGGTCTAACTATCACCTGCCATCGATTAAATGGCAACAATTTTCTAGAATGGTCCCAATCGGTTAAAATTTCTCTCTTGGGCAAAGAAAGATTGGGCTACGTTACTGGTGAAATCAAGAAGCCTGCTGTGCCTGACACTGGTTTTGCTAAGTGGATGCGTGACAATGGTCAGGTTATGACTTGGCTCCTTAATTCCATGACCCCGAGAATAAGCAGAAACTTTCTTCTCTACACCACAGCCGCTGAAATCCGGAGTGCAGTCCATGAAACCTACTCTAGCATTGATAACATTGCCGAATTATATCATGTTGAAAATCAAGCAGCCACCCTTAAGCAAGAAACCATGCCCGTCACTCTCTACTACAATACCCTTACCGCTCTTTGGCAGCAATTAGATTTGTATGCACAGCATAATTGGGCAGATCCAAAAGATGCTGCCCTTTATCAGCAAATTGTCACTCAGCGAAGGCTATTTCAATTTCTACAAGGCTTAAACAAGGACCTGGACAAGGTTCCGGCAGGGTCCTGGCTATTTCTTCTCTTCCCTCCCTTCGAGAAGCCTTCTCTATGGTCAAGAAAGAAGAAAGCCGAAGGTGCGTGATGCTTAATGAACCAGATTCCACTCCTGAAAGATCTGCCTTACTGACACATCAATCATCTCCCTCTTCTAAACGGGACAGACCTTGGTGTGATCATTACAATAAGCCCGGCCACTCCAAGGAAAAGTGTTGGAAGCTTCATGGTAAGCCTCAGGACTGGAAGTCCAAGAACTCTCGAGAAAATAAATCAAGCCTTGCCGCTACCACATTTATCACCAGTTTCACCAAAGAGCAGATTGCTGAACTTAAAAAACTGTTTGGAAAATTTCAGGGGTCTTGTAAGGGTAATCTGGTCATGAAAGAACCAAAAGGTAACCCTTCTTCTACAGCATTTTTTTCCTCCAAGTTGACTCCTAATTGGATCCTCGATTCTGGTGGCTACAGATCATATGACTGATAATAAGGCCTTGTTTCACAATTTTTTTCAAACATTTGGTAAAGCTGTCAAAACAGCTGATGGTTCCTTGTGCACAATAGAAGGACATGGCACTGTTGTTCTCAATGAACAGATTGCACTTAAAATGTACTCTTTGTACCAAATCTAGCTTGCAATCTCATTTCCGTAAGTAAAATTTCTACAAATTTGCACTGCCCCACGATTTTTAACGACCTTGATTGCACTTTGCAGGCACTGAACTCGAAGAAGATGATTGGTAAGGCCAGCTTGCAGAATGGTCTCTACATCCTCCCTTCCTCTCCTAACACCGAGATCTCCAAATCTTTCACCGCTTTAAATAAAATTGATACTGTTATGTTATGGCATTTTCGTTTAGGCCATCCTAGTTTCCAATACCTTGCAAAATTGTTTCCTGCTCTATTCATTAATAAAAGACCAAACTATTTTTCTTGCAAAGTTTGCTCTCTTGCCAAACATATTAAATCATCTTATTTTCCTTCTCCATATAAGCCTTCTCACCCTTTTGCTTTGATCCATAGTGATATTCGAGGCCCTTCTCGGGTGAAGAATGCTGATAATTGTAAGTGGTTTATCACTTTCATTGATGACCATAGTAGGATAACTTGGACTTATTTGCTAAAAGATAAATCTAAAACTGCTGGTATTTTTGCACAATTTTATAACATGGTTCTCACTCAATTTGGGTCTAAAATCCAGCTCTTTAAATCTGATAATGGCAGTGAATTTTTTGCTAGGTCTTTGGGTAATTTTTTCAGGGAAAAGGGCATAGTTCAACTTAGTTCTTGTGTTGGAACCCCACAGCAAAACGGCATTGTCGAAAGAAAAAATAGGCACCTCCTCGAAGTTACTCGTTCCTTTCTGTTTACAACTAATGTTCCCAAATATCTATGGGGGGAAGCCTTATTAACGGCCACATATTTAATCAACCGAATGCCTAGTAAGGTTTTAAAATTTCAAGCACCTCAATCTATATTTTTGCAACACTTTTCCCATTTTAAGCCTATCTCCTTTATTTTGCCACTTAAAATCTTTGGCTACACTGTTTTTATCCAAAATATTGCTCCTAATAAGTCCAAGTTAGACCCTAAGTCTTTAAAATGTGTACTCGTTGGGTATTCTTCACTTAAGAGGGGATATAAATGCTATCATCCTCCTCCTAAACGATTTTTTACCACTATGGATATAACATTCTATAAACAGGATCCCTATTTCACTCAGGCTGAAATTCAGGGGGAGACATGGAGTGATTTTCAGCCACATCAGGTATCTCCTCCTAATCTTCATTCTCAACCTTCAGAATTGCCACCATCTTCGCCTTTACCTCCAGATTTGTCACCCGTAACTACTCCAATTGATTCTCCTGTAATACCTATCACTAATTTACCCACACCTACTTTAAACACCCTTACTGAAAATACACCTACTCCCATTGAAAGTCTTCAAAAAACATCACCACCTAAGCAGCTTCGTGTCTACACAAGAAAAAGAAAAAATATCACTAAGACTGTTTTGCAATCTGATTCTCACTGAGAATTGGATTTGAGTCCAGCTGCCGAAATGGAAGAAGAAATCAGTAAGTCTACTACTCTAGATGACTTCCTTATTGCTATTAGAAAAGGGGTTAGGCAATGCACCAAGCATCCTATTGAAAAATTTGCTGGTTATAATTCATTGATGCCTTCTTTTCAAGCATTTACAGCAACCTTGGATAAAGAACAGATTCCCACAAGCATAGCTGAAGCTCTAAAAGATCCTAAATGGAGAAGGGCTGTTGAAGAGGAAATTTGTGCACTAAAGAAAAATGCTACTTGGACCGTTATAACCCTTCCTCAAGGAAAAAAGGCTGTTGGCTATAAATGGATCTTTGCTGTAAAGTATAACTCCAATGGAAGTATCCAACGATACAAAGCTAGACTAGTGGCTAGAGGCTTTACGCAAACATATGGGATAGATTTCACAGAAACTTTTGCACTTGTGGCAAAGCTCAACACTATTCGAGTACTCCTAAGTTTGGCTGTAAATTGTGATTGGCAACTACACCAACTTGATGTAAAAAATGCATTTCTTAATGGCATGCTAGAGGAAGAAGTTCATATGAAATTGCCACCTGGCTTAAAGTCTGTTGAAGGTAGCAACAAGGTTTGCAAGCTCAACAAGTCTCTATACGGGTTAAAACAATCACCCAGAGCTTGGTTCGAGAGGTTCACTAAAGTCATTCTTAAAAACGGCTACAAGCAGTCCCTTGCCGATCATACACTTTTCATCAAGGTAACTTCTACAAATAAGAAAGCTATCCTAATTGTGTATGTTGATGACAAGAACGACTTTGGTTTTGATTTTCAAGGTACTTTTTTTCCCTTCATGTTTTAACTTTGACTTAACTGTTGTCTATGTTGGTTTTGATGCATGCAAGGTCTTTTTTTTGTTTTTGTTTTTGTTAAATATTAATGCCTTATCCATTTTTCGAGTACCCATTTACCTTTTTTTGGGGGGTAAATTTTGCATCTTGTTTCGATCGTGCTTTTTGTTTGAGTTTCTTCTTCTTCATTTTTTTAAGAATCTGTTTTCATCCTCCATCTTCAAAAAGCTCCTCAAATCATTCGATTTTTAGAAATCTTTGAATTTTTTTTGTTAATGATAGGGTTTGGTTAATGTTGATCATCAAAATCTATGCTAGCCACATTTACTTAAAGCTCTTTTGTAGAGTTGAATGTAAAATAAATTATTGGCTTTCTTGTTTATTTGCTTTATTTATTTACAAGTTCACTGTTGCATATCAGCTATGTAAAAGGGTCGCCCCCTTTTGTTGATTTGGATTTACCTTTACCACATTAAACGAACTTATTGAGGATTAGTTTGCTTCATTAGATTCTTCATCGGTGCTCAAAATGTTATTAGATGAATTTTAATGACAATTTCAAGTTTTCTTTTTAATCTTCATCTTGTATTGTTGATATGATTCAAAGATCTTGTCTTGTTTCCACTTTTTCTAAAGGACTGTCAAACTTTTGATTTTGAAGTGAAATTGTTATGATATTATTCTCTTATTGGCTATTGCGATGTTGCTTTCCAAAAATGCTCATGATTTTGGGGTATAATCCTGTGGACTTTTGTTTCTCTTTGGGTAGATAAATGGATGTTCTTTATGCTCTTTTCATGAGGCATTTCCTTACATGGTATTTGTTTTGTTATGGTTTTGGCATCAATGGCATTTGTTTTATATTAATGAGTTCTTGATTCTAATGCGTAAGGTGTTCTTGGCTTTCTTGCTAAACGGTTGTGGTTTATAAATTGCGTTTTGCAATGGATGTTACCTTTGTTAAATATCTAAACTATGTTTTTCTAAAACTCAACATCAAAATATGTTTAATATTATAAATGTATTTTAATTTATTATATATTGTTTTTCTTGCGAATGTCAATCGAACCAACATCTATTGAGGCTAGTGTTACACCTCCTACTTCAATAGATTCGAAAATTCGGAGTTGGAGCTTCAAGCCAAGCAAAGGGATTACCGGAAAAGAAAAGCCACTCTTCCAAGGTCAAGTTTGGTCTCACTTCACTAAGATTATTAATAGTGAGGGTGCAAGTAAAGCTAAATGTAATTATTGTCAAAAGGAATTTTGTTGTGATATGAAAAAAAAAATGTGCGGGGTCATTAAAATATCATATTGGTTCATGTAAGAAAAATCCTAGTAATGTTGTTGAAAATAGTCAAGGATAACTAGTTTTAACTAGAAAGGGAGTTGAAGGGGGGGAAGGGAATCTTTCAACTTGGAGATTTGATCAAGAAGCATGTAGGAAAGGATTAGCACAAATGATTGTGATTGATGAATTACCTTTCAAGTTTGTTGAAAGTGAAGGTTTTAAGAAATTTATGTTTGTGGTATGTCCTAGGTTTCATATTCCTTCACGAACTACTATGACTAGGGATGTTTATCAATTGTATTTAGATGAAAGGGCCAAGATAAAACAACTTTTGAGAAGTTCTTGTTCTAGAGTTTGTTTAACTACCGACACATGGACTTCTTTACAAAGAGTTAATTATTTGTGTATCAACGCTCATTTTATTGATAATGATTGGAAATTGAATAAAAGATTTTAAACTTTTGTCCAATTTCTAGTCATAAGGGTGAGTCCATTAGGACGGTGATTGAGAAATGCTTGTTAAATTGGGGATTGATAAGTTGTTTCTTTATTCTTTGATAATGCAAGTTCAAATGATGTTGCTATTGGTTATTTGAGAAAGAAATTTAACCCTCGAGGGGTTTAGTTTAAAATGGTAAATATCTTCATATGAGATGCATGGCACACATTGTGAATTTGATTGTTGTTGAAGGCTTAAAGGAAATGAATAAATCTGTTGAACGTGTTAGGGGGGTTGTTAGATATGTGAGACAATCTCCATCTAGATTACAAAAGTTTAAGGAGTGTGTTGTGGTGGAAAAGATAGTGCAAGAAGATGTTGTGTCTTGATGTTTGTACTAGGTGGAACTCAACTTACTTAATGTTAGATATTGCTCAGAACTTTGAGAGAGCTTTTGAGAGATTTGAGGAGCAAGATACAAATTTTAGGGTTGAACTTGAAAGGGGTGATGGTTGGCCTAGTGTGGATGATTGGGATAATGTTAGAAACTTGAGGATTTCTTGGAACTTTTTATGAAGTCACTTTATGTATATCGGCACTTCATATGTCACGTCCAATAATTTTTTGATGAGCTTTACGAAATTGATATTCTTTTACGAGATGCTCAGGTTAAATAGTAATGTTGATTTCAATGTTATGGCCATCAAGATGAAAGAGAAGTATGATAAGTATTGGGGTGATATTGATAAGATGAATATGCTTATGTTTGTTGCTTGTGTTTTAGATCCTAGACAAAAACTAAAGTATCTTGAATTTGCTCTTAGTGAAATGTCTAGTTCGAAAAAGCTTGTGAAATGATGCAAAATTGAAGGAATCTTTGTATGAAATGTTTGATGAGTATAAGCCTCCACTTCATAGTACTTGTAGCCAATCGAGTGTGCCAACACATGCTTCTCTTAGTGAACTACAACAAAAATGAAAAGGCGAATGCAAGCTTTGTATAAAAAGCGTGAGTTGGAAATTTGTGGTGAGGATAAAACATCCGAATTGGATAAATATCTAATGAGGCTAATGAGGAATTTGTTGAAGATTTTGATATTTTATTGTGGTGGAAAGTGAACGACCCTAGATTTCCCACTCTTTCAAAATGGCCGAGAGATGTGTTAGCTATACGGTTTCTCTGTTTGCTTAGAGTCTGCATTTAGCATAGGGGACGTGTGCTTGATCAATATAGGAGTTCTTTAACTCCTAAAATTGTACAAGCCCTTGTGTGTACTCAAGATTGGATTCAAAATCATCATCACAAGAAGACATCAAAAGATTGAAGAACAAATCCAAGAGCTTGACAAGATTGAAAATGGTATATTTATTGTCTTATTTTAATAGTTTTAAATTTTTTTACCATATCACTCCTACTTATTTAATTGATTCAATGTTTAGACTTTTCTTGGAATGCATCAGAGCCTACCCTTAATTCATGAGCTTTCGTGAGTTGAAAGGTATACTTACTATCTTATTCTTGTTAACTTATAATTTATTCGTTTGTTTATATTATTTGATTTTTTTAAATGCAGATATTTCTATTATACGCTAAGCTTTTGCACTTGTTTTTTCCTTTTTGTAGGTTTAATGCAAATGGAGATTTTTTGGAGAGAAGAAATAGATACAAATGAACAATATTAAAGACTTACATTTCAATTATGTATTAATTTAAAGATTTATGTAATGTTTTAAACAAATTAATTGATTAATTCGGTTAATTCGGTTAAATCGGTTAAATCGGTTAATTCGTTAAATCGGTTAAGACGATTAATTGGTTAATTTTAACCAAAATTAAAAAAAATAATTTTCGTTAATTAGGTTAATCAATCAAATAACAAAAAAAATTGATTGGACATGTCGGTTAATTCGGTTAATAATATTCTTTAACCGGAGATGATGAGGAAGAGATTAGCAATTTGAAGGAGTCATTAACAGGAATTCAAACCAAGGACTTGGGAAAGCTAAGGTATTTCCTAGGAATGGAGGTGACAAGATCAAAAGAAGGACTTGTGATCAATCAAAGAAAGTATGTACTTGATTTACTCAAAGAAACTGGTTTTCTTGGTTGTAAGCCAGCTGATACACCAATGAAGGCAAACTTGAGATTCAACAAAGAAGATGGGTCTTTAGTAGACAGAGAGAAATTTCAAAGATTAGTTGGGAAACTTATTTACTTATCCTTGACGAGGCCCGATATAGCCTTTCCCATAAATGTGATAAGTCAACACATGACTAATCCTACTGAAGAGCATATGGCAGCGGCAAATAGAATTCTCAAGTACTCGAAGAAAACTCTTGGACACGGCTTAATGTTTAAGAAGACACAAGACAAAACTGTTAAGATTTTTACATACTCTAGTTGGACGGGAGATCTCACTGAAGGAAGATCCACTAGTGGCGACTGCACTTTTGTTTGGGGTAACCTTACAACTTGGAGAAGTAAAAAACAATCTGTCGTTTCAAGAAGTAGTGCTGAAGCTGAATTTAGAGCACTAGCTTTGGGAATATGCGAAGGAATTTGGCTTAAGTTACTAAAAGAACTTGGCACTAATCAGGAGGATCACTTTGAAGTTTTGTGTGATAATCAATCTGCCATTCAGATTGCCAAGAACCCAGTTGAACATGACCGAACAAAGCATGTGGAGATTGATAGGCATTTTATTGCTGACCAAGTCAACAAAAAGACAGCCACTCTTTCATACATTCCTTCAGAAGGACAGATTGCAGACATTCTTACTAAGGCTTTGCCAAAGCCTGTTTTCAATAAATTCCTATTCAAGCTGGGATTATACAATGTATATTTTCTAGATTGAGGGGGAGTGTGGAAATTATCATCCCTTTAGTCAAGGGATTCTGTAAATATTTTACAATCTTTTATTCTAAGGGATCATATCTCTATTAGTTTCTCTCCTATCTTAGAGTTTCCTAAATTAGAGACATAGTTTGTATATATAAAAGTGTAGTATGTTCTATTGAAATATTAAGAAAATACAGAGAATTACTCTGATTTCTACAATTAACCAGTTAAATAAAAGCATCAAATTAAAACAATAATAGATCTAGACAAGAGCCAAGCTTACCAGATCCATGAGGATTGAGAGGGCCCCTCTTTTCAGATTCTTGATTGTCCTTTGTACTTTTCCCAGATGCAGATAAAGGCCTGCGGTTTGCATCTTTACTTGCTTGTGAACCAGATGCCGCATCCGTTCCTCCCTCACGTTTCTGGCGAGCTTGCTCAGCCATAAGCTGCCATTTTGACAGCATGTCATCCCCTCCAACAGCAGCACGAGCAGCAACATTTGCAGCAGTGGTCCTCATCTTGTCATCCTCCTCCTTATTTACCTAAATATAAATGGAGAGTTAGTTACTCCTCTTATCTGGATTATTAAGGCACATATAATGCATGGAAAATCACTCATTGATAATACCTTTACTGCTTTTACTCGACTGTCATCTTTCTCCTTGTCACCATCAAAGGTAGTCTCAGCCTCAGGCTGCATCCACAAAATTGAACATATACAATGTTAAGGAATAATCGGCAGTCTCATTTTCCTCCTTGTCACCCTCATTTTTAATGCATTACAGATAATGATATCATGTAAATAAAAATAGCACCCACTTCATTAAGTTTCCGGAGCTTCTCTGCCTCAGCCTGCTTTTTCTCCCATTCTCCCCTAGCATTCTGGTTCATCATCATAATTTGCTGCCGAACATCCGAGGTGATAACTGTCCGGTGCCTAGGCTTCTCAATATCAACACGCTAGAAGAGATCCATTCAAATTAGAGAGACTTAAAGAAAATTCATGTTAACTGAGAGGAACTGAGACTGACCTGTTTCGACAGTCTGATTAAATTGCATATGAGCCCACGCATTCTTTCCTCCACACTCTGGGGATTCAGATACATGAGGAAATGTATAAACTCAATATAAAGGAAAGGGCCAAGAAGCTAGCATCTCACCAGGGACAAGCATCGTTCAACATCATTGCTTATATTCTTCAAACCACTTTTGGCCACTGTAAGAAGACAAGTAAAAGCAGACATGATTATGGCTTATAATGAAAAGTAGAACGTAAATGTATGATGCATTAACGAACTTTGGACCAGGGAGATATAAAGAACATTAACTAATTTCAGCCAATTTCTTCTGCAAAGGGGTTTTCTTCAAAAATAGTCTTTCTTCTTCCTCTTGCACAACCCTTCTGGATGCTTCTGAAACTCGACTCTCATCCTTGGGACCAGACAATAGTTGCTCCTCTTCTTCCTATTTAATAGCAGAATGTCAATTAAGGGCTTATATTTCTTTTCATAACAACTTAATAAGATGACCATAAAGTATCATACCCTGAGATTGACTCCACTGACAGCAGTGACATCATTTAGTTGTTCAATGCTCTGATCTGAAAATGCTCCAGACACTTTTTGCTTCTTACTGTAGAGAACCCCATTGAATATGGGTGAAAAATGATTTAATAAAAGTTAAACATCAGGGAGTCTCAGTTGATCCTAGATAATAATTCCAGGAAATGAATTGACAGAGAGATTTATTTAACCTTGATGGTGGTGGTGATGAACCAAGAGCTTCCAGTGGTTTCTTCTGGCCAATAGAAGGCTTTTTTTGAGGAGTTCTTGCATTCATCCCAGTTGAAGCAGGCACAGATGGATTCCTAGAGCCCAACTGATAAAAAACAAGAATGTGAAATTCAACAAAAGAAAAAAAAAGTCATACGCATGCACTTCACTGGGGAAAACACTAAACTATACAAGTGTCAAATATGTTAACTGAATAGAAAGTGAATTGAAGAATAATGCCATTTATATTATTGCATGGTAAACACTGTTTGTAGCACAGATTTTGGAAAGTTGGAACAACTGAAGAGCTAAATCCAACAAGTCAGCAGGAGAGCAATTGATCCATTTACATAAGTCAAGGGCACTTGTCCTAGAAACAACATGGCCCTGACATCAAATTGATCATACCTAGCAATTCATGTAAAACAAGGTATCGTTCGAAGATGATAAATACTTGGTGCAAAAAAAAAAAATCATGTAAACTTTCAAAACAAGTGGTAGGCATCGGCAAGAGCATCCAGATCATCCATCAAGATATCACAATGAGAAAACATAGAGTAAGATGAGATTACCAGGACATTAGAATCCATTTGTGCTGTGATGGAGGGTGTTGCTGTGAAGCCAACTCTCGAAGGCTGCTTCTCTCCAGGCTCATCCTTTGCAGTAGTTGTAACTGCTTTCCCTTGTTCAGCTAGTGTAGTCGAGACTCCCTGGGTTGCAGGCAAATGAGGTCTGTGCTGGTCAGCACCTTGATCAGCAGATTCCTGTTTCACATATGTCGCTGATGACAAAGGGCCAGGATTCAGCTCCTTACTCGGAGAGGCTTGCCAAGGAACTGAACCACTAGAAAAGTGAGAAAGTGATGTGCCCTGCAATCTATTTGGGTCATTACTAGAGTTTTGCCTCTCAAGCTTAGGCACACTCATCATGTTCATTGCCTGGGTTGATCCTCCTACTGGATTTGATCCCATGCTTTGATGTGCAGTTGGCCTCATTTGTGAATCATGAGGTTGAGGCTTTAGAGAGGAACCCGAAGTATTAACATTTGGCCCAGAATATGTATGATAATTATTACTCCCATACATGGCGAATGAAGTTTGTGGGAAATTCAAATGTTGTTGCTGTTGCTTGTTAATTCCTTGTGCCGGAATTGAAGGACGACCTCTTTCTTGATTCACAGTGGTTGAACCAGAGGAAGAAATTTGACTACCTAGCATTCCAAAGCGAGAATCTGATTGGCGATCCATGTCTTGAGATTTTTGAGCCTTGTTTTCACCAGATAAATAACTTGAATTAGTCTGCATGGGGACTGCTGTAGAGGGGGCATGAGATGAATTGGCAGGAGAATTAGGACCCTTTTGGTGCAGCTGAGATAATGAATGTGGGCCAGAGAACTGTGTAGCACCACCAACAGAGGGCATCCGAGGAGTATTCTGCCGTAATCCTGCTGGGGACTGTAATGGGAATTGATTGGAACTCATCTGAAAGTATCAATATGAGCTTTAGCTCGTTCCCAAAATTAACATGCAATCAACTAAAGCATCAGTTTTCACTTTAATAACATGAGACATTTGTGTTCACCTGAACTTGTAACTTGTTAACTGCCAACCTCAGCATCTGATCTCCTACAATATCTCTCATGTGCCTAACAAATCCGTCTTTTGCAATTTCATTTTTCTATCAGATAAATCCAATAGAAAAATCAGAAATAAGGGCAAAAAATTATCCATTCCTTCTATTTCATCCATTACTAAATAAACAGGAGAATCGTAGCATATTGGTTGATATTAAAAATCGACCTTTAGTTTACCATACAGAGTATGAAGCTGCATGGCTCTATCTTTATCAAGTTGGGGCAGTAAAGCAGGCAACAACACAGCAAATGGAACTTGTTTTCCTCGATTCATAGGACTATTTGGTTGCTCTGCTCCGCTGGCCTGCTGATTACTCATCTTCTGTAATTTCGCATATTGTGACTCACTGTCTTGATTATTGGTTCTCTCAGGTTCACGTGAGATAGGACTTTTTTCAGTAGCCTGACTCTGAATCCCAGTAGTTTGAGGAACTGGGGCAGGAATTTGTTCGGTCACTCCTTGTGGATGGTCCTCTTGGGGTTGTTTTTGTTGTGGTGGTAGACGACTATGTTCTTTTGGAACATCATTTGGCTGTTGCACTTGTTGCTGACTTCCAGTGACAACAGCTCCGTGTTGCTTTTGCTCCGATTCAGACAGAGTCTGCTGCTGTTGCTGTGCACTTTGAAGGACTTGTTGATTTTGAAACTTGGAGTTTCCGTCTTTCCCCGAGGTCGGCCATTGCACAACCGATTGACTGGAAGCTGGATTGCTTCCTTGAGACAAAACTGCTGTATTTTTTAAAACGTAGACACGGATGAAATTCCGAGGAGAACCAATTCATAACCAACAATTAACACAAAAATAAGCTAATTATACTCTCAATTAAGAAATTTTGACCCTTAATAAACAAAAATTAGTAAATTCCACTCTAAAGGTACTATTTATAAAACCAAATCTAGTCTCTTAGTCTGGAAAATTAGAAGCCAAATAAAAACGAAAACCAAAAAAACAAGAAAATGATGATACCGGTATTTGAACCAGATTGCTGAGAATTCGACGCATCGCCTTCAATGTCTCGATTCAACGCGGCCTGGAAAGCCTCAACGTCAGCTCCAGAATGCATAGACTCGTCCTATTAACAGTTTTTTAAGACAGAAATTGGAAAATTAGATTAAATAACCTTCACGTATTACGAATTCTAGAAATATAGCGGAGAGTTAAAAAAAAAAATCCAGAACAAAGAAAAACCTCGTCTTCTTCAAGGAGCTTCACTATGGAAGGGTCCATCACAAGTTATACCTGCCTCGCCGGCCGCTCAGCGGGAATCGTTCAGCTTACAGGATTATAATTAAGTACAGTAATTAAAAAAAAAAGGATACTGAGAAGGAAAAAAAACTTTGAGAACTTCACAAAAGGTGAAAGAGTAGTTGCATTTGTATACAGTGAAAACAGTGAATCGAGAAACCAAGGAAGGCGTTTACCGATGTTGTTCCTCAGCTCATATAGACTATAGCAGGCCTATACTAAAGCCCATTATGGGCTCATTGAGATTTGTGGGTTTAAGCCACAGTAGGAAGTCATTGGGGGGTTTAATAAATGAAATTCGAACTCAATTTATTCATATCCACTTCGGTAAGTCAAATTTGAGAATTTGAATGTTTAAATTATATAATTAGGGATGTACTCAGTTGGATTCGGTTTTGGATCAATTTATTTTTTTTAATTTTTTATTCTTAAAATTAAAATATTTGAAATCCATAATTTCGATTTTGTTTGTCGGATTTTGGCGAATTTCGACTTTGTTGTTAAAAATTAATATTATCTTGTTTTGGCCCCAAAAGTTTAATATTGTAATTTTTCTTATTTTTTCACAATAATCATAATACATGTTCTAAATTCATTTATACATTTATAAAATTAAATAAATAATTAAATTATTTTCATAAACATTCACAGTGCAATTTTAAAAAATTGAAGTTTCCAAAAGAAAGATCACTTTATGCTATTAAGTTATAAACATCATCTAGAATGAACCTAAACAATTATTTGTCCAGGTTTATTCTAGAGTATTTTCTTAAATAATATAAAACTTATAGAAAATTATTTACAATTGATTAAGAGTTAGATTCTTAATAATTTTAATAAAAGGATAAATTTGCACCTTTTACTAACATATAAGGGTTAATTTGTTCATTTTCTAAGTAGAAAGAGCAAAATATAATCAAACTCTTGATATAGGAACCTTCATGATAATTTTACCAAGAATGAATATACTCTTGATAAGTTTACGAATCTTCATAGCCTACACAGATGGCAAAGTGTCCGATGTTTCGACCCTAGATACAAACATCAACAAGTCAATGCGCTAAATGGTGCAGTTGGTAGTAAAACACTCGATCGACTTCACATGGAAGACAGTTACCTCGGATAGCATCCGTTGCTTGTTCAATTGCTGGGTTCTAGCCTTGTTAACGACTGAATTTGGTGATTTGTACATTCTCTGCACCAAAGAATTTATATTAGTTTAGTATAGTGATCAGGATAAACAAGTAAGAATCAACCTTTTCAGTGTTGGATATATGATCATAGCCTACAAGGTTCCGTCTTTTCGGAGTGAAACCAAAAACATCTTGAAGGAATTCACTTTCCTGCATAAAGAAACAAAAATTTTATATAATCCATGTGAAAACTAAAAATTGCATCAACAGATGTAAATTTCTCTAAAACAACATTAACCTGCATGTGCTTAGCGAAACCTCCACCGAGAAAGCGCTTCAAAAAGTTCAACTGTTGGATTGAAATTTGACAACTCCATTATCAGAATCCATGGCATGTAACTAACATGAATTGGAGAATTAGAAGAGGACAAGCTAACCTGAATCAACTGAGACCATGTTAATGTCTGTAGTGCAACCCCACCAATCTTCATCGTTGTCTCGGGGGGATAACCATACTGCCATTAGCAAGTGAGACAAACTTAGCATGATTAGTTCGAAGAACCATACATTCATGGGAATAAAAAGATAAATACGAGTACCTCAAGGAACTCCAAAACATCCCTAAACATGTTCCTCTGGTTATTAAGATCTTTCTTGGAAGAACCTTTACCACCAGCTTCCACGGAGAGGTCTCGAGCTTGATTTAGAATTTTCCCCTTCAGTCCTTGTATATGTGAGAACCTGTCTTTAGTTTTATTTCCTTTTAAAGCTGAACTATCAATGTAACCTTTAGTTTCAGCTACACACTTCTCTAAGCTTCCCATCTCAAAAATAAGAGACAATGCTTCACCAGCAGCGATCCGCATGGATCGGTCATCATTATCTAGCAAACTAGACAAATATGTAACGGACCTGCATAATTTCCCGAAAGCAGTCAGTCTCTTGGCCATGGGAGTTACTTGTTAGCCAGGTTTGTGTTGGTATATTGTTGTAGGACCATAATTCAAATCAACGAAGCTCTTTGACTCGCATTTTTATGGTTTAAATGATTTGTCTACACTACATATGAACAAAGGGATTGTAAAGACAATAAATTACTGGATTAAAAGAATGAACAGCATATGAACTAGAGAGTTAACTCACTCTTGCCAAAGTTTGGGGCTAGGTCTCCAGCCATCCATGGTTGTGGAGAGAAACGACCAGGAAGACACAGCTGTTGTTATTATAGGTGCAGAAGGTTTGATAGCAATAACCTACAAGTCAAGCAAAACTAATTAATCCTCAGTTGCGAGCAATAACTAATACATATATAATGCTTTTCAATTAGTGAAAATTGCAAGCTAGCATGTATACTTACATTAGAACCTAGTTTTGGATGAATTATTTGCCACATAATTTGCATTGATTTTTCTATTTCCTCAGGACCATTTGCCCCGACAAAAGTGATGACAGCCAAACAGTTCAGTAACTACAATAAGAAACCAAAGCATTTAAAAAACAACTGGAATAATGTACTAGAGGAAGAAAGAATTCCAATCCTTACTCAATTTCTTCATACCGAAATGATCTTAGAAGATTCTGAACCGGAGTTAAAAGCTTGTGAAAGAGGAGTAATTGATTCTTCCAATATTTCCTGCGCATGAACTCCCGGACCAACAGTTAAAGCCAACAAACCTACCAAGAGACATTATCAGCTTGACCATTGAGGCGTGCATATGTGGGTTGTCAACATTAAGAATTTAAACTAACCAATAGTACGGGATGCTAAAGATATCTCTTTGCTGGACCCTTTCTTGATACAGTTCAAACACTGATGAAGTAATGTGGCAAATCTGGAGAACAAGCCGAATAACAATATGACAGATTCAAGTATTCAACCATATATTATAGATCATTTCTAGCTACGACTGTAAACATGCTAGTAATCCATTCAGCAATTGCTAGAAGGATTTAAAATAGCACGCACTTATTCTCCACAAACTGATGCTGCAAGCTGAAATGAAATAACAATATGATAGATTCAAGTATTCAACCATATAGTATGAACCATAAGGAAGCATGCTTGTATATCATAATCCATTCAGCAACTCTTGCAAATCAATATAAATGATATCGAGCATGCACTTACTTATTCTCCACAAATTGACACTGCAAGTTGAAATTGAATGCAGCATTAATCACTTCCAAAGCCTTTTCCCGTGTCGAACCCCTTAATAATTGCGAGTGTCAATGTTGGTAGATAAATAATATGTTATTATCTAAGAAAGTACCTAGCAAATTATCGATGAAATAGTTGTGTCGTAAAGACATAACTTTTGCATGCAAATTTGTCATATAAAAACACGTTTTTATATAAAATTGTCTTGTAAAATAATGTCTACGAAAGATATGGAAAGATACAATTATTAAATGTCTACATAAAAAACCGTTATATATGTTCCCAACATTAATTTATTTTTCTTCTTCCAGTTTTTCTATTATTTATTTTTCTAATAATAGTTTAGAAATTGTATAAAAATAAAACCTCCAACATTTTAATGATGTTACATTCACCCTAATAAATGATGAAACCATTCAAATGCGCTTCACATTTTAATCAAAAAATTTATTAAATAAGAAAATAACTAAATTCTAACCTCTTCTCAAATAAAGCATCGATCGCTTCATCTACTAAACTCCCTTTATTGAACTCTACTTCTTCGGTACCCAAAACAGACATTTGATCGGAACAAACGATCGACGATGAAGTTACACCACTATTATCATCGTCGCTATCTAATATCGCCACATTCTTACGTTGGATTTTACCTGCCAGATTCAAATAATTTCTTTTATTTAGTGAAAATAAACAAGTCAAACAAACCCCCAAAATAAATTAAAGGAAAAAGTAACCCAAAAATAAAAACAAAATAAGGGAAGAAGATTCTTACGTCTTCCCATGTTGGTGTGATAGCTATTTGAAGGATACAATGAAATGGCTTAGAAATTTAGAAGACGACGACGACAACAAAAGTGAATAGAAAAAACAATGTAACCATTGAAATGGATTTCCTTGTTTATATATAAATAAACTAAATAATTTTGTTTGGAGGAGAAGAAAGAAGATGCAAAATTTAGAGCATCCTTTTTATTTCTTATCTTTTTTTGTACTTGTTCTAACTACTAAGGAAAAAAAAAGGGGTTAGGTTTGGGTTTAGCGGCATTAACTGATACCATCTATTGTAAAACCAATTTTGTGAATTTGACAAAGATAGGAGTCGTTGATTTCAGGCGCCAAGTGGGCTATGAGGCGGGTGTTGCATGTTTGGGGTTTGGCTGGATTCTAGTGGAGGTTTATACATTGGGAGTATGCATGTACAAAGCTTTCTACGACTCCACTTTGAACTTATCTTGTTCTAGGTTTCAAGCTAATGTCTTTAGAGTAGAGAGAGAACAAGATTTCTTTGATTTACTTGCTTATTTCAAGTCAAAATATATACAGAAGAGGCCAAAAGTGTGTTTCTTAAAGGTATTTAGAGGAGAAAATAAAAGTTATAAGAAATTTGATGCTGGAAGTATTTGTATTTCTCTAACTCCAAATAATTTTATTTTAAATTGATTCTATTAATATCATCATTACACATATTAAATTAAATAATTAATTCAATAAATTAACTCAACTCAATTTAACTATATAGGAGATCAAAATTTCTAACGCGTCAACCTTACATTAAGTCAAGACCTAATTAACAACCCTAAAAATTGGATAAAATCATTACCTATACCAATTCGGAAAAGAATAATAAATTAAAGTTACTAAAAACATTGAAAAGTGTAAGTTAATAAATTTATTATGATCTATAATATGTTTCAAGAAATTAATGTTTGTTTTATTCATGAATATTACTTATGAATATATTTAATTATATGTCAGTGAATATTTTTGTTTAATGTGTACAAATACATTCGAACCTAATTTTTCTTTCCTTACTGTCTTTAGATAAGTGATCGTTATTGCCTAATTTAAGTTTACTACAACTTTTCTTTTGTTCGATTAAATTTATAAAAATTGAAAAAAGTGAAATGTTTTTAAAAATAATTTAAGTTTTAAAATTCCCAAAACAAAATTTTTCAATTTTTTACTTTTTAAGTTTTAAATAAATTTTTATTTAAATAAAGTACAATAAAATATATTTAATTTAAATAGGTAATTTACTAAAATATACTAAAATTAAAAAAATTACGGAAATGGGCCAAGAATTTAATTATTTACGAAAAATGGTCATTTCCCCCAAAATGCGTCCACATCAACATGTTTTTAAGGGATAAATCAGAAAAACGCGTCCACGAGGGAGCGCTTTGTGCCACATCAGCCAAAAACTCGTCCTTGAGGGCGCGCTTTGCTTATCTGATGTGGCAAAAACGCTCCCCAAAGACGTGTTTTAGCCAGTGTTTTTTTTTAAAAAATTCTCGAATTTTTTAAAAATTTACAAGAATAAACATTTATAAAGGCTCGAAGTGACACCACCATTTTTTTTAAGGTGTCATCAATTAATAAGAAAATATAACTTATAAAGGAAATCTTTATATAGACCCAAAGTCTCATTTCCGTCGTTTTCTTGAGCAAAGTGGGATATGATATATGTATAAATATAGACTCATGAATAGTTTTGTAGCTTGTTCCTAAATAATGTGGGATTCCTTCCTCTTTTAACTAACAACATGAGATTAAATGCTACACTATATTTGATTTTTTTTTACAAAACAATTTATTTTTTATTATATATTTTGTCACTACACCAAAACATACTTTTAGCGGCGTTTTTAGTATGGCGTTTAAATAAAACGCCGCAAATATTATACATTAGCGGCGTTTGAAAAGAAACGCCAAAAAAAAGATCAATAGCGGCGTTTTGGTAATAAACGCCGCTAAAACGCCGCTAAAATGAGATATAGCGACGTTTATTTGTAAAACGCTAAAATTGAACATTAGCGGCGCTTTGGAAACGCCGCTAAAATCAGAATTAGCGCGCTTTTGGAAAACGCCATTAAAAGTTGAGCATTAGCGGCGCTTTTGGGAAAACGCCGCAAATAATGTTAAAGTTTTATTGGGTATATATGATTGATCATTAAGGTTTCATGGGTTAAGGGTTAGGGTTCTTACATAATTGTAAAATAGATAATTTACGGTTTATGATTTAGCATATATAATTGTAATATATTAAATTAATTATCATTATAGTTTAAGGTTTATGATTTAGCATATATAATTTACTTGTAAGGTTTAGTAGTTACTATTTTAAATGTTTAGGGATTATGGCGTGTAGTTTGTGGTTTAAATTAAGTTTAGGGTTTCATGGGTTAGTGGCTAAGAGTTGGGGTTAGGGGTTTATGTTGTGTAATTTAGGGTTTATGAGATATATAGGATAGAAGTTTAGGGTTTAGAGTAATTAGTCTCTGTTAATTTATATATTAAATAATTTCTTACATAATTGTAAAATAGGTATATTAATTTTATTATATCAAATTAAGTATCATTATAGTTTAGGGTTTATGGTTTAGCATATACAATTTAAGGTGTAAGGTTAATTAAGTGTTACTATTTTAAATGTTTAGGGATTATGGTGTATAGTTTGTGGTTTAAATTAGTTTAGGCTGTGTTTTATGTGTTTAAGGGTTAATGGTTAAGGGTTAGGGTTGGGGTTTGGGGTTAAGGTTAGGGGTTAGGAGATGATAGTTTAGGAGTTATGATATAGGGTTTAGAGTTTAGGGTTTAGGGTGTTAGGATTTAGGGTTTAAGGTTTGTGGTTAATTTGAAGTTTAGGGTTTAAAGTCTAGAATTCTAGGGTGTAGAGTTTTAGGGTTTTAGGGTTTAAGGTTTAAAGTCTAGGATTTTAAGGTTTAGGGTCTTGAGGTTTTAGGGTTTAGGGTTTAAGACATATATGACCCTCAATTCAAACCAAAATTATTTAAAGTTTTTAAACTTTTATACTTCATATTGTGGAATTTTTGTTTTTAAAGTTAATATTTGTAGATTCTATCAATTTAATCGAATTTTAAAATTCAACAAAATTAACCCCTTAACTTTACACATTAATTTCATTAATTTGATATTTATTATTAAAAGCGAAAAAATAAAAACCTAAAAACCTACAAAAATATATGTATGTATATTTGAATGTTTAATTTTATAAAATATATATAAAACTATAAAATATTTATAAATAAATTAAAAATAATAATAAGTTAGGAATAGTGGCATTTTCATTAAAAACGCCGGTAATATATGGGAAACTTGGAACGACGCCGTTTGAAGCTTATGTTCAATGCTGCTCATCAAAACGCGTAAAAATGATGTGTTTTATTTGTTTATAGTATGCGTTTTCAAAAATGCAAAAAAGCTTGTGTTTTAGTGGCGTTTTATGTTAAAACGCCGCTAATATATTACATGTTTACAAAACAAATACCGTTATTCGCTTAGTTTGTTGAGGCATTTACATAAACAACTTCGCTTTTACTATTTGATTTTAGTGGCGTAATAAGTAAAACGCCGCAATATGTTGTGTTGTACTGGCGTTTTAAGTATAAACGCTGCAAATATATTAACTGTTTTCAAAACGGCATCGTTATTCGCTTAGATTTTAGAGGCGTACCAAATGACTTCGCTTTGTTATTTGATTTTAGTGGCTTTTATAGAAAAACGCCGCAGAGGCTTCTCGTTTGTCATGCGTTTTATTTTAAAACGCCGAATATAGTAATCGCTAAAAAACGACGCCGTTATTCTACCGAGTTTTATAGGAATTTACAAAAGCGACTTCGTTTTGTCATTTATTTTAGTGGCATTTATATAAAAACGCCAGAATGGGATTAAGTTTTATTGCAAAACATTGTCATTTTGTTCCATCTGCTATAACCCTAAACAAAAAGTGGAAAGAATGAAAAGTCCCTCCATCAAATCTCTCCCAAATCCTTTCCCTAATTCCTAAAAATTTCCCAAATTTTTCTCAAACAACGAACCCCTAATCCTTTCCACTATCTAACCCCGATTTCCCAAGTTTTTCACCATCGCTCCCAACTGCTTCCTCCCACACTCAAATCCCTTATTCCCAAATTTTCCCATCGCTCCCAACTGCTTCCTCCCGAACTCAATTTCCCTAATCCCAAATTTCCCTATCGCCTCCCAATTAGTCTCCTCCGCAAACTCAAAGTTATTAATCCCAAATTTCCTAGTAAGAAGCCTAATTTGTTTTTTTTTTTCGGTTTCATGGTTTAGGGTTTTTTTATTTAGGGTTTTTTTATTTATACCATTCTGCTTTTTGTAAATGTATAGTTTTTGATTTAGGTTTTTTTATTTATATCATTCGATTTTTCTTTTGTTTACCTTCTTAATCTTTCTTCGATAGGTTTGACTACCGGAAAGAGTTTGAGATTTGGACAAGAATCAAATCAAACCCCGTGTATTTGAATATCTTTATTTACGCTTCTAATATGTATTGATTCTATGGTTTATCAAAATCACTTGACATGCAGATATCATTAGATGTTCTTCTAGTCAGATTTATTCCTAGTTGATGTGCCATGAAGTGAAGAAATCTATTTATTCGTAGTTGCGCTTATAATTAGATGTTCATTTTATTTGATATTACATCTTTGGCATACATTTCATCTTATTAAGTTTGAAAGTCAGAAACCTAGGTTACTTTTAGGCATAACATAGTTGTATGTATATAACTTAGTTGAAATTTGATATTATTAAGTTATTAAAATTATTAACTGATTTGTATATAACTTAGTTGAAATTTGTATATAACTTAGTTGTATGTATATAACCTAGGTTATTAAGTGTAAATGTAAAGTTGTGCTACATGGAAACCGGTTTTAATCGATTTAGTTGCATCCCAATGAGAACATTGATATATGCATAACTTCCTTCATCAATACTAAGACCTATAGTGCCCTTCAAAGATCATAGATTTAATTCTCCCTCTAAAAGTTGTTAAGAATCTTGCTAATATAATGTTTTTTAATATAATAAATTTTGTTATTTGTTAATTTCATCACTGTTTTTATGTTGTTATATATATATATATATATATATATATATATCTTTTTGGATCTGCTTAATATAATGTTTGGTCTGCATGATCTTGTTGTGTGTTGGAATTTTGAATGACAATTTTTTATTTTTTACCACTACATACAACCAAAATCTCAGTATGCATTTGCGGTGATTTCATTAATTCTAAAAGATAAGTGGCTTATTGGTTTAGTTACAAATTGGTTCTGCGTTATCACCGAAAAGTAAGTTCTTTCATATCTTAGTTTTACTTTCCACTTGTTAATCTTAGTCTTGGTTTTGTGTTAAAATAATGCCTTTTGTTTGTGCAACGCCTTTTAGAAATTTTTACACTTTCGCATTAGTAAATGCTTTAACATGTATAAAACCTTGTCGCTTTTAGTTCGACATAAATTATTACATATGAATAAAGTACTAATTGTTAACAACAATCTAAAAATCAATCAAACACATAAGAACAACACGTAACTATATACATAGCACTTTGAAAAACACCAAATGCATGAAATGGTACATAAGCAAGAAATGAAGCAAATATAGAAGAAATTTAGCTAAAGTTTAAAGAAAATGCAAGGGAAAAATAAAATGCCCACACACCAATAGGATTAGGTCACATTACCTCTTAAGATTCATTGTTTAGTTCCCCGTTTAGTTGGGAACTTGTTTTCCTTTATATCTTGGCATTTTCCTTTTATATCTTGGCCTTTTCCTTTTATATCACCACTGGTTTTATGTTGTTTAGTGGTACTCAAAATCAACTCTAAAATTTATATATTTTTCTATAATTGTTTTATATTATTAATATTTTTAAAAATTAAGTACTTTTAATTTTTAAAATTTATTGTAATTTTAAATTTTTAATAAGATATATATATTTTGTATTTTTCATATTTTCATTTCAAAACCCCAAATCCCAAACCTTAAATCCCAAACCTTAAACCCTAAACCCTAAACCCTAAATCCTAAACCCCAAATCTCAAATCCTAAACACTAAACCCTAAACCCTAAAACCTCAAACCTCAAACCCTAAACCCTAAACCCTAAACCTCAAACCCTTAAACCCTAAACTATAAACCCTAAAACCTTAAAACCCTAAACCTTCAAACCTTAAACCCTAAATCCTAAACCCTAACCCTAAACCCTAAACCCGAACCCCTATCATATAACCCTTAACCCTTAATTTTAAGTTAATATCAAAATCAATAACTTACATAATACTTGTATAAATTTAAAAAAAAAAAAGGATTCAAAGTATATAGGTTGAAACTGACGGGTTGCCTTATATCTCATTGTTAGATATAACGGATCCTCCTAGGTGTAACAATGCCACGTATGATGGATCTAAATGAAAAAACCAAATTCCATATCGAAATAATATAACATGTATTAAACCTCTAACCCTAAACCCTAAACCCTAAACCCTAACACCTAACTTGTAACCCTTAACCCTTAATTTTAAGTTAATATCAAAATCAATAACTTACATAATACTTGTAACACCCCCTACCCGTATTCAACGCCTAATAGGGTACAAGGTATTACCTAATTACAAATTTATTTATCGACCTTTTATTTTATTTTTTTATATTTGAAACCAATCAAAATTAAACATATTGTCCCTTAAACATATTTATTTTTCTCGTCATGTCTTACTTAAATTTATTACTCGCCTCAACATACTTAATTACCTTGTATTAACATATTAAAGATAATCACATATTTACATATCATGATAAATATCATTCACTTGTCTCTTCTTCATAAACATAAATCAGTTAATTCATCATATTAATATTTCACATACCATCAACTCATATTTCCTTATATCACATAATTAAGTTACACTAACTTATCTAGTTAAATTTATGTAAATACCAAAATTTAAGGGCATTTTGGTAATTTTCTATTTTCATAAATTTTTCAACCGATCTAATCTAAATTAATAATTTCATACTTTCAATAATAAAATAATTCATTTCATGCAATTTGGTCATTTCCAACATTTTTACAAACTAATCATAAAATTTTACTTTTATTCAATTTAGTCCTTGAGCCTAAAACATTACAAATTAGCCATGCTAGCTGAATATTTATACATATTTTCCTCCTTCTCCTCTCCATTCCACATCCTTAATGTATATAACATGCTATAAGTAACATTATAAATAATTTCACTATTTACTCATATGTATATTCAAAACTGTCCATTTGAGTCATAGTTACTAAATTATTTATATCTTAAGTTATAGAACTCGAAATGAAAAACTGTTAATTTTTCCTGAAACTAGACTCACATATATTTATACCATAAAATTTCCAGAATTTTTAGCCTAGACAATTAGTACAGTTTATTCATCAAATTCACCCCTATTCTGTTGTCTGGCGGTGCTGACCCTTCTTCACTAAAAATTAGTTATCTCTTCATACAAGATTTAGATGATGTTCTTGTTTATTTCTATTGAAAATATACTCATTCAGGATTCTAAACATATAAATTTAAGCCCCTAATTATTTTTATTCAATTTTGATGATTTTCTAAATATAGAACAGGGATCTCGAATACACTCTGAACCAGTCTTACAAAAATATAAATATCTCAGAACACAGAATTCCTTTGCTTTCCATGTTTCTTTCATATGAAAATATACTCAATAAGCTTTAATTCTATATCTCACTCAACTTCTAATTCAATTTCTACAGTTTTGGTGATTTTTCAAAGTTAGACTACTACTGCTGTCCAAAACTGTTTTAATGCAAAATGTTAATTATCAAGTTTATAACACCTTTATTTCCTTTCTCTACAACATTTCCCATTACTTTCTCTTATTTTCCTTCTCTAACATATCAAGAACATAAAACTTTATATAAGAAAACTCTACATTAACATCATTTCCATGCTTTTTCCACAATATCAAACTTAAAATATATTGAAAACATGACGTTTTACCTTGTTTTATAGATTTCAATCTTTAATTTGATTTTCTCTCCTCCAGCTTCTATTTCTTGAATCAAACTTGATATTCTTGCTCCCCATAGTCTCCTTGTCATCTTTCTCTCTTGATGGCTATGTAAATTCTTTTGAATTCTAAGTGAAAATGGTGGATTTTGGTGGAAGGACTAATTTGTAAAGAAAGCAAAACTTTCTTTTCTTTCTCTTCTTCTCACGTTGGTTAGCATGGGAAAGAGATGATGATAATTCATCATCTTTCCTTCCTTATATACTACATAAATAATAATAAATAATAAAATATCTTATCAAAATATTAATAAAATAATATTTATCTAATTAAATAATTATAAAATATCATCACTATTATCATTACTTTCTAGATTTCACTTTTAGATTTCTCTTTCTTCTAATTGACCATTTTACCCTTTGTGATCTTTTAAATTCCACCCTTGAATCATCACATAATTTGATAAAATTTTGAATTAGTCCCTCATAATTCTTTACCTATTCAATTTGGTCCTAATTCATCCATTTCCTTAGTTTCTAGATTATTCCACCCCTAAAATATTTACACTATTGGTCCTTAAACTTTTCATATTTACACTTTAACCCTCAAATTTTGAGTATTTACTCTTAGATAATAAAACTTTTCTCACTTTTACAATTTAATCCTATCCTCAATTAATAATGTAATATATCATAATATATTTCCCAATGTTGACATAATCCAGATTTCCCTTCTCGTCACTTTATTTTCTTATTTTACTATATTAAGGATAATATTTCACTACAAAATTTTCGGTGTTACAATACTTGTATAATTTTAAGAAAAGATTCAAAGTATATAGGTTTGGAAACTCGACGGTTGCCTTATATCTCATCGTTAGATATAAAGGATCCTCCCTAGGTGTAACAATGCCACGTATGATGGATCTAAACGAAATACCAAATTCCATATCGAAATAATATAACATGTATTAAACCCCAAACCCTAAACCCTAAACCCTAAACCCTAAACCCTAAATCCTAACCCCAACCTATAACCCTTAACCCTTAATTTTAAGTTAATATCAAAATCAATAACTTACATAATACTTGTATAAATTTTTGAAAAAAAAGGATTCAAAGTATATAGGCTGGAAACCTGACGGGTTGCCTTATATCTCATTGTTAGATATAACGGATCCTCCCTAGGTGTAACAATGCCACGTATGATGGATCTAAATGAAATACCAAATTCCATATCGAAATAATATAACATGTATTAAACCCTCAAACCCTAAATCTTAAACCCTAAACCATAAACCCTAAACTCTAAAACCAAAACCATAACCCCTAACCTATAACCCTTAACCCTTAATTTTAAGTTAATATCAAAATCACTAACTTACATAATACTTGTATAAATTTTAAAAAAAAGGATTCAAAGTATATAGGTTGAAACTGACGGTTGCCTTATATCTCGTTGTTAGATATAACGGATCCTCCCTAGGTGTAACAATGCCACGTATGATGGATCTAAACGAAATACCAAATTCCATATCGAAATAATATAACATGTATTAAACCCCTAAACCCTAAACCCTAAACTTTAAACCCTAAACCCTAAACCCTAACCCCTAACCCCTAACCTATAACCCTTAACCCTTAATTTTAAGTTAATATCAAAATCAATAACTTACATAATACTTGTATAAATTTTTTTAAAAAAAAAGGATTCAAAGTATATAGGTTGAAACCCGACGGGTTGCCTTATATCTCATCATTAGATATAAAGGATCCTCCCTAGGTGTAACAATGCCACGTATGATGGATCTAAACGAAATACCAAATTCCATATTGAAATAATATAACATGTATTAAACCCCCAAACCCTAAACCGTAAACTCTAAACCCTAAACCCTAAACCCTAACCCATAACCTATAACCCTTAACCCTTAATTTTAAGTTAATATCAAAATCAATAACTTACATAATACTTGTATAAATTTTGAAAAAAAAGGATTCAAAGTATATAGGTCGAAACTGACGGTTGCCTTATATCTCATCATAGATATAAAGGATCCTCCCTAGGTGTAACAATGCCATGTATGATGGATCTAAACGAAATACCAAATTCCATATCGAAATAATATAACATGTATTAAACCCTTAAACTCTAAACCTTAAACCCTAAACCCTAAACCCTAACCACTAACCTATAACCCTTAACCCTTAATTTTAAGTTAATATCAAAATCAATAACTTACATAATACTTGTATAATTTTAAGAAAAGATTCAAAGTATATAGGTCAGAAACTGACGGGTTGCCTTATATCTCATCATTAGATATAAAGGATCCTCCTAGTTGTAACAATGCCATGTATGATGGATCTAAACGAAATACCAAATTCCATATCGAAATAATATAACATGTATTAAACCCCTAAACCCTTAACCTTAAACCCTAAACCCTAAACCCTAACCCCTAACCTATAACCCTTAACCCTTAATTTTAAGTTAATATCAAAATCAATAACTTACATAATACTTGTATAATTTTAAGAAAAAGATTCAAAGTATATAGGCCAGAAACTGACGGGTTGCCTTATATCTCATTGTTAGATATAAAGGATCCTCCCTAGTTGTAACAATGCCACGTATGATGGATCTAAACGAAATACCAAATTCCATATCGAAATAATATAACATGTATTAAACCCCAAACCCTTAACCTTAAACCCTAAACCCTAAACCCTAACCCCTAACCTATAACCCTTAACCCTTAATTTTAAGTTAATATCAAAATCAATAACTTACATAATACTTGTATAATTTTAAGAAAAAGATTCAAAGTATATAGGTCGAAACTGACGGTTGCCTTATATCTCATTGTTAGATATAACGGATCCTCCCTAGGTGTAACAATGCCACGTATGATGGATCTAAACGAAATACCAAATTCCATATCGAAATAATATAACATGTATTAAACCCCAAACCTTAAACTCTAAACCTCAAACCCTAAACCCTAAAACCAAAACCCTAACCCCTAACCTATAACCCTTAACCCTTAATTTTAAGTTAATATCAAAATCACTAACTTACATAATACTTGTATAAATTTAAAAAAAAAAGGATTCAAAGTATATAGGCTGGAAACCTGACGGGTTACCTTATATCTCATTGTTAGATATAACGGATCCTCCCTAGGTGTAACAATGCCACGTATGATGGATCTAAACGAAATACCAAATTCCATATCGAAATAATATAACATGTATTAAACCCCTAAACCCTAAACCATAAACCTTAAACCATAAACCTTAAACTCTAAACCCTAAACCCTAACCCCTAACCTATAACCCTTAACCCTTAATTTTAAGTTAATATCAAAATCAATAACTTACATAATACTTGTATATATTTTTTTAAAAAAAAGGATTCAAAGTATATAGGCTGGAAACCTGACGGGTTGCCTTATATCTCATTGTTAGATATAACGGATCCTCCCTAGGTGTAACAATGCCACGTATGATGGATCTAAACGAAATACCAAATTCCATATCGAAATAATATAACATGTATTAAACCCCCAAACCCTAAACCCTAAATTATAAACCCTAAACCCTAAACCATAACCCATAACCTATAACCCTTAACCCTTAATTTTAGTTAATATCAAAATCAATAACTTACATAATACTTGTATAAATTTTAAAAAAAGGATTCAAAGTATATAGGTTGAAACTCGACGGGTTGCCTTATATCTCATCATTAGATATAAAGGATCCTCCCTAGGTGTAACAATGCCACGTATGATGGATCTAAACGAAATACTAAATTCCATATCGAAATAATATAACATGTATTAAACCCCAAACCCTAAACCTTAAACCTTAAACCCTAAATCCTAAACCCTAACCCCAACCTATAACCCTTAACCCTTAATTTTAAGTTAATATCAAAATCAATAACTTACATAATACTTGTATAATTTTAAGAAAAGACTCAAAGTAAATAGGTTTGGAAACTTGACGGTTGCCTTATATCTCACTGTTAGATATAAAGGATCCTCCCTAGGTGTAACATTGCCACGTATGATGGATCTAAACGAAATACCAAATTCCATATCGAAATAATATAACATGTATTAAACCCTTAAACCCTTAACCCTAAACTTTAAACCCTAAACCCTAACCCCTAACCTATAACCCTTAACCCTTAATTTTAAGTTAATATCAAAATCAATAACTTACATAATACTTGTATAATTTTAAGAAAAGATTCAAAGTATATAGGTTGAAACTGACGGGTTGCCTTATATCTCACTGTTAGATATAAAGGATCCTCCCTAGGTGTAACAATGCCACGTATGATAGATCTAAACGAAATACCAAATTCTATATCGAAATAATATAACATGTATTAAACCCCCAAACCCTTAACCCTAAACCCTTAATCCTAAACCTTAAACCCTAAACTTTAAACCCTAAACACTAAACTATAAACCTTAAACCCTAACCCCTAACCCCTAACCCTTAACCCCTAACCCTTAACCCCTAACCTATAACCCTTAACCCTTAATTTTAAGTTAATATCAAAATCAATAACTTACATAATACTTGTATAAATTTAAAAAAAAAGGATTCAAAGTATATAGGTTGAAACTCGACGGGTTGCCTTATATCTCATTGTTAGATATAACGGATCCTCCCTAGGTGTAACAATACCATGTATGATGGATCTTAAAGATTACATAACTTACCTAATTTTAAGATCAAATTCCATAGCATTATTTAAGTTGACGATTAAATTTCATAACTTACATAATTTTCTGCAAGAAATGAAGAAATGTTCCCGTTTGCAAAAATCCCTCGATCTTCTAAAGACATGAAGAAATTGATAAAAGATTTGGGCATTGGATACAACAAAATTCACAGTTGCCCAAATGACTGCATGTTGTATTGGGGCGACCGAATAAACCAACAGTGCTGTCATGTATGCGGCCAATCCCGTTGGATTAATAAAAATCAGAGGACGATAACGAGGATGAACATGGTACACAGTTAAAGAAGCAGCCAGTTAAGATTTTACGATATTTTCCCCTTATACCGAGGCTTCAATGGCTTTTCATGTCGTCGAAGACAGCCGAATCAATGACGTGGCACCGTGATGGACGAACCGATAATGGGTTGTTAAGGCATCCTGCAGATTCTTTAGCGTGGAAATGTTTTGACTCCAAATTTCCAAGCTTTGCAAGCGATCCTCGGAGTGTGAGGCTTGGGCTAGCATCCGATGGATTTAACCTCTTACAAACTTATGAGCACAACGCATAAAGATTTGGCCCGTGGTGCTTGTTCCTACAATTTGCCTCTATGGGTTTGCATGAAATAATCTTTTTTATCTTGTCTATGATTATACCGAGAGAAAAGGCCGGGAATGATATTGACGTCAATTTGCGCCCACTTGTTGACGAGTTAAAACAACTATGGGTTGGTGTTCGACATTTGATGCAATGAGAAAAGAAAACTTTAATTTACATGCGGCATTAATGTGGACTATTAACGACTTTCCGCTTATGCTAATTTATCCGGTTGAGTACTAAGGGACGTTATGCTTCTCCGTGTTGTCTTCTTGTACATGTTCGCAATGGTTATATAATGGGAAGAAGTTTTCTTACATGGGGCATCGTCGGTGAGTTACCGAAAAATCATACATTTAGATTTCAGAGTGCTCATTTGATGGTAATCAAGAGTTCAGATTAGCTCCTTTGCAATCGGTGGATCCGAAATATTGTTCATGTTGAAAGATATGAATTTCATTTATGGAAGATGAATCAACCGGCAAACCCGCATAGAAATAGAAGATCTAGGATGAATCGATGATGAATCGATGAAGAGGATGATCCTAATGAGGCGACTTGTGGAAAAAAGAAGTATTTTTTGAGTTGCCTTATTGGGAGCATCGATTTACGCCATAACCTTGATGTCATGCACATAGAGAAAAATGTCTGCGAGAACATCATTGCGACTATTTTGAATGTCAATGAAAAATCAAAAGATAATCTTTAGAGTCGACTTGATTTAGTCCACATGGGAATTCGGCATGAGCTTCATCCCCGAGCACTTCCGAATATGAAATATCGGTTGCCGCCGCTATTTTTTCAATGTCAAGACGGAGAAAGAAGTGTTCAGCGGTGTTGAAGGATATAAAGGTCACGGATGCGTATGCATCAAATATATCGTGATGTGTGAGTCTTAAAGATCAAGATTATATGGCTTAAAATCGCATGACTATCACATATTGATGCAAGACTTCATCGCCGCCATACTATGCGGTGTTGTATGTCGAAAAAGGTGACGGCCTCAGTAATTGAACTCAAATATAATGAAAGGCATTTGTGGTAAAGTTTTGAATGTTCAAGAACTTGAGAGACTTCAAGATCGAGCCACATTAACTTTATGCAACTGGAGAAGATATTCCCGCCTTCCTTCTTCACTATCATGGTGCACTTGTTAATTCATCTCTCGCGAAAGCACTTCTTGGTGGACCTGCTTTCTATCGATGGATGTATCCCATTGAAAGGTCTTACTTTATTTGCAAAATATTCATTCATTCATTAAATGCCTTTATTTCCAACTTTTGATAATGTTATATATCGTGTTTAGGTTCTTTTCCAAATTGAAGTCATACTTCGCCGCAATAAGCGTTATCCTAAGGATCAATTGCCGAGGATACTTGGCGAGAGGAATGTATGACTTTCTGCTCGAGGTATTTGGAAGATGTTGAAACAAGAATGAATGTACCAAGTAGAAATGTTGGGCTCATAGATCATAATTTGGCTGAAACTTATTTATTTCAAAGTTTCGCAGAACCGATCAGCAGAGTCGAAATTACGTAATTAGACGATAGATCGTGGGTCCAAGCACATCGACACGTTCTTTTTCATCACGATTCAATGAAACCATTTCGAAGTACGTTCTACAATTTGATAAATACTATCAATTATGATTTGTTTGTCTTCTAACAAAGTAAAACATTTTTTACCGTAGTGAGTACAAACAAACATTGAGAGCTCATTCACGATCTCAAGATTAAATCGACGAGAAATTAATAAGTTGTTCGCAGAATCATTCCATGAATGGTTAAGCCAAATGGTATGCAATTTAAATTTTCATTGACAAGTAATAATATTTTCTCATAACATTCATAATTACTCGATTTACTTTCGACTCAATAGGTTTGGAGTCGAATGAAGTAAATGACGACGTTAAATGGCTTTCACAAGGTCCAAACAGATAGTTAAAGATATAGTGGCTTCCTCATCAACGGATATGATTTTATACAAGGTATCGCGAGATTGAGGAGAACCCAAAATTGCGGAATTGTTGTTAATTCTTCGATTACAAGTTATGCTAGTGCTAGGGACAAGAATCCGGTCAAGGAATTTGGAATATTACGGACTTATTATCGACATCATTGAGTTGGATTATTACGGCAAATGTAAAGTTGTCTTATTTCGAGGTGATTGGGCTGATGTGAATACGGCTCATGAATTAAAAACGATCAATATAGTTTTACATTGGTGAATTTCTCTCGATTAATTCACACCGTGAACAACCGATGGACGAGCCGTATGTGTTTTCTTCTCAAGTTAAACAAGTTTTTACTCGAAAGATCCAACTAATGAGGGTTGGTACGTTGTACTTCAAACACCCTAGAGACTTCTTCGACGCTAAGGGTGGAAGTAGAGATGACATAGTCGAAAGATCGTAAACTTTGCCTTTTCCGTAACAAGACTTAACCGAAAATATCCCTAGTACTAGTCAACAATTTCAATGGGTTCGCAGATGATGGACGAAGATATTTACTTAAATATGATGTAGTAAGATTTAACGATTTATTATTTATATGTAATATTATAATTCTCATTTTGGTCATGTTATATAATTTTCATGTGTATTGCAGGAAAATGCCTAGAAGACGATTACGAAATTTAAATATTGTCCGCTAAACTCCAAATCCGTAAGAAGCTAATAGTAGTGAACAAAGAACAGTTGTTGGATCTTCTACTCACTGGACATAGATGACGAGCCCGAGAATTTCAAAGTAATGTTAAGTTTATTTTACATGCATGTTGAATTTTATTATTGATTCATTTTTAATTTTAATATAATAATATATTATTTTTCAGCTAAAGGTGGTGGGACGCAGAGGTCGGGACGACATTACTTCAAGATTTATACGACTTAGAGCCTAACGATCGTGTTAAAGTAAGGAGAAACAATGATGGCCACTGTTGGATATGAAGCTCGACCGTTAGGAGGCTATTTGGGCATTTTAGCACGAAATGCCAATATGTTGCCCATTAACTACTTAACCATGGCATCACATGCCCGATGCCAACAAAATCGTGCTCTCGAAAATATTAAGGTAATAAAACGTGAATGTAATTTATAATACTTTAATTTAATTTTCATTTATATTAACTTTTTATACTTTTTTCTTCTTGGTAGATTTAATTTAGAGGTCTCATGACTATGTTAAGAAGACATTGGGTAAAAATGGAGAGACAATAAAAGCACGCTCAAAAACAATATTTTAAGAAAGACATAAGCCTCGATTTAAAAATTAAGAAATGTTCCAATCGGAATGTTGAGGTACCAATGGGAAGATCAAGTTAGATTTTGGAATTCAAAAAAGGAGAGGTATTACGACATCTAAAATCGATAAATTATTTGGTTTATAGTATTTACTATATATATAATTCAAATTGCATTATGTAGGACCGTGAGCGAGTTGGAATAAGCAAGCAGTAAAATGTAAATTCACGCATTACCAAGCAGTTCTAGAAGTTTTGCATGTGTAGTCGATTACGAGGTATTATAATTTATTAATTTCATCAAATATTAATTACTTTATACTATTAAATTATATTTTTTCTCGCTAAAATGTAGGAAACTTCGATCGTCAAAAAGTTGGACGCGTTCACTTTTGACATTACGATAGAAAGAAGGATGGATCTCCGATGACATCTCAAGTCGCAGTAAATTTTGGTATATTTACTTAATAAAATTTTATTTTTATAAATATTTCTACCATTTAATTATAATAGTTTAATTCATCGCTTATAGTTTTAAATTTATAATGTTAAATTATGTTGCATTCTTTCTTATTTATATATTTCGCTTTCTAAGTCTTTCATTGATTTATTAGGATAAACTAAAGGAGAAGAAGGCGGAGTATGAAGCGGTTGCTTGATCGATAGTTCTCGTAATCTTGAGGAGATTGATAATGTAATTATTACGTATGTTTTGGGTCCCGAAAGGTACGATCGCTTCGATCGATAGTTCTCGCTAATCTTTAGTATATTTTAATAGAATTATCACCGATATTTTGTTCTTGAAAGGTATGGTCGGTTCGATTTAAAGGATCGGTGTTACCCCGACCCAATATTTTGGATCCGCCCCAAAGAAGACATGCCTTTCGGGGTCAATCTCGTCTCAAGTTCGAGGCTACAAAACCAGATAGCTCGGATGCAAGAGAGCAGTTGAGCAGAGGCAAGAAATTGCCGATGTTCAAAGAAAATATGAAGAACTCCAAGAATGACTTAGAGCGGATGCGAAGCAGCACAAGCAAGGGAGGCAAGAAGAAGAATTAGAGAGGCAATGACAACCGAGAGAGGCAGAGGCAAGATCGATGCTAGCAGAGCGGAACAAAAATACGAAGAGCTCCAAGACCAACTTTTCAAAGATATGATGCAGATGTTTCAAAGAATGCGAAACCGCCATCTTAGACATTTAGTTTTTCGTTGTAAGAAGTTTTGACATTATTACATTTAACATTATTGTTACAACATTTTCATTATCATTCATTTAATTTATTAAATTTCAAGTATCATTTAGAATTAATGTATTCGTGTGATTTTTATGCTAAATTTGTTTGCTTTTGCTTGGAATTATATATTTTATTGGTTGGTTTTAGTGCGAAGGGTATAATATTGAAAAATTTTATTTTTTAAATCAGACAAATTAGCGCTTTTTAAAAGCGCCGCTAAATGTAAAGAAATTTTTATGCGTTTTATGGAAAGCGCCGCTAAAGGCCCCGACTTTTAGCGGTGTTTTTCGGAAAGCGCGCTAATGATCCCGACTTTTAGCGTTTTTGAGAAAGCGCTAAAGCCCCGACTTTTAGCGGCGTTTTTGGAAAAAGCGCGCTAAAGGCCCCGACTTTTAGCGGCGTTTTTTATAAGCGCCGCTAAAGCCCTGACTTTAGCGTTTTAAAAGAAGCACCGCTAAAGACCATGATTTTAGCGGCGCTTTTATTACAAAACGCTAAAAGTCGAGATCTTTAGCGCGTTTTAAGCGCATAAACGCCGCAAATTTTTCCATGGTTGTATTAGCGGCGTTTTGTGGTAACAGAAAAGCGCCAAGAATACTTTTTGTATGCGCTTTATAAACGCCGCTAAATGCCCAAAAAACGCTAAAAGTCTATTTTGTAGTGTGTTAACATTTTCTTATATTATAAAATTATGTTTTGAGATCTTTAATCTTGTTGCATTTTAGAATTGTTAACATATACAAAAGAACTATTAAAAAAAAGAGAACAAATTGCACATATGAAACTTGTACATGCAATAATATTCTATTCAATTTTAAATGTTTGAAGTTAATATCAATACAATTCTAATTTTAAAATAATTTTCCATTATTTAAATTTAGAAGTTATACTTTTAATTTTTTTATTTTATATTATGAACGTTTGATTAATAAATAAATGGTGAGTATTTGGTACTCAAATAGTATTTTTTGTAATTTTAAAAATTGATATATCTTTTAAATATTTATTTATTTTTAATATTTTACTATACTAATTAATTTTTTAATTCTAATTTAATTTAATTTTCATCACCTAATGAATGCAGATAAATTTATTTCAGATATATTTTGACTAGATAGATAATCTATTTAAACATAGTATGTAATTATGTGAATTTAGTTTTTTATAGAAATATATAATATACATAAAATATAATAATTATTTTTCATATTTTATATCTAGATTAAATTATATTAGTAGTAACTTAACTATATTTTTAGCTATCAAATTATAAAACTTACAAATGATCACTCAACTATTAGTAATTTTTAAATATTTATTTTTAATATTTTACCATACTCATTTTATATTTTATATATTTTTTTACTTATAGAGTTTAAAAGTTTTATTTATAATGTAACAAATGTTAATTTTTGTAAAAAAATTTAAACCCTAAGTAAAAAAATCAAATATAGTATAACATTTCATCTCATGTTGTTAGTTAAAAGAGGAAGGAATCTCACATTGTTTAGGAATAAGATGCAAAAAGCTGTTCATAAGTATATATATATATATACATATCTCATATCCCACTTTGCTCAAAAAACAAGGGAAAAGAGATTTTGAGTCTATATAAAGATTTTCTTTGTAAGTTATATTTCCTTATTAATTGATGACACATTAAAAAAATTGTGTTGTTACTTTGAGCCTTTATAAAGGTTTATTCTCGTAAATTTTAAAAATTTCGAGAATAATTTTTTTTTTAAAAAAACACGGGCTAAAACGCGTCCTTGGGGGAGCGTTTTTGCCACATCAGCAAAGCGCGCCCTCAAGGACGCGTTTTTGGCTGATGTGACACAAAGCGCTTTCTCGTGGACACGCTTTTTGATTTATCCCCTGAAAACTCGCTGACGTAGACGCGTTTTGGAGGGGAAATGGCCGTTTAAGTAAATAATTAAATTTTCAGCCTATTTCAATAATTTTTTTTTAATTTTGGTATATTTTAATAAATTGCCCATTTAAATAGATGTTTAATTAATAAGTTATAATGTGTTTTAGCATGTTATAAAATTTGAAAAAAAAATTAAAGTTGTTTTAAACAATTTATTTTTTTATTTTTATTTACTTCTTTTATATAAGTGTAGTATCACAATTTAACGTACTTGAACTATCCATGGCTCTCTCTAACCCTTAAATAAAAAGATAATATGTTTTAGCGCACTTGAACTTACATATTCCTACACTGACAACAATATATATGCCAACTGAACTAAGACTCAATCGACTTAAACAATTTATTTTAAATATTTTTAATTTAACTTAAAATTTGTAAATATATTTATTAAAAATCTTTATATATACGATTGTATGTACAAAAATCTATAACGTTAGTTAAAAGTAACATATATTTTTAAAATAAATATAAAAGAATTTATGAATTGATGGTACTAATTTAACTTAAAAATAAAATAAAAAGTTAAAAAGGTGTATTTTGCCAGGATGATCATTTCACTTTTTCCAGTTAAAGTTATTTTAATTAAAAATTAAAATTAATTGTTATTAAAATTTTTAAAAATACTTTTTTGCCAAAATGATATATTTTAAAAAATTAATATTTTATTGATTTTATTTTTTTGTTAAGTTGGTATGAAATTAATTGACAAAATAGTAAGGGCATTTTATGTTTACTTTTAGTTTAGGAATGTATGTTATTTAACTATTTAAATGAATTGTTATTAAAATTTTAAAATTAAAGTATTGATTTAACATTATAATAGAAAATTGAAATATATGTGAGACTAAATGAAATTAAAAATATAAACAGTTTAGAGCATATTAAAACTTTAAGTAACAATCATAAAAGTACATATATGTAGATAGTAAAAAGATGTATGGGCAAACATCATATGAAATGTTAAATATTGATTGTCTGTAAATCAATATTATGACATTAAAGTAAACAAAAGGTTTTAAAATGAACTTAAAAAAATTAAAAAGTAGCAAAAATTAAATAGTTGCAAGTAATTAAAAGTTGTCATTATTTACAGTGATGAGTTATATCATTTAATCAATAATAAATGATCATAATTATCCAAGTAGATAGCTGTTGAATAATTATGCTTATTGCTAAAGATACGACTATCCATTTTTGGTATTTATGTCCCTATAAAGAGATACGAAACCTTTCATAAATAAGAATGAGCTTTCATTTGTATAACACACAAAAACAAAGTTTCTTTTTATTCTCCCACCATCTTTTATATGTTTAGGTTGCTCTATAAAAAATTTCTATATTCTTTATAGAAATTGATATCCTTGCTATGTTCCACTCAATGCTCGGTGAACTTTTTCCGTCAGTACAAAACGTAGATAGTCACTGAACTTCATTGTATCCTCGAGTTTCATTTGTCAGTAACTCTTTTACCCACCATAATATAGGTGGGATAAATTGAACTTTAAAGAAAGTGACATTAATACGTGCCTTGAAGCCTTCGTCAATTTCTCAAAAGTTTATTTTTATCCCCATACACTAATAGTACTAAGAGTATTTTTAAAAAAATATATTTATATTATATTATTTTAATATATAATAATTTTATACATTTTTATTTATTGAACTTTTTATAACATTATTTTAATATTTACATTAGATTAGTATTAATATATTGTATAGGTTTTTTAATGTGTTCTAAATTACATAATATTTAAAAATAATATAATATAAAGTATTATAAACTTAAAAATAGACTGGGTCGAGCTCGAGCATTGAATGTTCAAGCTAAAGCCTAGTCCATATTTTAAACGGTCTAATTTTTCTACTCAAGCCTATTTTTTGGCCTAATATTTTTTACTCAAATCCTCTCAAATTTCAGGTAGACCTTTGGGTCTGGACGGGTAACCCGACTCATGAACAGGTTTAAGTATATATAATATTTATAGAAAAGATATATAATATGATCCTAAACATATACCTAAAAGATATACAATAATATATAATATATATTTAAATATTCCTAAAATATAATATCCCATAATAATATAAACAAAAGTTTTTGAATAGATTTTCTTTTAATAGAGATAATATTAAAAATTTAAAAATTAAAAATAATACAAGTTATTAATTGTTTTTTAATTGGGAGTGTAGTCGTTTAAAAATATATATATTTTTGCTGATTGGTCATCAGCCTTGGGCCCAACTAAGCTACTTAGGCCCCAAACAACTGTGGTTATTTCGCAATTAATGAGATATTTGCAGCATGTTTGGTTGGGGGAATAGGAATGCATTCCCCCCCAATTCGGTGGGCCCACAACCAAACATTAGTTTGGTTTATTGTAATGCCATTACAGCCTAAATCCATTCAGGCCCTATTACACCCATTGGCTGTAATAGCCATTCATTGTCTTCAACGTTGAATAGAGATTCCATCCGTTGTTTCCCATTTTGTTTTTCCTATTTTCCATTTTCTGCCCTCAGCTTCATCTTCTCCTACGTTTCCCTTTTTTTTTTCACTACGTTTCTTTTCTTCGTTTAATCTCTGAGAGCAATTCATTAGCAATTTGGCACTGACCCTCACCCGTGGAAGTCCAAATCCCAGCTCCTTCCCACCAGAAACAGTGAGTTGTGGTGGCAACTACTTCATTGGTAAGAGCCAGCAACACTAAGCAAAGCACAAGCTCTGGGTCTTTGTCTCCATCTCCTACCTGTCTTAGAAATAGAAAGGAGAAAAAAAATGGCAAAGAAACCTTCAAAGTCAAAAAATGATCGTTCATCTTCAACCTCCGCTACTTCCCCTAACAACCCATCAACAGCCTCCAATCAGTATTTCTCTCTTACCCCTTTGCTTTATAGTATTTTTTTGCAGAATAAATTATGGCTTTCTTAGTTTGTTTTGCTTGTTAGGAATTTTTGGGGTTAACAATAGACATTTTGCTTGAAAAAAATTGTTAGTCAAACGGCGTTAAGGGTAAAATCAAGTGAGAAAATGAAGAAGACAGCTGAAGAGAGTGTTGTTAGCAAGAGAGAAAAGAGACCCAAGTCGAAGTCAAGACCCAAATCGAAGCTAAAGAAGAAAACAAAAATCAATGCTAAAATGCCTAAGACACCCCCACTGCTTTCTTTTACTTCTTGTGAGTATTGCTTATGAATCATTTTTTGTTTATAGTATTGGTTAACATTTGGTTCATTATAACATTCCCCTGCATGCAAATTTCATGCTTTTATTCTTGTGCCCTTGTCGTGTAAGAGCTAAAACCTATCTGCTTATTTCTTGACTGTATTTTTTATGCAAAATTTTGAGTTGGTTTTTTAGGCTTGCAAATGGATTGTGTTTCCTTGCCTGTAATGGAGTGAATGTATATTCAATATATATACATATATATATATATATATATTTGTGTGCCTGTGTGTTCTTGAAAGTGAGCTTTGGTTCTTATATCAAAGGATTTTGCCTGCTAGTTCAAAAAGTGAATATTTTGTGAGAAACATTAAACTAACATATTTTTTCATTTTCTTATACTCAATGGAGGATTTTCGTAAGGAATTTCAAGAGCAGAATCCGGATATCAAGTTAATGCGCGATGTATATTATGGTTTAAAAACACAAAATCTTATTTTAGAAAATGAATCTTTGTGTATTTAACGTATATGTTAACGAATCCTCCCCGATATTATTTTAGATTGGGAAGGCATGTGGTGAAAAGTGGAAGACAATGACATACGAGGTTTGTGCCAATTCCGTGTTTCTTACAAATTCATAAAATTAGTATATGCTATTACTATTGCTACAGATAGAAGGACTTTAAAGCTCCACAGTGCACCTATTTGGGATATTTTAGTGCAGATTCTTCTGTCTATTTATGTATGATTTTGTCTAAATGTAACTCAGTGCACCCATTTCATAGATTTTGCCAAGATCAATTGCTTGACATAGAATAGTTAAGAAAGCGATAAGATATATGCTTTAAGGATCTTTTAGTCTTGTGTTTCTGTGCTATATTTGCTAGATTAATTGCTTGTGTGATGCTTTCTCCATTTTTGCAAGAGTTGGTGGAAATTGTTATGATTGGTGTTTGTTCTGTTAACATATTTAAGCAACCTTTAGTGTGTTTAATGTTGGTAAGATGTTCAAATTTGACAAAAAGGGTCTGAAAACTGCTATGTTATGGGAAAAGGTATTCTCATGATCTCTAGTCATGTGCATATGCTGAAAGCCTAAAATACATTCAAGTATTACCGTAACTGCTTATCTCCCTTTGGCCAATCTTATGTATGAGCAGAAAAGAATTACAAATATAGAGCACCAGTCTTGTGCACGAGTTGAAACTATGAAATGCATATAAAAGTTACCATAGTAGCTGAAACTTCATTTTTGAGTTCTGGTTTATGCATGAACAAAAATAGGTTATGAATTTAAACCACCAGTTCTATGCATGACTAAAATAAGCTTCCCCGCTCTTAGTGACCTCACCATCAGGAAAAATAATAACGTTATTATGGGAAGAATCCTTCATACTCATCTCTGTTCTAATGTCAAGGGTCAGAATTCAGAGCCCGTGACCATGGCACAAGATGCGCTCCATGGAGGTCTATCGATTAGGTGAGGATCATTTAGCCCACAAGAACTGGCCCGATTCTAAAGATTGTTGGAGAAGCCTGTCAGATTAAAGCATGGTTGGCCCGATAGCGAAGATATGACAACTTAGGCCGATATAGTAACTAATCTTAGAAGATAGAGAGAATCTTATCTTGTAAAGATTAGATTAGATTAGATTTGATAAGGTAAATCTTGTAAATCCCTCAAATTAAGGGATATGGATAATCTCGTCTGTCGATGTAAATGTATCTTGACCGTCGATTTTGGGGGAGCTCAACTATAAATAGAGAGCCTCCCTCTCATTTGTAATTCAACCCATTGTATGTTAATTTCTTAAGAGTAATAGAATTCTTGGGTATTTACTCAAACACCTTGTGTGTTTTCTTTCTTTTGGCTTTCGGTTGTTCTTTTGTTTGCTTCTTTTGGCATAAGTTTGCTTCTGCTCTTCAATTGGTGCCTTGGAGGAGTTCTTAAGGAATCCTCATTCGAGTTAAAGGCTGACTTAGGCGAGTTTGGATGAGCAAATCGCTTAAAGCTACATGGATTGCGAGACGAAAGGTCTAGCCCCGTGACAAGTGGTATCTGAGCTTTTGGTTCGAAGGCACTGTTGAGATGTCGACAGAAGTTGTTGATCAGAATGAGCCAATGCCGACCCGTGAGAGGGTCAAAAAAGTAAGTCGCTCAAGGGACATGCTAACAGCTTTGGAGGATCGAGTTGTTAATCTCGAGGAGTCCGTGGGGAATATGAAGAAGACGCTTAAGTTGGTTGAGGGACGCACAGATGGGTTTGACTCAATGGAAGAGCAACTCAGAGATTTTGTGTTGGATTCTCTCGGTGCCAATGCGGAAAAGCTGAATGAGTTAATCAATTCCACTACGAAAAAGCTGGCAGAGAGAGATAAAAATATCGAGGACATGGTTTCAGCCATGAAGAAAGAAATTGAGGAGCTTAAGGGAGAGCTCACGATTTACAAAGTTACTTTGAGTAATGGGATGTTGTCTTCGAAGCCGAAGCAACAAACAATGGATGTTCCAAAACCAGAGAAGTTCAAAGGTGCAAGGTCCGCAAGAGACGTGGACAACTTCTTATGGAAAATAGAGCAATACTTCCGAGCGATGGACATCGAGAATGATGCAATTAAGGTAAACACTGCTTCAATCTATTTTACTGATATAGCTCTCTTGTGGTGGCATCGTAGGTCCACGGATGAAAAACATAGAGGAAATGTAATTGGGACTTGGGAGGAGTTCCAAAGAGAGTTGAAGAAGCAGTTTTACCCACAGTATGCCAAAAAGAAGGCTCGGGCTAGGTTGCGTCTTCTCATGCAACAAGACACTGTTCGGGAGTACGTTTGGGCATTTAGCGAGTTGATGCTTCAAATCTCCGACTTGAGCGATAAAGAAGGTTCTATTGGTTCGAGGATGGGTTAAAGCCGGAGGCAAAGCATGAGTTGCATAGGCAACTTACTGTTGCCATGGTTGAAGCAGAGTCTTTTGTTGAATTTGTTCCAACGAAAGACAAGTTCGATTCGTCTAAGCCCAATGGAGAGGGCAATGGTGAGAGAAACTATGAGAAAGATGAAGAGGGACATAGCGATGATGGCCACAGTATTGATAGCACAAGTGGCAATGAGAAACCACGAGATGTGAAGCGAGGATCCAATAACCCAAGGGACAAGAAGAAGAGAATAAAATGCTTTATTTGTCAAGGACCACACATGTTACGAAAGTGTTCGAAGAGAGCAATGATGTCGGCTATCCAAAAGAAAGATGCGCCGAAGGAAGAGGTAAAGCCTATCGAGACACCGAGGATAGGTTTGATGGTTCTCATTCCTAAAAAAAGGAATGGTAGAGAGGGGTTGATGTTTGTGGACATCAACATTGCCGATCAGAAGCGGATTGCTCTTATTGATACGGGAGCATCGGACTTGTTCATATCAGAAAAGGCTGCCAAGAAGCTTGGTCTGTCGATTAGGAAATCGAATAAGAAGATCAAGACAGTAAATTTGGAGGAAGCCCCAATTGTGGGAGTAGCTCTTAACGTGGAGCTACAAATCGGCGAATGGAAAGGCAATGAAGACTTTGAGGTAATCCATTTAGATGATTACGATTTTGCACTTGGATTAAACTTCCTTGACAGGATTCAGGCAGTTCTGTTTCCATGGGCCAACGAAATCCATATAGTCACTGGGTCGTCATCGAAGATTGTTGTGCCACAGAATCGAGATATGAAGGTTGGGACGAAGGTTTTGTCGTCAATCCAACTAGTCAAAGATGTTTCGTATGGGAGAAACATTAAATCGACAGAACGGAATGCTAGGAAAGCCCCTTCGAAAAAGTTAGTGGAACGTGAGTCTGATATGAGACCTGTGGAGTCAACTATGGAGACATCACCTTTGGGAAGGTGGATTGTGCATCGGACTTCGTGAGGAAAGAAGCGATGCAAAAGCGATCGAAACGAGTAAATACAACGAGTAAGGTACATTTCAAACACTCTGATAGTGTTTTGAATTCTGACTTGGTGGCTTGGCAATGTCGTATGGGCTCTTTCAAAGTTCGTGAGCAATGAGGTCGAGAGACTGTGGGCGGAACGAAGCCAAGATGTGAGAATCGAGGGGATTCTAATGTGTACAAGTCAAAATGGGGGCAAGTTAGAGTGGGGACTTCTTACCAACGAGATGTACCAATGAGTGCAACGATTTAAGTGAAGAAGAGATGGAAGTCGAGGCAAAGGTTCCGAAGAAAGGAGCAACCCGATTGCAAGGCAAGTCGGGAAGAGGTCAAGGCAACGAGAGGGTTCCAAGACGAATAAGCCAGTGTCATTCAGAAGTCGCAACGAGGGCATTGCGAGAATGGGTGGGGGAAAATGTCACGGGTCAGAATTCAAAGCCCGTGACCATGGCACAAGATGCGCCCCATGGAGGTCGATCGATTAGGTGGGGATCATTTAGCCCATAAGAACTGGCCCGATTCCAAAGATTGTTGGAGAAGCGTTGGCCCGATAGCGAAGGTATGGCAACTTAGGCCGATATGGTAACTAATCTTAGAAGATAGAGAGAATCTTATCTTGTAAAGATTAAGTTAGATTTGATAAGGCAAATCTTGTAAATCCCTCAAATTAAAGGATATGGTTAATCTCGTCCGTCGATGTAAATGTATTTTGACTGTCGATTTTGGGGGAGCTCAACTATAAATAGAGAGCCTCCCCCTCATTTGTAATTCAATCAATTGTATGTTGAATTCTTAAAAGTAATAGAATTCTTGGGCATTCACTCAAACACCTTGTGTGCTTTCTTTCTTTTGGCTTTCGGTTGTTCTTTTGTTTTCTTTTTTTGGCATAAGTTTGCTTCCGCTCTTCAATTGGTGCCTTGGAGGAGTTCTTAAGGAATCTTCATTTGAGTTAAAGGCTGACTTAGGCGAGTTTGGATGAGCAAATCGCTTAAGGCTGCACGGCTTGCAAGACGAAAGGTCTAGCCCGGTTACACTAGTTATTATGGGGCTTCTGGATTAATAAATTTCATGCCTGTTTTGGTGGGATTCTACTAATTATTGAATTGCCTAAAAATTGTAGAGATTGTGATAATGGAGGGTCAATCAAAGTTAAAGCCTCACTTAGGCTTGGTTCGAATTCTATACGTTGAATGCAAAAAGGTGGTTCGTCTCGAGCAAATTGCCTTCAATGAAAAAAGTATGAGCATATTAAAGGATTATATTACCAAGCACAACGTTCCCAATGATGTCCCTGATGAATTGGTTGAAGCCTCTTCTGAAGACGACGAAGAAGAACCCAAGAAGTCTAACATCAAGCCTAAGAAAGCTAAGACAACTAGTACTTAGGTAAAAAACAATGTACGGAATTATTCTAGTTTTCAACCTTATCACCCTTCTGTGTCATTGAAGAAACGTGAATCAACTAGTTTTAGCATTATGTTGAACAAAAAATGCATTCTGAAATAGATTTGGAACTGATAGATTTTGGAGCATGTTTGTATTTATTTCTTTTAAGTAGATATTAAGATCACGCAAAAAAGGACAAAGGAGAGAACCCCATCAGCCTATCAAGAATTGTATTTCTTCGAGCCCTTTAAGAAATTATAACCATGCACTAAAGTTATCCGGTGCTTATATTTATGGCTTTTCTATTTGTATCAGTCATTTACCTTTTCACATGTTTTCCTGTAAGCTTTTCGTTGAATTTGTTCGTATTTACCTACAAACTTATAGAATAAGCTTTGTTGAAAGGCGTTTGTTTATAGCAAATCTGGTGAATGAATTTTTCGAACCATTAATCAATTATTTGCATAAACTTGAAATAAATAATTGTAGAGTAATTAAATTATTTATTTCACTAATGATATTTTAACACATTAAATATACATTACAGTTTAAAAATAATAAAGTAGATTATATATTTTTAATAATATTATATATTTTGATTCTTTTAAATTCATATAATAATTATATTAAAATGTTATTAATTTATATTTTTATTAAATTATATTTAATAATAATTATTTTAAAATATGGTTAAATTATTTATTATTTATATTAAATTATTTTCAATCATAATTTTATTAAAATTTAATCACAATAATAATCATCTATCTAAAAATTTTTTTACTAAGGGTATTTCAATCACTTTAATTTTTTATATTATTACAATATCGCTCCATTCAACCAATCATAAAAATATTATTACACTTCTATTTTATTTCATTCAATCAAATAATTAAATTAGTCTATTCTATTATAACTAAATTCAATTACACCCTTTTTCCCAATCCTATTTTATCGTCAGTAAGAATAATGTTCAGGTCTTTTCCCGTCTGAGGAATTCAAATCCTCCTGTCTGGATCTCTTTGTTTTTAGTTTTCCTCTTCTTTGTTTTAATTATTGCTTGAATTTCTTGTTGTTCTTGGGTTGATTCTTCAATGGAGGTGTCACAAAAAATCAATGGGAAAAAGAGGTTGCCTTCAATTCCGTCAAATTATGTTACTCTCCTTCAACTACAAGAACGATGGATCAAAGAGAAAGAAGGAAAGCAGAAGGGAAAGGAAGAGAAACAAGAGACTCAGCAGAAACACGAGGGAAAGGAAACAAATTTTGAAGAGCGAGTGAATGACGAGGTTTCTGGAAGAGAGAGCCGTAAGAATTGGCAGATTCCTCGATTTGATCGGGGTAACGGGAAGCATGTAGCGGAAGGGAAGCCCAGGGATGAGAAAACCGCCGCGGCCAAGGATTTCGAAAATGAGAAAAACGGCAAGGAATTGAAGAAAAGGTGGAAGCCGAAGAACAAGAAAAGGAACAAGATGAAGGAAAAAGCTAGGGCAGCTAACGAGGGGAGGAACTGACGGGAGGTACTAGTAAGGCGCCGCTGCCTACCGGTGTAGAGCATAGTAAAGGGGAGGAGAAGCTGATCGGAGATGAACTCCAGGCTCCGGAGCTGACGAGTGTTGAGGAAGAGAATATTGAGGCCAGAAGGGAGTTAGGACTGAGTTCCATTCCAAGAACCCATGACCGTATGGAGGAGATTGGACGGAAATTGCAAGCAATGTCGATGAACGGTGAGATTACAAGAGGGGATCATCGTAGATACGGTGGGCAAAATGTTCATCTCAACTATCGTGGTGGCAAGTCGGAGCGGAATAGGAGATATAATGGCGTAAAGTTTGATAGGCGTGGAGAGGGGAATCAGAGGAATGAAGGGATGGCTTGGGTTAGGAAAGGGGAAGTTAAAGATCAAAATGTCAGTGCAATTCAAAGCTGGAGTTGCTCTTCTAAGGATTGACATTGATGGGAGTTTTAATCTGGTAATTACTGATGAAAACTTATTGTATTTTCATTTCTGATGAATGCAAGGTTCTTCCATGCACTAGCTATCTTTTCCATGATGAAACTGTGAAATTTTAGTATATTTTGCTCGGCATTTTGGTTAGTGGAAGCATTGCCATTAAGTTCATACTTTGAAGTAGATGATTCAGAAACAATGTATTATGAATGGATTTAGCGAAAGATTGTATGAACTATGCAATGTTTTGATCATGTATGGGATTTTAATCTAGTAATTACTGATGAAAACTTATTGTATTTTCATTTCTGATGAATGCAAGATTCTTCCGTGCACTAGCTATTTTTTTCATGATGAAACTGTGAAATTTTAGTATGTTTTGCTAGGCATTTTGGTTAGCGGAAGCATTGCCATTAAGTTCATACTTTGAAGTAGATGATTCAGAAACAATGTATTATGAAGAGATTTAGTGAAAGATTGTATGAACTATGCAATGTTTTGGTAATGTGTTGCTTTCAGCTGATTTAGAATCCAAAGCTCAAGTTGCTGATGAAAATTTCATTCTGGGATTTTCATTTCTGATGAAATGCAAGGTTCTTTCACGCATTTGATACCCTAGTACAATTTATTGAGTATTTCGGGTAGTGGAAGCATTTGGCCGTACGCTTTGCCTTTTCTTTATGTATACACACATTCATATACATATAAATGAAATCACACCTTACGTTTGTATTCGGACATAGGTTGCTGATGCTGGGATTTGATACGACACTTTCTTTTTATTTCAAAAACAACGTCGTTATCTTCGAATACACAAGGCTTGTCTTCATCAATTCTGCCCATGTTCTTTGGCAACCCTCTTGATCTCATCTTCAACCTCAGTTGCTTTGGCGAAAACATGTCCATTTCATTTCCATAACTGGAGCTCCTAACAGATGCGGCCCTAATAAGCTCTGTTATATCATCATCTTTGTTGACATTACGCATTGGGGATGAGCTTTCGTAAAAGCTCCTCGGCAACTCATAGTATTCCACCGGGAAATGAGTGGAGCAATGTCCGTGGCCGATTCTTGAAGCACAACTTGTCAAACTTCTAACATAAAAATCCCTGGCTTTCCCCAAAGCTTTGAAAGGAACTTTGAGGTACCGGATGAACTTGTTACGAGTTCCAGGTTTTCGGTTATGCCCCTTGCTCTTCATTATAATTGTGAAGATGGAAATGCTGCGGATTCGGTGATTGTATGATGGGAAATGGAGCGCATGATGAAAATGGGAGATTGATGAAAACAACGAATATGTTGAAGAAGATTTAGGGTTTTATTGAGGGAAGGAGTTGAGGTTGGTTGAAAATAAAACTATGAATAGGAAGAGATTGGGGTTGGATTTGGATTTGGAGTTGTTTTTCTAAAGCAAGCACAGGTTTTGGGCAAACAAAATATGTGGAAGCAGCCTCACGGACGTAACTAATTTTACAGTAGTTATTACGATTATTGGAACTGTAATTTTTATTTTATTTTACGTAATTTATAGTAAATTATTTTTTAGTATATCAAATTATCGACATGTACCATTAATAAAGAGTTTTATTGATTTTGGTGTCAAAATCATTTGACAATTAATAGAAATATAAAAATCAAATCAAATCAAACAAATTTATAAAACTAAAAAAAAATTAATATATTATATAAAACATTTTTATAGATTTATATTTAAACAATTTAGTTAATAAACTCGAATATACTATGATTCATAAATAAAAAGATAATATTTTATTTTAACTTATTAGATAATAATTTTAATTTGATTGGTATGAAAATTAATTAATAATGTAAAACAACGTGAATTCAAATCTTTATAAATTGACGAAAGATTATAAATAATTTTAAACATTATATTAAAAAATAAATATAATCAAAATCGAATAACAAGCTGATCTTCATTGAATTGTTTTCATGTTTATAATATAATATTTTCTTTTTCAAAGTTGAAGGAAAAAGAATAAAAAGCTAAAACAGGATATGGTGGTGATGGTGAATAAATAGATGTAAGCACGTGTGCGCACAGTCACCAAGGGCCACTACACGTAATTTTATGGTCGAATTCGTAGGTTAGTCTCCATATTATGTCTAAATTGCATATTTAATCCATACACATTAAGTTGATCAATTTTAGTTATCCTACTTCCGAATTTTGAAATTTCAATTCTAACCCGATAAAATTCAGTACTTCATCTTGTAACATGCACGCTTGTTGTAGATTTAATCATTCTTTTCTAATTTGATAATTTTAATTCTATATCTTTTCTTTTAACTTTTTTATGAGCATTATATGAAAATAACAAGTTGAAAATGCATTACAAATGTGATAATCTGTTTGCCACATAAGACTTTGAGATTAGCATAATTTGACTTAAAGAATTTAGTATGTACCATTTGAGTTGGGATTGAAATTTCGGTAACGATTATGTATTTTTTGTCACTAACTTAAGCAATTAGGTCTATTTTAGTACTTGAACTTGCACTTTTGATATTTTATCATGTTAACACCTAAAAGTTAAAAATATATAATATCTAAAAATAAAAATAAAAAGATAACTATTTAGTTGGTGGTGGAATTTTTAACTTTGGGATTGAGATTTTATTATATGTTCTTAAGTTGTAATTAAAATCTCATCCATGTAGAGTTAAAAATTCTACCGCCAATGCACCAAATAATTATCTAAAATATATATTATAACATAAACTCAAAGTGCTAAATCAATACACCTTGATGGAATTTAATTATAAATATAAAATAGACATAAATGTGAAATCAAGATGAACAGTAAAAAATACAAATATAAAAATAGACCTAATTGCTAAGTTAATCACCTAATTGAGTTGCAATGCTTTCCAGACGCATTATTTCTCTGCTAAAACAAATTCAAAATTCAAAAATATAAGATGTAAAATTGAAAAATACGAAATCCGCGAGTCACTAATAGCAGAATTATCCCAAATTTATTTATTTATTTATTTTTGCGCAGTATTAGAGAAGAGGAACTGTGCCATTGTACAAGTTAGATTGTTAAATTCTCCAATAATCTCTTCTTTTCTTTTCTTTTTATAAACAAATTCCATGTCCTTGTTTTGCTTTTGATTGTTCTTTACCATTCTCTCCTTTTTAGCTGATATGGGTCTGGGATTGTGATGATTTCAGCTCCTTTTTTTGTTTAAGATTCTTGATTTCAGTAGTGATAAAGGGCTTTAGTATTAGAAGATTGCATTTTTTGTACTATTAGTTCTTTAATGATGGTGATGGTTTTAGTGGTGAAGGAGGAGGTTTCGTTTTTGACCAGACAAAGGGATCAAATAAAGCAAACGACAATGAAAAGTAAAAGAATGGGGAAGAAAATATGTCCCCTTTGATTGGCATTGTGGCTTCTTGTTTTACTGGGTGTGGTTTTTGTCTTCTTCAAGGCTAGTTCTCTTGTAAATTAGCTCTCTCTCTCTCTCTCTCTCTCTCTGGAAACAAAAAGAAAAAGGGTCCTTGTTAGATTCTTTAGCATCTCCAAAAGGGTGTTTAAAGAAAGCCAATGTATCAACCTTCTAGTCGAAAAGAAGCTGACATGAGGCTTGATAGCCAAGTTCTAGATCTAGAAACGGCTGTAAAAGATGGGATTTTGGGAGGAAATTGTGGGGTGATATCCACTGGTTTTGGTTTAAAGAAATTGGATCTGAAGTTAATGGTCGAAGAGCTTGAGTCCATTGATGTGCCTACGGTTTTCATATGTCCAATTTCTTTGGAGCCAATGCGAGACCCTGTGACCCTTTGCACTGGTCAAACCTACGAGAAATCCAACATTGTTAAATGGTTCTCATTAGGCCATTACACATGTCCCACCACAATGCAAGAGCTTTGGGATGACTCGGTGACTCCAAATAAAACCCTTCAGCAGCTAATTTATAGTTGGTTTTCACAGAAGTATTTGGCTATGAAGAAGAGGTCAGAGGATGTGCAAGGAAGGGTCAAAGAGGTTTTGGAGAATTTGAAGAAAGTTAAGGGTCAAGCTAGAGTTCAAGCACTTAAAGAGCTTAGGCAAGTGGTTCAAGCTCATAGGACAGCTTTGAAGACTGTCGTGGAAAATGGAGGCATTGCTTTCATTTCATCTTTGCTTGGTCCTTTTACAACTCATGCTGTTGGCTCAGAGGTGATTGGTATTCTTGTGAACTTGAATCTTGATTTAAATTCCAAGTCTGATTTGTTGCAACCTGCTAAAATATCTTTGATAGCTGATATTTTAAATGAAGGGTCGATTGAGACCAAGATTAACTGTACTAGGTTGATTGGAATGTTGATGGAAGGGAATGATTTTGCATCCCAAAATGTAGCAAGTTTGAGTCTTTTAGTTGGTTTGTTGAGGTTAGTGAAAGATAAAAAGCACCAAAGTGGGGTTTTATCTGGACTCATTTTACTCAAAACAGTTTGTTCAAATGAATCAGTTAGGAACTCTTTTGTCAATGTTGGGGCAGTCCCTCAATTGGTTGAATTGATGCCTGGTTTGAAAAATGAATGTTTGGAATTAGTCCTTTGTATACTGGAACTTTTGTCAAGTATTCCAGAAGGAAGATTGGCTTTAAAAGATTGTCCAAGTACCATACCAAATGTGGTGAAATTATTGATGAAAGCTTCTGAAAACTGTACTCAGCTTGCATTGTCAATACTTTGGTCCATATGCAAGTTCGCACCAGAGGAATGCGCTTCACTTGCTGTTGATGCTGGTCTAGCTGCAAAGCTCCTTCTAGTTATACAGAGTGGTTATGATCCCGTGTTGAAGCAACGGTCGGCCGAGTTATTGAAACTGTGTAGCCTAAATTACACTGATAACATCTTTATTTCCAAGTGTAAGCTTACACGAACTATTGAATGAACTTTCTGGTTTGGTTCCCTTGTCCAATATAACAAATGGGGTTGATATGCAACCAGCTTTAGAGAACTTGGATTTGGGTCGTTCAGGGTTTCTGAGGTACCCTTTACTCTCTTGTCCATACTAAACTCTCTTTTTTTTTCATATCAAGTAGTAGCATAATGTGAATTTGAGCTAAACTGAAAGTTGTGTAGTTATCAATCTGCTGTTTATAAGCTCAACTTTCTGTCTATAATTTCCAATAATTCCCAGCAAGGTTGTGATTCAATCTGTTTGTGCCATTGGTTGCTTTGTTGCTCAATCCACAGGAGAGAACTCTAACTGCAAACGCTTATAATGAGCTTAGTGGGGGAGTTGATAAGCTATGTTACTCTGACTCTTTATTTTTCTTGAAAAACCCATATCCGACACTCATGTCTGATACATATTTTGGACATAGCAAATGTCTGACACTTTTGTTTTCACGATTCATCGTGATTCACAAGCGATGCACACTCGCCCCTTTGCCATAGAAAAGGAAGGTTTGATCATTTGAGTAGGCTTTATATCTCACTTGACTACTCGAGCTTCATTATCCATTTACTTGATTGACCATTTGAGCAAGTTTAATGTCACATACTTGAATTATCATTAGTCATTGTTGATTGAAATCAAAACCCAATATTTAGATTGTTTAAGGCCACACGAAGCAGACAATACCTATCTTTTTTCTCGAAAGGACAACCATGAGAATAATTCACCTCAGAAGCAATTATAGAATAAACAATAGGATAATTCTTGAATCATCATCATTATCTTCTCAATCTGCATGAGTGCAACTGAAAGTAGGTTTTTACTCCTTTTCTTACTATGAAAGGGGAAACATGAGCGCCTTGGTTTAGAGTTCAAATCGCACTCGTCAATTTAAAATTGTTTTTATGTTAATGTTGGATAGTTGTAAGTTTCTGCTTGATTGAGCTAGGTTCAATATTGTTACCTTCAGTTAATCTAAAGAAGTTACAGTTCACTGAATATTGAATTTATAAGCTTGTAAATCCTGAACTTAACATAATTTGGTTCATGCAACTATTTAAATTTCAACATGTTCAAGATTCAAAATTCAGCATCCACAATCATTTTCTACCTCTCAGGAAATAACATTAAGCAAGTGTAAGATGCAACATCCAGCATCTGCAACCACTTTCTTTTTTCGATATAACCTAGTTTAATCTATAACATTTAGGAACAAACCATGGCTGACAAGTACAAAAGTACGAAAATTAAGAGACTAACATAATAATATAAGCTTTCATAACTAATTGGTTCCATGTTTGTCAACGGAGGAAACTCGTGCTTCTGTTCCTTCTGCAACAGCCTAGGGGCTTGCCAATAGTTGAAATGGCTATGTAGCAGGCAAAGAGGAAGATTTGACAAGGTTTGAACCAAGAAGATCATTGCAATGGCTAACGCCTTCATGAGTCTTGTTATTCTCTGGACTGCTTCCAGCACTGCTATTCGAAAGGGAAGCAAAGGTTGTCTTTTGTAAGACCCCAGTTGGAGATGATCCGACCAGAGGACTATTTTCTGAGCCCTCAGTCATTAGGTTCAGTAGTGATGAGTTCTTTAAGTCCACCATGGTGCTGCCATTACTGTGCAGAGCCTCACCAAGAGGGCCACCAATAGAAGTCCCCCAAGAGACTGGAATCCAGTTTGCTTGCTTCTGGTTTGATTCATTAACTACATTACCCACTCCCAATCCAATGTTTATTGGGTCGAACTCACAAGATAATCGGAGAGGTGACGAAGTTAAATTTTCGTTGTTGGGAGAGGAAGTTGTGGACGTGAAATCTAAGGCAGCCATGGGGATTGATATGGAAAGTTGAGTCCTGTATGATTGAACATCAAGTTCGGGCCAGGAAATGGCAGAGCAATGAGACTGACTTTTAGGCCGATCATCAATGAACCGACAAAAGGATTGCTGGGAATCAGTTTCTTGACTAGTAAGATCTTGCGATGAACCAAAATTTCTGCTGTTAATCATGGAAGAGCTTTTATGGGAAGGATTGAGCTCGCCAGAGGAAACAACTCCAAATCCATTTCTTAAGTTCTCTTCGAATGAGATTGGTTGCTTTGGAATCAAGAAAGGGTTTTCTTTAGATTTTAAGTCACCATTGGGGGATATCATGGAGAGTCCTGCTGCAGTATAAGGCATTTTTTCACCTACAGTGTCTTTATTCAGAATCGACCTGCAAGAACAGAATTCATTAATATGAAAGTAATATTATGTAATAACTATCTTCTACCTCGGATATAGTATATCTCCGACACGAATATATGTGGAGGATAGTTCTATCACCTGTTCAGTGAAGCTGCAGCAGAAAGATTAGATGTGCCACCAGGCTGCAAATTCTCGTACTTCTGCCGAGCACTGGTGAGGCTGTTGGGCTCACCGCTACCACCAACTGGCCCTACTGCTGATGCTGAAGAGGATGAGACATTAGGCATCAGCTTGGAAGTAGTGGCGGCAGTGGCTGTGACGGAATGGCCGGGTTGGCCTTCCACAGGCTTTCTTGAACGATGGCGACCTCTGTTCATGTGCCGCTCGCAGTACTTCTGGCCAGCAACTGCGTCTCTCGAGCACCGCCATTTCTTTCCATCGGTTCTGCGACACCTTCCTGGCTCTGGATCAGTGTTGTTTGAGAACCCAAGTTGAAAAGCTCCCCATCCCATAGCTGGAACATCATAAACAATAACATGAAACACCCATAACAGTAAAACAGACAACAAATTCCAAATTGTAACTTGAAAAACGAAAACTTAAACTGGTAGATGTTGGCCTAATCATGCATGCCAATGTCTTTTTCTGTCAGCTAATCCATATTTGATACAAGTTTTTAACTTTTCAGCTTTATCATTGCATTGTTTTCACTTAGCTCAACAGTTCTTTTCTTGATACCCAAACAAGTGAGGAACTTACATGTATTGGATCTGAAGAGTCCACCAGAAAAGCTCGAGAAATCAGTAGAATCAAGGGATTTTCTTATAGGGAGGAGAAGATTAGAAGGTACAGACACATTTGCAAGTATGTACTTGGAGATCAAAACCTGGTGTTCAAGCTCCATCCATTGACATGGAGTGAATGGACCTTTACACACTCCATGCATGTTTGCACCATTAAATCCTCCGTTGTTGTACCCTGAAAATATAATACCAAGAAAAACTTAGGTGTTTCTCATTTTTACTCTAAATGTAAAAAAGGGGGAAAAGGGGGCACACAAAAGTTGTGGCAGGATAACCCAGAAACCATAACTTGTCTACTAAACTTAGGGAGGATACAACAAGAAAACACAACATAAAAAGGATGTTGGGGAAAATGGTAAACAAGACAAAAAAAAAAAAAAAAAAAGATAATCTTTTAAGGGAAGAAAAATAGAAAACTTCACTTTTATTGATATGACTTTAAAGGAAAGACCATTAGATTCTCCAAGAAAAGACCCTAAACCAGGGAACCAATAAGCAAAAAAAAAAAAAAAAAAAAAAAACATATCTAATCTTTGATACAAATTCACAAATAATGTTGGAACCTCTGCATTGCTTCAAACCTTCAATATGTAAGTACCTGTGAGGTAAATGTGAGGAAATGTGATATTTTTGGAGCTTCTATCCACTGAAAGAGCATCTGGTTTTGGGGCTGAGAAGCTCAGCATCTGTTGCTCTTCTTGTTCATCAAAGAAGATAGAGGCATTGGATCTCAATGAAGTATTTCTGTGGTGGAACATCAATGGCTTCGAAGAGCCTGAAAAATCATCATGAATTTTGGCCAGTTTTGAACTCCTCAACTCATCTTCATTGTTGCAAGATCTCTCTTGCTTGAACAAACCCCCAGATCCGTACCACTTTTGGTTTGTCTCTTGATGATCTGAACCAAGAGAGGAAAAACCAGTTGCAGTCTCTGAACCTATAAACCCCTCCAAACCCACCACCCCAAAATCCATAGGGCAAAAAAAAAAAAAAAAATCAAACTACCAAAACTCTCCACTCAAGAAAATGAAGCATTGGGTTATTCTCATTCATACAAAGTATAGCAGCTTGAAAGTAGTTCATATTAAAACAAGTTCTCTTTCAAAGATTTTATATATTTTAAGAGAAAAAAAAAGAAAATATTAAATAATTGGAGATAAAGAGATGAGAGAGAAAGAGACGCAATGAGAGGACTGACTGGACAAAGCTAGCAGTAAATACTACCACATGTGTATATATTATATATATTTCGGACATAACTAACAAAAATATCAGTCCCTAAGATGCCTATATAGATGAGTTATTACTAGCTTCCTAATTTCTTACATCAAAATCTACTTAAAAATAAATTTGATTTTGGTTCATCTGTGATTAAAAAAATCTGCCATTTGCAAAAGTTTTGAGACTTTCCCATTTCTAATTTCATCTTTTCTTTAATTCTGAGTCTTTGAACTGTGAAAAAAATGGTGGGGTGCATGAAGTCAAAATATAGAGATAAACTGGCACGTGACAGTCGCCATAACTAAATTCTTTCCCTCCTTCTGTTCATACTCTACATTCACTACAATCTCTTTCATGGAAATTTAAAGCATGTTTAAATTCAGCTAGCAAATGAATATGTATCGCACCTAAACTTCCAATTCCATATCAATGTATAATATTTAAACAACTTTTCCTTATATTTAAAAAAAAACCATAATTCCTTGCCATAAACTCTATATTACTACATATATTTTAATCTATAACATGGAAACTTGCGAAAAGGTCCTTGTTCCCATAAACTTATACTGTTCCCCATTGGTTATCGGCTGTCTTGTTGGTTAATACCAGCTTCTGTGCTTGCATTGCACCAAAGATTATTACCACTGACAACATAATAATAACAACCTAAACCCAAATAATTAGAAGTGAATTAAAAATTATTTAAAATTAAAACTGACTTAAATATACTTAAGAAATAAAAAAATCCAAAATAATCTAAACCGTCTAAATTAAATTGGTGGAGATAGAAAAATATTAGTAGCATGTAACAAAAACAGTCATTTCGAAACCAAGAGTCAAGGGGTGATCTTAGCCTATAATAAATAACCTCATCTGTTTGGTAATTGCAATAAATAACAGTCATTAAGACATGCGCCTTGTGATTTTTTTCGACAACTATGAACTTCATTGTATCCGGTAAATTTTTTTTTTTTTTCCAAACATGTTGGGTGAAATATAATAATAAATTTCATTTTTCTACTTTTTTTATATTTTAAAATTCAGGTTAAATAGTTAACATTATTGAAATTACTATAAAAATTCCAAGTTTATTATAATAATTTTTTTAATTATGTTGTTACTAAATGAATTTTTTTGTTTCAAAATGACACGCTTAACAAATTTGACAAAAGGAAGTTTAATAATATTAACAATTTGACTTAAATTTTAAAATATGAAAGTAAAGAAATTAAATTACTAAAAATAAAATTATAAAGACTAAATTCTTAATTTATGAATAGTATAAGGATTTATGACTTATTACCCATAACATTCTTGTTCTTTTTTGGGTACAAATTATTTTCATTCAATATTAATCAAAACTAGTGTTGTTTGAAACGGCGGACCGAAAACTGATCAGGGGATTGATCCAAAAAGTGATTTTGAATCGATTAGATAAGGAATCAATGTGAACCAAATAAAAGCCCATTGAACCTGATCTTTTAAATTTTTAAGGGGTATTTGGTAAATAGAGTTTTAAGTTTTTTTTAGTTGATTTTAGCATAAATGGAGGATTGAGTAGTCAAACCCTCTAATTATAGTGTTTGGTGAATGGAGGTTTGCAAGAGCTTGTTGAGCTAAAACCTCCAAAACAAAAAATGTTGGGATGGACAACTTTTTTCAATAGTTGATTGGGAATGAGATATGTGGAATGACATATCTGACCATGCTTGCTCAAAAATTACTCCCTTTGTCACATGCTCTCAAACTTAATAAGGGTGCCAAGATATTAGTAGCATCTATTCTCCCATTTTCATTTTCACTTTCACCTCCAAAGTTCAAAGTAAATCAAAAAAGAAGGAAAAAAAAAAAAAACCTCCACTATGAATCTACAAAAATCAACATTGTCGCAAGAAATTTTCAATCGAGCCCATTCATCCTTGAATATTTATGTATTCTTAATTTATTTTAAATATACTTATGTAAAATAATTTCTTATGCAATTTATATTAATTGAAATATGCTACTTAACAATTTTATTCAGAGTAAGATATAATTATCACTAATTCATATACTAAGAACATGATATAATTATCACTAATAATATAGTTTACAATTACATTGATATACTATTAATATTCATCAATTTCCACAAAGTTAATATTTGCAAATAAGGAATTAAGAAAATTTTTATTTAAATTTTAAAAATATGCATTAATTAATTTTCATAATGGATGTTTTAATTCATTAGTAATAACGTTTTATTTCAATAATTTCACCCAATAAAAACTAAAGTATTATAAATAAAAAAAATACTTAACAATAAAATATGTCATGCCTTTATTTGTCATTTTATACATATCAGCTTTCAGCTAGCAGCTAAATTTTTTCAAACACTTTTAAATAAATAAATAGAATCAGTTGGTCAAACTAGCCACTACAATCAACAATCAGCTATCAGCCAACAGTTAAACAAGACCTTAATAATTTTTAAATTGGAACGATGAAACTGACGAATCAATATTTTAACTAGTTCAACTATCGATCTGATTTAGAAAACATTGATAAAAACCAAATTCGAAGGATAATAACCAATGCAATTTAGCAAAAAAATTTGGATCTTGATACTTCCGTCAATAAATATTAAGTTCCTTAAAAAAAAGGTACAATATGGGCTAATTTAGAAGAATATGTCTTTTTTTTTTAATTGGCCTTTTAGGTCGTTTTTTTAAATTAGGGAAATATGTCGTTTTTGGAGAGAGTGTGTGTGGACACGTTTTCCACCAACGATCATTTCCCCAATGGCTTTTTGAACGTTGGTAAAGGTAAAAAATTTTAAGGGCTCCAACATTAATTTTTTTCCTATAAATACCAGGCCAATTTTCATTCTTTTCACTCAAATCCAACTCTCAATTCTTTCTAAATTCTCTCAAGTTTTGCTCTAATTTTTCTAATACGTTTGTTTAAAAATATTATAGTTTTATTTAATTATTTCATATATTATTTGTTTCGATTAAATTTTCATGAATGACAACTTTTCTGATTTATTTCGACGAAAAACACATTTCCACCGCTCAAGCGGTTATGGTAAGCCAAAATTTTAAATTTGTTTATCTTCAACTAATTTAAATTTAAATTTAAAGTTTTTTATTTTTTAAAATATTTTAAATGAATTTATTTTGTCGATATAAGTAGGCGGATGATCGTGTTTTGGAGGGGTTCATACATAACTTGTCAATGAACTCAAATACCGAAATTTGTGGTTACTTGCAATATACAAGATTCTTACATGCGTCTCATATGCTCAAGGGCTGCAAACTCGATCCTACACTCATTAGCGCGTTGATGGAAAGATGGAGGCCCAAGACACATACTTTTTACCTTCCATACAACGAGTTTACAATTACACTCAAGGGCGTAGCTTTACAACTAAGTTTTCTAGTGGATGGGCCAATCGTTACGGGGTCAACGATCGTTCCCGGTAAAGAAGATATTTGCGAGACATTTTTGGGTAAGGTGTCGAATAAGTTTTACGATGGTCGGATAGATATGAAGTGGTTCGAAATCAATTTCAAATATCTTCCTAATGACATGCCCGACATCATCAAAGAACTATATGCCCTAACATTCATCTTAAGGTTAATCAGAGGCATTCTAATGCCTGAAAAATCTTGAAATTTGGTACACATAAGGTGACTACTTGATAAACTGTAACAGCCCGAATGTGACCCTAATCGAATGGTGGTTTCGGGACCAAGAATCAGAGTTGAGATTATATATTAATGCTAATTTCGATGTTTATTATGTGTGAATTAGTAAGTGTGAAATTTTAGTATTGAATTTTAATCGGTTAATGCTTGAATTTCTATAAAGGGTAAAATGTATAAAGAGAAGCTTAGTAGTTGAATGTGTAAGTAGTAATTGAAGGTAGCTCCTTTAGTTGAGGTACTAGAAGTGAAATTTTGCCAAAAGCATAAGGTGAGTGGCCGGCCATCATTGTGCATGTAATAGTGCTTTGAATTTTAATTGGTTTTAATTGTTTATTAATTATTTTAATACTTTAATAATAAAACAAGAAAAGATGAAAGGGGTGTTCATCTTTCTTCCTTGTGATTGCCGTAAGTTGATAAAGAAAAGAGAGAGAGCTTAGCTCCATTCGCTTTGTTGGAGCTTAATTAAAGTGAGTATTTAGCTTATTCTCTCATGATTTTTATATTTTGGTATAGTTGTTTTAAGTTATTAGTAGCCCATGTGAAAATTTTGTATATAGAGCATGTATGCGTATGGTACCATTGTTAATAATTTGAGCTTTGAGATGATTTTAACATTTAGATGAAAGACTTGTATTAGATAAATATAAGTTATTTTTGGGTTGTTGATGAATGTGGGTAAATTAGGATTTTTTAAAGAAAAGAATATAGAGTTAGATTGTTAAAGAAATTAGATAGATTGGTAATAGAGGAATGAACATTCGATCCTTGTTGAATGTAGTCAAATTCTTAATATTGTGAGTTTTGAGTTACAAGGACTACTTTGTAAACATTGAATTCGATGGGGGTAAAATGGTAAATCATAATATTGTGAATTTATAGATTAAATTGAATGGAAATTTATTAAAATGAATTTAATTTGAACCTAATTAGATCAAGATCCAAAGAAGACGGGATTGGACCAGAGAAAAACAAAGTTACACGAATAGTCGGGATACTCAATTTCATCGACTTTCGAAGTAAGTTTTTAAGCTATTTTGGTTGAATTAAATTCTTATTTTAATGGAATATTAATGTGTATATGATTGATTGAATAAAGCTTATTAAATTAGGTAAGGCCGAATGTAACATTAGGGCAAGGTATATGTGGCCGAATGTATGGTTGAATTATGCATCAAATTTCCTATATATATTTGAAATAGATGAACATTTATGTATTAAGTAGAAGACATGTGTGGACCTTGAATATGTGATGATATAATCAAATGAACAACTTTTTGTATGTATGGGTGTGACCGAATGGATGGTAAGCCATAACAACTAACAAGAATGGTTGGGTTTAAAAATATACTTTATGTGCGTTAGAGATTGTCGAAACTAATGGAATGGAATTGTATGAATAATTTATGATGAATATGTGTTTTGAAATGGTGTATAGTTGATAATATTGATAGTGAAATTATATATGTTTATGTGATTGAGGAAATGATCGGCTACGGGCACTGTGTGTGCGGAATTATTCATCGAGCACTGTGTGTGGGAGATCAGTTGAATGGCACTGTGTGTGCGAAATTATTCACCGAACACTGTGTGTGCAAGATCGGTTGAATGGCACTATGTATGTGAATTAAATTACCGAGCACTGTGTGTGCGAAATCGGTCAATGGGAACAAAATGTGCGAGAATTACGCAATGGCACTAAGTGTGTGATACATTGCAAGCAATGGCACTAAGTGTGCGATACATTGCAAGTAACAGCACTAAGTGTGCGATACGTTATGTAATGATTTGTCCAGCTTGTACGGGTGGTTAAATTGTCTAGAAATCTTGCCAATTGAGTGGAAGTGTTTGAGAAATGGTATACATGTAATTCAAATGTGACAATCGAATAATTAGTACTATTGAGGTGAGTTGATCTTACTTATACACTTATAGAAATGTAATAGAATTACTTATATGTGAGCTTGATTCGAATTTACATAAAGTATATGAAGGTTAGGTTTAAAGTCTATTTGAAATGGTGAATTATTGAACGGTAGTAAACCATGCTCAATTGTGTACACGGAATGGATAATGATCATATTATTTGATCAAGATTTTTTTTATATCGATTAGTTGTATATATTTTTATATATATAAGCTTAAAACTTACTAAGCTATAATAGCTTACTTGGTGTGTTTGATGCATTGTTCATTAGATTTGAAGCGAAGCTTGAGCTCGGGGATCGTCGTCGAAGTCGATTACATTATCAACTCTTTTGGTACCCTTTTTGTTTTTCAAACCCAAGGTTCATGGCATGTATAGACTAAGCTACTTGTTGAGATGTTTCTTATAAAGGAGTAAATGTGAATGTACAAGGATGCCATGTGAAAGTGGCTATCTTATTTTGTTTTAGCTGACTTGTTTATGCATGGTAAAATGTATATATTTATACTTGTAATGTCATTTGATAATGCTTAAATATGTATGGCTTTGTGGTAAGCATTTAGAGTAAAATTTTATACTTTGATAAAATGTACCTATGGTACGCATAAATACATGTAAATTATGTTTGATTCATACATATCATATATTTAAGAATTGAATGAACATAGGTACCATTATTTGCATGTACTGTATGTTAAATGCATAAATAAAATACTAGGTTATGAGTTGATCTTGTTTGGAGTTTAGGTTTACATTTGAATGCTAACTATATTCGATTATATGAAATGAGTATTAAGGTATGATTATGAGGTTATAATTACATAAGTATATATATATGTACGTAAGTAATGGTCATTGCTGAATGGGATGAATGAAAATGTGAATTGATGAATCGGTTGATATTTATGTACATGTTATGCTATAATGCAAAATGGTTACATATGTAAATGGTATGATCTTAAGTGATAATGAAATGAGAAATTTATGAAATACATAATGATGTATGCGTTAATAATAATTATAATAATAATAAAAAGAAAAAAAAAGGGGTACATGATTGAATGCAAGGTTGATTGTAGAAAATGAGTAAACTGATTATTACCGTATGCTTATTTAGTCTTTGATGGTGAATGATTCAATGAGTAATGAGTCACTAGTTGTTAATGATTTTATTTGTGAATTGTTACTAAATGTCTTGATATTTGACTAGGGATATGGCTTTAGTTTTGATAGTATGAGTTGGTATACTATATTTAAGTGGTAACATGTATAAAAGTGCATTTGATGAGTGTTGAGGTCGGGTAATACGTCGTAACCCTATTCCAGCGACGGATAAGGGTTAAGGGTGTTACATTTGATTTGTATCAGAGCTACGGTTTAGTTGGTTCTTGGACGAACGTAGCGCTTAAGAGTTTAGCTATATATGCCATGTTTTGTGTTGAGATAATGTGATTGACTTCTGACAGTGAAATGTATTCGTTTCTTTTATATTAGTAATGAATCCTGATCCCGAGCGAGCTGTAGCGGATAACGTTGAGAGCGTGGCGCCTGTCCTCGCGCAAGGGACTGCACCAGAGAAATCTCGACCGACTATGAGTAACTTGATGAGGGGGCTAAACAAGCCTTCTATAGCATGATGAATGATTGGTTCAGTCAGTACATACGAACCAACCTGGCTGTTCAACCACCCCTGAATCCGAATAATTCCCCTATAGTACCAGTGGTACACTCGAACATAAATCCTGAGAGAGTAAGCAAGCCTTTAGTTAATCGTATCAGAAAACACGGGCCTCAAGAAATTAGAGCTGAGGATGATGATGATGCTGAGTGAGTCGAATTTTGGCTCGACAATACTGTTTGTGTTTTCGACGAATTGTCCTGCACACTCGATGAGTGTTTGAAGTGTGCCATATCATTGTTCCGGATTTTGCCTATTATTGGTGGAATACGCTTGTGTCAGTTGTCCCGAAAGAAAGGGTTACTTGGGACTTCTTCCAAACAGAATTCCGTAAGAAGTATATAAGCCAGCGACTTTATTAAATCTAAGCATAAAGAATTTCTCGAGCTCAAACAAGGTCGTATGACCGTATCCAAATACAAGCGCAAGTTTGTGCGACTCAGTCGTTATGCTCGCGAGTGTGTTTCGTCAGAGGCTGTTATGTGCCGAAAATTTGAAGATGGTTTAAATGAAGATATAAAGCTTTTGGTTGGTATTCTTGAAATTAACGAATTTGTCGTGTTAGTTGAAAGAGCTTGTAAAGCAGAAGAATTGGGGAAAGAAAAATGAAAGGTTGAGCTGGAATCTAGGGATTTTCAGAAGAGATTGGCGGTAAACATTCACAAACGGTAACAAAGAAGTTTAAAAATGATGGTAGTCGATCCAAACCCAACACTGGGATTTCTATACAAGAGCGATCCCAGTGAGCTCTCGGGTTACATCCGTTGCTAGTGTTGAAAATGAAAGATCAAGTAAACCCGAGTGTCAGCAGTGTGGCAGACAATATTTCGGAGAGTGTTGGGGTAAATCCATTTCTTGCACTTGTTACAAGTGTGGCTCACAGGACCATTTTATTCGGGATTGCTCGAAACTGCTGGAAAGGGGTGCTACTCAGAATGTGAGACCAAGTGGCATTACAGCTCAAGGTATACCATTTCGTTTAGGGGGTAAAAGTGGTGCACAGAGAGGGACTACAGATGCAATTGTTGGATCAGATACTCGTGTACCGGCTAGGGCTTACGCCATCCTACCAAAGAGGAGGCCTCATCCCCAAATGTCATTACCGATATTTTCACTCTCTTTGATACTAGTGTAATTGCTTTGATTGACCCCGGTTTAACACATTCATATGTGTGCGAGAAATTAGTATCGAGTAAGACTCTACCTATTGAGTCTACTGAATTCATGATTCAATTTCGAACCCCTGGGTCGGTGTGTGCTCGTTGATAGGATATGCAAGAGTTATCCTTTAATGATTCGAGACTAGTGTTTACCGGCAGATTTGATGCTGTTACCATTTGATGAGTATGATATCATCCTCGATATGGATTGGTTAACTATACATGATGCAGTAGTAAATTACAGATGAAAAACCATTGATTTGAGGTGTCAAAATAACGAGGTGCTTCAGATTGAATCTGCAGATTTAAGTGGGTTACCGACTGTGATATCATCAATGTTGGCTCTGCAGTATTTAAGAAAGGGTTGTGCAGCTTATCTTGCGTATGTGATTGATAGCAAAGTATCAGAAAAGAAGATTGAATCTGTGCCAGTTGTTTGTGAGTATTCGAACGTGTTTTCGGAGGAATTGCCGGGATTACCACTTATTCGAAAATAGAGTTTGGGATCGAGCTAATGCAAAAACCACCCTAATATCGATAGCCCCGTATAGAATGGCACCGACTGAGTTAAAAGAATTAAAAGCTCAGTTGCAAGAATTGACGGATAAAGGCTTCGCCAGACCGAGTTTCTCTCTCTAAAGTGAATCCGTATTTAAAAAAAACCGGAACCTTGAGAATGTGCATTAACTATCGACAGCTCAATAAGGTGGCGATAAAGAATAAATATCCATTACCACGTATTGACGATTTGTTCGGTCAACTCAAAAGAGCTTCAGTGTCCTCAAAAAAATTGATTTGAGATCAGGATATTATCAGCTACGAGTTAGAGAGTCGGATATACCAAAGACTACCTTTTGAACGAGATATGGTCACTACGAATTTTTGGTGATGCTGTTTGGGCTCACTAACGACCCAGCAGTTTTTATGGACTTGATGAATCGGGTGTTCAGTAGTATCTAGATCGGTTTGTGGTTGTTTTTATAAACGACATACTGATCTACTCCCGTGATGAAGCCGAGCATGTTGAGCATTTGAGGTTGGTGTTGCAGATTTTACGGGAAAATAAATTATTCGTGAAATTCAGTAAATATGAGTTTTGGTTGAAAGAAGTCAGCTTTTTGGGGCATGTCATTTCAGCATTGGGTATTCGTACTGATTTGAATAAAGTATCAGCTATACTTGATTGGAAACCTCTGCGGAATGTTTTTGAGATTCGTAACTTTCTGGGACTTGCCGGATATTATAGACGTTTCGTGAAAGGGTTTTCAATGATAGCATCTTCGATGACAAAACTACTACAGAAAGATGTGAAATTTGAGTGGTCTGAAAGGTGACAGAAGAGTTTTGATCAACTGAAGATCTTGTTAACGGAGACTCCGGTACTTGTTCAGCCAGAATCGGGTAAGGACTTTGTTGTTTTCAACGATGCATCTGTAAATGGGTAGGGTTGTGTTGATGTAAGAAGGTAAAGTCGTAGCCTATGCCTCGAGACAGTTGAAACTGCACGAGAGAAATTACCCGACTCATGATCTTGAATTAGCCGCTATAGTCTTTGCTTTGAAGATATAGCGTCACTATTTATTGGTAAAAAATGTCACATCTATTCGGATCATAAGAGTCTAAAGTATTTAATGACTCAGAGGGACTTGAATTTGAGACAGCGACGATGGTTAGTGTTGTTGAAAGATTATGAGATCGTGATTGATTATCACCCGGGAAAGGCTAATGTTGTTGCAGATACTTTAAATCGGAAGTCATTATTTGCTCTTCGTGCGTTGAACACACATATGGCTAAGTCTAGTGATGGTTGGATAGTAGCCGAATTAAAAGCAAGATCGTTGTTATTCAACAAGTTAGCGATGCCTAGAAAGTTGACAAAGATTCATTGGCAAGATGAGTTCAGTGTGAAAATAACGTTGAATCAGAGTTTTGAATTGATGAGAACGTCTGTCTGGAGTTCAAAGGCTGGTTATGTGTTCCGAGGAATATGGGATTGATTCAGATGATATTGAATGAGGCTCATAATAGTCGATTATTGGTACATCCGGGTAACACGAAAATGTATAATGATTTGAAACAGTTCTATTGGTGGCTTGGCATAAAACGGGACATATCTAAATTTGTATCGAAGTGCTTAGTTTTTCAGCAAGTGAAAGCCAAGCATCAAGTTCCATCAGGACTACTTTAGCCGAATATGATACTAGAATGGAAGTGGGAACGTGTTACGATGGATTTTGTATCGGGTTTGCCTTTGACATCAGGCTAGAAAGAATCAATATGGGTTATAGGAGATAGATTGACAAAATCGGCCCATTTCATCCCAGTACATATGAATTTTTCACTCGATAAATTAGCCGAGCTGTACTTATCACAAATTGTACGGTTACATGGAGTACCTGTTTCTATTATGTCGGATAGAGATCCAAGATTCACATTGCAGTTTTGAAAGAAACTGCAAGATGCTTTAGGTACTAAGTTACATTTGAAAAAAGAAGAAGAAGAAAAGAAAAGATAATGAGATTTGGTCGTAAAGGAAAGCTGAGTCTGTGTTTCATAGGGCCGTATGAAGTTAGTGAGCGTATTGGACCGGTTGCATACAGATTGAGGTTGCCATCTGAGTTGGACAAGATTCATAATGTTTTCCATGTGTCGATGCTTTGACGATACAGATCCGACCCTTCTCATATGATTTGTCCATTAGAAATTGAAATTCAGCCTGATTTGACCTATGAAGAAGAACCGATGTGCATCTTAGCTCGTGAAGTGAAAGAGTTGCGAAATAAGATAATATCGTTGGTTAAAGTATTATGGCTTAAGCACGGAATAGAAGAAGCAACATGGGAAACTGAGGAATCAATGAAAGAATGTTACCACACTTATTCACGGGTAAGATTTTCGGGACGAAAATTTTTTTAGGGGGAGAGTTGTAACAGCCCGAATGTGACCCTAATCAGAATGGTGGTTTCGGGGACCACGAATCCGAGTTGGGATTATATATTAATGCTAATTTCGATGTTTATTATGTGTGAATTAGTAAGTGTGAAATTTTAATATTGAATTTTAATCGGTTAATGCTTGAATTTCTATAAAGGGGTAAAATGTATAAAAGAGAAGCTTAGTAGTTGAATGTGCAAGTAGTAATTGAAGGTAGCTCCTTTAGTTGAGGTACTAGAAGTGAAATTTTGCCAAAAGCATAAGGTGAGTGGCCGGCCATCATTGTGCATGTAATAGTGCTTTGAATTTTTAATTGGTTTTAATTGTTTATTAATTATTTTAATACTTTAATAATAAAACAAGAAAAGATAAAAGGGGGTGTTCATCTTTCTTCCTTGTGATTGCCGTAAGTTGATAAAGAAAAAGAGAGGAGAGCTTAGCTCCATTCGGCTTTGTTAGAGCTTAATTAAAGTGAGTATTTAGCTTATTCTCTCATGATTTTTATATTTTTGGTATAGTTGTTTTAAGTTATTAGTAGCCCATGTAAAAATTTTGTATATAGAGCATGTATGCGTGTGGTACCATTGTTAATAATTTGAGCTTTGAGATGATTTTAACATTTAGATGAAAGACTTGTGTTAGATAAATATAAGTTGTTTTTGGGTTGTTGATGAATGTGGGTAAATTAGGATTTTTTTTAAAGAAAAGAATATAGAGTTAGATTGTTAAAGAAATGAATTAGATAGATTGGTAATAGAGGAATGAACATTCGGTCCTTGTTGAATGTAGTCAAATTCTTAATATTGTGAGTTTTGAGTTACAAGGACTAGTTTGTAAACATTGAATTCGATGGGGGTAAAATGGTAAATCGTAATATTGTGAATTTATAGATTAAATTGAACGGAAATTTATTAAAATGAATTTAATTTGAACCTAATTAGATCAAGATCCAAAGGAGACGGGATTGGACTGGGGAAAAACAAAGTTACACGAATAGTCGGGATACTCAATTTCATCGACTTTCGAAGTAAGTTTTTAAGCTATGTTGGTTGAATTAAATTCTTATTTTTATGGAATATTAATGTGTATATGATTGATTGAATAAAGCTTATTAAATTAGATAAGGCCGAATGTAACATTAGGGCAAGGTATATATGGCCGAATGTATGGTTGAATTATGCATCAGATTTCTTATATATATTTGAAATAGATGAACATTTATGTATTAAGTAGAAGACATGTGTGGACCTTGAATATGTGATGATATAATCAAATGAACAACTTTTTGTATGTATGGGTGTGACCGAATGGATGGTAAGCCATAACAAGAATGGTTGGGTTTAAAAATATACTTTATGTGCATTAGAGATTGCCGAAACTGATGGGATGGAATTGTATAAATAATTTATGATGAATATGTGTTTTGAAATGGTGTATAGTTGATAATATTGATAGTGAAATTATATATGTTTATGTGATTGAGGAAATGATTGGGTACGGGCACTGTGTGTGCAGAATTATTCACCGAGCATTATGTGTGCGAGATCAGTTGAATGGCACTGTGTGTGCGAATTATTCATCGAACACTGTGTGTGCGAGATCGGTTGAATGGCACTATGTGTGCGAATTAAATTACCAAGCACTGTGTGTGTGAAATCAGTCGATGGGCACGAAATGTGCGAGAATTACCAATGGCACTAAATGCGATACATTGCAAGCAATGGCACTAAATGTGTGATACATTGCAATGGCACTAAGTGTGCGATACGTTACGTAATGATTTGTCAAGTAATAATTGGTTAAATTGTCTAGAAATCTTGCCAATTGAGTGGAAGTGTTTGAGAAATGGTATACGTGTAATTCAAATGTGACAATCGAATAATTAGTACTATTGAGGTGAGTTGATCTTACTTATACACTTATAGAAATGTAATAGAATTACTTATATGTGAGCTTGATTCAATTTACATAAAGTATATGAAGGTTAGGTTTGAAGTCTATTTGAAGTGGTGAATTACTTGAGCGGTAATAAACCATGCTCGGTTATGTACACGGAATGGATAATGATCATATTATTTGATCAAGATTTTTTTTATATCGATTAGTTGTATATATTTTATATATATAAGCTTAAAACTTACTAAGCTATAATAGCTTACTTGGTGTGTTTGATACATTGTTCATTAGATTTGAAGCGAAGCTTGAGCGTCGTCAAGTCGATTACATTATCAACTCTTTTGAATGTAAACCCAAGGTTCATGGCATGTATAATAAGCTACTTGTTGAGATGTTTGTGTAAATGTGAATGTACAAGGATGCCATGCGAAATGGCTATCTTATTTTGTTTATGACATGCATGGTAAAATGTATATATTTATACTTGTAATGTCATTTGATAATGCTTAAATATGTATGGCTTTGTGGTAAGCATTTAGAGTAAAATTTTATACTTTGATAAAATGTACCTATGGTATGCATAAATGCATGTAAATTATGTTTGATTCATGTATATCATATATTTAAGAATTGAATGAACATAGGTACCATTATTTGCATGTACTGTATGTTAAATTCATAAATAAAATACTAGGTTATGAGTTGATCTTGTTTGGAGTTTAGGTTTACATTTGAATGCTAACTATATTCGGTTATGTGAAATGAGTATTAAGGTATGATTATGAGGTTATAATTACATAAGTATATATATATATGCGTAAGTAATGGTCATTGCCGAATGGGATGAATGAAAATGTGAATTGATGAATCGGTTGATATTTATGTACATGTTATGCTATAATGCAAAATGGTTACATATGCAAATGGTATGATCTTAAGTGATAATGAAATGAGAAATTTATGAAATCCATAATGATGTATAATAATAATAATAATAATAATAATAATAATAATAATAATAATAATAATAATAATAATAATAATAAAATAAAGAAAAAAAAAGGGTACATGATTGAATGCAAGGTTGATTGTAGAAAAGGAGTAAACTGATTATTACCGTATGCTTATTTAGTCTTTGATGGTGAATGATTCAATGAGTAATGAGTCACTAGTTGTTAATGATTTTATTTGTGAAGTGTTACTAAATGTCTTGATATTTGACTAGGGATACGGCTTTATTTTCGATAGTATGAGTTGGTATACTATATTTAAGTGGTAAAATGTATAAAAATGCATTTGATGAGTGTTGAGGTCGGGTAATACCTCGTAACCCTATTTCGGTGACGGATAAGGGTTAGGGATGTTACATAAACCATAAAAGTAACATATTTTAATCCCATGCTTAGCATGTTTTTGGATGATTTATTAAGTGAATTAGTGAATTTGATGCTCCTAATCCTTTAAAATCATGTTTCTATACTTAGGTGAGCATAAGGGAGCAAAAGGAGCGAAAAATGAGCCAAAATCGGGCAAAAAGAGTTGTTTCCAAGATTCACACGGCCTGGGCAATTTAACACAGGCCGCTCAGACGCCCGTGGGAGACACACGGGCTGGCCACATGCCCTTGTACTAGCCCGTGTTGATTTCGAACCGTGTCAGTATTGCACACGGCCTGGGCATTCTTCCACGGGTTGATCACACGCCCATGTCTTTGTCGAACCCTGTTTCGTTTTCACACAAAAAGCCAATTTTTAGGTATTTTGAGCATTCCAAAGTCTATAAACACACACTAGAAGAAGACCTAATGGGACACATAGAGTAGAATGCAAAATTACTTGAAGAATGCTGTTGGAATCATCTCGGAAAACAGATCCACTCCACGATTGAAGATCTCCAGTCGAATTTCCTTCGAAGTTTTATTGGGTTTTTCATGTCTTGTTGTTATTCTTTTTTTGAGATGTTTTCCTCTATGAGTATGAACTAAACTCCCTGAATACCTAGGGAAGACGAAACCTATGACGGATCTTATTATTTAATTTTTGAATTAAATGATAAATACTTGTTCTTGTTCTTGATTATGTATTCTTAATTCTTGCTTTAATATTTTCAAGACGTTAATTCAAGTTTGATGTGCTTATTCAGTAGAGCAAAAGTCCCTGTTTAAGAGTAGATCTAGCATAATTGAGCGGAGTTGATTGTAATCCTAGAAATAGGATGACATAAATCTGCCAGATTTGAGTTAAATCTAATAAGGGAATCCATAGATCAAGTTAATGTGACAATAGGGGTTTTAATTAGAAAGAGATTTCAAGTAATCAACCTAGAGTCAATTGTTCTTAGTCTTGAAAGAGATATTAACATAAATTAGGGATTTCTACGGATCAAGACAAGCGAATAAATCGTTTAATTCAGAGTCATAATAATAAGTGAAGTCTAGGTGGATTCTTCCTTCGGTATTGTCTTTATCATTGGTTTATTCGATTACTTTCTTCACTCTCTGTCGCGTTCATAGTTAATTAGTTTAGTTTTAGATTAAAAACAATCCATTTAACTATAGGCTAGATAATAAAAAGATAGTAACTACTAGTACTTTTAGTCCTCGTGGATACGATATTCCCGACTCACCATAGCTATACTACCATTCGATAGGTGTGCTTGCCTTTGTCGTATTTTAGTTAGTTCGTGATGTCATCAAGTTTTTGACTCCGTTGCTGGGATTAGAATATTAGAACACTTAATTTTTATTACTTTAGCCATTTTTTATTTTTGTTTTTATTTTATTATTTTTTTCTAATCTTTCTTTTAATTCTTGCAGGTATCTTTAATTTATGACTAGAAGAAACCCGTCAGGACCTTTATTATTTGATAGTGAAATTGAAAGCATAGCTCGCAGAAATCGTAGAGAAATAAGGCAAAGTCTACAGTATCTAGAGGAAGAGTAAGAGGACAATACCAATATTACCGAGGAGATGACCGAAAATCAAAATAATCCGCTACCTCCTGTGGTTGTCGCGAATCCTGTGAATCAGAATCCTACTCCTCGTACTATGTACGACTATGCTAAGCCTAATTTAACTAGGGCTGAATTGAGTATTGTAAGACCAGCTATTGCTGCTAATAACTTCAATTGAAGCCAAACACCATTCAGATGATCCAACAGTTTATTCAGTTCGATGGTTTGCAAGATGAGGATCCAAATACTCATTTGGCTAACTTTCTGGAGTACTGTGACACTGTCAAGATCAATGACGTTTCTGATGATGCCATTCACCTTCGGTTATTTCCCTTCTCATTGAGGAATAAAGCTAAACAGTGGTTGAACTCTCCACCACGAGGGTCCATCACTACATGGGAGTAAATGACCAAAAAGTTTCTGTTGAAGTACTTTTCGTCGGCCAAGATGGCAAAATTGAGAATGATATCTCTTCCTTTGTACAAATGGACTTAGAGACCCTATACGATGCATGGGAGAGGTATAAGGATCTATTGAGAAGGTGCCCTTACCATGGGTTACCTCTATAGCTACAGGTTCAAACCTTCTACAACGGTTTGAACCCCTCAACTAGGCAACTGATCGATGGAGCCGCCCGCGGTACCCTAAATAACAAAACACCTGAGGGGGATTATGAGTTCATTGAAGAAATGTCACTGAATAATTATCAGTGGCAAGTCATGAGAACAAAGCCAACAAAAGCCACTGGTGTTTTCAACCTCAACGCAGTCACCTTGTTATCAAACCAGGTAGAGCTCTTAAATAAAAAGATTGATGGTTTATGTGTTTCTACGCAGGTACATCCGGTGATACAATGCGACACAAATGGAGGAGGGATGAATACCTCAGAATATCTACCCTACAGTCCTAGCATGGAGAATGAGAAATTGAATTATATGGGTAATAACTCTAAACCTCCAATTAATCCTTATAGTAATACATATAATGCAGGATGGAGGAACCATCCAAATTTTTCATGGGGTGGTCAAGGGAATCAAAGACCACAACCCCTACAGGTTTCTAACCACCTTACCAGCAAGAGAAGAAGTCGAATCTTGAAGATATGCTAGCAAAATTTATTTCGGTGTCAGAGACAGTATTGAAAAATCAGCAAGGATCGATTCAAGGGCTTGAAAATCAAATTGGACAGCTAGCTAAATTAGTTTTCGAAAGGTAACAATGTAGTTTACCTAGTAACACCGAACCTAACCCAAAAGATAATGTGAAAGCAGTTACACTAAGGAATGGGAAGGTGTTGATTGAAGTTGAAAAGAAGATGCCACAGGAAGATGATAAGGTGAAGGGTGATGGAGTAAACTCTGACGTGAGTGTAACACCGGTGCTTAAAGAATATAAACCACCGATCCCATATCCAGCAAAGTTGAAGAAAAGACCACATGGATGCACAATTTGGTAAATTTCTTGAACTTTTTAAACAATTGCATATTAACTTACCTTTGTTGAAGCTATTTCGCAGATGCCTACATATGCAAAATTTTTAAAAGAGCTTTTAACAAATAAAAGGAAGTTTGAAGAGCTATCAACCGTGGAACTCAACGAGGAATGTTTAGCTATTCTTCAAAATAAACTACCAACCAAATTGAAAGATCCAGGAAGTTTTACTATTCCCTGTTTAATCGGTAGTTTAAATATTGAGAAGATATTAGCTGATTTAGGTGCCAGCATTAATTTGATGCCTTACAAAATGTTCAAGTAGCTTGGTCTTGGAGAACCAAATCCTACTACGATGAGTATCCAATTAGCTATAGATCTGTTAAATATCCTAGGAGAATTATTGAAGATGTTTTGGTAAAAGTAGATAAATTCATATTCCCTGTTGATTTTTTTTGTGCTTGACATGGATGAGGACGTTGAGGTACCTTTAATTTTAGGTCACCCATTTTTAGCCACTTCTAGGGCTGTCATTGATGTAAGTGATGGTAACCTTGTGCTTATGGTAGGCGACAAAGAAATTATTTTTAAGATTTATGATGCTATGCGATACTCTAGAGAGCAAGATGATTCCTGTTACTTTATTAACTCTATTGATCATTCTATTCAAGATTCTTTTCAGGAAATCATTCATAAAGACATGTTAAAACTGTGTCTTGTCCAAGGTGAGGAGGCAGATGACGATACCACTAAGATAGGGAAGATAAAAATTGAGTTAAACTCTAACGAGTCTTTCCCAAGATAAAAAAGTATGAGGGCATTGAAATAAACGATAAACTAAAATAAAAACCCTCTATTGAAGAACCTCCAAAATTTGAACTGAACCAGTTACCAAATCACTTAGAGTATGCATTCCTCAGAGATAATTCTACACTACCAGTAATTATTGTTTTAGGCTTGCAACCCAAAGAGAAAAATGAGCTACTATAAGTACTAAAGGAGCATAAAAGAGCCATAGATTGGAAGATTTCTGACATTAAAGAGATCAGCCCTTCGTTTTGCACCCACAAAATTTTAATGGAAGATGAATATAAATCGTGTGCAAGCTCAAAGACGAGTAAATCCCAACATGAAAGAAGTTGTTAAAGCTGATGTAATTAAACTTCTAGATGTTAGAGTTATTTATCCTATTTCTGATAGTACTTGGGTGAGCCCTATGCAGGTTGTTCCAAAGAAGGGAGGCATGACTGTTGTAGACAACAAGAAGAATGAATAAATTCCAACAAGAACAGTCACAGGGTGGAGAGTTTGTATTGACTATAGGAAGTTGTACGATGCCACGAGAAAAGATCATTTTCCCTTACCATTCATTGATCAAATATTGGAAAGATTATTTGGGCATATGTATTATTGCTTCCTGACAGACTCTTTGGCTACTTCTAAATTCCGATAGCTCTTGAAGATCAAGAGAAGAAAGCATTTACATGTCCATATGGTATGTTTGCTTATCGTAGAATGCCTTTTGGATTATGTAATGCTCCTACTACTTTTCAGTGCTGCATGTTAGCCATCTTTGATGAACTTGTAGGAGATATTATGGAGGTATTTATGGACGAATTCTCAGTATTCGGTAATTCTTTCCATATTTGTCTTAAAATTTTAAAACAAGTTCTAATGGGATGTGAGGACACCTTGTACTTAATTGGGAAAAGTGTCACTTCATGGTTCAAGAAGGGATTGTGTTAGGTCACAAAATTTCTGGTAAAGAGGTTGAAGTTGATAAAGCAAAAATTGAAACCATAGAAAAATTACCTCTTTCTAGTTTAGTTAAGGCTATTAGAAGCTTTTTAGGACATGCAGGATTTTACAGAAGATTTATTAAAGATTTTTCTAAAATAGCTAAGCCTTTAACAAAACTACTAGAAAAAGACGTGCCTTTCAATTTTGATCAGAAATGTTTAGAAGCATTTAATACACTCAAAGATAAATTAATCAATGCTCCAATTATAATTACACCTAATTAGAGTTTGCCCTTTGAACTAATGTGTGATGCGAGTGAGTTTGCATTAGGTGCAGTTCTTGGACAGCGAAGAGACAAGCATTTTCAATCGATTTATTATGCTAGCAAGACATTGACGGCCGCACAAGAAAATTACATTATAAATCTCAATTTATACATATTTTAACCCCATGATTGGCTTATTTTGGATGAATTTTCATTAGATTTGATGAATTCGATGCTCCTAATCCCTTAATTTCATGTTTTACACTCAGGAGAGCTTAGGGAGTAAAAAATAAAAAGAAACTGGCCAAAATGAGACAAAATAGGCCCACCTTAAGAATCAACATGGCCTGGACCAATGAACGCGGCCGTGTAATACGAGCAGGATCAAACACGGCCTAGATTAACGTACACGGGCAGACCACACGGCTGTGTGTGGCTAGCAGAATTGAGCACAGTCTAAGGAATCGAGCACGGACGTATCACACGAGAATGTCCCTGCCGTATCAAAGTTTAATTCTATTCGGAATAGACCACTTGTGGGCCAAGAGAGGTGTTCCAAAGCCTATATAAACACCTTAGAGGGTAACCTAAATGAGAAAGCTGAATAGAAGGCAAAAATACTCGAAGACAGCCATCGGGAGCAGCTCGGAAGAAAGATCTTCATCAAGACTGAAGATCTCCTATCAAATTCTTTAGAAGTTTTTGGATTTTCTTATGTTTTGTTATTTTCCTTATTTTAATATGTTTCCCTCTATCAATATGAACTAAACTCCCTAAATACCTAGGAAGGATGAAATCTAAGACAGATCTTATTACTATTTGATTTATAAGATAAATACTTGTTCTTATTCTTAATTGTGGGTTCTTATTCTGGTTTTGATAATTTAGGTTATTGATTCAAGTCAAATGTGCTTATTCAGTGGAGCAAAAGTCCTTGTTAAAGAGTAGATCAACACAATTAAGCAGAGTTGATTGCAACCCTAGAAATAAGACGACGAAAATCTACTAGATTATAGTCAAATCTAATAAGGGAATCCATAGATCGAGTTAATGTGACAATAGGGGTTTTAATTAGAAAGAAATTTCAATTAATCAACCTAGAGTTAGTTGTTTTTAGTCTTGAAAGAGATATTAACATAAATCAGAGATTTTTACGGATTAAGTCAAGTGAATAAATCATATGAATCAAAAGTAATAAATGAAGTCTATGTGGATTCTTCCTTAGGTATTGCCTATCTCATAAAGTTGTCTAAAGTATTTTCCAAATTTGTTCTCTGTCGTGTTTTTAATTAAGTTTTAGCTTAAAAGAAATCACTCAAATTCTTAGGCTAGATAATAAAAAGATAGTAATTACTAGTACTCTTGGTCCTTGTGGATACAATATTACCGGTTTTACCATAACTATACTATTAAATGATAAGTGAGCTTGCTTTTATTGTGATCGTAGTTAATTAAAGACACATCACTACACTACCACGGAAAAAAACTGCTAGTTGTGGTTTTTGCATTCTATAAATTTAGACAATATCTGATATTATCTAAAGTTATTGTTTACACTGACCATTCAGCTCTTAGTTATCTTCTAACTAAGTCTGATGCAAAACCTTGACTTATAAGATGGATTCTACTTTTGCAGGAATTTGATTTGGAAATTCAGGAAAAGAAAGGGGCTGAAAATCTTGTGGCAGACCACCTTTCTAGGCTTGAGAATTTACATCTCAAAGAGCTCGATGAGAGTGAGATAAATGACTCATTTCCTGAGGAACAACTCTTGGTTATATCTGACTCTGATGGTACCTTAGTTTGCGGATATTGCGAATTACTTAGCTACTAACATTCTACCAAAAGGGTTGACACATCATCAAAAGAAACAATTCTTTGCCGATGTGAAAAATTATTTTTAGGAGGATCATTTTCTTTTTCGTATATGCACAAATCAAGTAATTCGAAGATATGTTACAAAGTCAGAGGCAAGCAAAATCCTAGAACATTGCCATTCAGGACCAATAGGAGGACATTACAGTGGGACTAAGATAGCACATAAAACGATCGAATCAGGTTTTTATTGGCCCACATTGTTCAAGGACGCTAATAGGTATGTTACTTCTTGTGATAGATGCCAGAGAACAGGTTATCTCTAAACCCAATGAAATGCCTCAAACATATATGCTATCATGTGAAATATTTGATGTATAGGGCATTAATTTTATGGGTCCATTCCTTAGCTCATTTGGGAATAAATACATCTTAGTAGCGGTTGATTATATGTCAAAATGGGTGGAAGCTCAAGCTTTACCTAGTAATGATGCTAGAGTGGTAGTGAGATTTCTTAAGAAGCTCTTCTCTCGATTCAAAACACCTATAGTGATTATTAGTGATAAAGGTACTCATTTTTGTAATGATCAATTTGATAAATTCCTAAAAAAATATGGAGAGTACCACAGAACAGCTACCCCTTATCACCCTTAAACTAGTGGACAAGTTGAAGTGGCAAATCGAGAGTTTAAGAGTATCCTAGAGAAAATCGTAGAATCAAATAGGAAAGATTGGGCAATAAAAGTAGATGACGCTTTATGGGCCTATATAACCACTTTTAAAAATCCCATAGAAACATCTCCGTACAGGCTTGTTTACGGGAAAAGCTGTCATTTACCATTTGAATTGGAGCACAAAGCATTTTGGGCCATAAAATTTCTAAACTATGATCCTAAACTTGCAGTGAGAAAAGATTGATGCAGTTGAACAAGCTAGATGAGTGATGAGCAAATGCTTATGAGAACTCACGATTATACAAAGAAGCGACAAAACGACACCATGATTCTCGTTTGAAGCAACCTAAGCAATTGCAGTCGGAGATCTTGTTTTGCTATACAATTCAAAGCTCAAATTATTCATTGGAAAGCTTAAATTAAAATGGTCAGGTCCATTTGTAATCCAAACCATTTTTCCCTACGGCACAATAGAGGTAACTCATCCAACATACGACACCTTCAAGGTAAACGGACATCGACTCAAACTTTACAATGGTGAGAATTGTAGAGATGATAGGGAGGAGCTTCGGATCCACGAACCTTCTTAAGTAATGAGCACTGCCGAAATCATTTCTTTTTTGTGAAAAAAAGGGTCGACTTTGATTCAAAAAATGAAAACGAAAAATAGGAGTCGCCACTAATCTTTTTTTGATGAGGTATGATCGGGTCACCTAGTAATTCAGTCATTTTAATAATAGATTTGATTTATTAAAACAACAATTTTGGTCTACAAAATTCAGAAAAATGAGTTCAGGAGTCGGTTACGCAAGAGGAAGGATTAGCACTCTCGTAACGCCCAAAATTGATACCTAGTTGATTAATTAGTGTTTTAGTGTCGAAAATCAAAAATTGAAGAGATTTTAAAAATACTATCCTTTGTTAATACATTGCTTAATATAAAATTTTCTGAGAAGAGGGCATATTTCACGTTAATCTAGAATAAAGAATTACATCCCGTAAGTTAGGACACAACATCTTAAAACTCGAAACGAGAATAAATACCAAAAATTTGTTTATTTTAAATGATATTCGATTATCTTGGTTTTAGAAAGAAATCGTATTCCGTAAATTAAAACACGATTTTTTCCTAATTCCCGAGAATGTTAAAAATTTAAAAAGTTCGTTTACTCGGATTTATCGAGAAAATTGAAACCCCGTAAGTTAGGGAATGAATTTTCTAATCTCCAAATACGAAACAATGCTTACTTTTAAGAAAATCTTTTTTCATGCAATTATGTGAAAATGAATATAACATTTGAAATGTCGAGGATTTTATTCGAGACGTGATAGAACGAAAATTTAAAACGATTCGCGGTGTGATTGCAATAGTAATAAAAATGATGATGCATGACACAATGATATAAGTAAAATAAGCAATGGCATTAGCTAATTAAACCTAATGTTAATTAAACAATAATATAAAATAATAATAATAAAAGAAAGTGGAATATGCATGATATAAAAAATTAATATACATGAAAGTATCAAAAAAAAAAAAAAGATAAGTAAGTGATAAAGAAGAATTAAAATAATATAATGATGATAATAGTAAAATCAAGTAAATAAGAGATTATAAACAATTATATATTTTGTTTAAAATATATATGTGTATATGTATATAATAGTAAACAAGCAAAGGAATAAATAAACATATAAGTGAATAAATAAAGCGAGATATATATATATATATATATATTATTAGATTTAAGTATTTTATAAGTAAAAGAATATAAAGAAATAAATTAGTAAAAACAAATATAAAATTTAAGTATATATAAAAGAAAATGATAAATAATGGATATAAAATAAAAATAATACTAACTTAGGTGATTGAGAAATGAAGAATAACATGTAAATTAATGAATAAATATCAAAATGAATTAAACAAAGGACTGAATTGAAATCAGAACAACATTAGAGGCACAAATCGTAATAAATTTAATGACAAAATCGAAAAAGGACTGAAAATTAGAGCACTTAAAGAAGGAGGGGTCACCAGGGAAATTATTCCCCTTCCCAAAATGGCGCCGTTCACTTCGAGACTAAAATGAAACACAAATAAAAATATGCGACTAAATTAAAAGGAAAGAAAAAATCAAAAAAGGACTGAATTAAAACAACCCAAAAAAGCGAGAGGACCAGAGCATAAATAACCCATAAAATGAAAAACACGCGGATCCCCCCTGGAGCGGGTCGGCTCACACGTGGATAGGCCCCAAACGATGTCGTTTGGCATCTGTGGTTTAGGCCCAAAACGGCGCTGTTTTATATCCTTATAAAAATTTAAAAAAAAATTCTTTTACTTATTTCTGCCACTGTTTTTAAAAAAAATTCAAAGGGTTCCTCTTTTCTCTTAACCCTTTTTTTTACAAGCCCAAAGGACGGCCATAGGGCCACCGCGCCTCCACCATCTCTCTGTCGTGTCTCCTACGTAGATGGTGGCCGGGGCTACAAAAAGTTTGGTTTTTCAACCTCTTTCAAACCCCCTTTTTTTTGTTTAAAAAACTTTTGAAAACTAGATCTATGTTTTAAAATAAAACACACATCAAAAAAGGAATAGATCACGAAGGGTTTCCGGAGCTCTCCTTGGCGGTGACGAAAAATGAATCGACGGTGAGCTCTTTCTTTTTATCTATGTTTCTTTTATTAAAATAGATGCGTAAAAAATAAAAAGGATAAACAGAAAACGAAAAAAATAAGAAAAAAAAAAACACCTTTTTAACTTCAATTTTGTTTCTTTTTTTATTTTTTATTGCGTATTCGTAAAAAATTATAAGATGTTTGTGGTGGCTTTTATAGCCGAAATACATGCTATTTTGTTCTTTTGCTTACTTTTGTTTCTTCCATATTTCTTTTGCTCGTTTCCGTGCTGTTGTCCTTTTTTTTTCTTGTTTGCAAGTATGGGGCGACGTGGAGGGGCTGCAGCGGCGCACCTAGCTAAGGTTTCCTTCTCTGGCTGAAAATGTTTAGTTAGTGGGCTTATCGGGCCACTAGGGTTTTTTTGTTTTTTTGGGTCAAGGGCCATTAGGAATTTTGGTTGTTTTTAATATGGGCCATTCGGGTTTTAGGCCTGTTGTAAAAACTTGGACTGTTTATTTTATTAAAAGCCCGAGTAAAATGCTATTACAGCTGCCTCTCTTTACTCATTGTCGTGTAATGAGAATGGAGCAAGAACTTTAAAATGGACCAATTTTGCCCGGTCTTGCCGAATCTTGACTTCTTGGTACTCATCTTCTTCAAGTAGCCTCGTTCTAAACCACAGCAACTTCAATGAGATAATATTTATAGCTTCCATCTGCTTCGCTGCAACATAGTAAATTTGATCCGACCTACTGCAACTTCAGAGGTATAGGACTTGTAACTCGTAGCTTTGATCTGTTCTACTGCAACTTCAGGGAAATAAGATCCACTATCTTCAATCTTCTCCACTACAACTTCAGGGAAATAGGACTTGTAACTTCAACCTGCTCCACTACAACTTCAGGGAGATAAGGTTTATAGCTTTAGTCTGCTCTATTACTGTAACTTCAGAGAGATAAGATTTGCTATCTTCGATCTACTTCACTGCAACTTTAGGGAGATAAGATCTATAACTTCAATCTACTCTACTACAACTTCAGGGAAATAAGATTCGCTATCTTCAGTCTACTCCATTACAACTTCAGGGAGATAAGGCTAGTGGCTTCAATATGCTCCGCTGTAACTTCAAGGAGATAAGATTCGCCATAATTTATAGCTCTAGTCTGTTCCACTGCAACGTCAGGGAAATAAGATTTGTTGTCTTTAGTCTACTCTCACTACAACTTCAGGGAGATAAGACTGGTGGCTTCAATCTGTTCCACTGCGACTTCAAGGAAAGAAAATTCGCCATCTTTGATCTACTCCGCTGCAACTTCAAGGAGATAGGATTTACAACTTCAATCTGAGATGAGATTTGTGGATTCACCGATCTTGCTACACCATCCTCTAGGGGACATAACCTGTAGAGTTGATTTTATGGGTCTATGCTTATGCCAAATAATTAAGATGTAATGATCAGAATGAATCAAATGCTCCTAACTAGATGTCTTATGGATGATATTTGTATGAATACAGAATATCACGAGAATGATCCCTTTTTAATGCTTAGGTCATCAAGGTTGTATTACTGATGTCCTCTTGTTGAGCTGATACAGAAAATTCGAAGAAATAGTCACAATTTAGACTCTTCTTTCTCAAATATTTCCAACCCTTAGGCTTGGTGAGTAAATAATAGTCCTGTTTTAGGTTCTTGTACTATTTAGAAGATTCTAGAATAATATGCAAAACTCATTTTGTGAAAGTATTATTAGTCCATTAATTGTTATTTCAATGCAAAATGCTTGAAAATGATCATAATAATGGACAAAACTGAAATTTATCAGGAACAAAATCTGAAAAGAATGTATTAACTAAAGAAAGCAAATATTACTGGAATACAATATAGGTGAGGGGACAAATAAGTGCCCTTGATATCACAACCTGAGATTCTCTGTACGAACTTCTTGAAGACCATTTTGAGCTCAACATGTGTTTAAGAGATCTAGAGTACTTTGTCGATGCCCCGAGATGTAGAATACCTCCTCTTCATTAATTCAAGCATAGCAAGACTACTGCATGCCCCACCTTTGATCAAAATTTGAATTTCCATTTCACGGGTTTTCAATTCAAAACCCCTTTGGTCTCAAGGCGCCCTTTGCGGGTTTTCGCCTTGGCCTCTCCTTTTTTTAAGTGAAGTATTTTTTGACTGAGTCTGAATTCACTGGATTAGGAAAAGTCTTGCCATCTATTTCAGTTAATATCAATGCTCTTCCAGAAAAGGCTTTCTTTACCACATAAGGTCCTTCCTATTTTGGCATCCATTTTCCTCTGAAGTCCTTTTGTAGGGGGTAGGATCTTCTTCAATACCAAGTCCCCCTCATAGAATTCTCTAGGCGAACCTTTTTGTTGTAAGCTCGCATCATTCGTTTTTGGTACATTTGATCATGACGGATAGCTTTCAACATTTTCTCTTCAATCAGGTTCAATTGGTCATATCGAGATTGGATCCATTCTGCTTCATCCAATTTCAGCTCTGACAAGACTCGAGGGAAGAAATTTCAACTTCGATGAGTAACACTGCCTCCATTCCATAGACCAATGGGAAAAGGAGTTGCCCCACTGGAGGTCCTGACTGACGTTTGATAAGCATAAAGAGCAAATGGTAACTTCACATACCAATCTTTATAAGTCTCAGTCATCTTTCCCATAATCTTTTTTATATTCTTATTACCCGCCTCAACTGCACCATTCATTTATGGGTGATATGGTGAAGAGTTGTGGTGTTTAATTTTAAACTGGCTGTAGACTTCTACTATCGTGCTGTTGTTCAAGTTCAATGTATTGTCCGATATGATCCTTTTTAGCATTCCACACCGGCATATGATCTCCCTATTTAAGAATTTTCTGACTGCTGACTTGGTGACATTGGCATATAAAGCAGCCTTTACCAACTTGGTGAAGTAATCAATGACTACAAAAATGAATTGGTGCCCGTTAAAGGCTTTTAGCGAGATTAGCCCAATGACGTCTATTCCCCACATTGAGAAAGGCCATGGAGAAGTCATAACATAAAGAGGTGAATGAGGCACATGAATCTTGTCCCCATAAATTTGGAACTTATTGCACTTCTTGGCATAATTGATGCAATCCCCTTCCATGGTAGACTAGTAATACCCTAATCTCATGATTTACCTGACCATTGTAAAACCATTAGCATGTGTTCCACAGACACCCTCATGGACTTGTTCTAAGATTTTCTTAGCCTCAACAGCATCCACACATCTTAATAACACCTAATCCTTTCTTTTTTTGTATAGGATCTCCCTATCTAAGACATAGTCACTAGCCAGTCTTTTCAAAGTCCTTTTATCATTCTCATTTGCTTGATCAGGGTATTCACGATTCTTCACATATCGCAGTATATCGTGATACCAAGGATGATCATCTTTTTATTCCTCTTCATTGATGTTGTAGCAATGAGTCGGAGCGTCGTAAATACTTATTTGGATAAACTTCACATCCTCTTGTTTATTTACTCTAATCATTGAAGCTAATGTAGCCAAGGCGTCAGCCATCTGGTTTTCATCTCGTGGGAGGTAATAGAAGGTGATATCGTCGAACTCCTAAATTAATTCCAGAACTAGCTTTCGATAATTGATCAATTTGGGGTCTCTTGTTTCCCATTCACCTTTGAGTTGATAGATTACTAGTGCAAAATCCTCACACACCTCTAGCACTTTGATTTTGAGTTCTATGGTCGCACGAATTCCCATGATACATGCTTCGTACTCTGCCATACTATTTGTGCAATCAAAATCCAATTTATAAGTAAATGGATAATGATCTCCATTTGGGGATATCAGGATTGCCCCAATCCTATTACAGTGTTTGATACTCTGTCAAAGTTTAGTTTCCAAGGACGATCTTCTAGAACGTTTTCTTCGGTAGCTGCCACATACATTAGATCTTCATTGGGAAATCAAAGTTCAAAGGCTCGTAATCTTCTATTGTAACAGCCCGATTACGGCCCTAATCAGAACGGTGGTTTCAAGACCACAAATCTGGGTTAGAAAAATATTTTAATACTTTATTTAATGTTTATATTATGTGGTTGAGCATGAGTTAAAATATCGTAGGCTAATTTGTCTGTTTGGATGTTTAATTTTAGAAAAAGGACTTAATTACAAAGGTGGTAAAAGTAGCCTTTATTTAAATTGAGTGATTAAATTAATTTGTCTTCTTTAATATGTGGACTTAAGTTGTAAATTGCCCATTTGATTTGTAAGTGGACGGCAACATGCATCCACTAAGTATTTTAATGTTAGTTATATGTGTAATAAAATAATGATAATACATATAATATATTAAATAAGCATATTACAATAAAACAAAAAGGAGAAAAACAATTGCATGTTCATCTTTTCATTTTTTTGGCCGAAACTAAAGAGATAAAAGAAGAGAAAAAGGTTCCAAGGGGTTTCGGCAATACTTAGGCTTAATTAGGTAAGTTTAAGCTTTGGATTTTTGATGATTTTTACATTTTTGAGATTATTGTTCACTCTACTTTGAAGCCCATATATTAATTTTGTGTATTGGTCATGTATGTGAGATATACCATTGATGATAAGTTGAGTTTTATGATGATTTTAGTATAAAAATGAGAGAGTTGAACGAGATGAACCTATCTTATTCTTGAGTCTTTGGTGAATGTAGTTAATTAAGGATTTATTTGTGAAAATATTATTTATGAGGGTTAAATTGAGAAATTTATGAAATATATGGACTTATATAGTCATTATGAAGATTCGACCCTAAGGGATGTTAACCAAATTTTGAGTAATTTGTGAGTTTTGTATTAGGGACTAAATTGTATAAATTGTAAAAGTTAGGGGTAAATTAGTAATTTGTATAATTATGTGTTTTTGGATCAAATTGAATGAAAATAAATTTGAATGAATTTAAATTGGAATTATTTAGATTAAGAACAAAAGGAAACAGGATTGGATCGGGGAAAAACAAAATTAAACGAATAGTCGGGAAGCTTAAGTCGTCAACTTCTGAGGTAAGATTTTAAGCAATTGAGTTAAACCGAATGTCTTTTATATATGTATCTATGTTAATAAAGGTAAGTATAAATAATGGCACATGGCCGAATGTAGTGGTGAATTTGGTATAAAATAGCTTAATATGATATTTCATTGGAATTTGAATATGATTTCATGAGATGAATATTTAAATCTTAATGATGTATATGGATCGAGAGATATTAAATTATGATATGAATATATCCAATGGTAATTTAGTTACAAGCTAATGATTTGGCCGAATATGAAATTCCTATTTGGGATATGAAATAGTAAAGTTATGTTTATATGTATGCGCTTATGCACATTGCTGTGGATTAGATCCTGGTTATTTATATATATGCACATTTAAATGACTTACAGGTCTACTAAAGGTACTAAGTGTACGAACTTATAACCGGGCACTAAGTGTGCAAAATGTTAAGTAACGGCACTAAGTGTCCGATACGTTACGGGAAATTGGCACTAAGTGTGTTAAGTAACTGCGAAAATGTTAAGTAACGGCACTAAGTGTATGATACGTTACCTAAAATTGGCACTAAGTGTGCGAAAATGTTAAGTAACGGCACTAACTATGCGATACGTTACGGGAAATTAGCACTAAGTGTGCGAAAATGTTGAGTAACGACACTAAGTGTGTGATACGTTACTAAACCTTATTAATAAGTGTGCAGGTATGAGATTCGTTGAAAGACTTCTATCATTAGTGCTGTTAAGTATATAGAAATGATCAAGTATGCTATCACATGTTATGCATGAATGGTTAAGTTGGAGAGGTAAGTAAATTAGAGGTATGTATTAGACTTAGTAATTTGAGATTGATGGATGAATTAAATGGATTAAGTTATGAAATCTCGAGTAAGATTATGTGTGCCTATTCGTATGGATGAATTAAATGGATTAAGTTATGAAATCTCGAGTAAGATTATGTGTGTATAAATTGCTTATATCTTACTAAGCTGTGGACGATTATTTTGTTTTTGGTTGTTTCAAATTTGTAGATTTCTTGTGGGTGCTTGACTCGTGCTTGGGGATCATCTTGGAAGCTCATCACAGTATCATCTGTTTTCGGTACCTTTTTATTAGTAAAGCTTATGGAAATCATGGCATATATATGTAACAACCCGATTTAGGGTCTAGTCAGAACAGTGATCTCGAAATCACTAAACCAAGAAAAGAGAAAATTATTTTCATGTTACATTATGTGTTATAACATGTTTATAAAGATGTATGAAAGTTTTGGTGTTTTAACTTTAGCGATTTCATGCTAAATCGCGAAAAAGGACTAAATCGCATAAAGTACAAAAGTTCCATTCTATAGGCTAAAGGCACCAAATGGCCATGAAATATTAATTGAAGGTCTTTAAAGTACAATTAGGCCAATAATAAAGGGTTGGCCAGCCATGTAGACAAGAGGGGACAAGAGCTTTTAATTTTGGTCAAAAGTTGGTGGGTTAAGTTGATGTTTTATAATAAAATAAAGAAAGGAAAAGATATCATCTTTTTCTCTCCTTCTTCTCCACCGAAAGTTGCACCAAACAAGGGGTGTTTGAGACTCAAAATTTCAGCAACTCATTTCCTCCTCAAGTAAGTGATTTTGATGGTATTTCTTGAAGAAAATTGTACTTTTATGATCCCTAAAGCTTAAGCTAGCTAATGGGGGATTAATTTGCAATATGGTAAAAATTTTAGAGATTTGCCATGTGAGATTATGAGTTTTTATCTGAGTTTTTATGGAAGAAAATGAATGATAGGATGATGAGAAACAACTTTTGTGAAAGGTGTTGCCATGAAAACACCTAATTGGGACTATAATGCAAAAGTTGTAATTTGTTCATTAAAGCATGAAATAACTCAATTTAGAGATAGTTATAAGAGGATTAAATGTTCAGCTAGGCTTGTTTAACAAGAAAATGTGATAAAAATTTATTTATGAGCCTAGGGGCAAAATCATAATTTTGCCAAAGTGTAGGGGCAAAATGGTTATTTTTACATAAAATGTGTATTATGGTATTTTATGATCTATAAATGAATAAATGAATAAATTTCATTGTTTTAGATCAAAGAAAATGGGTCTCGGACCTAGAACAGATGAAAAGAGAAGTGTGGGCAAATAGTCCTTTTCCGCTATTTCGACAATGAGGTAAGTTCACATGCAATTATTGAAATTATGTATGAGTTCATGTAAGTATTCTGATGTTGCATGGAATGTATATTCACTCTATGGATGTATGAAATACCCTTGGATGAAATGCATGAAGAATGTTGAGATGATAGTTAAAGTCTCGTATAAGGCCATACTGGATTATGGCCTCGATGTAAGGATTCGTACAAGACCGTTTCAAGGACATGGCATCGATATGTTAATTCAAGTAAGACCTTATCGGGGTATGATTTCTATGTGATTTCAGGAGTATGAGACTCAAGAGAGTTATTTTATAACTTGAGTATTTCAGAGTATATGTTGAAGTAAAGAAACTATGCGGTTGAGCTACGAAAGGCACAAGTATATATTAGAATTGAATTGAGACAACTTCAATTTATATATATATGATGAACCCCTATTGGGATATGGGAAATTAAATACACCTTGTTGCATGAGTTAGATTTATTGTTATATTGTGGAAATACGAATAAAAATAGTGGAAAAGTTAAGTAAGTGCAGTAATGTGAGGATGTTCTCGGATGAACAATTAAATTAAAGTATTACATGTGGATGACTATTTATGAATGTATGATAATGGTGGGCTAAGTGCGAAACCACCGAAAGATGAGTAGCTTATTAATAAGACTTGATGTGATGTCTTATATGATTACATGATAATCAGTGTAGGAATGGATTCTTTTGTAAGCGAGCAATTAGCTCGTGGTATGGTAAGAGATAAAATGAGTAAACTTCTAGAGTGGTTGAGTAAGCAACCTTGAGTTAATGGGAATGTCCCAGTATAATCTCTTGTGGTTATCTACATTTAATGAATATTAATATTTGCCAGGTTATGCAGATGAACTTACTAAGCATTAGTGCTTACTCCTTTCCTTTTTTTTTCATCTTTTATAGATTATGTTGACTAATATAGGTTGGAGGCCGCTGGAGATGTTTTCACACTATCGAGCAGACATTCGATTTGAGGTATCAAGCCCTTATGAGTCATGGCATGTATAGGACTAAAATTTAAGGTTGAGTAAGTTATGGTTAATGTGCCAAACTATGTTGGCCAAAAAGGGTTTGTAGTTTAATTGTGTATGGCCGTTGATGATGGCTAAGTTGTTGTATTTGTATGGTAGTAACACTTTATTTTCATGAATCAAATGTATGATTTCATGTGTTTTAGTCGTTGATTTGAGACTTTATTGAATCAGTATATTAATGGATGAAATGTAAGATGGAAAAGGGCTTGGTATATAGCCTCTAAGTGTCCACATCTGCTAGACACACTGCAGGCAGTGTCCGGGCCATCTAACCCCGCACCTTATGATTACTTGTTAGAATAGGCTACGGATGAATCCCACGGTCATGTGCATGAGCTGTGTAAGACCCACGGCTTGGGCATGGGTGTGTGCTCAGGTCGTGTCAGATAAGTCAGTAGCTCCCCACGGATGGGAAACATGGGCGTGTTTAGGGGTTCACGGGCGTGCCCCAAACCCCACGGGCGTGTAACCTTTGATTTTGAGAGAGGATTTTCGATAAGTTCTGAAAGTCCGAACAAGTGTTTAAGGCCTCGTATGACCATGATACGTATGTCTACACCAAGAAAGAAAGGTTTTAAGTCGAAACAAAATTTTATAGCCAGTAAGTACTTGATTAAGTGAGTTCAAGCATGGTAATGTCTCGCATCCACCTTAGCATCGGACTTGGGTACGGGGTGTTACATTTAGTGGTATAGAGCTATGGTTTATTCGGTTCTAGGACTAACCTAGCGAGAGTAAGAGTCTAGCTATACATGCCATATGTGGATCGTGATAGTGTGATGCCTCCCGACCTTAACGAATTTGTTTTATTAAGAAAGTGAGAATTCCACTCGATTTAAATTCAGTAAGTTGTATGATTTCTAAGCTTTATGATTTCTATCATTGAATTGTTTAGTATATAGTACATTGTCATCATGAAATGTTTAATGTTTTTCTGAATAAAGAAATCAATGAGATTAATTATGAGCAAGTCCCGATTGAATAAGAATTGCCCAGGATACTCGATCCATCACATGAGACAAGAAAGCCCATATAAGACTAAGCCAAGGCATGGCATTAGTAATCAAGAAGAGATATTTCATGTAAGTCCAAGGTAAGCTTGGCATTGAACAGATATTTCATATAAGTCCAAGGAAAGCTTGGCATTGAACAGATATTTCACGTAAGTCCAAGGCAAGCTTGGCATTGAACAGATATTTCATGTAAGTCCAAGTCAAGCTTGGCATTGAACAGATATTTCATGTAAGACCAAGGCAAGCTTGGCATTGAACAGATATTTCATGTAAGTCCAAGGCAAGCTTGGCATTGAACAGATATTTCATGTAAGTCCAAAGCAATCTTGGCATTAAACAGATATTTCATGTAAGTCCAAGGCAAGCTTGGCATTGAACAGATATTTCATGTAAGACCAAGGCAATCTTGGCATTGATTCAAGAAGAGACCTTTCATGTAAGTCCATGCCTAGAGTATGGCTTTGGCATCAAGTTCATGGCAAGAGATTTAGTATCCTCGGTAATTCACAGAAATTTATCGGGCAAATAAGTAAAATTAAAATGAGATAGCAAGAAAGGTAGTAGTAAAGTTGATATTATGTCATGCTAGTTAAGGCTGACTAACAAGTATAATTCATGTTATGAATTGTGATGCTGAGATTATGTTTATTATAGTAAGCACCATGATGTATGCGAGAAGCAGTAAAAGCAAGAAACCACCCATATTGTGGTATGAGAGCTAAAACTGAGAAGTTTGCTTAAGTAGAATGCAGGAGATGAGTACGATCGTTCAACGATGAAAAGATGAATAAGACCATGGTTGGACCATGGCAATGAGAGAGCTAGTGTAAGACCATGTCTGGGACATGGCATCAGCCATACTATGAGTGCTAATATAAGACCATATCTGGGATATGGCATCGGTATTGACATGAGTTCTATATAAGACCATATCAGGGATATGGCATTGGTATTGATATGAGATTTCGTGCAAGACCATAGCGAGGCTATGGCATTGTGATGATATGTAAAGTAATAGCTGGGCTATGAGGATAAGATACGAGTAAGACCATAGTTGGACTATGGTAATCAGGTAAACGACGTACTCGAATTTGTAAGACATTCTTTAACTAATAAGTGAAGGTAAGAGAAAGTAGAATTAAATGTTGAGCACTCAAGTAGATAGTAATGTAGAACTTGAGTAAGTGAATACATTATTCTAATGTATTTGTGATAGAAACAATTGTAGTGTGATAAATGTGAAAACTCACTTGAGATGAGCTGTATGACTATGATGATATTTTATTAATGATAAATTGTAAATCATATGTATGTAGTAATGAGAGTCAAGTTAAGAGGCTCTATGACCTCACCTTCCTTACCACTGTTGGATTGTGATAAGATGCTATGAGAGTCAAATTGAGTAAGTTGTATGTGGTTAATAAAGTATTTATATCAGCATTTGAGAATGCTTTATATCACATTGATGTATGATACTCTACTAGATAGAGTAATTGTCGTTGAACATGAGGTTGAAGTCTTGGAGGGACTAAAATGAAAATGTTGTCATTGAAATGTGAAATATATAAGGTCCCGGGTAAGACCATGTTCGAGGCATGGCCCCGGCACCAAATTATGATTCTGTATAAGACCATATCTAGAATGTGGCTTTGAAAATGGATATGAGAATCGTATAAGACCATATTTGAAATGTGGCATTGATACTTGACGCAAAAGTCCATATAAGCCCTTATCCGAGATAGGGCATTGGCATTTAAAGGTGACTCCATATAGGACCACCTTGGGGATGTGACATTGGTTTTGTACCTACGTGAATGATGGTGAATATGTGTCTTTGACTATCCCTAGTGATCAATTGGACAGATAGATGAGTGTAGAGGTAGAAATGAGGATTGCAATAAAGCCATTTGAATGGGTAAATATACGCATTTGTGAACGAGTCATGAAGAAATGAGTACGACGTGTGGCACGGTAGGTGCTTAATAAAGGCAATTGTAAGAAAGTATATTCGAATGCTTTAATGATTGTATTGATTATACAATGATATGAACAAGCGAAAGTTAGCTTAGGCTATTGACTCAAGTGAGTAGGAAGCCTGAGGTGTATGTTTATCGAGATCTTCTTAAATTGATGTTCATTAATGAAAGGAATGGTTAAGGATCTTGAGGACGGAATGGTTAAAGAAACCATGTTTGAATGATGAGAGTGTTCAATTATGATAACCATAGTTGTATGGGTCATAATGATCTCCTTAAGTACTAAGTGTTAATGTCTTTTGCCTCTCACAGGCGATGTAGTTGTTTATCTCATGAATTGAGATTATGTGAGAACGTTAGCCGATTGTGAATATAGATCAAACTATTGCCGAGTTAGTAATTGGAATTGACATTCTTTATCTCCTCATAACCTCATTTAGGTACTTTGAGGAGGGTGTTGGTGATGAATCTAATATAAGAAGTGAAATCATGAGTTTCATGTTGTGTGATGAGTATTCGGGCGAATCGAATTGAGGCAATAATTTGATAAATATGTCCCTTCTATCGGAGATATGATGATAGTAAAGGTTTTAGACTAGCATAGCAAAAGAAACTCAGATGAGGGTGTGCTAGAAAATGTTCTCGGTGTGGAGAAAAAAGAGTAGATTATTGTATTGAGATATGAATCAAGTTCTGTGTATGTTCAGGCATGAATCAGTAAAGAGAAAAATTTCTGTGTGTACGTGAGTAAAGAATATATTATAAAAATATACTCATCGAAACGTTTAAACCACGATGGTTGAGTTGAAAGCTATAGAATGAGTTATCGATTGAAAGTTCTAGTACTGAGTTCAGTCTGTATTGAGAAAGATAGTTGCCAGATTGGTAATCCCGAGATGATCCCCTTTCGTATCTATATGAGAATTGGATGTGTTGTGATGATCTATGGAAAACCAATGAGTATTTTCTAAAATTTTCTTGAGTGAGAACATCTTGTGACACTAAGATAGTGGAAACGACTTGAACTATTACCATAGTGGGTATAGTTATTGTAATACTTCACAGATGATAGTCATTGTACAAGTGTTTAAAGGAAAGCTTCATGTTAAGCAATGTGAGTTAGCTAGTCGGTGATATCATAATTTCAGTGAGATTAATGTCAAAAGCAAGTTTTCTTTTCAGAATAGAAGAATTCAGGAATGAGATAGCAAATGGTATTTTCGAATAAGCTCTGGGTTAGTTTATTTCAAGATGGTAAAATACAGTTGCATAAGTTTTCTATTGTTGAGATTTCCTCAAATAGAACTGGAATAATGATGAATCCAGAACTTATACAAAAGTTTTGGCATGAGATTTAGTAGTGGCATATATGATAAAGCAAGAATAAAGAAGTACATTTATGTGCATAAATGTTTGACAACAGAGTCCTTTTTATGAGATGAATGAGTTTATGGTCAGAAGTGGTTGAATTTAGGATTATTTATAGTTGGTGAATGCTTTAATGAGAAAGTGAGGTAAAACCTTATAGATTTCTAGTGTAATTTGACAAAATTTTCAAGAAGGGGAAATGACATTCGAGTTGTAGTAAATCGACCTGTAAGGATCCGAATGATTATTCGGATTTGTGAAGAGTTCCAAATTAGTGGATCATTGAGTATATGCCGGGAGGAATAAGTACTTAGGTCACAAGTGGTGCTTCGACCTTATATATGATAGCTTAAAGATTGTTTCCAGAGGAAACTTGTGGATAAGTGAATTTTTGATTTTGAAGAATTTATGGAAATGTTTTAAGAATGTTGGTAACAACTCCTCTTGATAAGATTTTCGAGGACGAAAATCTCTAAGGGGGAGAATTGTAATGACTTCGATTTAGGATCTAGTCGTAATGTTGATCTCAAATCACTAAACCGAAAAAACAAAAAATTATTTTCATGTTATATTATGTGTTATAACATGTTTATAAAGATGTATGAAAGTTTTGGTGTTTTAACTTTAGCGATTTCATGCTAAATCGCGAAAAAGGACTAAATCGCATAAATTGCAAAAGTTCCATTCTATAGGCTTAAGGTACCAAATAGCCATGAAATATTAATTGGAGGTCTTTAAAGTACAATTAGACCAATAATAAAGGGTTGGCCGGCCATGTAGACAAGAGGGGACAAGAGCTTTTAATTTTGGTCAAAAGTTGGTGGGTTAAGTTGATGTTTTATAATAAAATAAAGAAAGGAAAATATATCATCTTTTTCTCTCTTTCTTCTCCACCGAAATTTGTAGCAAACAAGGGTGTTTGAAGCTCAAAATTTCAGCAACTCATTTCCTCCTCAAGTAAGTGATTTTGATGGTATTTCTTGAAGAAAATTGTACTTTTATGATCCCTAAAGCTTAAGCTAGCTAATGGGGGGATTAATTTGCAATATGGTAAAAAGTTTAGAGATTTGCCATGTGAGATTATGAGTTGTTAGTTGAGTTTTTATGGAAGAAAATGAATGATAGGATGATGAGAAATAACTTTTGTGAAAGGTGTTGCCATGAAAACACCTAATTGGGACTATAATGCAAAAGTTGTAATTTGTTCATTAAAGCATGAAATAGTTGAATTTAGAGATACTTATAGGAGGATTAAATGTTCAGCTAGGCTTGTTTAACAATAAAATGTGATAAAAATTTATTTACGAGCCTAGGGGCAAAATCATAATTTTGCCAAAGTGTAGGGGCAAAATGGTCATTTTTACCTAAAGTGTGTATTATGGTATTTTATGATCTATAAATGAATAAATCAATAAATTTCATTGTTCTAGATCAAAGAAAATGGGTCTCAGACTTAGAACGGGTGAAAAGAGAAGTGTAGGTAAATAGTCTTTTTGGCTATTTCGACAATGAGGGCAATTATTGAAATTATGTATGAGTTCATGTAAGTATTCTGATGTTGTATGGAATGTATATTCACTCTATGGATGTATGAAATACCCTTGGATGAAATGCATGAAGAATGTTGAGATGATAGTTAAAGTCTTATATAAGATCATATTGGATTATGGCCTCGATGTAAGGATTCTTATAAGACCGTGTCAAGGACATGGCATCGATATGTTAATTCAAGTAAGACCCTATAGGGTATGATTTCTATGTGATTTCAGGAGTATGAGACTCAAGAGAGTTATTTTATAACTTGAGTATTTTAGAGTATATGTTGAAGTAAAGAAAGTATGCGGTTGAGCTACGAAAGGCACAAGTATGTATTAGAATTAAATTGAGACGATTTAAATTTTTATATATATATGATGAACCCCTATTAGGATATGAGAAATTAATGCACCTTGTTGCATGAGTTAGATTTATTGTTATATAGAATAAAAATAGTGGAAAAGTTAAGTAAGAGTAGTAATGTGAGGGTGTTCTCAGATGAATAATTAAATTAAAGTATTACATGTGGATGACTATTTATGAATGTATGATAATGGTGGGCTAAGGGCGAAACCACCGAAAGATGAGTAGCTTATTAATAAGACTTGATGTGATGTCTTATATGATTACATGATAATCAGTGCAGGAATGGATTCTTTTGTAAGCGAGCAATTAGCTCATGGTACGTTAAGAGATAAAATGAGTAAGCTTCTAGAGTGGTTGAGTAAGCAACCTTGAGTTAAGGGGAATCTCCTAGTATAATCTCTTGTGGTTATCTATATTTAATGAATATTAATATTTGCCAGATTATGCAGATGAACTTACTAAGCATTAGTGCTTACTCCTTTCCTTTTTTTTTCATCTCTTATAGATTATGTTGACTAATACGGGTTGAAGGCCGCTGGAGATGTTTTCACACTATCGAGCAGACATTTGATTTGAGGTATTAAGTCCTTATGAGTCATAGCATGTATAGGACTAGAATTTAAGGTTGAGTAAGTTATGGTTAATGTGCCAAACTATGTTGGCCAAAAAGGGTTTGTAGTTTAATTGTGTATAGCCGTTGATGATGGCTAAGTTGTTGTAATTGTATGGTAGTAACACTTTATTTTCATGAATCAAATGTATGAATTCATGTGTTTTAGTCATTGATTTGAGACTTTATTGAATCAGTATATTAATGTATAAAATGTAGGATGGAAAAGGGCTTGCTATATAGCCTCTTAGTGTCCACACGGTTAGACACACGGGCGTGTGTCTGGGCCGTGCGAACCCTGCACGTTATGATTACTTGTTAGAATAGGCCACGGGTGAATCCCACGGCTGTGTGCATGAGCCATGTAAGACCCACGGCTTGGGCATGGGCGTGTGCTCAGGTCGTGTCAGATAAGTCAGTAGCTCCCCACGGATGGGAAACATGGGTGTGTTTAGGGGTGCACGGGCGTACCCCAAACCCCACAGACGTGTAACCTCTGATTTTGAGAGATGATTTTTGATAAGTTTCGAAAGTCCGAACAAGTGTTTAAGGCCTCGTATGACCATGATATGTATGTCTAGACCAAGAAAGAAAGGTTTTAAGTCAAAACGAAATTTTATAACTAGTAAGTACTTGATTAAGTGAGTTCAAGCATGGTAATGTCTCGCATCCAGTCTTAGCATCGGACTTGGGTACGGGGTGTTACAATATAGGCTATGCTACTCTTTTGAACTTATATTTCGTATTTAATGTGTATAATGCCATGCGAAAATGGCTTCACTTCTATCCTTGAGTCGAATGATTATGTTTGAGTTGGTATATATGTTTGTGGTATTTAGTTTTCTTTTTACAACTTGATTTGGGTAGGTATATTTCATAAATTTTGAATGACATATTACAATGTGGTAGGTTGGTTTAAAATTTCTAAGCTTGATTATAATACTTGGATATGTACGGTTTTGTGGTAAGAGTTTTTGTAATTTAATATCTTGGGAAATATATATATGTCATGTACGAATGCATGAGTATGATTTTAAATAATGTATATGGTATATTAAAGTAATTAAATAAATATATGTATAATTGTATGCATGTGCCGTATGTCAAGTTTTGAAATAATAAAATATTTGGCCATGATTTAATCTAGTTTGGAGTATAAATTTTATATTGATGTTATATATATAGGTCATGATCATTGCCAAATGTGATGAGTATTTATGTGACAAATGAGTTGGTTGATATTTATATTTATGATATACTCGAATGTGGAATAAGTATATTGGTCAATGGTATAATCTTAGGTGGTAATGAAATGAGAAATTTACGAAATCGAAAGTGATGCATACATTCAAAAAGAGTACCTGATTGAATGCTATGTTGATTATATAAATGAAGTAAATTAATAATTACCATATACCTATTCAGTCCTTGTTTTGAAATGATCAAAAGAGTAGTGGATTCTTAGTTGTTAATTATATTATTGCAAAATGTAAGTTAATGCTTTGATATTAGATGAGATATTCATGTTTATCTTTGAAAGTATGAAATGGTACACATTATTAAAGTAGTAGCTTTTATAAAAGTGCATTGATTTGTGTCGGTCGAGTAATGGCTCATAACCCTAGTCCGGCGATGGATATGGGTTAGGGATGCTACATCTATAGCTCTACTAGCTAGAGAATCTGCTATTGCACTCCCTTTCACAGCCTTCTGGTTCACATAAACTATGTCAAATTCGAAAAGCAAAATTTTCCATCTGGCCGTCCTTCCATTCAAAGCAGTCGACTCCATCATATATTTTAGAGGGTCTAGTTTTGAGATTAACCAAGTCGTATAGTACAACATGTATTGCCTCAATTTTCGAGTTGTCTAGATTAAGGCGCAACATAATTTCTCAATTGGTGAGCATCTCATTTCACACTCAGTGAATTTCTTACTGAGGTAGTATATCGCCCTTTCTTTCTTTCCTGTCTCATTGTGTTGGCCAATCACACATCCCATAGAATGGTCAAATACTATCAAATACAGTATCAGTGGCCTATCTAGACTAGGTGGTGACAACACTGGGGTATTGGACATGTACTGTTTTACCTTGTCAAAAGTTTTCTAGCATTCATCATCCCATACATCTGGATTGTGTTTCTTAAAAAGACGGAATATGGGGTCACATTTCTCAGATAGTTGTGAAATGAACTGGGCAATGTAATTTAGTATTCCTAAGAAACCTAGAACTTCCTTTTGAGTGTGAGGCGGAGGCAATTCTTGTATAGTATTGACTTTGTCTGGGTCGATCTCAATTCCCTTTTCACTAACTACGAAACCTAGTAATTTTTTGGCCTAGCCCCGAAAGTACATTTTTTCGGATTGAGCTTTAGCTGAAATTTTCTCAACCTCAAGAACAATTTCCTCAAAACTTTCACGTGCTCCTTTTTTGTTCAGGATTTTGCAATCATATCGTCGACGTAAACCTCGATTTCCCTGTGCATCATGTCATGAAACAAGGTTGCTATCGCTCTTTGATACATTGCTCCCCCATTTTTAATCTAAATGGCATCACCTTATAGAAAAATGTTCCCCACAGGGTCACAAATGTGGTCTTTTCCATGTCTTCAATATGCATCTTTATCTGATTGTATCCAGAAAAGCCATCCATGATGGAGAATAGTGAGTAGCCTGCCGTATTATCCACTAAGGTGTCAATATGAGGCAATGGAAAATTGTCTTTTGGGCTGGCCTTGTTTAAGTCTCTATAATCTACACACATCCATAACTTTCCGTCTTTCTTAGGAACGGGGACGATATTTGCTACCCATTTTGAGTATTTAACCACTTGAAAGAACCCAGCATCGAATTGCTTCTTAACCTCTTCTTTTATTTTTATCACAACATTGGGTCTCATCCTTTGGAGCTTCTGTTGAACTAGCTTACACTCTTCTTTTATGGGGAGGCGGTGTACCACAATATCAGTGCTTAACTCGGGCATATCTTGGTACGACCATGTGAAGACATCTTTGAATTCTTAAAGTAACTCAATGAGGTCTCGTTTTGTTTCTTTGGCTATAAGTTTCAATTTTTACTTTTTTTCCTTCTTCCAAGATTACAATCTCTACTGTGTCTTTGTGAGGTAGAATCTATTTCTCTTCTTCTTCTACTATCCTTAATAAATCTAGAGATAAGTTGTAGTCTCAATAGTCTTTAAAATCCTAAGATCCCTCTAGACACATGTCTCGCTCAAAAGGAGATTCTGGGTCAGTAGCAGCGTTCTCAAGTCGTTGATATCTAGAGACTTATTGTAGGCACGAAAGAATATCCAAAGAACAAATAAATCTAAGAATAACTATTTGTATGGTATGATTATGAATGAAATGAAAGAATAAAAGAATATTTGCTTAGAGTGATACAAAAAATGTATTTTTTATTGAAATAAAGATGTTGGACATGAGCTTATTTCACAAATGGATTCCTATTGCTTCTAGGCTTAAAGTAACAACCATGTTTTGAACATTACTCTGAATCAGCTCTAAAAACTATAGGAATCTCTTCCGCATTCCAGTTGTTTAGAACACTTCCAGGCTCATAAGGGCGGATGCTTGATAAGTTTTCTCTTCCGATTTTTCTTCGGATATAGCATTGATGCTTCAATTTTTGAACATTCCTTCTAGGCCTTTAATATGTTTAAAAAATTCCAGTTCCTTATTATCCATCAGGCCTTGCACCACGGCTTTGAATTAATTACACTTTTTAATCTCGTGACCCTCTTCATCATGGAACTCATAATAGTTCCTTGCTTTTCGGGATTTGTCCCTCAAGTCTTGTGTGATTAACCCTCTTTCTACCATTATCTTACAAATTTCTCTCAATGGGGTTTTCACTTCTGCCATATTCATATTGATTTTCTTCCTCGTATTCTCGACTATCGTATTTACCCCCTTATCAGCTTGGTTGGGTAACGGATTTTTTGCACTAGATGGATCATCGAATTTTACAATACCCATTTTGATGAGCCTTTCGACTAACTTTTTGAAAGCGGTGCAGTTTTCTATCGAGTGTCTTATAATTCTCGCATAGTATTTGTATTGGGCATTTGCGTCGTACCACTTGGGGTACGAGGGTTGTATTGGCTTTAGGTAAAAAGGGGACACAACATGTGCATCAAATAAAATTTGGTACAACTCCCTATACGTCATTGAAATAGGCATAAACTGGAGTTTCTCCGTATTTTTCCTTGTGTTGGACTCTTGTCTTGATGGGCTTTAATGGCTAATGGTTACCATTCTCGGTTGGTTCACAGTAACTAGTTTTGAATAACCCCTTTTATATGTGCCCACGTTATTTACCTCATTTTCTTTTTTTCTAGGGGCCGACCTCTTTGTGTTTTCCCTGACCTCTATTTTTCTACACCTTATTACATTTTCTATCATTTCGCCAGACATCACTATGTCTGAAAAGCTCCTAGTTGCACTTCCCAGTATGTGATTGATAAAAGGTGCCTTCAGGGTATTAATGAAGAGCATGGTAGTTTCCTTTTCTAGCAGTGGCGGTTGGACTTGCGTGGTGACTTTCCTCCACCTTTGAGCATATTGCCTGAAACTTTCATTTGGCTTTTTTTTTCATATTCTGTAGTGTGATTCTGTCAGACGCCATATCTGTTACGTGGCCATATTGTTTCATGAAGGTATGTGCCAGGTCCTTCCACGAACTAATTTGGGCACGATTTAACTGATTATACCATTTGGCCGTAACCCCAGTCAAGTTGTCTTGGAAACAGTGAATCAATAACTGATCGTTACTGATATATCCGGTCATCCTCCGATAGAACATTATAATGTGAGCCTCAGGGCAGCTGGTCCCATTATATTTTTAAAATTTCGCTTTTAAACTTTGAAGGGAGCACTAGATCTAGGACCAGGCTCAATTCCTTAGCATCAATTCCACAATGGTAATCAGCGCTTTCCAACGCCTTGAATTTCTCCTCTAGCCATTTGCATCTGTCTTCCAGTTGCTTTGGGAGCTCCACTCTCGTTTTTCCCATTTTTGCTATATCATCAAGGTCGGGACAACGGGATTTGCTTGATTATCTCTGGGGTTAGAGCTTGAACCCTTCGAGAAGTTTATTGGTGCCGAAGAACTGGTCTGATATTGATGTCTGATGTTGACGGACACCCTTTGTGGTTGTGCTTGGGTGTTTATTAGGGTGAAGCCTAGAGGATAAGCAGGGTCCTCGTTGTCATCTCCGGTATTGATCACAGAGCTATGTCCTTTTTCTAGCCCTCTAGCCAGCAACTGCATTAACTGGCTGATCATGCTTCTCTGGGATTCTAGCATCTGATCCCTCATATCCTGTTGGATTTTGGCCAACTGTTCTTGCATCTATATTTACAGTTGATCATGCATCTCTCTTTGCATTTGTTCCAATCTTTCCAACCTTTGGTACATGGTTTTAGTCTTTCTTTGTGTACCGTAATGATATTCCAGGGTAACTGCCATGATTTTAGGGTCTTTTGTAAGTTTTATTGCATATGATGCAATGCAATGCTAATGCATGGAATGAATGCAAAAAGAGGCATTGATTCTGATTCAATTCTACTAGAAAAACTTTTCTAGAAAATAAATTTCTTTACATAAAACGGATACATATACGGCCTTCCCCTCATAATCTAATGGATTCCTCTACTAGCTCTTTTTTGCTTGATTCGAGCTGCGACCCATTGTTAACTCATCCCTGAGAGGCTTGTTAGCTTCTTTAAAAAAGTCGAGACATTAACGGCTCTTGAATAATCTTTGTCAGGTTGGACAACGAAGCAAAGTCGTGCACTCCTCTGTCAGACTATCACCCTTCTCTCGTGTTTTCTCGAACCATTTTCTAACGGCCGTATTGTCTTCCACTTTATCAAGAAACCCCTTTTCCACAATAAGTTACCTATTTAGGAACCGAATGTAAATCAACACTTTTTGAAAATGCCATGCAATTACAATCAAAGTAAAAACAAAACAAGTCAGTACTTCATATATAGTTTAAAGTAAGCAAAGAATAATAAGTAAAGCACCTACTCGGGTGACCACTAGGGTTTGGCGCGGCTCTACCTAAGGTTGGTTCTTAAGGCTCGCTATATGGGGTTTGGTTCTAGAGTACAGGTACTTGAACCGATAGATTTCTCGATCCTCACCCATTATAGGCTCATGCGAACCGAGTTCAGTTCAGGGGAATACATTTTCCTATGGCTATACGGAGATGAAAATCTCACGAAGACATAGGCACGGATGTATCCCGAAAGCGATCCACTATCCTATACAGAGGTGAAGACCTCACGAAGGAATAGCTTCTCGCTCCCATTTAAGAGGGGTAAAATTGACCGACTAATGCAATGTAAAAATGCAAAGACACATCAATAGATTTAAACCAACAAAGCAAGCATTTTATGAACGAAAACCACGAAAATGACGGATAAAATGCAATGGAGCAATCGTAAATTTAAAATAGATTTTCGATTTTTTGACAAAAAGACAAAAATTAATCAATTTATGGCTTGACTCTCTTATTTTGTCCCCAGTAGAGTCGCCAAGCTGTCGAAACTATTTCTTTTCTATGAAAAAAATGGGGTCGACTTTGATTCTAAAAATGAAAATGAAAAATAGGAGTTGCCACCAATCTTTTTTTGATGAGGTGTGATCGGGTCACCTAGCAATTCAATCATTTTGATAATAGATTTGATTTATTAAAACAACTGTTTGGTCTACGAAATTCAAAAAAAGGGGTTCGTGAGTCGGTTACGCACAAGGAAGGATTAGCACCCTCGTAACGCCCAAAATTGGTCCTTAGTTGATTAATTAGTGTCTTAGTGTCGAAAATTGAAAAATTGAAGAGATTTTAAAAATACGATCCTTTGTTAATACATTGCTTAATAGAAAATTTTTCTGAGAAGAGGGCATATTTTACGTTAATCGAGAATAAAAAATTATGTCTCGTAAGTTAGGACACAACATCTTAAAACCCGAAACAAAATAAATACCGAAAAAATTGTTTATTTTGAAAGACATTCGATTATCTCGATTTTAGGAAGAAATCGTATTCCATAAGTTAGAACACAATTTTCCTAATTCCCGAGAATGTTAAAAATTCATGCTTTAAAAAGTTTGTTTAATCGGATTTATAGAGAAAGTCGAAACCCCGTAAGTTAGGGAATGATTTTTCGAATCTCCAAATACGAAACAATGCTTACTTTTAAGAAAATCTTTTTCATGCGATTATGTGAAAATGAATATAACATTTGAAATGCCGAGGATTTTATTCGAGACATAATAGAACTTAAATTTAAAACGGTTCGCGGTGTGATTGCAATAATAATAAAAATGATGATGCATGACACGATGATATAAATAAAATAAGCATTGGCATTAGCTAATTAAACCTAATGTTAATTAAACAATAATATAAAATAATTATAATAAAAGAAAGTGGAATATGCATGATATAAAAAAATTAATATACATGAAAGTATCAAAAAAAAAAAAAGAAATAAGTAAGTGATAAAGAAGAATTAAAATAATATAATGATGATACTAATAAAATCTAGCGTAAATAAGAGATTATAAACAATAATATATTTTGTTTAAAATATATATGTGTATATGTATATAATAGTAAACAAGCAAAGGAATAAATAAACATATAAGTGAATAAATAAAGCGAGATATATATAATATAAGATTTAAGTATATTATAAGTAAAAGAATATAAATAAAAAATTAGTAAAAACAAATATAAAATTTAAGTATAGAAAAAGAAAATGATAAATAATGGATATAAAATAAAAATAATACTAACTTAGGTGATTGAGAAATGAAGAATAACATGTAAATTAATGAATAAATAATAAAATGAATTAAAAAAAGGACTGAATTGAAATCAGAACAACATTAGAGGCAAAAATCGAAAAAAGACTGAAAATTAGTGCGCTTAAAGAAGGAGGGGTCATCGAAGAAATTATTCACTTTCCCAAAACGGCGCCGTTCACTTCGAGACTAAAATGAAACATAAATAAAAATATGCGACAAAATTAAAAGGAAAGAAAAAAAAAAAAGGACTAAATTAAAACAACCCAAAAAAGCAGGAGGACCAGGGGCATAAATAACCCATAAAATGAAAAACACGCGGATCCCCCAGAGTGGGTCGAGTCACATGCGGATAGGCCCCGAATGGCGTCGTTTTGGCATCTGTGGTTTGGGCCCAAAATGGCGCCGTTTTATATTCTTATAAAAATCAAAAAAAAATTCTTTATACTCATTTCTGTCACTGTTTTAAAAAAAAATTCAAAGGGTTCCTCTTTTCTCTCAACCCTTTTTTTTTACAAGCCCAAAGGCCGGCCATGGGGCCACCGCGTCTCCACTATGTCTCCGCCGTAAACGGTGGCCAGGGCTACCAAAAGTTCTGTTTTTCAACCTTTTTCAAACCTTTTTTTTTTGTTTTTAAAAAAACTTTTGAAAACTAGATCTATGTTTTAAAATAAAACACACAACAAAAAAGGAATAGATCACGAAGGGTTGCCAGAGCTATCCTCGACGGTGACGAAAAACAAATCGACGGTGAGCTCTTTCTTTTTATTCTATGTTTCTTTTACTAAAATAGATGCGTAAAAAATAAAAAGGATAAACAAAGAAACAAACAAAAAATGAGAAAAGAAAAAAAAAACACATTTTTAACTTCAATTCTGTTTCTTTTTTTATTTTCTATTTCGTATTCGTAAAAAATTACAAGATGTTTGTGGTGACTTTTATAGCCAAAATACATGCCATTTTTGTTCTTTTGCTTGCTTTTATTTCTGTCATATTTCTTTTGCTCGTTTCCGTGCTGTTCTCCTTTTTTTTCTTGTTTGCAGGTACGGGCAACGTGGAGGGGTTACGACGGCGCACCTAGCAAAGGTTTCTTTCTTTGGCTTAAAATGTTAAGGTAGTGGGCTTATCGGGCCACTAGTGTTTTTTGTTTTTGGGTCAAGGGCCATTAGGAATTTAGGTTGTTTTTAGTATGGGCCATTCGGGTTTTGGGCCTGTTGTAAAAACTTGGACTGTTTAATTTTATTAGAAGCCCAGGTAAAATTGGGCTATTACAAGCACAAGGTAAGTCTAGCTCAAGACTTTAAACAAGCGCTTCTCGGGAGGCAACCCGAGCACTAACACTACTAATTAGTTTATTTTTATCTATTCTTCGTGTTTAGAATGCAAGTTTTTAACTCACATGGCCTGGACACACGAGCGTGTCTTTGGCCGTGTAAACTTTCATGACTTAGTTTTAAAACTTTAAGAAAATCGACAGTGACTCACACGACCTGGACACACGGTCGTGTCCTTAGCCGTGTGTAAACAGGACTTAAATTTTTCCCAAAAATGACAGAGACACGGCCTACGATTAATCCCCACGGTCGTGCGATACGACCGTGTTGGACACACGGCCTGGACACATGGGTGTGTCTTAGGCCATATGAACCCTGGAGCTAAATTTTCCAATTTGAAAGCAAGTCAGGAAGGAACACGGGCAAGGTACATAGCCGAAGCCCATCGGCATGGAAGAAGTCACACGGGCGTGGAAGAAGAGAATGAGGTCGTGCACGGTCATGTGACATGGTCGTGTGAGGAACACGGCCTAGACACACGGACGTGTCCGAGGCGTGCGACGGACTAACTTTATTTATTATCAAACACTGGCTAAACAGGACACCAGACGGGCGTATCCGAAGTCTTGCGATGGACTGACTTCATTTATTATCAAACACGGGCTAAATAGGACACCACAAAGGCATGGGCCATGGCCGTGTGGCTTAACACGAGTCTCGCATGACCTTGGCCCTTCTTTATAACCCCAAACCCTATTCTTTTCTTTTACCTTTCTTTTTTTTATTTATTTTTATCTTTTTATTTTTGTCTTCTTCCACAAAACCCCAAAGCCCTAGCCGCCGCATCCCACCCATCTCCGACCACACCGTCCCAACCTCGATGAAACCTCCAACCATCATCTTCTCCCTCTCCTCCCTCTCCCTCGTCTACACCCACACCCACACCAACCCCCTTTCTCCATTTCCCTTCTTTTCCCCCTTGTTCCTCTTCTTCTATTCTTGTGTGCACAACCTCCCAACCCCACCTTAGTCCCGACCAGCCTTCCCTCCCTTTTTTCCCTTTTTCTCCAACCCACACACGAGCACCCATTCTTCCCCTCTCTTCCCTTCTCCGTCCGAGACCAAAAGCTCAAACCCCAATCCCTTTTCTTTCCTTTTCTGTTATTCGCCCTACCCCGACCTCACCCCTCTCCCTCCCCCCGTTCGCCACCCCGCACCACAGCCGTCCGTACTCCCAACACACACTCCGTTGGTTTCCTCTTTTGACATATTTTTTTTCATTTTTATTTATTTCTTTATTTATTTTCTTTCTATATTCTTTGCTAACTCATCTATTTGTTATTAATTATTTATTTTATTTCCAGCTAACTCTTTAAATGATATTTCTAGTTTATGTTAATTAGTTTTCCATTTTAGTATTTTTTTTGTTCTTATTTGATGATATTTTCTTCTATTTGTTAGAGTTAGATTAGATAGTTATTGTTCTTATGCTTATTTTTGTTATTGGCTGCATTATATTATTTCTATTGGATTATTGCTGCTAGTTTTATGTTGACTTTTCTTGTTACTATGCTTCTTTCTGACCTTATTGCTCATTATTAGTTATCCTTAAGTTTTAGCATACAATTTTTAGATTGATTATTGTCCAAATTCATTTATCTATTTAACCCAGATGATGAGTTCAACTTAGAATTATTATTTTCTATTAGCCTACATTTATTCTGTTGGTTTATTTATTTAATATTTTTTGTTCGCTCTTTTTCAGGTACATTATGCCGAACACTCGAGGCAAATACAAGGTCTCCATCCCCGCTTCGAAAAAGTGGAAGGGTCTTGGCGCGACCTCCTCGAATGCATCTATCGAGGATCGCATCCTTATTTGCTATTCCCAGCGGGACCCCAGGATGCTTTATTTCAGCTTCTTCGTGCACGACCAATCGGCATGGGTCGATGCATAGATTGAGCCGCTTTGGAGTAGGTCCACCTTGCTGACCCCGTTCAGACCCTTCTGACTACAGCTTTATGGGACTGTTTCTTTGATATCGTCGAGCCCACATATATGAAACTCACTTTGGAACTTTTCTCGACATTCTGCTACAATCAGTCATGTCGATGCATGATGAGCCAGGTACCATTACATTTCGATTTGGCGGCTTAGTGTGCCAGCTAAGTGTCCAAGAGTTAGAAGTTGCATTGGGGCTTTATACGGAGGATTTTATGGGTGCCGAAAACTTCCCTCACCTCCATCGGCACATTCATTACCCACCTTCATCCTGTTGGGCAGCTCTTCTAGCTATGATCCCCTATGATCTGAGTCGCTCGAAGGCGACGTCTCTCTCTCTGGCTTTACGATACCTTCACGCACTATTAGCTCACATCTTGACAGGTCGGCGAGAGAGCATTAGCATCGTTAATACTCATGACGTTTATTTCTTATGGAGCATGGCGCAAATGCATGTATTTGACTTGTCATACTTCATTGCCATGGCCTTTCACCATCAGACCGAACGCCACAAGAAGGGCCCTATCTTCTAGGTCCTTATGTGACTCGTATCGCTCGACACTTCGTCCTTTTAGACACACTGGCGCAATCCTCGTCATTCACATTAGTCGGTCGGATGTCCCTACAATGACTCTCAACCACGATCCGCATGAGGATGATAAAGCAACATTGTGGAATGGATCCTCCTCAGTATCGATTGTCTCATTCTGATGCTCAGGATGAACTCGAGGACATCACTGATGATATTCCTCCCTCTCACGAGGACCAACCTTATCCTCCACCTCCGAGTCATCGACCTCTTCCTTCTGTTGCTACTTTGACAGATATATCTGAGCATTTCACTCGCTTCGAGCAGCAGTGCTTTTAGCGGTTCGACAATCTTGAGACTACATTGTAGTAGATTTGCCATCATCTCCATATTTCATCTTCGGCACTAACGACTCACGACTCGTCTAATGATGAAGACCTTTGAATCTATTTACTTTATTTTTATTTTTATTTTTATTTTCATTTCCATTTTCATTTTATTTTATTTTCTTTATTTCTTATGTTTCTTAATTTACTTTATTTTCATTTACTTTATTTTCATTTTCATTTTATTTCTATTTACTTGTCTTTTATATTTTGAATCGTATTTATTTTTATGGTTGTTATCTAGTAATCATTTAATCTTCTTCCACAATTGTGTTTATTTTATTAATAGTTGCTCAGAATCATGCACTTCACTTAGCTATATCTACAATTTCGCTTTCACTATTCCACGGATTTCATCCAAAATTTAGGGCAGTTTCGCTTCTCTCCCTCTCTTATGATATTTTGATTATATTGTTATTATATATTTTGGTTCATTGAGGACAATGTACATATTAAGTGTGGGAAGGTTAATTATATCATTATCAGAAAATCCCTGAATTATGTTTTGTTCTCAAGTAATTGTCTCATATTACTATTGGAATGAATTTTGATTGATTTATGATTTTTATTTATGTGTTTTGGATTAAATCATAGGTAATTGTGCATTGATTGTTTAAACTTTAAGACACTAAAGATTCAAGCATGATAAGTTGATTTTTGAGAACTAAAATTTTCTAGGTTGTTTCCCCAAATTAAGGTATTATCTTGAAGTTTGAGATTTACGGGATTGACATCAAAAGCCATAAATTTTTGTGAGATTTTGAGCCTTTAGAACATATATTTTTCTTGCTCACTTCTATTATTGGTTATGAGTTTGTCAATATTGATTTGTTATTCTAGAACTTGCTTGGATTATGCATATCGATACTACGCATTTGATTTGATATACCGAAATGATAAAGGCCCTTAAATTCTAACCGACTTATTCCATAAAAAGCCTACCTTCATAATTAACCCTTAGTAAACCCCTTTGAGCCTAATAAACTGTTTCTTGATCTACCCTTAATACTAATCTGTAACACCCCTATCCCGTATCTGTCGCCGGATTAAGGTTAAGGATATTACCAGATAGATTGAAAACATTTACAGAAATTTCATTCAACCATTCATCATTCTCAATCATAGAGTCCCTTAAATAGGTCATTGAGACCTTGAACATGCTTAGAAATAGGGACGGGACTAAATCAAAACACATACAGAAATTTTCAAAAATTTAAAACTTTCAAAGTTTCAGGGGTTACACGCCCGTGTGGGTAGGCTGTGTGCCTCCCATGGCTGCTAGACACCCCTATGTGTTCTCCCCGTGGTAGAAACTGATTTTACTCCACGGTGACCAAGTACGCTCGTGTTGCCTGGTCGTGGTCGATTCTGACTTGGCTCCACGGTTACCAAACACCTCCGTAAGCTAAGGTCGTGTCTTCTTAGGCCATATACTGACTTCTTTACACTGCTACTAGGCACGCCTGTACCCTGGTCGTGTGCTCCTAAGCTAGCTACTGAGTTTGCCCCACGGTCACTAGACACGCCCGTGTGTTACAACCGTGTGACATTATAGGCCATTTGCAAAGCCAAAATGCTACGCACTTAGGGTCAAACCTACAAACCAATCGTCTCATGCACATTTGAAAACCAAGAACATGCCAAAATATCCATTCAAACTATACCTTAAAAACCAATACCATTCATATCAAATTTACAAGACCAAATCTCACATGAACACAAGCATTATTCATCCATACTTACCCAAAAACTTAACCAACTCATATGTTATCTAACCATGCCAAAAACATTCATCATATATCATCTTCATCATAGTAACATGTCAACTTATATTTAGCCATATCTCATGGCCAAATTGACATCTCATAATTATCCACATAACTAGCCTATACATGCCATATCTAGCTATATACATTTCCAAAATGTACCAAAATAAGTTGAGTAGTGTGATGACGATCCTCGACGGTCCCGAGCCTTTAGTAGCTTTAACGATCTATGAAACAGAGAAAACACATACACAGAGTAAGCTTTCCAAAAGCTTAGTAAGTCATATACAAATAAACCTATCATGTAAAGCATATAAGCATATGGAAACATTGGCAAAATTCACATTCATAGCAAGTTCATTACATGTATGCTTAGACCCATTTTCTTGGCCATATTTGCCACATTCATCAATTCATAAATTTTATATACACATAGCTCTTTCATAACCATTCTTGTATTTTGTTCACAATCTCATATTCAATCATACATTTCTTCACATCAAAGCCACATAGGTACTTACCTTTTATACAGACTTAGTGTATGTACCAAACGTACCTGAAACGATTATATGTTCACGTAAATGATCATAGCTCAAATTTTCCCGTTGAACCGATAGGAATCTAATAGGATACTTAGAAAGCTCGAATAGTTGTACAATGCCAACGTCCCAGACGAGGTCTTACGTGTACTCAGATATCGATGCCACTGTCCCAGACAGGGTCTTACACGAATCAATACGATGCCGATATCCCAGACATGGTCTTACACGTAAAGCTTATATCAATGCCAACGTCCCAGACGTGGTCTTACATGAAATCTCAAATCAACGCCAACGTCCCAGACGTGGTCTTACATGATAAAACAGAACAGATACCTATGTCATGACATAACTAATCCTATCTATTCCTAGGTTCGTACGGGACTTATCGGATATCTACACTAAGTCAACCTTATCTCAGAATTCATGTCCGGATCATCTCATAAGCATTCATAGTTAACAATAGACACAGTTTAAAACAAATACATTTATTTGCATAATGACTTACATCGGATTCGATTTTACGGAAATAGAAACGGCTACTCAGTTATTTTCGCTTTCACGCGATCTAAGTCCGTTTTCCTCTATTCTTAATCTATACATATTTAGAAACTCTTTTATTCACTAACTCATGCAATTCAATCCAAGGACACACATTTAGGGCTATTTGCAATTTAACCCTCACATTTGCATAATTTATCAATTTAGTCCATTTTTCTCAAAACATCAAATTCACAAAATCATCATATACCCATGCTTAGCCGAATATTCATACATCTCATACAAGTTTCCATCAAATTTTCAATTTAGTCCCTCAAGTTACTATTTTCTCAATTTAGCCCTAATTAGTTAAATTCATCAAAAATTCAAGAACAAAGTATGTTCATCTAGCTCAAATCTTTCATTTAACAACTAAGCTCATCATAAAACTTAACATATCATCAATGGCATATCTCATGAACATCATCAATACACAAAATTGAGACATGGGCTTGATAGTAGACTAAGCAACAATCTCAAAAACATAAAAATCATCAAAATCCAAATCAAAATCATACCTTAATTCAAGCTTACAATGGCCAAAACCTAGCTCAACTTCTTTCTTTTTCTTTCTTTGATTTTCTGTGGAAGAAATGGATGATTTTATGTCCATTTTCATGTTTTAATCATATTATAAACTTAATACATAAATGACATATTTAACCTTATAATATAAAATTACAAAACATAAATCCCAAGGACATTGTGGACCATAACCGTCAACTATCAATTATAATAGGCAAATTGCCTTTCAAGGACTTCTCATAATAAAGACACATCAATTTGATCATTAATCATGTGAAAAGCCACTTTTAAACATTATGCAATTTAGTCCTTTTATCAAATTAAACACATAAACGAACAAATTAGCATACGAAACTTTTCCACATGCTTAATCACTTATCAAAGACACAGAAGATAATATTAAAATATTATACAGACTCAGATTTGTGGTTCTGAAACCACTATTCTGACTAGGGTATAAACTAGACTGTTACATAATCCATAACTCATTCTTTTTGATTCATTGAGAATTTTTCCTATTGTATTGACTCCCTTTTTGTCGAGATGTGATTTGGTTAGTTGCCTAACTATATTCTTTTATTTCAGTTGTTAAATTTTCTCTTATTATCCATTGAAAAATATATATATTTATATACTAATTCTTTGGTTTGAGCTTAAAATTTCATATTCTGAGAAGAAGCTCGTGATATTCTTTAATAATTTCGATTAACGTAATTATTCAGTATTAGTTTATTTTTCTAGTAGGTAATTTATCAATTTGATCTCGATTCTAACATTCTTTTTTAGCCTTTATCCACACATTTAACCCAAGCCCCATTTCAACCCTTTAAAGACCTTTCGATTTGTGTATCATCTCATTTTATAGTGGTGGAGATTTGATTGTCATGCAAGCCTATGGTAATAACTTTTCATGTTTGACTTTTAAGTGCTTAATTTTTGAACCTTAAACACTTTGAGTGATTTGAGTGAATCTTTAGTGAGGATATCAAATCTTGTCGATTTTGAATTAAAGGTAATTATTTAGATAATGGGAAATACCTATGTTTTCATGCTTTAAAAATATGTGACTTGGATTGTTTGAATCTTTAGTGCTCTTTTAGTTGAATTATCAATGTGAGATTATTTGTGAATTATGATAAAACATTATTGATGAGAATTATAAGTTGAGAAGAATTAATTTTCATTGTGAGTTGAGGATTTTGCTTGAAGACAAGCAAACGCTTAAGTGTGGGGATATTTGATAAACCATAAAAGTAACATATTTTAATCCCATGCTTAGAATGTTTTTGGATAATTTATTATGTGAATTAGTGAATTTGATACTCCTAGTCCTTTAAATTCATGTTTTTATACTTAGGTGAGCATAAGGGAGAGAAAGGAGCGAAAAACGAGCCAAAATAGGGCAAAAAAAGTTGTTCCCAAGATCCACACGGCTTGGGCAATTTAACACAAGCTGCTCACATGCCTATGGGAAACACACGGGCTAGCCACACGCCCGTGTACCAGCCCGTGTTGACTTCGAACCATGTCAGTATTGCACACGGCCTGGGCATTCTTACACGGGCTGATCACACGCCCGTGTTTTTGTCGAACCCTGTTTTATTTTCACGCAGAAAAAGCCAATTTTTAGGTATTTTGAGCATTCCAAAGTCTATAAAAACACACTATAAGAAGACCTAATAGGATATACAAAGTAGAACATAGAAATTACTCGAAGAACACCGTTGGAATAATCTTGGAAGCAGATCCACTCCAAGATTGAAGATCTTCAGTGGAATTTCCTTCGAAGTTCTATTGGGTTTTTCATGTCTTGTTGTTATTCTTATTTTGAGATGTTTTCCTCTATGAGTATGAAATAAACTTCCTAAATACCTAGGGAAGACAAAACCTATGACGGATCTTATTATTTAATTTTCTAAATTACATGATACATACTTGTTCTTATTCTTGATTATGTGTATTTAATTCTTGCTCTAATATTTTCAGGATGTTAATTCAAGTTTGATGTGCTTATTCAGTGGAGAAAAAGTCCCTGTTTAAGAGTAGATCTAGCATAATTGAGCGGAGTTGATTGCAATCCTACAAATAGGACGACATAAATCTACCAGATTAGAGTCAAATCTAATAATGGAATCCATAGATCGAGTTAATGTGACAATAGAGGTTTTAATTAGAAAGAGATTTCAATTAATCAACCTAGAGTTAATTGTTCTTAGTCTCGAAAGAGATATTAACATAAATTAGGGATTTCTACGGATCAAGACAAGTGAATAAATTGTTTAATTTAGAGTCATAATAATAAGTGAAGTCTAGGTGGATTCTTCCTCGGTTATTATCTTTGTCATTAGTTTATTCAATTACTTTCTTCACTCTCTGTCGCATTTACAGTTAATTAGTTTAGTTTTAGATTAAAAACAATCCATTTAATTATAGGCTAGATAATAAAAAGATAGTAACTACTAGTACTTTTAGTCCTCGTGGATACGATATTCTCGACTCACCATAGCTATACTACCATTCGATAGGTGCACTTGCCTTTGTCGTATTTTAGTTAGTCCATGACGTCATCACTACTACACCTAATCGACTTCAAAGAAAGTAGACAACTGAGTCGGGGATCAGCGTGTTGGCCACGTTGTACTAAAAGTTGTGTCGGGCGACGAAATTGGATAAGATATTAATCGGTGATTGTCTGCTCCTATTGTAGTTATGGGCTTGGTGGAGGCTACCATTTCTATATCCTCGAGTAAAGGACCCATATATGTTTTCATTGGTAACAAGGTAAAAATCATTTGATAATAAATATGTAGTTTGTATAGTAAATGTTTTATTTTATTTATTATATGTTTGAATTAACATATCACTTGAATAGGTGGAATCATGGGCCGAGTTACGTGGGATTACCGGAACAGCTCGAAGATATTCGAATGTTGTTAGACCAACGCTTGGAAGTCGAGGTTAGTTACTTATTTTTTCAAACATATAATAATTAAATAATGATTTGTAAAATAAAATTCTGTACATAACAAAATTTACAATTGTGCATTACAGTTTGAATGGATGTTATACGCTAAGTCAAATATCATAGAATGCGTCCCGCTGAATTTTTTGGTCATTTGAAATATGTGGGACGCGATAGTGTCGTTGAAGTGTACGCGGCGGTGGAGATGCACGAATCGGATCAAGTGATGCGGCAGTTCGGATGGAGGTAACAAATTTCATCACTATAGTGATACACGGAAGCACTACACAAGTTGGATCTACGGGGGAAGACTGGCGAAAATTGGCGAGATTACCATAAGAAGTTCCTTGATGTTTGGGACCGTAGGATGAAATTCTTACCCATTCGCAAACCGTTTTCTCTCATCGAACACCGCGGCTTGCTTGGGGTACATTACTTGGTTCAGAGTCACCGGTAAACTATATTTGCTATCGGTGTAGGAGAGGAGTAGGAAAATTGCCATGATGAGCGCCTCAACAGCATAAGTCCAAAAGAGGTGTCGCGACAGGTTCGTCACCATCTCTAACCCAACAAGTGACATTGATACCTATGCCACATCTCAGTCAATTCACTCCACTTATTACTGTTAATTTCATTAACCCTGTGTTTTTTCAAAAGCAACACACTATGTACCACTGTAGCACCCTATTTCTACATTTCCTATAAGTACATATTTCGGGACACCTCTGTTCCCAGCATTCTACGCCTCCATGCCAACATTGATTCCAATGCAAATGCCAAGTTAGATACCGATGCATGTACCGTTATCGATGACAACACTGACTTTGACACAGATGCCATCATCGATGCCAGTATCAATGCCTAGGTCAATATCAATGTATCTGAATTTTACAACATCGTACGGTTATTCGCCAATAGTGTCGAAAACACCCACAGCGTTATTGTTTTATCGAGGTGGGTTATCGGCACAACCACCTTCTCTTAGAGTGAAAGAACAAGATGGGATGCTAGGACGACACCGCCCTCAAGCACAGATGAAGGTGATGGAAAAGAAGACAAAGCTGAAGATGGAGATGAAGATGAAGACGACGGTGGAGGTGAAGACGAAGAATATCAGGATGATGGTCATGATCAAGTGGAGGAGCCGACACTACTAGTTGTGCGCAGAAATCCTATGCGCACCCATTAGCCACCACCCTACGACACACATTCAGCCTAACGACACCGATGATGTATTTTTTATTTATTTATTACGATCTAAATATAAATGACATCAATAAAAAAAACTATACTTTATTTTTTGTATATTTCTATTGCAACTTATATTTGTCTTTGTTAAATTCTAATATAAATTATACATAAATTTTTATATATAATATTTGATATGAAATATATAACTTCGGATAGGCACGTTTATCGAACTAGTAACAATTCCCCTTAATTGGTACTTAAAGTAGCAATTTTTACATTACGTAAATGATAGTAAATGATGACAAATACAGTTGAAATACAAGTTGAAAAGAAAGAACATTTTTTTTACATAAAACGGAAGCATTGTAAATGCAAGTTTTAAAAATATTCAATGAAAACATTAGTCTCGCGATCCAATGTTTTCGACCACGAGGATTTTTTCTTTGCAATCTCACCTTTCCCCCGTGCCTATAAAAGGGGGCTTCCTCTTCATATTCTATCATCCTTAAAACATCATCTCTCTCGACCTCCATCCCTCTACTTTACAATATTTCTCTCTTTTTGTTTTCTTCCCCGCTTTAATGTTAAATTTTTTTGTCTCTAATAAAACTCTCAGTTCAAGGTATTTTTAAGTCGTCGATGATGCAATATCACTCTGAGACACACACATTTCATATATCCTACCAAGATTGGACTATTACCTTCGAAACATATCCTGTGGAAGTCAAGTTTCGAGGTTATTTTGCTTTGTACGATCATGAGTGAAAGTCTACGTAAAGGTCTCAATCGATAGCCGTTATGCAGTCATGGATCGAAGTATAATGAGGCAACCAGCTGATGGTCATTACGTAGGCACAAGCTCAAACTTTTCGGGTACCCAAAAATGTTGCCTTATAAATATCATATAGAAGTTTGAGGGCATAATCATAAGGAAAAACTGTGGAGCTTCCCACTATAATTGGTATAATTTTTTCTCAATTTCCATACAGTAGGTATCTTTAATCTTTCTTCTTATCCGAATGATGGCACTATCATGGACACAAGAGGACTCTTAGGCAGACAGTGGTTGTTGCGATGCAATAAAGGTGATGCTCCTTTCGGGGTAACAACAGTTGTTGCTATTAAACAATCTATTAATAACTACAACTACTATCGCGCCAACCTGAGTTTGACATCTACTTTGCCAAAACATCCGCTCTTCACCTAAGAGCTCTTTTGTCCACCTCGGTGTCAGCCTTCGGATAAGAATGAAAGATTAAAGATACCATCTGCTGAAATAGAGAAAAGAATTACGTTGATTACACCGAAAGCCTCTGTTTTCCTTATTATTATGACCTCGATCTTATGTATGGTATATATATAATGCATCATTTGCGGGTGTCTAGAAAGCATGAACTCATGATCGGGTAATGACCGCTAATTGGCTCCTGTTATACTTGAACCCGTGGATCGCATCACGATTCTTGATTGAGACCTCCACTTAGACTTGACCCTTGATCAGATTATCAAATCGCCACCCCAAAACCTGAATTCCATAAGATGGGTTTCTAAGGCAATAGTCTTATCCTCACATGGCATATGAAATGTATGTGTTCTAAGACACATTATCGCATCCCCATCCTCTCAATTCTACCTATAAACGTTCGAGGTTTCACCCCTAAAATCCTAACCCTAACAAAATTTAAAAAAATCTAACTCTATCAAAAATTTTAAAAAAAAAAGGCTGAGGAGAGAGAGTGTGAAAGCGCGTCCAGCAACTGGCCTATTTCCCTAATTTAAAAAAAAGGCCTAAAAGGCCAATTAAAAAAAAGACCTATATCTTTAATTTAGCCTAAAGTATGCCTATTTGCGTAGTAAAAAATGTACTTAAAATGATTTTAAAAAGAATTTAAATTATAGGATAAATTATCTAGTTGGTCACTTAATATTCAGTGCGCTTTAATTTGGTCACTCAAAAAAATCTTTTCAATTTCATCACCCAACTTTTAAGACATTTTCATTTTAGTAACCCAAACATTAAATTATTAAAGGCAGGTTACTGTACATGTCAAATCGTGTCCACATCATGTTTATACTTTCAAATTTATCACTAAAAAAAAATCTTTTTTAAAGTCTTTATATGGGTAAAAAAAATAAAGATTAAAGTGAAAAAAGGCAGAAACTAAAATAACGCATTAAAAATTTTGTCGTATTGTACTTGTTTACCCCAACGCTAAAAATTCTACTCTTTTTTTCAAAATTGAAATTTCAATTTTCAAGACATCAAAATCAATTAAATAAATCATTGAAAATTTTTATCCCATGCTAGTGTAAAGTGATTTGTTACTATAATGTTAAAATTAATTAAATTAATCTCCTTCTAAAATTTAAAATTTTATTATATGTTTCCATAATTAATTAAATTGATTTCCTTCTAAAATTAATCTCCTTTCGAAATGAAAGTATAAAGATTATGTGGACATGATTTGAGTGTACAATCAGCCACCGTCGATAATTTAACGCTTGGTAACTAAAATGAAAACGTCCTAAAAGTTTAGTGACAAATTTGCAAAGATTTTTTTGAGTGACTAAAATAAAGCGCCCTAAAATTGGATGACCAACTAAATAGTTAACCTTAAATTATATTAGGATAATCCTAAAAAATCACTTTTTAAGCTTCCAATAAAAACGTGACACTTCATTTTTTAAAAGAATTTTTATTAATATCATCCACTTTCTAATACTAGATCAATTCTACTCAATAACACTTTAACCCTAATTAGTGTTTTGATTAATTAAATAAATCAACTAATAATAATAGTAAAACAAGGTTTATGAATTTTTTTATTTAACTAGATTTATGATTTATGGTGTGGTGAGTTATAATTTAGAATTTTATGATTTATGGTCTTAGGGAAAAGATTAAATTACCATTTATGGGTCTAAAAAACTATATGGTTTATAGTTTTACGGTCTAAAATTTTAGTGCTTTAAAATTTTATTAAAAAAAGATTAATTTTGTTAGTTTTAGAGTTAAATTAGTAACAAGAGTTAATTTGATATTTGTTGATGTATTCTATTATTCATGCTCTTTAAAAAATATAGTGCGACATGTTATTATTGAGTACTTATAAAATGACTTTTTAAGATTATCTTAATTCAAGTTAAACTCTTTTAAAATACCCATTTCTCCTCTTGAGTTTAAAAAGAAAATCAAATAAACTATTTAATAAGCAAATGTTAAATAAATTAAAAGACAACCATACCTTTGTTATTATTTATCTATATATTTTCTATTTAGTTTATTCATTTCACTATTTTTAATCACAATATAATGAAATTTTAGTTACATGTTGAAGTGTGATAGATTAAGACGGATTCGTTAAATTATTTCATATAAAATTAATTAGTTATCATTATTAAGAAATTTTTGATGAAATTTTTATTTTAAAAGTAAAATCTTATGTTAAAGTTAATATTATAATTAAATATTTAAATGTATTTGTATAAAAATTATTAAACAAGAAATAAAAAAGTAAAAGAGATGAAAAAAAAAATTATAATAACCATTGCTAGCTTAAGTGGCCATGTGATTGCATGGTTTACTTTGTTAACCATTTAATAAGATGACGTCTTTGTGTGAAACTATCGTGTCTTTGAGAACTTGGGTTTTTATTAAAGTCGAGAGATAAATTTTTTACAAGATGATACTAACTCATTAAAGGGTTTGTCATCTTTTGACAGGTAACATTTCACAGGTTTCTTATGACGGGGTCAACCTTTCTCAACACGGCCTTAGTTTATTAGTAATGTTAATTGTTAAATTTCTAGAGTCTTACATTCGAGTCTTACTCAATGTAAATTATACATAAACTTTCAGTCTATATTTATTATGATTATATTCTATTATATATAGACTTTGTATAGATTTAGCCTGGTATAAGTTTATATATATTTCAATTATTAATCTGGTTGTGTTTTATAATGATTAATTTTAATTATAGGTAATTGAATATTTTTATAATTTAATAACAATTAAAATATTTTTATAACTAATAATATTTTTAGTAAAAATAATTGGATATACCATAACTTGTGCTATAGATATTTTGTAGTATGTGCCCTACAAAACGAAAAGACCAATTTTCAAAATGAATATGACCTTTTAGTTGACTCAATGATTTTTTTTTTATTGGGTATTTGGCTCTTTGCTTTTTTCATTTTCCCGGAGAAAATATGAAACAAAATCTTAATTATTGTCTCAAAAGGGGTCCCGCACTGGGTTGATTTGTTTTTGGATTCAACCCACAATTTATTTTATTACTTAAAATATTAATATATTTTTAAAATTAAATTTGGATAAAATAATTTATTAGGGAATAATATTTAAAGTTTTAAACCCCATGACAAATTTATTTACTCTACAAACTTATTTATTTTAAATTAATGATAACATTACTCTTTATTAACTAATTATTATTTTATTTTTCTAATTAGTTATAAAAATATTTTAATTATTATTAAATTAAATTATAATTTTATTTTATTATGTATAATTCTTTTAAATTAAATTATAATTTTTATTTTATTATGGTATAATTCTTTGTTAAATAAAATATATATTTTCAATTAATATATTTGAATTAATTATTATAGAGTACAATCATATTGATAACCAAATATTTTTAAACTTAAACTAGAATAAATTTATACTTACTTACATATAATAGGACGAACATAAATCAAAATAAATATAGATTGACAATCTACACATAATTTACATAAAATAAAATTTAAACCCGAGATCTTAAAGTTTTCAAAATATTAACCTTGCCATTAAACTAATAACTCGTTGATTGTAAGCCTATTTTTAAAAATTATTATCGATGGTAATTATATAATGTTGTTTGTTTTAGTTTTTATTTCTTTTTAATATTATTTTACATAAATACATGTCAAATATTTAAAACTTAATTTATAAAATATTTTAATCAATTTCTTTTCATCAAAACATTCTAATTAGTTTTATATAAAAATAATTTAATGAATTCATCTAAAAAAGTTAACATACAAATATAAATGTTAATTTTATATTAAAAATTGTTACTACCTTAAGTTGCTTATTTGCTTAACATAATAAGTGCAATGAAGTGCTAGACTGCAATGGCCACTATGGCTTGGCACTATGATAAACTATGCTAACAAAACAAAAATAATACCCAAATTTGTTTATATAGTTTGGTTTTTCATGTCTGCAGAGCCTAACTCGGTGATATAATTTTAATACCTTTAGTTAACAATATAACAAGTGACCCACACTCTGTCGCTTTTTAAGTATAGAGACCTCACATTTATACCTAAAGGCTAGAACTCTCACATCCAAATCCTCCTTTTAAGAACTTGGGCATCTCAACAGCGTTTACAATACAACCTTTGCACTCTCTTTAAAAAAAAGTTCCTCAATGAACAAATTCAAATTCTCAAATTTAAGTGATCTCAACAAGCTTTCTTATAAAACTTAGACAAGTCATATAACATATATTCAATTCGACTTGCTATCATAGAATTTAAGTGAACACAAAATAACTACTTGAAAATAGATATTACAATATCAATAATCAAAGTACAATCAATCAAATATTTGATTTCCAAAACAAATACATAGCCTTCATCGATTCACCATGCTATAAGGGTTGATTTGATTCACTTGAATCCAATCAAATCTTCAAATTACCAAGGATTGATTTTCATAGATAAACCAAAATATCTTCAATAAAACAACAAACAAGTATTAAAATTACCTCATCGGCAATTTGTAGTTAGCACCGTTGAGTGTCACGCAGCAACTATCAGCACATTTTGCCAATATAAAGTTATTTGATATATTAAGAAAATTAACACCGAATGTAACCATGTTGTTCAATATATTAGAAAGTTTAATATAATAATTTGGATATCTCATTTAAAAAAAAGAAATAATTTATTTTTTAAAATAAAACCAATTTAACATTTAACACATTTAAAAATTAAATGTTAAAAATATTTATTTTCAATTCATTTTTTAAGGGTTCATCCAACCCATCAAATTTGCATCATAATTATATTGTTGTTACATTATAATCATATTAAAACATTGAAAAGGAGATAAAATAACATTTAATCACTCAACTTGACAATTTCTCCTATTTTAGCATCTGTAATTTTTTAGTTTACATTAGTCTTGAAACTTGATAGTTTTTTCCAATTTGATCTAAGAATTTGGTTTTCATTATGCGATACTCTAAAATTATGTTACATTATTACTTGAAAAAATTTTAAAGGTTTAAAAAAATAAGTATAATTTTGTTATATTTTTGTACTTTTTAAATTTTTATATAAAATTATATTTTAAATAATAATATGGATAATATCAAAGTATCATATCATCATACATTAAAGAAATCCAAATTTAAAAATAAAATTTAAAAAAAAACTGTAAAATTTGAGCACTCATCTGAATAAATAATTTCAAAGATGAAATTAAAAAGAATTGTACAGTTTAAAGATGAAAGATTGTTCCAATATAAAAGATTTAGTTGATAAATATTATAAATTAATTAATTTATATCCATGGAAATTAGGTTGGAAAGATAATTCAATGATTGAATTGAAATAAAAGAGGGAAGAGAAAAGTTAGGTAAAAGAAAGAATCAAAAACGAAAAGTTGAGAGGAAAGAAAGCAAAGACTGCAAGAGCAGAGCAAAGATTATCCCCATCATTTCATCTTTGATTCCACAAATCATTTTAATTTCTTTTCATGTCCACACAAATGGGTGTAGTTACAATTGTTATATTCAAACATTTCTAAATTAAACTTAGATTTGAAGTTTTATAGAAATGAACTCGCTGGATCACTCCAGTTCCCTCTCCCACCAGCTTATACGTTTATATGATTGTGCTTAGTGTAGAATATGTGTTTACCTAGTATATAAACAATACTCGTATTATATAAATATATAAATGCCGACACTAAACAGAGTTTTTATAAAATTTTAGGAAACACTCTCACTGACTTAAAGTAAAAATTCATTTAAGAGTTTTAATTGCTTTAAATAAGTTTTCATGGTTAGAAATGTTTAATTAAATATAATAACTATCTATTTTCAAATTTTAATTTAATTTTATTGGAAAATTAACTTATAAATTTGCTGGCGTTATGTCTAATCAAAGGAAAATGAAAGGAGAAAGACAACTGGGTAAATGTTGTGCTGTTGGGGTTCGGAGAGGTTCGCCTCCCCATTGCCGACAGCCCTTAACTCAGACCCCACACCTCTCCCTCAATCATGTTATTACCTATTCCCATTCAAGGATGAGCCCTGGCATTTCTTTTTTCAAATTTATTGTTGATGAAAATCCAACTAAATTATACCTTAAGATTTTTCAATTTAATTATTTCAAATATTTAAAATTATTAAGAAAATATTTTTTAAATCAAACAAAAAGTATTGGGGTAGATAAATTATTTTTTAATATGTAAAATGGGTATAATTTGTGAATAAATCAAAATGGAACAAATAAATCTAAAATCGTGTTTGTTTATTTGTTTTGAGTTTGTTCATGACATTTATATTCGTTAAAAGCATCACAATTAATTCTCTTATCACATCTTGATTAGTAAACAGTAAATTTTATACCCTAAACAATAATTAATAAGTAAGAAAGAAGAAAAATCAAAGCTTAAGCACTAATGATTTTGATAAAATGATATCGACGTTAATCAGAATAAGATTAAGCTGCTAAATAACATTATTTAAGAAGTGTAAAAAGTAATTGTTTAGAAGCATATGAAATAATTTACACCCTAACTAACATATTATTTATATCCAATTCCCCATGTCATAGTCTTTTCCCAAGTACATCTCGATCAACGTAGCTAACCTACTAGGCTTTCCATGTGAAGCGCAAACATGAAGCATCAAATTAGCCAATGAACACCAAGGGTTTGAAACAGCTTGGTTTCACCCCAACACCACAAATAAAAAATGTAGGTAGGATTGATGCATTGTAATCCCATTGGAATTTGGGGGTTCATCATGGGTTCCATTAGCAATTGAATTGGAATAGTTCAAGACCCAAGAAAAGGGATAAGAAAAAGCTTTTACTAAATTGAATAGGTTATGGTAACGAGAAGATAATCATAATAATAAAGATTTAAGTAGTGCAAATGAGATTGATAAATCCTATAAAGGATTGTAATTCAATAACACCTAGAGATGCAGTGCACATCTTCACTTTTTTCTTCTTTTACTCTTAAGGTCTTTTAGCCACCTTAAAAACCCCAATTTCAACTTTACTAAATCCAACCTTATTTAACCAAGGGGTTTATTTCAAAACTTTTGAGAGTTCAAATGAAAATTTTCAAAATTTTAGGTCTTTGGTAGATTTATTTTTCAAAAAACTTTTTGCGAATTCTTCTCAAATTTTGAATTTACACCATGTTTGGTTGGGAGAATGCCATAGTATCCCCCTTATTCATTGAATAATAAATCATTCATTTGTTTGGTTGAACGTAATACTCATTCAATAGAATTAGCATTACTTTCCTATTACTTATCTTCTCGTAATAGCCATTCTTTGGTATCACTAAAGAATGGTTATTCCATAAAACATTGAACACCAACAAAAAAATCCAGATTAGTCCTTTAAAATTTGATTTAAAAATAAAAAAATAAAATATTTGAAATATTTTAATATAAAATATTTAATTTTAAAATATAATTTAAAATAAAATATTTTAAATATTATTAAATTATTTATTTTTATTAAATTATTTTAATAATCCTATTAAAATTTAATAACAATAACAACATCATTCCATTCAATCAAACACAATAATACTATTACGTTCTATTCCATTCCATTCAACTAAATAGTTGAATTATCGATTACAACTCTATTACATTATAACTCTATTCTATTACAGTAAACCAAATATAGTGTTAATGTTTAATTAGAATTTTCAAAATTTTAGGTCTTGGGTAGATTTATTTTTCAAAATTTTTTTGAGAATTTTCTCAGAGCTAAGGCACCTTGACTGTCAATATCCATCCACCTCAGCATATTGCTTCAAACTCTTACAACATGTTTGGTTCACTGAAATTGAATAGGGTTGTAATGGAATATGATTGTAATTAGTAATTCAATTATTTGGTTGAAGGGAATAGAATAAAATGTATTAATATTATTGTTTTTGGTTGAATGAAATAGATGATGTAATAGTATAAAGGAAAAAACTGAAATAACCGTAGTACCTTTAGTAGAATTTTTTTATGTAGATGGTTGTTGTTTTAAATTTTAATAGGATTATTATTAAGTATAATTTAATAAAATAATAAATAATTTAATCATATTTAATATAATTATTAAATATAATTTAATAATGTTTTTAATATAATTGTTTTATATTAAATTATATTAAAATATTTCAAATATTTTATTTTTATATTTCCGAGTCCAAGTTTTAAAGGACTAATCTGGAAATTAATTTTATTTTGTTATTCAAGGTTGAATGGAATGATCATTCTTTGGTGATACCAAATAGTAGCTATTACAAGAAGAGAAGCAATAACCATTTCATTGAATGAGCCAAACAAATGAATGGTTTACCATTCAATGAATAAGGGAGAATGCAACCAAACATGGTGTTAGATTCTTTGAATTTTATTTGTATTTATTATAATTTAGATTCAAATGTATTTCAACCATCAATTCGATATTTCATCGTAATAGTTGATACTTATAATAAATTTATTTAAAAAACATTTTTATTTTCTAATAATATATTCAAGTGTTTTATTTCCGACAATTCCTAAAAACTCAAACTAATATTGACAATTGTTGAAGATGGATTAGCATAGAAGCTAAAGAATAAAAAAGATCTTTTTTAGCGGCTATTGCTCAGTTTTTAAAACGTCGCTATTGTTTAATTTTTGCAACGTTTTTTATCCAAGCGCTATTAAAAACGTAGCTAAAACCCTTTTTTTTGCTGTAGTGAGAAGATGATAATGGTTAGGTTTACTATAACAAAATTCTACGTGAACAACAGCTAACTTTATTTTTCCCCAAGAGCTTGTTCAAAGCTGTATGTCACATGCTAAAGCATTAAGAAAATTGGTAAAAATATAAATGATTAATAAGCATTCTTGTCCTTAATTGAAATAAAAATAATAATTTTGAACTAGTGGCGCAATTACCGAATATTCGCACGCATAAGACTTGCTTCATTATTTATTTGCTTTTACATGTGACCAAATCTCGGGATTGAATCCCTCTGCAGTCTGCACCAGCATTACCATCTTCATAATTTTCTTTCTTTATTATTTTTATCGAAGTGAATTTAGATAATAAATAAGTTCAAATATGCTATTAGTCCCTGTACTTTTATAGAAATTGAGATTTAGTCATTGCATTTTTAAAGTCGTCTTACTTGTTTTTAATTTAAAACTCCTAGTCTATCATTATCATTGTTATTAATTTCTGCTAAATTGTTTCAATTATAATAAAAAAATAATTATAGTGAAAAAAGAAAGTGGAGTTGGAATGTTTGAGATGGGGATCAAAAGTGAGAAAAAGCATCAAGGCATGTGCTATCGTTACTTTCTTTGCCTCTTCTTTTTACATTCATTTGTGAACCTTAATTTTATTAAGATTATTACCTCCAATTGGAATAGATTTGCTAAGAAAATGAAATGTAATTTTTTAAAAAGAAAAAGTTCACCTTTTTTTTTTTTTAAACAAAAGTTGTGATGTTGAATCAGTAAAGATCATCTAAATTTGATTTTAATTATGTATAATTGCAATGCATAAATCTCAGGTACCACTCTAAATGAGTTTCCTCATATCTTCTAGAATTTAAAATTACAGTTTGTATTATTAAATATGATATAATTATTATGTTACAAAATTAGAGTTGTTTATAGTTATACTCTTTCAATTACTTTATGGCGTCTAAAGAATATATTAAGTGAAAAAAATTATAATTTTGTTACGTAAAACACAAATCAGGTTGGGTTTCTTCATATTTATTTTAAATCTTATAGACTTTATATAAAAGTATTAAAACAACCCATAATAATATTTATTATATTTTATGAAATAATAATCATTTTCAAACTGAATTACTCGTTACACAATCTATAATTATCAAAATGGAGGAGAGATTACTTCATGGGGCCAAGCCGAATTAAATGAACAAAAAATCTGCTGTAAAAAGATAAACCCAAAATAAGGAGGAAAAAGAAAAAGAAATCCCACGTGCGCCTTTCAACTTGACAGATGTGTAATGTGTTGATGCCCGTCTTACTTGCACAACACCATGGATTTCTGATTTCAGTTTCGTAGCTTTTTAAGAAAAAATGTGCACAGATATTGGAATATGGTCCAACTGCATTACATTGCATCCCAAGCCCACCATAAAATTGTGAAAAGCCCCCCCACCCACTCTACTCCACCAAGACTCTATTTAATCCTTAAAATGGAGGTGTTACAAACATGCAAGCCGAAACCGGTATCCGTTCTTTGAGCTGCTTAGCTACCTCCTCATCAACTTATCCCAGACATAACCAGACATGGTGATTTCTGTTCATGAAATCTGCGGATTTTTTTACACAGATTCAAACAACATAACCAAAACACGGATATTTATCACAATGACATTCATCATGTCTCAAACCTACAAGAAGGGATCCAATACGCTACCCTGCATTATAACTGTAACTACCATTATTTCTTTTCTTACAAAAGAATCAACAGAAAAACAAAACAAAAATTCTCACATTTACTGAAAGAGTGCCCCGTCTTCAAGTAAAGAGGTTTTCATCTTGCGGCTGGAATATGAACCAGTCCAAGGGTAGATGGTGACATAAAAAGAACACTTGGGACTTGTTTGAATCTACAGTAAAAAGCCCATTTGGAACGGTACTAGGATTCGGTGTCTACCACCTGTATCGAGATTTTCCTACTAAAATCTCTAATCTGTCCTTTGCATAACCTGCTCACCAATCAAGTCTAAACCAACCAAAAGGAAGGATATACCTTGAAACAGCAAGAAATAGAAATGGATTCCTTGTGCAGACAGTAGGCTCCTAGCTGATGCCGTTAGAAGAAGGAATGCTAGTGCTAATTCCTTTGTATATATCCGATTATGCTTCTTTTTCCTAGCCTTTTGTTCTTGCAGGATTTCGGCTTTAATTTCATCAAGATCAGGTTCTGATCCCCGAAGCTGATGTTTCGGGTCTTTCTCAATCAACGACACAAGGTCACCCTCCGATGATCGACCCGATTTTTTTGTAACAACCCACTCGTATGCATTACCGAGTTGGAATAGACCAGAGATCATAGCGTTGAACTTGGTCACTGACATGGTGTTCTCAAAAAGAAGGTAAGGTACAATGAATGGGAAGGATTTCGGGGCCGGAAGGATGTTGAGGAATGACATTAAAGCAGGGACGTAACAGACAACCCATGCTGGAAGCTCAGCCTCAGGAATAAACATCGTCATGGGGAGAATTATGCAGAAAAGAGTGAAAGAGTAAAACGGTAGGATCAGTTTTCTTAGCAGAAAGAACAGAAATATCATATTGAATTTCTTCCAGAAGCTAATCTGCATAGGTTAAAATACAGAACAAGAACAAAGTTAGGAATCGGAAACTTGGAATCAACGCCGGAACTATTTAATTTGACAAAATAGGATCATTGTTGCATTAACCAAAGAGTGCTTCAAAAATGTATTCACCTTAGCATGGATAATATCGGGCAAACAGAGATGGAATAATTGCATTGGTCCGGAGTGCCATCTATGCTGTTGCTTTCTATAAGCTTCAAAAGATTCAGGAAGTTCACACTGACACTGAACAGATAATAAGAAAACAACAAACATTAACTCTCAACAAAGTGAATAACTGCTAAATTCAATTGGCAATATTACGTATTAAACTCAAGCTATACCTCGACATCATTGAGAAAAACAAACTTCCATCCTTGAAGATGAGCACGGACAGCGATATCCATGTCCTCAACTGTTGTCCTCTCAAGCCATCCACCGGAATCCTCCAAAGCCTTAATCCTCCAAACCCCGGCAGTTCCGTTAAAACCAAAGAAATTAATCAAAACACCATTCACTTGTTGCTCAACCTCAAAGTGAAATGACAAATTTATGTTTTGCAATCTTGTTAGCAGATTCTCATCCTTATTCACAAAGGACCACCTTGCTTGAACTAACCCTACATCCTCTTTGTCCTGTAAGAATACAACCAAAATCTATCACTTCAACTAATCCTAAAACATACTAACTTGTTCTTGACTTAACAAAATTGCACTCAACTCAAGGTAGAGGCAGTTAATTTTAGTTACCTTAAAATGGGGGATAGTTCGTTTGAGGAAATCATGGGTCGGCTGGAAATCAGCATCGAAAATGGCAACAAATTCATAGTCTTTGACATAACTACAACTCATGGCAGACTTAAGATTACCAGCTTTGTAACCATCTCGGATTACTCGATGTCGATACACAATCTTGGCACCTACTTGCTGCCATTTATGCACTTCTTCTTCAATAAGCAGCTGAGTCATTGGATCATCAGAATCATCCAAAACTTGAATCAAAATTTTCGACTTTGGCCAATCCAATTTACACACTGCAGCAATGGAGTGTTGGTAAACCTGCAAAAATCAAAATCAAATCCCAATCATAAACAAAACAATGGGTTGTTTCTAAATGATAAATATTTTTCTTGGTTTTTACCTCTCTTTCATTACACATAGGGATTTGAACGAGAACCATGGGGAAGAAGCCATTTTCGCCGGTTTCAAGATCCGCAACAGCGTCTTCTTTGGGAATTGGCTTGATTTTTTTGACACGGATCCAAAAACAACATAAACAGAGGATTAATCTATCTAAGCTTTGGATTAAGAAAAGGACAATGCAGACATTCGCGAGGAACTGAAGCGGGGGAGCAACGAACCCGACCCGAATCAAGACCCAATTAGAATATAGCCAGTCGAAGAAATCTATAACACCAAATGGGGCCGTGAAAATGTACTGTAATTGAAGATTTGAAGCACGGAAATGCCAGCCTTTATAATACGCAGCAATCTCGAAACCGAGTAACAACAAAGATAACCAAAGGAACACTTTGATGCAATTATAAAACCTGGTTTTAACGGTTTTGTTCTCGAAGGAGGAAGTGCTTTCGGTGTCGGTTCGACCGGAGGCGACTCGACGGCGGATGGCTGGACCGATACTGGCCAATGTGGAGGCAACGGAGGTTAAGCAACCGGCGGCGCGGTGGGCCTTTAAGAGGAGGACCCACGTGAGTTGCTTGGCGTTTTTGCCACGCGCTTTGGCTCGCGTATTGGTTGGGTTGTTTCCGATGAGGAAATCGTCTTCTGATGGACCTTCCAGCTCGACCATTGACCAGTCTGGGTTGTCCATTTTGACAACCACTGGGGTTCCTTTATGAACACCTTTTGCCCACCAATCAAACGATGGCGCCATTGTTGGTTCTTTCTCGTCCTTGAAACTTGGCTGTTGGGTTCGATCTTGACGGCAAACGAATTGAAAAAACAAAATGTGATAAAAAAAAAACTAAAAAAAAAACAACATTATCAAATTATCAGGGGAAAAAACAGAAGCCCGAGAAGAAATCAAAACGACAAAATAAAAGCTTTGGGTTTTGAAGTTGAGCTTCACGGTTCCATAAAAGCTCTCTTCATTGAATCACAGGTTTCAAAACCCAAAAAATGAAAAAAAAAAAAAAAAAGAGAATTGGGGAAATGGTGTAAGTTGTAACAGCTCAACACGTCCTTGATTGTGATTTTCTGGAAAAAAAAAGAATTTTTTGAACAATAATTACCATAAAATCGAAATAAGACACAATTTTGTCAAAAATCTTGGTTTACGTCCTTTTACCGTTTATGGATACAAAATCTTTAACAACGAAATGACATTTGAAGTTCCGACAAGGACAGATTTTTCCTTTTTGATTCTTCTCTTTCCCCCATTAAATTTTAAATAATAAATCCAGCAACGACCTATAACAACATGAACTGGAACCCTAGTAATAATAAATATCATCGGACGAATGAATTTCAGGGTGCGCCGGCGGTGAAAAATCAAGAGATTTTTCCCGCGTGTAAAAGGAATGGCGACCTTCGATCCTCTTTCTTTGGGTTTGGCGTTGTTATTTTCGCGTGTGATTAAACAACCAAAAATGATTCTGAAATTAAATCAAATAAATAGATAAATAAATCAAATCTGAATAAATGATTACGCGCGCAAATGTAGGCCAAGCTCCACAAAGTTTAAAGCAATCTATTGGGTAAACTACCAAAATAGTCACTTTTATTTACCTCAGATTACAATTTAGTCACTTATGTTTGAAATGTTACGTTTTAGTCACTAAACCATTAATTTTTGTTAACAATAAGCTTACATAGCATGTTAAATAATCATTTCAAAAAAAAATTTAGGTTAATTTATATAATGGTTCCCATATTTTTTTATTTTGAGCAATTTATTTTTTTCTCTTATGTTCTCTTAACTTTTCTGTTTATTTATTTATTTTCTATTCTCTTCTGCTTCTCTCTCTGTCTTCCTCCCTTCTCCATTTCTTTTAACATGGTTTTTATATGTTTTTATTTGTTAAAACTAGTCACTATAATTTTATTTTTTTGAATAATTTTATTTTTTTGAGTGAGGCGAGCTTGCGGACTAATTTTAATAAATGGAAAACATAGAAAAACTATGTTAAAATAAATGAAGAAGAGAGGAAAATAGAGGGAGAAGCATAAGAGAATGGAAAATAAAAAAAAAAGAAAGTTAAATGAACATAAAAGAAAAAATTAAATTGCTCAAAATAAAAAAAAATATAGGGACCAATTGTAGAAATTAAAAAATTTTCGTTTGAAATGATGATTTAACGTGCCACATCAGCTTACCATTACGTTAATGGTAATTAATGGCTAAATGACTAAAATATTACAACGCGATAACGTAAGTGACTAAAACGTAGCATTTCAAACGTAAATGACTAAAATGCAATCTGAGGTAAATAAAAGTGACTATTTTAGTAGTTTATCCGAATCTATTTAACATTGCTCAAATGGTTCTTCTACTCTATATAAATTGAAAATTTAATATATATATATATATATATATATATATACACATTAATTTCCTCGATTTTAATTTTCCACTAATCAAATTTTTACATTTTAATTTTGACTTAAGTTCATTACTTCAAAATTTGCTATTAATTTCCTTATAGATTTAATCTTTATTAATATCTATAATTTTTGAATTTTAAAATTTCAACCACGACTCAAATGATAGTTAAATTCATTAACTAAAATGACTTGATTTTTGTGACAACTATATGAAAATAATAAGTTGACATGGAATTATACCTATGATAATATGTTTACTGATTAAAGTATTTTAAAGGTCATTGTATTATAAGGACTAGATCAAATTAATCTCTCTATTATTCGTGGATCAATTTTTCTTTATACTATTAAAAGAATGGAATAAGTTAAAATTGTAATAGAGTTAACATTTACCATATTAAACATATCTTGACAATTATTCGTTTTAATTGCGTTTAATTCCAAACAAAAGGATTTTATTTACGAACCATAAAAAATTAAAATATTAATTCTATTAAAGAGTGAATGCTATTTTTTAAAATAGTAAATGTTAAATCTATTCCAATTTTTTTAATTCTTTTAAATTTATTTTATCTAATTCTTTCATAAAATTTCTTCTACAAGTGTTCTTAACCTAATGGTGTTTATTTGCAAACTCGATTTTCTCAAATATACAACTAATCTCCATGTTCCAATTTCATTGTCTCCTCTTCTATCCAAAGCTTTTGAATCGACTTATAATTTCGATTTATGAGAAATATGTGTTTGAAGATTAAAGTGATAGAATTTATAATTGTGGAGAGTTAAATTTGTTGAATTATTTAGAAATATTAGAACTAAATTGATAGAACGTATAAATGTTAAGGATTAAATGTGTTATTATACTAATTAAAAAAAGTATTTAACATATGGTGACCGAAACAAAAACAATAAAAAACGTTAGTGACAAAATTGCAACTTTTTGTAGGGTGGTGACCAAAATAGAAACACGTTAAGGGTGCATCTAGTTCACCGAGTCTTAAATTATATTCCGTAATAGGATTACGAGAATGTAAGATTATGACACAATATGAGATTAATGTAAGATTATGACACAATATGAGATTAACTTATTGGTTCATTTGGCTGGAATATAAAATTCAAGTATTTGGTTGACGAAATATAAGATTATCTAGAAACACATTTTACTTAATTGCCTTTGTTATAGAATTTGTTTTTTAATCAGTTTAGTTTTAATAATTTTAGTATCAAATTCCATAAAATCATGATAAATTATTACAATTTTTACTTTTATTAAATACTATATATTATTAAATAAATATACGATGTTGAAATAAATTTATAAATCATAATTATAACAATTCATAAAAATTGATTGCAACATCAACCATAATTATAATTATAATCATAATTAATAAATTATTAAATAAAATCAATAATTTTAATTTTAATTCATGACATCAACTGATTCATTATTAAGAATTTTATTTTGTTTTTATTTGGTCTTAAACTTTATTTTAGGAAACCTTAAATTGATCAAAATAAGGTGTAAATTGGTCCAAAATTTTAAATTACAGTTGCAATTTAAGATAATTTAAGAAATTGACTGTAATCTAAAATAATTTAAGGAATGAGCCGTAAATTGGTCTAAACATTATTTTAGATTACACGTAACGTGAGATTATGGGATGACCGTAATGTTGACAATCCAAACACTGTAATCTCATTCTGGAATATAACATTATGGATCGTAATGTTATATTCGATGAACCAAACACTTCCTAATAGTTGGAAGGTTAATGGCGTAGTTTACCCTATTATTTTTTTTTCTTTTGATATACTTAATTAAGTTAATGTCATAAATCAACTTTACACTAGTTCAATTAAAATAATTATTTAAAAGCCGTTTTTTTTCTTTTAATGCTTAAATAAAAAATTAAAATAAAATATTCAAGAATTGATTGTGAGATCTCAAATACATTGACAATTCCTTATAATTTAATTATTAATTAATTTTTACAAAATATTATTAATATTACATTTTCTTTCACTTATATTGTAATTGTAAGTGTAATAAAATTTAGTATGTATAATAAATTGAATGTTAATGGGGCAATAAACCTAATTAGAAACCAAAAACTTGAAATCCAACATAAATATTCAATCCAATCACTATTCAAATAAATTTGGCCCAAAATGTTGAGTAAAAATGGGCTTAGCCGACATTGAAAACACATTGACTCCACAATTAGGCCTGGCCTACTCGGTATAGGTGGGTTTTGAAATTCGGAACTCTAAATTTAGCTTCATCTATATCAGGACGAAATTTGATAACTATAATTATATTTTATATTATTAGTTTTTTTCCGTGCACGTGTATTTCTTTTAATTTTAAAAAAATTGTAATATATATAATTTTTCTAATATTGTAATGAAAAATAAAAATATATTTTCTATGATCATATTTATTTATGAAATCAAACTACAGAACATAAGAATAATAAATTATTTTTCTTTGTAATTATTTTCAAAAAAATTATAGTTACTTAAATAATTTATTTGATTTTTGATTGAAAGTTGATTTTTTTAGAACAAATAAAAATGTTAGGATCTAATTTTTAATTTTAATAAAGGAATTTCTTAGAGGGTTTAAATTGTGATTCAAGAATGTTTGAACACCTTTAATTTAAATAATTTAATAAAACATGGATGGGTTTAAAAGGAATTTACCCATTCACAAAAGTTATAAATCTCTATTTTGTCTTTTAAGTCCATTTTACAGACTATTGATTATTCTAATTGAATGAATGATTTTTTTTGTTTATTTATTTTAAAATTATTATTTCAAATAGAAAAAAAAGGTTAGAAGCAAGTTTGTTTATTTAAATAAGTGAGTATTATGTTTGTGATTAAAATAAATAATTTATATATAACCATTAATTTAAAAGAATAATCGTTTAATGATGATAATATGCGTTAACTAAGATTTAATAGTTTTATAAAATTAAATTTTAACCAATATGAAATTTTTAATGGTTATTTTTTTTTTCAATTTTATAAAACCCATAAGCAGCAGAGTGTGTACTTTTAAGTATTTTATGTAACATTCCTCGTTCGACCTGATTGTCGGATTCGAGTTATAAGATGTTATAAACATTATCAAAATAATTTTAGATACTCTAGCATAATCCGACCAATAACATATGCAAACAAGTGTCGTTATCATTCTAAATATATATTACAATTGTTTTTGAGTTCCATACAAGCTTACAAAGCTCTTTCGTTAACCTGAACATGAAATAGGACTAAATTATGAAGTTTGAAAAATCTCGGGTTGACGTCGCGACATCATGTTTTTTCACGTCGCAACGTCGTTAGTCAGTAAGTTACGTCGTGACGTTAAATCTCTCCACGTCCCGACATCACTCAAAGTATATGAAGGAAGGAGATCTTGATAATCTTAATGATGTAGATTTAAATTTAGATGACGATAAACTTGGTCAAGAACTAACAAAGGATGATAAGAAGCATATGTTAAATATTAAAGATGGAATAAACCAACAACTATGCACTATAACAATTAGATAAAATTGCATATGATGTTTTTTTTCTTACTATTTTTATTAGTAATTGTATTATCATCTACTTTTTTTTACTAACATAATGCATATATTGATTTGAATTTAATTTTGTTACTAGTTTAGAAATTATTTTATCATACTAATAGTTTTTTATAGTAATTAATATTTTTAAAAATATAAATTATGTTAATTGTGTAATTATAATTTGTACAAACAAACAAGACATAGGGAATTACGATATAATTACACTTTGTCAATCATACATGTCTAAGGAATTATACTTTTTGTAATTACAAGAGAGTATAATTACTTACTTTGTGCTGTCCAAACAGATCCTATCTATCTGTATATAAATGCTAAACTTTACTAGTAGTCTCTGTACTATGAGTAAATTATAGATTTAATCCCTACACTTAAATTTTATTAATTTTATTTCTTGTAATTTTTAAATTTTAAAATTGCAATCCTAGCTAATGATTGTTCAATTATTAAGTTTTGTTATTTCAAAATTTGATGCAATAAACATATATATTATCATATGTGTAATCTTGTGCGATTTGTTATTTTAATTTATTCTAAACTTTATTAGGATATTGGTAGTTCTAGTTTATTGGCAACAAGTCCAATAATGCTTATGTATAAAATATAAACATTTTTTATCATGTCAATTTATTGATGGTTCTAATCTTGGTTCTTTAAATTGAATTGGGCTGGTTGGACCAAAAATTAATTGGGGGTATCGATTCGGAGAGAGATATCATAATGATTGAATTGGGTTAAAAATTTGTTGACTATGACTTTTTATTTTTTATAAATTTTTAATAATTTATTTAATCCAACCGATATTTTCTTTCATGCATGGATCAACAAAGAATGTTTTAACCTTAGGTATCACCTCACTTCTTTTGCTTGTTGTCTGCTTGTTGCCGTTGCTTAGTGCGAAATTAGTATGAATGATTATTTTTTTTGTACTCTTTATGTCTAATTTATGAATTTTACTGTTTATATTTAGGGTTAGTAATATCTCTCTCAATAATGTCATCTTTAAAATTCGAACCTACATTCTCCTTTAAAAATGTAATATGTCTTATTATTGCGCTCAACTCTTTATTGGTGTATGAACGATAATAATATTATGTAACTTGTCGAAACTATTTTTTTGTTTGAAAAACGGGCCGACTTTAAAAAGAAAAACGGAGTCGCCACCAATTATTTTTGAAGTGGGATTGGGCGACTTTTGAAAACGTTTTGGTCTACGGATTTTAAAAAAAGGGCTCGGGGGTCTGTTACGCACGAGGAAGGATTAGCACCCTCGCAACGCCTAAAATTGGTACCGTATTGATTGATTAATGTCTTTAATGTCGAAAATTAGAAAAAATATTTTAAAATATGAATCTTTAAAAATGTTTAGATAACTCGCATTGGATATCGAAACTCCCCTATTCCGAAAAGTTGAAATACCACATCCAGCACGATAGAACACGATGTTTCAAACTATCGATACCAAGATCATTTCATGATTTCCAAAATTCATGTCTTGCAATTTTAAAAAGGGTATTTCACTATTTGGCCAAACTAAAACCAAAACCTAGCACGATTGGGCACGATTTCTTGAATTTCCAATAATGAAATATTGCCTTTATTTAAAAAACACGATAAAAGAATCTTTGAAGGATATTTAGTTGTTTGGACGAACAGAAAATCGAAACCCAGCACGATTGGGCACGAATCTCTTGAACTTCCCAACACGAAACATTGCCTTATTTTCAAAAACATTGAAGGACATTTAGTGATCCAGATGAACGAAAAATCGAAACCCAGCACGATTGGGCACGATTCCTCGAACCTCCCAAACACGAAATATTACCTTTTGTGAAAACCTTTTATGAGTCGTTGAAACAAAGCAAAAATAAAAACGGGGAAATGTAAACGGGATTAATAAGAAATAATAATGAACCCCAAAAGGAAAAATAAACAATAATATTATAATAACAAAAAAAAAATGATATGTGACCAATAAAACAAACAATAATAATACTACTACTAATGAAACTAATGAATATAGTAAAAGGTAATAATACTAAAATATAAACATGATAATAAAATAATACAACAACAAGCAAAAACATATATCAATAAGAAAAATATTAGAGTAAAATAAAAAGTAATAGAAAAAATATTGATAATCAAAATAAAATAGAAAGACAAATGTAATAATAATACTATTTATAAAATAGTGGCGAGGAAAAAAAATACTAACGAATGTAATAATGATAACAAAATATATTATAAATAAAATACCTAACAAAAAAAAAGTAGTAAATAATATATTAAAGAATAATTACAAATGAAAATAATAAAAAAATAGTAAAACAACCATGTCCATAATAAAATAATAGTACCACATTAAAAATAACAGTAATAAAATAAAACAATAGAAAGATATAGTAATAAAACTAAACTTTAACAAGAATGGTAAAATTAAAATAATAGTTATAATAATAAAAATGATGAAATAATATGATTATGATAATGATAATATACATAAAAAGTAATAAAATATTAAAAATAATTGATTTAATGGTAAAATGGCCAAAATAAGCGAAAAGGAACTAAATCGGATCAAAAGCAGAAAATTGGGCTAAATTTAAAATAACTAAAAATAAAAGGGTGAATTGAAAACATGCAAAGCTAGAGGGACTGGAAAAGCAAATACTCCCTCCTCAAAATGCGTCATTGCCGGAGGACCAGATCAAAACAAAAAGAAAATTATAGGGCCAAATTTAGAAATATATAAACAATAGGGAAAGATTGAAACAAGCGCCAAAAGGGAGGACCAATCGTGGAATTTACCCATTAAGGGTGAATGCACGTGGATTCCCTCCCAACCAAACGGCGCCGTACTTTAAAAGTTTTAAAACATAAAAATGTTTGGCCTTCATTTTGCCTTCTTCCTAAAAAATCAAAACAAAACTAATTCCTTTTCTTTCGCTCAAAAACAAGACCCCAAAATCCCTCGCCTTGATTCTTGTTAGGTCTGCGCCTCCCTCGTCATAAGTCCCCTGCACACCGATAACGGCGGGAAGAACAATGGTAATATCTCTTTGATCCCTTTCTCTTTTTTTTTTTAACTTCTATCGTTCGGATTTTTTTGTATTTTTAACAAAGAAAGAAGAAAACGAAGAAAACCAATAGATTTGAGGGGAAAAAGAAAAACCTTTGTAGCGACCTAAAATTTGCTTAAGCGCTAATTGAGGAAATTATTAAAATTTGAAAAACAGAGTTTCAATTTTATTTAAAAAAGGGAGTCGCCACCGATCTTTTTTCTAGGTGTGATCGGACACCTAATAAATCTTCTTTTTAAAGAAAAATCATTTTTTTTTGAATTTTCTTAAAAAAGGGCCGGGTTTAAGTCTGCGACAAAATTCCAAAGAAAAATAGGGTTCGGGAGTCGGTTACGCGCGAGGAAGGTATTAGCACCCTCGCGACGCCCAAAATTGGTATCTCGTTAAACGCGTTTGTCTTAATTTTCGAAAATACAAGTTCAATTTAATATTTAATCGTGATCCGTTTGAGACACGAGAATTTTTTTTTAAAAAACAAGAGAATTTTAAGACTCGAGAAAATTTTTTTTTAAACCCCGAGAATTTTTGAAAACACAAATTTTTTTAAAACCTGAAAATTTTGAAAACACGAAATTTTGGAAATACGAAAACTTTGAAAACAAGAGAATTTTTTGAAACACGAATTTTTTTTTGAAAACACGAAATTTTTAAAACACGGAAATTTTAAGACACAAGAAAAATTTACACGAAATTTTTAAAAACACGGAAATTTTAAGACACAAGAAATTTTTTTTTTAAAACATGAAATTTTTTTTTTGAAAATACGAAAACTTTGAAAACACGAGAATTTTTTGAAACACGAAATTTTTGAAAACATGAAATTTTTGAAAACACGGAAATTTTAAAACACGAGAAATTTTTTGTTTAAAAACATGAGTTTTTGAAAATACGAGAACTTTGAAAACACGAAATTTTTTGAAACACAAAATTTTGAAAACACGGAAATTTTAAAACACAAGAAAAAATTTTTTTTAAAAAACATGAAATTTTGAAAACCATAAATTTTGAAGCGAAAATTATTTTTTTAAAACATGAATTTTTAAAAATATGAGAATTTTCTAAAACACAAAAGTTTTGAAACTCGAAATTTTATTTTATTTTATTTTTTGTTTTTTATTTTTAAAAGGCGTATCGTATTTAACACGAACCGATGATATTCAACCAACATAGCGATGAAATCAACGACAAGTGTTAAACCGATTCGTTGCCTTATTTATTAAAAATTATCAAAATAAAAGTAAAAAAATAAAATGCTAAAATATCAATAATATTAAAAGCGAGATGTAATCAAAATATACAAATTAAATTAAAAGTGAGTAAAAGGAAATTACCGAAAATTAAAAATACGGGCTTGATCGAATGATTTGCGCGTCTCGATTTTTTTTTTTCTCCTTTTCCCTTTTTCTTCTTTCTTTTCTTTCTTTTTCTCTTTGGCTGATGGGCTGTATCCCTTTTGCTAATGGGCCTTTTTTTTTGGGCCTATTTCTTTTTTTTTTTTTTTTCTTCCTTCTTTTTTTTTTTGCTTTTGTTTTTTTTTTTGAAATTTCTTTGTGGTGGGCTTGACTCTCTTTGGGTCTCCCGAGTCGGTCGGGTTGGATGGGTCAGTCACTGGTCGGCCCATTGTTTGATTTTTTTTTTTTTTTTTTCTTTCTTCTTTTTCTTTCTTTTTTCTTTTTCTTTCCTTTTCTTTTTCTTCTTCTTTCTTCTTCTTCTTCCTTCTTCTTCTCCTCTTTTCTTCTTCTCCAAAGCCTTTGCCCGTGGTCGCCTCCTTCACCTGGTGTCTGACGCCTCCTTCCTTTCTCTTCTCTTCTTCTTCTTCCTCCTCTTTTCTTTCTCTTTTTCTTTCTTTTTCGTGGTTTTTTGTGAATCGGGTTTCATTTTGGGGAAAAATCCCTTTTATAGCGTTTTTGTGCAGTGGCAGGTGGCTAGGGGTATGGGAGGCCATCTCTTGGGTGATGGCCGAAAATCGAGAAGTGGGTCTTGTGAAATCCGTCGGATTTTGAAGATTTTCTATGAAGGACCAGATTGCAAACGATAAAATTGTTAAATAAGTGTAATTTTAAGAAAGATAAGGGTAAAATGTAATTTTGAAAAGTTTTGGGGCCAAAATGTAATTTTAAGAAAGTTTAGGGTTAAAATGTAATTTTTTAATTTTAAATTTTTTAAATTTATTTTTAAATAAACCCATAATTAATCCGGACAAAATTTAGTGCTTCATAATGCCCTCTTTGCTCATCATTGTGAAACAGGATGAAAGCAAAAGACTTAAAAGCGCTTAAATTTTGTTCGATGTCCAATATTTATTCTTTATTGAAAAATAAAATCGAAAATAGCTCGACATGTGACACGAAGCTCAACTCACTTCTCGGATATGAGTTGATCTTTGAAAAACAAAAATTGAAAATACCTCAGCGTGTGACTTGAGGCTCAACTCACCTCTCGCAATGTGAATTGATTTTGAAAAAGCGAAATTGAAAAATACCTCGGCGTGTGACCCGAGGCTCAACCCACCTCTCGCATTATGAGTTGATTTTTGAAAAACAGAAATTGAAAATACCTCAACGTGTGACCTGAGGCTCAACTCACCTCTCGCAATATGAGTTGATTTTTTTGAAAACGAAAATTGAAAAATACCTCGGCGTGTGACCCGAGGCTCAACTCACCTCTCGCAATATGAGTTGATTTTGAAAAAACAAAAAAAATACCTCAGCGTGTGACTGAGGCTCAACTCACCTCTCATGATATGAGTTGATTTTTTGAAAAGCGAAATTGAAAAACACCTCGGCGTGTGACTGAGGCTCAACTCACCTCTCGCAATATGAGTTGATTTTGAAAAATGAAATTGAAAAATACCTCGGCGTGTGACTCGAGGCTCAACTCACCTCTCGCAATATGAGTTGATTTTTGACAAATGAAATTGAAAATACCTCTGCGTGTGACTGAGGCTCAACCCACCTCTCGCAATATGAGTTGATTCGAAAAGCGAAAATTGAAAAATACCTCGGTGTGACACGAGGCTCAACCCACCTCGTGCATTATGAGTTGATTTTGAAAAGCGAAATTGAAAATACCTCGTGTGACTGAGGCTCAACTCACCTCTCGCAATATGAGTTAATTTTTTGAAAAAGCGAAATTGAAAAATACCTCGGCGTGTGACCAGGCTCAACTCACCTCTCGCAATATGAGTTGATTTTTGAAAAATAGAAATTGAAATAATTTTTAAAAGTATCAAAATTTCAAAACATATCATCCGTGGAACTCGAATGTCTTCCTTGTCCTTGGTTGATGCATGACTATCATCAAAACCTTTTGCTTTATTGGAATACTGTTATATGTCATGCATGATATTATCATGATATGCACATGTTTGGTCTTAAATGCTTTTATGCCTACATGATTATGCCATACGCATTGGGCTTGTTTGCCGTATATCTCTTTTAGTTACTACTCTCATGATGACTGCATTCATTGCTTCGATTCTTGATTTCCCTTTCAGGTTTTGTACCCATCCTCGAGTAATCTGCGTTTCTCGTGTATCACCCTTTTGCCCCTTGTTGAACTTTGTCCTTGCTTTGAGGCTCTTGTACTTACCAAATTCTCATCCAGGTAATACTCAACATTCCTTTTGTTTAGAGTATGTCCTTTCACTATTTATCATTTAGACGAACCACACATGAGATGCATGAAAATAGGAAAGTAGGTACGAAAGAATACCTCACATTCATATTTATTCCAAAAGCAATAAGCAAAGAAAATTGACAAGGAAAAGCTCAATAAAGAAAACATTATAAAGAAAGGAAAGCAGATTCAATTGTCACAAATGCTCTAGATATTCAACGCATGAACTTCTCCACATTTCTTCATCCTGGATCTCTTCGAGCACGGCTTCTTGTGTAGAAGATTTCGAGCTTTCGGGACTGCTTCAAATATTGTAATCTCGCCACATGACTCCCCGTTCAAACCGTCTTGCTCCTTTTGTCTGAACCTCCTTCATTAGGACGCCCTTTCAGGTTTTCATCCTAATCTTTTTTGTTTATCAAGACGCCCTTTCGAGTTTTCATCTTGATCTTTTTTTTTTATCAAGACGCCCTTTTCGGGTTTTCATCTTGATCTTTTCCTTTTTTTTCTTTTTTTTATTATTATCAAGACGCCCTTTTCGGGTTTTCATCTTGATCTTTTTCTTCTTTTTTTAGGCATAGTACTTTTTCACGGCATCCGAGTTCAATTGGATTAGGTAACTCCTTCCCATCCATCTCGGTGAGAATCAAAGCTCGCCAGAGAAAGCCTTTTTACGACGTCGGCCCTTCCCAATTTGGTGCCCATTTTCCTCGAAAATCTTTTTGTATTGGGAGAATCTTTCTCGACGAGTTCCCCTCGCGAATTCTCTTGGCCGCACCTTCTTATCATGAGCCGTGATCATTCTCTTCGGTACATCATCCCATGATTGCCTTCAAGCGTTTTTCTTCGATAAGATTTAGCTGATCATATCAAGCTTGAACCCATTCTGATTCTTCTAGTTTCGACTCCATTAAGACTCGTAGAGAGGGGATCTCAACTTCAATGGGCAGCACAGCTTCCATTCTATAGACCAGGGAGAAAGGAGTTGCTCCCGTAGATGTCCGCACAGATGTGCGATATGCATACAAAGCGAATGGTAGCTTCTCGTGCCAATCTTTATATGTCTCGGTCATTTTCCCAATAATCTTCTTAATGTTTTTGTTAGCCGCTTCTACTGCTCCGTTCATCTTTGGGCGATAGGGTGAGGAATTATGATGCTTTATTTGAAACTGCTCGCACACTTCTTTCATCAACTTATTGTTCAGATTTAAAGCGTTATCTGAAATTATTCTCTCAGGCAAACCGTATCGACATATGATTTCTTTTTTTAAGAACCTGCAAACTGCAGTCTTTGTCACACTAGCGAACGAAGCGGCTTCTACCCATTTTGTGAAGTAATCTATAACCACAAAAATGAATCGGTGTCCATTCGAAGCTTTTGGGAAAATTGGTCCTATAACATCCATGCCCCACATAGAAAAAGGCCACGGAGAAGTCATAACATGAAGGGCGAAGGGCTACATGAATTTTATCGTAGAATTTGACATTTGTAGCACCTTCGCGTAACTAATCGATCGCTTTCCATCGTCAACCAAGAATAACCGAGTCTCATAATCTGCACGCCATAGTGAAACCATTGGCATCGTCCCACAAATTCCTTTATGGACATCTTCAAGTATTTTTCTGCTTCAACAGAATCCACGCATCTCGGGAGCACTTGATCTTTTCCTCTTTGTACGGATATCCCCATCAAGGACAAATCCCACCGCCATTCTTCTCGATTGTTCTTTTGTCGTTCTCATTTGCTTGCTCTGGATACCTTTGATTCTTGACATATTTTAAGATATCATGGAACCACTACCGCCCATCCATCTCTTTTTCAATGCTAAAACAATGTGCGGGGACCTCATATATACTCATTTGGAGAGGCATTATTTACATTTCTCTGCTTGCTTTAAACATTGAAGCCGTGGTGGCTAAGGCATCACCAATTGGTTTTCTTCTCGTGGGAAGTAGTTAAAAGTCACTTCTTTGAATTCTTTGACAAGCTCATACGAGATCGCGATATTTAACCAATTTAGAATCTCTCACTTCCCAATCTCCACGAATTTGGTAAATCACCAACGCTGAGTCCCCATATACTTCTAAGATTTTTATGTTTCGTTCAATAGCAGCACGAAGGCCCATGATGCAAGCCTCATATTCTGCTACATTATTGGTACAGAAGAAATTTAATCTGGCAATGAGTGGATAATGGTTCCCTTCTGGTGACACTAAGACTGCTCCAATCCCATGCCCCAATGCATTCGATGCACCTTCAAAGCTCATCTTCCATGATTTCTCTTTTGATGACTCACACTCTTTTTCTGCAATGCATATCAAATCCTCGTCTAGAAAATCAAATCTCAAAGGCTCATATTCCTCCGTGGCTCGAGTTGCTAAGAAGTCGGCTATTGCACTACCCTTTATCGACTTTTGACTCACATATACAATGTCGTACTCTGATAGTAGGATCTGCCATCGTGCTATTCTTCCTGAAAGTGCGGTGATTCCATCATGTATTTTATTGGGTCCACTTTGAAATTAACCACGTCGTATGATACAACATATATTGTGCGAGCCTTGAACTACCGGACTAAAGCACAATGAAATTTTTCAATTGACGGTATTTTGCTTCATATTCGTGAACTTCTTTGCGAGGTAGTAAATCGCCTTTCTCTTTTCCACGACTCATCATGTTGCCCCGATCGCAACCCATTGAGTTTTCGAATACAGCTAGATATAATATTAACGGTCTTACGGGAGTTGGCGGTACTAGCACCGGAGGGTTAGACAAATACTGTTTTATCTTGTCAAAAGCCACTTGGCACTCATCGTTCCACTCTCCGAATTATGTTTTCGGAAGAGTCGAAAAATTGGGTCACACTGGTTGGTAAGTTGAGCAATGAATCGAGCGATGTAGTTCAACCTCCTAAAAATCCTCGACTTCTTTTTGTGTACGTGAGGTGGTAATTCTTGTATGGCTTTTATCTTATCCTGATCAACCTCAATACCTCTCTCACTAACAATGAAGCCGAGTAATTTTCCGAGGTAGCTCAAAGTACACTTGGTTGGATTAAGCTTCAATTTGGAACTTCCTTAGTCTTTCGAACAATTTCTTGAGGTTCCCAATATGCTCTCTTTCCCCAGATTTGGCAATCATTTCATCAACATACACTTCTATCTCTTTGTGCATCATGTCATGGAATAGCATCACCATTGCCTCTAATATGTTGCTTGCATTCTTTAATCCGAACGGCATCACCACAGAGCAAAATGCTCCCCACATCGTTACGAAGGTAGTTTTCTCCATATCCTCGGGAGCCATCTTTATCTGATTATAACCCGAAAATCTATCCATGAAAGAAAACAATGAATGTTTTGCTGTGTTATCCACCAACGTATCGATGTGTGGCAAGGGAAAATTATCTTTAGGACTTACTCGATTCAGATCGCGATAATCCACGCACATCCGTACCTTACCGTCTTTCTTCGGTACTGGGACTATGTTAGCTACCCATTCTGGGTATTTGGAGACTTGTAGGAAGCCAGCATCAAATTGTTTCTTGACTTCTTTTTTTATCTTTAACAGCATTTCAGGTCTCATTCGTCTTAGCTTTTGTTGAATAGGTTTGCATTCTGGTTTCAGTGGGAGTCTATGGACCACTACATCCTCGTTCAACCCTGGCATGTCTTGATACGACCATGCAAATACATCTTTATACTCACGAAGCAAGGCGATTAAATCATGTTTGGTGTTATCTGAAATGGAGGTCCCAATCTTTACTTCTTGCCTTTTTTCTTCATTTCACAAGTTCATTGTCTCAACAGATTCTTGATGGGGTAGGATCTGTTTATCTTCTTGTTCTATCATTCTTAGTAAGTCAGGAGACAATACATAATCTTCAGCATTTTCCTCAGCTTCGAATTCTCCTAAACAAATAGCTTTCTCAAAATCGATTTCAGGACTTGTAACGGGATTGTTCATGTCGTTGGTATCTGAGCACCTGAAAAGTGAATGGAAAAGAAAACTATAGAGGAGCATCAAAGTATTGGAACCAAACAAACATAATGTTATGGCATGACATGAGGTACATGTAACGATAGGCTATGAGAAGAATGACTAATTATGAAGTTAACAAGAATGAAAAGGCTATGACAAAATGCATCTCCATTAATGTTCATTTAAATGGTAAAGAGCAAACATAAGCTCTTACAAAAGAATCCCACTATTACTTAGGGGCACACAAAAAGAGAGTTAACATTGAGCATTACTCTGGAGAGAACTTAAAAACTACAAGAAGATCCACAGCAGTCCAATTGTTCAAAACGAATCTAGGAGGACAAGGGCATATCATTGAAACATCTTCAATTGCATCATCTCCTTTGTCAATAACATTTATACTGACGTTCTGAAGACCCCTTTCAATTAATAACAGCGTGCTTCGTGAATTATCTCGCCCTGGGTACATCATTCCTGCAGATGTAAATGTTTTTGACAAAGGAGGATACGCTATGGGCTCCCATCTCAAATCTTGGCCTGAGGCTCTTGCAATCCTCCTTTCTTGATCTTTCTGCAACTGTTTTCTTCTTTGTCGTACATCCGGCTTGAACCCTAAACCGTATCGAGCCTTGTGGGGTACTGGCTTTAGTGCTCTAACTATCCCTTGCTGATATTTTCCCAAACCTTTCTTCGCTCGAGCTCCCTTTCCCACAGTCAGTTTAATTCCCATTTTGGTATTCTTTGACAGTTTGGGCGTGGGAATCTTATTTCCTTCGGCAACAAATGTAGCATTGATAAATTCGAAGGAACGGAAGGAACATTCTACTGCATCTTTGTTTACTTCAATGTAGGGTGCGTCAGTAGAGATAGATGCAACAATGTCTTCTTCACCAGCGATCGTGATCAAGCGGTTATCCAGGATCAACTTTATTTTTTGATGGAGAGATGAAGGAACTGCCCCAGCAGAATGGATCCAAGGCCTCCCTAAAAGGCAATTATACGAAGGCGTGATGTCTATAACCTGGAACTCGATATCATATGTACATGGGCCCACTTCTAGAGGAATCTCGATCTTTCCCATGACCTCTTGTCGTGTCCCATCAAATGCCCTTCTTGTAGAGTGACAAGGCCTCGGATAAGACATATCAATTGGCGCCTCTAAACGTGGCCAAAGGCATGACATTGAGTCGACCCATTGTCAATGAGCACATTTGGTATTATATAACCTTGCAACCGGTTGTAATGTGCAATGCTTTTATGGAGCCCCTACCGTTTGGTGGTATTTCGTCATCACTAAAGGAGATAAAATTATCCGCATTTAAGTTGTTCACCCACCTATCAAGCTTTTCAACAGATACGTTGCTCGCCACATACGCTTGATTCAACACTTTCAGCAAAGCATTTCGATGCGATTCTGAGTTCAACAGTAGAGATAACACCGAGATTCTTGTCGGCTGCTTGTTCAACTGCTCCACGACATTATATTCACTGTGTTTGATGAACTTTAAGAATTCATGTGCTTCATCCTCATTCACAGGTCTTTTAATCTCTTGCTCAGATTGTATTTCAACATCAACCTCAGTATCATGCATTGGTGCCTTTCCTTTCTGATTCGAGTCAACAGCTTTCTTCTTTGGTTCACCTATTTCGGGAGAATAACACCTCCCGCTGCGGGTGAAGTGTCCTACTCTGCTAATATCTCCAATCACAGCCTTTGACTTTTCACCTTCGGGTACGACAATATTAACATCATATTTCCATGGTAATGCCTTATTGTCCTTGTAAGAAAAAGGAGATGGCACTTCAATCACCACATTTGGTTTGACTTTCTTCTTCTTGGCCTCGTAATAAATCACCAGAGGCCGATCAGCACTATAAGGGATAGTTGATGGTTGATTATCAGAGGCGCATATTTCCCTTTCCTCGGCCTCATCCATTTTATCAAAGATCTTAACCTCATTGTTATCCATCATGTCCTGAAGTAATTTTCTGAATCCCTCACAAGACTGGATGTCATGCCCTTCCATACCGTGAAAATCACAAAAACATTGACTCTTTGTGTTTCTTTCTTTGAAAATTTTGTTGGGATAACAAAACGGCCCCTTTTTAACCATTACCTCCCAAACCTTCCGCAGAGGTGTCTTTATTTCAGAAACATAACTTTTAGCTTGTCGCATATCTTCTTTTGTCACCGCGTTCACATTCCCTTCAGTATGGTTAGGGAGCGAATTTTCAGCCACATTACTAGTGCCATCAAATCATAAAATCCCTGCATCAATAAGACCTTGAACCCTTCTTTTAAAGGCTAGACAATTTTCTATAGAATGCACCTGGTTTCCAGCATGGTACATGCAACTAGCATTAGGATCGTACCATTTTGGGTATGGAGGCTTCAAGGGTGCCATATAATGTGGGGATATTAATTATTTTTCGATAACTTGGCACACTCTCCGTATGATCTGAGAATAGGGGTGAATTGAGGTTTTCGAGATTGGGTCTTATCGATTTTTGTTCATTTTGGGTGGCTTTGAGCGGGCATGGTATTTAGTGGGAACATGGTGGTGGTCTTTGGTTATTTGTGGCATAGGCAGGGGTAAGGAGGAGGTGCTTGATAGTAAGGGCTTTGGGGAGGAAAATAGAAGTTTGAAGGTGGGCAATATCGGGGTCGTGATTGGGTTGGGTATGGGTTGGAAGTGTAGTGTCTCTCAGTTCCCACCATATGGGCTTCTGCCTCTTTTTTCTTTATGGGTACTGCCCTTTTCGAACCCTCGGAGCCTTCCATCCTTCCACTCTTGATAGCATTTTCTATAAGTTCCCCGGATATTACAATATCTGCGAAATCTTTCGTGGCGCTTCCTACCAATTTGTCGTAAAACGGCGCTTTCAAAGTGTTGATGAAGAGGATCATTATCTCTTTTTTGTTAATGGGGTTCTACTTGGCGAGATATCCTCCACCTTTGAGCGTATTGTCTAAAAGTCTCTGTCGGCTTTTTTTCCATCATCTGCAGAGTTAATCGATCGCACCATGTCGGATACATGCTTGTATTGTTCACAAAATCTCGATGCTAAGTCTTTCCATGATCGGATCTTCTCTCTTCGAGTTGATTATACCATCGAAGAGCGGATCCGATCAAGTCATCTTGGAAACGATGTATTAGTAATTTATCCTCATTTACGTAACCGGTCATCTTCCGACAAAACATGATAAGATCGCCTTTGGACATCTCGTTCCATCATATTTTTAAATCGGTACTTTAAATTTCGGAGGCGAACTAGATCGGGCACCAAATCGAGCTATTTAGCACTTAGTGCGAGAAGACTTCATACCTTCTATCGCCTTAAGCCTTTCTTCTAGGCTCCTATACTTATCACGAACATCATGATCATCCATTTTCAACTCGGCTATTTCTACGGATCATCTAAATCTGGAATGATCGGTTCTGAGATTGGCTCCGAGGTTCGATCTGAATGTACCTTGCCCTAGATGAGCGGGTGGTGCGTCGTTGCTCTAGGCTTGCAGGTTCCCTTTGAGGATATCCTCTTTGCATTGCATGGGTGTAAGGTGGAGTGAATCCTGGAGGATAGAGAGGATCTGATTAACTCTTGGCCGGGGCTCTGTGATGTCGAGGCTCTGCATGGGTCCTTTTCCTTTGACCGTCGTCATCATCTCCATCATTTTGGCCATTTGATCCCTTTGCTCGGCGATTCCTCTCGAGATCTTACCATCGATCTCTTGCTTCTGTTGTGACTTAGCCAATCGCTCTTGCAACTCTCTTTGGGTCCTTTCCATCCTTTCAATTCTTTCGTTGAGTTCAAGATCCATAGTTCTAGCTCTTAGGCGTGTCCTATAAGAATGTCATGATTCAGTTAAGTAGTGTCATGGCCCATGGATTATACGGTTTGACCTCGATGAATGATTAGAGTGATATGCATATGTAATGAATGGATGAATGAATAAATGACAAATTAATGTTAATTATGAATAAATATGCAAAATTTGGTGTTGATTTCAAGATAGCCCCATATTTAGGCATTTCATTAATCAAAAGAGTCTATTACAAAAGTTTTACCGTCTACGATTTAACGATTACACAAATTTCCTAGCCACATCGCCTTGTTTTTCACTCGTTCTAGGAATTCGACATGTTTGATCCTTGTCTCGGAGGAATTGGTAACGAGATCTTCGCTTCATCGATAATTGCACAATTTGCATAGCAGCTTTGCAATTTCATTAATCAAACCGCCAAGATACATATCTTTTTCTTGGAGAGCTCTTTTGTAGGCACAAATGTCTCTCATCATCTTGGCCATTCTTTTCTTCTAGGGCTTTTAGGAGAGTGTCCAAGTGTTCTTGATGAGCTTGCGATGTATTTTCTAGATCTTGTATTTTCCTTCTTAACTCTTGGCCTTCGGATGACTAGTCATTAAATCTGCAGAGCAGCCAGATTCAACATTCTTCTTCCTTAACTCTATCATAGCACGAGCAGCTTTTTTCCTCTTCCTTCTTCGCTTTCCTCTCCGAAATTCCATCCCACCCTTGATGTTGCTTAATTCTTCCTTCCATTCCGTCGATGATTTGCCCGGCCGCTATTCTTTATGGTACCTCTCAATTTCTTATTTTCCGGATGAAGATCCTTTAAGTCATTTCTCATGATCTCGACTTCTTTTTGGACTTTCTCGTTTCGGATTTTTCAATTTGAACATCTATCTTCATTTGGTAATTTTCCTCTTGAAGAGAACTAATATCCCGTATGGGACGGCCTTTTCACGTTCAAATTCATGTCTTGCTATTTCCGATTCAGACGGTATTTCTTCCGAGAAGGATTCGGAAAGTATAATCCGTTGGTGAGGTTTGTTGACTATTCACTCGTCTTTGTCTCTATTTTTTATAATCTTGAGTGATAGTATCAGCATCTGAGCTAACTCCATTAGGTAGATTTCCTTCCAAGACTTTGCGATATCTCGGACTTTTTCATGTAACCTTCACTGTAAAAGCAAACTCGGTGTGCTAATCCTCCCAGTAGTTGGTATGAGCGTCGTGAAGCAAAGCGCCTTTGAACCATTAACGGTGCATATCCAACTCCTCCCATAACCCGAGTAAAGGTACCCAATCTTGGCTTCCGCATTTGTATAGCGAACGAAGGACGGATCCATGGTGCTCTCCAAGTTATATCTTCGACGGAGGTTACGAAAAAGCTGAAACCAGTCTTTGTTCGGTGACATCCTTGACCAATCTTTCTCAAGGTAAGCTTCCAACGAGCGAATGTTTTGAAAACATGTGGAAGGTGCGCGCTCCACTTTTCGAAGTGGCTCGAATCCAAACATTGAGTAGTCAGCACATCCGATAAAACGTCCTTCCCCTTTCTCCTACAACAATTTAGAGATCTAAAAGTCTCATTAAGATAGTTGGGGCGGGGTTGATTCCTTGCCTCAACTTTTCAAAGAAATCCACTACCGCAACTTCTATATGCCCAAGAACTTTTGGGAAGACAATTAATCCGTAAATGGCTAAAGCAAACAGATCCACTCTCTTCACAATATCTGGATGGTTTTGAACTAAGTCTCGCAGAGAAAACCATGGAATACAACTGACTTCGTTCTTTTTCTTTATCTGTTTTTCAGCCCATGTATCAGCCATTCCTGTCAACTTCATTAGCTTTTTCTTGAAGGTCATTGGTTTAGGCTCTTTCACATATATCTTGCTGAATTGTGTATTGTTAACGCGAAGCAAGGTGGCATACTCTTCTATGGTCGGAGTCATATCTTCCTGGTTGAAAGCAAAACATTGATAAGCTGGGTCCCAAAATTGAACCATGGCTTGAATTAACTGTTCGTCTACATTGACAGCGATTAAGTGAGCTATATCCCCGTACTTTTCAGTGAATATGCCCCTAGTGTCTGAGTCCCATTGTTTCCAGATCCTAGTCAAGTCTTGAGGTTATTAAGCGAACATTCATGGTCACATGCTCGGAAGATTGGAGATACATCCTTCTTTAAAGCTGTCTCCTTTTGCTTTACGGGTTTTCAAAGACCGATCTCGAACCACAACATTTTCTCGGTTACTTGTGTAATTGACTCCTCCATCGAAACCCGTTTTGGCAACCAATCTCTAATCAACACCTTCCTAACAAGATGCCTATGATGCATGATGAAAATAAAAATGAAGACAAATAACATTGGTTAGTAATTACAACAAATATAAGCGGAGAAAAACTATGGAAAATCTAACAAATTAAGATATTTAATTTTGCATTTTGGTGAAGTAGACGTACTTTTTTTTTTTTACCCCATCATATTTACAAAATAAACTTACCCCACATGCTCATCGATAATCTACCTCTCTAAATTATTAAACGGACCTGATTTGCTTGCATAAAAGTGTAAATGTAAAAGAAATAAAAGGTAAGAAGCGTTTCTCCCATGTACTTATTTTGGTAACTATTAACAGACGGAGGTTCGGCATGGCTCTAATCGGGTGGCTCATATGGTTCACTATATGCGGTTTCGGTTCTAAATGGTACTCGAATTGTCCGTCTTGTCGCCTACTAAGGCTAGTCACGAGCCTCGATTATCGCCCATCATAGGCTCATGAGCTCAATTCGAGGATTACATTTACTTATGGCTATCTGAGAGGACAAGTTAACTCACGAAAGCATAAGTCATATGTAACCTAAGTATTCACTAGCTTTGTGCGGAGGGACAAGTTAACTCACGAAGGCATAGCGTTTACTTCCACTTAAGCGAACGGAGCAGGGTAGAGAGCTCATGTTATGCAAAAATGCAAGTGCACGGTGTGTGGGGAGAAACTCACAAACCTTTTCGTTTTATTTTAAAACTAAAAACTAAAAGCGTAAAAACTTAGAATTTGAAAAACTAAAAGATAAAATAAGTTAGAAAAATATTTACAACATGATGCAAATGCATGACTTTTCAAAAACAAAATTTAAGGATCACGACTTGATATTAATTTGAACAAGGAATTTTGAAAATTTTGACAACACGCATTTAATTGAGACTCGACTCTCAAAAAAAGTCCCATTAGGGTCGCCAAATGTATGTGACCTAAAATTTGCTTGGCGCTAATTGAGGAAATTATTAAAAATTTGAAAAGAGTTTCAATTTTATTTAAAAAAGAGTCGCCACGATCTTTTTTCTAGGTGTGATCGGACACCTAATAAATCTTCTTTTAAAGAAAAATCATTTTTTTGAATTTTCTTAAAAAGGGCGGGTTTAAGTCTGCAACAAAATTCGAGAGAAAAATAGGGTTCGAGTTGGTTCTGCGAGGAAGGTATTAGCACCCTCGCGACGCCCAAAATTGATATCTCGTTAAGCAGCGCTTGTCTTAATTTTCAAAATACAAGTTCAATTTAATATTTAATCGTGATCCGTTTGAGACACGAGAATTTTTTTAAAAACAAGAGAATTTTAAGACTCGAGAAAATTTTTTTAAACCCGAAATTTTGAAAACACAAATTTTTTTAAAACCCGAAAATTTTGAAAACACGAAATTTTGGAAATACGAAAACTTTGAAAACAAGAGAATTTTTTGAAACACGAATTTTTTTTTTTGAAAACACGAAATTTTTTAAAAATACAGAAATTTTAAGACACAAGAAAAATTTACACGAAATTTTTAAAAACACGGAAATTTTAAGACACAAGAAATTTTTTTTTAAAACATGAAATTTTTTTTTTTGAAAATACGAAAACTTTGAAAACACGAGAATTTTTTGAAACACGAAATTTTTGAAAACACGGAAATTTTAAAACACGAGAAATTTTTTTGTTTAAAAAACATGAGTTTTTTGAAAATACGAGAACTTTGAAAACACGAGAATTTTTTTTGAAACAAAAATTTTGAAAACACGGAAATTTTAAAAACAAGAAATTTTTTTAAAAAAAACATGAAATTTTGAAAACCCGTAAATTTTGAAGCGAAAATTATTTTTTTAAAACACGAATTTTTGAAAATATGAAATTTTCTAAAAACACAAAAAGTTTTGAAACTCGAAATTTTATTTTATTTTATTTTTTGTTTTTTATTTTTTAAAAGGGCGTATTGTATTTAACACGAACCGATGATATTCACCCAACATAGCGATGAAATCAACGACAAGTGTTAAACCGATTCGTTGCCTTATTTATTAAAAATTATCAAAAATAAAAGTAAAAAATACAAATAAAATGCTAAAATATCAATAATATTAAAACGAGATGTAATTAAAATATACAAATTAAATTAAAAGTGAGTAAAAAGAAAATTACGAAAATAAAAATACTGGGCTTGATCGAATGATTTGCGCGTCTCGGTGTTTTTTTTTTTTCTCCTTTTCCCTTTTTCTTCTTTCTTTTCTTTCTTTTTCTCTTTGGCTAATGGGCTATATCCCTTTTGCTAATAGGCCTTTTTTTTTTGGGCCTATTTCTTTTTTTTTTGGCTGTTTCTTCCTTCTTTTTTTTTTTTTTTGCTTTTGTTTTTTTTTGAAATTTCTTTGTGGTGGGCTTGACTCTTGGGTCTCCGGGTCGGGTCGGGTTGGAAGGGTCAGATCACGGGTCGGCCCATTGCTTTTTTTTTTTTTTTCTTTTTTTTTTTTCTTCTTTTCTTTCATTTTTCTTTTCTTTCCTTTTCTTTTTCTTCTTCTTCTTCTTCTTCCTTCTTCTTCTCCTCTTTCTTCTTCTCAAAGCCTTTGCCATTGTGTCGCCGCCTCCTTCCTTAGATGTCGGCGCGCCTCCTTCCTTTCTCTTCTTCTTCTTCTTCCTCCTCTTTTCTTTCTCTTTTTCTTTCTTTTTCGTGGTTTTTTTTGTGAATCGGGTTTCATTTTTGGAGAAAAATCCCCCTTTACTGGCGTTTTTGTGCAGTGTGCAAAGGCTAGGGGTATGGGAGGCCATTCCTTAGGGTCGGTGGTAGGAAAATCGGGGGTGGGTCTTGAATCAAATCGGATTTTGAAGATTTTCCACGGAAGGACCAGATTACAAACGATAAAATTGTTAGGGCCAAAGTGTAATTTTAAGAAAGATAAGGGTAAAAATGTAATTTTGAAAAGTTTTGGGGCCAAATGTAATTTCAAGAAAGTTTAGGGGTTAAAATGTAATTTTTTAATTTTTTAAATTTATTTTTTAAATAAACCCATAATTAATCCGAACAAAATTTAGTGCTTACAACCTTTGCTCGGTTTTTCTCGATTCCTTGTATTTCTCTCTCTAAAAAGCGTATATATTGTGTATTTTTATGTGAATCGTGTGTATTGCTTTTGTATTTCTCAAAAAAAAATCCCCCTTTTACAAGTGTTGGTTCGACCTCTTTATAGCTAAAATGAAAATAAAATAAAAAATAATTATTTCCTCTGTTCTTTTCGTGCAGTTTCTATTACTTTTCAATTTTGCGTAAACGTATGGGCGAGGAGGTCGCATGCGATGTCTTTGGTAGTTAGCGTCTTGGCTGGTCACGGTGAGTGGCGCGTGCAATCTGAGGCTACCTCGAGCTTATGCACAAACTATGCTAGGGTTTCGACTTCTATTTTCGATTTTGGGCTAAAATTTGGGCTATGGTTTGGGTTTGATGAATTTGGGTTTTAGGCATTATTGGATTATTTATTGGGCTCCGGGTATGGGTCCTACATAACTTTTATAATGGAAAGATTCTCCCTAGGTCCATTATTGGTCTTAGTTGTGGATGTAATAAGAGCTACATGTCTCCATATTGGACATCAAATGCGACCCATAGATCGACCTATGTACTAGTCATGATGTTGCCTTTCCAGTCAAACTCTTTACAAACATTACGGTAATGAACATATGTAGAATAATTTTGGGTGGAGGGGCTTTCCATAAAGGTATTGTTCCGTAAAGTGGTGCTATTTTTAAAAGGAATCGTCTTAACGAGAGTAGTTATGAACTAAGATATTCGAAACAAATTAGTTGTTTTGAACAGAACATGAATTATTTTGGATAAAAACCATTGGGAATGAGAGTAATTTAAAATTTTAAACAATAATTTGATAGTTATTTGAGATAAGGCTTTTTAAATAAAAACATTTCTCTTAAGCATAATTATTGGTTTACCTTTATTATTGTTTAGAGTCATCTTTGAGTACCATAAAGAAATGTTCACCTTGAAAAGTTTTGTTTCTCAACTTCGAAGAGAGTCTAAGAACCCTGTTGCAACCATTGAAACACTGGAGAACTGATGCATGATGGAAACACACGACCCATAAAAAGATTTGCGCTTAGGTTGGTTTTAACCCAAGACTTCTAAACAAATAGAGTTACTCTAATTCCCCATGAATCCTCAATAGGTTCAAATTTACTACATGCAAAACTCTTCAATAATCACGGGTTTTCATCATGCGATAGCTGTTCAGTGGTGTAGCTTCTATTTTTCAATGATTACAGAAGGTACTCGTACACTTTCTTTGAAGCTCGTAAATAAAATTTTGAAGGATATCAAATCTTCAGTGACACTTAAAATAGATAATACAATTACATTATCAGCACGATATACTTTTAACAATTATTGTTCTCCGAAATACAATTTCGGAATAAAAACAAGTGTGTTTTTCCTTAAAAATTAGAGAGAAGACATTAGTATTGAAAACAGAATATCTACAATCTACAGCTGCAGTTCAACTCTCTACCATGTCTTAAGTTTCAGTTAATGCTGTTAAAAACATGACAAATCCCATGCTTCAAGGTTCAAGGTTTCCAAGCTGTTAAAGTCAGACAAAAGACATAAGGCAAAAGGGTAAACTCATAGATCCATAAATTTTAACAGGTTTAATAAATGCACTCTTTTCTAAGTAATTTAATACATGTAGTATATTTCAAATTTTGATCCAATACTTGTATTTAATTATTTTATTAAGTTGGTGTCATAGGTCATTAATACAATTAAAAAGTATAAAAATATATTTTCTTTAAATTGTAATTAACATGAGTATGATAACATTATATATTTTAAATAAAATAATTTAAAAATACAAATCCAAGAATTGTACGCATGTTCAATAGTATTAAACTACAAATTGATTTCACTCTAGCTATACCTATTATTGAATAAATTAAAAAATATTTTTACCATGAAATATTTTCTTTTACCCTAGTTGTTGATGTGATAAAATCTAGTATTAATCATTTCTATTGTTTTATGTTCAAATGATTAAAAAATAACATGCATGCATATAAGAGTGTAAATGAGCCACTAGTGCTAGCAAGCTATTCGAGTCTGACTGGAAAAAAAAATCGAACTGAATTCGGTAATTATCGAGTCGAGCTTGAGTTATCAATCGAGGCAAATTCAAGTTTAGAAATGCTTAACTCAGAACAGTTCATGACTCTTACGAAACTTTTCATATTTTTTATATTATTAAATCACATTATTGTCCTTAATATATAATATAATCTTAAGCTTAATTATTTACTGGAATTAATTTAATCGAACTTGGGCTTAAAAATAAATGTTCATTCAAGATTCAAATTTCGAGTCAAGTTCAAGCTCGTTTTGATTAACCTCTACGTGCATATAAGGGCAGATACAAAGGGGTAAGTAGGAGCTTTGGCCCCCCAAAAATTGAAAAATTACAATTCTAGCTCCTCTATAAATGATCAAATTATAAATTAATATAGATTCTATTTAATCTTTTCAAAATAATAAAATAATAAATTAAAATATGATATCTTAAAATTTTATAATACAAATTTAGCTCTAAAAAAATTTGTAAATTCACCCTTGCATGCACACACAAATTGTAAAATTTACGAACTTGGAGAATGTTAGTGATCTATGGAATGCCAAAGATAAAAGACAGTTCTATGCTATATATGTTTCTCCTGTTCATAATTTTTTAATGAAATATTTATATTCAATTTTCATATCTGATTTAAATTGGAACAAAAATACCGAGATATGATATGTTAATATATGAAAAAAAATTAGGAAATTAAACTATTTCATGTCAAATTCATATTCATATATCCAACGCTCCGAAGATTTCATACAACGGCCCCTTGGCATTTTTGTTGTTTTCTCCTGACAAAAACCAAATAATTAGGAGTTCCCCTACCAAAAGTCACCAAAACTAAAATGTGTCCTTTGACTAAATGGGTGAACAAGGCGTGGGTTGCGGTGCAGGTTGTCTCCCTCGCAAGTGAGTGGAACGGCTGAAATTGTTTTCAATGGTCTCATATATTAGCAAAGCATGGTTAAGACAACCTTTAGTGGGACTTAGGTTTCATTGTTTCCCCCTGTAAATACAACTTCTTCTCCCTGAAATTCCTTCCTCTTTATATTACACTCATAATGCAAGTGAAAAATAATTAACTTGATTTTGATTTAAATGATCATATTTTGAGTTTAAATTCATCACGCGTACATATATATTTTTCTATTTTTATAAAATATAAAAATAAAAATATTCTTAAAATAATTTTGTTGCTTTGTAAAAAAATAATTATTTTAATAATTTTATAACTAAGTTAAACGTAATTAATGTGTGATACTATCTCAATGAATTTCTTCTATAAAATATTGTTTGTATTTATAATAAATTTGTTTAAAGCGATATTACGATGTAGTTAAAAGATAAATTGATTGTTGAACATTAACTATGACAGTTAATAGATAGTGACAGTTTTATTTTATCATTGCTCGGTCATTTTGTGATATAGGTGACCGTAAATGAAACCAGCTATAGAATTCGACGTATATGTTTGAATGTATACATGATACGTGTCTCAGAGAATTTTTATTTATTTTATTTAATAGTTTTTTTAACTAGATAATTTTTTAAATTTCATTTAAGTAAGTTAAATCAAATTCACCGTATAGAACCACACAGTTAATTAAGCTAAAGTCATCCTTAATGGCTCTCTAAGTATCATGATTAACGAGGATGGAAGTCAATTATTTGATTAAGCTTGTGAAATGGCCAGATTCCCAGACAAATTCAAACAAATCTATACCAATTGCTTCACTTTTCATGCCATTAAGGGGGTTCTTTTTTTTCAAAAAAAAAACCCAAGTTGCAATAATTAACTCCCTGTTCATCTACTGAGAAAACTGTTCAAAAAACACCTCACAATTGGAAAAAAATTCAAAAATATAACAAATAATTGACTACTTCATCGTTGTATTAAAATTTCCACCTTTGAACCACTTTTTTGGGCGGTGTTGTGGGATGGTTTCTATGTGCAATCAATCAAATCAACTATTTATTGATTTACCTTTCTGAGCTCCTTAATAAACTTTTTTAAACTTGGAAAAATTATCAACCTTTTTAACATAATTTTCATCATTACGATATTTCATAATAGTACTCTATTTTTTACGGGCAAATATTTCAAAAATATTAAAAAATTAAAATTATTGAAAAGGATAAGTTTCAAAAATATTGACCGGAAAGGACAATTTCCCTAAAAATCGCGTCACGTCGTAGCGTTTTTTTGGGAAAGCGACTAAAGCGTCCTAGAGGAGCGCTTTAGGCCACCTCAAAAAAACGCTCTCACGAGGGCGCTTTTCTTTGAGGTGGCCTAAAGCGCTCCCAGTGACGCAGCTTTAGCCATTTTTCCTAAAACGCGTTGGCGTGGACGCGATTTTTGGGGAATCTTTCCCGTCAACTTGTAATGTGAAAAATGAAATAAGTTTTTGGGCAGTAGTCTCTGGCAAAATAATTTTGAGAGACGTTTGAAACAAACCGTGGCCGAAAACGCTTTACGTGGGCGCACTTTTGCTACGGTGGTCTCCGGCAAAATTATTTTGAGAGACGTTTCAACAAACAAGTACAAAAACGCTTCAAAGGGTGCACTATTACCGAGCATCGAAAAGCGCTCCCGTGGGCCGCACTTTTGCTCTGATCTTTGTCCGGAAAAATTAGGCTATAAATAAGCCAAATTGCATTCTCAGTTGGCAGAAAGCAAATTCAAGCAAAAGGAAAAAAAAATTGAAAATAAGTGAACGTATTAATGCTGTTATTTACTACGATGGTGAAGTGCGTGATACCGAAGATGGTGTTGTTTTCTTATCGGAGAACACAGCGCGATTGAGTTTTAATCGAAACGTCGATTTGGTAGAACTTCAAAAGAATTAGGCGTAAAATATTCGGAACAACGCCAATGAAAGTTCAGTCTATTAAGTATAGATTTTGCGCTTCGGTTGATCCGGTGAGATATGACGCATTCGACATCAAAGGTCCTCGGAGCCTTGAGGCAATGGTGGAGACTCATCTTGCCAGTGGTTCACCCTATATCGAGGTATATGTAGAATTTTCATCTCCAAGTGATCTGGCTGCGACCTCAACATCTAGTATCGTTCGAGGGGAATACACGACCCCAAGTCGACACTCTGTAAGTGGGAGGCAAAACACAGAAGTGCCCGTGTGCGGTGGTAGTATGGAAAACATAACCCCTGCACGACACTCGGTTGGTGGATGGGACATGCATATTCGTCAATCGACGTCGGATGACAGAAATACGTATTGGGGGACGTCATCAACTTCTAGTGGATGGCAATCCACATACGATTGGAATCTTCTGAAAGATGTTTAAGGAGGATGATGTATTACCGACGGCATCCACCAGCGAGGGGCCCTCGTTTGTTGCAGGTTATGGAGGATCGGATGATGAATCCGATGTGGATCCACCTCGGGAGCTAGGGCCTGACGGTGCAGAAGTTGGACTTTTTTCCGAACGAGCCCGTTCCAATTGTACCGAAGATGTTGAGGCGATTCGAGACGAAGAAGAAGAAGATCCGCTATTCGGGGCATACTCGCCTCCAAATAGACATGCATAATGTCGATCTATCTCAAGATGATGCATTGGAGTTTCTGAACTACCACACGGACGCGTGGCCGTACAAATTCTTCGTTGGATTCGGACCAATTAGAAGTTGGTAACCGTTTCCAACAAGAACACTTTTCTTGGTGCATTGAAATAATACATCATCGAGGAGCAGGGTTAACTACACTATGGTTAAATCAAAGCTCGATAGGTACGAGGCGAAGTGTCTTTGTGCAAGACGGCACATGTGCATGGAAAATCATGGCGTCGTTGAGGAAAAGGGCGGGGATGTGGGAGGTGAAGAAGTACAAAGGTCCGCGTACATGTCTTACCGTGCAGTACCACTATGTGTTCAATGATTTGAATAACACTAATATTATGTAATGTTGCATTATTTAACGTGCTTCGTTGATAGGTGTAACACAAGATCATCCGAGGATGGATTCGCACATGTTGGTGATTTAATAATCCCGACGGTGAAGGTGATCCCAAAACTACAGATCTTACCTTAATTGGCAATATTCGTAGCCAAATGGGGTACACGCCTCTTCGAAAGGCTTGGATAGCCAAGCAAAAGGCGTTGGAAAAGTTGCACGTCGGTGGGACGCTTCATATAATGAAGTGTGGCGGTGGTGTCAGTCTTTGAGAGATATGTCCCGAACGACTATGACATTAAACGGGCAAGCATACTACAACGATTGTCGCTTTCCGTGGATGCGCAGTGTTCAAGCGCTGATACGGACATTTAAGCAATGCCGAGATGCTTTTACATCGCAAGCCATTGGTACAAATTGACGGTACCTTCATGTATGGTAGATATACGCATCGGCTATTGCTAGTATGGCACCGACGGTAATAGGAGAATCCTTCCGATTGCGTTCGCAATAACACCAGGGGAGTCAGCTGATGACTGGGACTTCTTCCTATCTAGGTTAAGGAGGCATGTCTGCCCTCAACCTGACATATGCGTTATATCGGATCGGGGCCCTGGAATACTTGCGGCAATAGAACGACAGGGAAGCATGTGGCATCGCACACACCATCGATATTGCCTGAGGCATGTTTCATCCAACTACTATGGGCAACACCGATCTAAAAGACAGAAACGGCAAGTGACCGATATGGGTATGAAATATCTATTAATATAATTTCTTTTGAAATTTTCAATTTATTCGCAATTGAATAGTGGTATGTAATATTCGCTATCAACGTATATTGGCAGGGTACGAGATCAATAAAGACCGTTTTCACGAGATGTTGGCCAGTTTGCGCGTAGATAACGCCGAAAGCGCGCAGTACATGCAATATTCCTTTCGAGCAAGTGGACACAAGCATATGACGACGACTACGATATGGTCATATGACCACAAACTGGCCGAATGCATAAATTACATAAAAAGGAACCCGTCATTTGCCGATTCTGACGATTTTATGGGAGACATATTTTCGTTTAAGCGGCACTATTTCCGAAAAAGCAGCGAGTTATCGAGGCGATGCAAGGAGGCCATGTATGGAGCCGGAGGTCTTGCAAGAAATTAACCGTGGGAAGGCACGGCGAACACCATGCACACAGTTTGTCACAACCATGACGACCTATGGTTTCGTGTCACGGAGTTTGATGAGACCGAACCAAGGTATTGTTGGCGGGCATTATCGTGTGTACACTTGACAAATAGGACATGCGACTGGGATATTTGATGCACCGTTACCCATGTGCTCATGTACTTGCGGCTTGTCATAATCTTCGTCTTGACCCCATGAGCTATGTCGACGAAGTCTACAAATTAGAAAACATGTACAACGTGTGGAGACACGCATTCCCACCATCCCGATGAGCGTAAGTGGCCATCGGTATCGCTTGCACCGTATAAGTCATTGTTTGGGATAGAGAATTGAGACGCAAACCAAAAGGTCGACCTTCCTCGACTAGAATACGCAACAATATAGATATCCGAGAACCGACCAACCAAAGTCGTGATGCGGGTGGTGTAGGAACCCGCCATACATCTCGCTTCGTGTCCAAATCGGACTAGTTGACCGTGTTCTTAGCTTGTTTGTCTCTTCTTTGGCTATGTAATTTCATTTTTTGGAGGAAAAGCGGTGAACTTTTGTACAATAACTCAAATTTATTAAATATAAGATAATTAAAATTAAATTACAAACACAAATAAAAACAACTTTTTATTCAAAAATAAAAAATTATTACAATTTAAAAAATAAAACAACCCATCCTAATCAACGTTGATGCTTAAATAAACCAACTTTTATTTTATTCAAGTTATTAAAATTAAATTAAAAATTAAATTAAAAAATTAAATCATTTCTATCTTATCAAAGATATTAAAATTAAAATAAAAATTAAAATACAAAAGAAATAAAATTAAACTCAATTTTATTATATAAAAAATTAAATTTAAAAAATTAAATAAATTAAAAAATAAATTACAAAAAAACTCAAATTTTATTAAATATATTACAACTTAATTAAAAAAATAAACCAAACCTATTTTGTCAAAGTTATTAAAATTAAATAAATTAAAAATTAAATTACAAAAAAACAAACTCAAATTTTATTAAATATATTACAACTTAATTACAAAAAAAAAATAAACCAAACCTATTTTGTCAAAGTTATTAAAATTAAATAAATTAAAAAAGTAAATTACAAAAAAAGCAAACTCAAATTTCATTAAATATATTACAACTTAATTACAAAAAAAAAAAACCAAACCTATTTTGTCAAAGTTATTAAAATTAAATAAATTAAAAAATTAAATTACAAAAAAAAGCAAACTCAAATTTTATTAAATATATTACAACTTAATTACAAAAAAAACCAAACCTATTTTGTCAAAGTTATTAAAATTAAATAAATTAAAAAATTAAATTACAATAAAAAAGCAAACTCAAATTTTATTAAATATATTACAACTTAATTACAAAAAAAACCAATTCTATTTTGTCAAAGTTATTAAAATTAAATAAATTAAAAAATTAAATTACAATAAAAAAATAAACTCAAATTTTATTAAATATATTACAACTTAATTACAAAAAAACCAATTTTATTTTGTCAAAGTTATTAAAATTAAATAAATTAAAAAATTAAATTACAATAAAAAATAAACTCAAATTTTATTAAATATATTACAACTTAATTACAAAAATTAAACCTTAATTACAAAAAATTAAACTCAAATTATAAATTAATTTACAATTACTCAAATTAGGGGTTTAGGGTTTAGTGCGGATGCTTGTGGGAACCAGTGCCACACAGGCAATCGGTCGTGATTCTGCTACTGGATTCCTCCTTCTTCTAGCTTCCGTCGGGGGTCGTGGAACCTCAGGCGTGGAATCCGGTTCCTCCGGCAGTGGGTCTGGTTCTGGGTGTTGCGATGATGACCCACCTTGATAAAATAATGACCCGTGCACGGTGAAGGAGCCCGGTAGAAAGAACTGCTCCCCGATGGCGCCTCCTCTAATCCCACACCCGACGTCGGCCTCACGATCGGCTGGCTAAAAGGAGTTGTCGGGAACGGACTCGAACCCGGCCATGCATTCCAACCCTGGGGGACTAGAAAAAGGAAACATATATGGGTTAGGAGGATACATATAAGGGCGTGGTACGACCGGCATAAGCTGTGGACGCTGTGTTGTCGGTGTTGTCACCGAACCGATGGGCCGGTGATTGTGTAGGCGCCGTTGATGGGCCCGGTGATCGTAGGCGCCGTTGTTCTTGGGCCGTCTCATCACCCTTCTCCTTGAATGTAAAGGGCCCGACGTTCCCTTCGCCGTGAATTTGCCGCCGCCTCTTCATTCGACAACAGATCGGACTTGCCATGGATTCTAAACCATGGCATGTACTCCGCACATACGCTAACTCAGAACTACGATCGGTTCCGGTTAGGTAAAAAGTCATATCGGTTCTCCCGTCGCCTCGATATGTTCGACCAAAATATTGGCCAATCCGTGTGTTGCCAGTAAGTCCACACTTGTGCTCATCATCGAGCACCTCGAGAGCCACGAGAATCGGTTGCGGCATCCAAATTGCCGCAGAACCCGATCGACCGGTGCATCTCCACAATCGATAGGTGATTAGCGGGACCTTAACGTGCCAACTGCTCGATTTTAGAGAACTCCCGAAATTCTTGCTCAATTTGGGATCCTCGTCTGGTGTCCATTGAAACTATATTAACATTACCAAAATATTAGTTATATACATAAATACTAAATTATAATAATGAAATTGACACTTACTTGTGATTCCTAATCGTTGTTCCAATAGGAGCAGATATCCTCAAGCGAGTCGGTATTCCAACATGACTCGTCGGATGGTTCCACCTAATTAAATAAACTTTTAGCATGCAATTATACTATAAATCTACGACATAATTGTAAAATATAATATTAAATTTACCTCGTTATCGATGGGAATGAATATGGTCGGTCGAGTCGAGGACGTAAAAATGGAAATCGAAACCATGCCCATGATTGCAGTAGTGATAGGAAACCTCCAATTTTTGCTTTACTCGAAGCACCGCCGCCAAGCATCTCCGGTACAACCTCGATATGCACGGCGACCCCAACTCAATTCACCGCTGCTCGAAATCAACAAGTTTCAGGAGCCATCTCGGTGGACGAGGTTTCTAGAGAGGTCCCAGATCGATAGCCTCCAATTATCTCAAGCATGTATGCCCGCATATCAGTATTCTTTTTTTTCTTCATCGAACCTTCATTCGGTTGCGGGAATGCGTCTCGTAACCAAACCATATCGATCCGATCTCCTTGCAATTTATCCGGAATGGCACCGGGAGCTCGTAGCATCGGCCATCCAATCGAGAGATGTTACGGACCCGTAACTCACTGAATTCGCCCACCGGTAATCCCAATCAGAATCGCACATTTTCTAAGGTGATGGTACACTCTTCGCATGGCGGATGGAAAGTGTGCGTCTCGGGTCTCCACCTCTCTATCAACGCTACCGATCAAAGTCGGGTCCAACTTGAACCCCTACCTATCGTGGCCACGTGCCAAAACCCGCTTCCGCAGTAATTCTCGATCAATGGCGATGGGGACGGACATGTTGCGAATATAACATTGCAACACCGATCTACTGATTGTTTAAAAATTATAAAATTTAAAATTAATTAAAATTGCATAATTAAAAAATTAATAATATTGAAAAATTAACATTCAAACTTACCATTTTCAATTGCTCGACGCCAATGTGATTGCCGCTCTAGGCGACGTAATTCCCGACCATTGTACTCGATAAAGAATTTTAAATTTTCCAAAAAATAAATATATTAAAAAATTATAAAGGGCTTTTTCAGTAAATAGTAGAAGACTATTTTGAAATTTAAGCGTAAATTTCAAGGACTTTGAGAGAAACTTGAGAGCAAATTGAGAGCAAATTGAGAGAAAATTGAGAGAAAATGAGAAAGGATTGAAGTGTGAAAAAATGAAGGGTTGAGGGGTATTTATAGTTTTTTTTTACCGTTGGGGTCCAACGGTCAAAAAAAAAAATGATTACAGACGGCTAAAAGCGCGTCCATGGGGGCGCTTTAGCCACCTCAAAGCTAGCGCACTCGTGGGAGCGTTTTTCTTGAGGTGGCCTAAAGCGCTCCCATGGACGCCGCTTTAGGCCTTTCCCCAAAAAAGCTACGTGGCGTGGGCGCGATTTTTGGGAAAATTGCCCTTCCTCAATATTTTTGAAACACCGTCCTTTCCGGTAATTTTTGATTTTTTTTGGTACTTTTAGGATATTTGCCCCATTTTTTACAGTTCGTATTAAATTATGAACTTCAGACAATAAATATTAAAGATTAGTATTTAAATTCATTAGGATTATCTTTTGTTTTGTTCAACGACTATGTTAATATTTGAGTTGGCTATCGTCCACATTTTCTCTCTCCCATCAATTCTTTTTTTCTTTTTCTCATTTATTATACATGTTTTTTTTTTCAGTTTGCGATTCAATTTTGTGAGAATATTTATTTTCTTCACAAGTTGTGATATATAGATGATAATATTTGTCGTTCGTTAAAACTCTACCGACCACCATTTATTTTTCTTGGAAAACGGGTGGCTTCTCGTCAACTTCTTAATTTATTTATGTTTTGAGAGTATTTCAGAATAATAGATAATTTTATATGTCGATTTGGACTCTTGTTGTCTTAAGTTTTATATTTTTTTTGTTTGTTTTTTCCTTGTTTAATAAGTTTTCAATTTTAAAGTTTTATCTACTCTTGTAGCATGTTTTTAATCTTGCTTATGCATGTAATCTTAGTTTTACAAGTAATTTTAGGGAGAATTTTATTGTCGTCCTTTCTAATTTGGTGAATACTCGATTCTTTTGTGCGATTTTAGATCATCCGGGGCTGATTTTTTTATTGTATTAAGTGTATGCAATCACTTCAGATATATCATGCTTGAGTTGTGACAAAACCAATTGTCAACGTGTCAAAATATTTTATTGATGTTGAGACTAAAATCTTTATTATGTTGATAGAACTTATCATTCACTATATACAACGAGTATTTATTATTATTTTATTTAAATTGTATGAATGAATTTACATTTATAAAAATTCATTAGGGTTAATAATGAAAGTATTCCAATCCGAAAGCAACAAAATTAGATATTCCTCGTCCCTATTATCTTACTTTTCTTTTTTGACTTTGGTTTTAGCCGGCAATGTACTTCATATCTTTATTAGACTTAAAAACAAGATGTGTTTTCAAAACTTTTACTGCAAAACTGCGGAAAAAGATGGCTATCCTTTTTACTGCAAGAAGCTTGCAAGAGACTTTCCATGGCATCCATTTTTAATAAATGGAGTTGTTCAAATTTTTCAAAGGGTTTGCAGGCAAAGTAAGTGGAGTACAAAGAAGACTTGGGTTGCCTTTGTCTTGTTAGAAGTCGATCTTGGAACTTGGAATTCTCTTCAATTATGTTACAAGGTTGAAGCAAAATCATTCCATTTTTGTTAATAACTCAAATCCATCAATTTGGTAGATGTAACTTTCAAGTTTCAGACTTACATAATTAGAGTATGTTTAAGTTTCAACATGACATAAAGACAAACATGTTTTTAACACGTTTCCAACATGAAATGACATATCGAATGAAATAAAATTGAAGTATATATAATCGAAGCACAATCGACACATAATTGTACTGGACAAAAAGTGATAACTCCAAACATAAAATGAATCTTTCTTGAATCTTTCTCTCTAAATATAGAAATAGTAAAATAACAATTTCATTGTAATGGTTTTTCCTTTTATTATTACTATTTCTAATCTTTGTTTCAATGTTTAGAATTATACATAATTTCTCCTTAATCCTTAAATAAAAAGATAATTCACTTCAACGTACTCGAATTCACTTCTTCTTACACAGACAATAATACCGATGCCAACTAAACTAAGACTTAATTAGTAATAATATAAAATTTTGAAAAATAATTTAAAAATAAAATATATAAATTTATTTACATATTAATATTGTTATAATAAATGTCGATAATGGCAGGAGAACGATCGCAAAGCAATAAGAAAAAAAAGAATACACATATTTTACGTGAAAAATTTTAAAAAAAAATCACGGATGGAGGAGAAGAAAATTTACTAATATTGAAAAGCGAATGATACTGTAATAGGCCAATTTAGCCCGGGCCCTACAAAAAATAATAATCCCAAAATAATAAAATAAAGTCCAAGTCTAGTCCAAAATATATCATTTGGCCCGATCGGAATGGCCATTACTTGAAAAGATTGAAGGTCTATCTATAAGCTTGATGTATATGGAAACATAATCTTCAAGGATATGCAAATCTTAGATATGATATGCAATCATAGAAGATATGATATGCAATCTTGGAAGATATGATTTTGTAATCTTAGAGATTTAATTTGTAGATACCTTTTAATCTTAGCCGTTGATGTAATTGATCTATACCGTTAGATTTAGGGAGGCTCAACTATAAATAGAGGCCTCTCCCTTCATTGTAAAGCATTTGAGTTTGGAGTAATAAAAATTCTGGATAGAATTCACTCAAAATTTTCTCTATTTTGCGTTCTTATTTTCTATGCCTTGTTCTTATTTTGTTTTTCACTCATTTTCGTTTCTTTTTGAGTTGCTTCGTTTGAGTTAAATTTTGGTGGAGGAATTTCTTTGAATCCTCATATTGCGGGAGTTAGGTTGACTTATGCGTTTTTTTAACTTTTTATTTATTTATCTATTTAATTGCTTAATCATTATTTATTAATTTATTTTAATTATTTTAAATTTTTTTCTTTTTTGTTTTTCCCTATTTACGTTAAATTATTTTATCATATATATATTTTTATTTTTATTTGTTATATATTATCTATGTATTATATATTATTTAACTTTAATCATATTATGTATTATTTGGAAATTTGTATGTTATACATCATCTAAATTGTTTTATTATTAAGGTAAAATTTTTCATATATTGTTTATTTAAAATATGTATATTATCTATTTTTAAATGGTATATTATATACTTATTATAAGTTATCCCTTATACATTTTTATTCAAAGTTTTTATATTATTTATTTAAAATATATATTTATTTTATTATGTATATATTAACTATTTTAGATTTTTCATATCTTTTTTTATTATTCTATTTTTTAAAAAAATTGTTATAATATCCCTTTGTTGTTTTGCATATATCATTTATCTTATATTGTTATTTTACTTTTATATTTGATTTCATATGTAAATTTTCGTATTCATTTTTAGTTTTTTTTTATTATCTTTCACATAGATCTTTTAAATTATTATTGCTTACTTTATATCTTTTATTTGTTATTCACGTTCTTTTATTTGTTTATTATTCTTATGTTTGCTTTAGCATGGTCATTTTATTATTTGTATCATTTACTATTTTATGTTATTCTTTCTCTTAATTACCTATATTAGTATTAAATGTTATTATATCATGTAATTGTAGTATATTACTTTGGTATTTGTGTTTTGTAATGTATTAATGATACATTTTACTCAAATCATTGTTTTAAAATATATCTCATTTAATTGCCACTTTTTATCCAAAAATTTATTTCTTAAAATAAGACAATATTTGACATTTGGAGTTTTGAGGGAATCGTAACTTAACTTACTGGGCTTCAAATTTTAAGAAATTAAAATATATGATTTTCAAATAAAATCTTCTCAAATTTTTGACATTAAGACATTAATTAATCAATTAGGTACCAATTTTTTTGGGCGTTACGAGGGCGCTAATCCTTCCTCATGCGTAACCGACTCCCGAACCCGTTTTCTCAAATTTCGTAGACCAAAATCATTATTTTAATAAATCAAAATATTTTTTATTAAAATGATCAATTTCAAGGTGACCCGATCACACTTCGAAAAAAGATTGGTGGTGAGTTCATTTTTATTTTTAAAGTCGATCCCTATTTTTTTCAAAAGAAAACTTTAAAAACAGATTCGACAGATACAATAGGAGTTTTGACTACATCTATTTAAAGGTTAAAAACCTTATTCTAGTCAAAGTCAAATAGAAGAAAAAGAATAGTTCTATACGGATTCAACTTGTGCTATGTGGTCCGTATCTACGGCCCTCAGCTTTTCTCTCCCACAAATTTCTTTATTTTGTCATTGCATTTATTTTTTCAATAAGTAATGAAATTCGAGTTACATAATTTCTAACAAATATTTAATTATTAAGTATAGATTTTACACTTTTAAATTTATCATATCTTTATATTGACGTTATGTCATAATATATTTCATTTCTTTTTTTTTAATAATGATCCTGTTTTGTTATTCTGTAAGTCTAAAATATTAAAAAAAAAAAAATTAAGAACGTTATATACGTATGGGACCCGGCTGTGGTTCCTAAGAGCGGAAGCAAATGGTGGATGCATGGCAATGTCTAACTCCAAAGAGGCAATGGTGCATGCGCTATGAGGCAACACCACATGGGGTTTCATGTTCACTGTCTTACAATACAAACAGTTTTGTGTTCGTATTTTAAATTTTTAGTAGAGTACTCCAAATTGATGGTTTTTCCACGTGATCAAATAATCCTTCTTTCACTACATTCCCACGTGCTTCGTTCCAATTATTACATTTTTTTTCATCTTGCCTCAGTAGGTTCTATTATAGTTCTTTTAATCAAGAGGTTTCATAGTTAGTTCATGTAACATTGTTGGTACATATAATTATTCATGTAATTAATGTTGAGGTATTAATTTATTGATAAATAAAAATAGTTAAAATACATAGTAAGTATTTATATTTTTAAAATTTAAAAATTAGTCATACTTTTATTTCTAGGATTAGTTCATTTATTTTTAAATTTCAGGTCTAACTCTTAATCATGCTAAAATTATTTTTTAAATTTAAATTTATTACAATATTATTTTTAGTTACATTACTATCAAATAAAAATATACTGATTAAATTCTAAAATTATAAAAAGTGCAGAGACTTGGGCTTTAAGTTTAAGTCCTCGTTATTAAGTGATATTCATAAAGATATAATTATTTGTGATTGGAATTATTGATATAATTAAAATGCATATCAAATAGATTAAAAATTAGAATATTTATAAATTTTTATATGTAGATTACTTATTTAGATTATTACGGAATTTATAAACGCAATTAAAACAATGATATATGTCTTGTTTTTCTTTTTTTTCTTGTTTTGGTTATTATATTATTTTATTTTTAAATATATTTTAAGAAATATAGGTGGATGTATTAATCTTATGTTTATAACTTTTACTTTCCACTTTATAGGTTAATCATCAACTTAGTGTATACATATAGCAAGACAAACTACCAACAAAAAGAGCTATTATATATCTTCGATATTTGTTTTATGCTTAGAATAAATCTGAAACGAAATTAAATTCAATAAAAATTAATAAAATTTTCCCTTAATCTTACGGATCAATGACATGACATGAGATATATATGCAAGTAAAGGTTAAATAGAAGCATTATTGTAAGACAAGGCAATTATTTTGGTGAAAAGAAACAAGTTGCCATTTTCTGATAGTGTGTTGTCGATCCCAAAAATGGGGCCATATTGCCCATTTAGTGATACAAATAATGGTCCTAAAACTAAAAGGAAAAAGAGTCCTAAAAATAGAGCGTTGATCCCGTTGTTGAAGTGGGTGTTATCAGCTCAATTAGACAGCAGCTGTCGTTCTTATCCCCTTTTAAGTGCCGATGCTACTATTCCATATTTTATTCATTCAAATTCCCACTACCCAGGCCTTGAATTGATGTTTCAAATTGGAAATTTAACCTCAATTAACTCCAAGTTAACATCAAGTTTGAATAATTACTCGTTTTTCATTTAAATAAAAATTATATTTTTGCAAAATATTAATTAATTCAGGCGCATTTAAGAACATCGTTGGCCAATGCCACATGATATTGATATCAATAAAGAGCTTAACTTCCAATACTACTGTTCGGTCTAGAACACAAAATTGTCTCAAGTGGCAACTTTTTCAACTGTCAGTTTCAATTGTCGTTTATTACAACACACACAAAAAAGCAATATCCTTTTAAAATAAATATATTTTGAAAAATTAATCAAAATAATAGTAAATTGTCCCAAAATAGAATTTTCATTTAAATTTATTATGATTAGTGAATTAGTAAGAGTTAATTATTCAATTCAATATTTATAATAATGAATTTTATTAAAATCATAGTAACTTAAAAGAATCGGGTAAATTACACCATTACTCATTAAATTATGGGCAAGTTTTTATTTTGATCATTTAATTAAAAAAAGTTATTATATGATCATTGAACTATTCAAAAATTTTCATTTAAATTATTGGGTTGTTAAAAACGATGCTATATGGTTTATTTATTCACAATGCTTGCACCAATGAAAAGTTCTTTTTTCATTCTCTTTTACAGTTCAGTTTTTTTTCATTAAAAAATTTTGGACGTCATAAATCTGCAAATCAAAATTCAAATAGTTTTTTTTCTTCAATCTTCGACATTGATTGTCAAATTGACTTGGATCTAAGGTATATTTTTCTACTCGTCGATGAATACTGATCTATCATACAAATAATTGAATTGTCGCTTGGAGCTTGTTGATAAAACTTTTTCTTTTAAAATAATAAAAAAAACTTAACAACTCAGTAATTTAAATAAAAACTTTTGAATAGTTCAATGATTTAAATGAAAACTTTTGAATAATTTAATAAGTAAATTATTACTTTTTTTAATTAAATGACCAAAATTAAAACTTACCTGGATAAAATTTACCCAAAGGAAATACTGATCAAGATACAAAGTTCCCCAAGTATGAGTGTGGAAATTAAGAGTTTTGACCAAATTTGTCAAGACAATGAAGTCAGTTAAAGCAACAGATGTGAAGTTGGCCCAAATAAATTGGAAAAATATGAGAGGTTGGAGATGTGTAGGCGCAAAACCGCGTTAACGTTTCCTTTTCAGCTGAAATCACTATGACAGTCTTTCATTGCTGGGAGGGGGGAGTTAGAGCCTCTAAATTACAACGTGATATTATTTCATACACTAATCCAATACGAAATCAGTGGAAATTGCGTATCTTTGGCTCTTTAAAAATAAAAAGAACCCATTGCTCTCTTAGCTGTTCCTCACTCACAACGCGGCATTTCGCTCTTTGGATATACCGTCACCTCACCCACTGCTTCAATCCAAAATCCTCCTCCTCCATGTTTAGTCGGTAAACATCCCCACTTCACTTCAATTCTACAATCTTTGACCACATTAAATTAATTAATTACATTGTTTATTGAATTTAAATATTTTTTATATATTGTTAGAATCGGGGAAATATATATAGTGAGAAGTAAACGTGTTGTAATGGCAGTATTTGAGCGTATTTTTCCACAGGAAAAGCCTTTTGGTAGGAAAGATGTTGACACAAAATATATGCTATTGGAGGTGATAATGAATATTTGGTACGCATGCGCAAAATTAGTCAAGCTTCCTCTTTTCCCTTTTCTAATTTCTTTATTTTGTCCACAAATTAATCATTAATTAAGATGTTTCATCCACAGATTATCATAGTACAGTAATAATGACATCATCCTTTAAATTACAATTAACATTGTTCTCCATGCTACTTGATTGTAGTTTGTCGGTTAGGTTCAGTTGAACTTGATTTATTACTCAAAATTTTAAAAAATTTTAAAATTATTTTATCGCTGTAAATTTATTGATAAATGAATATCTATAAAAGATTTATAGATTGTTTTAATTCTCTTATTTATATTTTTTGTAATGTATGGCGATTGAGATTCGATAAATATAAGGTATGTATAAATTTATTGTATCCTAAGTAAAAGTTGAATTATTTTTCATGAATTCGCTTAAAATTTTTGATTAAAATCAAATTCTATTGATCTTTTGATTCGAGGTAATCCTAGATTATATATCACATTATTTTATACTGTTTACTATCTTAGTTCTCAAACTATTATAATTATGTTTGTATAAAGTATGCATTGGTGAGATTAAGTTTATCAAATCTTAGTCAATTTTTTCTTCATTTATTTTTCAATCATAATGATTTAGTAATTTAATTAAGGTGTAATATATTTATTTTAATATTCTCAATGTTGTATTATGTATGTTTTGAATGTGCATATTGATTCCATATTGATTCCTTAATTTTGCATTTGCATGTTAGGCGAAAATTAAAATAACAATCTATACATGTTGATTCTTTCATAGTAAGTATGATGTATACATTTTTAATCTTTCTGCACAATATCTCTTATTATACTTGCAACTATACCTCCTTTTTTTTTTTATTATTTTGAATGGTCATTTTGACTAGTCCTCAACTTTTATAAGTTGTTATCGAGTTATTTTTATTGAAGTTTTATTAATTATGTAATATTTTATATTTTAATTGCTTGTTGTTTTTTATTAGTTTGAATGATATCGGATCTTATCAAATTCAAATTTGTGGTTCTTGATATTTTAGGCAAATATTAATTGTTATAGGTGTCGAAACCATTTTAAAATCAGTTTAAAAAAATGGGGATCGACTTTGAAAAACGAAAATGGAGTCGCCACCAATCCTTTTTACTTAGGTGTGATTGGATCACCTTGTAAAACGTTTCGTTTTAAAACATTTGATTTTGGTCTACAAAAAACGAGAAAACAGGTTCGGGAGTCGGTTACGTATGAGGAAGGGTTAGCACCCTCATAAAGCCCAAAAATTGGTACCTAATTAATAAAATTATGTCCAAATGTTTGAAATTTAAAAGGAATTTAAAAATATGATTTCTAAAAAAAAACTTCAAGTAATTTGATTTAAAATTTGAGAGTTCCTCGTTCCGAATGAATATAAACATCACATCCAGCACGATTGGACACGATATTTTTTAAACACTCGTAACTAAGATTATCTCACGATTTACAAAGCTTCGAGCAATTTTGATTTACAATTTGAGAGTTCTTCGATCCGAAGGAATATAAACATCACATCCAGCACGATTGGACATAATATTTTTTTAAACCCTCGTCACTAAGATCATCTCATAATTTACAAAACTTGTTAAAAGGATATTTAGTTATTTAGTCAAACGGAAAATCGCAACCCAGCACGATTGGGCACTATTTCTCAAATTTCTAAATATCAAAACATTGCCTTATTTTAAAAACCTTTAAATAAAATATTAATTTTGTAAAAAAATATAGTTTTTATTTTAAACCATAACCATGTGGCAATATTACATTTATACATGATCAAATACAAATATTAAAAGCAATTATAGTACATTAACATAAACAATACAAGATACAACTAAAATAACTAAAGGAAATAGTAGTACAATAAGAATAATATTAGTAAAATAATAATATGTTAATATAAAAATAATAGCAAAATAAAAAATGATGGTAATGAAAATAATATAAATAATATTAATAATAACATAATAAATTATGGTAATAATACTAATAATACTAGGGTTAGTTATAAATAAAATAATAATAGTAGCAATATCAAAAATAATATATATAGTGTATATAAAAATATATATATTGTTAAAAGAATAAATAATATAACTTTAAATAAAATTACATTTATAATAATTTAATAAAATAATAAAAATAAATATGTATTATAAATAAAATTTATACCAAGTAAAATTTTAAAAATAATATAATATAATACTATATATACAAAATTAAAAATATAATATATTAAATAATATATAAATTATCAATTAAATTTTAAAAAATGTAAAAGAGGAAAGAAAAGGATTAAATTGAAATATAAGCGGACTTACAGGGTTGATTTACAAAATAGATTAATTAATAGGACACAATTAAATTAAATAAAATAATGGAGGGATCAAAAGAGCAATTTTCCCATTTTCAATAAAACACGTGGACCCTTTGTTCGGATCCGGTCAACGCTTGGTCATCATGTGGTCAAACAGGCTTATTCTGCTTTTGCTTATAAAAGTCAGTTTTCTAAAAAAAAATCATTTAGTTTTAAAGTTTTAAAAAAAAAAAACGCTAAAAATTATCAAAGAGAGAGCCTCGTCTCTCGTCCCTTGCCCCTTGCCTGAGCTCCGGTCGTCGACTCCTGATCCACGCGCCACACGCGTCTCCTTGGCCGGTGGCCGGAGGCTTGGCTCCTTCGTTTTCGGTCGTCTTCGACAGGTAAATCCCTTTCCTTTTTACTTTTTTTTAACAGTGGGTATATATGCGATATGTAAAAAAAAATAATAAAAAAAACACCTCTGCTCAAATCTGCTTTTATTTCTCTGTATTCTTTTTTCTCTCTGAATCGTGTACAGATCTGTGTGTGTATCTGTCTCTGCTTTCTTTTTTATTACAAACTATTGTGGAGTTTTATAACCCGAAGAATGAAACAAAAAAAAAGATTTCATTTTATTTCTTTCTATATTTGCTGCGATTTACTGCTACTTTTTCTTTTTGGTGCTTTCCTTTTCTTGCAGGTCGAAGACGATGACTTCGCGGTGATGACCAGGCGCGAAGATTACGGCGCTATCGAGGGGATTCTGGTGGCTGCGAAGCTGCGGTGATTGGGCTCCAGACATTGCGGCGTGACGGTTGGGATAGCCCCTGCTTGAAATGGCTTGATGCTCGGGCTCCTGTTGAGGCGGCGCCTAGGGTTTCAGAAACCCTAGGCAATTGAAGATTGACTAAGCATTGGGCCTTTTGGGCCACGGGTGTTTTGGGTTAGGGTAGGATCTGTTGGGTCAATACTGGGTTAGTGAGTTTAAGCTTAGTTTGGGCTCGGGTAGTTTATTTTTGGGCCAAGGATCTGGTCTGTTTTGGCTTGTAAATGGACTGTTAAAACTGGATTTTTTATTTTATTTCTATTTTGGTTTGTCTGAACGGGCCCAGGAAAAATGGGCTTCTACAGCTGCCCCTCTTTGCTCATTGTCGTGTAACGAGAATAGAGCAAAGACAATAGAAGGACCAATTTTGCCTGGTCTTGGTCGAGCCTCGACTTCTTTGATCCTCGTCTTCTTCAAACGGCTTCCAATCCCAACTGCATCTTCAGGGGTTCTAGAACTTAAGTTTGATAACTTCATGATAAACCGTAAAAGTAACATATTTTAATCCCACATTTAGTATGCTTTTGGATGAATTTATCCTCGATTTATGTAAAAAAGGTGCTCTTAATCCTTTCTTTTCATGTCTTATACCCAGGAGAGCACCTAAGGATAAAAAAAACGTAAAACGGGCTTAAAACGGATCAAATTGGGCCAACCGAAGAAGTCGACATGGCCTGGGCTTTATTCCACACGGTCGTGCCTTACTATCCATCTAGAAAATGGCCTGTCACCAATTCACACGGCCGTGTCTCGTCGACAAAAAAAGCTCAACATGGCTTATCCCCGATTTGCATGGCTGTGCCCCAATCAACAGACCGAAGCACGGCCTGACCCTCGACTTGCACGGGTGTGCCACGGTCGTGCCTAAATCGACAGAATAGAGACACGGGCTGAGCCTCAATTTACACGGGCGTGCCTTAGCCGTGCCCCTGCTGCGGGAAAGAGCAATTTCACTCAGAATAGGATGCTTGGAGCCTAAGAAATGCAATCCTAAGTCTACTCAAACACCTAAGACGAATCATACTTGAATTATGAATACTTAGAAGACAAGTAAAGCATCCAAAAAGTCTATAAAAACACCCGAAGGTGGCTATTCAAGGGGGTCGATCATTGAGCAGATTTTTCTGCCAAGCCTTCCTCGTTCAGGGAATTACTCAAAGATAGCCAATTGATCCATCTCGAAGAGTCGGAGTTCCACTCAAGACGGAGGATCTCCTCTTCAATTCTTTCAGGGGGTTTTAGAGATTTCTTATGTTTTGTTTTATCTTTTCTCTTGAGATGTTTTCTTGTTTAGTTATGAACTAAACCCCTCATATACCTGAAGGGGATGAAACCTATGACAGATTTTGTTATTTAATTCTTTTGGTTTATATGATAAATACTTAGTTTGTTCTTAATTATGTTACTTAAATTTATCTGATGTACTTAGGTGGAGGAGAAATAGACCCTGCCTAAGAGTAGATCTAGCATAATTAAGTGGAGTTGATCGGGCGCCTAAAGATAGGGTTACGAGATTTTACCGGATTAGGGTGAAACCTAATATGGGAGTCCATTGATTGATTTACTGCTTCCTTAGGGGGTTATTATAAGAGAACGAGAGTTCCACTAATTAACCTAAGGTTAGACGTTATTCGCTTCGAGACAAGGTTTAATATAGATTAGGGAGTCTCACGGATCAAGCTAAGTAAAGAAATCATATGAATTGAAAAGGTAGATAATAAATGAAGTCATAGGTGGATTCTTCCCGAAGGTATCGTCTTTATCAATTGAGTTTTCTTCAAGGTCTTTTCCCAAAGTTTCGTTCTTTTGTCTTTACATTTAAGTTTAAGTATTTCATTTGTTTTAGATTAATAAACCGATCACTCCATATTTTAGGCTAAATAATAGTGAGTAGTAGTACTTTTAGGTTCATTGGGTTCGATAAGATATTCTTGCCTGAGGTATACTACCATTCGATATGTGCGCTTGCCTCTATCGTTGTCCCAGTCAGTCTATAGGTTCAATCACTCTTTTATAAATATTAAAACTAGACTGTTTTGCAGTGATCACTTCAATCTGCTTCACTGCAACTTCAGGAAGGCAATATTCGCTATCTTCTGATTTGCTCCACTGCAAACTCAGGGAGACTAGATTTGAGATTTTTAATCTGATCCCTGCAAACTCAGGGATCACCAGACTGATGCCTTCGATCTGCTTCCTCCAAACTTAGGAATAGTCAGATTTGTCATTTTCAATCTGCTTCCTGCAAAGCTCAGGAATTGTTAGATCTGTCATTTTCAATTTGCTTCCTGCAAAGCTCAGGAATGCCAGATTGGTATCTTCAATCTGCTCCACTGCAAACTCAGGGATGCCAGACTGGTGGTTAAATCTGTTTCACTACTGCTTAGGGAGACAAGACTTTTCGTTCGATCTTGGTGACAAAATCTACAATCTTTGACCTAGTCCACTGCTGGTCAGGGAGATAGGGCTGGTGGCTTAAATCTATTCCACTACTGCTTAGGGAGACAAGACTTGTCGTTCGATCTTGGTCCTCTACTGCTTAGGGCGACAAGATCTACAATCTGTGACCTATTCCACTGCTGGTCAGGGAGATAGTGCCGATGGCTTAAATCTGTTCCACTACTGCTTAGGGAGACAAGACTTGTCGTTCGATCTTGGTTCCCTACTGCTTAGGGTGACAAGATCTACGATCTTCGACCTATTCCACTGCTGGTTAGGGAGATAGGGTCGGTGGCTTAAATCTGTTCCACTACTGTTTAGGGAGACAAGGCTTGCCGTTCGGTGTTGGTTCCCTATTGCTTAGGGTGACAAGATATACAATCTTTGACCTATTCCACTGCTGGTCAGGGAGATAGGACTAGTGTCTTCGATCTGTTTCCTGCAAACTCAGGAATTGTCAGATCTTTTATTTTCAATCTGATCCCTGTAAGCTCAGGGATCACCACCTTGATGTCTTCGATCAGCTTCCTGCAAGCTCAGGAATTGCCAGATCTGCTATCTCCAATCTGCTCCACTGCAAACTTAGGGATGTCAGACTGGAATCTTCAATCTTACTATATTGTCCTTTAGAGGACATAACCTGTAGAATGGATATATGCTTTTGTCTAATAATTAGGATGCCTTGATCGAAATGCATCTAATGCTCTTAATTAGACATGCTATGATTTATGAATATAAAAATGATATGAATATGATTCCCGCTCAAAGTGTTATTACTCATTTATCCGTCAAGGTTTCATATTTGTTCCCCTTGAAGTATCATTTTTTGCTCAATTATTTTGCCCCGTGGTGATTCTGAGTCCACTCCACTTAAACCTTGGGACATAAAGTTTGTGCCTTCTACTGTAATAACATTTGGCTTCTTCCATCCAATCTATTACCACTCAGAGGTATAAAACTTGTATCCTTTTCCATCAATTTGATCCGTTACACCATTCCCTGGGTGTAATGACCTGATGTATGTGTCTGAAATTTACATGAATGCAGGGTATCCCGGCAATGATCTCCTTTTATACTTGGGTTGACCTTGTTCGTCATTTGTCAATATGGTATCACCAACGGAATTGTCTTATCTCATAAGAATCCGAAGAGATAATCATTTTCCAATATTTCCAATCCCTTAGGCTTGCTGAGTTCTGAACAATAGTCATGTTTCAGATTCCTCATATTATTTAGAAGCTTCCAGAGTAATAGGATAAACTCCTTTTATGAAAGTATTATTAGTCCATAAATCATTATTTCAAAATGCTTGAAAAAGGTCACAAAAATGGATGAAAAAGAAATTAGTCAGGAGCATAGCTCAGAAAAATAATTTAATCAAAGATAACCCAGGCAATAAAAGAAAATTGATTTGGGTGTATCTCAGAAGAATAAAGTAATCGAAGATAAAGAATTCAAAAATGGGTAAGATAAAAGCTAGGTGCCCTAGATATCGCAGCCTGAGCTTCTTTGTTCCAACTTCTTGAGGACCTTTTTAAGCTCAATATGTGTTTAGGGGATCCGAAAGACTTTGTCAATGCCTCAAGACGTAATAAACTTCCTTATTGCTAATTCGAACGTAGCAAGACTACTGTATGCATCGCTTTTTAGTTTTGAGCCGCCCTTTTTTAGGTTTTCAACTTAAATCCCCTTTGGTCTCAAAGCGCCCTTTACGGGTTTTCGCCTTGGCCTTTTTTTTTTTTTTTTTTTTTTTTTTTTTTTTGTTTTTTGAGGCGCCCTTTGCGGGCTTTCACCTTGGTATTTCCTCTTTTAGGTCAAATATTTCTTGACTGAACCTGAATTTACCGAATTGGGCAAGTCTTCGCCATCCGTCTCGGTTAATATCAATGCTCCTCCAGAATAGGCCTTTTCAATATAAGGTATTTCCCAGTTCGGAATATGCTTTCCTCTAAAATCGTTTTGTAGAGGAAAATTTTTTTCAACATTAGGTTAGCCTTGTGGAATTCTCTTGATGAACCTTTTTGTCGTAAGCTCACATCATCCGACCGTGATGGATAACTTTTAACCTCTTCTTCGATTAGGTTCAATTAGCAAAATGCTTTAATTCCAAAGACCAATGGGTAAGACGTTACCCCCATCGAATATTCTGGCCGACATTCAATACGACAGAAGGTAACAGTAAATTCTTATGCCAATCCTTACAAGTCTAAGTCACCTTTCATAATTTTTGTTGTTGTTATTATTGTTGGTTTTTTTTTGGCAGCTTTTGCTGTACAGTGATATGCTACCTGATCTTTAGACAAACTGTAAACTTTGTACAGTTATACATTCTGTGCTGGCATCTGATCCTTTCCTTTATTCCTCTTTTTTTTGAATTTGATGACTGTTGACTTTGCAATATTGGCATATGAAGCAACATTCACCCTCTTAATGAAATCGATATCAACTAGAAACATTTGACAAGATTGGCCCCATAATATCCATGCCCCACATATAGAAAATTTGTGAAAAACTGGAGTAAGCCCATGAATCTTGTCTTCTTAGATACGGCATAGCTGATATCATCCCTTTTTCTGTAAATCGGCAGTGCCCAATCCTCATGTTTAGCCTGCATCCTATTAGTCCAAGCATGTCCCGATATGATCGTGTGAAAACATCTTTGAATTCTCAAAGATAACTCAATAATGTTTCGCCTTAATGAGCTAGGCTACAATCTTCACTCCTTTCCTAGGCTCGCAATATCTAATGACCCTTTGTAGCGTAGAGTCTATTTTTCATCTTGTTAAACCATTCTTAACAAGTCAGAAGATATATCACAATCTCTGTCATCTTCAAAATCTTGAGATCCCCTAGACTCATATCTTGTTCAAAAAGGGAGTCAATAACAACGTCGCTCATGACGTTGATATCAGGGTACCTAAGTATGAAGGCAAGAAATCCAAAGACTAAATGATTCTAAGGATGATTATTTATATAGTATGGTTACAAATAAAGAATGAAATAATATTGGTAAAAAAAATGTACAATATGAAGAATAAAAGAATATGTATTCAAAAAGATGCATGTTATTGAAATAAAATTTAAACATAAGGCTATTTCACAAAAGAATTCTTGTTGCCTCTAGGCTTAAGGCAACAAGCATGTTTTGAATGTTACTCTAGGTCTACTTCTAAAAATACAATAATCTCTTCCTCAGTCCCATTGTTCAAAACACTCCCAAGTACACAAGGTTTGGAAACATTATTCCCCAGTTTCTTGAAGGAGTCGCAACTTTCCTGCCCCCTCCTTCAATTATCACTACTCCGTTCGACTCATCAAACTTTAAAATCCCTATTTTAATAAACCTTTCAACAAATTTCTTAAATGCCATGCAGTTATCGATTGAGTGACCCATTATTCCCGCGTGATACTCACATTGAGCATTCAAATCATACATGTAGAAGCCCAAATTTACCCGGGCCCATGAGACCAAACCAAAAAAAAAAGAGACAAATAGAATAAATAAACCTAAAATTTTAAAAGTCCAATGTCCAGTCCATTACAAATTATAAACCCAATATTTAAAATAAAATAGTGGCCCAAATTTCAGCCCAAAAATTACTAGCCCACTACAAAACCCAAATCTCGGAATTGACCCAAGCAGAGCTCCAGAAACTTCTGGTACCTTCTCCGCAGCCACCCCCACGCGCGCCCCTTTGACTCCCCACGTGCTATACACGCGCACCGTTTTAGGTTCCCACGAACAGATCCCACACGCACTTCGCAGCCACTACACGCAAGCCTTCACCAGCGCATCAGCGTCGTATCTCCGCCAGCAAGCATACGGCCTTGTACTTGCAAAACAAACGAAAAAGCACAGCAGACAGCAAGAAAAAACAAAAAAGAAATGATTGTATTTTGTTATTATTTTTTTATTATTAATTTCTGATTTCGGCCTTTAAATGGACCGAAACAAACGATTGTAGGGGGTTTTTTTTCACAATTTTTCACAGAGAGATAATACAACAATAGGAAAAGCAGATAAAAAAAGGTTGCGTTTTTCAATTTCATCTCTTTTATTTACGAATCGATTTCTACATTTTCCTTTTCTTTCTATACGCGAAAGTAAAAAAAAGAGGGGAACTTGCCTTTGAAGATCGAATCGACGATCTGCCCTCTTCGTCAGAATTGAAGTTGAGGTGGTTGCCGTAGTTAAGATCTAGTCTGGTTTGGAAGAGGTCGATCGATTGAACATAAGTCGGTCACTGATCGCCGATTTCTGTGGCGTTGAAGTGGCCGGATTCCTTTTTTCTTCTTTGCGGCTGAGAGCGAAAATGAAAAGGGATTTTTAGGGTTTCGTTTTAAGAGGGTTTAAATGTTTTGAACTGCTTTAATTTGTTTCTTAAACCTATTAATAAAACGATGTCGTTTACGCTCATGGCAATAGCCTTTAAACGGCACCGTATCGGCCTATACCCAGCGACCTGACCCGATTTGGCCTAGATCCTCGCGTTTCAGTCCAAAAAGGGATATTTTCACTTTCAATCCTTCCTCGTTTCGTGACATTTTTAATTAAGTCATATATTTTTTTTATTTTCCTAATTTCGCACTCAAATTTTCTGCGCTTTTTAATTTAGTCTAGTTTCAATGCAGCGTTTCGGCCAACTGAAATATTTGTGATTTTAACCCCTTTAATTTACATGCATTGTATTTTAGTCCTTTCTTCGAATTTCATTTTAATTTATTGTTTTAGCTCTGTAAGTTTGTTCTGATTTCAATGCAGTCCTTTAATTATTTATTTAATTATTTGTTCATTGATCTCTTTAATTATTCTTTTAATTAATATTTAATATTAAATATTTTAAATTGTTTTAGCTATTATTTATTTTTATATGGTATTTTCATTATTTCTATATATATATTTTATATATACACATAATTTATATTAAACTGTTTTTCATGTATATAGGTTATTAATTTTATATTATTTATGCATGTATTTTCTTTTAAATCTATCTATGCATATATTTTATTTAAAATTTATATAGATATAATTGTTCATTTAAAGATGTTATTTTAAATTATGTATTTATTTATTCCAATTACTTTTATATATCATCATCATTTTGTGTATATATATATATATATATATCAAGTTTTATTTTGTATATATTATTTAACTTGACACATATTATTTTACATATAACATTTGCTTATTTATTTTAAAATGTGCTATATTTTATTTCATTCTTAATTAGTTATATTTTCAATCTTTGATTCTTGATTAATAATGTTGGTTTGTTCAAAACAAGAGCGATGAGATTATTGATTTTGTAAATATTGAATTGTAGGTTCATATTATCATTCTTGTCATCCATTTGTATAAATGTTGTATTCAGTATATTATTCTTTCATGTTTGATATTGTATTTCTTTTTCTCATGATTTAATAAAAGCATCTTAAGTCGTTTTTAAAATCACTTATTTAAAAGTTAAAAAACAAGGCAATATTTGTGTGTTTAGAAGTTCGAAAGATTACATCCTAACGTGCTGGGTGTTGATTTTTCGTTCAACTAAATCACCAAATACCCTTTTCATATGTTTTGAAGATCAAAGATAATCTCGACGTTAGAGTATAAAGGTATTATATCCTAACGTACTGGGTATGATACTTTTATTCCTTTAAAACGAGTTAATCTTGAGATTCAATCCCAATTTAATGAATTTGTTTTTTAAATTTTTTTATCCTAAATATTTTCAAGTTTTCGACACTATGACAACGTTAATCAATTTGGTACCAACTTTGGGCGTTGCAAGGGTGCTACCCCTTCCTTGCACGTAACCGACTCCCGAACCCGTCTTCTCAAATTTCGTAGGCCAAAATATTTTTATAGGTGACCTGATCACACCTAAACAAAAAGGATCGATGGCGACTCCCTATTTTTAAAGTCGATTCCTGTTTTTTCAAACCCCGATAAAAAAATGGTTTCGACAGCTTGGCGACTCCACTGGGGACTGGTTGAGAGTTAGGCCATAAATTGATTAATTTTTGTCCTTTTGATTGAAATTTAAAATTTGTTTTGAAGAATCATGTTTCTTTCGATGCATTCTGTTTGTGCTATAATTACAATAATGTCGAGTCTAATGATATACTTTGGCATTGCATTTGCATTACATGACCGTTGTGGTCGCACCTTTGAGTGGGAGTGAGAAACTAAGTTTTCGTGAGGTTTTCACCTCCGTACGAGCTAGTCTGCACTGCTTCCGGAATACATCCATACCTATGTCTTCGTGAGGTTTTCACTTTCGCATGGGCATAGGGAAATGTATTCTCCTGAACCGAACTCGATCTATATGAGCCTATCACGGGTGAGGATTGAGGAATCTGCTGGTTCAGATGCCCCCTCTTTAGAACCAAACCACATATAGAGAGACCTAGGAGCCCACCTTATGTAGAGTTGTGCCAAACCCTAATGGTCACTCATTTAGGTAATCTATTTTGGTTGTTTATTTCTCTTGTGCTGCCGTGTTTTGTGTTTATGCTTGCATTACATTGCATTACATTACATTGCATTGCATCATTATGGAAAGGAGATGTTGATTAGTAATTCGATTGCTAAATAGAGGAGTTTGCCATAAGGAAACAAATTTCTTGATAAAGTGGATTATAATACGGTTGTTTGAACATGGTCTGAGTAAACACGATAGAAGAAAGTTAATAGTCCTTGGAGGAATACAAAACCTTGCCCGAAAGATTTAAATTGACAAGAGCCGTCATGCCTCAATTTTGTTAAAGAAGCCAATCAATATCACGAGGGATAAGTGAGCAGCGAACCACGACCCGAATCAAGCCAAGTGGAAATAAAAGAGATATCTTTTAGGAGGATTTGAAGGATTCAACTTTCGCGTCCGGATATGAAGGAAAAGACCGATGTTTTCACTTGGACTATGAGGACAAAGCCACATACGTAATCCATTTTATGTAAAGAAATCTATTTTCTAGAGAAGTTCTTCTAATGGAATTGAATTTAGAATCAACGTCTCTCTTTCTTTCTTGCATTCATTTCATGCATTTGCATTTCATGCATTTGCATTACATCATTTGCATTGCATTTTCACATAAGGTCCCTAATTAGGTGAAATTGTTTTAGCTAACCCAGAAAACATTGAACGAAGGTTGGAGAGATTAGAGCAAAGGCAAAAAATGATACAAGATCAGTTGGCCAAAATTCAACGGGATATGCAAGATCAAATGAATATGATGCGCCAATTAACCCAATTACTAGTCGGAGGGCTTGGGAAAAGGAGTGACCCAGTGGTCGACAGTGTGGATGATGATGAAGTCATCGTTTATTCTCTAATAAGTATCCCAACTCAACCAAACATGCGTTCACATGGGGTGCCCGTCATTATTAGACCTCAATATTAGACTGATGCCTCAGTATTGTCGAATTTCTTGAGGGGTTCAGATTTTAGCTCAGAGGATGATCAAATTAATCCTATTGTTCATGGCTTAATAGAGACAAAAGGAAATGAGAGAGCGGACTTCAAAAGCCCCAAGGAAGAAAGAAAAGGAAATGAATAATATGAGTAAGTGTAACAGGGGTAGTTCGAAGCTGATTACGATAGCTCAGCCAAATACAACTGCTACCAGCTATCAGGTTTCCCAAGACAAGAGACCAATACAAAATCAAATTCAGAAAAACTCCAGTGTGCTCCCATTCCAATCTCGCATAGAGAGTTGTACCGAATTTTGTTTGAAGCACATGTTGTATCCCCTTTTCATATAGAACCAATGCAATCCCCATACCCCAAATGGTATGATTCAAATGCTCAATGTGAGTACCATTCCGGGATTACAGGACATTCAATAGAAGATTGCCTTGCTTTCAAGAAGCTTGTTAAAAGATTCATCAAAATAGGAGCTATAAGATTTGATGATCCCTTTGGTGCCAAAGATCCGTTACTTAACCATACTACTAAAGGGACAACTATTATGAGTACCATGATGAATGGGGGCATGAGATCAGGAGTAGATCAAGGTCTGGCCTCTAGTGCAAAACCTGACACTGGCGGATATGAACATTAATGACGTATCTGAAGAGTGAGCCGGGGAGCAGACTTTTTTAAGCTTCTGCCTTTAAGTATTTGAGATGTTTTGAACAATGGAACTGTGAAAGAGGTCCTTGTATTTTTTTAGAGTTAACCTAGAGAAATACTCAAAACATGCTTGTTGCTTTAAGCCTAGAAGCAATAAGAATCTTTTTATGAAATGGGGTTGTGTCTAGAATTTTTATTTCAATAAAATGCATTTTTTTAAGTAAATAGTTTTCATCCTATACTGTACATTCTTGTGTTTTAGAATATTCTTTCTTTATTCATGACCATACCACATAAATAATCATCCTTAGAACCATGTATCCTTTGGGTTGCTTTCGTACCTAGGTACTCAGATATCAACGACAGGAGCGACGTTGTTACGAACTCCCTTTTTGAATGAGATATGAGTTTAGGGGATCTAAGGACTTTGAAGATGACAAAGATCATAGCTTATCTTTTGATTTGTTAAGAATGGTAGAACAAGATGAAAATAGACTCTACCTTACAAAAGCTCAGTGGACGTTGCGAGATTAAGAAGGGGCAAATATCGAAGCCTAATTCACCACAAGGCGAGACATCATTGAGCTATCTTGAGGAATTCCAGATGTTTTCCCACGCTAGGCTATTGAAACGAGGGTATGCTGTTAAGATTGGTGTTCGAAGAACCCATGTTAATGGTTCTACAATAGTCGGGCTAATCATGAGGTTTGGGCTACTGGTCTACCCAAAAAGGAAAATTACATCAAATGCCAAATTGAGAAAGACAGGACTCTTGTGCCTCCTCCATTTTGTCTATATATGGGGCATGGATGTTATCAAGCCAATCTCCTCCAAAGCTTCTGGCCAACATCAATTAATTTTCGTGGATGTCAATTTTTTTTCACTAAGAGGGTGAGGGTCACTTCATATGCCAATATTACAAAATCGATAGTCAAAAAAAGAAAGAAAGAAAGAATATTAAAAAAAATGTTGAAAAGATCATGTTTAACTGCACAATGTCAAAAGTTTACAGTCTGTTCAAAGATCAGATTCCACATCACAGTAAAGGCAGCCAAAAAAGAAAAACAAAAGATAAAAAAACAAAAGATAAAAAAAAAACAAGAAAAAGAGATCGAGACTTGTAAAGATTGGCATACTATTTACCCTCCATGCTTATCAAACATTGGCCAAGACGGTCGCTGGGGTAGCCCATTTCTCATTGGTTTCGCCCATTGAAGTCAAATTTTCTTTTTCTGAGTCTTATCAGAACTGAAGTTGGATAAGGCAGAACGCATTTAATCTCAATATGATCAGTTGAATTGGAAGAGAAAATGTTAAGAGATATCTATCACGGTCAGATGATGTGAGCTCATAACAAAAATGATTCGTCCTAGAAAATTTCATGATAGAGCTTTGAAGAAGATTCTTTCCCATACAAAATGGACTTCAGAAGAAAGAGGATGTCAAACCGAGAAAGACCTTAGGTGGCAAAGAAGGTCGATTCTAGGGAAGCATGGATATTATCTGAGATAGATGACAAGGACCTACACAATCCGGAGAATTCAGATTCAATAAAAAGAATTCAAAAAAAAGAGAGAAAAAAAAGAAACAAGAAATTTTCAGCAAAAAAAAAAGAAGGAAAGAAAGAAAAGAAGAGGCCAAGGCGAAAACCCGCAAAGGGCGCTTTGAGACCAAAGGGGATTTGAGTTGAAAACCTGAAAAGGGCGGCTCAAATTTTGATCAAAAGGGGACATACGGCAGTCTTGCTATGCCTGAATTAACAATGAAGAAGTATGTTATGTCTTGGGGCATCGACAAAGTACTCCGGATCCCCTAAACACATATCAAGCTCAAAATGTCCTCAAGAAGTTTGAACAGAGAAGCTCAGGCTGCGATATCTGGGGTACCTAGTTTTCTATCTTATCCATTTTGAATTTGCTATCTTTGATTACCTTATTCTTTTCAAGATACTCCTTTAATAAACTCCCTACTTAATGGCATTTGCTAGCTTTGATTAACTTGCTTGTTTCGAGCTACGCTCCTAATTAATTTCCTTCTTGTCCATGGTTATGATCTTTTTCGGGCATTTTACATTGAAATAACGATTAGTGGACTAATATAATTTTCATAAAATGAGTTTTGCATATTACTCTGAAGCTTCTAAATAATATAAGAACCTGAAATAGGGCTATTATTTAGAACTTGCCGAGCTTAAGGGCTGGAAATGTTTGAGAAGGAAAAGTCTAAGTTGAGGCTATCTCATTGGATTTTCTGTTAAAAATAGTGGGTGATACAATCTCGACGAAAATGGGCACCATTAACCCAAGTGTAAAATAGGAATCATTCTCCGGAGAAAAATTGATATTCTGCATTCACGCGAGCATAATGCATACACATCTGGTTGGGTCACCCGAGGAGTGATCAGTTGATGGAATAAGCTACAGGCCCTATACCCCTGAGTTATAGTGGGATAGATGGAAGATAATACAGATCTTATACCTTTGAATATCAATGTGATGGAGTTAAGAAGAAACAAATCCTACATTTCGAGGTTGCAATGAGATGGATGGGAAAAGATTCAGATCCTGTACCCCTAAGTCACAATGAGATGAACCCTGAAGCTATAGTGGGGAAAATCTGTCAAACAGTTATAATTATTTCCCTGAGTTTTCTGTCGAGAGTACCAGCCGAATAAGATGGTAGCATAATACGTCAGCGATAGAGCCCTGATAAACAATGAGCAATGACAGCTTTAAGCAGGGATCATTCTCATGAAATCATGCAAAACACATTTAGTTAGGAGCATTAGATTCATTGCGATCATTGCATCCTAATCATTGTAGGAAATATTCTCATGACATTCTGCATTCATACAAATGTCATCTATAAGACACATCTAGTTAGGGGCATTAGATTCATTCTGATCATTGCATCCTAACCATTTTGCATAAGCATAAGCACGAAACTGATTTTACAGCACAGGTCCACTAAAGGATGTTGTCGCAGCATCAGTAAATTCAAAGATCTTGCCTTCCTCAGCGAGGCGAATCGAAGACAACAGATTTGACAACCCTAAAATTACAAGAACAGGTCAAAGCCAAACAATTTCTAGCTCCTTGAAGCTCCAGTAGAGTAGGTGCAGTTACAAATCCCTTCTCCCTAACTTTACAATGAGGACCAGTCAGTTTTTCTTCAGCAGAGAAGATGGAGGTTACAAATCTCTTCTCCCTGAATTTTTAGTTCCTCAAAGCTCTAGTGGAGAAGGTGGAGGTTACAAATCCCTCCTCCTTGAGTTTACAATGAGGACCAGTAAGTTTCTCTTCAGCAGAGAAGATGGAGGTTACAAATCTCTTCTCCCTGAATTTTTAGTTCCTCGAAGCTCCAGTGGAGTAGGTGAAGGTTACAAATCCCTCCTCCCTGAGTTTACAATGAGGACCAGTTAGTTGTTCTTCAGCAGAGAAGATGGACGTTGCAAATTTATTCTCCCTGAATTTCTAGCTCCTCGAAGCTTCAGTGGAGTAGGTGGAGGTTAAAAATCCCTCCTCCCTGAGTTTACAATGAGGACCAATCAGTTTCTCTTCAGCAGAGAAGATGGAGGTTACAAATCTCTTCTCCCTGAATTTTTAGTTCCTCGAAGCTCCAGTGGAGTAGGTGGAGGTTACAAATCCCTCCTCCCTGAGTTTACAATGAGGACCAGTCCGTTTTTCTTCAGCAGAGAAGATAGAGGTTAAAAATCTCTTCTCCCTGAATTTATAGCTCCTCGAAGCTCCAGTGGAGTAGGTGGAGGCTACAAATCCCTCCTCCCTGAGTTTACAATGAGGATCAGTCAGCATTTCTTTAAAGTTTCAGCAGAGAAGATTAAAGTTACGAATCTCTTCTCCCGGAATTCTTATCACTATGAAGTTCCGACGGAACAGATTGAAGCTACAAATCTCTTCTCCAGGAAATTACATCGAATTGGATCGAAACGCTAGTTTCATGCCCTTGAAGATGCAGTGGGATGGAATAAAGCTACTCAAAGAAGAAAAGCACCAAATGAAGTCAAGATCTGACAGGACCAGGCAAATTTGGCCCTCTTTAAAATCTTTGCTTCATTCCCATTACACGAAAATGAGCAAAGAGGGGCAGCTGTAGAAGCCCAAATTTGCCCGGGCCCATGAGACAAAATAAATAAACCCAAAATTTTAAAAGTCCAATGTCCAGTCCATTACAAATTATAAACCCAATGTTTAAAATAAAACAGTGGCCCAAATTTCAGCCCAAAAATTACTAGCCTACTACAAAACCCAAATCTCAGAATTGACCCAAACAGCCCAAGCAGAGCTCCAGAAACTTCTGGTACCTTTTTCATGACCACCCCATCGCACCCTCGCGTGCTATACACGAAATCAACTTTGAGTTCCCACGAACAGATCCCACGCTACCTCCACGACCACCACGCAAGCCTTTACTAACAAGATCGTCGTCGTACCTCCGCCAGCAAGCATACGGCCTTGTATCTGCAAAACAAATGAAAAAGCACAACAGACAACAAGAAAAAACAAAAAAGAAATGATTGTATTTTGTTATTATTTTTTTATTATTAATTTCTGATTTCAGCCTTTAAATGGACCGAAACAAACGATTGTAGGGGGTTTTTTTTCACAATTTTTTCACAGAGAGATAATACAACAATAGAAAAAGCAGATAGTAAAAAAGGTTGCGTTTTTCAATTTCATCTCTTTTATTTGCGAATCGATTTCTACAATTTCCTTTTCTTTCTATACGCGAAAGTAAAAAAAAGAGGGGAACTTACCTTTGAAGATCGAACCGACCGTCTGCGCTCTTCGTCAGAATCGAAGTTGAGGTGGTCGCCGTAGTCAGGATCTGGTCTGGTTTGGAAGAGGTCGATCGATCAAACATAAGTCAGTCACTGATCACCGATTTTCGTGGCGTTGAAGTGGCCGGATTCCTTTTTTCTTCTTTGCGGCTGAGAGCGAAAATGAAAAGGAATTTTTAGGGTTTCATTTTAAGAGGGTTTAAATGTTTTGAACTACTTTAATTTGTTTCTTAAACCTGTTAATAAAACGGTGTCGTTTAGGCTCATGGTAATAGCCTTTAAACGGCACCGTATCGGCCTATACCCAGCGACCTGACCCGATTTCGGCCTAGATCCACGCGTTTCAGTCCAAAAAGGGATATTTTCACTTTCAATCCTTCCTCGTTTCGTGGCATTTTTAATTAAGTCATATATATTTTTTATTTTCCTAATTTCGCACTCAAATTTTGTGCGCTTTTTAATTTAGTCCAGTTTCAATGCAGCGTTTTGGCCAACTGAAATATTTGTGATTTTAACCCCTTTAATTTACATGCATTGTATTTTAGTCCTTTCTTCGAATTTCATTTTAATTTATTGTTTTAGCTCTGTAATTTTGTTCTGATTTCAATGCAGTTCTTTAATTATTTATTTAATTTTTTGTTCATTGATCTCTTTAATTATTCTTTTAATTAATATTTAATATTAAATATTTTAAATTGTTTTACCTATTATTTATTTTTATATGGTATTTTCATTATTTCTATATATATATATTTTATATATACACATAATTTATATTAAACTGTTTTTCATGTATATAGGTTATTAATTTTATATTATTTATGCATGTATTTTCTTTTAAATCTATCTATGCATATATTTTATTTAAAATTTATATAGATATAATTGTTCATTTAAAGATGTTATTTTAAATTATGTATTTATTTATTCCAATTACTTTTATATATCATCATCATTTTTGTATATATATTTTAATATATATGTCAAGTTTTATTTTGTATATATTATTTAACTTGACACATATTATTTTACATATAACATTTGCTTATTTATTTTAAAATGTGCTATATTTTATTTCATTCTTAATTAGTTATATTTTCAATCTTTGATTCTTGATTAATAATGTTGGTATGTTCAAAACAAGAGCGGTGAGATTATTGATTTTGTAAATATTGAATTGTAGGTTCATATTATCATTCTTGTCATCCATTTGTATAAATGTTGTATTCGCATATTATTCTTTCATGTTTGATATTGTATTTCTTTTTCTCATTATTTAAGAAAAGCATCTTAAGTCGTTTTTAAAATCACTTATTTAAAAGTTAAAAAACAAGGCAATGTTTGTGTGTTTAGAAGTTCGAGAGATTACATCCTAACATGCTGGGTGTTGATTTTCGTTCAACTAAATAACGAAATACCCTTTTCATATGTTTTGAAGATCAAAGATAATCTCGACGTTAGAGTATAAAGGTATTATATCCTAACGTGCTGGGTATGATACTTTTATTCCTTTGAAACGAGTTAATCTTGAGATTCAATCCCAATTTAACGAATTTGTTTTTTAAATTTTTTTATCCTAAATATTTTCATGTTTTCGACACTAGGACAACGTTAATCAATTTGGTACCAACTTTGGGCGTTGCAAGGGTGCTAACCCTTCCTTACACGTAACCGACTCCCGAATCTGTCTTCTCAAATTTCGTAGGCCAAAATATTTTTATAGGTGATCTGATCACACCTAAACAAAAAGGATCGGTGGCGAGTCCCTATTTTTAAAGTCGATTCCTATTTTTTCAAACCCCGATAAAAAAATGGTTTCGACAATACCATTTGAGGTACGCGGGTTGTATTGGTTCCATGTAATGAGGAGCCACCACATGTTCATCAAATAGACTTTGATACAACTCCCTATATGTCATTGGAATTGGTGTAAACTGGAGTTGCTCATTGCTTTGCCTTGTGCTAGATTCTTTCCTTGATGAACCTTGATACCCAGTAGTCACTATTTTTGGCTGTTTAACAGCAATCGACTTTGAGCACCCCATACTTGTATTATCCACTTCATTTTCTCTCTTCCTTGTGGCAATTCTTTTGTTACTTTCTCCCGCCTCAATCTTTTCACTTTTTATGGCATTCTGGATCATTTCTCCTGCCATAACTATATCCGCGAAGCTCTTAGTGGTGCTTCCTATCATATGGGTGATAAATGGCATTTTTAGAGTATTGATGAACAACATAGTGGTTTCTTTCTCCAGGAAAGGTGGTTGAACTTGCATAGCTATTTCCCTCCATCTCTGCGCATACTACCTAAAGCTTTCATATAGTTTCTTCTCCATGTTTTGCAAAGTAATTCTGTCAGGCATCATGTCCGTGACATGGTTGTATTGCTTCATGAAGGCTTGAGCTAAGTCTCTTCAGGAGCTGATGTTAGCACGGTTGAGTTGATTGTACCATCTAGACGCTGCTCCCACCAAACTGTCTTAGAAACAATGAATCAAAAGTTGATCATTGTTCACGTAACCAGTCATCCGTCTACAAAACATAGTGATGTGGGCTTCAGGGCAACTAGTCCTGTTGTACTTCTCAAACTCTGGCATCTTGAATTTATGAGGAAGCACTAAATCTGGAACCAAACTTAAGTCCTTAGCGTCAATACCCTGATGATGGTCAGCATTTTCCAAAGCCTGAAACTTTTCTTCCAACCATCTGTAGCAATCTTCCAATTTCCCTGAAGATTCAATTCTTTTTCCCTCTTTTTCTGCTATGTCCAAATTAGGAATAATATGATTGGCAGGGTTGTCTCCTATTTTAGATTCTAAACCCATTTGAAAGTTCATAGGCAGTCTATTATCAGCTTGTCCCTGTTGAGGCCCAACAGTGACAGGTGGTCTTGGGGATACTCTTCCGGTTGTACACGCGGTGGGGTGGAACCCCGAGGAAAATCCTCATCAGCATTTATTATGAGGCCCTTTCTATTGTCCAGTGCCCCACTCAACATCTGGGCCATTTGAGCCATCATGTTCTTTTGGGCTTCCAACATCTGGTCCCTCATCTCTTGTTGAAGCTTTGCCATCTGTTCCTGCATCTGGTCTTGTATATTTCTTTGGAATTGCTCCATTCTCTGGTCCACTTTCCTTGACTTAGCTCGTGCACCGTGAGGGTGTTTCGTTCCCAAATTTTCTTTTTCTCTCTCTCTCCTATAATTTAAACTAATTAGTCTCTCTCTATAAATTTGAATGCATATGATGTTATGTAATGCAAATGCATGAATGCAAAGAAAGAGAGGCGTTGATTCTAAATTCAGTTACATTAGAAAAACTTTTCTAGAAGATAAATTTCTTTACACAAAACGGATCGTTTACAAGGCCTTGCCCTCATATTCCAAACAAAAACATTAATACCCTTCTTCGCAAAGGTCGAATCTTGCAAACTTCTAATAAATGCCTCATTTAGCTTCTTTTGCTTGATCTGTGCCGCGACTTATTGTTCACTTACTTCCATAATTCTCGTTAGCCTCTTCAAAAAGCTGAGACGCGGTGATTCTCGAATAGTCTTTGTCAGCTTGAATCCTTGGGTAATAAAGTCTTTTACTCCTTCGCCGGCTATCAGTCTTTTCTTGTTGTGTTCACTTAGACTATATTCAGACGAGACCGTATTATAATCCACTTTGTTAAAAAACCCATTTTCTTATGACAAACTTTTCTATTTAGTAATCGAATTAGAAATCAACACCTCTTTTCTATGATATGAATGCAATGCAATCAAAACAAAAGAGAACACGTTAGTATAGGAAAAATAAATAACATAGAACACCTATCAGGGTGACCACTAGGGTTTGACATAGTTCTACCTAGGGTAAACCCTTAGGTTTTCCACCTGTGGTTTAGCTCTAAAGCTAAGGTACCCGAACCAGCAGATTCCTCAATCCTCACCCATTATAAGCTCATATGGACCGAGTTTGGTTCAAGGGAATACATTTCCCTATAGCCACGCGAAAGTGAAAACTTCACGAAGACACAGGTACAGATGTATTCCGAAAGCAATCCACTAGCCCATGCGGAGGTGAAAATCTCACGAAGGCATAGCTTCTCGCTCCCACTTAAGGGTTTGACCATGACGGTCATGCAGTGCAATGTAAAGAGATATATTTTGAAATCACATGCAATAAAAGGATCATATTTTTAAAATCAGAATTTTAAATTCAAACGAAAGGACATGTTACGGCCTGACTCTCTTAGTCCCCAGCGGAGTCGCCAAGCTGTCGAAACCATTTTAAAATCAATTTAGAAAAATGGGGATCGACTTTGAAAAAGGAAAATGGAGTCGCCACCAATCCTTTTTACTTAGGTGTGATTGGATCACCTTGTAAAATGTTTCGTTTTAAAATATTTGATTTTGGTCTACGAAAAACGAGAAAATGGGTACGGGAGTCGGTTACGTATGAGGAAGGGTTAGCACCCTCATAACGCCCAAAAATTGGTACCTAATTGATAAAATTATGTCCAAATATTTGAAATTTAAAAGGAATTTAAAAATATAATTTCTAAAAAAAACTTCGAGTAATTTGATTTAAAATTTGAGAGTTCCTCGTTCAATGAATATAAACATCACATCCAAAGACGATTGGACACGATAGTTTTAAACACTCAGAACTAAGATTATCTCACGATTTACAAAGCTTCGAGCAATTTTGATTTACAATTTGAGAGTTCTTCGATTCGAAGGAATATAAACATCACATCCAGTACGATTGGACACGATATTTTTTTAAACCCTCGTCACTAAGATCATCTCATAATTTATAAAACTTGTTAAAAGGATATTTAGTTATTTAGTCAAACGAAAAATCGCAACCCAGCATGATTGGGCACTATTTCCCAAATTTCTAAATATCAAAACATTGCCTTATTTTAAAAACCTTTAAATAAAATATTAATTTTGTAAAAAATATTTTTATTTTAAACCATAACCATGTGGCAATATTACATTTATACATTATCAAATACAAATATTAAAAGCAATTATAGTACATTAACATAAACAATACAAGATACAACTAAAATAACTAAAGGAAATAGTAGTACAATAAGAATAATATTAGTAAAATAATAATATGTTAATATAAAAATAATAGCAAAATAAAAAAATGATGGTAATGAAAATAATATAAATAATATTAATAATAACATAATAAATTATGGTAATAATACTAATAATACTAGGGTTAGTTATAAATAAAATAATAATAGTAGCAATATAAAAAATAATATATATAGTGTATATAAAATATATATATATATTGTTAAAAGAATAAATAATATAACTTTAAATAAAATTACATTTATAATAATTTAATGAAAATAATAAAAATAAATATGTATTATAAATAAAATTTATATCATGTAAAATTTTAAAAAATAATATAATATAATACTATATATACAAAATTAAAATATAATATATTAAATAATATATAAATTATTAATTAAATTTTAAAAATGTAGAAGAGGAAAGAAAAAGGATTAAATTGAAATATAAGCAGGCTTACAGGGTTGATTTACAAAATAGATCAATTAATAGGACACAATTAAATTAAATTAAATTAAATAATGGAGGGATCAAAAGAGTAATTTTCCCATTTTCAATAAAAACATGCGGACCCTTTGTTCAGATCCGGGTCAATGCGTGGGTCATGTGTGGTCAAAACGACGCCATTCTGTTTCGCTTATAAAAGTCAGTTTTCTAAAAAAAAAATCATTTAGTTTTAAAGTTTTAAAAAAAATGCTGAAAATTCTCAGAGAGAGAGAGAGAGCCTCGTCTCTCGTCCCTTGCTCCTCGCCTGAGCTCCGATCTTCGACTCTGATCCACGCGCCATACGCGTCTTCTTGGCCGGTGGTCGGAGGCTTGGCTCCTCCGTTTCCGGTCGTCTTCGATAGGTAAATCCCTTTCCTTTTTACTTTTTTTTTAACAGTGGGTATATATGTGATATGTAAAAACAATAAATAAATAATAAAAAAATACCTCTGCGCAAATATGCTTTTATTTCTCTGTATTCTTTTTTTTCTCTCTGAGTCGTGTACAGATCTGTGTGTGTATCTCTCTTTTTTTTTATTACAAACTCGTGGGTTTTATAACTCAAGAATGAAACAAAAAAAAAAAAAGATTTCATTTTATTTCTTTCTATATTTGCTGCGATTTACTGCTACTTTTTCTTTTTGGTGCTTTCCTTTTCTTGTAGGTCGAAGACGATGACTTCGCGGTGATGACCAGCGCCAAGATTACTGTATTGTCGAGGGATTCGTGGCAAGCGTGAAGTTGTGGCATTCGATTTATTGAGATAGCCCCTGCTTGAAATGGTGTGATGCTCGGGCTCCTGCTGAGGCGGCGCCTAGGGTTTTAGAAACCCTAGGCAACTGAAGATTGACTAAGCATTGGGCCTTTTGGGCCACGGGTGTTTTGGGTTAGGGTAGGATCTGTTAGGTTAGTACTGGGTCAGTGAGTTTAAGCTTAGTTTGGGCTCGGGTAGTTTATTTTTAGGCCAAGGGTCTGTTCTGTTTTGACTTGTAAATGGACTGTTAAAACTGAATTTTTTATTTTATTTCTGTTTTGGTTTGTCTGAACGGGCCCGGGCAAAATGGGCTTCTATAATAGGTATTATTAGATGCTAAAATTCACCTAAGATGCTAAGGGCTTAGAAAATACAATTTTAACAAATCAAGAGACATCTAATCAAGACAAGATAAAAGTAATGATTTTTATCCGTCATCATCTACATGAAGTATTAAAAGTGAAATATTTAACTGTCGCTACAGTAAAACAGACTTGTAGAGGCGTTTTTTTGGCCTTTAGCGGTGTTTATAAGCGCCAATAAAAGTATTTGTGGTGCTTTTAAAAGCGCCGCAAAAAACACCGCTAAATCAAACGCCGTAAACTTTAGCGGCATTTATGAGAAAAAAATGCAACTAAAGGTCATGACTTTTAGCGGTGCTTTCCCCACAAACGCCGCTAAAAGTTATGACCTTTAGCGGCGCTTTTCCCACAAACGCCACTAAAGGTCATGACATTTAGCAACGCTTTAACCACAAACATTGCTAAAGCTCATGACCTTTAGCGGTGCTTTTCCCACAAATGCAGCTAAAATTTATGACCTTTAGCGGCACTTTTCCGACAAACGCCGCTAATTTGTGCAGATTTACAATGTATATTTTGTCCAATATCATACCCCTCCTGCACTAAAACCAACCAATAACAGCAAATATAGTATATAATTTCAGCCCAAATAAGCAAATGTAGCATAAAAATCACACCAAATGCATTAATTCTAAATGATATTTGAAAATGAATAATAGATATATGATATAAATTAATGAATGAATTATAACTGAAAATATTCTTACAATAATGTTAAATGTAACAATGTTAAAAATCATCTTACAACAAGAAAATAAATGTCTAAGATGGCGGCCTCTGCAACTGTTGGAACATCTTCATCATAGCTTGAAGCTGTAGCTGGAGTTCTTCATACTTTCTGTTCTACTCTGCCTCCCTCGCTGCTACCTCTGCCTCCCTCACTGCTGCCTCTGCTCTAAGTTGAGAAATTTGCTCTGCCTCCCTCGCTGCTGCCTCCACCTCCCTCGCTGCTGCCTCCGCTCTAAGTTGAGAAATTTGCTCAACCGTGTTCACTTGCATCTGAGCTATCTGGTCTTTTAGCCTCTGAACTTTAGCACGAGATTGACTCTCGGAAGGCATGTATTGCTGGGAGCCGGATCTAAAATATGGAGTCGAGATAACACCAGATCCTTGAAGTCGAACCCGACTATACCTTTCAAGACCCAAAACATCAGTGATAATTCTGTTATAAATATACTCAAGATTAACAGAACTATCAGTCGAAGCAGTCGTACCTTTCAGGACCCAAAACATCGATAATAATTCTATTATCAATATCGTCAAGATTAACAGAACTGTCAGTCGAAGTAGCCACTTCATACTCCGCCTTCTTCTCCTTTAATTTATCCTAATAAATCAATGAACGAGTTAGAAACGAAATATACAATAAGAAGGAATGCAACATAACTTAACATTATAAATTTAAAACTACAAACGATGAATTAAACTATTATAATTAAAAATTATAAATATTTATAATAAATCAAATTTTATTAAGTTTATATACCATAATTTCTGCAGCTTTGGATGTCATCGGAGATCCATCCTTCTTCCTATGCGTAATGTCTAAAAGCTGAAGGTGTCCAACTTTTTGACTAGACGAGGCTTCCTGCATTGTAGCAGTAAAAATATAATTTAATAGTATAAAGTCATTAATATTTGAAAAAATTAATAAATTATAATACCTCGGCCTCACCTACACAAGCAAAACTTTTGGAACACCTACATGCGTGAATTTTTGTTTACATCACGCTTGTTCCAACTCGCTCACGGTCCTACATAATGAAATTTGTATTACGTATATAGTAAATACTATAAATGAAAAATTTATAAGACTTTTTTAGAAGTACGTAATACCTCTCATTTCTTTAAATTCCAGAATCTAACTTGATCTTCCCATTAGTACCTCAACATTCCCGGCGGGACATTTCTTAATTTTTCGTCGAGGCTTATGTCTTTCTTAAAATATTATTTTTTTAGCGTGCTTTTATTGTCTCTCCATTTTTTACCTAATGTCTTCTTGATATAGTCATCGGAGACCTCTAAAGCAAATCTCTCCTGAAAAAACATAAGTTTAAAAAGTTAATATAAATGAAAGTTAAACCAAAGTATTAAAAATTACATTCACATTTTGTTATCTTAATATTATCGAAAGCCTTATTTTTGTTGGCATCAGGCATGTGATGCCATGATTCGTAGTTAATGGGAAACATATTGGCATTTCGTGCTATAATGTCTGTCGTAACCATTTCTTTGAATCGAAAATGACAAAAAATGAGGATTCGACTTTGGGTTTTTGAAAACATAAAAAAAAAGGAGCCGCCACCAATCCTTTTTGATAAGGTGTGATCGGGTCACCTCATAAAATGGTTGTTTTTAATAAACAGTTTGATTTATCAAAACAACGATTTTGGTCTTACGAAATCCAGAAAATGAGTTCGGAAGTCGGTTACGCACGAGGAAGGGTTAGCACCCTCGATACGCCCAAGATTGGTACCAACATGATTAATTAGTGTCTTGATGTCAGAAGTTTGAAAAGGTTTTAAAATACAGATCCTTTTAAAAGATATTAGGATATTCGAGATCTCTTTGTTCCGAGAGGGTATAAACATCACATCCAGCACGTTAGGACATGATATTTCTAACCTTCGTAATCAAAGCTATCTCATGATTTTACGAAGTTTATCAAAGGATGTTTAGTGATTTAGTTAACCGGAAAATCGCGACCCAGCACGTTAGGGCACTATTCCCCGATTTCCTAAATACGAAACATTGCCGTTAAAAACCTTTAAATGGAAGGTAGCAATTTTACAAAAATGCCTTGTATCGGGTCAAATCGAGGGAAGGTTCGAGTCAAAGCTTGAGATTTCTTTGTCCCGAAAAGATATAAACATCACATCCAGCTCGTTAGGACGCAATGTTTTAATCTCTCGTAACCAAAGTCGTCTCGTGATTTGCAAAACTTCGAAAAAGGGATGCTAAGTAATTTAGTTAGACGAAAAATTGCAACCCAGCACGTTAGGGCACTATTTTCCTAATTCCTAAACACGAAACATCACCTTTTTTATTTCAAAACCTTAAAATGAAATATGATGATTTTCAAAATTACATTTTGCGTAGTATTGGTATGAAATTAGAAACGATACGTGTAGATGTAAATAGAGTGAATGTAGGAGTACAAATAATAATATTAAGATAATGATATCAAATTATGATAATACTATTCGATATGAATAATACATATATAACATTAGTGGTAATAGAATAGCAAAATTAGTGGTGAAAATTTAAATAATAAAATAATAATAATAAATAAAAAATAAGATGATGGTATAATACAAAATAAGAGCAAGCGAATAATAGTAATATATTATACATATGTATATATATATATATATATGTGTGTATGTAATAGTTGTAGTGAAAGAATGGTAAAATGATACATTTGATAACAATGATAACAATAATAATAATAGAATAATAATAGAATAATAATAAAAATAGTAATAATAATAATAAACTAATAATAAGCAAATAATAGTGAAGTATAGTAGAAATAATAAATAAGGATAATAATAATTAGTAATAGTAACAATAAAAATAAAATAATAGTAAAATTGCAACATAATTAAAAAGGAACTAAATTGCATTGAAAACTAAAATTTGGGCGAATTGTAAATAAATAAGTGATAGAGGACTGAATTGCAAAGCGCATTAATAAGGTGGGGTTGAATGGACAATTTTCCCAGATTAAATCACGTTGAGGAGGACCAAATCGCAAAAATGCGAGAAATTTTAGGGCCTATGTATAATAATAAAAAAACTTGATTTTAAGAATAAAAATGCGGAAGGGCCATTTCCGTAATTAGACCCAAAAACAAAAACACGCGGATCCTTCTGGCGGGTCGGGTCAACTTAGCGGGTTATAGGAGTGAACGAGCGTCGTTTGAGGCCACTGAATCAGGCCCCAAACGACGCCGTTTTGAAATTCCTATAAAAACCCAAGTTTCCTTCATTTTTTCATTTCAGCTGCTGCAAATAAAAAAAAAATTGGTCTTTTCTCTGTTTTTCTGCGAGAGGGAAGGGACTCGTAGGACTCCGTCCGATAGCCAGTCGTCTTGGCCGTTGCCACCCCATGCAGTGGCAGAATTTCAAAAAGGTAAGTTTTTTTTCTTTTCTTTTGTGTGTGTTTATTTACTTTCTTTTTTAGTGTTTCTATTTTATACGCATAAAAAAGGGAGCGACAGACTCGTAAAAATGAGGAAAACAAATGAAAAAAAAAATCAGAATACCTTGGGCCTGACTTCGATTTTTTTTGTGTTTTGATTCTTTGATTTTCGCCTCTCTTTGATGTTACGATTGCTATTTTTAGTATTTTTGCTTATGTTTCTTGGTTGTAATGGATTTCTCGTTTGATGAAAATCCTCATCTTTTCTTGATGATTTAAGAAGATAAACAATGATCTAAAGAACCGGAAGAAAAAGTAAAAAAAGTCCTTACAATGAATACCAATCGGCTTTTATAGCCCCCTAAATTACTTCTTGTCTCTTCTTATTTAATGTATTGCAGTCTTTGGTGGCCAAGTGGGAAGGGCGGTGGCGAGGCGGTGGACAAGGCCGTCGGTCGAAGATCGAGGTCGGAAAGGCGGATGGCGAGCAGCCTGAAGTTAGGGTTTTTTCTTTTTGTTCATTTTCTTCTTGGGCTTTAGTGGGCTAGGGTTGGTTTGGTGGTGGGCTTGGGTTGTAATTGGGTGGTAAAATGGCAAAATGGGTCGTCTGTTTGCCCTCTTTGCTCGTTAATAGTGTAACGAGAATGGAGCAAAAACGTAAGAAAGACCCATTTGCCCGATCTCGGTGGGCCTTAACTTCTTTTAGTGCTTTTTCCTTGGTAGCCCTATTTCGTCCATCGCTTCTTGTTGTTTTGATCCGCTTGGTGTAGCCTTGAGAAATGAGATTTGTAGTGATCTACCTATTGCGACTTGGAGAGATATAAAGGCGAAAGTGCTTTTGATTTGCTTCCTGCAACTTCGGAAGTTTAAATCTGTTATCTTCAATCGATCCTTGCAAACTCAAGGATCACCAGTGATATCTTGATTTTGCTTCCTGCAACTTCAGAAAGTCAAATATGCTTTCTTCAATCGATCCCAACAAACTCGGGGATCACGGTGATGTCTTCGATCGCTTCCGCAACCGGGAATGTCAAATCTGCTATCTTGATCTGCTCCTTGCAACTTCAAGAAGGTCAAATCGCTATCTTCAATCTGATCCCGAAGAAACTCGGGATCACGGATGAATCTTAGATCTGCTTCTTGCAATTTCAAGAAGGTCAAATCTGCTTTCTTCAATCTGATCCCAGCAAACTCGGGGATCACCAGACTGAATCTTTGATCTGCTTCTTGCAATTTCAAGAAGGTCAAATCTGCTTTCTTCAATCGATCCCGAAACTCGGGGATCACGGTGAATCTTGATCTGTTTCTGCAACCGGGAACGTCAAATCTGATTTCTTTGATCTAATCCCTGCAAACTCAGGGATCACCAGATTGAATCTTTGATCTGCTTCCTGCAACTTCAGGAACGTCAAATCTGATTTCTTTGATCTGCTCCACTGCGTACTCAGGGAGACGAGATCTGCTCAACCGTACTGTCCTTTTTGAGGACATAACCTGTAGAATGAATGCATACTTATGCCTAATGATTAGGATGCCATGAGTATGATGAGTCAGAATGTTATGAGTATGATTCCTATTTAAGGTGTTATCACTCATTTGTCTGTCAAGGTTTTATCTTCATTTCCTTTTCAGTGACCATTTTCGCATGAATGGCTTGCCCCTGTGGAAATTTCGAAGTCTATTTTAGGCCTTAGAACACGGGTCTGCCTTGACTTCTAGCTGTCTTCCCTGGGAGTCACAATTTCTACTTGAAGAATGTTCGACTTGGTTTGTTCGACTTTCAACCATTTAGGGTTTTTGAATCTTTCCTTATCAAAAATTGGCCTGTCTTACTTTTTAAAAGTGACCGAGCAACATTATTCACCCTGCCACAATTGCTGAATCGGGCGAGGGGCTTTGAAGAAATGGTCTCCCTTTTGAGACCCCCTTTTTCCAATGTCTTTATCTTGTGTTCGTGGAAGTTTTAAACAAATGTTACATTTGACTTCTGTTTTATCTAGAGATTTCAAAATGTCGTGAAACTTTCCTTTGTGAAGTCGTTAGTTCATCAATTATTGTTTCAATGCGGCATGTTTAATGATGGATAATAGTAGGTCGATTTCAAAGAGAATCAAAATGAATTTATTTATGAGACAAAGAAAATTGATTGGGGACATATCCCTTCTTTTGTTTACTGAGAACAAGAACTCAAAATTGGTAAAATAAACAACATGAATCAGGCGCCCTAGGCATCGCCGATTGAACTTCTATATACAAACTTCAAGAAGGCGCTTTTGAGCACATCATGTGTTTAGAAGACTCAAAGTATTTTGTCGATGCCCCAATATACAGCGTACTTCCTCTTACATTGATTATAGCGCTACAAGATCACGACGTGTTCATTCAAAATTTGAGCCGCCCTTTTGGGTTTTCAACTCAAAAAGCCCTTGGTCTCAAGGTGCCCTTTATGGGTTTTCACCTTGGCCTCTCCGTTTTTTTGAAGTCTCAAAGTGCCCTTTGCGGGTTTTCACCTTGGCCTCCTTCATTTCAAGCGAAGTATCTTTTTACTGCATCTGAGTTCACGGGATTGGGCAAGCTTTTCCCATCCATCTCAGTCAGAATCGGTCGCCTCTGAAAGCTTTCTTTACCACATACGGTCCTTCCCAGTTCGGCATCCATTTCCCTCTGTGATTTTTTGTATGGGAAGGATCTTTTTCAACACGAGGTCCCCTTCGTGGAATTCCCTTGGGCGAACCTTTTTGTTGTAAGCTCGCATCATCCGCTTTTGGTACATCTGACCGTGACGGATAGCCCTCAATCTCTTTTCTTCAATCAAGTTCAACCGATCATCTGAGCACGGATCCATTCGACCGTCCAACTTCACTTGAGCAATACTCGAAGAGAAGGTATTTCCACTTCAATAGGTAGAAGCGCCTCTATCCCATAGACCAATGAGAAAGGCGTTGCCCGGTGAGAGGTTCGGACGGACGTTCGATAAGCATAAGTCTGACGGTAATTTTCATGCCAATCCTTGTAAGTCTCGGTCATCTTCCCACTATCCTTTTGATGTTTTTGTTGGTTGCTTCCTTTGCCCATTCATTTTTAGACGTCTGACGGATGAATTGTGGTGTTTAATATTGAATTGGTGCAAACTCCCGATATCGTCTTGTTGTTTAGGTTTAGTCGTTGTCCGATATGATCCTCTTAGGCATTCCATATCGACAAATAATCTCTTTCTTCAAGAACCGATCGGCCGTGACTTAGTAGCGTTAGCATACGGGCGGCTTCTACCCACTTGGTGAAGTAGTCGATGACCACAAAGATGAATCGATGCCCATTCGATGCTTTGAGATATCGGCCCAATGACGTCCATGCCCCACATGGAAAATGGCCATGGAGAAGTCATAACATGTAAAGGTGACGAAGTGCGTGAATCTTGTCTCCGTAAATCGGCATTTATGACATTTTTGGCATAGTTGATCTGATCTCCTCCATGGTGGACTAATAATATCCGAACCTCATTATTTATGCGGCCATTGTGAAACCATTAGCGTGGGTTCCACGGACACCTTCATGGACCTCTTCAGGATTAACTTAGCTTGGTGCGTCCACACACCTCGGCTGACGCTTGATCCTTCCTTTTCTTATATAAGACTTCTCCATCCAAGGCGTAATCACGGGCCAATCTCCTCAACGTCTTTTTTTCATTCTCAGTGGCTTGATCAGGGTACTCACGATTCTTCACATACCGCAATATGTCGTGGTACCATGGTGGACCAGTTCCCCCTTCTTCCTCGACATTGTAGCAATGGGCTGGGTCTTGATGAATGCTCATTTGTATTGGCTTCATATCTTCGCTTTCATTTATTCAGACCATGGAAGCCAGGGTGGCTAGAGCATCGACCATCGATTTTAAATCCCTAGGCAAGTAATTGAAAGTGATATCATCGAACTCTTTGACAAGTTCCTGGGCCAATCTTTTATAGATAACCAATTTTGGATCCCTGGTTTCCCATTCTCCTTTGAGTTGATAGATTACTAGGGCGGAATCTCCATAGACTTCTAATACCCTGATTTTGAATTCGATAGTAGCTCGGAGCCCCATGATGCAAGCTTCATATTCAGCCATATTATTAGTGCAATCGAAATCTAATTTGCAAGTGAATGGATAATGGTCTCCTTTTGGGGATATCAGGACTGCCCCAATTCCATTGCCCACGGCATTTGATGCCCCATCAAAATTCAGTTTCCAAGGATGGTCTTCGGAGGTACCCTCTTTAATGTACGCCACGTACATCAAGTCCTCATTAGGAAATCAAAATCTAAGGGCTCATAGTCTTCAAGGGCTCTGCTTGGCTAAAAAGTCTGCTATCGCTCCCTTTTACCGCCTTTTAGTTTACATAAGCGATGTCAAATTCGAAAGCGAGGATCGCCACTGCCATCCTTCTATTCAAGGCGGTGGATTCCATCATATACTTGAGGGATCTAGCTTTGAGATGAGCCATGTCGTGTGATCAAGATGTATTGCCTCAACCTTGAGTTGTCCAAATCAAGGCACAACACAATTTCTCGATTGGTGGGTACCTCATTTCACATGCGGTGAATTTTTCTTGAGGTAGTATATTACTTTTCTTTCTTCCCGATTCATCATGTTGGCCCGAAGACGCATCCCATCGAATTATCAAATCTTTGTTAGATAAAGGATGAGGGCTTGTGCAGTTGAGGCGCATTAATCTGGGGAACTGAGGCAGATATTGTTTCACCTTTTGAAGGTCTTTTGGCATTCTTCATCCGTGCAGGGTTGTGTTTCTTGAGGAGGCGAATATGGGGTCACATCTCTCGGTCGGTTGTGAAATGAGCCGAACGATGTAATTCACCTTCCTAAGAAACCTCTAACTTCTTTTTAGAGTGCGTGGTGGAGTAATTCTTGTATGGCTTTGACTTTATCTGGGTCAACCTCGATCCCTTTTCATCGACTATGAACGAGCAACTTTCGGTGAGCTCAGAAGGTACACTTTGTGGATTAAGCTTCAACTAGAATTTTCTCACCTCAAGAACAATTTCCTCAAGACACGCACATGTTCTTCTTGATTCGGGTTTGGCGATCATATCGTCGGCGTAAACCTCAATTTCCTTGTGCATCATGTCATGGAATAAGGTTACCATGACTCTCTCGATATGTCGCGCTTTGCATTTTTAGCCCAAATGGCATCACCTTGTAGCAAAACGTTCCCCACATGGTTATAAGCGTTGTCTTGTCCATGTCCTCGGGATGCATTTTTATTTGGTTGTACCAGAAACCATCCATGAAGGAGAACAATGAATATCCTGTTTGTATTGTCTACTAAAGTGTCGATGTGAGGCGTGAAAAATTGTCCTTGGTGGCCTTGTTCAGTCTCGTAGTCCACGCACATTCGTACCTTCCGTCTTTCTTGGGGACAGGGACAACGTTAACCACCAATCAAGTACTTGACCACTTGTAAGAACCGGCATTAAATTATTTCTCGACTTCTTCTTTTATCTTTAACAAGGCGTCCGGTCGCATTCTTGAGCTTCTGTTGGGTGGCACATTCTTCTCTTATGGGCGTTCGATTGTCTTGCAATATCGATTACTTAGTCCGGGCATATCTTGATACGACCATGCGAACACATCCTTGAATTCATGGAGTAGTTTGATGAGGTTCCTTTGGTTTTGCGATAATACAAGCTCAATTCTCACCTCTTGCCCTCTCCTAGGTTCACCGTTTCTCTGACTCTTTATGGGGAGGATCTTTTTCTTCTTGCTCTGCCATTCTCAACAAATCTGGAGGCAAGTTGCATTACGTGTCATTTCCAAAGTCCTGAGATTCCTCTGAACACATGTCTTGCTCAAAGCGGATCTACGAATTTGTAGTATCATTACTCATATCATTGATGTCTAGAGACCTGTAATGGGTATCGAAGGGTGTATAAAGAACAAATGAATTTGAGGACAATTATTCACATGATATGAATGAGAACAAAGAATAAATGGTAAAAATGTAAAATAAGAGGATATTTAGTAGAATTGAAGATGCATTTCATTAAAACAAAATGTCCGAACATGAGCCTATTTCACAAAGGAAATCTCATTGTTTCTAGGCTTAAAACAGTAAGAGTGTTCTGAATATTACTCTGCATAATCTCTAAACACTACAGAAATTCCTCTGCGGTCAATTGTCTAACGTGCTTCGAGGTTCATATGGGTGGATGCTCGTGATTTCTTTGATCGATCTCCTCATCACATATGGCATTGATGTGAGAACATTCCCTTTAGGAGATTCTCTTCCGGATAAATTATTCCTCACGTCTGAATTGCGAGATATGTGAGGAATGTCATCGGTTCCCACTTAGCGTCTTCTCCATTCGATCGGCCTTTCTCCTTTCTTGTTTCTTTTCCATCTCTTTCTTCATCTGCTTAGCATCTGGTTTGAAACCTAAACCAAAGCGATCCCTTTTTCTTTCGGCATCGGGCTGGACTCTCCCTTGGAATATTTGCCCAATCCTTTTCCGGTAGGGCCCTTTTCCCACTGTCATTTGCGGTCCCATCACAGTAGTCTTGGATAGTTTAGGCGTCGGGACTTTATTTCTTTCTGAAATGAAAGTCGCATTCACAAACTCTAACGATCGAAAGGAACATTCAATGGTTTTCTCATTCGTTTCTAGGTATGGCGCTTGTTGGTAACGATTGCTATGATATCTTCTTGACATTTATAGTTACCGGTAGATTTTCTATTACCAATTTCAATTTACAGTGCGATGGCGAAGGTCGGCTCCATTGAATGAATCGAGGGCCTCCCTAGTAGCGATTGTAAGAAGGCTTGATATCCATGACGGAAAGTCTACTTCATATGTATTCGGCCCGATCAATAATGGTATGTCTATTCTCCCATCACTCTTCTTTCGGTCTTCGTGAATGCTCTCACTATGTTTTGGCGAGATTTCATATGAGAACTATCTATCGGCAACCTCTTGGCGTGGCTAGTGGTAAGACATTTAATCTTGACCCATTATCTATTAGCACACTTGGCAAGGTGTACCCACTACAACGGTGGTTATGTACAAGGCCTTCGTCGATCCCATGCCTCCGGAGGATTTAATCATCGGCTGAAGTAGATGAAATTATCGGCGCTTATGTTATTGACGAGACGATCCAACTTGTTGACGGATATATCTTTAGTAACATAAGTCTCACTTAGCACTTTCATTAATGCTTGCGGTGCACTTGAGCTTAAGTATGCGCTAACACGAGATCTGGCTGGTTATGCATGCGGTTGTTCCACTACTTTGTATTATTGTGTTTCAAAATTTTAGGAATTCTTTAGCCTCCTCCTCTTTTACGGTTCATTGATAACGACTTTGGGTTCTTTTTCACCTTGTCGACCACGATCTTGATTTGCCGTCTCCATTCTTTTGTTTTCAAGGTCATAACGCTTCCCACTACGCATATAGGAACCTTCGTTCTTGACTTCCTCCGAAGTACTAGTGGAACCTTGCGCTCCTGGTATTGTCACATTGCAGTTATAATTCTAGGGCACCCTTTTACTATCTTTGTAAGGAAAAGAAGCAGGTTTCTGAATTGTGATTTTTGGTCTTCCCTGTGCTCCGCCCTCTGCGTTCCGCGAAATGATGATTCTCGGGTAATTAACTCCGGGTTTTGTCGAATTTTCTTCGGTCGCGCATATTTCCTCTTCCTCTTCTCCTTCTTCATAAAACTCCAATTCTTTATTGTCCATGAGGCTTTGCACCAAAATTTTGAACTCGGCACATTCTTGGATCTCATGCCCCCTCGTCTTATGGAATTTACAGTAATTCTTCATATGTCTTTCGCTTCCCGTAGAATCTGACTCTATCAATCCTCTTTTTGCCATTTCTTTCCAGACTATCTGCAATGGGGTCTTCACTTCGGTGACATCCCTCTTGATCTTTCTCACAATCTCCTCACCAATCACGTTCACCCCTTTATCCTCGCGATTGGGCAATGGGTTCCCCTTTCTTACCAAGTCATCAAGCGCTATAACACCCATTTTGATTAGCCTCTCGACTACCTTTTTGAAGCGAGGCAATTCTCTATCGAATGCCCTCTATCCCGGCATGGTAGTCGCGGTCTTGCGTTTGAGTCGTACCACCTAGGGTATAGAAATTTGCAATGGTACAGTAAATAAAGCAGGACACGATGTGCTCATTGAATAAAATTTGGTATAGCTCTTTGTATGTGATTGGAATTGGTGTAAATTGGATTCTTTCAGTATTTGGCCTTGTGTTGGACTCCTGTCTAAAGGGGCTCACGATGATCGGGGTCCACGATCCTTAGTCGGCTCACAGTGATAGGCTTTGAATAACTTTTACCTATGTTGTTTATATCATTCTCCCTCTTCTTCGGGGCCGTCTTTCTAGTACTTTCTCCAGCCTCTATTTTACCGCTTCTAATCGCATTCTCAATCATTTCCCCTGATAGCACAATATCGGAAAAGCTTTTGGTAGCACTTCCAAGCATGTGATTAATGAAGGGTGCTTTCAACGTATTGACAAACAGCATGGTTGTCTCTTTTCTAAAGCGGTGGTTTGAACTTGTGTGGCTACTTCCTCCACCGTTGGGCATATTGCAGAAACTTTCATTTGGCTTTTCTCCATATTTTGGGCGTGATTCGATCGGGAGCTATATCGACTTCGTGCCGTATTGTTTTAGAAAGGCCTGTGCTAGGTCCTCCACGACTTGATCTGAGTACTGGTGGTGATTGTACCATTTGGCGCAACCCGCCAAACTATCCTGAAAACAATGAATGAGTAGTTGATCGTTGTTAACATATCCCGCCATCCGTCGACGAAACATCGTGATGTGCGCCGGAACAAGCTGGTCCCATTGTATTTTTCAAAATCTGGGTCTTGAACTTTGGCGGAAGCACGAGGTGCAGGACTAGGCTCAAATCTTTAGCGTCTACCCGTAGCGATGGTCGTGATTTCTATCTCCTTAAACTTTTCTTCTAACCATTTGCAACGATCCTCGAGTTATGCAGGTAGGTTTGACTTCACCTTATCCATTTCACCATTTCATCAAAGTCGGGGACTATAGGGTTAGTCGGACCTTCTCCGGGTTAGTGCTCAACCATGAGGGAAGTGTCTTTGGCATTGCGGTCTCATCCTCGGCATTGTGGCTCGATAACAAAAGGTGTCCTTTGGGGACATATTTACAGTGGTGCTTGGGTATTTGGCGGGGTAAATCCGGGAGGGTAGCGAGGTCGTCATTATTCCACGAGCTAACGATGGCGCCTTTTCCTCGTTCGTTGGCCAATAGTTGAGCCACCGGCTTATCATGTTGTTTTGGGACTCTGCATCCGTTCCATCATATCTTGTTGCATCTTGGCTAATCGTTCTTGCATCTGTTCTTGTAATTCCCTTTGCACTTGCTCTAGTCTTTCAATCCTTTGATCCATGATTTTAGTTTTTCCTTGCGTATTGTAGCGGTGTTCCAGGGTAACTGTCATAATTTAAGGTTCTTTTGTGAGTTTTAATGCACATGATGCAATGTAATGCTAATGCATGTAATGTATGCAAAAAGGCGTTAATTCTGATTCAATTTCCATTAGAATAACTTTTCTAGAAAACAAATTTCTTTACATAGAATAGATTACATATAAGGCCTCGCCCTAATACTTAAGGCCTTGACTTCTTCAAGAAGCTTAGCTAACTCTTGTCCTTGCTCTGACTTTGATTCATAAAACAAACTTAGTACATCAGCTTGGACTCCTAAGGGTTGCAAATGCTCCGCGACCTCTCGCACTTGAGCCACGGCTTCCCCCATGATGTAATCCCGATCTCGACTTGATTACAGGAGTGATGAAGTTGTTGCTTCAACGCTCCTCATTGACTTCGAAGCTCCACCAGTAGCTCACACCCATGTAAGCGGACTCTAGCTCTTGATTCTCCTTTTCATTTTTCAATTTTACCAGGCTAGCCTTTAATTCAATTGCGAGTTGCGGCTACGATCGATACAAAGATCTTTCCAATTCTGCCACCCGAGCCTTTAATTCTTCTTTCTCGCTTTGGGTTTCTACCAAACTTCTTTTCAGGGTATCTTCTCGACCTTGGGTATCTCGGAGTTCCCTTTCCCACCGACTGGCTCTATGTCTTTCCTCTTTCAGTTCTTGACGCCATTGCTCTGACGTTTTTCCTAATCCAGCCATTTTCATTGACCTTCGCAGCTTTTTGTAGTCCGTTTTCAAACTGTCCAAATCTTCCTCGGCCTTATTTTTCCCTTTCCTTAGCTTTTCGGCCTCCAGCTTCTGAATGTCAACGTCCAATCCTAGCTGCATTTTTTCTTCTTCTAACCATTTCTTTGAATCGAAAACGACAAAAAATGAGGATTCGACTTTGGGTTTTTGAAAACATAAAAAAAAGGGAGCCGCCACCAATCCTTTTTGATAAGGTGTGATCGGGTCACCTCATAAAATGGTTGTTTTAATAAATGTTTGATTTATCAAAACAACGATTTTGGTCTTACTGAAATCCAGAAAATGAGTTTGGAAGTCGGTTCACATACGAGGAAGGGTTAGCACCTCGATCACGCCCAAGATTGGTACCAACATGATTAATTAGTGTCTTGATGTCGAAGTTTGAAAAGGTTTTAAAATCGATCCTTTTAAAAGATATTAGGATATTCGAGATCTCTTTGTTCCGGAGGGTATAAACATCACATCCAAAGACGTTAGGACATGATATTTCTAACCTTCGTAATCAAAGCTATCTCATGATTTTACGAAGTTTATCAAAGGATGTTTAGTGATTTAGTTAACCGGAAAATCGCGACCCAGCACGTTAGGGCACTATTCCCCGACTTCCTAAATACGAAACATTGCCTTTAAGAACCTTTAAATGGAAGGTAGCAATTTTACAAAAATACCTTGTATCGGGTCAAATCGAGGGAAGGTTCGAGTCAAAGCTTGAGATTTCTTTGTCCGAAAGATATAAACATCACATCCATTTCGTTAGGACGCAATGTTTTAATCTCTTGTAACCAAAGTCGTCTCGTGATTTGCAAAACTTCGAAAAAGGGATGCTAAGTAATTTAGTTAGACGAAAAATCGCAACCCAGCACGTTAGGGCACTATTTTTCAATTCCTAAACACGAAACATCACCTTTTTATTTCAAAACCTTAAAATGAAATATGATGATTTTCAAAATTACATTTTATGTAGTATTGGTATGAAATTAGAAAGATACGTGTAGATGTAAATAGAGTGAATGTAGGAGTACAAATAATAATATTAAGATAATGATATCAAATTATGATAATACTATTCCGATATGAATAATACATATATAACATTAGTGGTAATAGAATAGCAAAATTAGTGGTGAAAATTTAAATAATAAAATAATAATAATAAATAAAAAATAAGATGATGGTATAATACAAAATAAGAGCAAGCGAATAATAGTAATATATTATACATATGTATATATATATATATATATATATGTGTGTATGTAATAGTTGTAGTGAAAGAATGGTAAAAATGATACATTTGATAACAATGATAACAATAATAATAATAATAGAATAATAATAGAATAATAATAAAATAGTAATAATAATAATAAACTAATAATAAGCAAATAATAGTGAAGTATAGTAGAAATAATAAATAAGGATAATAATAATTAGTAATAGTAACAATAAAAATAAAATAATAGTAAAAATTGCAACATAATTAAAAAAGGAACTAAATTGCATTGAAAACTAAAATTTCGGGCCGAATTGTAAATAAATAAGTGATAGAGGACTGAATTGCAAAGCGCACGAATAAGGTGGGGGCTGAATGGATAATTTTCCCCGCAGATTAAAAGCAGCGTTGAGGGAGGACCGAATCGCAAAAATGCGAGAAATTTTAGGGCCTATGTATAATAATAAAAAAACTTGATTTTAAGAATAAAAAATGCGGAAGGGCCATTTCGCAATTAGACCCAAAAACAAAAACACGCTGATCCTTCCAAGGGTCGGGTCAACGCTGGAGTTATAGGAGTGAACGACGTCGTTTTGAGGCCACTGAATCAGGCCCCAAACGACGCCGTTTTGAAATTCCTATAAAAACCAAGTTTCCTTCATTTTTTCATTTCAGCTGCTGCAAATAAAAAAAAATTGGTCTTTTCTCTGTTTTTCTCTGCGAGAGGGGGAAGGGGACTCCGACCGGGCTCCGTCAGATATAGCCGTAAATCTGAAGCCGTGTGCCACACCACCATGGTGGTAGGAATTTCAAAAAGGTAAGTTTTTTTTCTCTTTTTCTTTTGTGTGTGTTTATTTACTTTCTTTTTTAGTGTTTCTATTTTATACGCATAATAAAGGGAGCGACAGACTCGTAAAAATGAGGAAAACAAATGAAAAAAAATCAGAATACCTTGGGCCTGACTTCGATTTTTTTGTGTTTTGATTCTTTGATTTTCGCCTCTCTTTGATGTTCTGATTGCTATTTTTTAGTATTTTTGCTTATGTTTCTTCGGTTGTAATGGATTTCTCGTTTGATGAAAATCCCTCTGTCTTTTTTACTGATGATTTAAGAAGATAAACAACAGATCTAAAGAACCGGAAGAAAAAAGTAAAAAAAAAGTCCTTACAACAGAATACCAATCGGCTTTTTATAGCCCCCCTAAATTACTTGCTGTCTCTTCTTATTTAATGTATTGCAGGTGCTGGTGGCCAAGTGGGAAGGGCGGTGGCGAGGGCGGTGGACAAGACGCGTCGGTCGAAAGATCGAGGTCGAAGGCGATGGCGAGCAGTATGGTTAGGGTTTTTTTCTTTTTGTTCATTTTCTTCTTGGGCTTTAGTGGGCTAGGGTTGGTTTGGCTGGTGGGCTTGGGTTGTAATTGGGTCGTGGGCTGGCAAAATGGGTCGTACAATGTCCACATAGCCTGCTAACATTCGAGCTTCAGATCCAACAGGCTGGCCACGATTGTTTCTACTTACTTTAATACGCTCGACAGGATCTAGGTCGTATAAATCTTTAAGCAGTGTACGTCCCCGACCTCTTTGCGTCCCACCACCTTTAGCTGAAAAATGATATATTATTATATTAAAATTGAAAAATGAATTAATAATAAAATTCAACATGCATGTAAAATAAAAACTTAACATTACTTTGAAATTCTGCAGGCTCGTCATCTATGTCCGGCACATTAGAAGATCCAACAACTATTTGCTGTTCACTATTTGCTTCTTCTGAATTTGGAGTATTGTGGACAATACTTAAATCTCGTAATCGTCTTCTAGGCTTTTTTCCTGCAATACATATAAAATAGTTCAAAATTTTAGTAACAAATAACAACAATAATAGTACATTTAAAATAGTTAAATTATATAACATGACCAACATTAAAATTATGATATTACATATAAATAATAAATCGTAAAATCTTACTACATCATGTTTCGTAAATATCTTCGTCCACATCTAGACGAACCCATTGAAATTGTTGACTAGTTCTAGGGATATTTTCATTTAAGTTTTGTTCTAGAAAAGGCAAAGTTTCTAATCTTTCGACTGTGTCATCTCTACTTCCATTGCCCATGTCAAACAAGTCTCTAGGGGTATTCAGGAGTACAATGTACCAACCCTCATCAGTTGGATCTTTTGAGTAAAAAACTTGTTTCACTTGAGAAGAAAATACATACGACTCGTCCATCAATTGTTCTCCAGTGTAAATCAATCGAGAAAAATTCACCATTGTAAAACCATATTGATCGTTTTTAATTCCGCGAGTCGTATTCACATTAGCCCAATCTCCTCGAAATAAGACAACTTTCCATCTGCCATAATAATCCAACTCAATTATGTCAGTAAGAAGTCCGTAATACTCCACATTCCCCTCGACAGGATTATTGTCTCTAGCACTAGCATAACTTGTAATTGAAAAATTAACAACAATTCTACAATTTTGGGTTCTCCTGAATCTCTCATGATATTTTGTATGAAATCTGAATCCGTTGATGAGGAAGGCACTATATCTTTTCACTATTCTATTTGGACCTCGTGATAGCCATTTAATTTCACCATTTACTTCATTCCGACTCTAAAACTATTGAAGCGAAAGTAAATTGAGTAATTATAATTGTTATGAGAAAACATTATTACTTGACAATGAAAACTTCAATTGCATACCTTTTGGCTTAACCATTCATGAAATGATTCTGTGAACAACTTATTAATTTCTCATTGTTGTAATCTTCGGGACCATGAACGAGCTCTCAATATTTGTTTGTACTCATTACGTTAAAAAAAAGGTTTACTTTGTTAGAAGACAGACAAATTATAATTGATGAATATTTATCAACTTCTAGAACTTACTTGCGTAATGGTTCCATTGACTTAAAATTAAAAAAAACATATCGATGTGCTTAGACCCACGATCTATCATCTAATTCTACAATTTCAACTTTGCCGATTGGTTCTCCGAAACTTTAAAATAAATAAGTTTCGGCCAAGTTATGATCTGTGAGCCCAGCATTTCTACTTGGTCCATTCATTCTTGTTTCAACATCTTCCAAATACCTTGAACAGAAAGTCATACATTCCTCTGTCAAGTAGCCTTCGGCAATTGATCCTTCCAGATAACGTTTATTGCGGCAGTAAGACTTCAATTTGGATAGGAACCTAAACACGGTATAGAACATTATCAAAAGTTGCAACTAAAGGCATTTAGGTGAATGAAGGAATAATTTACAAATAAATTAAAACCATTCAATGGGATACATCCATTGATAGAAAACGGGTCCACCAAGTATTGCTTCACGAGGGAGATGAATTAACAAGTGCACCATAATTGTGAAGAAGGAAGGCGGGAAGATCTTCTCCAGATTGCATAAAGTCAGTGCAGCTCGATCTTGTAGTGTCTCAAGTTCTTGAACATCCAAAACTTTTCCACAAAGGCCTTTCATTATATTAGACAGTTCAATTACACAAGACGTCACCTTTTTTGACATACAACACCGCATAGCAACTGGCAGTAAGTCTTGCATCAAGATGTGATAGTAATGCGATTTTAAGCCATATAGTCTTCGATCTTTAAGACTCACACATCGAGATATATTTGATGCATACGCATCCAAGACCTTTATATCCTTTAACACCATACAGAACACTTCTTTCTTCGTCTTTGACATTGAATAAATAGCAGGCGGCAACTGATATTTCATATTTGAAAGTGCTTGGGGATGAAGCTCACGCCGAATTCCCATGTGGACTAAATCAAGTCGACTCTGAATATTGTCTTTTAATTTTCCATCGACATTCAAAATAGTCCCAATGATGTTCTCGCAGACATTTTTCTCAATGTGCATGACATCAAGATTATGGTGTAAAATCTGATGCTCCCAATAAGGCAACTCAAAAAAAGACTTTTTTTCCACAAATCAGCCTTATTAGGATCATCCTCTTCATCAGATTCATCATCAGATTCATCCCTTGATCTTCTATTTCTTTGCGTGTTGGCCGGTTGTTTCATCTTCCCATAAATGAAATTCATATATTTCAACATGAACAATATTTCGGATCCACCGGTTTGCGAAGGAGCTTCTCCAAACTCTTCAGTACCGTCAAACTGAGTACTCTGAAATCTAAATCTATGATTTTTCGGTAACCACCGACGATGCCCCATGTAAGATAACTTCTTCCTATTATATAACCATTGCGAACATGTCTACGTAGCACAACAAGGACAAGCATAACGTTCATTGGTACTCCAACCAGATAAATTGGCGTATGCTAGAAAGTCATTAATAGTCCATATCAAAGCCGCACGTAAATTGAAGTTCTCCTTTCTCAGCACATCGTATGTCTCAACACCAGCCCATAATTATTTTAACTCTTCAATAAGTGGCTACAAATATATGTCAATATCATTCCCGGACCCTTTCTCTCTAGGGATAATCATAGACAAGATAAAGGATGATTGTTTCATGCAAACCTATGGAGGCAAATTATAAGGAACAAGCACCACAGGCTAAGTACTGTACGCAGTGCTCATGATTTTGTAAGGGTTAAATCCATCAGATGCTAGCCCCAGCCTCACACTCCGAGGATCGCTTGCAAAGCTTGGAAATTTTGAGTCAAATGATTTCCAAGCTAAAGAATCTGCAGGATGCCTTAACAATCCATCATCGGTTCATCCATTACGGTGCCACGTCATTGACTCGGCTGTCTTCGATGACATGAAAAGCTGTTGAAGCCTTGGTATTAGTGGAAAATATCGCAAAATCTTAACTGGATGCTTCCTTGACTGTGTATCATGTTCATCCTCGTTACCATCCTCTGTATTTCTATTAATCCAATGGGATTGACCGCATACATGACAGCACTGTTGGTTTATCCGGTCGTCCCAATACAACATGTAGTCATTTGGGCAACTATAAATTTTGTTGTAGCCAAGGCCCAAATCCTTTATCAGTTTCTTCATGTCTTTGGAAGATTGAGGGATTTTTACAAACGGGAACATTTCTTGCAGAAACTCTAACAGCATTGTCAAAGAGTTTTCGGTCCATCCTCCCAAACATTTTAAGTGAAAAAGACGAATACAGAAAGACAGTTTGGAAAATTTTGATCCCTCATACAGTTCTTCATTCATTTCACCAAGTAACGTGTAGAACCTCGCCGCTTTTTCATTTGGCTGTTCATCAGGTACACTTCTTCCCCCCTCGATAAAAGTATTTCCACCAAAATTATAATCATCGGTTGCACCCAAGTCAGGTGGAAATGACTCGAAACCATCACTGCACATATTAAAAGTATCCCGCAACATGCCTTTCATGTTATCATCTCTAACATTCTGATTGTAACTATGAGGATAACCTAGATTCATTGATGAAGATGCTCCACTAGATGTACACTCTCCATGAAATATCCATTTTTTGTACCCCCGGACAAAGCCATCAACAATTAGATGTTCGTAGACAACTTCACGATAATGCCAATTGATATTGCAACACTTCTTACACGGGCAAAGAATCATATTCTCTTAGCTTGCATTTTGAAATGCGAAATTCAGAAAAGTTTCTACTCCATTTCGATAGCCGTTGCTTACCCTTGACAATTTCATCCAAGTCCTATCCATTTCGTAGTTGTTGAAGTCTAAAGTTGACAATAAATTACAAGGCTAAATTGTTAATTTATAATTTATGTAAGTAATGATATGATCATATATATAACTGAGTACTATGTAAGTCATGTAAATTATGTAAGTTATGAAGTTTGATCTTAAAATTATGTAAGTTATGAAATTTGATCTTAAACTTATGTAAGTTATGAAATTTGATCTTAAAATTAAGTAAGTTATGTATTCTCTAAGATTCATCATATGTGGCATTGTTACACCTAGGGAGGATCCATTATATCTAACAGCGAGATATAAGGCAACCCGTCAGGTTTCCAGCCTATATACTTTGAATCTTTTTTTTTTCTATCTATACAAAGTATTATGTAAGTTATGTATTATGTAAGTTAAATAATTTGATGAAAGCTATGTAAGTTATGTATTATGTAAGTTATGTATTATGTATTATGTAAGTTAAATAAAATTTCAAATCAAGAATCGGTTGAGGTGTGAACATATATGGCATGCATTACATTGTAGTTTTTTAAAAAATATTAATTGGTTTTAGTTTTTCGTTTGAGGTAGGTGGAAAATGTTATTATATATTTTTTATAATTGAAATTTGTTTGTGATGTTGTTAAATTTATAAAGTTTTAACTTACTTCTTTTAAAAAATAATTTATTTTCTATATTAAAACATATTTAAATAATGATCTATATTATTGTATTTATAACAAAATATTTATAAGTTTTTAAATTTAAAAGTTTTTAAATTACTTCTTTTAAAAATAGTTCATTTTATAATAAAACATATTTAAATAATGATCAATATTATTATTATACTAATAACAAAATATTATTACCATTTTGGAAAACATATTTTAACAATTAACTTTTATATTTTGTTTATGTTATTTTTATATCGCATGCACCTTAAATTTTAAAAATAATACACGGAGCTTGTAAAAGATCCAAGTGGCATGATTAGATAGCAATTTGGAGGTTGTTCAAACATTATTAATAATAAACAGCAATAATAAATAGAAATTTAGACAGAAATTCTTTAAGATTAATCATACGTGGCATTGTTACACCTGGGGAGGATCCGTTATATCTTACAGTGAGATATAAGGAAACCCGTCAGGTTTCCAGTCTATATACTTTGAATCTTTTTTTTTTGGACAGCAATAGAACAAACAGCATATATACCAACCAAGTAGGATAATAAACAACAATTTGGACAGAAATTTTTTAAGATTCATCATACATGGCATTGTTACACCTGGGGAGGATTCGTTATATCTTACAGTGAGATATAAGGTAACTCGTCAGGTTTCTAGCCTATATACTTTGAATCTTTTTTGTTTTGGACAGCAATAGAACAAACATCATATATACCAACCAAGCAAGATAATAAACAACAATTTGGACAGAAATTTTTTAAGATTCATCATACGTGGCATTGTTACACCTGGGGAGGATCCGTTATATCTTACAGTGAGATATAAGGTTTCCAACCTATATACTTTGAATCTTTTTTTTTGGACAACAATAGAACAAAACGTACCTTAATAATTTCAAGAAGATGGTCTACTCCACTCTCACTAAGAAACAGGGCTGCAGTCAGAAATACAAAAGATTAATAATCTTGACTAACAATTGGATATCTAATGTTTTTCTATCAAATGAATATAAATCAAAAAATGAATATAAATAAGAATAATCTGATTTCATACATTAAGTTATTACCAAGAAATTCAATCCGAGCAGGTTGTAGGAGCAAGAGGAAGCGATGGCGAAATAGAAACAACATATGAATTAACCAATGCTATTGATTAATTACAAAATGCTATTTACTAAAAACTAATACTCACATTCTTTGACCGAAAGAAAAATAGTCAATTCAGTAGTCGATCTAAGTCCTCTTCAATTCTACTCACTTTCAAAGTATGAATACCTTTCTCAATACAATTTGTAATAAATACATATGAAATTTATTAAAACAAAAAGTCTATTCACATACATTATTAAACACTAGTATGAAATTTTATACAAATATATGTATATGTATTACACATATATTCAAATTAGTATTCTTATTTTATATCACTTTTTTAAATACCTATTACTTTTATTATACATACACATATGTATATTGTGTTCATGTCCTTTACAATAATGGATATATAGTCCAACTAGTAATAAACACAAAATTTAGAATGCCGATTGCTTTCTAATTTGCTGCATATAATTTTATAAACTAAAATTTTAATGTTAATTTAGGAGGAAAGTATAATTGTATTACCTACTTAGACTAATTTTCAAGTTTCATAAAATATAATTACCAAATTCAATCAATTTTCGTAAAATAAAGAGAGAAAATTACAGCAATTTAAACACCTTAATTAACAACATATTTAGACCTCAATTACAGCAATAAAACATCTCAATTTCCAACAAATAAACTATTCAAATTATAGTACCTGAACAGGGCTTCAACAGTTTACAAAAGGAGCAGTAACAGCACCAAAATGTACTTTGCTTGAGAATCTGGAAATTCTTTAAGTCATTGGACAACTCCGTAAAACATAAACAAAACCGGATGATATTATATCTTAGCTCAATAAATGTTGAGTAGAAATGAGTAAAGAAAAAGGGTATGTGAAAGAACAAATGAAAAAGAATAGGTCTTATTGAACAATGGAGTGTAACCAAGATTTCAAACAATGGGAAACTCCCATAAATACCTCTGCAGTCCTATAGGTATCTCAGTCCTTAATCGTTTGACGCAGTTGAGTTTACATATGATGAAGAATCTTTCTGATGGTATACCTCTGCAGCACTTTAACACTTCAATTCACATCAGTTAAATACTTCAATTGCAACAGTTTAAAACTTCAATTTATAGCATTTAAATTGATCAATTTGCAACAAAAAAGGGATATATATATTCACAAAATGGAAAAATGAACAGGATGAAATACCTCTAAAATTAGATGTTCGAATGAGCTCAAGCTGAGTATCGACCTCTAAAATTTCAATAAGTATACCTGCTTCAGCATCAATTCATTTGCACAAACATTAAAAAAAACAATCATTCGAATCATATGTATATGCAAATTGAAACTTTTTTTATTTGTTGGTATATAAAAAAACCAATTAAAACAAGATACTAATTTAAACATTTATACAAAAAAAAAAAGATAAAAGACATTTAAAGCATAATGGGAGAATAAAAATTTATGTAAAAAGCATGCTTTTTAATTAACAAGGATTAAATCTGTGAACCGATCAATCAAATTAATTAACCAAATTCAATTGGATTACCCCCTTTTTGAATGTATTTAATTATGTTGTTTTTCTCAGCTGCAGGTACTGGTTTCATTATGGCTTGAACTGAAGTTTAGCCCCTTGGCTTGTGTTTCTTATTACCATCTTTGTTTAACCCGTAACCATATCTGATTTTAGTTACAATCTCCAAAACTTAGTGTCTGCAATTTTTATGAATAAAAAAATCACATCAACCATAAAAGAAATTAAGACTTTACACTGCCCCCGCAAAGAAATGAAAGTGAAACGCAATTTAAATAAACAGTCGATGGTGATGTCCACAAAAAGTATAATATATCCTTCATGGATTCGAGTTCCTCCTCACTGTGTGTTGAATGTCTTCCCCTCTCTTATCATTTTTCTTTTATAGGAAATTAATCTACTCTGAACATATATATATATAGAGAGAGAGAGATTAATAAATGTGAAATGCACAAAAGTGGTGCTAAAGTGAATCAAATTATTAAAGCTTTTAAATTACAAAGGCTTCCATCCATCTTTTCTTCAAGCTATTTTCTCCTGTTTACGAGGCTATCTATTCTACTCTTCTGTCTACACCATTTCATTTCATGTATATATTCTAGGTTTTAGTCATTGGGCCAAATTAATAAGAAATTTCCTCACGCACACAACTCAAATCTCTTAATCATTAAACCAAAACAAATTACTTTACATAAATATTGATAGATGGAAGAAAGAACCGAAACAAGTATAAGGGAAAAAAACTTACCGACTGGTTGCTTTGACCTATCCCAAAAACAAGAAATAAATAGCTGATGGGGGAAGTAATCAGATTGGGGAAGTATTTCACACCAGAAATCAAAGAAGGATTTAGGGATTGGAAGGGGAAACACAAAAGGGGATTAGGGATTTAGAGATTTCGGGAAATCAAAAAATGGGAGAACAGAAAGTGTTAAGCAATTAAAATGGATGGAAAAAGAACGACGCCGTTTTAGTAGAAAAATTTACCCTATTGCGGCGCTTTTCAATAAACGCCACTAAAATATTCCAAAAAAAATGCAGTCATTTTTCTTCCATTTTGTGGCGTTTTGGGCTAAAACGACAGTAATAACATGGATCATTTTTACGGTGTTTTTGACAAAATGCCGGTAATAGATACTTTTTGCGGCGTTTTTCGTAAAGCACCATTACTGATACTAACTGTGCCACAAAAACAACGTCGTTTTTTATTAAGTATGAATACATTTTGCGGCGTTTTTTGTAAAGCGTCACTACTGATACTAACTGTGCCACAAAAACGACGTCGTTTTTTATTAAATATGAAGACATTTTGTGGCCTTTTTTACATAAACGCCTCTAATGTTTTCATACCAATTAATATTTAAAATTTCAACAAAATTAAAAATGTTTACAATTTCTTTTAAATTATATATCGCCAACAATAAAATACAAATATACTAGCACATGAGTTCTCAAATTAGTGTCATCCAAGATTGAAGTTAAATTGATCCAAAATAAAAGCGAAGTTATAAAATGGAAATATTAATTAATAAAAGGAGAGAATAATGCATTTTAAAAATAAATACACATTTTAAAATTAAATAAATCAATATAATTTTATATTGAATAAATATAAATATTTCATGGTTGCAATATATTAAAATATTATATCAAGAATTGGGTTAATATTTGACAAGAGTGAGATCAAATTAAAGTTCATGGATATATAATTAATGATTAAATCATTGTTCATGTATGCTTTTGGGATTTAACCCATTTTGATATATATATTTTATAAAATAGAAATTTATATTTATCTTATTTAGATATATATTTAAAAAAAATCTAAACCCTAAACCTTAAATCTCAAACTCTAGACCCCTAAACCCGAACCCTCAACCATAAACCTAAACCCATAACCACAGCCACCTAGATACAACCAAACTCCAAAATCCAATCTCAATATACAATAAACCCTAAACCATAAATCCAAGACCCTAAACCCAATACCATAAACCCTAACTTGAAACCTTAATATGAAACCCTAAACCATAATCATAATCATAAATTAAACTATAATTTTAGGAATTTGTGTGGTCGGACTATAAATCATATATAAACCCTTAAATACAAAACCATAAATCTTAAAATTCTAAACCCTAAAACTAATACACTAAACCCTTAAACCATTACATACAAATCCTACACCCTAAAACCTTAACCTTAAACATACACCATACACACTTCACTCGAAACTTTAAACCCTAAACCATTAACACTAAATCATAAACCCAAAACAGGAAACCCCAAAATAAAATAATTTTGATATTGAATTATTTTACGAGGACAAAAACGACGTCGTTCTAGTTTTGAAACAATTTGCTTTTTTGTGGCGTTTTTATTAAAAACGCCGCTATAGCTTGGCCTTATCAAAACGACGACGTTTGAGTTTTAAATTTTTTAGATAATTAGTGGCATTTTCGATATAAACGCCGCTATAGATCTTACCTTTAGTGGCATTTTCAGCACAAACGCCGCTATATCTCTTACCTTTAGTGGCGTTTTTAGTACAAACGCCGCTATTGCTTGGCCTTTTCAACACGTCGACGTTTGGGTTTGAAGTAATTAGATATTTAGTGGTATTTTTTTTTATAAAAACGCCGCTATAGCTCTTACCTTTAGTGGCATTTTTGATACAAACGCCACTATACCTTTAGTGGTGTTTTTAGTACAAACGCTGCTATTGCTTGGCCTTTTTAAAACGTCGGCTTTTGGTTTAGAAGTAATTAGATATTTAGTGGCGTTTTTCAACAAACGCCGCTATAGCTCCTACTTTTAGTGGCGTTTTTGGTACAAACACCGCTATAGCTCTTACCTTTAGTGGCATTTTTTGTACAAATGCCGCTATATATCTTACTTTAGTGGCGTTTTTGGTACAATCGACGCTATTGCTTGGCCTTTTTAAAATGTCGACGTTTGGGTATTGAAGTAATTAGATATTTAGAGGTGTTTTTTATACAAACGCTGCTATTGCTCAATTTTTAGCGGCGTTTTTAGTGAAAACGCCGCTATTGCCAGTCTTTTGCGTCGTTTTCCTTCAAACGCCACTAATGTTTAAAGTTTGAGGCTTTTTTGTCCAAACGCCACGAAAAATGCCCTGTGGTGTGTGAAAGATCTTCGTGAGTTGTGGAATAATCTGAAAGAACGATTTGACCATAAAAAATGATAATACTCCTTAAAATTTGTTATGATTGGATGCACTTATGATTGCAAGATTTTAAGACTGTAAGTGAATACAATTCAGAAATTTTCAAAACTGATTCTCGATTGAAATTATGTGGAGAAAAAAATAATTGATGAGAACTTATTAGAGAAAACCTTTTCAATTTTTCATGGATCTAATGTGGTTCTACAACAACAATATTGTGAAAAAGGATTTAAAAAATATTTCGAATTGATCTCACTCCTTCTGGTAGTTAAGCAAAAAAAACAAGTTATTGATGAAAAACCATAGAATTTAGTCCCATTGGTTTTGCTCCATTTTTGAAGTGAATGTAGCAGTACATAACAATTATGAAATGGAGATTATAGAGATCATGATTGTGGACGTAGGTGGAGACATGGTCAGGAATATACTAGTAACCAATATCATGTTGGTCATAACAATAGTACTTCTAACTACCAGAAAAAGAATAATAATGACGGAAAGAAAAAAGGTGGTCAAAATAATACTTCAAAGCTTATTGAAAATTTATGCTAATGATATGGTACGAAGGGACATTGGTTATGTACTTGTTGTACGTTTGAGCATCTATTGAAACTTTATCAAGCATCTATTAAAAGGAAGAGAAAAATTATTGAGACAAAATTTACATCCCAAAATGATGAAATGGAGGCTTACAAAAAAGATGAAAATTTTTACTATGATGCTAAACCTAACCATACTTACAAGAATAATGATATTCATGGCCTTGATGTGGAAGATTTCTTTGAGAATCATGAAGCCAAAATTTAGAAAATACAATATTATCTAGAAATTCTATTATTCTTGTTTTTATGTTTAAAGTATCCTTTTATTTTTCCTTACTAGTTTTAGATATTTTGCTATGACTATTTTCAATATTTCTTACAATGTATTTTGCTTGTTTTTAATGAAGAACATGATTATTTTTTGTTGGATCTAAGATCGATGGAGACATGTGTCTTGCATATAATGCCATAACACATACTATAATGAAAGAAAAAAAAAATATACTTTTCTCATTTGACGATAGGTGATGCTCATGTTAATACTATATTGGGTAGTTCAAAATTTATTGAAGGCTTTAGAAGAGTTATTATATTACTACCCAAAGCGACAAACATTGTCATTGATGTTGTTTTATTTTTCATGAAGTCTTAAAAGAAATCTATCGAGTTTTAAAGATATTTGTCTTAATGAATATCATATTGAGATTATGAATGAGAAATCTATTGAATACTTATATATCACAACTGTTAAATGTGAAAAGAAATATGTTTTTGAAAGACTACTTTTTTTTTCACGTTTATACTATACACATATTAGTGTAATCGAGACATGTTACTACAAATAAAAAGTTTGTAGATCCACATACTTTTATTATTTGACATTACTGGTTAGGCCATTTCGGATCTATTATGATGTAAAGAATAATTGATAATTTAATTGGACACTCATTAAAGAATCAAAAGATTTTTAAATTCAAGGAATGCTCACGTGTTGCATGTTCTCAAGGAAAATTTATTATTAGACCATCACAGCAAAAGTTGGGATTGGGTCTCCCACATTTTTGGAATTTATTCAAGGTGATATATTTGCACTCATTCATCCACCATGTGTACCATTTAGATGTTTTATGGTTTTTATATATGCATCTACTAGGTGGTCACATGTGTTTATTATTAACTTGCAACTTGGCTTTTACGGTACTACTTGCTCAAATAATTCGAGTAAGAGCATAATTTCCAAATTATGCAATCAAGACTATCCACTTTAATAATGCTGGTGAGTTCACATCCAAAGCTTTTAATGATTATTGTATGTCAACTGGGATAAAAGTTAAATATCCTATAGCTCATGTTCATACACAAAATAGTTTAGATGATTTGTTTATCAAACGCTTCCAATTAATAACTTGGTCATTGCTTATAAGAACATAACTCCTTATTACAACTTGGGGATATGCTATTTTGTATGTAGCAACACTTGTGCACATTAGGCCAAGAAGTTATAATAGATACTTCCCAATTATAATTGACTTTTGGACAGGAACCAAATATTTCTTATCTTAGAATTTTTGGATGTGCAGTATATGTTTCAATCACTTTACTACAATGCATAAAGATGGGTCCCAAAAAGAGGTTGGGTATATATGCCGGTTGTCGAAACCATTTTTAAAGTTTTATGAAAAACGGGGATCGACTTTAAAATGAAAATGGAGTCGACACCAATCCCTTTTTGCTTTGGTGTGATCGGATCACCTTATAAAACGTTTTATTTCAAAACATTGATTTTGGCCTACGAAATTCAAGAAAAAGGGTTTGGAAGTCGGTTACGTATGAGGAAGGGCTAGCACCCTTATAATGCCCAAAAATTGGTACCTAATTGATAAAATCATGTCCTAATGTTGAAAATTTGAAAAATTTAAAATATGATCCTTTTATTTGAAAGAAAGCTGTAACTCACTTATCTCAAAGAAATAAAATGCCACACCCAATAAGTTAAGATGCGACATCTCAAGACTTTGAAACTAAGTTTGCTTTTATTTTGTAGAAAATCCTTACCTCGAGATACAAAATATTATATCTAATAAGTTAAGCTATAATATTATGAATTTTCAAGAAAAGTTTTAATTTGAAGTTTATAGGTTTTAAAAAAGGATATTTGATACCTTAAGTTCCACGAGAAAAATTAAAACCCAGTAAGTTAGGGTATAATTTTTCTCGAAGTCCCCCAATTATCATATATTGTTGTATTTAAAAATATTTGAATAAAATGGAGCTGTTGAAAGGTGTTTTTATAGAAAAATAGTTTGAGTAACATATTACCAAACATAAATACCAAATAGCAATTCTCTATAATTACAAGTCATATTAACAAATAATACAAATGTAGACAATTAATGCAAGAATAGCACAACATAGGAAATGATATACAAGATATAAAAATAACTAGCAACAATTAAAAAAATCTACATGAAATATAAAAATTCAAGAAATGAATATTGAACTCTACAGACAAGATAAAATATAGAAATAATTAAATAAGTGATGTTATTTAAACATTGAATAAATATTATAACAAAAAAATGAAAATATGATAATTTCTAAAACGATTAATAAACAATACATTTTAAATAAATGATACAAAACTTAGAATATATGAAAATATCAAGGATAACTTATAATAAATATATAATTTAATAATTTAGTACATATATAAATATAAATAATAACATATGATAAAAGCAGTTATAAGTAAATAGTATATATAACTTTAAATAAAAATATATTTATCATAAAAACTACATATGTGATTTAAACAATATATGTTATACGATATACAAGATTTGTATAATAATAAAAAAATACATATAATATAATATATAATATACAAAATTTTTAAAATGTATAATATAATAACTAATATACAAATTATAAAATGAAATTTAATATATAAATAATATTAAATTAAATTAAATAACCTTGTATAAATAATTAATAGTAATAATTTAATACATATATATATATATATATACTATAATAGTTAAAAATAATAAAATAAAAAGATTAAAAAATAAGGATCAAATCGAAATAATAATAAAAAACTAAAATAAAATTGTATAAAAGGATGATGTTGGAACGCACGCTAAACTGTAGGGACCTATTGGGCAATTATGCCCTATCTCCTAAACGGCGCCGTTCTATTATTAGCCTTTAAATAGCCCGAGGGACCAAATTGAAACAGAATCAAACTTTCAGGGCTACTTTGAAAAATAAAAGATGTGTTTAAATTGGACAAAATCACAAAAATAAAATTTACGGAGGGACAAAAGAGGCAAATTCCCCTTTTGTGAAAACACGCGGATCCTTCTAGGGTTTCGGGTCAACGCGCGGGTTTAGCCTTAAAACGACGTCGTTTTGGGAAATAATGGCTAATTCTAAAACGGCGTTGCATGATGGCATTATAAAAGCTAAAATCAGCCCCCCCAAAAAACGTTTTGCTTACTGTTTTAAAAAAAATGAGAGCCTTCTCTGTTTGCTCTCGCTCTGGCGATTTCTGGCCAGACCCCGACGAGGGCTCCGGTGACGCATCGCCGCACACGCCACCTCAGACCGCGATCAAAAAGCCAAAAACCTCCGTTTTCAATGCCAATCAAAATGGTAAACTTATTTTCTTTATTTTTTGTAGTATATAAAATAAAAATATTGCATAAATCAAAAGAAAATAAAATAAAAAAATGAAATGGTATAATAAAAAAATCACCTCTGCTTTTGGTTTTTTTTTTGTATTGTATTGTGTATATTCTGTGTATATTTTCGTGTGTTTTTACAGATTTCTTTGCGGTTTATATAGCCCCAAAAATCAAAAAGAAAATACAAAGTTTTTGTCCCATTTGTTTATTATCATATCTGATGCTTTTTCTTTCCTTTTTGCAAGTGAAAGTCGAGGAATCCGACGGTGATGTGGAGCGTTATCCGTGCTGATTGCGGCTGGACGGGGGAAAAGTTGGGCACTTGTAGCGCGAGGGTTTTCCAGAAACCGTAAGCCTCTGTTTCTTTTTAGGTTTTGGGCCTTTTTGGGCTGCGTAAGTTTGGGTCTATTTTGGGTGTAATTGGGCCACGGGTAATGGGTTAGCATTGGGCTTGTATTTGGACTGTAACATAAAATGGGCTTTTGGTTTATTACTGTTTTATTTTCTATTTTTGGTTTTGTATGGCCCCGGGTAAATTGGGCCTATTACAGTTGCCCCCTTTGCTCATTGTTGTAATGAGAATAGAGCAAAGACCAAAAAGGGTCCAATTTTACCCGATTTTTATCGAGCCTTGACTCTTTGGTTCTCGTCTTCTTCAAATGGTTTCCAACTCCACTGTAACTTCAACGGCATTGGAACTTCATCTTGATTTCAATTTTAGAAATAAGTCTAATGGCTTCAATCTACTTCACTGTAACTCAGAAAGATAAGATCTGCTATCTTCAGTCTGCTCCACTGCAACTTCAAGGAGATTAGGTTGATGTCTTTGATCTGCTTCACTGCAACTTCAAGAAGGCCAAATCTTCTATTTTCAGTCTGTTCCACTGTAACTTCAGGGAGACAAATGGGTATCTTCGATCTACTTCACTATAACTTCAGGAATGCCAGACTAGTATCTTCGATCTGCTTCCTGCAACTTCAGGAAGGCAAGATCTGCTATCTTCAGTCTGCTCCACTGCAACTTTAGGGAGATCAGGCTGATGTCTTTGATATTTTTCACTGCAACTTCAAGAAGGCCAGATCTGCTATTTTCAATCTGTTCCACTGTAACTTCAGGGAGACAGACGGGTATCTTCGATCTGCTTCACTGCAACTTCAGGAATGCCAGATCTGCTATTTTTAGTCTGCTCCACTACAAACTCAGGGAGACAAGAATGATGTCTTCGATCTACTTCCTGCAACTTCAGGAATGCCAGATCTGCTATCTTCAATCTGCTCCACTGTAAACTCAGGGAGATAAGATCTATAATTTTTAGTCTGCTCCCTTGCTACATCAGGAATATAATACTATAATCTTTAGCCTGCTCTTTTGCTACGTCAAGAAGATAAGGCTAGTGGCTAAAATCTGCTCCCTTGCTACATCAGAAAGATAAGATTCGCCATCTTTGATCTACCCCACTGCTATCTCGAGGAGACAATATCTACCATTTTTAGTCTGTTCCCTTGCTACATCAGAAAGATAAGATTTTCCAAATTTGATTTGCTCCGTTACTGCTTAGGGAGATAAGATCTACGATCTTCAGTCTATTTTCTTGCTACCTCAGGAAGATGAGGCTACAAACTTCAACCTCCTCCCTTGCTACCTCAGTGAGATAAGGTTGGTGGCTTGAATCTGCTCTATTGCCGATACATGGAGATAAGATTTTCCAAATTCGATCTGTTCTGCTACCGCTTAGGGAGATAAGATCTATAATCTTTAGTCTGCTTCCTTTCTACCTCAGGAAGATGAGACTACAAACTTCAACCTGCTCCCTTGCTACCTCAGGGAGATAAGGTTGGTGGTTTGAATCTGCTCCATTGTCGATACATGGAGATAAGATTTGCCAAATTCGATCTGCTCCGCTACCGCTTAGGGAGATAAGATCTACAATCTTCAGTCTGCTTCCTTGCTACCTCAGGAAGATGAGACTACAAACTTCAACCTGCTCCCTTGCTACCCTAGGGAGATAAGGTTGGTGGCTTGAATCTGCTCCATTGCCGATACATGGAGATAAGATTCGCCAAATTCAATTGCTCCGCTACCGCTTAAGGAGATAAGATTTGTGAATTCACCGATGTTGCTACACCGTTCTCTGTAGGCTCGATTTTATATGCTTATGTTTATGCCAAATGATTAGGATGCTATAATGCTCCTAACTAAATGTATTATGGATGACATTTGCATGAATGCAGAATGTCGTGAGAGTGATCCCATTTTTTTTAACGTATAATGATTATGATGTAATGATCGGAATAAATCTAATGCTCCTAACTAAATGATATTAGGGATGAAATTTGCATGAATGCAAAATGTCATGAGAATGATCTCCTTTTTTTAATGTACAATGATTAGGACATAATGATCAGAATGAATAAAATGCTCCTAATTGGAAGTGTATGAATGATATTTACATAAATGCATGAGAATGATCCCTTTTAAATGTTTGGGTTGTCACTAATCATAGTTCATCAAGGTTCTATCACCGATGCGTTACAATGCTTTCTCGTTCAGCTAGTATCTTTGACAGAAAAGTTAAATAAATGATCATATTTTTCTCAGCAAGCTTGCCCTGCTATAATTTCAGAGTCCTTCCACTGTACCTTCTGGGACATAAAGTTTGTACTTCCCACTACAATTTTAGGGTAATAAAATTTGGTTTCTTTCATCCATCCTGTTACCACTCAGAGGTATGGAATTTGTATCATCTTCAATCAAGTTGATCTGTTACACCATTCCCTGGGTATAATGACCAGATGTATGTGCCTGAGATTTACATGAACGCAGGGTATCATTTTTCTTTTCCTGAGAATGATCCCTTTTTATATTTGGGTTGACATTGCTCATCATTTGTCGAGATGGTATCACATGACGAAATGTCTTTTCTTTTTGTTCAACCAGTAAAAATTCAAAAGAGATAATTATCTTTCAATCTTTCCAAACCTTAGGCTTAGTGAGTTCTAAACAATAGTCCTGTTTCAGGTTCCTATACTATTTAAAAGCTTCCAGAGTAATATGAGAAACTCCTTTTATGAGAGTATTATTAGTCCAATAATTTTTATTTCAACATAAAATGCTTGAAAAAGATCACAACAATGGACGCGAAAGAAATTAATCAGAAGCATAGATCGAAACAAATGAGCTAATAAAAAATAACCAAGGCAATAAAAGAAAATTGATTAGGGTGTATCTTTAAAAAAAAAAAAGTAATCAAAAATAGCAAATTCAAAATGGGTAAGATAGAAGCTAGGTGCCCTAGATATCACAGCCTGAGCTTCTCTGTACAAACTTCTTGAGGACCATTTTGAGCTAAATACGTGTTTAGAGGATCTGGAGTACTTTGTCAATGCCCTAAGACGTAGCATACTTCCTCATGTTAATTTAGGCATAGCAAGACTACCACATGCCCTATCTTTGAACAAAAATTGAGCCGCCCTTTTCGGGTTTTCGGCTTAAAACCCCATTGGTCTCAAAGTGCCCTTTGCGGGTTTTCGCCTTGGCCTCTCCTCTTTTTTTTTTTTTTTTTTTTGAATTTGAACTCAAGGTGCCCTTTGTGGGTTTTCACCTTGGCCTTTCCCCTTTCAGGTAAAATACTTCTTGATTGAACCTGAATTCACCGGATTGGGCAAGTCTTTGCCATCCGTCTCGGTCAATATCAATGCTCCTCCAGAACAGGCCTTCTTTACAAAATAAGGTCCTTTCCAGTTTGACATCTACTTTCCTCTGAAATCGTTTTGTAGAAGAAAGATAGAAAATATTGATGGTTAAATAAAATCAGGTAGAGATGTTAAATAAAAATATTGATGGTTTGTGTGGTTCCTCGCAGGTATGGCCACTAATGCAATGTGATTCAAACATAGGAGGTGTGGCGAATCATGAGTACCCACTCTACAATCCCGGCATGGAAAACGAACAGATAAACTATACGTGTAACAATTTCAGACCTCAAAATAACCCTTATAGTAATACTTATAATCCAGGTTGGAGGAACCACCCCAATTTCTCGTGGGGTGGTCAAGGAAATCAGAGACAACAACCCCCTCCAAACTTCCAACAACAGCCCTACCTACAGGTAAAGAAGCCGAACCTTGAGGAGATGCTGAAAAAATTCATAGCAGTGTTAGAAAATCGTTTCCAAAACACCGAAACAACACTTAAAAATCAAAAAGCATTGATTTAAGGGATCGAGAACCAGTTAGGGCAACTCGCTAAGTTGATCTCTGAACAACCACAAGGTAGCTTGCCAAGTAACACTGAGACTAACCAAAGGAGCAACTTCAAGCCATAACAACTCAAAATAGTGAAGGGTTAGTGGAATCTGAATTCGAGCCAACGCAAGAACCTGTGGTAAGTAAAGGTGAGGTTGAGATAAGCCAAGAAAAGCCAAAACTGATAATTAAAGAATACCAACCTCGAATTCCATACCCCAATGCGATGAAGAAAGACAATACAGATGAACAGTTCAGTAAGTTTCTTAAACTTTTAAAGAAATTACATATTAACTTATCATTTATTGAATCTCTTTCGCAGATTCCAGATTTAAGGAAATTTTTAAAAAAGCTTTTGACAAATAAGCGGAAGTTAGACGATGAATCGCATGTGGAACTAAACGCAGTATGCTCAGCAATGTTGCAAAATAAACTACCACAAAAATTAAAAGATCCAGGGAGTTTTACAATTCCATACTTAATTGGTAGTTTATCTATTTATAATGCTTTAGCTGATTTAGTGGCAAGCATCAGTGTTGTGCCTTATAAAATGTTTAAAAACTAGGTCTAGGGAAACCCAAACAAACTAGGATGAGCATTCAATTAGCTGATAAAACTATTAGAATTCCTAAGGGTATAATTGAGGATGTACTAGTTAAAATTGACAGATTCATATTCCCAGTAGACTTTGTTGTTTTAGACATGGATGAAGACAATAGTATCCCTTTAATTTTGGGAAGATCCTTTTTAGCAACTGTTTTAACTAAAATTGATGTTGGTACAGGAGAACTCATACTCCGTTTAGGTACCGAATCAATCAGTCTTCAAGCTCTTGACTCAACTAGAAGATCAAGTAATCAAGGTGAGAAAATTAATTTTATTAATGACCATTCGGTTAAACCTTCTTTTTAGGAAGCACCGCAGAACCACACATCTGAGCCAAATCCTAGACCTCATACCAACAAGGAAATAACTCATAAGGAACGAAGGCTTCAGATCGATGAGCTAGACGATTGGAAGCCACGTGTTAAGGAAAAACTGAAGGAACCCCCAGACGAGCTTATAGGAACATCAAATCACTTCAAAATAGGAGATCAAGTACTGTTAGAGAAAACAGACCCTCGAACCACCCCTTCATACCTCAAGACAAACAAAGAGATCCCTTGTAAGGTACTTAATGTCTTCTCTTACGGAATAGTCGAGGTAAGTAATTCTACATTCGGCACTTTTAAGGTAAATACTAATTGTAACAACCCGATTTAGGGGCTAGTCAGAATAGTGATCTCGAAATCATTAAATTGAGGATAGAGAAAATTATTTTCATGTTATTTCATGTGTTATAATATGTTTATAAGGATGCATGAAAATTTTGGTGCCTTAATTTTAGCAATTTCTAGCTAAATTGTGAAAAAAGGACTAAATCGCATAAAGTGCAAAAGTTCTATTTTATTTGCTAGAAGTGCCAAGTAGCTATGGATTAAAAATTGGACGTCCCAATTGTGTAATTTAGCCTTGTTAAGTGGCTTGGCTGGTCAAAGAAGCTAAGGGGGAGAAGTGCATTTATTGTGATTAAAAGTTAGTGATATTAGTTGGAGAAAATGAATAAAATAAGATGATATAAGAAAAAGTTATCATCTTTTTATTTTGCCTTCTTCTCCAACCAAAAATATCAGCCATGGGAGGGCTTTGAAAGCTGAAAATTTCCAGCAAGCTTTTCTCTATTCAAGTAAGTCAATTTGATGGTTGTTTTTGATGATTTTTGTATTTTTTGAGTCCCCAAAGCTTAAGCTAGCTAATGGAGGGACTAAATTGCAACATGGTTGAAAGTCTAGAGACTTACCATGATAGATTTTATGTTGTTTCATGAGTTTTTATGGAAGAAAATGAATGATAGGATGTTGATAATCAACTTTTGTAAAAGGTGTTGTTGTGAAAACACCTAATTGGGGCTAAAATGCAAGAGTTGCAATTTGTTCATTAAGGCATGAAATAGTTGGAATCGTGAGTAGTTGTAAGAGGATAAAATGTTTAGTTAAGTTTTTTTAACAAGAAAATGTGACGAAAATTTATTTACGAGCCTAGGGGCAAAAATGTAATTTTGCCAAAGTATAAGGGCAAATTGGTCAATTTTGCCTAAGTATAGATTAAGGTGTATTATGTTGTATAAGTGATTAAATTAGTGAATTTTGTTGTTCTAGATAAAAGAAATCGAGTTTCGGACCTAGAATGGGTGAAAAGAGAAATGTGAGCAAAAAGTCCTTTTCGGCCTTTTCGTCATTAAGGTAAGTTCATGTGCAAATGTGGTATTTACGCATGAGGTAATTTAATATTCCAATGCTATATGGAATGTATAATTACTCTATGAATGCATGAATTATCTTTTAATGAGATGTCAAGAGAATTGAATCAAAGAGTAATGAGAAATGTAGATAATATGAAATGATGTTAGTTAAGGTTTCGTGTAAGGCCATATTGGAATATGGCATCGGGGAGAGATATTAAATAAGACCATGTGAGGACATGGTAACGGTGTGAGAAAATGTATGAGACCATGTTTGGGACATGGCTTCGACATGTTGATGCAAGTGAGACCCTATTAGGGTATGACGTCAAAGTGACACTATGGGTATGAGACTCAAGAGAGTCATTTAACAATTTGAGTGATTCAACTTGTAGGTTGAAAGTAACTGTGTATGTGGTTGTACTACGAGGAGCATAAGAGTGTGTTAGAATTGAATTGAGACGGGTTCAGTTTATAATGAAACCTTAGCGAGATATGTGTAATCGATGCAACTTAATTGCATGAGATAGATTTATTAATGCATTGTGAGAATGCAAATGAGAATCGTAGAAAGCTAAGTAAAAATGATAGTGAGTGATGATGTTTGTGGATGAGCATTTGAATTATAGAAATGTATAAGGATAGATAATTGTGAATGCATAATATCGACGGGCTGTGTGCGTTACCACCTGATATACTACTAATTGATGGGTTGTGTGTGATAACATCAACTGTACTATTATCGGTGGGCTGTGTGCGTTACCACCTGATTAGTTAGTAATCGATGGGCTGTGTGTGATACCATCGCTTATAAATTATTGGTGAGCTAAGTGCGAAATCACCATAGGTGTAAATAAATGGTGGGCTATGTGCGATACCACCCTATAAGAGATTTAATGGTGGGCTAAGTGCGTAACCACCGGAGATTTTTAGTATGAGTGGCTTATCAAAAATGCTTAAAGTGTTGCTTCATATAAGATCTTGTAGTGATCAGTGTAGGGTTGTGTACAAATTAAACAAGTAATTGGCTTGTGGCATGGTAAGAACATGGTAAGAGATAGAATGAGTAAACTACAAGAAGGGTTGAGTAAGTAGCCATAAGTTAAGAGAAAACTCAGTATAATACTTGTGGTCATCTTTGTTCAATGAATATCAGTATATGTTAGTTTATGCAGATGAACTTACTAAGCTTTATTGCTTACTCCTTTTCTTTTCCCATCTCTTATAGGATATTTAAACTAGCTTGGATTGGAGGCCGTCGGAGATGTTTTCACACTATCGGATAGATGCTTGGTATGATGTTTCAAGTTTTTATGAGTCATGGCATGTATAGGGGCTAGACAAGTTAGGGAATTTGATTGTAAGTGGCTAGGATGTGTTAGCCTATAGTCGAATAATCTATTTTGTATAATGCCACAGTTGTTGGCTGTTATTTTATATGAAAAAGATGTAGTTATTCATATGAAATTGTGATTTCTTTTAAGTTAACTATGGATGTGTTGGATGAGTGCATGTTGTGTATGTTGTAGGGGTGAGAAGAGCTTAGCATATAGCTTTGTTCTTGTAACACCCCAAACCCGGCCCAAACACAACGACCGGATCTGGCATGCCACTAAGAAAATTTTGTAAAACCTGTCGCATTTTCGGAAAATATCTTTTTCCTGTGTTTAACCCTCTTATTCGGGAAAAAATAATAATTTGATAATTTAGATAAGATATAAATTTTATAAGATGCCTTTATGAATTAAAAACCGTAATTTAAATGCAAGTCTTAGTTTAAAAAAATGTAAACTTAAGATGTCTAATAATAATAAAAGCCCAAACTTAAACCGTTACGGAACAAAAACTAGTGACCAATGGCCTTATTACAAAAATATTCAAAACCTACTAATTTAAAATATTAGAAATAAATAAACCAAGTAGAGTCTTTCGTTGAATCCAAATGCTCTTTTGCATGGCCACCTTGCACTCCTCTCCAGCCCAGTCTGATGCACTAGGTGCTACCTGAAAAATGTTAAATAATGGATTGAGTCGCGAGACTCAGTATGCAACTCTCGTGCACCATCAGATTGGGCCTTAGCCCCATAGATTAGAATAACATATATCATGTAATAAAATTTATGCAAAGCCCAACCCAATCCTAGGTTTCCATCTGCTACACACCACCCTTACCTGCCAATCACACCATTGGGGATTTCTACAATCAACCCACACCGCTACACACCATCGATGGCAGTCATGCTGCTCATCGTCAGATCATGGTAATAGCCATTACAACAGATCATGGCAAAAAGCCACTACAACAGATCATGGCATAAGCCACTACAGCAGAACACTTCCCCTTTCATCAATCCCAACCCCATGCAATCACAGAAATTGACATACTTATCACATATGACATTTTAACAGAAACATTCACTTTAGGAATGTCTGAGATCACTAACCTGGTGATTCGCTTTTACCCTCCTCGGATTTCAACCATTATGCCGAGATTTCAGCTTTTAACAAAATATAGCAGAGTTATATACATGTATTAACAAACAATCTAGATGGTGTGGAAAGTTACACACTTGATATCGTGTAGTACTATACTCTTAGTCAATATCCTTACTATCTGGATCTACAACCCTTAGTCTAAAACCTTGCTCAAGAGCCAAAAAAACACGAAGATTTGACCTCCCCTACATTCGGCCAAGGGTTAATAAATACCTGAATTCACACGTTAAAACTAATAGATCTCCTTACCTTGGAATCTCGAAAGTAACACGATTCGAGTGTTACTGAACCCTGACTTAGAGATCTAAGCGATTGAATCCTCTTCAAATCCTGGAAAGCCGCAAATAAGAGAGAAACAAGAGATTCGTTTCTAAATAGCCATTCGGCTAGAGTCTCTAAAAAGTCAGAAAAGACTGAAATCTCACGAATCGATACTTACCCTGAGTTTCCTTCAAGATTCGGCACAAGCAGAACCTTTTAAAGAATTCGGTAAACACAGGAGATGAGATCTAGGGATTTTAGCTTTTATGAAAATCCCGAAAAAGATGATCTGATGCTTTTTCGGCTTTTAGAAGGTCCGAGCAAAGTGTTTCGGCTTTGGCTTAGAAAGAAAGTAAAAAGAAATCAAGGAAAGGCTTAGAGATTTTGGCTACAAGAACGTAGTTTTGGCTTTTAGTGAATGGGAGAAGAATAACAATGGAGATCAAAAGATTCGACTAGAAAGAGGTTTCAAAGAAAAAGAAAAGGTTGATGGAGGTGGTGATTTTTGGCTTTTGGAAGAGAAAAGATGAGAAAAGAAAAATAACTAAGATGGCCTTTAGATTTTTGGCACAAAGAATGAAGAAAGGAGTAGGGTTCAAATGCCAGAATTGATGAGCTATCCCCCTTATTTATAGAAATTTCGGCACTTACCTAACAAAAAATGAAAGTTCCCTTCCTAATAACTAAGAATTAAGCAAATAAAAAGAGAAAATTCGGCACCCCCTATGGCAATTAGAAACTGATTTCTTTACTCCTCTAGGTGATGGAGTTTCGGCCAACTCTGCTCTCAACAGATAGTTCCTAACTTTTCTCCTTTATCTAAATCTCTTCACACCTTCAAAAGACTCCTAGATAACACCACCTCTTTCTTCTATTATCAGCACAATATTATCATTAAATCCTTCCTAAAAATAAGCCTTAATGCCGTCCATTCCTCCTTGCTCTTTTAAGTGCTAAAATTGGCCCAAAGACATGGGCTCCTTGCGGCTAAACTTGGGCCTCTTTCAACTGCTACTGATGCCACCCTCTAGCTCCCTTGCAGCGTCGCTTAATATTGGGCCACCAGCCCACTTTGGTGTTTTAAACACAGATGCTACCCTTTTAACCCTATAGTGCCCAATCAGAAAACTTAATTAGGGCTTCAACCCAAACCTGAGCCCATTTTTGTGTCCTCTCTTTTCTTAATCTGCTTTTGAGGCCTCATGCCTGAGACTAGGGTCCACTAAGTAAGAACATAAATTTTTCTTATGGTCTCCCCTAACTCTAAGGCTTCAACTAATCTCGATAATACCTTTATATTATTATTCTAAGTGCTACACATACATATTAACTCCCATGCACAGAAATTAAAAGTTTCGAGATTTTTGGGGCGTTACAACCTAATAAGCCCAAATCTACTAGGCCCAAATTCAGGATGTTACAGTTCTACCCCCTTAAAGAAATTTCATCCTCGAAATTTTCAACTAACTATCAATTGTACTAACCAAGTCTCATCACTACGCTTCCGCTGCGCACTCTAATTTAAAAAAAAATAAACACTCAATATACTATAGTACGGTACGCACCATTATTCGCATCTGGAGCGTCTTCGTCCCCTTATGCTCATTCTTTCGATCGACGTTTATCTGATTAAGAATTTTATGAATAATTAATTCTTCCCACTTATTAACCGCGAACAATCTTATGTAAAATCATTCGATAGTAGTTCTTTCGAATTTGAATTCTATCTACAGGTTTAGTTCTCAAGTCTATATTTCTAATTCTAGAATTCTCATTCAATCATCATCAATCAGAACATCACATACACACATCAACCACACAAGCAACATCCATGAACTCATATTCCTCTCCCAGGGGTATTTTCATCATTTCGCTACCCAGAGGTATTTTCGTAATTTTAACCTACATGGGTATTTTCATAACTTTTCAAAATAGAGTACCTTGGTGATTTTTCAAAATAAGGGTATTTTGGTAATTTTGCAATCTGGGGGTATTTCAGTAATTTCACAATTTAGGGGTATTTTGGTCATTTTTCAAATTAGGGGTAATTTGATAATTTTTATAAATCAGGGGTAATTTGGTGATTTCAAAACTAGGGTTTACTTTAGGACCTTACAAAACAGGGTGGCTGGTCCCTTTCGGGTTTTAATTATAAGTTTTGGCCTGTCAACAAGTCCTCATGGTTAGGGTGAACAGTCACTACGCACCAGGTAGGATTCCAACGAAGAGGAGGTGAGTCACTAGGACTGCTTAAATACCAAGCTCTCCTTGAATCCAATCCTAGATATGCGTATGCCTGTTGCCACACCCTAACTCGGTGACTGGTTCACAGGATTTGTTTGGATAGATTAAGTCTTATGGAATTTAAGAAGTTGTTTAGGTTAAGCCTATAGTCCATCAAAGTCTATTTAAACTAATCTACGTCCCATACAGCCCATCAAGCCCACATATATACCACACAATGGTTCAGAATACTTACTTGGCAGACTTGGGCCGGAGACGCAGGTGCCATGCCGAGACTTGTATCATTTATGAAAAATGCATGTTTCAAAACCCATCTTAAAAAAAACGTTTTGAGCCAAAAACCCCCAAATTCAAGTTTTGAACCGGGCTCTGATACTAATTTGTAACACCCCAAACCCGACCCAAACACCACGATCGGATCTGGCATGTCACTAAGAAGATTTAGTAAAACATGTCCCATTTTTGGAAAACAATTGTCGAGTTTAAACATGTATTCCGGAAAACTTAACGATTTGATAGCTTATAAAAGATATGAATTTTATATGATGCCTTAGCTTAATTAAGATGTAAAATCTAAATGGCTAATAATAATAAAAGCCCAAAATAAAACCAAAAAAAAAAAAAAGCTAGTGGCCCATGGCCTTATTACAAAAATATTCAAAACCCACTAATTTAAAATATTAGAAATAAATAAACCAAGTAGAGTCTTTTGCTGAATCCAAATGCTCTTTTGCATGGCCACCTTGCGCTCCTCTCCAGCCCGGTCCGATGCACTAGGTGCTACCTGAAAAATGTTAAATAATGGGTTGAGTCGCGAGACTCAGTGTGTAACTCTCATGCACTATCAGATTGGGCCTTAGCCCCACAGATCAGAATAACAGATATCATGTAATAAAATTTATACAAAGCCCAACCCAATCTTAGGTTTCCATCCACTACACACCACCCTTACCTGCCAATCACACCATTGGGGATTTCTACAATCAACCCACACCGCTACACACCATCGATGGCAATCATGCTACTCATCGTCAGATCATGGCAATAGCCACTACAACAGATCATGGCAAAAAGCCACTACAACAGATCATGGCATAAGCTACTACAACAGATCATGCCATAAGCCACTACAGCAGAACACTTCCCCTTTCATCAATCCCAACCCCATGCAATCACAGAAATCAACATACTTATCACATATGACATTTTAACAGAAACATTCACTTTAGGAATGACTGAGATCACTAACCTGATGATTCGCTTTTACCCTCCTCGGGTTTCAACCATTATGCCAGGATTTTGACTTTTAACAAAATATAGTAGATTTATATACATGTATTAACAAACAATCTAGATGGTGTGGAAAGTTACACACTTGATATCGCGTAGTACTATACTCTTAGTCAATATCCTTACTATCTGGATCTACAACCCTTAGTCTAAAACCTTGCTCAGGAGCCGAAAAAACACGAAGATTTGACATCCCCTACATTCGGCCAAGGGTTAATAAATACCCGAATTCACACGTTAAAACTAATAGATCTCTTTACCTTGGAATCCCCAAAAGTAACATGATTCGAGTGTTACTGAACCCTGACTTAGAGATCTAAGCGATTGACTCCTCTTCAAATCCCGAAATGCCGCAAATAAGAGAGAAACAAGAGATTAGTTTCTAAATAGCGATTCGGCTAGAGTCTCTAAAAAGTTGAAAAAGATTGAAATCTCATGAATCGACACTTACCCTGAGTTTCCTTCAAGATTCGGCACAAGCAGAACCTTAGAGAGAATTCGACAAACACAAGAGATGAAATCTAGGGATTTCAGCTTTTATGAAAATCCCAAAAAAGATGAATTGATGCTCTTTCGACTTTTAGAAGGTCTGAGTAAAGTGTTTCAGCTTTGGCTTAGAAAGAAAGTGAAAAAGAAATTAAGGAAAGGCTTAGAGATTTCGGCTATAAGAACGTAGTTTCGCTTTTAGTGAATGGGAGAAGAATAACTATAGGGATCAAAAGATTTGGCTAGAAAGAGGTTTCAAAGAAAAAGAAAAGGGTGAGGGAGGTGGTGATTTTCGACTTTTGGAAGAGAAAAGATGAGAAAAGAAAAACAACTAAGATGGCCTTCAAATTTTTTGCACAAAGAATGAAGAAAAGAGTGGGGTTCAAATGCCGAAATTGATGAGCTGTCCCCCCTTATTTATAGAAATTTCGGCACTTACCTAACAAAAATCGAAAGTGCCCTTCCTGATAACTAAGAATTAAGCAAATAAAAAGGGAAAATTTGGCACCCCCTATGGCAATTAGAAACTGATTTCTTTACTCCTCTAGGTGATGGAATTTCGGCCAACTTTGCTCTCAGCAGATAGCTCCTAACTTTTCTCCTTTATCTAAATCTCTTCACACCTTCAAAAGACTCCTAGATAACACCACCTCTTTCTTCTATTATCAGCACAATATTATCATTAAATCCTTCCTAAAAATAAGCCTTAATGCCGTCCATTCCTCCTTGCTCTTTTAAGTGCCAAAATTGGCCCAAAGACATGGGCTCCTTGCGGCCAAACTTGGGCCTCTTTCAACTGCTAGTGACGCCACCCTCTAGCTCCCTTGCAGCATCACTTAATATTAGGCCACCAGCCCACTTTGGTGTTTTAAACACAGATGCTACCCTTTTAACCCTATAGTGCCCAAACAGAAAACTTAATTAGGGCCTCAACCCAAACCTGAGCCCATTTTTGTGTCCTCTCTTTTCTTAACTGCTTATGAGGCCTCATGCCTGAGGCTAGGGTCCACTAAGTAAGAACATAAATTTTTCCTATGGTCTCCCCTAACTCTAAGGCTTCAACTAATCCCGATAATACCTTAATATTATTATTCTAAGTGCTACACATACATATTAACTCCCATGCACAGAAATTAAAAATTTTGAGATTTTTGGGGCGTTACAACCTAATAAGCCCAAATCTACTAGGCCCAAATTTGGGATGTTACAGTTCTTGTCCATGTGGATAGACACACGAGCGTGTGTCTAGACCATGCGTGACACACGGTCAGTCCACGAGCGTGCAACTTGGCCGTGTGACCCCTGCATGTTAGCCTTTCAATTTAGAATTGGCCACAGACTGTCCACACGGGTGTGTCCAGACCACGTTAAATTAGTCAGTAACTCCCTACGGTTATTAGCCACGGACATGTCGTGAGGGTACACGGGCGTGCCTCCATTTCACATGGGCGTGTGCCCCAACCGTGTGAGTTTTGGTAGAATATGGGGGTTTTTAGGTACGGTGTGAGCAGATGGGCGTGTGTGACTCCACACGGGCGTGTCTGTCATCTAGCACGGGCGTGTACTCCCTGTTTAGATGAAAAGAAATTTTTTTTTGGATCGTAAGATTTTTGATACGATCACGAGAGTTCTTGTAGGTATGATCGAGATCTCATAGGTTGAGTGTAAAGTAGTTGAAGCGATCCGAGTAGAATAGTCACGTTGAGCCTAAGTGGCGATCGGGTAAATTGTTCAGTAACATCTTGTGCCTGATTCCGGCGGGGATTACGGGTAAGGGGTGTTACACTCGACTCAAACTATATAATGATAGGATGAGAAAAGATTTCCACCTCCACAAACCACTATGATTATGCGAATGAGAGTTAAAGTCGAGCTTAAGACTTTAAATGAGCGCTTCTCGGGAGGCAACCTGAGCACTAACCTCATTAAATTTTACATTTAGTTTATTTTTATCTTCTTTCTTTTAGCACCTAACTATAAACTAATCAAAGTGCAGATTTCCATACCACATGGCCTTGCACACGGTCGTGGCCATGGCCATGTGGACATTATGGATTTTAGTACAGGGGCGTGGCGAAGATCGTGTAGAAATAGGACGAAAATTTTCCCCAAGACATGGGATCCGACTAAACGCCACAGTCGTGCGATGCGGCCGTGGTCGAAACTGCGTAAAGAACAAGGGTTGTGATAAATCCACACGGTCGTGCGAGGTGACCGTGGTCGACATTATCAGCTTTTTCACATTTCTTCGACGCCCCCACCTCGCGACCTGGCCGATGACGAGGACCTTTGAGTCCTTTTATTTTCTTTATTTTTCACTCTTAATATTTATTTTTCATTTTTATATTTATTGTTAGTTTATTTTCATTTTTAATTAAACTTTTTACCTTTCTTGTTTAAAACTTTTATTAGTACAGTTTAACTTCTTTTATCGCTGGCTGTCTAACTCTCGAGTATCTCTAACAACATCGATTAAATATTACTCCTTAAAAATTTAACTGATGACTTCGTAGTTTCAAAAGGTACAATGTGCCACTCCAAAACGAACATATAACCGGAGTATTCTCCACCATCTTCACTTATGCTTAGTCATCATATTCATCATTGATCATCTTCAAGGATTCCATACAAAAAATTCAAGAAGTTTCACTTTCTCTCCCTCTCTTTTGATTTTCTTACTATATTGTGAATATTTATCTTTGTACATTGAGGGCAATGTACATCTTAAGCGTGGGGGGTGAAATTTATTTAGAAAAGTTCCTAACTTTTTTCATTATTCTCAAATCCTTGAATGATATCTTGTCTTAAGTAATTTTCTCATATCACTAATTAGAATGAAATTCCTGTTGATTTATGATTTTTATTGATATGTTTCGGATTAAGTCATTGATAATTATACGGTGATGATTTAAACTCTAAGATACTAGAGAATCAAGCTTGATGAGTCTATTTTCAAAAATTAAAATTTTGTTAGATTGTCTACCTGAATCCAATTATGACCTTGAAGTTTAAAACTTACAAGGTTGCCATCAAAAACCCATAATTTTTGTGATATTTTGAACTTTTTAGAGCATACATTCTTTTCTTGCTCACTTCTTTTTATTATGAGTGTGTCAACATTGATTTGTTATTCTGAAACTTGCTTTGATTATACATGTCAAGACCACATCATTGATTTGATATACAGAGATGATAAAGGCACTTAGGATTTAACCCACTTACTCCACTAAAAGCCTACCCTCACAATTAACCCCTAGTGAACCCCTTTGATCCTAACAACCCTTTTATTGACTCACCCACTAATATTAACCCAAAACCCATCTTATATTTGTTATCACCATTTTTCTTGACTACCCTTTTATCGAGATTTGATTTGACCAGTTGCCTAATTATTTTATCTCAGTAGTTGAATTCATATTATATTATGTATTTCCTTGATTTGTTCTTAAAAAAATCAAAGTATATTCATTATTAGTTCTGTAATTAAGTGAGCTTATATGTTTAAATTCCACATCTTGAAGAAAAAGCTCGTATTATTAGTATTACAAGTTTTCAATTAATGTAATTATTTAGGATTAGTTCATTTTTTCTAGTTAGGTGAATTGTCAATTCAATCTCGATTCTAACCTTCTAATTCAGCCTATATCCACACCTTTAACCCAAGCCCCATTACAACCCCTTTAAAGAACTTTTAATTTGTGTATCATCTCATTTTATAGTGGTGGAGATTTGATTTTCATGCAAGCCTATGATAATAACTTTTCATGTTTGACTGATGAGTTCTTTATTTTGAACCTTAAACACCTTGAGTGATTTGAGTGAATCTTTAACGAGGATGTCAATCCTTGTCAGTTTTGAATCAAGTGTAATTATTCAGATGAGAGGAAACGCCTATATTTTCATGCTACAAAAACTATGACTTTGATTGTTTGAATCTTCAGGACTCTTTGAGTAAATTATTCATGTATAAATTATCTATGAATTATGATGAAACATTATCAATGAATATTATGAATTGAGGAAGTTCGTTTTAATTGTGAGTTGAGAATTTTGCTTGAGGACAAGCAAAAGCTTAAGTGTGGGGGTATTTGATAAACCATAATATACACATATTTTAATCCCACATTTAGCATACTTTTGGATGATTTCTCCCTTTAATTATGGAAATAGGTGCTCCTAATCCTTTATTTTCATGTTTTACACTCAGGAGATCACCGAAGGATGAAAAGAACGAGAAACGGGCCAAAAACGGAGAAAATGGGCCAAAGTACAAAATCTACACGGCCTGGGCCCCGAGTCACATGGCCATGCCTCTCTAGCAGGAGCGACTACAACCTATAACTCGATTCACACGGGCGTGGCACTGTCGTAGCAAAGAAGAGTTTTATTCGGATTAGGGTACTTAGAGCCAAAGAAAGATATTCCAAAAGCCTATATAAAGACCCTAGATGCCAACCTTCAGGGTGCGTTCAGCTAGGCCAAAGAGCCAAGCCAGAGAGACCGAATTGTGGGACTCACTCGAAGAAAGCTAGTTGATTCATCTCAAGAAGCCAGAATCATACTCAAGACTTATGATCTCTTCTTCAATTCCTTCAGGGGGTTTTAGTGTTTTCTTTATGTTTTGTTTTGTATTTTCTTCTAAGATGTATTCTTTTATAATTATGAACTAAACCCCTCAAATACCTGAGGGGGATGAAACTTAAGACGGATCTTGTTATTATTTTCCGAGTTGTATGAAAAATACTTGATTTATTCTTAACTATGTGTTCTTAATTCTTGTTTTGATATTTTAGGATATTGATTCAAGCGGAGTTGATCGTAACCTTAGAGATAGGATGACGAAAATCTGTCGGATTAGGGTCAAACCTAATATGGGAGTCCATAGATTGAGTTAATGCAATTCTAGGGGTTTTAATTAGAAAGAGATTTCAATTAATGAACCTAGGGTTAGACGTTAGTAGCCTCGAGAGAGGTATTAGTATAAATTAGGGAATCTTACGAATCAAGTCAAGTGAATAAGTCGTTTGGTTTAGAGTTAAATAATAAGTGAAGTCTAGGTGGATTCTTCCTCGGGTATTGTCTTAATCAATTGGTTTTTCCCTCAAGTATTTTCCCCAATTCCTTCTCTGTGTCTTAGCATATTTAGCTTATTAGTTAGTTAATTCTAGATTAGATAACAATTCCCTTAATTCTTAGGCTAGATAATAAAAAGAGATTTAGTATTAGTACTTTTGGTTCTTTTGGGTTCGACAATCCGGTCTTGCCACTAAACTGTACTACTGTTCGATAGGTGCGCTTGCCCCAATCGTTGTCATAGTTAGTTTCTAGGCTCGATCATTCTTTATATAAATTTTTAAGACTCTGACATACGATCAGTGATGGATAACTTTTAACCTTTTCTTCGATTAGGTTCAATTGCCAAAACTGTTTCTATTCCAATGAGAAATGTGTTGCCCCAGCGAAGGTTCTAGCCGACGTTTGATAAGACAGAGGGTAAATGGTAACTTCTCTATGCCAATCTTTACAAGTCTCGGTCATCTTTCCTACAGTCATTGTTTTGTTTTTTTTTTATTTAAGACTTTAATGACTTCGACCTTGTAACATTGGCATATGAAGCTACTTTCACCCTCTTAGTGAGGTAAACGACGACCATGACGATGAATCGATATTGGCTAAAATTTTTTAACGAGATTGGCCCCATCACATCCATGACCTACATATGGAAAATTTGTGAAGAAATGGAAAAGGTACATGAATCTTGTCTCCTTAAATACGACATAGCTGATACCATCCCTTTCTATGTAGATTAAAAGTACCCAAACCTTATGATTAGCTTGACTATTGTAAAACCATTAGCATGTGTCCTTTTGATATCCTTATGGACCTCTTTTAAGATTTCAACGTACCCGTGTCTCAGTAGTCCAGGCATGTCTTGATTTGATCGTGCAAAAACTTCTTTGAATTTTTGAAAATAACTCAATGATGTCTTGCCTTATTTCTATGGTGAGCTAGGCTACAATCTTCACTTCTCATAATGTCTACTGACCTTTTGTAGAGTAAGGTTTTTTTCATCTTGTTCTACCATTATTGACAAATCAGAAGATAAGTTACAATCTCTGTCATCTTCAAAGTCCTGAGATCCTTCTAGACTCATATCTTACTTGAAAGGAGACTTTAACTTAGTAGCAGCGTTGCTCACATCGTTGATATCTAGAGACCTTATTGTAGGTTCGAAGGAAGATTCCAAAGAATAAATGATTCAAAGAATGATTATTTGTATGAAGAATGAAAGAGCACTAGAAAGAAAGTCCAAAGAACAAACAAAAGAAAAAAACTAAGAACAATTGTTTGTACAATATGAAAAAGAATATTTGCTCAAAAAGATGCATTTTATTGAAATAACAATTCTGGACACAAGCCTATTTCACAAAAAGGTTCTTATTGCCTCTAGGCTTAAGGCAACAAGCATGTTTTGAATATTACTCTAGATCTGCTCTAAAAATATAGGGATCTCCTCCACAGCCCCATTGTTTAAAATCTTCCCAAGTATGTAAGGGCTTGGAAACTTTTATTCCCCGATTCTCTCTTTGAATATGTCGTTAACGGTTAAATTCCCAAACATTGCCATTGGGTCTTTGATCTCCTCAATTTATTATCTATCAAGCCTTGTACTAAGGCCCTGAGCTCGATGCTTCTTGGATCCCCTGCCCCTATCTATTATGGAACTCACAATGTTTCCCCCTTTAATAGAAAGGTTGGGTAACGAATTTTCTGCACTAGAGGGATTATCAAATTTTACGACACCCAATTTGATAAGTCTTTCGATTATCTTTTTAAAAGTGACGCAGTTCTCGATTGAATGCCCTGTGGTTCCTCCATGGTATTCACATTGGGCATTTACATCGTACCATTTAGGGTATGGGGGCCATAATGGTTCTATATAAAAAGGGGATACAACATGTGCATCAAACAAAATTTTGTACAACTCCCTATATGTGATTGTGATGGGTACAAACTGGGGTTTTTCTGAGTTCGGTCTTGAATTGGGTTCTTACCTTGGGGAGACCTGATGGCTGGTAGTTACCGTCCTTGACTGGCTTACTATAATCGGCTCCGAATGGCCTTTGTTATATGTACTCGTACTATTCACTTCCTTCTTCTTCGGGGACTTTAAAGTCCACTTTCCCCTTTCCTTTTGTTTCTTCCAGAACAACCGGTTTGACTAAATTATCCTCCGGGTTAAAACCTGAACCCATCAGGAAGTTCAACAGGGCCAAGGTATCAGTCCGACATTGGGGTATAATAATGACTGGTACCCTATACGAATGCGTGTCTGGTTGGGTCGGGACACTTTTTGGGGAAAAACCTAGGGAATAAATGAGGTCTTCATCATCATCCCCACTATTGACCACTGGGCCACTCCTTTTTTCAAGTCCTCCGGCTAGTAACTGAGTTAACTGGACCATCATATTCCTTTGGAAATCTAGCATTTGTTCTCGCATTTCTTGTTAAATTTTGGTCAATTGCTCCTGCATCTATATTTGCATTCGCTCTATTCTTTCCAACCTTCGGTCCATGGCTATTGTTCTTGCGTGAGTACTATAACGATGTTCAGCCTAGTAGAATTTTGTCGATTCCCAAGTTAGCTGAAATAATTTTACCTAATTAAGGTCCTTCCAAGTATTTTAATGCATATGATGCGATGTAATGCAAATGCATGAAATGAATGCAAAAATAAAGAGAGGTGATAATTCTGAATTCAATTCCATTGGAACGACTTTTCTAGAAAATAAATTCCTTTACATAAAATGGATTACATATGCGGCCTTGCCCTCATATTCCAAGCAAAAACATCAATCCTCTTCTTCGCAAAGATCAAATATTGCAAACTTCTAATAGATGCCTCCACTAGCTCCTTTTTGCTTGGGCCGCGACTCATTACTCACTTATCCTCGTAATGCTCGTTAGCCTCTTCAAGAAAGTCGAGACATGGTGATTCTCAAATAGTCTTTGTCATCTTGAATCCCCGGGGAATAAAGTCTTGTATTCCTTTACGGACTATCAGCCTTCTCTCGTTGTGTTTACTTAGACCATATTCGGACGACCGTTTTATAATCCAATTTATCAAGAAATCCATTTTCTCATGACCAACTCTTCTATTTAGCAATTGAATTTGAATCAACACATCTTTTCTATGATTTGAATGCAATGCAATCAAAATAAAAGAGAACACGTTAGCACGAAAGAAATAAATAACAAAATAGGGCACCTATCTGGGTGACCACTAGGGTTTGACATAGTTCTACCTAGGTTAAGCCCTTAGGTTTTCTACATGTGGTTTAAATCTAAAGTTGAGGTACCCGAACCAGTAGATTCCTCGATTCTCACCCATTATAGGCTCATACGGACCGAGTTCAGTTCAAAGGAATACATTTCCTATGGCTGTATAGAGATGAAAATCTCACGAAGACATAGGTACGGATGTATCCCGAAAGTGATTCACTAGCCCATGCAGAGGTGAAAACCTCACGAGGGCATAGTTTCTCACTCCCATTTAAAGGTGCGACCACAACGGTCATGCAATGCCATGTGTGCAAGAAAATAATAATCATATGTTCAAATAAAAAATTTCTAAATTTTCAAATCAAAATTTCTAATTTTCGACAAAGGACAGAAAATAATCAATTTTACGGCTTGACTCTCTTATGTCTCTAGTGGAGTCGCCAAGCTGTCGAAACCATTTTTAAAGTTTTATGAAAAACGGGGATCGACTTTAAAACGAAAATGGAGTCGCCATCAATCCCTTTTTGCTTAGGTGTGATCGGATCACCTTATAAAACATTTTATTTAAAAACATTAATTTGGGTCTACGAAATTCAAGAAAAAGGGTTTGGGAGTCGGTTACGTATGAGGAAGGGCTAGCACCCTCATAACGCCCAAAAATTGGTACCTAATTGATAAAATCATGTCCTAATGTTGAAAATTTGAAAAATTTAAAATATGATCCTTTTATTTGAAAGAAAGCTATAACTCACTTATCTTAAAGAAATAAAATGCCACACCTAATAAGTTAGGATGTGACATCTCAAGACTTTGAAACTAAGCTTGCTTTGATTTTGTAGAAAATCCTTACCTCGAGATACAAAACATTAAATCTAATAAGTTAAGCTATAATATTATGAATTTTCAAGAAAAATTTTAATTTGAAATTTATAGGTTTTAAAAAAGGATATTTAATACCTTAAGTTCTACGAGAAAAATTAAAACCCAGTAAGTTGGGGTATAATTTTTCTCGAAGACCTCAAATATCATATATCGCTGTATTTAAAAAATATTTGAATAAAATGGAGCTGTTGAAAGGTGTTTTTATAAAGAAAATGGTTTGAGTAAGATATTACCAAACATAAATACCAAATAGCAATTCTCTATAATTACAAGTCATATTAACAAATAATACAAATGTAGACAATTAATGCAAGAATAGCATAACATAGCAAATGATATACAAGATATAAAAATAACTAGCAACAATTAAAAAGTTCTACATGAAATATAAAAATTGAAGAAATGAATATTGAACTCTACAGACAAGATAAAATATAGAAATAATTAAATGAGTGATGTTATTTAGGGGTGAGCGTTCGATCGAATCGAATCGAATCGAATGAAAAAATTTCGAGTTAATCGAGTTGAGGAATCATATTTTATCATCCTAATTTGATTTGAAATTTTCTCGAATCGAGTCGAGTGAGATGGAATTCGAATCGAATCGAATATATTTGTTCGAGTTAAATTTTAAAAAATAATTTTGGGTCCTTGTAACCACTATCACCCATCGTAATAAAATTTGTCCACCTTAATCAAATTTTTATTAACTTTCATCACCTCATAATTTATTTATTAATCTTTTATATACGAGTTAGCTTCTTTGCTTGCTTAGTTATTTCAATTATCTTCAGATTCTTGTCACTATATATTTTGGAATTAAAATATATATTAAATGTAAAATGTGATTTTTAATAAAAGTTATTTTAAAGATAAAATATGAAATTGATACCAATATAAAATTTTAATACTAATATTTTATGGCATAATTAATAATTCAATTTTAATATAAATATTCAATATGACTAAACAATTCAATAATATAAATAATATAAAATGTGAAATTTAATTTAATAATATAAATAATAGATATAAATAAAATTATTGCTATTTATGTTTAGTGATTTTTTGGATAATTTTGATTTTTATTTGAGGGTATAAGGTGAGGAGTAAAAGTTTAGGGGAAAATAAAAAGTTTTGGGGAATAAAAGTTTGAGGAAAGTAAATAGGGAGTAAAATTTTGGAAGGAAAATATAAAAAAAAATTGGGGGGATGGGTTTGGGGTAGATGGGGAGTGGGATGAGAAGGAGTAAAAGTTTTAGGGAAAAGTGGGAGGAGTAAAATTTGGGGGAGGGAAATAAAAGTTTTGAGGGTTTTTGGAGTAAAATTTTGAAAAAAAGTAAATGGGAGAGTAAAATTTTGGTGGGAAATGGATTTTGGTAGATTGGAGGGTTGGGATGGGAGGGAATAAAAGTTTTGGGGAAAAGTGGGAAGGAGTAAAATTTTGAGGAAAAAGTAAAAGGTTTGGAAGTTTGGGGTAGAAATATAAAATATTTTATTTTAATATTCAATTATTCGAGTTATTCGAATTCGAAAACTCAACTCGATTTGAACTCGAAATTCTAAAAAAAAAATTCGAGTTGACTCGAATAACTCGATTAACTCGAATAATTCGATTCATTTAACTCGAAATTCGAATTTTTTTCAATTTTTTCGAGTCGAATCGAGTTTTGCTCACCCTAATGTTATTTAAACACTGAATAAATATTATAATAAAAAAATGAAAATATGATAATTTCTAAAACGATTAATAAACAATATATTTTAAATAAATGATACAAAAACTTAGAATATATGAAAATATCAAGGATAACTTATAATAAATATATAATTTAATAATTTAGTACATATATAAATATAAATGATAATATATGATAAAAGCAGTTATAAGTAAATAGTATATTTAACTTTAAATAAAAATATATTTATCATAAAAACTACATATGTGATATAAACAATATAAACAATATATGTTATACAATATACAAGATTTGTAAAATTTAAATTATCAATATAATATAATATATGATATACAAAATTTTAAAATGTATAATATAATAACTAATATACAAATTATAAAATCAAATGTAATATATATAAATAATATTAAAGAAAATAAAATAACCTTATATAAATAATTAATAGTAATAATTTAATACATATATATAATACTATAATAGTTAAAAATAATAAAATAAAAAGATTAAAAAAAAAGGATCAAATCGAAATAATAAAAAAAACTAAAATAAAATTGTATAAAAGGATGATGTTGGAACGCGCGCTAAACTGTAGGGACCTATTGGGCAATTATGCCCTATCTCCTAAATGGCACCGTTCTGTTATCAGCCTTTAAATAGCCCGAGGGACGAAATTGAAATAGAATCAAACTTTCAGGGCTAATTTGAAAAATAAAAGATGTGTTTAAAGTGGACAAAATCACAAAAATAAAATTTGCGGAGGGACTAAAGAGGCAAATTCCTCCTTTTATGAAAACACGCGGATCCTTCCCGGGTTTCGGGTCAACGCACGGGTCTAGCCTTTAAACGACGTCGTTTTGGAAGATAATGGCTAATTCTAAAACGGCGCCGTATGATGGCATTATAAAAGCTAAAATTAGCCTAAAAAAAACATTTTGCTTGCTGTTTTAAAGAAAAAAATCGAGAGCCTTCTCTAGTTGCTCTCCCTCTGGTGATTTTCGGCTAGACCCCGACGAAGGCTCCGGTGACCGTCGCTGCACGCGCCAGCTCAGACGGTGGTCGAAAAGCCAGAAACCTCCGTTTTTAACGCCAGCCAAAATGGTAAACTTCTTTTCTTTATTTTTTAGTAGTATATGTAATAAAAATATTACATAAATCGAAAGAAAATAAAATAAAAAAACAAAATGGTATAATCAAAAAATCACCTCTACTTTTGGTTCTTTTTTTTTGTATTGTATTGTGTATATTCTGTGTATATTTTCGCGTGTTTTTACAAATTTCTTTGGGGTTTATATAGCCCCGAAAATAAAAAAAGAAGATACAAAGTTTTTGTCCCATTTGTTTCTTGCCATATTTGATGCTTTTTCTTTCCTTTTTGCAGGTGAAAGTCGAGGAATCTAGCGGCGATGTGGAGCGTTATCCGCGCTGATTGCGGCTGGACGAGGGAAAATTTGGGCGCTTGCGGCGTGGGGTTTCCCAGAAACCCTAAGCCTCTGTTTCTGTTTAGGTTTTGGGCCCTTTTGGGTCGCGTGAGTTTGGGTCTATTTTGGGTGTAATTGGGCCACGGGTAATGGGTTAGCATTGGGCTTGTATTTGGACTGTAACATAAAATGGGCTTTTGGTTTATTACTGTTTTATTTTCTATTTTTGGTTTTGTATGGGCCCGGGCAAATTGAGCCTATTACACCGGTTATGAATCTCCTTTTATAATTAAGTATCTCAAACAGTGGAGATTTATTTACAACATGACTTGTTGATTGTCACTTTAATGAAACAATATTCCCAACATTAAGGGGAGAGGAAAAATAGTCGGTAAAAGAAATTAAATAAAATAAGTTATCATTATCTCAATTAGAACATTGTACAAGTTAATGTGAAATATGAAGTTCAAAAGATAATACATTTACAAAACATTGTCAATTAACAGCTAGATGTATTCACTTACTTAAAGAGAGCTATTAAATCTCACATACCAGCTGAAAATGCTCCAATATGAATTGATGTATCAATAAGACTAACAATTTAGTGCTAAAGAAAGTAATCCACGCTTAAAGCATGGAACACTGACTGGTTCTAATGATAAAAATCCTTGTAAAAAGAGAGGAACAAACTGTAACATCCGTATCTTGTCTCCTTTATCGGATTAAGGATCAGAGTGTTACATAACCAAACAGAACAATTTATCTTAATTCATAACAAATATTCAATTAATTTATAAACATATATCAATTTATAAAATAAATATGCACATGGGCCTTAATTGGGGCTTACGGGGCCCTAAAATTAGTTTGAAATCAATCGAGGATCAAAATGAATCAAAACATAAATTTTAGGAAAAGCTTAAAAATTTAAAAAACAGGGGTCACACGGCCGTGCGACCAGGCCGTGTGACATAGCTTAGACCGTGTGAGCATTGGAAGTAAGGACACACGGCTGTGTCCCAGCCTGTGTAACTCACTGACTTGACTCACACGGCCGGGTCGCCGGTCGTGTGCTAGCCTACACATGGTCGTGTCTCAGCCCGTGTCTCAGATTGTGTGAAACTTGCATTAAAACTAACAGAGCATGCACGACCATGTGGGGCGACTGTGTGTGGCACACGACCGTGTGATAGCCCGTGTCCCAGGCCGTGTGCTTCCAAATTAACCCCTTAAACAAGCTAAAATCAAACCAAAACTTGTCCAATAAGGTACACCTAAAACACAAACCATCAAATGACCAAAACAATCAAAATATACACTTAAAGTATATCAAAATTAACAATCTGAATTTCTAACCAATGTACCATTCATAGGTACCTCAGTTATAACCAAACAATCAACCAAAACTTTATCCACTAACACACTTCCATTCAACTTTCATAACTGTCGAAACCAATTTTAAAATTGAAGTTTTTGAAAAACGGGAATCGACTTTAAAAAATATGGAAATAGAGTCGCCACCAATCCTTTTTGTTTAGGTGTGATCAGGTCACCTTTAAAATAAATTTTGGTCTATGAATTTCCAGAAGAAAATAGGTTCGGGAGTCTGTTACGCACGAGGAAGGATTAACACCCTCGCAACGCCCAAAATTGGTATCGAATTAATTAATTAATGTCCTGATGTCAAAAATTTGAAAAGATTTTAAAATACAATCCTTTTTGTTAGGGAAAATTTGAAGGAATATTTGGACAAAATCATATTGGATGCCAAAGCTTCTTATTTCGAGGAAATAAAATGCCGTACTCAGCAAGTTAGGGCACCACATCTTATGTTCTTGAAATTAGATTTATCCTTCGACATTCAATACTCATATATTTAAAGATTAAGAAGGATATTCAATTATTTGGGTCAAATGAAAAATTGAAACCCAGTAAGTTAGGGCACTATTTCTCAAAATTCCCGAATACGAAATATTGCCTTTGTCCTTTTGAAATTCTTATCTTGAGATGACGAAATATCACACTCAGCAAGTTAAGGCGCAATATCTCAACTTCCAGAGAATAAGTTTTTTTATTATTTAAAATCATGCATTTGATTTAAGAGAGAAAGGATACTCAGTTATAAGGTTTTAAACGAAGAGAACCGGAACTCAGTAAGTTAGAGCACGATTTTCTCGAAACCCCTAAACACGAGCATTGCCTTGTGATTTAAAGCTTTGTATAAAATGATTTTAAAGTTCGAATAGTGTTGAAACATGATGTTTTTAAGCGAATACCATGGCATAATAACATACTACATGGAGCAATTATTTACAAATGAAATATAATGCTATTGAATCTCAAGCAACCAATAAATATAAAACGAAAATTAAAACGTACATGGTAGCAATAATTATCAAACATTAAATCAATGATAAAGAAAATTAATTAACATATATACATCAACAATATTACGAAATCAATGGAATAACTCTAATACTAATTTTACATATATGTATGTATGTACCCATTAAAATATATATACTAAATTATGAAAATAAGTTAAAATGAATAAATAATATGTACATATAAGTAGTTTAAAATGAATAGTATATAAATATATATTTTATCATATTATAAAATAATTTAAAACCAAAATAAAAATGAATTAAACCTAATAAAAATGTGAAGATTATATATGAAAACAAAAAGGTGTTTAATTGGAATAAAAACAAAATTTAAAGGCTATTTTATAATAAATAAAATAATTTAAAAATGAGCAAGGATTACTCTGAAATGCGCTTAAACAATCAGGGACTGAACCAAAAAATATTTTTGAAGCTCAAAACGCTGCGTTCGGGTCAGACAAGATTGAAATATCGAACACACAACAAGGGCTAAATGCGTAATTCTTCCATCACTATGGAAACGCGCGGGTCCAAGGTATACCGGGTCGGGTCGAAAATGGGTCGCCTCATACGACGTCGTTTCAAAGCTATCAAGCTTAACCTGAAATGCCGTCATTTTATTAATGGCCATTCACCCCTTTAAAAGCTACCTTAAATCCTCTGTTAACCCCTTTTTTAAAAAAACGGAACCCTAGCCTTTTTTTTATTTAATCTCTCAGCCACAAAAAGGAAACCCCCCACTGTTCGAGCACCAAAACACCGCAACAATCGGCGACTAGTGAAAAACTCAAGACGGACTCCGGCCTATTTGAAAGCTTCTGATGAAACTGGACCAGAAAACTTCGGCATTTTCAACCTCTCAGACCCTCTTCCCTTCGATTTCGACGAAGGAAGTAGTCGGACGGTTCGTCTTTCAAAGGTGAAACTTTTCCCTTTTTTATTTACAGATGAACACACAAACACAGAAAAATATACGCAAAGAGAAATAAAAAGGAAACACGAAAGCCAAAAGGATTTTTTTTTGTTTAGAAGATCACCTCTGAATTTTTGTATTTCTTCTCTATTGATTTCTAAGAACAGTGTGCGTAAAATTGTGAACCCTTTTACAATCGTCTTTCTTCGGTTTTATAGTCGATTTAGAAAGATAAAAAAAATGAAGAAAAAGAAAATTACAAAAATTATTTCCTTTCTATTATCCTCGCTGGATATTTGCTGCGGTGTGTTTTTGTTATGTTGTGCAGGTGCAAGGGCCGTGTGCTTGCTGGCAGAGGTACGGAGGCTCGATTATGCGAGGCATGCACGTGGTTGGAGCACGTGGCGTGAACGGGACACGAACATTCACGTGCGTGAAGGCACGCATAGTCCAAGAGTTGCATGTGGGGGCGGTTGAAGCGTCGCGCGTGGAGGCACTCGCGAGGAAGTCCAGGCGCTGGGTTATGGTCCTAGATTCCAGAAGTTTCTGCTAGGGTTTTCTGAAGGTTTAGACTTTTGGGCCGATTGGGCCAGTTCTGATGTTGGGTTATTGGGCCTCGGTATTTTGGGCTATGGACTGATTGGGCCGTAATGAACTTTTAATGGACTGTTTAATTTTTGTTATTTCTGTTTTGTTTTCATTTGGTTTTTTTTTTTGGTTGATGAATTGGCCCGGGCAGATTTGGGCTCCTACAGTTGCCCCTCTTTGCTCATTGTCATGTAACGGGAATGGAGCAAAGACTTTAAAGAGGGCCAAATTTGCCCGGTCTCACTGAATCTTGACTTCTTGGCGCTTCTTTTCTTCAAGTAGCTTTATTCTATTCCATTGAATCTTCAAGGGCCCGAGAACTAGTGTTTTGACCTGCCCCAATATAATTTCAGGGAGGAGAGATTTGTAGCTTCGATCTACTCCACTGGAACTTCTAGGAGATGAGAATTCAGAGGGATTCGTAGCTTCGATCTTCCTACTGAAACTTCTCAAGAATGAAGGTTGATCCTCAATACACTCAGGGAGGAGGGATTTGTAACTTTGACCTTCTCCGCTGAAACTTCGAGGAAATAAGACTTGTATGGCTTCGATCTGCTCCTGCAACTTCAAGATTGGAAGATCTGCTGTCTTTGATCTGCTTTGCTCAGGAAGACAAGATCTGATGTCTTCGATTTGCTCCTGCTACTTCAGGATTGCCAAATCTAATATCTTCAATCTGCTCCACTGCAAACTTAGGGATGCTAGACTAATATTTTCAATCTGCTCCTGCAACTTCAGGATTGCCAGATTTGCTATATTCGATCTGCTTCAATGTAATTTCGGGGAGAAGAGATTTGTAGTTTCAATCTACTCCACTGGAACTTCGAAGAAATACGGATTGATCCTCATTGTAAGGTTAGAGAGGAAGGATTTGTGGCCTCAACCTACTCCACAGGAACTTTGAGGTGATAAAATTCAGGGAGAAGAGATTTGTAACTTTAATCTTCTCTGCTGAAACTCCAAAGAAATACTGACTGGTCCTCATTGTAAACTCAGGGAGGAGGGATTTGTAACCTCCACCTACTCCACTAGAGCTTTGAGGAGCTAGAAATTTAGGGAGAAGAGATTTGTAACCTCCATCTTCTCTGCTGAAACTTCGAAGGAATAGTGACTGACCTTCATCGTAAACTCAGGGAGGAGGGATTTGTAACCTCCACCTACTCTACTGGAGCTTCGAGGAGCTAGAAATTCAGGGAGAAGAGATTTGTAACCTCCATCTTCTCTGCTGAAACTTCGAAGGAATAGTGATTGATCCTCGTCATAAACTAAAGGAGGAGGATTTGTAACCTCCACCTACTCACTGGAGCTTCGAGGAGCTAGAAATTCAGGGAGAAGAGATTTGTAACCTCCATCTCCTCTGCTGAAACTTCGAAGGAATACTGACTGATCCTCATCGTAAACTCATGGAGGAGGATTTGTAACCTCCACCTACTCTCATCGGAGCTTCGAGGTGATAAAATTGTTTGGATTTGATCTGCTCTCGTGTAACTTCGTGGATTGCGGATCTCATGCCTTCAATCCACTTCGCTGAGGAAGGCAAGATCTTTGAATTTACTGATGCTGTGACAACGTCCTTTAATGGACCTGTGCTGTAAAATCAGTTTTTTGTTTATGCTTATGCAAAATGGTTAGGATGCAATGATCAGAATGCATCTAATGCTCCTAACTAATATATTATGGATGAAATGATCGGAATGAATCAAATGCCCTTAAATAGATGTGTCTTATGAATGACATTTATATGAATGCAGAATGTCCTGAGAATGATTTCTTACAACGATTAGGATGCAATGATAAGAATGAAATCAAATGCTCCTAAATGTTTTTGCATGAATGCAGAATTTCATGAGAATGATCTCTGCTTAAGGTGTTATCGTTCATTGTTCATCAGGGTAATATGCTGCCCTCTTGTTCGACTGGTATTCCTGACAGAAAACCTGAAAAACCAAATATCTTACTCAACGGATGTGCCCCACTGTAACTTTAGGGTTCATCTCATTGTGACTTAGGGGTATAGGATCTATCCCACTACGACTCGGGGGTATAGGGCCTGTAGCCTATTCTATCGACTGATCACTTCTTGGGGGACCCAACCAGATGTGTATGTATGATGCTCGCATGGATGCAGAATATCAATTTTCTTGCGAATGATTCCCTTTTTACACTTGGGTTAACATTGCCCATTTTTCGTCAAGATTGTATCACTGACGCAATATCTTATCATTTGGTTCAACCGCCGTTTTTGACAAAAATCTGGAGAGATAGTCTCAACACAGACTCTTCCTTAAACTTGGTGAGTTTTAAAACAATAGTCCTATTTCAAATTCTTGTATTATTCAGAAGCTTTCAAAGTAATATGCGAAACTTCTTTTATGAAAATATTATTAGTCCACTAATCGTTATTTCAATGCAAAATGCCTAAAAAAGATCATAACCATAGACAATAAGGAAATTAATTAGGAGCATAGCTCGAAACAAATAAGCTAAGCAAAGATAGCAATCGCAATTAATAAAAAAATTTATTGTGAACATATTTTGAAAGGAATAATGTAATCACAAATAAAAAATTTAAATGGATAAAGTGGAAACTAGGTGCCCCAGATATCGCAGCCTGAGCTTCTCTGTTCCAACTTCTTGAGGGCCATTTCAAGCTCAATATGTGTTTAGGGGATCTGAAGTACTTTGTCGATACCCCAAGACATAGTATACTTCTTCATTGTTAATTCAGGCATAGCAAGACTGCTGTATGCCCCTTTGAATTAAAATTTGAGTCGCCCTTTTTGGGTTTTCAACTCGGATCCCCTTTGGTCTCAAAGTGCCCTTTGCAGGTTTTCACCTTATCCTCTCCTTTTCTTTCTTCTTTTTTGCTGAAAATTTCTTTTTCTCCTTTTTTCTTTCTTTTTTTTCTTTCTTTTTTCTCTTTTTTTTCCCTTTTTTTTGAATTCTTTTTATTGAATCTGAATTCTCCGGATTGGGTAGGTCCTTATCATCTATCTCAGACAATATCCATGCTTCCCTAGAATAGGCCTTCTTTGTTGCCTAAGGTCCTTCTCGGTTTGACATCCTTTTTCTTATGAAGTCTCTTTTGCATGGGAAAGAATCTTCTTCAAAGCCCTATCATGAAATTTTTTAGGACGAATCATTTTTGTTGTGAGCTCGCATCATCTGACCGTGATAGATAGCTTTTAACATTTCCTCTTCAAATTTAATTGATCACATTGAGATTAAATGCGTTCTGCCTCATCCAAATTCAGTTCTAATAAGACTCGAAAAAAGGAAACTTGACTTCAATGGGCGAAACCAATGAGTAATGTGCTGCCCCGGCGACTGTTCTGGCCAATGTTTGATAAGCATAGAGGGTATATAGTAACTTCTGTATGCCAATCTTTACAAGTCTTGGTCTTCTTTTTGTTTTTTGGCTGCCTTTACTGTGATGTGCACTTGATCTTTGAACAGACTGCAAACTTTTGACATTGCGCGGTTAAATATGATCTTTTCAACCCCTTTTTATCAATATTCTTTTTTTCTTTCTTTCTTTCTTTTTTTTTTGATTTGATAACTATCGACTTTGTAATATAGGCATATGAAGCGACTTTTACCATCTTAGTGAAGAAATCGACGTCCACGAAAATGAATAATATTGACTAGAAGCTTTTGAGGAGATTGGCTTGATAACGTCCATGCCCCACACATAGGAGATCTTATTTTTGCATTGAGCTAGGCTTTGATCTTCATCTCTTTTTTTGGCTCACGACGTAGGATCTTTTTTTCATCCATTATTAACAAATTAGAATATATGTTACAATTTCTGTCATCTTCAAAATCTTGAGATCCCCTAAACCCATATCTCATTCAAAAGGGAGTCAGTAATAGTGTCGCTCCTGTCATTGATATCTGGATACCTAGTTACAAAGGCAATCCCAAAGAATAAATGATTCTAAGGATGATTATTTGTATGGTATGGTTATAAATAAAAATGAAAGAATATTCTAAAAACCAAAGAATGCATAGCATGAAATGTAAAGAATAAAAGATATTTGCTTAAAAGATGCATCTCATTGAAATAAGAATTCTGGACACAAGCCTGTTTCACAAAAAGACTTTTGTTGCTTCTAGGCTTAAAGCAACAAGTGTTTTTTGTACATTACTCCGAGTAAGCTCTAAATACTACAGGAATTGTTTCATAGTCCAGTTATTCAGAACACTCCCAAGTTTGTAAGGGCAGATATCTGACAAGGTCCCCCTTTCAGTGATTTCTTCATGTATGGCATTGATGTGTACATTTTCCAACATTTCTTCAATCGCATTTACTCCAACATCAGTGTGATTTGGTAGTAGATTATCGGCATTTAACATATCAGCCACTTTGACAATGCCCAGCTTAATGAGTCTTTCCACAACTTTCTTAAAAGCAAGGCAATTTTCTATTGAATGCCCCAAAATCCCGCATGATAGTCACATTCGGCATTTTCATCGCATTCACCGAGGGTAATGGAATGCAATGGTGCCAAGAAGAAAGGGATACTATGTGCTCATCAAACAATTTCTGATATAACTCTCGGTATGTTATTGGATTAGGAGTGAACTGAAGCTTTTCTGAGTTCGATCTTGGATCGGGTTCTTGCCTTGGGGAGACTTGACGGCCAGTTATTACAATCCTTGGCTGGCCTGCTGTGATAAGCTCCTGGTTGCCCCTGTTATGCCTTCTTCTACCATTCGCTTTATTTTTCTTTTTCTCTGGGGCTTCTAAAGTCCACTTTCCTTTTTCTTTTGTTTCTGTCAGTACAACCCATCGAGAAGTTCAACAGGGCCGAAGTGTCAGTTTGACATTGGGGTCCAATAATGACGGGTACCTCATGCGAATGCGTGTTTGGTTGAGTCAAGATACTTATCAGGGAATAAACGATGTCTTCGTCACCATCCACACTGCTGACCACTGGGCCACTCCCTTTTTTAAGCCCTCCAACTAGTAATTGGGTTATCTGACGCATCATATTCATTTGGTCTCGCATGTTCCGTTGAATTTTGGCCAACTGCTCTTGCATCAGAATTTGTCTTTGCTTTATTCTCTCCAACCTTTACTCCATGTCTTTTAGGTTGATAGAAAATATTTCACCTAATCAGGGTCATCTCATGAAATCTAATGCATGTGATATAATGCTATGTAAATGCATGCAATGCAAAAGGAGTCGATTCTGATTCAATTCCATTTAGGAAACTTATTTGAAAACAAAGCTCTTTACATAAAGCGGATTACCAATATACGGATATCCGTATTGTCTTCCATTTTATCAAGAAAGTCATTTTCTATGTCGAGCTCCCTAATTTAGCAACCGAACCCGAATCGACACCTTTTCAAATATGAAAATACATGCGGAGTAATAAAACAAATGGTTAGTACGATATAAAGGAAGTTCAAAGCATGTAAAACATTCAAGCACCTATTGGGTGACCACTAGGGTTTATCACAACTCCATCTGGGGTAAGCTCTTAGGGTCATTTATATGCGATTTGAGTTCTACAGTTGAGGGTTGTAACATCTGTAAATTGGGGTCTCTGCATTTTGTGTGTTTGCATGTGACGATATGTTCACTGTGCTAGTTTAGGGTGTTTTGGGGGCCTAGGCATGACCTCGGGTTAGGCCTGAGTCATGGCTAAAATTTTTATTTTGGCACTTAGGAATAAGGAGCTAAGGGAGTTAGGGGTTAAAGGATATTCTTGTGTGTTGTGACATAAGGAACCTAGTGGCAAAGTGGAAAAGTAGGTGCCACTAGGGTACCAGGAAGGTGACGCCACATCCAGGGAAGGAGTGCTCAGGTTCGAGCAAAGCAGAAATCTCATTTTTGCTTATTATTTTGACGCTGTCGAGGAAGTGGAGTGCTCGTGGTGGACTCGGAGGATAAGGATGGGAGGAGTCAAATAGATGAAGGTGAGGAAATTTAGGAGCTTGAATCTTATCAACCTCATTTGAAGGTGTTAATGGAAAGTTGACCTGTGGGAGGTGGAGTGATCGGTTTGGGTACTTGAGAAGGGGGTGTGCCGAATGTCTATGATGGTTTTAGGAATATTTCAAGTGGGGGATAGTTCTTTTTGTTTTCTCTTGAGTTAGAGCCATAAGCTGAAACCCCTCTTGCTCTCCTTCTCATTTTGGTTTTCTCTTTTCGGCATTCTTGGTGCTTGGCCGAACCACCCATGCTATTTCCTTGAGAAAGCCAAAAGCCATATCCCCATTCCTTCTTTTCTTCTATCCCTTCATTCTTTGATTAGCCGAAACTCCCTAACCCTTTTTCTGAGTAGGGTTTTCTCTTCTTTGCCGAATCTATCCCTCTCTTGTGGAGTTATAGCCGAATCTCCTGGTAAGTAACTTCTTCTTCTTTTCTTGATTGATTTGGGTAATGCCGAAATCCCACTTCTCTTCTATCTCCCTATTTGTTGTAGATCCAAACTTAAACTCTTCTTATTCTATATTGGTGGCCGAATCTGTCAGTAAGGTAAGGGGGTAAGTGTTTTACGGTTTCAATATTTCTTGTTGTCTTTAATAACGAAGGCTTAGGCCGATGATAGTGGTACTTGGTCGATTGTAGGGAGGAGTACAACCTGATTTGGTAGATCTTCGAGATTCGGTGGCCGTTCTAGGTAAGGGTTCTAGCGTGTAGATCTGTTTCTTATTCATTCAAAAGTCAAGGCTAATCGTTTAATGTGTATTAGTGTTTAGCCGATTGTAAAGGGAGGTTCATCGCGTAACCGAATTTGGTTGGAAACCAAATCAGCGTTAAGGTAAGTGCTACCTTTGTGCGACACATCTTCGGGATTTTGGTGATTTAGCCGAATGGCTATAATCTTAAAAGTATGTGTTGGCCGATTGTAGGTAGAGTGAAGGCTAACGTTTCAGGATTTTGCTAGATTCGCAAATAGTCAGGTGTGTAACGCTTACACACTTTGTTACTATGATATGTTTATTGTGTTACTGTTGTAGCCATTAAAACCGGTAGTTATGCCTTGTGGGCATGAGCATGGACTCCGGGTAAGTCCCCTAATTATGGATCTTGTTATATGCTATCATGTCATTGTTTAATGTTATGCTATGTGTTATTTGCATCATCATGTATTATTATGCCACGAATCTTACGGTCATGATGGTGGGATTGTTGAGAGGAGGGGGAAGAATTATTTGGACTGTCACCAGTGGTTTTGATCACACGACGGGTTGGCCCCGTCTTTGATATTATAATTGTGACTAAGTCCCAGTGGTTTTGACCACTAGTGGTTTTGACCACATATGGATATTGTGACTCGTCCCAGTGGTTTGGTACCACAGTGGGTTGGCCCCACATGATTAATTACGGGATTGTCATCAGTGGTTTTGACCACGCAATGGGTTGGCCCCATCACTTGATTTGTGACTAAGGTCACCAGTGGTTTTGACCACACCGATATACATATTTTTGTGACTATGGTCACCAGTGGTTTTGACCACCAGTGGTTTTGACCACACGGGGTAGATAAAGGAGATTGGATGGTTAGGTTATGGGGTTTGCATGATTTGCATGTTATACTGATGATTTGCGTAAGTGCTTGCACTATCGGGTTGGGGATTTACACACTGAGTCTCGGTGACTCACCCCTTCCCTTATATTTTGCAGATGAGGCGTAGATTGTGGATATGGAGCCGGAGAGGACTCGAGGCAACAATGCTTGCTAGTTTCGGGTTTTGATTTTAAAGTACTATTTCGGTTTTATATATTTTCTTTCAATTTGGTTTTGGTTTTGTAATAAGGCCGCTAAGTATTATTTTGGGTTTTACTTTTGGATTTTATTTTACCTATCCTATGCATGTGATTAATAGTTTGATATTGCTTAAGAAACCGGGATTAAATCGATGTTTTCAAAACTATACTCGATATTGGGTTTTTCAAACGTTACCGTCGGGTAACATTAATCACAAGGTAATAACAAAGTTAACATAGATGATTCCAAACCTAAAGTTTCAAACAACTCCAAATGAAAATGGTTTCAACTTGACTATGCTCATTTCACTCGGTTTTTTTTTGTAATAAGTGTCGTATGATTTCTAAAAACTAGTAACAACCAATAGATTTTCAATAAAGTTTAACCGGTAACTGGTTTATTCAAACGTTTTCACTCCGTGACATACCAGGTCCGGTCGTGGTGCATTGACTGGGTTTAGAGTGTTACATTTTTTGGCATCAGAGCCAGGTTCAAAAGCTCGGCTATGGGCCCGAGGCCCAAAATGTTTAAAAGTAGGGATTCAAAAGTTTTGTGGGAAATATACAGGGTTTGAACAGCATGGCACCGAGTCTCCGGCACCAATCCGCCCAAGTAAGTATCATTAACCATTGTATGAATTGTATGGGAAGAAATGGGTATTTCGGGATCGTAGATTAGTAGATTAGGAGTTATTGAACCCTAGGAATAGCCTACTCCAATGCCAAATTACATAAAACTTAAAGATCAACTAAACAAACCTGTGAGTACGTCGCTGAGTTAAGGGTGTGGCAACCGTTGTGCGCATGTCTAGGAATGGATTCAAGGGGAGATTGGTATTTAAGTAGTCCTAGTGACTCACCTCCTCTTCACTCGAATCCTACCAAAAGGTGTAGTGATTCGCTCACCTTAATCGAGACGACTTATTCACAAAGCTAAATTCAATAACTAAAACCCAAAGGACAAGCCACCTTGTTTTGTACAACCCTAAAATTAAACCTTGGTTTTGAAATTACCAAAGTACTCTTGATTCGAAAAAAACTCCCAATTTGAAAAATGACCAAAATACCCCTGATTTTCAACTTGACCAAATTACCCCTGTCTTGTAAAATTATCGAAATACCCTCGGTATGAAAAAATTACTGAAGTACCCCCGAATTAAAAATTTCCAAAATACCCCAATTTTGTAAAATCACCTGGAACCATGTTTTGGAAAATTACAAAAATACCCCTGGTTTATGAAATTACCAAAATACCCTCGATCTTTGGAATTTCTGAAATACCTATGATTTGTAAAGGATTCCAAATTAACCCTGATTTATTACTAAAATACCCCGATAAGTTAAATTACAAAAATACCCCTAAGTAGTGAAATAACGAGAATACCCCTACAAGTGGTGTGTGGCTGGAGGATATTATTGATGAATGGATGTGATTCATTGAATTAGGATAGAAGACTTGAAACGAAAACTTTGTAATGATCGAAAGAACTACTACTAAACTTCTTTACATAAAACTTGTTCGTGGGTAATCAGTGGAACAGAAACTAATGCATAAATTTTTTTTAGCCAGATTAAATCACGATTATAGACATGAGTTCTAGGGGACGTGTTACTGTTGTAGCCATTGAAACCGGTAGTTATGCCTTGTGGGCATGAGCATGGACTCCGGGTAAGTCCCCCGATTATGGATCTCGTTATATGCTATCATGTCATTGTTTAATATTATGATATGTGTTATTTGCATCATCATGTATTATTATGCCACAAATGTTACGGTCATGATGGTGGGATTATTGAGAGGAGGGGGAAGAATTATTTGGACTGTCACCAGTGGTTTTGACCGCACGACGGGTTGGCCCCGTCTTTGATATTATAATTGTGACTAAGTCCCAGTGGTTTTGACCACCAGTGTTTTTGACCACATATGGATATTGTGACTCGTCCCAGTGGTTTGGTACCATAGTGGGTTGGCCCCACGTGATTAATTACGGAATTGTCATCAGTGGTTTTGACCACGCGATGGGTTGGCCCCATCACTTGATTTGTGACTACGGTCACCAGTGGTTTTGACCACCAGTGGTTTTGACCACACGGGGTAGATAAAGGAGATTGGATGGTTAGGATATGGGGTTTGCATGATTTGCATGTTATACTGATGATTTGCGTAAGTGCTTGCACTATCGGGTTGAGGATTTACACACTGAGTCTCGGTGACTCACCCATTCCCTTATATTTTGTAGATGAGGTGTAGATTGTAGATATGGAGCCGGGAGGACTTGAGGCGGCCATGCATGCTAGTTTCAGGTTTTGATTTTAAAGTACTATTTCGGTTTTATTTATTTTCTTTCAATTTGGTCTTAGTTTTGTAATAAGGCCGCTAAGTATTATTTTGGGTTTTACTTCTGGATTTTATTTTACCTATCCTATGCAGGTGATTAATAGTTTGATATTGCTTAAGAAACCGGGATTAAATCGATGTTTTCAAAACTATACTCGATATTGGGTTTTTCAAACGTTACCGTCGGGTAACATTAATCACAAGGTAATAACAAAGTTAACATAGATGATTCCAAACCTAAAGTTTCAAACAACTCCAAATGCAAATGGTTTCAACTTGACTATGCTCATTTCACTCAATTTTTTTTGTAATAAGTGTCGTATGATTTCTAAAAACTAGTAACAACCAACAGATTTTCAATAAAATTTAACCGGTAACTGGTTTATTCAAATGTTTTCACTCCGTGACATACCAGATCCGGTTGTGGTGCATTGATCGGGTTTGGGGTATTACATTTTTTGGTATCAGAGCCAGGTTCAAAAGCTTGATTGTGGGCTCGAGGCCCAAAATGTTTAAAAGTAGGGATTTGAAAAGTTTTGTGGGAAATGTACAGGGTTTGAACTGCATGCCACCGAGTCTCCGGCACCAATCCGCCCAGGTAAGTATCCCTAACCATTGTATGAATTGTATGGGGAAGAAATGGGTATTTCAGGATCGTAGATTAGTAGATTAGGAGTTATTGAACCCTAGGAATAGCCTACTCCAACGCCAAATTACATAAAACTTAAAGATCAACTAAACAAACCTGTAAGTACGTCGCTGAGTTAAGGGTGTGGCAACTGTTGTACGCATGTCTAGGAATGGATTCAAGGGGAGCTTGGTATTTAAGCAGTCCTAGTGACTCACCTCCTCTTCACTCGAATCCTACCTGGTGCGTAGTGACGGTTCACCTTAACTGAGACGACTTATTCACAGGCTAAATTCAATAACTAAAACCCGAAAGGGACAAGCCACCTTGTTTTGTACAACCCTAAAATTAAACCTTGGTTTTGAAATTACCAAAGTACTCTTGATTCGAAAAAAATTCCCGATTTGAAAAATGACCAAAATACCCTTGATTTGCAAATTGACCAAATTACCCCTGACTTGTAAAATTACCGAAATACCTTCAATATGAAAAAATTGCTGAAGTACCCCCGAATTAAAAATTTCCAAAATACCCCTATTTCGTAAAATCACCTGGAACCGTGTTTTGAAAAATTACAAAAATACCCCTACTTTATGAAATTACCAAAAAACCCCCAATCTTTGAAATTTCTGAAATACCTATGATTTGTAAAGGATTCCAAATTAACCTTGATTTATTACTAAAATACCCCCGAGTAGTGAAATAACGAGAATACCCCTACAAGTGGTGTATGGGTGGAGGATGTTATTGATGAATGGATGTGATTCACTGAATTAGGATAGAAGACTTGAAACGAAAACTTTGTAATGATCGAAAGAACTACTACTAAACTTCTTTACATAAAACTTGTTCGTGGGTAATCAGTGGAACAGAAACTAATGCATAAATTTTTTTTGGCCAGATTAAATCGCGATTATGGACATGAGTTCTAGGGGACGTGGTAGTAATGTGCGAGGGCGTGGTAGAGGCAGAATGACTGTATCGGAACCAGTTAGGTCTGGTCAAGGTTAGAGAATGAGATACCACCACCACCAGCTGCTGGTGTTGAGTACCAGGATCAGACGGGGGATGATGCAGTGTCGCAAGTGATACTGCGAGTGCTTGAGAGAGTGGGTGGAGCAGGTAGGGGTACGGGAGCTCAGAAATCTATATCTGAGTGACTCTGAACCAATGGAGCTGAGGTATTCTGAGGTATATCTGGTGTGGCACCCAATACGTTTGAGTATTGGTTGGAGGCGACGGAGCGAATCATGGACGATTTGGATCTGACGCCTGAGGAGAAACTAAAAGGGGTAGTGTCGCTTCTCCGAGATGAGTCATACCAGTGGTGGCTCACGGTTCGGGATGGTGCTGCAGTGGATGATCTCACTTGGGATTATTTCATTACGGCTTATCAGAAGAAGTATGTTGGGACCAGTTATATTGATGCGCAGAGGAAGGCGTTTCTGAGGCTAGCTCAGGGGAATAAGTCCGTATCGGAGTACGAGGCAGAATTCTTAAGGTTGAGCTGGTATGCTCGAGGCATCGTAGCTACGGAGCATGAGCAATATGTCAGGTTCGAGGATGGATTGAGGAATGATCTGAGGTTCCTGATTGCTCCACAGTAGGAAAGAGAGTTTGCGATCTTAGTGGAAAAGGCCAAAGTTACAGAAGAAATGAAACAGTCAGTAAGACGGAATCAGGACAAGGGTTGGAATAAAAGGAATTTTGAATCATCTGCGTCTACGGGGAATCAACAAAAATAGGGTAGGTATAGTGGGCCGATCAAGCTGCTAGGCCTACTGCTGCTAATACTCAGTGGCCGACACGATGTGCTCGGTGTGGGAAGTCTCACACCGAGAATGTTGGACTGAAAATAGAGGATGTTTTGAGTGTAGATCGATGGAGCACCGAGTGAGGGATTGTCCATGGAGGTCAGCTAGGTTGCAGTCTGGGGATCAAAATCGTACACAAATCAGGAGGGATGGTCAGCAGCCACAGAGGGGCCGTGGTGTAGCCAGGGGAGGTAATGGCTCTGGTAGAGGCCGTGAAATCTTGGGCGAGGTGCGGGTGGTGCAGGGCGAGACAAAGCTGGATTGGTCTCACGCAATGAGGCATCGAGAGGAGGCGGCCTTGCCTGGGACGTCATAACCGGTACGTTCTTAATCTTTGGACTACCTTATAATAGTTTGATAGATGTGGGTTCGACGTACTCATATGTAGCTAGTAGTATAGTGGAAACTATGAAGTTAGACTCTGAGATTACTTCTAGGAAGATGACAGTGATAAACCCTCTAGGTCACTTTGTAGTAGTAAGTAAACTATATAGGGATGTACCCCTAGAACTTCAAGGGGTCGTATTTTTGTGATTTGATGGAACTGCCATTCGAAGAGTTCGACCTGATCCTCGGGATAGATTGGCTGGTGAAGTACCAGGCCAGTGTGGATTGCACGGATAAGCACATGGTGTTGAGGACAATGGAAGGTGGGGAGGTGGTGATGATAGGTAATAGAAGAGATTACTTAGCCAATGTGGTCTCTGCACTGAAGGTGGAGAAAATGGTAAGAAAGGGTTGTGAGGTATTTATGGTGCATGTTTGTGCTTTGAGAGCCAAGGATACAGCTGTAGAGAGTGTCCGAACCGTAGGGGAATTTGCTGATGTATTCCCAGAGGAACTTCCGGGTCTGCCTCTTGATCGCGAAGTTGAATTCAGTATAGACCTGTTACCCGGAACTACGCCAGTGTCTATTGCCCCGTATAGAATGGCACCAAAGGAATTGGTGGAGCTGAAGGCTCAAATTCAGGAGTTGTTGGATCGATGTTTCGTCCGACCGAGTATATTTTCTTGGGGAGCACCTGTGCTTTTTGTTAAGAAGAAAGACGATACAATGCGGATGTGTATAGACTACCGCCAGCTAAACAAGTTGACGATCAAAAACAAGTATCCGTTGCCCAGGATTGACGGCTTGTTTGATCAACTCAAGGGTGCATTGATTTTCTCTAAGATAGATCTTAGGTCGGGGTATCATCAACTCAAAGTGAAGGAGGCTGATGTTCATAAAATGGCATTTCGTACTCGATATAGGAATTACGAGTTTCTGGTGATGTCGTTCGGGTTGACTAATGCACCAACAGCATTCATGAACTTGATGAATTGGGTGTTTCAGCAGTACTTGGACCAGTTTGTCGTAGTATTTATAGACGACATATTGGTTTACTCAAGGACTAAGGAGGATCATGATACGCACTTGCGGGTAGTGTTACAAATTCTGAGGGAAAAGTAGTTATTTACCAAGTTCAGTAAGTACGAGTTCTGGCTTAGGGAGGTGACTTTCTTAGGTCACGTAGTGCCAGCTGAAGGGATTAGAGTGGACCCTCGCAAGATTGAGGCAGTGTTGGACTGGAAATCGCCTAGGTCGGTTACGGAGATTCAGAGTTTTCTAGGTCTGGCAGGGTATTACAGGAGATTTGTGGAAGGATTTTCTCTGATCGCGGCGCCGTTGACCAATTTATTGAGAAAAGAATTTGTGTGGCCAGAGAAACGACAGGAAAGTTTTGACAAGTTGAGGAAGATTCTAACGGAAGCTCCGATTTTGGTTCAGCCTGAGGCAGGAAAGGTATTTACGTTCTACTGTGATGCATCACATACTGGCTTGGGTTGTGTGTTGATGCAGGAAGGGAAAGTAGTGGCATATGCGTCTCGACAGCTGAGATCGCATGAGGTTAACTATCTGACACATGATCTGGAGTTGGCTGTAGTGGTTTTCGCCCTGAAAATATGGAGACACTATTTGTATGGGAAGAAGTCAATAGTCTACACGGACCACAAGAGTCTAAGGTATCTTTTTACACAGAAGGATTTAAATTTGAGATAGCACAGATGGATTGAGCTGTTGAAGGACTACGACTGCTCAATTGAGTATCATCCAGGCAAAGCTAACGTGGTTGCAGATGCGTTGAGCCGTAAGGTAGTGTCAGACCTGAGAGTAATGTTTGCTGATCTTAGCCTGTATGATGTCGAGAGTCTTTTGGTAGAATTGCAGGTTAAGCCGACTTGGGAAGAGCAGATTAAAGAGAAACAGTTAGTGGATGAGGGTTTGAATACTCGAAGGTTGCAAGTACATAGTAGTGGTTTGGAAGGTTACAGCTTGACCAACGATGGAGTGTTGTGTTTTTGAGGGAGAGTTTGTATGCCGAAAGACGTCGAGTTGAGGCAAAGGATTCTTCAGGATGCACAGAGCAGCCTATACGCTATGCATCTTGGAGGTAGCAGGATGTACCGGGATTTGCGAGAGCAGTTCTGGTGGCCAGGTCTGAAGCGGGAAGTGACTGAGTTTGTGGGTAAGTGTCCACATGTCGAGAGGTCAAAGTGAACATCGATTCTTGCGTCGAGTTTACTTGACCGGTTAAGATTCCTCGATGGAAGTGGAAAGGATCACTATGGACTTTGTCGGGCTACCCTTACGCCTAGCAAGAAGGACTCACCGATGATTGTGGACCGTTTGACTAAATCGACTTATTTCATACCGTGAGGTTGATTATTCACTCGAGGTTAGCCAAGTTGTATGTGGCCAAGGTAGTGAGGTTGCATGGAGTGCCAGTGTCAATTATTTCGGATAGGGATCCCAGGTTCACGTCGAGGTTTTGGAAAGCCTTGCATCATGCGTTAGGTGCGCGATTGATTTTGGTGCGACTTCTCACCCGTCAATGGGCGGATCCGAGAGAGTAATTCAGATACTAGAAGACATGTTAAGGGGTTGCGTTCTGGATTCCAGTGGTAGTTGGGAGGAGTATCTACCATTGACGGAGTTCGCTTAAAATAATAGTTATCAAGCGAGTATCCAGATGGCACCATATGAGGCAATCGCATGGACAAAATGTCGTACTCAACGTGTTGGATGTAATTGGGTGAACGCCAGATATTGGGTCCGGAGTTGGTGGCAGAAATTGAGGATAAGGTTAAAGTGATTTGGGCTCGTCTTAAAGAAGCGTCAGACAGGCAGAAGTCTTATGCCGATCTTAAGCGCAGAGATATAGAGTATGCAGTAGGTGACAGGGTCTTCCTAAAGGTATCGCCGTGGAAGAAGGTACTGAGATTTGGGCAGAAAGGGAAGCTAAGCCCTAGGTTTATCGGGCCATACACGGTGTTGAAGCGAGTGGGACCAGTAGCTTATCAGCTAGAGCCGTCGATATAGTGAAGTTAGATTCACGACGTCTTTCATGTTTCGATGATTAGGCGCTATCGATCAGATCCGTCACACGTTGTGCTAGTTGCAGAGATTGAGGTGAGCTCAGACTTGTCTTTCGAGGAGGAACCGGTGCAGATTTTGGATCAGGATGTCAAGGTCTTGCGTAGGAAGTTAGTTCCCTTGGTAAAAGTGTTATGGCGGAACCATGGTACGGAGGAGGCCACGTGGGAACCCGAGGATGTGATGTGACAGCAATACCCTTAACTCTTCTGACCAGGTAATTTTGAGGCCAAAATTAATTTTAAGGGGGGTAGAATTGTAACATTCGTAAATCGGGGTCTCCACATTTTGTGTGTTTGCATGTGATGATATGCTCACTGTGCTTGTTTAGTGTGTTTTGGAGGCCTAGGCATGACCTCGGGTTAGGCCTGAGTCATGGCTAAAATTTTTGTTTTGGCACATAGGAATAAGGAGCTAAGGGAGTTAGGGGTTAAAGGATATTCTTGGTGTGTTGTGACACAAAGAACCTAGTGGCAAAGTGGCAAAGCAGGCACCACTAGGGTACCTGAAAGGTGACACCACAAGCAGGGAAGGAGTGCTCAGGTTCGAGCAGCAAAAATCTCATTTTCTACTTATTATTTTGACGCAAGCTGAGGAAGTGGAGTGCTCAGGGTGGACTTTGGAGGATAAGGATGAGAGGAGTCAAATAGATAAAGGGGAGGAAATTTAGCAGCTTGAATCTTATCAACCTCATTTGAAGGTGTTGGTCGAAAGTTAGACTGTGGGGAGGAGGAGTGATCGATTTTGGGTACTTGGGAAGGGGGTGTGTCGAATGTCTATGATGGTTTTAGGGAATATTTCGGCAAGTGGGGGATAGTTCTTTTTGTTTTCTCTTGAGTTAGAGTCATAAGCCGAAACCCCTCTTGCTCTCCTTCTCATTTTGGTTTTCTCTTTTTGGCATTCTTGGTGCTTGGCCGAACCACCCTTGCTATTTCCTTGACAAAGCTGAAAACCATATCCCCATTCCTTCTTTTCTTCTATCCCTTCATTCTTTGGTTAGCCGAAACTCCCTAACCCTTTTTCTGAGTAGCGTTTTCTCTTCTTTGTCGAATCTATCCCTCTCTTGTGGAGTTATAGCCGAATCTCCTGGTAAGTAACTTCTTCTTCTTCTTTTCTTGATTGAGTTGGGTAATGCTGAAATCCCACTTCTCTTCTATCTCCCTATTCGTTGTAGATCCAAACTTAAACTCTTCTTGTTCTATATTGGTGGCCGAATCTGTCAGTATTGTAAGGGGGTAAGTGTTTTACGGTTTCAATATTTCTTGTTGTGTTTAATGTCGAAGGCTTAGGCCGATGATAGTGGTACTTGGTAAGTTGTAGGGAGGAGTACAACCTGATTCGGTAGATCTTCGGGATTCAATGGCCGTTCTAGGTAAGGGTTCTAGCGTGTAGATCTGTTTCTTATTCATTCAAAAGCCGAAGGCTAATCGCTTGTGTGTATTAGTGTTTAGCCGATTGTAAAGGGAGGTTCATCGAGTAGCTTTGGGATTTGGTTGGAAACCAAATCAACGTTAAGGTAAGTGCTACCTTTGTGCGACACATCTTTGGGATTTCGCTAGATTCGCAAATAGTCAGGTGTGTAACGCTTACACACTTTGTTAGTATGATATGTTTATTGTGTTACTGTTATAGCCATTAAAATCGGTAGTTATGCCTTGTGGGCATGAGCATGGACTCCGGGTAAGTCCCCTGATTATGGATCTCATTATATACTATCATGTCTTTGTTTAATGTTATGCTATGTGTTATTTGCATCATCATGTATTATTATGCCACGAATGTTACGGTCATGATGGTTGGATTATTGAGAGGAGGGAAGAATTATTTGAATTTGTCACCGTGGTTTTGACCACACGACGGGTTGGCCCCATCTTTGATATTATAATTGTGACTAAGTCCAAGTGGTTTTGACCACTAGTGGTTTTGACCACATATGGATATTGTGACTCGTCGGTGGTTTGGTACCACGATGGGTTGGCCCCACATGATTAATTACGGATTGTCATCGATGGTTTTGACCACGCGATGGGTTAGCCCCATCACTTGATTTGTGACTACGGTCACGATGGTTTTGACCACACCGATATACATATTTTTGTGACTGGTTTTGACCACCACGGGGTAGATAAAGTAGATTGGATGGTTAGGATATGGGGTTTGCATGATTTGCATGTTATCTTGATGATTTGCGTAAGTGCTTGCACTATCGGGTTGAGGATTTACATTGAGTCTCGGTGACTCACCCATTCCCTTATATTTTGTAGATGAGGTGTAGATTGTAGATATGGAGCGGGGAGGACTTGGGACCATGCATGCTAGTTTTGGGTTTTGATTTTAAAGTACTATTTCGTTTTATTTATTTTCTTTCAATTTGGTCTTAGTTTTGTAATAAGGCCACTAAGTATTATTTTGGGTTTTATACGGATTTTATTTTACCTATCCTATGCATGTGATTAATAGTTTGATATTGCTTAAGCAACCGGATTAAATCGATGTTTTCAAAACTATACTCGATATTGGGTTTTCAAGCGTTCTGGTGGGTAACATTAATCACAAGGTAATAACAAAGTTAACATAGATGATTCCAAACCTAAAGTTTCAAACAACTCCAAATGCAAATGGTTTCAACTTGACTATGCTCATTTCACTCGATTTTTTTGTAATAAGTGTCGTATGATTTCTAAAAACTAGTAACAACCAACAGATTTTCAATAAAATTTAACCGGTAACTGGTTTATTCAAATGTTTTCACTCCGTGACATACCAGATCCGGTCGTGGTGCATTGACCGGGTTTGGGGTATTACATTTTTGGTATCGAGCCGAGTTCAAAAGCTTGTTGTGGGCTCGAGGCCCAAAATGTTTAAAAGTAGGGATTTGAAAAGTTTTGTGGGAAATGTCTGAGGTTTGAATAGCATGCCACCGAGTCTCCTGCACCAATCCGCCTGTAAGTATCCTAACCATTGTATGAATTGTATGGGGAAGAAATGGGTATTTAGGGATCGTAGATTAGTAGATTAGGAGTTATTGAACCCAGGAATAGCCTACTCCAGCGCCAAATTACATAAAACTTAAAGATCAACTAAACAAACACAGTGAGTATCGTCATTTGAGTTAAGGGTGTGGCAACTGTTGTGCGCATGTCTAGGAATGGATTCAAGGGAGCTTGGTATTTAGCGATCTAGTGACTCACCTCCTCTTCACTCGAATCCTACAGTGCGTAGTGACGGTTCACCTTAAGCGAGGCGACTTATTCACGGGCTAAATTCAATAACTAAAACCCGAAAGGACAAGCCACCTTGTTTTGTACAACCCTAAAATTAAACCTTGGTTTTGAAATTACCAAAGTACTCTTGATTGAAAAAATTTCGATTTGAAAAATGACCAAAATACCCTTCGATTTGCAAATTGACCAAATTACCCCGACTTGTAAAATTACCAAATACCTTCATATGAAAAATTCTTGAAGTACCCAAATTAAAAATTTCTAAAATACCCTATTTAGTAAAATCACCGAACCAGTGTTTTGAAAAATTACAAAATACCCTACTTTATGAAATTACCAAAAACCCCGATCTTTGAAATTTAAAAATACCTATGATTTGTAAAGGATTCCAAATTAACCTTGATTTATTACTAAAATACCCCAAATACCCCGTAGTGAAATAACGAGAATACCCCTACAAGTGGTGTATGGGTGGAGGATGTTATTGATGAATGGATGTGATTCACTGAATTAGGATAGAAGACTTGAAATGAAAACTTTGTAATGATCGAAAGAACTACTACTAAACTTCTTTACATAAAACTTGTTCGTGGGTAATCAGTGGAACAGAAACTAATGCATAAATTTTTTTTGGCCAGATTAAATCGCGATTATGGACATGAGTTCTAGGGGACGTGGTAGTAATATCGAGGCGTGGTAGAGGCGTAATGACCGTATCGGAACCGATTAGGTGCAGTCAAGGGTTAGAATGAGATACCACCACCACCATCTGCGGTGTTGAGTACCGAGATCGACGGGGGATGATGCGATGTCTGGCGATCTGCGAGTGCTTGAGAGTGGGTGGAGCGGTGGAAATGCACGGAGCTCGAAATCTATATCTGGCGACTACAACCAATGGAGCCGAGGTATTTCGAGGTATATCTGGTGTGGCACCAATACTGGCTAAGTATTGGTTGGAGGCGACAGGCGAATCATGGGCGATTTGGATCGGCGCTGAGGAGAAACTAAAAGGGGTAGTGTCGCTTCTCGAGATGAGTCATACCGATGGTGGCTCACGGTTCGGGATGGTCTTTGCGATGGATGATCTCACTTGGGATTATTTCATTCGGCTTATCGGAAGAAGTATGTTGGGACCATTATATTGATCTTGAGAGGAAGGCATTTACGAGGTCGGGCTCGAGAATAAGTCCGTGTCGAGTCTGGCGAAATTCTTAAGGTTGAGCCAGTATGCTCGAGGCATCGTAGCTACTGGAGCATGAGCAATATGTCAGGTTCGAGGATGGATTGAGGAATGATCTGAAGTTCTGATTGCTCCTGATAGGAAAGAGAGTTTGCGATCTTAGTGGAAAAGGCCAAAGTTGCGGAAGAAGTGAAACAATCAGTAAGACGGAATCAGGACAAGGGTTGGAATAAAAGGAATTTTGAATCATCTGCGTCTACGGGGAATCAACAAAAATAGGGTAGGTATAGTGGGCCGATCAAGCTGCTAGGCCTACTGCTGCTAATACTCAGTGGCCGACACGATATGCTCGGTGTGGGAAGTCTCACACCGGAGAATGTTGGACTGAAAATAGAGGATGTTTTGAGTGTAGATCGATGGAGCACCGAGTGAGGGATTGTCCATGGAGGTCGACTAGGTTGCGATCAGGGATCAAAATCGTACACAAATCGGGAGGGATGGTCGGCTGACCACGAGAGGGGTGGTGTAGCCGAGGAGGTAATGGCTCGGTAGAGGCCGTGAAATCTTGGGCGGAGGTGCGGGTGAATGCAGGCGAGGCGGCATGGATTGGTCTGTGACAAGGCATCGAGAGGAGGCGGCCTTGGGCGTCATAGCCGATGCGTTCTTAATCTTTGGACTACCTTATAATAGTTTGATAGATGTGGGTTCGACGTACTCATATGTAGCTAGTAGTATAGTGGAAACTATGAAGTTAGACTACGAGATTACTTAGGAAGATGGCGGTGATAAACCCTCTAGGTCACTTTGTAGTAGTAAGTAAACTATATAGGGATGTACCCTAGAACTTGAGGGTCGTATTTTTGGCGATTTGATGGAGCGCCATTGAAGGATTCGACGATCCTCGGGATAGATTGGTGGTGAAGTACCGAGCCCGGTGTGGATTACGGGATAAGCACATGGTGTTGAGGACAATGGAAGGTGGGGAGGTGGTGATGATAGGTAATAGAAGAGATTACTTAGCCAATGTGGTCTCTGCCTTTGAAGGTGGAGAAAATGGTAAGAAAGGGTTGTGAGGTATTTATGGTGCATGTTTGTGCTTTGAGAGCCAAGGATACAATTTGTAGAGAGTGTCCGAACCGTGGGGAATTTCTTGATGTATTCGGAGAGAACTTAAGATGCGCCTCTTGATCGCGAAGTTGAATTGATATAGACTGTTACGGAACTACATGATGTCTATTGCCCGTATAGAATGGCGCCAAAGGAATTGGTGGAGTGAAGGCTCAAATTCGGAGTTGTTGGATCGAGGTTTCGTCCGACCGAGTATATTTTCTTGGAAGCACACGTGCTTTTTGTTAAGAAGAAAGAGCGATACAATGCGGATGTGTATAGACTACCGCCACTAAACAAGTTGACGATCAAAAACAAGTATCCGTTGCCGGGATTGGCGGCTTGTTTGATCAACTCAAAGTGCATTGATTTTCTCTAAGATAGATCTTAGGTGGGGTATCATCAACTCAAAGTGAAGGAGGTGATGTTCATAAAATGGCATTTACGTACTCGATATAGGAATTACGAGTTTACGGTGATGTCGTTCGGGTTGACTAATGCAAGCGGCATTCATGGACTTGATGAATTGGGTGTTTAATGATGCTTGGACGGTTTTGTCGTAGTATTTATAGGCGACATATTGGTTTACTCAAGGACTAAGGAGGATCATGATCGCACTTGCGGGTAGTGTTGCAAATTACGAGGAAAAGTAGTTATTTACCAAGTTGATGAAATACGAGTTACGGCTTAGGAGGTGACTTTCTTGGAGTCACGTAGTGCCAATGAAGGATTAAGTGGACCCTCGCAAGATTGAGGCGGTGTTGGTGGAAACCGCCTAGGTCGGTTCGGAGATTCGGAGTTTTCTAGGTGCGGCGGGGTATTACAGGAGATTTGTGGAAGGATTTTCTCTGATCGCTGGCCGTTGACCAATTTATTGAGAAAAGAATTTGTGTGGTAGGAACAGCAGGAAAGTTTTGACAAGTTGAGGAAGATTCTAACGGAAGCTCGATTTTGGTTCGACTGAGGCGGAAAGGTATTCGTTCTCTTGTGATGCATCACATCTTGGCTTGGGTTGTGTGTTGATCGGGAAGGAAAGTAGTGGCATATCGTCTCGGCAATTTGAGACCGCATGAGGTTAACTATCGACACATGATCTGGAGTTGGCTGCGATGGTTTTCATACGAAAATATGGAGACACTATTTGTATGGGAAGAAGTCAATAGTCTACGGACCACAAGAGTCTAAGGTATCTTTTTACGGAAGGATTTAAATTTGAGGCAGCCACGGATGGATTGAGTACATTGAAGGACTCTGACGCTCAATTGAGTATCATCGAGCAAAGCTAACGTGGTTGCGGATCGTTGCCGTAAGGTAGTGTCGGACACGAGAGTAATGTTTGCTGATCTTAGCACGTATGGCGTCGAGAGTCTTTTGGTAGAATTGCGAGTTAAGCGACTTGGGAAGAAGCGATTAAAGAAAGCAGTTAGTGGATGAGGTTTGAATACTCGAAGGTTGCAAGTACATAGTAGTGGTTTGGAAGGTTACTGCTTGACCAGCGATGGAGTGTTGTGTTTTTGAGGGAGAGTTTGTATGCGAAAGGCGTCGAGTTGAGGCAAAGGATTCTTGAGGATGCACAGAGCGACCTATCGCTATGCATCTGGAGGTAGCAAGATGTCTTGGGATTCTGAGAAGCGATTACGGTGGCAGTCAGGCGGAAGTGGCGAGTTTGTGGGTAAGTGTCGGCGTGTCGGAGTCAAAGCGAACATCGATTGCCGTCGAGGTTTACTTGATAGGTTAAGATTCCTCGATGGAAGTGGGAAAGGATCACTATGGACTTTGTCAGTGGGCTACCCTTATGCCTAGCAAGAAGGACTCGGTCTGGGTGATTGTGGACCGTTTGACTAATCGGCTCATTTCATACCGGTGAGGGTTGATTATTCACTCCAGAAGTTAGCCGAGTTGTATGTGGCCAAGGTAGTAAGGTTGCATGGAGTGCCAGTGTCAATTATTTCGGATAGGGATCCCAGGTTCACGTCGAGGTTTTGGAAAGCCTTGCATCATCGTTAGGTCGCGATTGGATTTTAGTACGACTTTTCACCCTTGTCGATGGGCGATCGAGAGAGTAATTCAGATACTAGAAGACATGTTAAGGGGTTGCGTTCTGGATTCCAGTGGTAGTTGGGAGGAGTATCTACCATTGGCGGAGTTCGGTTAAAACAATAGTTATCAGCGAGTATCGGATGGCGCCATATGAGGCACTGTACGGACAAAAATGTCGTACTCCAACGTGTTGGACAGAATTGGGTGAACGGCAGATATTGGGTCCGGAGTTGGTGGCAGAAATTAAGGATAAGGTTAAAGTGATTTGGGCTCGTCTTAAAGAAGCGTCAGACAGTCAGAAGTCTTATGCCGATCTTAAGCGCAGAGATATAGAGTATGCTGATGGTGTGAGGTCTTCCTAAAGGTATCGCCGTGGAAGAAAATCTTGATTTAGGCGAAAGGAAGCTAAGCCCTAGGTTTATCGGGCCATACACGGTGTTGAAGCGAGTGGGACCAGTAGCTTATCAGCTAGAGCCGTCGATATAGTGAAGTTAGATTCACGACGTCTTCCATGTTTCGATGATTAGGCGCTATCGATCAGATCCGTCTCACGTTGTGCTAGTTGCAGAGATTGAGGTGAGCTCAGACTTGTCTTTCGAGGAGGCGGTGCAGATTTTGGATCAGGATGTCAAGGTCTTGCGTAGGAAGTTAGTTCCCTTGGTAAAAGTGTTATGGCGGAACCATGGTACGGAGGAGGCCACGTGGGAACCGAGGATGTGATGTGACGACAATACCATAACTCTTGACCGAGGTAATTTTGAGGCCAAAATTATTTTTAAGGGGTAGAATTGTAACATTAAATAAATCGGGTCTCCACATTTGTGTGTTTGCATGTAATGATATGCTCACCGCTTTGTTTAGTGTGTTTTGGAGGCTAGGCATGACCTCGGGTTAGGCTGAGTCATAGCTAAAATTTTGTTTTGGCACATAGGAATAAGGAGCTAAGGAGTTAGGGGTTAAAGGATATTCTTGGTGTGTTGTGACACGAAGAACCTAGTGGCAAAGTGGCAAGCGAGGCACCACTAGGGTACACGAAGGTGGCCACAAGCGAGGGAAGGAGTGCTCGAGTTGACGGCAAAATCTCATTTTCTACTTATTATTTTGGCGTAAGTGAGGAAGTGGAGTGCTGGGGTGGACTTTGGAGGATAAGGATGAGAGGAGTCAAATAGATAAAGGGAGGAAATTTAGTAGCTTGAATCTTATCAACCTCATTTGAAGGTGTTGGTGAAAGTTAGGCATGGGGAGGAGGAGATCGATTTTGGGTACTTGGGAAGGGGTGTGTCGAATGTCTATGATGGTTTTAGGAATATTTGGCAAGTGGGGATAGTTCTTTTGTTTTCTCTTGAGTTAGAGTCATAAGCCGAAACCCCTCTTGCTCTCCTTCTCATTTTGGTTTTCTCTTTTTGGCATTCTTGGTGCTTGGCGAACCACCCTTGCTATTTCCTTGACAAAGTGAAAACCATATCCCCATTCCTTCTTTTCTTCTATCCTTCATTCTTTGGTTGGCGAAACTCCCTAACCCTTTTTACGAGTAGCGTTTTCTCTTCTTTGTCGAATCTATCCCTCTCTTGTGGACTTATTGGTTGGAGGCGACGGAGCGAATCATGGACGATTTGGATCTGACGCCTGAGGAGAAACTAAAAGGGGTAGTGTCGCTTCTCCGAGATGAGTCATACCAGTGGTGGCTCACGGTTCGGGATGGTCTTCGTGGATGATCTCACTTGGGATTATTTCAAAGGCGACTTATCGGAAGAAGTATGTTGGGACCAGCTTATATTGATCTTGCAGATGAAGGCATTTACGAGGTGGCTCGAGGAATAAGTCCGTGTCAGAGTCTGAGGCGAATTCTTAGGGTTGAGCCGGTATGCTCGAGGCATCGTAGCTACGGAGAATGAGCGATGTGTCAGGTTCGAAGACGGATTGAGGGATGGTCTGATATTCTTGATTGCTCCGCAGCAGGAAAGAGAGTTTGGTCTTAGTAGAAAAGGCCAAAGTTACGGAGGAAGTGAAACAGTCAGTAAGACGGAATCAGGACAAGGGTTGGAATAAAAGGAATTTCGGATCATCTGGGTCTACGGGGAATCAACAGAAATGGGGTAGGTATAGTGGGCCGAATCAAGCTGCTAGGCCTACTGCTGCTAATACTCAGTGGCCGACACGATGTGCTCGGTGTGGGAAGTCTCACATGGGAGAATGTTGGACTGGAAACAGAGGATGTTTTGTGTGTGGATCGATGGAGCACCGAGTGAGGGATTGTCCATGGAGGTCAGCTAGGTTACAGTCTGGGGATCAAAATCGTACACAAATTAGGAGGGATGGTTAGCAGCCACAGAGGGGTCGTGGTGCAGCCAGGAGAGGTAATGGCTCTGGTAGAGGCCGTGTGTAACATCCTGAAAATGGGCCTATGCATTTTTGATTTAATTATACGAAATGGCATGTCTTATGTGTTATGAATGTATTATGAACAAATACATGAACATTTTTTTTTGGAAACTTGGAAATGTAAGAAATGATTTAGAAATGTTAAGTTTCAAAAAGAGTAAAGTGAACATTTTCGAAACTTGGAAATGTAAGAAATGATTTAGAAATGCTAAGTTTCAAAAAGAGGAAAGTGAACATTTTAGAAACTTGGAAATGTAAGGAAATGTCTTGTCTTGGAAATATAGGGAAATGTCCTGGAAATGTAAGGAAATGCTTTAGAAATGTTAAGTTAAAAGAAGGGAACTAAGGCAAGGTGGTCTTAAGAAAATTTATGGAGAAATACGACATGAAATTGGGCTTGGAAAAGTGGCACTGAGATACCTCTGGAAATGGCGCCACATCTGAGGGTATTGGGCCAAGGTTAGAGTGTAGGGGAGCAAAATAAAAGTTTTATTTTGCGTGAGAGATTAGACAAGGGACAGACAAGGCTATAATTTAGGAGCTTTTATTCTTTTATTTTTAAGAGATAAATGGTGGATAAATAAGGGATAAATAATGGATTTATTTTAAGAGATAATTGATGGATTATTGGTAATTTAAATAAAGAGATAAAGAGGAAAATAAGGGAGGAGTGATGGCCAAGTAAGGGACTCTAAGCTTAGTAATTTCGGCTAAGCTAGAAGAAGGATAATAGAATATCATTCATACTTTTGCCTCTCTTTCAAGCACTCTTTTCTCTCCAAGCTATCATCTTCTTCTTCTTTTTTTTATACATTCTGGCAGACTTTCCATTCCCTATTTTCACCATTGCCGTTACCCTTAATACACCATACCCTTTTCTTTTGTGACCCTTGTGGAAGCCGAATCCATAACCCTTATTACTCCTTTCAAGAGCCGAATATATAGGGTACTTCTAGTCGAATTTTCATCAAGTTCAAAGCCAAATATCTCAATGGAGATTGACATATTCTTTGTCAATTCTTGATGAGGTAAGATCTCATTCAGTTTCATCCTTTTTCTTTTAAGATTTGCCAAAATCTAGGACTAACCCCATTAATATCTTGTTGCCAAAACTTTGAAGAGATCTTTCAGGATTTACTAAGTGTCGACTACAAGTTAGGAGAAATTCTTTTCCCGAAGGTACACCATAGGCCGCGTGTTCCCTAGTTATTCGGTGAGTTTCGGGATTTAAAATCCACAAGGTAAGTATCTATAGCATTCGGCCAAGGCCATGTTGAGTAAATAGATGTGTTTCATTAATATTTAAAAGCCAAAACTAATCTATTCAAGTAATCTAGTGATTATCGATTTCAAGAAAGAAGGATACAAAGTTTTCGGCATTTGATTAGACATCAATCGGCAGCAAGGTAAGGATTTAAGTGTACTAATCCTACTGGGATTTGGTTTCATGGCCGAATGGGTCTTAGTAAATTAACCTTGTGTTGGCCGAATATAGGTAGTTAAGGATCTAAAGCTTAGATCGGGATTTTTGGGATCTTCAGTAAAGCACTAATAAATCAGGTGTGTACCCCACACTATCTTTTAATAAGAATTATAGCTAAATTTAATATGAGCATGTTTATAAGAATGTGAATATGGCTAAAGTACCATGCTATGGTACAAAGTACTCAGGTACGTGTCCTACTCCTACTAGGATTATGTTAAATATTTGTTACGACACACATATGACATTATAAGAATGTGAAATAAGAATTTGGCATGTTAATGCATGATATGTATGATATGGGGCATGTGGGTTATATGAAAAGGGGAAATGAATGTGGTGACCTAAGACCATGATAACTGAATGTGGTGACCTAAGACCACAAAATCTGAATGTGGTGACCTAAGACCATGATATCTAAATGTGGTGACCTAAGACCACGAATTTTATAAGGGCGATGAGCACGTCGATTTACGCAACGATCGCCTTCGATGGTGTATAAGCGGATGGAGGTTGACATAGTAGTCCCCACGGTGTGCAAGATGGTGCAGGTGATGTGTAGCGGATGGCATATAGGTTTGGGTTGGGTTGCATCATTATTTCCTATCATTATATGAATATGCATGTAATATGTGAACATATGCCTAAATTGCTAAATTTTAGTGTTGGTTACACATTGAGTCTGTTTGACTCACCTCTTGTGGGATTACTTTTCGGTGACGATCGGTGATGGTAGGGTCGGTGGGAGCTTAGTAGAGGCCATGTAAAGTTCAGATTTTTCTTCGTTTTGGACTCTTATTATTTTGAGTACTTTTAATTTATTTTTGGGAATTATTTGATGTAATAAGGCCATAGTTGAATTATTTTATTTTACTTCTACTTATCCTGCTACAAAATATTATTTTAAAAAAAGAGAGACTAAGTGAATTTATCATGAACTAAACCCTAAATGTTTTGTCACCTAAAGTAAAAGATTTTAATATTGAAATAAATTTGTTTTCAACTCAAGCCCAACCCAAAACAATCTTTCTTTCAAAACACACAAGTTTTTCCTAAGTAACAAAAGAATTTGAAACGGTTTACACCGGGGAACATACCAGATCCGATCAAGGCTCGTGGGTCGGGTGTGGGGTGTTTCACCATGGAATATCGGGTAGAGGTGTAGGTGGTACAGAGGCGAGACAGCTTGGATTGGTTTACGCAGCGTGGAGTCGAGAGGAGGGCGACGCATCGGACGTCATAACCGGCATGTTCTTAATCTTTGGACTACCTTATAATGCTTTGATAGATGTGGGTTCGATGCACTCATATGTAGCCAGTAGCATAGTGGAAACTATGAAGTTAAACTCTGAGATTACTTCTAGAAAGATGACAGTGATAAGCCCTCTAGGTCACTCTGTAGAAGTAAGTAAACTATATAGGGATGTACCCCTAAAACTTCAAGGGGTCGTGTTTTTGGCTGATTTGATGGAACTGCCGTTCGGGAAGTTCGACCTAATTCTCGAGATGGATTGGCTGGTGAAGTACTAGGCCAGTGTGGATTGCGCGGCTAAGTGCATGGTGTTGAGGACAATGGAAAGTGGGGAGGTGGTGATGATAGGTAATAGAAGAGATTACTTATCCAATGTGGTCTCCGTACTGAAGGTGGAGAAAATGGTAAGGAAGGGTTGTGAGGCATTTATGGTGCATGTTTGTACTTTGAGAGCCAATGATACAGCTGTAGAGAGTGTCCGAACCATAGGGGAATTTGCTGATGTATTCTCCGAGGAACTTCTGGGTCTGCCTCCTGATCGCGAAGTTGAATTCGGTATAGACCTGTTACCCGAAACTGCGCCAGTGTCTATTGCCCCGTATAGAATGGCGCCAAAGGAATTGGTGGAGCTGAATGGCTCAAATTCAAGAGTTGTTGGACCGAGGTTTCATCTGACCGAGTATATCTCCTTGAGGATGCCTGTGCTCTTTGTTAAGAAGAAAGACGGTACAATGTGGATGTGTATAGACTATCGCCAGCTAAACAAGTTGACAATAAAAATAAGTGTCCGTTGCCTAGGATTGATGACTTGTTTGATCAACTCAACGGTGCATCAATTTTCTCTAAGATAGATCTTAGGTCGGGGTATCATCAACTCAAAGTGAAGGAGGCTGATGTTCATAAAACGGTATTTCATACTCGGTATGGGCATTACAAGTTTCTGGTGATGCCGTACGAGTTGACTAATGCACCGATAGCATTCATGGACTTGATGAATCGGGTGTTCCAGTAGTACTTGGACCAGTTTGTCGTAGTATTTATAGACGACATATTAGTGTACTCAAGGACTGAGGAGGATCATGATACGCACTTGTGGGTAGTGTTGTAAATTCTGAGGGAAAAGTAGTTATTTGCTAAGTTCAGTAAGTGCGAGTTCTGGCTTAGGGAGGTGACTTTCTTAGGTCACATAGTGTCAGCTGAAGGGATTAGAGTGGGCCCTCGCAAGATTGAGGCAGTGTTGGACTGGAAATCGCCTAGGTCGGTTGCGGAGATTTGGAGTTTTCTAGGTCTGGCAGGGTATTACCAGAGATTTGTGGAAGGATTTTCTCTGATCGCGGCGCCGTTGACCAAGTTATTGAGAAAAGGAGTTCCATTTGTGTGGTTGAGGAAGATTCTGATGGAAGCTCGGTTCGTTCGACTGAGGCGGGAAAGGTATTCTGATCTCTTGTGATGCATCACATCTTGGCTTGGGATGTGTCTTGATGCGAGAAGGAAAGTAGTGGCATATCGTCTCGGCAATTTGGGACCGCATGAGGTTAACTATCCTACACATGATCCGCAGTTGGCTGCGATGGTTTTCACCTTAAAAATATGGAGACACTATTTATGCGGGAGAAGTCGATAGTCTACACGGACCACAAGAGTCGAGGTATCTTTTGACGAAGGATTTAAATTTGAGGCAAGATAGATGGATTGAGCTATTGAAGGACTCGACTACTCAATTGAGTATCATCCGACAAAGCTAACGTGATTCTGAGACGCGTTGAGCCGTAAGGTAGTGTCGGACACGAGGCGATGTTTTCTCATCTTAGCTTTGTATGACGGGAGTCTTTTGGCGAATTCTGGTTAAGCCGACTTGGGTAGAAGCAGATTAAAGAAAGCAGTTAGTGGATGAGGGTTTGAATGCTAGGAGGTTCCAAGTCTGAGTAGTGGTTTGAAAGGTTCTGACTTGACCAGCGATGGAGTGTTGTGTTTTCGAGGAGAGCTTGTATACCGAAGGGCGTCGAGTTGAGGCAAAGGATTCTTGGGATGCACATAAGCCCATACGCTATGCATCCTAGAGGTAGCAAGATGTCTTAAGGATTTGCGAGAGCGATTCGGTGGCAGTCTGAAGCGGAAAGTGACTGAGTTTGTGGATAAGTGTCTGACGTGTCAGCAGGTCAAAGCTGAACATCAGTTGTCGTCAGGTTTACTTCAGCCGATGAAGATTCCTCAGTGGAAGTAGGAAAGGATCACTATAGACTTTGTCAGTGGGCTACCCCTTACGCCTAGTAAGAAGGACTCAGTCTGGGTAATTGTGGACCGTTTGACTAAATCGGCTCATTTCTTACTGGTGAGGGTTGATTATTCAATCCAGAAGTTGGCCAAGTTGTATGTGGCCAAGATAGTAAGGTTGCATGGAGTGCCAGTGTCAATTTCGGATAGGGATCCCAGGTTCACGTCGAGGTTTTGGAAAGCCTTGCATCAGGCGTAGATGCGCGATTGGATTTTAGTCGACTTTTCACCCTTGTCGATGGATAGTCCGAGAGTAATTCAGATATTAGAAGACACGTTTGCGTTCTGGATTCCAGTGGTAGTTGGGAGGAGTATCTACCATTGACGGAGTTTGCTTATAACAATAGTTATCAAGCGAGTATCCAGATGGCACCATATGAGGCACTGTACGGACGAAAATGTCGTACTCCGACGTGTTGGATAGAATTGGGTGAACGGCAGATATTGGGTCTGGAGTTGGTGGCAGAAACTGAGGATAAGGTTAAAGTGATTCGGGCTCGTCTTAAAGAAGCGTCAGACAGGCAGAAGTCTTACGCCGATCTTAAGCGCAGAGATATAAAGTATGCAGTAGGTGACAAGGTCTTCCTAAAGGTATCGTCGTGGAAAAAGGTAGTGAGATTTGGGCGGATAGGGAAGCTAAGCCCTAGGTTTATCAGGCCATACACGGTGTTGAAGCAAGTGGGACCGGTAGATTATCAGCTAGAGCTGCCAACAGAGTGAAGTTAGATTCACGACGTCTTCAATGTTTCGATGCTTAGGCGCTATCGATCAGATCCGTCACACGTTGTGCCAGTTGCGGAGATTGAGGTGAGCTCAGACTTGTCTTTCGAGGAGGAACCGATACAGATTTTGGATCGGGGTGTCAAGGTCTTGCGTAGAAAGTTAGTTCCCTTGGTGAAAGTGTTATGGCGGAACCATGGTACAGAGGAGGCCACGTGGGAACCCAAGGATGTGATGCGACGGCAATACCCTCAGCTCTTCTGACCAGGTAATTTCGAGGCCGAAATTATTTTTAAGGGGGGTAGAACTGTAACATCCGTAAATCGGGGTCTCCGCATTTTGTGTGTTTGCATGTGACGATATGCTCACTATGCCAGTTAAGGGTGTTTTGGGGGCCTAGGCATGACCTCGGGTTAGGCCTGAGTCATGGCTAAAATTTTTGTTTTGGCACTTAGGAATAAGGAGCTAAAGGAGTTAGGGGATAAAGGATATTCTTGGTGTGTTGTGACACAAAGAACCTAGTGGCAAAGTGGCAAAGTAGGCACCCTAGTGTACCAGGAAGGTGACGCCACATGCAGGGAAGGAGTGCTCAGGTTTGAGCAGCAGAAATCTCATTTTCTGCTTATTATTTTGGCGCCAAGCTGAGGAAGTGGAGTGCTCAGGGTGGACTCTGGAGGATAAGGATGGGAGGAGTCAAATAGATAAAGGTGAGGAAATTTAGGAGCTTGAATCTTATCAACCTCATTTGAAGGTGTTGGCCGAAAGATGAACTGTGGGGAGGAGGAGTGATCGGTTTTGGGTACTTGGGAAGGGGGTGTACCAAATGTCTATGATGATTTTAGGGAATATTTCGGCAAGTGGGGGATAGTTCTTTTTGTTTTCTCTTGAGTTAGAGTCATAAGTCAAAACCCCTCTTGCTCTCCTTCTCATTTTGGTTTTCTCTTTTCGGCATTCTTGGTGCTTGGCTGAACCACCCTTACTATTTCCTTGAGAAAGCCGAAAACCATATCCCTATTCCTTCTTTTCTTTTATCCCTTCATTCTTTGGTTAGCCGAAACTCCCTAACCTTTTTTCTGAGTAGCGTTTTCTCTTCTTTGCCGAATATATCCCTCTCTTGTGGAGTTATAGCCGAATCTCCTGGTAAGTAACTTCTTCGTCTTCTTTTCTTGATTGATTTGGGTAATGCCGAAATCCCACTTCTCTTCTATCTCCCCATTTGTTGTAGATCCAAACTTAAACTCTTCTTGTTCTATATTGATGGCCGAGTCTGTCAGTAAGGTAAGGGGGTAAGTGTTTTACGGTTTCAATATTTCTTGTTATGTTTAATAACGAAGGCTTAGGCCGATGATAGTGGTACTTGGTCGATTGTAGGGAGGAGTACAACCCGATTCGGTAGATCTTCGGGATTCGGTGGTCGTTCTAGGTAAGGGTTCTAGCGTGTAGATCTGTTTCTTATTCATTCAAAAGCCGAAGGCTAATCGTTTGTGTGTATTAGTGTTTAGCCGATTGTAAAGGGAGGTTCATCGCGTAGATTCGGGATTTGGTTGGAAACCAAATCAGCGTTAAGGTAAGTGCTACCTTTGTGCGACACATCTTTGGGATTTTGGTGATTTAGCCGAATGGCTATAATCTTAAAAGTATGTGTTGGCCGATTGTAGGGTAGAGTGAAGGCTAATATTTCGGGATTTCGCTAGATTCGCAAATAGTCAGGTGTGTAACGCTTACACAGTTTGTTAGTATGATATGTTTATTGTGTTACTGTTATAGCCATTGAAATCGGTAGTTATGCCTTGTATGCATGAGCATGGACTCCGGGTAAGTACCCTGATTATGGATCTCGTTATATGCTATCATTTCATTGTTTAATGTTATGCTATGTGTTATTTGCATCATCATGTATTATTATGCCACGAATGTTACAGTCATGATGGTGGGATTGTTGAGAGGAGGGGGAAGAATTATTTGGACTATCACCAGTGGTTTTGACCACACGACGGGTTGGCCCCGTCTTTGATATTATAATTGTGACTAAGTCCCAGTGGTTTTGACCACCAGTGGTTTTGACCACATATGGATATTGTGACTCGTCCCAGTGGGTTGGCCCCACAGTGGGTTGGCCCCACATAATTAATTACGGGATTGTCATCAGTGGTTTTGACCACGCGATGGGTTGGCCCCATCACTTGATTTGTGACTACGGTCACCAGTGGTTTTGACCACACCGATATACATATTTTTGTGACTACGGTCACCAGTGGTTTTGACCACCAGTGGTTTTGACCACACGGGGTAGATAAAGGAGATTGGATGGTTAGGTTATGGGGTTTGCATGATTTGCATGTTATACTGATGATTTGCGTAAGTGCTTGCACTATCGGGTTGGGGATTTACACCGAGTCTCGGTGACTCACCCTTCCTTATATTTTGCGGATGAGGCGTAGATTGTGGATATGGAGCCGGGGAGGACTCGAGGCGGCCATGCATGCTAGTTTCGGGTTTTGATTTTAAAGTACTATTTCGGTTTTATTTATTTTCTTTCAATTTGGTTTTGGTTTTGTAATAAGGCCGCTAAGTATTATTTTGGGTTTTACTTCTGGATTTTATTTTACCTTTCCTATGCATGTGATTAATAGTTTGATATTGCTTAAGAAACCGGGATTAAATCGATGTTTTCAAAACTATACTCGATATTGGGTTTTTCAAACGTTACTGTCGGGTAACATTAATCACAAGGTAATAACAAAGTTAACATAGATGATTCCAAACCTAAAGTTTCAAACAACTCCAAATGCAAATGGTTTCAACTTAACTATGCTCATTTCACTCGGTTTTTTTTTTTTTTGTAATAAGTGTCGTATGATTTCTAAAAACTAGTAACAACCAACAGATTTTCAATAAAATTTAACCGGTAACTGGTTTATTCAAATGTTTTCACTCCGTGACATACCAGATCTAGTCGTGGTGCATTGACAGTGTTTGGGGTGTTACAAGGGTACCTGAACCAGCAGATTCCTCAATCCTCACCCATTATAGGCTCATATGGATCGAGTTCAGTTCAGGGGAATATATTTCCCTATGGCTGCACGGAGATGAAAATCTCACGAAGACATAGGTACAGATATATTCCGGAAGTGATTCACTATCCTGCACGGAGGTGAAAACCTCACGAAGGAGTAGTTTCTCACTCCCACTTAAAGGTGTGACCCAGCGGTCATGCAATATGATGCCAAATTATTTTACAAGACTCAAACCATACCAATCAAATGAGATGAATGCAATAAAAGGATCGTAATCTTCAAATCAAATTTTTGATTTTCCACAAAATGACAAAAATTAATCAATTTTACGGCTTGACTCTCTTTCAGTCCCCAGTGGATTTGCCAAGCTGTCGAAACTATTTTTAAAATCAAAGTTTTTGAAAAATGGGAATCGGATTTAAAAAATATGGAAATGGAGTCGCCACCAATCCTTTTTGTTTAGGTGTGAGCGGGTCACCTTTAAAATAAATTTTGGTCTATGAATTTCCAGAAGAAAATAGGTTCGGGAGTCGGTTACGCATGAGGAAGGATTAGCACCCTCGCAACGCCCAAAATTGGTACCGAATTGATTAATTAATGTCCTGATGTCGAAAATTTGAAAAGATTTTAAAATACGATCCTTTTTGTTAGGGAAAGGTTGAAGGAATATTTGGACAATGTCATATTGGATGCCAAAGCTTCTTATTTCGAAGAAAAAAAATGCCGTACTCAGTAAGTTAGGGCACCACATCTTATGTTCTTGAAATCAGATTTATCCTTCGACATTCAATACTCGTATATTTAAAGATTAAGAAGGATATTCAATTATTTGGGTCAAATGAAAAATCGAAACCCAGTAAGTTAGGGCACTATTTCTCAAAATTCTCGAATACGGAATATTGCCTTTGCCCTTTTGAAATTCTTATCTCGAGATGACGAAATATCACACCCAGTAAGTTAGGGCGCAATATCTCAACTTCCGGAGAATAAGTTTTTTTTGTTATTTAAAATCATGCATTTGATTTAAGAGAGAAAGGATACTCGGTTATAAGGTTTTAAATGAAGAGAACCGGGACTCAGTAAGTTAGAACACGATTTTCTCGAAACCCCTAAACACGAGCATTGCCTTGTGATTTAAAGCTTTGTATAAAATGATTTTAAAGTTCGAATAGTGTTGAAACATGATGTTTTTAAGTGAATGCTATGGCATAATAACATACTACATGGAGCAATTATTTACAAATGAAATATAATGCTATTGAATCTCAAGCAACCAATAAATATAAAACGAAAATTAAAACGTACATGATAGCAATAATTATCAAACATTAAATCAATGATAAAGAAAATTAATTAACATACATACATCAACAATATTACGAAATCAATGGAATAACTCTAATACTAATTTTACATATATGTATGTATGTACCCATTAAAATATATATACTAAATTATGAAAATAAGTTAAAATGAATAAATAATATGTACATATAAATAGTTTAAAACGAATAGTATATAAATATATATTTTATCATATTATAAAATAATTTAAAACCAAAATAAAAATGAATTAAACCTAATAAATATGTGAAGATTATATATGAAAACAAAAGGTGTTTAATTGGAATAAAAACAAAATTTAAAGGCTATTTTATAATAAATAAAATCATTTAAAAATGCGCAAGAATTACTTTGAAATGCGCTTAAACAATCAGGGACTGAACCAGAAAATATTTTTGAAGCTCAAAACGCTGCGTTCGGGTCGGACAAGATTGAAATATCGAACACACAACAAGGACTAAATGCGTAATTCTTCCATCACTATGGAAGCGCTTGGGTCCTAGGTATCTTTGGTCGGTCGAAAAAAGGAATTAGCCTCATACGACGTCGTTTCAAAGCTATCAAGCTTAACACAAAACACCGTCGTTTTATTAATGGCCATTGACCCCTTTAAGAGCTACCTTAAATCCTCTGTTAACCCTTTTTTAAAAAAATGGAACCCTAGCCCTTTTTTTTATTTATTCTCTCACCACAAAAAAAAACCCCACTGTTCGAGCACCAAAACACCGCAACAATCGGCGACTAGTGAAAAACTCAAGACGGACTCCGGCCTATTTGAAAGCTTCTGATGAAACCGGACCAAAAACTTCGACATTTTCAACCTCTCAGATCCTCTTCCCTTCAATTTCGACGAAGGAAGTAGTCGACGGCTCTTCTTTCAAAGGTGAAACTTTTCCCTTTTTTATTTACACATGAACACACAAACACAGAAAAATATGTGCAAAGAGAAATAAAAAGGAAACATGAAAGCCAAAAGGATTTTTTTGTTTAGAAGATCACCTCTGAATTTTTGTATTTCTTCTCTATTGATTTCTAAGAACAGTGTGCGTAAAATTGTGAACCCTTTTACAATTGTCTTTCTTCAGTTTTATAGCCGATTTAGAAAGATAAAAAATGAAGAAAAGGAAAATTACAAAAATTATTTCCTTTCTGTTATCCTCGCTGGATATTTGTTGCGGTGTGTTTTTGTTGTGTTGTGCAGGTGCAAGGGCCGTGTGCTTGCTGGCAGAGGTACGGAGGCTCGAGCGCGTGGGTGGAGGGTGTGGCGCGAGCGGGACACGAACAGTCGCGTGCGTGAAGGCACGCGGTAGTCCAAGAGTTGCGTGTGGGGGAGGTTGAAGCGTCGCGTGGAGGCGATCGCGAGGAGTCCAGTATTGGGTTGCGCTATTGGATTCGAAGTTTCTACTAGGGTTTTCTGAAGGTTTAGACTTTTGGGCCGATTGGGCCAGTTCTGATGTTGGGTTATTGGGCCTCGGTATTTTGGGTAGTAAACTTGGGTTTAATGATTGGGCTATGGACTGATTGGGCCGTAATGAACTTTTAATGGACTGTTTAATTTTTGTTATTTCTGTTTTATTTTCCTTTGGTTTTTTTTTTTGGTTGAGGAATTGGCCCGGGCAGATTTGGGCTCCTACAATAACCAACCACATTATCTTCTTCTAAACATACTATTAAAGTTTACCATTCACCATTACATAACACATTCACAAGTACTAAATAACTTTTCATATATTCTAAAAGTTCTAATATTAGCATTCTTACAACAAAACCTATATACATGCCACAACCCAAAAAGAGATTTAAAAGCTACCAAAAGTAAATAGATAGTATGATATTTGATGTCGATCCTTCAAGTCGTCAGCAATCGTTAACTACAAAATAACATGAGAAAAATCATTAAGCTTAAATAGCTTAGTAAGATCATAGTGTAAAATCTACTTAACTTTCTTAAAGTAACGCAATCACTTAAAAATTATAACATGATAACTAAAATTCATCATTACTTAGTTCATATACTCGAACCTCACTCCATTTTCAGGGGCATCATAGATGCAAAACAAGGGTATCAAAGTGTAATGAAGAGCACGAGTATGCAATCAAGGGCATGAATGTGCTGTTAGGGGCATGAATGTACAAACAAGGACACCGAAGTGTTTACAGGGGCACAGTTGTGCAAACAGGAACACCGAAGTGTTTATAGGGGCACAATTGTGCAAACAGGAACATCGAAGTGCAATCAATAACACCAAAGTGAATACAAGGGCACTGAAGTGTAATGAAGACATTTCAAAATTTCCGTATACATATTAGAACTCATTACAGTCTCATATAATTCTCTTCAAATCCAAGAAGTACTACTAATAACCACTTCTCAATTTCATATATATACATGATACTTGAATTCCTAATAATTATATAATTAACTAAATTATATTCACATGTACATACAAAGAGATCAATTAACAAGACAATAGTAAAAATTATGAGTGAAACACATTAAGTAGCAAATAACTATGAACTTACATCTAAAGCACTTCCAGTTTAAACACAGGGACTACTTTGTAATTTTTATTTTCCTCGGTTATTGTCTTTTTTATTCAAATCTTGATCTATATAGTAATTAAATGCAATCTATTAAATTCACATTCAATACAATACATATGACTCTTAAATTTTCATTAATTACACATTTTCCTAAACTTTTACATTTTTTACAATTTAGTCCCTAAACTTAAAATCTCTAATTTTAGCAAAATTTGCCATTTATTCATGCTAGTCAAATATTTACCCTATTATTTCCAGCCCATCTATATTCTAAATTCAAAACATGTCCCCATGAATTCTAACATTTACTCAATTCAATCCTTTAATAAAAGGCTAACAAAATTACCCAATAAACTAATTCAAATTAACACTTATAATTTCCACTGCATCACATAACATCCAAATTAACAAGGTTTCATCCATGGCATCATTTAAAATCTTTGACAGTTTTAAAAATGGAGGTACGAGTTAGTTGGACGTAGTTGTAACGATCTTAAAAACATAAAAATTACAAGAAATGGTATAAAAATTCTCACATGCATGCATCCAAAGCTTGGCCGAACCCTAACCTTACATAAGCATGGTGTTTCGGTAGTGGAAGAGGATAATTGGAGAAGATGATAGCTTTATCATCTTTTTGTTTTCTTTTATTATTTTTATAAAATTACCATAATGCCCTTTAATTGAACTTATAAAACATCAAATATGCTTACCCCTATCTGTCCATCATGATTAGCAATGGTTTAATTACTATTTAAGGCCACCAACTAAGTTTCTATAGCTATAGAACTTCATTTACTAATAACAACTAACTTTCACCACTTTTACGATTTAATCCTTTTTACTTAATTAACTATCTAACCATTAAAATTTCTTAACCATCCTTTAATATGACCTTCATATAACTATATAATAATTAATTAAATAATAAAACACCTCAAATGTAGAAGTTGTGGTCCCGAAATCACTGGTTCTGACACTACTAAAAAATGAGATATTACACAAACATTGAAGATGGTCATATTGTGGAGGTAAGTGCCCAAGAAGAGTCCTATGACATAACTAATAAAAAAACTCAAAAGAGGCTCAAGTACTTGAAAATAGTGATAATGGAAAGATCTCGATAAGTTATGTCACTTTAGGAAAAAAGATGGAACAAAAAAGATATAGTTGTTAACAACATTTTTGCTTATAATGTTTTATTGAAATAACAAAATAAAATGAAGATCCTGAGCCTAAATTTGTTGAGGAATGTGAAAATAGAAAATATTCGTCAAATTGGAAAGATGCAATTCAAGTAAAATTGAATCCACTTGCTAAAGGTAAGGTTTTTGGACATATAGTCCAAAAACCTAAAGATGCAAATTCGGTAGGATATAAATGAGTATTTGTGGGAAAACGAAATAAGAAAAATAAAGTCGTAAGATATAAAGCACGACTTATAGCAGACGAATTTTCACAAAGGCTCGACATTGATTATGAAGAGATATATTCTCTTGTGGTTGATGCAATCACATGTAGATATCTTATCAGTCTGGCAGTATGTGAAAAACTTGATACATGTTTAATGAATGTTGTTACAACCTATTTGTATCGCTTACTTGATAGTCGAATTTATATGGAAATCCCTGAAAAATTTAAAATCCCATAAAGAGTGTTTCCCAAGAAAATTGCTTGATCTTATTAAAGAAATCCTTATATGGATTAAAACAATTTGGTATTAGGTGGTAGAATTATCTCAATTAATATTTGTTCAAATAAGGTTATAAAATGATTAAATTTGTTCATGTTTTATAATTGTTGTCTATATTGACGATTTTAATATTATTGAAACTCCCGAAAAGCTTTAAAATACAATAAATTATTTAGAGAAAGAATTTGAGATGAAATAGTTTGGAAAAACAAAGTTCTGTCTTGGTCTGCAAATCGAGCATTTAAAGGATGAAATTCATGTCCATCAGTCAACTTATATAGAAAATGTCTTAAAGAAATTTTACTTGGATAAAGCACATCTATTAAATACCCTGATGGTTGTAAGATCAGTAGATGTGAATAAAGACCAATTTCGTCCTTGCGAAAATGATGAAGAATTTCTTGGTCCTAAAGTACCATATCAAAGTGTCATGGGGGTATTGATGTATCTTGCAAACAAAATATGACCTGACATAGGATCCGATATAAACTTGTCAGTAAGATTTAGTTCTTCTCCAACATGTAGACATTGGAATGAAATTAAACAAGTATTTAGATATATTAGAGGAACTATTGGTATAGGGTTATTTTATTCAAGCAATTTATGATCTCTATTAGTTGGTTATGCTGGTGCTGAATATTTATTGGATTCATATAAAGGTCGGCCTTAAATGAGATATTTATTTACATATGTAGGTACTACCATATCATGACATTCAACAAAACAAACATTAGTTGTTGCCTTTTAAAATCATGTAGAAATAATTGCAATGCATGAGACAAGCCGAGAGTGTATTTAGCTAAGGTTTGTTGACCCAACATATTCAGCAGACACAGGAAAAGATGCCAACTATATTATACGAAGAAAATGCAACATGTATAACTCAATTGAAGGGTGGTTACATCAAAGGTGACAAAACAAAACATATTCCACCAAAGTTATTCTTCACTCATGTTCTTGTGAAGAAAGGTGATAATAGAAGTTCAACAAATTCGTTCTAGTGATAATATGATCAAGAAATTTAACGGGACAACTTGTAATAGGAGATTGTGTACTCTTTTCCTTCATTAGGTTTTAACATGATTTTTCCTAATAAGGTTTTAACGAGGTACATTTTTGTTGATGGACTCCAAGGGGAAGTGTTGTAAATCCATTAATAAATGAATGATCGTATAACTCACCCCAAAATTTATTCTCTTGTAACCCCTATAGAATTTATAAGGTGTCTTAATTCTTTTATTTATGTTTTTGTAACCTATGGTGATTGAGACCACATAAACAGAGAGCATGTATAAGTTTTTTGTATCCTAGGTGAAAGTTGAATTAGTCTTTCATTTTTTTTCTACTCTTCTCTTTTGTTCTTTTATAATTCTCTTAATTCCAGAATATTTATATTTTTATAGTTAAATTTAATTTTAAATAGTAATTTTTCATTATGTTTTAAACACAATGAAATGGGCTATTTGATCGGGACGGCCTGAAAATTTTTATCATTAAGTCTAGAATATTTCTAATTTAGTAGTTTGATTTTAAGAAGAGAAGTTAAAATTAAGATTAAGGTATGGTATTTTATTTTTATTAGAAAAACAAAATTTAATTGATCCATGCTAATGGGGACGAGTAATTCCGCTCCGATAGATATATTAAAAAATGAAAAGAAATTAAATTTATATTTAAAAAGATTAAAAATAAAATTTAAAATTGATTTGGTTGTATTCTGTTGGGCTGGATTTGGTTTCAATTTTGCAAGATATTGAAATGGGCAGTCGGATTCTTTTCTACAAATTTAATTTTAAGATACGAACAAGAAGATTTATGTTCATAATCCAAAACACCCACATTATTAAGACCACGTGATCGGTTGCTTTGGATTTATGCCGTCAAGAGATGATCAGGTAAATTATGTTCCCTCCATAATCAATATTGTAATATGAGGAAAGGGGAGAGACAAAGAAGATGGCCGACATGGACAAATTAAGATGGTGTTTCTTGTCCCAACTCGCAATTTTTATTTTTATTTTTTTACTTTGGTCCAACGTTGGGAATCAGGTGATGTATGGACCACAATTGTCCCATATCTATATTCTGCCACCTGTCATGCCATGTCAGACTATAACCCTTTACTAGAGTTGGCCGAATGAGTTGATTAAACTCTAATTTTATTTAAATTTGAATAATTCAAATCTAAAATAAATGTAAAATTGAAATAATTTGAAAATAATCTTGTTATACTTGGTCAACTTAAGACATTTGACAATACAATAGGCTATTTGAGGAGTGATCTCTACTCGCTACTCAATTTGATTATTTAGCCTAGTAGATGTAGCCACTCAAAGAAATTAGCCATCTATTTCTCAAAAGGATACCACCAGTCCTTTCTCCATATGTCTGATCTTTTGTTAAGAACGCGATTTTTTTAATCACCAAACTCCATATGAATTCAATAGCTCTGTGCCACCATTCAAAGGGAATGACAACATGTCCTATCATGGACATCCTCCTCCCATCATGGGTATCTTCCCACTTTGATAATGAATTTGTCACGTTAAAACAACCAAGCTGTAATTCAATTGATTAAGAGCAAAAGTATTTAGAAATATAATTTTATGTGTTTTTAGGGAAATTTTTTTTTGTTAAAAAATGATATTGCGCTTCAACCTAAGTTAATTATTGAATATTTATTATCGCTTTAGCAAGAGTAATCTTAAATATCATTGTTAACCTTCTTTAAAATTTGTGGTATGAGTATAGATTCAACAAATAAAATTACTTTGAAGGGACAAAAGCAGAACATTATAAATTAAAACTTAAAATATTAAGATAGCAATGTATTAATTTATAACTTTAGAAAGGTTAAATTAAAACTTCACTATTTTTTTGGGAGCAATGAGCTCGGGTTAACTAGCTTAAGAATGGTGATCGTAATACTAGTTTTTTTTCATAAAATGGCTGGTCAACGTCAGGTTCGGGGTAGGATTACTGAGTTAGAAGATGAGTGTGGCAATAGGTTTTCAGCGAAAGAGGAGATGATCAAGATTGCGTCGGGTTATTTTGAAAATCTCTTTTTTGCTTCCGAGGCGGGTTTGGATGAGCATCTTTTTGGGTTGGTAGAGAAAAGAGTTGCTGCAAGTATGAATGAGTCCCTCATTAAGTAGTTTTCGGAGGAGGACATTTGTAATGCAGTAAAATCGATGCCATCTTCGAAGGCTCTCGGGGTTGACAGTTTTGTCGCAATTTTCTTTCAAAGGTACTGGCACATCGTTGGACCGGATATTTCTAGGTACTGTCTCGCTATTTTGAATGGGCAGAAGGAAATTGGTGATATTAATAAGACACGAATTGTGTTGATCCCAAAGATTGATAACCCTAAAAATATGTCTCACTTTCGACCTATAAGCCTTTGTAATGTTATTTATAAGATTATTGCGAAAGTCTTGGTCAATCGTATGAGTGACATTCTGGGTGACTGAATTAATGAAGCTCAAGGTGCTTTTATGTAACACCCTTAACCCGTATCTATCGTCGGATTAGGGTTACTAGGCACTACCAGACTTAACACCGGTCATAGCATATAATTACTATTTTCGAAGCCATCACCAATAGCATTTAAGATAATGAAGTACTATTTAAGTATACTTTAACATTAATATATATATGGCTCAAGTCTATTCAACCAAATTCATATATAGATATAGGTTTATTTCAATTATTTTTATAAGTCACTATTCATTTGATCATTTTAAAAGCAAAGTTCATTAGCCGAATATACTAATGTCAACAATTACTAAAAACCAAACATGAAACATCTATATACATATTCCTTCAATTCCTATCAACAGTAAATATACCAACTTCTATATCAATTATCGAACATCAAATCCTAATATAGAACACTTTTCTTAGAAGATCATAGTTAAACAACAATACCAAACATAACTCACATTAACTAAAACATGTGAATCTAAACTCGTTCCACAATGCACATAAGAACCATGATCGAATATGCCCAACCCAAATACATGACCCATAAAATCTTTCATACCAAATATGCAAGTTTGTTTGCCACATTATACAAACACCATGATCAAGTATCATAACTATAATTTAGCTCAAATCAATCAAGCCATTTAACCTAAATACCAAACATACATGCCATGAAACGTATTTAATCACAAAATAATATCATGAACAAATATTCCCGAATTTAAGCATCATGTTCAAATATAATCGAACTCAAACTTAGAAATTAAACTGTTTAATCAATCACCAAAATCAAGTATGATTAAACCATATTCAAGCATAAAAGTATAGCCATTTTCGTATGGCCTTTATACATCATATTCGATACAAAACTCCAAAAGTGGTATAATTTAGCCTATACATGCCATAGTTCTCATAATTTAACTCATCAAAAGAGTACCAAAAATAGATGATAGTATGATGAGCTTCCAAGGTGATCCCCAAGCACGAGCCGAGCTCCTAAAAGAAAATCTACAATATTAAAGAACAACCGAGAACAAAGTAAGCATTCATAGCTTAGTAAGATTTAAGCAATTCATATGCTAATAAGCTTATTCAAGATTTCATAACTAATTTCATTTGTAATATCCTTGCCGAATAGCCAAATAATCAAGAGTAGAAATCAAAGCAACATATATATATTTATAAATACTTATACCTATTTCCATACATCACCATCACATAATAATAATTCGCATACACATCTTCTACTTACCGAATCATATACTTCCATTTCGAGTTACCATCAACTTCAAGATAATATATATATATATATATATATATATATAACACATACCTTTAAGTTGCTTACCTTTCACAACTTAACCTTTCATGCATAACATATGATACTATATTCGATCCTTTCCTTATACTTAACAGCATTAGCAACTAAGGTTGTTTATCGAAGCTCTTACCTGCACACTTAGTAATAAGATTTAGTAACGTATCGCACACTCAGTGCCATTATTTAACATTTCCACACACTTACAGCCAATTTCCAAGTAACGTATCGCACACTCAGTGCCGTTACTTATCATTTCCGCACACGTAGTGCCAATTTCCCAGTAACGTATTGCACACTCAGTGTCGTTACTTATCATTTCCGCACATGTAGTGCCATGTGACCAGTTTCGCACACTTAGTGCCCGGTTATAGGTTCGTACACTTAGTACCTTTCGTAGACCTATAAGTCGTTTAAAAGTGCATATATATAAATAACCAGGATCTAATCCACATCATTGCATATAAGAGCATACGTATAAACATAATTTTATTATTTCATACCCCAAACAGATATATCATATTCGGCTAAATCAATAGCATGTAACTAAATTATCATTGGATATATTCATGTCATAATTTAGTGTCTCTCAATCCATATACATCATTAACATTTAAAAATTCATCTCATGAAATCATATTCAAATTCCAAGAAATATCATATTAAGCTATTTTATACCAAATTCACCATCACATTCGGCCATATGCCATTCTTTATACTTACCTTCATTATCATAGATACATATATAAAAGACATTCGATTTAACTCAACTGCTTAAAATCTTACCTTGGAAGTTGCCGAATTAAGCTTCCCAACTATTCGTTTAATTTTGCTTTTCCCCGATCCAATCTCGTTTCCTTTTGTTCTTGATTTAAATTATTCCAATTTAAACTCATTCAAACTTATATTCATTCAATTTGATCCAAAAACACATAATTATACAATTTACTATTTTACCCCTGACTTTTACAATTTTTACAATTTAGTTCCTAATACACAACTCACAAATTACTCAAAATTTGGTTAACTTCCTTTAGGGCCGAATCTTCATAAGGACTGTATAAGTCCATATATTTCATAAATTTCTCAATTTAACCATCAAAAAAATATTGTCACAAATTAATCCTTAATTAACTACATTCACCAAAGACTCAAAAATAAGATAGGTTCATCTAGTTCAACGCTCTCATTTTATACTAAAAGTCATCATAAAACTCAACTTATCATCAATGGCATATCTCACACACACCAATACATAAAATTAGTACATGGGCTTGAAAGTATAATGAACAACAATCCCAAAAATGCAAAAATCATCAAAAATCCAAAGCTTAAACTTACCTAATTTTGGTTGATGAGTGCCGAACCCTTATTGAGTTTTTCTCTTCTTTTTCTTTTGCTAGTTTCGGCCAAGAGAGCTCAAAAAGATGAACATGCAATGGCTCTCTTTATTTTATTATGTTTTATTCTATTATGCATTATTAAATATAATATATCACTAACATATATTTAACATATATCACTAACTATCATATAATATAATATAATATAATATAATATAATATAATATAATATAATATAATATAATACATATGACACCATATTGCCGTCCACTATAATAATAATAGGGGTAATTGCAACATAAAACCCCTTAATTAAAAAGACACATTATTTTAACCCTCCAATCAAGCAAATGGCTAATTTTACCACTCATGCAATATAGTCTTCTTTCTTGAATTGAACATACAAACAATCAAATTATCTTACGATATTTTAACACATGCTCAAATATATATAAAAAATATTAAATAAAATATAAAAATATTTTTCTAACTCAGATTCGTGGTCCCGAAACCACCGTTCCGATTAGGGCCAAAATCGGGCTGTTACAACTCTCTCCCCCTTAAAGGATTTTCGTCCCCAAAAATCTTACCGTTGAATAATTGTGGGTAACGTTCTTTCATTGATTCTTCGGTTTCCCAGGTTGCTTCCTCAATCCCATGCTTATGCCACAATACTTTAACCAACGAGATTTCCTTATTTCGTAACTCTTTCACTTCACGATCTAAGATACAAACAGATTCTTCCTCATAAGTCAAATCGGGCTGAATCTCAATCTCTGATGGCTACTCACATAAGAAGGATCGAATCTGTATCGTCGAAGCATCGACACATGAAAAATATTGTGAATCTCGTCTAACTCAGATGGCAACATAAGCCTGTACGCAACCGGCCCAATACGCTAAGTAACTTTGTACGGCCCAATAAATCTTGGACTCAGCTTTCCTTTATGACCAAATCTAGGTATCTTTTTCCACGGCGAGACTTTCAAAAATACTCGGTCACCCACTTGAAATTCTATTTCTTTATGTTTCAAGTCCGCATACGACTTCTGACGATCTGAGGCGGCTTTCAAACATTCTCGGATTACTTTTACTTTCAACTCAGTCTCTAGGACTAAATCAACCCCGTGTATCTTACTTTCACTTAACTCGGTCCAATATAGAGGTGTACGACATTTACGATCGTAAAAAGCTTCGTATGGTACCATTTTGATACTTGATTGAAAGCTATTATTATACGCAAATTCAATTAAAGGCAAGAATCGATTCTACGTACCCTCAAACTCAAGAACGCAACATCTCAACATATCCTCGAGTATTTGAATAACACGTTCAGATTGATCATCCGACTGAGGGTGAAAAGCTGTACTGAAATACAACTTGGTACCTAGAACATCCTGCAGTTTCTTCCAAAACCACGATGTAAACCTCGGATCTCTATCCGAAACAATAGAAACAGGTACTCCATGCAATCGTACGATCTGCGATATGTACAACTTAGCAAACTTATCTTGTGAAAAATCCATACGTACCAGAATAAAATGGGCCAATTTCGTCAATTTATCAACAATAACCCAGATTGAATCTTTCTTACTCGGCATCAACGGCAATCCCGATATGAAATCCATCGTGACTCTATCCCACTTCCACTCAGGTATCATAATTAGTTGGAGAAGTCTCGATGGCACCTGATGCTCAGCTTTCACTTGTTGACATACTAAACACTTCGACACATAGTCTGAAATGTCTCGTTTCATATCATGCCACCAATAATGCTGTTTCAGGTCGTTATACATTTTCGTGCTACCCAGATGAATCGACAATCTACTATGATGAGCTTCATCACAAATCATTCGAATCAACTCAGGGTTCCTAGACACACATATCCGGTTCTTAAACCGTAGACATCCCTCAGCATCTATCTAAAAATTTGAATCTGTACACGAGCCATAATGACTCCTTTTTGCTTTTAAATCACCATAAACTTCTTGAGCTTCATGAATCTGTTGTACAAACAATGGTCTCGCTTTCAATTCTGCAATGATCATAGCATCATCGGTTATATCTATATCTGCATTCATTACGCGTAGAGTAAATAGTGACTTTCGGCTAAGTGCATCAGTGACCACATTAGCCTTCCCCGGGTGATAGTCAATCACAAGCTCATAGTCTTTTAACAGTTCCAACCATTGTCGCTGTCTCAAATTTAGATCCTTCTGAGTCATTAAATACTTTAGACTCTTGTGATCTAAATAGACGTGGCATTTCTCACTGAATAGATAGTGACGCCATATTTTCAAAGTAAAAACTATAGCGGCCAACTCAAGGTCGTGCGTAGGATAATTCCTCTCGTGCGGTTTCAACTATCTCGAAGCGTAGACTATAACTTGCATTAAAACACAACCCAGCCCATTTAAGGACACATCGCTAAAAATAATGAACTCTTTACTCGACTCAGGTTGAACAAGCACTAGAACTTCTGTTAGCAAGGTTTTAGCTGATCAAAACTCTTCTGGCACCTGTCTGACCACTCGAATTTAATGTCTTTCTATAATAGCTTTGTCACCGGGGCTGCTATCATAGAAAACCCTTTCATGAAGCGTCTATAATATCCGGCAAGTCCCAGAAGGCTACGTACCACAGAAACATTCCGCGGAGGTTTTCAATCCAATATAGCTGAGTTTTACTCGGGTCAACCTGAATACCCGATGCTGAAACAACATGCCCCAGAAAGCTAACTTCATTCAACCAAAACTCACATTTGCTGAATTTCACGTACAACTGCTTATCATGTAAACTCTGTAACACCAGTCTCAAATGCTCAGCATGCTCAGTTTCGTCACGTGAATAGATCAGTATGTCATCTATGAATACAACCACAAACCAATCTAGATACGGTCTAAATACTCGATTCATTAGATCCATAAAAATAGCAAGGGAATTAGTGAGTCCAAACGGCATCACTAAGAACTTGTAATGGCCGTATCTCGTTCAAAAAGCAGTCTTTGGTATATCCGAGTCCCTAACTCGCAACTGATAATACCCTGACCTCAGATCAATTTTCAAGAACACCGAGGCCCCCTTAAGTTGATCGAATAAGTCATCGGTACGTGGCAACGGGTATTTATTCTTTACGGTCACCTTATTGAGTTGTCGATAATCGATACACATTCTCAAAGTTCTGTCCTTCTTTTTCACAAATAGGACTGGCACACCCTAGGGAGAGAAACTCGGTCCGGTGAAACCTCTATCTGTCAATTCTTGCAACTAAGCCTTCAACTCTTTTAATTCAGTCAGTGCCATTCTATATGGAGCTATCGAAATCAGAGTGGTCCCTGGCACTAGCTCAGTACCAAACTCTACCTCACGAACGGGTGGCAATCCCGGTAATTCCTCGGGAAACACATTCGGATACTCACCAACAACCTGTACAGATTCAATCTTCTTTTCGGTTACCTTGCTGTCAATCACATATGCAAAATAAGCTTCGCAACCCTTTCTCAAATATTGTCGAGCCAACATCAAAGATATCACAGCTGGTAGCCCATTCAAATCCGCAGATTCAATTCGAATTATCTCATTATTTTGGCACCTCAAATCAATAGTCATTCATCTGTAATTCACTACTGCATCGTGTATAGTTTACCAATCCATATCGAGGATAATATCGAACTCGTCAAATGGTAACAACATCAAATCACCGAAAAACATGAGTCTCGAATCATTAAAGGGCAATTCTTGCGCACTCTATCAACTAGCACACATCGGCCCAGGGGGTTCGAAACCCGAATCAAAAACTCAGTAGACTCAAGAAGTAGAGTTTTACTGGATACTAATGTTTCACACACGTATGAATAAGTTGAACCAGGATCAATCAGGGCAGTTATACTAGTATCAAAGAGAGTGAAAATACCGGTAATGACGTCTGAAGATGAAGCCTCCTCTCTAGCACAAATGGCATAAGCTCTAGCTGGTGCACGAGCCTCTGATCTAATAGCCACATCTAAAGTCCCCCTCTGAGCACCACTCCTACCTCCCACAATACGAGACGGTCTACCTCTAGCTGTAGTGCTACTCGGTCTTGCACTCTGAGCAATACTCTTCTTAGCAGTCTGTGGGCAATCGCGAATGAAATGATCCTGCGAACCACACTTATAACTAGTGTGATTAATAGATTTACCCTAACACTCGCCAGATTGCAGTCTGTCATATTGCTAACACTCGAGTTTGCTGGGTTGAGTATTGCCAACACTAGCAACTGATGTTGCCCGAGAACTCACTGGTGGTAGTTGTCGTATAGAAATCCCGATGTTAGGTTTGGACCCGCTACCATCATTCTTGAACCTCTTTGTTTCCATTTGAGAAAATTTTCCCGCAGATCTCTTTCAGAAGTCTTTAGCTTCAAACTCGGCTTTCCTCTTTTCTTTTACTAGCTCTTCAACTTTGCAAGCTTATTCAACCAGTACTACGAACTCGTTTATTTCAAGGATGCCAACCAGAAGTTTTATATCTTCATTTAAGCCTTCTTCGAATCTCCAGCACATAACAGCCTCAGATGAAGCACATTCACGAGTGTAGCGACTAAGTCTCACAAACTTACGCTCGTATTCAGATACAGTCATACGACCCTGCTTAAGCTCGAGAAACTCTTTACGTTTAGAGTTTATGAATCGCTGACTAATGTACTTCTTACGAAATTCTATCTGAAAGAAATCCCAAGTAACCCGTTCCTTCGAAACCACCGATACGAGTGTATTCCATCAATAGTAGGTAGAATCCCGTAATAATGATATGGCACACTTCAGGCACTCATCGCGTGTAAAAGACAGCTCATCGAAAACACGAATAATATTATCGAGCCAAAATTTAGCTCGCTCTACATCATCATCATCCTCGGCTCTAAATTCTTGAGCTTGTGTTTTCTAATGCGATCAACTGGAGGCTTGCTTGCTCTCTCAGGATTTACAATCGGGGTTACCACCGGTACTACAGGGGAAGTATTTAGATTTAGGGGTTGTTGAACAGCCGAATTGGTTCATATATACTGACTGAACCAATCGTTCATCATGCTAAAGAAGGCTTGTTTAGCCCCCTCTTTGGGATTACTCGCAGCTGGTCGAGATTCTTCCAGTGCGGTCCCTTGCGCGGGACCAGGCGCCACACTCTCGACATCGTCAGCTATAGCTCGCTCAGGATCAGGATCCATTTACTATATAGAAGAAATAAACACATTGCACGGTCAAAAGTCATCATACTATCACATTATAAATTATGGCATGTATAGCTAAACTCACACGCGCTACTTTAGTCCGAGAACCGACTAAGTCGTAGCTCTTATACCAATTAAAATGTAACACCCTTAACCCGTATCCGTTGCCAAATTAGGGTTACTAGGCATTATCAAACTTAACACCGGTCATAGCATATAATTACTATTTTTGAAGCCATCACCAATCGCATTTAAGATAATGAAGTACTATTTAAGTATACTTTAACATTAATATATATATATGGCTTAAGTCTATTCAACCAAATTCATATATAGATATAGGTTTATTTCAACAATTTTTATAAGTCACTATTCATTTGATCATTTTAAAAGCAAAGTTCATTAGCCGAATATACTCATGTTTATAAAGACCTTACTAAAGCAAATCAACAATTACAAAAAACCAAACATGAAACATCTATATACATATTCCTTCAATTCCTATCAACAATAAATATACCAACTTCTATATCAATTATCGAACATCAAATCATAATATAGAACACTTTTCTTAGAAGATCATAGTTAAACAACAAGACCAAACATAACTCACATTAACTAAAACATGTGAATCTAAACTCGTTCCACAATGCACATAAGAACCATGACCAAATATGCCCAACCCAAATACATGACCCATAAAATCTTTCATACCAAATATGCAAGTTTGTTTGCCACGTTATACAAACACCATGATCAAGTATCATAACTATAATTTAGCTCAAATCAATCAAGCCATTTAACCTAAATACCAAACATACATGCCATGAAACGTATTTAATCACAAAATACTATCATGAACAAATATTCCCGAATTTAAGCATCATGTTCAAATATAATCAAACTCAAACTTAGAAATTAAACCGTTTAATCAATCACCAAAATCAAGCATGATTAAACCATATTCAAGCATAAAAGTATAGCCATTTTCGCATGGCCTTTATACATCATATTCGATACAAAACTCCAAAAGTGGTATAATTTAGCCTATACATGCCATAGTTCTCATAATTTAACTCATCAAAAGAGTACCAAAAATAGATGATAGTATGATGAGCTTCCAAGGTGATCCCCAAGCACGAGCCGAGCTCCCAAAAGAAAATCTACAATTTAAAGAACAACCGAGAACAAAGTAAGCTTTCATAGCTTAGTAAGATATAAGCAATTCATACGCAAATAAGCTTATTTAAGATTTCATAACTAATTTCATTTGTAATATCCTTGTCGAATAGCCAAATAATCAAGAGTAGAAATCAAAGCAACATATATATATATATATATATATATATATATATATATATATACTTATACCTATTTCCATACATCACTATCACATAATAATAATTGGCATACACATCATCTACTTACCGAATCATATACTTCCATTTCAAGTTACCATCAATTTTAAGATAATATATATATATATAACACATACCTTTAAGTTACTTACCTTTCACAACTTAACCTTTCATGCATAACATATGATACTATATTCGATCCTTTCCTTATACTTAACAGCATTAGCAACTAAGGTCGCTTATCGAACCTCTTACCTGCACACTTAGTAATAAGATTTAGTAACGTATCGCACACTCAGTGCCGTTACTTAACATTTTCGCACACTTAGTGCCAATTTTTCAGTAACGTATCGCACACTCAGTGCCGTTACTTATCATTTCCGCACACGTAGTGTCAATTTCTCAATAACGTATCGCACATTCAGTGTCGTTACTTATCATTTCCGCACACGTAGTGCCATGTGACCAGTTTCGCACACTTAGTGCCCGGTTATAGGTTCGTACACTTAGTACCTTTCGTAGACCTATAAGTCGTTTAAAAGTGCATATATATAAATAACCAGGATCTAATCCATAGCAATGCATATAAGAGCATACTTATAAACATAATTTTTTTATTTCATACCCCAAATAGATATATCATATTCGGCTAAATCAATAGCATGTAACTAAATTATCATTGGATATATTCATGTCATAATTTAGTGTCTCTCAGTCCATATACATCATTAACATTTAAAAATTCATCTCATGAAATCATATTCAAATTCCAAGAAATATCATATTAAGCTATTTTATACCAAATTCACCATCACATTCGGCCATATGCCATTCTTTATACTTACCTTCATTATCATATATACATATATAAAAGACATTCGATTTAACTCAATTTCTTAAAATCTTACCTCGGAAGTTGCCGAATTAAGCTTCCCGACTATTCGTTTAATTTTGCTTTTCCCCGATCCAATCTTGTTTCCTTTTGTTTTTGATTTAAATTATTCCAATTTAAACTCATTTAAATTTACATTCATTCAATTTGATCCAAAAACACATAATTATGTAATTTACTATTTTACCCCTGACTTTTACAATTTTTACAATTTAGTCCCTAATACACAACTCACAAATTACTCAAAATTTGGTTAACTTCCTTTAGGGCCGAATCTTCATAAGGACTACATAAGTTCATATATTTCATAAATTTCTCAATTTAACCCTCAGAAAAAATATTTTCTCAAATTAATCCTTAATTAACTACATTCACCAAAGACTCAAAAATAAGATAGGTTCATCTAGTTCAACTCTCTCATTTTATACTAAAAATCATATAAAAACTCAACTTATCATCAATGGCATATCTCACATACATGACCAATACACAAAATTAGTACATGGGCTTGAAAGTATAATGAACAATAATCCCAAAAATGCAAAAAATCATCAAAAATCCAAAGCTTAAACTTACCTAATTTTGGTTGATGAGTGCCAAACACTTATTGAGTTTTTCTCTTATTTTTCTTTCTCTAGTTTCGGCCAAGAGAGCTAAAAAAGATGAACATGCAATGGCTCTCTTTATTTTATTATGTTTTATTCCATTATGCATTATTAAATATAATATATCATTAACATATATTTAACAAATATCACTAACTATCATATAATATAATATAATACATATGACACCACATTGCCATCCACTATAGTAATAATAGGGGTAATTGCAACATAAAAGCCCTTAATTAAAAAGACACATTATTTTAACCCTCCAATCAAGCAAATGGCTAATTTTACCACTCATGCAATATAGTCTTTTTTCTTGAATTGAACCTATAAACAATCAAATTATCTTACGATATTTTAAAACATGCTCAAATATATATAAAAAATATTAAAAAAATATGAAAATATTTTTCTAACTCGGATTCGTGGTCCCGAAACCACCGTTTCGATTAGGGCCAAAATCGGGCTGTTACATTTTATTCCAGGGAGGCTCATTTCTGACAATGTGTTGATTTCTTATGAAGTTCTTCATTCTTTGAAGATGAAGAAGAGTGGTAGGAGAGGGAATTTTACTCTCAAGTTAGATATGAGTAAGACATATGATCGCGTGGAATAGGATTTCCTGGCAGGAATGATGAAGTCTTTGGGGTTCCATGACGACTGGATTGTTCAGTGTCTTATTTGGTTTCTCATAATGGTATGTGTAGTGACTGGTTCTCTCCTTCAAGGGGTTTGTGACAAGGAGATCCTCTTAGGCCCTATTTGTTTCTGATTTGCGCTGAAGGTTCCTCTACTCTTTTGGAAGATGCTAAGCAGAAGGGTTGTATGAGGGGCGCATATGTTGGGAGGGGAAGAGTTTCTATTAATCATTTATTTTTTTACAGATGATTGTATTCTCTTTGGAGATGCTACAAAAGAGGGGGTTCAAACGATTCGAGATATCATTCGCGAGTATGAGATGAGTGCAGGACAGAGGGTCAACTATGACAAATCTCTAATCTTTTTCAGAGCCAACGTTAAAGAAGAGGTAAAGATGGGCATTACAAGAGTGTTGGGGGTTCGGGTGGCATCAAGCCTTGAGAAATATTTAGGATTACCGGTGATGATGGGCTGAAGGAAAGCATGGGCATTTGCTAATTTCAAAGACAGATTTCGAAAACGTGTTGATGGGTGGAGTCTACGTTATTTATCAATGGGGGGTAAAGAGGTCTTTATAAAATCTGTTTTGCAAGCAACGCCTCTATATGCAATGCAATGCTTTCTTTTCCGAAGAAATTATGTTCACAGCTTGAAAATATCATGAACAGGTTTTGGTGGGCTAATAATAAAACAAAGATCGGTATTCATTGGAATTGTTGGGATACGCTTTGTTTACCGAAGTTTGATGGTGGTCTTGGTTTTAAAAACTTATTTTTGTTCAATAAAGCCCTTTTAGCTAAACAAGTTTGGCGTATTTTGACTCAGCTGCAATGTCTTTTAGCCAGAGTGTTAAAAGCGCGATATTTCCCGTTTACTTATATTTTAGCAGCTAAAGTTGGTTTTTACCCTTCTTTTACCTGGCGTAGCATCTGTAGTGCTGGAGAGCTTATCGAAGAAGGAGTGCTGTGGCGAATTGGCAAGGGCGATCGTGCTAATATCTGGAATGATCCTTGGCTACCTAGAAGGGAGAATAATAGGATATCAAGTCATGAAATTAGAACAAGATGGATAACTATTAATCATCTTGTGCAATCTGATTCTACTACCTGGAATGAGGAGCTGATCCGTAGCCTTGTTGATGAGGACACTGCAATCAGGATCCTTTCTATTCCAATCTCTGGAAGCAGATCGGAGGATACATTAGTGTGGAAATTTGAGGGTTCTAGTGTCTATTCAGTGAAGAGTGGGTATTGGGCCCTAGCTACATCCCTAGTTCAAACTAATTTATACAGACCCAGTAAGGATCATTTCAAAGAATTTTACAAAGGCCTCTAGGGATTGAACATCCCAGGTAAAATAAAAATACATGTTTGGCGCTTATTTAATAATTTGATTCCCCACTTTTGTAATCTGGTAAAGAGAAAGTTGTCCTCTGTGCAAAAGAGATTTGGAAAACTTAAATCATCTGCTTTAGTCCTGTGGAATATTGCGACAGGTATGGGCTTACTTCTAGATTCAGAGCCAATCTTTTGACGAATCTGTGAGTCCAAAAATGTGTTTTGTTCGAACTTTCTCTGATGCGGAAGAACAAAAAAAATGCATTATTGCCATTTCTTTATGGAGTCTATGATTTCAAAGAAATAAGCTTATTCACGAAGGGGTTAAGTTTCAAATTGAAGAGGTGTTGGTTTTAATTCGGGGGGTATGCACAAGAAATTGTTTTAACTCGTGCAAATCTTCAAGTTCATGTCAAACCTTCTTTGCAGGACCAATGGCAGGCCCCGGAGGATGGAGTTGTAAAGATTAATTTTGACGCTTCGTTTCAAAGTAAGGACAGAATAGCAACAACAGCAGTCATAGCCAGAAACTCTACAGGAACTATTCTAGGGGCAGAGACTTATCTTTTTGATAATGTTGCAGATCCTTTTGTGGCGGAGGCAAGGGCGTGAAAGGCGTTACTCTTCGCGAAATCCATGGGCTTCTGACGTTTGGTTGTGGAGAGAGATGCTCTTTTGTCATTAACAGCATAAAGAAGATGGGAAATGACAAATCAGTAATCAAATCGATTACCCAGCATATCTATCATATGGGATTGAGTTTTGACAAGATTTCTTACCTTTTTCTGCCTCGCGCTGTCAATGGAGTGGCTCATACTGTGGCATTAGAGGGGAGGAGAATCAGGTACTATGGGGAATGGGTCCATGATTTACCAGATTCGTGTCTTTGCTTGCGAGTAAGGAGAGGATGCAGATGAATTTGGGTAACTAAGGGGTTGTTTTTTGGCTTTGTTCTTAGGGAAGGTTCTTTGAATCCCCAGGTTTCTGTTGGTGCCGAGCAAAGCAATCATCGTGTTTATGGTGAGCAACCTTTGGCTGATATTTTGCTGGTTTCAAGCTTCTGTGGCGTTGGGCTCAAGGTCTTCTGTAGGTTTATCTTCACGAGATTAATTATTGTTTGTTGCTGTCAGATTTCTTTATGTTTTGTCATGTGTTTACTGCTCTTTATTTGGAATTTTTTCCTTTGTTTTGTTTTGAGCCTGGCCCATTAATACCAGTCTTTTATTCTTCAAAAAAAAACTTCACTATTTTTGGGCCCCTACTGCCTCACTTTAGCCCCTGCTTTAAAAAATGTGTAACAAAATATAATTTTAAGGTAATTATGTCCTCCTTGATTAAAAGAAAATACCAACCATCACATCTTTTATAACACTTTTTCCTTCCGCCAAAAATGATGAGTCGTATAATTTGTTTTTATCGTAATCAAGATATTTATCGTTAGTAAGGGTGATTAATTTTCTTGGTGTTTTTTGAAAAGTGTGGTATAATTTAAATATAATACTTACCTACTTATATGTCTTTTTATATACATGGACTTGGACGTTGTAGTTAGAGTTGATGTTAATGTAGTGTTTCAATGTTTTTAAAATCGAATTGGCGATCAAATCGGTTAGATATTTTGTTTGCCGATTTAATTAATTTGATTAATTCATTCAAATTGATTAAATAATTCATAAAAAATAAAAATAATTAAAAATCATGTTCAACTGCCTGATTCAATTGATTTTTTTTTTGTCTAAATGAATTGATTTGTACCAATCCCTAAATCAACTGATTCAATACCCCTCCAATTCAAACAACCTTGTAGTGTTGGTCTCAGGTATGAGTTTTAGCCCTCTTTTTATCCTTTGTATTGTTTTTGAATTTTTCTAAAATTTTAATTCTTTTATACTTAAAATAATTTAAAAAAATATTTTAATTTCTGAAATATTATATTTAATTTCATATCCCAACATTAGTAGTCACTTAATTATGTTTTTTTATCACTCAACTATGAAAAGTTACAAAATGGTCATCCAACTATCTTAGATTATTGGGTGTTTCTATTTTTATGTTAATTAGTGGTGACAAAAAAAATTGAATAATTGAATGATTATTCCGTATTTTTTATAATTTATTGATAGAAAAACATAATTGAGTTAATTTATTTCGTTTGATTATGATATGATATAATAGTGGGTGTGGAAAAAAAGGAGAAAGTGAAAATAAGAAATAAGAAGAAGAAAGAAAATTGATGGAGATTTGTTGGATGAGTGTATAGATTTTGTGAAATCATTTAATGAGTATAGTAAGTAATTAAAAAGATGGAATTTGATAATGTCTAACATCAGAAATAAGTGGCTGCCACCGATAAATGGAGTCCAATGCTTGATGTTCAAGTTTATATTATATTTATTATGAGTTCAATTATGGCCTAGGAATGTCGGTATGATAATATCTTAATCTATTAATTTTGTAATTATTAAATTAAATTAAAGGGTAATATAGTTATTGATTAAATTTAGTTTAATTGGAATATTTGATATTATACTAATAAAAATATATATTTAAATACGATTAAGTATATTTTCCTTACCATTTAAAAATTTAAAGATTACGGTGTAGAAGTAAATATCATGTCAAAATAGAAAAAGAAAAACAATATAACCAAAATTCTAAAATATTATATTTAAAGTTTATTTCATAATTATTCTTTAAAAATTATCAATTAATAAAATTTGAGATTAGAATGTTAATACTATAAATCAATAATTAAAACTTGATAAGAATTTTTGTAAATCTCAGCCAAATCTAGCCTAAACTATTATTTAATAAATAAAATATTTAAAATTTCGTGTATATATTGAATAGGATCTCAAATCATTTTCGGATAAAAATATTTAAAATCTCAAACTTTAATCTGATTAGACTCAAATAAATGGCATAATGGATAGTCATGAGTAATTAAGGTATTATATATATATATATATATATATATATATATATATATTATATTAATATATATTTATTTAAACATAATTAATAATGATTATAAATAAAATTATCATTTTAAGTTTGAGAACCTAAATTCTAAGCCTTAAATGCGAGAGTTATTAATATTTATTTATAAGGTAAATTATAAAAATAGTCACTTTTGTTTACCTCAAGTTATATTTTATTCGCTTATGTTTGAAATGTTATATTTTACTCACTTATGTTAACGTGTTGTAACATTTTAACCATTGAGCCATTGGTTGTCGTTAATGGTGTAACAATAAGTTGATGTGGCACATTAAATCATCATTTCAAATAAAAATTTAGATTAAATTATACAATTGGTCTCCATATTTTTTCGTTTTTAGTAATTTAATTTTCTTTCTATTATTTTTTTTTAACTTTCCCTTTTTTTTTTCTTTCTCTTTTGCTTCTACCTCTGTTTTCCTCTCTTCTCTATCTCTTTTAGCGAAGTTTTTTTTATTTGTTAAAACTTTTTTATGTTTATGAAAAAAAAAAGGCGAAGGCTAAAACCAAAATAAAATTTGCTTCACATATTCTCACCCCACAATTACAAATCCTCATCGTCCATCATTGCTTTAACGAATCAATTTGGATCTCTCAATGACCTAGTCCACAAGCTCGCCTCACTCGAAAACCTTGCCAGTCGTGACTTATGGCGATCCACCCTCAACAAAGTTTCTTGAGCCCGTTCCCTTAACCTCCTAACCAACTCCCACAGCCACTTTATCTATCTTACCTACAACATTCTCGTCCTCTTGAAACTATATTGTTTCACGGATTCTTCAAACGAGCTCTACACTCTCAATGACTAAAACGATCACCATACGAAACTTACCCTCAACTTTACCCAAACTAGTTTGGTTCCATGCTCCCTTTGAAACACCCCAAACTCGGCCCACAAGCCCTGACCGGATCTGGCATGCTTCTAAAGAAAATCCATTCGATTCCTGTTTGAAACTTTGCTAAAAACTTGTGTTTTTTTTTTTTGAAAAAACACTTGATTTGGGTTGGGCTCGAATTAAGAACCCGTGTCAATAAGGTGTTAAAAATGATTTGTTATTTAAATTTAAGGAAAATTAACTTCAATTTGATAAATACCGTGCCATAGTAAAATAATTTAAAAGCATGCATAAACGGTTCATACTATAATCTTGTTACATCAAAATAAATCTCCAAAATAAAATTTAAAGCACTTAAGCAAAATAAAATATCCAACTCCCTAAGTTCGTGCTGAGCATGGTCACCCTGAGCTCCTGCCGACCCGGTCCATCAATGATCATCACCTGAAAAACAGTCCCACATGGGGTGAGTCAAACAGACTCAATGTGTACAATCAACACTAAGTCTCAATCAGATTCAGGCATGTCAAATCATACATATTCATATAGCATTTAAATAAAATGATGCAATCCGGACCCAAGCCTAGTTATCCATCGCTACACGTCACCGTACCAACCATCACCCGTGGGGACTACTAAGTCAACCTCCATCCGCTATACACCATCGAAGGCGATTCTTGCAATGACGTGCTCATCGCCCTTATGATTTCGTGGCATAGCCACCATATATAAATTCGTGACATAAGTCACCACATTCTTATATTGTGAAAAAAGTCACCACATAAGTCACCACATTCTTATATTGGGGTATAAAACCACCAATTCACTTCCCCTTTTTCATATCACCCATATGCCCCATGTCATACAATTATGCATTAACCATATCATATTCCTTATTCACATTCTTATAATTTCATGTATATGCCATAGCAAAACTTATCATACTCATAGTAGGAGTAGGAAAACGTACCTGAGTACTTTGTACCATTACATGGTACCTTAACCATAATCTTACACTTTTATATTAGCACATATAATAAATTAAAGCCGTAAATCTATCAAGATTTAGTGTGGGGTACACACCTGATATACTTAGCAAATTCACTCCAAATCCCGAAAATCCAATCTATTGCTTTAGATCTTTACTGCCTTGGTGCCGATTTCACTACTAATCAAATCCCGAATCGTTGAAATCCTTCTACCTTGTAATTTGAAATCCCGAAAACTTGTCACTTGTCTTGAGGAGATGTCGAGATACCTATAGGCATTGGTTAGATTTAGTTCTAACTTTAAATCACATAAAAGTGGCCTATGGCCGAATGCCTTACCTTAAATCTTAGAAATCCCAAAACTTCGTTGTGCTTCTCTTTGTAGTCGACAACTACTAAATCCCGAAACTTCCTTCAAGTAGTCGGCCATGGACATTAAGGGGATTAGTACCTTGTTTTCGGCTTAAGGAGTTTGAACATCAGAACAAAAATCAATTACTCTTACCTTAATACTACAATCGATGGTTCCCTAGCTTAAAACCTCAAAGATTCGGCTTCTGCTTTAACAATAGTGGCGATAAGAAAGAGATGAAAACGAATATTATGGAGGCTTAAGTATGAATCGGCTAGGGGAAAAAGAAAGAAAGAATTGAGAGAGTTGGGGAAGAAGAGTTTCGGTTTTGTCAAACAAAAGAAGAAAAAAGAAGAAGACTTGCTTAGAGAATTCGGCAAAAGAAAGAATGAAGAATAGCCACCCTTTTCCCATTTCTGTCGAAATTAGTCTACCTAGAGACCCTTATTCGACCAACACTTGTTCTCTTACCCTTGTCAAAATTTCTAAAAGAGCTAGACATCATCTCAAACTCCTCTCATAGATTCCTTTTGCCGTCCACCTCTCTTCTCCTTGTAGCAAAATAAAAATTCTTTTATTTGCTTCCCTAGCGATTCGAACCTTGGCCCATTTACCCTGCTAGTGGCGTCATTCCCAGAGGTTTTAAGTGGTGTCTCCGGGCCACTTTTCTAAGCCCAATTATATGTCATATTTCCTTTATTTATTTTCTTAAGGCCACATTGCTTCAGTTCCCTCTTTTAGACTGAAAGCTCGATATTTTTCTAAGGCATTTTCCTTATGTTTCAAGATTCTAAAATTCACATAACACATTCATAACACATAAGACATGCTATTTCATATAATTTAGCAATAGTGCATAAGCCCTAATCCAAGATATTACAGTTCTACCCCCTTAAAATAATTTCGTCCTCGAAATTACCTAGCTAGAATAGGTGGGGGTATTGTTGTAACACCCCAAACCCAGCCCACGAGCCTTGACCGGTTCTGGTATGTTCCTCGATGTAAACCTTTTCAAAATTCATTTGTTACTTTGGAAAATCTGCGTGTTTTGAAAGAAAGATTGTTTTTGGGTTGGGCTCGAGTTGGAAACAAGTTAATTTTATACTTGAAATCCCTTGATTTTAGGTGACAAAACATTTAGAGTTTAATTTATGATAAATTTACTTAGTCTTTAAATAAAAATATTTTGTAGCATGATAAATGGAAGTAAAATAAAATAATCCAACTATGGCCTTATTACATCAAATAATTCCCAAAAAAAATAAATTCAAAGTACTTAAAATAAAAAGAGTCCAAAACAAAGTAAAATCTGAACTTCACATGGCCTCCACTAAGCTCCTGCCGACCCGGCCCATCACTGATCGTCACCTAGAAGAAAATGTTCCCCAACGGGTGAGTCAAACAGACTTAATGTGTAACCAACACTGAAATTTAACAATTCAGGCATACATTCTCATATCACATACATATTCATATAACAGATAGAAAATAATGATGCAACCCGAACCCAAACCTATATGTCGTCCGCTACACATCACCCGTACCATCCTGCACACCGTGGGGACTACTAAGTCAACCCTCCATCCGCTACACACCATCGAAGGCAGTCGCTGCATCGACGTGCTCATCGCCCTTACAAAATTCGTGGCATAGCCACCAGATTAAATAATTGTGACCGAAGTCACCATATTCAGATAATGTGACCGAAGTCACCACATTCAGATATCGTGGTATTACCACCACTTTCACTTCCCCTTTCACAATGACCCGTATGCCCATGTCATACAAAACATGCCAAATTCTTAATTCACATTCTTATAGTTTCATATGTGTGCCATAACAGATATTTATCATAATCCTAATAGGAGTAGGAAAACGTACCTGAGTACTTTGTACCATTGCATGGTACCTTAGCCATATTTTACACATTCCCTAGTATCTCCCATACATATTCACTCTTTGGACATTTCTGTCCGTTCATATCCCAGGGGTATTTTCATAATTTACAAAACTTGGGGGTTGTTTTTGAGAATTTTTTTTCAAATCAGTGTTGTTGCAGAAATTTTTTTTGAAGATCGGGGGTCATTCTGGTAATTTTGTAACTCGGGGGTATTTTGGTAATTTGTAGGTTAGGGGTAATTTCATAATTTTTCCAAAATCAAGGTATTTTGATATTTTGTAAATTTAGGGTTTTTGAACAAAGTAATGAAATTTTGATAAGAATTGTGGGTAATATGAGTATTTTATAAACCAAGGGCATTTTGGTAATCTACCACTAGGGGTATTTTTGTAATTTTTAAAAAAATATGTCAGAAAAATTTTATAGAATAGCTTTTACAAATCAAAAGGGTAATTTTGAAATTTTAGAACTAGGGTTTTCATAAAAATACGGCTAGTCCCTTTCGGGTTTTAGTTAGGGGTTTAGCCCGTGAATAAGTCCTCTTGGTTAGGGTGAACCGAAGCTACGCACCAGGTAGGATTCGAGTGGAGAGGAGGTGAGTCACGTGGACTTCTTAAATACCAAGCTCCCACCGAAACCAATCCTAGACATGCGCACCATGGTTGCTACACCCTAACTCGGCGACTTAACCACAGGTTTGTTTAGTTAGGCATTTAGGTTTTATGTATTTTTGTTAGGGTAACCTAGTCCTAGGGTTCAAGTATTTATCATGCTAATCTACGTTCCCTTTCTACCCTTCTACAATTCATATCATAAATCACACAAGAGATAGGGGTACTTACCTGGTGGACTTCGGGTCGGAGACTTAGTGTGCCATGCCAGAAAAACCTGCTTAATTCACAAAATTCCTTTTGGGCTTAACTTTGAAAACGTTTTGGGCCTTAAACCCAAGGCCGAGAGTTTTTGGCCCATGCGTTCTGACCGGATCTGGCATGTCACGGTTTGTACTTTGAAAACCTTTGCTTTGATGGTACTTGAAATTTGTGAGTTAATTGGACAATATTTAAGTAAATAAGCGGCATTTTAAAAATAAAACCTTATATTAGTATTATCAAGTATAAATAAACCTTATCATAAAATTCACAAGTTGTTTAACATTAAAACTACTTAGTTGAATAAAACTAGGGGCCTTATTACATAAATATTCTTAAATAAAATAAAATAAAATTTAAAGAAATCCCAAAAATAATTTGTAGAAATAAAACTTGATGGCCCCTCGAGTCCGCCTCGGCTCCTATGTTCACGATCTACTGCTCACCTGAAATGTTGGGAAAAATAAAAGGTTGAGTCACCAAGACTCAGTGTGCAAATCTCGAGAACACATAAAGAGGCTTGAGGCCCACAAACACATTATGAGCCTTGGCCCGTATACAAGGGTAACAAAATATGCAACATGGCCCATCCCAAACCTATGAGTCCATCCTCTACACACCCCTGTACCAACCATCACACCGTGAGGATTTCTACAATCAACCCTCCATCCACTACACACCATATCGACAGCTGTGCTGCCTGTCATAAAGACCGATCACTATATGACCTATGTGGCGAAACCATCGATCGCTATGCAACCTTAATAATATATCGACAGCTGTGCTGCCTGTCATAAAGACCGATCACTATGTGACCTATGTGGCAAAGCCACCGATTGCCTCGTGACCTGCTCCCCTTCTGTAAATCAATCAATCCCATCCCATGTATACATGCAAGAATCAGAACATTAAACTATCTAAACAGATCACATATTTTTACATACTTCGATACATATAGAGAAGTTTCTATGATTACATACCTGGCATCCCTTGCCTACCCTTTCTGGGTAATACGACTGTTCATACAGCCTCATTTTCTGGCTTTTAGCCCATAACATACATATAATTCAGATTAACTAGTGTGATAGAGATCTACACACCTTTTTCAGCTTTTAACCCATAACATACATATAATATAACAAAGCTTATGTGTCAAGAATCTACACACCTGATTACCGATAAAACGAGGCTTTCTATATCAACGCTATCCTTAGTCGACGCAACTACTATCTGCCTAAGGTGTTGTTCGAAGCGGTCCACAACCAATTGGCCAATCTCAACAAAGAGACATCGCTTCGTTTCTTAAACTTAGGATTCTTTCTTTTGCACGATCCATATTTAATTCCATCATAAATCCTTATCGAGTTACTATAATAATATTTAATCGTTAATCCTCCTTATAAAGTTAAAATCTTGTATATAATGATGAAATCTAATAGAAATCTAGGAAAATCTTCCTACCTTAAAATCCCAAAATTGGAGACTTATGAATTTCGCTTTTAGATCTAGACGACTAGGCTTCCTTCAAATCCCGACTTGCCGCCCATCATAAACCATTAAGCTATTAGCTTTCGCTTTTGCCTTTTCAAAATCGGAATAGATTATGAGAACTAATCAAAATCTACTCTTACCTTAACTTAGGAGATTCGGCTAGTACTAGAGAGAGAATTGACAATGTCAATGGAGGATTTAAATGCCTAAGTATAGAACAATTTCTCAAATAGGATGAATAAAATAAAACTATAGAGATTTCGACTTTTTAGAGAAGGAAGAGAATAATGGAGTTTTCAGCTTTTAGAAGAAAGAAGAGAATAATGGAGTTTTCGACTTTTAGAAGAAAGAAGAGAATAGTGGAGTTTTTGGCTTTTAGAAGAAAGAAGAGAATAATGGAGTTTTCAGCTTTTAGAGAAATTGGAGAAAGAAATTTGGAGAAAAGAAGCTAAGGAATTTCGGCACAAAAGGGAGAGGATTTAATATCAGAAACAAGGAGCTAGCCCCCCTATTTATAGGAAATTCGACAACCCTTTGCCATGTAGTAGCTGGTTTCTTTACTCCTCTCAGTGATGGATCCTTGGCCATCACTCTCTTTGTAGACAAATTCCTAATTTTTCTCCTTTATCTTAATCTACTAGCTCATTTAAAAGAGACTTAATTATCTCTAACTCCTCCCTCATTTATCAGCATATTATCCACATATTTTAATCATTAAAATCCCTAAATCTTAGCCTTTATTTGCTTATTATCCACATAAAATAAATTCCTAAATAATAGCCTTTATCTACTTATTATCCACATATTTTAAACATTAAAACCCTTAAATTTTAGCCTTGTTGCCATCCACTCTACCTAATCCTAATGCCCAAAATTTAGCTAACTTAAATTAAAAGAATTGGGCTCCATGAAACTTAAATTTGGGCCCCTTACTCCCTTGTGTGTCGTCACCTCCTAAGATTGGGCCACAAGCCCACTTTGGTATTTTAAACATAGATACTACCTTTTAAACCCTATAATGCCCAAACAGATAATTTTAATCAAGGCCTCTGCCTAAGCTTGAGCCCAATTTGGACCCCTAACACTTAAATTAACTCATTCCACATATTCACCCATTAAACGCATAGGCCCAAAAATTTAGGATGTTACAGTTCTACCCTCTTTAAAGAAATTTTGTCCTCGAAATTTCCAACTAACTAGTAATCATTCTACCTGAGTCTCACCACTATGCTTTCGCTACGCACTCTAATTCTAAAGCCAAAATAAACACTTAGTATACTATGGTAGGGTACGCACCATTATTCGCATCTGAAGCGTCTTCGTCCCCTTGTACTTATTCTACCGATTCGCGTTTATCTGATTAGAAATTTTATGAATTATTAGTTTTCTTCCACTTTTTTTTAACCACGGACTGTCTTATGAATGATAGCTTTAAGAGTAATTATTTCGAATTCGCATTCACCATACAGTCTCAAGTTCATATCCTCTAAGAAACCCATACATTCCATTATGAACTCATGTTCATTACAAAAAGTGGTGTTGTTGTTGTTGTGGTTGTTGTTTGCACTACCCAAGGGTATTTTTGTAATTTTATCCTACAGGGGCATTTTCGTAAATTTTTTTTGAAATGAGGTTCCTTGATGATTTTATAAAATAAGGGTATTTTGGTAATTTTGCATTCTCAGGGGTATTTTGGTAATTTTGGAAATCAAAGGTATTTTGGTAATTTTAAAATCTGGGGCATTTCAAAAATTTTGAAATCTAAGGGTATTTTGGTAATTTTGAAATTTGGGGTATTTCGATAATTTTTGAAATTCAGGGGTAATATGGTAATTTTGGAAAATCAAGGGCATTTTAGTAATTTTACCACTAAGGGTATTTAGGTAATTTTGTAAATCAAAAATTCTTAGGAAGTTTTTCCAAAATAATAATTTTCAAAATTTCAAAAGGGTAGAAAAACTAGGGTTTCCATAAAAATATGGCTAGTCCCTTTCGGGTTTTAGTTATTGGGTTTAGCCTATGACTAAGTCCTCTTGGTTAGGGTGAACCATCACTACACACCAGGTAGGATTCGAATGGGTAGGAGGTGAGTCACTAGGACTGATTAAATACCAAGCTCTCACTGAAACCAATCCTAGACATGCGCACAACGGTTGCCACACCCTAGCTCGGTGACTTGGACACAGGTTTGTTTAATTGTGCCTTAGAGTCTTATGTAATTGTTGGGGTAAACTAGTCCTAGGGTTTAATTCCTAATCCACTAGTCTACGTCCCTATATATCCCCACATACAAATCACAAAGAGGTTAGGAGTACTTACATGGTAGACTTTGCCTGGAGACTCAAAGCCATGCCGTAAAAATCTGCTTACTTCTTAATAAAATCCAATTTTCCAAAAGAAAATGTTTTGGGCCCAAAAAGCCCTCAAGGTCGAGTTTTGAATCGGGCTCTGATACCAAACTGAAACACCCCAAGCCCGGCCTACAAGCTCTAACCGGATCTGGCATGCTTCTAAAGAAAATCCATTCGATTCCTGTTTGAAACTTTGCTAAAACCTTGTGTTTTTTTTTGAAAAAACACTTGATCTGGGTTGGGCTCGAATTAAGAACCCGTGTCGATAAGGTGTTAAAATGATTTGTTATTTAAATTTGAGGAAAATTAACTTCAATTTGATAAATACCGTGCCGTAGTAAAATAATTTAAAAGCATGCATAAATGGTTCATACTATAATCTTGTTACATCAAAATAAATCTCCAAAATAAAATTTAAAGCACTTAAGCAAAATAAAATATCCAACTCGTTAAGTTCGTGCTGAGCATGGTCACCCTTGAGCTCCTGCCGACCCGGTCCATCACTGATCATCACCTGAAAAAGTCCCACAAGGGGTGAGTCAAATAGACTCAATGTGTACAATCAACACTAAGTCTCAATCAGATTCAGGCATGTCAAATCATACATATTCATATAGCATTTAAATAAAATGATGCAATCTCGAACCCAAGCCTAGTTATCCATCCGCTACACGTCACCTGTACCAACCATCACACCGTGGGGACTACTAAGTCAACCCTCCATCCGCTACACACCATCGAAGGCGATCATTGCAATGACGTGCTCATCGCCTTTATGATTTCGTGGCATAGCCACCATATATAAATTCGTGACATAAGTCACCACATTCTTATATTGTGACAAAAGTCACCACATTCTTATATTGTGAAAAAAGTCACCACATTCTTATATTGGGGGTATAAAACCACCAATTCACTTCCCCTTTTTCATACCACCCATATGCCCCATGTCATACAATTATGCATTAACCATATCATATTCCTTATTCACATTCTTATAATTTCATGTATATGCCATAGCAAAACTTATCATACTCATAGTAGGAGTAGGAAAACGTACTGAGTACTTTGTACCATTACATGGTACCTTAACCATAATCTTACACTTTTATATTAGCACATATAATAAATTAAAGTCAGAATCTATCAAGATTTAGTGTGGGGTACACACCTGATATACTTAGCAAATTCACTCCAAATCCCGAAAATCTAATCTACTGCTTTAGATCTTTACTGCCTTGGTGCCGATTTCACTACTAATCAAATCCCGAATCGTTGAAATCCTTCTACCTTGTAATTTGAAATCCCGAAAACTTGTCACTTGTCTTGAGGAGATGTCGAGATACCTATAGGCATTGGTTAGATTTAGTTCTAACTTTAAATCACATAAAAGTGGCCTATGGCCGAATGCCTTACCTTAAATCTTAGAAATCCCGAAACTTTGTTGTGCTTCTCTTTGTAGTCGACAACTACTAAATCCCGAAACTTCCTTCAAGTAGTCAGCCATGGACATTAAGGGGATTAGTACCTTGTTTTCGGCTTAAGGAGTTTGAACATCAGAACAAAAATCAATTACTCTTACCTTAATACTACAATCGATGGTTCCCTAGCTTAAAACCTCAAAGATTCGGCTTCTACTTTAACAATAGTGGCGATAAGAAAGAGATGAAAATGAATATTATGGAGGCTTAAGTATGAATCGGCTAGGGGAAAAAGAAAGAAAGAATTGAGAGAGTTGGGGAAGAAGAGTTTCGGTTTTGTCAAACAAAAGAAGAAAAAAGAAGAAGACTTGCTTAGAGAATTCGGCAAAAGAAAGAATGAAGAATAGCCACCCTTTTCCCTTTTCTGTCGAAATTAGTCTACCTAGAAACCCTTATTCGGCCAACACTTGTTCTCCTACCCTTGCCGAAATTTCTAAAAGAGCTAGACTTCATCTCAAACTCCTCTCATAGACTCCTTTTGCCGTCCACCTCTCTTCTCCTTGTAGCAAAATAAAAATTCTTTTGTTTGCTTCCCTAGCAACTCGAACCTTGGCCCATTTACCCTACTAGTGGCGTCATTCCCAGAGGTTTTAAGTGGTGTCTCCGGGCCACTTTTCCAAGCCCAATTATATGTCATATTTCCCTTATTTATTTTCTCAAGGCCACCTTGCTTCAGTTCCCTCTTTTAGACTTAAAACTCGATATTTTTCTAAGGCATTTTCCTTATGTTTCAAGATTCTAAAATTCACATAACACATTCATAACACATAAGACATGCTATGTCATATAATTTAGCAATAGTGCATAAGCCCTAATCCGGGATATTACACCCTTTCTCTCTTCGGTTCATCCATGCTCAGCTTCCAATCAAGCTTACTTGGGAATATCCAAGAAGGGTTAGATCAATTTTATTGTTTGCTTAATTTTATTCTTCAGAAAATAAAAGAAAGGAAATAAATAATCTACACGATTTTGTAAAAGTTTAGAAACGAAAAAAATTGTTTTGAATATAAAGAATTCAATTTATGTTTAGATTTGATTAAAGATATAGTTTTTTATATTGATTAGTTAGATCTAATTTTAGCTTCAAAATTAGGTTATATTTAAATCGATATTTAATTAAGAATTATTGATATTCGATTTTGAGTTAAATTCAATTTAAGAATCTTGTGAAAGAAACAAGGACTTGGTTTATTTGGTGGGCAAAGATTATGTTGCTTTGAAGTGAAGAATATGAGAAAAGAGAAAAATAAAGGGAAGAAGAAAAGAAAATAAAGAAATAAAATTGTTAAAAATAAATAAAAGTATAGGGACTAGTTTTAACAAATGGAAAACATAAAAAACTACTTTAAAAGAAATTAAGAAGGAGGAAAACATAGGGAGGAGGAGAAAGAATGAAAAGAAAAAAAAAGAAAAGTTCAAAGAACATTAAAGAAAAAATTAAATTGCTCAAAATGAAAAAAAATTATAAGGACTAATTGTATAATTTAACCTAAAATTTTTATTTGAAATGATGATTTAAGGTGTCGAGTCACTTCTTTGTTACACCATTAAGGACAATTAACGATTAGTGACTAAAATATTACAACACAATAATGTAAGTGACTAAAACGTAATATTTCAAATATAAGTGACTATTTTGGTAGTTTACCTTTATTAATAATAGTTATAATTCATATTTGATTATGTTTAAATAAAATTATTACTATTAATATTTAAAGTCCTTTAAAGTTTTTTGTTTATTTAATGATGACGTAATATATTATTATCCAGTAATATATATTAATGATATATAAGATATTATTATATATATAAATAAATAGATTAATCTTTTATCCCTCTTTTGTAAATTAAATGAAGTTCTAAACACTCAAACTATAATACTTACTAAAGCATTAAGGAATAGACAATTAATTGAGCGAACCCCTAGGAGTTACTTGCACTGAAGAAAGAAAAAAACAATATATTTTTTGGGTAATAAAAAATGGATTTAATATAAATAGGGAGTAAAGAAATTTAGATACGAAAATGTCGAAAAAGACAGCAAAATGATTAGGAAAAGGAAAAATATACACAACCTCAAAGCATCAGCACTGAGTATGAATGATGAAGTCAAAAGAATCAGCTAAAACCACCGTCACATTCACAATAAAATTTAAAATTCATATTGTGCACTTTGTTATTATGTCTGTCCCCTCCCCCTATAAATTTCCCCCATTATCTCCCCTCCCCTTTCCAAAAGCTTTTTAAACTAAACACCGAGCGCTCTCTTTTTACTTCCTCCCCAACTTTTCTCACCAAAGTTTTATCCACAAAACCTATATATATATCAAGAATGTTGTCTAGTAAAGCTAGCAGCAACTGTCATGGACAGGATTCTTTATACTTTCTGGGGTGGCAAGTTTATGAGAAAAACCCATTTCATGAAGTTGAAAATCCAACAGGAATCATTCAGATGGGGCTTGCTGAGAATCAGGTTAATTAGCTATCCTTTTTTTCTTTTCTTTTTTTTTTTCCAGATTAGTTGAAACATCCTTTTTGCAAGACAAGGACAACTTTTTTTTTTTTTCATGTATAAAAATCATTGTTAAGTTGAACTTTTGATGTATATGTACTTTAGAAAGGCATTTTTTTATACTTTTTAACTTCATTGTTAATTGAATTAATGCAGTACGTACACCTTCATTACTTTATGGAAATTATTATTGCACTAAATGGGTAATCCATAAACTAAATGGTGGTGTGTGTATATTTTGTCATCAGCTTTCTTTTGACCTCGTCGAGTCATGGCTAAGAAAAAACCCCGACGCCATGGGACTCAAGAATAAGGATGGAGAATCTGTGTTCAGGGACCTTGCTCTCTTCCAAGACTATCATGGAATGCCTGCTTTAAAAAATGTATACATTCCTATCATTTTAACCAAAAAAAAAACCCTACATTTGTGTTACAAACTGATCTAAGACATACATATATGCATAATATGGTGGCTTCATTTGCATAGGAACTGGTTGAATACATGGCAAAAATTAGAGGAAATAAGGTTAAATTTGATCCCAACAACCTTGTTCTTGCTGCTGGTGCAACTTCAGCTAATGAGACTTTAATCTTTTGCCTGGCTGATCCTGGTGATGCTATCCTTCTTCCCACGCCATCCTACGCTGGGTAAGTTCCAAATCATAAACTTCCTAATCCCAGTCCATATCTATATTACTTCGGACTTGGGATATATGAATATCTATCCAACACGGATATATATTTAGAGGATCGATATATGGATATTGACAGGGATCTAAAATTTTCCCTATATACACGGTTCTAGGTTTGACAGGGATTTAAAATGGAGAACTGGAGTAGAAACTGTTCCAATACATTGCTCGAGTTCAAATGGATTCCGAATCTCCATGTTTGCACTTGAAGAAGCTTATGAAAGAGCTCAAAAACTCAACCTCAAAGTTAAAGGGATTTTGATTACGAATCCTTCAAATCCACTGGGCACAACCATGACTAAAGACGAACTTCAAAGCCTCATTACTTTCGCCATTGGCAAAGACATTCATCTCATAAGCGACGAAGTTTTTTCAGGCACAGTGTTCGACTCTCCATGTTTCATAAGCATTATGGAAGCTGCAATGGACAGTAACCTTAAAAGAAACACAGATGTTTTGAGCCGCATCCACATCGTTTACAGTCTTTCTAAGGATCTAGGCTTACCGGGATTTCGTGTGGGCATGATCTATTCAAACAATCAAACCGTTGTGAGTGCAGCGACGAAGATGTCGAGTTTCGGACTGGTCTCGTCGCAAACTCAGTACCTACTGTCGTACATGCTGGCTAACAAAAAATTCACCAGCAACTACATGAAGAGGAATCAAAAGAGGCTGAAGAAAAGGAAAGAGATGCTGGTGTCGGGGCTTAAAAAATCAGGCATTAATTGCTTGAAAAGCAATGCAGGGTTGTTCTGCTGGGTTGACTTGAGACATCTCTTGTGTTCCAACACATTCGAAGCCGAAACTGATCTGTGGAAGAAGATATTGTGCGAAGTTGGGTTGAATATCTCCCCTGGTTCATCTTTCCATTGCAGTCAACCAGGGTGGTTCAGGGTTTGCTTCGCCAATATGAACCAATCCACACTTCAAGTGGCCTTGCGACGCATCAAGGATTTCGTGGAACGTTCGAGGTTTAATTACCAGCAAAATATGGCAAGTTTAAGTAGGAAATTGATCGGTAACTGGGTTCGTAAACTATCATCAGCTGACCGTGAAGAACAAGAGCGTTAGGTTTATCTTAATTAGAGTAATCTTTTAATTTTAATATATGGGAAGTAGTCAATTCATGGTGTCTTGGTTTTATATAAAATAGTTTTAAGTTTTCCTTTTCTACGATAGAAAACAAGCCCTTTTGGGGATCTATAAATAGTGACTTTGAAACTTTTATTTCCATAAATAAACCAATTAGTGACCCTAATTTCAATGCTCTGTATCTCATATTCTATAATCTATAAAAGTAGAATACTTCAAGAATTGTCGATATGTGGCCTTCCAAAATGTAGAATACAGGTGCTGGGGAGAAAGTGAATGTGAATGTGAGAAAAAACTGAAAGAAAAAAAAAAGTGAAAAAATATTTGTTTTTTATTTTTGTGATACTTTTATATGTATAAAAAACTATTATATATGAATTTTGCAACTTAATAGTTTATTTTAGGTGTATTTTAATTTATTTGTTTTTATGTATTTATTTTAGCTAATAGATATTATAAGTCTCTATATTTTTCAGAATTTAGAATTTAGTCATTATATTTTTATTTTCAAAATTTAATCTTTCTATTTCTTAGATTTTAAAATTTAAGTACAATTGTTAAGACTGTTAATATTTCCTATAAATCATTTCAATTAAAAAAGTATTTTTTATTCATGTTCTTAGATCATAAAGTTTTGAATTAAATTATTGCAATGAAAATTTCATATTAATTAAATTTAGAGAAAGTACCTTTTACTTAATTTTTTATTTTAACTTTTACTTACTTAATGTATTACTATTGATCTTGCATTTAAAAAGTTGCTCCATTTAGGGTCGGTTCCAATTTATTTGAAAAAGACTTAAAATTTTAAATGATATTTTTAAAGCAATAATAATAATAATAATAATAATAATAATAATAATAATATTGATTTATGGTTCATGCATTGTTTTGTTTTAAAATTTTAAAATGATAGATTTAAAAGGAGGCTTCCATGCATAAAACCACTTGCGGAATAGTATATGCTATGCATTTTATCACATTATTTGAAGTGTTGATACTAATCATATATATTCATTTGTTTTGATGTCATTTTTTTATTGTCAAGCAAAAAATTATTGAAGGTTTTATAGAATAAATATTAATTATAATTGTTGAACATAAATAAATACAAATAAATATAAAATTTGAAATTCGAAATCTATAAGCTGAAACTCAAAAATAAAAATAAAATATTTATAATTAATGTTTAATTACGTTCAATAAAGTTAATAGTATTTATATTCAAGTCTTTCGATTTTTTTATTTTAATACAATGGTGATGTGTCATTTTATTATTAGTTGATTGTGCATAAGACTTAGACCTGATATGGGTCGAGTCACCCACCTAAACCCAAAGGCCGGTCATTTTACCCAAAAACGTCCAATTCTAACATTATTTATGAAAATGAACCAACTTTTTGATTATTTATCGGAAAGGGCCGAATTCTCCGAAAATGCGTCCACGTCAGTGCGATGTCAGGTACTGTGTCAGCAAAACGCGTCCCTGGGGGAGCGTTTTGCCCCTTTTTTACCCCTCAATGGCTATTTTTTTTACCGTGTGGGCTCCAACAGTAAAAAATATATATATAAAAGGCCCCCTTTTAATTTTTTCACACAAAAGTCCTCCTCTCAAATTTTTCTCAAATTTTCTCAAAGCTCTCTTTAATTTTGCAAAAAAGCTCTGTTTAAAATTTTTTTGAATTAGTTTTTTTAAAATTAAGAAATATTCGATCGTGTTAGCAATGGCCGGAGAATTAATTCGTCTCGATAATAAACGCATCTCCGTCTATCAAATGAAAATGGTAAGTGATAATTTTAATTTTTCAATACTATTTAATATTTTTTTTCATTTATGCAATTTTAATTAATTTTTATTTTATAATTTTTTACAACAGTCTGTAGATCGAGTGTTATAATGCTATATTCGTAACATGCTTGGTCTGCCATCGCCGTTGATAAAGAATTACCTGCGGGAAACGGGTTTTTGGCACATGGCCACGATAGGCCAGGGGTGCAAGTTGGACCCGAAATTAATCAGTGTATTGATAGAGAGGTGGAGACCCGAGACGCACACTTTCCATCTTTCATGCGGAGAGTGAACTATCACTCTGGAAGACATGCAGTTGCAATTGGAATTGCCGGTGGATGGGTACGCAGTCACCAGGTCCGCCCAATCTACTGATTAGGGATTCGTATGCTACGAGCTTTTGGGTGCTATTTCGGATAATATTAATGGAGGTCAGATCGAGATGGGCTGGTTACGAGACACATTCCCAGAGTCGAATAATGATTCGATTGAACTAGAAAGAATACGATATGCTCGGGCATACATTCTTGAGATGATTGGAGATTATCTAATGCCGGACTTTTCACGAAACCTCGTACATCTGAGATGACTACTAAAACTCGTTGATTTTAAAGCAGCTGGTGAATTTAGTTGGTCGTCTACCGTGTTAGCAACATTGTATCGAAAGATGTGCAGGGCGACGCAACTGAATAAAGCCAAAATCGGAGGTTGCCTATCACTACTGCAATCATGGGCATGGTTTCGCTTTCCATTTTTACGTCCTCGAGTGGACCACCCATATACATTCTCACTCATAACGAGGTAAATTTTATATTAGATTTTATAATTATTACGTAGATTTAAAATATAATTGTATGCTAAAAAATTATTTAATTAGGTGGAACCATTCGACAAGTTATGTTGGAATACCTACCTCTCTTGAAGATATACGGCTTCTATTAGACCAATGGTCAGAAGCACAAGTAAGTACTAAATAAAATATATATACATAATAAAATAGTCATTTTGTATTTAGTATTTAGTATTTAGTATTTAGTAATTAGTAATTAGTATATAAATAATATTTTTATCATGTTCATATAGTTTCAATGGACACTATACGAGGATCTGACAATTCGGGGAGTAATTTCGGATGAATTTTTTCAAAATTCGAACATTTGGCATGTAAAGGTCTCATTGGTCAACTATGCCACCGTGGAGATGCACTAGTCAAATAGAGTTTTGCGATAATTTAGATTCTGACAATCGATTTCCGTGGCACCTGAGGTGCTCGATGATGAGCACAAAGTCGACTTACGACAGCTGCATACGGATTGGCCGAGATTCTGGTCAGCATATATCGAAATGTGTGAAAATCGATATGATTATATACCTACTCAAAAATTGATCATTGTTCCTGAGTTAGCTTGTGTGCCGGAATACATGTCATGGTTTAGGATCTATGGCAAGCCATATTTACTGTCGAAAGAGGAAATGCGACAGCAAATTTGTGTCCAAAGAGAACGACGGGACCCTTTAAATTCAAGAAGAATGGATGACAACACGGGCCCATCAAAAGCACCCACACAATCACTGAGCCCAACAACAGCGCCCACACAGTCACCAGGCCCGACACTTCAACCGACGACACCCATATCACAGCTTTTTCAGATTATGTCAGGTGCGTATCCTAGCCTTTATATGTATCCTAACTCTTATCTGTTTCCTTTTCCCAATCCTATGGCAAGTTGGAATGCATGGCCCGGTTCATCTCCGTTCTCGATTACTCCGAGTCAACCACCGATCTATAGGCCGCCGTTGCATGAGAGATCACTCAAGTCACCATCGGGGAGCTCTTCTTTTTACCAATCCCTATAGCCTCATGGGATTCAAACACCTCCGCCATGGGTGATGCAAACACCTCCACAGTCATTATTCTATCAAGGTGGGTCATCCTCCCAACACCCACAACCAGATCCCTTGTCGGAGGAACCACAATCCGTGCCAGAGCAACCACAACCCCCGCTAGAAGCTGAACCAAGGAGGAATCCAACACGTAACCGTTGAAGACCCCCATGTGGCACTGATTCTGATCGGCACCAACATTGATTTTTGTTAATATATTTGTACAAACTTTTTTATATTGTTTCATTTAATAAAATAAAAGTTGTTTTTAATATTTTAATTGTAATTTACTTTTTATATTTTTTAATAAAATAAAAGTTCTTTTGAATAGGGCAATATTTTTAATAAAATATAAATAGTGCAAGATAATTTTATTACAACAACTATCAGCTATTCCAATTTGGACATGATCGAGTTGTATGGCCTGGGTTCCTACACCATCCGTACAAACTTCTGTTGGTTGGTTGTTTCTCGGATATCCATATTGTTAGGTATTCTAGTCGAGCAAGGTTGACCCTTTGATTTGTGATGCAGTTCTCTATCCGATAACAGCTTAAATGGAGCAAGCGATACAGACGGCCACTTACGTTTATGTTCATTTGGGACTGGTGGGAATACGTGTCTCCATATGTTGTACATGTATTCTATTTTATACACTTCGTTGACATAGCTCATGGGATTCAGACGGAGATTTTGACAAGCTACAATTACATGAGTGCATAGATAACGAAGTACGACAAACATCCCACAATCGTAGATCCTATTTCTCAAGTGTACACGATATTGCCCGTCAATAATACCTTGGTTTGGCCTGTCAAACTCCGTCACATGAAACTATAGGTTGTAGCGATGGTGGCACACTATGTGCATGGTGTTGACTCGTGCCTTTGCCTTGTTAATTTCTTACAATACCTTCGTGCACCATACATGGCCTCCTACATTTGGCCTTTATAACTTGCTGCTCACTTTGGAAATAGTGTCGCTAAATGAAAATATGTCTCTCGCAGAATCGATGTTATCGACAAATGACACGTTCTTTTTAGAACAGAATTTATGCATTCAGCTAGGTTTGAGGTCATATGACCATATCGTAGGCCATCGCCATATACTTGTGTCCACTGTTCGAAAGGTATGTTACAGAGGTAGTTTGCGCATTCTTCGTTAACTGAACACAAAATTGCCAACATCTCATAAAAACGGTCCTTACTTATCTCATACCCTGCCAATATAAGTTGATAGCGAATATTACATACCACTCTTCCATTAAGAATGAATTGAATATTACAAACGAAATTATATTAATAGAGATTAAATACCCATGTTGGTCACTTTCCGTCGTTCACTTGTAGATCGATGTTGCCCGTAGTAGTTGGACGCAACATGCCTTAGGAAATACCGATGGTGTGTGCGATGCCATAGGCTTCCCTTTCGCTCAATTACGGCTAGTATTCTAGGGCCCCGATCCTATATAATGTAGATATCAGGTTAGGGGCAAACATGCCTCCTTAACCTAGAAAGAAAAAATCTCAATCATTAGCTGACTCCCCCGATGTTATTGCAAACGCAATTGGAAGAATTCTCCCACTATCATCCTGTGCCACAAGTAGTAATAGTCGATGGGTATATCTACCATACATAAAGGTATCGTCAACTTGTACCAATGGATTGCAATATAAAAATACGTATCGGCATTACTTAAAGCTCCAAAACAGAGGCTTGAACACTTGGCATCCACGGAGCAATCAGTCGTTGTAGTACGCAGGTGCGGTTTCAAGGTCTGTTATGCAACCTGGGAAATATCTCTCCAGCACTTGACACCACTGCCACACTTCATTATATGAAGCATTCCATCGACCATGCAACTTTTCCAACGCCTTCTGCTTAGCTAGCTAAACTACACCAAAATAGACTTTTAGCGGCGTTTTTAGTGGCGTTTTAAAGAAAAATGCCGCAAATATTACACATTAGCGGCGTTTTAAGGAAAACGCCGCAAAAAAAGAGTAATAGCGGCGTTTATTTTCTAAACACCGCTAAAAAGGATAAATAGCAGTATTTTTTCCTCAAACGCCACTATAAATCAGAACATTAGCAGCGCTTTTGAAAAAGCGCCGCTAAAAGTATGAGCATTAGCGGCGTTTTTCTAAAAGCGCCGCTAAAGGTATGAGCATTAGCGGCGTTTTTCTAAAAGCACCGCTAAAGGTCTGAGCATTAGCGGCGCTTTTGAGTAAACGCCGCTAAAGGTCTGAGCATTAGCGGCGCTTTTGAAAAAATGCTGCTAAAGCCTGAGCATTACTGGCGCTTTTGAAAAAACGCCTCTAAAATTTTTTCATATTTTTTTTTCTTATTCTTGCTTTGAATTATATTTTATTTTGATAAATTCACTTATAAGCAATGAGAAAGTTTCATTTTAGTTACTTAATTATGAAAAGTTACAAATTGCTAACTAAACAATTCAGAAGTTTTCATTTAAGTTACAAATTAAGCTATTAAAATTGATTTAGGGTTTAATGTTTAGTATGTTAATTTCATGGTTTAGGGTTTGTTAGTTTGGTGTATGGGTTTAGTGTTTTAAAGTTTGTTGTTTGGGTTTATTGTATAGTGTTTAACATCTTAGTGTTTACCGGTATTAAGGTTTAAGTGTTGTGGTTAGGGGTTAATATTTAGGGTTAAAGGTTTAAGGGGAAATGGTTAATGGGTTAGGGTTTTGTGTTTAGGGCTTATGGTTTATGGTTTTAGGGTTATGGGTTTGGGGAGAAATGGTTAATGTGTTAGGTTTTTGAGTTTAGGGTTTATGGTTTAAGTTTAGGATTTTAGGGTTTATGGTTTAGGGTATTAACTATATGACCTAAAATCCCGAAACTAAAATCCCTCATGAGGGATTTATGGTTAATGTGTTAGCTATTAAAATATATGTTTTGTAGTACACTAACATTGGCTACATGAATTCCCAAAAATTTGGTCTTGGATTATAGTTCAAGGTTTGTAGTTTAGAGATTAGGGTTCAGGTTTTATGGTGTAGGAATTATGGGTTGGGGTTGTTGAGGTTTGGGTTTATGGTTTAGGTTTTAGAATTTAGAGTTTAGGGTTTTAGAGGTTAGGGTTTGGCATTTGTGGTTTAGTTTTAGGGTTTATGGTTTAGGGTTTTGGGTTTTGGGTTTTGGGTTTTGGGTTTAGTGTTTAGGGACTAATCTTGAGGTGAACTTTATTTTTTTAATTTAATAATTTAATTTAATTTATTTAAAAACTTGAGGTGAACTTTAACTAAAATAAAATAAGTATTAAAATGAACAAAAAAGATACAAATACATTACCTTTAAAAAAGATACTAAAATAAAATAAGTATTAAAATAAGCATAGTTTATTCACTACATTATACTTTGTTTTTATTGGTTGATAGTTTCAATAATAATCATATAATATATTTTCACAAAAAAAAATAATAATAATAAAAGGCACACAAAAACAACGCTGTTTTATGATGCATATTTAGTGGCGTTTTCAACAAAAACACCGTAAAAGAAATTATTAAATGTTTAAACAATACCGTTTTTGATTTGTGATTAGTGGCTTTTTATATAAAACGCCGCAAAATGTATGAATTACCGGCATTTTTACTTAAAACACCACAAAATTAAATTAAAAGAATAAAAAAGCCGTCGTTTATATCCTTGATATTAGTGGTGTTTTGCCTAAAACGCCGCGAATGTGTTAATTTTTTTTTAAAAATAAAAGGAACAAAAAAGAGGCGTTGTGTTATGTTGCATATGTAGTGGCGTTTTCAACAAAAACGCCGCAAAAAAAAATTATTACATGTTTAAACGACTTTGTTTTCGATTTGTGATTAGTGGCGCTTTGTAGAAAGTGCCGCAAAATGTATGAATTACCGGCGTTTTGACTTAAAACGCCACAAAATTATATTAAGAGAATGCAAAACGCCATCGTTTTTATCATTGATATTAGTGGCGTTTTGCCTAAAACGCCACGAATGTGTTAATTTTTTTTTTAAAAAAATAAAAGGAACACAAAAAAGGCGTTGTGTTATGTTGCATATTTAGTGGCGTTTTCAATAAAAACACCGTAAAAAAATTTATTACATGTTTAAATGACTCCGTTTTTGATTTGTGATTAGTGGCGCTTTGTGTAAAGCACCGCAAAAGGTATGAATTACCGACCTTTTTACTTAAAACGCCACAAAGTTATATTAAGAGAATTCAAAACGCCGTCGTTTTATATCCTTGATATTAGTGGTGTTTTGCCTAAAATGTCGCAAATGTGTTAATTTTGTTTAAAAATGACGTCTTTTTATACTTTATATTTACTGGCGTTGTCTGTAAAGCGCCACAAATTTTAACTTACACATTTTGTAGCCTCGAAAATCCCCAATTCAGGTTTCCTAATTTCCCAATTTCCGAAATTCCCCCTAATTTCCCATTTTCACCCACGTTCTTCTTCCCCAATTTCCTAATTGAAATTCTTATCCTTTTGTGTGCTACTATTTTCCCCACAAATTTTTGTTTTCTTCTCTCCATCTTCCCCAAAAAGGCCGAAACTCCAGTTTGTGCTCGAAACAGAAAATGCCAAGTTTGTACTCGTATATTTTGGCTGTCTTCTTATCAAGTTTGTGCTCGTAACATCAATTTGGGGAAGAAATCGGTAAATTTCCCTTGAAATCTACACACCTACTTACTCGTTTAGTTAACAGCAATTTGGGTTTACGGTTTATAATCAATTAGTTTTGGTATGCTATGGTCTGCATTATTTTCCTTTTGCTTATTTGGACTTTGAACGTACATTTATGGTAACTTCTGTTTGTGATTTATCAGGATAAGAAAAGGATATTTTGTTTCTTGCTTTTACTGTTTTATGTTTATGGTTGATGTAATGGGACTTGAAAACTTGTTTAATTGTTGGGAAAAAGATGGTCTTGTTCTAAAACTGTCAATTATTTGAGACAAACTGCAATTTCGTTGCAACAGAAATTTTCTTTCTTCTTTCTTACAAGTGCATAGTTTCAGTTTTCATTTCTGGACTGATTGTGATTAATTAATTTCATATTTCTTTATCTTTGCTTACCTGATATTGGTAGTGGTAGATGTGGTATTTGTTTAGATATACTTATTATCTTATATGAGCCTCTATTTAGAGGTGATTGTACTCCTTAAACGTTAATTTACTTCTTCCTTATATCATGAAAAACAGGAGCTCTTGTTACTAGGAAGCATTGCAAGCAGATGGAATTGCATAATTGAACACTTGATGTCAGCATCTTATGATTCTGTTACCATCTCAAAGCAATATCATGTGCTTGCTAACTCAGTCTTTGAAATATCTCAAAGTAGTCATCAAATAGAGGAAACAAAAAAATCAAAGGTATTTCTTGAGGATTAACTTTAACATCAGTGATTGTTGCATATGCCTATTTTCTTTGTGTACAACCATTTTGGTTTACTTGGGTTTATGAGCTTTGTGCTAGTGTATTTTTTATTTATTTATGCACACATGTAATGGAGGAGCTTAGTTTGGGTTTGGTCTTTCTTTAGCATTCTTTTTTATGTGGGCTTCTCCTTAAAATAGTAAAGGTGGTTTTATTCTTCTACGATTGTATCATAAGGAGTTAACTAATTTACAGGCCACAGTTCTATGTTAAGCCCCTGATGCTGCAGAAGCAGAAGTCATTGATTCTGTGCTTGCAGTTACTGATCTCGAAATCTGATTAGACCTTCAATATACCCCAAGTTTCCCTTGATTTTTCTTAGAATGATACTGCAGCTTTATGTATAGTTTAACTGCATTTCTTCATACCATTTTTTCATCTGGATAAATGCACAAAAACATTTCAAAAAGATTTGTTTGATTGATGCTGAAAAGAAAGCTTCTGTTAGCCTAATTGTTGTAGTTAGCTATAGCATAAAAACTGTTGCTCTGGGAAGGATCAAATCTTTTTAGTTCGTAGTCTGTCAAGTATTGGACATTCTTAGTGGCTATTTTGAATATGCTATTTCTATGCAATTTGTGCAATATCTATAACAAAACACTGAGAATGAGTCAAAAGAATGTATTCTGCCCCTCAAAGAGAAGCACTGTATTTTACATCTTCAATTGTAGTGCAAATCTGTTTCGAAGTTATATGGTTCAAAGGTCGAACAATGTGCTAATGCAGGCTTTATACTTATTTTTTTTCTAAGTTAAAAGATGGAATTTGCCTTCAACCTAAGTTTTCACTTATCTTCTGTGTCTGTTTGCGTTTGAGATATGCTTTCTGTATTTGTTCTTTAGATACTGTTGGTGTTGAAGAAATTGACATGGGTTACAAAATTTTAACTCGAATCACTTTGGGATCTATAATTTTGGACTGTTATTGAATGTTGGGGGATTTAATGGCTATGTTTTATTTGTGGTATGTTGAGTCAGTTTCTGGTTAACTATAATTTAACAAATAATAATAATAATAATAATAATAATAATAATAATAATAATAATGAGACCTAAATTTAAAAATTTATAAAATAAAATGACTAAAATCATGCATATAAGATGATATAAAATGATAATACAAAGTTGAATCACTACACCAAAACAGACTTGTTAAAACCAATGAAAGTATCAAGTGAATTTGTTGTTGAATCTTTAGAATCTTAAAAATCATGCAAGCCTTCTGATGTTTAATTCACAGAACTGTTTTCGTGATACAGATATTTGCTGATATCAAAGCTCAAATTTTGGCTTCCTAGGTAAGTTTTTGGTATACGATCAATTTTGGCTTCACAGGTAACTTTATTTTACAATTGTCATCCAGTTTTCTGCGTTGAATTCTCTGTTGTCTGCAATCCAGTTTGCTTAGCTTCAATCCATATTGTCTAAGGTAAGAAGCTTTGAGGACGACTATAAAATAGTTTAAATGTAATTTTGTTTTATTTGTAAGTTATGCTTACTTTGTTTTACAATTTTCATCTAGTTTTCTGCCATCAAATCTCTGTTATCTGCAATCCTGTTATCTGCATAGCTTCAATCCATATTGTCTCAGGTAAGAAGCTTTGAGGACGACTACAAAATAGTTTAAATGCATTTTTTTTATTTTGTAAGTTATGCTAACTTTATTTTACAACTGTCATCCAGTTTTCTGCCTTAAATTCTCTGTTGTCTACAATCTAGTTTGCTTAGCTTCAATCCATATTCTCTAAGGTAAGAAGCTTTGAGGACGACTATAAAATAGTTTAAATGTAATTCTGTTTTTTATTTGTAAGTTATGCTTACTTTGTTTTACAATTGTCATCCAGTTTTCTACCTTCAAATCTCTGTTATCTGCATAGCTTCAATCCATATTGTCTCAGGTACGAAGCTTTGAGGATGACTACAAAATAGTTTAAATGTATTTTTTTTATTTGTAAGTTATGCTAACTTTATTTTACAACTGTCATCCAGTTTTCTGCCTTAAATTCTTTGTTGTCTGCAATCCAGTTTGCTTAGCTTCAATCCATATTGTCTAAGGTAAGAAGCCTTGAGGACGACTATAAAATAGTTTAAATGTAATTTTGTTTTATTTGTAAGTTATGCTTACTTTGTTTTACAATTGTCATCCAGTTTTCTACCTTCAAATCTTTGTTATCTGCATAGCTTCAATCCATATTGTCTCAGGTAAGAAGCTTTGAGGACAACTACAAAATAGTTTAAATGTATTTTTTTTATTTGTAAGTTATGCTAACTTTATTTTACAACTGTCATCCAGTTTTCTGCCTTGAACTCTCTGTTGTTTGCAATCCAGTTTGCTTAGTTTCAATCAATATTGTCTCAGGTAAGAAGCTTTGAGGACGACTATAAAATAGTTTAAATGTAATTTTGTTTTATTTGTAAGTTATGCTTACTTTATTTTACAATTGTCATCCAGTTTTCTGCCTTCAATACATAACTTACCTGCAATCATGTTATCTGCATAGCTTCAACATTGGTTTATAATTTGATACCAACATTGTTGTTATTTGTTACTAATATTTTAACTATTTTATGTGTATTGCAGGGAAAATGATTAGAAGAAGATTACGAGATTTAAATATTGTATGTAATCTTGTAAATTTCAAGAGGGCAATAGTTAACAAAGAAGCGATAGTTGGATCCTCTAATGTGCCCGACATAGATGATGAGCACAGAATTACAAAGTAATGTTAAGTTTATTTTACATGCATGTTGACTTTTTTATTGATTCATTTTTAAATTTTAATATAACAATAATATCTCATTGTTCAGCTGAGAGTGGTGGGATGCGCAGAGGTCACGGACATACGCTGCTTAAAGATTTATACGAATTAAATTCCGTCGAGCGTGTGAAAGTAAGGAGAAACAGTCATGGCCAGCCTGTTGGCCCTGAAGCTCGAGTTCTAGCAGGCTATTTGGGCATTATTGCACGGAATGCAAATATGTTGCCCAACAATTATGAGTCATGGCATCACATGCCTAACGCAAACAAAAATCAAGCTTTGGAGAACATTAAGGTAACAAAATGTGAATGTAATTTATAATACTTTGGTTGAAGTTTCATTTATATTTACTTTCTAAACTTATGTTTTTTTAGGAGAGGTTTGCTTTGGAGGTCTCCGATGACTATATAAAGAAGAAATTGGGAAAAAAATGGAGAGACCACAAAAGCACATTGAAAAAAAGAATATTTTAAGAAAGAAATAAGCCTTGAGGATAAACTGCGAAATGTCCCACCGGGAATGTTGAGGTATCAATGGGAAGATGCGGTTAGATTCTGGAACTCAAAGAAAGGAGAGGTATTACCTAGTTCTAAACTCTTATAAATTTTTCGGTTTATAGTAGTTACTATATACGTAATAATAATTTCGTTATGTAGGATCGTGAGCGTGTCGGAACGAGCAGCAGGCAGAAACAAAAATTCACGCACACGGCAGGGTCGAGAAGTTTTGCTTCTATAGCTGAGGCCGAGGTATTATAATTTCCTAATTCTGTCAAATATTAATGACTTTATACTATTAAATTATATTTCTACTACAACACTGTAAGAAGTCTCCACCGGTCAAAAAGTTGGACGCGTTCAGCTTTTTGACATTAAGCACAGGAAGTAGGATGGGTCTCCGATGACATCCGAAGCTGGAGAGATTATGGTATATTTACTTAATAAAATTTGATTTATTAAAAATTGATTTATAATGTTTACTTATAATAGTTTAATTCTTCGTTAGTAGTTTTAAATTAATAATGTTAAGTTATGTTGCATTCCTTCTTATTGTATGTTTTGTTTCTAACTTTTTGATTGATTTATTAGGAGAAACTAAAGGAGAAGAAGGCACAGTATGAAGCGGCTGCTTCGAGTGATAGTTCTGTTCATATTGAGGATATCGATAACAAAATTATTATCGATGTTTTGGGTCCTGAAAGGTACGACTACTTCGACTGATAGTTCTGTTAATCTTGAGTATATTTATAACAAAATTATCACTGATGTTTTGGGTCTTGAAAGGTATGGTCGGGTTCGACTTCAAGGATCTGGTGTTACCCTAACCCAATATTTTGGATCCGGCTCCCAGCAATACATGCCTTCCGGGAGTCAATATCGTGCTGAAGTTCAGAGGCTAAAAGACCAGATGGCTCAGATGCAAGCGAGCACGGTTGAGCAAATTTCTCAACTTAGAGCAGAGGTAGCAGCGAGGGAGGCAGAACAAATTTCTCTACTTAAAGCGGAGGCAGCAGCGAGGGAGGCAGAGCAAAATAGGAAGTATGAAGAACTTCAGCTACAGCTTCAGACTATGATGAAGATGCTCCAGCAGTCGCAGAGGCCGCCATCTTAGACATCTATGTTCTTATTGTAAGATGATTTTTAACATTGTTACATTTAACATTTTTGTAAGAATATTTTCAGTTATAATTCATTCATTAATTTATATCATATATCTTTTATTCATTTTCAAATATCATTTAGAATTAATGTAGTTGGTGTGATTTTTATGCTACATTTGCTGTTTTGGGTTGGAATTATATACTATATTTGCTGACATTGGTTGGTTTTAGTGCAGGAGGGGTATGATATTGGATAAATTGTACACTGTAAATCTGTACAAGTTAGCGGCATTTGTGGGAAAAGCGCTGCTAAAAGTCATAGATTTAGCGGCATTTTTGGGAAAAGCGCCGCTAAAATCCATAGCTTTTAGCGGCGTTTGTGGAAAAAGCACCGCTAAAAGCATGATGAAAAGCGCCGCTAAAAGTCATGGCTTTTAGCGGCGTTTGTGGGGAAAGCGCCGCTAAAAGTCATGGCTTTTAGCGGCATTTTTTGGCGCTTAAAAACGCCGCTAAAGGCCTAAAAAACGCAGCTAAAAGTCTAAATTGCTGTAGTGTAAGCCTTGCGGTAAGAGGGCATGTACCTCAATTGGCTACGAATATTGGCAATTAAGACCGGCACTGAAGTCTTGGGATCCGCCTTCACCATCGGCAGTATTAAGCTAGCTAACATATCTGAATCCATCTTGGGATGATCTTGTGAATCACCTGTCAACGAAGTACGTTAAATAATGCAACATTACGTAATAACAGTATTATTCAAAAACCCTAAACACCTAGTTATACTGTACCGGCAACATATGTATGTAGACCTTTATACTTTTTTATCTCCCACAAGCCTGTCATTTTCCTCAACGAGGCTATATTTTTTATGAACATGTACCGTCTTGCACTGCAGACTTGGCCTCATACTTAATGGATTTGGATTTAACCACGTTGTAGTTAACCCCGTTCATGATGCTATGTTGTTTCAATGCACCAAGAAAACTATTCTTATTGGAAAACGTCTTACCAACTTCCAATTCACCCGAATCCAACGACGAACTTGTACGGTCACGCCTTCTGTATGGTAGATCTAGAAACTCCAACGCATTATCTTGAGATAGATCGACATTATGCATGTGGGTTGGAGGTGAGTACGCCCTGAATCGCAAGTCTTCTTCTTCATTTGAACCCCCTTCAACATCTTCAGGTATGGTTGGAACAGGCTCCGGTTCAGAAAATAATGCAACTTCTGCATTATCAGGGCTGGGCTCTCTAGGTGGATCCACATTGGACTCATCATTTGACCCACTATCATCTACAATGAATGAGGTCCCCTCGCTGGTGGACGTCATAGGGAGTATATCATCCTTTCTTGTGGACGTTTCGTAACGTCCCCAATCATATGTGGATTGCCAACCACTAGAAGTTGATGTCATTTCCCAATACGTATTTCCAGCATCGAACATCGACCCATCGATGTGCATGTCCCATCCACTAATCGAGTGTCATGCAGGGGTCGTGTATTTCTCTCGAACAGCAGTAGATGTTGAAGTCGCAAATGCATCATTTGGCGATGAAAATTGTACATATGCCTTAAGATAGGGTATTCCACTAACAAATGAGTCTGCACCATTGCCTCTAAGCTATGAGGACCTTTGATGTCGAATGAGTCATATCTCACGGGATCAATCGAAGCACAAAATCTATACTTAATGGACAAAACTTTTATTGGCATCGTTCCGAAGATTTTACGCTTAATTCTTTTACGAAGTTTTGTCAAATCTATGTTCTGGTTAAAAACTAATCGCGCTGTGTTCTCCGGTAAAAAAACAACGCCGTTCTCGGTGTCACGGACCTCACCATCATAGTAAATAACAGCACTAATATGTTCACTCATCTTTAGTTTCTATTCTACTTTAGCCTCAATTTCTCTTGTTGTAACTTATGCAACCTGAGAATGAAATTTGGCTCATTTATAGTCTAAGGCCAAATAGGAACTACTGTAGAAAAAGAGCGTCCATATGGGAGCTTTTTTCAGTAATCTTGTTGACAGTGCATCCTGCTTGAAGCGTTTTGGACACTATTTGTTTAAAAACGTCTTCTCAAAATTATTTTTTCAGATACTACTGTAGAAAAGAGCGTCCATGTGGGAGCTTTTTTCAGTAATCTTGCTGACAGTGCATCCTGCTTGAAGCGTTTTGGACACTATTTGTTCAGAAACGTCTTTTCAAAATTATTTTTTAGATACTACTGTAGAAAAAAAAAACAAAAAATTTTATATTGCTAATATATTTTTTTCCAAAGCCCTAAACACAAAATTATTTTAAAAAAACTAAAACATAATTTAATTAATTAACCTTAAAACCTTAAACCCTAATTTAATTAATTAACCATAAACCCTAATTAATTTTTCCTTAAAAACCCTAAAACCAAATAGAAAACCCTAACCCTAAAAAAAGGGCAAAACATTCCCCTAGGGAAGCGTTTTGTTGACACAACACCTGACATCGCGCTGACGTTGACGCATTTTAGAACTCGACCCTTTCCGGTAAATAATAAAAAAGTTAATCCATTTCCATAAATAATGTTAAAATTGGGCGTTTTTGGGTAAAATAGCCCCCAAAGGCCTACCTACAAAGTGTGAGAATCTGAGAAAAAATATAGGCCCGAAAAATAAGTTTGGATTAAAAATAAGGTCTGATTTCTAAACAGGTCAAGCCTCAGGTAAGATATTTTTGACCCGGGTTAGGCCCAAATTTTCCTAAAAAAAGTTTTCACTGCTATTTATTGTTGTTTTGTTGCTGTTTTTTGCCATCTCGATGTTATTTTGCTATTAAATTACTACTATTTTGTTGTTATTGTTCGGATATTATATAACTATTTTAGAAACATTTGCTTGTTAAGTTGCAATTATCTTGGTGTTTTTTTTTAAGTATAAAGACTTTTTTGTAATGTATTTTCAATTTGTTGGAAAACATTTATTTTAATATTTTTAGTGTATTTGATGTATTATATTTTAAAATTTTGTTTTTATATAAAAAAATATAAGAAAGTTTTAATACGGATGGGTTGGACCGAAATCGAGTTTAGTAATTTTATTTGGGTTAAGTTTGGACAAAGTTTTGGGCCAAGCCTAGGCTTAAAAAGCGAGCCTAAAATTTTGCATTAGCCCATGATTAGGGCTTAGTTTGGATGGGTAGTGCTATTATCTGCGGTTAGTGTAAAAACAGCAGCGGCGGTGAGATTAGATACTGTAACGATACTAAAGTGTGAGACAAAAAGTAAATTAAACGCACCCAACCGTCCATTCAAATCCCACCTAGGCTTAATGAGACCTATACATCGACAGTATATCAAATATTAATCCTTAGTTTACATGACTTTTATAAATGTTTTAATTTTTAAAAAAATCGACCCCACAATCTAAATTTCTTGACTCTGCTCCTTGTTGAATAGTAAATTAAAGTTTTATTAACGTAGATGGTATGTGTTCAAGTCTTACTATACCCAAATTATTTATTTGGCACAAAATTATCATCACAATAATATAATTTATTTTTAATATGAAAGAGCATTTTAATAATTTTCTTGATCTCGATTAACTTGTAATGTCAATTCATTTAGCGATTTAAATAATAGTATTGATGTTGAACGAAATCGATAAATTAGGTCCATAAAGTTTTATTCTTTTTAAGTATGAAATCAACAATTACATATTAACCCGATTTTTATTGAAGTTAATAATTATATTCGTTATGCAAACGGGATTCATAATACAGCAAATTATAAGCCTTCAGCATTAAAGATCTTAGTTGATCTCTAGGGTCCATCCTTTTTTATCCTCAATGCGACCAGTTTGAAGTCCCACGAGAGTCGAGTACAGTTGCTGGCACACCAATCTACCCTCTGATCTGAATTCAATTCTGCACATAAATATGCTTCACTTAGTACCACTCCTTGCGTTGAATATCAAGAAAATCATAAAACCTTAGACACTAACATTGCATTACGACCGCTGGGGTTATTACCTTTTGTTCCTATATGTAATGCTACCAACCAGAGCAACTCCAACAGCGGTTCCGGTGCAAAAAACTTCATCCGCATCAACTAATTCATCAACCGCAACCGGCCGTTCCTCGACCTAATACATTAATCCTGTATTAAACCTTAAACCCCAAACACATTAATTTCTAAATCAATTCACTCACTTGGTAACCATGATCCTTCGCAATCTCAATGATGCTTTTTCGAGTTACCCCTTCAAGAATAGTCCCATTTGTTGCCGGAGTTGAAATCACATTTCCCTGAAAAAAAAAGGTTTCTAACAAATCAGTGATACTTTATAAAGCTTTTTTTCATGTACTTGAAGCTGATAGAGCTGGGATACCTTAACAATGAAAATATTACAAGAGGAGACCTCTTCCAGATACTTTTTATTAATGGCGTCAAGATATAAGACATCAGAAAATCCTCTGTCTTTGGCTTTGGCAATTGCTTTCATAACCTGCAATAAATGGGATCAAATAAATTGATTTTTGATGAACACAAAGAGACATTTACAAATGTTACTCACTGGTGCGTAGTTGGTGATTGACTTCACTCCTCCAGCTCCTCCAGGAGAAGCCCTAACATATTCTTCCTCGATATATAAGTTCAAAGGTGCAGTACCCTCCTGATTCCAGGATTATCAGAATACAATTGAGTCTTCATCCAGATTGTTTTAAAAATACCTTGAATATATATTTAATAAACAAGTCTACCTTGAAATAGTGACCAACAGGGGAAACATAAACGAGGAAAGTATATTCCGGAGCAGGTGCCAAGCCTAATATAGGACCAGTCCCTAAAAGCATAGGCCTAACATACAGTGATCCTTTTCCTGGAGGAGGAATCTGCAAGTAATCGATTCAGAAATGCATACATTGTTAAAACAAATCCAAGGGTAATTTTTCAGGGAATGAACTGTTTGTGTTTGTCAAAATTACCCAACGCTTGTTAGCCGATACAGTTTCCTTAACTGCATGAATAAATTGGTCAATGGAAGGGGATGGCATGCACATTCTTTCAGCCCCGTGCCTCATTCGACCTGCGTTTTGGTCTGCTCGGAATAGAAGAATTCGCCCATCTTGTGTCCTGTTAGCTTTCATGCCTTCGTATACGCCCTGGATAGTGAACAGTTTTTAGCTTTCATTATTTCATTCTAAGCTTATGGGGCCTTCCTTTATCATCTTTATCACCATTTTTAGCCCAAATCTAAATTTGGGTTTGTTAATTACGGCATAAAAAAAGAATGATAGAAGATATTTGGATTCGGTTTTTCAAGATTATGTTTGAATATATTTGAAATTGCATTATTGATAATATTGAGATAGAGCATGGCTTGCCTGTCCATAGTTTAAGACACCTGCGGAAGGGCTTAACTCGATATTGGCATATCGACAGAGCCGTCCTTTTAGAAAACTTTGGTCTTTACAACAGCTCATAACGTACATATAATCGGTTTGCGTCAATCCAAATCCAAGTTTATCCCAATTCACATCCGCATCCTCATCGTCACTAAAGTCACCACTTTATGTATTTATTAAAATAAATAAATGCACCTTAATAGATTAAATTATTGGACAAACTATATCTTAAAAATTAGTTTAATTTAAAATTTCATCCCTCTACTTTCTGGAATTAAAATAATAATTCTTCTATTTTAATTTCATAGAAATTAATCTAATTATTGATAAACGCATAAATCTATATTAATTTTTGCTAATTATTATATATAAAATTGTTGAACTGTATATTTTTACTAATTTATTGCATATGAATGATTATTTTGTTGATTTTCAAGTTGGTGATTTAATGGTAACATTTAAAAGTGTTACTCAATTGGACTACACATTTTTATAAAGGATAAGATCAAATTCCAAATAAAAGTAGGGATCAACTTATTAATTTTTATAAAATAAAAGATTGAAATTTATAATTAAACCTAAAAATATTATAATAATATTAAAGTTTATATTTGATGCAAGGTTATATTAAAATGAAAAAGAAAGTTTATAATTTTTTTTTATTATTAAAGAAACGTGATAAAGGCAAACTCTCCAGTGTACTTTTTGTCCAAACCCAATTATTTGTCGCTAATAATAAAGACATTCATGCATTCGTAGCTAAAAAGAAAAAAATTGTCATGGTTGCATCAGGGTTTTACCGACAACTCTTATCGACAAAAATTGATTAGTTTTTAGTGCTCATGTAAGTTACCTGTAACCAGATGGTTTAGTCGTTGCTGAAGAATAAGCCTGAGATGTGAACCTATGATCATTTGCAATCTATAAACATGTAATAAAAAAAACATATTAATCCAGCATTTACAATAAACTGTACAAAACACTGTCATCTTAAAAGAGCATTTGTTGTTCTTATCTAACATACGTTTGGACATTTAATTTAATCTCTACGAAGATATGAGTTGAACATTTGGAGAGTACTCAATGAATATCTTGTTGTAAAACGGTAAATTCACACCCAATCTTCAAAAAGATTGGAATCATGAAATCCAATCATAAACACGAAAGAACAAAATATGTATATGTAAGAAAGAAGCAACTTTCCATGCAAACAAAAGCAGTAACAATGATAACAATCAACGTTATATATTGAAAAGGCTAATAAGTTACCATAGATGAAAAAGAAGCAGCTCGTAAGGATTGAAGCAGATTGCGTATGGAAGAACTCTTCTGAATTGCCATTGTTTTTAAAAATTTGTGTTGAAACAGATAATAGAGAAGAAATAAAAATGAAAAGCAGAGGTGGTATGTTTAAGAAGATTTCAAAGTAACAGATGAAAGAAATGAGGTGAAGAAAAAACAATGTGATTAGGGAAGAGAAATTATTGTGGAGGTGAAAGAAAAAAGGAGAGAGACGTTTCAGGACTAAAACCGGTGCATTACAGAGAATGAAAAGGAAGGGCCAAACGTAAGCAGTGGCTCAGCTCCACACGGAAGTATGGGAAATTGCTAGAATAAAATGTAGTCGAGTTGGTAGCATGCATGTGGTCAGGTCAAATCATGGTACGAGTTATCCACATTTTTATCATTGTTTTTGCTTCCATCAAATCAGGTTACTGTCTTATCTGTTTGTTCGGTGTCAAAGCATCTTATCATTTATTATTAGCATGGTGGAGAAAGAGGGTCAAATCCATGATCTCAAAGTAGGATTAAGTATATCGATATTCCAGGTACTTTTTGCAGTTGATTTTTTTAAGATGGATAAGGAGGCATGCCACACAATGAAAAGGATCTTGGAGCAATATTGCACTTTATCAAGATTACACATCAATTATAATAAATTGGAGCTGAAGATCAGTAAGAATTGCCACCCAAAGTTCGAAAGAACGTTCAAAGGTATTTTACAGGTAAGAACTACCGGGGAGACTGATAAATATTTGGGGATGAGGTGGGGTTCCTAAACAAGAAAGGCAATTTCTTTCAAATCATCCTTAATAAGATGGAGTCCAAATTCTCTCTGTGGAAATCAAATTATTATGCAAGGAAGCAAGCTCACCTTGATTAAATATGTGCTTTCAAGTGTACCCATATACCAATTATCATGTTTTCAAGACCCAATGAACATTGTGATAAAATGGATCAATTAATGAGAAACTTCTGTTGGGGCAACAAATCAAGTAGAAGGAAGATTCATTATATAAACTGGAATTGAGTCTTCTCTAGAAAATCTTTGGCGGGCTTCAGCATAAGAAATATGCATGCTATGAATAAAACCTTGCTGGCTATGATTGAAAGGAGAATTGTAAATGGCCAAAGTTGGCTCTTTCAAGAAACCTCTTGTCAAGAAATATTGTACATCGGATAATTTTCTTTAGACTCAGATGAAGTCAAGTGATTCTTGGGCTTGAAAGGGCATCCTTATGAGTAAGGAGATGGTTAGCAACAATATCACCAGGCAAAACGACAACAGATGGAGTTCGCACGATGGTTCGAAGACCCTTAATCAAGGACTAATTTGAGACATTATTGCTAACTTGAATAGGGGGCGATTAGTTAATCAAAGTGTCATGGGTTGTAGTTCAAAGCCCATGACCAATGCAACAAATGCATCTAATAGAGGTTGATTGTTTAGATGGAGATCATTTGGCTCACAAGAACTGGCTCGATTCAGTAAGTTATTGGAGAAGCCTGTCAGATTGAAGCCTGGGTGGCTCGATGATGAAAATATGGCAACATAGGCTATTTTGATAACTAATATTAAGAGATTGATATGAATCATATCTTGTAAAGATTATATTCGATTTGATATGGTATATCTTGTGAATCACATAATTTAAAGTGTAATGGGCCTATTTCACCTGGGCCCAGTACATATTAACCAAAATTAAAAAAAAAAAACCCAAAATCCAATAACAGTTTATTATTACAAACCTAATAAAATGAAATGGCCCAAATTACAAATTATTGAACCCAAAATTTAAACCCAATTACCCCAAGGCCCAAAAACTTTAACACTTCCAGAAACCCTAGAGGTTTCTGGAACCATCAGCGCCGCAGTAGCCAATGCCACCCCGCACGTGCGTCGTAGCCTCCAGCCTCTCCACGTCACCCCGGTGGTTCACCTGCAAAACAGAAAAGCAACAGAAACAGCATAGCAAATAGGAAATAGGGAAAATGTAATATTTATTATTATTATTATTATTTTTTTCGATTTTTCGATTATAAAATCGAATAAGAAATCATTGTAAAAGGGCTACGATTTTTACATAATACGAATACAGATACCATCAATACAAAGAGCAAAGAATTTTGCATTTTCTCTTTTTTTTTCTCTTCTTTTCGAAACTCTTTGCACATACTTGTAGATATTCTTTTATTTTTTAAACTATTTATATATATAAAAAATAATATAAAAAAGGGAGAAAAAATAAACCTGTTTTGATTTTCGGCCACCATGTGGCGTCGGCGCCGGAATCCCCACTAGACTTAGTCCGAAATTCCGGCCAGAATAGAAAAGGGGAGAGAGTTTTGAGACTTTGAAAACTTTTTTTTTTTAAACAGAAAACTAATGGTTTTTTTTTTAAAATTTTGGCCTTAAATAAAGAATGAAAACGACGTCATTTTGCCTAGATCCGCGCGCATCCGACCCGACCCGAAGGGATTCGCATGTTTTTGCAACTTTTGGGTTATTTATCCTTCTGGCCCTTTCGCTTTTTTTTTTTTTTTAATTCAGTTATATTTTATTTTTAATTTGGCCCTTAAATTTTATTCCGGTTTCATCTGGGTCCCTTATGAAGTGTCGCGTTTTGGAGGTTGGGGATATTTGTAACACCCCTAGCCCGTATCCATTGCCGGATTAGGGTTACGAGCATTACTAAATCAATTACCAAGTAAGAACAAACATTCAATAAATAAAATTTAATAATATCGCATGCTGAGTTCATATCAAATCGCATAATTAAAGTACATGAACATTCCACTTAGTATCTGTAAACACACATTTTTGCCCGGGCTTTGAAATAAACCAGAAATAATAAAAATAGTGTTTCTAAACAGTCCAAATACAAGCCCATTAACAGCAACCAAAACACCCCAAAACACGATTGGCCCAAATTAAACCTAATCAGCCCAAACCAAGGTAAATTTAAAAGGTCGGAACCAAGGTTAGAAACAAGGGTTTCAAACCTCGAGAAGCATCACACAAAAGACCCCAACCCACTGTCTTAGCGTCGCAATCAGCGCCACAGCCCAAAGACCCTCCATCACGCCGAAAGTCGCACCTGGTCATCACCGTGCTCATCGTCACTAACCTGCAAAAAGGAAAACGTGGCAGTAAATCGAGCGAAATCTGTATATTTTCTTTTTTCTTTTCTTTGTTTTCGGGTATAAAAACCCCAAGTAATTTGTAAAAGGGAGGAGAATACATTGTTACACAAGGATATTCAAACAGAAACAGAGAGATTGCAAAATAAATACAATAACAGTCTACAAAGGATTTATAAAGGTGATTCTTTGAAGTCCCATTCTGTTTATTTTTATTATTTATTTCTTTTACATATTGTTCGTATAACCCTTTTTTTAAGAAAAAAGTATAAAGGGAAAGAGGTTTACCTTTCGGAGAAGACGAAATCGGAGGTTTCAGACCTCCGGCCACCGGCCACGAAGGCGCTTGAGGCGCGTGGCTAGGAATCCGACGACCACTGCCTGGAGAGGAGAAAGGAGATTTTCAGAGGTTTTTAAATTTTTTTTTTAAATCCTAGACCCAAATGATTTTCTTTAATAAAATTAGCTTTTATAAATAAAAGGAAACGACACCGTTTTGGACCACAGGATCCACGCGCCGACCCGATGACCCGACAAAGATCTGCGTTTTTTTTGTTAATGGTCTATTTATTTATTTAGTCCTTCCGCAATTTTATTATTTTTAAATCATTCCGATTCATTTTTTTATTTTTTTATAAAATTAACCCTGACAGCTTTGCTTTTATTACAATTGAACCTCCGGATTATTTATGTATTTATTATTTATAAATTATTATTATTTATTACTTATATTATAAAAATTAGTATATTATTATATTATACTATTTTCTAAAATCTTACTTGGTTTAAAATTTACTTATAATACGTATTTATTTTTATTATTTTTATAAAATATATATGTATTATATTATTATAAACATAATTTATTTAAAGTTTTATATTATTTACTCCTTTAACAATATTTTTATATAATATATATATTACTATTTTCTTATTGTACTACTATTTTTACTTTTGTGTAATTATTTTAATTGTATTTTATATTGTCCATATTGTATGATATTGTATTATAATTATTTTTTTTAATATTTATGTATGATAGTTTATAAATGTGATATTGTCACATGGATTATTGTTCAAAATAAAAATATATTTTTACAAGCTTTTAAAATAAGGCAATGTTTTGTATTTATAAATTCGAAAAATAGTGCCCAATCGTGCTGGGTAGAACCATTATAGGCTTGATAGGTTCTGTAACACCCCTAACCCTAGGGTTTGACATAGTTCTACCTAGGGTCATATGGACGATTGACCACCGGAAAATAGGGCCTACCCTAGGTAGAACTATGTCAAACCCTAGTGGTCACCTTGATAGGTTCTGTAACACCCCTAACCCTTTTCCATCGCCGAATTAGGGTTACGAGCATTACTATACCTCCCGCTAATCATCGAGCTTATAAGATCATTTACTAAGACCAAAGCATACCCAACATATAATAATCATGCATATATTATTCAATCATTTATTATAATCCCCTTATCACAAACAATCAACCAAATAACATTTAAGTCTATATGCCTCCCATACGACTATGTACCTTCTTTATTACAAACCATAAGCAATTTAAAGCAACACCAATTCCAAAGAACAACTTGATGATCACCTAGTTTCTTGCCATATTCGGCATTATTCTCTATGCATACATGTATATATATATATATACATATCTCGTTACAAGTAAGTATATCTTATTAAGATACTACACCAATGAAATAGCTACCCATATTCAAACCTATACGATCAAAAAGGAAGGATACTACACCAATGAAATAGGAAAAAAGGAAGGAAAATTCAAATTCCAAATTAAATTACACCTAACCGAACACCCATAACAAGTTCATACATGCTCAAAACGCAATCTGCATCCAACAATGTCTATTCACAAAATTTCAATCATACACATAGACATATATCAACAATTTATAATTATCGACTAAAGTTCATATATCAACTTAACCGAAAACAATTGAATTGATACATATATATATATATATCCATACCATAAAATAAATTCCCATATAAATTTTATAACAAAACTGAATCTACATAGTAAATAATAACATGATCAAACAAAATCGAATTAAACCCATGCATAAAACATAGCCATATTCGCATGGCCTTTGTATTTACAGTCACCAAAGTAACATTTGAGTCTAGTCTCGAAAAGTAAGCCTATACATGCCATAGTATTAGGATTCATTTACAAAAAGGAGTACCAAAAGTTGATAGTGTGCTTGACTTCAACAAGGATCCTTGAGCTTGAACTTTGACTTTTTAAGAGCTACAAAGTAATCACAAACACACATATCGTAAGCTATCATAGCTTAGTAAGTTTCAGCATTAATAAGAAAATCTAAGTACAACTATTATTCGCATTAATTCACTTTGACTTAAATATCATCGAATACTTTAATTTAACACAAGCAACATGATCCAATCTTCAATCACTAATTCAACATATCCCGAAAATCAAATACTTACATGTCATCATTCATTCAAACCACCTATACAAATAATTGTAACATCTCAATGCTATGCTATTATGTACACATCAACTTACCTTTAACATCAAGCTATTTAATTGTCATACCTCGTTTACCTATTTACCATTTCTCGGATGTCTCCCCTTTATTTGTTTTTGCTATTGTAATCGTGCAACTCAAGTAGCTTATTGCCATACAACCGATCTCGCACACACAGTGCTCGGTTTTAATCTCGCACACACAGTGCCTTATCAACCGATCTCGCACACACAGTGCTTGATTTAATCTCGCACACATAGTGCCTTATCAACTGATCTCGCACACACAGTGCTCGATTTTAATCTCGCACACACAGTGCCCAATCAATTCACAATTACCACATTTGCCCAAATACTTACCACTACATTTGGTTCTCATATTAAACATATAATTTATAGCCTCCATCCTCATTCATAATAATTATTCCTATCCCTGTCTCTATCATTATTCCACTTTTCAATTCGCTTAACTTCCTCGGCTATCTTATCCTTTTCCACCAAAACCACAAATTTGCGCTCTCGTTGTGGAGCTATCAACACACGTAAATCATCCCTCAGGCCATCCTCAAATCGAACACAACGCTCATGTTTCGTGGCCACTATCCCTCGTGTGTAACGACTCAAACGCAGGAATTCCACTTCATATGCAGCTACCGATCTATTTCCCTGGATCAGATTCAGAAAAGCCCTACGCTGTGCATCCACATAACTCGATCCAATGTACTTACTCTAGAATGCCGACTTGCAGAACTCCCAAGTAATTCTGTCAGCCACCGTACCATCCCTGATCGTAAGCCACCATTGGTACGCCTCATCCCGGAGAGAGACACCACTCCCTTCAACTTTTCCTCTTCCGTGAAGTCGAGATCATCCATTATATGCTCCACTGCTTCCATCTAGTACATAGCTATACTAAGAGCTATACCAAAAATTCCCTTAAACACTTCTGCCCCATTGGCTCTAAGTCGCTCCGGCATAGATTTTCGAGCTCTCGTACCCATGCCTGCTTTTGTAACTCTCTCCAACATTCAGAGCATCGCCTGAGACACGGCATCGTCTCCTCCCATTTGGTCCTGATACTCTACCTCCCCAGCTGGGGGCACTGGTACCTCATGTCCTGACTCATGATCAAACCCTATCGGTTCTGACACAGCAATCCTGCCTCTACCTCGGCCACGCACACCACGCCCCCTAGTGCTTATTTTTACGTTCCTGATTTATCTGATTAAAAAATTTTATGGATCAATAATTTCTTCCACTAATTAATGACAAACAATCTTATGGAAAGTAGTTTTAATAGTAGTTCTTTCGAATTCGAAATCATGTCAATAAGGTTCAGTCTCAAGTCTGTGTCTCCTAGTTCTAGAAACCACATATATTCAACATCCATATACATCCCAAACAGAGTATCACATAAATGTATTAAACACAAACGTAACATCCATAAACTCACATTCGTCACACAAGGGTGTTTTCGTCATTTCACTATCTAAGGGTATTTTCGTAATTCTACCTTACATGGGTATTTTTGTATTTTCGCAAGATAGGGTGTCTTGGTGATTTTACAAAATAGAGGTATTTTGATAGTTTTGCAAACCAAGGGTATTTCGGTAATATTTTTACAAACCTAGGGTATTCCGGGTAATTTATAGAACTAGGTGTATAAGTAATTTTATAAAGATCGAGTATTGGGTCCCTTGCGGGTTTTAGTTATGAACTTTGGCCCGTTAACAAGTCCTTGCGGCTAAAGTGAACAGATACTATGCACCAAGTAGGATTCTAGTGAAGAAGAGGTGGGCCACTAGGACCACTTAAATACCAAGCTCTCCCTAGATCCAATCCTAGACATGCGTATGCCCGTTGCCACACTTCAACCCAACAACTTGTTCATGGACATGTTTAATCAGAGGAGTTAAGTTTTATGGAATTTAAGAGTTGTGTAACTAGGCCTAAGGTCCATAAACCCTAGCATACCTGTCTATGTCCCATAAAGCCCAAAAAAACCCAACATGCATACCATATCAAGAGTTAGAATACTTACCTACGTGGATCAGGTGCCGCTAGACTCGAAGGCCATATCTCCCCCAAAGCCTTTTTCTTAAATTTACATCAATCTATAAAACACTACTGGACCCATTTCACAGCCCGAGTTTTGAAACTGGGTTTGATATAAAAAATGTAACAACCCAAACCCAGCCCATACGATACGACTGAATTTGGTATGTCACAGGGTGAAGTAAAATCGAGTCTTGTTAAATTTAGGGAAAAATCAGAGATTTTAGAAAACTTTTTGATTATTACGTAGTCTTGAAAACATCGCAGTATATTATAATAAAACTCTCAATTTGTGAAATCGATCATTCTTCATTTAAGTTGATTCTTGGAAAGAAAAACATTCATTTATGTTACCTTATATTTAAGAGAAAACTCCACTTTCACTTTATAATTAAACTGTCGTAGTGTCGGATGTGATATAAATAGTAACTAATAAAAATCGAAGTTTAGCTTTGAGAGGCCTTATTTCATAACAAAAGTCCCAAGTTAAAATAAACTTATAGTAATGTTGAAACTATAAAGGAAAGAAAATGAGATTATGGCCTCCACGAGCCTGCCACGGCTCCTCATCCACGAGCTACTGCTCACCTGAAAAGTTAAAGAAAGGGGGTAAGTCATCAAGACTCAGTGTGTAAATTTTCCCCATTATATATACAGCATGTAGCCCACAATCACACATTAGACTTAGCCCACATATCAGCATACAACATATGAATGCAATTAGCCCAACCCAAACCTAGTTTTCCATCTTCTACACACCAACCCGTACCAGCCTATCACACCATGGGGATTTCTACAATCAACCCTTCATCTGCTACACTCCATTTCGACAGTCATGCTGCCAATTATACACGATCACTAAGTGACCAAATAATTCAACGCGGCACAGCTACCGATCACTAAGTGACCAAATAAAATATATATATATCGTGGCAAAGCCACCGATCACTATGTGACCAATTAATCATGCACTTCCCCTTCATATCAAGCTCGTACCCCATGATCTACCTACAAATCGTGACGAATGCAGCATGTTGTTCATAACACATCATTTTTCAATTCATACATTCGGCTATGCAAAGAAAATGATACAGTCACGTATCTGGCAATCCTAGCCTTACTCCTAAAGGCATCACGAACATATATATATCGTGGCAAAGCCATCGATCACTATGTGACCAATTAATCATGCACTTCCACCTCATATCAAACCCGTACCCCATGATCTACATACAAACCCTGACAAATGCAGCATGCTATTCATAACACATCATTTTGCCATTCACACATTCGGCTATGCAAAGAAAACGATACAGTCACGTATCTGGCAATCCTAGCCTTACCCCTAAAGGCATCACGACTATCTACACAGCCCTTTTTCTGGCTTTTCAGCCAATACAAATGTTAGTACAAATAAAGTATAGTGTGTAACGGTTTACACACCCAGTAACACGCAAAATGACACTCCCTATGTCGACACTATCCCTAGCCATCACACTTCTATCTGCCTACTATTCTATTCAAAAGCCAGCCCACAACCCAGTGGCCAATCTTGAACAGCAGACACCGTACGCTTCTTGAACATTGGGGCTGGGACTATAGATCCAACCCCCTCCTTTGCCTGATCGGTGTTAGATTCCATCAAAGATCTTATCGGTGCTACTATCAAAAATCATAGTATGGCAGTAAACTTAAATACCATCCAAAGAGAACCCTTACCTTGAAATCCCGAAAGAAGTAATACGGCTCGAAGGTTAACGATCTCTGGCTTAGAAACCTAGGCGATCAGATCTCCTTCAAATCCTAGAATGTCGCCCAAAAAGAACACGAGATCAGTGAGAAACATCAATCTAATGATGGCCTTAACAACCAACTAGCCATCTGGCTTTGGCCTCCAAAAACTGAAAGTGATTATAAACATTAACAAAAGTCGACACTTACCTCAATAGAAGATTCGATTAACACTTAGGAGAATTCAACACTAGCCCAATAGTGAACAGGATTTGGCAATGATTAAGGTAGAAAAGAACTGGTTGAGAAAGCCAAAAAGAAAGATAAAGATACTTCAAATAGAGGCTTAGGCATTTTCGACTTTTCAAGATCAATCGGCTATGGTACGAAAGTGGAGATGAGAATAGAGTTAGGAGTTTTCAGCTTTGGAGAAAAAGAGAAGAAGAACCCTCAATTGTCGACAATAGGAGGAGAGAAAAAAACTATGCTCTTTGAAAAACAATGAAAATTCGGCACACCCTTAGCCACATCTAGCCGATTTCCCTCCTTGCACTCAGTGTCCCACATTCGGCCACCTCTTCCACCTCTATCCTATCCCACATTTTCCTTTTATCCTTATCTTCTTATCTTTGACTCAATCCACACTCACTCTTGTAGAGTCCTAGCCGAAACCACCTCTCCACTCCTCAGGTGTATATTATAAAAAAATACTATGTAACACCCCAAACCCGGTCAATACACCACGATCGAATCTGGTATGTTACAGGGAAAAAGGTTTTTGAGAGGTTTAGGTTTGAGTTTAAAAGTTTGAGGAAAACACTTCGCTAAAGTTTTGTATTTGAAGAAAAACTTGAGTAGGTTAGATTGAAATCTGATGATGTATTTGAAAACACGGGAAATTTTAAAAACTTACTCCGATGGGTAGACAAAACAGGTTTATCTCGTTAAGAAGTTTGAGTTGTTTATCATGGTTACAAAAACATTTTTGTCTTAGTAGAAAATCGTGTTTAGGTTAGAAAACATTTGAGTTCTTTTTTTATTCCAAATCTTAGTGTGATACCCGATGGTATAGTTTAAAATATCGCTTTTGTACTTGAAATCGTTGTCTTTCCAAGTTTTAGCACAATTTAACCCAATTAATTTGTTAAGGCATATTATAAATCCACTTTAATCATAAACAAAACATAATTTAAAAAGGCCATTTACAAACCCAAATAAAACCAATAGTAATAAAAACCTAAGTACCAAATTTCATAAAAATCCGAGCAAATCTTTATTTGAGCATGGCATGAGCACCTCGAGTCCATCCCGGCTCCATGTCCGCGTCTAAGTGTCACCTGAAAAGTCAAAGGAGAGAGTGAGTCGCAAGACCCAGTGTATAAATCCCTCTCCCGGTATAACATGCCAACACACATATCATAACAGAATAATGCAAGTAATGCACCGATCCTAGCCAACCATATCACCTTTTCTACCCGTGTGGTACCAAACCACCGGTGGTGCCAAACCACCGTGACCCAAAGTCACGATATCCATCTTGTGGTACCAAACCACCGGTGACCAAGTCACGAATAATCCAATGATGGGGCCAACCTATCGTGTGATACCAAATCACTAGCGACGATCCCATATCTCATAAGTGGGGCCAACCCACGGTGGTGTCAAACCACGGGACGAGTCGCAATGAGGTGCCAAACCTCGGTGTCCCAAAGACACAATGTGATACCAAATCACCGGTGACCGTAGTCACAAATCCGATGATGGGGCCAACCCATCGTGTGATACCAAATCACTAGCGTCAATCTCAGTATAATCAATCTGTGGGGCCAACCCATCGTGGTACTAAGCCACTGACGAGGCGCGAGGTGCCAAACCTCCGGTGACCCAAAGTCACAAAATATCATTGTGGTACCAAACCACCGGAGGTGCCAAACCTCCGGTGTCCCAAAGACACAGTGTCCCAAAGACACGGATATCATACTCCCCCTCCTCTCATATCACCCAATCACATATCATACTAGATGCAAAATCGAGCAATCATGCTATCATGCTCACATGCTCAATATGGCATCTCAATGAATATACACCCATAATCATGATATCGTAGATCATCACCTATTTCATAATGAAACGGACTTACCCGAATCCGTATCCATACCTCAATGGGTATCGAAATAGTCAACCACACTGTTTCATTTACACAAACAGATTATCACATTACTTTAGTTAAGATAGTGTGTTGGTTTACACACCTGATATATCGTAAGCCTCAATCCCAAAGAACCCGATCTAAAGCCCTAAATCCTCTTGCTCCTAAAAACAATCGGCCAACTATGGGTTAGTTCCTTAAACCATTCGGCCATAACCAAATAAATCAAAGGGTATATCAGTTTACCCTTACCTTAAACTTGATTTGGTTTCCTACCAAATCCGAACCCAACAATGGTTCTTTCAGCAATCGGCTTCACCCTAGAAAGAAAGTGGTTAATCCCTTTGAAACTTTGGCTTATAGCATTCTAAAAGAATAGACTATCAAGATAATCCCTTACCACTACTTACCACTTGGCTTCTCCAATCGGCCGCTCCGAAATCCAAAGGCCCTATATGGAAACAGTTACCAAAATTGAACGTTACTCCTTTTTAACAGATGTCGAAGTCGGCTCTCAAACACCAAAGATTGACAAAGCATAAGATAGGGAGAAATGGCCATTCCGCCTAGCACTTACCCCTTACAAGACCGATTGAACACCAAAGACCCCAACAACAACCAATAATCGGCCTACTAACTACTAAGAGAGGAGAAAGATTCGCCAAGTAAAACACAATTGAAGGAAGGAAATTGGCAACACAAGGGAGGGATTCGGTTTGATTTTAGACAAAATAAAGCACAAGGATTACAACTTCGAGAAGGAGAAAGTCGGCCAAGGTTTGGAGAAGGAGAAAGAATGAACAAGAGGTAGGTGCTCTCGGTTTTGAATGAAAAAAAATTGAGAAAAGTGTTTGGAAAGTGAAGTTTCGACTAGCACCCTTTAATCAAGATGAACAGGAGGAAATACTTTCGGTTTTGAGAGGGAAAGAAATGAAGAAGGTGTTTAGGAGAACAAGTTTGGCTTAGCATGAATGAAAAAGAAAGGGAGAGAGAAGAGAACTTTCGGCTCAAGTTGAAAAGAAAACACAAAGCTGGTTTCGGTTTAACACAATTGATAAAAGAAAAGAAGGTGGGAGAGGCATTCAGCTAATAAGAAATTAAAGGACACCAAGTACTTTCGACAAAGGTAAGATTGTTGAAGCTTTCGGTTTAAGGAGAACAAATGAAAATGAAAAGAGATGAAAACACACTTGGGGTTTCGGTTTCAAGAATGCAAAAGGAAAATGGATGAAATTGACACCAAGAGACCACAAAAGAGGCTTGTTTCACACAAACTCGACCGAAAATGCACACACCGCTAAGTGAAGTTTGGCACTCTCCTCCCAAGCTTACCAACCGGCCAACCTCCCCCAAAACACTCCCCAAAATCTGGCCAACCTCCCTCCAAACACTCCTAAGCCACTAATTCAAATCCCTTGACCAAGTCTTCCTCCTATTTTCACTCTCCACCCACCATTTGAAAGAGTTGACACACCCAAGGCGAGTTCAAACTTCCCACAACTCCTCCCCTCCATGCCGTCAAAATGGGAGCCAAAATGTGGGATTCTCATGACTTGAACACAAGACCTCCCCCTTGCAATTGACGCCATCCACATGCTCCAAGTGGCGCATGCCTTGCCACTCCACCAACTCCTTTGTTATGCTCAAGAACACCAAATAATATATATAACCCCAACTCCTTGACTCCTCTCACCCAAAGGCTTAAAACTAAAATTTTCCTACCTACTCAGGCTCACTCCTAGCCTACAACTAAGCCCCGAAACCACACAAACAGCAACATAGCAAGCCAATAACATGCGAGAAATGCCAAAATAAAATAGCCCTTAACCCAGGATATTACAGTTTTACCCCCCTTAAAAATAATTTCGGCCTCGAAATTACCTGGTCAGAAGAGTTGCGGGTATTGCTGTCTCATCGTATCCTCGGGTTCCCACGTAGCTTATTCCACGCCATGATTCCACCAAAAAACCTTAACCAAAGGTACAGACTTCCTGCGCAGAACCTTCACATCTCGATCTAAAATCTGTACAGGCTCTTCCTCCATGGTCATATCCGGGTTTACCTCAATCTCTCCTACTGTCACCACGTGCGATGGATCTGAGCGATAACGTCGAAGCATCGAAACGTGGAACACGTCATGAATTTGACTTAGCTCTGCTGGCAACTCGAGCTGATATGCAACCGATCCCACTCGTCTCAGTACCTTATACGGCCCAATAAACCTCGGACTTAGCTTACCTTTTCTCCCGAACCTTAATACTTTCTTCCACGGTGAGACCTTCAAAAAAACTCGATCTCCCACAGCAAACTCAATATCTCTCCGCTTAAGATCGGCATAGGACTTCTGCCGGTCTGAAGCTTCCTTCAATCGAGTCCGAATCAACTTAACCTTGTCTTTGGTCTCAAAGAACCAACTCGGTCCCAACAAGCGACGCTCACTTAACTCGTCCAACAAGTAGGTGAGCGACACTTTCTACCGCATAATGCCTCATAAGGTGCCATCTTGATGCTCGCTGGTAATCGTTGTTGTAGGCAAACTCACTAACGGTAGATATTCCTCCCAACTACCCTCAAGTCCAATACACACCTCGCAACATGTCCTCCAAGATCAGATAACCCTTTTATTTCGCCTGTCGATCTGTGGATGAAATGCCGTCTTTGAAATCTAACCGTGTACCCGAGCTGATGCAACGCTTTCCAAAACCTTGACGTGAACACAGGGTCCCTATCCGAGATGATCGACATCGGCACCCCGTGCGGTCTCACTATCTCGACACATACTTTCGCCAACCTCTCAAGTGAGTAATCCACCCTCACCTAATAAAGTGAGCTGATTTAGTTAATCGATCCACGATTACCAAATCAATCCTTCTTGCTCGGTGTAAGCGGTAATCCACCGACGAAATCCATAGTTATCCTTTCCCACTTCCATCGAGGGATCTTCACCGGTCAAGCAACCCAGACGGCAATCGATGCTCACCTTGACTCACCGACATGTCGACACTTCCTACAAACTCGTCACTTCCTTTTTCACACCCGCCACCGTAATCGTTCTCTCGAGATCCCTATACATTTTGCTACCTCCGGATGCATAGCGTAGGGTCTGCTATGTGCATCTGAAGAATCTTTTGCCTTAGCTCAAGATCCCTCGATACAAGCTTTCCCCGAAACACAAAGACCCCATCACTAGACAAACTATAACCTTTCAAACCATCATTCCGCACTTGTGTCCTCTGCGACTCGTAACCTCATCCAACAACTGTTTTTTCTCGATCCGCTCAACCCAAGTAGGCTTAACTCGCACTCTGTAATACTCCGTCGTCATACAAACTCAAGTGGGCAAACAACGCCTTAAATTGAAACAACCTTACGGCTCAACGCGTACGCCACAACGTTAGCCTTGCCTTGGATGATACTCAATTGAGCAATCGTAGTCTTTCAAACAGCTTAATCCATCGTACCGCTCGATTCAAGTCTTTCCGAGTCGGAAGGTACTTCGATTCTTATGGTCCATGTAGACTATCGATCTTTCTCCGCATAAGTAATGCCTCCATATCTTCAAGGCAAAAACTACGTACCGCTAACTCCGGATCGTGCATTGATAATTTACCTCATGTGGCCTCAATCGCGGACGCGTAAGCCACAACCTTCCTTCCCGCATCAAGACACAACCCAATCCGTATGTGATGCATCGCGATACATCAGAATTCCTTACCGGCCTCGGGTTGAATCGAATCGAGCTTCAAATCGAATCTTCTTCAACTTATCGAAGCTCTCCTGCTTCTCAAATTCAAATGAACGAAACCCTTTTTCTCAATAATTTAGTTATCGGTCTTTGCAATCAATGAGAAACCTCTACAAATCTTGGTAGTATCCTCGCCAAGCCCGTAAAACTCGAATCTCCGCTCATCGACCTTGGCGACTTCCAATCCAAAACGGCCTCTATCTTACGAGGTCCACTCTAATCCCTCGCCAGATACTACATGACCCAAGAACGTCGCCTCCCTAAGCGTAACTCAGCATTCTTGAACTTCGATAGAGTTGCTTTCTCCTTAAAATATGTAATACCACCCAAAATGGGCATCATGTTCCTCTTGGTCCTTGAATATACCAAGATGTCGTCGATAAAACCACTACTGACCGATCTAGATCTTCGTTGGAACACCCTATTCATCGATCCATGAAAGTCGCCAAGCACGTTAGTCAATCCGAACGGCATAACTAAGAACTCAAAGTGCCCATACCGAGTACGAAATGCCATCTTGCAGATATCCGCCTTCTTCACCCTTAACTAGTGATACCTAGACCTTAAGTTGATCTTCGAGAAAACCGATGCCCCCTTCAGCTGATCAAACAAGTCATCTATCCGAGGTAGGGGATACTTGTTTTGATCGTCGACTTATTCGGTTATGGTAGTCTATACACATCCGCATGGTACCATCTTTCTTCTTTACAAAGAGTACCGGTGCTCCCCATGGTGAAATACTTGGCCTGATAAAGCCTCGGTCCAATAACTCCTGGATCTGAGCCTTAAGCTCCACTAACTCTTTAGGTGCCATCCTCATGCGGAGCAATAGATACGGCGCAGATTAAATGATCTATCCCGAACTCTACCTTTCGATCCGTGGCAAACCCTAAGCTCCTCAGAAACACATCCACAAATTCCTAATCGTCCAACTGTCTCCACAAGAGACTCCTTAGCCTCCAAGGCATACACATGAACCACATATGCTTCACGCCCTTTCTCGACCATCTTCTCGGCTTTGAGCGAGATACCACATTGGATGATAATTTTTCCTATTACCGATCGAACTATCTCATCACCTCACCGTGCTCGAAACCATGCGCTTAGTCACAGAGTCCAACTTCACCGCTTAACCACCACCCATCCCAAGAATCGATCGAACTCCCCAAACGGCGCTCCATCGGATCGACCTCAAATACCACCCCTTGAATTCTAGAGGTGCGTCTCTATCTGCTTTATCTACCACTACAGAGTGACCTAGAGGGCTTATTACGGTCATCTACCTAGAAGATATTTCAGAGTCTAGATCCATGGTCTTCACTATGCTACTTGCAACATATGAATGTGTTGAACCCACATCAATCAAGCGATAAATAGAGAACCAAAGATTAAAAACGTCTGCTGTAATGACGTCCGGTCGTCAGCCGCCTCCTCTCGGTGCCTCAAAGATACACTAGCCCCGACCGTCGGCCTCGAAGTACACACCTCCTGCCTTGGTGCTCCACGGCCCGACTGAACTATTACCTCCTCTGCCATTACCTCGGCCCCTCTGCGGTGGTGGTCCGTTATTTCTGTACTGAGTACGGCCCTGATTCTCTGACTGAATCCTAGCTAACTTGCGCGGACAGTCCCTCACACGGTGGTCCAGCGAGCCACACTCAAAACAGCCTCTACCATCACCCAACATCCTCCCAATGAGCCTTCCCACAACGGTTACATCATGGCGGTCCTCGCTTAGCAACAACAAACCTACCCGACCGATTTGGCCCACTTTGGTCTAGCCCTTTTCGTTGATTTCGATGACCCGAAGATCCAAAACTCCTCTTGTGTCGGTTCCTATCCATACCACCTCACGATTCCTTAATGCCCTCGGCTACCTTCGCCTTTTCAACTAGGACAAGAAATTCACGCTCTGGGGGCACAATTATCAACCTTAATTCGTCCCGCAGCCATCCTCAAACGAACACACCTCTCGTGTTCAAGAGCCACCATGCCCTCGCATACCGACTCGACCTCGAAACTCGCCAGATTCGTGATTACGACGATTTGCTCCCTGAACTAACCTTAGAAATACTTTCCCGCTCATTAATGTAATTAGCCCCACGTCATCGCTTACGATAAGCACCGAAAATAGTCCCAAGTCGTCTTGGTACTGCGCAGCTATTGCCTCGGACCGTGAGCCACCACCGGTATGATTCATCTCGAGAAGTGATCGATCCCCTTTAATTTCTCTTCATGAGTTAGGTCCAGATCGTCCATGATCCGCTCGTCGCTTCATCAATACTCAAGAAGATCGGGAGCAACACCCGAGACACCGAAAGAATTCACCCGTTTGCCGAAGTCGCTCGAGCACGCATTTCCTAGCTCCTACACCTCCCCTACTCCAGCTACCCTTTCTAACACTCGCAAACATCGCTTTGTGACATCTGCGTCATCCCCACCTGTCTTGAAACTCACCACCTCCACCGGTGGCGAATCCAGATCTCATTTTCGAACCCGACTGTAACCTACGGGCTTAGAAACCGCATCCTCATCTGACCACGCCCACGACCTCCTGCCCACCTCGGTACTCATGAATAAATCTTATCTGATTAAAGAATTTTATGCATCAGTCATTATTCCACTGTTTAAAAGCAAAGTCTTATGAATATTGCTTATTAAAGAAGTTTCGTTTTCACGAGCCCACAGAGTCCTATCAGTTTCAGTCTCTAAGGTAGTCTTACTATCACTAGCCATTCAATCTTATCAATACCATTACCACAAACAATAGTACGGTACTTACAGGTGGATTGGTGCTTGGTGACTCGGTGCCATGCCTTTCAAACCATACTTTTAAAATGAATACTCAAAAACTATAATTTTAAAACATTTTGGGCCTCGCCCACAAATGAGCCTTTGAACTTAGCTCGATACCACAAATGTAACACCCCAAACCGGTCAATACACCACGACCAAATCGGTATGTTACAGGAAAAAAGTTTTGAGAGGTTTAGGTTTGAGTTTAAAAGTTTGAGGAAAACACTCCATAAAGTTTTGTATTTGAAGAAAAACTTGAGTAGGTTAGATTGAAATCGATGATGTATTTGAAAACCCGGAAATTTTAAAAACTTGCTCGATGGGTAGACAAAACAGGTTTATCTCGTTAAGAAGTTTGAGTTGTTTATCATGGTTACAAAAACATTTTTGTCTTAGTAGAAAATTGTGTTTAGGTTAGAAAACATTTGAGTTCTTTTTTTATTCCAAATCTTAGTGTGATACCCGATGGTATAGTTTAAAATATCACTTTTGTACTTGAAATCGTTGTCTTTCCAAGTTTTAGCACAATTTAACCCAATTAATTTGTTAAGGCATATTATAAATCCACTTTAATCATAAACAAAACATAATTTAAAAAGGCCATTTACAAACCCAAATAAAACCAATAGTAATAAAAACCTAAGTACCAAATTTCATAAAAATCTGAGCAAATCTTTATTTGAGCATGGCATGAGCACCTCGAGTCCATCCCTGCCCATGTCCGCGTCTAAGTGTCACCGAAAAGTCAAAGGAGAGAGTGAGTCGCAAGACTCATCAGTATAAATCCCTCTCCCAGATAACATGCCAACACACGTATCATAATGAGAATAATGCAAGTAATGCACCCGATCCTAGCCAACCATATCACCTTTTCTACCCCGTGTGGTACCAAACCACTGGTGGTGCCAAACCACTGGTGACCCGAAGTCACGAATAATCCAATGATGGGGCCAACCCATCGTGTGATACCAAATCACTAGCGACGATCCCATATCTTATAAGTGGGGCCATCCCACGGTGGTGTCAAACCACGTGGACGAGTCGCAATGAGGTGCCAAACCTCCGTGTCCCAAAAACACAATGTGATACCAAATCACCGGTGACCGTAGTCACAAATCCGATGATGGGGCCAACCCATCGTGTGATACCAAATCACTAGCGTCAATCCCAGATAATCAATCGTGGGGCCAACCCATCGTGGTACTAAGCCACCGACGAGACGCCGAGGTGCCAAACCTCTGTGACCCAAAGTCACAAAATATCATTGTGGTACCAAACCATTGAGGTGCCAAACCTCCGTGTCCCAAAGGCACAAAGTCCCAAAGACACGGATATCATACTCCCCTCCTCTCATATCACCCAATCACATATCATACTAGATGCAAAATCGTGCAATCATGCTATCATGCTCACATGCTCAATATGGCATCTCAATGAATATACACCCATAATCATGATATCGTAGATCATCACCTATTTCATAATGAAACGGGCTTACAGAATCCGTATCCATACCTCAATGGGTATCGAAATAGTCAACCACACTGCTTCATTTACACAAACAGATTATCACATTACTTTAGTTAAGATAGTGTGTTGGTTTACACACCTGATATATCGTAAGCCTCAATCCCAAAGAACCCGATCTAAAGCCCTAAATCCTCTTGCTCCTAAAAACAATCGGCCAACTATGGGTTAGTTCCTTAAACCATTCGGTCATAACCAAATAAATCAAAGGGTATATCACCATACCCTTACCTTAAACTTGATTTGGTTTCCTACCAAATCGAACCCAACAATGGTTCTTTCAAAGAATCGGCTTCACCCTAGAAAGAAAGTGGTTAATCCTTTGAAACTTTGGCTTATAGCATTCTAAAAGAATAGACTATCAAGATAATCCCTTACCACTACTTACCACTTGGCTTCTCCAATCGCCTTCAAATCCAAAGGCCCTATATGGAAACGATTACCAAAATTGAACGTTACTCCTTTTTAACAGATGTCAAGCTCGGCTCTCAAACACCAAAGATTGACAAAGCATAAGAAAGGGAGAAATGGCCATTCTGCCTAGCACTTACCCCTTACAAGACCGATTGAACACCAAAGACCCTAACAACAACCAATAATTGGCCTACCAACTACTAAGAGAGGAGAAAGATTCGGCCAAGTAAAACACAATTGAAGGAAGGGAAATTTGACAACACAAGGGAGGGATTTGGTTTGATTTTAGACAAAAATAAAGCACAAGGATTACAACTTCGAGAAGGAGAAAGTCGGCCAAGGTTTGGAGAAGGAGAAAGAATGAACAAGAGGTAGGTGCTCTCGGTTTTGAATGAAAAGAAATAGAGAAAAGTGTTTGGAAAGTGAAGTTTCGGCTAGCACCCTTTAATCAAGATGAACAGAGGGGAAATACTTTCGGTTTTGAGAGGGAAAGAAATGAAGAAGGTGTTTAGGAGAACAAGTTTCGGCTTAGCATGAATGAAAAAGAAAGGGAGAGAGAAGAGAACTTTCAGCTCAAGTTGAAAAGAAAACACAAAGCTGGTTTCGGTTTAACACAATTGAAAAAAGAAAAGAAGGTGGGAGAGGCATTCGGCTAATAAGAAATTAAAGGACACCAAGTACTTTCGGCAAAGGTAAGATTGTTGAAGCTTTTGGTTTAAGGAGAACAAATGAAAAATGAAAAAGAGATGAAAACACACTTGGGGTTTCGGTTTCAAGAATGCAAAAAGGAAAAATGGATGAAATTCGGCTTACCAAGAGACCACAAAAGAGGCTTGTTTCACACAAACTCTGACCGAAAATGCACACACTGCCTAAGTGAAGTTTCGGCACTCTCCTCCCCAAGCTTACCAACCGGCCAACCTCCCCCAAAACACTCCCCAAAATCCGGCCAACCTCCCTCCAAACACTCCCAAGCCACTAATTCAAATCCCTTGACCAAGTCTTCCTCCTATTTTCACTCTCCACCCACCGTTTGAAAGAGTTGACACAGTCCAAGGTAGAGTTCAAAATTCCCACAACTCCTCCCCTCCATGCCGTCAAAATGGGAGCCAAAATGTGGGATTCTCGCGACTTGAACACAAGACCTCCCCCTTGCAATTGACGCCATCCACATGCTCCAAGTGGCGCATGCCTTGCCACTCCACCAACTCCTTTGTTATGCTCAAGAACACCAAATAATATATATATATATATATATACCCCCAACTCCTTCAGCTCCTCTCACCCAAAGGCTTAAAACTAAAATTTTCCTACCTACTCAGGCTCACTCCTAGCCTACAACTAAGCCCCGAAACCACACAAACAACAACATAGCAAGCCAATAACATGCGAGAAATGCCAAAATAAAATAGAAATAGCCCTTAACCCGGGATATTACATACTCCTTTTGCTTAACATGGGATTTGAACCTACTCCCTCCAAACCCCCTTGTGGCGTCACTTACCTATACCCTTAGTGGTGCCTCCTTTCCACTTTACCTATTACATTATTGTGCTAATTTCCCACTCAAGTACCTTTAAGGCCCACTTCACTTAGTTCTCTTTTGCAATGTTTGAAAACAAAATTTCTACCAAGGCTCAGGCTTAACCTCAAGCCTTTCCGAAAGCTCTAAACACACCCAGACACACACACACAACATGGCATACACACACAACACATCACAAATGCAGAGGCCCCAATGTAGGATGTTACATTAATATTAGTGGGTGAATCAATAAAAAGGGCTAATAGGATCAAAGAGGTTCACTAGGGGTTAATTATGTAGGTAGGCTTTTTAGTGGAGTGAGTGGGTTAAAATCTAGGTGCCTTTATCATCTCAGTATGTCAAATCAATAATGTGGTCTTGTCATGTATAATCGAGGCAAGTTCTAGAATAACAATTCAGTGTTGACACACTCGTAATCAATAAAGTTAGCATGAAAAAGAATATATGCTCTATAAGGCTCAAATCTCACAAAAATTATGGGTTTTTGGCATCAATCCCTGTAAATTTCAAACTTCAAGGAATATTCAAATTCAGTTCAATAACCTAGAAAATTTTTTATTCTTGAAAAATAGACTTATCATGCTTAATTCTCTAGTATCTTAAAGTTTAAATCATCAATGTACAATAAACTATGACTTAATCTAAGACATATCAATAGAAATTATAAATCAATAGAAATTTCCTCCTAATTAGTAATATGAGAAAATTACTTAAGATAAGATATCATTCAGGGATTTGAGAATAATGCAAAAAGTTAGGCATAAACTTTCACCCCCCACACTTAAGATGTACATTGCCCTTAATGTACAAAGATATATAATATTCATAAGAAAATCAAAAGATATGGGGAGAAGTGAAACTTCCTGAGTTATGGATGAATTCCTTGGAGGATGTGAAAAATACTTTGGAGGTGTCATCTTTTGGTGTGGTGGTTACTAACGAGCTCTGCGCTAGATGAAGAAATTGGGGAGCTCGTGAAGAATTGGCCAGGAATTAATAATAAAGATTCAAAATATACAAAATAAATATTTAAAGAAAAGCAAGCTAAAGTGAAGGAAAATAAAAAGTAAAATAAACTTATAAGAAAAGGTAAATAGACTGAAAAGTCCTTATTGTTGGATGGCTAACGAGGTGGGTGCGATTCCTAAGGCTGTGTTGAGGTAATGGTCGTGGTTCCGGTGTGATTCCCTAGCATCCTTAAGAATATAAAACCAAGAAACTAAAATAAGATAAAATGAATTAAGTAGAAGAGAAGTATGGATAAGGAAAATAAAGGAAAAGATTAAAGAAAAATAAGGCTAAAAAGGTCTCAAAGACTCTTGGCTTGTCGATTATATGAAGCGGTTGGCATGAACTTATGTAGGTTAATCTCTCATGGGGAGACTATGCTTTGATCCGTCCGCTTCTTCGGCATAGTTGTGGTGGTCAAGGGTTTTGAAAGATGAATGTGAATGAAAATGAAAGTGAGAACCAAAAAGGTGTAGAAAGAAGGGTTTAGGAGTAAGTGGAGAGGGGAGGAAGGGGTGGTGGTTTAAATAGATTTTCAACTCTGATGCCTCCCCACGCCCGTGTACCGTGGGCGTGTTGAGTCACACGCCTCCTCACACGCCCGTGTTGTGGGTTGTATCATTTATTCCATGCCTGTGTTCAAATTACCACTCTTGTGCTTGGTAAGTCAGTGTCGACCATGATAGCCTCGCATGCCCATGTTTAGTTTGCCACTACTATGTATGAACTCATAATGTCGGCCACGGTTGCATTGTAAGGCCGTGGTGTGGTAGTTGGGTCCGTAACTTGAAAATTAATTCGTTCTAACTCGTACCATCTCCGTTATGTTAGTACGAGATTCAATCCATCCACACGGCTATGGGCAGAGCCGTGTGTAAGGCCGTGTGGCATGAAAATCTACAAAATAAGAAGAAAAGAAATGAAAAGAAAAGAAAAATTGTAATAATAAATAGGGTTAGTGCTCAGGTTGCCTCCCAAGAAGTGCTCGTTTAAAGTCTTAAGCTCAACTTTCCTCTCATTTGCATATTTAAGGGGGTTTAAGGAGTTGAAAATCCTTCCTTGTGTTAGCAGTTCCATTATCATGATAGAGTTTAAGACGAGTAGCGTTTATTCTCAAAGTGCCAAAAATAGGATTACTTACCTCGACTGTTCCGTATGGGAAGACATTGATTACCTTAAAAAGGATTTCCTTGCTTGTGTTAGGATCAGGTGGAGATATTCATGGGTCTGCTTTGTCTAATAGTATTTGAACTTGTCTGCCTCTTGAAGTGGCTTTTGTTCTACTTCGTGTATCTCTAGTTTTTCCTTAAGATGCATCTTCTCCTCTTCTAGTTCATTGATATGAATCCTTTGTTCCTTGTGAGTAATTTCCTTGTTGGCACAGGGTTTAGGATCGACTCAGCTGTGTTCTTTTGTGGTGCTTCCTGAAAAGAAGGGTTAACCAAATGGTTATTAATAGAATTTACTTTCTCACCTTGGTTATTCTATATTCTAGCTGAATCGAGGGCTTGAAGAGTAACTGTCTCGTCACCTACACAGAGTATGAGTTTACCTGCGTCGACATCAATTTTAGTCCTGGCAGTTGCTAAGAATGGTCTTCTTAAAATTAGAGGGATCGTGTTATCCTCATCCATGTCTAACACAACAAAATCTACTAAGAATATGAATTTATCAATCTTCACGAGTACATCTTTGATTATACCCCTGGGAATTCTAATAGTTTATCAACTAATTGAATGCTCAACCTGGTTTGTTTGGGTTTCCCTTGACCTAGTTGTTTAAACAATTTATAAGGCATGACATTTATGCTTGCCCTTAAATCATCTAATGCATTATCAATAGATGATAAACCGTAAAAGTAACATATTTTAATCCCACATTTAGCATACTTTTGGATGATTTATTCCCTGGATTGTGTAATAAGGTGCTCTTAATCCTTTCTTTTCATGTTTTATACTCAGGAAAGCACCTAGGGATGAAAAGAATAAGAAACGGGCCTAAAATAGACCAAATTGGGCCAAAGAAGAAATCGACACGGCCTGAGCCCAAGACCACACGGTCGTGCCTCCCTAATTTACTCTAACACGGCCTGGACCCCGAAACACACAGGCGTGTCTCTTTATCAGACTTGACCATGGCCTGAAATTGATTCACACGGGCATGTGCCATGGCCGTGTCCCTACTGCGGCCAAGAGGAGTTTTACTCAGATTTGGACACTTGAAGGCAAAGAAACACATTCCAAAGCCTATTCAAACACCCTAGTAGGAATTCTACTTAGATTAGGATACTTAGGGGCCAAATAAAGCATTCCAAGAGCCTATATAAACACCCTAAGCATAACCTTCGAGGGCAGTTAGCTAGGCCGAGGAGCCGAGCCAGAAAGGTCAGATTTATGGGAATCACTCGAAGATAGCCAGTTGATCTATCTCAAGAAGCCGGAATTCTACTCAAGACAATGGATTTCTCCTTCAATTCTTTCAAGGAGTTTTAGGGATTTCTTTTGCTTTGTTTTATCTTTTCTTCTGAGATGTTTTCTTTTATTGTCATGAACTAAGCCCTTTAGATACCTGAAGGGGATGAAACCTAAGACGGATCTTGTTATTGTTTTCAGAACTATATAATAAATACTTAATTTGTTCTTAATTATGTGAGCTTAATTCTTGTGTTAATAATTCCTGGATATTGATTCAAGTTGAATGTGCTTAGGTGGTGGAGCAAAAGTCCCTGCCTAAGAGTAGATCTAGCATAATTAAGCAGAGATGATCGCGCGCCTAGAGATAGGGTAACGAGATTTTTTCGGATTAGGGTGAAACCTAATATGGGAGTCCATAGATCGAGTTAATACGATTCTAGGGGTCTTAATTAGAAAGAGATTTCAATTAATCAACCTAGGGTTAGATGTTATTCTCCTCGAGAGAGGGTTTAATATAAATTAGGGAATCCTACGGACCAAGTTAAGTGAATAAATCGTCTGGTTCAGTGTTAGATAACAAGTGAAGTCTAGATGGATTCTTCCTAAGGGTATCATCTTAGTCAACTGAGCTTTCCTAAAGTTATTTCTTCAATTCATTTTTTTTGTCTTTGAATCTTAGCTTAGTAATCAGTTAGTTTTAGATTAAACAACCAATCACTTAATATTTAGGCTAAATAATAGAAAGAATGTTAGTATTAGTACTTTTAGTTCTTTGGGTTCAACAATCTAGTCTTGCCTAAACTATACTACTGTTCGATAGGTGCACTTGCCTTAAGTCATTGTCAGAGTTAGCTTCCAGGTTCGATCGTTCTCTTTATAAATTTTAAAACTCGACAAAAACAACGATCAAGTATTTGGCGCCATTGTCGGGGAACTAAAATATTAAGAAAACTTAATTTTTATTACTTTAGCCATTTTTTATTTTTCGCAATTTACTTTTGTAACATCCTAGAATTAGGGGTTTTGCCTTTTGCACTATTTCATGCATGTGGCTAGCTATGCTTGTTGTTTTGGTGTGTTTGGGGGTCTTGGGAAGGCTCAAGTTCGAGCCAAGGCTTTAGAAAATTTTACTTTTTAGGGCACTTTAGGGGGAGAGCTTGTGGAAGTAGGCCTTAAGGGTAATTATGTGTGTTTGATGACAATAAAGGAGCTCTTGGTGGAGTGGTGTTGGCGTCATTTGTAGGAGCAGAGGGGGAGGAGTTTGAATCCTATTTGCTACACTTTGGAGCTTAATTTTTGGTGCTCAACAAGGAGGAGGTGGCTTTTGGCTGGAACTTTACCATGGCAGTTGTGGAATGAGTCAACAAATTCAAATGGAAGGACATGAGGGGCTTGGGGAGTTTGAATTGGTCAAACAATTCAAATTGGTGGATGGAGAGGACTTGGTGGAGCAAATCTAGGAGCAAATCAAGGAAGTGGGGACGTGGAGTGAGAGTTGGCCGAATGTTGGATAGGTAGGAGGAGGATTTCGGCTATGTGATGTAGTTGGCAAGGGAATTTCAGCATTTTTGGTATGGGATAGCAAAACCGAACCTTTTGGGGAGTAATGTGCGGAATTCTTTAATTTCCTTTAGTTGTCTTTAGTTTTTCTTTTTCTTTTTCTTTTTTGACGTTGTGGACTCTCAAGGCATTTTTGGGTTAACTACTTTTGTGCGTGTGCCGATTCTCTCAAGGTTTTCTCTCCATCTTTTCCCTTTAAGTTTTCGTTTCTTTTCTCATTTGTTGACACCTTAACCGAATCACTTTTCTTCTACACTTTTTCTATTTCTTCATCTCTTCTTCTTGCACTACTATTTCTTGCTTCTCTAGCCGAACCTCTCTTTTACCACTTATTTTCTCACCTAGTCGAAACCTTGCTACTTCTCATCTTTTTCTCTCTATTTGTTCTTTCCATTTGGGTGCTAGCCGAACCTGAGTTACTCACCTTTCTTCTCTTTTCCTGATGTCTCCCTCTTGTTCTACTCTTGAGCCAAAACCTTCTTGGCATTTTTGCATGTGCCGAATCTTCTTGGACCCTATTCGACTTCTCTTTGAGTAAGCTGAAACCCAAGAATCAAGTGCTAGTTGTGTGCCGAAGATCTCTCTTGAAGCGATTTCTATTTGTGCAAGAACCTATAGCCAAGTCTTTCTGTGATCGGTTCTTTTTTGACCAAGGCAAGGAGTTTCTCTCTAGTCCTATCCAAGTAGTCTCATTCGTTTTACTCTATCTTAACCCAAGCTCTTTATTAGTTAATCATCGATCTCTCTGAAAGTACTGTACTGATCAATGATTCTCATCATGGATGCAAGTGCTAGCCAACCTAAGGGGTAGTGCTAAAGGAGCCTGAAGGGAGTAGACTTGTAGTCTCCGCTCCCAAGTTCAAAAAGCGTGCTGTGTCGGCAGTTTGAGACTTTCTTCTGGGTTGTGGTAGAGAGTCGACATCCATTTGATAGGCAGATAGTGGTTATTCCCGCTAGTGAGAATAGCGACGATCAGGAGTGTCTAGTTCTTCGCATAATCAGGTGTGTAATTTCCACACCATCTTTTGTTTGATTATTAATTAGTATGTGAATTGTTTAAAAGTCGAAACATCGGTAATGGCTATTGAGTTACCCTTGGGGGTGAAATTGGAGATACAGGTTAGTTACCTTTGGTGGTGTCTTGTAAATACTTTAACACGAATATATATATGCTCTGATGATTCGATTTATGTTGACATATGTTGCATTCATTATATTATGATTATATGTTGCATGGGGTTGGGATATGATATTGATTGAAAGGGGAAGTGTATTTCAGTGGTTTGGTACCACATATATCATGACTCTGTCACATTATTTCAACGGTTTGGTACCACATATATCATGACTTTGTCACATTATTTCAGTGGTTTGGTACCACATATATCATGACTCTGTCACATTATCTCAGTGGTTTGGTACCACATTCAGTGGCTTGGTGCCACATATGAGGAGTGTAGCAGATGGAGGGTTGATTGTAGAAATTCCCACAAGTGTGTTTTGGCTGGTACGGGTGGTGTGTAGAGGATGGAATACTTGGTTGGGTTGGGTTGCATTGCATACACGATCTAATATGCCATGTTGTTAGGGCTACGGCCCAGTTTGATTCCGATGGTCTTCGGCCAAAGTCGTTACTGTAAGGGCTAAGGCCCAATATGCTTCTCTGGGCTTAGGCGCAGATTTCGTTTGTAAGGGAAATTACACACTAAGTCCTCGTGACTCACCCCTCTGCTTAATTTTGCAGGTAACCCCTAGTTTGAGGATTTGAAGCCAAGGTGTACTCAGCGGTGGTCATGCATTACTTCTTTCGTAAACTTCATTTTCTTTATTTAAACTTACTTTTAATTTAGGAATTTGTTATGTAATAAGGCCTTCGGGATTTTATAATTTCGATTTTCAACTTATCGCAGTTATTATATTCTATGAAACGTTAAATGGGGAGTTTTCTAAACAAATTATAAACAAACATTTTTTTTATAACACACGGATAACAAGCAAACAAATAATTCAATTCAGAATTTTCTTAGAACTATACAAACTATTTTTAAATGTCACATTTATGGAATCTCCTAGTTTCAATTATTCTTATCACGAAACCTGTTTTTGACTGTTAGTATTAACAATTAAAGTTTACAAGAAAACCTTAAACCTGAGGCTGATTTTCAAATGGAAACAAAACTCGAAAGTTTAAACAATCACAAAGTTTTTCAACAACCTTTCCATGTGACATACCAGTTCCGGTAGTAGCGTTTAGGCCGGGTTTGGGGTGTTACATTTATGGTATTAGAGCCCGGTTGCAAAACTCGACTGTGGAATGGGTCCAAAAATGTTTTCCAAAACCGGTTTGAAATACGGTTTAGAAAAATGTATGTTATTTGGAAGTGTGGCACCTGAATCGCCGGCACCAAATCCGTACTGTAAGTCTTCTAACTCTGTGTGATTTTTGCATTTTTGTCATGTTGTGATTTTTAGTTATAAGAGATAAAATTTTAGAGATTGAGACCTTTAGAAATACGATTTACGCAAACTACTCTTAAATCCGTCTTCATAAGTTATTCGTTAATAAATAATGGAACGATATAATAATTCATAAAATTTTTAATCAAATTAAGATGATTCAGTAGACATGAGCATTAGAGGACGTCGACATGGTATACGCAACCGTGGTAGGGGCCCGGGTGTTGAGGCTGGACCCTCGGAATCAGGACATGGGCGGAAGGCAAAGTGCCAGCATCACCAGTAGCAAAGGTAGGGTCTCAAGACCGAACTGGTGGGGACTATGCTTTGTCCCAAGCTATGCTGCGTGTTCTGGAGCGGGTTGCTGGAGCAAGCACGGGATTGGTAGCTCAGAAATCTATTCCTGAATGACTTCGAACAAACGGGTCTGAGATATTTAGGGGTATTTCTGGTGTGGCTCCAAACGTAGCAAAATATTGGCTGGAAGCAGTCGAGCGGATTATGGATGATTTGGAATGCACGGTAGAGGAGAAGTTGGAAGGAGTAGTGTCCCTCCTTCGATATGACGCATACTAGTGGTGGCTCACGGCAAGGAATGGTACATCAGCGGACCGTATTACCTGGGACTTCTTTAAGACAGCGTTCCAAGGAAAGTATGTTGGGGCAAGCTATGTGGATGCCCAGAGAAAAGCATTCCTGAATCTAGTTCAATGGGGTAAATCTGTGGTTGAATATGAGGCAGAGTTTCTGCGTTTAAGTCATTACGCTCGAGGAATAGTTGCGACTGACTATGAGCGTTGTGTTCAATTAGAGGATAGTCTGCGGGACAAGCTGTGGGTACTGATAGCTCCACACAGAAAAAAGAGTTTGCCATTTTGGTTCAGAAGGCAAAAATAGTCGAAGAGGTGAAGCGGTCTGAGAGGCAGAATGGGGATAAGGATAGGGGTAGGAATAAGAGGAACTCTGGGTCATTAGGATCTGCTAGGGGCTTCCAAAAGAGGCCTAAATTTGATGGGTCGGGCCGAGTTACGATGCCTATTACTGTTGGTCGGTCTCAACCGTCTGCTCAATGTGGGAAATTACATTCGGGGGAGTGTTGGGCAAGAAATAGAGGATGTTTTAGGTGTGGATCTATGGATTATCGGATAAGGGATTGTCCACAAGAGTCAGATAAGGCGCAGTTGGTAGGTCAGGGATATGTACAGCCCGAAAGAGGTAGGCAGCAGTCGCTGAGAAGTCGTGGTCTGATCAGAGAAGGAAACGGAGTCGGTCGAAGGCATGGAGCACTGGGCAGAGGTGCTGGGAGTATAGATGCAAGACAACCTGGATTGGTTTATGCGGCTAGACAGCGAGAGGACGGTGACGTACCAGACGTTATAACCGGTACATTACTTATATTTGGTGCACCCTTTACAACTTTGATAGATATTGGGTCTACACACTCATACGTTGCTAGTACTATGTCTGGGACTTTGGGTATAGAATCTGAGATTGTTTCTAGTAAAATGACTGTGATTATCCCTTTAGGACAATCTGTAGTGGTGAACAAACTATTTAGGAGCGTGCCTTTAGAAGTGCAAGGGGTTATTTTCCCGACAAACTTGATGGAATTACCGTTCGGCGAGTTCGACTTGATTTTAGGCATGGACTGGTTAGTTGAGCATCGGGCAAACTTGGATTGTGTGGTGAAGCACATGATATTAAAGACTTCCGAGGATGAGGTGGTGCTAGTGATAGGTGAGAGAAGGAATTACTTGGCCAATGTGGTTTTTGCATTAAAGGCTGAAAGGATGTTGCAAAAAGGGTGTATGGCGTTCCAAGTTTACATCAGTGCTTTGGATGTCAAGGAATTGTCTGTAAGGGATGTTAGAATGGTGAAAGAGTTATCAGACATCTTTCCAGAAGATCTTCTAAGGTTACCCTGGATCGCGAGGTGGAGTTCGGCATTGATCTACTTCTGGGAATGGCTGCGGTGTCCATCGCCCCATATAGGATGGCACCGAAAGAGTTGGTAGAACTTAAAGCTCAGATCTAAGAGCTATTGGATCGTGGATTTATCCGACCAAGTGTATCTCCGTGGGGAGCGCCGGTATTGTTCGTTAAGAAAAAGGACGGGTCGATGCGGATGTACATTAACTATAGGCAATTGAACAGGTTGATGATTAAGAACAAATACCCGTTGCCAAGTATTGATGATTTGTTCGATCAGCTAAGAGGAGCTTCGGTGTTCTCGAAGATAGATTTAAGGTCAGGGTATCATCAGTTAAAGGTCAAAGAGGCAGATATTCATAAGACTACTTTTCGAATGCATTATGGTCAGTACGAGTTCTTAGTGATGCCGTTCTGATTAACGAATGCACCAGCTGCATTTATGGATATGATGAATCGGGTATTACAACCCTATCTAGATCAGCTTGTGATAAACCTTAAAAGTAACATATTTTAAACCCATATTTAGCATGCTTTTGGATGATTCAACCCCTGATTTATGTAAAAAGGTGCTCTTAATCCTTTCTTTTCATGTTTTATACTCAAGAAAGCACCCGAGGATGAAAAGAATAAGAAACGGGCCAATTTGGGCCAAAGAGGAAATCGACACGACCTAAACTTCAAGCCACATGGCCGTGCCTCGACAATTAACTAAGACACAGCCATGCCATGATTTACACGGCCATGCCCCAATCGACAGAATCGAGACACGGCCTGGAGACGATTTACAAGGGCATGTACCATGGCCGTGTCCCTGCCACAGAAAAGAGCAATTCTACTTGGAATAGGATATTTTAAGGCAAAGAAACACATTCCAAAGCCTATTCAAACACCCGAGTAGGAATTATAATTAAATTAGGATACTTAGGGGCCAAGTAAAGTATCTCAAAGTCTATATAACCACCCAAGGGTGCAACTAAAGAGGGAGTTCGGTAGAAGCCTTCTGCCAGGGCTTTTGTCGGGGTGGTTCAGCGAGGCTAAAGAGCCGAAGCCAGAGCAGTTCAATTCAGGGAATTGCTCGAAGATAGCCAGTTGATCCATCTTAAGGAGCCAGAATTCTACTCAAGACGGTGGATTTCTCCTTTAATTCCTTTAGGGGGTTTTAGGGATTTCTTATGTTTTGTTTTATCTTTTCTCTTGAGATGTTTTTTTTATTCATTATGAACTAAACCCTTCAGAAACCTGAAGGGGATGAAACCTAGATGAATCTTGTTATTGATTTCTAAATTATATGATAAATACTTAGTTTGTTCTTAATTGTGCATGCTTAATCCAAATGTGATGTGCATAGGTCGAGGAGGAATAGACCCTGCTTGAGAGTAGATCTAGCATAATTAAGCGGAGTTGATCGCACGCCTAGAGATAGGGTGACGAGATTTTGCCGGATTAGGGTCAAACCTAATATGGGAGTCCATAGATCAATTTACTGCTATTCTAGGGGGTTGTTATAAGAGAATAAGAGTTCCACTAATTAACCTAGGGTTAGACATTTTTTGCCTCGAGAAAAGGTTTAATATACGTTAGGGAGTCTTACGGATCAAACTAAGTGAATAAATCATATGGTTCAGTGTTAAATAACAAGTGAAGTCTAGGTGGATTCTTCCTGAGGGTATCGTCGTGATCAACTGAGTTTTTCATCAAGTTATTTCCCAAATTGTTCTTTTTGTCTTTGTGTCTTTAGCTTAGTAGTCGTTAAATTAGATCAAATCAACCAATCACTCCATATTTTAGGCTAAATTATAAAAAGAAAATGAGTATTAGTACTTTTAGTTCCTTTGGGTTCAACAATCCGGTCTTACCTAAGCTATACTACTGTTCGATAGGTACACTTGCCCATAATTGCTGTCAGAGTTAGTTTCCAGGTTTGATCATATTCTTTCTAAATTTTAAAACTCGACAAAACAACGATCAGTTTGTTGTAGTGTTCATAGATGATATCTTGGTATATTCAAGGACTAAAGAAGAGCACGATTCGCATCTTTGGATAGTTCTACAGATCTTGAAAGAGAAGCAACTGTTTGCCAAATTCAGCAAGAGTGAATTTTGGCTGAAGGAAGTTACCTTTTGGGCTATGTTGTTTCTGCAAAAGGGATTAGGGTTGATCCCTAAAAGATCGGTCGCTCGATCGAAGCCATCAAGTCTCAGAGAAATTTGAAGTTTCCTTGGGTTAGCTGGGTACTACAGAAGGTTCATTGAGGGATTTTCATTGATTGCTGCACCATTAACCAAGCTATTATGGAAAGGGATACCGTTTGTGTGGACTAGTAAACAGTAGGAAAGCTTCGAGAAGTTGAAGAATATTTTGACAGAGGCACCAGTGTTGATTCAGCCTGAGGTTGGAAAGGAATTTGTCGTCTATTGTGATGCATCACACATAGGGTTAGGATGTGTGCTAATGCAAGAAGGGAAGGTAGTAGCGTATGCGTCTCGGCAATTAAGGCCACATAAAGTAAATTATCCCACTCACGATTTGGAGCTAGCTACGGTAGTGTTCACTCTGAAGATTTGGAGACACTACTTATATGGAGAAAAGTCTATTATCTACACCAACCATAAGAGTCTGAAATATCTCATTACCTAGGAGTTGAATTTAAGGCAATGGAGGTGGATAGAACTGCTGAAAGACTATGACTACTCAATCGAATACCATCTGGGTAAAGCTAATGTTGTGGCAGATGCGTTGAGCCGTAAGGTGATATCAGATTTGAAGACAATGTTTGCTCATCTTAGTTTGTATAAAGATGGGAGTTTATAAGCTGATCGTGTCAAATAGTTAAGTTTTAATATTTATAAAGCATGATCGAACCTGTAGACTAACTATGACAACGATTGAGGTAAGTGCACCTATCAAACAATAGTATAGTTTAGGCAAGATTATTTTATCAAACCCAAAGGAACCTAAAAATACTACTACTCACTTTCTTTCTATTATTTAGCCTAAAATATGGAGTGATTGGTTTACTAATCTAAAAACTAATGAAAAACTAAACTAGATACAAAGACAAAAGAATGAAACTTTGGGAAAATACTATGGAAAAACTCAGTTGATTTTAGATGATACCCTCAGGAAGAATCAACCTATGACTTCTCTTATTATCTAACTTTTAATTCATATGAATTCTTTACTTAGCTTGATCCGTGAGACTCCCTAACCTATATTAAACCCTCTCTTGAGGTGAATAATGTCTAACATTAGGTTAATTAGTAGAACTCTCGTTCTCTTATAATAACCCCTTAAGGAAGCAGTAAATCTATCAATGGACTCCCATATTGGGTTTCACCCTAAATCAGCAAAATCTCGTCACCCTATCTCTAGGCGTGCGATCAACTCCGCTTAATTATGCTTGATCTACTCTTAGGCAAGGTCTATTCCTCATCCACCTAGGCACATCAGATTAAATTAAGCAACATAATTAAGAACAAACTAAATACTTATCATATAATTTAGAAATTAAATAACAAAATCCATCATAGGTTTCATCCCCTTCAGGTATCTGAAGGGTTTAGTTCATAACAAAATAAGAAAACATCTCAAGAGAAAAGATGAAACAAAACATAAGAAATCCCTAAAACCCTCTGAAGGAATTGAAGAGGAGATCCTCTATCTTGAGTATAACTCTGGCTTCTTGAGATAGATCAACTGGCTATCTTCGAGTAATTCCCTGAATAAAAGCTCTGGCAGAAAACTCTTCCCAAAACTTGATTCTCTAGAACGGCTGCCTTGGGTTGTTTATATAGGCTCCTTAGATGCTTTACTTGGCTCCTAAGTACCTCCTTCAAGTAGAATTACTATTAAGGTGTTTAAGTAGACTTAGGAGTATGTTTCTTTGGCTTCAAGCATCCAAATCTGAGTGAAATTGCTCATTCCCGTGGCAGGGGCACGCCCATGGCACACGCCCGTGTAAGTCATGGCTAGACCGTGTTGGACTTATATCGACGAGGCACAGCCGTGTAAATCCGAGTGAGGCCATGTTCTAAATAAATGGCAAGGCACGGTCGTGTGGCTTGAAGTCCAGGCCGTGTCGATTTCTTGGGTTGACCCAATTTGGTCCATTTTAAGCCCGTTTTACGTTTTTTTATCCTTAGGTGCTGTCCTGATTATAAGACATGAAAAGAAAGGATTAAGAGCACCTTTTTACATAAATCAAGGATAAATTATCCAAAAGCATACTTAAATGTGGGATTAAAATATGTTACTTTTACGGTTTATCAAATGCCCCCACACTTAAGCTTTTGCTTGTCCTCAAGAAAAATTTTCAACTTACAATTAAAATGAACTTTCCATAATTCATAATTCCTATTGGCAATGTCTCATCATAATTCATAGATAATTTATACATGGATAATTCAACTCAAAGTGTCCTAAAGATTCAATCACCATAAGTCATACCTTTGTAGTATGAAAACATAAGTGTCTCCCCTTATCTGAATAATTACCTTTAATTCAAAACCGATAAGGATTGACATCCTCACTAAAGGTTCACTCAAATCACTCAAAGTGTTTAAGGTTCAAGAATAAGCACTCATAAGTCGAACCTGAAAAGTTAATCCCATAGGCTTGCCTGAAAATCAAATCTCCACCACTGTATATGATAAACTGTAAAAGTAACATATTTTAACCCCATATTTAGTATGCTTTTGGATGATTTAGCCCTTGATTTATGTAAAAAGGTGCCTTTAATCCTTTCTTTTCATGTTTATACCCAGGAAAACACCCGAGGATAAAAAGAACGCAAAACGGGCTTAAAACGGAGTAATTAGGCTTTAGCAAGCAATCAACATGGCCTGGCCCGAAGCCTATACGACCGTGCCTCGCCAATTACCTAGAGCATGGCTTCAACCACGTAACACATGGTTGTACAGCATCCATTGATCACACGGACGTGCCTGGTGATCTACATGGCGTGCCAATTTGATGCACACAAGCACGCTGACTCAATCTCGACTCACACGGCCGTGCCTAAAATGACAGAATCGAGATATGGCCAAACCACGATTTACACGGGTGTGTGCCATGGGCGTGCCCTTGCCACGGGAAAGAGCAATTTCACTCGGATTTGGATGCTTGGAGGTAAAGAAACATACTCCTAAGTCTGCTCCAACACCCTAATAGTAATTTTACTTGAAGGAGATACTTAGGAGCCAAGTATAGCATCCAAAGCCTATATAAACAACCCAAGGCAGACATTAAAGGGGGGCTTTTAGCAGAGGCTTTTGCCGAAGCTTTCATTTTTTAGGGAATCACTTGAAGATAGCCAGTTAAAACTCCATTTAAGACGGAGGATCTCTCCTTCAATTCCTTCAGGGGGTTTTAGGGATTTCTTATGTTTTGTTTATTCTTTACTCTTGAGATGTTTTCGTATTTAGTTATGAACTAAACCCCTCAGATACTTGAAGGGGATGAAACCTATGATGGATTTTGTTATTTGATTTCTAAATTATATGATAAGTACTTGGTTTGTTCTTAATTATGTTGCTTACTTCAATCTGATGTGCTTAGGTGGAGGAGGAATAGACCCTACCTAAGAGTAGATCTAGCATAATTGAGCAGAGTTGATCGGTCGCCTAGAGATAGGGTTACGATATTTTGCTGGATTAGGGTGAAACCTAATATAGGAATCCATTGATCGATTTACTGCTTCCTTAGGGGGTTATTATAAGAGAACGAGAGTTCCACTAATTAACCTAAGGTTGGACGTTATTCGCCTCGAGAGAGGGTTTAATATAGGTTAGGGAGTCTCACGAATCAAGCTAAGTAAAGAAATCATATGGTTTGGGGAATAAATAATAAGTGAAGTCATAGGTGGATTCTTCCTGAGGGTATCATCTTTATCAACTGAGTTTTCCTAAAGTCTTTCTCCAATTCAATCTTTTGTCTTTGCATTTAGACTAAGTATTTTGTTAGTTTAATAATCCAATCACTCCATATTTTGGGCTAAATAATAGAAAGAAAGTGAGTAGTAGTACTTTTAGGTTCCCTTGGGTTCGATAAGATATTCTTACCTGAGCTATACTATTGTTCGATAGGTGCACTTGCCTCTATCGTTGTCGCAGTTAGTCTATAGGTTTGATCATTCTTTTATAAATATTAAAACTTGGCTGTTTGACACGATCAAGTTTTTGGCGCCGTTACCGGGGACTCCTAGAATATTAAGAAAGCTCTATTTCTATTACTTTAGCCATTATCTTTATTTTTAAATTTCTCTTATTTTTATACATATATATATATATTTTTCTAAATTTCTTTCTTTCTTTTCATAGCAGGTACCTCTAGTTTATGACTAGAAGAAATTCGAGAGGACCATTAGAATACGAAAGTGACATTGAAGCTACCGCTCGCAGAAATCGCAGAGAAATTAGACGAGCCCTAGACTATCAAAGAGAAGAACAGCAAAGATCCAATCCTACTGAAAGGATGGACGAGAACAACCCACCAAATGTGCAAGAACAGAATGCTCTGCGTACTATGTATGATTATGCTAAACCTAATTTGACAGGAGCAGAATCTAGTATTGTTAGGCACGCTATAGCTGCTAATAATTTTGAATTAAAGCCTAACACAATACAAATGATTCAACAATTTGTTCAATTTGATGGTTTGCAGGATGAGGATCCAAATACTCATATATCTAATTTTTTATAATTTTGTGATACCTTCAAAATAAATGGCGTTTCTGACGATACCATACGTCTTCGGTTATTTCCTTTTTCATTAAGGAACAAAGCAAAGTAATGGTTGAACTCATTACCACGAGGGTCAATCACCACATGGGATCAAATGACTGAAAAATTTCTTTCAAAATATTTTCCACTAGCCAAAACGACTAAATTTAGGAATGACATATCTTCTTTTGTGTAGAATGACGCAGAAACATTATATGATGCATGGGAAAGATACAAGGATCTCCTAAGGAGATGCCCACACCACGGATTACCTTTGTGGCTTCAAGTCCAAACTTTTTACAATGGTGTGAATTCTCTAACTAGGCAAATGATTGATTTATCAGCCGGTGGAACTTTGAACAACAAAACTTCTGAAGCGGCTTACGATTTTATTGAGGAGATGTCGTTGAACACCTATCAATGGCAAATTACAAGGGCTAAATCGACAAAATCAGCTGGAGTTTTTAACGTGACACAAAGGACAATGTTTGTCGACACAGGTGGAGTTAATGAATAAAAAGCTTGATAATTTATGTTCTTCACAGGTACATCCAGTCATGTAATGCGAAGCGAGTAGGAATGTGGCGAATTTTAAGTACCCATTTTACCAACCAGGAGAAGAAAATGAGCAGACAAACTATATAGGTAACAATTTCAAATCTAACAATAATCCTTATAGTAACATTTACAATCTAGGTTGGAGGAACCACCCAAATTTTTCGTGGGGAGGATAAGGAAATCAAAGGCAACAACCTCCTCCAAATTACCAAAATCAACCTTATCCACCAAAAAGAAGCCGAGTCTTGAAGAGATGCTGAAAAAGTTCATGGCAGACACAGATGCCCGTCTCCAAAGAACTGATACAACACTTGATAACCAAGAAATATCGATCAAAGAAATCAACGAACAAGTCCGGGAAATCACTATATTAGTGGGACATCTCACAAAGCTTGTTTCAGAACGTCAACAGGGATGTCTACCAAGCAACACAGAAATAAATCCAAAAGAACAGATACAAGCCATCACATCTCAAGAGGATACAAAGGTAGACAAGCCCACCTCAGTACAAGAAACCAAGAAAGAAAAAGGTAAAATAGTGGTAGCACAAGAAAAACCAGTAATTAAAAAGTACCAACCTCGAATACCTTATCCCGAAGCATTGAAAAAAGATGATCCAGAGGAACAATTCGATAAGTTTTTAAAACTTCTAAAGAAATTACATATTAACTTACCTCTTCTTGAAGCTCTTTTTCAGATGCCAGACTCAAGGAGATTTTTAAGACAGCTCTTGACGAACAAACGCAAAATCGATGAAGAGCACCATGTGAAACTCAATGCAGCATGCTCAGTAATGCTACAGAATAGATGATCGCTGCAAAATAGTCTAGTTTTAATATTTATAAAAGAGTGATCGAACCTGTAGATTGATTGCGACAATGATAGAGGCAAACGTACCTATCAAACAGTAGTATAGCTCAGGCAAGAATATCTTATCGAACCCAAGGAACCTAAAAGTACTACTACTCACTTTCTTCCTACTATTTAGCCTTAAATATGGAGTAATTAATTAACTTATCTAAGACTAATGAAATACTTAAACTAAATGCAAAGACAAAAGAATAAACTGGGAAAGGACTTTGGAAAACTCAGTTGATAAAGATGATACCCTCAGGAAGAATCCACCTATGACTTCACTTATTATCTAACTTTCAATTCATGTGATTTCTTTTACTTAGCTTGATCCATAAGACTCCCTAACCTATATTAAACCTTCTCTCGAAGCGAATAATGTCTAACCTTAGGTTAATTAGTGGAACTCTTGTTCTCTTCTAATAACCCCCTAAGGAAGCAGTAAATCGATCAATGGACTCCCATATTAGGTTTCACCCTAATCTGGCAAAATTTTGTAACCCTATCTCTAGGCGCCCGATCAACTCCGCTTAATTATGCTAGATCTACTCTTAGGTAGGGTCTATTCCTCCTCCACCTAAGCACATTAGATTAAATTAAGACACATAGTTAAGAACAAACTAAGTCTATTTCATATAAACCAATAAATCAAATAACAAAATCCATCATAGGTTTCATCCCCTTCAGGTATCCAAAGGATCTAGTTCATAATAAAATAAGAAAACATCTCAAGAGAAAAGATAAAACAAAACATAAGAAATCCCTAAAACCCCCTAAAGGAATTGAAGGAGAGATCCTCCGTCTTAAGTAGAATTCTGACTCTTCGAGATGGATCAACTGGCTATCTTCGAGTAATTCCCTAAACGAGTAAAGCTTTGGTAGAAAACTCTGCTAAAACCCTGATGATTTGAATTGCTACCTTGGATTGTTTATATAGACGTTTGGGATGCTTTACTTGGCTCCTAAGTACTCGTAATTCAAGTGAAATTCATCCTATGTGTTTGAGTGAACTTAGGATTACGTTTCTTGGGCTCCAAGCATCCAATTGCGAGTGAAATTGCTCTTTCTCGTGGCAGGGGCAAGGCTAAGGCACGCCCGTGTAAATCGTGGTCCAGCCCGTGTCTCCATTCTATTGGTTTAGGAACGGCTATGACACGCCCGTGCAATATCTAGGTAGAGGTCGTGCTTCAGGTCTGCCAATTGGGGCACGGTCGTGTACATCGCGATCAGGCCGTGTTGGGCTTTTTGTTGACGAGGCACAGTCGTGTAAATCAGGGTGTGACTATGTGCAATCTAAATATTGGGGCACGGCCTTGTGGCATGAAGTCCAGACCGTGCCGACTTCTTGGATTGGCCCACTTTGGTCTGTTTTAAACCCGTTTTGCATCTTTTTTACCCTTGGGTGCTTTCCTGAGTATAAGACATGAAAAGAAAGGATTAAAAGCACCTTTTTACATAAATTAAGGATAAATTCATCCAAAAGCATACTAAATGTGGGATTAAAATATGTTACTTTTACGGTTTATCAAATACCCCCACACTTAAGCTTTTGCTTATCCTCAAGTAAAATTCACAATTTAAAATTAAAACAAACTTTCCAAAATTCATAATTCCCATTGACAATGCCTCATCATAATTCATAGATAATTTATACATGGATCATTTAGCTCGAAGTGCCCTAAAGATTCAAACGAGATAAGTCATGATTTTGTAGCATGAAAACATAGGTGTCTCCCCTTATTTAAATAATTACCTTTGATTCAAAGCCGACAAGGATTGACATCCTCACTAAAGATTCACTCAAAGCACTCAAAGTGTTTAAGGATCAAGAAAAAGCGCTCAAAAGTCGAACCTGAAAAACTAATCCCATAGGCTTGCCTGAAAATCAAATCTCCACCACTATATATGAGATGAGAAACAGATCAAAAGGTCTTTATTAGGGTTGTAACGAGGCTTGGGTTAAAAGGTGTGGATAAAGGCTGAATTAGAGTTAAAATCGAGATTGAATTGACTAATTACCTAATCAAAAAATAATGAACTAAATATGACTATTTACATCGAATGAAAAGTAATAATACCACTATTGATAATTACTCTATAACAAATAGTATTTTCTTCACTTTAAAATTTGATAATACTTTAATACGAGCTTTTTCTTCAACAATTGGAGTTTTATTGCTCTAAGCTCTTTTATTGAATAAACTTGGATTTTTTTTAAGAACAAACTAAAATATTACATCCTAAATGATAAATGTAACTACTGAACTAATATAATTCAGTTATTTAATCAAATCAAACCTCGATTAAAGGGTAGTCAAAAGAATGGTGATAACAAATACAAAGGGATTTTGGGTTAATATTAGTGGGTGAGTCAATAAAAAGGTTATTAGGATTCAACGGGTTCACAAGGGGTTAATTTGTGAAGGTAGGCTTTTTAGTGGAGTGAACGGGTTAAAACCTAGGTGCGTTTATCATCTCAGTATATCAAATCATTATTGTGGTCTCGACATGCATAGACGAGGCAAGTTCTAGAATAACAGTTCAAAGTTGACGCACTCAATATCAATAAAAGTGAGCATGAAAAATAATATATGCTCTATAAGGCTCAATATCTCACAGAAATTATGGGTGTTTTTGACTTCAATCCTTATAGATTTCAAATTTCAAAGTAATACTCAAATTTAGTTCAACAACCTATCAATTTTTATTTTTGAAAAATAGACTTATCGTGCTTGATTCTCTAGTATTCTTCAAATTTAATCATCCATGCACAATTATCTATGATTTGTTCTAAAACATATCAATAAAAATCATAAATCATTAGAAATTTCATCCTAGTTAATATTATGAGAATAATACTTAAGATCAAGACTAATTTCAGGGTTTTGAGAATTATGAAAAAGTTAGACACTATTACCCCCACACTTAAGATGTACATTGTCCTCAATGTAATGAAATTTATGTGCCAAATCAAGAAGATAAGTGGGGAAAGTAATAATCCCTGAAATCTGGATGATCCCGGGCATCTTTGGTGGCAGTGATGGTGTTTTCTATGGGCCGATGGAGTGGCTACCGAGAAGCAATTTGCTAGATGAAGAAATTGGGTAGCCTGTGAAGATATAGCCAAGAGATCTAGAGAAATAATAATAATAATAATAATAATAATAATATGCTAATAATAAATTTAAAGATTAAGGAAATAAAAAGAATGAGACTAAGAAGAAAACTGAAATTGAAAGAAAAGACTAATGGACTAAGAAGTCCTTATTGTTGGATGGTTTGCAAAGTGGGTGTGACCTCGAAGGCTGTGGTGTGTGATTCCCTAGCAGCCCTTAGAACCTAAAACCAAGAAACTAATATGAAATAAATTAAATTAAGCAGAAAAGAAGTATAGATAAGGAAAATAAAGGATACGAGAAAAGAAAAATAGTACCAAAAGGTTTTGAGACCCTTGGCGGTCAATTAAGTGAAGTCAAGATGAACTCATGTTGAGGTCTCCTCAAGGAGATAATGCTTACGTTTCTTTGGCATGATCTTTGTGTTGCTCAAGTGTCTTGGATCTTTTCTATGAATAGGGAGAAAAATTTCAAAGAAAAGAGAAAGAATGAATAAGAAAGAAGATGGGACAAAGAGGACGGTTTGTGGGGATTTAAATAGGATTTCAAATCTGGCACGTTCCCACGCCCATGTACCGAGGGTGTGTCAATTCACACGGCTGTGTCGCACGACCGTGTTGTGGGGTGTGTTGTCCTTCCACGCTCGTTTTGTTGGTTTGCACGCACGTTTTAAAAAGCTAGTGTAGGAGCACGGTTGGAATGCACGGGCGTGGTCTGCCCGTGCTAAATGAGTCAGTATCTTAGCATGGCTGTGAGGCATGGCCATTCTATTTTTGTCGGTGCCCGTGCTGTGGGTGGTTGGATTCGTGACGTTGGGGGTGGTTGGACTGACTTGCACGTCTCTGCTCTGTCAGTGTGGTAGTTCTGGTGGTCCACACGGCCACGGGCACGGCCGTGTGTAAGGTCGTGTGACCTGGAAATCTACACTTTTATGTTATTTTTCAATGAAATAATTAGGATAGAAAGATGGAAAGAAAAGAAACTAAAAATAAAAATTGTTAGTGTTCGGGTTGTCTCTTGAAAAGTGCTCGTTTATAGTCTTGAGTTAAACTATTCTTGTGTTGAAGATTTCAAGGAGGTTTAAAGGTTTGAATATCTTCCCTCATGTCTGTAGTTCTTCTTTCATGAAAAAATTGGGGTCAGAAGTGTTTACCTTAGAATTTATGAATATTGGATTGCTTACATTGACTGTGTTGTGGGGGAAGATTTTGTGTACCTCATCTTTTATTTTAAAGCGATTCGATGTCCCTATAAGCTGTTCTGACGGTCCCTCTGACTTTACTCCGTGTGGATCAGTCTTTGCTTGTGTCTTCTACTCTTCTAATTTGTCGACCTTAAGTGTACGTGATTCTTCTGTGTTGACTAAGATGCTATGGTTTGACTCAGATTTGATGTCGTGTGGTGTTTCCTGCAATGAAGGTTGAATAATTTGATTATCGACTAGAGTAATTTCCATACCTTCATCATTCATGGCTCGGTGAGTTGAGAGCTTGAAGATTTATTGATTCATCTCCCATGCAAGTATGAGTTCTCCCGTGGCAACATCAATCTTAGTTCTAGCAGCTTGCTAGAAAAGGCCTTCCTAAAATCAAGGGATTGAATTATCCTCATCTATGTCTAAAACAACAAAGTCTCTTGAGAAAACAAATTTATCGATTTTGACTAAAACATCTTCAATAATGCCCCAGGGATTCTAACAATTTTATCACTAGTTGAATACTCATCCTAATTTGTTTGGGCTTCCTAGACCTAGTCGCTTAAACAAAGACATAAGGCATAACATTTATACTTGCCCTAAATCGCCTAATGCATTATCAATAGTCAAACTACCAATTAATCATGGAATCGTAAAACTTCCTGGATCTTTTAATTTTTGTGGTAGCTTGTTCTGTAGCATTACTGAGCATGTTCGTCAATTTTGCATTTGTTCATCTATTTTGCATTTGTTCGTCAAGAGCTTGCTTAAGAATTTCCTTGCATCGGGCATCTAAAAAAGAGCTTCAAGAAGAGGTAAGTTAATATGTAATTTCTTCAAGAGTTTTAGAAACTTACCGAATTATTCCTCTGAATCATCTTTTTTTAATGCTTCGGGATAAGGTATACGAGGTTGGTATTCTTTGATTATCGATTTTGGCTTTTCTTGAGGTACCTCGGTCTTATCCTTGCTTTCTTGCACTGATGTGGGTCTATCTACTTCTGTACCCTTTTGAATTGTAATGGCTTGGATTTGCTCTTTTGGGTTTATTTCTGTGTTGCTTGGTAGCCGTCCTTGTTGGTGTTCAGAAATTAGCTTTGTAAGGTGTCCCACTGACCTAGTAAGTTCTCTAACTTAATTCACGAGTATAAGACATGAAAAGAAAGGATTAAGAGTACCTTTTTACATAAATCAAGGATAAATCATCCAAAAGCATACCTAAATGTGGGATTAAAATATGTTACTTTTATGGTTTATCATTAGCCGAACTTCAAGTGAAGCCTTCATGGGTAAATCAGATTAAAGAGAAGCAGTTGTTAGACGAATTGTTAAGTTCTCGACTTCAGCAAGTGGAGGGTGGTGAGACAGAAGATTTTGGTCTGAATAGTGATGGAGTATTATGCTTTCATGGAAGGTTTGTATGCCGAAGGACTCCGAGTTGAGACAAATGATTCTGTGGGAGGCGCATAGTAGTCCATACACTATGCATCCCGGTGGGAGTAAGATGTATCGAGATTTGCGTAAGCAGTATTGGTGGCCAGGTCTGAAGCAAGAAGTTACCAAGTTTGTAAGTGTTTGACGTGTCAACAGGTGAAGGCAAAACACCAGTTGCCTTCGAGGTTGCTGCAACCAGTAAAGATTCCACTTTAGAAGTGGGAGAGGATAACAATGGATTTTGTTAGTGGGCTACCTCTTACGCCTACTAGGAGGGATTGTGATTATCAATCAGTTGACAAAATCTGCTCATTTCATACCGGTTTGTATCGACTATTCGTTACAGAAGTTAGCCAAGCTGTATGTAGCAGAGATTGTAAGGTTACACGGGGTACTAATCTCTATTATATCAGACAGGAACCTTAGGTTTACATCGCGATTCTGGAAGGCGTTACATAAAGCTTTAGGTGCAAGACTGGATTTCAGCACGATGTTTCATCCACAGACTGATGGTCAGTCAGAGAGAGTAATTCAGAATTTGGAAGACATGTTAAGAGGTTGTGTAATCGACTTTAGGGGTAGTTTGGAGGATTTTCTTCCGTTGGCAGAGTTTGCGTACAACAATAGTTATCAATCCAGCATTTAGATGGCACCCTACGAGGCGTTGTATGGTTGTAGGTGTCGTACCCCTACCTGATGGACAGAGTTGGGTGAGCGACAGTTGTTAGGCCCGAAATTGATCTCAGAGACAGAGGAAAAGGTTAAGTTGATTCAGGCTCAATTGAAGGAAGCTTCTGACAGGTAGAAATCGTATGCAGATCTGAAGCATAAAGAAATAGAGTTCTCAGTGGGTGATCAGGTTTTTCTAAAAGTTTTACCTTGGAAGAAGGTTCTAAGATTTGGACAGAAAGGCAAGTTAAGCCCCAGATTTATCGGGCCTTATCGAGCATTGAAACATGTGGGACCAGTGGCTTATCAGCTTAAGTTACCTCCGGAGCTGAATCGGATACATGATGTTTTCCATGTTTCTATGTTAAGGTGCTATCGTTCAGATCCATCTCATGTAGTATCAGTGGAAGAAATTGAAGTAAGACCTGACCTATCTTTTGAAGAAGAACTAGTGCAGATCTTAGATCGAGATGTTAAGGTGTTGAGAAGTAAGTCAGTTCCATTGGTCAAAGTCTTATGGCAAAATCACGATTCAGAGGAAGCCACGTGGGAGCCAAAAGATGTGATGCGATAGTAATACTCTCACCTATTTTGATCAGGTAAATTTTGAGGCTGAAATTTCTTTAAGGGGGTAGAACTGTAACATCCTAGAATTAGGGGTTCTGCATTTTACACTATTTCATGCATGTGGCTAGCTATGCTTGTTGTTTTGGTGTGTTTGGGGGTCTTGGGGAGGCTCAGGTTTGAGCCAGGGCTTTAGAAAAAAATTCTTTTTTAGGGTACTTTAGGGGGAGAGCTTGTGGAAGTAGGCCTTAAGGGTAATTATGTGCATTTGATGACAAGAAAGGAGCTCTTGGTGGAGTGGTGTTGGCGTCACTTGTAGAGGGGGAGGAGTTCGAATCCCATTTGCTACACTTTGGAGCTTAATTTTTGGTGCTCAACAAGGAGGAGGTGGCTTTCGGCTGGGACTCTACCATAGTGGTTGTGGAATGAGTCAACAAATTCAAATGGATGGACATGAGGAGCTTGGGGAGTTTGAATTGGTCAAACAATTCAAATTGGTGGATGGAGAGGACTTGGTGGAACAAATCTAGGAGCAAATCAAGGAAGTGGGGAGGTGGAGTGAGAGTTGGCCGAATGTTGGATAGGTGGGAGGAGGATTTCGGCTATGTGATGTAGTTGGCTAGGGAATTTCGGCATTTATGGTGTGGGATAGCAAAACCAAACCTTTTAGGGAGTAATGCCCGGAATTCTTTAGTTTCCTTTAGTTGTCTTTAGTTTTTCTTTTTCTTTTTCTTTTTCTTTTTTGACGTTGTGGGTATTGGACTCTCAAGGCATTTTCGGGTTAACTACTTTTGTGCTTGTGCCGATTCTCTCAAAGTCTTCTCTCCACCTTTTCCTTTCAAGTTTTTGTTTATTTTCTCCTTTGTTGACACCTTAGCTGAATCACTTTTCTTCTACACTTTTTCTATTTCATCATCTCTTCTTCTTGCACTTTTATTTCTTGCTTCGCTAGCCGAACCACTCTTTTACCACTTGTTTTCTCACCTAGCGGAAACCTTGCTACTTCTCATCTTTTTCTCTCCATTTGTTCTTTCCATTTGGGTGCTAGCTGAACCTGAGTTACTCACATTTCTTCTCTTTTCGTAACGTCTCTCTCTTGTTCCACTCTTGAGCCAAAACCTTCTTGTCATTTACTGCCTGAAACACCCCACACCCGGCCCACGAGCCTGGATCGGATCTGGTATGTTCCTCGATGTAAACCGGTTCAAAATTCTTTTGTTCTTAGGAAAAACTTATGTGTTTTCAAGATAGTTTGCTTGTGGGTTGGGCTTGAGTTGAAAACAAGCTTATTTTTATAATGAAAGCCCATTTATTTCAGGTGACAAAACATTTAAAGTTTATTTTAAATTGAATTGACTTAATCTTTAAATAACATAAATTAAGTAACATAGTAAATAAAACACCAATAAAATCATCACTATGGCCTTATTACATAAAACAAAACCCAAAATAAAATTTGCAGAGTACTTAAATAAAATAAAATGTCCAAATTAAATAAAACTTTAAAATTGAGCATGGCCACCACAAGTTCTGTAGTCGATCTATCACTTGTTCATCACACAAACATGTTCCCTAGCAGGTGAGTCAGCAGACTCAATGTGTAACCAACACTAAAATTTAATTATTCGGGCATACCATACATATCATGTTCACATAATAATTCAAGATAATGATGCAACCCGAACCCAAACCTAGATGCCATCCGCTACACATCCCGTACCAACTCGCACACCGTAGGGACTACTAAGTCAACCCTCCATCCGCTACACACCATCGAAGGTAGTCGCTACAGTTGACGTGCTCCTCGCCCATATAAAATTAGTGGGTTAGCCACAAGATTAAATAATTGTGTCATGAGACACCACATTCGAGATAATGTAACGAAGTTACCACATTCGGATAATGTGACCAAGTCACCACATTCGAGATAGTGAGACCAAGTCACCACTTTCACTTCCCTTTTCCATATAACCCAATGCCCCATATTATTCATATCATGCATATCATACTTAAATTCACATTTATGTCACTTTTCACATGTTAAATATAACATATTTACGTAATCCTAGTAGGAGTAGGAAGCGTGCCTTAGTACTTTGTACCATTGTATCGCACCTTAGCCATGCTTTTCACATTCTTAATAACATATTTAATTTAAAACATAGCCATGAGCATTATTAAAACTTAGGGTAGGGTACACACTGATTCGCTTAACGATTTCACTTGAAATCCGAATTTTCGATCTTAGATCTTTAACTCCTACATTCGCCCATATTAAATATTTAATGAAAAACTCATTCGGCCATAAAACCAAATCCTAGTAGGATTCGTACACTTATATGCTTACCTTGCTGTCGAATTGACTATAGTCAAATCCCGAAAAATCTGCTATTCTCCTTCTTGTATTCGGCCAAACACTGGATCTTCACATAGGTTAGTTTCGGTTTTTTTTAACAATTATGAAATAGATCTTCATACCAAAATAAGCTTTGGCTGGATATTCATGTACACTTACCTTAGGGATCTAAATCCCGAAATTGCTAATTCCCTTTGGTATCTGTCGAAATCACCTATAGATTCACATGTTAGGTTCGATTCCAATCACTTAAAATAGGTCTTGGCCGAATGTCTTAAACACATACCTTGTGATTTCAAATCCTGAAACTTTCCTCCTTGTAGTCGATAGTCTCAGAATCCCGAAGCTTTCCTTCAAAGTTTCAAGCAACATGTATATGGCATTAGAATCTTAACTTTTGGTTTACAGAAGAAAGAAAATAACACAATTGATCCTTACCTTACTTGAAGAAGTCGACAATCTCCTCCGACACCACTTCAAAGTTTGGCTATAGCCTAAGTGAACACTTAACAGATGTCAGCTTTTGATGAATTGAAATAAAGAAGAAGAAATCGCCTAACGGTGGTATCTTGAATTTTCGGCTTTGACTAACAAAAAGAAGGAGAACAAATGAAGAAGAGAGAAATTTGCTAGAGAATTTCGCGTAGAAGAAAAGAGAGAATGAAGAATAGCTACCTCTTTTCCCTTGTTGCGAAATTAATCTACATAGAGACCTCATTCGACCAACTCTTCCTATTTTGATAAATTTTATCTCTTTCATTATCATCTAAAATAAAAGATAATTCAGCAACTATCCTTACCTAGCGAAATTACTAAACTCAAAGTCCCTTACTTGGCCATCACTTCTCCCTCATTCTCCTAATTAGAGAATAATTCTTCATTTATCATCTGTTATCCTTAAATAAAATAAAAGGAATAAAACCCTAAAATTTAGCCATGTGTCAGTCCATCTCTCACCGAGAAGAAAAAAATAAAATTTCTTTTATTTGCTTCCCAAGTGACTCGATCCCTGGCCCAAATACACAAGCTTGTGGCGTCACTTGCTGGGCTTTTAAGTGGTGCCTTCAAGCCACTTTGACAAGCCTGTTTGTGTGTCAAATTCTTCCTATTAATTTTCTTAAGGCCACCTTGTTTTAGTTTCCTCTTTTAACTTAAGTTTCCAAAATGTTCACTTTCCTCTTTTAGCTTAGGTTTCCAAAATGTTCACTTTCCTCTTTTAACTTAGGTTTCCAAAATGTTCACTTTCCTCTTTTTGAAACTTAACATTTCTAAATCATTTCTTACATTTCCAAGTTTCCAAAAAATGTTCATAATAGATTCATAACACATAAGACATGCCATTTCGTATATTTAAATAAAAAATGCATAGGCCCATTTTCAGGATGTTACAGTTCTACCCCTCTTAAAATAATTTCGTCCTCGAAATTACTTACTAACGAACAATCGTACAATCTAACTCACCACACTACGCTATTGCTGCGCACTCTGATCTTAATAGAGCCATCATACTTCCTAGGCACAATTTTTTTTTTAAGTTCATGTTCCCAAGAACTCATTTCTAACGTCGCGATTCAATCTGATTAAAGAGTTTTATGCATTAGTACTTTGTTCCACTATTTAACCGTGAACAGTTTTATGAAAAGGAGTTTAATAGTGGTTCTTTCGATCAAAAAAAATCTCAGTTCAAGTTCACTACTCTAATTCAGAGATTCACATTCACATTCACATTCATCCATCTCGGAAGAGACACATTCATTCACAACTGTAACATCCTGAAAAGGGCCTATGCATTTTCGGTTTAATTGTATGAAATGACAAGTTTAAGCACTAAGAATAAATTTTGATATTTTTGGAAACCCGAAATGCATAAAAATGGAAACTCAACATTTTGGAAATGATCCAAAATGGAAACTCGAACATTTTGGAAACTTGAAAATGTAAGAAAAATGGCAAGTTACTGAGCCGATCGAAAATTTTAGGAAACTTCGAAATGATGCGAAATGTCAAATTTTAAAGTTTAAAATAGGAAATAAGGGCAAGATGGCCTTAAAAGAAAAAGTTGGTAAAGTTTGACACACAAACAGGCTTGGAAAAGTGGCCTGAAGATGTCACTTAGGGCCTATGGAAATGGCGCCACATGCAGGGTGTTGGGCCTGAGTTCAAGTCACTTGGGAAGCAAATAAAAGGGAGTTTTATTTTTGCTTCCAAGTCTAAGGTGTGGACGGCACAAGCCTTCTAGAAAGGAGGTGTTTTAATTCCATAAATATGTGATTAATAAGTGATAAATAAGGGATTTTAAATTTGGATTATTTGAGGAGATAATTGATGGATTAAATGCTTTTACTTTTAGATAAAGGAGTTAATATTATCTTAAGGGAGAGTGGTGGCCAAGTCAAGGACTCTTGGCCTACCAAATTCGGCTAAAGAAGGAGAATCAAAGTCTTTTCTCTCATCTTTTCCAAGTTGACGAAAGTTCCCTAACTCTCTCCCCCTCTCTGTCGAATTTTTCTTTAAGCAAAATCCATCTCTTCTTCTTCTATTTTCTTCTCCTCTCCTTTGCTATTGTCGAGCCAAAACACTCTTTGATCCCCGATTAAAACTCCATAGCCAAACTCGTGACTCTAGGCAAGGAAGCAATCGATCAAAGCATTAAAGGTAAGGCTAAGCATTATTCAAGTTCTTTCTTTTCTATTTGCCAAAGAGAAGGGTCTAATCCTATTTTTGTCTTATGGCCGAATCTATAAGGATCTCTCAGGTTCTTTTTACAACAGTTGAATACAAGGAGGAATCTTTCGGGAAATTCGAGGATCTAAGGTAAGATAAATATATTTGGTTAAAGGTTATGATTTATATGTTAAATTAAATTTAACATATGATGTTTGAGGATGTCGACAGTCTTTATAAGGCAAGGAATCCTTTTCAGATTTGGAATTTGTAAGGTAGGTGATATTCAGCCAAGGCTTGTTTTTTTTTATATTTAGGATTATTTCCCATTATTTCAAAAGCCGAAAACTGACATGGTTACATGGCTAGTGTTAGCCGATTTCAAGGAAAAGGAATACTAGCAATTTTTGGGACTTGATTTACAGACATCCAAATTCGGCAAACAAGGTAAGTAATACAAATCCTACTAAGATTTGGTTTTCTTTAAGCCAAATAGGTTTGTTAATATGCTTTAATGATTGGCCAAATATAGGAGTTAAGAATCTAGATCGGTAGATCATTCTTCGGGATCTCAAGGAATCCAATAAGCGAATCAGGTGTGTACCCATACTAATCTTCAATAAATTATATGGCAATTATTAACTATATGAATATGCATAAGAATGTGAATGTGGTTAAGTACCACAAATGTGGTAAGAAGTACTCAGGTACGTTTCCTACTTCTGATAGGATTACGAATATGATATATTATGAACATGTGAATAGGAACATGATTGAGAAATATGTATGTTATATAATTTATGGGGCATTCGGAACTATGTGAAAGGGAAGAAGGTGTTGACTTGGTCTCACCAACTAATATGGTGACTACGGTCACAAAATTTGAATATGGTAACTTCGGTTACATTATCTCAATTTGGTAACTTCGTTACATTACTTGAATATGGTGTCTAATGACACAAATGATATGGGCGATGAGCACGCCGATCGCAATGAACGCCTTCGATGGTGTGTAGCGGATGGAGGTTGACTTAGTAGTCCCACGGTGTGACCGCAGTACGGTCTTTGTGTAGCGGATGGACAAATAGGCTTGGGTTTGGGTTGCATCATCATTTATTTTATATGAATATGAATTTGATATGAACATGTATGCCTCGATTTGTTGAATGTTAGTATCTTGTGTGCACATTGAGTCTGTTGACTCACCCATTGTGGGAACTATTTTCGGTGATGAACAAAGGATGGACCGGACGGTAGACCTTGAGGTGGCCATGTTTCATTTGAAGATTTTATTTGATTTGGACTTTATTTCTTTTCAGCACATTTAATTTTTTTTTTTGGGGTTTACTTGATGTAATAAGGCCATAAGGCCCAAGTGGATGTCTTTATTTTTGCTTTACATTTAAATATTGTGCTAAGAACTATTTTGGATGTAAGTAAGTACAAAATTTATTTCTTTAAAAATGAACCCTAAAATTATTTTGTCACTTTACTTAAATTGGATTTACAAGATTAGTTAAATGGGTTTCCAATCTAAGCCCAACTCAAAATAATAGTTTTCTAAAATTTTACAAATTTTCTCTAAGTAACAAAAATTTTGAAACCTACACTTTAGGAACATACCAGATCCATTCAGGCTCGTGGGTGGTGTGGGGTGTTCATTTAGTATCGAGCCCGCTTTTGAACTCTCTACTGTGGCCTAAGACCCAAAACGTTTTCAAAACAAGCCCAAATGAGTTTTATGAAAATATTTCTGAAAAAGGACAGGTATGATGACACGGCCCCTAAGTCTCCGACCCGCAGTCCACCAGGTAAGTACCTCTATCTATCTGTGTGATTATGTGAATTATAGAAGGGTAGAAAAGGAATGGAACGTAGAATAGCATGATAGGAACTTGAACCCTAAGATTAGTCTACTCAAACACAAATACATAAGACTTAATATACTAAACAAACCTATGGCTAAGTCAATCAAGTTAGGGTGTGGCAACCATGGTACGCATGTCTAGGAGTGGATCCTGAAGAGCTTGGTATTTAAGCAGTCCTAGTGACTCACCTCCTCTTCACAGGAATCCCACCTGGTGCGTAGCTTCGGTTCACCCTAACCCAGAGGACTTAGTGGGTGTGGCAACCCCTGTACGCATGTCTAGGAATGGTTTCAGTGGGAGCTTGGTACTTAAGCAGTCCGCGTGACTCACCTCCTCTCCACTCGAATCTTGCCTGGTGCGTAGCTTTGGTTCACCCTGACCAAGAGGGCTCGGTCATAGGCTAAACATAATGACTAAAACCCGAAAGGGAACTAGCCATGTTTTTTTTTTAAAAAAAGAGAGAGAACAAAAAAACAAACCCTAGTTTTAAAATTCTCAAAACTTTCTTTGAAGTTCAGGGATACCATCTTTACAAAAAAAGAAAAAGAAAAATTTCTGATTTGTGAAAATTACAAAAAATGCCCCTGGTTATAAAATGTTCAACTACTCAACAGCTTTACCAAAATGTCATTATTTTATAAACATTCAAAAACCCTAATTTGTAAAATATCAAAATACCTTGATTTTAGAAAATTACAAAATTACCCCTAACTTACAAAATTACCAAAATGACCCTGATTTCCAAAATTTTTGCAACATCCCCATTTTGGAAGGAACAATTTTCAAAAAGAACCCTCAAAGTTTTACAACTTTTGAAATATCTTTGACTTATAAAATTTTACAAATTTACCCTGATTTGAGAAAAATTACCAAGATACCCCTGAGGTCGAAAATTACCGAAATACCCCCGAATTTCAAAATTTTTCCAAATTACCCGAGACTTCAAAATTTTCAAAATACTTTTGACAAAAACACCAAGGAACATTTTCTTGACGAAAATTACGAAAATACCTCAGAGGACAAAATTACAAAATACCCACAGGTAGTGGAAAACAACAACAACGAAAACTACAACATTTCTCTGAATGAACGAAAGTTCATACTTGTTTGATGGATGAATGAATGAATGGAAAAGACTGTGTGTTTGTATGAATACGAAAGAACCACTCCTAAAACCCTTGTCATAGTGAGTAAATAAGTGAAACCAAAGTACTAATACATAAAACTCCTTCGTGGGTAAATAAGTGGAACAATGACTAATCCATAGAATCTCTTAATCAGATCTCGACGCTAGAAAATGAGCTCTAGAGGACGTGGTCGTCGTGGACGAGGTAGAAGAAGGATGATCGTGTTTGAACCCGATTAGATCGGGTCAAGGGTCCGACAATAAAATACCACCGCCACCACCACCCCAATTTGTTAATGTTGAGCAAGAGGCTCGGACGGGAAGATCTTGTGTCACGGTCGTCTGCGAAGTTTTGGAATTGGTGGCAAGTCAGAGGAAATTCAGAAATCGTAAGTCATGCTCGAACGGCTCCGAGCTAATGGAGTGAAATGTTTCGAGAAGTATCTGAGTGGCACCCAAGATACCGAGTATTGGTTAGAAACAACGGAGTGCATCATGGATGAGCTCGATCGACTCGGAGGAAAAGTTGAAAGGATGGTGGTATTGTTACGCGATGAAGCGTATCGATGGTGGTTAATCGTGCGAGATGGTGCTATGGCGGAGGATCTGACCTGGGACTATGTTAAGGAGGCATTCCAGAAGAAATATGTGGGAACCAGGTATACAGACAAGCAAAGGAAAGCTTTTCTGGGGCTGGTTCAAGGGAACAAGTCCGTAGCAGAATATGAGGCAGAATTTCTGAGGTTGAGTCGTTATGCTCGAGGTGTAGTGGCGACTGAACATGAACGCTTTGTTTATTTTGGGGACGGACTGAGAGACGACCTGAGACTGTTGATAGCACCGCATCAGGAGCGGAAATTCTCGGCTTTGGTGGAAAAGGCCAAAGTGGCCTAGGGAATCAAAGATTCTACCAAGTAGGCTGTGGATAAGAATAAGCCTAAGAGAGGTTTTGGACCATCTGGAAGGGTTCATAAGAGGCCTAGGGTTGACGGGCCACGAAATCAACAAATTCGGCACGGCCGGGCAAGACGCCCTTGTGAGCATTGTGGAAAGAGGCACTTGGGGGAGTGCTGGAGAAAGACGGAAGGATGTTTCAAGTGTAGGTCCAAGGACCATATGCTTAAGGATTGTCCCAAGCAACCAGATGAGAGCTGACCGGCAGTACAGAGGGCTAGCCAGATTGATAGAGGCGGGCAGCAGCCTCAACGGGGTCGTGGTTCAGCTAACAGAGGTAATGGTGCTGGCAGAAGCCATGGAGCATAGGGCCGAGGTGCTACTAATGTTAATGTAAAAGCAAGACAACTGTGTTTAGTTTATGTGGTTCACCGAAGGAAAGATAGAGACGCGCCGGATGTTATAATCGGTACGTTTTTTATTCATGACAAGCCCTATTTTGCTCTTATTGATGTGGGCTCGACCCATTCCTATGTTGCATGTAGTGTAGTGGAAACATTAGGCCTAGACTCTGAACTCTCTGATAGGCAGATGACGGTAGTAAGCCCATTAGGCCAAACTGTAGTGGTAGACAAGATCTTTCGGAATGTACCCCTAGAGATTCAGGGAGTAAACTTTCGGGCAGACTTAATGGAGTTACCCTTCGGAGAGTTTGAACTTATACTCGAAATGGATTGGCTAGTAGAACACCGAGTCGTATTGGATTGTGCGGCTAAACGTATGGAACTAAGAACCCCAGAGGATGAAGTGGTAGTAATGATCGGAGAAAGGAGGAACTACTTTTCTAACATAGTTTCGGCACTGAAGGCTGAGAAGATGGTTAAGAAAGGTTGCAAGGCATTCCTAGCCTTCATAAGTGCGATAGGTGGAAAGGAAGAAGGTATTAATGGAGTTAGGACAGTAAGGGACTTCGTGGATGTGTTTCCAGAGGAATTACCTGGAATACCCCCAGACAGGGAGGTAGAATTTGGAATTGATTTGCTACCCGGAACAGCTCCTGTGTCAATCGCTCCATACCGAATGGCGCCAAAGGAGTTAGTGGAGCTCAAGGCTCAAATCTAAGAACTGTTGGATCGTGGGTTCATCCGGCCCAGTGTGTCTTCGTGGGGAGCACCGATCCTATTTGTGAAGAAGAAGAACGGAACTATGCGTATGTGCATAGATTATTGTCAGTTGAATAAGCTGACCATTAAGAACAAGTATCCGTTGCCAAAGATCGATGACTTGTTCAATCAGCTGAAGGGGGCCGCAGTGTTTTCAAAGATCGACTTAAGGTCAGGATATCATCAGTTGAAGGTGAATGAGGCTGATATCCATAAGACCGCTTTTAGAACAAGATATGGTCATTTTGAATTTGTGGTGATGCCATTTGGATTGACGAACGCTCCAGCCTCGTTCATGGATATGATGAATCAGGTTTTTCAACCCTATTTAGATACGTTCGTCGTTGTGTTCATCGACGATATTTTGGTATACTCAAAGTCAGAGGAAGAGCATGATGAGCATCTCCGAGTTGTGTTAGAAGTGTTAAGGAAGAAGAAGCTCTATGCCAAATTCAGCAAGTGTGAGTTTTGGCTTAAGGAGGTGGCATTCTTAGGACATGTGGTATCCGCAGAAGGAATAAGAGTAGATCCTAGGAAGATCGAAGCAGTGTTAGATTGGAAACCACCTAGGTCCGTGGCTAAAATCTAAAGTTTCCTAGGCTTGGCAGGCTATTACAGAAGGTTTGTGGAAGGATTCTTGTCAATAGCCGCGCCTTTAACAAAGTTGCTAAGGAAGGAAGTACCCTTTGAATGGACTAATAAGCAGCAGGAGAGCTTTCAAAAGCTTAAGAAGGTCTTGTGAAGCTCAGTGTTAATTCAAATTTAGCGGGAAAAGATTTTATGGTGTCTTGTGACGCTCAGATCACGGGTTAGGTGTGTGCTAATGCAAGATGGCAAAGTAGTCGCTATGCGTCACACAGCCTAAGGTCTCATGAGGTTAACTACCCAACTCATGACTTGAACCGGCGTGATGGTTTTTGCCTTTAAGGTTTGGAGGCACTACCTTTATGGAGAAAGGTCGATTATCTACACGACCACAAAAGTCTTAAGTACTTGTTGACTCGTAAGGAGTTGAACTTAAGGCAACGAAGGTGGGTGAAATTGTTGAAGGACTATGACTGCTCGATAGAATATCATCCGGCAAGGCGAATGTGGTAGCCGATGCCCCGAGTAAGAAGGTTGTGTCGATCTAAGGGCTTTGTTCGCTCATTTAAGTCTCATGATGATGGAAGCTCACATTGGCGGAGTTACAAGTCAAGCCCACCGGTGAAGGAGGTGAAAGAGGGACGGTTGGTGATAAGGACTTAAGTACTAAGTTACTGACAAAATACAAACAAGGAGGATTAAGGGACTATGATGTCACCGATGAAGAAGTATTGTGCTACAAGGAAAGGTCTATATGCCGAGGGATAAGGAGTTGAGACAAAGGATTCTTCGGGAAGCGCATGGTAGCCCTTATGCTATGCATCTCAGAGGCATCAAGTTGTATAGAGATCTAAGGGAACAATTTTGGTGGTCCGATCCAAACGAGAGGTGACCGAATTTGTGGGAAATGTTTGACGTGTCGACAAGTTAAGGCTGAACACCGAGTCCCATCAGGATTGCTTCAACCAATCGAAGTTCCCCAATGGAAGTGGGAAAGAATTACCATGGACTTCGTTAGTGGGCTTCCCCTTACGCCTACTAAGAAGGACTCGGTATGGGTGATAGTGGACCGTTTGACCAAGTCCGTACACTTTATCCCAAAGAAGAATGGATTATTCTCTTCAGAAGTTGGCTAAGTTATATGTGGCGAGATTGTGAGGTTACATGGAGTACCAATGTCGATCATCTCTGATAGAGACCCAAGGTTTACGTCTCGATTTTGGAAGGCACTTCATCAAGCCTTAGGCACTAGGTTGGACTTCACCACGGCGTTTCATTCACAATCCGACGGGCAGTCTGAATGAGTTATACAAGTGTTGGAGGATATGTTGAGAGGCTGTGTAATGGATTTTCGAGGAAGTTGGGAAGATTACTTGCCTTTAGCTGAGTTTGCCGCCAACAATAGCTATCAGGCTAGCATTCGGATGGCACCATATGAAGCGTTGTATGGCCGGAAGTGTAGAACACCTACTTGTTGGACTGAGTTGGGAGAACGTCGAGTTTTGGGATCGGAATTAGTGGCAGAAATTGAGGAAAAGGTTGAGTTGATTCGGGCACAGTTGAAGGAAGCCTCGATAGGCGTAAGTCGACGAGACCTTAAGCGGAAGGAAATAGAGTTTGAAGTGGGAGATCAAGTATTCTGAAAATCTCGCCTTGGAAGAAGGTAATGAGGTTCAATCGAAAAGGAAGTTAAGCCCAAGGTTTATAGGGCCTTATCGAGTCTTGAAGCGAGTTGGGCGATGGCATACCAATTGGAGTTGCCACCGAGTTGCAATGCGGATGCATGACGTATTCCATGTATCCATGCTACGTCGCTTCTGATCGGACCCATCTCATGTGGTACTGTTGAAGAGGTGGAACTAAGGCGGACTTATCCTACGAGGAAGAGCCGATTGAATCTTGGAACGTGATGTGAAAGTATTACGAAGGAAGTCCGTACCTCTAGTCAAAGTGTTATGGCGTAATCATGGAACGGAAGAAGCTTCGTGGGAGTCGAGGAGACCATGCGACAATAGTACCCTCAATTATTTTAGTTAGGAAATTTGGGGACGAAATTTTGTTTAAGGGGTAGAAGCGTAACATCCTGAAAAGGCCTATGCATTTTCGGTTTAATTGTATGAAATGACAAGTTTAAGCACTAAGAATAAATTTTGATATTTTTGGAAACACGAAATGCATAAAAATGGAAACTCGAACATTTTGGAAATGATCCAAAATGGAAACCTAAACTTTTGGAAACTTGAAAATGTAAGAAAAATGGCAAGTTACTGAGCCGATCGAAAATTTTAGGAAACTTCGAAATGATGCGAAATGTCAAATTTTAAAGTTTAAAATAGGAAATAAGGGCAAGATGGCCTTAAAAGAAAAAGTTGGTAAAGTTTGACACACAAACAGGCTTGGAAAAGTGGCCTGAAGATGTCACTTAGGGCCTATGGAAATGGCGCCACATGCAGGGTGTTGGGCCTGAGTTTGAGTCACTTGGGAAGCAAATAAAAGGGAGTTTTATTTTTGCTTCCAAGGCTAAGGGGTGGACGGCACAAGCCTTCTAGAAAGGAGGTGTTTTAATTCCATAAATATGTGATTAATAAGTGATAAATAAGGGATTTTAAATTTGGATTATTTGAGGAGATAATTGATGGATTAAATGCTTTTATTTTTAGATAAAGGAGATAATATTATCTTAAGGGAGAGTGGTGGCCAAGTCAAGGACTCTTGGCCTAGCAAATTCGGCTAAAGAAGGAGAACCAAAGTCTTTTCTCTCATCTTTTCCAAGTTACCAAAAATTCCCTAGCTCTCTTCCCCTCTCTGCCGAATTTTTCTTTAAGCAAAATCCATCTCTTCTTCTTCTATTTTCTTCTCCTCTCCTTTGCTATTTTCGAGCCAAAACACTCTTTGATCCTGATTAAAACTCCATAGCCAAAACTCGTGACTCTAGGCAAGGAAGCAATCGATCAAAGCATTAAAGGTAAGGCTAAGCATTAATCAAGTTCTTTCTTTTCTATTTGCCGAAAGAGAAGGGTCTAATCCTATTTTTGTCTTATGGTCGAATCTATAAGGATCTCTCGGTTCTTTTTACAATAGTTGAATACAAGGAGGAATCTTTCGAGAAATTCGAGGATCTAAGGTAAGATAAATATATTTGGTTAAAGGTTATGATTTATATGTTAAATTAAATTTAACGAGATGATCTTTGGGATGTCGACGGTCTATAAGGCAAGGAATCCTTTTAAGATTTGGAATTTGTAAGGTAGGTGATATTCGCCAAGGCTTTTTTTTTTTTGATATTTAGGATTATTTCCATTATTTCAAAAGCCAAAACCGACATGGTTACATGGCTAGTGTTAGCCGATTTCAAGGAAAAGGAATACTAGCAATTTTGGGACTTGATTTACGACATCCAAATTCTACAAACAAGGTAAGTAATACAAATCCTACTAGGATTTGGTTTTCTTTAAGCCAAATAGGTTTGTTAATATGCTTTAATGATTGGCCAAATATAGGAGTTAAAAATCTAGATCGGTAGATCGTTCTTCGAGATCTCAAGGAATCCAATAAGCGAATCAGGTGTGTACCCATACTAATCTTCAATAAATTATATGGCAATTATTAACTATATGAATATGCATAAGAATGTGAATGTGGTTAAGTACCACAAATGTGGTAAGAAGTACTCAGGTATGTTTCCTACTTCTGATAGGATTACGAATATGATATATTATAAACATGTGAATAGGAACATGAATGAGAAATATGTATGTTATAAAATTTATGGGGCATTCGGGAACTATGTGAAAGGGAAAGAAGGTGTTGACTTCGATCTCACCAACGGAATATGGTGACTACGGTCACAAATTTGAATATGGTAACTTCTGTTACATTATCTCGAATTTGGTAACTTTGGTTACATTACTTGAATATGGTGTCTAATGACACAAATGATATGGGCGATGAAACACGTCGATTGCAATGACGCCTTCGATGGTGTGTAACGGATGAGGTTGACTTAGTAGTCCCACGGTGTGACCGGTGCACGGTGGTGTGTAGCGGATGGACAAATAGGCTTGGGTTTGGGTTGCATCATCATTTATTTTATATGAATATGAATTTGATATGAACATGTATGCTCGATTTGTTGAATGTTAGTATCTTGTGTGCACATTGAGTCTGCTGACTCACCCATTGTGGGAACTATTTTCGGTGATGAACAAGGATTTGACCGGGACGTAGACCTTGAGATGGCCATGTTTCATTTGAAGATTTGATTTGATTTGGACTTTATTTCTTTTCAATTACATTTAATTTTTTTTTTTTTGGGTTTACTTGATGTAATAAGGCCATAAGGCCCAAGTGGATTTCTTTATTTTTGCTTTACATTTAAATATTGTGCTAAGAACTATTTTGGATGTAAGTAAGTACAAAATTTATTTCTTTAAAAATGAACCCTAAAATTATTTTGTCACTTTACTTAAATTGGATTTACAAGATTAATTAAATGGGTTTCCAATCTAAGCCCAACTCAAAATAATAGTTTTCTAAAATTTTACAAATTTTCTCTAAGTAACGAAAATTTTTGAAACTGGTTTACTTTAGGAACATACCAGATCCGGTTTAGGCTCGTGGGCCGGGTGTGGGGTGTTTCAACAACATTCACTTCACTACTTTGGGCATTCCTGATCATCCCCCCAAGGGTAATTTCGTCATTTTTCCTATAAGGTATTTTGGTAATAAATCGGGGTCACTTCGAAAATAATCTTTATAAATCAAAAGTATTTCAAAATTTACAAAACTCGAGGTTATCTTGAAAATTTGTTTTCCAAATCGGTGATTGCGTAAATTTTAGAAATCGGGGTTATTTCGGTAATTTTGAAAGTTAGGGGCATTTTCAGTAAATTCTACAAATCGTAGTATCTTGATATTTGTAAAACAAAAGTTTTTGGTATTTTTGTAAAGTAGAAACATTTTAGCAAAAGTCGAGGGTATTTTTGAAAATCTTAAAACTAAGGGTATTTTATTAATTTCCAACACGTGGCATTTTAGTAATTTTCCCAAATCAAAGTACCTTGAATTTTTCAGTAAAATAGAGTTTTGGATACTTTTGCAAAATAGAGAAATTTTACTAAAATTGAGGGTAATATAGTAATTTTAGAAACTAAGGGCATTTTTGTAATTTTATAGCCAGGGGTATTTCAGTAATTTTGGCAAATCGAAAATTTTTTTTCGAGAAATTTTCAAAATATATTTTGTTGCAAATCGAAGGGTTAATTTAAGGATTTTAAAAACTAAGGTTTTTATAAAAAATATGGCTAGTCCCTTTCGGGTTTTAATCATTGGTTTAATAGATGACTAAGTCCTCTTAGTTAGGGTGAACAGTTACTACGCACTGTAGGATTCGAGTAAAGAGAAGGTGAGTCGCTAGGACTTGCTTAAATACCAAGCTCTTCTTGAATCCACTCCTAGACATGCGTACAACAGTTACCACACCCTAGCTCGGCGACTTAACCACAGGTTTATTTAGTTAGGCATTTAAGTCTTATGTTTTTGTTGGGGTATACTAGTCCTAGGGTTCAAGCGCTTAATCTCTATTCTACGTTCCATTTCTACCATTCTACAAATCATAATATAGATTATACAAGAGATCGGAGTACTTACCTGGTGGACTTCGGGTCGGAGACTTAGTGGGCCATGCTAGAAAAACCTGCTTAATTCACAAAATTCTTTTTGGGCTTAACTTTGAAAATGCTTTGGGCCTTAGACCACAGGCCGAGAGTTTAAAACATGGCTCTGATACCAAATTAAAACACCCACACCCTACCACGAGCCCGGATCGGATCTCGTATGTTCCTCGATGTAAACCTGTTCAAAATTCTTTTGTTCTTAGGAAAAACTTGTGTGTTTTCAAGATAGTTTGTTTGTGGGTTGGGCTTGAGTTGAAAACAAGTTTATTTTTATAATGAAAGCCCATTTATTTAAGGTGACAAAACATTTAAAGTTTATTTTAAATTAAATTGACTTAATCTTTAAATAACATAAATTAAGTAACATAGTAAATAAAACAACAATAAAATCATCACTATGGCCTTATTACATAAAACAAAACCCAAAATAAAATTTGCAGAGTACTTAAATAAAATAAAATGTCCAAATTAAATAAAACTTTAAAATTGAGCATGGCCACCACAAGTTCTGCCGTCCCTGGTCCATCACTTGTTCATCACCAAACATGTTCCCTTAACGGGTGAGTCAACAGACTCAATGTGTAACCAACACTAAAATTTAAATAATTCAGCATACCATACATATCATGTTCACATAATAATTCAAGATAATGATGCAACCCAACCCAAACCTAGATGCCATCCGCTACATATCCCCGTACCAACCTGCACACCGTGGGGACTACTAAGTCAACCCTCCATCCACTACACACCATCGAAGGCAGTCGCTGCAGTCGACGTGCTCCTCGCCCATATAAAATTCGTAGCTTAGCCACCAGATTAAATAATTGTGTCATGAGACACCACATTCAGATAATGTAACCGAAGTTACCACATTCAGATAATGTGACCGAAGTCACCACATTCAGATAGTGAGACCGAAGTCACCACTTTCACTTCCCCTTTTCCATATAACCCGAATGCCTCATATTATTCATATCATGCATATCATACTTAAATTCACATTTATGTCACTTTTCACATGTTAAATATAACATATTTCGTAATCCTAGTAGGAGTAGGAAACGTACCTTAGTACTTTGTACCATTGTATGGTACCTTAGCCATGCTTTTCATATTCTTAATAACATATTTAATTTAAAACATAGCCATGAACGTATTAAAACTTAAGGTAGGGTACACACCTAATTCGCTTAACGATTTCACTTGAAATCCCGAATTTTCGATCTTAGATCTTTAACTCCCTACATTCACCCATATTAAATGTTTAATGAAAAACTTATTCGGCCATAAAACCAAATCTTAGTAGGATTTGTACACTTATATGCTTACCTTGCTGTCGAATTGACTATAGTCAAATCCCGAAAACTCTGCTATTCTCCTTCTTATATTCGGCCAAACACTGGATCTCCACATAGGTTAGTTTCGTTTTTTTTTAACAATTATGAAATATATCTTCATACCAAAATAAGCCTTGGCCGAATATTCATGCACACTTACCTTAGGGATCTAAATCCAAAAATTGCTAATTCCCTTTGGTATCTGTCGAAATCACCTATAGATTCACATGTTAGGTTCGATTCCAATCACTTAAAATAGGTCTTGGCCGAATGTCTTAAACACATACCTTGTGATTTCAAATCCCGAAACTTTCCTCCTTGTAGTCGACAGTCTCAGAATCCCGAAGCTTTCCTTCAAAGTTTCAGCCAACATGTATATGGCATTAGAATCTTAACTTTTGGTTTACAGAAGAAAGAAAATAACAGCAATTGGTCCTTACCCTTACTTGAAGAAGTCGACAATCTCCCTCCTGACACCACTTCAAAGTTTCGGTTATAGCCTAAGTGAACACATAACAGATGTCGGCTTTTAATGAATTGAAATAAATAAGAAGAAATCGGCTAATGGTGGTATCTTGAATTTTCGGCTTTGACTAACAAAAAGAAGGAGAACAAATGAAGAAGAGAGAAATTTGCTAGAGAATTTCTAGAAGAAAAGAGAGAATGAAGAATAGCTACCCTTTTCCCTTGTTGCGAAATTAATCTACATAGAGACCCTCATTCGACCAACTCTTCCTATTTTGATAAATTTTATCTCTTTAATTATCATCTAAAAAAAGATAATTCAGCAACTATCCTTACCTAGCAAAATTACTAAACTCAAAGTCCCTTACTTGGCCATCACTTCTCCTCATTCTCCTAATTAGAGAATAATTCTTCATTTATCATCTGTTATCCTTAAATAAAATAAAAGGGATAAAACCCTAAAATTTAGCCATGTGTCAGTCCATCTCTCTGCTCCTAGAAGAAAAAATAAGATTTCTTTTATTTGCTTCCCAAGTGACTCGATCCCTGGCCCAAATACACAAGCTTGTGGCGTCACTTGCTGGGCTTTTAAGTGGTGCCTTCAAGCCACTTTGGCAAGCCTGTTTGTGTGTCAAATTCTTCCTATTAATTTTCTTAAGGCCACCTTGTTTTAGTTTCCTCTTTTAACTTAAGTTTCCAAAATGTTCACTTTCCTCTTCTAGCTTAGGTTTCCAAAATGTACACTTTCCTCTTTTAACTTAGGTTTCCAAAATGTTCACTTTCCTCTTTTAACTTAGGTTTCCAAAATGTTCACTTTCCTCTTTTTGAAACTTAACATTTCTAAATCATTTCTTACATTTCCAAGTTTCCAAAAAATGTTCATAATACATTCATAACACATAAGACATGCCATTTCGTATAATTAAATAAAAATGCATAGGCCCATTTTCAGGATGTTACAGTTCTACCCCCTTAAAATAATTTCGTCCTCGAAATTACTTACTAACGAACAATCGTACAATCTAACTCACCACACTACGCTATTGCTGCGCACTCTGATCTTAATAGAGCCATCATACTTCCTAGGCACAATTTTTTTTTAAGTTCATGTTCCCAAGAACTCATTTCTAACGTCGCGATTTAATCTGATTAAAGAGTTTTATGCATTAGTACTTTGTTCCACTGTTTAACCGCGAACAGTTTTATGAAAAGGAGTTTAATAGTGGTTCTTTCGATCAAACAAAGTCTCAGTTTAAGTTCACTATTCTAATTCAGAGATTCACATTCACATTCACATTCATCCATCTCGGAAGAGACACATTCATTCACAACATTCACTTCACTACTTTGGGCATTCCTGATCATCCCCCCCAGGGATAATTTCGTCATTTTTCCTATAAGATATTTTGGTAATAAATCGGGGTCACTTCAAAAATAATCTTTATAAATCAAAAGTATTTCAAAATTTACAAAAAAACTCGAGGATATCTTGAAAATTTGTTTTCCAAATCAGCAGTGTTGCAGAAATTTCAGAAATTGGGGTTATTTCAGTAATTTTGGAAGTTAGGGGCATTTCTATAAATTCTCCAAATCAGGGTATCTTGATATTTGTAAAACAAAAGTTTTTGGTATTTTTTTAAAGTAGAAACATTTTAGCAAAAGTCGATGGTATTTTTGAAAATCTTAAAAACTAAGGGTATTTTATTAATTTACAACACATGGGTATTTTAGTAATTTTCCCAAATCAAAGTACCTTGAATTTTTCGTAAAATAGAGTTTTTGGATACTTTTGCAAAATAGAAAATTTTACTAAAATCGAGGGTAATATGGTAATTTCGAAACCAAAGGCATTTTGTAATTTTACACCTGGGGTATTTTAGTAATTTTGGCAAATCGAAAATTTTTTTGAGAAATGTTCAAAATAGATTTTGTTGCAAATCGAAGGGTTAATTTAAGGATTTTAAAAACTAAGGTTTTATAAAAATATGGCTAGTCCCTTACGGGTTTTAATCATTGGTTTAGTCGATGACTAAGTCCTCTTGGTTAGGGTGAGCAGTTACTACGCACTGTGAAGGATTCGAGTAAAGAGGAGGTGAGTCGCTAGGACCGCTTAAATACCAAGCTCTTCTTGAATCCACTCCTAGACATGCGCATGCTAGCATTACCACACCCTAGCTCGTGACTTAACCACGTGTTTGTTTAGTTAGGCATTTAAGTCTTATGTTTTTGTTGGGGTATACTAGTCCTAGAGTTCAAGCACTTAATCTCTATTCTACGTTCCATTTCTACCCTTCTACAAATCATAATATAGATCATACAAGAGATCGGAGTACTTACCTGGTGGACTTCTGGTCGGAGACTTAGTGGGCCATGCTAGAAAAACCTGCTTAATTCACAAAATTCTTTTTGGGCTTAACTTTGAAAACATTTTGGGCCTTAGACCACAGGCCGAGAGTTTAAAACCTGGCTCTGATACCAAATTGAAACACCCCACCCTGGCCCACGAGCCTGGACCGGATCTGGTATGTTCCTCGATGTAAACCGGTTCAAAATTCTTTTGTTCTTAGGAAAAACTTGTGTGTTTTCAAGATAGTTTGTTTGTGGGTTGGGCTTGAGTTGAAAACAAGTTTATTTTTATAATGAAAGCCCATTTATTTAAGGTGACAAAACATTTAAAGTTTATTTTAAATTAAATTGACTTAATCTTTAAATAACATAAATTCGTAACATAGTAAATAAAACAACAATAAAATCATCACTATGGCCTTATTACATAAAACAAAACCCAAAATAAAATTTGCAGAGTACTTAAATAAAATAAAATGTCCAAATTAAATAAAACTTTAAGCTGAGCATGGCCACCACAAGTTCTCGCCGTCCCTCCCATCACCGTTCATCACCAAACATGTTCCCTAACGGGTGAGTCAATGACTCAATGTGTAACCAACACTAAAATTTAATAATTCAGGCATACCATACATATCATGTTCACATAATAATTCAAGATAATGATGCAACCCGAACCCAAACCTAGATGCCATCCGCTACACATCCTCGTACCAACCTGCACACCGTGGGGACTACTAAGTCAACCCTCCATCCACTACACACCATCGAAGGCAGTCGTTGCAGTCGACATTCTCATCGCCCATATAAAAATAATTGTGTCATGAGACACCACATTTAGATAATGTAACCGAAGTTACCACATTTAGATAATGTGACTGAAGTCATCACATTCAGATAGTGAGACCGAAGTCACCACTTTCACTTCCCTTTTTCTATATAACCCGAATGCCCCATATTATTCATATCATGCATATCATACTTAAATTCACATTTATGTCACTTTTCACATGTTAAATATAACATATTTACGTAATCTTAGTAGGAGTAGGAAGCGTGCCTTAGTACTTTGTACCATTGTATGGTACCTTAGCCATGCTTTTCATATTCTTAATAACATATTTAATTTAAAACATAGCCATGAGCGTATTAAAACTTAGGGTAGGGTACACACCGATTAAACTTAACGATTTCACTTGAAATCTGAATTTTCGATCTTAGATCTTTAACTCCTACATTCGCCCATATTAAATGTTTAATGAAAAACTCATTCGGCCATAAAACCAAATCCTAGTAGGATTTGTACACTTATATGCTTACCTTGCTGTCGAATTGACTATAGTCAAATCCCGAAAACTCTGTTATTCTCCTTCTTGTATTAGGCCAAACACTGGATCTCCACATAGGTTAGTTTCAGTTTTTTTTTAACAATTATGAAATAGATCTTCATACCAAAATAAGCCTTGGCCAAATATTCATGTACACTTACCTTAGGGATCTAAATCCCGAAATTGCTAATTCCCTTTGGTATCTGTCGAAATCACCTATAGATTCACATGTTAGGTTCGATTCCAATCACTTAAAATAGGTCTTGGCTGAATGTCTTAAACATATACCTTGTGATTTCAAATCCCGAAACTTTCCTCCTTGTAGTCGACAGTCTCAGAATCCCGAAACTTTCCTTCAAAGTTTCGAGCAACATGTATATGGCATTAGAATCTTAACTTTTGGTTTACAGAAGAAAGAAAATAACAGCAATTGATCCTTACCCTTACTTGAAGAAGTCGACAATCTCCCTCCTGACACCACTTCAAAGTTTCAGCTATAGCCTAAGTGAACACTTAACAGATGTCAGCTTTTGATGAATTGAAATAAAGAAGAAGAAATCGGCTAATGGTGGTATCTTGAATTTTCGGCTTTGACTAGCAAAAAGAAGGAGAACAAATGAAGAAGAGAGAAATTTGCTAGAGAATTTCGACAGAAGAAAAGAGAGAATGAAGAATAGCTACCCCTTTTCCCCTTGTTGCCGAAATTAATCTACATAGAGACCATCATTCGGCCAACTCTTCCTATTTTGATAAATTTTATCTCTTTAATTATAATCTAAAATAAAAGATAATTCAACAACTATCCTTACCTAGCCGAAATTACTAAACTCAAAGTCCCTTACTTGGCCATCACTTCTCCCTCATTCTCCTAATTAGAGAATAATTCTTCATTTATCATCTGTTATCCTTAAATAAAATAAAAGGGATAAAACCCCTAAAATTTAGCCATGTGCCGTCCATCTCTCTGCTCCTAGAAGAAAAAAATAAAATTTCTTTTATTTGCTTCCCAAGTGACTCGATCCCTGGCCCAAATACACAAGCTTGTGGCGTCACTTGCTGGGCTTTTAAGTGGTGCCTTCAAGCCACTTTGACAAGCCTATTTGTGTGTCAAATTCTTCCTATTAATTTTCTTAAGGCCACCTTGTTTTAGTTTCCTCTTTTAACCTAAGTTTCCAAAATGTTCACTTTCCTCTTTTAGCTTAGGTTTCCAAAATGTTCACTTTCCTCTTTTAACTTAGGTTTCCAAAATGTTCACTTTTGTAATAGCCCAAATTTCAGCTTATATTAAAAATAATGGTTCGAGACCACCAAATCGAGAAATGGACTTGTAGATTATATTTATTTAATATTTACGAGTCAAATGTAGCTTTTAAAATATTTTAAAATAGTAAATTGTGTTTTATAAAGATTTATTTGGTCAAGAAATCGAGAAAAAGAAGTATCGAGATCTCTTGTTATAAGTCGAAGTCATAAATATTTTATGAATATTTAAGGAATGTCAATAAGGTAGTATTAAAATTTCGTTAGAAAATTTTGACGCTTGGGTGGTTAATTAAATAAAAAGGACTGAAATGAAAAGTGTATAAAAGTTGCTAAAAGGATTAGGAAAATTGCCAAAATTAGTTAAATAAGTATGGGACCAAATTGGAATTATCTAGATTTCTCTTCATTTCTCTTCATTTTCTTCAAATTGAAAACAACCATGGGAGAGAGTTTCAAGTCTGGTTTTCATACTCAAGCTTCATGATGTGGATGGAGAGGAGGAGGAGGAAAATAATATATGAATGACTTGTGTATAAATTGATTACATGTTCGATTATAATTGATATAATGTTTTATTTGGAATATTTATTATGAAACTAAGATTATCGTTATGGTATCAAAATCAATTGTAAGTTCATATAACTTGAATTATCTTCTTAAATGCTTGAAATGTATGTTATTGATGTGAATATAATTTGAATGTTCATTGTATGAAGATTGATGAAACATTGATATATCGATAAAAGTGGAAGAAATCCCGGTTGAATGAAAGGAAATTGATGGATCTCTAAAAGGAATTGACGGTAAAAGGATCTAGCCCGGACGGGTGATCCTATCCCGATATAGCCTCCAAGAATATGTGTGAAAAGGATCTAGCTTGACGGGTGATCCTGATATAGCCTCCAAAGAATATGTGGAAAATGGATTTAGCCCGGACGGGTAATCCAATTAGGGTCTCAATTTAGCTCGGACTGTAATTGAGATCCAAGCTCATTAGAGTAATTGTCGTTGGAGGATTTAGCCTTTGGACGGTAATCCCGACAATACTCTATGAGTTTATATTACTGAGGATTTAGCTCGATCGGTAATCCTATTGTAAGGATGAGGTTCATGAGTGTGCTCTCTTCAGGGATTTAGCTCGACTGGTAATCCCACAGAAGAATGAGGTTCAAGGAGTGTGCTCTCGAAATGGAAATGTGCCCACATGAACACGAATTGATTGGATTCGAATTGTACACTAAAGTGTACCTCTGAAAATCCATCGAAAATTCCAAGAAATTCAACGGATAAATATGGAAAATATTAAGGAATGGAAATCATGATATATATATTATGTGATATAAGGAAATACGAGTTGATGAGACATGAACGTAGAACTTGGTTGACAAATGAGTTAATGAGAAGAGTTCTAATATAAAAATCTTAATTTAAATGAAATATTATGAAAACGTATTTGAAATACATTGGTATGTCTTGTATATGTTATTTGAATTCATAATATGTAAAGTAATGTATGTAGAAATATGAGATGATGATACTGTACATGGAATTTATTGGTGGATACGTACATCCAAATTTATATGATAGATTATAGTGAACATTGAAATTGGGCTCAATAAGTGAGTTGCCAATTTAAATTGTAATTAGCGTGAAAAGTTAGTGAATTGCATGATTATGAGTTGTTATATGTATTTGTCAAAAATACGAGAAAATGATGGTAAATGATACATGGAAATGTGAGACTATAATATATAAAACATGGAATGTGTTTGATAAATGTGTTCATTCATAATTATAGAATTTTGCATCTCAAGTGCACTATATGTATAAAGATGATGTTTCAAATGATTGGATAAGTAAAACTCAAATATGAAGTAGTTTGAAACCAAGACAAATTGTTATAAAATGTATATGAAAAACAGAGGTGTGATTGTTATATGCTATATGAATACATAGGATGAAAAGTACAAGTACAAGAGAAATTTAATGAGAATTGAGCTTATATACGTTTCTTGTTATTTATATGAAGTGTACGACTAACAAATCGTATTAAGTATAAGGCTCATTGAATATCTTAAATTGGTTTTTGTATGTATTAAATGTGGGTGAAGAATAAGGATCAAATGAGTGAGAAATATGGCTTGAAAAATAGCATAATTTATGAAAATTAACTTTACCACACGACCAAGCAACACTCAAGTGTACTAAGGCCGTGTGACTCAAGTTTCTCCACGATGCAAGTTAGAGAGTTATCGCCCTATAGGCACTGGCTATGTGAGCCACACGCACGTGGGACCCTTGTAAATGAGATAAATTTAAGGATTTAAAAAAAAAAAATTATACGATTCTAATTTAGTCCCGACCCAATCCCAATGCATGATTTGGACTTCAAGGGTTCGTTAAAGGAACTTTTATAATCAATTTTGATATTTGAGTGATAAATGGTTTAAATAATCTGTAAGTGTTTCGTACTCTTCGGTAATACCTCATACTCTGTCCCGGCGTCGAACACGAGTAAGGGGTGTTACATTTAGTGGTATCAGAGCTATGGTTTAGTCGATTCTCGGACTAACATAGCGTGTGCAACAGTCTTGCCATACATGCCATATGTGAACTGTGATAGTGTGATATCTCCGGCTCTAACGAAATTATTTTGTTAAGATGAATGACTTCCAATCGAACTATTGTCGATAATGCTAAAAATGATATTGAGATGATTGAAATGTGCTTACGATGTATTGAAATGTGGAAAGGTATTAATAGAAGTTCATGGTAAGCATGTGTTAATGTGCTTAATGAGATAACCATATGTTGGGAAATGTGGAAAAGTGAAATGAAACTAAGTCTTTATTGTGATAAGCTCGTTCATGTATGTTAGTATTCATATGATGTTATGTGTCTAACATGCTTGATTAAGTGAGTGTTATGAGTAAATTTACTCAAAATTCATGGAATGTATGTTTAAGTACGCTTGTTTGAATAAGATAATCGAAAAGTTCGTGTAACATGACTAAGTATGAAAATTGCTTAGAGTGAATTATGTGATTATGATGATGTCACATTGATGATGAATGCTAAGTCATATATGTGTATTTATGAGAGTCAAGTTAGAGGCTTTATGACCTCACCCCCTTACTAATATTGCTTTATGATGAAAGTTCGCGAGAATTATGTTGAATAAGTTCATAAGTGAGAAACTAAAGAGTCCAGCAGGGAAAAAAAAAAAAAGAAGAAGAGAGAGTTGAGTATAGTGCGACAAATGAACTCATTTTTAAAAAGAAATATCAAATTATTTTAAATATTACACAGATTATACAATGTCACGGATAAAGAAGAAGCTAGTCTCGACTATTCGACTCAATTGAGTGTGAAGTTTAAAGTATGAGTTGCTGATATTCTTCTCGAATTGGTTTTCGTTGGTAAATGGAATGATGCGGGGAACATGATGATAGAATTAGTTAGAGAAATAATAATTGAGTAATAAAGATGTCTGTGTGTGATAGTTATAGTTGAGATGAATATGATGATTTTTCTGGGTATTCTATATATATTCTTTTATCCTTAGAGATATGTGTGTGATTGTTCAAATCGATGGAGTTTTTATGTTATGAGAATGCTAACTAACTATGATGTTAAACGAAAGCCCTATTGGTCGGGTCGATTTATGATCGGTATTTCTTTATCTATTCGAATTCTATTTTATTATGTTGGAATAAAGTCGATAGTAAAATTTATGTTGGACTATTCTTCCGTTCTTATTGGATATTATTCATTATATATATAAATATTTGGAAATATATTATCTCATTATGATGGAAGTCCAAAGTTTGTAAGCGTTGTTTTCTTCCGCCTTCTCGAGGAATCATCAAGATCTTTATTATTTTTTTATGAGTTATGTTCTCGGATTGGTATGGTATTGTATCTTGAATTTCCTTATCTTGGTTTTCCTATCATTCATACTTCAGTAAATTATTAATCATGGCTTATCATTAAAGTGTGTTGTTCAGCTTGTGATAACTATGTCTGTTATGATTATACTTTTGGTTTGATCATAGAAACGTGGTGATTTTGGTATCTGGATTTCTCTAAATTTTGTGTAAGGAATTGACATCGGAAAAGGTATAAGTAGTGAAAATATTTGAATCTTTCCACTAAAGGAATTTTCGAGACGAAAATTCTTAAAGAGGGGAGAGTTGTAATAGCCCAAATTTCGCTTATATTAAAAATAATGGTTCGAGACCACCAAATCGAGAAATGGACTTGTAGATTATATTTATTTAATATTTACTGAGTCAAATGTAGCTTTTAAAATATTTTTAAAATAGTAAATTGTGTTTTATAAAGATTTATTTGGTCAAGAAATCGAGAAAAGAAGTATCGAGATCTCGGTGTTATAAACTCGAGTCATAAATATTTTATGAATATTTAAGGAATGTCAATAAGGTAGTATTAAAATTTCGTTAGAAAATTTTGACGTTGGGTGGTTAATTAAATAAAAGGACTTTGAAATGAAAAGTGTATAAAAGTTGCTAAAAGGATTAAATAGTCGATTGTCAAATGAGAAAGGACCTAAAGTGAAAATAAGCCCAAAGGAGATATTTTAATGGCAATAATGAGAAAATCAGAAATGGATGAAATAAGGGTAAAATTGGAAAATTGCCAAAATTAGTTAAATAAGTATGGGACCAAATTGGAATTATCTAGATTTCTCTTCATTTCTCTTCATTTTCTTCAATTTGAAAAACAGCCATGGGAGAGAGTTTCAAGTGGTTTTCATACTCAAGCTTCATGATGTGGATGGAGAGGAGGAGGAGGGAAAATAATATATGAATGACTTGTGTATAAATTGATTACATGTTCGATTATAATTGATATAATGTTTTATTTGGAATATTTATTATGAAACTAAGATTATCGTTATGGTATCAAAATCGAATTGTAAGTTCATATAACTTGAATTATCTTCTTAAATGCTTGAAATGTATGTTATTGATGTGAATATAATTTGAATGTTCATTGTATGAAGATTGATGAAACATTGATATATCTCGATAAAAGTGGAAGAAATCTCGGTTGAATGAAAGGGAAATTGATGGATCTCGAAAAGGAATTGACGGTAAAAGGATCTAGCCCAACGGGTGATCCTATCCCGATATAGCCCTCCCAAGAATATGTGTGAAAAGGATCTAGCCTTGACGGGTGATCCCGATATAGCCTCCCAAGAATATGTGGAAAATGGATTTAGCCCTGGACGGGTAATCCAATTAGGTCTCAATTTAGCTTTGGGACTGTAATTGGATCCAAGCTCATTAGAGTAATTGTCGTTGCGAGGTTTAGCTTTGACTGGTAATCCCGACAATACTCTATGAGTTTATATTATGGATTTAGCTCGACTCGTAATCCATTTGTAAGGATGAGGTTCATGGAGTGTGCTCTCTTCTGGGGATTTAGCTTTGGATGGTAATCCATTGAAGAATGAGGTTCATGAGTGTGCTCTCGAAATGGAAATGTGCCCACATGAACACGAATTGACGGATTCGAATTGTACACTAAAGTGTACCTCTGAAAATCCATCGAAAATTCCAAGAAATTCAACAGGATAAATATGGAAAAATATTAAGGAATGGAAATCATGATATATATATTATGTGATATAAGGAAATACGAGTTGATGAGACATGAACGTAGAACTTGGTTGACAAATGAGTTAATGAGAAGAGTTCTAATATAAAAAATCTTAATTTAAATGAAATATTATGAAAACGTATTTGAAATACATTGGTATGTCTTGTATATGTTATTTGAGTTCATAATATGTAAAGTAATGTATGTAGAAATATGAGATGATGATACATGTACATGGAATTTATTGGTGGATACGTACATCCAAATTTATATGATAGATTATAGTGAACATTGAAATTGGGCTCAATAAGTGAGTTGCCAATTTAAATTGTAATTAAGGAAAAGTTAGTGAATTGCATGATTATGAGTTGTTATATGTATTTGTCAAAATACGAGAAAATGATGGTAAATGATACATGGAAATGTGAGACTATAATATATAAAAACATGGAATGTGTTTGATAAATGTGTTCATTCATAATTATAGAATTTTTGCATCTCAAGTGCACTATATGTATAAAGATGATGTTTCAAATGATTGGATAAGTAAAACTCAAATATGAAGTAGTTTGAAACCAAGACAAATTGTTATAAAATGTATATGAAAAGCAGAGGTGTGATTGTTATATGCTATATGAATACATAGGATGAAAAGTACAAGTACAAGAGAAATTTAATGAGAATTGAGCTTATATCGTTTCTTGTTATTTATATGAAGTGTACGACTAATAGCTCTTTATGAACTTAGATTTCCAAAATGTTCACTTTCCTCCTTTAACTTAGGTTTCGAATGTTCACTTTCCTCTTTTGAAACTTAACATTTCTAAATCATTTCTTACATTTCCAAGTTTCCAAAAATGTTCATAATACATTCATAACACATAAGACATGCCATTTCGAACACGTATAATTAAATCAAAATGCATAGGCCCATTTTTCGGGATGTTCACTTTCTCTTTTGAAACTTAACATTTCTAATCTTCTTGTTTCCAAAAATGTTCACTCCATTGCCATTTAGATAATTAAATCTCTAGGCCCATTTTCGGGATGTTACACCTTTGTCTGAAACCCATTCGAGAATCAAGTGGTAGTTGTCTGCCGAAGATCCCTCTTCAAGCAATTTCTGTTTGTGCAAGAATCTATAGCCAAGTCTTTCTATGATCGGTTCTTCTTTGACCAAGGTAAGGAGTTTCTCTCTAGTCCTATACAAGTAGTCTCTTTCATTTTACTCTGTCTTAACCAAAGCTCTCTATTAGTTAATCATCGATCTCTCTGAAAGTACTGTACTGATCAAAGATTCTCATCATGGATGAAAGTGCTAGCCAACCTAAGGGGTAGCGCTAAAGGAGCCTGAAGGGAGTGGACTCGTAGTCTTCGCTCCCAAGTTCAAATGGCGTGCTATGTTAGTGGTTCGAGACTTTCTACCAGGTTGTGGTAGAGAGTCGACATCCATTTGGGATAGGCAGATAGTGGTTTTTCCCGCTAGTGAGAGTAGCGACGATCAGAAGTGTCTAGTTCTTCGCGTAATCAAGTGTGTAATTTCCATACCATATTTTGTTTAATTATTAATTAGTATGTGAATTGTTTAAAAGTTGAAACATCGGTAATGGCTGTTGAGTTACCCTTGGGGGGTAAAATCGGAGATACCAGGTTAGTTACCTTTTGTGGTGTCTTGTAAATAATTTAACACGAATATATATATGCTCTGATGATTCGATTTATGTTGACATATGTTGCATTCATTATATTATGATTATACATTACATGGGGTTGGGATATGATATTGATTGAAAGGGGAAGTGTATTTCAGTGGTTTGATACCACATATATCATGACTCTGTCACATTATTTCAGTGGTTTGGTACCACATATATGATGACTCTGTCACATTATTTCAGTGGTTTGGTACCACATATATCATGACTCTGTCACATTATCTCAGTGGTTTGGTACCACATTCAGTGGCTTGGTGCCACATATAAGGAGTGTAGCGGATGGGGGTTGATTGTAGAAATCCCAACAGGTGTGTTTTGGCTGGTAGGGTGGTTTGTAGAGGATGGAATACTAGTGTAACACCCCAAACCCGGCCCATGAGCCACGGTTGAATTTAGAATGCCACTGCGGAAAACGTTCGAAAAATTTTTGACTTAAAAATAAAAGATGAAATTTGTTGTCATTGGTAAAAACATTTCACATTTAAGATTCCAAGTAAAACCTTATTGGTACAGATTATCCGAATTTAAAAGCTTTAATATAAGTTGTTATAAAATAAGTTGATTCAAGATATTGCCAATTATTAGCTCAATAATAGAATAAACTTCAAAACCATAAAGAAAGTTGCAAATACTTTAAGTGGCCCTTATTACATCAAATAATTATTCCAAAACTACTTAAAATATAAAGTACGTAAAATTAAGTGAAACATATTCTGCATGGGCCACCTTTGTATCCGCTCCGACCCGATCCAAGCATTACGAATCACCTGTAATGTTGGTAAGAAAATTTGGGTGAGTCAAACAGACTCAGTGCATAGTTATTTCACATGTCTCCACATATGGGCTTGGCCCATATCCACACAGTCCACATACATAAATATGCAACATGAAGCCTAGCCCAACCTAGTATCCATCCGTTACACACCTACCTTGGCAGACCTGCTGCCCGAGGCCGTGGCTAAGCCACCGATCACCTAAGTGACCCCACATATCAATATCCTCAAGGTGACCCTAGATCATCCTCAATCTACGGTGATGCACACAGCTATCATCCGCCAAGGTGAGGCACACAGCCAACATCCCACCTTGATGAAGCACATAGCTAACATCAAGCGCCAATGTAGCACAAGGCTAACATCAGACCACGTACATAAATGTACTCCCTGTCCTTCAATAGTCACATCCCAAGCCCCATGTATCATGCCACAATATCATTAAAATAAGCATACATCACATGCTATCACAATTTCATTCGTATACCATAGGAAACTTATTGTCATAAAGTACTAACCTGTTTAATCGATTACCCACCATGGGTATCCACCTTTTTAGCCATTATTTCGCTACCATGCACATCATATACATATTTATATATATATAACACATACACACAACAAGAGAACAATGTGATAACTACGCACTTGTTTTGGCACACTCGACTAAATCCCGAAACCTAAAGCCTAAACGATTTGCACCTTACGATTTGATGAACTCCCTCCTTGGATACTCGAATCCCAAATAATCTCCCCTTAATCGACGGCTACAAAAGGATCCCGAAATCCTCCTTCAAGTTTTCGGCCAAAGAGAATATATAGAGATTAGATTCCTAATTTTTGGCTAATCCAAAAGAAAAAGAATGAACAACGAATGACAGTTGATCCTTACCACTTGACTTACCGAAATCAATTGTTAGAGAATAGAGGCTTAGATCGACTGCTTCCAAAACCCGAAGAACCTAGGAGAAATCGATTCCTATAGATGATTAGAAATCTATCACCAAATGCCAAAATTCGACTTTTGCTCTTAAGAAGGTCGACAGAGAGAAGAGAAAAGGAACAAAAGAAATTCGACCAAGGCTACTTACCCTTCTCAAAACCAATTGGAGAAGAAACCAAAGAAGATCCACTCTTGGTTGATATTCGGCCAAAACAAAACTAGAAGAAAGAGGGAGATTTCGGCAAAGGGTTGAGTGATCAAGATGATTCGGCTAAGGTTTTGAAAGAAGAAAAACAAATGAGATGCGGCTAAAGAATGAAAGAAGAGAGTGGCAAAGTAAAATAAAATGGGAGAGGGAGGATTTGGCTTAGGCTTAAAGAAAAAGAGATTCAAAGAGTTTCGACAAAAAGGAAGAAAAGGAGAAGATGTGATCTTTGAACAGTTATGAAAAGAAAGAAAAGAGATATGAGAGAAAGAGAGGTTCGGCCAAGCACTTGGGAAGAAAAAGAAGTAAAGTAAAACTAAAGAAGTTTAGAGGGACATTCGGCTAAGAGAAGGAACATTAGAGAGAAATACTTTGTGTGACACAAAATGACTAAAAGAAATATGTGCACAACTAACTCCTAACTCATCCAAAAGCCTTCAAAATTTTGGCCACCTCCCCTAATCCATAAAACCGTCCAAGTTCATGGTCAAAATGGCCATGAAATAATTTCCAAAACATCCACCTTGATACATGCCTTTTAATCCTCTACTTTCCCAAAGTTTAAGAAATTCTATCCTCACAATTAAGCAATTCTATCCCTTATTTCATGCTTGCCATAACCTTAAGTCTTCTTTCCATAAAAAGAAAATTAGTCCATCTTATCCATAATTAAAGTCCTTGTGCCAAAAATAAAAATAAAAGTCCAAACGCTCCCCTTGCTGCTCGAACCTAGGCCCCCTTCCTTTCCTTGTGGAGTCACTTCCCAAGGCATTAAGTGGCACCTCCCTTGCCACTTTGCCAAGTGAATTCTTGTGTCTTAACCTCCACATTAATTCCCTTAAGGCCTAGCTCCCTTAGGTCCCTTTAACTAACACTTAAAACAAAAATTTTTCCTACAGTTCGGGCCTACCCTTGGCTTATACCTAGATCTTAAAACACCCTAATTAATACACAATCAAGCCCTACACATGCAAAACAATTCAAACCTAATGACCCCTATTTCAGGATGTTACAACTAGGTTGGGCTGGGTTGCATTGCATACACGATCTGATATGCCATGTTGTTAGGGCTACGGCCCAACTCGATTCGAATGGGCTTCGACCAAATTCGTTACTGTAAGGGCTAAGGACCAATATGCTTCTGTGGGCTTAGGCCCAGATTCCGTTTGTAAGGGAAATTACACACTGAGTCCTCGTGACTCACCCCTCTGCTTAATTTTGTAGGTAACCCCTAGTTTGAGGATTTGGAGCCGAGGTGGACTCAGCGGTGGCCATGCATTACTTTTTTTGTAAACTTCGTTTTCTTTATTTAAACTTACTTTTAATTTGGGAATTTGTTATGTAATAAGGCCTCCAGGGTTTTATAATTTGGGTTTTCGACTTATCATGGTTATTATATTTTATGAAACATTAAATGGGGAGTTTTCTAAAAAAAATATATAAACAAACATTTTTTTATAACACACGGATAACAAGCAAACAAATAATTCAATTCGGAATTTTCTTAGAACTATACAAACTGTTTTTAAATGTCACATTTATGGAATCTCCTAGTTTTGGTTTTTCATATCACGAAACCTATTTTCGACTGTTAGTATTAACAATTAAAGTTTATAAGAAAACCTTAAACCTGAAGCTGATTTTCAAATGGAAACAAAACTCGAAAGTTTAAACGATCACGAAGTTTTTCAACAACCTTTCCATGTGACATACCAGATTCGATCATAGCGTTTAGGCCAGGTTTGGGGTGTTACAAATTTTATTTTTAGTCTTGCTAAATTTTCTTTCTTTTCCTAACAGGTACCTCTAGTTTATGACTAGAAGGAACCCGAAAGGACCACTAGTATACGACAGTGATATTGAAGCTACCGCTCGCAGGAATTGTAGAGATATTAGGCGAACCCTAAATTATAAAGAAGAAGAACAACAAGGCTGATTCAATCCTACTGAAGTGATGGACGAGAATAACCCACCACCACAAGATGTGGCAGAAAATAATACTCCACGTACTATGTATGATTATGCTAAACCTCATTTAACAGGAGCAGAATCGAGTATTGTTAGGCCTGCTATAGCTGCTAATAATTTTGAATTAAAGCCTAACACTATACAAATGATTCAACAATTTGTTCAATTTGATGGTTTGCAGGACGAAGACCCAAATAATAATACAGCTAATTTTTTAGAGTTCTTTGATACCTTCAAAATAAATGGCGTTTCTGATGATGCCATATGTCTTCGGTTATTTCCCTTTTAATTAAGGAATAAAGCCAAACAGTGGTTAAACTCGTTACCACGAGGGTCAATCACCACATGGGATTAAATGACCAAAAATTTTTATTAAAATATTTTCCACCGGCCAAAACGGCCAAATTACGGAATGATATATCTTCTTTTGTGTAGATGGATTTAGAGACATTATACGACTCATGTGAGAGATACAAGGATCTCTTGAGAAGGTGTCTGCACCATGGTTTACCCTTATGGATCCAAGTCCAAACTTTCTATAACGGTGTAAGCCCCTCAACGAGGCAACTAATTGATTCAATTACAGGTGGAACCACGAACAACGTAACTCCCGAGGCAGCCTATGAGTTTATTAAAGATATGTCACCGAATAACTATCAGTGGCAGGTTACAAGGATAAAACCAACAAAATCAGCCGGAGCTTTCAACCTCGACGCAGTAACCATGCTATCAACACAGGTAGAAATGATGAATAAAAAGCTTGATAGTTTGTGTTCTTCACAGGTACATCCATGAATGCGAGATGGCGCAAGTGGAACTGTATAAGCGAACGAGTACCCACCCTACCAACCGAGCACGGAAAGCTAACAGATGAACTATATAGGTAATAATTTCAGATCTAATAATAACCCTAATAGTAATACTTATAATCCAGGTTAGAGGAACCGCCCAAATTTTTCATGGGGAGGTCAAGGAAATCAAGGAAATCAAAGGCAACAACCTCCTCAAAATTTCCAAAATCAACCATATCCACAAGAAAAGAAGCCAAACCTTGAAGAGATGCTGACAAAATTCATGGCAGCCACAGAAAATCGTTTCCAAGATACTGAGACAACACTTAAAAACCAACAAATATCGATTGATGGGATCAAGAACCAAGTTGGGGAACTTACTAAGTCAGTTGGACAGCTTACTAAGATGGTTTCTGAAATTTGATTAGAGATTCTTTCTAAAGAAATAGAACAAGTAAAGGCAGTTACACTGAGAAGTGGAAAGGAGTTAGTTGAATCGAAGAAAAAAATACCACACGAAGATAACAAAGCAAAGGATGATGGAGTTGAGAATGTCCACAAAGAAAGAAAACCACCAATCCCATATCTAGAAAAGTTGAAGAAAGATCGATTAGATGCCCAATACGGTAAATTTCTTGAACTTTTTAAAGAAATACATATTAACTTACCCTTTGTTGAAGCCATTTCACAGATGCCGAAGTACGTAAAATTCTTAAAAGAGCTCCTAACGAATAAGAGGAAGCTTGAAGAAATATCAACGGTGGAGCTTAATGAAGAATGTTCAGCCATCCTCCAAAACAAGTGACCAACCAAATTAAAATACCTAGGAAGTTTTACTATTCCCTATTTAATTGGTAGTTTAAATATTAAGAAAGCATTAGCTGATCTAGGTGCCAGTATTAATTTAATGCCTTATAAAATGTTTAAACAACTAGATCTTGGGGAACCAAAACCCACTAGGATGAGTATTTAGTTAGCTGATAGATCTATTAAATATCCTAAAGGAGCTATCGAAGATGTCTTGGTAAAAATTGATAAATTTATTTTCCTTGTTGATTTTGTTGTGCTTGACATGGATGAGGACATTGAAGCTCCCTTAATTTTAGGGTGCCCTTTTTTAGCTACTGCTAGGGCTGTTATCGATGTAGGTAATGGTAAGCTTGATTAAGAATAGGTGATGAGGAAATTATTTTTCAAATTTATGATGCCATGCGATATTCTAGAGAACAATATGATTCCTGTTATTTTGTTGATACTACTGATCATATCATTCAAAACTCATTACAGGAAATCATACATAATGACATGATGGAACTGTGCCTTACTCAAGAAGAGGGGGAAGAAGATGAAGTCAATGAGCTGAATTGGAATACATCTTCATCTAGACATATGGAAAAAGAAAGCATTGAAATCAATGACGATCTAAAACAAAAGCCTTCCATTGATGGGCTGCCCAAATTAAAATTAAAACAACTGCCGAAACACTTTGAATATGCATTCCTCTGGGACAATTCTACACTACCGGTAATTATCTCTGCAGAACTAGAACCCAATGAAAAGGAGGAGTTGATACGGGTACTAAGAGAACATAAAAGAGCCATAGCTTGGAAAATCTCTGACATTAAAGGAATAAGCTCATCGTTTTGCACCCACAAAATCTTAATGGAAGAGGAATACAAGCCATGTGTGCAACCTCAAAGATGATTGAATCCCAACGTAAAAGAAGTAATGAAAGCTGAGGTAATTAAACTTCTAGATGCTAGAATAATTTATCCTATTTCTGGCAGCAATTGGGTAAGTCCTGTGCAGGTTATTCTAAAGAAAGGAGGCATGATGGTGGTAGCCAACGAAAATAATGAACTAATTCCCACTAGAACAGTCACAGGTTGGAGAGTTTGCATTGATCACAGGAAGCTGGACGATGCCACTAGAAAATATCACTTTCCTTTTCCATTCATTGATCAAATTCTAGAAAGGTTATCTGTGCATATGTACTATTGCTTCCCAGATGGACTCTCCGGCTATTTCCAAATCCCAATAGCACCAAAAGATCAAGAGAAGACAATATTCACATGCCCATACGGTACATTTACTTATCGTAGAATGCCTTTTGGATTATGAATTCTCCTGCTACTTTTCAGTGTTGCATGTTGGCAATCTTTGACAAACTTGTGGAAGACATTATGGAGGTATTTATGGAAGATTTCTCGGTATTCGGTAATTCTTTCCATCTTTTCCTTAAAAATTTAAAATGAGTTCTAATGAGATGTGAGGAAACAAACCTTGTTTTAAATTGGGAAAAATACCACTTTATGGTACAAGAGGGAATTGTATTGGGACATAAAATTTCTAGTAAGGGAATCGAGGTAGATAAAGAAAAGGTCGAAACCATAGAAAAATTACTCCTCCTAGCTCAGTTAAGGCTATTAACAGCTTTTTAGGTCATGCAGGATTTTATAGAAGATTTATTTGTAACATCCTGAATTAAGGGGCCTATAAGTGTAGTGTGTGGTTATGTGTAATGTGTTAATTAGAGTGTTAGAGGTCCAGATTGGGCTCGGGCTCGGGCCAAGGCCTTAATCAAATTTCCTGATTGAACACTTTAGTGGAAAGCCTGGTAGGATAGGGTTTAAAAGAGGTTATCTGCATTTTAAGACACAAGTGGGCTTGTGGCCCAGTGGCAAAATGGCGCCACTAGGAGAGCAAGGGGGTGGCGTCAACTGAGGAGGAGCAAACTTAACTTGCATGAAGCCCAATTCTTTTAAATTGAAGTTAGCTAAATTTCAGCATTTAGGTGGGTAAGGTTGGACGGCAACAAGGTTTGAAAATAGGGGGGATTAAATGACTTGGATAATGTGGATAATATGCTGATAAAGGGAAGAAGAGGTGGTGTTGTCTATGCCTCTTTTGGAGGTGTGCTTGGATAAAGATAAGGGAGGAAGTTTATGAATTATCTGCTTGCCACAGTAATGGCTGAAATTCAAACTCTGAGGGGAGGAGGAATCGGTTTTGATGGGGCATAAGGGGTGCCAAAATTCCCCATGTATAGTAGTCTAGTTTTAGTTTTAGAAAAAGGGCATTTTCGATTTTTAAATGTTAAGTGCCGAAATTTTAAGTAGTCAAGGGAGGGCTCTCTTCTTTATTTTTGGATTTTAAAGTTTCCATCTTCTCTTTTTCTTCTTTTCTGAATAAGAGCCGAAAACTCCCTTAAGTAATCTTTTTCCCCACACTTTCTATCATAGCCGACTCTACCCTAGATTTGCCAAAATTTTTCTTTTTCCTATACTATTTCTATCACTTCTTTACGTTTGATATTGTTCATCCCTTTCAATTAGTCCTCTCTAAAAACCAAAATTATAAACCCCATTTGATTTTTTCATAAAGACCGAACCTCCCTAGATCCCTGTGCACCATCTTTTTTTTGATTATCACGGAATCCAGAATCTTCTAAGAGTTGTCGAATTCTCTAAAAAGGTAGGTGCTGATTTCTTCTATTTGTTTTCTTCTCATTCGATTTCTGGAGGCCAAAGCCAAAAGGCTTATAGGCATGGTAAGGCTATCTTTTGAGTAACGTTTAGATTGTTCTTGTGTTCACATCTTGGGTCGGCACTTCGGGAAATAAGAGTAGATCGAATCATCCAGATTTCAAAAGCCAAAATCATTAATCTCTAAGTATCTTATCTATTTCAGGATTTCAAGGTAAGGGGTTTTCTTTAAATTCCTGTTAGATTCACTATCATATTTAAAATCCTAAAATCATATGATATGGTTTAACAACCCTATTTCGTTATAGTAGTTCTGACAAGGACTTTTGATGGAATCAAATATGGATCAGCCAAAGGAGAGGATTGGGTCCGTAAACCCAATCCCCAAGTTTAAGAAACAAGCGGCGTCTGCTGTTCGAGATTGGCCACCGGGTTATGGACTGGCTTCAGAATAAAATCTTAGACTGTTAGCAGTTGTAGTGGCTACTGATAATGTCGACATAGAAAGTACTATCCTGTCGGTAATCAGGTGTGTAAATCTCTATCACACTCATTAATTTTTATTATATTTATGTTATGGGCTAAATACCGGAAAGAGAGGCTGTGTGAACAGTCGTACTACCCATAAGGGGTAGGCAAGGGATGCCAGGTACGTAATCATAGAAACTTCTCTATGTGTATTGAAGTATGTGAAAGTCTGAGATCTGTTTAGATGGCTTAATGTTTTGATTTTTGCATGTATGTATACATGGGATGGGATTGATTGATATGAGGAAGGGGAGCAGGTCGCGAGGCGAACGGTGGCTTTGCCATATAGGTCACATAGTGATCGGTCTTTATGAAAGGCAGCGTAGCCGTCGAAATACTATAATGTATTACTGAGGTCGCATAGAGATTTGTGGCTTTGCCACATAGGTCACATAGTGATTGGTCTTTATGACAGGCCGCAGAGTTGTCGATATGGTGTGTAGCGGATAGAGGGTTGATTGTAGAAATCCCCACGGTGTGATGGTTGGTATGGGGGTGTGTAGAGGATGGACTCTTAGGTTTGGGATGGGCCATGTTGCATGAAATATTTTGTTGCCATTGTGTGGGCCAAGGCCCATAATGTGTTTGTGGGCCCAAGGCTTTTATGTGTTTTCGGATTTGCACACTGAGTCTTGGTAACTCACCCTATTATTTTTCCCCAACTTTTTAGATAAGCAGTAGATCATGGACATAGGAGCCGAGGCGAACTCGAGGGGCCATCAAGATTATTATTTACATAGACTGTTTTCGGATTTTCATTTGAATTTTAATTTTTGGGAATATTTTTGTAATTAGTCCTCCACAACTTAGGTTTTCGATTTATTTTTTTTGTTAAGTTTTTATAAACTTATATTTTTTTTTAAGTCTTAATTATAAAATGAAATGATAAATGGGCTTTCCAAACACAATCAACGCGAATTCTTAAAGTTGTATCAAAAATTTCACAATTATTTGATTAAACGGCTATAATAAACTAAGATTTTCAAAACTCTTCAAGGCAAAGTTTTCAAGTTTCAACCCGTAGCATACCAGATCCGGTCATGATGTGTGGGCCAATTTTGGGGTGTTACATTTTTAGTATCAGAGCCCAGTTCAAAACTCGGGCTGTGAAATGGGTCCAGTAGTGGTTTGTAAAATTGAAATGTACTTGAGAAAAGCTTCAGTTGAGATATGGCCTTCGAGTCTACCGGCATCCGATCCACGCAGGTAAGTATCCTAAACTCATTGTGTGATATACATGTTGGGCTTCTTGGGCTTCATAGGGACGTAGGCTAGTATGATTAGAGCTTGATGGACTTTAGGTTTAGTATAAACAATTCTTCAAATCTCATAAAACTTAATTTCTAATAAAACATGTCTGTGAACAAGTCACAGGGTTAGGGCGTGGTAACAGGCATACGCATGTCTAGGATTGGATCCAGGGAGAGCTTGGTCTTTAAGCGGCCCTAACGGCTCACCTCCTCTTCACTGGAATCCTACCTGGTGCGTAGTGACTGTTCACCTTAGCCACGGAGACTTGTTGACGGGCCAAAATTTATAACTAAAACTCGAAAGGGACCATCACCCTGTCTTTGTAAAATTACTTATATACCCCTAATTTTGTAAATTACCCAGAATACCCTAAGTTTGAAAAATTACCTAAATACCCTTGATTTGTGAAAATTTCTCGAAATACCCCTAGTTTACAAAATTACCAAAATACCCCTATTTTGTAAAATCGCCAAGATACCCTATTTTGGAAAATTACAAAAATACCCCTGTAGGATAAAATTATGAAAATTCCCCTGGATAGTGAAATTACAAAAATACCCCTAGGTGATGAATGTAAGTTCATGGATGCTGCTTGTATGTTGATGTGTGATGGATGTTGATTGAATGTGTATTCTAGAATTAGGAAATACAGACCTGAGAACTGAACCTCATAGATAAAATTTGAATTCGAAAGAATTACTGTTAAAACTACTTTCCATAAGACTGTCCATTATTAATCAGTTGAAGAGAGTATTAATAATTCATAAAATTTCTAATCAGATAAATCGTGAATAGTAGAATGAGCACTAGGGGACGTGGTGTGCGTGGCCGATGTAGAGGCAGGATTGCTGTGTCAAAACCCATAGGGTCTGGTCACAAGTTAGGGAATGAGGTACCAGTGCCACCAGCTGTGGAGGCAAAATTTCAAGATCAGACGACCGGAGATGATGCTATATCTCAGGCAAAGTTACGAGTTTTAAAGAGAGTTGCAGGAGCAGGCATGGGCACAAGTGCCCGGAAGTCTGTGCTGGAGTGACTTGGAGCCAATGGGGCAGAGGTGTTTAAGGGAATTTCTGGTGTAGCTCCTAGCACAGCAGAGTATTGGTTGGAAGCAATGGAGCGTATAATGGATGATCTTGACTTCACGGAAGAGGAGAAGTTGAAGGGAGTGGTGTCTCTTCTCCGGGACGAAGTTTATCAATGGTGGCTTACGGTTAAGGATGGTACCTTGGCTGACCGTATCACCTGGGATTACTTCAGAATGGTATTCCAAAGTAAGTACATTGGGACGAGCTATGTGGATGCGCAGCGCAGAGCATTCCTAAATCTGGTTCAGGGAAGTAGGTCGGTGGTGGCTTATGAAGCAGAATTCTTATGCCTTAGTCGTTATGCTCGAGGGATAGTGGCCACAGAACATGAGCGATGTGTTCATTTTACGGATGGCCTGAAGGATGATCTATGTGTGTTGATAGCTCCACAATGAGAGTGGGAATTTGATGTGCTTGTGGAGAAAGCTAAGATAGCTGAGGAGGTGAAACGGACAAAAAAGCTGAACAGGGATAGAGATAGGGGTGGAGGTAAGAGAAATTTTGGATCATCAAGGACAGTCGTGCGTACTCAGAAAAGACCTAGGTCAGATGGACCGAGACGGGCTGAAAGACCTGTTCTGCTAGCCAAACACGAAAGTGTGCTCGATGTGGTAAGTTCTATGTAGGTGAGTGTTGGGCAGGCAGTGGGAAGTGCTTTAGGTGTGGATCTACGGATCATCAGATAAGAGACTGTCCTTAGCCATGGGATGAGGTAGGATGCGCAGGGTAGGGGAATGCTCAGCCAGGTAGAGGAGGTCAGCAGCCGCAGAGGGGTCATGGTCCAGCTAGAGGTGGAAACAGTTTCGGTCGAGGCCGAGGAGCACCAGGCCGAGGGGCAAAACACTAAAGCGAGGCAGCCGGGGTTGGTCTATGCTACCAAACGTCGAGAGGAGGCTGACGCACTGGATGTTATAATCGGTACATTTTTAATAGTTGGTTTACCTTACACTATATTGATTGACATCGGGTCGACACATTCATATATTGCTAGTAGTGTGTCTGGAACTTTAAGTTTAGATTCTGAGATTACCTCTAGGGCGATGACTGTAATTAGCCCATTAGGATAATCTGTGGTAGTAGATAAACTTTATCGGGAGGTACCCTTAGAAGTTTAGGGAATAGTTTTCTAGACAGATCTGATGGAATTACCGTCTGGGGAGTTCGACTTAATATTAGGCATGGACTGGCTGATGAAGTACCAAGCTAACTTAGATTGTGTAGCCAAGCGTATGGTTTTAAGAACCCCCGAGGGAGGTGAAGTGTTGGTGATAGGAGAAAGGGGGAATTGTCTGTCGAATGTGGTGGCTGCCCTAAGAGCGGAAAGAATGGTGAGAAAAGGATGCAAGGCAGTTTTAATGTTTGTACGGGTTTTGGAAGCCAATGACCTAACTGTTGGGGACGTTAGGACGGTGAAGTAATTTCCTGATGTTTTCCCAGAAGAGCTTCTAGGATTACCTTCGGTTCGTGATGTGGAGTTTAGAATCAGTCTTCTTTCTGGAACAGTGCCGGTATCTATTGCTCCATATAGAATGGCACCGAAGGAGTTGGTGAAATTTAAAGCACAAATCCAAGAGTTGTTGGATAAAGGGTTTATTCAACCAAGTGTGTCACCTTGCGGAGCACCGGTGTTATCTGTTAAGAAGAAGGATGGTTCAATGCGTATGTGCATTGACTATTGCCAATTGAATAAGCTAACAATCAAGAACAACTACCCATTGCCAAGGATCGATGACTTGTTCGATTAGTTGAAGGGGGCCTCAGTCTTTTTGAAGATAGATCTGAGGTCAGGGTATCACCAGCTTAAGGTCAAGGAGGTAGATATTCATAAGACGGCTTTTAGAAATCGCTATGGACATTACGAGTTCATGGTGATGCCATTTGGGTGGACTAACGCACCAGCAGCATTTATGGATATGATGAACCAAGTGTTCCAACCTTACTTGGATCAGTTTGACGTGGTATTTACTGATGACATCTTGGTTTACTCAAGATCGGAGGAGGAGCATGATTCACATCTGCGAATGGTTCTGCAGATTCTGAGGGAGAAGCAGCTTTATGCCAAATTCAGCAAGTGCGAATTCTGGCTAAAGGAAGTTACTTTTCTAGGTCATGTTGTGTCAGTAGAGGGGATTAGGGTGGACCCTCGAAAAATTGAAGCGATGTTGAATTGGAAGCCGCCTAGGTCTATGGTGGAAATTCAGAGTTTTCTTGGTTTGGCCGGGTACTATTGAAGGTTTGTTGAGGGATTTTCTTCAATCGTGGCATCATTGACTAAGTTGTTATGGAAAGGAGTTCCGTTTGTCTAGTCTAATAAGCAGCAAGATTGTTTTGAGAAGTTAAAGAGGATTTTCACGGAGGCTCTAGTATTGATTCAGTCGGAGGCTGGGAAGGAATTTGTGATTTACTGTGATGCGTTACACATGGGACTAGGATGCGTGTTGATGCAGGATGGAAAGGTTGTTGCGTATGCATCTCGGCAGTTAAGATCGCACGAAGCAAATTATCCCACCTATGATTTGGAGTTGGCGGCAGTGGTTTTTACCTTAAACATTTGGAGAAACTATCTGTACGGGGAGAAATCGGTTATTTATACAGATCATAAAAGCCTAAAATACCTTTTGACCCAGAAGGAGTTGAATTTAAGGTAGAGGAGGTGAATCGAGTTGTTAAAGGATTACGATTGCTCGATCGAGTATCATCCGGGTAAGGCTAATGTGGTGGCAGATGCTCTAAGTCGTAAAGTAATCACTAACTTGAGAGCAATGTTTGCTTACCTTAGTTTGTACGATGATGGGAGTTTATTGGCCGAACTTCAAGTGAAATCCTCATGGGTCAGCCAGGTTAAGGAGAAGCAGTAGACTGATGAGTTGCTAAAGGAGAAGTTTCATGTAGGAACAAGTGATGGATCAATGGACTTTAGTGTGGATGAGGAAGGACTATTATGTTATCGAGGGAGAGTATGCATGCTAAAAGATCCTGAATTAAGGCATAGGTTTTTCCAAGAAGCGCATGGTAGTCCATACGCTATGCACCCTAGAGGGAGAAAGATGTATCGGGATTTATGAGAACAGTTTTGGTGGCCGGGCTTAAGACGAGAGGTGACTGAATTAGTGAGGAAGTGTTTGACCTGTCAGCAGGTAAAGGCAGAACATCAGTTACCATCAGAGTTGTTGCAGTCGGTAAAGATTCCACAATGGAAGTGGGAAAGGATCACAATGGACTTTGTTAGTAGGCTACCTCTCACGCCTACTAAGAAAGATTCGATTTGGGTGATAGTTGATCGCTTGACAAAGTCTGCTCATTTCATACCAGTACGAGTCGATTACTCTTTACAGAAATTGGCTAAGCTATACATAACGGAGGTGGTGAGGTTGCATGGAGTACTAGTATTGATCATATCGGACTGAGACCTTAGGTTCACATCACGATTTTGGAAAGCATTGCATCAAGCGTTGGGTACGATGAAACACCCCACACCCGACCCACGAGCCTGGACCGGATCTGGTATGTTCCTTGATGTAACCCGGTTCAAATTTCTTTTGAATACTTTGAAAAGTGTGTGTTTTGAAGATAGTTTGTTTGTGGGTTGGGCTAGAGTTGAAAACAAGTTTATTTTTATATCGAAAACCCATTTATTTCAGGTGACAAAATATTTGAGCTTATTTTAAATTAAATGGACTTATTCCTTAAATACCCTAAATTCATCACATAGTAATTAAAAACAAAATAAAATCATCACTATGGCCTTATTACATAAACAAAACCCAAAATAAAATTATACAGTACTTAAATAAAATAAAATGTCCATATTAAATAATTCTTCAAGCTGAGCATGGCCACCACAAGTTCTGCCGTCCCGGTCCATCACTGTTCATCACCTGAAACATGTGCCCACAACGGGGTGAGTCGATAGACTCAATGTGTAACCAACACCAAAATATAATAGAATTAGGCATACCATACACATCATGTTCAAATAATAATTCAAGATAATAATGCAAACCCGAACCCAAACCTATATGCCATCCGCTACACTCTACTCGTACCAACCGCACACCGTGGGGACTACTAAGTCAACCCTCCATCCGCTACACACCATCGAAGGCAGTCGCTGCAGTCAACGTGCTCATCGCCCATATAAAATTCGTGGCATAGCCACCAGATAATTGTGTCATGAGACACCACATTTAGATAATGTAACCAAAGTTACCACATTCAGATAATGTGACCGAAGTCACCACATTCACTTAATGAGACCGAAGTCATCACATTCACTTAGTGAGACAGAAGTCATCACATTCACTTAGTGAGACCGAAGTCATCACATTCACTTCCCCTTTCTTAAATAACCCGAATGCCCCATATTATTCATATCATGCATATCATACTTAATTTCACATTCATGTCACTTTTCACATGTTAAGTATAACATATTTCGTAATCCTAGTAGGAGTAGGAAAACATATCTAAGTACTTTGTACCATAACTTGGTACTTTGGCCACATTCTTACACTTTCATATTAACATATATATCAAGTTTAAGCCATAAATCTATTAAGATTAGTTTGGGGTACACACCTGATTCGCTTAACGATTTCACTTGAAATCCTGAAATCCGATCTACTACTTTAGATTTTTAATGCCTACATTCGGCCAACATGGTAATATTTAGCAAAGGCCTATTAAATATAAAACCAAATCCTAGTAGGATTTGTGTACTTACTTTAATACCGATTGAATAAAAATCAAATCCGAAACTTGTATTCTTCCCCTTTGAAATCGGCAAATCACTAGATCCCTTGAATCGGTTAGTTTTCAGCTTAAAACACATAATAATAGATCTACTACAAAAATAGGGTCTTGGCCGAATATTCATAGTCACTTACCTTAAGGATCTTAAATCCCGAAATTCACCGAATAACTAGGGAACACGTGGCCTATGGTGTACCTTCGGGAAAAGAACTTCTCCTTGCATGATTCGGCCAAGATTAATAATCGAAATTAGTCCCTAAATTTCGATAAATCTAAAATATAAAAGAATGGAAACTAAACTTGGATCTTACCCTTATTTGAAGGAATCGATTGCACCTTCACTTCAACCTTCAGAGATTCGGCTATGGCTAAATGATGCTCTCACAACTTTCGGCTTTTGGAGGGATTAGAAAGAAAAGAGAAGGAAGAATAAAACTGTAGGAATTTCGACAGAGAGAGGAGAATCTGCTTAAGAAATTTGGCAAATGAAGAGTGAATGAATGAATAAAAGGCCTTCTCTTCCTTTTATAGCCGAAATTACTAGCTAGAGTCCTTAACTTGGCCACCACTCTTCCTATGTGATAATTATCACTTTATCAAAAGAATTAATCCAACAATTATCTCCTAATTAGCCGAAATTCTAAAGGAAATAAAACTCCTCTTTTAAGAGCCCACATGCAAATCCACCTCTTTGCTCTTTGTAGCAAAATAAAACTTCTTTATTTGCTTCCTAAGTGACTCGATCCTGGCCCAAATACACTTGCATGTGGCGCCATTTCCAGAGGCCCTAAGTGGCATCTTCAGGCCACTTTTCCAAGCATGTTTGTGTGTCAATTTTCACATACTTTTTCTCTTAAGGCCACCTTGCCTTAATTTCCTCTTTTAAACTTTTTAAACTCAACATTTCTAGGTCATTTCTAAGTTTCCAAAAATTTTCGTTTGGCTCTTTAAGCTTGACATTTCCTAGGTTTCCAAAATGTTCACTTTCCTCTTTTAACTTAAGCTTCCAAAATGTTTACTTCCTCTTTTAGCTTAGGTTTCCAAAATGTTTACTTTTCTCCTTTTGAAACTTAACATTTCTAAATCATTTCCAAGTTTCCTTACATTTCTTTACATTTCCTTACATTTCCTTACATTTCCTTTCATTTTCTTACATTTCCTTACATTTCCTTACATTTCCTTACATTTCCTTACATTTCCTTACATTTCCTTTCATTTCCTTTCATTTCCTTTCATTTCCTTTCATTTCCTTACATTTCCTTTCATTTCCTTGCATTTCTCTACATTTCCTTACATTTCCATACATTTCCATACATTTCCATACATTTCCATACATTTCCATGCATTTCCATACATTTCCTTACATTTCCAAGGTTCTAAAAATGCACACCACACATCCATATCACAGTAAACATGCTATTTCATAAAATTAAGCAAAAATGCACACAATGGGATTCGAACCTCTTCCCTCAAAGTACTTCACTTGATGCCATAACCCTTGCACCTTAGGTGGCGTCCCTTGCCACTTTTCCATATCACTTCTTATTTTTAACTTAAAAACCAATAATTATCCAAAGCTTTCTCTTCCATCCTAGGATTTTAAAAACCCTTAATTCACTTCCAAACACTGCCAAAACCTACTACTCATGAATTATGCATAAACGCATAACCCCTAATCTAGGATGTTACATACGAAGTTGGATTTTAGTACGGCGTTCCATCCTCAGACTGATGGTCAGTCTGAGTGAGTAATGTAGGGCTTAGAGGACATGTTAAGAGGTTGTGTCATTGATTTCAGGGGTAGTTGGGAAGAGTTTTTACTGTTGGCAGAGTTTGCATACAATAATAGTTACCAGTCTAGTATTCAGATGGCGCCTTCCGAAGCATTGTACGGGCGGAGGTGTCGTACTCCTACTTGTTGGACGGAATTAGGGGAACATCGAATTTTGGGACCATGGTTGGTTACCGAGACGGAGGAGAAGGTTAAGTTAATAAGGACTCGACTAAAAGAAGCGTCGGATAGACAAAAGTCCTATGCTGATTTGAAGTGTAAGGACATAGAGTTTGCAGTGGGTGACAAGGTTTCTTGAAGGTATCGCCATGGAAGAAAGTACTGAGGTTTGAACGAAAGGGTAAATTAAGTCTCAGATTTATCGGACCTTATCGGGTGTTGAAACAAGTTGGACCAGTAGTGTATCAGCTAGAGCTACCTTCTGAGCTAAGCTAGATTCACAATGTGTTTCATGTCTCTATGTTGAGAAGATATCGTTCGGATCCATCTCATGTGGTACCTCTAGAGGAAATCGAGGTAAGACCTGACCTATCCTTTGAAGGGGAACCAGTGGAAATCTTGGATAGTGATGTCAGAGTGCTATGAAGGAAGATGGTTCCATTGGTTAAGGTTCTATGGCAGAAGCACAGTTTTGAGGAGGCTACTTGGGAACCAGAAGAGATGATGCGGCAGCAGTACCCCCATCTATTTTGATTAGGTAATTTTGAGGCCAAAATTTCTTTAAGGAGGGTAGAACTGTAACATCCTGAATTAAGGGCCTATAAGTGTAGTGTGTGGTTATGTGTAATGTGTTAATTAGAGTGTTAGGGGTCCAGATTGGGCTCAGGTTCGGGCCGAGGCCTTAATTGAATTTCCAGGTTGAACACTTTAGTGGAAAGCCTTGTAGGATAGGGCTTAAAGGAGGTTATCTGCATTTTAGAACACAAGTGGGCTTGTGGCCCAGTGGCAAAATGGCACCACTAAGAGAGCAAGAGGGTGGCGTCAACTGAGGAGGCCCAAACTCAAGTTGCATGAAGCCCAATTCTTTTAAATTAAGTTAGCTAAATTTCAGCATTTAGGTGGGTATGGTTAGACGGCAACAAGGCTTGAAAATAGGGGGGATTAAATGGCTTGGATAATGTGGATAATATGATGATAAAGGGAGGAAGAGGTGGTGTTGTCTATGCCTCTTTTGGAGGTGTGCTTGGATAAAGATAAGGGAGGAATTTTAGGAATTATCTGCTAACCACAGTGATGCCTAAAATTCCAACTCTGAAGGGAGGAGGAATCGATTTTGATGGGGCATAAGGGGTGCCAAAATTCCCTATGTATAGTACTCTAGTTTTAGTTTTAGAAAAAGGGCATTTTCAGTTTTTAGATGTTAAGTGCCGAAATTTTAAGTAGTCAAGGGAGGGCTCTCTTCTTTATATTCGGCTTTTAAGGTTTCCATCTTCTCTTTCTCTTATTTTCTGAATAAGAGCCGGAAACTCCCTTAAGAAATCTTTTTCCTCACACTTTCTATCATAGCCGACTCTGCCCTAGATTTGCTGAAATTCTTCTTTTTCCTATACTGTTTCTATCACTTTTTTACGTTTGATATTGTTCATCCCTCTCAATTAGTCCTCTCTAAAAACTGAAATTATAAACCTCATTTGATTTCTTCATAAAGACCGAACCTCCCTAGATCCCTGTGCACCATCTTTCTTTTGATTATCGCGGAAGCCGGAATCATCTAGAAGTTGTCAAATTCTCTGAAAAGGTAGGTGCCAATTTCTTCTGTTCGTTTTCTTCTCTTTTGGTTTCTGGAGGCCAAAGTCGAAAGGCTTATAGGCATGGTAAGGTTATCTTTTAAGTAACGTTTAGATTGTTCTTGTGTTCATTTCTTGGGTCAGCACTTCGGGACATAGGAGTAGATCGAATCATCCAAATTTCAAAAGCCGAAAACCATTAATCTCTAAGTATCCTATCTATTTCGGGAATTCAAGGTAAGAGGTTTTCTTTAGATTCCTGTTAGATTCGCTATCATATTTGAGATCCTAAAATCATATGATATGGTTTAACAATCCTATTTCGTTATAGTAGTTCTGACAAGGACTTTTGATGGAATCAAATATGGATCAGCCAAAGGAGAGGATTGGGTCCATAAACCCAATCCCTAAGTTTAAGAAATGAGCAGTGTCTGCTGTTCGAGATTGGACACCGAGTTGTGGACCGGCTTCAGAGCAAAATCTTAGACTGTTAGCAATCGTAGTGGCTACTGATAGTGTCGACATAGAAAGTACTGTCCTATCGGTAAACAGGTGTGTAGATCTATATCACACTCATCAATTTGTATTATATGTATGTTGTGGGCTAAATGTCAGAAAGAGAGGCTGTGTGAACAGTCGTATTACCCAGAAGGGGTAGGCAAGGGATGCCTGGTATGTAATCATAGAAACTTCTCTATGTGTATCGAAGTATGTGAAAGTTTGATATCTGTTTAGATGGCTTAATGTTTTGATTTTTGCATGTATGTATGCATGGGATGGGATTGATTGATATGACGAAGGGGAGCAGGTCGCGAGGCGATCGGTGGCTTTGCCACATAGGTGACATAGTGATGAATCTTTATGATAGGCAGCGTAGCTGTCAAAATACAATAATGTATTACTGAGGTCGCATAGCAATCAGTGGCTTTGCCACATAGGTCACATAGTGATCGGTCTTTATGACAGGCAGCACAGTTATCGATATGGTGTGTAGCGGATGGAGGGTTGATTGTAGAAATCCCCACGGTGTGATAGTTGGTACAGGGGTGTGTAGAGGATGGACTCCTAGGTTTGGGATGGGCCATGTTGCATGAAATATTCTGTTGCCATTGTATGGGCCAAGGCCCATAATGTGTTTGTGGGCCAAGGCTTTTATGTGTTTTTGAGATTTACACACTGAGTCTTGGTGACTCACCCTATTATTTTTCCCCAACTTTTCAGATGAGCAGTAGATCGTGGACATGGGAACCGAGGCAGAATCGAGGGGCCGTCAAGATTATTATCTACATAGACTATTTTTGGATTTCCATTTGAATTTTAATTTTTAGGAATATTTTTGTAATAAGGCTTCCACAACTTAGGTTTTTGGTTTTTTTTTTTTTTGTTAAGTTAAGATTTTATAAACATATGTTTTTTTTTAAAGTCTTAATTATAAAATGAAATGATAAATGGGCTTTCCAAACACAATCAACGCAAATGATTAAAGTTGTATCAAAAATTTCACAATTATTTGATTAAACGACTATAATAAACTAAGATTTTCAAAACCCTTCAAGGAAAAGTTTTCAAGTTTCAACCCGTAGCATACCAGATTCGGTCAAGACGTATGGGCCTGGTTTGGGGTGTTACATTATTAAATATTTTTCTAAAATAGCTAAGCCTCTAACGAAATTGCTAGAAAAAGATACACCTTTTAAGTTTGATCAGGAAAGTTTAGATGCATTTAATATCCTTAAAGAAAAATAAATAAATGCCCCAATTATAATTGCCTCGATTGGAATCTTCCTTTTGAACTAATGTGTGATGCAAGTGATTTTGCAGTAGGTGTAGTTTTAAGACAGCGAAGAGACAAGCACTTCCAGCCAATCTATTTCACCAGTAAGACATTAACAGCCACGCAAGAAAATTATACCACCACTGAAAAAGAATTACTAGCTGTGGTCTTTGCATTTGATAAATTCAGACAATATTTAGTATTATCTAAAGTTGCCGTTTACACTGACCACTCCGCTCTTCGTTATCTTTTAACTAAACCCGATGCAAAACATCGACTCATATGATGGATTTTACTCTTACAGGAATTTGACTTGGAAATACAGGATAAAAAGGGAGCTGAAAACCTCGCAGTAGATCACCTCTCCAGGCTTGAGAACCCACATATCGAAGACCTCGACGAAAGTGAGATAAACGACTCGTTCCCTGAAGAACAACTCTTTACTATAACCAACTTCGAGGTACCATGGTTTGCAGATATTGTGAATTATTTCGCTGCTAACATCTTACCAAAAAGATTAACACATCATCAAAAGAAATGATTCTTTGCTGATGCGAAAAACTATTTTTGGGAAGATCCTTTTCTTTTCCGCATATGTGCAGATCAAGTAATTCGGAGATGCGTTACAAGGGCAGAAGCAAGAAATATCCTAGAACATTGCCATTCAAGACCTTTAGAAGGACACTAAAGTGGTATTAAGACAGCACATAAAATACTCGAATCAGGTTTTTATTGGCCCACTCTATTCAAAGATGCCAACAGGTATGTCGCTCTGTGTGATAAATGCCAAAGAATAGGTAATGTTTCTAAATGCGATGAAATGCCTCAAACATATATGATATCATATGAAATATTTGATATATGGAGTATTGATTTTATAGGACCATTCCCTAGTTCATTTGGAAATAAATACATCCTATTGGTAGTTAATTACATTTCAAAATGGGTGGAAGCCGAAGCTCTACCTACCAATAATGCTAGAGTAGTAGTTAAGATTCTCAAGAAAATGTTCTCACAATTTGGAACACCTAGAGCTATCATTAGTGATAGGGGCACTCATTTCTATAATACTCAATTTGATAGAGTCTTAAAAAAATATGGAGTACACCACAGGATAGCTACCCCATATCACCCTCAAACCAATGGGCAACTTGAAGTAGCAAACCGAGAACTCAAACGCATCCTAGAAAAACGGTTGAATCAAATAGAAAAGATTGGGCATTAAAAGTAGATGATGCCCTACGGGTCTATAGAACAGCGTTTAAAACCCCCTAGGAACATTCCCATACAAACTTGTATACGGGAAAAGCTATCATCTACCATTCGAGTTAGAACACAAAGCTTTTTGGGCTATAAAATTTTTATATTACGATCATAAAACTGCAGGAGAGAAAAGAATGATGTAGATGAACAAACTAGAAGAATGGAGAGTTGAGGCCTACGAGAACTCAAAACTATACAATGAGGCAACAAAGCGACGCCATGATGCTCGTCTAAAGAAATTGAAACAATTCGAAGTAGGGGACTTGGTCCTGCTATACAAATCAAGGCTTAAACTGTTTCCTGGAAAGCTGAAATCAAGATGGTCAGGCCCATTCATGATCAAAAAATTTTTCCTAATGGCACAATCGAGGTAACTTACCCCACTAAGGGCACATTCAAGGTAAATGGTCACTGACTCAAAATTTATAATGGTGAAGATTTTAGGGATACAAGAGAGGTGCTTTAGCTCCTTGAACCTTCTTTTAGAAATGAAAATAGGGTAAGTCTAGCTTAAGACTTTAAACGAGCGCTTCTCAGGAGGCAACCCGAACACTAACTTCACTGACGTTATACTCTTAATTGTTCGCATCTAACTTCATACTAATCCAATTAAGCGCAGGTTTTCAGACAACACGGCCTAGTACACGGGCGTGCCCATGGCCGTGTGGAAGTGATAAAGACAAAACAGGGGCGTACTTGTAGCCATGCACAACAAGAGGTAAATTTTTCCTAAACACGGGTAGGACACGGTCGTGCCTTATGACCATGTAAAGATACTAACTTGCCAACCACGGGCAGAACACGCTCGTGCCTGACAACCGTGGACTATACTGACTTATTGAACATGGGAGGAACATGTCCGTTCTAAGCAACCATGTGAAGAAGAACACGAGCATGTCACCTCAACCATGGCTGTGGCCAAATCTCCTGAACGCGCTCCAAAATTCAAAATCCTGAAAAACACGGGCTAATTAAAATCAAGCACGGGTGTGGCTCCTACCTATGCCCTTACCACTATTTAAAAAACTTAACCTCTCATCTTCCCTAAAACCCCAACCCTAACCAATTCTTCTCACCCTCTCTTCCCCGAACCATGACCATCGGCTCAACACAGCCTTAGGAATGACACCCACCTCGTGAACCATCCAACAATAAGGACTCCTCAGTCCATTCATCTTTTATGTTAATTTTATCTTACTTTCTGCTTTCTTTCCCTTTAGTTTTCTTGTCCTTAAATACATAATTAGTTTATTTTAAATGTGTCTTAATAATTCTTGGCTAATCTATCACGAGTTTCCTAATTTCTTCATCTAGCACAGTGACTGTTAGCATCCACCATAGCACCACCGCCTCATCTTCCAAGTCGGACGATGAATAGTGATCCCAGAAAAAATTCAAGAAGTGTCACTTCTCCCCTTCTCTTTTGATTTTAGTATCACATGGTTATTTATCTATCTTTGTATATTGAGGGCAATGTACATCTTAAGTGTGAGGGGAGAAAATACCTAACTTTCTGCATTATTCTCAAATCCCTGAATGATATCTTGACTTTGAGTATTTTTCTCATATTACTAATTAGGATGAAATTTCTAATGGTTTATGATTCTTATTGATATGTCTTAGATTAAGTCATATTTAATTGTGGATTGATGATTTAAACTTTAAGATACTAGAGAATCAAGCATGATAAGTCTATTTTTCAAGAATAAAAAAAATTCTAGGTTGTCTACCTGAATTTGAATATTACCTTGAAGTTTGAAATTTACAGGGATCGATATCAAATGCCCATAATTTTTGTGAGATTTTGAGCCTTATAGAGCATATATTCTGTTTCGTGCTCACTTTATTGATTATGAGTGTGTCAACATTGATTTGCTGTTCTAGAACTTGTCTTGATTATACATGTCAAGACCACATTTTTGATTTGATATACTGAGATGATAAAGGCACCGAGGTTTTAACCCACTCGCTCCACTAAAATCCTACCTTCATAATTAACCCCTAGTGAACCTATTTGATCTTAACAACCCTTTTTATTGATTTACCCACTAATATTAACCCAAAACCCTGCTCGTATTTGTTATCACCATTCCTTTTTACTACCCTTCTATCGAAACTTGATTTGATAAGTTGCTCAATTATATTATTTCAGTTATAAAAGCTCTTTCTTATGTAATTTGTGCTAGTGTTAATTAATTAAAAAATAAAAAAATCAAAATATATTCATTATTAGTTCTATAATTAAGTGAGCTTATATGTTTAATTTCAATATCTTGAAGAAGAAGCTCGTATTTTTAGTATTTTCTTATGATGTAATTATTTAGATTATTAGTTCAATTCTTTTTCTAAAGTTTGGTAATTTGTCAGGTCAATCTCGATTCAACCCTCTAATTTAGCCTTTTTTGATTTGTGTATCATCTCATATTACAGTGGTGGAGACTTGATTTTCAGGCAAGCCTATGGGATTAACTTTTCAAGTTTGACTTATGAGTGCTTTTTCCTAAACCTTAAACAATTCGAGTGCTTTGAGTGAATCTTTAGTGAGGATGTCAATCCTTGTCGATTTTGAATCAGAGGTAATTATTTAGATAAAGGGAGACACCTATGTTTTCATGCTACAAATATATGACTTAGAATTGTTTGAATCTTTAGGAGTCTTTGAGTTAAATTATCCATGTATAAATTATCTATGAATTATGATGAGGCATTTTTAATGAGAATTATGAATTGTTGAAAGTTCGTTTTAATTGTAAGTTGAGAATTTTGCTTGCGGACAAGCAAAAGCTTAAGTGTGGGGGTATTTGATAAACCGTAAAAGTAACATATTTTAATCCCACATTTAGCATACTTTTGGATGATTTATTCCCTGAATTTTGTAAAAAGGTGCTCTTAATCCTTTCTTTTCATGTTTTATACTCAAGAAAGCACCTAGGGATGAAAAGAATGAGAAACGGGCCTAAAATGGACCAAATTGGGCTAAAGAAGAAATCGACACAGCCTGGGCCCAAGACCACACGGCCGTGCCTCCCTAATTTACTCTAACACAGCCTGGACCATGAAACACACAGGTGTGTCTCTTTAGCAGACTCAACCACGACGTGAAATTGATTCACACGGGCGTGTACCATGGCCGTGTCCCTGCTGCGGCCAAGAGGAGTTTTACTCAAATTTGGATACTTGAAGGCAAAGAAACACATTCCAAAGCCTATTCAAACACCCTAGTAGGAATTCCACTCATATTAGGATACTTAGGGGCCAAATAAAGCATTCCAAGAGCCTATATAAATACCCTAAGCAGAACCTTCGAGGGCGGTTAGCTAAGCCGAAGAGCCGAGCCAGAAAGGTCAGATTTGTGGGAATCACTCGGGCTGAGAAATAGGTCCAGTTGTGGTTTGTAAAATTGAAATGTACTTGAGAAAAGCTTCAGTTGAGATATGGCCTTCGAGTCTACCGGCAACCAATCCACGCAGGTAAGTATCCTAAACTCATTGTGTGATATACATGTTGGGCTTCTTGGGCTCCATAGGGACGTAGGCTAGTATGATTAGAGCTTGATGGACTTTAGGTTTAGTATAAACAATTCTTCAAATCTCATAAAACTTAATTTCTAATAAAACATGTCTGTGAACAAGTCACAGGGTTAGGGTGTGGTAACAGGCATACGCATGTCTAGGATTGGATCCAGGGAGAGCTTGGTATTTAAGCGGCCCTAGTGGCTCACCTCCTCTTCACTGGAATCCTACCTGGTGCGTAGTGACTGTTCACCTTAGCTACGGAGACTTGTTGACGGGCCAAAATTTATAACTAAAACCCGAAAGGGACCATCACCATGTCTTTGTAAAATTACTTATATACCCCTAATTTTGTAAATTACCTAGAATACCCTAAGTTTGAGAAAATTACCTAAATACCCTTAATATGTCAAAATTTCTTGAAATACCCCTAGTTTGCAAAATTACCAAAATACCCCTATTTGTAAAAATCGCCAAGATACCCTATTTTGGAAAATTATGAAAATACCCCTGTAGGATAAAATTACGAAAATTCCCCTAGATAGTGAAATTACAAAAATACCCCTAGGTGATGAATGTAAGTTCATGGATGTTGCTTGTATGTTGATGTGTGATGGATGTTGATTGAATGTGTATTCTAGAATTAGGAAATATAGACCTGAGAACTGAACCTCGTAGATAAAATTTGAATTCAAAAGAACTACTGTTAAAACTACTTTCCATAAGACTGTCCGTTATTAATCAGTTGAAGAGAGTATTAATAATTCATAAAATTTCTAATCAGATAAATCGTGAATAGTAAAATGAGCACTAGGGGACGTGGTGTGCGTGGCCGAGGTAGAGGCAGGATTACTGTGTCAGAACCCATAGGGCCTGGTCACGAGTCAAGGAATGAGGTACCAGTGCCACCAGCTGTGGAGGCAGAATTTCAAGATCAGACGGCGGAGATGATGCTATATCTCAGGAAATCTTACGAGTTTTAAATAGAGTTACAGGAGCAGGCATGGGCACAGGAGCCCGAAAGTCTGTGCCGGAGTGACTTGGAGCCAATGGGGCAGAGGTGTTTAAGGGAATTTTTGGTGTAGCTCCTAGCACAGCAGAGTATTGGTTGGAAGCAATGGAGCGTATAATGGATGATCTTGACTTCACGAAAGAGGAGAGGCTGAAGGGAGTGGTGTCTCTTCTCCGGGACGAAGCTTATCAATGGTGGCTTACGGTTAAGGATGGTACCATGGCTGACCGTATCACCTGGGATTACTTCAAAACGGCGTTCCAAAGTAAGTACATTGGGACGAGCTATGTGGATGCGCAGCACAGAGCATTCTTGAATCTGGTTCAGGGAAGTAGGTCGGTGGTGGCTTATGAAGCAGAATTCTTACGCCTTAGTCGTTATGCTTGAGGGATAGTGGCCATAGAACATGAGTGATGTGTTCGTTTTGAGGATGGCTTGAAGGATGATCTACGTGTGTTGATAGCTCCACAACGAGAGCGGAATTTACTGTGGTTGTGGAGAAAGCTAAGATAGCTGAGGAGGTAAAACGAACGAAAAAGCTAAATGGGGATAGAGATGGGGTGGAGGTAAGAGAAACTTTGGATCATTAGGGACAGTCGTGCGTACTCAAAAAAGACCTAGGTAGGATAGACCGAGACGGACTAAGAGACCTGTTGCTGCTAGCCAAACACGGAAGTGTGCTCGATGTGGTAAGTTCTATGTAGGTGAGTGTTGGGCAGGCAGTGGGAAGTGCTTTAGGTGTGGATCTACAGATCATCAGATAAGAGACTGTCCTCAGCCACGAGATGAGGTAGGATACGTAGGGCAGGGGAATGCTCAGCCGGGTAGAGGAGGTCAGCAGCCGCAGAGGGGTCGTGGTCCAGCTAGAGGTGGTAACGATTTTGGTCGAGGTCGAGGTCGAGGAGCACCAGGCCGAGGGGTAGGAAACAGTGAGGCGAGGCAGTTGAGGTTGGTCTACGCTGCCAGACGCCAGAGGAGGCCGACGCACTGAATGTTATAACCGGTACGTTTTTAATATTTGGTTTACCTTATACTACATTGATTGACATCAGGTCGACATATTCATATGTTGCTAGTAGTGTGTCTGGAACTTTAAGTTTAGATTCTGAGATTACCCCTAGGGCGATGACTGTAATTAGCCCATTAGGACAATCTGTGGTAGTAGATAAACTTTATCAGGAGGTACCCTTAGAAGTTCAGGGAATAATTTTCCAGACAGATCTAATAGAATTACCGTCCGGGGAGTTCGACTTAATATTAGGCATAGACTGGCTGGTGAAGTACCAAGCTAACTTAGATTGTGCAGCCAAGCGTATGGTGTTAAGAACCCCTGAGGGAGGTGAAGTGTTGGTGATAGGAGAAAGGGGGAATTGTCTGTCAAATGTGATGGCTACCCTAAGAGCAGAAAGAATGGTGAGAAAAGGATGCGAGGCAGTTTTAATGTTTGTACGGGATTTGGAAGCCAAGGACCTAACTGTTGGGGACATTAAGACGGTGAAGGAATTTCCTGATGTTTTCTCAGAAGAGCTTTTGGGATTACCTCTGGATCGAGAAGTGGAGTTTAGAATCAGTCTTCTTTCGAGAACAGCACCGATATCTGTTACTCCATATAGAATGGGGCCGAAGGAGTTGGTGGAATTGAAAGTACAAATCCAGGAGTTGTTGGATAGAGGGTTTATTCAACCAAGTGTGTCACCTTGGGGAGCATCGATGTTATTTGTTAATAAGAAGGATGGTTCAATGCGTATGTGCATTGACTATCGCCAATTGAATAAGCTAACAATCAAGAACAACTACCCGTTGCCAAGGATCGATGACTTGTTCGATCAGTTGAAGGGGGCCTCAGTCTTTTCAAAGATAGATCTGAGGTCAAGGTATCACCAGCTTAAGGTCAAGGAGGCAGATATTCATAAGACGGCTTTTAGAACTCGCTATGGACATTACGAGTTCATGGTGATGATATGATGAACCGAGTGTTCCAACCCTACTTAGATCGGTTTGTCGTGGTATTTATTGATGACATCTTGGTTTATTCAAGGTCGAGGAGGAGCATGATTCACATCTGCGAGTGGTTATACAGATTTTGAGGGAGAAGCAGCTTTATGCCAAATTCAGCAAGTGCGAATTCTGGGTAAAGGAAGTTACTTTTCTAGGTCACATTGTGTCAGCAGAGGGGATTAGGGTGGACCCTCGAAAAATTGAAGCGATGTTGAATTGGAAGCAGCCTAGGTCTGTGGTGGAAATTTAGAGTTTTCTTGGTTTGGCCGGGTACTATCGAAGGTTTGTTGAGGGATTTTCTTCAATCGCGGCACCATTGACTAAGTTGTTACGGAAAGGAGTTTCATTTGTCTGGTCTAATAAGCAGTAAGATAGTTTTGAGAAGTTAAAGAGGATTTTAACGGAGGCTCCGGTATTGATTCAGGTGGAAGCTGGGAAGGAATTTGTGATTTACTATGATGCGTTACAAATGGGACTAGGATGCGTGTTGATGCAGGATGGAAAGGTTGTTGCGTATGCATCTCGGCAGTTAAGATCGCACAAAGCAAATTATCCCACCTATGATTTGGAGTTGGCGGCGGTGGTTTTTGCCTTAAAGATTTGGAGAAACTATCTGTACAGGGAGAAATTGGTTATTTATACAGATCATAAAAGCCTAAAATACCTTTTGACCTAGAAGGAGTTGAATTTAAGGCAGAGGAGGTGGATCGAGTTGTTAAAGGATTATGATTACTCGATCGAGTGTCATCCGGGTAAGGCTAATGTGGTGGCGGATGCTCTAAGTCGTAAAGTAATCACTAACTTGAGAGCAATGTTTGCTCACCTTAGTTTGTACGATGATGGGAGTTTATTGGCCGAACTTTAAGTGAAACCCTCATGGGTCAGTCAGGTTAAGGAGAAGCAGTAGACTGATGAGTTGCTAAAGGAGAAGTTTTATGTAGGAACAAGTGATGGATCGATGGACTTCAGTGTGGATGAGGAAGGACTATTATGTTATCGAGGGAGAGTATGCATGCCAAAAGATCCTGAATTAAGGCATAGGTTTTTCCAAGAAGCGCATGGTAGTCCATACGCTATGCACGCTGGAGGGAGTAAGATGTATCAGGATTTATGAGAATAGTTTTGGTGGCCGGGCTTAAGATGAGAGGTGACTAAATTAGTGAGAAAGTGTTTGACCTCTCAGCAGGTAAAGGCAGAACATCAGTTACCATCAGGGTTGTTGCAGCCGGTAAAACAATGGAAGTGGGAAAGGATCACAATGGACTTTGTTAGTGGGCTACCTCTCACGCCTACTAAGAAAGATTCGGTTTGGGTGATAGTTGATCGCTTGACGAAGTCTGCTCATTTCATACCAGTACAAGTCGATTACTCTTTACAGAAATTGGCTAAGCTATACATAGCAGAGGTGGTGAGGTTGCATGGAGTACCAGTATTGATCATATCGCACAGAGACCCTAGGTTCACATCACGATTGTGGAAAGAGTTGTATCAAGCGTTGGGTACGAAGTTGGATTTTAGTACGGCGTTCCATACTCAGACTGATGGTCAGTCTGAGCAAGTAATTCAGGTCTTAAAGGACATGTTAAGAGGTTGTGTCATTGATTTCAGGGGTAGTTGGGAAGAGTTTTTACCGTTGGCAGAGTTTTCGTGCAACAATAGTTACCAGTCTAGTATTCAGATGGCGCCTTACAAAGCATTGTATGGGCAGAGGTGCCGTACTCCTACTTGTTGGATGGAATTAGGGGAATATCGAATTTTGGGACCAGAGTTGGTTACCGAGACGGAGGAGAAGGTTAAGTTAATAAGGACTCGACAAAAAGAAGCACCGGATAGACAGAAGTCCTATACTGATTTGAAGCATAAGGGCATAGAGTTTGTAATGGGTGACAAGGTGTTCTTGAAGGTATCGCCATGGAAGAAAGTACTGAGGTTCAGACGGAAGGGTAAATTAAGTCCCAGATTTATCAGACCTTATTGGGTGTTGAAACGAGTTGGACTAGTAGCGTATCAGCTAGAGCTACCTTCTGACTAAGCCAGATTCACAATGTGTTTCATATCTCTATGTTGAGAAGATATCATTCGGATCCATCTCATGTGGTACCTGTGGAGGAAATCGAGGTAAGACCTGGCCTATCCTTTGAAGAAGAACCAGTGGAAATCTCGGATCGTGATGTCCGAGTGCTACGAAGGAAGATGGTTCCGTTGGTTAAGGTTCTATGGCGGAATCACAGTTCTGAGGAGGCTACTTGGGAACCAGAAGAGACGATGCGGTAGCAGTACCCCCATCTATTTTGATCAGGTAATTTCGAGGCTGAAATTTCTTTAAGGAATGTAGAACTGTAACATCCTGAATTAAGGGCCTATAAGTATAGTGTGTGGTTATGTGTAATGTGTTAATTAGAGTGTTAGGGTCCAGATTGGGCTCAGGTTTGGGCCGGGGCCTTAATCAAATTTCCTGATTGAACACTTTAGTGGAAAACCTGGTAGGATAAGGCTTAAAGGAGGTTACCTGCGTTTTAGAACACAAGTGGGCTTGTGGCCCAGTGGCAAAATGGCACCACTAGGAGAGCAGGGGGTGGCGTCAACTGAGGAGGCCCAAACTCAAGTTGCATGAAGCCCAATTCTTTTAAATTGAAGTTAGCTAAATTTCAACATTTAGGTGGGTATGGTTGGACGGAAACAAGGCTTGAAAATAGGGGGATTAAATGACTTGGATAATGTGGATAATTTGATGATAAAGGGAGGAAGATGTGGTGTTGTCTATGCCTTTTTTGGAGGTGTGCTTGGATAAAGATAAGGGAGGAAGTTTAGGATTTATTTGCTAACCACAGTGATGGCCGAAATTTCAATTCTGAGAGGAGGAGGAATCGATTTTGATGGGGCATAAGGGGTGCCAAAATTCTCTATGTATAGTAGTCTAGTTTTAGTTTTAGAAAAAGGGCATTTTCGGTTTTTAGATGTTAAGTGTCGAAATTTTAAGTAGTCAAGGGAGGACTCTCTTCTTTATATTTGGCTTTTAAGGTTTCCACCTTCTGATTTTCTTATTTTCTAAATAAGAGCCGAAAACTCCCTTAAGAAATCTTTTTCCCCACACTTTCTACCATAACCGACTTTACCCTAGATTTGCTGAAATTCTTCTTTTTCCTATACTATTTCTATCACTTCTTTACGTTTGATATTGTTCATCCCTCTTAATTAGTCCTCTCTAAAAACCAAAATTATAAACCCCATTTGATTTCTTCCTAAAGATCGAACCTCCCTCGATCCCTGTGCACTACCTTTCTTTTGATTATCGCGAAAGTCGAAATCTTCTAGGAGTTGTCGAATTCTCTGAAAAGGTAGGTGCCAATTTCTTCTTTGTTTTCTTCTCATTCAATTTTTGAAGGCCAAAGCTGAAAGGCTTATAGGCGTGGTAAGGTTATCTTTTGAGTAACGTTTAGATTGTTCTTGTGTTCACATCTTGGGTCAGCACTTCCGGAAATAGAAGTAGATCGAATCATCCAGATTTCAAAAGTGAAAACCATTAATCTTTAAGTATCCTATCTATTTCGGGAATTCAAGGGAAGGGGTTTTCTTTAGATTCCTGTTAGATTCGCTATTATATTTGAGATCCTAAAATTATATGATATGGTTTAATAACCCTATTTTGTTATAGTAGTTCTGACAAGGACTTTTGATGGAATCAAATATGGATCAGCCAAAGGAGAGGATTGGGTCCGTAAACCCAATCCCTAAGTTTAAGAAATGAGCGGTGTCTGCTGTTCGAGATTGGACACCGGGTTGTGGACCGGCTTCAAAAAAAATCTTAGACTGTTAGCAGTCGTAGTGGATACTGATAGTGTCGACATAGAAAGTACTGTCCTGTCGGTAATCAGGTGTGTAGATCTCTATCACACTCATTAATTTGTATTATATGTATGTTGTGGGCTAAATGCCGGAAAGAGAGGCTGTGTGAACAGTCGTATTACCTAGAAGGGGTAGGCAAGGGATGCCTGGTACGTAATCATAGAAACTTCTCTATGTGTATCGAAGTATGTGAAAGTCCGAGATCTGTTTAGATGGCTTAATGTTTTGATTTTTGCATGTATGTATGCATGGGATGGGATTGATTGATATGAGGAAGGGGAGCAGGTCGCGAGGCGATCGGTGGCTTTGCCACATAGGTGACATAGTGATCGGTCTTTATGATAGGTAGCGTAGCTGTCGAAATACAATAATGTATTACTGAGGTCGCATAGGAATTCAGTGGCTTTGCCACATAGGTCACATAGTGATCGGTCTTTATGACAGGCAAAACAGTTATCGATATGGTGTGTAGCGGATGGAGGGTTGATTGTAGAAATCCCCACGGTGTGATGGTTGGTACGGGGGTGTGTAGAGGATGGACTCTTAGGTTTGGGATGGGCCATGTTGCATGAAATATTCTGTTGCCATTGTGTGGGCCAAGGCCCATAATGTGTTTGTGGGCCCAAGGCTTTTATGTGTTTTCGAGATTTGCACACTGAGTCTTGGTGACTCACCCTATTATTTTTCCCCAACTTTTCAGATAGCGGTAGATCGTGGACATGGGAGCCGAGGCGGACTCGAGGGGCCGTCAAGATTATTATCTACATAGACTGTTTTCGGATTTCCATTTGAATTTTAATTTTCAGGAATATTTTTGTAATAAGGCTTCCACAACTTAGGTTTTCGATTTTTTTTTTGTTAAGTTTTTATAAACATATGTTTTTTTATAGTCTTAATTATAAAATGAAATGATAAATGGGCTTTCCAAACACAATCAACGCAAATGCTTAAAGTTGTATAAAAAATTTCACAGTTATTTGATTAAACGACTATAATAAACTAAGATTTTCAAAACCCTTCATGGAAAAGTTTTCAAGTTTCAACCCGTAGCATACCAGATTCGGTCATGACGTATGGGCCTGGTTTAGGGTGTTACATTATTAAAGATTTTTCTAAAATAGCTAAGCCTCTAACGAAATTGCTAGAAAAAGATACACCTTTTAAGTTTGATCAGTAATGTTTAGATGCATTTAATATCCTTAAAGAAAAATAAATAAATGCCCCAATTATAATTGCCCCCGATTGGAATCTTCCTTTTGAACTAATGTGTGATGCAAGTGATTTTGCAGTAGGTGAAGTTTTAAGACAGCGAAGAGACAAGCACTTCTAGCCGATCTATTTCACCAGTAGAGATTAACAGCCACGCTAGAAAATTATACCACCACTAAAAATGAATTACTAGCTGTGGTCTTTGCATTTGATAATTTTAGACAATATTTACTATTATCTAAAGTTGTCGTTTACACTGACCACTCCACTCTTCATTATCTTTTAATTAAACCCGATGTAAAACATCGACTCATATGATGGATTTTACTCTTATAGGAATTTGACTTGGAAATACAGGATAAAAAGGGAGCTAAAAACCTCACAGCAGATCACCTCTCTAGGCTTGAGAACCCACATATCGAAGACATCGACGAAAGTGAGATAAATGACTCGTTCCCTGAAGAACAACTCTTTTCTATAACCAACTTCGAGGTACCATGGTTTGTAGATATTGAGAATTATTTCGCTGCTAACATCTTACCAAAAAGATTAACACATCATCAAAAGAAATGATTCTTTGCTGATGCGAAAAACTATTTTTGGCAAGATCCTTTTCATTTCCGCATATGTGTAGATCAAGTAATTCGGAGATGCATTACAAGGGCAGAAGCAAGAAATATCCTAGAACATTGCCATTCAAGACCTTTAGGAGGACACTAAAGTGGCATTAAGACAGCACATAAAATACTCGAATCAGGTTTTTATTGGCCCACTCTATTCAAAGATGCCAACAGGTATGTTGCTCTGTGTGATAAATGCCAAAGAATAGGTAATGTTTCTAAATGCGATGAAATGCCTCAAACATATATGATATCATATGAAATATTTGATATATGGAGTATTGATTTTATAGGACCATTCCCTAGTTCATTTGGAAATAAATACATCCTAGTGGTAGTTGATTACATGTCAAAATGAGTGGAAGCCGAAGCTCTACCTACCAATGATGCTAGAGTAGTAGTTAATATTCTCAAGAAACTGTTCTCACAATTTGGAACACCTAGAGCTATCATTAGTGATAGGGGAACTCATTTCTATAATACTCAATTTGGCAGAGTCTTAAAAAAATATGGAGTACACCACAGGATAGCTACCCCATATCACCCTCAAACCAGTGGGCAACTTGAAGTAGCAAACCGAGAACTCAAACGCATCCTAGAAAAACGGTTGAATCAAATAGAAAAGATTGGGCATTGAAAGTAGATGATGCCCTATGGGCCTATAGAACAGCATTTAAAACCCCTTAGGAACATTCCCATACAAACTTGTATACAGGAAAAGCTGTCATCTACCATTCGAGTTAGAACACAAAGCTTTTTGGGCTATAAAATTTTTATATTACCATCTTAAAACTACAGGAGAGAAAAGAATGATGCAGATGAACAAACTAGAAGAATGAAGAGCTGAGGCCTACGAGAACTCAAAACTATACAATGAGGCAACAAAGCGACGCCATGATGCTCATCTAAAGAAATCGAAACAATTCGAAGTAGGGGACTTGGTCTTGGTATACAAATCAAGGCTTAAACTGTTTCCTGGGAAGCTTAAATCAAGATGGTCAGGCCCATTCATGATCAAAAATTTTTTTCCAATGGCACAATCGAGGTAACTCACCCCACTAAGGGCACATTCAAGGTAAATGGTCACCAACTCAAAATTTATAATGGTGAAGATTTTAGAGATATGAGAGAGGAGCTTCAGCTCCTTGAACCTTCTTTTAGAAATGAAAACAGGGTAAGTCTAGCTTAAGACTTTAAACGAACGCTTCTCGGGAGGCAACTCGAGCACTAACTTCACTAACATTATACTCTTAATTGTTCGTATCTAACTTCATACTAATCCAATTAAGTGCAGGTTTTCAAACCACACGGCCTAGTACACGGGCGTGCCCATGGCGTGTGGAAGCGATAAGGACGAAACACGGGCGTACTTGTAGTCGTGCACAATAAGAGGAAAATTTTTCCTAAACACGGGCAGGACACGGTCGTGCCTCATGACCATGTGAAGATACTAACTTGCCAACCACGGGCAAAACACGCTTGTGTCTGACAACCGTGGACTATACTAACTTATTGAACACGAGAGGAACACGTCCATTCTAAACAACCATGTGAAGAAGAACATGAGCATGTCACCTCAACCATGGCTGTGGCCAAACCTCCTGAACGCGCTCAAAAATTCAAAATCCCGAAAAACACAGGCTAATTAAAATCAAGCATGGGTGTGGCTCCTACCCATGCCCTTACCACTATTTAAAAAACTTAACCTCTCATCTTCCCTAAAACCCCAACCCTAACCAATTCTTCTCACCCTCTCTTCCCCGAACCATGACCATCGGCTCAACACAGCCTTAGGAATGACACCCACCTCGTGAACCATCCAACAATAAGGACTCCTCAATCCATTCATCTTTTATGTTAATTTTATCTTACTTTCTGCTTTCTTTCCCTTTAGTTTTCTTGTCCTTAAATACATAATTAGTTTATTTTAAATGTGTCTTAATAATTCTTGGCTAATCTATCACGATTTTCCTAATTTCTTCATCTAGCACAGTGACTATTGCCATCCACCACAGCACCACCGCCTCCTCTTCCAAGTAGGGTGGTAAACAGTGATCCCAGAAAAAATTCAGGAAGTGTCACTTCTCCCCTTCTCTTTTGATTTCAGTATCACATAGTTATTTATCTATCTTTTTATAATGAGGGAAATGTACATCTTAAGTGTGGGGGGAGAAAATACCTAACTTTTTGCATTATTCTCAAATCCCTGAATGATATCTTGACTTTGAGTATTTTTCTCATATTACTAATTAGGATGAAATTTCTGATGGTTTATGATTCTTATTGATATGTCTTAGATTAAGTCATATTTAATTGTGCATTGATGATTTAAACTTTAAGATACTAGAGAATCAAGCATGATAAGTCTATTTTTCAAGAATAAAAAAAAATTCTAGGTTGTCTACCTAAATTTGAATATTATCTTGAAGTTTGAAATTTACAGGGATTGATATCAAATGCCCATAATTTTTGTGAGATTTTGAGCCTTATAGAGCATATATTCTTTTTCGTGCTCACTTTATTGATTATGAGTGTGTCAACATTGATTTGTTATTCTAGAACTTGCCTTGATTATACATGTCAAGACCACATTTTTTGATTTGATATACTGAGATGATAAAGGCACCGAGGTTTTAACCCACTCGCTCTACTAAAAGCCTACCTTCATAATTAACCCCTAGTGAACCTCTTTGATCTTAACAACCCTTTTTATTGATTTACCCACTAATATTAACCCAAAACCCTGCTCGTATTTGTTATCACCATTCCTTTTTACTACCCTTCTATTGATACTTGATTTGATAAGTTGCTTAATTATATTATTTCAATTATAAAAGTTCTTTCTTATGTAATCTGTGCTAGTGTTAATTAATTAAAAAAAATCGAAGTATATTCATTATTAGTTCTATAATTAAGTGAGCTTATATGTTTAAGTTCAATATCTTGAAGAAGAAGCTCGTATTATTAGTATTTTCTTATGATGCAATTATTCAAATTATTAGTTCAATTCTTTTTCTAAAGTTAGGTAATTTGTCAGGTCAATCTCGATTCTAACCCTCTAATTTAGCCTTTTTCCACACCTTTAACCCAAGCCCCATTACAACCTTTAAAAGACCTTTTGATTTGTGTATCATCTCATATTACAGTGGTGGAGACTTGATTTTTAGGCAAGCCTATGGGATTAACTTTTCATGTTCGACTTATGAGTGCTTTTTCCTAAACCTTAAACACTTCGAATGCTTTGAGTGAATCTTTAGTTAGGATGTCAATTCTTGTCGATTTTGAATCAGAGGTAATTATTTAGATAAAGGGAGACACCTATGTTTCCATGCTACAAATATATGACTTAGAATTGTTTGAATCTTTAGGAGTCTTTGAGTTAAATTATCCATGTATAAATTATCTATGAATTATGATGAGGCATTTTTAATGAGAATTATGAATTGTGGAAAGTTCGTTTTAATTGTAAGTTGAGAATTTTGCTTGCGGACAAGCAAAAGCTTAAGTGTGGGGGTATTTGATAAACCGTAAAAGTAACATATTTTAATCCCACATTTAGCATACTTTTGGATGATTTATTCCCTGAATTGTGTAAAAAGGTGCTCTTAATCCTTTCTTTTCATGTTTTATACTCAAGAAAGCCCCTAGGGATGAAAAGAATGAGAAACGGGCCTAAAATGGACCAAATTGGGCAAAAGAAGAAATCAACACAGCCTGGGCCCAAGACCATACGGTCGTGCCTCCCTAATTTACTCTAACACAGCCTGTACCCTGAAAGACAATGGTGTGTCTCTTCAGCAGACTCGACCATGGCCTGAAATCGATTTACACGGGCGTGTGCCATGGCCATGTCCCTGCCGCGGCCAAGAGGAGTTTTACTCGAATTTGGATACTTAAAGGCAAAGAAACACATTCCAAAGCCTATTCAAACACCCTAGTAGGAATTCCACTCATATTAGGATACTTAAGGGCCAAATAAAGCATTCCAAGAGCCTATATAAATACCCTAAGCATAACCTTTGAGGGCGGTTAGCTAGGCCGAGGAGCAGAGCCAAAAAGGTTAGATTTGTGGGAATCACTCGAAGATAGCCAGTTGATCCATCTCAAGAAGCCAGAATTCAACTCAAGACGGCAGATTTCTCCTTAAATTCCTTTAGGGAGTTTTAGGGATTTCTTATGTTTTGTTTTATCTTTTCTTCTAAGATGTTTTCTTTTATTGTTATGAACTAAGCCCTTCAGATACCTGAAGAGGACAAAACCTAAGACGGATCTTGTTATTGCTTTCTAAACTATATGATAAATACTTGATTTTTTCTTAATTATGTGAGCTTAATTCTTGTGTTAATATTTCTTAGATATTGATTCAAGTTGAATGTGCTTAGGTGGTGGAGCAAAAGTCCCTGTGTAACAGCCCAAACCCGGCCCAATTGTTAGGACCGAATATGGGTCGTTACTAAGAAGAAGTTTTTGAAAACCCATTTTCTAGATCCACTTAAGTTTTGTTGAAAACTGCTCATTTAAAGTTATCTTGCAGAAAGTATACTTAGTCCAAATTGAAAGTTTAATTAAGTCGAAGTTATTACACAAATTTTCGGATGTGCTGATGGCACGATAAAACATTTTCGTGTTAATTTAGAAAAGCGTGTGATTCAAATTTTAATTAAAATAAAAATATCCAACATAAATGAAAATAACCAAAGTAAAGTTTAGTGAGGCCTTATTACATCCCAAAATAAAACAACCCAATGACCAAATTTAAAATAATAAAAGTCAAAGTCTATTTAAATGTAAATCCACCGCATGGCCTCCTCAAGTCCCTCCGGCTCCATGTCCGCGATCTAATCATCACCTGAAAAATTAATGGAGAAGGTGAGTCACCAAGACTCAGTATGTAACCCTTCCCCGTTTTAAAATATATTTCATACACAAAATATAACATCTAATATGCAAAATAATGTGTACCCAACCTAGCCAACCATACTCCACTGTCTACCCCGTTGTGGTACCAAACCCTTTGGTGGTGCCAAACCACCGGTGACATATAGTCACAATGTGTTACCAAAACACCGGTGTCCGTAGACACAAATCGGGTGATGGGGCCAACCCATCGTGTGATACCAAATCACCGGCGACGATCCCATATCTCAAGTGGGGCCAACCCACGGTGGTGTTAACCACGAGGGACAAGTCGCTATTGAGGTACCAAACCTCCTGAGGTACCAAACCTCACGGTGACGTATAGTCACGGTGTGCTACCAAAGCTTTGGTGCCCGTCGGCACAATATCACCCCCTCCACTCATCAATCCCACAACAGATAAACATACATATATTTCATGCCATCACATTCTTAAATTTCATGTGTCAACACATCATGCTTACCAAAAGCATTAATAATAATAAATCACATTAACGGTGCTTACGAATCACCACTTATACCGATTTGGTATTCATTCCAATGCTACATTCATAAAGATGAGCATTCACAAAGTTAAGCATATTTAATATATTATACGATGTGTATGTACACACTGTCACCACCGGATAGTCTAAATCCAAAAAGAAGAGCCGATCACCCTAGATCTCGCGCCTATGTTCGGCCAAGACATGTGTTAGTACATTCGCCAAATCAATTAATTTTAAGGGTTCACCTTTTGAACCCAAACCTTACTATACGCTTTTGGATAATCAATCACAATACTCGATTCAGAATCGCTTCATCAATTATCACGGTTAGTAAACAAGCCATTAGCCTTGACTTTTAAATATTACAAACTAGATCCCATGAAAACCAATTCTTACCAACACTTACCACTTGATTGGTCACAAATGACGGCTTGCTTTGTCGATTTCCAAAATCCCAAACACCTAGATAGATTAAATTTTGAAGCAGATACTTAGCACTTTGTAAATAAAAAGCCGATATTGGCCCTTAAATCTTGAAGAAAAATCGACAATGATAGCCAAAAGGGAGCATAGGCATTCTACCAACTCCACTTACCATACAATTGATTGAACCCTTAGCGAAATCCCGATGTGCTCAAGCCACTATTCCATTCGCCAAGTAAACCATAAAGAAAAGGGTTTTGACACTTTGATATAAGTTAGTTTAACTGGGGGTTTAAATCAAGGCTTGGACTTTTGGTGAAAGAAGAAAGATAGGTAGAGAATGGATGATTAGGCTAGTAGGAAAATAAAGAAGAAGGAATTGAGGAGGGAATTGGCAATGGGAGATGCTAGGAGGGTTTGACCTAGGTTTTGGAGAGGATGCAAAGAAAGAAAAGAACAATAAAAGATGAGAGGGTTTAAAGATTAGGCTAGCAAACTTGGAAAAAGGAAAACAAGTGATCACTTAAGTGCTTATATAAGCATTCGCCCTCCCCCTCTTTCAAAGTCCTAGTCAGTCACTCCTCCTCAACAAGGAGTCCAAGTTTCATCTTAACTCCTTGAATCACTCTAGGCCAACCATTTAGTTTAATCCTAACTATTTGATTTAATTTCCAATAATAAGTATTAATCCTTAAACAATTCATGTGATATCCCTATTATCCTCATAAAATAAAATAATAAAAAGAAGCTCATATTATCCTTGATTATCTAAAGAAAATAAAAATTTAAAGAGATAGGACTCTCCCTCATGTGCCATTCCATCATATTGCCAAAAGAGGATTTTGTGACTCGAACCAAGGCTCTCCTTGCTCCCTTGGTGGCGTCACATGTAGCTCTTAAGTGGGCTTGCTTTGCCACTTGGTCTAAGCTCATTTTATGTCCAAATTATCCCCATTTATTCCTATAACACCCTCTTGCCAAGGCTCCCTACCTTAAAAGTTTAAAAACTAAAATTTCCTACCAAATCGAGCCAACACAAAGACTTAAATTGATCATTATTATTCCATAAATAATGACATAGCAGTTCTTACATAAGAGAATAATTAAATTCCAAATAACCCCATTTTTGGGATGTTACAGTTCTACCCCCCTTAAAATAAATTTCGTCCCGAAATTACATAACTAAAACAGATGAGGGTATTGCCGCCGTATCACATCCTCAGGTTCCCACGTAGCTTCCTCAGCACCATGATTCCGCCATAGCACTTTCACTAAGGGCACTGACTTCCTACGTAGAACCTTTATATCTCTATCCAAGATCTGAACAGGTTCTTCCTCAAAAGATAAGTCCGCGTTAACCCGATTTCTGTCACGGGCACCACATGTGATGGATCGGACCGATCTGAATCTCAAAGATTGATCGTGAAAGGCGTCATGAATCGACTTAACTTTCTGCTGGCGGTTCAAGGCGATAAGCTACCGGTCCTACTCGCTTAAATCGTATATGGGCCAATGAATCTTGGGCTCAGCTTCCCTTTTCGCCCAAATCTTAGTACCTTCTTCCAAGGCGACACCTTTAGAAAGACCTTGTCTCCTACAGCATACTCCATTTCCTTGCGTTTGAGATCGGCATAAGACTTCTGCCTATCCGACGCTTCTTTGAGACGAGACCGAATCACTTTAACTTTGTCTTCAGTCTCTGTTACCAATTCTGGGCCCAACACTTGTCGTTCACCCAACTCCGTCCAACATGTCGGGTTCGGCATTTCAAATCCATCTGATTGCTTCAGTATGGTGCCATCTGAATACTTGCTTGGTAGCTATTGTTGTAGGCGAACTCAGCTAGAGGTAAGAATTCCTCCCAACTACCTCGGAATTCCAAGACACAACCCCTCAGCATATCTTCTAAGATCTGTATGACCCTTTCTCATTGCCGTCAGATGCGAGGATGGAAAGTCATCTTTGAAATCAACCAGCGTATGGCAACGATGTAGCGCTTTCCAAAACCTCGAAGTGAACCTTGGGTCCTATGCGAGATAAGCGTCTGGTACACCGTGTGTCGACTATCTCGGCCACATACAACTTTGCTAATTTCGGGTGAGTAGTCCATTCTCACCAGATGAAGTGGTGATTTAGTCGAGACGGTCTACGATTACCCAAACGCATCTTTCTTCTTTGGGTGTAAGGGGTAGACCAGCGCGAAATCCATAGTGATCCGCTCCACTTCCATTGAGGATCTTTACCGTTGAAGTAACCCGATGGTAATCGGTGTTCACCTTAACTCTGCGACCGTCAAACACTTCCCTACAATTCGTTATCTCACGCTTCAACCCGGCCACGTAATCTGTTTAGTAGATCTCCATACATCTTGCTTCCTCCGGATGCATAGCGTATGGGCTGGTATGAGCATCTGGAGAATTTTCGCCTCAACTCCATATCTTTTGGCATACAAGGTCGTCCACGAAAACATAGCACACCGTCACCAAATCACACTATACCCTCTACACCACCATTACGAACTTGTATTCTCTTCGCATTTAGCCCTTCATCCATTATCTGTTTGCCCTTAATCTCCTCGATCCATGTTGGCTTAACATGAAGTTACGCCAAAAGGCTTCCATCAAATCATCTGAGCTCAATCGAGCAAACATTGCTCTCAAATCGCCACGACCTTCCGGCTCAGCGCGTCGACCACCACGTTAGCCTTACCCGGATGATACTCGATGGAGCGATCGTAGTCCTTCAACTCAATCCATCGACGCTGTCTCGATTCAGATCATACGTGTCGGAAGATACCTCAAACTTTTGTGATCCGTGTAAATTACCGACTTCTCCCCATAAAGATAATGTCTCCATACTTTCGGTAGAAGACAAGCTGCGGCTAACTCGGGTCATGAGTTGGGTAGTTAACCTCATGCGGCCTTAGGCGACGGGACGCATAGGCTACTACCTTCCCATCTGCATCAACACACACCCCAAACCAAAGTGAGATGCATCACAATAGATCGTGAATAATTTCCACCTCGGGTTGTACTAGAGCCGAGCTTAGTCAAAATTTTCCTTAGCTTATCAAAGCTTCCTTGCTGCTTTTCCGACCATACAAACGGAACACCTTTCCTTAGCAACTTGGTTAACGGCGCTGCGATCAGAGAGAACCCTTCCACAAACCTCCGATAATACCCCGCTAAACCTAGAAAACTTCGTATCTCTGCCACCGACTTAGGCGGTTTCCACTCCAATACCGCTTCAATCTTGCGGGGATCCACTCTAATCCCTTCCGCTGACACCACGTGACCTAAGAAAGCCACCTCCCTTAGCCAAAATTCGCACTTACTGAATTTGGCATATAATTGCTTTTCCCTTAGCACTTGTAGAACTATCCGCAAATGCTTGTCGTGCTCCTCCTCCGTCTTAGAGTAAACCAATATGTCGTCTATGAACACTACGACAAATTGATCTAGGTACTGTTGAAAAACTCTGTTCATTAAGTCCATGAACGCCGCCGGTGCATTGGTCAAACCGAATGGCATCACTAGAAACTCGTAATGCCCATACCGAGTTCGAAATGCCGTCTTGTGAACATCGGCCCCCTTCACCTTAAGTTGATGGTAACCCGACCTAAGGTCTATCTTGAAAACACCGACCCCTTCAATTGTCAAACAAGTCATCGATCCGAGGCAATGGGTACTTGTTTTGATCGTTAACTTGTTTAATCGACGATGTCGATGCACATTCGCATAGAACCGTCCTTCTTCTTGACAAACAACACAGCGCCCCACGGAGATATGCTAGGTCGAATAAACCCCTTATCCAAGAGCTCCACGAATCCAGAGCCTTCACTCCACCAACTCCTTTGGTGCCATCCGGTGAGGTGCTATAGAACACGAGTCTGCTTCGGTATCAAGTCTATACCAAATTCGACTTCCCGATCCGGAGGCGGACCGGAAGTTCTTGAGGAACACATCAACAAATTCCCCAACCGTTCGGACCTTTCCAACTCTCGACTCCTTAGCTTCCAAAGCACAAATTGAACCAAATCGCCTTACAACCCTTCTTGACCATCTTTTACGCCTTCAAGGCGACACCACGATGGATAGGTAATTCCTTCTATCACCTATCATAACCACTTCACCATTCTCGGTAGTCTTAAGAACCATGCGCTTAGCAGCATAATCCAAATTCGCTTTGATACTTAGCCACCAATCCATTCCAAGGATCAAATCGAACTCCCCGAATGGTAGTTCCATCGGATCGACAACGAAAACTACCCTTGGAGTTCTAGGGTACATCTCTAAAAGTTTGTCTACCACTACAGAAAGTGACCTAAAGGACTCACTACGGTCATCTCCCTAGCGGCGAGCTCGAGTCTAGGTTCAAAGTTTCTACCACACTCATCAAGCTATGTACGAATGTGTAGACCCCACATCAATCAATGCATAATAAGGGAGACCAAAAATCAGAAACGTACCGGTTATAACATCCGGTGCGTCACCCTCCTCGCGACGCCTTGCCGCATAGACTAATCCAGGCTGTCTAGCCTCTGTGTTGCCTGAACCTCTGCCCTGAGTTCCTCGACCTCGGTTAGGACCATTGCTTCCTCTGCCATTGCCACGACCCCTCTGCGGTCCCACATTTCGGTCTGAGTGCAGTTACGCCCCTCTGGTGATTCAGAGCTCGCTTTGGGGACAATCTCGACCGATGTTCTAAAGATCCACACTCAAACATCCTCTATCACCGGTCGAACATCCTCCCCAATGAGACTTCCCACAATGATTGCCTTGCCGGCCTCGATTATTAGCTACGGCCTTCTTTGCCGATTTGACCCACTGCCTAGCCTTCTTGATCATTACCACTTTGGATCCACCACCCAAATCCTCTCTTGATTATTTCTACTATAATTACGCCTCCTGACCTCCTTGATCCCTCGGCAACTTTAGCCTTTTCCACCGAGATGAAAACTCCGAACTTGTCATGGGCAATCGGTAGCCTCAAGTCATCTCTGGTCCGTCCTCAAAGCGGACCTGGCTCGTGTTCGAGTGGCTCGATTCCTCACGCATACCTACTCGACTTTAAAACTCCGCTTCATACTCGGCCACGGACTTAGTTCCTTGCACTAAACCCGTAAAAGCCTTCCTCTGCTTGGCGTCGGTGTAGTTGGTGCCCACATACTTCTTTCCGAAAGGCGGTTTTAAAGTAGTCCCGTAAGATCATCACCGTGGCTCCATCCGCGAATCGACCACCACCGGCACGCTTCATCCTTTAGAAGCGACCGCCCTTCGACTTTTCCTCCTCGGTCAGTCAAGTTCATCCATTACCCTTTCAGAGATTCCAACCAATACTGCTACACTGGGTGCCACTCGACACACCGGAACACCTCGGCTCCGTTGGATCAATCCGCTCGGGAGCAGATTTCGAGCTCCTAAATTTCCACCATTGACCACTAATTCAAGGACTCATAATCCGCTTGCGATCGCCTCTCCTCCCGTCGATCTCGCTCCTCTGCTCCAAAAGTTTGGAGGTGGTGGTGGCGGTGGTACATCGCTTTGAACCTTGTCCCGACTGACGGGTTCGACACCAATCATCCTACCCCTACTGGCGTCCACGGCGTCCCACGTCCTCTAGAACTCATTCTATCTACTTGCGCTTTTAATGATTAAGAAAATTTTTATGCGTTAGCATTTGTTCCACTTTATTACTCATGAAGAAATTTTATGGATAAAGTTTAATCGGAGATTCTTTCGTGCAAACAAGGTTTCATCTTCTATCCTAGTTCACACAAAGAAGTTCTTGCATCCATTCCCTAATGCTTTCCATACCTATTCACTCTTGGACATTTACGCCCATTTCTATCCGGGGGTATTTTCGTCATTTTCCTCTGAGGGTATTTTAAGTAATAAAAGAAAATTTAAAACTTTAGTAGAGTAGATTGTTTGAAGTTCCCAAAAGCTGGAGGGTATTATTGAAAATTGACAAGATTTGAAGTTATGGCATTATTTGAAAACCGTGGGTATTTTGGTAATTTGGTCCTCCAAGGGTAATTTTGTAATTTTGTAAATCAAGGATGTTTTAACCATTGTAAAACTCTGAGGGTCCCTTTTGAGAATTTTTTTTTTTTTTTTAAAGGTGATGTTGCAAAAATTTTGTACTCAGGGGCATTTTGGTAATTTTATAAGTTGAGGGCGTTTTCGTATTTTTTTCCAAAACCAAATATTTTGCTGATGATGTCCAAGGCTAAGTTGTTGAATAATTATAGAATAGTTAAAATTTTTGGACAAAATCATTGATTTGATATTTTATGGACCAAGGGTATTTTAGTAATTTTACCCCAAGGGCATTTTCGTAATTTTTCCGAAATCAAGTTTTCAAGGAAAACGTTGTAAAATGATGTTTTCCGATTTGAAAGAGTTATTACAGAAAATTTAAAAACATTAGGGTTTCGTTGTTTCGTTCCTTTCAAAACATGGCTAATTCCCTTTCGGGTTTTAGTCATTAGGTTTAACCTATGACCGAACCTTCTTGGTCGAGTGAACCCAAGCTACGCACAGGCGTGTTTCGTGTGGAGAGGAGGTGAGTCACACGGATTTGCTTAAATACCAAGCTCCCACCGAACCTTTCTAGACATGCGCATGAGGTTACCACACCACCGAGCCTTCCGAGTTAGGGTGAACCCGAGCTCACGCACTGTAGGATACTGCGAAGAGGTGGTGAGTCACTCGACCTTAAATACCAGCTCTTCCTTCCAATCCTAGACATGCGTCAGGGGTTACCACACCCTAGCTCGATGACTATGTCATAGATTGGTTTAGTTCTTTAAGTCTTATGTTTAGCTTGTGTGTTTGAGTAATCTAATCCTAGGGTTCAAATCCCTATAAGTCTATCTACGTTCCATGCTTCCTACCCTTCTACAGAATATAATTCACAAAGAAGTTTAGATGTACTTACAGGCGGATCGGTCTTGGGAGACTCGGACCATCTTTGCTTAAAAACTCAAAAAACAATTAATAAGGCCTATTAAAACATTTTTGGGCCTTGGGCCCCCACAGCCGAGTTTTGAACTGGGCTCTGATACCAATTTGTAACAGCCCAAACCCGGCCCAATTGTTAGGACCGAATATGGGTCGTTACTAAGAAGAAGTTTTTGAAAACCCATTTTCTAGATCCACTTAAGTTTTGTTGAAAACTGCTCATTTAAAGTTATCTTGCCGAAAGTATACTTAGTCCAAATTGAAAGTTTAATTAAGTCGAGTTATTACACAAATTTTCAGATGTGCTTCGATGGCACGATAAAACATTTTACGTGTTAATTTAGAAAAGCGTGTGATTCAAATTTTAATTAAAATAAAATATCCAACATAAATGAAAATAACCAAAGTAAAGTTTAGTGAGGCCTTATTACATCCCAAAATAAAACAACCCAATGACCAAATTTAAAATAATAAAAGTCAAAGTCTATTTAAATGTAAATCCACCGCATGGCCTCCTCAAGTCCCTCGGCTCCATGTCCGCAATCTAATCATCACTGAAAAATTAATGGAGAAGGTGAGTCACCAAGACTTCGAGATGTAACCCTTCCCTGCTTTAAAATATATTTCATACACAAAATATAACATCTAATATGCAAAATAATGTGTACCCAACCTAGCCAACCATACTCCACTTGTCTACCCGTTGTGGTACCAAACCACCGGTGGTGCCAAACCACTTGGTGACATATAGTCACAATGTGTTACCAAAACAACGGTGTCCGTAGACACAAATCGGTGATGGGGCCAACCCATCGTGTGATACCAAATCACCGGCAGATGATCCCATATCTCAAGTGGGGCCAACCCACGGTGGTGTTAACCACGAGGGACAAGTCGCTATTGAGGTACCAAACCTCGGAGGTACCAAACCTCACGGTGACGATAGTCACGGTGTGCTACCAAAGCTTGGGTGCCCGTCGGCACAATATCACCGCCCTCCACTCATCAATCCCACAAGATAAACATACATATATTTCATGCCATCACATTCTTAAATTTCATGTGTCAACACATCATGCTTACCAAAAGCATTAATAATAATAAATCACATTAACAGGTACTTACCTGAATCACCACTTATACCGATTTGGTATTCATTCCAATGCTACATTCATAAAAGATGAGCATTCACAAAGTTAAGCATATTTAATATATTATACAAGGTGTATGTACACACTGTCACCACCGATAGTCTAAATCCGAAAAGAAGAGCCGATCACCCTAGATCTCGCCCTATGTTCGCCAAGACATGTGTTAGTACATTCGGCCAAATCAATTAATTTTAAGGGTTCACCTTTTGAACCCAAACCTTACCCTTACGCTTTTGGATAATCAATCACAATACTCGATTCCTAATCGCTTCATCAATTATCACCTGTTAGTAAACAAGCCATTAGCCTTGACTTTTAAATATTTACAAACTAGATCCCATGAAAACCAATTCTTACCAACACTTACCACTTGATTGGTCACAAATGACGGCTTGCTTTGTCGATTTCCAAAATCAAACACCTAGATAGATTAAATTTTCAAATGATACTTAGCACTTTGTAAATAAAAAGCGATATTGGCCCTTAAATCTTGAAGAAAAATCGACAATGATAGCCAAAAGGGAGCATAGGCATTCGACCAACTCCACTTACCATACAATTGATTGAACCCTTAGCGAAATCCGATGTGCTCAAGCCACTATTCCATTCGCCAAGTAAACCATAAAGAAAAGGGTTTGACACTTTGATATAAGTTAGTTTCTGCTGGGGGTTTAAATCAAGGCTGGACTTTTGGTGAAAGAAGAAAGATAGGTAGAGAATGGATGATTAGGCTAGTAGGAAAATAAAAGAAGAAGGAATTGAGGAGGGAATTGACAATGGGAGATGCTAGGAGGGTTTCGCCTAGGTTTTGGAGAGGATGCAAAAGAAAGAAAAGAACAATAAAAGATAAGAGGGTTTAAAGATTCGACTAGCAAACTTGGAAAAAGGAAAACAAGTGATCACTTAAGTGCTTATATAAGCATTCGCCCTCCCCCTCTTTCAAAGTCCTAGTCAGTCACTCCTCCTCAACAAGGAGTCCAAGTTTCATCTTAACTCCTTGAATCACTCTAGGCCAACCATTTAGTTTAATCCTAACTATTTGATTTAATTTCCAATAATAAGTATTAATCCTTAAACAATTCATGTGATATCCCCTATTATCCTCATAAAATAAAATAATAAAAAGAAGCTCATATTATCCTTGATTATCTAAAGAAAATAAAAATTTAAAGAGAGATAGACTCTCCCTCATGTGTCGTCCATCATATTGCCAAAAGAGGGATTTTGTGACTCGAACCAAGGCTCTCCTTGCTCCTTGGTGGCGTCACATGTAGCTCTTAAGTGGGCTTGCTTTGCCACTTGGTCTAAGCTCATTTTATGTCCAAATTATCCCATTTATTCCTATAACACCCTCTTGCCAAGGCTCCCTACCTTAAAAGTTTAAAACTAAAATTTCCTACCAAATCGAGCCAACACAAAGACTTAAATTGATCATTATTATTCCATAAATAATGACATAGCAGTTCTTACATAAGAGAATAATTAAATTCCAAATAACCCCATTTTTGGGATGTTACACCCTGCCTAAGAGTAGATCTAGCATAATTAAGCGGAGTTCATCGTGCGCCTAGAGATAGGGTGACGAGATTTTTTCGAATTAGGGTGAAACCTAATATGGGAGTCCATAGATCGAGTTAATGTGATTTTAGGGGTTTTAATTAGAAAGAGATTTCAATTAATCAACCTAGGGTTAGACGTTATTCCCCTCGAGAGAGGGTTTAATATAAAATAGAGAATCCTACGGATCAAGTCAAGTGAATAAATCGTCTGGTTCAGTGTTAGATAACAAGTGAAGTCTAGGTGGATTCTTCCTAAGGGTATTGTCTTAGTCAACTGAGCTTTCCTAAAGTTATTTCTTCAATTCATTATTTTTGTCTTTGAATCTTAGCTTAGTAATCAGTTAGTTTTAGATTGAACAACCACTCACTTAATATTTAGGCTAAATAATAGAAAGAATGTTAGTATTAGTACTTTTAGTTCCTTTGGGTTCGACAATTCGGTCTTGCCTAAGCTATACTACTGTTCGATTGGTGCACTTGCCTTAAGTCATTGTCAGAGTTAGTTTCCAGGTTCGATCATTCTCTTTATAAATTTTAAAACTCGACAAAAACAACGATCAATAGATAAACTACCAATTAAGCATGGAATTGTAAAACTCCCTGGATCTTTTAATTTCCGTGGTAGTTTATTTTGCAACATTACTGAGCATATTGCATTCAGTTCCACATTTTATTCCTCGTCTATCTCCCTCTTATTTGTTAATAGCTTCTTTAAAAATTTCCTAGAATCTGGCATCTGTGAAAGAGCTTCAAGGAATGGCAAGTTAATATGTAATTTCTTTAAAAGTTTAAGAAACTTGCCAAATTGTTCCTCTGTGTTGTCTTTTGTTATTGCTTGGGGATATGGAATGCGAGGCTTGTACTCTTTAATTGCTAATTCCGACTTGTTGTTGACCTTAACCATATCTTTTTCTACCACCTTCTTTTGGTTTGAATTAGGCGCTTCTAAGTTCACTATCTTGATCTGTTATGGCTTGAACTTGCCCCCTAGGGTTAGTCTCGGTGTTGCTTGGTAGTCTCCCCTGTGGTCTCTAAGAAAGTTGCTTAGCAAGTTGCCCGAATTGTTCCTTGACTTCCTGTGACAATTCTTCAAGTTTTGTTTCTACCTTTTGAAGCGTGTTTCTGAGGCTTCTATGAAATTTGTCAACACCTCTTCAAGGTTCGGCTTCTTTTCCTGTGAGTAGGGCTGTTGTTGGAAGTTTTGGGATGGTTGTTGCCTTTGATTTCTTTGATCGCCCCATGAAAAATTGGGGTGGTTCTTCCAACCTAGATTATAAGTATTACTATAAGGGTTATTGTTAGATCGGGAATTGTTACCCATATAGTTCATTTGTTCACTCTCAATGCCCTGTCTGTAGGGTGGGTACTCAAGATTCACCACGCCATCACTTGCGCCGCACTGCATAATTGGATGTGCCTGCGAAGAACCATATAAACCATCAAATTTTTTATGTAGCAATTCTACCTGATCTGATAACATGGTTACTGCATCGAGGTTGAAAACTTTGGCTGCTTTGGCTGGCCTGGTCCTTGTAACTTGCCACTGATAGTTATTCAGTGACATCTCCTCGATAAACTCGTAGGCTACTTCAGGGGTTTTGTTATTCAGAGTTCCGCCGGCGACTGAATAAATTAATTGCCTTGTTGAGGGGTTCACACTGTTGTAGAAAGTTTGGACCTGTAACCATAAGGGTAATCCGTGGTGTGGGCACTTCCTCAACAAATATTTGTATCTCTCCCATGCGTCGTAAAGTGTCTTTAAATCCATCTGCACAAAGGAAGAGATATCATTCCTTAACTTGGCCGTTTTGGCCGGTAAAAAATATTTTAATAAAAAAATTTTGGTCATTTGGTCCCATGTAGTGATTGATCCTCGTGGAAGAGAATGTAACCACTGTTTGGCTTTATTCCTCAAAGAAAAGGGAAATAATCGAAGACGGATGGCATCATCAGAAACGTCATTTATTTTGAAGGTATCACAGAATTCTAAAAAATTCGCTAAGTATGTGTTAGGATCCTCATCCTGCAAACCATCAAATTGAACAAACTGTTGTATCATCTGTATAGTGTTAGGTTTTAGTTCAAAATTTTTTGCAGCAATAGTAGGCCTTAAAAAAACTTGACTCAGTTCCTGTTAAACTAGGTTTAGCATAATCATACATAGTATGTGGAGCATGATGTTCTGCCGCCTCTAGAGGTAGCGGGTTGTTTTCAGCCATCCTTTCAGTAGGATTGGTTTCGTCTTCTTGCTCTTCTTCTATGTAGTTTAAGCTTCACCTTATTTCTCTGCGGTTTCTACGAATGGTACCTTCAATGTCACTATTGTAAAGTAGAGGTCCTGTCGGGTTCCTTCTAGTCATAAACTGAGGCACCTGAAAGAAGCAAAAGAAGAAAACTTAGAAAGAAAAAATAAAGTTTAATTGTAAAAATAAAATATGGCTAAAGTAATAAAAATTAAGCGTTCTTAATATTTCAGTTCCCCGGCAACGGCGCCAAAAACTTGATCCTTTTTTTGTCGAGTCTTAAAATTTATATAAAGAATGATCAAACCTAGAAACTAACTAAGACAACGATGGAGGCAAAGCGCACCTATCGAACATTAGTATAGTTTAGGCAAGACTGGTATGTCGAATCTCAAAGGAACCAAAAGTACTAATACTAACTCTCTTTCTATTATTTAGCCTAAGAATTAAGGGAATTTGTTGTTTAATCTAAATTAACTAACTACTAAACTAAAGACTCTAAGACAAAGAAGAATGAAATTTGGAAAATAACTTGAGGAAAAACCAATTGATTAAGACGACACTCAAGGAAGAATCCACCTAGACTTCACTTGTTATCTAACACTGAACCAGACGATTTATTCACTTGACTTGATCCGTAAGATTCCCTAACATATGTTCATCCCTCTCTTGAGGTGACTAACATCTAACCCTCGGTTGATTAATTGAAATATTTTTCTAATTAAAACCCCTAGAATTGCATTAACTCGATCTATGGACTCCCATATTAGGTTTCACCCTAATCCGGCAGAATCTCGTCTCCCTATCTCTAGGCGCGAGATCAACTCCGCTTAATTATGCTAGATCTACTCTTAGGCAAGGACTTTTGCTCCTCCACCTAAGCACATCATACTTGAATTAATATCCCAGAAAATAAACACAAGAATTAAGAACACATAATTAAGAACAAGTTAAATATTAATCATATAGTTCAGCAAACAATAACAAGATTCATCTTAGGTTTTATCCCCCTCAGGTATCTGAGGGTTTAGTTCATAATTGTAAAAGAAAACATCTCAAAAAAAGATAAAACAAAACATAAGAAATCCCTAAAACCTCCTAAAGGAATTGAAGGAGAGATCCTCCGTCTTGAGTATAATTTTGGCTTCTTGAGATGAATCAATTGGCTATTTTCGAGTAATCTCCACAAATCTGCCCTCTTCGGCTTAACCGGATGCCTATCCGAATGTTTCCCTCAAGGTTGGCCTCTAGGGTCTTTATATAGGCTTTTGGAATATGTTTCTTTGCCTCTAAGTACCCTAAATCAACTGAAACTCTTCTTTTCTATGGTAGGGACACGCCCGTGTGGCACGCCCATGTACTTCGATTGCCGATCGTGGTCGAGTCTAATGATGAGGCACGACCGTGTGTTTCGGGGCTCAAGCCGTGTTCTAGCCTATCAATGAGGCACGACTGTGTGGTCATGGATCCAAGCCGTGTTGATTTCTATTTTGGCCCAATTTGGTCCGTTTTAAGCCTGTTCCTCGTTCTTTTCATCTTTCAGTGCTCTCCTGAGTATAAAACATGAAAATAACGGATTAAGAGCACCAAATTACATAATTCAAGGCTTAAATCATCCGAAAGCATGCTAAATGTGGGCCTAAAATATGTTACTTTTATGGTTTATCAGTGATAGGGGTACTCATTTTTGTAATGCTCAATTTGATAAATTCTTAAAGAAATATGGAGTGCACCACAGAACAGCTACCCCTTATCACCCTCAAACCAGTGGACAAGTTGAAGTAGCCAACCAAGAACTTAAGCATATTGTAGAGAAAATCGTCGAATCAAATAGGAAAGATTGGGCATTAAAAGTGGACGATGCCTTATGGGCTTAGAGAACCGCTTTTAAAACTCCCATAGGAACATCTCCATACAGACTTGTTTACGGGAAAAGTTGTCATCTACCATTTGAATTAGAGCACAAAGCATTTTGGGCTATAAAACTCTTAAATTATGATCTTAAACTTGCAGGTGAGAAAAGATTGATGCAATTGAACGAGCTAGATGAGTGGCGAGCGAATGCTTACGAGAACTCATGATTAGAAAAAGAACCAACAAAACGATGCCATGATGCTCACTTGAAGCAACCTAAGCAATTTGCAGTTGAAGATCTTGTTCTACTATACAATTCAAAGCTCAAATTGTTCCCTGGAAAGTTGAAATCAAGATGGTCAGGTCCCTTCGTAATCAAAACCTTTTTTTCGTATGGCACAAAAGAGGTAACTCATCTAACTTATGGTACATTCAAGGTAAATAGTCAACGACTTAAACTCTATAATGGTGAAGATTTTAAGGATAATAGAGAGGAGTTTTAGCTCCGTGAACCTTCATAAAGTGATGAACATAAGGTAAGCCTAGCTTAAGACTTTAAGCAAGTGCTTCTCGAGAGGGAGCCCGAGCATTAACCCTACTAATTAGTTTATTTTTACTTCCATTGATTTATTAATGCAAGTTTTTGACCCACACGGCTTGACACACGGGCGTGTCCCTGGCCGTGTGGATCATGGTACTTAGTTTTTAAATTTTAAATAAATCGACAGAGGCCTACACGACTTGGCAACATGGCCGTGTCACCTACACGGCCTGGACACACGGGCGCGTCCTTGGCCATGTGGACCCTGAAGCATAAAATCCCCAAAAATTGACAGAGACACGGCCTAAATTTATTCCACACGAGTGTGCGACACGGCTGTGTGAACCATACGGCCTGGACATACGGGCATGTCTTAGGCCTTGTGAAAATTGGAGCCTCACTTTTCAACATTTAAACAAGTCATGGGGCTCCACGAGCAAGACACACAGCCGTTTGTACGATCACACAGACGTGTCAAATTCCGCACGGGCGTGTCCTAGGCTGTGTGAAAACTGGAGCTTAATTTTTCAAAGTTTAAAATTTAAAACAAGTCAGAGGGCTCCACGGGCATTACACACGGCCATGTGTGAGGTCACAGGCATGTGAAAATCCATACGGGCGTGGGAGAAGCGAAGAACTTTGCACACAGCCGTGCGACGTGGCCGTGTGGACCACATGGCCTGGACACATGGACGTGTCCAAGGTCGTGTGAAGGATAGACTCTTATAATTCACGACGAACACAAGTTGGGGGCTGTACCACACGGACGTGTGACACAACCGTGTGGCCCAACACGAGCCGTTACATGACCGTGTCACCTATAAAACCCCCTTCTTATTTTTATTTTTACTTTCTTCTTTCTCAAAAACTCCCCCCAACCCTAGCCAGCAGAACCTCCCCGCCACCGCCGGCCACCGTCGATTTCCCCCTCCCTTTCCTTCCACTTTTTCCCCTCCTTTCTTCCCTTCCTCTTCAAAACCACTGCCCCAAACACCACCCACACACAACCCCACTGTCCCACTACCCATCGTCCGCCCATTCGCCGTCGACCGCCAGTCGCACCTCACTCCGGCCACCACCTTTGCCACTGTCGGTTCTTTCTTTTCTTTCCTTTTGCCCTTTTTTTATTTTATTTATTTTTTATTATATTTTTGTTATTTATCATTTATTATTATTATTTATTAGTTATTTTATTTGTCTTATTCCTTTTCTATCATATATTAATTTCTTAGTATTATTATGTTATATTAGTCCTATTTACTTACTGATTTTATGATAATTTGATACTAGTTTTGTAATACCCCTAACCCATATTTGTTGCCAGATTAGGATTACGGGTATTACTTATCCGACCACCAGTCAATGCACCTTATAAAAACTACTTCATTAATAGATGCGTACCAATCTATACTTTCACGATTAAACATGTACATCCCTTCTAATATCAAAACATTAACGAACATATCACAAATGATATCATTTGTAACATCCTAAATTAATGGGCCAATGCATTTAATGTATGGTTATGCTTAATGTGAGTGTTAGGGGTCTAGAAGGGGCTCAGGAATTGGGCCGAGGCCTTAATTGAATTTCTATTTAGACACTCTAATGGGAAACCAGTTAGGATAGAGCTTAAAGGATGTTATCTGTGTTTAAAAACACAAATGGGCTTATGGCCTAGTGGCAAAATGGCGACACTTAGAGAGCAAGGAGGTGGCGTCAACTGAGTAGGCCAAATTCAAGTTGCATGAAGCCCAATTCTTTTAATTAAAGTTAGCTAAATTTCGGCAATTAATTAGGTGGAGTTGGATGGAAACAATGCTTAAAAATAGGAGAATTTATCCAAGCAGATAATACAGATAATATGGCAGATAAAGGGAGTAAATTTAGGACCTGATCTGTTGGTCACAGTAGTGGCCGAATTTCCAACTCTAGGGGAAAGAGGAAATCGATTTTGATGAGGCTAAAGGGGTGCTGAAATTTCCCTTGTTTATTAATTAGTTTTAGTTTCAAAAGAGGGAAATTTTGGCTTTTGGTTAGTGTGTGTGTCGAAAATTGGATTAGAAAATAGGGCACTTCTTAATTTCGGCATTTATTCTCATTCTCTTCTCTTAGTTGTTTCTTTTCTCAAAAAGCTAAAGTGTCATCTTCTTCTTCTCTTCTGCTAAAGCCGAAACCTCATAGCCTTTCTCTACATTTTTTCTCAATTTCTTTCATAAGCCAAAACCCTAAGTATTCCTTCTCTTTACTCTCTTCTGCTATAGTCGAATGCCCTAGTATCCATTCATTCTTTTCCTTCCTGCCAATTTCTTCATTAAAAGTCAAACCTTCCTGTCGATTTCTTCATTAAAATCTGAAACCTTCCTGCCGATTTCTTCATTAAAAGCTGAATCTCCCATATTGAGATAAGTGTCGACACTTGTTATTCCTTATGATCTCTTTCAGTTTTTAGGGGCCAAGGCCGCATGGCCACTTAGCTTGTTAAGGCTGTCGATAGGGCTAATATTCCCTATCTTTTTGCGTTTTGGGTAGCCTTTCGGGATTTGTAGGAGACCTGATCGTTTTGGTTTTTAAGCCAGGAACCGTTAACTTTCAAACCATATCTCTTTTTTCAGGATTTTTAGGTAAGGGATCTCTACTCTATGAATATACATCCGTGTTAGTATTCGATACAATGTTTTAATCCGATTTGTTGACTAAGATCTGTTCCGTGGATACAAACGCTAGTTAAACGAAAGAGGGAATTGGATCTATAAATCCAACCCCTAGATTTAAGAATCGAGTGGTGTTAGTAGTTCGAGATTGGCCACCAGGTTGTGGACCGGCTTCAGAATAAAATCTTAGACTGTTAGCAGTCGTAGCGGCTACTGATAATGTCAACATAGAAAGTACTGTCCTATCAGTAATCAAGTGTGTGGATCTCTATCACCCTAATTAATCAGTATTATATGTATATTATGGGCTAAAAGCCAGATAAAGAGGCTATATGAATAGTCGTAATACCCAAAAAGGGTAGGCAAGGGATGCTAGGTACGTAATCATAGAAACTTCTCTATGTGTATCGAAGTATGTGAAAGCATGTGATCTGTTTAGATAGTTTAATGTTCTTATTCTTGCATGTATGTATGCATGGGATGGGATTGATACAATGAAGGGGAGCAGGTCACGAGGCAATCGGTGGCTTTGCCACATAGGTCACATAGTGATCGGTCTTTATGACAGGCAGCACAGCTGCCGATATTTTATTAAGGTTGCATAGCGATCGGTGGCTTTGCCACATAGGTCACATAGTGATCAATATGGTGTGTAGCGGATGGAGGGTTGATTGTAGAAATCTCCACAGTGTGATGGTTGGTACGGGGGTGTAGAGGATGGACTCTTAGGTTTGAGATGGGCCATGTTGCATGAAAATATATTCTGTTGCCATTGTTATGGCCCAAGGCCCATAATGTGTTTGTGGGCCCAAGGCTTTCAGGTGTTTTTGGGATTTACACACTGAGTCTTGGTGACTCACCCTTTTATTTTTCCCAACTTTTCAGATGAGCAGTAGATAGTGGACATGGGAGCCGAGTCGGACTCGAGGGGCCATCAAGACTATTATTTCCATAAACTCTTTCTGGTTATCTTTTAAGTTTTAATTTTGGGATATTTCTTTTGTAATAAGGCCTCCATAACTTAGGTTATTTTTCTTAATTATTATATCACATTTTTATAAACTTATGTTTTCAAAACTTAAATTATAAAGCGAGAGGAAAATGGACTTTTCAAACACATTCACGTAAATCTTAAAGTTTCATTCAGGAATTACACAATTAATGATTAATCGGTTATAATAAACTGAGATTTTCAAAATCCTTCAAGGAAAAGTTTGCAACGTTCAACCCGTAGCATACTAGATCCGGTCATGACGTATAGGCTAGGTTTGGGGTGTTACATTTTTGGTATCAGAGCCCAGTTCAAAACTCGGGCTGTGAAATGGGTCCAGTAGTGATTTGTAAAATTGATGTAAGTTCGAGAAAAGTTCAGTTGAGATATGGCCTTCGGGTCTACCAGCACCCGATCCACGCAGATAAGTATTCTAAACTCATTATGTGATGTGCATGTTAGGCTTGAGGGGCTCTATAGGGACGTAGGCTAGTATGATTAAAGCTTGATGGACTCTATGTTTAGGTTAAACAATTCTTCAAATTCCATAAGACTTAATTTCTAATCAAACATGTGTGTGAACAAGTCACAGGGTTAGGGTGTGGCAACAGGCATACGCATGTCTAGGATTGGATCCAGGGAGAGCTTGGTATTTAAGCGGCCCTAGCAGCTCACCTCCTCTTCACTGGAATCCTACCTGATGCGTAGTGACTATTCACCTTAGCCACAAGGACTTGTTGACGGGCCAAAATTTATAACTAAAACCCGAAAGGGACCAGCCACCTTATTTTGCAAAATTCCTAAAATACTCCTAGTTATGTAAAATTTCTGAAATAACCTTGATTTGTGAAAAAAGTTCTCAAGATACCCTTGGTTTGTAAAATTACCGAGATACCCTTGGTTCGTAAAAATTACTAAAATACCCTCGAGTTGCAAAATTACCAAAATACCCTATTTTGTAAAATCATCAAGATACCCTATTTTGGAAAATTACAAAAATACCCCTGTAGAATAAAATTACAAAAATACCCCTAAGTAGTGAAATGACGAAAATACCCTTAGGTGATGAATGTGAGTTCATAGATGCTACTTGTATGTTGATGTGTGATGGTTGAATGTATGTGGTTCCTAGAACTAGGAGATACAGACTTGAGACTGAGTTTGAATTCGAAAGAACTACTAATTAAACTACTTTCCATAAGATTGTTCATGGTTAATCAGTGAAAGAAGCTAATAATTCATAAAAATTCCTAATCAGATAAATGTTAATCTGTAGAATGAGCACTAGAAGACGTGGTGTGCGTGGCCGAGGTAGAGGCAGGATTGCTGTGTCAGAACCCGTAGGGTCTGGTCACGATTCAGGGAATGAGGTACCAGTGCCACCAGCTGTGGAGGCAGAATTTCAAGATCAAGCGGCCAGAGATGATGCGGTATCTCAGGAAAAGTTGAGGTTTTAAAGAGGGTAGCTGGGGTAGGCATGGGCACAGGAGCCCGAAAATCTGTGTCGGAGTGACTTAGAGCCAATGGGGCAGAAGTGTTTAAGGGAATTTTCGATGTAGCCTTTAGTACAGCTGAGAATTGGTTAGAGGCAGTCTAGCGCATAATAGATGATCTAGATTTCATGGGAGAAGAGAAGCTGAAAAGAGTAGTGTCCCTTCTCCGGGACGAAGCGTATCAATGGTGGCTTACGATTAAGGATGGTACCATGGCTGACCGTATCACCTGGGATTAATTCAAAGCGGCGTTCCAGAGAAAGTACATTGGAACAAGTTATGTGGATGCGTAGTGTAAAGCATTCCTAAATCTGGTTCAGGGAAGTAGGTCGGTGGCGGCGTATGAAGCGGAATTCTTATGCTTGAGCTGTTATGCTCGAGGGATGGTGGCCACAGAACATGAACGGTGTGTTCAATTTGAAGATGGCTTGAAGGATGATCTACGTGTTTTGATAGCTCCACAGCGGGAGAGGGAATTTATTGTGCTTGTGGAGAAAGCTAAATAGCTGAGGAGGTAAGACGGACGAAAAAACTGAAGATACCATCAGCTTAAGGTCAAGGAGGCAGATATTCATAAGACGACCTTCAGGACACGCTACGGTCACTACGAATTCATAGTGATGCCATTTGGATTGACCAACGCACCAGCAGCATTTATGGATATGATAAATCGAGTTTTTCAACCCTACTTGGATCAGTTTGTCGTGGTATTTATAGATGATATCCTGGTTTACTCAAGATCGGAAGAGGAGCATGATTCACATCTGCGAGTGGTTTTGTAGATTCTGAGGGAGAAGCAGTTGTATGCCAAATTCAATAAGTGCGAATTTTGGCTAAGTGAAGTTACGTTTTTAGGTCACGTTGTGTCGGCAGAGGGGATTAGGGTTGACCCTCAAAAATTAAAGCGGTGTTGGATTGGAAGCTGCCTAGGTCTGTGGTAAAAATTTAGAGTTTTCTTGGTCTAGCCGGATATTACAGGAGGTTTGTTGAAGGATTCTCTTCAATTGCGGCACCATTGACTAAGTTATTACGAAAAGGAGTTCCGTTTATTTGGTCTAGTAAGCAGTAAGAGAGTTTCGAGAAGTTGAAAAGGATTTTGATGGAGGCTCCGATATTAATTCAACCGAAGGCTAGAAAGGTATTCGTGATTTACTGTGATGCGTCACACAAGGGACTAAGATGCGTGTTGATGCAAGATGGAAAGGTTGTTGCGTATGCATCTCGGTAGTTAAGACCGCACAAAACAAATTATCCCACCCATGATTTGGAGTTGGCGGCGGTGGTTTTTACTTTAAAGATTTGGAGACATTATCTGTACGGGGAGAAATCTATTATTTATACAGATCATAAAAGCCTAAAATACCTTTTGACCCAGAAGGAGTTGAATCTAAGGTAGAGGAGGTGGATCGAGTTGTTAAAGGATTATGATTGCTCGATCAAGTACTATTCAGGTAAAGCTAATGTGGTGGAGGATGCCTTAAGTCGTAAAGTAATCTCTGACTTGAGAGCAATGTTTGCTCACCTTAGTTTGTACGATGATGGGAGCTTATTGGCTAAACTTTAAGTGAAACCCTCTTGGGTCAGTGAGGTTAAGGAGAAGCAGCAGACCGATGAGTTGCTAAAGGAGAAGTTTCATGTAGGATCAAGTGATGGATCAATGGACTTCAGTATGAATGAGGAAGGACCGTTATGTTTTCAAGGGAGAGTTTGCATGCCAAAAGATCCAAAATTGAGGCATAGGATTTTGCAAGAAGCGCATGAAAGTTCATACGCTATGCACCCCGGAGGGAGTAAGATGTATCAGGATTTGTGGAATCAGTTCTGGTGGCTGGGCTTGAAGCGTGAGGTAACTGAATTGGTGAGTAAGTGTTTGACACAGCGGCAGTAAAGGCGAAGCATCGCTACTATTAGGGTTGTTGCGACAAAGGAAGATTCCACAATGGAAGTGGGAAAGGATCACAATAGACTTTGTTAGCGGGCTACCCTAATCCACTTCTATCTTTATCTCGATTCAGCTTTTCCATTCGCTATACCTCCTCAGCTATCTTAGCCTTCTCCACAAGCACAGCAAATTCCCTCTCCCACTGTAGAGCTATCAAAACACGTAAATCATCCTTTAGGCCATCTTGAAATCGAACACACCGTTCATATTCTGTGGCCACCATCTCTCGAGCATAATGGCTCAAGCGTAACAATTTCGCTTCATACACCGCCACCGACCTACTTCCCTGAACCAGATTCAGAAATGCTCTACGCTGCGCGTCCACATAACTCGTTCCAATGTACTTACTCTAGAATGCCATTCTGAAGTAATCCCAGGTGATACGGTCAGCCACTGTACCATCCTTAACCGTAAGCCACCATTGATAAGCTTCATCTCGAAGAAGGGACACTACTCCTTTCAGCTTCTCTTCTTCCGTGAAATCCAGATCATCCATTATGCGTTCAACCGCCTCCAACCAATACTCAGTTGTACTCGGGGCAATACTAGTAATTCCCCTAAACACTTCTGCCCTATTAGCTTTAAGTCGCTCCGACATGATTTCCTGCCCTCTGTGCCCATACCGCCCAAAGAACCCTCTCTAACACCCTCAACATCGCTCGAGATACCGCATCATCTCCTACCGCTTGATCCTCGAATTTCGCCTCCACGCCTAGTGGCACTGGTACCTCATTCCCCACTCGTGACTGTGACTCTACCAGCCCGACACAAGAATCCCGCCTATCTCGGCCACGCACACCACGTCCTCCAGTGCTCATTCTACCGATTTGCATTTATCTGATTAGGAATTTTATGAACTATTAATTTCTTCCACTTATTAATAACGAACAATCTTATGGAAAGTAGTTTAATTATTAGTTCTTTCAAATTCGAACTCTATCTACAAGGTTCAGTTTTCAGGTCTGTATTTCCTAACTCTAGAATCCACATACATTCAACCATCACACATCAACATACAAGTAGCATCCATGAACTCACATTCGTTACATAGGGGTATTTTCGTCATTTCACTACCCGGGTATTTTCGAAATTTTATCCTACAAGGGTATTTTCATAATTTTCCAAAATAAGGTATCTTAGTGATTTTACAAAATAAGGGTATTTTGGTAATTTTACAATCTGGGGGTATTTTGATAATTTTGCCAACGGAGGGTATTTCGGTAATTTTTAAAAAATTTTGGTAATTTTTACAAATCTAGGGTATTTTGGGAAGTTTTCACAAATCAAGGGTATTTCAGAAATTTTACAAAACTAGGGATATAAGTAATTTTACAAAAATAAGGTGGCTAGTCCCTTTCGGGTTTTAGTTATAAATTTTGGCCCGTCAACAAGCCCTCTCGGTTAGAGTGAACAAACACTACGCACCAGGTAGGATTGCAACGAAGAGGAGGTGAGCTGCTAGGGCCACTTAAATACCAAGCTCTCCCTAGATCCAATCCTAGACATGCGTATGCCTGTTACCACACCCTAACCTTGTGACTTGTTCACAAACATGTTTAATTAGAAATTAAGTCTTATGAGACTTGAAGAATTGTTTATACTAAACCTAAAGTCCATAATCTCTAGCATACTAGCCTATGTCCCTATAGAGCCCATCAAGCCCAACATGCATATCACATAATGAGTTTAGAATACTTACCTACGTGGATTGGGTGCCGGTAGACTCGAAGGCCATATCTCAACTGAATTTTTCTCAAACTTACATCACTTTTACAAATCACTATCGACCCATTTCACGTTTCGAAGTTTTGAACTGGCTCGATATCAAAATGTAACACCCCAAACCCTACCATACGCCATGACCGGATCCGTATGCTACGTTGAATGTTGAAAACTTTACTTTAAAGGGGTTTTGAAAATCTCAGTTTATTTTAACTGACTAATCATTAATTGTGATTTTTTTCTTGAAAGGAACCTTAACATTCGCGTTGAATGTGCTTGAAAAGTCCATTTTCATTTTACTTATAATTAAGACTTTCAAAACATAAGCTTATAAATTGTAACATAAAAAAAATTATAGATCGATAACCTAAGTTATGGAGGCCTTATTACAAAAATAATCCCAAAATTAAAACTCAATGAAAAATCAAAAATAGTCTATGAAAATAAAAGACTTGATGGCCCATCAAGTCTGCCTCGGCTCCAATGTCCATGATCTACTGCTCATCTGAAAAGTTGGGAAAAAGAAAAAGGGTGAGTCACCAAGACTCAGTGTGTAAATCCCGAAAACACATAAAAGCCTTGAGGCCCACAAACACATTATGGTCCTTGGCTCATACACAATGGCAACAGATTATTTTCATGCAACATGGCCCATCCCAAACCTAGAAGCCCATCCTCTACACACCACCGTACCAACCATCACACCGTGCGGATTTCTACAATCAACCCTCCATCCGCTACACACCATATCGACAACTGTGCTGCTTGTCATAAAGACCGATCACTATGTGACCTATGTGGCAAAGCCACCGATCGCTATGCGTCCTTAATAATATATCGACAGCTGTGCTACCTGTCATAAAGACCAATTACTATGTGACCTATGTGGCAAAGCCACCGATCGCTATGCGACCTGCTCCCCTTCATCATATCAATCCCATCCCATGCATATATACATGCAAGAATCAGAACATTAAACTACCTAAACAGATCACATACTTTCACCTACTTCGATACACATAGAGAAGTTTCTATGATTACGTACATGGCATCCCTTGCCTACCCTTTCTGGGTAATACGACTGTTCATACAGCCTCATTTTTTGGCTTTTAGCCCATAACATATACATAGTACAGTTTAACTAGTGTGATAGAGATCTACATACCTGATTACTGACAAGACGATACTCTCTAAGTCGACACTATCAGTAGCAGCTACGACTGCTAATAGTCTAAGGTTTTGTTCTGAAGTCGGTTCATAACCCGGCAGCCAATCCTGAACTGCTGACACTGCTCGTTTCTTAAACTTAGGGATTTGTTTTACAGATCCAATCCCCTCCTTCGCCTAATTGACATTTGATTCCGTCAAAAGACCTTATCAGTTGCTACCAGCACAACTTATAGTTGTTAATCCATAACATATGGTTAAGATTATAAACATGATGAACGAACCTAACGAAAATCTAAAGAGAACCCCTTACCTTGAAATCCCGAAAAGAGATTGAGACTCAGAGACTAGTAGTTTTTGGCTTTTACATCTAAACGATCTACTTCAATTCCCGATGTCGCCCAACCAGAAAACATCAAACCATTAATCAAACGTCAACCTTACCAAGCCCATTAGCCTTTCGGCTTTAGCTTCCAAAAATTGTAAGAAACGTGAAGAGAAGAAGATCGGCACTTACCCTATCACAGGAGATTCGACTACTCCTAGAAGATTTTGGCTTTTTGCGAAAACCAAAAAGAGAAGATGATTCAAAGAGTCTATGGAGATTCGGCTTCTTAATGAAGAAATCGGCAGGAAAAAAAAGAAAAGAATAGACACTAAGGCATTCAGCTATGGAAGAAGAGAGTAAAGAGAATGAATACTTAAGGGTTTCGACTTATAGAAGGAATCAGAAAAAGGTGTAGAGAAAGGCTATGGGGTTTCAGTTTTAGCAAAGAATGAAGAAGAAGATGGAACTTTAGGGGTTTTCGGCTTTTTGAGAAAAGAAACAACTAAGAGAAGAGAATGAGAATAAATGTTGAAATTAAGAAGTACCCTATTTTCTAATCAAATTTTTGGCACACACTAACCAAAAGCCGGAATTTCCCTCTTTTGAAAATTAAAACCAATTAATTAACAAGGGAAATTTCAGCACCCCCCTTTAGCCTCATCAAAACCGATTTCCTCCTTCCCTCAGAGTTAGAAATTCGGCCACTACTGTGATCAATAGATAATTCCTAAACTTTCTCCCTTATCTATATCCGATCATACCTTCACAAGTAGCCTAGATAACACCACCTCTTCCTCCTTTTTATCTACTTCATTATCCACATTATCCACTCACATAAACCCCCTATTTCTAAGCCTCATTGCCGTCCCACTCTACCCACTTAAATGCCGAAAATTAACTAGATTAAATTAAAAAGAATTGGGTTTTATGCAACTTGAATTTGGGCCTCCTCAACTGACGCCACTTCTCTACTCTCTCTAAGTGGTGCCACTTTACCACTGGGCGACAAGCCCATTTTGTATTTTAAAATACAGATAACCTCTTTTAAGGCCTAACTTATCAGGCTTTCCACTAGAGTGTCCAAGCAAAAAATTTGATTAAGGCCTCAGACCAACTTCGAGCCCACTCTGGACCCCTAAAACATTCTAACAAGCATAGTAAGCACAACCACACACATAGAATGCATAAGCCCATTAATTCAGGATGTTACATTGATCCTCGATTGAAAACTGTTATTGTACGCAAAATCAATCAAAGTCAAGTATCGTTCCCACGTACTCTCAAACTCAAGAATGTAACATCTCAACATATCCTCGAGGATTTGAATAACATGCTAGGATTAACCATCTGACTAAGGGTGAAAAGTAGTACTGAAGTGTAATTTGGTACCTCAAGCATCTTGCAATTTCTTCCAAAACCTCAATGTAAACCTCGGATCTCTATTTGAAACAATAGAAATAGGTACTCAGTGCAATCATACAATATAAGATATGTACAACTCAGCTAACTTATCAAGTGAGAATTCCGTATGTACTAGAATAAAATGGGCTGATTTCATCAATCTATCAACAATAACCCAGATTGAGTCTTTCTTGCTCGATTTCATTTTATACGGAGCTATTGAGATCGAAGTCGTCCCTGGTAATAATTCTATACCAAATCCTACCTCCCGAACAGGTGGCAATCCAGGCAATTCTTCTAGGAATACATCTGGATACTCACAGACAACTGGCACGGATTCTATCTTCTTTTTGGTCACTTTACTGTCAATCACGTAAGCAAAGTAAGCTTCGTAACCCTTTCTCAAATACTGTCGAGCCAACATCGAAGATATTATCCTGGTAACCCATTCAAATCCGTAGATTCAATTTGAATTATCTCATTATTCTGACATCGCAGATCAATAGTCTTTCATCTGCAATTCACTACTGCATCGTGCACATTAGCCAATCCATATCGAGAATAATATCGAACTCATCAAATGGTAGTAACATCAAATTAGCCAGAAAACACGAGTCTCAAATCATTAAAGGGTAGTTCTTGCACACTCTATCAACTAAAACACACCGGCCCAGGGGGTTCAAAACTTGAATCACAAACTCAGTAGAATCAATAGGTAGAGTCTTGCTGGATACTAATGTTTCACATGTATAAGAATGGATTGAACCAGGATCAATCAGAGCAATTACACTAGTATCAAAGAGAGTGAATATACCGGTGATGACATCAGGAGATGAAGCCTCTTCCCTGGCACGAATGGCATAGGCTCTAGCAGGCACATGGGCCTCTGATCGAATAGCCGCATCCAAAGTCCCTTTCTGAGTGCCGCTCCTACCTCCCACATTACGAGATGGTCTACCTCTAGCTTCAGTACTACTCGGTCTCGTACTCTGAGTAATATCCTTTTTAGCTATCTCCGGGCAATCCCAAATAAAATGAACCTGCGAACCACACTTGTAGCAAGTGCGATTGTTAGGCCAAAATGCCGTCTGCCACACTGTTGACACTCGGGTTTATTCGGTCGAGTATTGCCAACACTAGCAATCGAGGTAGCCCGTGAACTCACTGGTGGTCGTTCTCGTATAAAGATTCCTGTGTTAGCTTTAGATCGACTACTATCATTTTTGAACTTCTTGGATGACGTTTGAGGAAATTTACCCGTTGATCTCTTACGAAAGTCTCTACCTTCAAACTCAGCTTTCCATTTTTCTTTCCCCAGCTCTTCGGCTTTACAAGCTCGCTCAACTAGTACCACGAACTCATTTATTTCAAGTATGCCAACCAGTAATTTTATATCTTCGTTTAGCCCTTCTTTGAATCTTCGACACATAGCCGCCTCGGATGAAACACACTCACGAGCATAGTGACTAAGTCTCACAAACTTGCACTCATACTCAGATACGGCCATACAACCCTGTTTAAGCTCGAGAAATTCCTTGCGTTTTGAATCTATGAATCGCTGGCTGATGTATTTCTTTCAAAACTCCGTCTAAAAGAAGTCACAAGTAACTCGTTCATTAGGAACAACCACTACAAGAGTATTCCACCAATAGTAGGTAGAATCCCGTAACAAAGATATGGCACGCCTTAGGCACTCATCAGGTGTGCAAGATAGTTCATCGAAAACACGAATAGTATTATTGAGCCAAAATTTAGCTCGATCAGCATAATCATCATCTTCAGCTCTGAACTCCTGAGCCTCGTGTTTTCTAATTCTGTCAACTGGAGGCTTGCTTACTCTTTCAGGATTAATGATCGGCGGTACGACTGGTACTACAGGGGGAGTATTCGGATTCATGGGTTGTTGAACAGCTGGATTGACCCGAATGTATTGGTTGAACCAATCATTCATCATGCTATAGAAGGCTTGTTTAGCCCCCTCATCAGGATTAGTCGCAGTTGGTCGAGATTCATCCGGCGCGGTCCCTTGTGCGGGAACGAGCACCACACTCTCGACATCATCAGCTATAACTCACTCGAGATCAGGATCCATTTACTATACGACAGAAGAAAACACATTTCACTGTCAGAAGTCATCACACTATCACTTACAAAATATGGCAAGTATAGCTAGACTCACACGCGCTACGTTAGTCTTAGAACCAACTAAACCGTAGCTCTTATACCAATCAAATGTAACACCCCTAACCCGTATCCGTCGCTGGATTAGGGTTATAGGCATTACTTATCCGACCACCAATCAATGCACCTTATAAAAACTACTTCATTAATAAATGCATACAAATCTATACTTTCACGATTAACCATGTACATCCCTTCTAATATTAAAACATTAACGAACATATCACAAATGATATCATTAACATCAATTAAAACTAATTACATAATCAACGATAATTAATTAATGATGTCACAGATAACTAGTCATCTCAAAATAATATCTTTAACATCATTTAGAAATAATAAATCTATTCAAATAACAAAGCACTATTCATTTGGTCATTTTGAATAGCATAGTCGAATATATAGGTTTATCCCTAATCAACTTATACCAATCAATTTACCACATATATTCAATCACATGCATACCATATCTAGTTATTCACAAAATGATTTAACTTTTACTAACCTCTTACCTAATATACATATGTATGTATAAACAATCCAAGAAAAATATAAACACCCAATAAGACAATGCCATAACCGAATATTTACAAGTGAATATAATTCCATTGGATCATTAATATACCAAATTCATTTATTATTAGCATAAAGTTTATTCATTATCCACAATGCACTATATACCTTTTTCAACCAAATCCAATACCCAAGTAATGCACATAACATAATATGAAACAGCTTCTAGGTTAAGCTTATAAGTTACGCATGAAATATTTGCTTAAACATATTGATAATATTCCTATCATGATTTCATTTATCACACATACTTAAACAACTTATATTATGTCCGAATATGCACAAACATATACAACACCTCAAGCATATACAACCAACTAAAACATAAATATAAAGGCATTTTCACATGGCATTTTATACATCGACTTCAAAATAAACTCAAAAGAGTAATATAGCTTGTACATGCCATAGTTCCCAAAAGTTTAACTAATAAAAAGGTACTAAAGATAAAGGATAGTGTGATTGACTTTGACGAGGATCCCCGAGCTCAAGATTTGACTTCAAAATCTATAAAATAGTCAAATGAATACATACAGTAAGCTAACATAGCTTAGTAAGTTATAAGAAATGGAAAATATACAATTAAACATTATATAAATCTAATCAATCCAATTTGATGATTAATGAACTCATAATCACAAATACATATAACATATTTCCATGCAACAATTACCATATTCAATAGGTCTCAAAACCGAATACTCACATACCATTTATCCATTTCGAACAAGCTTATAGATTAATGATCACATCTCATTCTTATAATTTCATAAAGCAAGAACAACTTACCTCATTAATATTAAGTTACTCAATTATCATGCATCACTTACCTATGTAGCACTTCTCGGTTATCTCCGTTCATTTGTTTATGTCTTGAAAGATCTGTAAATTCGTACACCTAGTGCAACTCATGTAACGTATCACACACTTAGTGCCGTTACTTGAGAAAGAGCACACATAGTGCCATTTACTAGTAATGTATCGCACACTTAGTGCCATTACTTATTTTTCCACACATATAGTGCCATTCGACTGATTTCGCACACACAGTGCTCGATTTTTAAGCTCTCACACATAGTGCCCCTTGACCGGTCCTTCCTTTATTCATAAGAACACTTATAATTCCATTTTCATTCATACATACACATATATTTAAATGTTCACCTCAACTCAATTCTCCTATCACATACCATTACATTCGGCACACCCATTATACATATAAACATAAACCAAATCTTACATTCGGCCAGCTCATTTTAAATTCAATGACACATTTGGCAATATGATATTTAACATACTTACCACCATTTAACATATGCATATAATATAGAATAAAATTCAATTTAACCCAATTGCTTAAAAACTTACCTCAAAAATCAACGGATTAGGGTTTCTCGATTATTCGTTCAACTTTGCTTTCCCCCGATCCAATCCCGTTTCCTTTTGTTCTTAATCTAAATAATTTCAAATTAAGCTCATTCAAATATATTTCATTAATTTTAGCCCAAAACACATAATTAAACAATTTACCAATTTTATCCCTAACATTTTCCACTTTTAATCCAATTTTCACAAAACACAAAATATGCTAAATTTGCATATATTAAGCTAGGGCTGAATGTACACTAGGCTTATACAAGTCTCCATATTTCATAAATTTCACAATCTAGCCCCTCAATTTACGATATTTGAAATTTAGTCCGAAATACTCATTTTAATCAAAATTTCTAATACAAAATTTAATAATCTAACACATATTTTTTATTTAAAGTCATCAACCATCACAAACATAAATTTCCATCTGTGGCTGAACATCATACATACATAAAAATAAAAAATTCTAACATGGGTCGGATAGTGTTCGAAGCAACGATCTCAAAAACGTAAAAATTATCAAAACCGAACTCAAATTCATACCTTAATTAAGCATGCAAGGGGCCGAATGGTTGAGAGCTTAAGTTCCTCTCTTTTCCTTTTTTTTCGGTGATGAAGAAAGAAAATGGGATGAATAATGTAATATCCTGGGTTAAGGGCTATTTTATTTTGGCTTTGCTGCATGTGCTTGATGTGTTATGTTGTTATTTCGATGTTGTTGGGGCTTAGTTATAAGCTAGGTGTAAGCTCGGGTGATAGGGAAAATTTTTGTTTTGAGCTTTATGTGATAGGGGCTGAAGGAGCTGGGTCTTATGTATTTCATTTGGTGAATTGTTGCACAAGTGAAGAGCTAGCAAAGTGGCAAAGCATGCGCCACTTGGAGCTTGTGTGTGGCGTCAAGTGCAAGGGAGGAGGTCTTGTGTTCAAGCTGCGAAAATCCCACATTTTTGTTCTATTTTGACGGCATGGAGGGGAGGAGTTGTAGGCAGTTCAAACTCTGCCTTGGACTAAGTCTTCCCATTCAAATGATGGGTGGAGAGTGAATGTAGGAGGGAGACTAGTTCAACAAGTTTGAATTAGTGGCTTGGGAGTGATTGGGGGGAGTTTGGCCAGATTTGGAGAGAGTTTGGGGGAGGGAAATGAGTGGCCGGTCTGGTGTAGTAGGGGTGTGTCGAATTTGCCTTTAGCAAGTGGGCATTTTCGGTCAAAAATTCTTCTTAGTAAGCTATTTTTTTCTTTGTGTCAAAAGCTTTCTTCTCTTTTTCTCCTTTAACCGAAAGTCCAAGTACCGTTGTGCCAAAATTGCTTTGCATCTTTTCACTTAGTGTGTGAGGCCGAATATTGCTCTCATTTTCCACTTGCATCTTGTGTAAACCGAAACCTCAAGCACCTACACTTGCCGAAACCACAACACCTTCTTCTCCATATTTTTCTTTCATCTCTTTTCTCTTTTGGAAACCTTAATAGCCGAAAGTCTCCCCAAAAACTTTCTTCTCCATTTCCTTTTCTTATCCAAGAAAGAACCGAAGGTGCTTCTCTACTTTCTTTCTTTCCATTTTGATTCTTGGCCGAATTCATCTATACTCTCTTTTCTTTTCACACAAAACCGAAAGCACCCTACCATTCTGCATTTTATTTTCTTTCTTTTCCAAAACCTTTTAGTCGAACCTTACTACAACCCTTTCCAATTTCTTCTTATTTTTTTAAACTTTTCTCTTCTTGATTAAGGGTGTTAGCCGAATCTATTCCTCTTGTTAGATTCTTGTTTCAATCGGCCTGGTAGGAGGTAAGTGTTTGGCTGAATGGCCATTTCTCCCCTTTCTTGTGCTTTGTCAATCTTTGGTGTTTGAGAGCCGATGTTGGTATTTGCTAAAAAGAGTAACGCTCGATTTTGATAATCGTTTTCATATAGGGCCTTTGGATTTGAAGCGGTAGATTGGAGAAGTCGAGTGGTAAGTAGTGGTAAGAGGTTATCATGTTAGTCTTTTCTTTTAGAATTCTATAAGCCAAAGTTTCAATGGATTAACTGTTCTTTTGATAGGGTGTGCCGATTGTTAAAAGAGGAACCATTGTCGATTCGGGTTTGGTAGGAAACCAAAGCAAGTCTAAGGTAAGGGTTAATCGGCATACCCTTTGGTTTAAATGGTTTTGGCCGAATGGTTTAAGTGTTAATCCCTTGTTGGCCGATTGTAGGCTCGGGGTTGTCGAGGTGATCGAGGGGCGTGACCGATTCTTAGGATTAACATCTTCGCTATTTCAGGTGTGTAAACTAACACACTTTCTTAACTGAGTAATGTGATAACCTGATTGTATAAATGAAACAATGTGGTTGACTGATTTGGTACCCATTGAGGTATGGATACAGATTCGGGTAAGTCCGTTTCATTATGAGATATGTGATATCATGATTATGGGTGTATATATGTTGAGATGCCATATTAAGCATGTGAGCATGATAGCATGATTGCACGATTTTGCATTTAGTATGATGTGCTATTGGGTGATATGAGAGGAGGGGGAGTATGATATCCGTGTCTTTGGGACACTGTGTCTTTAGGACACCAGAGGTTTGGCACCTCCAGTGGTTTAGTACCACAAATGATATTTTGTAACTTTGGGTCACTAGAGGTTTGGCACCTCAGCGTCTCGTCCCAGTGGCTTAGTACCACGTGGGTTGGCCCCACTTATGAGATACGGGATTGTCGCTAGTGATTTGGTATCACACGATGGGTTGGCCGCATCATTGGATTATTCGTGACTTTGGGTCACCAGTGGTTTGGCACCACATTATGGATATCGTGACTTTGGGTCACCAATGGTTTGGCACCATCAGTGGTTTGGTACCACACGGGGTAGAGAAGGTGTAATGGATGGTTAGGAACGGGTGCATTAATTGTATTGCTTTGTTATAATGTGTGTTAGCATGTTGTATTTTCGGGAGGGGGAATTTACACACTGAGTCTTGCGACTCACTCTCTCCTTTGACTTTTTCAGGTGACACTTAGACGCGGACATGGAGCCGGGATGGACTCGAGGTGCACATGCCATGCTTAAATAAGGATTTGCTTAGACTTTTATAAAATTTGGTGCTTAAGCATATTTATTACTATTTGGTTTTATTTGGGTTTGTAATTGGCCTCTTAAAATTATATTTTGCTATATTTATGCTTAAGGTAGATTTTTAATATGCCTTAACAATTTAATTGGGTTAAAATGTGTTAAAACTTGGAAAGGCAACGATTTTAAAACTACAAAAGTGACATTTTAAACTATACCATCGGGTATCACACTAAGATTTGGAATAAAGGGGACTCAAATGTTTTTCCAACTTAAACTCGATTTTCTACTAAGTCAATATGTTTTTGTAATAATAAGAACCAACTTAAACTTCTAAATGAGATAAACTTGTTTACCTACACATCTGATTAAGTTTTCAAAATTTGTGGGTTTTCAAATTCATCAATGATTTTAATCAAACCTACTCGAGTTTTCTTCAAATACACAATTTCAAAGTGTTTTCATCAAACATCTAAACCTAAACCTATTTTCTCCAAATCCTTTTTCCTCGTAATATACCGTATTCGGTCGTGGTGTATTGACCGGGTTTGGGGTGTTACAATTGTGGTATCAGAGCCAAGTTCAAAGGCTCAACTGTGGGCCTGAGGCCCAAAATGTTTTCGAAAGTCTGTTTTAAGTGTTATGTTTTAAAAAAGTATGGTGTGAAAGGCATGGCACCGAGTCTCCGGCACCAATCCGCCCAGGTAAGTACCCCTTACTATTGTTTGTGATATTGATGAGATGTGACTGGATAGCTAGTGATAGTAAGACTACTTTAGAAACTAAAACTGATAGGACTGAGTGGACTCGCGAAAACAAAGCTTCTTTAATATTCATAAGACTTTACTTTAAAACAGTGGAATAATTACTAATGCATAAAATTCTTTAAATTAGACGAGATTTTAGTCATGAGTACCCGAGGTGGACGTGGTCGTGGACAAGGCAGCAGAGAATGATGCTTCGAACTCGTAGGTTTTGGTCAGGGGTCAGAGAATGAGATACTGGGTTTAGCCACCAATGGAGGTGGTGAGTTTCAAGATCGATCGATGACGCAGGTCACAAAGCGATCGTCATGCAGGTTTTAGAAAGGGTAGTGGAGTAGGCAGAGGCGCAGAGTCAGAAATCGTACTGAGCGACTTGAGCAAATGAAATTTGAATTCTTTCGGTGTCTCGGTGTTGCTCCTAGCACTCATCGAATATTGGTGGAAGCGACAGGCGGATCATGGACGATCTAGACCGATCTGAAGAAAAATTAAAGGATAGCATCACTTCTCGAGATGAGTCATACTAGTGGTGGCTCACGGTTCGGAGACAATACAGCAATGAAGATCCGACTTGGGACTATTTCGAGTCGCCATCGAAAAAGTACGGGAGCTAACTACATTAATGAGCAACGGAAAGGATTTCGAGGTTAGTTCGGGGAAGTAAATGCGTCGTCGAGTCTGGCGAGTTTACGAAATGGTCGGTATGCCGGGGTATGGTAGCTACGAGAGCGCAGAGGTGTGTTCATTTTGAGGATGGCTCGCGGACTAATTAAGATTGTTGATTGCACCTCGCAGGAGCGTGAATTTGCTATTCGGGTCGAAAAGGCGAAGGTGGCGAGGGTATTAAAGAGTCGTGAGGCAAGGCATGGATAGAAACCCACACAAGAGGAGTTTTGGATCTTCCGGGTCATCGTGTAATCCGCAAAAGGGCTAGACCAAGTGGGCGAATCACCGTAGGTTTGTTGTTTGCTAGCGTGGACCGCCGCATGTAACCGCTGTGGGAAAGCTCATTGTGGAGGTTGTTGGACCGTGGAAAAGGTTGCTTTGAGTGTGGCTCACGGACCACCGGTGAGGGACCGTCTGCAAGTTGGCTAGGATTCACCAAGAGTGAGTCGTACTCGATCAAGACAGAATAACGGACCACCACCGCAGAGGGGCGAGGTAATGGCAGGAGGTAATGGTTCGTGGTAGTGAGCACCTGCAGAGGTGCGTGTAGTTCTGAGGCCGACGGTAGGGCTAGTGTATGCTGACGAGGCGCCGAGAGGAGGGCGACGATCGGACGTCATCACCGAAGACGCTTTTAATCTTTGGTTCTCCATTTATCGCTTTGATTGATGTGGGCTCAACACATTCGTGATGTTGCAAAGTAGCATAATGAAGACCATGGATTTAGACTCGAGATATCTTCTAGGCGTATGACCGTAATAAGCCCTTTAGGTCACTCAGTAGTTGTAGATAAGTGTATAGAGACGCACTTTAGAACTTCAAGGGTAGTATTTGTGGTCGATCCGATGGAACCTTTTGGGGAGTTCGATCGATTCTCGGATGGATTGGTGGTTAAGTACCGTGCAAAGTTGGATTGCGTGGCTAAGCGCACGGTTCCAAACAATATGGGTGATGAAGTAGTTCGATCGGTAATAGGAGGAATTATCATCGTCAATGTGGTATCTCGCCCGAAGCCGGAAGATGGTCGAAGGGCTCGTGAAGCATATGTGGTTCATGTGTATGCCTTGGAGGCTAAGGAGTCTGCTTGGGAGACGGTTCGCATAGCTTAGGGAATTTGTTGATGTGTTTCGAGGAGCTCCGGGTTTGCCACCGGATCGTGAGGTAGAGTTCGATAGATCTCATCTTAATCGCTACCGTATCTATAGCTCCGCATGTGATAGCACCTAAAGAGTTAGTGGAGCTTAAGGCTCAAATCCAGGAGTTGTTGGACCGAGGCTTTATCAGGCCAAGTGTTTCACCTTGGGGAGCGCCTTTGATTTTTGTCAAGAAGAAGGATGATACTATGCGGATGTGTATAGACTACCGCTAATCGAATAAGTCGACGATCAAAACAAGTATCCGCCGCCTCGGACAGATGACTTGTTTGATCACCAAGGTGCGTCGATTTTCTCGAAGATTGATTTAAGGTTTGGGTATCACCAGTTAAAGGTGAAGGAAGCGGATATCTGCAAGACGGCATTTCGTACTCGGTATGGGCACTTTGAGTTCTTAGTTATGCCGTTTGGGTTGACTAACACGGCAAACCTTCATGGATATGATGAATAGGGTGTTCCAGCAGTATTTAGATAAGTTCGTAGTGGTTTTATTGACAACATCTTGGTATATTCAAGGACCGAGGAGGAACATGATGCGCACCTATGGGTGGTATTGCGATTCGAGGGAGAAACAATGGCTGCTAAGTTCAAGAATGCGAATTCGCTTAGGAGGTGACGTTCTTGGGTCATGTAGTATCTACCGAGGGATTAGAGTGGATCCTCGAAAGATTGAAGCGGTTTTGGATTGAAGCCACCTAGGTCGAGAGTCGAGATTCGAGTTTTCTGGGTTTGGCAGGATACTACCGAAGATTTGTAGAGGGATTTTCGTTGATCGCAGCACCGATGACTAAATTATTAAGAAAAGGGGTTCCGTTCATTTGGACTGAGAAGCAGCAGGAGAGCTTCGATAAGTTGAAGAAGATTTTGACTGAAGCTCCGGTTCTGATTCAACCTGAGGCTGGTAAGGAATTCACAGTGTACTGCGATGCATCACATACGGGTTTGGGTTGTGTGCTGATGCAAGAAGGGAAGGTTGTGGCTTACGCATCTCGGCAGCTGAGGCCACATGAGGTAAATTATCCAACGCACGATCTGGAGTTAGCAGCTGTAGTTTTTGCCTTGAAGATATGGAGGCATTACTTATACGGAGAGAGATCGATAGTCTACACGAATCATAAGAGTCTGAAGTACCTTCTGACTCAGAAAGACTTGAATCTGAGACAGCGCAGATGGATTGAGTTGCTGAAAGACTACGACTGCTCAATTGAGTATCATCCGGGCAAGGCTAACATTGTGGCAGACGCGTTGCTGGCCCGTAAGGTTGTTTCAATTTAAGAGCGTTGTTTGCCCACTTGAGTTTGTATGACTACGTGAGTATTCCGCAGCGCTGCAAGTTGCCTACTTAGGTTGAGCAGATCAAAGAAAAGCAGCTTGTTGGATGAGGTTTTGAGCACGCAGAGGACTCAAGTGCAGAATGATGGTTTGGAGGGTTACAGTTTGTCTAGTGATGGGGTGCTTTGTGTTTTCGGGGAAGGCTTGTATGCCGAGAGACACCGAGTTAAGGCGGAAGATTCTTCAGATGCACATAGCGCCCCTTCTACGCTATGCATCCCGGAGGTAGCAAGATGTATAGGGATCTCAGAGAGCGCTTTGATGACCGTCCAAAAAGAAGTGACAGAGTTTGTAGGGAAGTGTCGACATGTCACAGTCAAGGTGAGCATCGCTTGTCAGTCGAGTTGCTTCATATGAAGATTCCTCGATGGAAGTGGGAAAGGATAACTATGGATTTTGTCGGTGGATTGCCACTTACACCAAGCAAGAAGGATTGATTTAGGTAATCGTGGATCGACCGACTAAATCAAATTTCACTTTATTCCGTGAGGTAGATTACTCACTTCGAGGTTGGCGAAATTGTATGTGTCGAGATAGTGAGATCAGATTTGTACCAAAGATCGATCATCTCGGATAGGGATCCCAGATTCGCAAGGTTCGGAGAGCGTTGCATCGAGCTCTGGGTACACTTGATTTCAAAGACGGCATTTCATCCGCAGATCGACGGCAATCGGAAAGGGTCATCTGATCTTGAAGGACATGCTACGAGGGTGTGTTTTGGACTTGAGGGTAGTTGGGAGGAGTATCTACCATTAGGCGAGTTCGCCTACAACAATAGTTATCAAGCAAGCATCAAGATGGCACCATATGAGGCGTTATACGGTAGGAAGTGTCGCTCACCTACTTGTTGGACAGAGTTAAGTGAACGTCGCTTGTTGGGACCAGAGTTGGTTGTCAGACCAAGACAAGGTTGTTGATTCAGTTCGATTGAAGGAAGCTTTGGACCAGCGAAGTCCTATGCCGATCTTAAGCGGAGATATTGAATTTACTATGGAGATCAAGTTTTTTGAAGGTCTCACCGTGGAAGAAAGTATTAAGGTTAGGAGGAAAGGCAAGCTAAGTCCGAGGTTTATTGGGCCGTATAAGGTATTGAGACGAGGGACCATTGCATATCACCGAGTTGCCAGCAGAGCTAAGTCGATTCATGACGTGTTCCACGTTTCGATGCTTAGGCGATATCGTTTGGATCCGTCACACGTGGTGGCAGTGGAAGAGATTGAGGTAAACCTAGATTTGACAATGGAGGAAGAGCCTGTACAGATTTTAGATCGGGATGTGAAGGTTCTGCGTAGGAAGTCTGTGCCTTTGGTTAAGGTTCTCTGGCGGAATCATGGCGTGGAAGAAGCTACGTGGGAACCCGAGGATATGATGAGACAGCAATACCCGCAACTCTTCTGATCAAGTAATTTCGAGGCCGAAATTATTTTTAAGGGGGGTAGAACTGTAATATCCCGGGTTAAGGGCTATTTTATTTTGGCTTTGCTGTATGTGCTTGATGTGTTATGTTGTTATTTCGATGTTGTTGGGGCTTAGTTATAAGCTAGGTGTAAGCTCGGGTGATAGGGAAAATTTTTGTTTTGAGCTTTATGTGATAGGGGCTGAAGGAGCTGGGTCTTATGTATTTCATTTGGTGAATTGTTGCACAAGTGAAGAGCTAGCAAAGTGGCAAAGCATGCGCCACTTGGAGCTTGTGTGTGGCGTCAAGTGCAAGGGAGGAGGTCTTGTGTTCAAGCTGCGAAAATCCCACATTTTTGTTCCATTTTGACGGCATGGAGGGGAGGAGTTGTAGGCAGTTCAAACTCTGCCTTGGACTAAGTCTTCCCATTCAAATGATGGGTGGAGAGTGAATGTAGGAGGGAGACTAGTTCAACAAGTTTGAATTAGTGGCTTGGGAGTGATTGGGGGAGTTTGGCGGATTTGGAGAGAGTTTGGGGAGGGAAATGAGTGGCTTTAGTACAAGTAGGGGTGTGCGAATTTGCCTTTAGCAAGTGGGCATTTTCGGTCAAAATTCTTCTTAGTAAGCTTTTTTTTCTTTGTGTCAAAAGCTTTCTTCTCTTTTCTCCTTTAACCGAAAGTCCAAGTACCAGTGCCAAAATTGCTTTGCATCTTTTCACTTAGTGTGTGAGGCCGAATATTGCTCTCATTTTCCACTTGCATCTTGTGTAAACCGAAACCTCAAGCACCTACACTTGCCGAAACCACAACACCTTCTTCTCCACATTTTTCTTTCATCTCTTTTCTCTTTTGGAAACCTTGATAGCCGAAAGTCTCCCCAAAACTTTCTTCTCCATTTCCTTTTCTTATCCAAGAAAGAACCGAAGGTGCTTCTCTACTTTCTTTCTTTCCATTTTGATTCTTGGCCGAATTCATCTATACTCTCTTTTCTTTTCACACAAAACCGAAAGCACCCCACCATTCTGCATTTTATTTTCTTTCTTTTCCAAAACCTTTTAGCCGAACCTTACTACAACCCTTGCCGATTTCTTCGTGTTTTTTTAAACTTTTCTCTTCTTGATTAAGGGTGTTAGCCGAATCTATTCCTCTTGTTAGATTCTTGTTTCAATCGGCCTGGTAGGAGGTAAGTGTTTGGCCGAATGGCCATTTCTCCCCTTTCTTGTGCTTTGTCAATCTTTGGTGTTTGAGAGCCGATGTTGGTATTTGCTAAAAAGGAGTAACGTTCGGTTTTGATAATCGTTTTCATATAGGGCCTTTGGATTTCGAAGAAGCCGATTGGAGAAGTCGAGTGGTAAGTAGTGGTAAGAGGTTATCATGTTAGTCTTTTCTTTTAGAATTCTATAAGCCAAAGTTTCAATGGATTAACTGTTCTTTTGATAGGGTGTGCCGATTGTTAAAAGAGGAACCATTATCGATTCGAGTTTGGTAGGAAACCAAAGCAAGTTTAAGGTAAGGGTTAATCGGCATACCCTTTGGTTTAAATGGTTTTGGCCGAATGGTTTAAGTGTTAATCCCTTGTTGGCCGATTGTAGGCTCAGGGTTGTCGAGGTGATCGAGGGACATAGACCGATTCTTAGGATTAACATCTTCGCTATTTCAGGTGTGTAAACTAACACACTTTCTTAACTGAGTAATGTGATAACCTGATTGTATAAATGAAACAGTGTTGTTGACTGATTTGGTACCCATTGAGGTATGGATACAGATTCGGGTAAGTCCGTTTCATTATGAGATATGTGATATCATGATTATGGGTGTATATATGTTGAGATGCCATATTAAGCATGTGAGCATGATAGCATGATTGCACGATTTTGCATTTAGTATGATGTGCTATTGGGTGATATGAGAGGAGGGGGAGTATGATATCCGTGTCTTTGGGACACTGTGTCTTTGGGACACCAGAGGTTTGGCACCTCCAGTGGTTTGGTACCACAAATGATATTTTGTGACTTTGGGTCACCAGAGGTTTGGCACCTCAGCGTCTCATCCCAGTGGCTTAGTACCACGTGGGTTGGCCCCACTTATGAGATACGGGATTGTCGCTAGTGATTTGGTATCACACGATGGGTTGGCGCATCATTGGATTATTCGTGACTTTGGGTCACCAAAGGGTTTGGCACCACATTATGGATATCGTGACTTTGGGTCACCAATGGTTTGGCACCATCGGTGGTTTGGTACCACACGGGGTAGAGAAGGTGTAATGGATGGTTAGGAACGGTGCATTAATTGTATTGCTTTGTTATAATGTGTGTTAGCATGTTGTATTTTCGGGAGGAATTTACACAATCGAGTCTTGCGACTCACTCTCTCCTTTGACTTTTTCAGTGGCACTTAGACGCGACATGGAGCCGGATGGACTCGAGGTGCACATGCCATGCTTAAATAAGGATTTGCTCAGACTTTTATAAAATTTGGTGCTTAAGCATATTTATTACTATTTGGTTTTATTTGGGTTTGTAATTGGCCTCTTAAAATTATATTTTGCTATATTTATGCTTAAGGTAGATTTTTAATATGCCTTAACAATTTAATTGGGTTAAAATGTGTTAAAACTTGGAAAGGCAACGATTTCAAAACTACAAAAGCGACATTTTAAACTATACCATCGGGTATCACACTAAGATTTGGAATAAAGGGGACTCAAATGTTTTTCCAACTGAAACTCGATTTTCTACTAAGTCAATATGTTTTTGTAATAATAAGAACCAACTTAAACTTCTAAATGAGATAAACTTGTTTACCTACACATCTGATTAAGTTTTCAAAATTTGTGGGTTTTCAAATTCATCAACAGATTTTAATCAAACCTACTCGAGTTTTTCTTCAAATACACAATTTCGCGAAGTGTTTTCATCAAACATCTAAACCTAAACCTATTTTCTCCAAATCCTTTTCCCCAGAATATACCGTTTCTATTGTGGTGTGTTGACCGGGTTTGGGGTGTTACAAATAAAACATGTTTCTTTATTTTAAAATTATTAACATATATTATATTATAACATTTTTAACTTATAATTATATAATATATAAAAACATGTTATCATGAAAATAAAAACAAAATGTCGCCCACTAATATGCTCAATGGTAAATTTCCAACCTAAGTCCACATATAAAAGAAGTCAAATCAATTAAACCACTCAATTTATAAAAGACTACTTTTACCACTTATGCAATTTAGTCTTTTTCATTAAATTAAACACAAAAACGAGCAAATTAATGCACAAAATTTTTGCACATGCTCACTTATAAATCATAGACACCAAATATATTATAAAAATATTCTATTGACTCAGATTTGTGGTCCCAAAACCACTGTTCCTATTAGAGTTAAAATCGAGTTGTTACAAGTTTGCTTTTTGTTTCATTTACTATTAATTGTTGATTTAGTTCTAGTAATACTTATTTCTTTATTCTTACTTTTAGAATCTAACTTTCAGTTATAACTTTGTTATTTTATTTTACTCCACTGGTATTTTTTCACCACTGTTATTCTTGTTAGCTACGATTTTTTTTTTTTTTTTTTTCGATTACACTAGTTTAGAAGTAATTTCTAAGGACTACTTGGAATTTGTTTGGTGATATCTTATTTGATACATTGTTTTACTTTTTCAGGTACACCATGACAAATACTCGTGGTAAAACCAAAGTCACTGTCCCCGCTTCGAAAAAGCGAAAGGGTCCCAGTGCGACCTCCTTAAGCGCCTCTGCTGAAGTGTGCCACCCGTACTTCTGATTTACCGCGGACCCATTGGAGGACCTCTTTCAGCTCCTTTGAGTACGACCCCTAGGTTTGGGCCGCTGCATCGATTGGGACGCGTTGGAGCAGGTCCACCTCGCTGACGAGGTTCGCGCCTTCATCATCACAGCACCATGGGATCGATTATTCAGTATCATCGAGCCCACTTATATGGAGATTACTTTGGAGTTTCGCTTGACATTCCACCTTTAAAGAATCATGTCAGTCCATGACGAGCCCGGCACCATCATATTTCACCTTAGAGGTTTGGTGCGTCACATAAGCGTTCCAGAATTCGGTGCCGCTTTGGGACTATACATAGAGGAGTTAATAAGTGCATAAGACTTTCTATAGTTACATCGCCACATTCATCACTCGCCCTCGCGTTGTTGGAATGATATCACGGGCAGCCTGACGACCTATGATGCTAGTCGCTCGAAGGCGACTTCTCTCTCTCCAGCCTTACGATATATTCATGCCCTCTTCGCTCATACTTTAATAGGTCAGAGAGAGAGCACCGGCGTCGTGAGCACACCCGATGCCTACTACTTATGGACCATGTCCCACAGCCATATTATTGACTTGGTGTGCTTCATCGCTTTATCCTTCTGCCATCAGACTGACCGCCACAGGCGAGGCCCCATCTGCTTAGGCCTTTACGTGACTCGCTTAGCTCGACACTTCGGTCTCCTCGACACACCGGAGCAGTCCTCCACACTCACACTTATTGGCCATATGTCCCCTTAGGGCATCTCAAGCATGCTTCACATAAAGATGATCGAGAGGCGGCGTGGAATCGATCCTCCCCAGTACCGATTGTCTCATCCTGATGATCAGCATGATCCCGATGACATCACTGAGGATGTTCCCCTCCCTCATGAGGATCCACCCCACCCTCTACCACTGAGTCACCGACCTCTTTCTTCTGCTGCTACTTTGAACGACATATCCAAACGACTCACTCGCTTCGAGTAGCAGTGCTACCAGCGATTCGACAGTCTCGAGGCCACCTTACAGTAGATTTGCCACCATTTTCATATTTCACCTTCAACACCTCCACCTCGCGATGCATCTGACGACGAGGACCTTTGAGTCCATTTATTTTATTTTTATTTTTATTTTTATTTTCCTTTTATTTTTTATTTTTAGTCTATTTTCCTTTATATTTCGTATCATATTTTTAAAGACTTATCTTTCATATTTTGAACTATATTTCAGTTTTTTATAATTATTCCTAATCGAGTAATCCCTTAATCTTCTTCCACAGTTTTGTTTATTTTTCTTAATAGTTGCTCAGAATCATACGCTTCACTTGGTTATATCTACAATTTCGTGTTCACTATTTCCCAAAATTCATCCAAAATTCAGGAAGTTTCACTTCTCTCCTTGTCTTATGATATTCTTATATTGTCATTATCTTTTTTGGTACATTGAGGACAATGTTCATCTTAAGTGTGGGGAGGATAATTATATCATTATTAGAAAATCCCTGAATTATGTCTTGTTCTTAAGTAACTTTCTCATATTACTATTAGAATAAGATTTTTATTGATTCATGATTTCTATTGATATGTTTTGGATTAAGTCATATGAAATTGTGCATTGATTATTTAAACTTTAAGACATTAGAGAATCAAGCATGAAAAGTCTATTTTCAGAATTAAAATTTCTAGGTTGTTTCCCTAAATTTAAATATTACCTTGAAGTTTGAGATTTACAGGGTTGACATCAAAAACCGTAATGTGAGATTTTGAGCCTTTATGAGCATACATTTTTCTTGCTCACTTTATTGGTTATGAGTGTGTCAATATTGATTTGTTATTCTAGAATTTGCTTTGATTATGCATGTCGAGACCACACCTTTGATTTGATATACTGAGATGATAAAGGCACCTAGGTTTTAACCCACTTATTCCATTAAAAGCCTACCTTCATAATTAACCCCTAGTGAACCCTTTTGATCCTAATAAACCGTTTCTTAATCTACCCTTAATATTAACCCAAAACCCATTCTTTTTGATTCATTAAGAATTTCTCCTATGTTATTAACCCCCTTTTTGTCGAGATTTGATTTGATCAATTGACTAACTATGTTCTTTATTTTAGTTGTTAAATTTTTTCTTATTATTGTACATTCTTAAAAAAAAAAAAGTTGGAAACATATATTCATTATTACTAGTTTTATGCTATTTGAGCTTAAACAGTTAAGTTTACATTTTGAGAAGAAGCTCGTGTTATTATTGTAATTATTCATTATTAGTTTATTTTTCTAGTTAGGTAAATTGTCAATTCGATCTCAATTTTAACCCTCTAATTCAACCTTTATCCACATATTTATCCCAAGCCCCATTACGACCCTTTCAAAGACCTTTTGGTTTGTGTATCATCTCATTTTATAGTGGTGAAGATTTGATTTTCATGCAAGCCTATGGTAATAACTTTTCATGTTTGACTTTTGAGTGCTTAATTTGAACCTTAAACACTTTCAATGATTTGAGTGAATCTTTAGTGAGGATGTCAATTCTTGTCGGTTTTAAATCAAAGGTAATTATTTAGATAAGTGGAAACACCTATGTTTTCGTGCTAAAAATTTGTGACTTGGATTGTTTGAATCTTTAAGACTCTTTGAGTTAAATTATCAATGTATAAAATATTTTTGAATTATGATAAGACATTATTGATAAGAATTGTGAATTAAGGAAGTTTAATTTTAATTGTGAGTTAAGGATTTTGCTTGAGGACAAGCAAACGCTTAAGTGTGGAGATATTTGATAAACCATAAAAGTAACACATTTTAATCCCATGCTTAGCGTGCTTTTGGATGTTTATTTATACAATTATGTGAATTCGATGCTCCTAATCCTTTAAATTTGTATTTTATACTTAGGTGAGATAGGGAAGTGAAAGGAGTGGAAAATAGGACAAAAACAGACAAAATGGGCCATCTTAAAGATCCACACGGCCAAACCAGAACCACATAGGCAAGACACATATCCGTGTGAACCACATGGCCTAGACACCCTCACACGGGCTGAGTACATGCTCATGTCCCTGTCACACCCTGCTTTGTTTTCATGCGAAAAAAGCCAATTTTTAGGGTTTCTAAACCTTATAAAGTCTATAAATACACACTAGAATAAGACCTAAGGGAGCACGCAGAGTAGATCGAAGAAATTACTCGAAGGAAGCTGTCGGAATCATCTCGGAAGTAGGATCTCATTCAAGATTGAAGATCTCCATCAAGTTCTTTAAAAGTTTTTGGGTTCTTTATATCTTTTTGTTTTCTTAATTCTAAGATGTTTTCCTTTTACGTAATGAACTAAAACTCCCTAAATACCTATGGAGGATGAAACCTATGATGAATCTTATTATTTAATTATCTGAATTACACTATAAATACTTGTTCTTGTTGTTAATTATGTGTTTTTAACCCTTGCTTTAATATTTTCAGGATATTACGTCAAGATTGATGTGCTTATTCAGTGGAGCAAAAGTCCATGTTTAAGAGCAGATCTCAGTAATTAAGCAGAGTTGATTGCAACCCTAGAAATAGGATGACATAAATCCGCTGGATTAGAGTCAAATCTAATAAGGGAATCCATAGATCGAGTTAATGCGACGATAGGGGTTTTAATTAGAAAGATATTTCAATTAATCAACCTAGAGTCAGTTGTTTTTAGTCTCGAAAGAGATATTAACATAATTTAGGGATTTCTACAGATCAAGACAAGTGAATAAATTGGTTAATTCAAAGTCAAAATAATAAGTGAAGTCTACGTGGATTCTTCCTTGGGTATTGTCTCTCACATTGATTTTCTTCGAATATTTTCCCAATTTTATCTCTGCCAAGCTCATAGTTAATTAGTTAGTTAAAATTTAGATTAAAATACCCATTTAATTATTAGGCTAGATAATAGAAAGATAGTTATTACTAGTAATTTTAGTCCTTGAGGATACGATATTCCGGACTCATCAAAGCTATACTACTGATCGATAGGTGCGCTTGCCTTTGTCGAAATATTAGTTAGTTGAGCCCATCATCAAAGAAAACCAACTCTTTGTTATCCATTAGACTTTGCACCAAAATTTTGAATTCGGCACACTCCTGGATTTCATGGCCTTCTTCTGCGTGGAACTCACAGTAGCTCCTCATCCCTTTAGGTATCTCTTTCAAATCTTGAATGATTAATCCCATGTCTATCATTTGTTTCAAAACCCATTTCAATGGGGTTTTTACTTCTGCAATATTCTTCTTGATTCTCTTCACCGCATTCTCGATTATCGCATTTACCCCCTTATCAGCATGGTTAGGTAACGGATTTTCTACACCAAACGAATTGTCAAATTTCAAAATGCCCATTCTAATGAGCGTTTTGATTAATTTTTTGAAAGTGGTACAATTTTCTATAGAGTGTCCCGTGATTCCTGCGTGGTACTTGTAACACCCCTTACCCGTGTCTAACACCGAGATCGAAATACGAGGCATTACCATGCTTAATCTTACTTAATACTGCGAAAAGGCTATAAAATTTCATTTAAACGTATCTCTTACTCAAACTTGGCCTACGAGGCCTTAAACATACTTCCGAGAAGTATATAAATCTTTCTGGGAACTTTCACACGTTCGAGAAACTTTTTAACAAAACAGGGACCACACGCCCGTGTAGGTCTTGGGACACGCCCTTGTACCTCTAACGCATGCCCGTGTCTTGTGTCCATGGTTGACACTGACTAATATCACACGGCCATGGCACGCCCGTGGCCCTAGCCCGTGTGTAAAACCTTAGCATTCTGACTTAACCACACGGCCTATGCACACGCCCGTCTATCCTGGCCGTGGAAAATTTACCATTTTATGAGCAAGGTGTAGACTTCATACGGCCTAGGTACACGTCCATGTTCTAGCCGTACCTCCCATATGGTTTAGACACACGCCCGTGTGTCTACCCATGTAGGCAATTATCAGGCTATCTACCAAGCCTTTTGCCACCCACATTAGCATACCTTCATACCTTATCACATAGCTATACATAACATTAATATAACTCTTAAATTAAATACATTTGATTATAAAAGAAATAAGGTTTTCATCCCATACATTAGGGAGGACTATTTCCCATATAAATACAAACAACTTAGGCTATCATCTATGGCTATACACAAACAAAACATAAATTCTCTTAGGCCAACACAATTTGACTACATCAACAATAACTTAATCAACCTTAAGTACTAGCCCTATACATTTCTCTAATTCAAATGTTCATCCATAAACATCATCACTCACTATCATTCTTACTTAACTTTCTATGATTCTCATTCGCACTCACACAGTGTATTAACAAATCTCTCTCATACACTAAGTTGTATTGATTACACTTATCCCCTTAGAGGTCCATTATACACTAAATTCATCTCCAACTGTTAAATAACACTATTAAGTCTCATACACTTATTGTTACATTGACATCATACCCCTAATAGGGTCATACATGAATTAACATATCGATGCCATATCCTCGACAAGGTCTTATATGAAGTATCACATCGCTGCCATGTCCTTGACATGGTCTTATTTAATATCTCTCACCGAAGCCATATTCCAATATGGTCTTACACGGAACCTTAACTATCACCATTTCATACTATTTACGTTTCTTACCATTCTTAGGTTCAGTTCTCTTAACAACTCATCAAAAGACATTTCAAACATTCATTGAGTAATTATACATTCCGTACAACATTGGAATATTAAAATAACTCATACGTAATTACAACATTTGCACATGAACTTACCTCGATGTCGAAAGGGCCGAAAGGGACCTTTTTGCCCACATTTCACTTTTCACCCGTTCTAGGTCCAAAACTCATTTTCTTTGATCTAAAACAATGTAATATACTAATTTAATCACTTATAAATCATAATATATCATAATCTACACTTTAGGAAAAATGACTATTTTGCCCCTACACTTTGGCAAAATTATGATTTTGCCCCTAGGATCGTAAATAAATTCTCATCATATTTTCTCGTTAAACAAGCCTAGCTGAACATTTAATTCTATTACAACTATTCACAATTCCATCAATTTCATGCCTTAATGAACAAATCACAACTTTTGCATTTTAGTCCAATTAGGTGTTTTCATGACAACACCTTTCACAAAAGTTGTTTCTCATCATCATATTATTCATTTTCTTCCATAAAAATTCAGCAAGCAGCATAAACTCTCTCATGGAAAGTCCCTAGACTCTCAACCATGTTACAAATTAGCCCTTCATTAGCTAGCTTAAGCTTTGGGGACTCTAAGAGTACAAAAATTATTAAGAAAAGCCATCAAAATCACTTACTTGTGAGGAGAAAGGCTTGCTAAAATTTTAAGCTTCAAAAACCCCATTCTTACTACTCATTTTTGGTGGATGAAGAGAAGAAATAAAAAGATGATAGCTTTTTGCTTATTTCATCTTATTTTATTCTTTTTAATCACCTAACATGACCAACATTTAATGCCCTTGTCCCCTAACTTTCCTTGACAGGCCAACTCACTTAACAAGGCCAAATTGCACATTTGGGACCTCCAATTTATATTTCATAGCTATTTGGCACCTCTAGCAAATAAAATAAAACTTTCAAACTTTATGCGATTTAGTCCTTTTTCACAATTTAGCTAGAAATTGCTAAAATTAAGGCACCAAAATTTTCATGCACCCTTATAAACATGTTATAACACATAAAATAACATTCAAATAATGTCTCTATCCTCAGTTTAGTGATTCTGAGTTCACTGTTCTAACTAGCCTCTAAATTGGACTGTTACAGTACTCGTAATAGGCGTTCAAGTCGTACTATTTAGGGAACGGAGGCTGCATAGGTTCCGAGTAGAACGAAGATACCACATAAGCATCAAAAAAATTTTGGTATAACTCCCTATATGTTATCGGGATGGGTATGAACTGGAGTCTTTCTGTGTTTGGCCTCGAATTGGATTTTTACCTTGAAAGGCCTTGATATCTAGTGGTTACGGCCCTTGGCTGGCCTACAGTGACTGACTTGGAATTCTTTTTATTATAAATGCTCAGGTTATTCACTTTATTTTCTTTGTTCCTCGGGGTTAATCTTTTGGTACTTTCTCCCACATGTATCTTCTCATTCCTTATCGTGTTTTCAATCATCTCGTCGGACATTACTATATCTGAGAAGCTCATGATAGCACTTCCCAACATATGGTTAATGAACAGGGCTTTTAGAGTATTGATGAAAAGCATCGTCATTTCTTTTTCTAGAATAGGTGGCTAGACTTGCATTGCCACCTCTCTCCGTCTTTAAGCATATTGCCTGAAGCTCTCAATTTGCTTCTTTTCCATATTCTGTAGTGTAATTCTGTTAGGCGTCATGTCTGTTACATGGCTATATTACTTCATGAAAGCCTATGCCAAGTCCTTCCACGAGTGGATTTTGGCACGGCTCAGATGGTTGTACCATTTGGCAGTCGACCAATCAGGCTGTCTTGAAAGCAGTGGATTAATAGTTGGTCATTATTAACATACCATGTCATCCTTCAACAGAACATCGTGATGTGAGCTTCAGGACAACTATTCCCATTATACTTTTCAAATTCTAGAGTCTTGAATTTTAGCATGAGTATTAGATCTAGGACCAAACTAAGATCCTTGGCATCAACCCCGCAATGGTAATCAGTATTCTCCATTGCTCTGAGTTTTTCCTCTAACCACATTACCGATCTTTGAGTTGTTTTGGCAGTTCCACCCTTACTTGTTCTATTTTTGCCATTTTGTCTATCAGGAACTACAAGATTGGTTGGATTGTCCCCCAGATTGGAACCTCAGCCTGTCAGGTAGTTCATTGGTGCCGAGGTACAGGCCTTGTAACACCCCAAACCCAGCCTAAACGTTATGACCGAATCCGATGCATCACATGAAACTTCGCGATCATCTAAAAACATTAGGGAAAATTTTCTTTCTTTTTAAACCTCAAGTTCGGTTGATCATTTGAAAACTCAGTGCTCATTTTGAAAACTTGCATTTAACTCAGTATCTGTTTTTAGGTGACGTTTGAAAACACTTGTTGTTGCTTTAAAATTAACTTGAGATGTTGTCCAATATCATTTGTAAATTTGTTGGTTAAGTTTTGAAAGAAAAACTATCATTCTCATTTTATTAACAAAACATCATACCAATTAATTCATAAATTAAAGCATTTAAAATCAAATCCAAAATACTAGTGGCCTTATTACATAACCAAAATCCCCAAATTAAAGAAAATTTAAAGAAAAGTAAAGTTCAATTTACTAAAACCGTGTATGGCCACCTCGAAGTCCACCCCGGCCCATATCCACTAGATTAAGAATTACCTGTAAAATTTTAAGTAGAACGGGTGAGTCAAGAAGACTCAGTGTGCAATTACCCTACACAAACCATAACTAGGCCTAAGCCCATTCAAATACCATCTGGGCTTTATCCCTTACACAATCACCTTGGGCGAAGCCCATTCAGAGTCGGACCGGGCCTTAGCCCTATTAACATAGTATAGCACATAACATATGCAAAAATGATGTAAAGCCCAACCTAACCTAGGTATCCATCGGCTACACACCGTCCGATCCTGCCAAACACACCAGTGGGGATTTCTACAATCGGCCCTCATCGCTACACACCATCAATGGCAGTCATGCTGCAGTCAGCTGCTCATCGCCGAAATATGTGGCATAGCCACCTAAATAATTGTGACAACGTCACCCATAGATGTGGCAAAGCCACCGAATCACACTGCCCCTTTCAATATTGTCATATCCCCATTCCCATGTAACATACATTCATAGTGAAATGGATGCAACGTGTAATAGCTTACATTAAATAGTTAAAGCATATGCATATTCATGTTAACATATATATTTATATGGCATAGTCGAAAAAGTAGCTAACCTGGTATTTCAGTTTCACCCTCCAAGGGTAACTCATTAGCTAATACCAAGATTTCAATTTTCAAACAATGTATACACTTATTACAATCAAACGACAGAAGGTGTGGGAATTACACACCTAAAACTGCGGAGAACTATACTCTCAATGTCGTCGACACTTTCATTAGAAGAAACAACCGTAATCTGTCTATCCCAGACAGATGTTGGCTCCCTTCCACAACCCGACAGGAAGTCTTGGAGCCCCGACACCGCACGTCTTTTAAACTTAGGAGCAGAGGCCACGGGTCTGCTCCCCTCAGGCTTCTTAGATGCACCCCCTTAGATCGGCTAGCACTTATATCCATGATAAGAGTCTTTGATCAGAAAACTAGGTTAAGGCAACGAAAGAGAAAGAGAGGATAGGTACCAAATCAAAAAAAGCTTCTTACCTTGATCAGTGAAAATTGAACACTAGAAGGTTGGCTTACAAAACTGGATAAGTCCCTAGATAACACCAAGTTAGAACCGATGCCCAAAACAGAACAAAGGAAATGGCCTTTCGGCCAAACAAAAATGAGAAAGGACCCCTTTCCATCCATTCGGCCAACATCCATACTTACCAAAGACCTCTCGAATACAGGCTAAATAAAGAAGAGAAGATGAGAATGAGCCCCTCTACAATCGGCCAATGCCCAAAAGAAGCGAGTCAAAATCTTCGGTTTAACAAAACAACAAGAGAAAAAGGAAAAGAATGAAAAGAAATAGAAGAAAAAGGATCCTTATCAAAACACAAGAAAATGCCGAGTGGAAAGGCTATATTCAGCTGCTGGTAAAAAAATGGAAAGAATACCTTCAATTGACACAAAAAGAGATTCAGCTTCCACAAGATATGATAAAGAAGAGAGAAGAGGAAGTAAAGATAGAGAGCAAGATTCGGCAAAGGCACTTACTCCAAAGAGAAACGATCCCAATCAGCTACTAGGGAGGTTCGACTATGAAGAAGAAACAAATAGAAAATGGTGGGAAAAGAAAGAAAGAATGCAAAAATGACCACTCTGATATTCAGCTATTACCAAAGAGTCAAGAAGGAGAAGAAATGAAGTAAAAGGTGTTGCGGTTTTGGTAGGAAATAAATGAATCAAATGATTGAAAATGCAAAAGAAAGGAGGAAACTTCTAAAAAGGTTTTGGTTAACTCTACTCTCAAATAACAACTTGAAGAAATGACACTCCCTTTCACTTATGACCGAAAATTCTTAACAAATTACCTAAGAACCAAAAGGAGATTCGGCCCTTACCTAACCAAGATAAAACCGCACATGCACCTCCCATACCTTCCCACATTCGGCCACACACTCTCCCTCTCTCCACATCCCAAGATTTTCTCCTCTGTACCCTCCACCATTCATTACTCATCCCTCATTTGAAATCCCACAACAACCATGACCCATTCAAACCTCCCACAACCCTTTTGTCCATTCATTCAAAATATTTGACTCATTGAACTCCCACTCATCAGAGTCCAAGACGAAGGCTACCACCTCTCCATCCTAAAGCCAAAAATAAAGCTCCTTCGTGTGGCATGCAGATTCAAACCTTCACCCTCTCTGCTTCCTTGTGGCGTCATCCCTTTTCTCTCTAAGGCGTCACTTACCACCCTTCCACACTCCTTTCTGTGTCATCAACCACACAGAAATATACATAAGGCCTACCTCTACAAGCTTTCCCCCTAAAGTGCCCTAGAACAAAAATTTACCCAAGGCTCTAGCTTGACCCTGAGCCTTTCTATGACCCCCAAACACATCCAAATAGCAAGCACAACAAGACAAACATACAGAAACATGAAATGCAGAACCCCCTAACTTGGGATGTTACAGGCCTGATATTGTTGGGGTCCGATAGTGACGGGTACCCCTTGCGGATACGCGTTTGGTTGGGTCTGAACGTTTATTAGGGTAAAACCCAGGGATAAGTGGGATCCTCGTTATGAAATGATAAAAGAATACCCGAAACACATCTACAAAAGCTTCGTATAGGAATCCAAAAAGAAACGATCCAATTGATCAAGCTGCACAATGAGGATCATATCCATACGATTTTGCACTTCTCGACCAATCTAATCTGTTTCGTTATTCTAAGTGGTTGTGGTCTTCCCTTTTTCGAGTCCTCTAGCCATCGAATGCGTCAATTGGCTTATCATATTTCTTTGGGATTCTGGTATCTGATCCCTCATATCCCGTTGTACTTTTGCTAACTGTTGTTGCAGTTGCACTTGCAACTGGTCTTGCATCTCTTTTTAAATTTGTTCTAGCCTTTTCAACCTTTGGTCTATTATTTTAGTTTTGGCGCGAGTACTATAACGATGTTCAGTTGGTTGGCTTTTGTTGGTTTCCAGATTACTGAAATAATTTTGATTAATTAGGGTCTCTTCGTGAATTTTAATGCATATGATGCAATGTAATGCAAATGCATGAGATAAATGCAAAAAGAGGCATTGACTCTGATTCAATTCTGTTAGAACAACTTTATTAGAAAATAAATTTCTTTACATAAAATAGATTACATATATAGCCTTGCCCTAATACTCAAAGCGAAGACATCGATCCTTTTCTTCATATCCGGATGTTAAGATCAAATCTCGTAAATTTTCCAATGGATGCCTTACTAGCTTCTTCTTGCTCGATCCAAGCTGTGACCCATTGCTCACTCATCCCCGTGAGGCTCGCTAGCTTCTTTAAAAAGTCAGAACATTGACGGCTCTTGAATAATCCTCAAGCAAAAAAGAAAATTCGTGTACTCCTCCATCAGACCATCACCTTTCTCTCATTGTGTTTATTCGGACCATATTCGAAAGGTTGCATTATCCTCCACTTTATCAAGAAATCCATTTTCCAGTACAAGCTCTCTATTTAGCAACTGAACGTGAATCAACACCTCTTTTTTATGATGAAAATGCAATGCAATCATAACCAGAATAAAAGAAAATACGTTAGTACAAAAACATAAATAACAAATAGAGCACCTATTTGGATGACCTCTAGGGGTTTGGTGTGGTTCTACCTAGGGAAGGCTCTTAGGGCTCATTATATATGGTTCGATTCTAAGTAAGGGTACCTGAACCGGTAGATTCTTCTATCCTCACCCATTATAGGCTCATATGGACCGAGTTAAGTTTAGGGGAATACATTTCCCTATGGCTACACGGAGATGAAAATCTCATTAAGACATAGTTACAGATGTATCCCAAAAGTAGTCTACTAAAAATCTCATGAAGACATAGGTACAGATGTATCCCAAAAGTGGTCTACTATCCTATGCGGAGGTGAAAACCTCATGAAGGAATAGTTTCTCACTCCCACTTAAAAGGATATAATCGAGCGGTCATGTGATGCAAATGTGCAGAAATATATTAAGAACTCAAACCAGAAAAGCAAACCAAAATGATGAAGATTGTAACAAAGACATATAAAATGTAACAAAAGGATCGTACATTTAAACCGAGTTTTTAATTTTTGACAAAAAGACAAAAAGTAATCAACTCGTGACTTGACTCTCTTATTTAGGTCCCCAGTGGAGCCGCCAAGCTGTCGAAACTATTTTTTTTGAAAAAATAGGGGTCGACTTTTATTTAAAAAAATCAAAATGGAAATAGAGGAGTCGTCACCAATCCTTTTTTGATGAGGTGTGATCGGATCACCTCGTAAAACAGTTATTTTTAATAAATGGTTTAATTTATTAAAACGACGATTTTGGTCTACAAAATTCAGAAAACGGATTTGGGATTCGATTACGTACAAGGAAGGATTAGCATCCTTGTAACGCCTAAAACTGGTACCTAATTGATTAATTAATGTCTTAATGCCAAAGGTTGAAAACTCGGAAGAAGTTTAAAATACGACCCATTTTCTTGTATTATGTATTTTTGATAAAATCTATTGAATTAATGAAAACATGTAAAAAGGCACCTTATCTCAAAGTAATAAAAGGCAGTACCCCGTAAGTTAGGATACGACATCTAGAATTGCCGAAAATAAGCTTTCCTTTCATTTTATTATTTAATCGCATTTCATGTATTTCGAATGTCAAAAGGATGTTTGGTTATTTTAGATTAAACGAGAAAATCGAAACCTCGTAAGTTAGGGTACAACTTCTCGAATTTCAAAATACGAAACATTGCCTATAAAAAAATTTGGATAAATACAAGGGTAGCATTAAAAATGAAGCATGCTTATTTTGTTTGGGATATAGTATAAAAACCGATTGTATCTAAACTTAATATTAAAATGACTATACATGATATAATGATGGTACAAAATGACTATACAAGAAAATATTAAACGATAATTGTTATACTTAATAGAATTCTTGATTCACAATTTTAATAATAAAACAAATAAGGCAACACAAAAATGAAAGGAATGAAAATAGTGTCCAATATTTTGAAAAGGAAAGAATGATAAATAAATGAATGAAATAAATAATGAGTAACATCAAAATTTAAAAAAAAACAAGATAAAAGAATAAATAAATAGGTAAAACAAATAAATAACTTAAGTATTTAAATAATAGTAGATAAGTAACATAAATATATGTAATATTAATTTTAAATAATTAAAGGTAAATGAACAAATAAATAAACAAATATAATAGTTATAAATAATAAATAAATAAGTATTGGGTGAAAACAAAATTTTAAATATAACAAGTGGGTAAATAAATAGTAAAACAAATGAAAATAAAATAACGCGATATAAAATTTAAAAGGATTGAAATTGATTGAATAAAGGGTGAAATCGAAGTTAAAATAAAGTTGAAAGGATAAATTATAAATAAATAAAAGAAAAGGGGAAAAATGGAGGGCTGAAATATAACGCGCGTGAAACTGCAAGGACTGGATGAGAAATTATTCCCAAGCCCTATGCCTAGCGTTTAGTGGAGGACTTAAATGAAACAGAACTGAAATTAAATAGAAAAATCTAAGAAAAACAGAAAGAGCAAAGTAGGACTAAATTAAAAGGGAACTAAGGCGGAAGGACTAGGGATGTAAATATCCCAAAAGCTGAAAACACGCAGATCTTCCCCTGGGGCAGGTCGGATTTCGGGTCGGTCCCCTAAACGATGCCGTTTTGGCATTAAGGGGGCCAAGTGAAAATGGCGCCATTTTGATTTGGCTATTTAAGCCATTTTTTTTAATTCATTTTTTCTTCTTTCTCCAAAAAAAAAAAAAAGTCTCTCTCCCTCTCCCCTGGTCCGGTGAGAAATCTGGCTAGGCTCCGGTCATTGGCTATCACGCCGACTGTCAGCGTCAGTGCCGCCACATACGGTGGTCAAAAATCTGGAAAACAGAGGCGTTCACTCTTTGCATCTCCGAACCCCTCGAAGCGTCGTTTTTCATCAAAAATGACCGAAATATGAAAGGTCAGACGATTTCCCTTTTTGTATTTCTTTTTATTATCCCTTTAAAACATTAGTAAAGAGATAGAGAAAACCATAAAAATAGAAAAGGCACCACCTTTTGTTTTTTATTTCTTTTTTGAATATTTGTTTTTGTATTTGATGATATTCGGATCCCTTTTTACAATTGTCTTTCGTGCTTTTATAGCCGAAAGTCTTACATAATATTTTTGCTTTTCTTTGTTACTGTTTTTGCTGCTTTTGGTTCTCTTTCGTAGGTCTGCTAGGAGTCAACGGGAGTTGCCTTGGCTATTCTAGTGTAAGAGCCACAGACGAGCCAGTGGTGGTCAGGTCTCGGGCGGTGAATGTGCTGGCAAGGTACGTGGGGAGCGGCGAAAGGCTGCTAGGGTTAGGGTTTCTTTTTTTATTTTACTGAAAAGTTTAAACCTTTTTGGGCCAATTAGGCATTGTAGTTTTGGGTTGTATCTGGATTGGACTTTACTTATTTTTATTTGGTTTTTTTTTTATTTCTGGTTTGGGCCCGGGCGAATTGGGCTTGTTACAATAATCAATGTACTAAATTTTAATGCAGATCATTTCCGCTCATGAATATATCTAGTTAAATTTAAGGTTGAATGGGATTTTATACCAAATTCTCATCAACACAAAAATAGTTTGAACATATGGTGGTGACTAGTTTGAACATTAATGATCATTACCAAATGATTGAATAATATTAAGCATGGTAAATCAATATATATATTTTTTTACAATTTCTAATTTGAACACTAATGATAAATTGACAGATCCCATGCTCTTGCTTAAAGATCGGTTTTTAGGACATTCCAGTTTGGCTGCGCCCACATGTGTATAGAGCATAGGCTTGTGCTTTCCACTCAAGTATGTTTACCTCATAACTTTCCCTTCTCATTTTCTTTTAGACCGCTTTTGTCGATTGATAAGATAAATGCACAGTCAACTGAAAATGAAGAATAACTTATGATGTGGTATTGTGGTTTGCATTTAGGACCTAGAAGAAGCAGCTCTCCCTCTTGGATAGAATATGTATGTTGAAGGGATTTATTTGTTCGCACATTGAAAAAAGGTTGCAGGCCTATCAACCCTAATACCTATAGTTTGGTAATTGGTAACGAGCATCTTGGACATGGTAATATTTTCATTTGTGTCACTCTGAAGTATTGCTAAGAGTGTGTTTTGTTATATAAAGGTCAGTCCCATGGATGGTACTATTCTTAGATTTGGGAAGTTGAATAGTGAAGGGGCTATGATTGACCAAGTCAAAGGGTTCTTCTATTCTGCTTTATATTTCGCAGGCCGCTTGTATTCTGTGAATGAATGTGCTACAAGAACAATCAGAAATGTAAAGACTCGATAGTCACGAGTATCAGAAAGTGTACTTTCGGGTCTCATTTTCGTAAAATGGATTCGTAAATATTTATTAAAAATATTTTTGAAGTTAGTTGTGTGATTAATTAGATTTTGGCTACGTGAATTAGCTTGAAATAATGGCAATTAGGTGTAAGGATTAAATTGAATATAGGGAAAAAGTTGAATTATAGATTAGAGAAAAGTGAAGGGACTAAATAAGTAATTAAACCATAAATTGACAAGTGTAGCACCTCTACCCCATACCCGTCGCCGGATTAGGGTTATGAGGCATTACCGAACTCGACTCAGATCATCACAATCATTTATCACAAATCATACATTTATCAAACCCAAAAGAGACTTAATTCATGCTTGTACAATTCAAACCATAGAATCATCTAATATATGTTATTCAAATGTTCTTTACAAGTTTGAGTATGCACTTTTCACTTTATACATATAAAGTAAATATAAATACATTTATTACTTATTCAGTTATCAACTTATCATTTCACATATTATACCCATATACCTATTTAAACATAGACTCTCACAGCGCTTTATGGTGTATCCATTCATCTATGAAAGATTCAGTCTAGGTTCGCATATAACATAACCAACTTCTTTCATTTTCATTTATAACATTTAAAACATATATTTTCAGGCATTTCTAACCCGAACCTGACTATTCAAATGGTGTAGCCGAACATACAATGCATGCACACACATATATATATACCAACTTTCCTTATTATAACAAGGATATCTCATAACTCATAGATTCATGGAACATAAATCTAAGACTCGACCATTCAATATCATATCATGCAAACTGAGACATTTGTTCATCTTTACACCCAAGTTTTATCATACAATACACTTCCAAATAAGTTCATTTCATAACCGAACCACCATATTACTATTTACTACTTAAAACTTACTTATAACCCAATCGTTTCAAGTATATAAGTCATAAAGTCTACCTGTTCAGCATGAAACACATATGAATATGAGTATGTACATATATATAACACATACTCATTCATTTCCCAAACCAAACATACATGCATCTCATATCAAAGATAGATTATATCATCGAACATTAACATTAAGAACTAGCCACTTTGGCATGGCTTTTATACATTATCAAAATATCATTCAAAAACTTAGCTAGCCTATACATGCCTTAAGAACCAAAAGTCCAAGCATTTTAGGTACCAACAAGAGTAGATAGTGTGAATGACTTCGTTGACGATCCCCCCTGAGCTCGTAGCTTGATCAAAATCTATAAAATAGAACGATGAACACACGGAGTAAGCTAATTTAGCTTAGTAAGTCTTAAGCAGTCATGATATACCAATTGTACATTCAAGCATTAAAAAAAACAATCAAGTAATAACGTTGAATAAATTAGCTTAACTCGAAGGTCCTCCAAAACCGAATGCCTTTGCCTCACTTAACATAACGTTTATCATTTCCATACCATTGACATCCAACTTACCAACTCAGCATTTTAACCAAAATATAAAGCATCCTCTCTTTATGATCTATTCATAACATGCACATATGAAATTCAATAGGTTCACATAATTATTCGAACAAGTAAAGGGCCACGTACATCTAAATTGCCTCTTTAATTAAATAAACACAAGTTCGTTTAGCTTAACCATCATCACTATTTTACCTTTAAACCTCCATTTATAATCTCATCATATAATTCACATATAGATTAAATACTGCTTCCAACTACTCATATTTTCGATACACATATTTCCATAAGATCACATATATATATATATATATACAATAAGTATATACTTTACACTTAGTAAATTTCACATAAAAGGAAATATATTCACACACACATACACACATATATATATATATGTATATCCATTTGACATTTCATACATTCGTATACATGGCATCAAAGTAATCCCAGTATGTCACGTAAACATAAGCATAAGGCCAAATATACAGGATCAATTTGTATCATTCATATCAATATACTTATACGATTACCTTTAACCACATTATGCTTTCATATACCAATTTCCTCGTGGCATAGTTTATACACAATTTGCATCTACCGATTGTATATCACATTTCCTTCATCAATTCATTTACTTATCATCATCATATATATATATATATATATGTATAATACATGAATATGAATAGCACATACCTTGTAGCATAATTAACAAATTTATTTTCAAATGCTTAGACTCACTTGATTCATTTTATGACTTTACTAGTACACAATCTAAGCTTGGAATTTTAACTCACCCAGATAAAAACTCGCTACGCATTTGCGAATCTCACATACGGCATTAGACTTGCTAGACTCAAGGTTCAGTAGTTCAAACACCCAGCATTTAGCCCGCTAGGCAATAAGCCGAATATATCACCAAGCACTAAGCCTGCTAGGCACGAAGCTCGAATATGTCATCGGACTAAGCTCAAGTAGGCACGAAGCTTTGAATATGTCACCAAGACTAAGCACGCTAGGCAATAAGCAAAATATATCACCCAAGACGAGGCTCGCTAGGCATAAAGCCCGAGTATCAATATGGTCAATCATTCCACACACATTTCATAATTTATCACATATCCAATTCAACTAAGCTTATTCACATTACACAAATAGAATCATTACATCATTGTAAAACCCACAATTCATACCGAGATACTCATTCATATCACATTATTAAATTATGCATTCAATCTAATTTACTTATATACATTCGGCTATGACATAAACATGTACTCAAATTTATCAAACATCATCATTTAATATGTTCATAAATAATTCTTTGATATATTTTAGCTTAAGGACTTACCTCAAATATCGATGGACGACGAAGACCGGCTATTCGATAACCTTCGCTTTCCCCAGATCCAAACTGCTTTTCTTTGTTCTTGATCTAAACATATTTAAAATAAGCTCATTCAAGTACATTTCATCTCAATTTAGTCCCAAAATACACAAATGGGAAAATTACCATTTTGCCCCTATTATTTCACATTTTACAATTTAGTCCTATTTGCTTAAAACACAAAATACACACAATTTGTATAAATACCTTAAGGGCGAATATCTATAGCATTCATACAAATCCATATATTTTGTTTATTTCACATTTAAGTCCCTCTAAAATTTTATTTTCACAATTAAGCCCTAATCTCTCAAAATCACCAAAATCCAAAGACAAAACATATCAATCTAACATATATCTTTCATAATCCATCAACTAACATCATAAAACTCATGAAATCATCAATGGTACATTTCAAAATATTGATCAAAATCAAAATTCAAGCATGGGTCTTGAAGTATTCAAGCAACGATTTCAAAATGTAAAATTATCAAAAATCGAAAACTACACATACCTTAATCAAGGTAATTTGTTGCCAAAATTTGAAGCTTTTCTAAGCTCTTTTCTTTAGCTAACATTCGGCTAAAAGAGAAGCAAAAATGATAATGGTTTCTTTTCATGCAATTTTAACATATATTAAATCATTTATTAAATTACTATTTTAACCTTTTAATAAATAATAAACATAACATATAACTTAAGGTCATATTAGACCTTTGCCGCCCACTGTCATTGAAAATGGCCTATTTTCCCTATTAGTACCTCATAGTAAAAAGCCACTATCACTTTAGCACTTTTCACTATAGTAAGCAACTTTTACACTTTACGCGATTTAATCCTTTTTGTCAAATTAAACACTCAAACGATAAAATTTTCTTACAAAACTTTCACACACATTAATTCACATATAATAAACATCGAAAATAATATCTAAAAATTTTTCAGACTCAGATTCGTGGTCTCGAAACCACCGTTTCGATTAGGGTCAAATTCGGGCTGTTACAACAAGTGGATAGTGTGGTTTAATACATATGTAAAAATAATATAATAATATATGAAATAATTATTATTTAAGTAAATATATTATATTATATTATTATATTATATTATATTATTATATTATATTATATTATATTATATTATATTATATTATATTATATTATATTATATTATATTATATTATATTATATTATATTATATTATATTATATTATATTATATTATATTATATTATATTATATTATATTATATTATATTATATTATATTATGTTATGTTATGTTATTATAATTAAAACAAGAAAATAAATGAAAAAAAGAATAAAAAAACAAACATTGGAACGAACTAGAGGGGAAAAGGGAGAAAGAAAAAGAGAAAGGAAAAGAAGGAGAAAAATTAGGGTTTTAAGGTTCAAAGCTTAATTGGTAAGTTAATTTAGTCCCTTTTCTTATAAATTTTATGTTTTCAGAATCCTAATATTAAATACTACTTAATCTATGTTGAAATTTTAGAAAATATTAAATTTTTAGATGATGTTCATGTTGGATAATTTAAGTATTTTGGACTAAATTGATTGAATTTTAAGTTAGAAATGAAAAGGGATTGAATTATAAATAAATTATAAGTTTTGAATAATAGGACTAAATTGGGAACATTTTGAAAATTAGGGTTTAAGTGAAATTAGAGAGTTGAATTTAGTTTAAAGTGGAAATTGAATGAAAATATAGAATTAGTTTTGAAGAAATAAAGTTAGTCTCAGTTTAGGGAATAAATTGGAATTTAGGTAAAAGTTGAATAAAAATTGAAATATTCAATGTGACATTGTGTGTATTGATGATTTTTAATTGATTATATTGCCGTAGCTAACGTTGTGCTAGAAAATTCGGCAAGGAAAGGAAAAGAAAAATTCAACAAAGAGTAGTTTGGAAAATTACGGTTTGTGCCGTTGATATGCCGTTGAATTTGTGCCAACCGAAGCTGACAGTTGCAAGTGATTTCTACGGTGTTTACGTGATGAATTACGAGTGCAAATGGTATCGCACAGGATCACTTAATTTGCAGATTTAGTTGAAAAGGCAAAAATGGTTGAACAAGTATTGGGTCTTGATAAAAAGGCTGAGAATCCCCGTCCGGTTAGAAAACGTACTTGAGCTACTAGTTTAAGCCCGCAACCCAAAAGATCAAAAAAATCTTGTGGTAGTTGGAGATCGAGCTTTAAATCAGACAGAAGTGATAGAAACTATGAAAGATAGTTGACAGTCTCTACAGGTAGTGTACAAGGTCCATCTCGGGATACTGAAATTCTGAATTATGAACATTGTGGGAAAAAAAATTGAGGTGAATGTTGGAGATTAACTTGAGGATGTTTTCGATGTGGGTCTACAGAATATTTTGTTAGGGATTTTCTGAAAAATGAGAATGTTATGCCTGTTACTTCTCAGAGATCTATTCCTGTTTCTAGAGGTCATGGATCAGATCGAAGTGGTTCTTTTTCCAAGGGTGGTACTAGAAAGGGAAATAATGTTGTTACTTAACAATCAGAGGTCAGAACACCAGCTCGAGCTTATGTTGTACGAACCCGTGAGGAAGGAGATGCTAATGATGTTGTGACAGGTATATTTTTATTGCATTCAAAATATGTTTATGCTTTAATAGATTCGGGATCTTCACATTCATATGTTAATACTAAATTGGTTGAGTCGGGAAGTTTAAAATCTGAGATGTCTAAAGTATCAATAGTGGTGTCTAGTCCATTGGGACAATTTGTGCTAGTGGATTAGGTGTGTAGGAGATGTCCGTTAATGACACAAAACATAATCTTCCCTGTTGATTTGTTGATAATGCCATTTGGTGATTTTGATATAATTTTGATAATAGATTGGCTTAAGGAGCACGGGGTAATTTTGGATTATTGTAAAAAGAAGTTTGTTGTTCAGAGTGAAAATGGGGATAAGATTGAGGCGAACGTTATTCGAACTAGTGGGCCAACTCATATTATTTCAGCGATTCAGGCTAATAAACTTCTTCAATAGGGTTGTTCAGCTTTTCTAGCTTATGTTATTAATTCAAATTCGATTGAAAGTCAGTGCGGTAAAATTTAAACTGTTTGTGAATTTCCTGATGTATTTCTTGAAGAGTTAACTGGATTACCAACAGATCAGGAGGTTGAATTTGCAATTGAAGTATTTCCTGGTACAACTCCGATGTCAATACCCTCTTATTGTATGTCACCTACAGAGTTAAAAGAATTAAAAGTGCAACTGCAAGATTTACTGGATCGTGGTTTTATACGTCCTAGTACTTCGCCTTGGGGAGCTCCAGTAATTTTTGTTAAAAATAAAGATGGTTTGATGCGACTCTATATTGATTATAGGCAATTGAATAAGGTGACGATTAAGTATCGATATGCGTTACCTTGTATTGATGATTTATTTTATCAACTCATCGGGTTACCATTAGTTGAAGGTGAAAGAAAATGATGTACCGAAGTTGACATTTTGAACATGGTATGGACATTATGAATTCTTAGTGATGTCTTTTGGATTGACAAATGCTCCAGCCGCATTTATGGATCTCATGAACCGTATTTTCCAACTGTATTTGAATTAGTTTTTGGTAGTTTTCATGTAATATCCTGATTTGGGGGGTCTGTGCATTTGGTTGTTGCATGGCTAAATTAGTAGATTAAGGCCTTGAGGTGTGTATTGGGCTCAGGATTGGGCTTAAACCCGGGTTAATCTGCTGATAAATAGTGTTAATGTGTAATCTAAGACAGATAATTAAATTAGTAGCAAGTTGGGCTTGTGGCCCAAAGTTGGAGGTGCTATAAGTGGGCATGAAAGTGGCGTCAAAAGGGGGAGGAGTTTGGGCCTTGTGTGGCCACTTGGGGCCCAAATGGATGGGTCAAGATTCGGCACTCCAAGAGGGAAGGGGTGGATGGCATAGTGGCTACAATTTAGGAGTTTATTTTCTTTTATTTTTGAGAAATTAAAAGCTGATAATTAAGAGGGAAGAGTTGGTTTCAAGGTGGCCTCTTCTAAAGGTAAGATAATGATTGGGTTATCAGGTGAGATAAAGGCTATCAGGAGGGAGAGAGTTGGCCGAACTCTGTGTGTGTTTGTGTGTGTGCCAAAATTTAGTTCTAAGGTGATAGTATTTTCGGCATTTTTGGGTGGATTTCTACTTCTTGAAACTTTGTTATTCTCTCAATCTCTCTTTTACCGAAAATCACCTAAGCTTTTCTCCTCTTTTCTCTTTTTCCTCCCATAGCCGAAACCCCTTTAGGCTTCTCTCTTTTCTTCTTCTTTTGTGAAAATCGAAACTCCCTAGTTGTTTCTCCTCTCCTCAAAAACTCTCTAAAAGCCGAATACTCCTTGTGCATATCATCTTCTTCCCATAGCCAATCTACAAGGGTGGATTTTTCCCGAAGGTGCACCATAAGCCGAGTACTTCTCTTTAATCTGGTGAGTTTCAGGATTTTGTTTCTCTGCAATTTCTATTTTCATTAAGTTGCTAACTCAACCATTTGTTCTAAGGCTGCCGATTTCCCTCTCTGTTCCTAGAAGCGTAATCATCTTACAAAGATGATCGAGTGCCGATTTGCGGAAAAACCGAAGGTAGGTGGTAGGTTCAGCCAAATGGCCTTTCTTGTCCCTTTCTTTTTGGTCGAATATCATAAGGTGTTCGGTTGGTTGTAATCAGTGATTTGGTTTAATATTTTGGGCTTGGCTGAATGTAGGTAGGAAGGTGGACTTTCTTAAAGGCTTTTTGGGATCCGAAAACTAGGTAAGAGTTTCGTTTAAACACTATGATTATTGATTAGATCTCATCAGTTTGATTGGTTTAGTGACCAAGGATTATTATGGACTCGAATAGCGCCAAGCAAGCGAGGAGGGTTGGATCTGTAAACCCAACGCCAAAATACAAGAAGCGATCTGCGTCAGGAGTGCGCAATTGGCCATCCGAGTGTGGGCCAACATCTGAGTTAGATCGTAGGTCAATAGTGGTAGTCTCGAGTGACAGTAGCGTAGAAGCAGTAAAAGCGTTAGTATGAAAACCAGGTGTGTAACTCTTACACACTTTCTATACTTAATATGTTAAATGTTGTGTGTTGTTAAAAGCCGGAGTGACGGTAATAGTTACTAGAATACCCTTGTGGGTAAAAGCGAGGATGCCGGGCAAGTTGTTATTATTTCTCACGGTGATTGTGATTTATGAAAGCATGTTATTCTCAGATGTAAATTTTGTATGTTAAGCATGATCATACCGATGTTGTTGGCATAAATATGTGTTATGGGTGATGAGAGGAGGGGAAGTATGATCTATCGATCGTCACCAAGTGATTTGGTATCACATGTGGGTTGGCCCCACATATTATAAAAATTGTGACTAAGTCTCGGTGGTTTGGCACCACCAAAGGGGTTTAGTACCACATATGTTATTTTTGTAACTACTTGCTACAGTTGTTTGGCACCACCAAAGGGTTTGGTACCACAAGGGGTAGATTTGGGAGACATGGATGGGTACCTAGGTTGATGGGTTGCATGACATGCATATTTGTATTTTAACTGTAAGAGCATATTTTCTTTTGGGATGGGGACTTACACATCGAGTCTAGGTGACTCACCCTTCCGCTTACATTTTGTAGATCGACCTAGATCGTGGATATGGAGCCGAGTGGACTCGAGGTGGCCATGCACACATTTGGTTTATTACAAAGTTTTCCATTCGAACATAGTTATTTTATTTAATTTTGGTTTTCGCCTGTAATAAGGCCGCTTAAGTTTTATTTTGGGTTCTTTTATTTAGCTGATTTTCAAGTTTCTATTAAGTATGTTGATTAAACTATGAACTGGATGTTTTCAAAAGCTAAATAAATACTTGTTTTTTTTTTGAAATATACAATGACTACGTAGTGAATACGAAGTATCAATAAGGTAGCTAAGTTTTTCTAAATCGAGTTTCAACATGTTTTATACATTACCAAAACACAACGACGTTTTCTTTAAAATTTTACAGCAACTTACCCTTTAAACAAATCAACAAATCGGTTTCTAAAAATGTTTTCTTTTCAGTGGCACGCCAAATTCGGTTGTAGCGTTTTGACCGGGTTTGGGGTGTTACATTTCATTGATGATATTTTAGTCTATTCGAAGTCTGAATCTGAACATGAGCAACATCTCAGAATTGTTTTGCAAATATTACGAGAGAAACAGTTATACGAGAAGCTTAGCAAATGTGAATTCTGGTTATCAGAGGTTGTTTTATTGGGGCATGTTGTTTCAGCAGATGGAATTAGAGTTGATCTGAAGAAGATTGGAGCAATTGTTTAGTGGAAAGCACCGAAAAATGTATCAGAGGTTCGTAGTTTCCTTGGATTGGCTGGTTATTACCGAAGATTTCTAAATAGATTTTCAAAAATAGCTTTGTCAATGGCAAAGTTGTTGCAAAAGAATGTTCAGTTTGTCTGGGATTATCAGTGTTAGGAAAGTTTTGAGAAATTGAAGAAAAAGTTGACTGAAGCACCGGTTTTTACATTACCAGAATCAGGAAAAAATTTTGTCATATATAGTTATGCTTTCTTGAGTAGTCTTGGTTGTGTATTGATGCAAGACGGAAAATTAATTGCTTATGCGTCTCGTCAATTGAAACTGCATAAATGCAATTATTCGACGTATGATTTGGAGCTAGCTACTGTGGTTTTTGCTCTAAAGATATGGAGACACTATTTGTATGGTTAGAAATATTATATTTATATTGATCATAAGAGTCTCAAATATCTACTATATCAAAAAAAGTTAAATTTGAGACAGCATCGTTGGATAGAGCTTTTAAAAGATTATGATTGTGTTATTGATTATCATCCTGGTAAAGCTAATGTTGTAGCTGATGCATTGAGTAGAAAAGCAGCGATTGAATTACAAGCAATGTTTGCTCAGCTCAGTATCAATGATGATGGAAGACTATTAGCTAAATTAAAAGTTAAACCGGTGATATTTGATCAAATCATGTTAGCACAGTTAGAAGATGAAAAGTTGATGAAGAAAAGAGAAATGGTTCAGAATGGCATGTTAGAGAATTTCAGCATTGATGAACATGATTTCCTGAGATTTCATAATTGAATCTGTGTTCTGGATGTTTCTGAATTGAAAGAGTTGATACTTCGCGAAGCTCATAATAGTCCTTTTACTTTGCAATGAAAATGTATCGAAATCTACGAGAATTATATTGGTGGCCTGGAATGAAAAGAGATGTGGTTGAATATGTGGCTAAATGTTTGACTTGTCAGCGAGTTAAGGCAGAGCATCAAGTTCCTACTGGATTACTTCAGCCTATTAATATTCCTGAATGGAAATGGGATTATATTACGATGGATTTTGTAATAGGGTTACTATTTTCAGCAAGTAAGAAAAATGCTATTTGGGTAATTGTTGATCGACTTACAAAATCGACTTATTTTATAGCATTTAGAACTGATTGGTCACTTCAAAAAATTGCTGAGGTTTACATTCGGGAAATTGTGAAATTGCACGGTGTTCCTATGTCGATAATTTCTAATCGAGATCTGTGATTTACTTCGAGGTTCTGGAGATAGTTGCATGAATCTCTTGGTACTCAACTCAACTTTAGCACAGCATTTCATTGCAAACTGACAGACAATCTAAACGAGTGATTCATATTTTGGAAGACATGCTTCGTGCTTGTGTTATTGTTTTTGAATCAGGCTGGGAACGTTATTTACCTTTGGCCAAATTTGTATATAATAATAGCTTCTAATCAAGTATCCAAATGGCTCTGTATGAGGCTTTATATGGTCGTAGATGTCGATCACCTGTTTGTTGGATGGAATTGAATGAAAGAAAAATGATTGGGTCAAAATTAATTCAAGAAACGGAGGATACTGTTAAGAAGATTCGAGATAAGTTGAAGGCAGCTTTTAACAGACAAAAATCATATGCAGATCTGAAACGTCGGGATATTGAGTATTTTGTCGGTGACAAAGTATTCCTTAAAGTTTCGCCTTGGAAGAAAATTTTGAGATTTGGTCGAAAAGGAAAACTAAGCCCTCGTTTTATTAGGCCGTATGAGATTACGAAAGAGCTAGACCAGTAGCATACCGCTTGGCCTTGCCTCTAGAATTACAGAAAATTCATGATGTTTTTCATGTTTCCATGCTCAAAAGATATAGATTAGACCCTTCTCATGTTATTTCGACAGAGGATATTGAAATTCGAACCGGTTGAGATATTAGCTTGAAATGTGAAAGAATTACATAATAAGCAAGTTCCATTAATGAATGTATTGTGGCGAAGCCATAGAGTTGAGGAAGCAACTTGGGAACCAAAAGAAACAATGAGATCCCAGTACCCCCACCTCTTTTCAGGTAAATTTCGAGGACGAAAAATTTATTAAGGGGGGAGAAATGTAATGACCCGATAGTCACGGGTATCGGAATGTGTACTTTCGGGTCTTCGTTTTTTTAAAATGAATTGTAAATATTTATTAAAAATATTTACGAAGTTAGTTGTGTGATTAATTAGGTTTTGGTTTAGTTGTGTGATTAATTAGGTTTTGGCTAGGTGAATTAGCTTGAATTAAGGGCAATTAGGTGTAAGGATTAAATTGAATATAGGGAGAAAGTTGAATTATAGATTAGAAAAACGTGACGGGACTAAATAAGCAATTAAATCATAAATTGACAAGTGGATGGTGTGGATTAATACATATGTAAAAATAATAATCATATGTATATAATAATAATATATGAAATACTTATTATTTAAGTAAATATATTATTATATTATATTATATTATATTATATTATATTATATTATTATATTATATTATATTATATTATATTATATTAATTAAAACAAAAAATAAATGAAAGAAAAGAATAAAAGGAAACAAACATTAGAAAGAAACAGGGAAAAAGGGAGAAAGAAAAGGAGAAAGGAAAGAAGGAGAAAAATTAGGGTTTTAAGGTTCAAAGCTTAATTGGAAAGTTAATTTAGTCCATTTTTTTAAATTTTATGGTTTTAGAATCGTAGTATTAAATACTACTTAATTTATATTGAAATTTTAGAAAATATTAAATTTTTAGATGATGTTCATGTTGGATAATTTAAGTATTTTGGACTAAATTGATAGAATTTTAAGTTAGAAATGAAAAGGGATTGAATTGTAAAATAAATTATAAGTTTTGAATAATAGAGATTAAATTGAGAAAATTTCAAAATTAGGAATTTAGTGAAATTAGAGAGTTGAATTTAGTCTAAAGTGGAAATTGAATGAAAATATGAAATTAGTTTTGAAGAAATAAAGTTAGTCTCGATTTAAGGACTAAATTAGAATTTAGATAAAAGTTGAATAAAAATTGAAATTGTCAATGTGACATTGTGTGTATTGATGATTTTTAATTGTTTCAATTTTCGTAGCCAATGTTGTGCCGGAAAACTTGGCAAGGAAGGGAAAAGAAAAATTCAACGAGGAGTAGTTCGAAAAATTACTGTTTGTATTTCTATAATCCGAATCTAATTATTAATTGTTGTATTTTGATTAAATGTTTATGGTAAGTGATTGAGGTGAGTATTTGCCATTTTGATATTGAATTGAATTTATATGTATATGTGATTATATGAAAAATTGATATTGGATATTGGTTGTTTTTGAATTGTGAAATTAAACCCTATTAACTGTATGGGACTGAGTCGGATATAGATGGCATGCCATAGGATTGGAAGAGTTCAAGGATACTTTGACTTCTAGTCGATGAGACACTGGGTGTCAATCTATTACTTCGGATTAATTCAATGAGATGCTGGGTACCAATTTATTTTGGTTTAACCGATAAGACACTGGGTGTCAAATTATTACTTCGAATTATCCGATGAGGCACTGGGTGCCAAATTGGCGTGTTTTGGTTGAATCCGTGTATTTGTCCGAGTCCGAGTCATGTTAATAGGGGTTATTGAAATAAACAGTGTTATGATTGATATTGAATGGTGAAATGAGATATGGATAGAGACACATGAATTGAGTATTTGTGAATTGAAAATGAATATATGTGTTGATATTGTGAAAATCTATCTGGGATAGCAATTGATAAGAATTGAATGAATTATAATTTTTTTTCTATAAATTGATTAGTCGTATGATTAATAAAACACCCCACACCCGGCCCGCAAGCCCTAACCGGATCTGGCATGCTTCTAGGAAAAACCATTCAAATCTTATTTGAAACTTTGCTAAAATTTTTCGTGTTTTTGAAAACAGTTGATTTGGGTTGGGCTCGAATTTTAAAACTCGTGTTGATTATGTGTCAAAACGTTTAAATATATATATACTTAAGAAAAATAGACTTTAACTTTGAATTATTAGAATCGAGTCATGCTTAGATAATTAAATGTGCATGCATAACAGTTCAAACCAAGGCCTTATTATATCAAATCAAAACCCAAATTAAATCCAAAATACTTAAGATATAACAAGTCCAAAATAAAAATAAAATCCCGAACTGTGCATAGCCACCACTGAGCTTCTGCTGACCCGGTCCATCACTGAGTGTCACCTGAAAAATAGTCCCATAAAGGGGGTGAGTCAAACAGACTCAATGTGTACAACCAACACAAGTCTCAAATTAAATTCAGGCATATTAATTCATAATAAACACATATAAATCATGATGCAACCCGAACCCAAGCCTAGATAACCATCCGCTACACATCACTCGTACCAACCATCACACCGTGGGGACTGCTAAGTCAACCCTCCATCCGCTACACACCATCGAAGGCAGTCGCTGCAGTCGACGTGCTCATCTTCCTTATAAAATTCGTGGCATAAGTCACCACATTCATATATTGTGACAGAAGTCACCACATTCTTATATTGTGACATAAGTCACCACATTCTTATATTGGGGTATAAAACCACCAATTCACTTCCCCTTTACATATCACCCATATGCCCATGTCATACAAAACATGCAAATATTATATTTGCACTTATATGCCTTAACAGATATTTTTCACATTATACTCATAGTAGGGGTAGGAAAACGGACCTGAGTATTTCATTCGTACCATTGCATGGTACTTTTAGCCACTTCATGCATATATTTATTAACGCATATATTAACGCATAACCATAATTTAATTGAAGCTTAGTGTGGGGGTACACACCTGATTCTCCTAGCAAGTTTACTGCAAATCCTAAAAATCCCGATCTAGCGTCCTAGATCCCTAACCCCTACATTCGGTCAACATATAGTATTTTAGCTAAAGGCCATGCGGCCAAATGATCAAATCCCGAATCCTTATCTTGCTGTCGTTTTGATCCCTAAACAAATCCCGAAACTTTGTGAGTTTCTTCCTTGCAATCGGCTAACACTAGATCAATTGACTGAGTTAGTTTCGGCTTTCGAATAAGTAAAGTATAGATCTACATCATTGTTTATAGCCTTGGCCAAAAATCAGATTCACTTACCTTGCGAATCCCGAAAAGTGCTACTTGATTATGAAGGTGTCAAAATACCTATAGGCATAGGTTAGATTTAATTCTATTCTTTAAGTCACATAAGAATGGCCTATGGCCGAATATCACATAACCTACCTTGGATGTTGAAATCCCGAATGATCCTCCTTATGGTTGACCACACTGAAAATCCCGAAAGATCCATCCAAATTTCGGCAAACAAGAATATTGATGGGATTAGTTCTAGATTTCGACAAATCTAAAAGAAATGAATGGAAATCAAACGACAATTGGCCCTTACCCTTAATACAAAAGTAGACAGCACCTTGCCTAACACCTCAGAGGGATTCGGCTTTGGAGAATACTTAGGGAGATTCGGCTTTTGATTGAATTGGAAAAAGAAGAAGAGAAAAGGTTTGATGAGATTCGGCCTATGGAAATGAATAGCAAAAAGGAAGAAAATAAAAAAAAACACGAGCTGATTTCTTTGAGAATTTCGGCACAAAAGAAAAGATGAGAAGAGAATGAATTTTTCGGCACAAATCCCCCCTTAGTATGGCCGAATGCCTTACTTACTTCCCCTCCTAAATTCGGCTAGCATTCAAACACTAGCTATTCCTTGATTTTCTCCTTATCACTTCATTTAAAAAATAATTTTAAAATAAATCCTTATTTATCTTATTCTTTAGTCAAATTTCCTAGGAATTTAAGCACATCTTAAACTCCTCTTAGAGACTCCCCATGCCGTCCATCTCTTCCTCATATTGTCAAAAAAATAAAAGCTTTATTTAGCTTCCCATGCGACTCGATCCTAGGTCCTTCCTCATAGCCCATGGCGTCATTTCAGAGGCCCTAAGTGGCATCTCCAAGCCACTTTTCCAAGCCCGTTTGTGTGTCATACTTTCCTTCATTTTCTCTTAAGACCACCTTGCTTCAGCCTCTCCCTTTTTAACTTAAACGTGATATTTTCTAAGGCATTTCCTATATTCCAAGGTTCCAAAATTCACATAACACATTCATAATACATAAGACATGCTATTTCATATAATTAAGCAAAAATGCACAAGCCCATTTTTGGGATGTTACAGTTCTACCCCCTTAAAATAATTTCGTCCTCAAAATTACCTAGCTGAAACAAGTGAGGGTATTGCTGTTGCATTGCCTCTTCTGGCTCCCACGAAGCTTCCTCCGATCCATGATTGCGCCATAACACTTTGACTAGAGGAACTGATTTTCTTCGCAATACTTTCACGCCCTGCTCCAAGATCTCGAATCTACCGTTTTCTTCATAGGACAAGTCCGCCTTAGCTCCACCTCTTCAACTGGTACCACATGAGATGGATCCGATCGATAACAACGTAGCATGGACACATGGAATACATCGTGTATCTGCTTCAATTTCGAAGGCAACTCTAACTGGTATGCCACTGGTCCAACTCGCTTCAATACCCGATAAGGTCCTATAAACCTTGGACTTAACTTCCCTTTTCGACCAAATCTCATCACCTTCTTCCAAGGTGAAACTTTAAGAAACACTCGATCTCCCACATCAAATTCCATCTCCTTCCGTTTGAGATCTGCATACGACTTCTGCCTATCAGATGCTTCTTTTAACCGTGCCTGAATTACCTCAACCTTTTCCTCGAATTCTACCACAATCTCTGGACCCAAAACTCGACGTTCTCCTAACTCTGTCCAACACGTAGGAGTTTGACACTTCCGACCATACAACGCTTCATACGGTGCCATCCGAATACTGGCTTGATAGCTATTGTTATATGCAAATTCAGCTAAAGGTAAATATTCTTCCCAACTTCCTCTGAAGTCTATCACACAGCCTCTCAACATATCCTCTAGTACTTGGATCATTCGTTCAGACTGGCCGTCTGACTGTGGATGAAAAGCTGTACTGAAATCCAATCTAGTGCCTAAAGCCTGATGTAAAGCTTTCCAAAATCGAGACGTGAACCTCGGATCCCTATCCGAGATAATTGACATCGGCACTCCATGCAACCTCACAATCTCCGCTACATACAACCTCGCTAACTTCTGTAGGGAGTAGTCAACCCGCACTGGAATAAAATACGCGGACTTTGTCAGCCGATCCACTATCACCTATACCGAGTCCTTCTTAGTAGGCGTAAGGGGAAGCCCACTAACGAAGTCCATGGTAATTCTCTCCTATTTCCACTGCAGAATTTGTATTGGTCAAGCAATCCCGACGGAACTTGATGTTCAAATTTTAACTTGTCGACATCGTTAAGCATTTCCTACAAATTCGGTAACTTCCTCTTAAGACCAAAGCCACCAAAATTGTTCCCTTAGATCTCTGTACATTTTACTACCTCTAAGATGCATAGCACAAGGGCTACTATACGATTCCCGAAGAATTCTTCGCCTAAGCTCCTCGTCCTTCGGCATACAGACTTTTCCCTTGAAACACAATACTCCTTCATCATTAATACCATAATTTTCCAACTCTCCATTCTCGCACTTGTCTCAACTTAGCACTCGATCCTCATCCACCAACCGTCCTCTTTCACTTCATTCAACCACGCTCGGCAACTTGTAGCTCTGCCAGTAGACTTTCATCATCATACAAGCTCAGATGTGCAAACATCGCCCTTAGATCTGACACAACCTTTCTGCTTAGGGCATCTGCTACCACATTTGCCTTGCCCGGATGGTACTCTATAGAGCAATCATAGTCCTTCAATAGTTCCACCCACCTTCGCTGTCTCAGATTCAGCTCTTTCTGAGTCAGCAGGTACTTAAGGCTCTTGTGGTCTGTGTAGATCACTGACTTTTCTCCATAAAGATAATGCCTCCATACCTTAAGGGCAAAGACCACTGCTGCCAATTCCAAATCATGCGTCGGGTAGTTAACCTCGTGTGGCCTTAGTTGTCGAGATGCGTAAGCAACTACCTTCCCATCTTGTATAAGGACACCTCCAAATCCTGTATGGGAAGCATTACAATATACTACAAAATCCTTCCCTGCCTCAGGCTGAATCAAAACTGAAGCTTTGGTCAAGACCTTCTTAAGCTTCTCAAAGCTCTCATGTTGCTTATCAGTCCAAATGAAAGGCACTTCCTTCCTTAATAACTTTGTCAGAGGTGCGACTATTGACGAGAACCCTTCCACAAACCTTCTATAATAGCCTGCCAATCCTAAGAAACTCCGGACTTCTGCCACTAACTTAGGGGGTTTCTAATCCAGAACTGCCTCAATCTTCCGAGGATCCACCTTATTCCTTCAGCAGATGCCACATGTCCTAGAAACATAACCTCCTTAAGCCAAAATTCACACTTGCTGAATTTGGCATAGAGCTTCTTTTCCCTCAACACTTCCAACACCATCCGGAGATGCTCATCATGCTCCTCTTCAGACTTGGAATACACCAAAATATCGTCTATGAACACAACGATAAACCAGTCTAGATAGGGTTGGAAAACCCGGTTCATCATGTCCATGAACGCAGCTGGGGCATTCGTCAACCCAAACGGCATTACTACGAATTCAAAATGCCCATACCTTATCCTAAGGCCGCCTTATGGATATCCACTTCTTTCACCTTAAGTCGATGATATCCGACCTCGTGTCTATCTTCAAAATATCATGCCCTTTAAGTCGATCGAACAAGTCATCTATTCTTGGTAATGGGTACTTGTTCTTGATGGTCAGCTTGTTCAACTGACGATAATTTATGCACATGCGCATAGTTCCGTCCTTCTTCTTTACGAACAGGACCGGTGCTCCCCATGGAGACACACTGGGTCGAATAAACCCACAGTCTAAAAATTCTTGGATTTGAGCCTTGAGCTCAACCAACTCCTTTGGTGCCATTCAGACGGGTAATTGACACGGGAGCAGCATCCAGTGAGCAAGTCAATTTCAAACTCCACCTCCCTGTCCGGGGGTATTCCGGGTTATTCCTCTAGAAAGACATCCACAAACTCCCTTACAGTTCTAACTCCACTAACTCCCCCTTCGTTTGCATCCAAAGCACAAATGAAGGCCAAAAATGCCTTACACCCCTTCCGAACCATCTTATCAGCCTTTAAAGCAGAAACTACATTAGATAGGTAGTTTCTTCTTTCTCCTATCATAACTACTTCCTCATCCTTAGGGGTCCTTAATTCCATTCGCTTATTGTACAATCCAAAGATGTACCGATGCTCCACTAGCCACCCATGCTAAGTATAAGATCGAATTTCAAGGGTAATTCCATTAAGTCGAGAAGAAATCTTGCTCCTTGAAGTTCCAAAGGTACTCTCAAACATCTTATTCACCACTACGCTTTGACCTAGTGGGCTTACTACACTCATCTCCTTACTAGATAGTTCAAAGGCTATCCCTAGAGTTTCAACTACTCTACATGCAACATAAGAATGGGTCGAGCCCACATCAATTAAAACAACATAAGGCTTGCCATAAATAAAGAACGTACTGGTTATAACGTCCGGTGCATCTCCATCCTCCTTTCGGTGAACCGGATAAACCAAACCCAGCTGTCTTACCTCAGTAGTAGCAACACCTCAGCCCGGTGTTCCACGTCCTCTGCCAGTACCATTTTCTCTGTTATTCGAACCACGACCCCGCTGAGGTCATTCATCCACCTCTACTAAATTGATTAACATTCTCGAGCTCTCGGTCGATTCCCATCCGTCTCATCGGACAGTCCTTAATCATATGGTCCTTTGACCCATACTTGAAACATCCCCCTGTCTTCTTCCAAAGATTCGCCAAGTGCTTTTTCCCACATTGATCACAAGTACGATATTGCCCTTCAGTAGCAACCTGCTGACCTCGCGGCCCATCTACTCTAGGCCTCTTTTGCTCATTCCTAGCCGGCCTTGATGATCCAAAGCCTCTCTTCTGCCTATTCCGATCGGAGTTCTGCCTTACGGAATCCTTGATACCCTCAGCTACCTTAGCCTTTTCCACCAACACAGCAAACTCCCGCTCCTGTTGAGGGGCTATCAATAACCTCAAGTCATCCCTTAGTCCGTCTTCAAACCGGACACACCGTTCATGCTCAGTAGCCACTATTCCTCGAGCGTAATGGTTCACCTTTAGGAATTCACCAGACTCACTACTGACTTGTTCCTTGAACCAAATTTCTAGAAATGCCTTCCTCTGAGCATCGATATAATGAGTACCAACATACTTCTTCTGGTATGCCGCCTTGGCATACTCCCAAGTGAGTTCCTCAGCGTAGCACCATCCCACACCGTGAGCCACCATTGATATGACTCATCGCAAGAAGCGACACCAACCCTTTCAACTTTTCCTCGCCGCTTAAGTCGAGCTCATCCATAATCCGCTCGATCGCCTCCAACCAAGATTCAACAGATCTGGTGCCACACCGATATACCACGTAATACTTCACTCCATTGGCTCGAGTCGCCAGTACCGACTTCGAGCTCCCATGTTCCACCGCCCCACCACCCTTTCCAAGACCAAAGAAGATCACCGTTACATCGCGTCATCCCGTCGATCCTCGATATTCCACATCGGTAATGGTGGTGGTGATGGTGGTATTTCATTCTCAAATCCTTGACCCGATCTAACGAGTTTAGACACGATCATTCGCCTCTTCCACGGCCACGCACGCTATTTACCACGCCCCTTGAATCCATACTTCCGCTTATGCTTATCCGATTAAAGAATTTTATGAATTAGTTTTGTTCCACCGATTTAACACGAACAGCTTTATGTTTAATAGTTCTAGGAAGTAGTTCTTTCGATTCATACACATACAGCCTCACATCATTCATTTAGTCACACACATGAACTTGTGCCCATTACAGAGAAATGTTGTAGTTGTCGTTGTTTGTTGTTTTCCACTACCCAAGGGTATTTCTGTAATTTTGTCCTACAAGGGTATTTTGGTAATTTTTTTTCAAATTAGGGTATTTGAAAATTTTTCAAAATAGAGATTTTTGGTGTTTTTACAAAATTGAAATACTTGGTAGGGAATTTCAAGGGTAAAATGGTAATTTTATAAACTGAGGGTATTTTCGTAATTTTTCAAACCAGGGTCATTTCGATAATTTTTCACAAAATATGGTTCCTGATGACTTTTCAAAACAAGGGTATTTTTTAAAGGTTTCTAATTTGAGGGCACTTGGTAATTTTCCTTCGAGGTATTTTGGCCATTTGTTCAAAGTTAGGGTAATTTGGTCATTTTGCAAATCGGGGTAATTTCAGAATTTTCCAAATCAAGGTGTCTTGATATTTTGTAAAGTTTTGGATATTTGTGCAAAATCGTAAATTGTTGTTGAAATCGGGGTAGTGTGGTAATTTTGGGAAATCAAGGCATTTTAGTAATTTTTTCCAACCGAGGTATTTGGGTCATTTAGTAAATCGAGAATATTTTGGAAAAATTTTCAAAATAGTTTTTCTACACATCAGAGGGGTCATTTGGTGATTTTAGAACTAGGGTTTTTATAAGAATATGGCTAGTCCCTTTCGGGTTTTAGTTATTGGGTTTAGCCTGTGGCTGAGTCCTCTTGGTTGGGATGAACCATTACTACGCACCAGGTAGGATTCGAGTGGAGAGGAGGTGAGTCACTAGGACTGCTTAAATACCAAGCTCCCACCAAAACCAATCCTAGACATGCGCACAATGGTTGCCACACCCTGGCTCGGCGACTTAGTCACAGGTTTGTTTAGTTAGGCATTAAAGTCTTATGTAATTGTTGGGGTAAACTAGTCCTATGGTTCAAGTACTTATCATACTAATCTACGTTCCATTTCTACCCTTCTACAATTCATATGATAATCCACACAATAGATAGGTGTAACAGACCGAATTTGACCCTAATCGGAACGGTGGTTTCGGGACCACGAATCCGAGCCCGATAAATATTTAAATATCATATTTATTTTTTATTTTATATGAAATTATATGTGTGAAAATTTCGTAGAAAAATTTTATCGTTTGAGTATCGAATTTGATAAAAGGACCTAATCGCGTAAAAAGTAAAAGTTACAAATTAAAGTATAAAGTGTTAAATTGAGTGTGGCTTTTAAATAGGGAGTATTGAAATGGTAAATACCCCATTTTAAGGGTTAGTGGTACCATGGACAAGTTTGTCCATAAGTTAAAGTGTTTGATTATTTTAATTAAAAGGTTGGTTTAGTAATTTGGTAAAAAAATTTATTATATGTTAAAATAATCAAGAAAAGGAAGCCATCATCTTTTTCATCCATGGCCGATTGTGAAGGAAAGAAATAAGCTTTCAACCCTTTAAAATTTCGGCACTTTGAAGCCAAAAATCTAAGGTGAGTTTTAGTTAGTTTTGATAAATTTTACGCTTTTGAGATTGTTGCTTCAAACCGTAATCCACCCATGTTGTAATTTTTGAATCTAAGCATGTTTGATGTTTGGCCATTGTTGTATTCATGTGGTTTTTGATATTTGATGATTTTAGATGAAAGATATGTAAAGGATTAATATGTTTTGTGTTGGAAGTTTTGATGAAATTGAGTTTTAGGGCTAAATTGTAAAAATAATTTTTTAGAGGGCCTATTTGCAAAATAAATGAAATGTAAGGACTTGTAAGGCCCTAGGAACATTCGCCCTTGCATAGTTTTGGCTAATTTGGTGTATTTTGTGTGTTATGCAAATAGGACTAAATTGCAAAGTTGTGAAATTCTAGGGTAAAATAGTAATTTGCCCATTATGTGCTTAGGGACTAAATTGAGATGAATTGTGGTTGAATGAGCTAAACTTTAATGTGTTTTAGATCAAGAGCAAAGAAAAACTAATTAGACCGGGGAAAGTCGAAGGTTCTCGAATAGCCGATTCGCACGGACTATCGACAACCGAGGTAAGTCCTTAAGCAAGTATAGATTATCGAATTATTATGAATGTACTAAATGATGTTATTCAATAAAGTTTTGAATAAACTTTTATGTTAGCTTAACGTGAAAGTATTAGTATGGGATTAGTTGAAATTTTATATAAGTGATAGTGAATTTGAAATGAAATGTTGTTATATCTCTAAACGAGTTGGTATGTTAAAGTGACTTGAATAATGTGTGTTTTATGCTATTTTGGGCAAGCATTACTGTAAGGTGTATAAGTTGGTAATGACATATTCGGGCTTCGTGCTCTAGCGTGCTTAGTGCCTATGACATATTCGAAGCTTCGTGCCTAGCTTAGTGCTTAGTGCCGGTGATATATTCGGTGACATATTCGCTTCGTGCCTAGCAGTGCCTTGTGCTTGTTTGATTTCGGCTTTAATGCCTAGCGTGCTTTATGCCTTGATGTGTTTTACCAAGGAGAAACCAAATTGTGGTTCAAGGTAAATCGAACTAATGTGCTTAGTAAAGGCTCGAGATAAGTAAGTAAGGTTTGATATGTTTTAATGTTGCTAGAGTTTATTTAATGCCATGAGTACAAGTGATATGTATATTGAGATTACGATTGATGTACACAAGTATTATGTGACCGAGTTTGAGCTTGAATGTGCTATAATGAATATTTGGTTTCCTAATAGTAGTGCTAAAGGTGTAAGAAATTTTAATATGATAACATGGTTGAGATAAATGATTTAAATGATTAAGTAATTGAATGTAGTATCATTTTGAGCTTGGGACTTACTAAGCTAGTAAGCTTCTCGTGTGTGTGTTTTTGTCTACATTTGTTTTCACTACAAAGAAAATGCACTTTTAGCGCGTTTTTGGACATTTAGCGGCGCTTATAAGCGCCAAAAAGTATTTATGCGCTTTCCAAGCGCCACAAAAACGCCGCTAATACTATCACGAAAATTTTTATGCGTTTATGCTAAAAAACGCCATTAAAGATCTCGATCTTTAGCGGCGCTTATCATAAAAGCGCCACTAAAAGTCAGAATCATTAGCGCGCTTTCCCAAAAACGCCGCTAAAGTCGTAGTTTTTAGCGCCATTTAAAAACGCCGCTAAAGTCAGGGCCTTTAGCGCTTTCCCAAAAACGCCGCCAAAGTAGGGGTCTTTAGCGCTTTCCCAAAAACGCCAAAAGTCGGGGCCTTTAGCGGCGCTTTCCCAAAAACGCCGCTAAAAGTAGGGGCCTTTAGCGCTTTTCCTTAAAACGCCGCTAAAGTAGACCTTTAGCGCCAAGTAAAAGGGCCTTTTAATGCTTTTCCTAAAAAAAACGCCGCAAAAATTTCTTGAGATTTTGCGCGCTTTTCACAAACGCCGCTAATTTGTACAGATTTAAAAAATAAAATTTTTCAATATTATACCCTCCGCACTAAAAACCAACCAATAACAAAGATATAATTTCAACGCAAAACAACAAATTTAACATAAAAATCACACTAATTACATTAATTCTAAATGATACTTGAAATTTAATAAATTAAATGAATGATAACCGAAAATATTGTTTAAATGTAATAATGTCAAAACTTCTTACAACGAAAAACTAAATGTCTAAGATGGCGGTTTCGCATCATTAAACATCTCGTGATCATATGTCAAGTCGGTCTTGGAGCTCTTCAGATTTTCTGCTTTTGCTCGCTAGCATCGATGTCGCTGCCTCTGCCTCCCTCGCACTGCGGCCGCTCTCTCATTCTTCTTCGCCTCCCTTGCTTGTGCTGCTCAGATCCGCTCTAAGTCGCTGTCGAGTTCTTCATATTTTCTTTGAATATCGGCAATTTGCTCCTCTCGCTCAACCGTGCTCTCTTGCATCCGAGCTATCTGGTTTTGTAGCCTTTGAACTTCAAGACGAGATTGCCCCTAAGGCATGTATCACTGGAGGCGGATCAAAATATTGGGTCTGGGTAACTCCAGATCCTTTAATTCAACCCGACCATACCTTTCAAGACCAAAACATCGTGATAATTCTATTAATAATACAAGAAAGATTAACAGAACTATCATTGAAGCAATCGTACCTTTCAGACCCAAAACATCTCGTAATAATTACATTATCAATCTCCTCAAGATTAACAGAACTATCAGTCGAAGCAGCCGCTTCATACTCCGCCTTTTTCTCCTTTAGTTTATCCTAATAAATCAATGAAAGAGTTAGAAACGAAATATATAAATAAGAAAGAATGCAACATAATTTAACATTATAAATTTAAAACTATAAACGATGAATTAAACTATTATAATTAAACGGTAGAAATATTTATAAAAAATAAAATATTATTAAGTAAATATACCAAAATTTCTGCAGCTTCGGATGTCATCTGAGATCCATCCTTCTTTCTATATGTAATGTCAAAAGTCAACGCGTCCAACTTTTGACCACCAAAGTTTCCTACATTTTAGCGTAAAAATATAATTTAATAGTATAAAGTAATTAATATTTGATGTAATTAATAAATTATATTACCTCTGGCGTCACCACACAAGCAAAACTTCTAGAACCCGCCGTAAAGCGTGAATTTTTGTTTCGTCACGCTTATCCCAACTCGCCACGGTCCTACATAATGCAATTTGAATTATATATATAGTAAATACTATAAACCAAATAATTTATACGATTTTAGATTTACGTAATACCTCTCCTTTTGTGAATTCCAAAATCTAACTTGATCTTCCCATTGGTACCTCAACATTCCGGTGGAACATTTCTTAATTTTTCGTCGAGGCTTATCTCTTTCTTGAAATATTGTTTTTGAGGGTGCTTTTATTGTCTCTCCATTTTTACCCAATGTCTTCTTAACATAGTCATCAGAGACCTCTAAATTAAATCTACCTCAAGAAAAAAAGTATAAAAATTAATATAAATGAAAATTAAATAAAAGTATTATAAATTACAATCACGCTTTTATTACCTTAATATTCTCGAGGGCTCGATTTTTGTTGGCATCGTGCATTTGATGCCATGATTCGTAGTTAATGGGCAACATATTGGAATTTCGTGCTAAAATGCCCAAATAGCCTCCTAACAATGAGCTTCAGATCCAACAGTCGGCCATCATTGTTTCTCCTTACTTTAACACGATCGTTAGGCTCTAAGTCGATAAATCTTGAAGTAATGTACGCCCGACCTTTGCGCGTCCCCACCACCTTCAAATTGAAAAATAATATATTATTATATTAAAATTAAAAATGAATCAATAATAAAATTCAACATGCATGTAAAATAAACTTAACATTACTTTGAAATTCTCCAGTGCTCGCCATCTATGTCCGCAGAGTAGAAGATCCAACAACCTGTTTCTTGCTCACTACTATTAGGTTCTTCCGATTTGGAGTTTCATGACAATATTTAAACCTCGTAATCGTCTTCTAGGCATTTTTCCTGCAGTACACATGAAAATTATATAACATGACCAACATAAAATTATATTATTACATATAAATAATAAATCGTTAAATCTTACTACATCATATTTCAGAATATCTTCGCCCACATCCCGATTTAACCCATTGAAATTGTTGACTAGTACTAGGATATTTTCGCTAAGTCTTGTTCGAAAAGGCAAAGTTTCGATCTTTCGACTATGTCATCTCTACTTCCACCGCCAACGTCAAGAAGTCTCTAGGGTGTTTCAAGTACAACGTACCAACCCTTATCGCTTGGATCTTCCGAGTAAAAACTTGTTTAACTTGAGAAGAAAACACATACGGCTCGTCCATCGCTTGTTCTCCTGTGAATTAATCGAGAGAAATTTACCATTGTAAAACCATATTGATCGCTTTTAATTCCATGAGCCGTATTCACATCAGCCCAATCACCTCGAAATAGGACAACTTTGCATTTACCGTAATAATCCAACTCAATGATGTCGAAATAAGTCCGAAATATTCCAAATTCCTCGACCGGACATCGTCCCTAGCACTAGCATAACTTGTAATCAAGAATTAACAACAATTCCGCAATTTTGAGTTCTCCTCAATCTCTCGCGATACCTTGTATGAAATCAGATCCGCTGATGAGGAAGCCACTATATCTTTTAACTATTCTGTTTGGACCTTGTGAAAGCCATTTAACGTCGTCATTTACTTCATTCCGACTCCAAACCTATTCAGTCGAAAGTAAATCGAGTAATTATGAATATTATTAGAAAATATTGTTACTTGTCAATGAAAATTTAAATTGCATACCATTTGGCTTAACCATTCATGGAATGATTCTGCGAACAACTTATTAATTTCTCGTCGATTTAATCTTCGAGATCGTGAACGAGCTCTCAATATTTGTTTGTACTGACTACGGAAAAAAAAGGTTTGACTTTGTTAGAAGACAAACAAATCATAATTGATGAGTATTTATCAAATTGTAGAACGATTCAAATTGAGCCATTGAATCGTGATGAAAAGAACGATCGATGTGCTTGGACCCACGATCTATCGCCTAATTTCGTAATTTCGACTCGCCGATCGGTTCTCAAACTTTGAAATAAATAAGTTTCAGCCAAATTATGATCTGTGAGCCCAAAGATTTCTACTTGGTCTGTTCATTCTCGCTTCAACATCTTCCAAATACCTCGACAGTAAAGTCATACATTCCTCCGCCAAGTATCCTCGGAATTGATCCTTCCGGATAACGCTTATTGCGGCAAGATGACTTCAATTTGGAAAGGAACCTAAACACGATATACAACATTATCAAAAGTTGGAAATAAAGGCATTTAGTGAATGAAGGAATATTTTGCAAATAAAGTAAGACCTTTCAATGGGATACATCCATCGATAGAAAACGGGTCCACCAAGAATTGCTTCACGCGGAGATGAATTAACAAGTGCACCATGATAGTGAAGAAGGAAGGCGGAATATCTTCTCCAGATTGCATAAAGTTAATGCGGCTCGATCTTGCGCCTCTCAAGTTCTTCAACATTCAAAACTTTACCACAAATGACTTTCATTATATTTGATAGTTCAATTACAGAGCGCCACCTTTTTCGACATACAACACCGCAGCAACCGGCAAGAAGTCTTGCATCAATATGTGATAGTCATGCGATTTTAAGCCATATAATCTTCGATCCTTAAGACTCACACATCGCGATATATTTGATGCATACGCATCCGGACCTTTATATCCTTCAACACCGCATGTATACTTCTTTCTCCGCCTTTGACATTGAAAAATAGCAGCGGCAATCGATATTTCATATTCTAAGTGTTTCGGGATGAAGCTCACGCCAATTCCCATGTGGACTAAATCAAGTCTACTCAAGATTATCTTTCGATTTTCCATCGACATTCAAAATAGTCCCAATGATGTTCTCGCAGACATTTTTCTCTATATGCATGACATCAAGGTTATGGCGTAAAAGTCGATGCTCCTAATAAGGCAACTCGAAAAATACTTTTTTTTCCACAAGTCACCTCATTAGGATCATCCTCTTCATCGATTCATCATCGATTCATCCTTAGATCCTCTTTTTCTATGCGGGTTTGCTTGTTGATTCATCTTCCCATAAATGAAATTCATATCTTTCAACATTAACAATATTTCAGATCCACCGGCTGCGAAGGAGCTGATCTAAACTCTTCAAGACCATCAAATTGAGCACTCAAATCTAAATGTATGATTTTCCCAGAACCACCGACGATGCCCCATGTAAGAAAACTTCTTCCCATTATATAACCATTGCGAACATGTTCACAAGCAGACAACACGGACAAGCATAACGTCCCTTGGTACTCCAACCGATAAATTAGCATAAGCGGAAAGTCGTTAATAGTCCACATTAATGCCGCACGTAAATTAAAGTTCTCTTTTCTCATTGCATCGAATGTCCGAACACCAACCCATAGTTGTTTTAACTCGTCAACAAGTGGCTGCAAATAGACGCCAATATCATTCCCTACCCTTTCTCTCCGTATAATCATAGACAATATAAAAGAAGATTGTTTCATGCAAACCCATGGAGGCAAATTGTAGGAACAAGCACCACAAAGCCAAGGCATCGCGTTGTGCTCATAAGTTTGTAAGGGTTAAATCCATCGGATGCTAGCCCAAGCCTCACATCGCGAGGATCGCTTGCAAAGCTTGGAAATTTAGAGTCAAAACATTTCCAAGCTAAAGAATCTGCAGGATGCCTTAACAACCCATCATCGGTTCGTCCATCACGGTGCCACGTCATTGATTCTACTTGTCTTGGGCGACATGAAAAGCCGTTGAAGCCTCGGTATTAGGGAAAATATCGCAAAATCTTAATCGGTCGCTTTTTGATTGTGTACCTTGTTCGTCCTCGTTACTATCCTCTCAGATTTCTATGAATCCAACGGATTGGCGCATACATGACAAAGATCTTGGTTTATGCGGTCGCCTAATACAACATGCGATCATTTGGGCAATCGTGAATTTTATTGTATCCAAGGCCCAAATCCTTTATCAATTTCTTCATGTCTTTGGAAGATCGAGGGATTTTTGCAAATGGGAACATTTCTTGCAGTAACTCTAACAGCATTGTGAACGAGTTTCCGGTCCACCCACCCAAACATTTCAAGTGAAAAAGACGAATACAGAATGACAGTTTGGAAAATTTTGATCCTTCATACGCTTCTTCATTCATTTCATCAAGTAACGCTAGAACCTCGCAGCTTCGCATTTGGTCGTTCATCCGGTACACTTCTTTCCCTTCGGTGAAAGTATTTCCTCCAAAATTGTGATCATCGGTTGCACCCAAGTCGTGGAAATGACCAAACCATCATCACAAGATATTAAAAGCATCCCGCAACATGTTTTGCATGTTATCGCTACTAACATTCTGGTTGAAAGCGGATGAGAATACCCAGATTCATCGATGAAGATGCTCCCCTAGATGTAGACTCGCCATGAAAAACCATATTTTGTACCCCGGACAAAACCATCAACAACTAAATGTTCGTAGACCACTTCACGATAATGCCAGTTAATATTGCAACACTTCTTACACGGGCAAAGAATCATATTCTCTTGGCTTGCATTTTGAAATGCTAAATTCGTAAAAGTTTCTACTCCATTTCGATAGCCGTTGCTTACCCTTGACAATTTCATCCAACTCCTATCCATTTCAGTAGTTGTTGAAGTCTAAAGTTGACAATAAATTATACTATAACTTGTTAATTAATAATTTATATAAGTAATTTATGCAATTTGATATTAAAATTAGGTAAGTTATATTTCTTTAAGATCCATCGTGACGTGGCATTGTTACACCTAGGGAGGATCCGTTATATCTCGACAAGGAGATATAAGGCAACCCGTCAGTTTCCAAATTTATATACTTTGAATCTTTTTCTTAAGTTTTATGTAAGTTATGAAGTTTGATATTAAGGAAATTTATGTAAGTCATTAAATTTAATCGTCAACTTATGTATTTTATTAAATTTATGTAAGTTATTAAATTTATGTAAGTTAAGTATTCTTTAAGATCCATCGACGTGGCATTGTTACACCTAGGAGGATCCGTTATATCCGACAATGAGATATAAGGCAACCCGTCGGTTTCCAACCTATATACTTTGAATCTTTTCTTAAGTTTTATGTAAGTTATGAAGTTTGATATTAAGGAAATTTATGTAAGTCATTAAATTTAATCGTCAACTTATGTATTTTATTAAATTTATGTAAGTTATTAAAATTAGGTAAGTTATATTCTTTAAGATCCATCGTGCGTGGCATTGTTACACCTAGGAGGATCCGTTATATCGACAATGAGATATAAGGCAACCCGTCAAGTTTTATGTTTCCAAATTTATGTAAGTCTATATACTTTGAATCTTTTTCTTAAGTTTTATGTAAGTTATGAAGTTTGATATTAAGGAAATTTATGTAAGTCATTAAATTTAATCGTCAACTTATGTATTTTATTAAATTTATGTAAGTTATTAAATTTATGTAAGTTATATTCTTTAAGATCCATCGTGCGTGGCATTGTTACACCTAGGAGGATCCGTTATATCGACAAGGAGATATAAGGCAACCCGTCAGTTTCAAATTTATATACTTTGAATCTTTTCTTAAGTTTTATGTAAGTTATGAAGTTTGATATTAAGGAAATTTATGTAAGTCATTAAATTTAATCGTCAACTTATGTATTTTATTAAATTTATGTAAGTTATTAAATTTATGTAAGTTATATTCTTTAAGATCCATCGACGTGGCATTGTTACACCTAGGGAGGATCCGTTATATCTCGACAAAGGAGATATAAGGCAACCCGTCAAAGTTTCAACCTATATACTTTGAATCTTTTTCTTAAGTTTTATGTAGTTTGATATTAACTTAAAATTTTAGTGGTTACACGTTATAAGTTAGTGGTTAAGGGTTATGGGTTTGGGGTTTAAGGTTTAGAGTTTAAAAGTTTAAAGTTAAAGGTTTAGGGTTTAGTGGTTAAGGGTTAAGGGTTAAAGGTTTAGGGTTTAAGGGTCTAAGGTTTAAGGGTTTTGAGATTTAAGGTTTTGTGGTTTAGGGCTTATGGTTTTATGGTTTAGGGGTTAGAGATTTAGGGTTTAGTGGTTAAAGGTTAGGGTTTAGGAGTTTAAGGTTTAGGGGTGAGAAATTTAAGGTTTAGTGGTTAAGGGTTAGGGGTTAGGGGTTTAAGGTTTAAGGGTTAAGGGTTAGGGGTTTAGGGTTTAAGGTTTAAGGGTTAGGAATTTAAGGTTTAGTGGTTAAGGGTTAGGGGTTAGGGGTTTAAAGTTTAATGGTTTAAGGTTTAATGGTTTAGGGATTTAGGGTTAAGTGTTTAGGGTTTAGGGTTTAGGGTTTAGGTTTAGGGGTTTAGGGATTAAAGGTTTAGTGGTTAAAGGTTTGGGGTTAGAGGTTTAGGGGTTAAGGGTTTAGGGTTTAAAGATTTAAGATTAAGGGTTTAAGGTTTAAGGTTTAAGGTTTAAGGGTTAGGAATTTAAGGTTTAGTGGTTAAGGATTAGGGGTTAGGGGTTTAGATTTTAAGGGTTTAAGGTTTAATGGTTTAGGGATTTACGGTTAAGGGTTTAGGGTTTAAAGGTTTTAGGTTTAGGGGTTTAGGGATTAAAGGTTTAATGGTTAAAGGTTAGGGGTTAGAGGTTTAAGGGTTAAGGGTTAAGGGTTTAAGGATTTAGGATTAAGGGTTTAGGGTTTATGGGTTTAAGGTTTAATGGTTTAGGAATTTAGGGTTTGGGAATTTAGGGTTTTAGGATTTTAAAGTTTTAGGGTTTCAACGGTGTAAGGTTTAAGGGTTTAATAAATGTTATATTATTTCGATATTTAATTTGGTTAATATTATTAAGTTTAAATTTTTATGATTTTTAATAGAATAAATCAATAATAAATTGTGAAGTTATTGTTATTTTACGTTTAATTTGTCAAATAAAATAAGATAAATGCAATATAATTCAAGTTTTAGAGGTTAATTTTATGAAATTTAATTATTAATATTATTAGCTAATTATGTATTTAATAATTGTTATATTATTTTGGTATTTAATTTTGGTATTTGTAAGGAGAAAACAGCGATAATAGTATTAAGTAGGAGTAGCATTAAGTAGCTTTTAAAATAAATCGATGCGAAGGAGTAGCATTAAGTAGGATCGAAATGTAAAATATAACCGAGAGCAAATAATTCAAAATCTCAAGTATAAATCAATCCTCAAAATATGAGTAGGGTTTAAATATTTACCTTATTTAATTTGTTGGTTCTCACGACAACTTGAATCCAACAGAGGATTAGATCACCATTGGAGGAAGTCGACGGAGAAGTTGCAACAAAGACTCACAACCTTAGAACCGTGTATAATTGAAGAGTCGAGAAGAGTGCAAGAATTGTAGTCTTCCGCAATCGTTTACCCCAATAATGTTCAAATACCTAAATACATGACCTAAAAAACTGATGTAATTAAATGATGTATTTTAGATTCGTTTTGTAGATGCATTTCATTTTAGAGAAATAACATAATGGATTATTTAGAAAACATCAACAAGAAATTCAAAATTTCAGACTAAAAATAATGTCCACAAAGAAGACACCAACTCATTTTACTTAGCAAACATCCACAAAGAAGACAAAGAACTCATTTTACTTAGCAAACATCCACAAAGAAGACAAAGAACTCATTTTACTTAGCAAACATCCACAAAGAAGACAAAGAACTCATTGTACAGTCCAAAATTACTTAGCAAATATCTACAGCAGTACAACAACTCATTTTAATAGCCAGAAGCTCAACATATATTCTCTTTATCTACCATGTTCCTAAAAATGTCTTCTTTCAATTCATCTAATACAAACATCTAAGAATGTAACAAGACTGAATGGTTCGGACAATATTGCAATCAAATGTCGGGTATATAGAGATGAGAAGAAACTAATTAAACTTATGTTACATAGACATAGACATGGTTCATTGTGTATATAAATATTTTAAATTTTTCTATGTATTCAGAATTTCTTTTAATATATTTAAAAGTTCCTTTAAATTATAAAAATAGAAACTCTTTTGATTCAGATAGCATAAATTTTACTAAAATTTACCCGATAAGATATGTAATAAAAATATATATATTTAATTAAAATGGTTTTTAGGACAAAATAAAATTTTAAAGTGTATTTCTTAAATGAGTAGTTATCTTCAATATGTAGGTGTTATTAAAAACAAAAAGACATAAGCACTCTTTATTATATTTTATTTAGAAACATCGACTTTTTTCATAATAGGCTTTAACTAAATTAATGTTTTTAATTGGAGACATTAAACTTAATCATCAATAATATTATACATACTACAAGACTTTTTATTTCAATGAATAAAAATATGATTATAACACATGCCAATTTAAATAAGCAAAATAAAAACTAATCCTAATTAAACAACAACTAAATATTAATATCTAAGAAAAGCCAAGAATAGATAAATAAACCCAAACAATGTTTAATAGCTTTACAAATTCAAAATCCATATAAATTTAAGGAACTTTAAATTAAATAAAATCTAAATTCAAGTTTGTCATACATCCACATGCCATGCCCGATCCTAGTATCGTTCATTACTTCAGAGGTTTGAAGTAATAGGGTGAGCAAACTAGCTCAAGGTGAGTCTAACCAATAAGTACATTCAACATTCGCTTAAGATAAATCACTCAAATCATCCATGTAACATAATCATAACAACCATATCAACATTAGAATAAGTCATGGACATATCATAATGAAAAATAAATATGCTCCTTATCTCACACCACTTTTTCAAGCCCTACTTCATAAAACTTAACTATCATAGCACAAGCTTAAAAATGTAATGAAAATTCATAGATGCACCCCAAGGGAGTTTTCAAACAAACCTAGGCATTGCCTTGCAAACCGAGGCTTCTTTATAATTTTATTTAAAGCTTTTCCAACCTTTCTCACCCATATTGAATCAAAGACACTTCAAGACAAAACATCTCATCTATTTGCCCCTTTTTTCTATATCACACTCAAAATTCCTTCTTACTCAATCCCTCACTTAAGGCATATTATCACCACATTCATAACAATACACAACAAAGAAATAAACACATGTACATACATATGAATAATCAATAATTAACTTAATCGTACAAATAATTAGATTAAACATCAATCTTTGAATTGAATTTACAATTATGCAAATCTTGATTAAGTAAAATATGGTTTCACCATAGAAGTCGGAAAAGCACAAGAAATACAAAGAAATGGCGTATGAACTAGACTCAATACCCTTTCTAGATTCAACTGAAACACGTAAGTCATCTAACACCGTAAAGATACGAACTTTGTGGAAAATAAAGAGCATATCAAGAGAATTTTGGAGTTAATGGATAAAAAGGACTACTAGGAAACAGAATCACGGGAGCACAAAGACCTATGCCGATATTGATTTAATATTTTTTTTTTGAGCTATGCTAATTGGCATAGCTTTAACAACGTGGTTAAAGAGCCGATTTATGTAACAATGATCACTAATTTTGCCTTATTGATATCTGAATGTAAACATTTGAATGGGTTAATTACATGGTATTAACATCAAAGACAAAGAATAAACCGTAAATAAACCAAATTTCTTCATGTTGGGTGTCAGGTGAAACACATCCAAAGTGAAGGACAAGCTTGCAAACCGAATAAAGAATAAAAGTCAATCATCGGACTTGAACCTTTACAAAAGTTCTAGAAGAAAACTCCTAATAACGTGGATTATCGACCTTAGTGATCACTTGAAGACTTACAACTCCAAGAAAACTTAAAATAAACAAATACTCCAATAATAACAAGACAATACTAAGTTTTACAATATAATTCATTCATACAATGAAAAGAGAACTCTCAAAATTATTATCGAGTTACAAGAGTTTAAATTAAAATATCCTAACTATATGAACAAAAGTCCTATGAAACGTTGAAAACTCAGAACACTTAGGTACTATGTTTTAGCCCATCAAAAGAGAGTATTGATGTAAATATTACATAGTAATTAAGTGTTTTAATTGAGTAAAATCTCCTCTAAATTTCCAGTTATACAAGTTCCATTCCAACCTTCTTACTTCTATTTCAACCAAAAATCTTGCTTTCTTAATGGTTTAGTAATCCCTCCTATGTTCGTTTCAAATAGTTGCTAATGATTTTGCAAAACCAAAAGCCAAATCCGCATTGGCTTTGTTTCGAGCCAAAGAAGAAGAGATTGAGAGGAAGAAGATGGAGGTGAGAGACAATAATAGAAAACAGATGAATCAACAATTAAACCCAAAACAAAACTATAGCTTAAGATAAAAAATTCATCTTAAATACTAACAGTTGAGTCCAAAGCTACGATCAAGCAATCATTTAAACCCAACACAGATATCCACATCATAACACAAAACTGTAGCTCAACGAAGGGTTCGATTTTTCCTTTCTATTATTTAAAAAAAAAAGCAGATTACATGAAACAAAATTAACAGAGAAGGAAGTAACTTACGATTTATGGCTCAAAATATGCGAAGAAGAAGAAAAAAACAGAGGAAGAAGGTTAATCAACAAAAGGGGGGAAGAAGGTTAGGGATTTCGTCTGATTTCGAGATAGACTTAGGGAATTTTGGGATAGACTTAGGGATTTCGGGGAAGAAGGTTAATCAATAGTACGCTAACAAAGATGCAGCCGCCGCTTAACTAAAATTAAATGATTATTTATGGCGTTTTTGAAACGCTACTATTTATTTACTTTTATGGCGTTTTAAATTAAAACGCCGCTAATATTCTTGATATATATAAATTAAAATACAATTACTCATATACTCAAAAAAATTAAAATATATTGTAAATAATAGTAATTAATAGCCTATTATATTTTATAATAAAATATAACACATATAAAAAATACATTGAGATTAGCTGAAATATATGATTTTGTCTTGAAAGTTAATCGCATTAACCAAAATTTTATTTCTTAAAATACTACAAAATAATTAAAAACACTACATAAGTCTTGAAATTAACACATAATATTAATTATTAAAATTGATTAATTTAATTAATTACCCGATTTAAAATCAAATTAACCGATAACTAAAATTCTAACAAAATATTAATCAATCTCCAACCAAACTAATTCGATCACTAATCAATTAATCAAATTAAATTAACTCAATCAATTAATTCAATTTTGATTAGTAAATCTCCTATCCACTTTGTGTCCTCAATTTTGAAAAAGTACAAATGAAGTACGTAGACCCATAGATATTGAGGTGACCCTCCATTTATTTTTTATTTTCTTTAATTTATTTTAATATATTTATTCAGTATAAAATTATTAACAAATTTAAAAACTTTTATTAAAAATCACAATAATTACTATTTGGTTATATTTTACAAATAAAAATTTAAACAGTTTATTCAAAATAGCACAATCAAATTGTAATAATATTAAAACAAGTAATTGTTTAATAATATATTATCTTAAATCCTAAACCCAAAATTTATAATAGAATATAATTGTTAAAAGTGTTTGCTTTTGTTTTAATGGGTCAATTTTTATGCATTCTATAAATCTTAAATTAAAATTTTTAACTAACGCTCTTATCAATTTATTTTGTTCCATCGTACTTAAACTTACATCCTTTATTGCGGTCAAGAATTTTGTTCCTAAACTATAAACATTAATTAACCCATGAACCTTTATCAACACTAGTTTGTTTACATCCAAACCCTAAGTCGGCCCCTAAACCCCTAAAACCTATAAAACCTTAAACACGTAACCCCAAAATCAAAACCGTAAACTATAAACCTTTATAAACTCTAAACAACTAAAATCCTAAACTATAAACATTAATTAACCCCTGAACCTTTATCAACACTAGTTTGTTTACGTCCAAACCCTAAGTCGACCACTAAACCCCTAAAACCTATAAAACCTTAAACACATAACCCTAAAATCTAAACCCTAAACTATAAACCTTTATAAACTCTAAACAACTAAAATCCTAAACTATAAACATTAATTAACCCCTGAACCTTTATCAACACTAGTTTGTTTACGTCCAAACCCTAAGTCGGCCCATAAACCCCTAAAACCTATAAAACCTTAAACACGTAACCCTAAAATCTAAACCCTAAACTATAAACCTTAACAAACTCTAAACAACTAAAATCCTAAACTATAAACATTAATTAACCCCCAACCTTTATCAACACTAGTTTGTTTACGCCTCTAAACCCTAAGTCACCCCATAAACCCCTAAAACCTATAAAACCTTAAACACATAATTACCCTAAAATCTAAACCCTAAACTATAAACCTTAATAAACTGTAAACAACTAAACTTATCCTAATAAACCCTAAAACCCTAAAATCCTAAATCCTAAACCATAAACTTTAAATCCTAAACCATAAACCCTAAACTATAAACCCTAAACCCTAAACTTTAAAATTACATTTAGCGGCGTTTTGGGAAAGCGCCATAATGATCAGACTTTTAATGGCGTTTTGGGAAAGCGCCGCTAATAATCAGATTTTTAGCGCGCTTTGGTAAAGCGCCGCTAATGATCAGACTTTTAGCGCGTTTTGGGAAAGCGCCGCTAATATCAGACTTTAGCGGCGTTTTGGGAAAGCGCCGCTAATGACTGTGCTTTAGCGGCGTTTTGGGAAGCGCCGCTAATAATCAAGCTTTAGCGGCGTTTTGGGAAAGCGCCGCTAATGATAAGACTTTAGCGGCGCTTTTGAGGAAGCGCCGCTAATGACTGAAGTTTAGCGCGCTTTTATGAAAACGCCGCTAATGACAGATTTTAGCGCGTTTTGGTGAAGCGCCGCTAATGATCAGACTTTTAGCGCGTTTGGTAAATAAACGCCACTATTGTTTTTTTGGCGGCGTTTTATTCCAAACGCCGCTAATGTATAAAATTTGCGGCGTTTTCCTTTAAAACGCCACTAAAAACGCCGCTAAAAGTCTGTTTTGGTGTAGTGTTTATAGATTTTGAATCGAACTATAGGCTCGAAGGATCATCCGTGAAGTCAACCACACTATCTACTTTCTTTTGGGTATTGAAAACTTAGTTTGTTATTTAAAAAGGGCATGTATAGGCTAGATTGAACCATATAACTAATGTTTTGTAATAGTGTAAATATGCTAGCCATGCGAAAATGGCTAACTATTTTGAGATAACTTGTTTCGTGTTTTGATGATATTGTTTGATCATGCCATAAACTATTATTTATGCTTGATTATGGTTTAATCATGTGTGAGTGGTATTATTATTTGTGCATGTTAGATTATGATAGGAAAGACTTATTAATTGGTTCATGTTGATGAGCTTAATATATGGTATATACATTGATAATGTTGGATTCATGATTCGCAAAGTATTAGATTCTTATTATTGAGTATATGGTATAGTATATGTTATGTATTGAGATTATCTTGGAAGACCGAATATGTAGTTAAGTGATTGATTTTGTGCATGTATTTTAAGAAGGAGAAATGGTGAATGATGGTATAATTTGGCATGATAATGAGGTAAAATGATGGATATGTATTTGATTGAGTATTGGCTATATAAGCTTGGTTGCTAAATGATATGTAAAGAATATGTTTCATGACTATTTTTGTTGTGAAACAGTTTTAGTTACAGCAGTGATGTGAATTTGAAAATCACCAAAAATAGAAGAAAGTGAATTAGAAAGTGAATAAGACATAGAATTAAAGTTTATTATGTCTATTTTGATATGAAAGAAACAAGTTAGGCAAAGGAATTATATATAATGAGATATTTAAGTTTTAGTGAGACTTGTCCTGAATGAATTCGTGAGTCCCTGTTCTGTCTTAGAAAATTGTTAAAATTGTACAAAAATAATTATGGAGTATAGTTTATATGTTTAGAATCCTTAATGAGTCTATTTTGATTGGAATATACAAGGACATTATTGAAATTTTGTGCAGTGAGATAACTGAGTTTTTGTAAAGATAGGTCAGAATTATCAAACAGTGAAATAAGGGTAAATTTGATGAATAAACTGTACTAATTGGCCACATGAAAAATTCTGAAAAATTACGGTAAAAAGTTATATGAGTCTAGTTTCAATAAAAATTTACGGATCTAAATTTTGAGTTTTGTAACTCGAGTTATGGTCAATTTAGTCAGCCTAATGCAGTTGGACAGCTTTAAATTTTCATGCCCCAAACTAGTAGTCAAGACTAGTAATGCCCCATACTCGACTCCGGCAAAGGTTTCGGGTAAGGGGTGTTACAATAGGGGTACTTACCTAGTGGACTTCAGACCGGAGACTCAGGTGCCATGCCAGAAAGCCTGTTTATTTCTTAGAAAAACCCAATTTTCCAAAAGAAAACGTTTTGGGCCTTAGAAGCCCTCAAGGCCGAGTTTTGAACCGGGCTCTGATACCAAGTTGAAACACCCCACACCCGGCCCGCAAGCCCTGACCAGATCTGGCATGCTTCTAGGAAAAACCATTCAAATCTTATTTGAAACTTTGCTAAAATTTTTCGTGTTTTTGAAAACAGTTGATTTGGGTTGGGCTCGAATTTTAAAACTCGTGTTGATTATGTGTCAAAACGTTTAAATATATATATACTTAAGAAAAATAGACTTTAACTTTGAATTATTAAAATCGAGTCATGCTTAGATAATTAAATGTGCATGCAGAACAGTTCAAACCAAGGCCTTATTACATCAAATCAAAACCCAAATTAAATCCAAAATACTTAAGATATAACAAGTCCAAAATAAAAATAAAATCTTGAACTGTGCATGGCCACCACTGAGCTTCTGCCGACCCGGTCCATCACTGAGTGTCACCTGAAAAATAGTCCCACAAAGGGGGTGAGTCAAACAGACTCAATGTGTACAACCAGCACAAGTCTCAAATTAAATTCAGGCATATCAAATCATAATAAACACATATAAATCATGATGCAACCTGAACCCAAGCCTGATAACCATCCGCTACACATCATTCGTACCAACCATCACACCGTGGGGACTGCTAAGTCAACCCTCCATCTACTACACACCATCGAAGGTAGTCGCTGCAGTCGACGTGCTCATCGCCCTTATAAAATTCGTGACATAAGTCACCACATTCTTATATTGTGACATAAGTCACCACATTCTTATATTGTGACATAAGTCACCACATTCTTATATTGGGGTATAAAACCACCAATTCACTTCCCCTTTACATATCACCCATATGCCCATGTCATACAAAACATGCAAATATTATATTTGCACTTATGTGCCTTAACAGATATTTTTCACATTATACTCATAGTAGGGGTAGGAAAACGTACCTGAGTATTTCATTCGTACCATTGCATGGTACTTTTAGCCACTTCATGCATATATTTATTAACGCATATATTAACGCATAAACATAATTTAATTGAAGCTTAGTGTGGGGGTACACACCTGATTCTCCTAGCAAGTTTACTGCAAATCCTGAAAATCCCGATCTAGCGTCCTAGATCCCTAACCCCTACATTCGGTCAACATATAGTATTTTAGCTAAAGGCCATTCGGCCAAATGATCAAATCCCGAATCCTTACCTTGCTGTCGTTTTGATCCCTAAACAAATCCCGAAACTTTGTGAGTTTCTTCCTTGCAATCGGCTAACACTAGATCAATTGACTGAGTTAGTTTCGGCTTTCGAATAAGTAAAGTATAGATCTACATCATTGTTTATAGCCTTGGCCGAAAATCAGATTCACTTACCTTGCGAATCCCAAAAGTGCTACTTGATTATGAAGGTGTCAAAATACCTATAGGCATAGGTTAGATTTAATTCTAATCTTTAAGTCACATAAGAATGGCCTATGGCCGAATATCACATAACCTACCTTGGATGTTGAAATCCCGAATGATCCTCCTTATGGTTGACCACACTGAAAATTCTGAAAGATCCTTCCAAATTTCGGCAAACAAGAATATTGATGGGATTAGTTCTAGATTTCGACAAATCTAAAAGAAAGGAATGGAAATCAAGCGACAATTGGCCCTTACCCTTAATACAAAAGTCGACAACACCTTGCCTAACACCTCAGAGGGATTCGGTTTTGGAGAATACTTAGGGAGATTCAACTTTTGATTGAATTGGAAAAAGAAGAAGAGAAAAGGTTTGATGAGATTCGGCCTATGGAGATGAATAGCAAAAAGGAAGAAAATAAAAAAAACACGAGCTGATTTCTTTGAGAATTTTGGCACAAAATAAAAGATGAGAAGAGAATGAATTTTTCGGCACAAATCCCCCCTTAGTATGGCCGAATGCCTTACTTACTTCCCCTCCTAAATTCGGCTAGCATTCAAACACTAGCTATTCCTTGATTTTCTCCTTATCACTTCATTTAAAAAAATAATTTTAAAATAAATCCTTATTTATCTTATGCTTTAGCCGAAATTTCCTAGGAATTTAAGCACATCTTAAACTCCTCTTAGAGACTCCCCATGCCGTCCATCTCTTCCTCATATGTCGCAAAAATAAAAGCTTTATTTAGCTTCCCATGCGACTCGATCCTAGGTCCTTCCTCATAGCCCATGGCGTCATTTCTAGAGGCCCTAAGTGGCGCCTCCAAGCCACTTTTCCAAGCCTGTTTGTGTGTCATACTTTCCCTTCATTTTCTCTTAAGACCACCTTGCTTCAGTTCTCTCCTTTTTAACTTAAAACATGATATTTTCTAAGGCATTTCCCTATATTCCAAGGTTCCAAAAATTCACATAACACATTCATAATACATAAGACATGCTATTTCATATAATTAAGCAAAAATGCACAAGCCCATTTTCGGGATGTTACAATTAAGGTTTTGTATGATTTAATGTATATGTTTATTTATTTTACTTTAAAGTATTCGGATTATAGAAATACCACTGAGTTTATACTCAGAGTACGGTTGTTTTCCGTGCGCAGGTTAGATAAAGACATATTGCCGATTCAGCGTCCATCCGAGATCTCGAACTCAAACGTGGTGAAGTGTATTTCTTTTTGGTAATAGCATGTACCTAGGATGTATTATGTTTGTCATTTTCGAAAATGGTTTGTAAATGATGTTAGAATTTGAAATTAGTTGGTTATATATATGAACATATGTGTTATGTTGAGGCTAAAAAAAAATAGTATGTTTTGGTTGATGTATGAATGAACATGACATAGTCAAATTTGAGTTGAAACTAGAATGAATTTATAATTGGTTTGAATGGTGTTTATTTGAATTGTTTTGGATATTATATGTGAAGTACTTATGAGGATAGATTGGTTAGGTTATTAGGTTGATTGTTTTGACATGTTTTAGATGTATTTGAATGTGTTTTGGATTGGTTGAATTAATGGTTTTTAAGTTGCTTGGTGTTCAAAATTGCAGGGTATGGTAAACTTGACGCTTAAGGCTCATTTTGAGTCCACACGACCAGGCACACGGGCGTGTGACTGGACCGTGTGAGACACACGGCTAACACATTGGTGTGTGGTTTGGCTGTGTGTCCCCTGCAACCTTAGAATTTCAAAACAGAACGCTCAGGTAATTTCACACGGGCAGAGACACGGGCGTGTGTCTCAGTCGTGTGTGTCACACGGCCTAGCACACAGGCGTGTGGCTAGCCGTGTGATCTAAGTCAGAGAGTTACACGGGGTCGGACATGGCCTATGGCACGGGCGTGTCCTATGGTCACACGGGCATGTCTCTTGAACATACGGGCGTGTGTGCCCTGCATCTAGGAAAATTTTTAAAATTTCATGAAAACTTTCCGGAGTACTCGATTTAGTCCCGATTTGTTTCTAGCATATATTTTGAGCCTCGAGGGCTCAAAAGAGGGGCAATATAATTAAGTTATGATGTAAATGCTAAATGATTAAGAAATGTTTGTATTTGATCTGAAGAGTTTGATAATACTTCGTAACCCTGTTTAGCGACGGATAAGGATTAGAGGGTATTACAAGAAACCTTTATGTGGAGAATGAAAGGGTAAATCTAACGTGTGAACAAGCCGTCTACGTAGTTTGTAGATGTTCTTATATGATTCTATGGTGTTGCTTCGTAGTTTATAGATTTTCTATGGTGTCGATGCGTGCAGTTGGTTGGATTAAAAGATGCAACTTGTTGCTTGTTTTATTTTTTTAGTCAATTTCACTGAATTACTGTTGCAATTTTCAAAGTGATTGTTGTTACTAAGTTATAATTCTTTATTCTGTAATCATTATTTTGAAAGTTATAATTCTTTATTCCGTAATCATTACTTTTAAAATTTTAAATTGAACTAATGAAGTTATTTAACTTTATTTAAAATTTTAAATTCCGTAATCAATGCAGATATAATTATTTTTTAATAATTTTATTTTTACAAGTACTTACTGAAATTCCTTTTACAACAAGGAAAAGGATTAACTGAAATTTGAATTTCTTTTCCAACAAGGAACAGGATTGAGTCACCGGTACATACAATATTATATTCTATTAACTACTACTAAACTAATTACAAAGTTCTTTGCCAATTTTCGTTATATTTGTTCTATAATTCAACTATGGTAGGCAAGCAAGGTGTCATCATACTCCCATCCACTTATAACTTCTTCATTCTCCTCCTCGTCATCATCATCGGAAATTACTTTATTTTTTAGAAAAGTTTTAGGTTGATTTCAAGATCTCAATCAATATCATTGATATATAAATCAATTGAATTACTTGGTAATTTGTTTTTACAAGAAAAGTCATAATAATTTTCTAAGAATCTCTATTTAGTTTCTTGAAAAACTTTTAAAACAACTAAATCATTCTACTCAAATGCTTTATCAGTCTTAAACAAATTATTCTTCGCATAAACAAATCTCTGTTTAGTTTCTTGGAAAACTTTTAAAGCAGCTGAATCATCTCACTCGAATATCAGACTTAAACAAATTATTCTTCACCTCAACAAATCTTTTCCGTTTATCAGTCTTAAACAAATTCTTAAACAAATTATTCTTTCACATTAACAAATCTTTTCCATGACATTACAGGCAATGATTTGCATAATTTTTTCTCCCATGCAGGCAATGATTTCCTTGAATTATTGGTCTTTTGATTTGAGATGAATAAACTTCTGTGTGTAGTAATTTTCTTGACGATTATAATACGACATGGAGTCTAAGTGATCAAATACATACAATTATATATTCTAAGTGGTCAGGTACATAAAGAAAAACCCTGGTCGAGGGTTGTTTTTTCCAACAGGTGGTTTACAGCTGATGGCTGTGATTTTGATTGGGCATCAAGTCCCATAACGAGACAATCAGTATCCAGATTTTGTGTTAAGCTTAGGGATTCCTTGCTTTCATGGAACTCAAAGAAGCAAAGCACTGTCACGTTCTTCACAAGAAGCCGAGTATCGAAGTATGGCTTGAATAGTGGCTGAACTCTTGTGGTTAAGCAGCCTGCTTAAAGAACTTGGTGTTGAGCACAAGGAACCAACTATGTTGTATTGTGACAGTAACTAGCAACACAAATAGCTGCAAATCAAGTCTTATACGAGACTAAACATATAGAAATAGACAACCACTTTATACGAGAAAAAAATACGTGGTTTAATTCAAACAAGGCATGTCACAACAAAGGAACGACTAGCAGATATATTAACAAAAGGTCTGAGAGTTCAACAACATGAGTATCTATTATCCAAGTTGAGGGTGCGAGACATATATCACCCTCCAACTTGAGGGGTAGGGCAGTAGCTCACTGTATATAAACGAGCTTGTAACCTTATTCTGTGAATGAATTCAACCATTTTCGTTTATTTGCTTCTGTTTAGTTGCTCAACAAACCATCGCGGGTCGACTCTCTAGTTTGTAGTCAGCAATTGAAAAAGGGAACCAAAATGCGTTAAAAGTATGTACTTCCCTTGCTTTGGCTAGACAATAAGAACTCAAAATCTTAGAAAGAAATTCGGTAAGGCCAAACATATCCTACTAGCTACTGCCTTCGGTTATTTCTTGCATGATAACACCGAGAATACTGACCACAAACTTATAAAATGGAAAACAAAGGGTATAGTTTAGATAGAAGAGTTTACCTTTGCATTTACCAAGGTCTGAAACCCAAAACTCAGGTTAAATATGGGCTGTTTGTCAATCGCACTTTATTTCTCTTCGGATTGTTAGGATTACCAGCACCAGTGTCAAAATCCACAACAGATGAGATGAAACCCTGCTTTCACATGTTCAATATTTCCCAGTATGACCCGAGGCCGGCACAGTATAAGATGTTTTATACCATTCACATTATCATCTCTAAGCTAAAAACCACTGAAGAACTCTGATGCTCATTTCTTCTCCAAGTTGCAATTTTTATAACCATAGTAAAATCTTCAGTGATAAAACAAATCTGAAACTGTGAACTGTAACTCTTTAATTTGTCAACCACGATTGCTACATGTACTGTGGGTTAGTGTGCGGACTAAGCATTTCCTTTCTTATCCTAATCCTTTTCTTTTATAAAATGACAGTGGCAAATGAATCAGTAATTCAAATGCTGGACACTTTGAAATGAGTTAGAACCAATTTCCATAACAGCAGATTTCAGAAACTCGTCATCACCAACAACCAGTCGTAGTTTCTTAGTAAAATCACCCTTGGTTCCTGCTCCAGCCTGTGGTAAACAATTGAAAAAACAAAATTAAAAAGTGTTCATACTTTATAGGTAAATTCCGCTACAAGCAACAAGCAAAATCTTCATCTGATTAGCATGCAGCCTACTTACCCTATATGAACAGTATGAAGTTACTATTTCCTCAAATTTGGCAGGAGGAAGGGAGTCCCTCAACTTCCTTAACAATTTTTGAATGGAAAAAGTTGGCCTCACTGGACCTACAAGAAAACAACCTCTTAACTTCTAAACCATATAAAAGAGAGGAGAAAAAAGAACCAAAGACACCAAGGAGAGTATAAAAGTTTACCATGCGTGTTACACAAAGTTTTGAAACTCACAACACTTTCGGGAAGAATATACATGTTCGCATTATGTGACCATACTACGTACCACCTTGGGTTGCTAGGATCATCAGAACCAGTATCAAAATTCACACTTGATGAGAGATATTGTTGAGATCCAGCTTCCACTTTCTCAATATTTCCCAATATAACTCGGCACAGAATAAGATGTCTCACACCATTTTCATCTGCATCAGCTAGAATTGCACTGTAACGGTTAATCCAACATTAGAACAGATCAAAATAACAGTATAAATGTTAAAATTACCCAAAAGTAAGCATGACAAAACCGTGCAGCTTTTAGGCTAAACCAAGCAATACCTCGTAGTTTGACTACAAGTCTCCAATAATGTAGCAAGGAGTAGTTAAAATTATCAATGTGAACTGATCATGATTAAGTTGTTTTTTTCCTCCTTGAGATCAACTGGTATAAGGAACGGAGACTCTATAAACCTCTCTATTTAAGTATTCAACAACAATCATGAGATTATAAGGAAATCATGCACACTAGCTAAAAAAAGAAAAGCATATTTTCAAGCCAAACGGAACCACTAATTAGAGTTCATCGTCATAATTATATATCTCAAACTTGTACACATCTTTTTTGAAACAGCAGTACAGGGGTTCTAGCAACTAGACTGTATCTCGAAGGCAAGCCAAAAATTGGCATTGTACCAAGTACCAACTTGACTTGAATTACTACCGAAGCTAAGTTGATTTCAATCTAGAACTAAATGGTGACCGAGCCAATACTGAGCCAGTAAAGTAAAACTAGGCAGTTAACTGGAAAAAGAAAAACGTACTGAATTACCTCAAGTGTGGCAACTCTAAGGGAGACAGATAAACGCCATTCCCGTAAACATCAATAGGCGTAACCTTATTGGGCAACCCAAAACCATAAGCCAGAACACTCCCCACAACCTTGGCGGAAGCCCCATACCATGCATAAGTCACATTTGAAGTGCCTCTTTCAGCCTTAGTATTCTCAATCTGTTTCTGGAAATTTACAAGCCTTGCCTTATCCAAATGCGTTTCCCAATTGCACTGATAAATCGAAGTAACCCTAGCTCCATTATCTACCCTCCTTATTCCGTCAAAGAAATGGTTATAAACGACCATATACTCTCTCTCTCTGTTTCTTTCAACCTTTTCGCATTAGACCATTCAGCAGTTCTAATCACATTTACTCCCACGGCTTTGTCAGAGGAACTTTCTGACCCATCAACTTGCTTTCTTTCCGAAGAAGTTCGATCAATTTTACTCACAATATCAATCTCAGGAGTGCGATTATTCTTCTTTTTGCAGTCGCAGCTGATATCATCATCCCTTTCGTTTTCATATTCAGATTTGCACAAGTCCTCATTGCAGAAAAACACTTTGGGGAAAAAACATTTGCCATCTTCATCGATCCAAGCAACTGACCGCCAATTTCCTGTCGAGTAATTGATCTGCTGCATCCTATTAAAATCAATTATATACTTTGCACCGTCGATCACTGCTTCAATAATTGGTTTCCGCTCCAAGAAACCTGTACGCACTGTTTGTAAATCATCGTCCGAGAAATTCAACCAAGAACCACAGCGATAGTACATGAACCGCGACGGAACCGCGCTCCGTTCGAAATTCGCATTGTTCTGCGAGAAAATTCGTCTCGAACAACAAGACCGAATGCAGCAGTAGCAGCCACCGCTGCCGCGTTTCCTTGGACTGGTAGGTGAGGAGAACGATGGCGGCGGAGGAGGAACCCCAACGGCTTCCACCATATCGTTCATTTTCGCCGCCATTGATTTCTTTTCCCTTGAAAGTTGAAAAGTTTCAAAAATTAAAAATCGTTTACAATTCTCAAAGGATTTCAAAGGAAAGAAAATTTTCCACAAACGAAAAAACACCACTCCTACTGGCCTGGTAGAATTGGAAGAGAAAATCATTTAAGCGCGAGAAGAGTGCCGTGGAAATTACAAAAATAGGTCCATGTGTCAAGAGACGTTTAAGGCCGAATGGCGGGGAATGTATAAGGGCGTTTTGGGTTAAATCAAGGCAGTTATGGACTTCGGGGCTCGCAATATACCTTGGATATCGATGAATAGTTAAGAATTAACTAAGCTGGCTAATTGCTACTCCTTTTATGGTTGATAAGTTTGGTTTATTAATATTTGGTGTTTTCCATTATTATCAATAATTAAGGTATATAATATTTAAATAAATTAATATAATAATAGATTAAATATAAATTAATCTATTTTTATATACATTTTAAATATTTAATATAAATAAAGGGTTTTACTTGAATAATATAAAAAATAAATATGAAAATAGAATAACATGAATAATATTTACGGAAATAGGAAAATTAATAGTGGAATACTCATGTCGCCTAACCAATCGGTATCACCACTTTATTTCTAAAAAAAATTATTTTTTTAGATGTAACTTAATCAATCAACGACGCCGTATTTAATACAAAAAATATGAGTTTTTTTTTTAAACAATATACAAAAAGATTTTTAAAAAAATTCTTATTGGTGCCGCCGGCACCCAAAAAGTTTTAAAATTTAAATTGTTTTTAAGCTGAAAAGAAAAAAGCTCTGGTGTTTTAAATTTTTTTGGTATTAAAACACGAACATGTGAGTAATGGATCACATTCGCATCATCAGTCAGGTTAGTGTCGTCGATTTGTCAAGTGGCACCAACCTGATGGATGACGTGGATGTGCCCTGTTGGTCACGGACCCGTATTTTAATACTAGAAAAAAATTTAAAATATTGTGTTTTCTTTTTCTTTTTTTTTTGTAGATTGTTTAAAAAAAATATTTTCTAGTACTAAATATGGGTGCCACCAATTTATTAGGTTGCACTCGAAAAAAAAATAAAGTGGTGCCACGGATTGGTTAGGCATCACCGGTATTCCACTGTTGGTTTTGCCTATCCCCGTAAATATTATTTCTATTATCTTATTTTCGTATTTATATATTTTTTATATTATTCAAATAAAAAACCCTAAATAAGATATTTTGGTAACTTTTACTTCTAAACGTAAAAGTCAAAAACATTTATCTTAATTTTTGTATTTGGGTGAAAAACATTTTTCACCATAGTTTTGACTCCAAAAGTCATGTATTTTTCATTGTTTCTGGAACCTCAAACCCAATAAAAAATAGGTCGTAAGTCACTTTTCACTTCGATTACTTATGTCATGATTGATTTTGTTTTTTTTTTTTTTGTTGTACGATTAATATTTTAATAATCTAACTCTTGAATAGAGAAAGATACATAAAGATGTAAAACTACACCAGAATAAGTAGACCTTTCCCTCAAAAATATATACCACATATAAAATAGCATAAATATATAAATTTATGTTATATAAATTATTATATAAAAAATGCAATAATCTCACATTACTTGTCCTTGCTATCAATCTATAGCACTGATTGTTTGTTTTGGGTAAGAAGTTTGAGTTCCATTGAAATTTGAGGTTTGTGATACATGCCTAATTTCAATTCTATGAAGTGTTATGTAATTTGTAATTGCACAAGCTGGTAAGGGAAACATGAGAAACTATGTAATTGGTTACTACCAATAGAAACGAAAATAAGGGCACTATATTTCCATTATTAATTTTATGAAACAAAAAATTGCCTCTCTGAGTTCTCTTCTTCTATGCTACATGACTCTTTTTCCTTTACTTTCTCTCTTCTTCATTCTTCCTTTTATCAGTAAGTTTCAGATCAGATATTTGGTCCGCATATTAGTATCAGAACCATCGTTCTTGGCTATGGCTAGTAGAGGGATGAGGCCAACGGAGGAGGACAAGAATTATCTATGATAGCATGTTAGGGGAATTAAAAAGAAAAAAGAGATACGAGCTAAACATAAAGAACTAGACAAGCTGAGCATAAGAACCAACCACTGTTCGATGAATTGTCAAAACTAACTGCTAATGAAATTGCAGATCAAACGACTTAAATTAGTGAAGGAGCTAATTTTCAGCATTGCCAAACAACTACTATGGTCTCCTTCGAGTCTTTAGAGGCTGTGGATAAATCTGTAATAAAAATGGTTCAAAGTCTGGTAATGGAGAATCTTGATGAATACAAGACTATGGGGCCATAGAAGCAACTGTCGAGTGAGCATAGAAGTGATTATCTGATAAGCATAAAGGATTACTTTAGTGATAGTAAGTGCACTGACCAGATATATGATTTGCATATCCATCATACTAGTTATTCAGCTATGAATCTTCTACTGCTATATATGCTGCCTTGTTAATGGGTCCATATCTGGGATTGTTGGGGTTGTAAATAAAGTAATCATGACCAAATCCTTGTCAAATATTATTGATGTTATACGGACAGGGGCAAATAAGAATTTCATTGTGGGGGACAATTTTGAATCATAAAATTTTTGAAAGGTTAAAGTATATTTTTATTATTGTATTAATTTATAATTTTATTTAAATTTTTAGGATTTGAAAGTAAATTTATCATTTTTTGAAGCTCAAAGTGTTTATATGGTAAAGGCCAAAGGAAAGACGTTTGTCCCTGCCATAGAATCTAGCAATTGAGTGACCACAAATTTTCACTTCATTGAGAACTGATTTAATCCTCTCTAATGCTTTGGTTATCAAGAAAGAGCAAGGCAGCACCAATAGCAGAAACTTTTATCCTACAATAATTTTGTTTCAGAGGATAACACAAACTACCTAGTTAATTTCCACTAAATTCTTTCTTAATGAACAACCTTTTCCATTATATTCCATATATAGAATTTTTGAAGCACGGTCGAAGACTAAACTCCGACGATACTCTTTGACCTTTTGCAGGCAGTCCGGCCGGAAGAACAGGGATCTTCAACAATGATCAATCTTGAAGCTGAAAGGGCTTGTATGCCTGGAGACTTTGAATCAGTCCTTGAACAGAAGCGGCAGCAGCAATGAGTGAAACAATCAAGCAGGCCCAGGTCAGTATTTTGAGCCACATCCATTTGAACGAGTACTTAGCCATTTTCGTCTGTGCAATGTGTATTTCTATTGGGAAATAGACTACTAATGGCCAAAACGAGCCAGCTCCAATAAGACCCAAGAAGTTATTGAAGAAAGGAAAAAGCATGGCTACCAATGCCGTTACAATAACGTATGTTGTCCTCCATACCAACCTGAACAAGTTGATGTAATACACACCATAGAATGGAACTCTTACAGCCTGTTCACTTGTAATGAACCTGTTACCCGGCCATCGCCTCGAGCACCAGCCCTCCACGAACCCGAACAACGGTTGGGCAAAAACCTGGATGTATATGTCAATCACGTTACTGAGACCTGTCAACCCCTTGGGCCTTAGGCTTTAGGAGCCTAAATGGTATGCAAGACACGGATCTCGAAAAAGTTAGAGAAATTACCTGATATGCACCAAGAAGATGAATGGCAATACAAATGTTGGCAAAGTCAATTAACCAAAAGGGTTCGTAAAAGCCGAAGCCAGTAAGGAAATTCCCGGGTGCATCGTTTCCGAAGGCTGCATAACCAACAAGGCCGCAAAGTAGATAAAATATAGTTGTTGTTGATACTCCAATAGCGGTTGCTCTCTTCATTGATTTGTTCTCTGGTACTACTGGGCTCCATTTGATTGTGTCCTGAAAATAAATAATAATCACTCAAATAAGATAACATAGAAATAAATCGTTGTTAACATGCACATTTGACAAAATAGACGCCAACTAAATAAATCGAAATTAAATTTCATTTCTTGAATTGAGCTACTTCATTGTATTTTCAACTTCTTGTCTACAAATGGCCAATAAGAATCAGTCACTAAAATCCTTAAAGGTCCATAGGGATCTTTGTCGCTCGCTATCCTACGGTAACCATATATCAATTAAAGGGCCAATACGAATGCAGTGTCTCATATCTCAATTTCTAGCATATATCAAAATACTTAAAAAATATTAAAGGGTTTATGTAAGAATCTGGAAAATGAGAGAACCACACATGCCTGTTAATAATAGCAAGAAATAGGAAAAGAAGTGCTCCAATAGTGCAGCCTATATATCAGCACAAATAAGTAATATGTTTTTGTCTTTGGAAAGTGCTTTTCGTGGATTGTTGGAGGTTAAATGTCTGAATTTTAGAAATGAAAATCGTAAAAAATGGAAAATATATAATCTTGCCTGAATCTCGATGAGGACGTTGGAGAAAGAATAGGCAAAGGCAATGTCCCCTATAGCTTGGAGTGTCCTCCAAACCTTTTCAGCCCCCGACACGTCCACCCCTACTATCACTCCTGTTAAGGTTGTCCTTACATCTTCTTCCCCACCTTATTCACACCGAATTCAGACCACAAATTGATTGCATGAAATTCAATACAACAGAAAACCAAATCTATTGATCAACTTTGTTTGTAATTCAGCATTACCTGCAACTTTGGCAATGGAGAGTCCAAGGCCAATAAAAGAATAAGCGAAAGACATGACGGATGCTATGATTGAGAGCCATGAAAGCTTGGCAAAGTTGGGGATTTGGCTCAGAACTATCTGAATGCAGCCAAAGATGACCATGAATGGGTAGTTTGATGTTTCGCATTTCGCATGATGCCCATGCTTGTGGAAGCAATTCGACCTTTTCACCGCCCTGGTTACAAGGGAAATAAAAAAAAAGACATCAAAAAGGGTTAGTTTAAGAAGAGAAATTTCAAAGTTTGGAAAATGATTATACATACACCATGCTAATAGATGAAGTGATAGTGTAACTAATGGTTATTCCAGTAAGATTCATGTACTGAGCCAATCCACAAAGCTGGACTTTTCTTCCTCCCAAGTAAGCTCTAACAGCATCCATGTAAGTGTAGTTTCTTTGTCCATGGACAGGGTCAGGGGCCCTATAGGCATCAGCAAGGAGAGTAGAGGTGAAGTAAGTGATGAAGGAGAAAACCACTAGAGCAGCTGGACCACCCACCCAACCCAACTGAGCAACCGCCCATGCAAGCGATAGCACTCCTGACCCGATCACAGCAGTGATAATATGAGCACTTGCAGTTACCCAAGTCCCTTCAAATCAAAATAATACAATATTATATTATTTACATGAAACATGTAAAGCCGGGATATATATATATATATATATATATATATATATAACATATTTCAGGTTAACTAACCGGTTCTTTTGACACGACCATCATCGTCCAAGTTCTTGTTGACATCACCATTCTCATAATCTCCTGGGATTTTCCCGACGAACATGATGAAGCCAAGGTCAAATAAAGAGGAAAAGAAAATAATATATAACTGGGTTTTAAGGCTGTATGTATGAGAAATTGTGAGAGGCTTAGAAACAAATATGGAACATATATAGAGGGCCTGGAACTGATGAGGGTGGAATTGTTGATAGGGTTAGGGCCATGGCCGCACCATCGACGGTCGTCATTGTGGTTTCTAGGTCTTCTCATAGAAGCGGTGCTCAGTTCCGCCCGTATGTTTGTTTTAGGAACTATGCATGGCATTTGGTAAACCAAATTTGTTATAAATAGAAAATCGAGTACAACTGCAATTGTTGGTGAAACGGCTCCTATAGATAGTATCCCGTTTGCAGACAAATGAAAGAATAATTTAGTTTTTATCAAAAAAAAAAAAAATTTAGTGCTTTAAAAAAAAAAACAATAATTTAGGTTTTCAAAAACAAAACAAAACAATTTAGAAATAAGGGGAAAAAAACTCAAACTACATACCACTCAACCTAAAAAACCAACAATTTAACAAAAAGAAACATCTTCTGCTTCAAATTAACCACGGCTGAGCAAATTTAAGGCTTTGTTACTTGTTGCTTTTTAAAAGTGTTTTTTTAAGCAAATGTAAAAGCATTTTCCCTAACTTTTCATTTAGAAAAGTAAAATGATATATATATATATATATATATATATATATATATATATATATATATATATATACTTTGATTTTGATTTAATTGTATACATTTAAAGTAATAGATATACACATTTATTTTCATATTGGATTAATATAGTTGTTTGTGTATGCAAGTAGAGGTGAGCATGGGCGGGCGGGCAGGTTGAGTTGGGCCCAACTAAAAATTAGGCCCGTTTATTGGGCTCGGGCCGGTCGGGCCTAAAATGGGCCTAAAATTTTGCCCAAGCCCGGCCCATATAAAAAAACTAAAACCCGAGCCCGCCCAACCGCCCGTAGTATTAATTTTTATATTATTTTATATAATTTTAAATATATATAATACATCAAAAATATTAAAAAATCAAAAAATATTTTTCAACAAATTGAAAATAAATTTTAAAAATATGTAGACTTAAATAACACTAAAATAGATGCAACTTAACAAGGAAATGCCTCTAAAATAATAACAAAATTAACAAATGTCTTTAAAATAATAACAAAATTAACAATAAAATAAGTTTTATATAATTATCTAAACAATAACAACAAAATAATATAAACATAATAGTAAAATGGTAGTAAAATAAAGAGAAAACAATAAGAAAATAATATTTAAAAATATTTTTTTGCCTTTAATGATTTCGGGCGGTAAGGCAGGGCCCGGCCAAGAAATTCTTACGAGACCCGCCCATTTTTTAAACAGGCCTCATTTTCTACCCAAGCCCATTTTTAGGGCCTATATTTTTACCCGAACCCTCCCATTTTTCTAGGGCCTTGGTTGGTAAAATGGCCCATTTATGCTCAGCTCTATATGCAACATATCAATGTAAAATTATGCTAATTCAATTATTTTGTTAATGGTTTGTGAAATTTTAATCAAATTAAAATTTTATGTATAAAATTACACTCAGCTCAAACATTTGCCAAGAAAATATTTTTGGAAAATAATTTATGGAAAATGATTTAATTTTCTGGAAATGATTTACTTTTCTGGTGTTTAGATAAATTTGTGTAAAATATTTTCTGTTGTTTGGCAAATTTCCTGAAAATATTTTCATGAAAAGTTGTTTTACATATATTAATAAATATATATATATATTAATAAATTTATATTTTAATTTTTTACATATATTGCAATGATTTATTTATAAATAAATAAATAAAATTAAATATATAATAATACTCAATTATTAAGCTAAAATATTAATGAAATCATAAATTGAAAACAACCAAAGTCAAATATATTATTTGTAATTGTGTTATAAAAAATAAAAACAAGGATTGAATAATTATAAATTAGCTCCCAAACCATAATTAATACTAGAAATTAATAATATTATCCAAATACATAATTAGTATACCACATAATAACAGCAACATTGTCCAAGTGCATAACTAATATTAAACCACATTAAAAGTATTAATATCTTCAACCTTGAGAAAATTTTTGAAGCCAAATTTTTCTATGCTTCTTACTTTTAACTAAAAAAGCTTTGGCCTCGGATTCATGACTCATTAGATAATCAAACACAGAACATAGGAAGTCATCATCAAATCCTTTTTCCTCCATCGACATCACTTCTTCGTAAAGATGTGGTGTTTTATCCGTAATAAATTGTTCCAAAGCATTAGCAATTTTGCCAAGTTGTTCACCCACAAATTTAATTTGTTCATCAACGACACTTTCTTGAACATTTTTTCTTTTACATTTGGATGTGCCAGATGAAGATACTTTTGTTCTTACCTCTTTAGTCTCTTCATTGTCGCAGTCTATAAGCACTGAATCTTGGTTACCATTGTATAGACCCATTTTTGCCCGGGCCCATCTTAATAAAATAAACCAAGAATAAAACCAAAATAAAAATTGTTTATTTTATAGTCCATTTACAAATCCTTTACAGCCCAAATATTACCCTTAGCCCAAAACCAAACATACCCGAATAAACAGACTACCCAGTCACCCAGTTACACCCATTGACCCAGTACTAACCCAACAGACCTAACAGACCTTAACTAAGACCCAAAACAGCCGTGGCCCAAAAGACCCAATGCTTAGGCAATCTTCAATTGCCTAGGGTTTCTGGGAAACCCTAGGCGCCGCAAGCAAGGGTCCAGCGCAAGCGCCGCAACCACCAACCCAATCGTCACGCCTTAGTCCGCAAGTCACGCCGCCATCAACGCGCCTCATTGCCGCGTTCTCCGCCTTTGACTTGCACAGAAAAGGAAAGAATCGAAGCAGAAAGGGCAAAACGGTGGCGAAATCTTTTTATTCCTTTTATTTTGTTTGTTTCGAGGGATATAAAAGCCTTCCAAAAAACCTGTAATGAGGATACACACGGACACAGAAAGACTAAGATACACAAGCAAAAAATACACAAAGCAGAGTGATACTCAAACAGTTATTAATATACAGAGAGATAATTTTTTTTTGTTTATGAGGGTGATTTACATTCTTTTTTTTTATTTTATTATTTTTATTTTCTCCGTTTCGTGCATGTTTTATATTGAAATAAAAGAAAAGGGCGAAATTTCATACTTGTGAGCTACCGTGGACGACGGCGCGTAAGCATGTGTGGCGCGTGGAGTGCGACGGTCTCCCTCGTCGGAGTCCTGGCCTGAAGGCCAAAGGAAAGAGAGTTTTCAAAACAAAACTCTGTTTTTTTTTAACTGATAAAAATTAATTTTTTTTATTAATTTTGTAACTTATATAGCAAAGGTAAAACGGCGTCGTTTATGCTTAGGCCAATAAGCATCAATACGACGCCGTATAAAGCTTTTGACCCGAACCTGACCCGATAGACTAGAAGATCTACGTGTTTTTTTTCAATGGTCTATTTGTGGAATAGGTCCTTCCGCATTTTTTAAATTTTTAAATCAGTCCAGTTCACATTTTTATTTTTATGAAATTAGCCCTAAATTATGTTTTTGTTCCAATTTAATCCCTCTGACTGCTTTAAAGGTTAAAATAAAGACGATGCCATTTTAAGAATTGGCATAATTATTAAATTATTAAATTATTTACCTTTATTATAAATATATTTTACTATTAATTTTTATATATATTAAATTATTTTAAAAATTATAAGACCCAAATTATGCCCGGACCCATTAACCAATAAACCAAAACTAATTAATTAAAAAACAATCAATAACAGTCCATCAGTCCAAAATAAAAAATAACAAGCCCAAATAATGACCCAAAACTTCGAGGCCCAAATGGCTCAACATCTTTAAGTGTTTTCAGAAACCCTTAGGATTTCTGGAATGTTCCAGCGCCGCATGCCTCAATACCTAGCCAAGCCGCTCCACGTCACCTCAGAATGCGCCTCAGACGACACCACGCGCCTCCGTCATGCACGATCGTACCTGCGAACAACAAACAAATAGCAGTAGATAAAAACAAAAAGGGAAGAACAATTGTATTTTGAGGGGGATTTTATTATTTTTATTTTAATTTTTTCAATTTCGGCTATAATAAACAGAAAACAAACCATTGTAAGGGGTCCTTTTACGCATTATCAGAGATTAAAAGCAAAAGAACCTTGAAGGTTAATTCTGTTTTTTATTTATTATTATCATTTACTGTTCTTTTTCATTTTTTCTAGTTATTTTATTTTTAAATCTTTTATTAACGAAATAAAAAAGAAGAGCAAGAAGGGGAAAGAAACTAACATGAATACTGGGACACATCGTCTGAACTTCTCCGTCGTCGTAGCCGAACCGAAGGCAGGGGGTTTTCTCCGTTTTCTCCTTTCTCGCGTTTTGAAGTTTCGAAAAGGGGGCTAACAGTCTGGCCTTGAGCATCGCCGGCCACCGAGATGGTGGTGGCGCGGTGGTGCGACAGTGAGGGAAGAAGCCCAATCGACGGGCATGAAAAGATGGGGGGTTCTCTGTTTTTGTTGTTTAAAGAAGATGAACTATAAGCTTTAAAAAAGAATAAGTAATAAATGTCATTAATTTTTAAAGTGGTGTAATTAAAGAGTGTGGGGGCCAGCGCATTGACGATTTGTAAGTTGAATAGTTGCCTTTTCACCTTAAATGGGAAATTTTCGTGGCCAGTCCCTCCCATTTATGCTACCTTTAAGTTAATCCTTTTCTATTTCTTTCATTTTTGCCCTGAAGCTTGCGCATCATTTCAATTCACTCCATGCCTGAGTGTTTTTTTTTGGGGGTTCGGAACATTTTCACTTTTAGCCCTTATGTATTCACGCCTTTTCATTTTGCTCCTCTGTTCGACCCTGTTCTTCCATTTATTTATAATTTGTCTTTTGGATTTTGTTTTAATTTCAATCTAATCCTGTATTTATTTTTTATTCAATTGCAAGCTCTTTGGTTTAATTAATATTTCATCTACTTGTTTATTATTTATCATTTACTTATCTTCTTCTAATATTTAAGTTGTTATTGTTTTTCTTCCATTTATATTTCATATTTTCATTCCTTCATTATTTTTATTATTACTATTATATTCATTATTATCATTACTTTATTATTACTTGTATTATTATTATTATTATTATTATTATTATTATTATTATTCTTTTATATTTCCTATTATTATTATTATTATTATTACTTGTATTATTATTATTATTTATTCTTTTATATTTCCTATTATTATTATCATTATTTTTCTTATTAATTTATTATTATTTGCCTTTTATTATTATTATCTTTATTAACATATTTTATTATTATTATTTTATTCGTTTTCTCATTTCCTACTTTTTTATATTAAATATTTTTGGCTTGCCTATTATTTTCTTTCTTATTTTTAGCTTGTTTGTTTCATTCATTTTATTTCATTTTCATCCTTTATGTTGTTACTTACGCTAACGCATTTATTACTATTTTGCTACACCTATTGGTATTGTAATTTATTTTTACATTTTATTACAAACTCGTGTTATATTTAACTTTTATCCGATACAAAATTAATTTCTTTCATAAAGGCAATATTTCGTATAAAAGATTCGAGGAAATCGAGCCCTAACTTATTGGGTTCCGGTTTTTTTTATTCAATCTGAATAACGAGATATCCCTTTTAAAATTGCAATATAAGTTTTGACAAAATAATTGTTCTCGGGAATTCGAAGTGTTGTGCCCTAACTTACTGGCCATGACACCTCGATACCCCGAATCAAGCTTGTTTTAAAATAAAGGTAATATTTTGTATTTGAAATTTCGAGAAATCAAACCCTAACTTACTGGTTTCCGGTTTCTCATTTCACAAATAACGGAATATCATCCTCAAACTTGAATCCAAATTTTAAAGTCAATAGACTAGCTCAATTTCGAGAGTCCAAAATGTCATGCCCTAACTTACTGAGTATGACATTATATCTCTTCGAAATAAGAGGGTCTATCATCCATTTTGATTTGTTTAAATTTTGAAAATAAAAGAGGATCGTATTTTAAAATCTTTTCAAATTTTCGACGTCAAGACATTAAATAATCAATTAGGTACCAATTTTGGGCGTATCGAGGGTGCTAACCCTTCCTCGTAATGTGAATCGACTCCGAACTCGTTTTTGGATTTCGTAGACCAAAATTGTTGTTTTAATAAATCAAAATGTTTTATTAATCCATCTCAAGGTGATCCAATCACACCTCGAATAAAAGGTCGGTGGCGACTCCATTTCCATATTTTTTAAGTCGATCCCCATTTTTCAAAATTTGCCGATTTAAAAGTGGTTTCGACAGCTTGGCGACTCCACTGGGGATGAAAGAGAGTCAAGCCGTAAAATTGATTAATTTTTGTCATTTTATCGAAAATTGAAAATTTGATTTGAAAATTACGATCCTTTTATTGCATTCATCTCATTTGATTGGTATGGTTCAAGTCTGGTAGAATACTTCTGCATCATATTGCACGACTGCTGGGTCACACCCTTAAGTGGGAGTGAGAAGCTACTCTTTCGTGAGGTTTTCACCTCTGTGCAGGATAGTGAATCACTTCCGGGATACATCCGTACCTATGCCTTCGTGAGATTTTCATCTCCGTGCAGCCATAGGGAAATGGGTCCCCCTAAACCAAACTCGATCCGTATGAGTTTCTAATGGGTGAGGATCGAGGAATTTGCTGGTTCAGATACCCTCAACTTTAGAACTCAAACCACATGTAAAGGACCCTAAGAGCCTACCACAGATGAAGTTGTGGTAAACCCTAGTGGTCACCTAGATAGGTGCTTGAATGTTTTATAGGCTTTGATTGTTATCCCTATTTATTGTACTGACTTTTCGTGTTGTATATTTTTTTACTTAGCATACATTTTCATATTATGTCGATTAGGGTTTGATTGCCAAATTAGGGAGCTCGGCATGAAGAACGAATTTCTTGATAAAACGGAAGACAATACGTATGTTTGTATATTTGTATTTCGTTTCATGTAAAGAGTTTTGTCCTCTAGTAAAGTTTTTTAAAGGAAATTGAGTTAGAATCGATGCCTCTTTACATTCATTGCATGCATTCACATGGCATTACATCATATGCATTAGATTTCATGAGAAGACCCTGATTGGTTGAAGTTATTTTAGCATTAACCTTGACACCGGTAAAACCAAACATCTCTATGGTACCCGAACTAAGATGAAAGATATGGATCAGAGATTAGAGAAGCTTGAGTAACTCCAAAGGGAGATGCAGGATAAACTTCAGCTACAAATACAGGAGCAGTTTGCTAAGATCCAGCAGGATATGATGGATAAAATGATGGAATCGCAGAAAAATATGATGACTCAAATGACACAACTATTAAAGGGGCATATGGATAAAGGAAAGAGCTCCATGGTTAATGTTAAGGGGAATACGGAGTATCATCAATATCCCCTTGATTTTACTCCACCACACGTGCAAGCACTACCTGAAGTGACTGTACAAAGGCCATCTGTCACGATCAGGCCTCAACAATTCCAAGTTGATGCTTCAGTGAACCCCCAAACTGGATTAGGTTCAAGAGATAATCCAATCATGACTCATGTCCCTGATTTGGATGAAATAGCTGAAGGAGAGAGGATAAAAGTAGAATTTCCAAGACAGTTAGAAGACAGATATAAACGGTTGGAAGAGAAGTTTAAGGCTTTAGAAAATACTGATAGCTATTATGGAATTGATGCTAAGGATTTAAGCTTGGCCCCAGACTTGGTGCTCCCATACAAGTTCAAAATGCCTGAATTTGATAAATATAATGGGACAAGTTGCCTAGAGGCCCATATTACTATGTTTTGTAGAAGGATAACGGGATACATTCACAATGACCCACTGCTAATTCATTGTTTCTAGGATAGCCTGGTGGGAGCCGCAGCCAGATGGTATAACCAGTTGAGTCGTGCCAGAATTGGGTCATTGAAAGATTTAGCCCAAGCATTCATAAAACAGTACAATCATGTGACAGACATGACTCCCGACAGAATTACTCTTCAAAACATGGAGAAAAGGGCGAATGAAAGTTTTAGACAGTATGCGCAGCGATAGAGAGAGGTTGCCATCCAAGTCCAACCACCCTTTTAGAAAGAGAGACCACCATGCTCTTTATTAATACACTGAAGGCCCCGTTTATCATTCATATGCTAGGGAGCGCCACAAAGAGCTTTTCAGATGTTGTAATGACTGGAGAAATGATTGAGAACGCCATAATGAGTGGAAAGCTAGATGATGAAGAAAGTGCCAAAATATGAGCTCCGATAAATAGGGAAAATGAAGTGAACAGCTTGAGCAAGCGTCCCAAATTAGTCACTGTAGGTCAATCGAGGGCTGTGACCACTGATCATCAGGGCTCATCAAGACAAGAATCCAGTGCAAAGCAACTCTAATTTACACCAATTCCAATGGCATATAGGGAGTTGTATCAAAGCCTATTTGATGCACATATGGTGGCTCATCATTACATGGAACTAATACAACCCCCATAACCCAAATGGTATGATTCAAATGCTCAATACGAGTATCACGTGGGGATAACGAGGCATTCAATCGATAATTGCATTGCATTTAAGAAATTGGCGGAGAGGCTTATTAAATAGGGGTTTTGAAGTTTGATGAGTCGAACGGAGTAGTAATTTGCTATAATTGAATGAGGGGGCAAGAGAGTTGCGATTCCTTAAAGAAGTCATCAGAAGCCTAGAATTTGGGAAGTCAAAAAACCAATGGCAAATCCAAAGGGTGAACCAAGGAATAAAAGTTTTCCAAGCATCGGCCTTTATATACTTGAGAGTGTTTTGAATAATAGGACTGTGGAAGAGACACGTATTTTTAATGCTAATCTAGAGTAATATTCAAAACACGCTTATTGCTTTCAGCCTAGAAGTGATAAGAGTCATTTTGTGGAATAGGCTTTTGTTCAGAATCCTTATTTCAATAAAATGCATCTTTTTATAGATTCTTTTGTACTTTGGATTACTATCCAAATATTCTTTTATTCTTTATTCATGATTATACATACAAATATTCATTCATAAGTTCATTCATTCTTTCCATATTCTTTTGAACTTACAATAGGTCCCCAGATATCAATGACATGGGCAACGCTATTACTGACTCCCTTTTTTAGTAAAATAGGGGTCTAAGGGATCTCAGGACTTTGAAGATGACAGAAAATGTAACATATCTTCTAATTTGTTAATAATATATGAAAAACATATCTTACGTCCCGAGTCAAAAAGGATATGGAGATCAAAGCCTAGCTCAATGCAGAAATAAGATTTCCTATATGTGGGGCATAGATGTTATCAAGCCAGTCTCATCAAAAGCTTCTGGCCAATGTCGATTCATTTTCGTGGATGGCGGGTACTTTACTAAGATGGTAAAAGTCACTTCATATGCCAATATTATAAAGTCGATAGTCATCAGATCGAAAAAGGAAAGAAAGAATATTGATATAAAAAATGTCAAAAAGATCATATTTAACCACAATGTCAAAAGTTTTCGGTCTGTTCAAAGATCAAGTGCCACATCACAGTAAAGGCAGCCAAAAAGAAAAACAAAAGATGAAAAAAAAGAGAGACCGAGACTTGTAAAGATTGGCTTACAAAAGTTACTATTTACCCTCTACGCTTATCAAATATTGGCTAGGACGAGTCACCGGGGCAGCACATTTCTCATTGGTTTTGCCCATTGAAGTTAAATTTCCCTTTTTCAAGTCTTATTAGAACTGAAGTTGGATGAGGCAGAACGCGTTTAATCTCAATATGATCAGTTGAATTTGAAGAGAAAATGTTAAAAGCTATCTATCACGGTCAAATGATGCGAGCTCACAACAAAAATGATTCGTCCTACAAAATTTCATGATAGGGCTTTGAAGAAGATTCTTTCCCATGCAAAAGGGACTTCAGAAGAAAGAGAATGCCAAACTGGGAAGGACCTTAGGCAGCAAAGAAGGCCTGTTCTAGGGAAGCATGGATATTGTCTGAAATAGATGACAAAGACCTACCCAATCCGGAGAATTCAGATTCAATAAAAAGAATTCATAAAAAACACAGAAAAAAAGAGAAAAAAAGAAAAAGAAATTTTTAGCAAAAAAAGAAGAAAGAAAAGGAGAGGCCAAGGCAAAAACCCGCGAAGGGCGCTTTGAGACCAAAGGGGATTTGAGTTGAAAACCCGAAAAGGGCGCCTCAAATTTTGATCAAAGGGGGCATATAGTAGTCTTGCTATACCTGAATTAACAATGAGGAAGTACGCTACATCTTGGGGCATCAACGAAGTACTTCAGATCCCTAAACATATATTGAGCTTAAAATGGTCCTCAAGAAGTTTGAACAGAGAAGCTCAGGCTGGGATATCTGGGGCACCTAGTTTCCACTTTATCCATCTTAAATTTGTTATTTGTGATTATATTATTCTTTTCAAAATATGTTTGATCGTGTCAAACAGTCGAGTTTTAATATTTATAAAAGAGTGATTGAACTTGTAGACTAACTGTGACAACAATAGAGGCAAGTGCACCTATCGAATAGTAGTATAGCTCAGGCAAGAATATCTTATCGAACTTAGGGGAACCTAAAAGTACTACTACTCACTTTCTCTCTATTATTTAGCCTGAAATTTGAAGTGATTGAATTATTAAACTAACGAAACACTTAGATTAAATGCAAAGACATAAGATTGAATTGGAGAAAGGCTTTAGGAAAACTCGGTTGATAAAGATAATACCCTCAGGAAGAATCCACCTATGACTTCACTTATTATTTATTCCCCAAACCTTATGATTTCTTTACTTAGCTTGATCCGTGAGACTCCCTAACCTATATTAAACCCTCTCTCGAGGCAAATAACGTCTAACCTTAGGTTAATTAGTGGAACTCTCGTTCTCTTATAATAACCCCCTAAGGAAGCAGTAAATTGATAAATGGATTCCCATATTAGGTTTCACCCTAATCTGACAAAATCTCGTAACCCTATCTCTAGGCGCCCGATCAACTCCTCTCAATTATGCTAGATCTACTCTTAGGTAGGGTCTATTCCTCCTCCACCTAAGCACATCAGATTAAATTAAGCAACATAATTAAGAACAAACCAAGTACTTATCATATAATTTAGAAATCAAATAACAAAATCCATCATAGGTTTCATCCCCTTCAGGTATCTAAGGGGTTTAGTGCATAACTAAATACGAAAACATCTCAAGAGTAAATAATAAACAAAACATAAGAAATCCCTAAAACCCCTTGAAGGAATTAAAGGAGAGATCCTCTGTCTTGAATGGAGTTCCAGCTTCTTGAGATGAATCAACTGGCTATCTTCAAGTGATTCCCTAAAAGATGAATGCTTCGGCAAAAGCCTCTACCAAAAAGCTCCCTGTTTCGGCTTCTGTCGAACTCCCCTTTTAGTTGCTACTTTGGGTGTTTATATAGGCTTTGAGATGCTTTGCTTGGCTCCTAAGTATCCTAATTCAAGTAGAATTCCTCCTAGGATGTTTAAGTAGACTTAGGAATGTGTTTCTTTGCCTCCAAGCATCCAAATCCGAGTGAAATTGCTCTTTCCCATGGCAGGGGCAAGCCCATGGCACACGCCCGTGTAAATCGTGGTTAGGTCGTGTCTCGATTCTATCGTTTTGGGCACAGCCGTGTAAGTTAGGATTCAGGTTGTGCTTCAGGTTAGGGGTGAGCATTCGATCGAATCGAATCGAATCGAATGAAAAAATTACGAGTTAATCGAGTTGACGAATCATATTTTATCATCCTAATTTGATTTGAAATTTTCTCGAATCGAGTCGAGTGAGATGGAATTCGAATCGAATCGAATCGAATATATTTGTTTGAGTTAAATTTTAAAAAATAATTTTGGGTCCTTGTAACCACTATCACCCATCGTAAAAAAATTTGTCCACCTTAATCAAATTTTTATTAACTTTCATCACCTCATAATTTATTTATTAATCTTTTATATACTGGGTTAGCTTCTTTGCTTGCTTAGTTATTTCAATTATCTTGATTCTTGTCACTATGTATTTTAGAATTAAAATATATATTAAATGTAAAATGTGATTTTTAATAAAAGTTATTTTAAAGATAAAATATGAAATTGATACCAATATAAAATTTTAATACTGAATATTTTATGGCATAATTAATAATTCAATTTTAATATAAATATTCAATATGACTAAACAATTCAATAATATAAATAATATAAAATGTGAAATTTAATTTAATAATATAAATAGTAGATATAAATAAAATTATTGCTATTTATGTTTAGTGATTTTTGGATAATTTTGATTTTTATTTGAGAGTAAAAGTGAGAAGTAAAATTTAGGGGAAAATAAAATTTTTGGGGAATAAAAGTTTGAGGGAAAGTAAATAGGGAGTAAAATTTTGGAAGGAAAATATAAAAAAAAAATTGGGGAGGGATGGGTTTGGGGTAGATGGGAGGTGGGATGGGAAGGAGTAAAAGTTTTAGGGAAAAGTGGGAGGAGTAAAAATTTGGGGAAATAAAAGTTTTGAGGTTTTTGGAGTAAAATTTTGAGAAAAAGTAAATGGGAGAGTAAAATTTTGGTGGGAAATGGGTTTTGGGTAGATTGGAGGGTTGGGATGGGAGGAATAAAAGTTTTGGGGAAAAGTGGGAAGGAGTAAAATTTTGAGGAAAAGTAAAAAGTTTGGGAGTTTGGGGTAAAATATAAAATATTATATTTTAATACTCGAATTATTCGAATTATTCGAGTTATTCGAATTCGAAAACTCAACTCGATTCGAACTCGAAATTCGAGAAAAAAAAATTTGAGTTGACTCGAATAACTCGATTAACTCAAATAATTCGATTCGTTTAACTAAAATTTGAATTTTTTTTCGATTTTTACGAGTCGAATCGAGTTTTGCTCACCCCTACTTCAGGTCTGTCAATTTAGGCACGGCCATGTAGATCACCAGGCACGTCCGTGTGATAAATAGATGATGCACGGCCGTGTGTTACGTAGTTGAGGCCGTGCTCTAGGTAATTGGCGAGGCACGGTCATGTGGGCTTTGGGCCAGGCCGTGTTGATTGCTTGCTAAGGCCCAATTACTCCGTTTTAAGACCATTTTCTGTTCTTTTTATCCTCGGGTGCTTTCCTGAGTATAAATATGAAAAGAAAAGATTAAAAGCACCTTTTTACATAAATCAAGGGCTAAATCATCCTATTAAATATGGGGTTAAAATATGTTACTTTTACGGTTTATCAAATACCCCTACACTTAAGCTTTTGCTTGTCCTTAAGCAAAATTCTCAACTTACAATTAAAACGAACTTTCCATAATTCAAAATTCCTATCGACAATGTCTCATCATAATTCATAGATAATTTATACATGGATAATTCAACTCAAAGAACCCTAAAGATTTAATTACGATAAGTCATACCTTTATAGCATGAAAACATAGGTGTTTCCCCTTATCTAAGTAATTACCCTTGATTCAAAACTGACAAGGATTGACATCCTCACAAAAGGTTCACTCAAATCACTCGAAGTGTTTAAGGTTCAAGAATAAGCACTCATAAGTCGAACCTGAAAAGTTAATCCCATAGGCTTGCCTAAAAATCAACTCTTCACCACTGTATATGAGATGATACACAAATCAAAAGGTCTTAAATCAGGGTTGTAACGGGGCTAGGGTTAAAAGGTGTGGATAAAGGCTGAATTAGAGGTTATAATCAAGATTGAATTGATTAATTACCTAATCTAAAAACAATGAACTAAATATGAATAATTACATCGAATGAAAACTAATAATACCTACTATTGATAATTACTCTATAATAATGAGTATTTTCATCACTTGAATTTTTGATAATACTTTAATACGAGCTTTTCTTCAATAATTGGAGTTTAAATGCTCTAAGCTCTTTTATATACTACTAATATTGAACAAACTTGAATTTTTTTTTTAAGAACAAACTAAGAAAAACTTAATAGAAGGGACTTTGATAATTGAAATAACCTAATTCAGCAACTGATCAAATCAATTCTCAATAGAGGGGTAGTCAAAGGAATGTTGATAACAAATACAAAGGGATTTTGGGTTAATATTAGGGGGTGAGTCAATAAAAAGGTTGTTAAGATTCAATGGGGTTCACTAGGGGTTATTTATGTAGGTAGGCTTTTTAGTGGAGTGAACGAGTTAAAACCTAGGTGCCTTTATCATCTCAGTATATCAAATCATTAATGTGGTCTTGACATGCATAAACGAGGCAAGTTCTAGAATAACAATTCAAAGTTGACACACTCATAATCAATAAAGTGAGCACGAAAAAGGGTATATGCTCTATAAGGCTCAAAATCTCACAAAAAATTATGGGTGTGAACTTCAAGGTGATACTCAAATTAGGTTCAACAACCTATCAATTTTAATTTTTAGAAAGTAGACTTATCATGCTCGATTCTCTAGTATTCTTCAAATTTAATCATCAATGCACAATTAACTAAGACTTATTCTAAAACATATCGATAAAAATCATAAATCATAAGAAATTTCATCCTAATTAGTAATATGAGAAAAATACTTTCGAACAAGACTAAATTCAGGATTTTGAGAATAATGCAAAAAGTCAGGTACTTTTACCCCCCACACTTAAGATGTACATTGCCCTCAATGTACAAAGATAGATAAATAATTATGTAATAATAAAATCAAAAGAGAAGGGGAGAAGTACCACTTCCTGAATTTTTTGGATGAAGTCTATGAAAAGAAATAGGATAAGATTGGAGGTGAACGTGGGGAAGCGTCTCGAATCGTTTGAAATTGAATCATCGAAGTAGCCGGCTTAGTTTTATTGTATCCTAAGCTAAATCTAAATATCATAAAGAATAAGAAGAAGAAAATAAAATAAAATAAAGTAAAGTAAAAAAAATAATGATGAAATAAAATAGAAACAAAAATAAATAATGGAAAATGAAAAACAACTAGAAAAATGGGGAATGAGGTTTAAATAGAGATGTAGCCCGTGTTTTGGGATTTTGAATTTTGAATGCATTCAAGGTGTTCGGGCATGGCCGTGGGTGTAAATGTACCTGTGTCTTTTTCACACGGTCATTCAAGATGCAGGCGTGCTCCTCGGTGTTCGATAAGTCGAATGTTGGCACGGTTGGGAGGCACGGCGCATTTATCCGTGCTTGACAAGTCAAGAACCTCAAGACGGGCGTCGGCACAGGCGTGGACTATTATCGCCACCCGTGTTGGGAAAATAAATTTTTCTATGTTGTGCACGGCTATTGGCACGCCCATGGTTCATCCCCTGGCTTCAACACAGCCACGGGCACGCCCATGTGTAGGGCCGTGTGGCCTAGAAATCTGCTCTTTGGTTAGCTTATGGTTAGGTGCTAAAAAGAAAAAGAAAAGAAATAAAAAAATAAAATAAAATAAAATAAAATAAAATAATGTAAAAATGGGGTTAGTGCTCGGGTTGCCTCCCGAGAAGCGCTCATTTATAGTCTTAGCTAGACTTTACCTCTCATTCGTATGGTCATGGTGGTTTGAGGAGGTGAAAATCCTTTCTCATGCGATCACTTCGGTTATGGATATATAGTTTAAGTCGAGTAATGTTTACCTCAAAAGTGTCAAATTTAGTATTGCTGACCTCGACTGTGCCATATAGGAAGACATTTAGTACCTCAAAAGTGATTTTTTCGTTTGTCTTGAGGTCTGAATTGGTGATTCGAGGGTCTTCCTTATTCAACAATACTTGATCTCCTAAGTGATTCGTTGTTCCTATCAGCTCGTCTGGGGGCTCCTTCAGTTTCACTTCGTGTGGTTCTAGTTCCTCATGTAATTCTTCTTTATTAGCACGAGGTCTATGATCCGCTCAGTTTGTAGCTTTGTGGTGTTTCTGCAATGAAGGTTGAACAAGTTGGTTATCAACCGAATTTACTTTCTCACCTTTATCACTTGATGTTACGGCGAGTCAAGAGCTTGAAGAGTGACTCTCTCGCCGCCTACACGAAGTATGAGTTCTCTGTATAGATATCAATTTTAGCTCTGGCGATTGCTAAAAGGGTCTTCCTAAAATTAAGGGGATCGTGTTGTCCTCATCTATGTCTAAAACGACAAAGTCTACTGGGAATACGAATTTATCAATTTTGATTAGAATATTTTCTATTATACCCCTAGGAATTCTTATAGTTTTATCAGTTAATTGAATGCTCATCCTAGTTTGTCTGGGTTTCCCTAGACCTAGTTGTTTAAACATTTTGTAAGGCATAACATTGATGCTTGCCCATAAATTCGCTAACGCATTATCAATAGATAAACTACCAATTAAACATGGAATTGTAAAACTCCCTGGATCTTTTAATTTCCATGGCAGTTTATTTTGTAGAATTGCTGATGTAATGGCCTAAATTCAAGGTTATCGGAACAATGGTTTCTCAACCATAAATCCGATTTAAAGAGAAATTTAATTTAATATATTTGCATGAATATTTGTATGATAGGAAATATTTTTATAAATATTTATAAAATGTTAGTAATGTGGTATTAAAATTTCGTTAGAAAATTTTAACGTTTGGGTAGATAATTAAATGAAAAAGACTAAATTGAAATAGGTGTGAAAGTTTAATTAAAGATTAAAGAAAATAAAAGGACTAAAAAGGAAATTATGCCATTTTTAAATATTGAGTATGGTATAAGCATAAAAATCTTAAGATTTTTATGTGTTAAAATATATTATTATTAGTTAAATTTATTAATATAATATTATATTATATAATAAAGTAAATAGAATAAAAGAAATAAGAAAAGAAACAAAACAAAGAAACAGAAAAGAAACAGAGAGCATTCGACACAAGCAGGAAAGAAAGAAGAAAAGAAGGAAAAAGGAATAACTAAAGATTCAAGGTTTTAAGCTTTAAAAGGTAAGTCAATCAAGTCCTATTCTCTTAATTTTTGTTGTTTAGAAGCTTTAAAGCAAGATTTTGATGAAACTAAGTTGATATTTTGAGAGTTTTAGGTTTTAAGTATAGTTGATGTTGAAGAAAAGATGAGTTATGGATTAAATTAAATGAAATCTAAGTTAGAATTAGAAAAGGATTAAATTGTAAAGTAAACTATAAGTTTCCTACTATAGGGATTAATTTGGAAGAAATTATAAATTAAGGTTTTAATATGAATATTAGATAGTCAAGTTGAAGATGGAAGGAATTTAAGTAGAAACAAAGTATGAATTAAGTTAAGAAAATAAGGAAACTTAATTAGGATTAAATTGTAAAATGAGTTATAAGAAAACAGTTTTGGGACAGCAGCAGTAGAGTAAGTTTGAAAATTCACCAAAAATCGTATAAGTGGAATTAGAAGTTGAGTGAGATATGAAATTAAAGCTTATTGAGTCTATTTTCATATGAAAGAAACAGGGAAAGCAAAGAATTCTGTACTTTGAGATATTTAGATTTTTGTAAGACTGATTCAGAATGAATTCGGGTTCCTCTGTTTTGAATTTAGAAAATCATAAAAAATTGAAGAAAAATAATTAGGGGTTTAAATTTATATATCTGGAATCATGAATGAATCTATTTTCAATAAAAATAAATGAGAACATAATCTGAGTTCTGTATGAGGAGATAATTAATTTTTAGTGAAGAAGGGTCAGAACTGTCAAACAGCAGAACAGGGGTGACTTTAAAGAATAAACTGTACTTATTGGCTAAACCAAAAATTCTGAAAATTTTCTGGAAAGAAGATATGTGAGTCTAGTTTCAGGGAAAATTAACGGATCCTAATTTTGAGTTCTGTAGCTCAAGATAAAAATAATTTAGTGACTATGACTCAAGTAGATAGTTTTGAATGAACTAAAAATAATAATAGATTTATTGAAAATGCTACATGTGAACATGAAATGTGTTGAATTGATGATTGAATTTATTTATTTAGATCCGAAAAACTCAAATACGAAGCTAGATCGAGGAAAGGAAAAAGTCCCGGATTAGTAGATTTTGTATACGAACTAGTATCGAGGTAAGTTCATGTAACTTGAATTATCTTCTTAAATGCTTGAAATGTATATTATTGATGTGAATATGATTTCAATGTTCATTGTATGAAAGTTGATGAAACATTGATATAAGTTGATGAAACATTGATATATTTGATAAAAGCGGAAGAAATCCCGGTTGAATGAAAGGAAAATTGATGGATCTTTGAAAAGGAATTGACGGTAAAAGGATCTAGCAGGACGGGTGATCCTATCTTGATATAGCCCTCCAGAAGAATATGTGTAAAATGGATTTAGCCGGACGGGTAATCCGAATTAGGTCTGAATTTAGCTTTGAATCGGTAATTCAGATCCAAGCTCATTAGAGTAATTGTCGTTGCGAGGATTTAGCCTAGACCGGTAATCCCGACAATACTCTATGAGTTTATATTCTGAGGATTTAGCTGGACCGTAATCCTCCGTAAGGATGAGGTTCATGAGTGTGCTCTCGAAATGGAAATGTCGCACATGAACATGAATTGACGGACCTGGATTGTACACTAAAAGTGTACTTCTGAAAATCCATCAAAATTTCGAGTAATTCAACGGGATAAATATGGAAATATAACAAAGAAGCGAAAATCATGGTATTGATGAGCTCATTAATCATGGTATATATTATTGGTATATGGAAATTATTGGATTAACTTGAATATTGAGTTTGTGTATGTTAGGGCAATAGTGCATTGAATGGATATATGAATGTTTATTGCATTGTATTGAAAATATTAGGTAAGTATAATTCTTGTTACATGAGCTTACTAAGCACAAAGTGCTTACCCTATTTCTTTTTTCCCTGTTTTGTAGTTTTAAAAGCTCGGAGGTTGGATTCGGTCAGAGACACATCACATTATCAACACCAAGATTTTGGTATTTAAAGAAACTTTATTTTGGAAATAAATGGCATGTATAAGCTAATAAAGTAAATGTTAATATGATATGAATGTAAGGTCAGCCATTAGTATGGCTAACAAATTTTAGTTTTTGTATGTGATGATGTTATCTTATAAATATGCATGAATTTATTTTGAAAATATGTTGAATTGGAATGGTCTCGGTTTAAAATTTGCAGGAAATGCTAGATATTTATAAATGGGTTATATTGAGTAAAAAAAAAACGTAAACTCCGGTAATGCCTCGTACCCTATTCCGACAACGAATACGGGTGGGGGGTGTTACAGCTGAACACATTGCGTTTAGCTCCACGTGGTGCTCTTCGTCTAATTTGCGTTTGTTGGTCAAGAGCTGTCTTAAAAATTTCCTCAAGTCTGGAATCTGAAAAAGAGCTTCAAGGAGAGGGAAGTTAATATGTAATTTCATTAAGAGTTTAAGAAACTTACCGAACTGCTCCTCTGAATCGTCTCTTTTTATTGCTTCGGGATAAGGTATGCGAGGTGTAACACCCCAAACCCAGCCCATACGTCATTACCGGATCTGAAATGCTACGTGTTTAATCTTGAAAACTTTACTCTGATGGGTTTTGGAAAAACATAGTTCATTATAGTCCAATAATCAATTAAATGTGAAATTTTGAAAATAACTTTAACATTTGCGTTGATTGAGTTTGAAGAGCCCATAAAAAAAAAATAAATCAGCACCTAAGTTATGGAGGCCTTATTACGGAAATATTCCCAAAAATTAAAACTTAAATGAAAACAAAACCGAAAATAATCTATGTAGATAATAGTCTTAATGGCCCCTCGAGTCCTCCTCGGCTCCTTGTCCACGAACTACTGCTCATCTGAAAAGTGGGAAAAATAAAAGGGTGAGTCACAAAGACTCAGTGTGCAAATCTCGAAATCACATAAAAGCCTTGAGCCCACAAACACATTATGGGCCTTGGCCCATACACAATGGTAACAAAGTATTTCATGCAACATGACCCATCCCAAACCTAAGAGTCCATCCTCTACACACCCCCGTACCAACCATCACACCGTGGGGATTTCTACAATCAACCCTCCATCCGCTACACACCAAATCAATCACTATGTGACCTATGTGGCAAAGCCACCGATCGCTTATGCGAACGTCAGAAAATACATTATAGTATTTCGACAGCTATGCTGCCTATCATTAAGACCGATCACTATGTGACCTATGTGGCAAAGCCACCGATCGCCTCGCGACCTGCTCCCCTTCCATAAATCAATCAATCAATCCTATCCCATGCATACTCACATGCAAGAATCAAAACATCAAGCCATTTAAACAGATCTCAGACTTTCACATACATCGATACTCATAGAGAAGTTTCTATGATTACATACCTGGCATCCCTTGCCTACCCTTTTTGGGTATTACAACTGTTCATACAGCCTCTCTTTCCAGCTTTTAGCCCATATCATACACATATATTACAACAATACTTATGTGTTAAGGTTCTACACATCTGATTATGGTTATGACGACACCCTCAATGTCGACACTATCAGAAGTCGATCGACTGCTATCTGCCTAAGATGCTGTTTAGAAGCGGTCCACAACCCGGCGGCCAATCTTGAATAGCGGACACTGCTTGTTTTTTAAACTTAGGGATTGGGTTTACGGACCCAATCCTCTCCTTTGCCTGATCCATATTTGATTCCATCAAAAGTCCTTGTCAGAACTACTATAACGAAATAGGGTTGTTAAACCATATCATATGATTTAAGATCTTAGAGATGATAGCGAATCTGACAGGAATCTAAAGAAAATCCCTTACCTTGAAATCCCGAAATAGATAGGATACTTAGAGATTAACAGTTTTCGGCTTTTGAAATCTAGATGATTCGATCTACTCCTATTTCCCAAAGTGTCGCCCAAAAGAACATGAGATTAGTGGAAACGTCAAACTAAAGATGGCCTATCAACCAACTAGCCATTCGGTTATGGTCTCCAAAAACTGAAAAACAACAAAGGAATAAGAGAACACTCTTACCTTATCACAGCAAATCCGAATGATACTTAAGAGATTTCGGTATTAGCCTAATAGTGGATAGGATTCGACAATGATTATGAAAAATTGGATGAGAAAGCTGAAAAGAAAAATAGAGAGGTTTAGACGTTTCAGCTTTTCAATATCAATCGGCTATAGTATGAAAGTGGAGAGGAAAGTAGAGTTAGAGTTTTCGGTTTAGGCAGAAAAGGAGAAGAAGAAACCTTAGTTGCCGAAATTAGGAGGAGAAAAGAAGAAGTGAAAGAAAATCGAAAAGCTATTCTTTAGGAAAATAATAAGAATTCAGCATTACTCTAGGAATTTAATTCGGCACCCATATATATACTAAAATAAATAAATAAATAAAATAAACCTACACTTCCTAATCGACTCAAACTTATCACCAATTAAATTCCTTTATTATCTCCAAAATTTATCCTCATCCTCATCCCAAAAATCCATTTATTTAGCCAAAAATTCAATTTGAATTACATTCAAATTGCTTTCCCCGAACAGCAGCCATCGTTTGGTGTTTTGGTCCACTCCAAACACCTTCCCCATGCCAGCAGCAAAATAGCAAGTTATTGTGCACAAGGAAACTCAAACCCGGGACCTACAGGAACCACCACACGCTACCAGCCACTGGACCACAACTCTTCTTGTGATATTTTTCATTCTCAACTTCTTTTGGGGCCTATTTTCCAGCGGCCGAGTTACCCAAAGAAAACTAAAAGAAATTCATCAAAACCCAGCTTTGAACCTCTAACCTCTTCACTATGATACACGCCCCTTGCCACTGCGTCGCTTATTTTATTTGAGTCGTATTTCCTTCCTAAATAATTATAACCCTTTCTACTACGCTCCAGGTTTACCTTAAAAAAAACCCAACATTTAGTGCAAGCCGCGACTAGAACCCTGCTCCCCCTCCTGCTCTTAACGCATTTGCCACTGTGCTAGGTGTTTCTTTTTGTTGGAAATCAGCCCCAACTAATTATAAGGCCTAAGCTCTAGCCTTCATACTAACTCATGTGCAACAAATTTTTTTTTTTGACAAGTCTAAGACTTGAACCTTTGACCACCAGCTTATTCAAAACATTCCAAGCCACCAAATCACCAACTTCTTTATGCTATCTTTTAACCCAAAAATATTTTAAAAGCCTTTTTACTAACACCAACCTCAATTAAGGGTAAAAATAATTTTTTTTCGCTAAAGCCTTAGATCGAGCCCAGGACTTTTCCAACACCACCAACCCTTCCTAAATCACCTAGAAATTAAACTAAACATGAAATCATAATTTTTTTTCTGAACGCAAAATCCAATCTCTCGACACACGAAACCCATTTATTCTAGGCCCAAATTCAGGTTGTTACAATTCTACCCTCCTTAAAGAAATTTCGTCCTCAAAATTTTCAACTAATTATCAATTGTACTACCCAAGTCTTACCACTATGCTTTCGTTGCGCACTCTAATTCTAAAAATAAACACTCAATATACTACAGTAGGGTGCGCACCATTATTCGCATCTAGAGCGTCTTCGTCCCCTTGGCGATGTGCTGCATAGACCAAAGCTGGCTGCCTCACCTCAGCATAACCTGCACCTCTACCTGGTGCTCAATGACCGCGTTCGTTACCAACATCGCCCCTGACTTGTCCACGGCCCCTTGGTGGTTGCTGACCTCCTCTATCCGGCTGAGCATTCCCCTGCCCTGCGAGTCCTGCTTCGCCCCATGGCTGTGGACAGTCTCTAATCTGATGGTCCATAGATCCACACCTAAAGCACTTTCCACTGCCTGCCCAACACTCACCTATATGGAATTTACCACATCGAGCACACTTCTGTGTCTGGCTAGCAGCAGCGGGTCTCTCATCTCGTCTCGGCCTATCTGACCTAGGTCTTTTCTGAATACGCCCGGCTGCCTCTGATGATTCAAAAATTCTCTTACTTCCACTCCTATCTCTATCCCGATTCAGTCTTTCTGTCTGCTTTACCTCCTCAGCTATCTTAGCTTTTTCCACAAGCACAACAAATACCCTTTCTTGTTGTGGAGCTATCAACACCCGTAGATTATCCTTCAAGCCATCCTCAAAACGAACACATCACTCATGCTCTGTGGCCACTATCCCTCGAGCATAACGGCTAAGGCGTAGGAATTCTGCTTCATATGCCGCCACCGACCTACTTCCCTAAACCAGATTTAGGAATGCTCTACGCGGCGCATCCACATAACTCGTTCCAATATACTTACTCTGGAACGCCGCCTTAAAGTAATCCCAGGTGATATGGTTAGCTATGGTACCGTCCTTAACCGTAAGCCACCATTGATAAGCTTCATCTCGAAGAAGAGGCACCACTCCCTTCAGCTTCTCTTCATCCGTGAAGTCGAGATCATCCATGATCTGCTCCATTGCTTCTAACCAGTACTCAGCTGTACTAGGAGCTACACCCGAAATTCCCTTAAACACTTCTGCCCCATTGGCTCTCAGTCACTCTGGTATTTAAACAGATCTCAGGCTTTCACATACATCGATACTCATAGAGAAGTTTCTATGATTACGTACCTGGCATCCCTTGCCTACCCTTTTTGGGTATTACGACGATTCATACAGCCTCTCTTTCTGGCTTTTAGCCCATATCATACACATATATTACAATAATACTTATGTGTTAAGGATCTACACACCTAATTATGGTTATGACGACACCCTCAATGTCGACACTATCAGAAACCGATACGACTGCTATCTGCCTAAGATGCTATTCAGAAGCTGGTCCACAACCCGATGGCCAATCTCGAACAGCGGACACTGCTCGTTTCTTAAACGTAGGGATTAGGTTTATGGACCCAATCCTCTCCTTTGCCTGATCCATATTTGATTCCATCAAAAGTCCTTGTTAGAACTACTATAACGAAATAGGGTTGTTAAACCATATCATATGATTTAAGATCTCAGAGATGATAGCGAATCTAACAGGAATCTAAAGAAAACCCCTTACCTTGAAATTTCGAAATAGATAGGATACTTAGAGATTAATGGTTTTCGGATTTTGAAATCTGAATGATTCGATCTACTCCTATTTCCCTAAGTGTCGCCCAAAAGAACATGAGATTAGTGGAAACGTCAAACTAAAGATGGCCTATCAACCAACTAGCCATTCGGTTATGTCTCCAAAAATCGAAAAATAACAAAAGAATAAGAGAACACTCTTACCTTATCACAGTAGATCCGAATGATACTTAAGAGGTTTCGGTATTAGCCTAATAGTGGACAGGATTCGACAATGATTAGGAAAAATTGGATGAGAAAGCTAAAAAGAAAAATAGAGAGGTTTAGACGTTTCGGCTTTTCAAGATCAATCGGCTATGGTATGAAAGTGGAGAGGAAAGTAGAGTTAGGAGTTTTTGGTTTAGGCAGAAAAGGAGAAGAAGAAACCTTAGTTGCCGAAATTAGGAGGAGAAAAGAAGAAGTGAAAGAAAATCGAAAAGCTATGCTTTAGGAAAATAATAAGAATTCGGCATTACTCTAGGAATTTAATTCGGCACCCATATATATACTAAAATAAATAAATAAATAAAATAAACCTACACTTCCCTAATCGACTCAAACTTATCACCAATTAAATTCCTTTATTATCTCCAAAATTTATCCTCATCCTCATCCCAAAAATCCATTTATTTAGCTAAAAATTCAATTTGAATTACATTCAAATTGCTTTCCCCGAACAACAACCATCCTTTGGTGTTTTGGTCCACTCCAAACACCTTCCCCACGCCAGCAACAAAATAGCAAGTTATTGTGTACAAGGAAACTCAAACCCGGGACCTACAGGAACCACCACACGCTACCAGCCACTGCACCACAACTCTTCTTGTGATATTTTTCATTCTCAACTTCTTTTAAGGCCTATTTTCCAGCGACCGAGTTATCCAAAGAAAACTAAAAGAAATTCGCCAAAACCCAGCTTCGAACCTCCAACCTCTTCACTATGATACACGCCCCTTGCCACTACGCCGCTTATTTTATTTGAGTCATATTTCCTTCCTAAATAATTATAACCCTTTCTGCAACGCTCTAGGTTTACCTTAAAAAAACCAACATTTAGCGCACGCCACAACTAGAACCCTGCTTCCCCTCCTACTCCTAACGCCTTTGCCACTGTGCCAGGCATTTCTTTTTGTTGGAAATCAGCCCCAACTAATTATAAGCCCTAAGCTCTAGCCTTCATACCAACTCATGCGCAACAAAAAAAAATTTTTTTGACAAGTCCAAGACTTGAACCTTTGACCACCAGCTTATTCAAAACATTCCAAGCCACCAACTCACCAACTTCCTTATGCTATCTTTTAACCCAAAAACATTTTAAAAGCCTTTTTACTAACACCAACCTCACTTAAGGGTAAAAATAATTTTTTTTTACTAAAGCCTTAGATCGAGCCCAGGACTTTTCCAACACCACCAACCCTTCCTAAATCACCTAGAAATTAAACTAAACATGCAATCATAATTTTTTTTCTGAATGCAAAATCCAATCTCTCGACACACGAAACCCACTTATTCTAGGCCCAAATTCAGGTCGTTACACGAGGTTGGTACTTCTTGATTACCGGTTTTTACTTTTTTTTTGTTACCTCTATCTTACCTTCGTCTACCTTGTTTTCTTGCATTGAGTTTGGTTCATCTAACCCCTTACTGCCTTGAGCTAAGATGGCTTGAATTTGCTCCTTTGGGTTAACCTCGGTGTTACTTGGTAGACGTCCTAGCGGTCGTATTAGCTTTGCGAGATGTCCCACTGACCTAGTAAGTTCTCCAACTTGATTTTATATCCCTTTGATCGATTTTTGTTGTTCATCAAGTGCTGCTTCAGTCTTTTGGAGATGAGAATCTGTGGCTGCCATGAAATTCATCAGCATCTCTTCAAGATTCGACTCCTCTTCTTGTTGGTGAGGTGGTTGTTGAAAATCTAGAGGAAGTTCCGATCTTTGGCTATTTTGATAATTCCACGAGAAATTGGGATGGTACTTCCAACCTGCATTATAAGTGTCACTATAAAAATTATTTTGATATCTAGAATAGTTATCTATATAGTGAGCTTACTCGTTTTCCATGCCATATCCGTAGGGTGGGTACTCAAGATTTGCCACGCTTAGATTCAAATCATATTGTATTTCTGGATGTACCTGCGAGGGACTATACCAATCATCAATCTTTTTATTCATCATCTCTAACGATTAGATAACTTTGGTGACCACGTCGAGGTTGAAAACTTGGTTGCTTTAGTAGGAATTGCCCCATGCCTTGCCATCGATAATTATTCAATGCCATCTTTTCCATAGACTAAAATTTTCGCCAAAAGCAAAAAGAGGAAAAATTAGCAAAGTAAAAAGAAATAATAATAAAGAATAATATAATAATAAATTGCAAATAAAAAAATTTAACTAAAGTAATAGAAATAGAGTTTTCTTAATATTTTAGTGTTCCCTGGCAACGATGCCAAAAACTTGATCGTGTCAAACAGTTGAGTTTTAATATTTATAAAAGAGTGATCGAACTTGTAGACTAACTGTGACAACGATAGAGGCAAGTGCACCTATCGAACAGTAGTATAGTTTAGGCAAGAATATCTTATCGAACCCAAGGGAACCTAAAAGTACTACTACTCATTTTCTCTCTATTATTTAGCCTAAAATTTGGAGTGATTGAATTATTAAACTAATGAAATACTTAGACTAAATGCAAAGACAAAAGATTGAATTGGAGAAAGGCTTTAGGAAAACTCAGTTGATAAAGATGATACCCTCAGGAAGAATCCACCTATGACTTCACTTATTATTTATTTCCCAAACCTTATGATTTCTTTACTTAGCTTGATCCGTGAGACTCCCTAACCTATATTAAACCCTCTCTCGAGGCGAATAACGTCTAACCTTAGGTTAATTAGTGGAACTCTCATTCTCTTATAATAACCCCCAAGGAAGCGATAAATCGATCAATGGATTCCCATATTAGGTTTCACCCTAATCCGAAAAATCTCGTAACCCTACCTCTAGGCGCTCAACAACTCGCTCAATTATGCTAGATCTACTCTTAGGTAGGGTCTATTCCTCCTCCACCTAAGCACATCAGATTAAATTAAGCAACATAATTAAGAACAAACCAAGTACTTATCATATAATTTAGAAATCAAATAATAAAATCCATCATAAGTTTTATCCCCTTCAGGTATCTGAGGGGTTTAGTGCATAACTAAATACGAAAACATCTCAAGAGTAAAGAATAAACAAAACATAAGAAATCCCTAAAGCCCCCTGAATGAATTAAAGGAGAGATTCTCCGTCTTAAATGGAGTTCCGGCTTCTTGAGATGAATTAACTGGCTATCTTCAAGTGATTTCCTAAAAGATGAACGCTTCGACAAAAGCCTCCACCAAAAAGCTCCCTATTTCGGCTTCTGCCGAACTCCCATTTTAGTTGCTACTTTGGGTGTTTATATAGGCTTTGAAATGCTTTGCTTGGCTCCTAAGTATCCTAATTCAAGTAGAATTCCTCCTAGGATGTTTAAGTAGACTTAGGAATGTGTTTCTTTGCCTCCAAGCATCCAAATCCGAGTGAAATTACTCTTTCCTGAGGCAGGGGCACGCCCATGGCACAGGGCCGTGTAAATCGTGGTTAGGTCGTGTCTCGATTCTGTCATTTTGGGCACGGCCGTGTAAGTCAGATTCAGGCCGTGCTTCAGGTCTGCCAATTTGGTTACGGCCATGTAGATCACCAGGCACGTCCATGTGATAAATAGATGCTGCACGGCCGTGTGTTACGTAGTTGAGGCCGTGCTCTAGGTAATTGGCGAGGCACGGTCGTGTGGGCTTTGGGCCAGGCCGTGTTGATTTCTTGCTAAGGCCCTATTACTCCGTTTTAAGCCCGTTTTGTGTTCTTTTTATCCTCGGGTGCTTTCCTGAGTATAAACATGAAAAGAAAGGATTAAAAGCACCTTTTTACAAAAATCAAGGGCTAAATCATCCAAAAGCCTATTAAATATGGGGTTAAAATATGTTACTTTTACGGTTTATCAATGTTCACAATAAATTTCCTTCTTGATTGTGATTGCTATCTTAGCCTAGTTTATTTATTCCAAGCTATGCTCCTAATTAATTTCCTTATTGTCTATGGTTATGATCTTTTTCAGGCATTTTGCATTGAAATAACGATTAGTGGACTAATAATATTTTCATAAAAGGAGTTTTGCATATTACTTTGGAAGCTTCTGAATAATACAAGAATTTGAAATAGGACTATTGCTTTAAAACTCACTAAGTTTAAGGAAGAGTCTGAGTTGAGACTATCTCTCTAGATTTTTGTCGAAAACGGCGGTTGAACCAAATTACAAGATATTGCGTCAGTGATACAATCTTGACGAAAAATGGGCAATGTTAACCCAAGTGTAAAAGGGGAATCATTCACAAGAAAATTGATATTTTGCATCCATGCGAGCATCATACATACACATCTGGTTGGGTCCCCCAAGGAGTGATCAATCGATGGAACAAGCTACAGGCCCTATACCCCCGAGTCGTAGTGGGATAGATCCTATACCCCTAAGTCACAATGAGATGAACCCTGAAGTTACAGTGGGGCACGTCCGTTGAGCAATATATTTGTTTTTTCAGGTTCTCTGTCAAGAATACCAGCCGAACAAGAGGGCAGCATATTACCCCGATGAACAATGAACGATAACACCTTAAGCAGGGATCATTCTCATGAATTTTTGCATTCATGCAAAACACATTTAGGAGCATTTGATTTCATTCCGATCATTGCATCCTAATCGTTGTAAGAAATCATTCTCATGACATTCTACATTCATACAAATGTCATTCATAAGACACATCTATTTAGGGGCATTTGATTCATTCCGATCAATGCATCCTAATCGTTGTAAAAAATCATTCTTATGACATTCTACATTCATACAAATCTCATTCATAAGACACATCTATTTAGGGGCATTCCGATCATTGCATCCTAATCGTTGTAAGAAATCATTCCCATGACATTCTGTATTCATACAAATGTCATCCATAAGACATATCTATTTAGGGGAATTTGATTCAATCCGATCATTGCATCCTAATCTTTGTAAAAAGACCATTCTCATGACATTATGCATTCACACAAATGTCGTTCATAATACATTTCGTTAGAAGCATTAGATTCATTCTAATCATTGCATCTTAACCATTTTGCATAGGCATAAACACAAAACTAATTTTATAGAACAGGTCCCCTACAGGACGTTGTCGCAACATCGGTGAATTTGAAGATCTTGCCTTTTTGAGCGAAGCGGATCAAAGATAGCATATCTGGCAATCCTGAAGTTACAGGAACAGATTTAAGCCACCAGCCCTATCTCTCTGACCAGCAGTGGAATAGGTCAAAAATTGTAGATCTTGTCACCCTAAGCAGTAGGGAACCAAGATCGAATGGCAAATCTAGTATCCCTAAACAGTAGTGGAACAGATTTAAGCCACCATCCCTATCTCCCTGACCAGCAGTGGAATAGGTCGAAGATTGTAGACCTTGTCGCCCTAAGTAGTAGTGGACCAAGATTGAACGGCAAATCTTATCTCCTAGCGGTGAGTGGAGCGATTTAAGCCACCAGCCTATCTCCCGACCGGTGGGAATAGGTCAAGATTGTAGATCTTGTCGCCCTAAGCAATAGTGGACCAAGATCGAACGGCAAATCTTGTCTCCCTAAGCAGTAGTGGAACAGATTTAAGCCACTAGCCCTATCTTCCTAACTAGCAGTAGAATAGGTAAAAAAATTGTAGATCTTGTCACCCTAAGCAGTAGAGAACCAAGATCGAATGGTAAATCTGGTTTCCCTAAGTAGTAGTGGAACAGATTTAAGCCACCAATCCTATCTCCCGACCAAGCAATGGAGTAGGTCGAAGATTGTAGATCTTGTCACCCTAAGCAGTAGTGGACCAAGATCGAGCAGCAAATCTGGCAATCCTGAGTTTGCAGGAGCAGATTGAGTATAACAAATCTAGCAATCCTGAGTTTGCAGGAGCAGATTGAAGACAGCAAATCTGGCAATCCTGAGCTTGCAGGAGCAGATTGAAGATAGCAAATTTAGAAATCCCGAGTTTGGAGGAGGCAATCCTGAGCTTGCAGGAGCAGATTGAAGACAACCGTCGGCAATCCCGAGTTTGCGAGAGCAGTTGAAGACATCAAATTTAGCAATCCTGAATTTGCAGGAGCAGATTGAAGATAGCAAATCTTGCAATCCTGAGTTTACAGGAGCATGTTGAAGATAGCAGATCTGGCAGTCCTGAAGTTGTAGGAGTAGATCAAAAACATTAGATCTTATCTCCTTGAGTTTGTAGTGGAGAAAATTGAAGCTACAAGTCTAATTTTCCATGAGTAGATCAAAGCGTTAGTTCTCAGGCCCCTAAGGATGCAGTGGGATGAAACGAAGCTACTTGAAGAAGAAAAGTACTGAATAAGACTTGATCGGACAAAATTGGCTCTTTTTGAAGTCTTTGCTCTATTCTCATTACATGACAATGAGCAAAGAGGGGCAGCTGTAAGACCCAATTTATGCCCGGGCCCATTAACCAATAAACCAAAACCAATTAATTAAAAAACAATCAATAACAGTCCATCAGTCCAAAATAAAAAATTACAAGCCCAGATTATGACCCAAAATTCCGAGGCCCAAATGACTCAACATCTTAAGTGTTTTTAGAAACGGTTTCTGGAATGTTCTAGTGCCACATGCCTCAACACCTAGCCAAGCCGTTCCACGTCACCTCAGTCTGCGCCTCAAATGCGACACCACGCCCCCTCAAATGCAGCGGTCGTACCTGCGAACAACAAACAAATAGCAGTAGATAAAAATAAAAAGGGGAGAACAATTGTATTTTGGGGGGGATTTTATTATTTTTATTTTTATTTTTTTGATTTCGGCTATAATAAACCGAAAACAAACCATTTTAAGGGGTCCTTTTACGTATTATCAGAGATCAAAAGCAAAAGAACCTTGAAGGTTGATTCTGTTTTTTATTTATTATTATCATTTACTGTTCTTTTTCATTTTTTCCAGTTATTTTATTTTTAAATCTTTTATTAACGATATAAAAAAGAAGAGCAAGAAGGGGAAAGAAAACTAACCCGAATACTGGGGCACGTCGTTGGAACTTCTCCGTCGTCGTAGCCGAATCGAAGGCAGGGGGTTTTCTCCATTTTCTCCTCTCTTGCGTTTTGAAGTTTCGAAAAGGGGGCTAACAGACTGGCCTTGAGCATCGCCGGCCATCGAGACGGTGGTGGCGCGGTGGTGCGATGGTGAGGGAAGAAGCCCAATCGACGGGCATGAAAAGATGGGGGTTTTCTATTTTTGTTGTTTAAAGAAGATGAACTGATAAGCTTTAAAAAAGAATAAGTAATAAAGGTTATTAATTTTTAAAGTGGTGTAATTAAAGAGTGTGGGGGCCAGCGCATTGACGATTTGTAAGTTGAATAGGTGCCTTTTCACCTTAAATGGGAAATTTTCGCGGCCAGTCCCTCCTATTTATGCTACCTTTAAGTTAATCCTTTTCTATTTCTTTCATTTTTGCCCTGAAGCTTGCGCATCATTTCAGTTCGATCCACTTTGAGTGCTTTTTTGGGGGTTGGGAACATTTTCACTTTTAGCCCTTATGTATTCACGCTTTTCATTTTGCTCCTCTGTTAGACCCTATTCTTCCATTTATTTAAAATTTGTCTTTTGGATTTTGTTTTAATTTCAATCTAATCCTGTATTTATTTATTTATTCAATTGCAAGCTCTTTGGTTTAGTTAATATTTCATCTACTTGTTTATTATTTATCATTTACTTATCTTCTTCTAATATTTAAGTTGTTATTGTTTTTCTTCCATTTATATTTCATATTTTCATTCCCTTCATTATTTTTATTATTACTATTATATTCGTTATTATCATTACTTTATTATTACTTGTATTATTATTATTATTTATTCTTTTTATATTTCCTATTATTATTATCATTATTTTTCTTATTAATTTATTATTATTTTCTTATTATTATTATCTTTATTAACATATTTTATTATTATTATTATTTTATTCATTTTCTCATTTCCTACTTTTTTTATATTAAATATTTTTGGCTTGCCTATTATTTTCTTTCTTATTTTTTAGCTTGTTTGTTTCATTCATTTTATTTCATTTTTGTCCTTTATGTTGTTACTTACGCTAACGCATTTATTACTATTTTGCTACACCTATTGGTATTGTAATTTGCTTTTACATTTTATTACAAACTCGTGTTATATTTAACTTTTATCCGATACAAAATTAATTTCTTTCATAAAGGCAATATTTCGTATAAAAGATTCGAGGAAATCGAGCCCTAACTTACTGGGTTCCGATTTTTTTCATTCAATCTGAATAACAAGATATCCCTTTTAAAATCGCAATATAAGTTTTGACAAAATAATTGTTCTCGAGAATTCGAAGTGTTGTGCCCTAACTTACTGGCCATGACACCTAGATACCCTGAATTAAGCTTGTTTTAAAATAAAGGTTTCATATTTGGAATTTCGAGAAATCAAACCCTAACTTACTGATTTCTGGTTTCTCATTTCACAAATAACGGAATATCATCCTCAAACTTGAGTCTAAATTTTAAAGTCAAGAGACTAGCTCAATTTCGGGAGTCCAAAATGTCGTGCCCTAACTTACTGAGTATGACATTATATCTCTTCGAAATAAGAGGGTCTTATCATCCATTTTGATTTGTTTAAATTTTGAAAATAAAAGAGAATCGTATTTTAATATCTTTTCAAATTTTCGATATCAAGACATTAAATAATCAATTAGGTACCAATTTTGGACGTATCGAGGGTGCTAACCCTTCCTCGTGCGTAACCGACTCCTGAACCCATTTTCTGGATTTCGTAGACCAAAATTATTGTTTTAATAAATCAAAATGTTTTATTAATCCATCTCAAGGTGATCCGATCACACCTCGAATAAAAGGTCGGTGGCAATTCCATTTCCATATTTTTTAAGTTGATCCCCGTTTTTCAAAATTTGCCAATTTAAAAGTGGTTTCGAAAAAAATCATTATAATTTTTTATTTATTTAATGATTAAATATATTATTCCTTTTTTTCATTTGACTTTGTATTTTGTGAAAGTTTTACTGTTTATTATTTATTTCATATCACATATTTATGTACTTTTAATTGTTTATCATTGCTTAGCATAGTGTTTTATTTATTCATGTTATTACATAGTATTATATTTATTTATGATGTATTATTCTTTTATTATTTATTGTTAGATAATTTGTAGTTAAGTAGAATTGCTATTAAATATGTACGTTGTAATGTATTCATGCAAAATCTTACCCAAACCATTTTTATAAAAATACCTTCTTGCATTAAAACATTTTATTCAAATAGTTTTAAAAATATACAGTGATATCTAATGTTTGGGGATTTCGAGAAAAATTGTGCCCTAACTTTCTGCGTTTCGATTTTTCTCGTAGAACTTAAGGTATTAGATATCTCTTCTCTTTTAAAACCGAAACTTACAAATTTCAAATAATAAAAAACCTACTCTTGGGAATTCAAAAACGTTGTGTCCTAACTTACTGGATATGATGTTTTGTATCTCGAGATAGGAATTTTCTAAACTAAAGACATGCCTAGTTTCTAAGTCATGAGATGCTATATCCTAACTTACTGGGTATGGTGTTTTATTTCTTCAAGATAGGAAAGTCTAGTTTTTTTAAATAAAAGGATCATTTTCTAAAATTTTGCAAAGTTTCAACATTAAGACATGATTTTATCAATTAGGTACCAATTTTTGGGCGTTATGAGGGTGCTAATCCTTCTTCATACGTAACTGACTCCCGAACCCATTTTTCTTGTTTTTCGTAGATCAAAATCAGTATTTTGAAATAAAACGTTTTAAGGTGATCCAATCACACCTAAGTAAAAAGGGATTGGTGGTGACTCCCACATTCATTTTTAAAAGTCGACCCCCGTTTTTTTAAATCAAACTTTAAAAATGGTTTCGATAGCTTGCCAACTCCACTAGGGACTAATAAGAGAGTCAAGCCGTAAAATCGATAATTTCATGTCCTTTTGTCTGAATTTTAAAAAATCCAATTTTAAAAAAATTATAATCCTTTTCATTGCATGTGGTTCTATTTTTATAAAATGTTTCTGTATTGCATTACATGACCATTGTGGTCGCACCCTTAAGTGGGAGTGAGAAGCTACTCCTTCGTGAGGTTTTCTGTAACACCCCTTAATCCATACCCGTCGCCGAATTAGGGTTATAAGGCGTTATCGAACTAGACACAATTTTTCACAGTCACTTATGGAATAAACCCAATACACACATTTACGCTTTTTTTTCATATCCACAAATAATGAACTAGACTTACTTTACAAACCATGTTCCATAATGCAATACATCATAACTCCTAATCTATACAAGTTTCGAATCAAGTTTCCACCTAACAACCCCAAATTTCGTATGTCACACATATATGATACATCCATCTCATTAACCGAATATCAGCATATTATTTTATACATTCTGCAAATATGCATATTAAAAAGGATATGTCCATGATACTTAAATAGCTTATCATTCACACATATGACACTTTCAGACGATAGCATGACCAAACAAACACATCATACTACCATAATATGCGCAATGTCCCTAAAACATAAGCCATGTCAATCCATTATTTTCAATTCATTTTACCTTATTAATTCATGGATACAAGATCATTGAATAACCTACCAAACACACATGATATGTGACTAATTTAAATTATAAATATAAATACATCCAATCCATTGACCATATATTTGGTTCTCAATATAAAACTTCAATGATCAACCCAAAGCATTAATATATATATTTTCATGATCATCTCTGAATTATACCAAGCACATAATAATTTAAGTGGAGATATTCGCACGACATAATAAGCATACTTATACATATATAGGATCATTTCTATACAACTACATTTAACTTCCAAGCATTATAAGCATACGTGTTATACCAAATATTAAAACAGACCATTATATCAAACACATACACGATGCTTAATCCCAAAGTAACAGCCTTATTCGCAAGGCCATATATATACATTTACAAAACCGAACATCATTCATTACTTATCAAAATACAGCCTATACATGCCTTTGATTCAAAAAGGAAACATATATATATACCAAAGAGAGTGATAGTGTGGTCGACTTTCTTGATGATCCCCTGAGCCCATAGTTGAATCAATGATCTATAAAATAGAAATACAAACACATACAGAGTAAGCTCACTAGCTTAGTAAGTCTTAAGCAAAAGATAATTCACTAATCAAGCACTTTAACATTTTAATCAATAAATGTAGGACATTGTATATGTATATTTCGATATGCAATCGATACAAAACCAATACTGTATTTACTCAATTACTTATACTTCACTACCATCAACTCAGAACTCATCAAAGCACAAAGTACATATATTACATGAATCACATGTTTATCATCATGTAAATTCAACATTCATATCCATTACATTATCACACCAAAAATTCTATTATTTCTATATTTATACACGTCGATTATAAGCTCAAATTCACAAAACATCTTTCTTAACATAATATTTCAACTCAAGTAACATTAATCACAACTTACCTTACTTCTGATGAATTCAAATGGGACTTATGCTTACCTGAGTTTTTAACACAATAGATTCACTATGTTACACCTCGAGTAATTTATGGTTCCTTCGTTTTAAAGTATCACAAGCATTAAGCCTGCTAGGCACGAAACCCGAATATATCACAGGCACTAGGCCTGCTAGGAACGGCTTAATATATCATCAAGCACTAAGCTCCTTAGGCACGAAGCTTAAATATATCACCAAGCACTAGGCACGCTAGGCACGAAGCCGAATATATCACCCAGCACTAAGCTTGCTAGGCACGAAGCTTAATATATCACCGAACTAGGCTTGCTAGGCACGAAGAACTTTGTGATACACAGTACTTAGTACTAAACTATTATCCATCTCATATTCTTCCTTTTACTTTCACCTATTAATCCAAACATACATGTTCACATTGTGTTTACCAAATTAATTTCACAACAAATTCATACTCCACATTCGGCCAACATGTATAATTATGCTTTAAATATTCAAACATCATCATATACTATGTTCAGTAAATAATTCTTTGGCGTATGCTTGCTTAAGGACTTACCTCATTGTCGACGGACCGCGTAACCCATTACTCGAGAACCTTTGTTTTCCCAGATCCAAATCCGTTTTCTTTGTTCTTTATCTAAACACATTAAAATTTAGCTCATTCAAGTACATTTCATCTCAATTTAGTCCCTAAACATATAAATAGGAAATTTACCATTTTACCCTACTATTTCACATTTTCACAATTTAATCCTATTTGCATAAAACACAAAATACAAAATTTCTCAATACTACTTAAGGGACAAATATGTATAGGGACTATACAAGTCCATTTCTTTCATTTATTTTGCAAATAGGCCCCTCTAAAAATTTATTTTTTGCAATTTAGCCCAAATACTCAAATTTACCAAAAATTCAAAGACAAAACATATAATCTTTAACATATCTTTAATTCAAAAATCATCAAACATCACAACCTAAATGAATACATCAATGGCCGAATATCACACATGCTGAGATTCAAAAATTTCAACATGGGTCAGCTAATACTCTAAGCAACGATCTCAAAAACGTAAAAATCAACAAAAACCGAGCTAAAATTCTTACCTAATTGAACCAAATAGGTGCCAAAATTCAAAGCTTCTTCAACCCCTTTTTCTTAGCTACATTCGGCCATGAGAGAGCATGAAAATGATGGCTTATTTTTTATGTTATTTTAACATATAACATGTTATTAAAATAATTACTTATTTAACCTTATAACATAAAATTTCATAACATATAACTTATGGGTAGATTAGACATATGTCGCCCACTACATCTAAAATTGGACTATTTACTCTTTTAATACCCCACTTTAAAAAGCCATCATCAAATAGGCACTTTTCACTATAGTTTGCTACTTTTACCTTTTACGCGATTAAGTCCTTTTTCTAAATTAAACACACAAACGATAAAATTTTTCTATGAGACTTTCACACATATTAATTCACATATAATAAACACAAAATATAATATTAAAATATTTCTCGAACTCGGATTCGTGGTCTCAAAAGCACCGTTCTGACTAGGGTCAAATTCGGTCTGTTACAACTCTCCCCCTTAAGGATTTTCGTCCCCGAAAATCTTACCGTTAAACAACGTCATATATTGTTGCCTCATTGAGTCCTCAAGCTCCCACGTAGCCTCTTCAACTCCATGCTGATTCCATAGTACTTTCACTAATGGAATCCTTTTGTTTCTTAACTCTTTCATTTCTGAGCTAAGATACGGATCGCTTGTTCCTCATCGTCATATCGAATTGATTTCAATCTCGATGGAGCAATCATATGTGCGGATCGATTTGTATCTACAGAGCATAGAAACATGAAATACATCGTGTATCTTTTCTAATTCAGAGGGTAACTTCAACCTATAAGCAACAGGCTCAATACGTTCGATGATTTCATACGGTCCGATAAATCTCGGACTCAGTTTGCCTTTTCGACCAAAACGAAGTACTTTCTTCCACGGAGATACTTTCAAAAATACTTGATCTCCGACTTGAAATTCTATATCTTTACGTTTCAAATCAGCATAAGACTTTTGACGATCTGATGCAGCTTTCAAACTATCTTTGATTACTGACCATTGTTTACATTCGGTCTCTTTAATCAAATCAACCCCTTGTATCTTATTCTCACTGAGCTCGGTCCAGTACAAAGGCGTACGACACTTGCGACCATATAGAGCTTCATAGGGTGCCATTTTGATACTTGATTGAAAACTGTTATTATAAGCAAATTCAATCAAAGGTAAGTACTTTTCCCACGTACCTTCAAACTCGAGAACGCAACATCTCAACATGTCCTCAAGTGTTTGAATTGTTCGCTCAGATTGACCGTCTGTCTGCGGGTGAAAGGCGGTGCTAAAATGAAGTTTAGTACCTAAAGCATCCTGCAACTTCTTCCAAAATCGCGATGTGAATCTCGGGTCTCTGTCTGAGATAATAGAACTCAGCACACCATGTAATCTCACAATTTGAGATATATAAAACTCAGCAAGTTTATCGAGTGAATAATCTATACGAACCGGTACAAAATGAGCTAATTTGGTCAGTCTATCTACTATAACCCAGACTGCATCTTTCTTGCTCGGTGTTATAGGCAACCCAGATACAAAATCCATAGTGATTCTATCCCATTTCCATTCAGGTATCATGATCGGTTGAAGCAACCCAAAAGGCACTTGATGCTCGGCTTTTACTTGCTGACAGATTAAGTACTTCGAAACAAATTTAGATATATCCCGTTTCATGCCAGGCCACCAATAGAACTGTTTCAAATTGTTATACATTTTTGTGCTACCCAGATGTATCGATAATTGACTACAATGAGCCTCACTCAGAATCATCTGAATCAAATCCAAGTTCTTCACAACACAAATTCGACTTTTAAAGTTCAAACAGTCATTTGCATCAATTTGAAACTCTGATTCCGTATCTTTTTCACACTGAATTCGTCTAGCAATCAAATCTTTGTCAACTTTCTGTGCATCACAAATTTGCTAAATAAACATTGGTCTTGCTTGTAACCCAGCTATGACCCAACCATCACCAGACATAACCATTTGTGCGTTCATCGCACGAAGAGCAAATAATGATTTTCGACTTAACGCATTTGCAACAACATTGGCTTTTCCCGGATGGTAGTCAATCACCAACTCATAGTCTTTCAACAATTCTAACCATCTGTAACATCCCCAAACCCGGCCCATTCATTACGACCGAATCTGGTTATGTTAGTAAAAATAATTTTTCTTTTACTTAGAATTTAAAACATGAAAACTTACTATCTTTTGAAAACCATGTCTATTTGAGATTTGTATGAAAAACTTTAATATCTTGGAATATCCCAATTAAAACCTTAGTGCATATCCTTTGAATAAAGTTTATACACGAAACCAACTTCAAATAGTGATTCAATGTCATCAAGCTTTAATTAATACAATACCTAAAAACAATAATCATCAGGCCTTTATTACAACCCCTTTCTAATTTAGTACCTCGTATTAAGAAAGCTTAAAAATAATTAAAACTTTTCCTTCTAAGGGCCACCACGTGTCCTCTCCGATCCGGTCCAATCTCGCATCACCGAAATGTTAGGAAAATAATTGGGTGAGTCCACGGACTCGATGCATAACCACAACACAATTTCCCACACGTATAGGCTAGGCCCAATACCAAACAATTCACATAGCAAGTCATGCACATATGCATCTAAGCCCAACCCACAAACCAACCGTACTCCAACCTTGGCAGACTCCCTGCCTAAGGCCGTGGATAAACCACCACCGATCACATCGTGATCCTTAAATCTTACCTCGGCAAACTCATTTGCGAGGTAGTATTTGAGCCACCGATCAACCAAAGTGATCCAACAACATATTCGCCTACGGTGATGCACATAGCCATCGATCACGAGATGGGCACCGAGCCGACATCTCCTTGAGGTAGCACAAAACTAGCCATCAAGCGCTAATGTAGCCGGAGCTATCATTAGACCACGTACAACTTGTGTACACTTCCTCCTTCTTCAATCCAATCCCATGCCCATGTGTCAATAAATCATGCAAGAATATCATATAAGGTGAATATTTATTATTAATCAAAACCACATCAAACATGTATAAAATATATATATATATATCACAACCAATCTTACCATCATCGGTTCACATCACTTAAGCCATTATAATCGGCTTCCACACATAACACATATGTTAATAGCTAGTAGGCAAATCGAGAAATAGTGCGATGGTTACGCACCTTGTTAGATACAATCGATCAAATCCTAACCGCTCTTACAACACTTGATGAATAAGACTTAAGAGTCCCTTCCTCTGACTCCTTCACATCTTGGCTACCCACAAAAGAATTTTCATAATAAGACAATAAGAACATTCGCCAAACCTTAAACACCAAGACCACCTTTAGTTAACGAAACATCAAAAGAAATAAACTATAACGTAAAACCTTACCCTTCACAATGACTAGGCAGAGACTCAAATGCTCCACCCCTCGCTTAAGATTCGCCAACCCCGCTAGAAAGATTTGACAAAGAGAAAGAAAGAAGGTATGGGAGACAATATGAAATGGTTTGACTTAGGAAAAATAGAGAGAACCAAGTAAGAAAATCGGCTAGGTGACCTTGAAGATTCGACCAAAATGCATAGGTGAAGAGAAGGGATATTTTAGTGTTGGTAGAGTATGGAAGACAAATGGATGAAGGCTTAAGAGGGACTAGGATTGACAACCAAAGAAATGGGGAACAAGTTTGACGAGGAGCACAAATGGTGAAAAAAACAACAAAGGTGAGCACCTCCCTTATTTAAAGAATTGACCACTCCTAGAATCTCTCCTAGCCACTAATTCAACACATTTGAATTAATCCAACCCCAAATTTGCTCCACCAACCATTTTAAATCAATTCAAAATTTAAAAATAAAACCCACCTTTAATCCATTACCACCCTCCAATTGAAATATAAAATAAAAAACTAAAAAATTAACCCATTATCCCACGAATTCAAAAGAAATAACAACCAAACTCATCCTTATCCTCCACCACCCATGTGCCGTCCATTGCCCCCACACCGCTGCAAAAGAAAGAAAAAACCCACCAAAGACCTCCAAGGCTCGAACACACGACACAGGGAACCAACGACCATGTAGCGCCCCCAGGCCATTCGGCCTAGGCATTGTTTTATATCAAAAGCGCACAACAAATTCTTTTAAGCCTTCCCAAAGACTTAACGCCTGCTTGCAAAATATCAAAACTCTGCCTTCCTTGCGCCTCGAACTCGCGACCTTTACCCAAGCCCTTACATGCAACGCCACTCACCCACCTACCTTTCATGTCCATAGAGCCCCAACAATTATTCATAAAGCCTTCATACTCGGGCCCAATACTACATATGAAAATAAACGCTAAACTACTGCTACCTCCACTCGAACCAGTACCTTCTCCCCTTCACGCTTAAGTGGCGACGCTAGCCACTTCGCCAAGCTCTTCCTTGTGCCAAAATTACCGAAAAATATACTTAAGGCCTCTCTGCCCGATTCCTTCTTAACCCCGAAAAGCAAAATTTTCCAAAGTCTTCCTTTTACTCAGAGCACTCTCAACACCTCTCAACACATCCAAGCCTACCTAAAACCCACTAGAACATGAGTTATACCCCACATGCATAGCCCCTAAACCGGGTGTTACAATTCTACCCTCCTTAAAATAATTTAGTCCTCAAAATTACTTGTCTAACAATCCAATTCCTCCCACTACGCTATGGTCACAAGACTCGATCCTAAGGAGCTAACATACCTTCTAGGCATCGTTTCGTGTTCATACTCAAGGTTCCAACTACTTTATGAGCAATGATCAAATAATCACCAAAACGAACAAAACCACAAAAGATATTCCAAACACAAGGAACTTACCAGCTGACACATCAGGCACATCATTATCCTCTCTCCGACGAACCGCATAAACCAGTCCTGGCTGCCTTGCCTCAGTGCCACCATTATCGCGGTCTACTGCTCCCCGACCGGCCGGAACCATTTCCTCCATGGTTCGGACCACGACCTCTCGTCGCTTGCTGACCACCTCTGCCTGGTTGCACATAACCTTGACCCACTATCCGAGTCCTATTCGGGTTCTGGGGACAATCCTTAATCAGATGAGATTTGGACTTGCATCCAAGCACTCGAACCCGATTCCAAAGACTCGCCAACATGATACCTTCCGACTGCGCTGCGGATGATCCGGATTTCGGTGGTGGCTTAGCAATATGAGCAGAGTCTCAACCCTCGGTCTTTTCGGACCCTCTCAAACACTTCAGCGACCCAACACTTCTCTTATCACGGTTCCTTTCTCTATTATGCCTCTCACCTTCTTGACCTCCTCGGCTATTCGAGCTTTCTCCACTAAAGCGGCGAAGTCTCTTTCCGATGCGAGCAATCAAAACTCATGACTCATCCCGCAGACCATATTCAAATCGACACATCTCTCATAATCCGTTGCCCACGATGCCCGAGCATACCGACTCAAACGTAGAAACTCAACTTCAGACTCCGCTATCGACTTGTTTCCTTGCACCAAGTTATGGAACGCCTTCCTCGAGCATCCACATAGCTTGCTCGACAAACTTCCTTCAAACTTGATCTTAAAGTAGCCCCGATCCACTCGATCCGCATGGGTACTTTTCTTAACCGTGAGCCACCACCGGTAGGCCTCATCCATGAGAACGAAACAACACCCTTAAGCTTCTCCTCGGCGGTTAAGTCGAGATCATCCATAATCCTTTCAACCGCCTCCACCAAGATTTACGCCACATTCGAGCTACCCGGACACTCCTCGAAAACCTCGGCTCCATTCTCCTAAGTCTCTGCACCGACTTCCGATTCCTATTGCCCACATTGGCTCGCGCCACTGTTCGAGTACTCTTAACACGACTTGTGACACTCGTCGTCTCCTCGGTCGATCCTCTTGTTCAACCTCAACAATGGTGGTGGTACATCACTTTGACCCATGGCGTGACCCAACCGGTTCCGACAATCGACATCCTGCCTCTACCATGTCCACGAGTATTGTGACCACGCCCCCTAGAACTCATATCTAGCCTCGATTTAATCTGTTTAGAAAGTTTTATGGATTAGAAATTATTGTTTCACTATTATAACCACGAGCAATTTTATGCAATAAAGTTTAGAGTAGTTCTTCGAGCAATCAAGTTTCCTTCCTACCTAGGGGTAAATTCGTTATTTTTCCTAAAGAGGGTATTTTGGTAATAACTTCGAGTCAATTTTGAAAAATAGTTTTCCAACTTCAAAATTTACAAAATCTCAGGGGTCGTCTTGAAAATTTTGTTTCTCAAACAAAGTGTGTTGCAAATATTCCAAAAAGTAGGGTCATTTTCGTAATTTTGGAAATCATGGGCATTTTCGTAAATTCTCCAAATCAGAATATCACTGTATTTCATAAAATAGGGTTTTCTAATATTTGGTAAAATAGGAATATTTCAGTAGAAGTTGAGAGAAAGCGAAAATTTAGAAACCAAGGGCATTTCGGTAATTTTATCAACCGAGGTATTTTCATAATATTTTTTTCAAACCAAGGTATCTTAATATTTGAAAACTCGAGATTTTGGTATTTTACCACGTAAAAGCATAAAAATTGAGGTAGAATAGTAATTTTATAACACAAGGGTATTTTTGTAATTTTGCCACTAGGGCATTTTGGTAATTTTGTAAATCGATGGGCGTCTTTGAATCATTTAGGGTTTCACAACCAAAGGGTAAGTTTGAAAAATTTTAAAATGAAAGTTTTAAAAGCAGAAGGCTAATTCCTTTCGGGTTTTAATAATCGGTTTAGCTTATGAACAAGTCCTCTTGGTTAAGGTGAACCATAGCTACGCACTGGTAGGATTCTGTGAAGAGGAGGTGAGTCACGAGGATCTGCTAAGTACCGAGCTCTTCGGATCCATTCCTAGACATGCGTACCAAGGTTACCACACCTTAACTCGGCGACTTACTTCACATGTTTGTTTAAGAGCTTTAAGTCTTATGCCATTGTTTGAGTAGTCTAATCCTAGGGTCCAACAGATCCTATTATTCTATTCTACGAGCCCAAACTAAGCCCAAATTAATTCATATAAACAAATCACTTCAAGAAAGTCTGAAGTACTTACCTGGTGGACTCGGGCCGGAGGTACAGGTGCCATGCCAGAATAACCTGAAAACCTTTTTATAAAAGCTCTCATTTCAAAAAGCCCATTTTGAAAATGTTTTTGGGCCCAAAACCCTCAAAGCCGAGTTTTGAACACGGCTCGATATTAAATCAGTAACATCCCCAAACCGGCCCATTCATTACTGAATTTAATCTGGTTATGTTAGTAAAAATAATTTTTCTTTTACTTAGAATTTAAAACATGAAAACTTACTATCTTTTGAAAACCATGTCTATTTGAGATTTGTATGAAAAACTTTAATATCTTGGAATATCCCAATTAAAACCTTAGTGCATATCCTTTGAATAAAGTTTATACACAAAACCAACTTCAAATAGTGATTCAATGTCATCAAGCTTTCATTAATACAATACCCAAAAACAATAATCATCGGGCCTTTATTACAACCCTTTCTAATTTAGTACCTCGTATTAAGAAAGCTTAAAAAATAATTAAAACTTTTCCTTTGGCACGGGCCACCACGTGTCCTCTCCGATCCGGTCCAATCTCGCATCACCGAAATGTTAGGAAAATAATTGGGTGAGTCCACGGACTCGATGCATAACCACAACACAATTTCCCACACGTATAGGCTAGGCCCAATACCAAACAATTCACATAGCAAGTCATGCACATATGCATCTCATTAACCCACAAACCAACAGTACTCCAACCTTGGCGGACTCGCCACCTAAGGCCGTGGATAAACCACCACCGATCACACCGTGATCCTTAAACTTACCTCGCAAACTTCATTGCTCGAGGTGGTATTTGAGCCACCGATCAACCAAAGTGATCCAACAACATATTCGCCTACGGTGATGCACATAGCCATCGACCACGAGATGGGCACCGAGCGACATCTCCCTTGAGGTAGCACAAAACTAGCCATCAAGCGCTAATGTGGCCGAGCTATCATTAGACCACGTACAACTTGTGTACACTTCCTCCTTCTTCAATCCAATCCCATGCCCATGTGTCAATAAATCATGCAAGAATATCATATAAGGTGAGTATTTATTATTAATCAAAACCACATCAAACATGTATAAAATATATATATATATATCACAACCAATCTTACCATCATCGGTTCACATCACTTAAGCCATTATAATCGGCTTCCACACATAACACATATGTTAATAGCTAGTAGGCAAATCGAGAAATAGTGCGATGGTTACGCACCTTGTTAGATACAATCGATCAAATCCTAACTGCTCTTACAACACTTGATGAATAAGACTTAAGAGTCCCTTCCTACAGCTCCTTCCTGTCGGCTACCCACAAAAGAATTTTCTTAATAAGACAATAAGAACATTATTGAAACCTTAAACACCAAGACCACCTTTAGTTAACGAAACATCAAAAGAAATAAACTATAACGTAAAACCTTACCCTTCACAATGACTAGAGCGAGAGACTCAAACGCTCCACCCCCACGCTTAAGATTCTACCAACCCCGCTAGAAAGATTTGACAAAGAGAAAGAAAGAAGGTATGGGAGACAATATGAAATAGTTTTGGCTTCGGAAAAATAGAGAGAACCAAGTAAGAAAATCGGCTAGGTGACCTTGAAGATTCGGCCAAAATGCATAGGTGAAGAGAAGGGATATTTTAGTGTTGGTAGAGTATGGAAGACAAATGGATGAAGGCTTAAGAGGGACTAGGATTCTGACAACCAAAGAAATGGGGAACAAGTTTGACGGGGGAGCATAAATGGTGAAAAAACAACAAAGGTGAGCACCTCCCTTATTTAAAGAATTCGGCCAGCTCCTAGAATCTCTCCTAGCCACTAATTCAACACATTTGAATTAATCCAACCCCCAAATTTGCTCCCAGCCAACCATTTTAAATCAATTCAAAATTTAAAAATAAAACCCACCTTTAATCCATTACCACCCCTCCAATTGAAATATAAAATAAAAAACTAAAAAAAATTAACCCATTATCCCACCGAATTCAAAAGAAATAACAACCAAACTCATCCTTATCCTCCACCACCCATGTGCCATCCACTGCCTGCCCACACTGCTGCAAAAAGAAAGAAAAAACCCCACCAGCAGCCTCCAAGGCTCGAACACACGACCTGGGGAACCAACGACCATGTAGCGCCCCCAGGCCATTCATTTAGGCTATTTTTTATATCAAAAGCGCGCAACAAATTCTTTTAAGCCTTCCCAGCACTTAACGCCTGCTTGCAAAATATCAAAACTCTGCCTTCTTTGCGCCTCGAACTCGCGACCTTTACCCAGCGCCCTTACATGCAGCGCCACTCCGCCCACCTGCCTTTCATGTCCATAGAGCCCCAACAATTATTCATAAAGCCTTCATACTCAGGCCCAATACTACATATGAAAAATAAAACGCTAAAAGCTACTGCTGCCTCCACTCAAACCAGTAGCCTTCTCCCCTTTAGCGCCTAAGTGGCGCACGCTAGCCACTTTGCCAAGCTCTTCCTTGTGCCAAAATTACCGAAAAATATACTTAAGGCCTCCCTCAGCCCGATTCCTTCTTAACCCCGAAAATCAAAATTTTCCAAAGTCTTCCCTTTTACTCCGAAAGCACTCTCAACACCTCAACACCTCTCAACACATCCAAGCCTACCCAAAACCCACTAGAACATGAGTTATAACCCACATGCATAGCCCCTAAACCAGGGTGTTACACCATCTGTGTTGTCTCAAGTTTAGATCTTTCTGAGTCATCAAATACTTTAGACTTTTATGATCCGAATAAACGTGACATTTTTCACCGAATAAGTAATGACACCAAATTTTCAATGCAAAAATAATGGCTACTAATTCCAGATCGTGAGTCGGATAATTTCTTTCGTGCGGCTTCAATTGTCTCAAAGCGTAGGCTATAATTTTGCCTTCCTACATCAAAACGTAACCCAACCTATTCAAAGAAGCATCACTAAAAATGACAAATTTTTTACCCGATTCAGGCTGAGTTAACACTGGAGCTTCGGTCAAAAGAGCTTTCAGCTGTTCGAAACTTTTCTGACACTTTTCTGACCACTCAAACTTGACATCTTTCTGTAGTAGCCTTGTTAAAGGTGTAGCTATCACAGAAAAACCTTTTACAAACCGTCTGTAGTATCCCACAAGGCCTAGAAAGCTTCAAATTTTGGAAACATTCTTTGGTGGTTTCCAATCTAGTATAGCCTGTAACATCCTGAATTAGGGGTTGTTTGAAAATTTAATTATTTGTTTCCCATGTGTGTGTGTGCTTGAAGAAATAAATACTATGATTTATTTGGCATGTTCTAGGGTCTAGAAATAAACCCGAGCTAGGCCTGACTTAGGACTAAAAATTTCTTTTTAAGTGTTTAAAGGAAGGAAGCTAGGTGAGATAGGGGTTAAGATAAATTTAGGGAGTAGTAGGACACAAAGAATTAAGTGGCAAGGTGGCTTTCATGCACCACTTAGGAGTTGGAGGTGAAGATGGGCGCAGGTTCGAATGGTGAGCAAGCGGCGTTTTGCTTTATTTTATATATCTTGATGATGGGCTTAAGTAGGAAGGCTTTAAAATTAAATGATAGGGTTCTATGAGATGAAAGTCAATTGGGAGAAATGGCACAGGCGTTGGAAGAGAGGGTCAGACGGTGAGGTCCTAGGTTCAAACCAAAGAAGCGGTGATGGGGTTTTATTTTTTTTGGAAGTCAAGTGAAGAGGGGAGGTGATGGCTTAATTTTGGACTCTTAATGGGATAAGCATAGGCTTAAATTTTTTCACATTTTCGGCTGGAAGGGGTAGTTGATTAGTAGTTTAATTGCTTTTAAATTGTAGGAAGAGTGGCTAGGAGATAAAGACTTAAGAAAATGTTATTTTTCAGGTAATAATTAATAGCCAAAATTATCACAAAAAGGGGGGTGTTGGCCGATTATAGGACTCCTTGGGGGCTGTCCACATTCCGTTTTATCACCTAAAGAGAGGGGCTAAAATTGATAGAAAAAAATTATTTTCTTTTCTCTTCTTGTTGCTGGCCGATTCTTCATAAACACAATTGCTAAATTCTTCAAAAAAATTCTCTTCTTCTCTTTCTCTATTAGCCAAAACCACTCCATCCCTTTTTGCCGAAATCCTTCCTCCTCCATTAGAGTTACTTTGGCCGAATAGCTCTTCCATAAAGGGGCTTAGGCCGAATCTCCCCTCCCTAACCAAGGTGCTGCCGATTCCAATAAGTGTGGTAAGGACACTCTCGGTGTTTAATCTTTATTCTTGTTATAGCCGAAACCATGAGGCTTAACCATGAATTTTTGTATGACTAAACCGATTCAGGATCTTGGATTTGTAACCCTTTTTAGAAGCCAACATTAAGAAGAATTGAGAGGTCTTCTGGGATTTAAGGTAAGCTCGGTATGTAGGCTATGACTTTCGGCCAAAGGCCATGTTATGTAATATATGTGGTGACTGATCTTTTTGAGGGTTGTTAAAGGAATTTCGGCAGAGTCTTAATCAAGTGACGATTTTGGGATTTGTTTGGAAATCAAATCCGTTCAAGGTAAGTCCGCAAAAGAGCCTTTGGTATTAATTTGGTTTGGCCGAATAGGCCTAAGTCCCTAATCATGTTGTTGGCCGATTATAGGTCAAGAGATCTAGTGTCGTAGATCGGATCTTCGGGATCTAAGATTCGTGGTAGTATCAGGTGTGTAAAACTCACTACACACTTTATTAGTTTACATGACTATATTGTTGCTTTTTATCATTTTGGTAGTGCTTGTGGACATAAGCATGGATTTCGGGTAAGTCCCGTATTTCATGATCTATGATGTATGTGTATGCCATCATATGTTGTTAAATGCATGATGTATGATATTTGTGATGTAAGCATGATGATGGTGGGATTGATGAGAGGAGGGGGATGATTTTTATGGACTGTCACCAGTGGTTTTGACCACAAGATGGGTTGGCCCCATCGATTTATTGTGACTTGGTCACCAAAGGTTTTGACCACACCGATGATAATTGTGACTAAGTCCTAGTGGTTTGGTACCACCAGTGGTTTTGACCACATTATGATATTTTGTGACCTATGGTCATCAGTGGTTTTGACCACATGATGGGTTGGCCCCATTATTTATTTTGTGACACTAGTCACCAGTGGTTTTGACCACCAGTGGTTTTGACCACACGAGGTAGTAAAGGAGTATGGATGGTTAGTTGGGTTGCATGTGCATGTTTATTAATAACTTGTGTATGAGTTACATTTTCGGGTGGGGGATTTACACACTGAGTCTTGGTGACTCACCCCCTTCCCTTACCATTTTGCAGATGAGTAGATCGCGGAGATGGAGCCGGAGAGGACTCGAGGCGGCCATGCTTATCGTTGGATTTTAACTTATTTTGTCATAGATAATATTATTTATTTTCTAAGTCATTTTATTTTGGGATTGTAATAAGGCCGCTATTTATTATTTGGATGTTATTTTATTTTACTTATGCTACAAATGAATTTATAATTGATATGTAAACTGGTTAAAAGTAACTTTTCAAACTTAATAAACTTCTACGGGTTTTCAAAGATGTTACCATCGGGTAACAAAAATAAACCAAGTCAACTATAAATTTGACGATTTTAAAATGATTACATGATCAAACATTTTCAAAAGGGTTTATCAACACAACCATGTTTATAAAAAGCCCAACTGAGTTTTCAAACACCGTTTTAATATCTTAGCCACATTTTAACAAATTTGCACCAGACATGATTCAAATCATTTACTCCGTGACATACCAGATCCGGTCAGGGCTCATGGGTCGGGTTTGGGGTGTTACATTTTTGGTATCAGAGCCCGGTTCAAAACTTGACTGTGGGGGCCCAAGGCCCAAAATGTTTTGTTATTGTTAGCAGGCCTTATTGAAAGGTTTTGGGAAACTGTTTTTGGCTTGAACAGCATGGCACCGAGTCTCCGGCACCAATCCGCCTACGTAAGTACTTCTATCCATTTTTGTGAATATTTGATGAGGGGTAGAAGGGTAAATTGGGAACGTAGAACATTATAATAGAAATTGTTGAACCCTAAGATTAGCATACCCCAACAAACCATGCGTAAGATTTAATAACTTCTTAAACAACCCTGTGAGTTGTCACTGAGCAAGGGATGTGGCAATCGTTATACGCATGTCTAGGATTGGATTCGGTGGGGCACGGTATTTAAGCGATCCTCGTGACTCACCTCCTACTCACTCGAATCCTACAGTGCGTAGTAATCTGGTTCATCCTAGCTGAGACGACACACTCACAAGCTAAACTCGATAACTAAAACCCGAAAGGGACTAGCTGTTTTGTTTTTGAAGTAACTAAAACCTTGTTTTTTAAAAAAAAGGAAAAAATGACCAAAATACCCCTGGCTTATAAATTACCAAAATACCCTCCGTATGAAAAATTTCCAAATAGAAAATTTTCAAAATATGCCTCTTTTGTGAAATCAACTAGAACCAAATTTTGGAAATCTTTTTATGAAAAATTGCTAAAATACCCCTAGTGGTGAAATTACAAAATTGCCCCTAACCAACAAAATTACCAGAATAACCCTGATTTCCAAAATTTTGCAACATCACTATTTTGGAAAATACAATTCTCAAAAAGTAACCATCAAAGTTTTAAAACTTTTGAAATATTCCTGATTTCTTAAAATTTTACAAGTTCACCCCGATTTGTGAAAAATTACCGAAATACCCCTAAGGTCCAAAATTACCGAAATACCCCCGACTTTTAAAATTTTTTAAAATACCCCGGGAATTTAAGAGTTTCAAAATACTTTTCACAAAATCATCCGAGAATTTTTATTTTTGAAAATTACAAAAATACCCCTGTAGGACAAATTACGAAAATACCCCTGGGTAGTGGAAAAACTATCACCATGAAAACTACAACGTCTCTTTGAATGAATGAATAGAAGAACTGTGTGCATGTATGATACGAAAGAACCACTCCCAAAACTCTTATCATAAAATTTCTTCGCGGATAATCCAGTGAAACAAATACTAATGCATAAAATTCTTAAACAGATAAACGCAATCGTTAGAAATGAGTACAAGAGGTCGTGGACGTCCACCCCGTGGCCACGGTAGAGGTAGGATAACCTTGTCCGAGCCAGCAGGGTCCAGACATGGGTCTGGAAATGAGATGCCGGATCTGTCGGCGGTGGAAACTGAGTTCCAAGATCAGACTGGTGGTAATGACGTAGTGTCCTGGCAAGTCTACTGAGTGTTAGAACGAGTTCTTGAGGCAAAGCGCAAAAGTGAGCTCAGAAATTTGTAGTTGAACGACTCGGCTAACGGAGCGAGATGTTTAGGGAGTTTTGAGTGGCACCCAAAGGCAGTGATCTTGGTTAGAAGCAATGAAAGGATCATGGATGACCTATATTTTACACCGAGGAGAAATTGAAGGTATAATTTCTTTGCTTGGGATGAGTCATATCGATGGTGGCTCACTTGTAAGGGATGGAACGGTGGCGAAAAATCTCACCTAGGAATTCTTCAAAGATGCCTATCAAAAGAAGTATATCGGACTAGCTACGTGGATGCCAAGGCTTTCTTGAATCTGGTTCAAGGCAATAAGACGGTGGCGAAGTATGAGGCTGAATTCCTCCGGTTGAGTAGGTATGCTCGTGGTATTGTGGGTACCGAGCATGAACGCTGTGTTAGATTCGAAGATGGGCTGAGAGATGAGCTGAGGATGATGATAGCTCCACAGTAAGAACGGGAGTTCGCGGTCTTAGTGGAGAAATCGAAGGTTGCTGAAGGGGTAAGCAGTCAGTTAGACGGAACCAAGATCAAAATTAGAATAAGAGGAGCTCCGGACCTTCAAAGTTTTCTGGTAATCAACAGAAGAGGACAAGGTTTGATCAAGCTGCTAGGCCTGCTATTGCTACTAATCCTCAATGGCCGCCACGGTGTGCTCGGTGTGGCAAGTCTCACACGGAGGAGTGTTGGAATGGTAATCAGGGATGCTTCGAGTGTGGGTCCTTGGAGCATCGAGTTAGGGATTGTCCGAAGAAAGTAGCTAGACTGAGATCTGAGGGTTAGGATCGTGCACCGAATAGAAGGGATAATCAACAGCCTCAAAGGGGTCGTGGTGCAGGAAGAGGAGGTAATGGTGCTGGCAGAGGTCGTGGGGCACTGAGGGAAGGTACCGGTGGTACTGAGGCTAGGCAACCTGGTCTAGTCTATGCTGCGAGACGTCAAGAGGAGGGCGACGCACCGGACGTCATAACCGATATGTTCTTGATCTTTGGTGTGCCCTATAATACTTTGATTGATGTTGGCTCAACCCACTCATACATTTCTAGTAGCATAGTGGAAACTTTGCACCTAGACTCTGAGCTTACTTCTAGGAAGATGACTGTATTAAGCCCTCTAGGTCACTCTATAGAAGTAAGTAAACTATATAGGAACGTACCCCTAGAACTCCAAGGGGTCGTGTTCTTGGCAGACTTGATAGAACTACCGTTCCGGGAGTTCGACCTAATCCTCGGGATGGATTGGCTAGTAAAGTGTCAGGCTAGCCTAGATTACGTAGCTAAGCGCATGGTATTAAAGACCGTGGAAGGTGATGAGGTGGTGATGATAGGTAAAAGGAGAGATTGCCTATCTAATTTGGTTTCGCCATTAAAGGCGAAAAGGATGGTCAGGAAGGGTTGTGAAGCTTATGTGGTGCATGTCTGTGCCTTGGAAGCTAAGGATGTTGTTGTGAGAGATGTCCAGACCATAAGAGACTATGTGGATGTGTTTTTAGAGGAACTTCCGGGTCTACCTCCGGACCGCGAGGTTGAATTTGGTATAGATCTGTTACCCGGAACCACACCAGTATCTATAGCTCCGTATCAGATGGTGCCAAAAGAATTGGTAGAGTTGAAGGTGCAGATTCAAGAACTGTTGGATAGAGGGTTCATCCGACCAAGTGTATCGCCTTGGGGAGCTCCAGTTCTTTTTGTCAAGAAGAAAGATGGGACAATGAGGATGTGTATAGACTATCGGCAGCTGAACAAGTTGACAATAAAGAACCGGTATCCTTTGCCCAGGATTGACGATCTGTTCAATCAACTCAAAGGAGCATCGGTATTCTCTAAGATTGACCTTAGTTCAGGGTACCATCAGCTTAAGGTGAAGGAGGCTGATGTCCACAAGACGGCATTCCGTACTCAGTATGGACACTACGAGTTTCTGGTAATGCCTTTTGGTTTGACGAATGCACCGGTAGCATTTATGGACATGATAAACCGAGTTTTCCAACCCTATCTGGATCGACTCATCGTGGTCTTCATAGACGACATTTTGGTGTACTTGAAGTTTGAAGAGGAGCATAACGCACATCTTTATATGGTTCTGCAAGTTCTAAGGGAGAAACAGTTGTATGCCAAATTTAGCAAATGTGAGTTCTGGCTCAAGGAGGTAACTTTTCTAGGGCATGTTGTTTCAGCCGAGGGAATTAGGGTGGATCCCTACAAGATTGAAGCAGTATTAGAGTGGAAACCACCCAAGTCTATTATGAAAATTCGGAGTTTTCTGGGGTTGGCAGGATATTACCAAAGATTTGTGGAAAATTTCTCCTTAATCGCAGCACCGTTGACTAAGCTATTAAGAAAAGGGGTTCCATTTGTGTGGGCTGAGAAGCAACAAGAGAGTTTCGATAAGCTGAAGAGGATCTTGACAGAAGCACCAGTCTTGATTCAGCCAGAGGCAGGGAAGGGGTTCACTGTATATTGTGATGCATCACATACTGGTTTAGGCTGTGTATTGATGCAAGAAGGGAAGGTGATCGCTTATGCTTCACGGCAGTTGAGGCCTCACGAAGCTAACTACCCGACACATGACTTGGAATTGGCTGCTATGGGATTTGCCTTGAAGATTTGGAGGCACTATCTGTACGGGAGAAGTCGGTAGTGTACACAGATCACAAAAGTCTGAAGTACCTCCTGACCCAGAAAGATTTAAATTTGAGGCAGCGGAGGTGGATTGAGTTGTTGAAGGACTACGACTGCTCAATCGAATACCATCGAGGAAAGGCTAATGTGGTAGCTGATGCATTGAGCCGAAAGGTGGTAGCGAATTTGCAAGCTATGTTTGCTCATCTAAGTCTCTATGAGGATGGGAGCCTTCTGGCAGAATTACAAGTGAAGCCGTCTTGGATTAATGAGGTTAAGGAAAGGCAGATGACTGATGAAGCTTTGAATACTCGTAGGTTGCAAGTACAGAATGGTGAGGCCGAAGATTTCAGCTTGGACAGTGATGGAGTGTTGTACTTTTAGGGGAGAGTATGCATGCCTAAGGATGATTAGTTGAGGCGTAATCCTTAAAGAAGCTCATAGCGGTCGTCGCTTATGCACCCGAAAAGCAACAAGATGTATCGGATTTAAGGGAATAGTTTTGGTGGCGGTGCAAGCGTGAAGTAATCGAGTTGGTGGGCAAGTGTCGACATGCCAAAGAAGTTAAGTGAGCATCAATTGCCATCGGGTCATGTTGCGACCGAAAAGATTCCACAGTGGAAGTAGGAGAAGATTACTATGGATTTCGTAAGTGGGCTTCCCCTTACGCCCAGTAAGAAAGATACAGTTTGGGTGGTGGTAGACCGATTGACTAAGTCGGCCCATTTCATACCGATAAGGGTTAACTATTCGCTTCAACGGTTGGCTAAGTTGTACATCGTAGAGATAGTATGGTTGCATGGGGTACCTGTGTCCATTATCTTGGATCGGGATCCTCGATTTACATCGAGATTCTGGAAGGCTCTACATCAGGAGTTAGGCACGAAGTTGAATTTTAGCATGGCTTTTCACCCACAGTCTGATGGACAATCTGAGAGGGTTATCCAAATATTGGAAGATATGTTAAGGGGCTGTGTTTTGGACTTTCGTGGCAGTTGGGAGGAGTATCTACCTTTGGCAGAGTTCGCTTATAACAATAGTTATCAAGCGAGCATTCAGATGGCACCGTATGAGGTGCTGTATGGTCAAAAATGCCAAACTCCTACATGTTGGACGGAACTAGGAGAACGTAGGATGTTGGGTCCAGAGTTAGTAGTAGAGACGGAGGATAAGGTTAGAGTGATTCGGGATCATCTTAAGGAGGCGTCGGACAGGAAGAAATCCTACACCGATCTTAAGCACAGAGAGGTTGAATATGCAGTGGGTGATAAGGTTTTCTTGAACGTATCACCTTGGAAAAAGGTGCTGAGGTTTGGCCGGAAGGGCAAGCTAAGCCCTAGATTCATCGGACCGTACACGGTGCTGAAACGTGTGGGACCGGTAGCTTACCAGCTTGAGTGGCCAGCAGAATTGAGCCAGATCCATAATGTCTTTCATGTTTCGATGTTGAGGCGCTATCGATTAGATCCCTCACACGTTGTGCCGGTAGAGGAAATTGAAGTGAATCCGGACTTGTCGTTCGAAGAGGAGCCGGTACGAATTCTGGATCGAGATGTCAAAGTTCATCGTAGGAAGTCAGTGCCTTTGGTAAAGGTGTTATGGAAAAACCATGGTACGGAGGATGCCACATGGGAACCCGAGGATGTGATCGGCAAGAATACCCCACTCTTGATCCGATCCTGTAATTTGAGGTCGAAATTCTTTTAAGGGGTAGAACTGTAACATCTTGAATTAGGGGTTGTTTGAAAATTTAATTATTTGTTTCCCATGTGTGTGTGTGCTTGAAGAAATAAATACTATGATTTATTTGGCATGTTCTAGGGTCTAGAAATAAACCCTAGCTAGGCGACTTAGGACTAAAATTTCTTTTAAGTGTTTAAAGGAAGGAAGCTAGGTGAGATAGGGGTTAAGATAAATTTAGGGAGTAGTAGGACACAAAGAATTAAGTGGCAAGGTGGCTTTCATGCGGCACTTAGGAGTTGGAGGCGAAGATGGGCGCAGGTTCGAATGGCTGGAGCAGTGTTTTGCGTTTTATTTTTATATATGCGGTGATGGGCTTAAGTAGGAAGGCTTTAAAATTAAATGATAGGGTTCTATGACATGAAAGTCAATTGGGAGAAATGGCCTGGGGCGTTGGAAGAGAGGGCTGCGACAGTGAGGTCCTGGCTTCGAACCAAAGAAGCAGTAGTGGGGTTTTTTTTTTTTGAAACTAGCGTGAAGAGGGGAAGGTGATGGCTTAATTTTGGACCCTTAATGGGATAAACATAGGCTTAAATTTTTTCACATTTTCGGTTGGAAGGGGTAGTTGATTAGTAGTTTAATTGCTTTTAAATTGTAGGAAGAGTGGCTAGGAGATAAAGACTTAAGATAAATGTTATTTTTCAGGTGATAATTAATAGCCAAAATTATCACAAAAAGGGGTGTTGGCGATTATAGGACTCCTTGGGGCTGTCCACATTCCGTTTATCACCTAAAGAGAGGGTGAAATTGATAGAAAAAATTTTTTCTTTTCTCTTCTTATTGTTTGGCGATTCTTCATAAACACAATTGCTAAATTCTTCAAAAAAAATTCTCTTCTTCTCTTTCTCTATTAGCCGAAACCACTCCATCCCTTTTTGTCGAAATCTTTCCTCCTCCATTAGAGTTACTTTGGCTGAATAGCTCTTCCATAAAGGGGCTTAAGCCGAATCTCCCCTCCCTAACCAAGGTGCTGCCGATTCCAATAAGTGTGGTAAGGACACTCTCGGTGTTTAATCTTTATTCTTGTTATAGCCGAAACCATGAGGCTTAACCATGAATTTTTGTATGACTAAACCAATTTAGGATCTTGGATTTGTAACCCTTTTTAAAAGCCAACATTAAGAAGAATTGAGAGGTCTTCCGGGATTTAAGGTAAGCTCGGTATGTAGGCTATGACTTTCGGCCAAAGGCCATGTTATGTAATATATGTGGTGGTGATCTTTTGAGGGTTGTTAAAGGAATTTCAGCAGAGTCTTAATCCAAAGGATTTATTTGGATTTGTTTGGAAATCAAATCCGTTCAAGGTAAGTCCGCAAAAGAGCCTTTGGTATTAATTTGGTTTGGCCGAATAGGCCTAAGTCCCTAATCATGTTGTTGGCCGATTATAAGTCAAGAGATCTAGTGTCGTAGATCGGATCTTCGGGATCTAGGATTCGTGGTAGTATCAGGTGTGTAAAACTCACGACACACTTTATTAGTTTACATGACTATATTGTTGCTTTTTATCATTTTGGTAGTGCTTGTGGACATAAGCATGGATTTCGGGTAAGTCCCCTATTTCATGATCTATGATGTATGTGTATGCCATCATATCTTTATTAAATGCATGATATATGATATTTGTGATGTAAGCATGATGATGGTGGGATTGATGAGAGGAGGGGATGATTTTTATGGATCGTCACCGGTGGTTTTGACCACAAGATGGGTTGGCCCCATCAGTTTATTGTGACTTGGTCACGGTGGGTTTTGACCACACCGATGATAATTGTGACTAAGTCCCAGTGGTTTGGTACCACTAGTGGTTTTGACCACATTATGATATTTTGTGACCTATGGTCATCAGTGGTTTTGACCACACGATGGGTTGGCCCCATCATTTATTTTGTGACACTAGTCACGGTGGTTTTGACCACGAAAGGTTTTGACCACACGGGGTAGTAAAGGAGTACGGATGGTTAGTTGGGTTGCATGTACATGTTTATTAATAACTTGTGTATGAGTTACATTTTCAGGTGGGGGATTTACACACTGAGTCTTGGTGACTCACCCCCTTCCCTTACCATTTTGCAGATGAGTAGATCGCGGAGATGGAGCCGGAGAGGACTCGAGGCGACCATGCTTATCGTTGGATTTAAACTTATTTTGTCATAGATAATATTATTTATTTTCTAAGTCATTTTATTTTGGGATTGTAATAAGGCCGCTATTTATTATTTGGATGTTATTTTATTTTACTTATGTTATGCTACAAATGAATTTATAATTGATATGTAAACCGGTTAAAAGTAACTTTTCAAACTTAATAAACTTCTACGGGTTTTCAAAGATGTTACCATCGGGTAACAAAAATAAACCAAGTTAACTATAACTTTAACGATTTTAAAATGATTACATCATCAAACATTTTCAAAAGGGTTTATCAACACAACCATGTTTATAAAAAGCCCAACTGAGTTTTCAAACACCGTTTTAATACCTTAGCCACATTTTAACAAATTTGCACCAGACATGATTCAAATCATTTACTCCGTGACATACCAGATCCGGTCAGGACTCATGGGCCGGGTTTGGGGTGTTACATTGCCATTATTTTGTTTGGATCCACCCGAATACCTGATGCTGAAACAACATGACCCAAGAAACTGACTTCATTCATCCAGAACACACATTTACTAAACTTTGCATACAGCTGTTGATCTTGCAAAGTTTGTAGCACTAATCTCAAATGCTCAGCTTGCTCGGTTTCATCTTTGGAGTAGATCAGTATATCATTAATAAACACTGCTACAAACCGATCCAAAAACTGTCTGAAGACCCGATTCATTAGGTCCATAAAAATAGCAGGTGCATTAGTGAGTCCAAAAGGCATAACCAGAAACTCAAAATGTCCGTACCTCATCCGGAATACAGTCTTTGGCACATCTGTCGTAACTGATAATAACACGATCTCAAATCTATTTTTGAAAATACCGAAGCCCCTTTCAACTGATCAAACAAATCATCAATCCGAGGTAACGGGTACTTATTCTTTATAGTTACCTTATTCAGTTGCCGATAATCAATACACATTCGCATCGTTCCATCTTTCTTCTTCACAAAAAGAACTGGTGCACCCCAAGGAGAGAATCTCGGTCGTGCAAAGCCCCTATCTGTTAACTCTTGTAACTGTGCTTTCAACTCTTTTAACTCAGTAGGTGCCATCCGATAAGGAGCTATCGAGATTGGATTCATTCCCGGTGCTAATTCAATGCCGAACTCAATCTCTCGTACTGGTGGTAAACCCAGTAGTTCTTCAGCAAACACATCTGGGTATTCACACACAATCGGTACATATTCAATATGCTTTTCAGACACTTTATTATCCACTACATAGGCTAAATAAGCTTCGCACCCTTTTCTCACATACTTTCGAGCTAACATCGAGGATATTACTGTAGGAAATTCACTTAAATCACTGGATCCAATTCTGATGATCTCACCATTCTAACATCTCAAATCAATAAGCTTTCTTTTGCAATTCACCACTGCATCATGTAAAGTTAACCAGTCCATTCGCAAAATTATGTCGAACTCATCGAAGGGCAACAACATTAAATCGGTTGGGAAGCAAGAATCCCGAATCATCAACGGGCAACCTCTGCACACTTTATTAACAAATACACATCTACCCAAAGGGTTAGACACACGAATCACAAACTTAGTAGACTCAACTGGCAGAGTCTTACCGAATACTAGAGTTTCACACACAAATGAATGAGTTGAACCAGGATCAATCAATGCAATCACAGTAGTATCATAAAGGGTGAAAGTACCGATAATGACATCGGGAAGGAAGCATCCTCTCTGGCTCGTGTAGAATAAGCTCTAACTGGAGCTCTAGCCTCTGATCATATTGCGGTGTCCTTCGTCCCTCTCTGATTGCCACCTACATTGCCTGAATGTCTGAGTGGTCTACCCCATGCTGGCACACTGCTCGGTCTAGTGTTCTGAGTTGCATTTTGCTCGGCTAACATCGGGCACTCTCGAATAAAATGATCCGATGATCCACATTTAAAGCAGGACCGATCACGAACTCTACAACTCCCAGGATGCCATTTCCAACAATGTTTACACTCGGCTCGGTTCTGTGGAACATTACTGACACTAGCTATCGACGTGGCTCGGGATCTCACTGGAGGTCGATCACGTCTAGGCAGGTCTGAAGTGGCTTTATGTTGACTAGGGTCATCTCTGAAGTTCTTATGCATAGAATGGAAAATTTTACTCGATGATCTTTTTCGAGTGTCTCTAGCTTCTATTTTAGCTTTTCTTTTCTCCTTTCCAAGCTCTTCGGCTTTACAAGCTCGCTCGACTAATGTCACAAACTCTTTGATTTCAAGAATGCCAACAAGTAACTTTATGTCTTCATTTAGTCCATCTTCAAATCTTTTACACATAATGGCTTCGGTAGATATACACTCCCGAGCATAACGGCTCAATCTGACAAACTTTCGCTCATATTCCGTCATAGTCATGCGACCCTATTTTAATTCCAGAAATTCTTTTTGTTTCTGATCGATGAATCTCTGACTGATGTATTTCTTACGAAACTCAATTTGGAAGAAGTTCCAAGTTACTTTTTCTTTTGAAACTACGGATACCAGTGTGTTCCACCAAAGTGTGCAAAGGTCCCAAGTAGAGATATAGCACACTTTAGGCATTTATCCGAGTACAAGATAACTCATCGAGTGCGAATAGTGTTATCAAGCCATATCTCGGCTCGCTCTGCGTCATCATCATCATTGGCCTTGAATTCCTCGGCCCCATATTTCTGATTTTATCAGCGGAGGCTGCTAGATCTCATTGGATCTATCATCGAAGTCTTGTGATACGAGTTGGATTATTCAGGGGTGGAGTTTGTTGTACAGTCGGATTAGTCTGAATAAACTGGGTAAACCATTCGTTCATCATCTGATAGAAGGCTTGCTTAGCCTCCCCCCTCATGGCTACCCGAAACTGGTCGAGAGTCTAATGGCACTGATCCACACGCGGGAATAGGCGCAACGCTCTCCACATCATCAGCTACGGCTCTATCGAGATCAGGATCCATTTACTATATAAAATACAATTAAAATTGTCAGAAGTCACCACACTATCATATTTACAATTCAAATGCATGTATAGCTACACTCTTACGCACTATGGTAGTCCTAGAATTGACTAAACCGTAGCTCTGATACCAATTAAATGTAACACCCCTTAACCCGTACCCGTCGCCGAATTAGGGTTATGAGGTGTTACCGAACTAGACACAATTTTTCACAGTTACTTATGGGATAAACCCAATACGCACATTTACATTTTTTTTCCATATCCACAAATAATGAACAAGACTTACTTTACAAACCATGTTCCATAATGCAATACATCATAACTCCTAATCTATACAAGTTTCGAATCAAGTTTCCACCTAACAACCCCGAATTTCGTATGTCACACATATATGATACATCTATCTCATTAACCGAATATCAGCATATTATTTTATACATTATGCAAATATGCATATTAAAAAGGATAGGTCCATGATACTTAAATAGCTTATCATTCACACATATGACACTCAGACAGTATAGCATGACCAAACAAACACATCATACTACCATAACATGCACAATGTCCATAAAAGATAAGCCATGTCAATCCATAATTTTCAATTCATTTTACCTTATTAATTCATGGATACAAGATCATTGAATAACCTACCAAACACACATGATATGTGACTAATTCAAATTATAAATATAAATACAGCTAATCCATTGACCATATATTCGGTTCTCAATATAAAACTTTAATGATCAACCCAAAGCATTAATATATATATTTTCATGATCATCTCTGAATTATACCAAGCACATAATAATTTAAGTGGAGATATTCGCATGAAATAATAAGCATACTTATACATATATAGGATCATTTCTATACAACTACATTTAACTTCCAAGCATTATAAGCATACGTGTTATACCAAAGATTAAAACAGACCATTATATCAAACATATAAACGATGCTTAATCCCAAAGTAATAGCCTTATTCGCAAGGCCATATATATACATTTACAAAACTGAACATCATTCATTACTTATCAAAATACAGCCTATACATGCCTTTGATTCAAAAAGGAAACATATATATACCAAAGAGAGTGATAGTGTGGTCGACTTTCTTGATGATCCCCTGAGCCCATAGTTGAATCAATGATCTATAAAACTGAAATACAAACACATACAGAGTAAGCTCACTAGCTTAGTAAGTCTTAAGCAAAAGATAATTCGCTAATCAAGCACTTTAACATTTTAATCAATAAATGTAGGACATTGTATATGTATATTTCGATATGCAACTGATACAAAATCGAATACTAGTAATGTATTTACTCAATTACTTATACTTCACTACCATCAACCTGTAACTCATCAAAGTACAAAGTACAAATTACATGAATCGCATGTTTATAATCATGTAAATTCAACATTCATATCCATTACATTATCACACCAAAAATTCTATTATTTCTATATTCATACACGTCGATTATAAGCTCAAATTCACAAAACATCTTTCTTAACATAATATTTCAACTCAAGTAACATTAATCACAACTTACCTTACTTCTGATGAATTCAAATGGGACTTATGCTTACCTGAGTTTTTAACACAATAGATTCACTATGTTACACCTCGAGTAATTTATGGTTCCTTCATTTTAAAGTATCACCGACACAATAAGCGCGCTAGGCACAAAGCCCGAATATATCACCCACCTAGGCCTACTAGGCACGAAGCCCGAATATATCACCGGCACTAAGCTTGCTAGGCACGAAGCCCGAATACATCACCGGTACTAGGCCTGCTAGGCACGAAGCTCGAATATATCACCGGTACTAAGCCTGCTAGGCACGAAGCCCAAATATATCACCGGCACTAGGCCTGCTAGGCACGAAGCCCGAATATCAACACATTCAACTTTGTGATACACATTACTTAGTACTAAACTATTATCCATCTCATATTCTTCCTTTTACTTTCACCTATTAATCCAAACATACATGTTCACATTGTGTTTACCAAATTAATTTCACTACAAATTCATACTCCACATTCGGCCAACATGTATAATTATGCTTTAAATATTCAAACATCATCATATACTATGTTCGTAAATAATTCTTTGGCGTATACTTGCTTAAGGACTTACCTCGACTGTCGACGGACCGTGTAAATCGGCTACTCGAGAACCTTTGTTTTCCCTCGATCCAAATCCGTTTTTCTTTGTTCTTGATCTAAACACATTAAAATTTAGCTCATTCAAGTACATTTCATCTCAATTTAGTCCCTAAACATATAAATAGGCAATTTACCATTTTACCCTACTATTTCACATTTTCACAATTTAATCCTATTTGCATAAAACACAAAATACACCAAATTTCTCAATACTACTTAAGGGCCGAATATGTATAGGGACTATACAAGTCCATTTATTTCATTTATTTTGCAAATAGGCCCCTCTAAAAATTTATTTTTTGCAATTTAGCCCAAATACTCAAATTTACCAAAAATTCAAAGACAAAACATATTAATCTTTAACATATCTTTAATTCAAAAATCATCAAACATCACAACCTACATGAATAAATCAATGGCCGAATATCACACATGCTTAGATTCAAAAATTTCAACATGGGTCAGCTAATACTCTAAGCAACGATCTAAAAAACGTAAAAATCAACAAAAACCGAGCTAAAATTCTTACCTAATTGAACCAAATAGTTGCCGAAAATTCAAAGCTTCTTCAACCCCTTTTTCTTAGCTACATTCGGCCATGAGAGAGCATGAAGATGATGGCTTATTTTTTTATGTTATTTTAACATATAACATGTTATTAAAATAATTACTTTTTTAACCTTATAACATAAAATTTCATAACATATAACTTAAGGGTAGATTAGACATATGCTGCCCACTACATCTAAAATTGGACTATTTACTCTTTTAATACCTCACTTTAAAAAGCCATCATCAAATGGGAACTTTTCACTATAGTTTGCTACTTTTACCTTTTACGCGATTAAGTCCTTTTTCTAAATTAAACACACAAATGATAAAATTTTTCTACGAGACTTTCACACATATTAATTCACATATAATAAACGCAAAATATAATATTAAAATATTTCTCATACTCAAATTCGTGGTCCTAAAACCACCATTCTGACTAGGGTCAAATTCAGTCTGTTACATTTTCACCTCCGTGTAGGATAGTGAATCGCTCTCGGGATACATCCGTACCTATGTCTTCGTGAGATTTTCATCTCCGTGCAGCCATAGGGAAATGTATTCCCCTGAACTAAACTCGGTCCGTATGAGCCTGTAATGGGTGAGGATCGAGGGATCTGCTGGTTCAGGTACCCTCAACTTTAGAACTAAACAGCATATAGTGAACCCTAAGAGCCCACCTTAGGTAGAACTATGTCAAACCTTAGTGGTCACCTAGATAGGTGTTTGTTTATTTCATTTACTTTATATTCCATGGTACTAACTTGTTGTGTTTCATTCTTTTGTGCATATCATTTCATATTTTAATAGGTATCGATTCATGGTCAGTTTCTAAGTTAGAAAGCTAGTTAAGGAGAATGAATTCCTTGATAAAGTGGAAGACAATGCAGTCGTTCGTATATGGTCAGAGCAAAGGGTATGGATTCATTTGAGCAAGAGGGAAATAGGGCAGTGCTAGAATCTCTGCCTCCTCTGCCACCTGTGCCTCCTGATGTTGTTCCGATCAGAGCAGAATTGGATGCGAAGAAGATTGTATGACACCCTATGGCAAGGTATGGTGTTGGAACTAAAGGGAAGAAGGTAACTATACTCACCAATCACTTCAAAGTGAGCATGGTGAGTACAGATGGACACTTATACCATTACAATGTTTCTCTTTCATATAAAGATGGTCGCCTTGTGGATAGTAAGGGTGTTGGAAGGAAAGTGATTGACAAAGTGCATGAGACCTACAAAAATGATTTGGATAGAAAGAATTTTGCCTATGATGGTAAAAAAGGTTTATTTACTATAGGTCCGCTACCAAACTTCACGGCTCCTTGTTGTGATCCAAACAACATTGCAAAGAGATTTGATTTATTGTTGAGAAATGAAAGGAATTTGTATTGATCCCCCATTTGATTTATTCAATGAGATAAACCAGAATAGATGCCTTTCACCTGTGGTTAGAGTTGAAAAAATGTTTGAACAGATACAATCTAAACTTTTTGAAGCTTCACAGTTTCTTCTTTGTCTGCTTTCTGATAAGAAAAACTCCAATCTTTATGGACCATGGAAGCAGAAGAATCTTTTTGAGTATGGCATTATGACTCAGTGTATGGCACTAGCTAGGGTGTATGATCAATACTTTACAAATCTTCTTCTGAAGATCAATGCTAAGTTTGGATGATCTTTTCATCACCATCGAAGCCATAATTCCACAATCAAGTTAAATTTAAGCCTGAACAAGATTGAGGAAATAAAAAGTAAAATTGAAGAGTTAAAAGCAGCAGTGCACAGTTGTAAACTTCAGATTGAGCTTCACCATTCCCATGACCAAGTTAGAAGTTGGGATTACCTAATGGGTGAAGTAATAGTTCAGATTCGAGAGGTAGCTAATTATCAATAGGCTTTGGCATCACAGGCTGATACATTGAGTATGAAGTATAAGCTACAGTCCGATCGTAGTCAAGAGCTAGCTTCATTACTTAGGAAAGTTAAGATTTTAGGATTTAGGACGAAAGCATATTTGTAATCCGTTTAATGTAAAGGATTTTGTTTTCTAATAAAGTTTCTAAAATGAAGTTGAATCAGAATCGATGCCTCTTTGCATTCATGCATTTGCATTACATCATATCATATGTATTTAAGAGTCTAATTAGTTGAAATTAACAGAGAGAGAGAGAGAAAGAAAAGGGAAATCTAGAAGCTAAACACCCTTACGGAACACGTGCCAAGTTAAAGAAAATGGATCAAAGACTTGAACAATTATAAAGAGATATACAAGACCAGATCCAAGAGCAAATGACAAAGCTCCAACAAGAAATGAGGGACCAAATTTTGGAAGCTCAAAGGAGTATGATGGCTCAAATGGCCCAAATGCTAAGTGGGGCAATCGACAAAGGGAAGGGTCCCATAGTTAATGCTGATGATAATGAGGATTTTCCTTAGGGTTTCACCCCACCACATGTACAATCTGATGAGTATCGCCAAAGGCCACCTGTCACAGTTAGACCTCAACTGGGGCAAGCTAATACTAGACCACCTATGAACTTTCGTGTTTCATGGCCAAGGTGTCAACCCAAGAGATAACCCTACTAATCCTGTTATCCCTGATTTTGACATAGCAGAGAGAGAGGGAATAAGAATTGAATCTTCAAGGAAGTTAGATGATCACTGTAGATGGTTCGAAGAAAAGTTCTAGGCTTTGGAAAATACTGATCATCACCATGGTGTTGACGCAAAAGACTTGAGTTTGGTTCCAGATTTGGTGCTTCCTCATAAATTCAAGATGCCAGAGTTTGAGAAGTACAACGGGACTAGCTACCCTGAAGCCCACATCACTATGTTTTATAGACGCATGACCGACTTTGTTAACAATGATAAACTCTTAATTCATTGTTTCCAAGATAGTTTGGTGGGGGCAAGCGTCTAGGTGGTACAATCAACTTAGCCGCACTAATATTAGCTCCTTGAGAGACATAGCTCAAGCCTTCATGAAGCAATATAACCATGTCACGGACATGACTCCTGACAGAATCACTTTGCAAAACAGGGAGAAGAAACCAAATGAAAGATTCAGGCAGTATGTGCAAAGATGGAGAGAGGTCGCCATGCAATTTCAGCCTCCACTCCTAGAAAAGGAGACTATAATGCTCTTCATCAATACCTTGAAGGCTCCATTCATCACTCATATGATAGGAAGTACTAGTAAGAGCTTTGCGGATATAGTGATGGTAGGAGAGATGATTGAAAATACCATAAGGGGTGGCAAGATTGAAGCAAGGTAAACCACTAGAAGGTCTACTCTTAGGAAAAAGGATGACGAGGTGAATAATACGAGTACATACAATAAAGGGTACTCAAAAGCAATTATTGTTAATCAGCCAAAGGTAATCGCTGCTGGGCAACATGGGTCATCAAGACAAGAATCAGGCACCAGGCAAAACTCTGAACGGCTTCAATTTACGCCAATCCCAATGATGTATAAGGAGCTATATCAAAGTTTGTTTGACGCACACATGGTGTCTCCATTTTATTTGAAACCGCTGCAACCTCCGTTCCCAAAATGGTATAACGAGAATGTTCAATGCAAGTACCACGCGGGAATAAAGGGTCACTCAATTGAAAACTGTACTGCATTTAAAGGGTTGGTTGAAAGGTTCATTAAAATGAGAATTGTGAAGTTTGACGATTCATCAAAACCTGATCACTTTGACGAGGCAGTAAATGCGATAATTGAAGGAGGAGACAAGAAAGTTGCGATCCCTTTAAGAAATCAAAAATGAAGAGGGAACCAGAGAACGAAGTTTTCGAGCCCTTACGTACTTAGGAGTGTTTTGAATAATGGGACTGTGGAAGAGATCCCTATATTTTTAGAGCTGATCTAGAGTAATATTCAAAACATGCTTGTTGCCTTAAGCCTAGAGGTAATAAGAACCCTTTTGTGCAATAGGCTTGTGCCTGAAATTTTATTTCAATAAAATGTATTTTTTAAGTGAATATTTTCATTTTTATACTGTACATTCTTTTGTTTTTTTTACCAATATTCTTTCATTCTTTATTCATGACCATACTATCCAAATAATCATCCTTAGAATCATTTATTGTTTGGATTTCTTTTTTGCCTTCGTACCTAGGTACCCAGATATCAACGACATGAACGACGTTGTTACTAACTCCCTTTTTGAATGAGATATGGGTCTAGGGGATTTGAAGATATAACACCCCTTACCCATATTCAACGCCGGAATAGGGTACGAGGCATTACCAAAACACATACACTTGAAAGCGTATTAAACTGAGTCATAAAATTTCATCCAAATTATACAAAATGAACTACTAAATAGTGAAGGCCAACATTTTAGGCCAAACCAATTATGACATATACAAATGACTAAGTCTCCTATACATGCCATAAACTTAAGAGGTTTGTATTCACTTTTACCCCACGATGATAGCTTGATAGTGTGATTACATCTCCGGCGATCTCCAACTCGAGTTAGCATACAACCCTATAAGATATGGGAAATGAAGGGAAGTAAGCTACAAAGCTTAGTAAGTAAGTATGTAAATAATAAGTGATTTATTAACAGGATTTTATAAATCTTCACAATATGTTCTCAAGATAATATAATCATAATTGAACATAGTTCCACTTTTTATTCAAGTTCATCTCAAGCTGTCTACTCGAGTCACAGTCACTAAATTATTTATATCTGGAGCTACGGAACTCCAAATTAAGATACGTTAATTTTCCATGATAATAGAATCAAATATCTTCTTACCATAAAATTCCCAGAATTTTTAATTTAGCCAATAAATACAGTTTATTCATTAAAGATTTCCCTATTTTACTGTTTGACTATTCTGACCTCTTTTCACCATGAATCAATTTTCTCCTCGTACAAAGTTCATATGACCTTCTTATTTAGTTCATTTGAAAGTATACTCATTCAGGATTTCAGGCATATAATTTATATTCCACAATTATTTTGTACAATTTTAATGATTTTTACAAGGAAGAGTAGGGATCACGTAATCATTCTAAACCAATCTCATAAAAATTCAAATATCTCAGAATATACTGAATCATTTGTTTGCTATGTTTCTTTTATATGAAAATAGACTCAATAATATTTAAATAAATATCTCATAAAACTTATAATTCAATCTATACTATTTTTAGTGATTTCTCAAATTAATGTCACTGCTGCTGTCCAAACAGTTTTACTGTAAATTTTTGCTCCCTCTTTCACTTTAGTTGTGTTCATCACTTGCTTATATCAATCTTTCCAATTTCCGATTACATATCAAACATATTGTTCATACGTAAATTTGCCACATTTCTCAATTGGTCACATTCACACTTGCACTTATTCATAACATGATCGCACCAATCATCATTAGTATATTATCTCGTTGAACCCCTTCGGAAAACGCCCGATACTCGGTGGTCTCAGCACATAGCTCCACCTACACATAATTCGACTATCTTGTACACATGGTGAAGACCCCTTATCACCCATGTGACCTAGCAATTCCATCTCATAGCTTTCTTGTCTACATGGTGTCCAACACTAGGAACCACTCATGTGACCTAGCTACTCATAACCCGTAACTTTCTTGTACACATGGTATACACACAGTATTACACATGTGACCTAGTTACATATGAAATTATTATCCCGTAGCTTTCATGTAACATCCCAAAAATGGGCTTGTGCATTTTTGCTTAATTATATGAAATAGCATGTCTTATGCATTATGAATGTGTTATGTGAATTTTTGGAACCTTGGAATATAGGGAAATGGCTTAGAAAATATTACGTTTTAAGTTAAAAAGGGGAGAACCGAAGCAAGGTGGTCTTAAGAGAAAATGAAGGGAAAGTATGACACACAAACGGGCTTGGAAAAGTGGCTTGGAGGCGCCACTTAGGGCCTCTGGAAATGACGCCATGGGCTATGAGGAAGGACCTAGGATCGAGTCGCATGAGAAGCTAAATAAAGCTTTTATTTTTACGGCAATATGAGGAAGAGATGGACGGCATGGGGAGTCTCTAAGAGGAGTTTAAGATGTACTTAAATTCCCCTGAAAATTTCAACTAAGGTAAGGATAAATGGTGGTTTTATTTTTTTTTAATTATTTTAAATAAAGTGATAAGAAGAAAAACAAGGGATGAGATAGGGGAAGGAGTTGGTCGCCAAGGAGTCCTTGGTGGCAAATTCACTAAGAGTAGTAAAGGGATAGCCGAATGTCATTAAGCAATTTAGCCTCTTGCGCTTTCTCTTTTCCTTCTAAGCTATCACCTTTATTTTTTCTTTTCTTGCTCTAGCCGAAACCCCTCCCTAAAATAACCATTGCCGATTCTTCCTAAAGCTCATATCTCTCTCTCTTTTCATCCTTGTGAAGCCGATTACTCCATTAAATCCCAAAAGCCAAAATCTTTTGAGCACTAGCTAGTCTTCATAGCCGAATCTTTGAGGGGCTTCAAGCAAAGGTGCTGTCGACTTTTGTATTAAGGGTAAGGGCCAATTGTCATTCGGTTTCCATTCTTTTTCTTTTAGGCTTAAACTAGGAATCTAACTCTATTAATGTCTTTGGCCGAACCCATGAAGGACTCTTTCGGGATCTGTCTCTAGTCGACCATAAGGAGGTTTTGAGACTTCAATATCTAAGGTAAGGCATGTGTAATATTCGATCAAGGGCCATTTGTTATGATTAGATGTTAGAAATTTATCTAACATATATCTATAGGGATTTCGACAGTACTAAAAGGAAGTGATAATTTTCGGGATCTAAGAATCGTAAGGTAAGTATACATGAATATTCGGCCAGTGCCCTAATTTAGTATTTAGATCTATTTCTTATTTGTTTAAGCCAAAAACTAACCAAGTTAATGAATCTAGTGGTTAGCCGATTATAAAGAGGAAACACTACAAGTTTCAGATTTTGATTAGTAGTCAAATCGGCAACAAGGAATAAAGGATCTAAAGCATTAGATCGGGTTTTCGGGATTTCAATAAAGTGTTAAGAATACCAGGTGTGTACCCCCCACACTATCTCTTAATCAGATCTATGGCAACGTTTAATATATATATATATATGTGCTCTTAAAATAATGTGAATATGGCTAAGGTACCATGCAATGGTACAAAGTACTCAGGTATGTTTTCCTACTCCTACTAAGATTATAATATGATCTGTTATGGCACATGTGAAACTAAAAGAATGTGAATAAGGGATATGACATGGTTAGTGAATATTTGTAGGATATGGGGCATATGGGATATTATGAAAGGGGAAGTGAATGTGGTGACTTATGTCACGACATCTGAATGTGGTGACTTCGATCACATTATCTGAATGTGGTGTCTCATGACACAAAATATTATCTGGTGGCAATGCCACGAATTTTATAAGGGCGATAAGCACGTCGACTGCAGCGATTGCCTTCGATGGTGTGTAGCAGATAGAGGGTTGACTTAGTAGTCCCCACGGTGTGTAGGTTGGTATGGGTGATGTGTAGCGGATGGCTATCTAGGTTTGGGTTCGGGTTTGCATCATATTATTTGAATGCTATATGAACATGTATGATTTGATATGCCTGAATTTGTTAAGATTTAGTGTTGTGGTTACACATTGAGTCTGTTTGACTCACCCAGTTGTGGGATTATTTTTCAAGTGACGATTAGTGATGAACCGGGTCGGCAGGAGCTTAGTGGTGGCCATGCTTAGCAAGGAATTTATTTTATTTGGACTTTTTATTTTAGGTGCTTTGAATTTAATTTGGGTTTTATGTTGATGTAATAAGGCCACTAAGTATGAACTGTTTATGCATGCGTTTTTAATTTCTTTACTATGTTTCGGATGTTTAATTTAAAGTTAAGTAAATTTTTCTTAATAATAAATGAAAAATGTTTTGACACCTAAATTCAAGAGATTTTCAATTTAAACAGTGAACTCTAAAAACTTGGCAACGTTTTTAACTTATTGTTTTGATAATAAAGTTTTATTAAAATCTAGACTTCAAAAAAAAAAAATAACTTTACAACTCGAACACAACACAAACCCAATTTTCTCTAAAAATTACTCAAAGTTTTCCAAAGAACAAATGAATTTGAATCGTTTTTACTCGTGGAACATACCAGATCTGGTCAAGGCTCGTGGGACGGGTTTGGGGTATTTCAGCTTGGTATCAGAGCCCAGTTTTTAAACTCTCAGCCTTGGGTTTAAGGCCCAAAAAGTTTTCAAAAAATTAAGCCCAAAAGAATTTTGTGAAAATTTTGAGAAATAAGGTGTTTTCGGCATGGCACCTAAGTCTCCCACCAAGTCCACCGGTAAGTACCCTATCTCTTGTGTGATTTATGATATGAATTGTAGAAGGGTAGAAATGGAACGTAGATTAGCATGATAAGTACTTGGACCCTAGGACTAGGTTATCCCAACAATTACATAAAATTTTAAATGCCTAATTAAACAAACATGTGGTTAAGTCGCCAAGTTAGGGTGTGGCAACCATTGTGCGCATGTCTAGGATTAGTTTTGGTGGGAGCTTGGTATTTAAGTAGTCCGCATGACTCACCTCTCTCCACTCGAATCCTACACAGTGCGTAGCTTGGTTCACCCTAACCAAGAGGACTTAGTCACGGGCTAAACTCAATAATTAAAACCCGAAAGGGACTAGCCACATTTTTATGGAAACCCTAGTTTTAAAAGTCAACAAACTACCCTTTTGAATTGTGAAAATTATTATTTTGGAGAAACTTTCTAAGAATTTTTAATTTACAAAATTACCTAAATACCCCTAGTGGTAAAATTACTAAAATGCCTTTGGTTCTAAAATTTCCATATTACCCTTGATTTCAATAAAATTTCCCTACTTTGCAAAAGTATCCATGAAACCCTAACTTGTGAAAATTCAAGATACCCTGATTTGAAAATTTTACCAAATTACCCCTGATTGACAAAATTACCAAAATAACCCTGATTTCTAAAATGTCTGCCATACCTCCGATTTGGGAAAAAATTGAAATACCCTCGAGTTTTGAAAATTTCACAGTACCTATGATTTACTATGATTTTTTAAATTGACTCGATTTATTACCAAAATACCCACAGGGACAATTGATGAAAATACCCACGGGATAGGAATGCACACAAATGTTTGAACAGGAATGTGTGTGGTAGGAACATTGAATGGATTGAACTTCTCTGGACTAGGATAGAAGACTTGAAACTTTGATTGATCGAAAGAACTGCTACTAAACTCTTTACATAAAACTTCTTTGCGGATAATCAGTGGAACAAACGCTAATTCATAAAATTTCTTAATCAGATTAAAGCGCAATCGTAAGAATGAGCACAAGGGGGCGTGGTCGTAATGTGTAAGGATGCGATCATGGTAGAATAACCGTGTCAGAACTCGTTAGATCGGGTCAAGGATCTGAGAATGAGGTACCACCGCCACCACCACCACCAGCTATTGGTGTTGAGCAGCAAGATCAGACGGGAGAGGATGAAGTATCGCAGGCTGTGCTGCGAGTTCTTAAAATGGAGGCTTGTGCTGAAAGAAATATGAGAGCTCGAAAATTTGTACCCGAGCGACTCCGAGCCAATGGAGCTGAGGTGTTTTGTGGCGTATCTAGTGTGGCACCCAGTACCACTGAATATTGGTTGGAGGCGACCGAGCGAATTATGGATGAGCTCGATCTGACCCCTGAGGAGAAATTAAAAGGAATGGTGGCGCTGTTACGCGATGAAGCATATCAATGGTGGCTCACAGTTCGGGATGGTGCCACCACTGAGGATCTAACCTAGGAGTATGTTAAAACGGCGTATCAAAAGAAGTATGTGGGAATCAGATATACTGATGAGCAGAGGAAGGCATTTCTGGGGCTGATTCAAGGGAACAAGTCTATAGCAGAGTATGAAGTTGAATTTCTAAGGTTGAGCCGGTATGCTCGAGGAGTAGTGGCAACAGAGCATGAGCGATGTGTCCGGTTTGAGGACGAACTAAGGGATGGCCTGAGGTTATTGATAGCCCCATACCGGGAGCGAGAGTTTGCCACATTAGTAGAAAAGGCTAAGGTAGCCGAGGGAATTACGGACTCTGCAAGGTAAAACTCTAATCGGGATAGAAATAAGAGAGGTTTTGGGTCATCTGGATCACCTGGGAGTGTTCAAAAGAGGCCTAGAGTTGATGGGCTGCGAGGTCAGCAAGCTACTACTGGAGGGCAATATCGTACTTGTGATCAATGTGGGAAAAAGCACTTAGGCGAATGCTGGAAGAAGACAGGGGGATGTTTCAAGTGTGGGTCAAAGGACCATATGATTAAGGACTGTCTGATGAGACCAGATGGGAATCGACCAGTAGCTCAGAATGTTAATCAGGCTGGTAGAGGTGGACAGTAGCCTCAGCGGGGTTATGGTCTGAATAACAGAGGAAATGGTACTGGCAGAGGACGTGGAACACCGGGCCGAGGTGTTGCTAATACTGAGGCAAGACAGTCAGGTTTGGTTTATGCGGTTCACCGGAGAGAGGATGGAGATGCATCGGACGTTATAATTGGTACGTTCCTTATTTATGGCAAACCTTATGTTACTTTAATTGATATGGGCTCGACCCATTCTTATGTTGCATGTAGAGTAGTTGAAGCTCTAGACATAGCCTCTAAACTTTCTGATAGGGAGATGACTGTAGTAAGCCCACTAGGTCAAACTATAGTGGTGAATAAGATCTTTCGGAGTGTACCTTTAGAAATTCAAGCCGTAGTATTTTCTACCGACTTGATGGAACTTCCCTTCGGAGAATTCGATCTCATACTTGGTATGGACTGGCTAGTGGAACATCGGGCTGTGGTGAACTGTGCAACTAAGCGAATAGAGTTAAGGACCCTGGAGGATGAAGTGGTCAATATGATAGGAGAAAGAAGAAACTACTTGTCTAATGTAGTTTCAGCACTTAAGGTTGAGAAGATGGTTCAGAAAGGGCGCAAGGTGTTTTGACCTTCATTAGTGCGTTGGATGGAAAAGAAGGGGGAGTTAGTGGAGTTAGAGCTGTAAAGGATTTTGCGGATGTCTTTAGGAGGAATTACAGAATACCCCAGCATGGGAGGTTGAGTTCAGAATTGACTTGTTGTCGGGAATAGCTTATGTGTCAATTGCCCCGTACAGAATGGCACCAAAGGAGTTGGTTGAGCTCAAGGCTCAAATCCAAGAGTTACTTGATCGTAGGTTTATTCGACCCAGTGTGTCTCCATGGGGAGCACCAGTTCTGTTTGTGAAGAATAAGGACGGAACTATGCATATGTGCATAGATTACCGTCAGTTGAATAAGCTAACCATCAAGAACAAGTACCCGTTGCCAAAGATAGATGACTTGTTCGATCAGCTTTAGGGGGCTGCAGTTTTCTCAAAGATCGATTGAAGGTCAGGATATCATCAGTTGAAGGTGAAGGAGGAACATATCCATAAAACGGCTTGCCGAACAAGATACAGGCACTATGAGTTCTTAGTGATGCCGTTTGGATTGACGAACGCCCCAGCCGCGTTCATGGATTTGATGAACCGGGTTTTTCAACCCTACTTGGATAGGTTCATCGTTGTGTTCATCGACGACATCCTAGTGTACTCTAAGTCTGAAGAGGAGCATGATGAGCACCTTCAAATTGTGTTACAAGTGCTAAGGGAGAAGAAGCTCTATGCCAAATTCAGCAAGTGTGAATTTTGGCTGAAGTAAGTTGCATTTTTGGGACATGTGATATCCGCAGAAGGAATAAGGGTGGATCCTCGAAAGATTGAGGCAGTGTTGGATTGGAAACCACCTAAGTCGGTGGCTGAGATTTGTAGTTTCTTAGGATTGGCAGGATACTACAGAAGATTTGTAGAAGGGTTCTCGTCGATAGCCGCACCTTTGACAAAGTTGCTGAGGAAGGAAGCACCTTTCATATGGATAGAGAAGCAACAGGAGAGCTTTGAGAAGCTTAAGAGGGTCTTGACTGAAGCTCTAGTTTTGATTCAACCTAAGGCAGGAAAGGACTTCGTGGTGTATTGTGACGCTTCTCATACAGGATTGGGATACGTGTTAATGCAAGAGGGGAAGGTAGTTGCTTATGCATCCTGGCAATTAAGGCCTTATGAGGTTAACTACCCGACGCACGACTTGGAATTCGTGACAGTGGTCTTTGCTCTTAAGGTATGGAGGCATTATCTGTATAGAGAAAAGTCGGTGATCTACACAGACCACAAGAGCCTTAAGTATTTGTTGACTCAGAAGGAGTTGAATCTGAGACAGCAAAGATGGGTGGAGTTACTGAAGGATTATGACTGTCCTATAGAGTATCACCCGGGCAAGGTGAATGTAGTGACGGATGCCCTAAGTCGGAAGGTTGTGTCGGATCTGAGGGCGATGTTCGCACATCTGAGCTTGTATGATGATGGAAGTCTGCTGGCAGAGCTGCAAGTTAAGCCGACATGGTTGAAAGAGGTGAAAGAGAGTCAGTTGTTGGATGAAGATCTAAGTGTTAAGATGCAGCAAGTATGGAATAGAGAGTTGAAGGATTATGGTAATAATAGCGATGGAGTGTTGTGTTTCAAGGGTAAAGTTTGTATACCTAAGGACAAGGACCTAAGACGGAGGATTCTTCAGAATCGCATAGTAGCCCTTATGCTATGCATCCCGGAGGCACTAAGTTGTCTGAGATCTAAGGGAACAGCTTTGGTGGCACAGTGCGAAGAAGGAAGTTCTGAAATTTGTCGGCAAGTGTTTGACGTGTCAGCAAGTTAAGGCTGAACACCAGGTTCCGTCAGGATTGCTTCAACCGATAATGATTCTGCAGTGGAAGTGGGAGAGAATTACCATGGACTTCGTTAGTAGGCTTCCTCTTACGCCTACTAAGAAGGACTCGGTATGGGTAATAGTGGACCATTTGACAAAGTCCGCGCATTTCATTCCTAGAAGAGTTGTTTATTCCTTACGAAGTTGGCAAAGTTGTATGTGGCAGAAATTGTAAGGTTGCATAGAGTGCCGGTGTCAATTATCTCAGATAGGGACCCAAGGTTTACTTCTCGATTTTGGAAAGCGCTACATCAGGCGTTAGGCACCAAGTTGGACATCACTACGACTTTTCACCCACAATCGAATGGGCAGTCTGAACGAGTAATCCAAGTGCTAGAAGATATGTTGAGGGGCTGTGTGATGGACTTCAGAGGAAGTTGGGAAGACTATTTGCCGTTAGTGGAATTTACCTACAACAACAGCTATCAGGCTAGTATTCGGATGGCACCGTATGAAGCGTTGTATGGTCAGAAGTTTCGAACTCCTACGTGTTGAACAGAGTTAGGAGAACGTCGAGTTTTGCATCCAGAGATTGTGGCAGAATTCGAGGAAAAGGTTGAGGTAATTTGGGCACGGTTAAAAGAAACATCTGATAGGCAGAAGTCGTATGCAGGTCTCAAATGGAAGGAGATAGAATTTGATGTGGGAGATCGAGTGTTTCTTAAAGTTTCGCCTTGGAAGAAGGTTATGAGATTTGGTCGAAAAGGGAAGTTAAGTCCAAGGTTTATAGGACCTTATCGGGTATTGAAGCGAGTTGGACCAGTGGCATACCAGTTAGAGTTGCCTTCAAAATTGAAGTAGATACACGACGTATTCCATGTGTCCATGCTACGTCGTTATTGATCGGATCCATCTCATGTGGTACCAGTTGAAGAGGTGGAGCTAAGGCCAGACTTGTCCTACGAAGAAGAGCCGATTCAGATCTTGGAGCAGGACGTGAAAGTATTGCGAAGGAAATCGGTTCCTCTAGTCAAAGTGTTATGGCACAATCATGGATCGGAGGAAGCTTCGTGGGAGCCGAAGAGGCAATGCGATAGCAATACCTCAATTGTTTCACCGTGTAATTTTAAGGACGAAATTATTCTAAGGGGTAGAATCTGTAACATCCCTAAAATGGGCTTGCATTTTGCTTAATTATATGAAATAGCATGTCTTATGTATTATGAATGTGTTATGTGAATTTTGGAACCTTGGAATATAGGGAAATGCCTTAGAAAATACTACGTTTAAGTTAAAAGGGAGAATCAAGCAAGGTGGTCTTAAGAGAAAATGAAGGAAAGTATGACACACAAACGGGCTTGAAAAGTGGCTTGGAGGCGCCACTTAGGGCCTCTGAAATGACGCCATGGGCTATGAGGAAGGACCTAGGATCGAGTCACATGGGAAGCTAAATAAAGCTTTTATTTTTGCGCAATATGATGAAGAGATGGACGGCATGGGGAGTCTCTAAGAGGAGTTTAAGATGTGCTTAAATTCCTTAAAAATTTGACTAAGGTAAGGATAAAAGGTGGTTTTATTTTTTAATTATTTTAAATAAAGTGATAAGGAGAAAACAAGGGATGAGATAGGGAAGGAGTTTGCCGCCAAGGAGTCCTTGGTGGCAAATTCGGCTAAGAGTAGTAAAGGGATAGTCGAATGTCATTAAGCAATTTAGCCTCTTGCGCTTTCTCTTTCCTTCTAAGCTATCACCTTTATTTTTTCTTTTCTTGCTCTAATTGAAACCCCTATCTAAAATAACCATTGCCGATTCTTCCTAAAGCTCATATCTCTCTCTTTTCATCCTTGTGAGCCGATTACTCCATTAAATCCCAAAAGCCAAATCTTTTGAGCACTAGCTAGTCTTCATAGCCGAATCTTTGAGGGCTTCAAGCAAAGGTCTTTGTCGACTTTTGTATTAAGGGTAAGGCCAATTGTCATTCGGTTTCCATTCTTTTTCTTTTAGGCTTAAACTAGGAATCTAACTCTATTAATGTCTTTGGTCGAACCCATGAAGGACTCTTTCGGGATCATCTCTAGTCGACCATAAGGAGGTTTCGGGACTTCAATATCTAAGGTAAGGCATGTGTAATATTCGTCCAAGGGCCATTTGTTATGATTATATGTTAGAAATTTATCTAACATATATCTATAGGCATCTCGACAGTACTACAAGGAAGTGATAATTTTTGAGATCTAAGAATCGTAAGGTAAGTATACATGAATATTCGGCCAATGCCCTAATTTAGTACTTAGATCTATTTCTTATTTGTTTAAGCCGAAAACTAACCAAGTTAATGGATCTAGTGGTTAGCCGATTATAAAGAGGAAACACTACAAGTTTCAGATTTTGATTAGTAGTCAAATCGGCAACAAGGGATAAAGGATCTAAAGCATTAGATCGAGTTTTCGAGATTTCAATAAAGCGTTAAGAATACCAGGTGTGTACCCCCCACACTATCTCTTAATCAGATATATGGCAACGTTTAATATATATATATATATATATATAGATATGTGCTCTTAAAATAATGTGAATATGGCTAAGGTACCATGCAATGGTACAAAGTACTCAGGTATGTTTTCCTACTCATACTAGGATTATAATATGATCTGTTATGGCACATGTGAAACTAAAAGAATGTGAATAAGGGATATGACGTGGTTAGTGAATATTTGTAGGATATGGGGCATATGGGATATTATGAAAGGGGAAGTGAATGTGGTGACTTATGTCACGATATCTCGAATGTGGTGACTTCACACATTATCGAATGTGGTGTCTCATGACACAAAATATTATCTGGTGGCAATGCCACGAATTTTATAAGGGCGATGAGCACGTCGACTGCAGCGACTGCCTTCGATGGTGTGTAGCGGATGGAGGGTTGACTTAGTAGTCCTACGGTGTGCAGGTTGGTACGGGTGATGTGTAGCGGATGGCTATCTAGGTTTGGGTTCGGGTTTGCATCTTATTATTTGAATGCTATATGAACATGTATGATTTGATATGCCTGAATTTGTTAGGATTTAGTGTTATGGTTACACATTGAGTCTGTTTGACTCACCCCGTTGTGGGATTATTTTTCAGGTGACGATTAGTGATGGACCGGGTCGACAGGAGCTTAGTGGTGGCCATGCTCAGCAATGAATTTATTTTATTTGGACTTTTTATTTTAAGTGCTTTGAATTTAATTTGGGTTTTATGTTGATGTAATAAGGCCACTAAGTATGAACTGCTTATGCATGCGCTTTTAATTTCTTTACTATGTTTCGGATGTTTAATTTAAAGTTAAGTAAATTTTCTTAATAATAAATGAAAAATGTTTTGACACCTAAATTCAAGAGATTTTCAATTTAAACAGTGAACTCTAAGAACTTGGCAACATTTTTAACTTATTGTTTTGATAATAAAGTTTTATTAAAATCTAGACTTCAAAAAAAATAAATAAATAACTTTACAACTCGAACACAACACAAACCCAATTTTCTCTAAAAATTACTCAAAATTTTCCAAAGAACAAATGAATTTGAATCGTTTTTACTCGTGGAACATACCATATCTGGTCAAGGCTCCTGGGCCGAGTTTGGGGTGTTTCATTTCTTGCACACACGGTGAAAGTCCCTTATCATCCATGTGGCCTAGCTACATATAAAATTTTGCCATCTAGTAGCTTTCTTGTGCACACGGTGAAGGTCCCTTATTACTCGTGTGACCTAGCTACATATTGTCCATATCTCTCGGTTTTCCAAAGGTTCAATCGAGAATTCCCCATTCCATTCATTTTCATATGTTAGTTATTACCCAATGATTTCCATAATATCTAGCAAAATAATTATTGTACAAGTAAAATAAATGCATTATTTACATATAAACTTGGTTTTCGAAATCTCGTCAGGTACAACTGTGTAGCAACTCATACAACCCATGTAATATTAATTTAACATTCAATTCCTATAACATTAACTTGCCATTCAATTTCACATGACACAATAAACATCACATTTTTCATACCATACATACCATCCATCAACTTCTCCTAAACATATTAAATCATACAATTTATGCCATATCAATAGAGAATTACAATTCAAGCATGGTATTGCATTATTATTAACACACGAACTTACCTCGAATGCCGAACGATCATTTTACCAAATTTCTCAATTTTTCAATTTTCCTCCAGTTCTAGTTCCAAATCTCATTTTTCCAGGTCTAAAACATCACATTTCACTTATTTAATTGATGTACTACTCAAAACAGTCCCTAACTCAAACTTTGGCAAAATTATAATTTTGCCCCTAAACTTTTGCATAATTATAATTTTTCCCCTAGGCTCTACAATTAAACTTCATTCCTTATTCTCATGTTTTATAACAAGCTGAACATTTTTACCTTCTATAGCAACATCAAATTCCCACTCTAACATGTACTTATGAACGTTAGGTATTTTTACTGATTATGTCGTTTTACTCGTCTTCACGTAAAATCGCTTAGCAAAAGTTATTTAACATAATTTCAGCCTTCATATTCCATCATAAAATATCGAAATAAACACATTTCACCTATGGGTATTTTTCCAAATATGAACCCTAGGTTAAATTATTGCTAGAATAAGTTAAACCAAGTTATCGGGATTCCAAAAACGTAAAGAACATTAGAAATGGGGCTTGGAATCACTTACTATGGAGCATGGAAGCTTGAAACAAACCCTAGCTATGGAGAACCCTTGTAATTTCGTCCTAATGAAGAACATGGACATATTTGGCATTTAAATTTTGTTTTTAATTCATTTAATTCACTAAATTACCAAAATGCCCCTTAAAAAAATCTTTTGAAACATACCCATCCATGTCCATTTTTGTCCATCAACTTAACCAATGGTCTAATTATTATTTAAGGACCTCCAATTTAAAATTTCATAACAATTGGACACCTCTAACATGTAGAACTCAACATTTGCACTTTTTATAATTTAGTCCTTTTGACTAAATTGAGTGCCCAAACGTCGAAATTTTCGAACGAAATTTTCACGGAATACTTCCGTGAAATCGTAGACCATAAAAATATAATAAAAATAAATTTTATTACGTTGAATTTGTGGTCCTGAAACCACTGTTCCGACTAGGCCTTAATTCAGGATGTTACATTTCTTCCCCCATTTTAGGATTTTCGCCCTCGAAAATCTTACCAGGAGAGTGGTTTAGTATCTTTCTCTTAATTTCCAACATCACTAAATAATATTTTTCAAGACGATACTTTCAGAAACACTCTATCATCGATGTGAATCCTAATAGAACTCAGTGAATTCTATCAAACAAAGAATCGATACATATTGAAATTATTATGCTAATTCTATCAAATGTTCAAAACAACCCACTAGCATTTCTCTTGGCTTCCCACAGATCAATCGATAATCACTCACAATCTTTCAATAGCTTATGTAACACCCCAAACCCGGTCTATTCATTGAGACTAGATTTGGTTTGTCACATGATTCGAGCTATTCTTAAATCTTTAATGAGTTGAAAACTACAATATTATTTACTGAGGTTTAAAATTTGAAGAGTATTTGATTTTGATAAATATTTGAAAACATTAGTGGAAAACCATTGTATTATCAAAACCTTTAGGTAATTTGTTAAAGAGTTAACAATAATAAAATATTTATAAAAGATTTTCATATACTTGAAAACTCAAATTTATTTTAATAAAAACATCATAAAATCATAGCCCATGATTAAAAGTCCAAAATATAGTTTAAATTCCAAACACACATAAAATCCATAAGTTATTTATAGAGGCCCTTATTACAATAATCCATAATAGTAAAAAATACTTATTAAAAGTTCGAGTTTAAATAACCCTCTTTTCAAATATGGCCTCCACGAAGTCATCCTCACCCATCCACATCAATTTCCATTACCGAGATGGAAAAAAATTAAAGGGTGAGTTACTTAGAACTCGATGTGTAACTCACTTACCACCATTATTAGGGCGGATCATCAAGATATTATGCTGGGCTTGAGCCCAATTACAGAATTCAACAATATATAATGAATTAAAACAATTAAAAATGCATGTAAAATGTAATTCCCAACCCAAACCTAATATCCATCCGCTAACACCCCCGTACCAACCATCACACCTGTGGGGATCAAGTCAACCCACCCCGCCATCACACCAATCGTAGGCATTAAGCCTTTTTATAATTGTGGCATAGCCACCGAACTAGAGGCAATAAGCCGTTAATGTGGCAGAGCCACCGAACTAGAGGCAATAAGCCATTATTGTGGCAGAGCCACCGAACTAGAGGCAATAAGCCATTATTGTGGCAGAGCCACCGAACTAGATTTTTGGCAACTGGCCATTCTTCTCTTCATATATCCCACCCCATGCAATTAGGCGTGTATAATAAAGTATAAATTTCTTAATAATGCATAACATGGTGGGTTTATCGATAATCATTTCATTTGGCCCATAAACATAATATAGCAATTTGTCTATTTAGCAGTTTAGTGGGCTTTGGCCCATTCACCGAACTAGAGAGTTTTGGCCCAATTTTAACGAACTAGAGTATTATGGCCCAATTTATCGAACTAGAGTATTTTGGCCAAATTTTAACGAACTAGAGTATTTTGGCCCAATTTATCGAACTAGAGTATTTTGGCCAAATTTTAACGAACTAGAGTATTTTACTACCCATTTTCACGAAACATCCAATTTACATAATAACAAATAATTTCTCGAGGCGTTTTAATAATTTTCACGATTTAGTCATTTTACGTATTTTCGTCAAAATATCAATTTTACGTTTTACCGATCTACTCGTTTTTACGATTTTACTTCCATACCAAAATTTGACATCCAACAGAAAATAATGAGTGTGAAATTACACACCTCGCTACCGAGAGTACTAATCCTTCTCGCTCCTCGGCACCTAAAATATATTTTGATCCGTTAGACAACTAATTCGTAAAAAAATAATCTTAATCGATAATAAATCCAAAATCTTACCCTCTTGATTTTGAATCACTTCAATTTTCGCTTTTCCTCGTTTATTGATTCGTTAGTACGAGAATCCACCAACGATAATGTTTCTAAGTTAAATGCGACTTGAATAATGGACTTCCTTCGAAGATGGCCCGCAACCCAGTGGAAAATCTCGGATCATTAAAGCGCTCTTCGTTTGAATGGGGATTTACTGGATCCGCCCTCTTAACGTGACTAACCACCGCCTTTTCTTCCCTATTTTGAAAGTCTTCAAAATCCAAAGGGATAATAGTTAGATCTAAATAATATCAAACAAGTACTAAGGGCTTTAAAAGATGTGATTTCCTTACCATAATAAAACTTTTCCAACGTTTCTACAATTCTCTCGATCACTTGAGTTCCGATCTCCGTTATTGCACTAAATAATAACGAAAGAAACGTTATTAGAATGAACATTATATCGATCCAAAAGGCCCTCATAAAACCAATGATATTCGCCATGACACTAATAATAAATCAAAAATGAAAAAGAACCCTTACCTAATTCCCACGGTGAAAGGAAAGGATTGAGAATGTTGTTTAATTGATGAAAGATTGACTATGTATGATCAAGGAAAAGAAAATAAATTTGGCTTATAGGCACATTAGCATTCGCTATGAGAGTGTAGATGGAGAGAATTTCAATTGAAAAGAATTAAAATAAAAGAAAAGATGGTGATGATGTTGCTTTGATTTCAAAGAGATTAGGAGAAAAAGAAAAGAAAAAGACAAGCTTTAAGAGAGATGTATATTCGACAATGGCAAAAAGAAAAGAAAAAGATTGGCTTTTGGTATAGGTGATTTTCGGCATTCAAAGAAAAGGTACAAACAAGTACTAAAGCAATAAACAAAAATGACCAAATGGTCAAAATAATTAAGGCTTACCAAAGCACAATTCGGCCAAGGGAGAGATAGGTTGAGAGAATTTGCAAAATTATGCACAAAACTAAAGAAAATGACCAAAACAAAAGACTAAATTTCCTAGCAAACTATCACCAAAATTGGCTTCCCCCTAGCCATAATGCCGTCCATATGCATGGTCCATTGCCATGATTTTGTTTCCAAAATTCTCCTTGATATGTGCCTTATGTCCCCCTATCTTTCCTTAAGTCTTTGATTCCATGCCATAAGTTAGTTGTTTCCTTAATCCATTGATACACTAACCAAAATAACATGGTCAACACCTTCCTTATATGTTCTTGGCCGACACTTCCTATCCATGAGCGTAAAATTAAAACAAAATTCATTTAGGTGCTATACAAGGGATTCGAACCTCTTCCCTCTTGCTAGAACCCAAGCGCCAACTCCACCTTACCATGTACTCACTTATGACACTCTTTAACACATAATTTAGCTTAAGTCTTAATCACCTTTGTTTCACTTCAATAAATTCTCAATTAATAAATTTTATTCCTTCTCCAAATTATGCTTTACCTCTCTAGGACTTCAATAAGCACTAAAATAAAAATAAAAGATTTTCTTTTAAAAATCTAAACACCAATTCATGCAATTTAAATACTCGATTTTTAGGGTGTTACAACTCTACCTCCTTAAAGAAAATTTCGTCCTCGAAATTTATCCGTTGAAAAAGGTGAGGTATTGTTGTTAATTGCATCCTCTGGCTCCCACGTAGCTTCTTCCACTCGTGGTTACGCCATAGAACTTTGACCAACGGCACGGTTTTCTTCCTTAGTACCTTGACATCTCGATCTAGGATTTCCACCGGTTCTTCTTCAAAAGACAAATCAATTCACTCCAATTCTTCTACCGGTATAATGTGCGAAGGATCCGATCTATAACGTCTCAACATGGAAACATGAAAACATTATGAATTTGATCCAACTCGGAGGTAACTCAATCGATATGCCACCGACCAACACACTTCAACACACGATAAGGTCCAATGTATCTAGGACTTAGCTTGCCCTTCCTTCCAAACACGAAGATCTTTTTCCAAGGAGAGACCTCAAGAAAACCGATCTCCCACACTATACTCGATGTCCCTTCGCTTCAGATCTGCGTCGACTTACATCTATCTCGAGGCTTCTTTCAACCGTGCTCGAATAACTTTCACCTTATCCTCATCTCAAATATCATCTCAGGACCTAACATACATCTTTAGCGCCCAACTCGGTCCAACAAATAGGTGAGCGACACTTACGACCATACAATGCCTCGTAAGGTGCCATCTGAATGCTAGGCGATAGGCATGTTGTTATCGCAAATTCGCCAAAGGTAGATAATCCTCCCAACTACCTCTGAAGTCAATTACACATCCCTTAACATATCTTCCAATATCTGAATTACTCTCTCCGATCGACCATCGGTGAGGATGAAAAGCCGTCTTGAAATTCAACTTTGTCCCCAAGGCTTCATGCAGAGCTTTCAGATCGTGATGTAAACCTAGGGTCCCTATCCGATATAATAGATATCGGTACCCATGTAACCTCACAATTTTGGATACGATAGTTTCGCCAACTTCGCAATGAATAATCCGTCTGTCGGCAGAAATGGCGGTCTTCGTCAACCGATCAACAATTACCCAAACGAAATTTTTCTTAGTAAGGGTTAACGGTAACCCACTAACAAAATCCATAGTTATCCTCTCCCATTTCGAAGAGGAATCTTTATCGGTTGTAACAATCCGACGGTAATTGATGTTCCGCCTTCACTTGCGACAAGTCAAACATTTGCCCACAAATTCAAATCTCACGCTTCAACCACGCCACCAATATCATTCACGGAGATCTCGATACATCTTACTTCCTCCGAGATGCATAGCATAAGGGCTACTATGCACCTCCGTAGAATCGGTTGCCTTAGATCCGAGTCCTTAGGTATGCATACTCTTCCTCGAAAGCACAACACACCCTCCGTGTTTATTCCAAAATCTTCAATTTCACCATTTTCAAATTGCAAGTAAAGGTCCCAACTTCTCATCGATGTACATTTTTCCTTGATTTGTTCTAGCCACGAGAGGTTTCACCAAGTTACGCTAACAAACGCCATCCTTGTCTGCACTCAAATGGGCAAACAATGCTCTTAAATCGACATCGCCTTACGACTTAACGCGTCGGCTACCACGTTAGCCTTTCCAAGATGGTATTCGATCGAAATCGTAATCCTTTAACAATTCTACCCATCTTCTTTGTCTCAAATTTAACTCCTTCGGGTAAGGAGGTATTTAAGACTCTTGTGATCCGTGTAGATTATAGATTTCTCACCATAGAGATAGTGCCTCCAAATCTTTAGAGCAAAGACAACGGTAGCTAACTCCAAATCATGGGTAGGGTAGTTTACTTGTGTGGTCTCAATTGACGAGAAGCATAGGCCACCACCTTTCCATTTTGCATCAACACACAACCTGCACTTCGTGAGACGCATCATAATAAGCGATGAAATTCTTTTAGGGCTCGGCTAAATTAAAGCGGAGCTTCGTCAGATCTTCTTCAATTTCTCGAAACTCTCTTGTTGCTTTTCAGTCCAAATATACGGAGCTCCTTTACGCAACAATTTAGTTAGGGGTGCAGCAATCAACGAAAACCCCTCTACAAAACGTCTATAGTATCCAGCCAAACCCAAGAAACTCCGAATTTCAGCTACTGATGTTGGTGGTTTCCAATCCAGAATAGCCTCAATTTTCGAGGATCCACCCTTATTCCTTCTACCGATACTACATGACCAAGGAAAGTCACTTCCTTTAGCCAAAATTTGCATTTACTAAATTTGGCATATAATTGCTTATCACGAAGTAGTCAGTAATACTATCCGCAAATCTTTGGTCATGTTCCTCCTCATTTCTCGAATAAACCAATATGTCATCTATGAACACTACCACAAACCGGTCTAAATATGGTTGAAAGACTCGGTTCATCATGTCCATAAATGCAACTGGTGCATTGGTTAGTCCAAACGGCATCACTACAAACTCATAGTGTCCAATAACGTGTCCAAAATGCCGTCTTATAAATGTCCGCTTCTTTCACCTTGAAATGGTGATAACCCGACCTTAAATCAATTTTGGAGAAAACTAAAGCTCCTTTTAATTGATCAAGCAGTCGTCAATCCTTAGCGAGGATACCGATTCTTGATCGTCAATTTATTCAATGTCGTAGTCAATGCACATACGCATCGATCCATCCTTCTTCTTGACGAACAAAGCGGTGCTCTCCACGGAGACACACTTGGTCGAATAAATCCCGATCTAGCAATTCTTGAATTTGAGCTTTAAGCTCACCAACTCCTTGATGCCATTCTATAAGGAGCAATGGACACCGAGTCATCCCGCAAAAGCTCAATGCCAAATTCTACTTCCGATCCGGAGGTATACCGGAAAGTTCTTGGAAATACATCGGAAATTCCTTCACCGTCCTCACATCATTCACAGATAATTCTTTGGCATCCAAAGCACGAGATAAAGGCTAGGAATGCTCAGATCCTTTCCGCACCAACTTCTCGACTTTTAATGCGATACCACATTTGCGAGATAGTTCTTTCGTTCACCAATCATTATGACTTCCTTATCATCCGGTTCTTCTTGACATTTGTTTTTCAAACAATCCAATTCGCTCGATGTTTGACCAGCCAATCCATGCCCGAATGAGATCGAACTCACGAAAGGTAGTTCCATCAAGTTTGCTAAGAATACCTCCTCTTGGATTTTTAAGGCACGTCTTTAAATATTTTATTAACAATTCTGATCGTCCTAAAGGACTAATCATTTGCCATCTCATTTTGGTAATTTGGATTCTAAATTGAGTTTCGGATATGGCACTAGCTACATATGAATGGGTAGAGCCAATATCTATTAAAGCAATAACAGTACATCAAAATGAAGAACGTGCAGTTATCACATCGGTGCATTGCCGTCTTGGCGGTGTCTAACTGCATAAACCAGTCCAGGCTGTCTTGCATCTGCATTTCCTCTCGGACCATTGCCTTGACTCGGTGCACCTTGACCATGACCAGCCCCATTACCACCACGACCTGGTTCACGACCTCTCGGTGGCTGCTGATTACCCCTGACCGTCTGTGCATCATTATTACGGACTTCTTGAGTCGTATCCATTCGTCGAGGATGACTTTTGTATCGATGTTCCATTGAACCGCATTTGTAGCATGCGCCGTTTTCCTCAACATTCTCCAAAATGTCTTTTCCCACACTCGGTGCAATCTCGACTCGATTATTTGTTACCGGGTTCTACCTTGAACTAATTCATCATTCCGAGGTTTCTTCGGAATCTCTTGGAAGAACCAGGATCTTGTGCCTCTCTCTTATTTCGGATCTTTCTGGTTACTGCTCGAGTTCTTAGCCTCTTGGCTATTTTGGCCTTCTCCACAAGAGTTGAAAATTTCTAACTTGTCGTGGAGCAATCAACCCTCACCATCATTAAGTCCATCCTCGAACGCATACACAGCGTTCGTGATCATTGCTACAATTGTTTGGGCATAACGGCTCGACGAAAAACTTCGACTTCATATCTTGCCACGGTCTTACTTCCTTGGACAAGATTCGAAATTCCTTCCTTGACGTCTACATAGCTCGTTCCGACGTATTTTCCTTGGAAGGCGCTTTTAAAGAATTCCCAATTAATCGGTGCGACTTGATGCCTTCTCGAGCATGAGCCACCACCGACGCCTCATCCCTAAACAAGGATACAGCTCCTCTCAATTTTGCTCGACAAGACATTCCATATCATCCATAATCCGTTCCACGACTTGAGCCAAGATTCACCACATTCGAGCTACACCGAGACTCCTCTGAAAACTTCGCATTATTTGCCTTAAGTCGCTCAAATTGACCCACGAGTTGTTGGCCCAATTCTAGTTCCAATGACCCTTTCCAAGACTCGTAGCATTGCTTGAGTCAATGCATGATCTTCTTCCATGTGATCGCGTGATCCGTCTCACTTTCAATTGACGCAGTCGTCCACTTACGCATATGATTTGGTGCTTGACCATAGTACCTCGGCCTCTACCACGGCCACGCTCTACGCGTCCACGACCACGTCCTCTTGTACTCATGATAGCTTATTCGTTTATCGATTACAAGTTTTATGAATCAGACATTTTGTTTCGGTATTTATTAACGATATTTTATGAGATTTGAGATATAAAGTTATTTTTCGCAACATATCCTATAGTCTCAATCTCTCGATTTTCATATCTAAAACTAGAAGTTCTAGAGTGTTCCTATGATCATATCATAGTAATCATTAAGCAATAAATACTTACTTGACTTGTTGCTTGATGCTTGTGGTGCCACACTGATCTTTAAAATATCATTGAACGTTTTCATATAGAAATTATTTTTGAACCCAAACCACAGCCGAGTTTTTGAAACTGGGCTCTGATACCACTAAATGTAACACCCCAAACCCGGTCTATTCATTGAGACTAGATTTGGTTTGTCACATGATTCGAGCTATTCTTAAATCTTTAATGAGTTGAAAACTACAATATTATTCTGAGGTTTAAAATTTGAAGAGTATTTGATTTTGATAAATATTTGAAAACATTAGTGGAAAATCATTGTATTATCAAAACCTTTAGGTAATTTGTTAAAGAGTTAACTATAATAAAATATTTATAAAAGATTTTCATATACTTGAAAACTCAAATTTATTTTAATAAAACATCATAAAATCATATCCCATGATTAAAAAGTCCAAAATATAGTTTAAATTCCAAACACACATAAAATCCATAAGTTATTTATAGAGGCCCTTATTACAATAATCCATAATAGTAAAAAATACTTATTAAAAGTTCGGAGTTTAAATAACCCTCTTTCATGATGGCCTCCACGAAGTCATCCTCGGCCAAGTCCACATCAATTTCCATTACGAGATGGAAAAAAAATTAAAGGGTGAGTTACTTAGAACTCGATGTGTAACTCACTTACCACCATTATTAGGCGGATCATCAAGATATTATCTTTGGGCTTGAGCCCAATTCTGAAATTCAACAATATATAATGAATTAAAACAATTAAAAATGCATGTAAAATGTAATTCCCAACCCAAACCTAATATCCATCCGCTAACACCCCGTACCAACCATCACACCTGGGGATCAAGTCAACCCACCCCGCCATCACACCAATCGTAGGCATTAAGCCTTTTTATAATTGTGGCATAGCCACCGAACTAGAGGCAATAAGTCGTTAATGTGGCGAAACCACCAACTAGAGGCAATAAGCCATTATTGTGGCGAGCCACCAACTAGAGGCAATAAGCCATTATTGTGGCGAGCCACCGAACTAGATTTTTGCAATGGCCATTCTTCTCTTCATATATCCCACCCCATGCAATTAGGCGTATAATAAAATATAAATTTCTTAATAATGCATAACATGGTGGGTTTATCGATAATCATTTCATTTGGCCCATAAACATAATATAGCAATTTGTCTATTTAGCAGTTTAGTGGGCTTTGACCCATTCATCGAACTAGAGTGTTTTGGCCCAATTTTAACGAACTAGAGTATTATGGCCCAATTTATCGAACTAGAGTATTTTGGCCAAATTTTAACGAACTAGAGTATTTTGGCCCAATTTATCGAACTAGAGTATTTTGGCCAAATTTTAACGAACTAGAGTATTTTACGGCCCATTTTCACGAAACATCCAATTTACATAATAACAAATAATTTCTTGAGGGCATTTTTCGTAATTTTCATGATTTAGTCTTTTTTACATATTTTCGTCAAAATATCAGTTTTTACGTTTTTACCGATCTAGTCATTTTTTACGATTTTACTTCCATACCGAAATTTGACATCCAACCGAGAAAATAATGAGTGTGAAATTACACACCTCGTTCACGAGAGTACTAATCCTTCTCGCTCCTCGGCACCTAAAACATATTTTGATCCGTTAGACAACTAATTAGTAAAAAATAATCTTAATCGATAATAAATCCAAAATCTTACCCTCTTGATTTTGAATCACTTGATTTTCGGCTTTTCCTCGTTTATTGATTCGTTAGCACGAGAATCCACCAACGATAACGGCTCGGAAGTTCGTACCACTTGAATAATGGACTTCCTTGGAAGATGGCCCGCAACCGGTGGAAAATCCGACCGCTAAAGCGCTCTTCGTTTGAATGGGGATTTACGGATCCGCCCTCTTAACGTGACTAACCATCGCCCTTTTCTTCCCTATTTTGAAAGTCTTCAAAATCCAAAGGGATAATAGTTAGATCTAAATAATATCAAACAGATACTAAGGGCTTTAAAAGATGTGATTTCCTTACCACAATAAAACGTTTCCAACGTTTCTACAATTCTCCGATCACTTGAGTTCCGATCTCCGTTATTGCACTAAATAATAACGAAAGAAACGTTATTAGAATGAGCGTTATATCGATCCAAAAGGCCCTCATAAAACCAATGATATTCGCCATGACACTAATAATAAATCGAAATGAAAAGAACCCTTACCTAATTCCCACGATTGAAAGGAAAGGATTGAGAATGTTGTTCAATTGATGAAAGATTCGCTATGTATGATCAAGGAAAAGAAAATAAATTTGGCTTATAGGCACATTAGCATTCGGCTATGAGAGTGTAGATGGAGAGAATTTCGATTGAAAAGAATTAAAATAAAATAAAAGATGGTGATGATGTTGCTTTGATTTCAAAGAGGTTAGGAGAAAAAGAAAAGAAAAAGACAAGCTTTAAGAGAGATGTATATTCGGCAATGGCAAAAAGAAAAGAAAAAGATTGGCTTTTGGTATAGGTGATTTTCGGCATTCAAAGAAAAGGTACAAACAAGTACTAAAGCAATAAACAAAAATGACCAAATGGTCAAAATAATTAAGGCTTACCAAAGCACAATTCGGCCAAGGGAGAGATAGGTTGAGAGAATTTGCAAAATTATGCACAAAACTAAAGAAAATGACCAAAACAAAAGACTAAATTTCCTAGCAAACTATCACCAAAATTCGGCTTCCTCCTAGCCATAATGCCAGTCCATATGCATGGTCCATTGCCATGATTTTGTTTCCAAAATTCTCCTTGATATGTGCCTTATGTCCCCCTATCTTTCCTTAAGTCTTTGATTCCATGCCATAAGTTAGTTGTTTCCTTAATCCATTGATACACTAACCAAAATAACATGGTCAACACCTTCCTTATATGTTCTTGGCCGACACTTCCTATCCATGAGCGAAAATTAAAACAAAAATTCATTTAGGTGCTATACAAGGGATTCGAACCTCTTCCTCTTGCTAGAACCCAAGCGCCAACTCCACCTTACCATGTACTCACTTATGACACTCTTTAACACATAATTTAGCTTAAGTCTTAATCACCTTTGTTTCACTTCAATAAATTCTCAATTAATAAATTTTATTCCTTCTCCAAATTATGCTTTACCCTCTCTAGGACTTCAATAAGCACTAAAATAAAAATAAAAGATTTTTCCTTTAAAAATCTAAACACCAATTCATGCAATTTAAATACTCAGATTTTTAGGTGTTACATCTTAATTCATAACCACTGTCTTAAAGTCAAATTTTGCTATGTCATCATATATATTAAACTCTCGAAACCAGGAAACATATGAAAATCCTTGTTAAGCAAACAATGTCATCAAATTTTTCAATACAGACATAATAATAACCATCTCTAAATCACTAGTCGTATAGTTCTTTTTAATGTGACATTAACCGTAAGAAAACATGAACCATCACTTTATATTCTAGCAATAAAACTCATTCTAATCCGTTCACTAGTGCATCACTAAAAAAAATCATAAACTCATTACTCAATTCCAACTGAACTCAAAACTAGAGCTTCGGTTAATAATACCTTCAATTGCTTTAACTTTGTTAGTATACCAAGACCATTCAAACTTTCACAAATATGATAACTTTTCCAATCAGAACAACTTTAACTTATAATAACATTATCCGTTAGAATAATCCAATAAGTATATCTCTATATTATGCTTTCTAAAATATAATTTCTTTATTCCTACTATCTGCCTTCATACTGTGAATACACAAAATTTATTCTCTTAGTTGCGGCATGTTTAAATATACATAACTCAAATCATATCTCAACAAATCAGTTCACTCATATAAAACAAGCGAGTTGATTTCATTATCGAATAATAACATATCAATATACTCTTTTCTTCATCTTTGAGGATACAACTCAAATATACAATCTTTCAAAATTATTTTAGCATGCAAATCAAAGATATTTTAAACCGTATTAGCTCGAGGAAATAGATATCCTGATTGAACTCATTAACTTTAATCAAACTTACCTGAGGAAAGAAAACTACTATATAATTTAAGCTTGTGTTCTTACCATTTATACCCTTGCCAATATCAATTTCTTCCACGAAAATTTGAGAAACCTTGATATCAGAATCACCACATTCCTATTATCGAATCCAAAAATACAATCATAGTAAACATATCCATCATAGACCAAAGAACATACTTTAAGGATGAGCCATGTTCGATAATTTGCACAATAAGGGCGATAAGAAAACCCTAAATACGATACCATTCCGAAGTTTGAGAACATAACTCACAAGAAAATAGCAGAGATCCTGATGATTTGAGAACATAACTCACAAGAAAAAAGCAGAGATCCTGATGATTCCTCAGAGAAGCCCAGCAGAAAAACAATGCTTACCGACTCTGGACTTCTATCATAACAGAGATAATATATTTCCCGTATATATAAAACAAAACCATAATCAGTATAAATATAAGAATAATCTCACATAAATTTTAACCATCGACTTCATTCCAACATATTTAAATAGAATACACACATATATCTCTGAGGATAAGAGAATATATAGAATACACAGAAAAGACCGTCATATTTATTTCAACTGTAACTATCACACACACAGACCTCTTTACTACTCAAATATTATTTCTTTGATTAATTTTGTCATCATGAACCCCGCATTATTCCACTCGCTAACGAAAATCAATTAGGAAAAATTTCAGCAAACACATACTTTAGACATCATATCTGAATAAGTTGATTAGCAGACTAACTTCTCCTTTATCGTGACATTGCATAATCTATATAATCTTTAAAACATTCTAATATCCTTCCAAAATTGTTTCCACTTTCAAAACTTCTTATCTCTATATACATTACTAAGTATTTCACCACTAAACTTTTTAGTTTCACATTAATGGACTTATTCCACATGGTCCTCATGAATTTTCGTTATAAAACAACACTTTGGTAAGGGGTGAGGTCGTAAAGCTTACGACTTAACTCTCATAAATACATACATATGACTTTGATTTCATCACCAACATCATATAATCACAATTACATAATTCACTTCAAGCTAATTAACATACATAGTCATGTTACACGAACTTTTTTTTATTATCTTTTTAAAACAAGTGTACATAAACACACATTCTATCAATTTGAGAAAATTTACTAATCGTATTCACTTAATCAAATATGTTGGGCACATAACATCATATGCATGCCAAACAAACATGGATGGGCTTATCACCATATAAACTATCATTTCATTCCACTTTTCACATTTCTCAACTTGTGGTTATCTCATTTCGTACATTAACACATATATATAATGAACTTCTATTCATACCTTTCCAAATTTCGACATATCATAAGCACGTCTCAATCATTTCAATATCATTATCAGCATTATCGAAAAATAGATCAATTGGGAGTCATCTCTGTCTTAACAAAACAATTTCGTTAGAGTCGGAAGATATCACACTATCACGAGTAGTAATATGGCATGTATAGCTAGACTCACATACGCTATGTTAGTTCAAGAATTGACTAAACCATAGCTCTGATACCACTAAATGTAACACCCCTTACCCATATTCAACGTCGGAATAGGGTACGAGGCATTACCAAAACACATACACTTGAAAGCGTATTAAACTGAGTCATAAAATTTCATCCAAATTATACAAAATGAACTATTAAATATTAAAGGCCAACATTTTAGGCCAAACCAATTATGACATATACAAATGACTAAGTCTCCTATACATGCCATAAACTTAAGAGGTTTGTATTCACTTTTACCCCTACGATGATAGCTTGATAGTGTGATTACATCTCCGGCGATCTCCAACTCGAGTTAGCATACAACCCTATAAGATATGGGAAATGAAGGGAAGTAAGCTACAAAGCTTAGTAAGTAAGTATGTAAATAATAAGTGATTTATTAACAGGCTTTTATAAATTTTCACAATATGTTCTCAAGATAATACAATCATAATTGAACATAGTTCCACTTTTTATTCAAGTTCATCTCAAGTTGTCTACTCGAGTCACAGTCACTAAATTATTTATATCTGGAGCTACGGAACTCCAAATTAAGATCCATTAATTTTCCATGAAACTAGACTCAAATATCTTCTTACCATAAAATTTCCAGAATTTTTAATTTAGCCAATCAATACAGTTTATTCATTAAATATTCCCCTATTTTACTGTTTGACTATTCTGAACTCTCTTCACTATGAATCAATTTTCTCCTCGTACAAAGTTCATATGACCTTCTTATTTAGTTCATTTGAAAGTAGACACATTCAGGATTTTAGATAATTTATATTCCACAATTATTTTTGTAAAATTTTTAATGATTTTTACAAGGAAGGACAGGGGATCACGTAATCATTCTGAACCAATCTCACAGAAATTCAAATATCTCAAAATATACGAATCATTTGTTTGCTATGTTTCTTTTATATGAAAATAGACTCAATAAGATTTAAATAAATATCTCATGCAATTTATAATTCAATCTCTACTATTTTTAGTGATTTTTCAAACTCATGTCACTGCTGCTGTCCAAACAGTTTTATTGTAAATTTTTGCTCTCTCTTTCACTTTAGTTGTGTTCATCACTTGCTTATACCAACCTTTCCAATTTTCAATTACATATCGAACATATTGTTCATATGTAAATTTTCCACATTTCTTAATTGGTCACATTCACACTTGCACTTATTCATAACATGATCACACCAATCATCATTAGTAAATTATCTCGTTGAACCCCTTCGGAAAATGCTTGACACTCGGTGGTCTCAGCACATAGCTCCACCTACACATAATTCGGCTTTCTTGTACACATGGTGAAGACCCCTTATCACCCATGGGACCTAGCCATTCCATCTCGTAGCTTTCTTGTCTACATGGTGCCCAACACTAGGAACCACTCATGTGACCTAGCTACTCATAACCCGTAACTTTCTTGTACACATGGTATACACACAATATTACACATGTGACCTAGTTACATATGAAATTATTATCCCGTAGCTTTCTTGCACACATGGTGAAAGTCCCTTATCATCCATGTGGCCTAGCTACATATCAAATTTTGCCATCTAGTAGCTTTCTTGTGCACACGGTGAAGGTCTCTTATCACTCGTGTGACCTAGCTACATATTGTCCATATCTTTCGATTTTACGAAGGTTCAATCGAGAATTTCCCATTCCATTCATTTTCATATTTTAGTTATCACCCAATGATTTCCATAATATCTAGCAAAATAATTATTGTACAAGTAAAATAAATGCATTATTTACATATAAACTTGCTTTTGAAATCTAGTCGTACAAGCGTAGTAGCAACTCATACAACCCATGTAATATTAATTTAACATTCAATTCTATAACATTAACTTGCCATTCAATTTCACATGACACAATAAACATCACATTTTTATACCATACATACCATCCATCAACTTCTTCTAAATATATTAAATCATACAATTTATGCCATATCAATAGAAAATTACAATTCAAGCATGGTATTGCATTATTATTAACACGAACTTACCTCGAATCTTAGAGCGGTCATTTTACCAAATTTCTCGATTTTTGATTTTCCTCCAGTTCTAGGTCCAAATCTCATTTTTCCGGGTCTAAAACATCACATTTCACTTATTTAATTAATGTACTACTCAAAACAGTCCCTAACTCAAACTTTGGCAAAATTACAATTTTGCCCTAAACTTGCATAATTACAATTTTTCCCTAGGCTCGAAAATTAAACTTCATCCTTTATTCTTATGTTTTGTAACAAGCTGAACATTTTCCCCTTTTATAGCAACATCAAATTCTCGCTCTAACATGTACTTATGAACGTTAGGTATTTTTATTGATTATGTCGTTTTACTGGTTTTCACGTAAAATCGCTTAGCAAAAGTTGTTTAACATAATTTCAGCCTTCATATTCCATCATAAAATATCAAAATAAACACATTTCACCTATGGGTATTTTTCCAAATATGAACCCTAGGTTAAATTATTGCTAGAATAAGTTAAACCAAGTTCTTTGGGATTCCAAAAGCGTAAAGAATATTAAAAGCGGGGCTTGGAATCACTTACTATGGAGCTTGGAAGCTTGAAACAAACCCTAGCTATGGAGAACCCTTGTAATTTCGTCTAATGAAGAAGATGGACATATTTGGCATTTAAATTTTATTTTTAATTCATTTAATTCACTAAATTACCAAAATACCCTTAAAAATCTTTTGAAACATACCCATCCATGTCCATTTTTGTCCACCAACTTAAACAATGGTCTAATTATCATTTAAGGACGTCCAATTTAAAATTTCATAACAATTGGATGCCTCTAACATGTAGAACTCAACTTTTGCACTTTTTACAATTTAGTCCTTTTGACTAAATTGAGTGCCCAAACGTCGAAATTTTAGAACGAAATTTTCATGGAACATTTCTGTGAAATCGTAGGCCATAAAAATATAATAAAAATAAATTTTATTACATCAAATTTGTGGTCCCGAAACCACTGTTTCGACTAGGCCTTAATTCAGGATGTTACAGAAGATGACAGTGTTTGTAATTTATCTTCTGATTTGTTACGAATGATGAAAAGCAAACCTTACTCTACAAAGGGTCAGTGGATATTATGAGTCTAGAAAAGTGGTGAAGATTGTAGCCTAGCTCATTACAGAAATAATGTGAGACATAATTGAGTTGTTTTCAAGAATTTAAAGATGTTTTCTCATGATTATATCAGGACATGCCTGGGGCACTAATACACGGGCTAAGCATGAGGATCAGGCACTGTTGGTCTACCATGGAAGGGGATTGCATCAGTCGTATTGCAAATACTGAATTGAAGAAGACGAGATTTATGTGACTCTTCTATTCTCTTCACAAACTTTTTTATATGTGGGGTATGGATGTCATGGGGACGATCTTGTGAAATGTTTCTAGTTGACATCGATTCACCGTCATAGTCATCGTATATTTCACTAAGAGGGTGAATGTTGCTTCATATGCCAATATTGCAAAGTCGACAGTCATCAAAATTAAAAAAAAAAGAAATTAGATGCCAGCAAAGAATTCCATAAAGGATCACATTTAATAATGTATAATTGTACAAAGTCAAAGTTACAGTTTGTCCAAAGATCAGGCATCATATCATAGTGCAACAAAAGTTTCCAAAAGAAAAAATACAAAAAGAAAAACAACAAAAAAAGGGTGATTAAGACTTGTAAGAATTGGCATAAGAAGCTACCATTTACCCTCTGTCTTATTAAACGTCGGCCAGAACCTTCACTGGGGCAACATTTTACCCATTGGTTTATGGAATTGAAGCTTTTTGCCAATTGAACCTAGTTGAAGAAAAAGGTTAAAAGCTATTTGTCACGACCAGATGATTCGAGCTTATGTTAAAGAAGTTCATATTAGGGAATTCCACGAAGAAACTTGATGTTAAAAGATTTTTCTTTTACAAAACGATTCTAGAAGAAGGCATATGCCAAACTAGGAAGGACTTATGTAGGACCTGTTCCAGAAGAGCACTAATATTGACCGAGATAGATGGCAAAGACCTGCCCAATCCGGTGAATTTAGGTTCAATCAAGAAATATTTGACCAGAAAGAGGAAAGACCAAGGTGAAAACCCGTAAATGGTGCCTCAAAAAAAAAAGAGATAGAAAAAGGAGAGGCTAAGGCGAAAACCCGCAAAGGGCGCTTTGAGACCAAAGGGGCTTTGAGCCGAAAACCCGAAAATGGTGGCTCAAGTTTTGATTAAAATTGGGGTATACAGTAGTCTTGCTACGCTTGAATTAACAATGAGGAAGTATGTTATGCCTTGGGGCATCGACAAAGTACTCCAGATCCCCTAAACACATATTGAGCTTAAAATGGTCCTCAAGAAGTTTGAATAGAGAAGCTCAGGCTGCGATATCTGGGGCACCTAGCTTCTATCTTACTTATTTTTGAATTTGTTATTTTTGATTGCTTTATTCTTTTCAAGATACACCCAAATCAATTTTCTTTTATTACATTGGTAATCTTTGATTAACTTATTTGTTTTGAGCCATGCTCCTGATTAATTTCTTTCTCGTCCATTTTTGTGACCTTTTTCAAGCATTTTATATTGAAATAATGATTAATGGACTAATAACACTTTCATAAAAGGAGTTTTGCATATTACTCTGAAAACTTCTAATGTTATGAGGAATCTGAAACATGACTATTGTTTAGAACTCACCAAGCCTAAGGGTTGGAAACATTGAAAAATGATTATCTCTTCGGATTCTTATTGGACAAGAAAATATTCATTAGTGATACCATATCGAAAAATGACAAACAAGGTCAATCCAAGTATAAAAGGGGATCATTGTCGGGAGACCCTGCATTCATATTTCAGACTCATACATCCAGGGAATGGTGTAACAAGTTAAATTGATGGAAAATGGTACAAGTTCTATACTTCTGAGTGGTAGCAGATTGGATAGAAGAAACCAAATGTTATTTCCCTGAAGTTGCAGTGGGAAGTACCAAACTTCATGTCCCAAGGTTCAAATGGAGAGGACTCAGAATTACCATGGGGCAAATTATTTGAGCAGAATATGGTTGATACTTCGTAAAGAACGAAGAGGAAACTTTGATGGATAAATGAGTGATGACCCTTAAAATAGGAAGCATTCGCATAATATTTTGCATTCATATATCATTGCATGTCTAATTAGGAGCATTTGATAAATTTCGATCAAGGCATCCTCATTACTAGACATAAGCATATACCCATTCTACAGGTTATGTCCTCTAGAGGAAAATGTAGCAAGGTAGAAGACATTAGTTTGGCGATCCCTGAAGTTGCAGGAAGTAGATTAAAATAGCAGATTTGGCATTCCTAAGGTTATAGGAAGAAGATCGAAGACATTAGTTTGGCGATCCCTGAAGCTACAGGGAGCAGATTAAAATAGCATATTTGGCATTCCTGAGGTTGCAGGAAGCAGATCGAAGACATTAGTCTGGTGATCCACGAAGTTGCGAGGCTGATTAAAATAGCAGATTTGGCATTCTTGAGGTTGTAGGAAGTAGATCGAAGACATTAGTCCGGTGATCCTTGAAGTTACACAGAGTAGATTAAAATAGCAGATTTGGCATTCACGAGGTTGCAGGAAGAAGATCGAAGACATTAGTCTGGCGATCCCTGAAGTTGTAGGGAGCAGATTAAAATAGTAGATTTGGCATTCCTGAGGTTGTAGGAAGCATATCGAAGACAGCAGTTTGGCATCCCTGAGGTTGCAGGGAGTAGATTGAAAATAGCAGATTTGGCATTCCTGAGGTTGTAGGAAGTAGATCGAAGACTTCAGTTTGGCATCCCTGAGGTTGCAGGGAGTAGATTGAAAATAGCAGATTTAGCATTCCTGAGGTTGCAGGAAGTAGATCGAAGACTTCAGTTTGGCATCCTTGAGATTGCAGGGAGCAGATTGAAAATAGCAGATTTGGCAATTCCTGAAGTTGCAAGAAGTAGATCGAAAGACAACAGATCTGGCATTCTTGAGGTTGCAAGAAGCAGATAAAAAATATTAGATCTTGTCTCCCTGAGTTTGCAGTGGAGTAGATTAAAAGATAGTGGATATTGCATTCTTAAAGTTGTAGTGAAACAGATTGAAGCTATCAAACTTACTGAAATCAAGATGAAATTCCAATACCGTTGAAGTTGCAGTGGAGTTGGAAGCCATTTGAAGAAGATGATGACCAAGAAGTCAAGGCTTGGCAAAGACCGGGCAAAATTGATCCTTTTATAGCCTTTGCTCTATTTTCGTTACACGAAAATGAGCAAAGAGGGGCAACTGTAGAGGCCCATTTTTGCCCGGGCCTATCTGAATAAAATAAACCAAGAATAAAACCAAAATAAAAAATGTTTATTTTACAGTCCATTTACAAACCCTTTACAGCCCAAATATTAACCTTAACCCAAAACCAAACATACCCGAATAAATAGACTACCCAGTCACCCAGTTACACCCATTGACCCAGTACTAACCCAACAGACTTAACATACCTTAAATAAGACCCAAAACACCCATGGCCAAAAAGACCCAATGCTTAGGCAATCTTCAGTTGCCTAAGGTTTCTGGGAAACCCTAGGCGCCGCAAGCAAGGGTACAACGCAAGCGCCGCAGCCACCAACCCAATCGTCGCGCCTCAGCCCGCAAGTCACGCCGCCATCAACGCTTTTCATTACCGTGTTCTCTGCCTTTGACCTGCACAGAAAAGGAAAGAATCGAAGCAGAAAGGACAAACCAGTGGCAAAATCTTTTTTATTCCTTTTATTTTGTTTGTTTCGAAGGCTATAAAAGCCTTCCAAAAAACCTGTAACGAGGATACACACAGACACAGAGAGAGTAAGATACACAAGCAAAAAATACACAAAGCAGAGTGATACTCAAACAATTATTAATATACAGAGAGATAAATTTTTTTTGTTTACGAAGTTGATTCACATTCTTGTTTTTTCTCTGTTTCGTGCATGTTTTATATTGAAATAAAAGAAAAAGGGCGAAATTTCATTCCTGTGAGCTGCCGTGGACGACGGCGCGTAAGCGTGTGTGGCGTGTGGAGTGCGACGGTCCCCCTAGTCGGAGTCCTGGCTTGAAGGCCAAAGGACAGAGAGTTTTCAAAACAAAACTCTATTTTTTTTTGAACTGATAAAAATGAATTTTTTTTATTAATTTTGTAACTTATATAGCAAAGGTAAAACGGCGTCGTTTATGCTTAGGCCAATAAGCATCAATCTGACGCCAGATAAAGTGACTTTTGACGAACCCACTTCGATAGACTAGAAGATCCGCGTGTTTTTTTCAATGGTCTATTTGTGGAATAGGTCCTTCCGCATTTTTCAAATTTTTAAATCAGTCCAGTTTGCATTTTTATTTTTATGAAATTAGCCCTAAATTATGTTTTTGTTCCAATTTAATCCCTCTGACTGCTTTAAAGGTTAAAATAAAGACGGTGTCGTTTTAAGAATTGGCATAATTGCCATATTGATCCTTATGATATGACGCGTGTTTTAATTTTACCCCTTTATATTTATTTTATTTAATCTTTTTTCTTTGTTTATTTTATTTTATTTTAAATTATTCTAATACTATATTATTTTTATTATATTAAAATGTTAAATTTATTATTTTATTTTTGTTAATGGTATAAAATCATATATATATTTTATATGTATTAACTTTATATTTATTAAATTACTATTACCATTTATTATTTTACTCAGTTTAATATTATTTTATTATATATCATGATTTGTATATTATTGTATTATACATTTTTAATTTGTATATTATATAGTATTGTATTATGTCTTATATTATTTTTAAAATTTTATTTAGTATAAAATCATTTTATATTATATAACTTATTTTATTTATATTATTTATTATATATGTATTTTTTATGATTAGTGTATTATACATATTTTTTAAAATTATTGTTTACTATTTACTAATTATTTTATTATATGTAATCATTTATATGTATTAAATTATTAAATTACTTACCTTTATTATAAATATAATTTACTATTAATTTTATATATATTAAATTATTTTGAAAATCATTATAATTTATTTATTTATTTATTTATTTAATGATTAAATATATTATTCCTTTTTTCATTTGACTTTGTATTTTGTGAAAGTTTCTTGATTATTATTTATTTCATATCACATATTTATGTACTTTTAATTGTTTATCATTGCTTAACATAGTGTTTTATTTATTCATGTTATTACATAGTATTTTATTTATTTATGATGTATTATTCTTTTATTATTTATTGTTAGATAATTTGTAGTTACATAGAATTGCTATTAAATATATACGTTGTAATGTATTCATGCGAATCTTACCCAAACCATTTTTATAAAAATACCTTCTTGAATTAGAACATTTTATTCAAATAGTTTTAAAAATATATAGTGATATCTAATGTTTGAGGACTTTGAGAAAAATTGTGCCCTAACTTCTGGGTTTGATTTTTCTCGTAGAACTTAAGGTATTAGATATCTCTTCTCTTTTAAAACGAAACTTACAAATTTCAAATAATAAAAAAAACCTATTCTTGGGAATTCAAAAACGTTGTGTCCTAACTTACTGGATATGATATTTTATATCTCGAGGTAGGAATTTTCTAAACTAAAGACATGCCTAGTTTCTAAGCCATGAGATGCTATATCCTAACTTACTGGGTATGGTGTTTTATTTCTTCGAGATAGGAATGTAACACTCCAAACCCGGTGAATTTGTTACGACCAAATCTGGTATATTCTGAGGAAAAGAGGTTTTTGAAAATTTTAATGAAACATCAAATTCCCCGAAAACATTTCGTTGAGTGTCTTCAAATTATAACTATTTAAAACTTTTGTTTGAAGGTTTTGTACCGTCTTTATATTAAATTGATCAAACAGGTTGTAACAACTTTGTTTTACAAAAACCGAAATCAAGGAAATTCATAAACGCGACATTTGAAAACGATGTTGCGATTTTAATAAAATCTCCGAGTTAATTAGTTATTCGTAACCTGTCTTTTGATAACACTTTGAAAACTATTTGCTTATGCTTTAACTTTAGAAAAACCCCATGTTCGATAGTTTATAGAATATATAATATCAGCATTAAATCAAAACCCAAATTTAAGTTATAGCGGCCTTATTACATAATAAAATCCCAAACTCAGAATAAGTTTAAATAAAAAGAAACGAGTTAACGAGAAACATTGCATAGCCACCTCAAGTCCACCTCGGCTCCCAAAACCGTAATCTAAGGATTACCGCAAAATTAAGCGTAGGGTGAGTCATCAAGACTCAGTGTGTCAATCCCTTATAACATAATCGGCTTTAAGCCTACATAGGCCCATTGGGCCTTAGCCTGCACAATACAACAAAATAATCATGCATGCAATGCTGCTCGGACCCAACCTAATTTTCCATCCTCTAGGTCACCTGAATCATTCAATCACCCGTGGCATTTTGCCACCGTGGTCCCAGACCACTTGTGACAGAGTCACAAAATATATATAAACGTGGGGCCAACCCACCGTGGTCCTAGACCATTATGACGATCTCTGAATAATATACGTGGGGCCAACCCACCGTGGTTCCAGACCACCGAGATGAGTCACTGATAAGTATACGTGGCTTCAAACCACCGTGGTCGCAGACCACCGTGACATAGTCACTCAATAAATATGTGGGGCCAGCCCACGTGGTTCCAGACCACCGTGATAGAGTCACATAATCACACTTCCCCTTTTAATCATTTCCCAAATGCCCATGCAACATATTGACATACTGTAATGAATGCAACATACTTTCAATGTATAACATATGATTAGTTTAAACATACAATAATCTGCAAGTGAAATAATAGCGAAACTTACCCGGTGTCTCTAACCTTACCCACAAGGGTATATCGACTATCAAATCAGTCGTTCGGCTTTCAGCCAACACAAACATTAACATAGATTAATACAGTAGAGTGCGAGCATTACACACCTGATTACGCGTAAAACTATACTCTCTACGTCGACGCACTCACTAGCAGAGATAACAACGATTTGCCTATCCCAGGCAGACATCGGTTCTCTACCACACCCCAGTAAAAAGTTTTGAACCGCTGACACAACACGTCTTCTAAACTTGGGAGCAGAGATTACGGGTCCACTCTCCTCCCCGGCTTGAACGACACTTGCATCCATGAATAGACTTGATCAGAGGTCAGAGAGAAAAGTCAATTGTCTAATAAGTTAATTTGATTAAAGCAACCAAAAACGCACAAGAAAATAATAATAACCAAGGAATCCAATAAGATGATCTCTTACCTTGGTTAAGAAGTCGCACCACACCGGGTTTGGCTATGGTCTAAAAGAGAACCCTATAATCGGCTGAAGAGATTCGATTCCATATCAAACCGGAGTGATCATGCCATGTTAAAAGAGGGTTAAAAGAGATTAGCTGCAACTTCATCAAACAACAATAGCCACTTCGGCTATGATGACACATAGGACCGAAAAGAAAGAAGGAGTAGAAGAACCTATATTACCTTGCACTTACCAAGACTTGAGGGAACAGAACGAATTCACTGCCAAAAAGCACCCTTCTACCTACGGCCACAAGAGGTGGAAGACATGGAAGAAAAGAACCAGTATTGAAGGCTCAGTCGTGCGGTCATAACTTAGAAAAAGAAAGAAGCGAAGAAAAATCATATGAATGAGTGAACGTATTACCTTGAACTATCACAATCGGATGAAAAAGGGACTTTCGGTAACCCACTTTCACCTTGCTCCTTGGTATACGACTAATATTCCAAATGAGAGGAAGAAAATGAGGAATAAAGATGAGAGGTAGCAAGGATTTGGCTAAAAGAAAAGAAAGACCAAAAAAGGATTCGGCTTGAGAATAAGATAGTAGCAAAGAGAAGAAAAAGAAAGTTGAATGGGAAGGGGGGATGGTGAGGAGAGATTCGGCTTAGGTATAGAGGAGTCAAGGCTAGATTCGACCAATGGTGTCTTTGATAACTTTGGAGGAAAAGCAAGCACGAATGGAAGGGTTTGACAACTGCAAGGGAAAAGATGAGAAGAAGTTGAGAAGAACCAAAAAGAAATATACAAGAAGAGACCTTAGATGCACTTAGGGAATTTTTGGCACACACACAAAGTAAAATTAGGCAACCCAAAAAGGAGAACAACAAGCTCTCACACAATTTCGGCACCCCTCACAAAAGACCGAATGCCTCCTAGCACACCACCAGCCGAATTTCACCCCCCTTTTCTAAGCTCCCACTTTCGGCCAACAACTCAACCATACTACATACCTTGATTCTCTCCTTGTTTCGCTCCCTATCACTCATTTTGAATTAGTAGACCAAGTCTTCCTCCACAAACTCCTCCACCACTTCCATTCAAATGCTTTGACTCAATCAAACCTCCACCAAGAAGAGTCCTTGCTGAAACCATCTTGTAACACCCCAAGCCCGGCCCAAACACCACGGCCAAATTCAAAATGTTACTGGGAAAGGTGTTGAGAAAATTTGGGTTTTAGAGGTGATTTCTCGTTTAAACTTAGTAATTTATTTAAAAACTTTTGAGTTGCACAAGTTCAAAACATTATTCATACGGAAAGTTTGGGAAATCGAAAGGTTTATAAGTAATCTATATTTTGAAAACTTCATTTAACTTCTAGTGTTGCGGCTATTTTAGAGTTTCTTTATAAATTAACCATTTGATAGCGGATCTAACTTAAAACTTAAAAATCCAAAGTATTTAAAATGACCTTATTATAATAAAATACCCCAAAAAGTAATTAAAAGTTTATAATGTACTTTAAGCATAAAAACGGCTTCTGCATGGCCACCTTGACTCCACTCTAGCCCAGTCCAAAGTATCACGTATTACCTGCATTGTTTGAAAAATAGGGTGAGTCATTTTGATTCGATGTGCAATTAAACCACACATATCCACAATTGGGCTTGGCCCAAAACCACATCAAATCGATATACCACATATTATCATGCATTATGTTAACCCACCTCAACCTAGCATCCATCCGCTACACACCACCCGTACATCTAACCACCACACACCGGGGGATTACTAAATCGACCCTCCATCCGCTACACACCTCTTTGGCAGTCAAGCTGCTCAAAGTCCTCTTAGTGGTCTAGCCACTGATCCACGTGATTAAAATCACAAATATCCACGATGAGACTCAGGGTCGTCATCAATCCAAGATGTGGCTCGAGGCCATCATCAAACCATGTACATAAATGTACACACTTCCCCCTTTTTCAATATATCCCAAACCCCATGCACATGCAGCATAATATGATGAATTGGTAACATCACATATAAATATACCTATATGCATATACGACATGCTTACATAGATCCACAATCACTAACCACATCCACAACATAGGTAGTATACTAGCTGGTTCTGGGATTACCCAACATGAGTAATAACAATACCACCACCCCACTAATTCGGCTACCACATATCACATACATTTAATTAATTTTAAACAAGGAAAGTAAAGAAACAGTGTGCTAATTACACACATGATAAACTGTAATACCACGCTCTCAATGTCGACTCTATCACTAACCGACACTCTGCTATTTGCCTACGATCTGTTTATATTTGGACCACACCCGTGGCCAATCTCGAACCATGGCCGACCGCTTCTTGAACTTAGGGGTAGGGAGTACGTGTCCAACTCCTTTCTCTCCTTGTCTGGTACTCACATCCATCAAATAATAACTTAATCAGAAGACCCGGGTAAACGTTAAATCAAATCTAAACGAGACTAAATAATCATGCTAATTGAATAACCTTACCAAAGTCGACCCAAATCCCCAAGGTTCTCACTTGTACTTGAAAGCTGTCGAAATCCCTATATAAATCAATATTAGATTCAGCTTAACACCGATTGTCCAAAAGAAATGGCCTTTGGCCGAACCAAAATACCTTCTTACCTTGATTGATCGATTCCTGAAAGATCACTAGCACCCCTAACGCTGGCTTCAAATAGAAGAATGCAAAGTTAAAGCTCTATAAAGATTCGGTCATACCAAGAAAATAAAGTTGGGCTTTTGGTTTCGGCAACCCAAAGAGAAAAAAGCAAGATTCAAATAAAAGAGAAACCCCTTACCAAAATACTAGAACCGATTGAGAGAGTTGGCACTAAATGAACGATGGCGCTTCCTCTATCAATTGACAACCGAAAAGTGTTACCATCCAAGAGATATTCGGCTTAGAATGATTCGGCAAGGAGATAAGACCTAAGGAGAAATGAAATAGAAGAAGAAAAGAAGGATTAGAAATGAGAAAGAGAGAAGTAAAGGTGAATGGAAGATTTGGCCAAGGTTCTAGTGGCTAGCTGGATTATTCGGCTTTTTGGAAGGAAGTAATTGATGAAAAAGAAAAAGAGATGGTTGAAGTTTAAGAGGTTTCGTCTATGGTGAAAGTGAAGGGTATATTTCGACTTTAGAAAGTGAATAGAAAGAGGAGAAAAGAGTTGAAAAGGAAAAACAAAATGCACAAATGAACAGAAAACAAACAAATAGCTTCAGCCTCACACCCCCCGTTTTCGGCAATGCTTAAAGAAAAGAAAAAACCAAAGAAAATTAACCCCCAACCACTAGAACAAATTGGACACCTAACCCCCACATACATGACCGAAAATGCCACCCCCTAGAACCCCATATTAGACCAACTCTCATACCCCTCTCCTCATCCCTTTTTTCTCTCCTAACTTTACTCACATCCTCTCATTCAAACAAGTTTGAATGATTCCACTCCTACTAAATCTCTCCCCCTATCATTCAAGATGTTTGACCCTATCCAACCTCCACCTTCCAAGTGCCCTTGCCTAATCCACTACCTCTCCCTCTTGTCGCAAAATACAACTCCCAAAATGCTGTCCATGTTGCTCGAACCTCCTCCCCATTGAATTCCCTTTTGACGCAAACTCCCCCTTGCTTCTAGGCGTCACCTTGCCACTCTACCACTCCTCCACTTGTCTTCATAAACCCACATTAAATCCTTTAAGGCCTGACGTCCCTAGCTCTCCCCTTATCAGCTTCAAACTAAAATTTCACTAAGGTTCCTACCTAACCCCAAGGTTTCCCGAAGCCCCCAAACACCCTCAAACAGCATATAGAACATACTATCACACACATATGAATTAAAATACGTGACCCCTAAATCCCGGATGTTACAGTTCTGCCTCCTTAAAGAAATTTCGACCTCGAAATTACAGTTAAAATAGGTGAGAATCTTTGCTATAGCATCGCCTCCTCCGGCTCTCGCGACGCTTCTTCCGAACCATGGTTCTGCCATAACACCTTGACCAGAGGAACTGATTTCTTCTGTAACACCTTCACACCTTGCTCTAAAATCTGAATTGGCTCATCCTCATAAGATAAAACTGGCTTTAACTCAACTTCTTCAACTGGCATAACGTGAGACAGATCCGATCGGTAACGTCTTAGCATTAAGATGCAAAACACATCATGCATCTACCTTAACTCTGAAGGCAACTCCAACTGGTACGCTACTGACCCCACTCGCTTCAAAACCCGATAAGGTCCTATAAACCTGGGACTCAGCTTACCCTTACGTCCAAACCTCATTACCTTCTTCCACGGTGAAACCTTCAAAAATACCCGATCACCCACTGCAAACTCTATCTCTTTTCGCTTAAGATCTACATATGATTTCTGTCTGTCAAATGCCTCCTTCAATTGAGTTCAGATTGTCTTAACCTTCTCCTCTGATTCTGCCACCATCTCTGGACCTGAAACATGACGTTCACCCAGTTCTGTCCAACAAGTAGGAGTCCGACATTTTTGCCCATACAATGCTTTATACAGCGCCATCCGAATACTAGCCTGATAACTATTGTTGTACGCGAACTCTGCTAAGGGTAAGAATTCCTTCCAACTACCTTTGAAGTCGATAACACATCCTCTCAACATATCCTCTAACACCTAAATCACCCTTTCAGACTGGCCATCCGTCTACGGATGAAATGCCATGCTAAAGTCCAACCTGGTGCCCAATGCCTAATGCAACGCCCTCCAAAATCGCGACATAAATCTAGGATCCCTATCTGATATGATCGATACTGGCACCCCATGCAGTCTCACAATTTCTGCCACATACAACTTCGCCAACTTCTGTAGAGAGTAATCCATACGAACAGGTATGAAATGAGTAGTTTTTGTCAACCAATCCACGATCACCCATACCTAGTCCTTCTTAGTAGGCGTAAGAGGAAGCCCACTAACAAAGTCTATCGTGATTCTCTCCACTTCCACTGCGAGAATCTTCACTTTGGTTTACAACATCTGAAGGCACTTGATGTTGACTTTGACTTGTCTGCACGCCAAGCACTTCCCTACAAATTTCGTAACTTTCCGCTTCAAACCAGGCCACCAAAATTGATCTCGAAGATCCCTATACAACTTACTCCCTCCAAGATGCATAGCATAAGGGCTACTATGCGATTCTCAAAGAATCTTTTGCCTCAATTACACATCTTTTGGCATACAAACCCTACCACGGAAACATAAAACTCTATCGCTGTTCACACTGTAGTCCTCTAATCCCCCATCCTGTAATTGTAGAAGTCGAGCACTCAGAACCTCATCCACCAACTGTTTCTCTTTTACCTGACTTAACCACGTCGGCTTCACCTGCAGCTCCGCTAATAAACTCTTGTCGTCATAAAGACTAAGGTGAGCGAACATCACTCTCAAATCGATACCGACTTCCACTCGATTATCATCTACCACATTCGCCATACCCGAGTGATATTCAATCAAGCAATCGTAATCCTTCAATAGCTCCACCCACCTTTGTTGTCTCAAGTTTAGCTCCTTCTGAGTCAGCAGGTACTTCAAACTCTTACGGTCCGTATAGATCACCGACTTCTCTCCATACAAATAATGTCTCCACACTTTTAAAGCGAAGACCACTACAGCCAATTCTAGGTCATGAGTGGGATAGTTGACCTTATGTGGTCTTAACTGCCGAGACGCATAAACAACAACCTTCCCCTCCTGCATCAGCACACAATCTAACCCCGTATGAGATGCATCACAATATACCATAAAATCTTTCCCCGCTTCAGGCTGAATCAAAACTGGAGCCTCTGTCAAAACCTTTTTTAGTTTCTTAAAACTCTCCTGCTTTCCGTCTACAAAAGGTACCTCCTTTCTCGGCAACTTAGTTAGAGTCTTTGCTATTGAGAAAAACCCTTGACAAATCTTACGTAATAACTAGCTAGCCCCAGAAACTACGAATCTTATGGCCGACTTAGGTGGTTTCGATCAATACTGCCTCGATCTTGAGGATCCACTCTTATCCCTTCTGCAGATACCATGACCCGGAAAAGTTACTTCTCTTAACTAAAACTTGCACTTGCTAAATTTGGCGTACAACTTCTTTTCCTTAAAATCTGCAGAACCACTAGTAAATGTCGTCATGCTCCTCTTCAGACTTGGAATATACTAGAATGTCGTCTATGAACACCACAACGAACTGGTCCAAATAGGGTTGAAAAACCCGATTCATCATATCCATGAATGCAGCCGGTGCGTTCATCAACCCGAACGGCATTACCAGGAATTCATAGTGCCCGTATCGAGTCTGAACCACCGTCTTATGGATATCTGCTTCCTTCACCTTAAGCTGGTGATATCCCGACCTTAAATCTATCTTGAAAAGACGCGACCCTTTGGTGATCAAACAAGCCGTCTATCCTCGGTGGCGGGTACTTATTTTGATCATCGACTTATTCAATGGCGGTAATCTATGCACATCCGCATAGATCATCCTTCTTTTACAAACAACACGGTGCTCCCCGGAGACACCTGCTTGGGTTGAATGAAACTGTGATCCAACAACTCACGGATTTGGGCTTGAAGTTCAACCAACTTCTTCTTGCCATCCTATAAGGAGCGATGGACAGGTCTTTATGCCGGCGGCGGTCAATCCCAAACTCCACCTCACGATCCGGAGGCAACCTTGGAAATTCTTCTAGAAAAACATCCACAAATTCCTTTACTGTTCTCACCTCCCCCACAACTGCCTCCTTAGCATCTAAGGCACAAACAAACATTAAGAAGGCCAATCACCCCTTCTTCACCATCTTTTCTGCCTTAAAAGCAGACACTAAATTAGACAAGTAGTCTCTCCTCTCCCCTATCACCATAGCCTCATCATCCTCGGGAGTCTTCAACGTCATGCATTTAGCAGCACAGTCCAAATTCGCACGATACCTTACTAACCAGTCCATGCCAAGGATCAAGTCAAATTCCCCAAATGGCAGCTCCATCAAGTCAACTAGAAACACAGACCCCTGAACTTCTAAAGGCACATCTCTAAAGAGTCTATCTACCACTACTGATTGCCCTAAAGGACTAAGTACTTTCATCTTCCTAGGGGTAATTTTAGGTTGCACATTCAAGGTTCCAAACATCATGCTAGCAATATAGGAGTGAGTCGATCCAACATCAATTAAAGCAGTAAAGGGTAACCCAGAAATGAGGAATGTACCCATGATAACATCTGGTGAAACACCCCAAACCTAGCCCACAAGCCCTGACCGGATCTGGCATGCTCCTTGAGTAAAACGTAGCTAAATCTTATTTTGTCATCTTGGAAAAATTGGTGGTTTTGAAGAAAATAGATTTGTGTTATGATCAAGTTGAAAACCGTGTTGTTAGTGAAGTTTGTATTAAAACATTATCTTCATGTTTCAAAAAATTACAAGTTAAAAGAAATGCCAAAATTTAGAGCTTATCATTAAGTTAAAAATCGTAGGTGTTTAGGTGTCAAAACATTTGAAGTTGTTTTACGAAAAATTGTTTAACCATTTGTTTAATGTTGATCGTATCAGAATAAAAATTAAAACGCATGCATAAAATAGTTAAATAGTAATGGCCTTATTACAACAAAACCAAAACCCAAAATAAATCCCAAAAATATAATAAGAAAAATGTGATAAGCTTAATTATAAGAAAACCCGAAAATGCTGGGCTAAGCATAGCCACCACTAAGTCTCTGTCGTCCTGGTCCATTTCAATGAGTATCACCTACAAAATGTTAGCCCACAAAGGGTGAGTCAACAGACTCAGTGTGTAACAACCAACACAGATTCCCAATCGATTAAGGCATATTAAATCACATATAAATAGATATAAGCTATGATGCAACCCAAAGCCACCTAGATTTCCAACCTCTACACACCACCCGTACCTACCAATCACACCGTGGGGATTACTAAATCGACCCTCCATCCGCTACACACCCTCAAAGGCGTCGCTTGCAATCAGCGCACATCGCCCTTATAATCGTGGCATAGTCACCGATAATGTGGCGAGTCACGGATTCATAATATGTGACATAAGTCACTGGATAATGTGGTAAAAACCACCGGAACACTTCCCCTTATCATTTCACCCATTATGCCCATGCAACATACATATTATTTAGATATCATGCAATATACCTTACCCCAAAGTCATAACGAAATTACACATATTTCCATATCAATGCCTATAAGCATTATTAACTAAGAGTTTGGAGTAACGTACCTGAATGCACTGTACCATTGAATGGTACCCTTAGCCATGTTCATTCATAACCTTATTAACACATTTTTAACATTATCTTTAATAATCGGGAATTAGGGTGGGGTTACACACCTGATAATAGTGAGGACTACGCTCTCGGTCTCACTGACACTTTCGCTAGCAGGGATAACGATGTCTGCTTATCCCTTTCGATCTTGGCCCATAACCCGTTGTGTCGCGTCTGACGAAACCAAGCGCTTCTTGAATCTAGGGGTAGGGACTACCCTTTTCTCCTCCATGGGTACTCGTATCCATTGAGGAACACTTAATTAAAACCAGTTAATCGACATATAAGATCTAATTGAATTTCAATCTATAACTTAACACCCTTACCGAAATAGATCTAAATCCCGAGACTCCTCTTTTGTCACTGTCGAACTCCCCCTAAAAACCATAGTTAGAATCGGCCATCCTTTAAAGTAATATGGCCTTTGGCTGAATACTACAACTCCCTTACCTTGCTTGCTCAAATCGCGGAAACTATTGTCTGCTCCTGAAGTTGTCGAAATCCCTACATGACTTATGTTAGATTCGACTTATTGCATAAGATCTACAAGAATGGCCCATGGCTAAATATTATATCCTGCTTACCTCGAATATCCAAATCCCGAAAGATCCCCTTCTATCGTCGGCTATAAGTAGATCCCGAAATCCCCCTTCATGGTTTTGGCCAAAGAGATATAGGGATTAGAGTCCTTAATTTCGGCTAACCAAAGGAAAAAGAAAATAAATCGAATGAGACAGGATCCCTTACCCACTATTAGATTCAGTTGAATAGCTTGTACCAATGATCGACAACACCTCCCCTTGACCACTGAGAGATTCGGCCACAAGAGAAAGGGTATTTAGCTTCCAGAGACAAATGGAAAAGGAATCAATAAGAATGATTCAGCTTTTGATCTAGTGAATAAATCGATTCCAAAAGGGTAGAGATGTAATCGGCTATGGCCAAAAGATAGGAGATTCGGCTTTTGTCAAAAGAAGGGAGAAAAGATGTTTGGGACCATAAGAGTTGCGGCAATGGAGGGAATGAATGGAAGAGAGGTTTCGGCCTTAACAAAATAAAAGGAGAAGAGAACATGCACAATTGGTTCTTTCACTTTCGATTTTTGGTCAAAGAGAAGAAAATTTATTGAAGCACAAATGAAAAGAAAAGAGAAAATGGCCTCATACTTTCCTAGTTTGGCACCTAAAGCCCTAGCCTAGCCACTTCCCTCTTAGTCGAAAATGCCACACAAGACCCTCAATCGGCCAACTCTTCCTCTCTTATCCAAATCCTCTTTTCCTCCTACTTAGCCAGAATATTGGGCTGTTTGACCCAATCTACACTTCATCCATGAAGTGTCACAGCAACTCAACTCTTCCCTCTCTTTGGCCAAAAAATAAATGCCAAAATGCTTCCCTTCTTTGCTCGAACCTAGGTCCCTTCTCACTCCACGAGGCGTCAACTGCTCTGTGCTCCAAGTGGCGCCTCCCTTTCACTTACCAATTCAGTTCTTGTGTCCTAAGCCACACACTAAACTCCTTAAGGCCTAGCTCCTTAGTTCCTTTTTAGGCTTAGAATCAAATATTTTTCCAAGGCTTCCACCTACATCCCAAGGTTCAAAGCCCCCAAAATACATTCAAACTACACACAAGCACATAGCCACATATATTTAAGTGAAAATACATAACCCCTAAATACCAGATATTACAGTTCTACCCCCTTAAAATAATTTCGACCTCGAAATTACCTGGATAAAATAAGTGAGGGTATTGCTATTGCATTGTTTCCTCTAGCTCCCACGAAGCTTTTTCCGATCCATGGTTACGCCATAACACTTTGACTAGGGGAACTAATTTCCTCCGTAGCACCTTCACATCCCGTTCCAGAATCTGAATCGGCTCTTCCTCATAGGACAAATCTGGTCTTAGCTCTACCTCCTCAACCGGTATTACATAAGATGGATCCGATCGGTAATGACGTAATATCAAAATGTGGAACACATTGTGTATCTGCTTCAATTCTGAAGGCAACTCTAACTGATATGCCACTGGTCCAACCTGCTTCAAAATTCGATAAGGTCCTATAAACCTGGGACTTAGCTTTCCCTTGCACCAAATCTCATCACCTTCTTTCATAGCGAAACTTTCAGAAACACCTGATCTCCTACTGCAAACTCTATCTCTTTCTGCTTAAGATCTGCATATGACTTTTGCCTGTCAGATGCCTCCTTCAACCGTTCCCGAATTACCTTAACCTTTTCTTTAGATTACGCCACAATCTCGGACCCAAAACATGATGTTCCCCAATTACATCCAACACGTAGGAGTCGACACTTCCATCCATCTGATTTGCAGACGGTACCATCTGAATACTTGCTTGATAGCTATTATTGTGCATAAATTACGCTAAAGGCAAGAACTCCTCGACTCCCTCTCAAGACTATCACGCAACCTCTTAACATATCCTCGGCACTTGAATTACGCCGGTGGTAGCGTCCGTCTGCGGATGAAATGTCGTCTTGAAGTCCAACACGGTGCCTAATGCACGATGTAGTTCTTTCCAAAATCGAGGCGTAAACCTTAGATCCCTATCCGAGATAATCGACACGGCACTCAAGTGCTGACCTCACAATTTCTGCCACATACAACTTCACTAACCTCTGCAGAGAATAGTCAACTCGCACTGATATGAAATATGCAGACTTCGTCAACTGATCTACTATCACCCATACCAAGTCCTTCTTAGTAGGCGTAAGAGGAAGCCCACTAATGAAGTCTATGGTAATTCTCTCCCACTTCCACTGCAGAATCTTTATCAGCTGAAGCAATCCTGACGGTACTTGGTGTTCATCTTTAACCTGCTGACACGTTAAGCACTTCCCTAAAAATTCTATAACTTCTCATTTTAAAACGGGCCACCAAAACTGATCCCGTAGATCCCTATATAACTTACTTCCTCCAGGATGCATAGCATAAGGGCTACTATCGATTCTGAAGAATTCTCTCCTTAACTCTTCATCCTTTGGCATCTGAGACCTTGCCCGAAAACCACAAAGACTCCATCATTGTTTACACCATAGTCTTCCAACTCCCGTTTTGCACTTGCGATAGCTTAGCACTTAGTTCACCATCTACCAATTGTTTCTCCTTTACGACTTAGCTATGTCGACTTCACTGCAACTCTGCTACAAACTTCCATCATCATAAAGACTAAGATGTGCAAACATCACCCTCGAGATCAAACACTATTTTTGACTTAGGGCATACGCTACCACATTTGCCTTGCGGGTGATACTCTATTGAGCAGTCGTAGTCTTTCAACAACTCCACCCACCTTATTTGTCTCAAATTTAGCTCCTACGAGTCAACAAATATTTGGACTCTTGTGGTCCATGTAGATCACCAACCTTTCTCCATACAAGTAGTGCCTCCACACTTTTAGAGTGAATACTACCACTGCCAACTCCGGATCATCGTCGGATAGTTAACCTCATGTGGCCTCAATTACGAGAGGCAGCATAGCGACCACCTTCACATCTTGCATTAGGACACACCCCAATCTGTCATGAGAAGTATAACAATACACCACAAAGTCTTTCCCTACTTTCTTTGAATCAACACAGACCTCTGTCAATACTCTCTTAAGCTTCTCAAAATTCTCCTTGCTTATCATACCATCTGAAAGGTATCTCATTTCTCAACAACTTTGTCGAGGTCTTTGCTATTGGCGAGAACCCTTCAACAAATCTCTTGTAGTAGCTCACTAGCCCCAAGAAACTACGAACCTCACGCCACAGACTTAGGTGGTTTCCAATCTATCTGCCTCCATCTTCCGAGGATCCACCCTTATCCCTTCTGCAGACACCACATGACCCAAAAATACAACTTCCTTCAGCCAAGATTCGCACTTACCGAACTTGGCATATAGCTTCTTCTCCCTTAGCACCTGCAATACTATCCTGAGATGCCCATCATGTTCTTCCTCAGACTTGGAATACACTAGGATGTCGTCTATAAACACAATGACGAACTGATCCAAATAGGGTTGGAAAACCCGATTCATCATATCCATGAACACAGTTGGGGCATTCGTCAATTCGATTGGCATTACTAAGAACTCATAATGTCCGTATCTAATCTGAAAGCTGTCTTATGGATATCTGCTTCCTTCACCCTAAGCTGATGATATCCGTAGTAGATCTATTTTGAAAATCTGCGGCCCCTTGGTGATCAAACAAGTCGTCTATCCTCGACAATGGGTACTTGTTTTTGATCGTCAGCTTATTCAACTGCTGATAATCTATGCACATGTGCATAGTCCCGTCCTTCTTTTTCACGAATAGGACCGATGCTCCTCATGGAGACACACTGGGTCGGATAAACCCACGATTGAGCAACTCTTGGATTTGGGCCTTGAGCTCTACCAACTCCTTTGACGCCATCCTATACTGAACAATTGACACAAGAGCTGTACCTGGCAGTAAATCAATTCTAAACTCCACGTCCCTGTCTAGGGGTAACGAGGCAGCTCCTCCGAAAAGACATCCACAAATTCTCTTACCGTCTTGACCCCTCCTACAGTTGCTTCCTTAGCCTCTAAGGTACTGACCAACATCAGAAAAGCTACACATCCCTTTCTTACCATCTTCTCCGTCTTAAGGGCATATACTACATTCGACAAGTAATTCCGTCTCTCGCCCATCACCACAACCTCATTGTCGTCAGAAGTTCTCAATGACATGCGCTTAGCAGCACAATCCACATTCGTACTGTACTTCACTAGCCAGTCCATTCCCAAGATTAGATCAAATTCCCTGAATGGCAACTCCATTAAGTCAATGAAGCTGCGCCCCGAACTTCTAAAGGCACCGCCTAAAGAGTTTATCTACTACTATTGATTGCCTAAGGACTAAATACAGTCATCTTCCTAGGTGCGATCTCGAGTTCACATGCGAGTTCGAGATACCTCACTAGCGATGTATGAATGAGTTGACCCTATATCTATCAAAGCAATAAAGGGTAATCCAGAAATAAGGAACGTACCCGTTACGACATCAGGTGCATCACCATCCTCCTTCTAGCGATTTGCATACACGGACCGACTATCTCGCCTCGTGTTACCAACACCTACTTTTGGTGTCCCCGACCTCTTCCAAAACCATTACCTCGCCAAGCTGGACCTCGACCCATGGTGATTCTGCATCCACCTCTGCCGACTGACTAAAACCACGACCTACCTTGGGCCCTTTCTCTGTCTTCACCGGACAGTCTCTAATCATGTGATCTTTGGGCCCACACTTAAAACATCCTACTGTCTTCTTCCAACACTCCCTCGGGTGCATCTTTCCACATTGAGCACACGTACGATACTGACCTCCTACGGTAACTTTTCCGATCTCGTGGCCCATCAACTCTAGGTCTTTTCTAGAGACTTCTAGATGACCCCGATGATCCAAAACCTCTCTTTTGTCTATTCTTATCTGAATTCTGTCTCACAGATTCCTTGACCCCTTCGGCTACCTTAGCCTTCTCTACCAACACGGTAAACTCCCGCTCCTTACGTGGAGCAATCGGTAATCTCGGTCATCCCTCGGTCAGTCCTCGAACCTAACACACGTTCATGCTCCGTGGCAGCGATACCTCGAGCATCTGACTCAACCTTAAAATTACGCGCCGTACTCGCTCTGAGACTTACTCTCCGAACCAGGTCTCGAAGCGCCTTCTTACGCCCATCAATATAACTAGTCCCAATATACTTCTTACGATAGGCCACTTTAAAATACTCCCAAGTAAGATCATCCATTGCAAAGACTATCCGAACCGTGAGCCACCATGGTATGACTCATCCGAGAAGTGACACCACCCCTTCGGTTTTTTTCTTGATCGTCAGTCCAAATTGTCCATGATTCACTCTGTCGCCTCCAACCAATACTCAGTCGTATTGGGCGCCACACCAGATACACCTCGGAATACCTCAGCTCCATTGGCTCGGAGTCGCTCAGGTACTAATTTTTGAGCTCCCATGCCTCCACCTACTCCAGCCACCCTCTCAAGAACTCAGCATCGCTGCGATCTTTATCATCCCCGTCGATCCTAATACTCAACACTAGTAGCTGGTGGTGGTGGCATCTCATTCTTGGAACCTTGACCAGACCTAACTGGTTCTGACACGGTCATTCTGCCTCTACTACGCCCACGCACATTATAACCACGTCCCCTAGAACTCATGTCTATGATCGTGGTTTAATCTGATTTAAGAAATTTTATGTATTAGCTTCTGTTCCACTGATTACCCACGAACAAGTTTTATGTAAAGAAGTTTAGTAGTAGTTCTTTCGATCATTACAAAGTTTTCATTCTAATCTCCTACCCTAATTCAGAGAAGCACATTCATTGAGTAGTATCTACTATACCGTTCACCACTTTGAGCATTTTCGTCCGTTCCAACCCAGGGGTATTTTTGTAATTATTTTTATAAGGGTATTTTGGTAATTTTCTAAATCGGTATCTTGTAATTTTACAAAATAATGGATTTTGGTATTTTTGCAAAATAGGAATATTTTGGCAAAATTGAGGTAGTATGGTAATTTTATAAATCGAAGGTATTTTGGTAATTTCCACAAATCGAAATTGCCGGTAATTTAATTTTTTTTCAAATCTGAGGTAGTTTTTACAAATCGGGGGTAATTTGGTGATTTCAAAATTAGGGTTTTTATAAAACAGTGTAGCTAGTCCCTTTCGAGTTTTAATTATTGAATTTAGCTTTGTGGGTAAGTCCTCTTGGTTAGGGTGAGCCGTCACTACGCACCGGTAGGATTGACGAAGAGGAGGTGAGCCACTAGGGCTGTTTAAATACCAAGCTTCCCTAAATCCAATCCTAGACATCGCTTTATTGTTGCCACACCTTAACTCGTGGCTTACTCACGGTTTGTTCGATTAGTCTTTAAATTTTATGTGATTTTGTGTTGGAGTTGGCTAATCCTAGGGTTCAATATCTCCTAATCTACTAATCTACGATCCGGTAATACCCACATACAAATCACACAATAATTAGGGGTACTTACCTGGTGGACTTCGGGTCGGAGACTCAGGTGCCATGCCAGAAAACCTGCTTATCTTTTAGTAAAACTCAATTTCAAAAAAAAAATGTTTTGGGCCCAAAAGCCCTTCAAGCTGAGTTTTAAACCGGGCTCTGATACCAAATTGAAACACCCCAAACCCAGCCCACAAGCCCTGATCAGATCTGGCATGCTCCTTGAGTAAAACATAGCTAAATCTCATTTTGTCATCTTGGAAAAATTGGTGTGTGTTATGATCAAGTTGAAAATCGTGTTGTTAGTGAAGTTTGTATTAAAACATTATCTTCATGTTTCAAAAAATTACAAGTTAAAAGAAATGTCAAATTTTAGAGCTTCTCATTAAGTTGAAAATCGTAGGTGTTTAGGTGTCAAAACATTTGAAGTTGTTTTACGAAAAATTGTTTAACCATTTGTTTAATGTTGATCGTATCAAAATAAAAATTAAAATGCATGCATAAAATAGTTAAATAGTAATGGCCTTATTACAACAAAAACAAAAACCCGAAATAAATCCCAAAAACATAATAAGAAAAATGTCATAAGCTTAATTATAAGAAAACCCAAAAATGCTGGGCTGAGCATGGCCACCACTAAGTCCTTGTCGACCCGGTCCATTTCACTGAGTACCACCTGCAAAATGTTAGCCCACGAAGGGTGAGTCAACAGGCTCAGTGTGTAACAACCAACACAGATTCCCAATCGATTAAGGCATATTAAATCACATATAAGCAGATATAAGCTATGATGCAACCCAAACCCACCTAGATTTCCAACCTCTACACACCACGTACACCAATCACACGTGGGGATTACTAAATCGACCCTCCATTAGCTACACACCCTCGAAGGCAATCGCTTCTGATCAACTGCACATCGCCCTTATAATCGTGGCATAGCCACCAGATAATGTGACAGAGTCACCAGATTCATAATATGTGACATAAGTCACCAGATAATGTGGTAAAAACCACCGAAACACTTCCCCTTATCATTTCATCCATTATGCCCATGCAACATACATATTATTCAGATATCATGCAATGTACCTTACCCCAAAGTCATAACGAAGTTACACATATTTCCATATCAATGCCTATAAGCATTATTAGCGAGAGTTAGGAGTAGCGTGCCAATGCCTTTGTACCATTGAATGGTACCCTTAGCCATGTTCATTCATAACCTTATTAACACATTTTTAACATTATCTTTAATAATCGAGAATTAGGGTGGGGTTACACACCTAATAATAGTGAGGACTACGCTCTGAGTCTCACTGACACTTTCGCTAGCAGGGATAACAGCGATCTGCTTATCCCTTTTCGATGCTGGCCCACAACCCGATAGCCAATCGCATACGGAAAAAACCGAGTGCTTTTTGAATCTAGGGGTAGGGACTACCCCTTTCTCTCCTCCACTGGTACTCGCATCCATTGAGGAACACTTAATCAAAACCCGATTAATTGACATATAAGATCTAATCAAATTTTAATCTATAGCTTAACACCCTTATCGAAATAGATCTGAATCCTGAGACTCCTCTTTTGTCACTGTCGAACTCCCCCTAAAAACCATAGTTAGAATCGGCCATCCTTTAAAGTAATATGGCCTTTGGCCGAATACTACAACTCCCTTACCTTGCTTGCTCAAATCCGAAAACTATTATGCGCTCCTGAAGTTGTCAAAATCCTCGTGACTTATGTTAGATTCGACATTGCATAAGATCTACAAGAATGGCCCTTGGCGAATGTTACATCCCCGCTACCTCAAATATCCAAATCCGAAAGATCCCTTCTATAAATGGGCTATAAGTGGATCTCAAATCCCCCTTCATGGTTTCGGCCAAAGAGATATAGGGATTAGAGTCCTTGATTTTGGCTAACCAAAGGAAAAAGAAAAGAAATCAAATGAGACAGGATCCCTTACCCCACTATTAGATTCGGTTGAATAGCTTGTACCAATGATCGACAACACCTCCCCTTGACCACTGAGAGATTCGGCCACAGGAGAAAGGGTATTCAGCTTCAAGAGACAAATGGAAAAGGAATCAATAAGAATGATTCGGCTTTTGATCTAGTGAATAAATAGGTTCCAAAAGGGTAGAGATGTAATCGGCTGTGGCCAAAAGATAGGAGATTCGGCTTTTGTCAAAAGAAGGAAGAAAAGATGTTTGGGACCCTAAGAGTTGCGACAATGGATGGAATGAATGGAAGAGAGGTTTAGGCCTTAGCAAAATAAAAGGAAAAGAGAAGATGCACAATTGGTTCTTTCACTTTCTGTTTTTGGTCAAAAGAGAAGAAAAGAATTTCGGCAAAAGCACAAATGAAAAGAAAAGAGAGAAAATGGCCTCATACTTTTCTAGTTTCGGCACCTAAAGCCCCTAACCTAGCCACTTCCCTCTTGGCCGAAAATGCCACACCAAGACCCCTCCAATCGGCCAACTCTTCCTCTCTCATCCAAATCCCCTCTTTTCCTCCTACTTAGCTGAATATTTGAGCTGTTTGACCCAATCTACACTTCATCCATGAAGTGTCCATAGCAACTCCAACTCTTCCCTCTCCTCGACTCAAAAATAAATGCCAAAATGCTTCCCTTACTGCTCGAACCTAGGTCCCTTCTCACTCCCTGAGGCGTCACGGCTCTGTGCTCCAAGTGGCGCATCCCTTGCCACTTTACCAATTCAGTTCTTATGTCCTAAGCCACACACTAAACCCCTTAAGGCCTAGCTCCCTTAGTTCCCCTTTTAGGCTTAAAATCAAATAATTTTCTAAGGCTTCCACCTACATCCCAAGGTTCCCGAAGCCCCCAAAACATATTCAAACCACACACAAGCACATAGCCACATATATTTAAGTGAAAATGCATAACCCCTAAATCCCGAATATTACATCTGGTGTATCCCCCTCCTCGACGATACATTGCGTACACTAACCTAGGCTGCCTTGCCTCAGCACCCCCTGATCCTCTGCCCAGTGCTCCGTGACCTTGGCCGAAACCATTCCCTCCTCGATTCGGCCCACGACCTCTGGACATCTGTTGACCATCCCTTCCTGGCGGCACATACCCCTGACCTACTGTCTGAGTCCTAGCCACGTCCTGAGGACAATTCTTAATCGATGGTCCCTTGACCCACGCTGTAGCACTCCTTATTCCTTCCCGGCCTCCCCACATGAGACCTCCCACACCGAGCACCTTGTGGGATGACCTCTAATGGCCTTGCACAGAACACGGCGGTGTCCCTCAACCCTATCTTTTTCTAGAAACCCTCGATGATGTCAAGGTCCATAACTCCTCTTATTCACGCCTCTATCTTTATCCTTGTTTTGCCTCTCGGTTAAGCTTGCCTCCTCCGCTATCCCGGCTTTTCCACCAACTCCACAAAATCCCTCTCCCCGAGGAGCTATCAACACCAGCAGCTCATCTCGCATGACCCATCCTCAAATCTCACACGATGCTTTCGTGATCTGTAGCAACAATTCCCGACATCTGGCTCAACCGCACAAATTCGCTTCATACTCGACTCTTGACTTACCCCTTTGTACTAGGTTCAAGAACACCTTCCTCTGTGCGTCCACGTAACTAGCTCCGATGTACTTCCCTTAAACTTTATCTTAAAGAAACTCCAATCCATTCGGTCCGTCGGAGTACCCTCTCTGACAGTGAGCCACCATTGGTAGGCCTTATCTCGAAGTAAAGAAATAGCGCCCTTCAACTTCTCTTCAGCTGTGCAGTCCAGGTCATCCATGATCCTCTCGACTGCCTCTAACTAGTACTCCGCCACATTCGGAGCTACTCCAGAAATACCTTGAAACACTTCAGCTCCATTAGCTCGAAGTCGCTCATGAATGGACTTTCGAGCCCCAGTACCCATATTCGCTCTCGCAACTCTCTCTAGAACCCGCAGCATAGCCTGAGACACTGCGTCGCCTCCACCCATTTGATCTTGGAACTCGACCTGCGGTGGCGGCGATGGTGCCTCATTTCGACCCCACGACCGAGACCCTCTGGTTCCGACATAGCCATCCTGCCTCTACCACGCCCTCGCGTATTACGACCACGTCCCCTAAAACTTATGTCTATCGTCGCATTTTAGTCTGATTTAATGAAATTTTTATGCATCAGTATTCCTTTTCACTTATTAATCACGAACAATTTTATGAAAAGTGATTTCGATAGTGGTTCTTTCGAATTTAGACCTAACTATAGTTTCAGTTTCAGGCTTATCTCCTAATTCCAGAAACCACATTCACTCATCAATCATCACACAGATAGCATCCACAAATTCACATTCATCACAGAGGGGCATTTTCATCATTTCCCTACCCAGGGGTATTTTTGTAATTTTTCAAAATAAGGTTTCGGGTGATTTACCAAAACAAGGGTATTTTGGTAATTTTTAACTCGAGGGCATTTGGTAATTTTGTAAATCGAAATTATTTTGGTCATTTTCCAAAACTAGGGTAATTTTACAAATCAGGGGTAATTTGGGAATTTAAAAACTAGGTTTACCTTAGGATTTTACAAAACAAGGTGGCTAGTCCCTTTTGGGTTTTAATTATAAGGTTTAGCACATCAACAAATCCTCATGGTTAGAGTGAGCGATTCGCTACGCTTTTGGTAGGATTCTAGCGAAGAGGAGGTGAGTCACTAGAATTTGTTTAAATACCAAGCTCTCCACGAATCCCGTCCTGAACATGCGTACACTGTTGCCACACCTAACTTCGGTGGTGGTTCACGAGTTTGTTTGCTCGGTTTAAGTCTTATGATTTTTAAGTTGTTCAAACTAAGCCTATAGTCCATCACAGTCTAATTAAAATAGTCTACATCCCATGAAACCCATCAAGCCTACTCATATATACTACACAAAGATTTGGAATACTTACAGCGAGACTTGGTAGGAGGCAGTGTCATGCTTCCACAAAGCCATTTCCAAAAATTTTCTTTTAAACCAATTTTGAAGTTTGAAAACGTTGTGGGCCTCAAAACCCCCAAAGGTCGAGTTTAAAATCGGGCTCTTATACCAAATTATAACACCCAAACTGACCCCAAACCCGACCCAAACACCACGATCAAATTGAAATGTTACTGGGAAAGGTATTGAGAAAATTTGGGTTTTAGAGGTGATTTCTCGTTTAAACTTAGCAATTTATTTAAAAACGTTTGAGTTGCACAAGTTCAAATCATTATTCATACGAAAAGTTTAGGAAATCAAAAGGTTTATAAGTAATCTATATTTTGAAAACTTCATTTAACTTCGAGTGTTGCAGATGTTTTAGAGTTTATTTATAAATTAACCATTTGATAGCAGATTCAACTTAAAACTTAAAAATCCAACGTATTTAAAACGGCCTTATTACAATAAAATACCCCAAAAAGTAATTAAAAGTTTATAGTGTACTTTAAGCATAAAAATGGCTTCTACATGGCCATCTTGACTCCACTCTAGCCCAGTCCAAAGTATCACGTATTACCTGCATTGTTTGAAAATAGAGTGAGTTGTTTTGACTCAGTATGCAATTAAACCAGACATATCCACAATTGGGCTTGGCCCCAAAACCACATCAAATCGATATACCACATATTATCATGCATTATGTTAACCCACCTCAACCTAGCATCCATCCACTACACACCACACGTACATCCAACCACCACACACCGGGGGATTACTAAATCGACCCTCTATCCCCTACACACCTCTTTGGCAGTCAAGCTGCTCAAAGTCCACTTAGTGGTCTAGCCACTGATCCACGTGATTAAAATCACAAATATCCATGATGAGACCTAGGGTCGTCATCAATCCACGATGTGGCTCGAGGCCTTCATCAAACCACGTACATAAATGTACACACTTTCCCCTTTTTCAATATATCTTGAACCCCATGCACATGCAGCATAATATGATGAAATGGTAACATAACATATGAACATACCCGATATGCATATACGACATGCTTACATAGATCCACAATTACTAACCACATCCACAACATAGGTAGAATACTAGCCTGGTTACCGGATTACCCAACATGAGTAGTAACAATACCACCACAACCACTAATTCGGCTACCACACATATCACATACATTTAATTAATTTTAAACAAGAAAAGTAAAGAAACAGTGTGCTAATTACACACCTGATAACTCGTAATACCATGCTCTCAATGTTGACGCTATCACTAACCGACACTACCGCTATTTGCCTACGATCTTGTTAAATATCCGACGCTGGCCCACACCCCGGTGGCCAATCCCGAACCGCTAAAACTGATCGCTTCTTGAACTTAGGGGTAGGGACTACGTGTCCAACCCCTTTCTCTCCTTGGCTGGTACTTGCATCCATCGAATAATAACTTAATCAGAAGACCCGGGTAAATGTTAAATCAAATCTAAACGAGACTAAATAATCATGCTAATTGAATAACCTTACAAAAGTCGACCCAAATCCTGAAGGTTCTCACTTGTACTTGAAAGCTGTCGAAATCCCTACATAAATCAATATTAGATTCGGCCTAACACCGATTGTCCAAAAGAAATGGCCTTTGGCTGAACCAAAATACCTTCTTACCTTGATTGATCGATTCTCAAAAGATCACTAACACCCCTAACGCTGGCTTCAAACAGAAGAACACAAAGTTAATGCTCTATAAAGATTCGGTCATACCAAGAAAATGAAGTTGGGCTTTTGGTTTCGGCAACCCAAAGAGAAAAGAGCAAGATTCAAATAAAAGAGAAACCCGTTACCAAAATACTAGAACCGATTGGAAGAGTTGGCACTAAATGAACGATGGCGCTTCCTTTATCAATTGACAACCAAAAAGTGTTACCACCCAAGAGATAGTCAGCTTAGAATGATTCGGCAAGGAGATAAGACCTGGGGAGAAATGAAATAGAAGAAGAAAAGAAGGAGTAGAAATGAGAAAGAGAGAAGTAAAGGTGAATGGAAGATTTAGCCAAGGTTCTAGTGGCTAGCAGGATTATTCAGCTTTTTGGAAGGAAGAAATTGATGAAAAAGAAAAAGAGATGGTTGAGGATTAAGAGGTTTCGACTATGGTGAAAGTGAAGGGTATATTTCGACTTTAGAGAGTGAATAGAAAAGAGGAGAAAAGAGTTGAAAAGGAAAAACAAAATGCACAAATGAACAAAAACCAAACAAACAGCTTCAGCCTCATACCCCCCCTTTTTGGCAATGCTTAAAGAAAAGAAAAAACCAAAGAAAATTAACCCCCAACCACTAGAACAAATTCGGCACCTAACCCCTACATACATGACCGAAAATGCCACCCCCTAGAACCCCATATTCGGCCAACTCTCATACCCCTCTCCTCATCCCTTATTTCTCTCCTAACTTTACACACATCCTCTCATTCAAACAAGTTTGAATGATTCCACTCCTACTAACTCTCTCCCCCTATCATTCAAGATGTTTGACCCTATCTAACCTACACCTTCCAAGTGCCCTTGTCGAATCCACTACCTCTCCCTCTTACCGCAAAATACAACTCCCAAAATGCTGTCCATGTTGCTCAAACCTCCTCCCCCTTGAATTCGCTTTTGACGCAAACTCTCCCTTGCTCCTAGGCGTCACCTTGCCACTCTACCACTCCTCCACTTGTCTTCATAAACCCCACATTAAATGCTTTAAGGCCTGACACCCCTAGCTCTCTCTTTATCAGCTTCAAACCAAAATTTCACTAAGGTTCCTACTTAACCCTAAGGTTTCAAGCCCCAAACACCCTCAAACAAAGATCTGAACATACTATCACACACATATAAATTAAAATAAGTGACCCCTAAATCCCGGATGTTACACAACTTCCCTCCTTCCTAGCACCAAAAATAAAGCTTCATAGTGAGGCTCCTAGGATTCAAACTCCTCCCCTTCTGCTCCTACAAGTGACGCCTCTCCCTTGCTCCTTAAGTGGTGATAGTTGTAAAATTTTCTCGAGTTTTAAAATTTATAAAGAGAATGATCGAACCTGGAAACTAACTCTGACAACGACTTTAGGCAAGTGTACCTATCGAACAGTAGTATAGCTTAGGCAAGACTGGATTATCGAACCCAAAGGAACTCAAAATACTAATACTCACTTTCTTTCAATTATTAATCCTAAATATAAAATGATTTGGTTGATTAACTAATTAATTACTAAACTAAGATGCAAAGACAAAAAGAATGAATTGGGAAATAACTTGAAGAGAAACTCAGTTGACCACGATGATATCATCAGGAAGAATCCACCTATACTTCACTTATTATCTAACACTGAACCATACGATTTATTCACTTGACTTGATCCATAAGACTCCCTAACGTATATTAAACCCTCTCTCAAGGAGAAAAACGTCTAGCCCTAGGTTAATTAATGAAAATCTCTGTCTAACCTTAGGTTAATTAATGGAAATCTCTTTCTCACTTAATAACCCCCTAGAATAGCAGTAAATCAAACTATGGACTCTCATGTTAGGTTTCACCCTAATCTGGTAAAATCTCATCACCCTATCTCTAGGCGCGCGATCGACTCCGTTTAATTATGCTAGATCTATTCTTAGGCAGGGTCTATTCCTCCTCCACCTAAGAACATCTGACTTGAATTAATATCTCAAAAACATTAACACAAGAATTAAGCACTCATAATTAAGAACAAATCAAGTATTTATCATATAATAAAACAATAATAAGGTTCATCTAGGTTTCATCCCCTTGGTGTCTGAAGGGTTTAGTTCATAACAAATAAAGAAAACATCTCAAGAGAAAAGATAAAATAAAACATAAGAAATCCCTAAAACCCCCTGAAGGAATTGAAGGAGAGATTTGCCGTCTTGAGTAAAATTTTGGCTTCTTGAGATGAATCAACTGGCTATCTTCGAGTGATTCCCACAAAAGTTTTGGCTTCTGCCAAATTCTGAATGCCTCAGCCTCCACTCCACCCTCTTCTTTCAGGTTACACTTAGGGTGTTTATATAGACTTTTGGAATGCTTTACTTGGCCTCTAAGTGTCCCAATTCAAGTATACTTCTTACTCGGTGTTTGAATAGGCTTTGGAATGTGTTTCTTCGCCTCAAAGTATCCAAATTCGAGTGAAATTGCTCTCTTCCGCGGCAGGGGCACGGCCATGGTACACGCCCATATAAATCATCTTCAGGCCGTGTCTCGATTCTGTTAATTGGTGCACGGCTGTGTAAATCATGGCATGGCCATGTCTTAGTTAATTGTCGAGGCACAGTTGTGTGGCTTGAAGTCTAGGCTGTGTCGATTTCCACTTTGGCACAAATTGGCCCATTTTAAGCCTGTTTCTTATTCTTTTCGTCCTCGAGTGCTTTCCTGAGTATCACACAAGAAAAGAAAGGATTAAGAGCAACTTTTTACGTAAATCAAGGGCTAAATCATCCAAAAGCATGCTAAATATGGGGTTAAAATATGTTACTTTTATGGTTTATCAAATACCCCCACACTTAAGCTTTTGCTTGTCGTCAAGCAAAATTATCAACTTTACAATTAAAATGAACTTTCCATAATTTACAATTCCTATCAATAATGCCTCATCATAATTCATAGATAATTTATACATGGATAATTTAACTAAAGGACTCCTAAAGATTCAAACAATTCTAAGTCATATGTTTGTAGCACGAAAACATAGGTGTCTCCCCTTATCTAAATAATTACCTTTAATTCAAAACCGGCAAGGATTGACATCCTCACTAAAGGTTCACTCAAAGCACTTGAAGTGTTTAAGGTTCAAGAATAAGCACTCATAAGTCAAAACTGAAAAGTTAATCCCATAGGCTTGCCTGAAAATCAAATCTCCACCACTGTAATATGAGATGATACACAAATCAAAAGGTCTTTATCAGGGTTGTAACGGGGCTTAGGTTAAAGGTGTGGATAAAGCCTGAATTAGAAGGTTTAGAATCGAGATTGAATTGACAAGTTACCAAACTTAAAATAATGAATCTGGAAAATAAATGATTACATCAATTGAAACTTTGAAACTAATAATACTCCGAGCTTTTTCTTTGATAATTGAAATTTAAATTTACAAGCTCACTTTTTATACTACCAATATTGAATATACTTTGATTTTTTTAAGAACAAATCAAATAAATACATAATATAAGAAATAACTATTTCAACCTGAAATAAAATAATTAGGCAACCGATCAAATCGATTCTTAATAGAAGGGTAGTCAAGGGAATGGTGATAACAAATACAAAGGGTTTTGGGTTAATATTAGCGGGTGAATCAATAAAAAGGGTTGTTAGGATCAAATGGGTTCACTAAGGGTTAATCTGTGAAGGCAGGCTTTTTAGTAGAGTGAATGGCTTAAAACCTAGGTGCCTTTATAATCTCAGTATATCAAATCAATTAATGTGGTCTCGACATGTATAATCAAGGCAAGTTCTAAAATAACAATTCAGTGTTGACACACTCATAATAAATAAAGTGAGCACGAAAAGGAATATATGCTCTATAAGGCTCAAAATCTCACAAAAATTATGGGTATTTGACATCAATCCCTATAAATTTCAAACTCCAAGGTAATATTCAAATTCAGGTTTAACAACCTAGGAAATTTTTATTCTTGAAAATAGACTAATCATGCTTGATTCTCTAGTATCTTAAAGTATAAATCATCAATGCACAATTATCAATGACTTACTCAAAAATATCAATAAAAATCATAAATCATCGAAATTTCACCCTAATTAATAATATGAGAAAATTACTTAGGAACAAGACTAAAATTCAGGATTTTGGAATAATGCAAAAGTTAGGTACTTTTACCCCATACTTAAGATGTACATTGCCCTCAATGTACAAAGATGAATAACTAATAATGTAATCAAAGAGAAGGGAGAAGTAACACTTCTGTATTTTGGATGACTCAGAGTTGGCGATGGTCGTGGTAGAAGATGGGGCTTGGAGGAGTGGTGGTGGAGTGTTCTATGAGCACGGTGGGGTGGCTACTGAGCAATCTACTGTACTAGATGAAGAAATTGGAGAGACTGCAAATATGTAGCCAGGAAATCTAAAGAAACATTAAAAATATACTAATAATATAATTAAAAATAAAGAAAATAAAGAGAATGAGACTAAGAAGAAAATTGAAATTAAAAGAAAAGACTAATGGACTAAAGAGTCCTTATTGACAGATGGTTCGCGAGGTGGGTGTGACTTCTAAAGCTGTGGAGGTGTTGGTGGTGGCGAAGGTGGCGTGATTTCCAAGCGACCTTTAGAACCTAAAACCAATGAACTAAAATAAAATAAACTAAATTAAGTAGAAAAGAAGTAAAGATAAGGAAATTAAAACAAAAGAGAAAAGAAAAATAAAAACTAAATGGTCTCAAAGACCCTTGGCTTGTCGAACAGTTGAAGCTGCAGGTCATGAACTTATGTGAATCGGTCTCCTTTGAGGAGACTATGGTTGGCCTCTTACGCTTCTTCGGCATAGCTTTAGTGTGGCTCAAGGGTTGGAGAGACTTGTGATGAAGAAGAAATCTGAGAAGAAGGAGGACGAGAAGAGGTGGAAAATAGAAAAATGGGGAGGGGGAGGTTGGTGTTTAAATAGAGGCTTGATTCTGGTACGTTCCCACGCCCGTGGACCGAGGGTGTGTTGAATTACACGGCTGCATCGCACGACCGTGTGTCTAGGCGTGTTAGTTTACCCACGTCCGTTTTCCAAATCCCATGCCCATTCTTGAAATGGCAGTGTCTTGGAATGGTTAGGTAGTATGGGTGTGTCTTTCCCGTGTCAGGTAAGTCAGTAGCTTCACACAGTTGTAGAGCACAGCTGTGCCACTTTATCGCTGCCTGTGGTAGAGTGGTTGGATCCGTGATGTTAAGAATTAGGTGGGATTTGATTCATACTGCCTCTGCTATGTCAGTATGGGGATTTTGGTGGTCCACACAGCCACGACCACGATCACGATCGTGTGCAAGGCCGTGTGGTTTTGAAATCTGCAATTTTGTGTTAGTTTAAAACTAAATTATCAGAAAGGAAAAGAATTTGAAAGCAAAATGTAAAGATGTATTATGGTAGTGTTCGGGTTACCTCCCGAGAAGCACTCATTTATAGTCATAATCTAGACTTTCGTTAGATTTGAAAAATCAGGGAGGTTTAAAGGTTTGAATATATTCCCTTATGCTTAAAGTTCTATTTTCTTGATAAAGTTTAAGTAGAGAAGCATTTACCTTAAAAATACCGAATGTTGGATTGCTTACCTCGACTGTTTCGTATGGGAAGATATTTTGTACCTCAAGAAGGATTCTTTCAGTTGTTCATGGATCTGCTTTGTTCATCCATACATTATCTCCTATTTTGAAGTGGTTTGATGTTCCTATGAGCTCTTCTGGGGGTTCCTTAGGTTTTACTTCGTGCGGTTCCTGTTCCTCTTTGAATTGTGTCTTCCATTCTTTTAGTTTGTCGACCCTAAAGCTTCTTTCCTCATATAATTCTTCTTTGTTGGCACTAGGTCCATGCTTCAGCTCAGATTCATATCATTATGGTGTTTCCTGCAATGAAGGTTGCTCAAATTATCATCAACTGAATTGACTTTCTTACCTTCATTGATTGTAGTCCTGGTCAAGTCAAGAGCTTGAAGACTGATTGATTCATCACCTACACGAAGAATGAGTTCTCTTGTGGCAACATTAATTTTAGTTTTGGCAGTTTCTAGGAAGGGTCTTCCTAAAATTAAGGGGATTGGATTATCTTTATCCACGTCTAAGACAACAAAATCTACTAGGAAAATGAATTTGTCAATTTTTACAAGAACATCTTCGATAATACCCCTAGGAATTCTAACAGTTTTATCAGCTAATTGAATACTCATCCTAGTTTGTTTAGGTTTCCCTAAACCTAGTTGTTTAAACAATGTATAAGGCATGACATTAATGCTTGCCCCTAAATCAGCTAACACATTGTCAACATTTAAACTACCAATTAAACAAGGAATTGTAAAACTCCCTGGATCTTTTAGCTTCCATGGTAGTCTATTTTGTATAATTGCTGAGCACATTGCATTCAATTCCACATGTGGCTCCTCGTTTATCTTACGCTTGTTCGTCAAGAGTTGTTTTAAAAATTTTCTCGAATCTGGCATCTGAAAAAGCGCTTCAAGAAGTGGTAAGTTAATATGTAATTTCTTTAAGAGTTTAAGAAACTTACAAAACTGTTCTTCTGTATCGCCTCTATTTATTGCTTCGGGGTAAGGTATGCGGAGTTCGTACTCCTTGATTACCGGTTTTGGCTTTTCTTGTGTTACCTCAATTTTGCCTTCTTCATCGTTGTTTTCGCTTGTTGAGATGGGTTCATCAAACCTTACATTTTCCTGAGCTGTTATGACTTGGATTTGCTCCTTTGGGTTGATCTCAGTGTTGCTTGGTAGACACCCTTGCGGTCGTTCAGACATTAATTTTGCAAGTTGTCTGACTGCTTTAGTGACTTCCCCTACTGATTTAGTAAGTTCCCTGATTCGATTCTTGGTCTCTTCAGCCGATGTTTGTTGACTTCTAAGTGTTTTCTCGGTATCTTGGAGACGATTTTCTGTGCTTGCCATGAATTTTGTCAACATCTCTTCAAGGGTTGGCTTCTTCTCTTATGGATATGGCTGATTTTGGAAATTTTGGGGAGGTTGTTGTCTTTGATTTAATTGATTTCCTTGACCTCCCCATGAAAAATTTGGGTGGTTCCTCCAACCTGGATTGTAAGATTACTATAAGGATTATTATTTGATTGGAAATTATTACCTATATAGTTCATCTGTTCGCTTTCTGTGCTCGGTTGGTAGGGTGGGTACTCAGGATTCGCCATAGTTCCACTTGTGTCGTACTGCATTACTAGATGTACCTGTGAATAACACAAACTATCAAGCTTTTTATTCATCATCTCTACCTGATTTGATAGCGTGGTTACTGCATCGATGCTAAAAACTTCAGCCGATCTTCTCGGCTTTGTCCTTGTAACTTGCCACTGATAATTATTCAATGACATTTCTTTAATAAATTCATAGGCCGCTTCAGGAGTTTTGTTATTCAGAGTTCCACCACAGCTGAATCAATTAGTTGCCTCGTTGAGGGATTCACACCGTTATAAAAAGTTTGGACTTGTAGCCACAAGGGTAAACCATGGTGTGGACACCTTCTTAAGAGATCCTTGTATCTCTCCCATGCATCGTATAATGTCTCTAAATCCATCTCACAAAGAAGAGATATCATTACGTAATTTGGCGTTTTGGTAGGTGGGAAATATTTTAATAAAATTTTTGGTCATTTGGTCCCATGTAGTGATTGACCCTCGTGGTAACGAAGTTTAACCAACATTTGGCTTTATTCCTTAATGAAAAGGGAAATAGCTGAAGACGAATGGCATCATCAGAAACACCATTTATTTTGAAAGTATCACAGAACTCTAGAAAATTACCTATATGATTATTCGGGTCTTCGATCACGCAAACCATCAAATTGAACAACTTGTTGAATCATTAGTATTGTGTTAGGCTTTAATTCAAAATTATTAGCATTATAGCGAGCCTAATAATACTAGATTTTGCTCTGTTAAATTAGGTTTAGCATAATCATACATAGTCTGTGAGCATTATTTTACGCCACATCTGTGGTAGATTATTCTAAATCCATCCCTTGATGAGATTGGATTAAGCCTTGTTGTTTTTCTTCTTGGTAATTTAAGGCTACTTTGATTTCTCTGCGATTCCTATGAGCGGTCGCTTTGATATCACTATTGTATACTAGAGGACTGTCGGGTTCCTTCTAGTCATAAACTAGAGGTACCTACTAGGAAAAGAAGGAAAATTAGAAAAATAAAATAAAATCAATTGCAAAATAAAAATAAAAATAATGGCTAAAGTAATAAAAATAGAGTTTTCTTAATATTTTAGTTCCCAGGCAACAGTGCCAAAAACTTGATCGTTGTAAAATTGTCAAGTTTTAAAATTTATAAAGAGAATGATCAAACTTGGAAACTAACTCTGACAACAACTTAAGGCAAGTCTACTTATCAAACAGTAGTATAGCTTAGGCAAGACCGGATTATCGAACCCAAAGGAACTAAAAGTACTAATACTCGCTTTCTTTCTATTATTTAGCCTAAATATTAAATGATTTGGTTGATTAACTAATTAATTACTAAACTAAGATGCAAAGACAAAAAGAATGAATTGGAAAATAACTTGAAGAGAAACTCAGTTGATCACGATGATACCATCAGGAAGAATCCACCTAGACTTCACTTATTATCTAACACTGAACCATACGATTTATTCACTTGACTTGATCCGTAAGACTCCATAACGTATATTCAACACTCTTTCGAGGGGAATAACGTCTAACCCTATGTTAATTAACGAAAATCTCTTTCTAACTTAATAACCCTCTAGAATAGTAGTAAATCAAACTATGGACTCCCATATTAGGTTTCACCCTAATTTGGCAAAATCTCGTCACCCTATCGCTAGGCGCACGAACGAATCTGCTTAATTATGCTAGATCTATTCTTAGGCAGGGTCTATTCCTCCTCCACCTAAGAACATCTGACTTGAATTAATATCCTGGAAACATTAACACAAGAATTAAGCACACATAATTAAGAAAAAATCAAGTATTTATCATATAATTCAGAAAAAAATAATAAGGTTCATCTAGGTTTCATCCCCTTCAGGTATCTGAAGGGTTTAGTTCATAACAAATAAAGAAAACATCTCAAGAGAAAAGATAAAATAAAACATAAGAAATCCCTAAAACCCCCTGAAGGAATTGAAGGAGAGATCCGCCTTCTTGAGTAGAATTCTAGCTTCTTGAGATGGATCAACTGGCTATCTTCCAATTCTGGCTTCTGTCGAATTCTGAATGTCTCGGCCTTCGCTCCACCCTCCTGTTTCATGTTACACTTAGGGTGTTTATATATACTTTTGGAATGCTTTACTTGGCCTCTAAGTGTCCCAATTCAAGTATACTTCCTACTCGGTGTTTGAATAGGCTTTGGAATGTGTTTCTTCACCTCAAAGTATCCAAATTTGAGTGAAATTGCTCTCTCTCGCAGCAGGGGCACGGCCATGGTACACGCCAGTATAAATCATCTTGAGTAGTGTCTCGATTACATCGATTGGTGTCTGTTGTGTAAATCATGGCATGGTAGTGTCTTAGTTAATTGTCGAGGCACGATCATGTGGCTTGAAGTCTAGGCCGTGTCGATTTCCACTTTGGCATAAATTGGCCCGTTTTAAGCCTGTTTCTTATTCTTTTCGTCCTCGGGTGCTTTCCTGAGTATAAAACAAGAAAAGAAAGGATTAAGAGCACCTTTTTACATAAATCAAGGTCTAAATCATCCAAAAGCATGCTAAATATGGGTTAAAATATGTTACTTTTACGGTTTATCAAGTGGCATCACCTTGCCACTCCACCACACTCCTTCTTGTGTCAACACACACGAGAAATTACTCTTAAGGCCTGTCTCAACCAGCTCTCCCCCCTAAAGTACCCAAAAACCAAAATTTCACCAAGGCCCTGGCTTGACCCCGAGCCTACCCAGGACCCCCAAACACACCAAATTAACAAGCAGAACAAGCCAAACACACAGAAACATAAAATGCAGAACCCCTATTCTAGGATGTTACAAGGAAAGTCTAGTTTTTTTTTTTAAAATGAAAGGATCATTTTCTAAAATTTTTCAAAGTTTCAACATTAGGACATGATTTTATCAATTAGGTACCAATTTTTGGGCATTAGAAGGGTGCTAATCCTTCCTCATACGTAATCGACTCCCGAACCCATTTTTCTTGTTTTTCATAGACCAAAATTAGTATTTTGAAATAAAGCATTTTTTAAAGTGATCCAATCACACCTAAGTAAAAAGGGATTGGTGGCGACTCCTACTTTCATTTTTAAAGTTGATCCCCGTTGTTTTAAATCAAACTTTAAAAATGGTTTCGACAACCATCATCCAAATCAATGTCAGCAAATGTTCTGGAAAAACTCCCTGTTGCCATATCTTTGCCAACAACCAAAGCCATTTCATCATAATGATCAATGCTTTTATTCAAAAACAGTTCATACTTCTTGTGTGCCTATTGGATATTATACACAATTAGAATAACAAGTAAAAAACAATTGAAATATACTTAACATATATATATAAATATATTATCATCACTGCTGCATCATATGTCGCTCTATCACATGTGATCATTTTCATGTTATCATCCCATCCAAAACCACTTTCACCTCGAATTTTGCATATTATCTGCCACTGGTTTTTTACAGTCCTCAAATAATTTTTCGCATGCTTCGTATTACATTTGACTTGAAATCTTTTAGAAATAGCTTTCGACAACTCGATTAATAGAAAATGCTTTGAAAGTATTAGAAGGCTTATGATAAACTGTAAAAGTAACATATTTTAACCCCATATTTAGTATGCTTTTGGATGATTTAGCCCTTGATTTATGTAAAAATGTGCTTTTAATCCTTTTTTTTCATGTTTATATTCAGGAAAGCACCCGAGGATAAAAAGAACGCAAAATAGGCTTAAAACGGAGTAATTGGGCTTTAGCAAGTAATCAACACGGCCTGGCCCAAAGCCCACACGACTGTGCCTCGACAATTACCTAGAGCACAGCCTTAATTACGTAACACACGGCCGTGCAGCATCCATTGATCACACGGACATGCCTGGTGTTCTATATGGCCATGCCCAAATTGATAGACTTGAAGCACGTCCTGAATTCTGACTCATACGGCTGTGCCCAAACAACAGAATCGAGACACAGCCCAACCACGATTTAAACGGGCGTGTGCCATGGCCGTGCCCCTACCGCAGGAGAGAGCAATTTCACTTGGATTTGGATGCTTGAAGCTAAAGAAACATACTCCTAAGTCTACTCCAACACCCTAATAGTAATTCTACTTGAAGGAGATACTTAAGAGCCAAGTATAGCATCCCAAAGCCTATATAAACAACCTAAGGCAGACATTAAAGAGGAGCTTTTAGTAGAGGCTTTTGCCGAAGCTTTCATTTTTTAGGGAATCACTTGAAGATAGCCAGTTGATCCATCTCAAGAAGTCGGAACTCCATTCAAGACGGAGGTTCTCTCCTTCAATTCCTTGAGGGGTTTTAGGATTTCTTATGTTTTGTTTATTCTTTACTCTTAAGATGTTTTCGTATTTAGTTATGAACTAAACCCTCGGATACACGAAGGGATGAAACCTATGATGGATTTTGTTATTTGATTTCTAAATTATATGATAAGTACTTGGTTTGTTCTTAATTATGTTGCTTACTTCAATCTGATGTGCTTAGGTGGAGGAGGAATAGACCCTACCTAAGAGTAGATCTAGCATAATTGGCGAGAGTTGATCGGGGCCTAGAGATAGGGTTATGAGATTTTGCGGATTAGGGTGAAACCTAATATGGGAATCCATTGATCGATTCTTTGCTTCCTTAGGGGTTATTATAAGAGAATGAGAATTCCACTAATTAACCTAAGGTTAGACGTTATTCACCTCGAGAGGGTTTAATATAGGTTAGGAAGTCTCACGGATCAAGCTAATTAAAGAAATCATATGGTTTGGGGAATAAATAATAAGTGAAGTCATAGGTGGATTCTTCCTGAGGGTATCGCCTTCATCAACTGAGTTTTCCTAAAGTCTTTCTCCAATTCATTCTTTTTTCTTTGCATCTAGTTTAGTTTTTTCATTAGTTTCGTAAACTAATCACTCCATATTTTAGGCTAAATAATAGAAAGAAAGTGAGTAGTAGTACTTTTAGGTTCCCTTGGGTTCGATAAGATATTCTTGCCTGACCTATACTACTGTTTGATAGGTGCACTTGCCTCTATCGTTGTCGCATCGATCTGAGTTCGATCACTCCTTTATAAATATTAAAACTCGACTGTTTGACACGATTAAGTTTTTGGCACCGTTGCCGGGGACTCCTAAAATATTAAAAAAGCTCTATTTCTATTACTTTAGCCATTATCTTTATTTGTAAATTTCTCTTATTTTTATACATATATTTTTTGTTTTTTCTAAATTTCTTTCATTCTTTTCACAGCAGGTACCTGTAGTTTATGACTAGAAGAAATCCGAGAGGACCATTAGAATACGAAAGTGACATTGAAGCTACCGCTTGCAGAAATCGCAGAGAAATTAGACGAGCCCTAGACTATCAAAGAGAAGAACAAGAAAGATCCAATCCTCTCAAGGGATGGATGAGAACAACCCACCAAATGTGCAAGAAAATGCTCGCGTAGACTATGTATGATTTTGCTAAACCTAATTTGACAGGAGCGCGAATCTAGTATTGTTAGGCCCGCTATAGCGCTAATAATTTTGAATTAAAGCCTAACACAATACAAATGATTCAACAATTTGTTCAATTTGGTGGTTTGCGGGATGAGGATCAAACACTCATATATCTAATTTTTAGAATTCTATGATACCTTCAAAATAAATGGCGTTTACGACGATGCCATACGTCTTGATTATTTCCTTTTCATTAAGGAACAAAGCAAAGTAGTGGTTGAACTCGTTACCACGAGGTCAATCACCACATGGGATCAAATGACCTGAAAATTTCTTTTAAAATATTTTCCACCACCAAAACGGCTAAATTTAGGAATGACATATCTTCTTTTATGCGAATAACACGAAACATTATATGATGCATGGGAAAATACAAGGATCTCTAAGGAGATGCCCACACCACGGATTACCTTTGTGGCTTCAAGTCCAAACTTTTTTCAATGGTGTGAATTCTCCAACTAGGCAACTGATTGATTCATCACCCAGAGAACTTTGATCAACAAAACTCTTGAAGCAGCTTACAATTTTATTAAGGAGATGTCGTTGAATACCTATCAATGGCAAATTACAAGGGCTAAACTGACAAAATCAGTCGGAGTTTTTAACATAGACGCATGACAATCTCGCAAGCATGGTGAAGTTAATGAATAAAAGCGTGATAATTATGTTCTTCACAGTACATCCAAATATGCAATGCGGCGAGTGGGAATGTGGCGAATTCGAGTACCCACCTTACCAACGGGAGCGTAAAATGAGCGGACAAACTATATAGGTAACAATTTCGGATCTAATAATAATCCTTATAGTAACACTTACAATCGAGGTTGGAGGAACCACCCAAATTTTTCATGGGAAGGACAAGGAAATCAAAGGCGAGAACCTCCTCCAAATTACCAAAACCAGCCTTATCCACTGAAAAAGAAGCCGAGTCTTGAAGAGATGCTGAAAAAGCTCATGGCAGCTATAGATTCTCGTCTCCAAATGATGGAAGCAACACTTGATGAATAGTAAATCTTACTCAAGGAAATCAAGACTCAGGTGGGGGAGCTCATTACGTTAGTGGGAATACTTACTAAAATAGTATGTGAATTAAGGACGGAAATTTTTTCCAAAGACATAGAGCAAGTAAAGGTAGTCACACTAAGGAGTGGGAAAGAGTTAGTTGAACCACAAAGAAAGACACCACATGATGTCATCAAGGAAAAAAATGTAGAAGTTGAGAACGACAATACATTGCATAAAGAGAATAGAACACAAATTTTATATCCAGAAAAATTGAAGAAAGAAAAATTGGATGCTCAATACGGTAAGTTCCTTGAACTCTTTAAACAAATACATATTAACTTACCTTTTTTTGAAGCTATTTTCCAGATGCCCAAGTATGCAAAATTCTTAAAGGAACTTCTCACAAACAAAAGGAAGCTTGAGGAAGTATCAAAGGTGGAGCTTAATAAAGAGTGTTCAGCCCTTCTCCAAAATAGACTACCACGGAAGTTAAAAGATCCAGGGAGTTTCACTATTCCCTACTTAATTGGTAGTTTAAACATCACGAAAGCCTTAGCAGATCTAGGCGCTAGTATCAACTTAATGCCTTATCGATTGTTTAAATGGCTAAGTCTTGGGGAACCAAAACCCACTAGGATGAGCATTCAATTAGCTGATAGATCTATTAAATATCCTAGAGGGGTTATTGAAGATGTCTTGGTAAAAATTGATAAATTTATTTTCCCCGTTGATTTCGTTGTGTTAGACATGGATGAGGACATCAATGTTCCTTTAATCTTAGGGCATCCTTTTTTACAACTGCTAGAGCTATTATTGATGTAGGTGATGGCAAACTTGCACTAAGAATAGGTGATGAAGAAATTATTTTCCAAATTTATGATGCCATGTGATATTCTAAAGAGCAAGATTATTCCTGTTATTTTGTTGACACTACTGATCATATTATTAAAAATTCATTACAGGAAATCCTGCAGGATGACAAGATGGAACTGTGTCCGCCTCAAGGAGAGGGGGAAGAGGATTAAGGTAATGAGATTAGTTTGAATACATCATCATTCAGACAAATGAAAGAAGAAAAGATTGAAGAAGATGACGTATTAAAACAGAAACCCTCCATCGAAGAGCCGCCCAAATTGGAATTAAAATAGTTACCAAAACATTTAGAATATTCATTCCTCGGGGACAATTCTACATTACCAGTAATCATCTCATCAGAACTAGAACCCAAGGAAAAAGAGGAGCTGATAAAGGTACTAAGAGAACATAAGAAAGCCATAGCTTGGAAAGTTTTCGACATCAAGGGAATAAGCCCCGCGTTCTGCACTCACAAAATTTTAATGGAAGAAGAATATAAACCGTGTGTGCAACCTCAGAGACGATTAAACCTAAACATGAAAGAAGTGGTCAAAGTCGAGGTAATTAAACTTCTAGATGCAGGAATAATTTATCCTATTTCTGACAAAGACTTGGGTAAGTCCTGTGCAAGTAGTTCCACGAGAAAGGAGGAATGATGGTAGTGCCCAACGAAAAGAATGAGTTAATTCCCACAAGAACAGTTACAAGTTGGAGAGTCTGTATAGACTATAGAAAGCTAAATGATGCCACCATAAAAGATCACTTTCCTCTACCCTTAATTGATCAAATGTTAGAAAGACTATCCGCATATGTACTCTCGCTTTTTGACGGACTCTCCGCTATTTCAAATTCCTATAGCTCCACGAAGACCAAGGGAAGACAACATTTACATGCCCATACGATCGTTTGCTTATCGAAGAATGCCTTTTGGATTATGTAATGCTCCTGCCACTTTTCAGAGTTGTATGTTGGCAATATTTGACGAACTCGTAGAGGACATCATGGAGTTATTTATGGATGATTTCTTGGTATTCGGTAATTCTTTCTAACTTTGCCTTAAAAATTTAAAATGAGTTCTAATTAGATCTGAAGAAACAAACCTTGTTCTGAATGGGAAAAATGCCACTTTATGGTTAGAGAAGGGATTGTTTTAGGACATAAGATTTCTAGAAAAGGGATTGAGGTAGATAAAGCGAAAGTTGAAACCATAGAAAATTACCTCCTCCTAGTTCGGTGAAGGCTATTAGAAGCTTTTTAGGACATGCAAGTTTTTATAGAAGATTCATTAAAGACTTTTCTAAAATAGCTAAGCCTTTGACAAAATTACTAGAAAAAGATGTCCCTTTTAATTTCAATCAGAATGTTTAGATGCATTTAATGTCCTTAAAATAAATTAATAAATGCACCAATTATAATCGCACTGATTGAATTTACCTTTGAACTAATGTGTGATGCAAGTGACTTTCAAAGATGAAACGCTTTTGGGACAACGAAGAGACAACCATTTTCACCATACTACGCTAGCGTAACATTAACACCCGACAAGAAAATTACACCACGATGAGAAAGAAGCGCTAGTCATAGTTTTTGCTTTTGACAAATTTAGAAAATATCTAATATTATCTAAAGTTGTCTGTTTACTTGACCATTCAGCTCTTCGTTATCTTTTAACCAAACCCGATGCAAAACCTAGACTCATACGATGGATTTTACTCTTACGAAATTTGATGCGAAATACAGGATAAGAAGGGAGTTGAGAATCTGGCGCCAGATCACCTCTCAAGACTCGAAAATCCACACACCAAAAAGCTTGATGAACAAGAAATAAATGATTCTTTTCCTGAAGAACAACTCTTTTCTTTAACGCATTCTGAAGTACCATGGTTTGCAAATATTGCGAATTATTTAGCAGCTAACGTCTTGCCAATAAAATTAACACATCACCAAAATAAGCAATTCTTCGCTAATGTGAAAAATTATTTTTGGGAAGATCCCTTTCTTTTACGCATATGTGCAGATCAGGTAATTCGAAGATGCATTACAAAGAGAGAAGCAAGCAAAATCCTGGAACATTGTCATTCAGGACCATTAGGAGGACATTACAGTAGTATTAAGACAACACACAAAATACTCGAATCAAGTTATTACTGGCCTACTCTATTTAAATATGCCAACAGGTACGTTACCGCGTGTGATAAATGCCAAAGAACAGGTAATATTTCTAAACGTGATGAAATGCCTCAAACATATATGTTGTCATGTGAAATATTTGATATATAGGGTATTGATTTTATGGGGCCTTTCCCTAGTTCATTTGAAAATAAATACATCCTAGTAGCAGTTGATTACATGTCAAAATGGGTAGAAGTAGAAGCCTTACCTACCAATGATGCCAGGGTAGTAGTTAAATTTCTCAAGAAACTATTCTCCCGATTCGGGACACCTAGAGCCATCACTAGTGATAGGGGTACCCATTTCTGTATTACGTAATTTGAAAAAGTTGTAAAGAAATATGGAGTATGCCATAGAACAGCCACCCCATATCATCCTCAAACTAGCGGACAAGTTGAGGTAGCAAGCCAGAAAGCTTAAGCGCACTCTAGAAAAAGCGTTGAATCAAATAGAAAAGATTGGGCGACTAAGGTAGATGATGCTTTATCGGCCTCTGAAAAACATTCAAAACACCTCTAGGAACATCCCCATACAAACTTGTATACGGAAAAGTCACACCTACCATTTGAGCTAGAACACAAAGCTTTTGGGCAACAAAATTTTGAATCTTGACCTCACAATTACGGAAAGAGAAGAACGATGTAGATGAATGAGCTAGATGAATGGAGAACAGAAGCCTATGAAAACTCAAAACTGTACAAGGAAGCAACAAAGCGATGCCACGATGCTCGTCTCAAGCGATCAAAACAATTTGAAGTAGGAGACCTGGTCCTACTATACAATTCAAGGCTTAAACTATCCCGTGAAAATCAAGTCAAGATGGTGGGCCCATTCATGATCAAAACATTCTTTCCATATGGCACCATTGAGGTAACTCATCCCACAAAAGGCACATTCAAGGTAAATGGTCACCGACTTAAAATTTATAATTGTGTAGATCCTGGAAATATCAGATAGGGGCTTCTGCTCCACAAACCCTCCTTTAATATTGAAAACAGGGAAAGTCTAGCTTAAGACTATAAACAAGCGCTTCTCGGGAGGCAACCCGAGTGCTAACACACTAACATTGACTTGGTCCTTCTAAAATTTTTCTAAAAATGATCTAACAAAAATGCAGGACTATTAACACAGCCTTGAACATGGGCATGCCAACGACCGTGTATAAGGCAGGGGACACACCACGGGCGTGGCGGGAACCATGCACAAACAGGGAAAAATTCATTTCAAACAAACACGGGCTGCGATATAAGACATGTCCGTGCCATTCAAACATGTGAGTTACTGACTTATCAAGCACGTATTAGACACGGCCATTCACCACGACCGTGTGAAGCTACTGACTTATTGAGCACGGCTAGAACACGACCGTGCCCACAACCGTGCAAACATACTGACTTATAAAGCAAGGGCTACACACGCCCGTTCGACCCAACCGTGTGAATCAAAACACGAGCATGGTAAACATCGGCACGGCCGTGGCAAACCCATCTAAACGCGTCTAAAACCCAAAATCATGAAAAGCACGGGCAAGTTTGAAATGACACGGGCATGTAGAAAGACCGTGCCTCAGACCCTATGTATAAAAATAACTGTCCTCTTCCCCAAACCCAAACCCTAAAATCAGATTCCAACACCCCCTTCTTCAATCCGGCCACCAAATCACCCCCTCCCTCCAACTTACCTCCTTCCGATCATTCTTCTCAAAATACTAATCAAAACCAACCACACGCCCATAGCACACACCCTTACCAGGCCATGCCCACGCTGAAGAACCCAGCACTACCGCTGTGCGCCCCACCCATGCTCGTCAAGCACCACTGTGCCTGGTTCTTTTTCCTTCATATTTTCCCATATTTTTTCTTAAGTTTTGTTTGATTTTAGATTTAATTCATATTGTTTAAGTTTATTTTCATTCTTGTCTAAGTCTTTATTAAAACATGATTCTTTATTTTTCTTGGTTGTTTTATTTTTTTTTAGTTGCTTTAATCTATTTTTCTTATTGATTTCCACTATTTAACGCATTGTCTGATTTACTATTAACACATGTTAGATTTTATTGCCTCACCTCATGGAAGAATTGATGTTCTAATGCAAATCATAGTTAAAATCATGATTTTTATGCAACATGTTTGGTTCCATGAACTTTATTTTTTATTAACCATGATTTTAGTTAGGAATTAGTCTAATGAATAATGAAATTTTAGTTATTAATGTAATATCATTTTGAGGTTTTCGATTTTAGTATTTGTTCTTGAAGAAATATTTAAATTTTCTATTGATTTTGATTATTTTAGGAAAATTCTTGCTTATATAAAGGAAGTATTTTTCAGGTATTATGTCGTCATCACGCATTAAAAGAGCCATCCCGAGCAAGAAAAGGAAGGGGCCCGGATCATTATCCGGAAATGCCTTCACCAAACTCTGACACCCATTCCCCAAATTCCCTCAACCAAATCAGGAAGAACGATACAAAGTATTTCGAGATAGACCCCTCGGAACTGGTAGATGCATCGATTGGGATGCCCTACAACAAGTCGGATTCGCTAGAGATGTTCGAGCTCTCATCTCAACAGAACCATGGGAGCAATTTTTTGTGATCGTAGAACCCACATACTTGGAGCTCACTCTCGAGTTCTGTGCCACATTCACCCTACAGACAGTAATGACACAATTTGACGATGCCGGCACAATTCAATTCTGCCTAGGGGGCACAATACGTCGACTAAGCATACCTCAATTCGGATCGGCACTCGAACTTTATACGCCAGAATTTATAGAAGAAAATCCACTTTCCAAGTTAAACAGAGAACTCCACTGCACCCCTATCGCATGTTGGCACAACTTACAACCCACTAAACACGACTACAACCCGAGTCACTCCAAAGCGACTGCCCTTCTTCCAACTCCCACGTATCTTCATGCTATTCTTGCTCATACTATTACAGGTCGCAAAGAAAGCACTGGCGTCGTCAACAAACAAGATGTTTATTTCTTATCATGCATGTCTGAGGGACATGTTTTCGACGTGGCATACTTTATTGCATGCGCAATGCAGCACCAAACCGATCAGCATAGGAAAGGAATCCTGTCAATGGGGCTTACAGCACGAGACTAGCCCGACATTTTGATCTTCTTAACACTGACAATCAGATTGTCTCTCTCACACTGATAGGGAACATAGCACCTCAAGGCATCTAGACGATGCTCCATGTGAAGATGATCAAGCACCGTCGAGGCACCGATCCCCCTCAATACAGACTTGCCACAAACGGGGAGGTGGCTGAGGACATTACTGATGATGTCCCACCAGTCCCAAGCCGGCAGACCATCCTATCCGGTAGCTTCGATGGCGAGATATCTCACGCCTCACACGATTCGAAGCGATCGCACCCAGATTTCTTGACATTTGCTGCGTTTTGATGGGATTGAGGCTACCCTTCAACAAATCTACCATCACTTCCATATATCACCACCAACATCGCCATAGGATCTAGTCGACGTTGAGGACCTCTGAATCCTATCTTTCATATATCTATCATTTACTTCCTTTATTTTAAAACTTTTCATTTGATGTTGGGTTTAAATTTGAACTTTTACTAGTATTAAAATTTTTTTCCTTTCCTCTCATTAACCATTGGCTATGTAATTTCTTAAGAATCCCTAACCAATTATATACTACAAGCTCGTTAATAAAGTGACTTTGCAGAATTACACACCTTACACACACAAACTCCGGGATCATCTAGATTTCAGGGAGTATTACTTTCCCCGCTTCTCTTTTTGATTTGGCATCTAATTATCATTATCTATCTTTGTACATTGAGGGCATTGTACATCTTAAGTGTGGGGGTAATAGTGCCTAACTTTTTGTATAATTCTCAAAACCCTAAAATTAGTCTTGATCATAAGTATTTTCTCATATTACTAATTAGGATGAAATTTCTAATGATTTATGATTTTTATCAATATGTTTTAGAATAAGTCTTAGTTAATTGTGCATTGATAATTATATTTGAAGAATACTAGAGAATCGAGCATGATAAGTCTACTTTCTAAAAATTAAAATTAATAGGTTGTTGAACCTAATTTGAGTATCACCTTGAAGTTCAAAATTTATAAGGATTGATGTCAAAACACCCATAATTTTTTGTGAGATTTTGAGCCTTATAGAGCATATATTCTTTTTCATGCTCACTGTATTGATTATGAGTGTGTCAACTTTGAACTGTTATTCTAGAATTTGCCTCGTTTATGCATGTCAAGACCACATTAATGATTTGATATACTGAGATGGTAAAGGCACCTAGGTTTTAACCCGTTCACTCCACTAAAAAGCCTTCCTACAAATTAACTTTTAGTGAACCCCGTTGAATCCTAACAACTTTTTCTTATTAACTCACCCACTAATATTAACCCAAAATCCCTTTGTATTTGTTATCAACATTCCTTTGACTACCCCTCTATCGAGAATTGATTTGATCAATTACCGAATTAGGTTATTTCAATCACCAAAGTTCCTTCTATTATGTTTGTTTTAGTTTGTTCTTAAAAAAAACCAAGTATATTCAATATTAATAGTATAATAAAAGAGCTTAGAGCATTTAAAACTCCAATTGTTGAAGAAAAGCTCATATTAAAGTATTTTCAAATTTTGAGTGATGAAAATACTCTTATTATAGAGTAATTATCAATAGTAGATATTGTTAGTTTTCATTCGATGTAAATATTCATATTTAGATCATTATTTTAGATTAGGTAATTAGTCAATTCAATCTCGATTATAACCTCTAATTCACTGTATCCACACCTTTTAACCCTAGCCCCGTTACAACCTTGATTAAAGACCTTTTGATTTGTGTATCATCTCATATCTGATGGTGGAGATTTGATTTTCAGGCAAGCCTATGGGATTAACTTTTCAGGTTTGACTTAGAGTGCTTATTCTTGAACCTTAAACACCTTTGAGTGATTTAAGTGAATCTTTTATGAGGAAGTCAATCCTTGTCGGCTTTGAATTAAAGGTAATCACTTAGATAAGGGAAGATACCTATGTTTTCATGCTATAAAGGTATGACTTATCATAATTGAATCTTTAGGGTTCTTTGAGTTGAATTATCCATGTATAAATTATCTATGAATTATGATGAGACATTGTCGATAAGAATTATGAATTATGGAAAGTTTGTTTTAATTGTATGTTGAGAATTTTGCTTGAGGACAAGCAAAAGCTTAAGTGTGGGGGTATTTGATAAACCGTAAAAGTAACATATTTTAACCCTATATTTAGTATGCTTTTGGATGATTTAGCCCTTGATTTATGTAAAAATGTGCTTTTAATCCTTTCTTTTCATGTTTATATTCAGGAAAGCACCCGAGGATAAAAAGAACGTAAAACGGGCTTAAAACGGAGTAATTGGGATTTAGCAAGCAATCAACACGACCTGGCCCAAAGCCCACACGACCGTGCCTCAATAATTACCTAGAACAAGGCCTTAATTACGTAACACACGGCCGTGCAGCATCCATTGATCGCACGGACGTGCCTGGTGATCTACATGGCCATGCCCAAATCGACAGACCTGAAGCACGGCCTGAATCCTGACTCGCACGACCGTGCCCAAAACAACAGAATCGAGACAAGGCCTAACCATGATTTCCACGAGCGTGTGCCATGGCCATGCCCCTGTCGCGGGAGAGAGCAATTTCACTTGGATTTGGATGCTTGAAGCCAAAAAAATATACTCCTAAGTCTACTCTAATACCCTAATAGTAATTCTACTTGAAGAAGATACTTAGGAGCCAAGTATAGCATCCCAAAGCCTATATAAACAACCCAAGGCAGACATTAAAGAGGAGCTTTTAGCAGAGGCTTTTGCCGAAGCTTTCATTTTTTAGGGAATCACTTGAAGATAGCCAGTTGATCCATCTCAACAAGTTGGAACTCCATTCAAGACGGAGGATCTCTCCTTCAATCCCTTAAGGGGGTTTTAGGGATTTCTTATATTTTGTTTATTCTTTACTCTTGAGATGTTTTCGTATTCAGTTATGAACTAAACCCCTCAGATACCTGAAAGGGATGAAACTTATGATGGATTTTGTTATTTTATTTCTAAATTATATGATAAGTACTTGGTTTGTTCTTAATTATGTTGCTTACTTCAATCTGATGTGCTTAGGTGGAGGAGGAATAGACCCTACCTAAGAGTAGATCTAGCATAATTGAGCAGAGTTGATCGGGCGCCTAGAGATAGGGTTACGAGATTTTGCCAGATTAGGGTGAAACCTTGTAATATTCAAGAATTAGGGCTTGTGCATTTTTGCTTAATTGCATGTGCTAGTGTGCCTATGTGTATTATCAATGTGTCCTATGAAATTTGTGAACCCTAGTGTGTAGGTGAATGCCTTAAAAATTATTTAATTTTAAGTTTCAAAGAGGGAGCTAAGCCTAAGAGGCCTTAAGGAAATTAGTAGGGGAAATATGACACAAGAATGGGCTTGTTTAAGTGGCTTGGAGGCGCCACTTAGGGCCTTAGAATGTGACGCCACAAGCAAGGGGAAAGGGACTAGGTTCGAATCACAAGAGAAAAAAAAAAGGGAGCTTTTATTTTGCTACAAGGAGGAGAGGAAGTGGACGGCACATGGACACTTCAAGATGAAGTGTAGATCAAGTTAAAAAACTTAAAAAAAATTCGGCTAAAGTAGTAGATAAATGGGGATTTATTTTAAATTATTTTGATAGGCCAAAAGGAGAGAAAATAGGAGGAAGGGAAGGGATGAGATAGGGGGAAGGAGAGTTGGCTGATTGGGGGACTCTTTTGGGTGGTATTTTCAGCCAAGGAAGGGAGCAAGGCCATTTAATTTCTTTTCTTTCCAGTTGGGCCTCTGCCAAATTCTCTCTGCAAACCATTCTCTTTTCTTTTTGATTCTCCTAAAAGCCGAATCCTCCTTGTCACCATTATCGAGTTTCTCAACTTTTTCTTCTTCCTTTCCTCTCACGATTCTCTCACAAGCCGAAGATTTCATCTCTAATTGGAGCCATAGCTGAATCTTTCTAGTGATCATCAAAAGCCAAAACCTGTGATCAACACTTAGTCTATAGTCGAATCCCTCAGTGGTGTCAAGCAGGTGTGCAGTCGACCACAATATTAAGGGTAAGGATCCATCTATTGCCGTTTTATTTCTTTTTCTTAAAAGCTGAAATCAAGATTCTAATGCCCTTAATGTCTTTGGCCGAAACTATAAGGGATTCTTTTGGGATTTCCATAGTAGCCGACTTCTAAGGAAACCATTCGAGATTTTAGATCTAAGGTAAGCAAGGTATAAGATTAGGCCGAAGGCCATTTATTTGAATGTTAGAATTGGATCTAACATGTACCCTATAGGATTTCGACATCTTCTTAGCCAAGAGACTACTTTCGGGATTTAAAATCGCAAGGTGAGTGACTATGTATATTTGGCCAAGGCCAAATTTAGTGAATTAGATCTATTTACTATTTATTCAAAAGCCGAAAGCTAACCAAATCAAGTGATCTAGTGTTAGTCGATTACAAGGGAGAAAGACTACGGAATTTCAGGATTTGATTAGTAGTGAAATCGGCAACGAGGTAAGATTTTGATTGCGATAATCCTTCGGGATTTGATTTATTAGCCGAATGGCTTTTTGCTAAAGTACTTAAGGTTGGCCAAATGTAGGAATTAAGGATCTAAAGCATTAGATCGGGTTTTTAGAATTTCAGTGAAAGCGTTAAGTGAACCAGGTGTGTACCCTACACTAACTCTTAATAGATTTATGGCATCAATTTAATATAAGTGTTTATAATAATGTGAAATGTGGCTAACCATGCAACGGTACAAAGTACCCAGGTACGTTTATCTACTCCTACTATGAGTATAATATGATCTGTTATGGCATATATGTGAAACTATAAGAATGTGAATAAGGAATATGACATGGTTAATGCATATTTGTATGACATGGGGCATATGGGTGATATGTAAAGGGGAAGTGATCTGGTGGTTTTATACCACAATATCTGAATGTGGTGACTCATGTCACATAATCTGAATGTGGTGACTTATGTCACAAATGATTATCTGGTGGCTATGCCACAATATATATATATAAGGGCGATGAGCATGTCGTCTGCAGTGACTGCCTTCGATGATGTGTAGCGGATGGAGGGTTGATTTAGTAGTCCCCACGGTGTGATGGTTGGTACGGGTGATGTATAGCGGATGGTTATCTAGGTTTGGATTCGGGTTTGCATCATTGATTATATATGTTTACTATGTATGATTTGACATGCCTAAATTGATTGAGAGTTTGTGTTTGGTGGTTACACATTGAGTCTGCTTGACTCACCCGTTCTATGGATTATTTTTCGGTGACACACGGTAATGGACCGGCTCGGCAGGAGCTTTATGGGGCCATGCTCATTTCGTAAATTATTTTGTTTTGGACTTTCAATACTTAAGTATTTTGGACTATTTGAGATTTGTTTTGATGTAATAAGGCTATAAGTATTAAACTGATTATGCATGCATTTTAATTAATTTTAGTATGGTACGATTTGATTTTTTTATCAATATTAAAGTTCAAGTAATTTTTCTTAGGAACAAAGATTAAATGTTTTGACACCTAATCAACACAAATCAATTGTTCTTCAAAAACACACAAAAATTTTAGCAAAACCTCAAATAAGTTTCGAGAGATTTTTCCCTAGAAGCATGCCAGATTCGGTCAGGGCTTGTGGGTCAGGTTTGGGGTGTTTCAGCTTGGTATCAGAGCCCGGTTCAAAACTCGACCTTGAGGGCTTTTAGGGCCCAAAATGTTTTCTTCTTTTGAAAATGGGTTTTACTAAGAAATAAGCAGGTTTTTCTGGCATGTCACCTAAGTCACCGACCCGAAGTCCACCAGGTAAGTACTCCTAACTCTTTTGTGATTGTATGTGGGATCTATAGGGACGTAGATTAGTAAATGAGGAATTAAACCCTAGGATTAGTCTACTTCAACACCAAGATACATAAAACTTAAAGTCAATCAAACAAACCTGTGTCTAAGTCACCGAGTTAGGGTGTGGCAACCATCGTGCGCATGTCTAGGATTGGTTTCGGTGGGAGCTTGGTATTTAAGCAGTCCTAGTGACTCACCTCCTCTCCACTCGAATCCTACCAGTGCGTAGTGACGGTTCACCTAACCAAGAGGACTCACCACAGTGCTAAATCCAATAACTAAAACCCGAAAGGGACTAGCCATATTTTTATAAAAACTCTAGGTTTAAAATCTCCAAATTACCCCTTTGATGTGTAGGAAAACTATTTTTAAAATTTTTCAAAATACTCTTGATTTACAAAGTTATCCCAAATAACCTCAGTTGAAAAAATTACTAAAATGCCCTTGGTTCATAAAATTTCTATACTACCCACAATTTTTATTAAGATTTTTCTTACCTTATAAAATATCCAAAACCCTATTTTGCAAAATATTAAGATACCTCGATTTGCAAATTGGTGAGTTACCCCTAACCTGTACAAATGACCAAAATACCCTCAGTGAGGAAAATTACCGAAGTACCCTCAAATTAAAATTCTTTAAAAATACTCTTATTTTGAAAAGTCACCAGGAACCATATTTTGTAAAAAATTACCGAAATGCCCCTGGCTTGTAAAAATTATAAAAATACCCTTAGTGTATAAATTATCATTTTACCCTTGAAATTTTCTTACCAAGTATTTCAATTTTATAAAAAATGCCAAAATCTCTCCCTTGTGAAATTTTCAAATGCCCTCATTTAAAAAATTACCAAAATACCCCTATAGGATAAAATTACAGAAATACCCCTGGGTAGTGGAAAACAACAAACAATGACAACCATAACATTTCTCTGTAATGAACGCAAGTTCATGAATATGATTGAATGAATGAATTGAGACTGTATGTGTATGAAATCGAAAGAACTACTCTCTAGAACTAATGAACATAAGACTGTTCGTGATAAATCAGTGGAACAAAACTAATTCATAAAATTCTTTAATCAGATAAACGCAATTCGAAAGCATGAACTCTTGGGGATGAGGTCGTAATGTGCGAGGCTATGGTAGAGGCCGAATGACCGTGTCAGAGCCCGTTAGGTCCGGACAAGGGTCCAAAAATGAGATGCCACCACCACCAGCCGCTGATGTGGAATATCAGGATCAGACGGGGGAAGATGCAGTATCACAAGCGATGCTGCGAGTTTTAGAAAGGGTGGCTGGAGTGGGTGGAGCCATGGGAGCTCGAAAGTCAGTACCTGAGTGACTTCGAGCTAATGGAGCTAAATTTTTCCGTGGAGTATCTGGTGTGGCACCCAGTACGACTGAGTATTGGTTGGAGGCGACGGAACGGATTATGGATGACTTGGACCTAACTGCTGAGGAGAAGCTAAAAGGGGTAGTGTCGCTACTCCGTGATGAGTCATATCAATGGTGGCTCACAGTGCGGGATGGTGCCTCCGTAGACGATCTTACATGGGAGTATTTTAAGGAGACATACCAGAAGAAGTACATAGGAACTAGTTATGTGGATGCGCAGAGGAAGGCGTTTCTGAGGTTGGTTCAAGAAAATAAGACTGTAGCAGAGTACGAGGCTAAATTTTTAAGGTTGAGCCGTTATGCTCGAGGTATCGTGTCGACGGAGCATGAGCGGTGTGTCCGATTTAAAGACGGACTGAGGGATGATCTAAGGTTGTTCATGGCTCCGCAACAGGAGCGAGAGTTTACCATGTTGGTGGAGAAGTCAAAGGTTGCCGAAGGGATTAAGGACTCGGTGAGATAGAATACGAATCGTAATAGGAAAAAGAGAGGCTTTGGATCATCAGGGTTTTCAAGGAATGAGCAAAAGAGGCCTAGAGTTGATGGGCCGCGAGGTTAGCAAGCTGCTACTGGAGGGCAGTATCATACTTGTGCCCAATGTGGAAAGATGCATTTAGGAGAGTGTTGGAAGAAGACGGAAGGATGCTTTAAGTGTGGGTCCAAGGACCACAGGATTAAGGATTGTCTTATGAGAACCGAAGGGGGTCGACTAGTAAGCCAAGGTCCTAACTAGGCGGGAAGAAGAGGACAGCAGCCACCGCGAGGTCGTGGTTCAGCTGGCAGAGGTAACGGTGTTGGTAGAGGATAGGGAACACCGAGTCGAGATGTTGGTAACACGGAGGCCAGGCAGCCAGGTTTGGTTTATGCGGTACGTCAGAGGGAGGACGGAGAAGCACCGGACGTCATAACCAGTATGTTCCTTATATTTGGCAAGCCTTACTTTGCTTTGATTGATGTTGGCTCTACCCACTCTTATGTTGCATGTAGAGTAGTTGAAACTCTAGGAATAGCCTTTGAACTATCTAATAGGGAGATGACTGTAGTAAGCCCATTAGGTCAAACTGTAGTGGTGAATAAAATGTTTCAGAGTATACCTTTGGAGCTTTAGGGAGTGGTGTTTCTGAGCTTAATGGAATTACCTTCTGAGAATTTGATCTTATACTTGGCATGGATCGCTAGTGGAGCATCAGTCAGTATTGGATTGTGCAATAAACGAATGGAGTTAAGGACCCCAGAGGATGAGGTGATAGTTATGATAGGGGAAAGAAGAAACTACTTGTCTAACGTAGTTTTTGCTTTAAAGGCTAATAAGATGGTTCGGAAAGTATTTCTGGTTTTCGTTGGTGCTTTGGATGCGAAAGAAGCGAGAGTTAGTGGAGTTAGAACCGTAAGAGAATTTGTGGATGTCTTTCTAGAGGAATTAACCGGAATACCCCCGGATAGGGAAGTAGAATTCGGAACTGACTTACTGCCAGGTACAGCTCTTGTGTCAATTGCCCCATACAGAATGGCACCAAAGGAGTTGGTTGAGCTCAAGGCTCAGACCCAAGAATTACTTGACCGTGGGTTTATCCGACCCAGTGTGTCTCCATGGGGAGCACCGGTCTTGTTTGTAAAGAAGAAGGACGAAACTATGCGCATGTGCATAGATTATCGTCAGTTGAATAAGCTGACCATCAAGAACAAGTACCCTTTGCCAAGAATAGATGACTTGCTCGATCGACAAGGGCCGCAGATTCTCAAAGATAGATCTAAGGTGCGGATATCATCGACTTAAGGTGAAGGAGGTGATATCCATAAGATGCTTTTTCGGACAAGGTACGGGCATTATGAGTTCTTGGTAATGCCGTTCGGATTGACAAATGCCCCAGCCGCGTTCATGAACATGATGAACCAGGTTTTCCAACCCTATCTGGACCGGTTCGTTGTTGTGTTCATAGACGACATATTGGTGTATTTGAAATCTGAGGAAGAACATGACGAGCACCTTTGAGTTGTGTTGCAAGTGTTAAGGGAGAAAAAGTTATATGCCAAGTTCAGCAATTGTAAATTTTGGCTAAAGGAGGTTACGTTTTTAGGACATGTGGTATCTGCTGAAGGAATAAGGGTGGATCCTTGGAAGATTGAGACAGTTTTGGATTGGAAACCCTCTAAGTCTGTGGCGGAAGTTCAGAGTTTCTTAGGATTGGCAGGCTATTACAGACGGTTTGTAGAAGGGTTCTCGTCGATCGCAGACCCTTGACCAAGTCTGGCGAGGAAGGAGGTACCTTTCATATGGACCGATAAACAGCAGGAGAGCTTTGAAAAGCTTAAGAGGGTATTGACCGAAGCTTCAGTTTTGATTCAGCCTGAGGTAGGGAAGGATTTTGTAGTGTACTGTGATGCTTCTCATGCAGGATTGGGAGGTGTCCTTATGCAAGACGGGAAGGTAGTTGCTTATACGTTTCGACAACTAAGGCCACACGAGGTTAACTACCTGACGCATGACTTGGAATTGGCGGCAGTGGTCTTTGCTCTTAAAGTGTGGAGGCACTACTTATACGGAGAGAAGTCAGTGATCTACACGGACCAAAAGAGCCTGAAGTTTCTGCTGACTCAGAAAGAGCTGAACCTGGGACAGCGAACGTGGGTGGAATTATTGAAGGATTATGATTGTTCTATAGAATATCACCCAGGCAAGGCGAATGTGGTGGCAGATGCCCTAAGTCAGAAGGTAGTGACGGATCTGAGGGCAATGTTTGCACATTTAAGCCTCTATGACGATGGAAGTTTGCTGGCAGAGTTGCAGGTCAAGTCGTCATGGCTGAATGAGGTGAAAGAGGATAGTTGGCTGATGATGATTTAAGTGCTAAGTTTCAGCAAGTACAGAGTGGAGAGTTGAAGGACTATGGTATTAATGACGATGGAGTATTGTGTTTCAAGGGTAGGATCTGTATGCCGAAGAACGAGGAGTTAAGGAGGAGAATTCTTCAGGAATCGCATAGTAGTCCTTATGCTACGCATCCTCGAGGCAGTAAAATGTATAGAGATCTAAGGGAACAATTTTGGTGGCCTGGTCTTAAGCGGGAAGTTACCAAATTTGTAAGGAAGTGCTTGACATGTCAGCAAGTTAAAGCTGAACACCAAGTTCCGTCAGGGTTGCTTCAGCCAATACAAATTTCGTAGTGGAAGTGGGAGAGAATTACCATGGACTTCGTTAGTGGGCTTCCCCTTACGCCTACTAAGAAGGACTCGGTATGGATGATAGTGGATCGGCTGACAAAGTCTGTGCATTTTATTCCAGTGCGTGTTGACTATTCCCTACAAAAATTAGCAAAGTTGTATGTAGCTGAGATCGTAAGGTTGCACGGAGTGTCGGTGTCGATTATCTCGAATAGGGATCTGAGGTTCACGTCTCGATTTTGGAAAGCACTACACCAGGCTTTAGGCACTAGATTGGATTTCAGTACAGCTTTTCATCCACAGTCAGATGGCCAGTCTGAACGAGTAATCCAAGTGTTAGAGGATATGTTAAGAGGCTGTGTGATAGACTTCAGAGGAAGTTGGGAAGAATATTTGCCTCTAGCGAAATTTGATTACAATAATAGCTATCAGGTAAGTATCCGGATGGCACTGTACGAAGCACTGTATGGACGAAAGTGTCGCACTCCTACATGTTGGATGGAATTGGGGGAACGTCAGATTTTGGGTCCGAAAATTGTGGCAGAATCCGAGGAGAAGGTTAAGATGATTCAGACACGGTTGAAGGAAGCGTCTGACAGGCAAAAGTCTTACGCAGATCTCAAGCAGAAGGAGATTGAGTTTGTTGTGGGAGATCAAGTGTTTCTTAAAGTGTCGCCTTGGAAGAAGGTGATGAGATTTGGTCGAAAAGGGAAGCTAAGTCCAATGTTTATAAGACCTTATCGGGTGGTGAAGCGAGTTGGACCAGTGGCATATCAGTTAGAGTTGCCACCAGAGTTGAAGCAGATGCACAACGTATTCCATGTTTCTATGCTGCGTCGATACCGATTGGATCCATCTCACATAGTTCCAGTTGAAGAGGTAGAGCTGAGACTAGATCTGTCTTATGAGGAAGAGCCGATTCAGATTCTAGAACGTGATGTGAAGGTGCTTCGAAGGAAGTCGGTCCCTCTGATCAAAGTGTTGTGGCGTAACCATGGATCGGAGGAAGCTTCTTGGGAGCCGGAAGAAACAATGCGACAGCAATACCCCCACCTATTCTAGCCAGGTAATTTTGAGGTCAAAATTATTTTAAGGGGGTAGAACTATAATATTCGGGAATTAAGCTTGTGCATTTTTGCTTAATTGCATGTGCTAGTGTGCCTATGTGTATTATGAACGAGTCCTATGAATTTTGTGAACCTTAGTGTGTAGGTGAATGCCTTAAAACTTATTTAATTTTAAGTTTCAAAGAGGGAGCTAAGCCTAATAGGCCTTAAGGAAATTAGTAGGGGAAATATGACACAAGAATGGGCTTGTTTAAGTGGCTTGGAGGTGCCACTTAGGGCCTTAGAATGTGACGCCACAAGCAAGGGGAAAGGGCCTAGGTTCGAATCACAAGGGAAGCAAAAAGGGAGCTTTTATTTTGCTACAAGGAGGAGAGGAAGTGGACGGCATAAGGACACTTCAAGATGAAGTGTAGATCAAGTTAAAAAACTTAAAAAAATTCGGCTAAAGTAGTAGATAAATGGGGATTTATTTTAAATTATTTTGATAGGCCAAAAGGAGAGAAAATAGGAGGAAAGGAAGGGATGAGATAGGGGGAAGGAGAGTTGGCCGATTGGGGGACTCTTTTGGGTGGTATTTTTGGCCAGGGAAGGGAGCAAGGCCATTTACTTTCTTTTCTTTCCAGTTGAGCCTCTGCCAAATTCTCTCTGCAAACCATTCTTTTTTCTTTTTGATTCTCCTAAAAGCCGAATCCTCCTTGTCACCATTATCGAGTTTCTCAACTTTTTCTTCTTCCTTTCCTCTCACGATTCTCTCACAAGCCGAAGATTTCATCTTTAATTGGAGCCATAGCCGAATCTTTCTAGTGATCATCAAAAGCCAAAACCTGTGATCAACACTTAGTCTATAGCCGAATCCCTCAGTAGTGTCAAGTAGGTGTGCAGTCGACCACAATATTAAGGGTAAGGATCCAACTGTTGCCATTTTATTTCTTTTTCTTAAAAGCCGAAATCAAGATTCTAATGCCCTTAATGTCTTTGGCCGAAACTATAAGGGATTCTTTCGGGATTTCCATAGTAGCCGACTTCTAAGGAAACCAGTCGAGATTTTAGATCTAAGGTAAGCAAGGTATAAGATTAGCCGAAGGCCATTTATTTGAATGTTAGAATTGGATCTAACATGTACCCTGTAGGATTTTAACATCTTCTTAGCCAAGAGACTACTTTCGAGATTTAAAATCGCAAGGGGAGTGACTATGTATATTCGGCCAAGGCCAAATTTAGTGAATTAGATCTATTTACTATTTATTCAAAAGTCGAAAACTAACCAAATCAAGTGATCTAGTGTTAGTCGATTCCAAGGGAGAAAGACTACAGAATTTCGGGATTTGATTAGTGGTGAAATCGGCAACGAGGTAAGATTTTGATTGCGACAATCCTTCGGGATTTGATTTATTAGCCGAATGGCTTTTTGCTAAAGTACTTAAGGTTGGTCGAATGTAGGAATTAAGGATCTAAAGCATTAGATCGGGTTTTCAGAATTTCAGTGAAAGCGTTAAGTGAACCAGGTGTGTACCCTACACTAACTCTTAATAGATTTATGGCATCAATTTAATATAAGTGTTTATAATAATGTGAAATGTGGCTAACCATGCAATGGTACAAAGTACCCAGGTACGTTTATCTACTCCTACTATGAGTATAATATGATCTGTTATGGCATATATGTGAAACTATAAGAATGTGAATAAGGAATATGACATGGTTAATGCATATTTGTATGACATGGGGCATATGGGTGATATGTAAAGGGGAAGTGATCTGGTGGTTTTATACCACAATATCTGAATGTGGTGACTCATGTCACATAATCCGAATGTGGTGACTTATGTCACAAATGATTATCTGGTTGCTATGCCACAATATATATATATATATATAAGGGCGATGAGCATGTTGTCTGCAGCGACTGCCTTCGATGATGTGTAGCGGATGGAGGGTCGACTTAGTAGTCCCCATGGTGTGGTGGATGGTACGGGTGATGTGTAGCGGATGGTTATCTAGGTTTGGGTTCGGGTTTGCATCATTGATTATATATGTTTACTATGTATGATTTGACATGCCAAAATTGATTGAGAGTTTGTGTTTGGTGGTTACACATTGAGTCTATTTGACTCACCCCGTTACGGGATTATTTTCCAGGTGACACACAGTAATGGACCGAGTCGGCAGGAGCTTTATGAGGGCCATGCTCAGCTCAGAAATTATTTTGTTTTGGACTTTCAATACTTAAGTATTTTGGACTATTTTGGGATTTGTTTTGATGTAATAAGGCTATAAGTATTAAACTGATTATGCATGCATTTTAATTAATTTTAGTATGGTACGATTTGATTTTTTTTATCAATCTTAAAGTTCAAGTAATTTTTCTTAAGAACAAAGATTAAATGTTTTGACACCTAATCAACACAAATCAACTGTTCTTCAAAAACACACAAAAATTTTGGCAAAACCTCAAATAAGTTTCGAAAGATTTTTCCCTAGAAACATGCCAGATCCGGTCAGGGCTTGTGGGCCGGGTTTGGGGTGTTTCAAACCTAATATGGGAATCCATTGATCTATTTACTGCTTCCTTAGGGGGTTATTATAAGAGAACGAGAGTTCCACTAATTAACCTAAGGTTAGACGTTATTCGCCTCGAGAGAGGGTTTAATATAGGTTAGGGAGTTTCACGGATCAAGCTAAGTAAATAAATCATATGGTTTGGGGAATAAATAATAAGTGAAGTCATAGGTGGATTCTTCCTGAGGGTATCGTCTTCATCAATTGAGTTTTCCTAAAGTTTTTCTCCAATTCATTATTTTGTCTTTGCATCTAGTTTAGTTTTTTCATTTGTTTCATAAACCAATCACTCCATATTTTAGGCTAAGTAATAGAAAGAAAGTGAGTAGTAGTACTTTTAGGTTCCCTTGGGTTCGATAAGATATTCTTGCCTGAGCTATACTACTGTTCGATAGGTGCACTTGCCTCTATCGTTGTCGCAGTTAGTCTACAGGTTCAATCACTCTTTTATAAATATTAAAACTCAACTGTTTGACACGATTAGCTTATTTCCTTTCTGGACCTCCTCTGCTAGAATTTGAAGAAAAACATGTTCTATCAGTTTTGTCCACCTGAATTGCTTGGTGGTCCCTTCTTTGTTGCCCTTACCCATTCTACATTAATAATTGTCATTGTCAATCATTTCAATTTCCAACAAGCTTAAAACATAATAAATTCAATATCTAACAAGCTTAAAACATAATCAATATCTAACAAATTCAAGACATAATAATTTCAAAATCCAACAAACTAAAATTTCAATATAATCATTATCCAACCAACATTAACAAAAAAAAAAAAAAAACAATTTTAATACTAAAACATACATAACATAGAAACAATAACCCAAAGCCCTAAACCTACCTAATATTTCTATCCATATAATCACCCACATAGTTTGTGCAATTTCGCTCTCTTAATGCACCATTCTCTTGCTTCTTCTTCTTCTTGCTCCGTAAGAGTTGGTATTATCAAATTAGACTCAGGCTCCTCGTATAATCCTTGATTAAGTAAATCATTAGGATCAACTCCCATTATATGATTATGAATGATACAACAAACCAAAACTATATCTACTTGAGTTTGAAAATTCCAAAATGGCTCAACATCTAATACACAAAACCGTTTCTTCAAAATCCCAAAAACACATTCAATAGTGATTCGCAATGATGAATGTCGAAGATTAAAGAGTTCCTTTGCATTTTCAAGCCCCTGAGCACTAAACTCTTTTAAATGATATCGGACACCATGATATGGGGTAATATATCCATTTCGGATGCCATATCTTGCATCAGCAAGATAATATTTACTTACAATTTTACAAAACATAATTAATACTAATAAATTATGAGCTTATTAGAACTATTTGGTGTTTAATGATAATTATTACCTTATGGAATTCTTAATCTTCTTGGGCGTGAAAGTGTATCACTTAAAATACTAGAATCATGTGCACTACCTTCCCAACTAGCTAGAACATAGGAAAATTTCAAATCAAATGCAATGGCAGCCACTATTGCATCACTTAAAATACGAGAATCATGTGCACTATCTTCCTTGCATGCTAAGTGGAACGGATGCACGAACATGAGTTCCATCTAATGCTCCAATACAATCTTTAAAATAAGGATAAAATCTTGGATTGTTTCTGATTTCACTAGGAGTTAACTCATCAGGTGATCTAATAACTAGTTTATACAATTTCAAAATAGCTCTCAATACAACCCTAAAGTAACGGTGAATTGTCTCAGTTGATCTATAATATCTACATCCAATCACTTGAAACCTTACATTATGACCAATTATATGTAAAAATATGACTACTTGCTCCCTAATATTCACAGATTTAGTTGATTGTAACAAATTATTCCTACTAAGAATATCGTAATTAAAAAGGCAATCTGTCTCATCCTTATCACATTAATACAATGTTGATCACCACTATATAAAATACTATTAATATAATTTTCTCTTTCATAATCTCGATTCACACGAGGGTGAGAAGCAATTTCCTTCCTAGTTTTTAATTTTTTAATCCGAAGAGCCCCAAAAGCTAAAACTGAAGCCACGACTCCGACAATTGCATTTTGATCTTGATTACGATCCATCTACACAAAAATAATGCCACACAAATATCACATATGTGAATAATGCTACCATGACTAAAGTGCATACATACATATATGAAAATATTAGAAATTGAGGACCCCCAAGAGAGATGGGGAACATGACCATGTGGAAGCTGTTGGGGGCACTCATTCATTGCCATTAGTTTATGCTTTATTATATGAATTGAATTCTATGGGGATCACCAACATTTTGGGTTTATTTTTATAAAACTACAAGTTGAGCTAATTCTGTAACAAACAGTAATATTCAATGATTCAGGGACATTAGCAGATCTGTTAATTCAGTCAACCAAATTACTGTTCAATTAATTAAAATTTTAAAGTTTTAATGAGATTTTTTTAAAAGAAACAAAAAATTTTGATACCTCTTTCTCTTATTAGTGCCCCAAAAAACATAAAAACATAACAACTTCTTAAACTTGAATGTGATATCAAATAATAATCAAATAATATTTTTAATTTGAGAGATTAAATGTATCCTTAAATTTATAATTATCAAATTCGTGGTGGCTCCAAAATCAATGTGAATGTACTTGTATATACCTCGTTGAAGTAATGCATAAACAAATGACTAGGCTACTAAATCTTGAATCAACAATTTTTTATTTTATTTTTAAATATGTCTTAAAACAATATGTTGCCTTACTAAAATAATAATTTGGTTAAAGAAAACAGATTTGGTTAAATAAAATTAATATTTTTTAGATAATTTAAGGAAATAAAATCCCAAAATTGAGTATTAAAGGATAAGAGTGTGGAAGTAGTAGGCATGTGATAGGTGATTAAATAGGAGTTGGGGTTATTGGAGATAAATAATAACTGGAGTGAAATAAGTAGAAATTCCAGATAAACACCTGAGAGACTTTTCAGTATGCAGACACCAACCGTCCAACCCATAAGTAAAGAAATTAATGTAACCGTCCAACCCAAACTTTGTTTGTCAGTATGCAAACAAAAGAAGTACAGCAATAGTGGGACATCATCGATTGTGAGACTACCTTAGAACTAATGTAACCAAACAGCACATAAAAAGAAAAAGTGGAGTTTCCAAAGGTTCTGTAAGAAGACCAGCAAGTTGTACATTGTTTCTAAGGCTCACGGTAAAAGAGTGTGAACAAATCAAGCAAGGTATTCATTTCATTGAAAATCACAATATAAAACCAACTACATGAACAACCATTTTGTAATGGGATTATGCAAATATGGTAATAACTTAATATCGTCATAACATACTGCATCGCATGGCAAGACAAACAAAACACGCATCAAGGAAGAAACCAAACAATATAAGTTCACTAAATAGACATTAATTGCAACAACGATCAGTCTTAGATAAAAACACAAGTATAAAGCTACGAACCAATGCATAGACTTACTATTTCCAGACAGGTGGAAGCTTTTTTGTTTTCTTGTAGTAACAAGCAAGCCTGTGAATCCTGCTCTTGACAAGAATCAACCGAAACTTGGAATCCTTATCCTTCCTATTTCTTTCCAAATACTTGCAGATCGAAACAGCCTTCTTCATAAGGTGGTACAAATCCTCAAGAATTTCAGGGGCAAGACCTTTCAAAAAAAAAACACATCAAAAATAACCCCACAACCTTTATGATTTAGTTTTAGAATAAGGTAATCAGTGAAAATTTTACAGCTAAAACATTGTTGTAATCAGAATTTTGTAATTGGTACTGAATCAGATATGGTATAATGACTTCATGATGAAGCTATAAAATAATATCCAATGGTACAAAATATAGTAACACTCAAAACATGATATTATCATAGAAGAGTTAGTCCAAATTGGATTGCTGAAAATATTTCCTTTCTTATTTATAAAATGATGGAAAGGTTATGTCGATTTGGTGATACTTTTAAATCTCTCTCCTTCAGGATTCATTACCAAAAGATTCAATTGAATCATAAGCATAAACTATGATGTGTTCAACCATGTTGCCCCAACCCTCACTTTGGTGTTCAATAGTACTTAAAAGACGGTATTTGCAGCGGATGAATGTTCTTTTTAAAACACATTTGGTTCTTGTTAAAGAAACCCCACGAGTATTTTCCATTTGTTTTTACAGTTGGTGATGAAATTTCCCATATTGAATCAAGATAAGTAAAAAGAAATAAAGAGACAACCTAAATAACAAACTGAAAAGACGAGTAGCTTTAGCCTTCAATCATGGGATTATACAATAAAAAAAACTAACGATAGGAGCAACAACCAGAAACTAAGCATCAGTACTCACAACTAGAAATGCTTGCACCCTGCACCAAACAAGAACAATGTAGATCTTTTTACTCTTGAAGATGAATGGATGGAAAGTCTACTACAATATCCATTAATATGTTACAAGTTAGAGAAATAAATGTTGCTAACAGAACTGAAAATAGAGAACTGCAATATCAAGTACTAAAAAAAAAGTGAAATGACTACCCCAAGAGAAGTAAAATAGAAAAGGACAATATCAAGATAACTTTACCAATAAAAATGATAAAAAGAAACAGTGAACATAGTCTCACCGATGTAGGCTTCATCTTGCCCAAGCTCTTAAATTTACAAGATAATTAAATATAAGAATGCATTTGGCCAAACAATTGGCAGATAATAGATATAATTAAAGAGCAAAAACAAAAACAAAAACAAAACTAGTTCTTACTGGAAGAATATAGAACCCAAGATCCTGAACTGTTGGCCCTGGCCTATGAAGGTATGATAAACCATAATTTATACATATTTTGACCCCATGTTTGGTTTATTTTTGGATGAATTTTCATTAGATTTGATGAATTCGATGCTCCTAATCCTTTAATTTCATCTTTTACACTCAAGAGAGCTTAGGGAGTTGAAAAGAATGAGAACGGGCTAAAAAAGGACAAAATGGGCCTACCTCAAAAATCAACACGGCATGGACTATCACACATGGGCAGACCACACGACCGTTTGTGACGAGCAGAATCGAACACGGCCGAAGCTATCACACACGGGCGTGTCCTTGCCGAACCCAAGTCTAATTCTATTTGGTAAAGACTACTTGTAGGCCAAGAAAGGTGCTCCAAAGCCTATATAAACACCCTAAGGGAGGATCAAAATTGAGCACGCAGAGTAGATTAAAGCAGTTACTCGAAGGAAGTAGTTGGAATCATCTCGGAAGCGGATTCACTCCAAGATTGAATATCTCTATCAAGTTCTTGAGAAGTTTTTGGGTTATTTATGTCTTGTTGTTTTCGTATTCCTAAGATGTTTTCCTTTTACATTATGAACTAAACTCCCTAAATACCTAGGGAGGATGAAACCTAGATGAATATTATTATTTAATAAATCTGAATTACGTGATAAATACTTGTTCTTGTTCTTAATTATGTGTATTTAATCCTTGTTTTAGTGTTTTCAGGAATATTAATTCAAGATTGATGTGCTTATTCAGTGGAGTAAAAGTCCCTGTTTAAGAGTAGATCTATCATAATTAAGCAGAGTTGATTGGAACCCTAGAAATAGGTCGACATAAATCTATCAGATTAGAGTCAAATCTAATAAGGGAATCCATAGATCGAGTTAATGCGACTATAGGGGTTTTAATTACAAAGAGATTTCAATTAATCAACCTAGAGTCAGTTGTTTTTAGTCTCGAAAGAGATATTAACATAATTTAGGGATTTCTACGGATCAAGTCAAGTGAATAAATCATTTAATTTAGAGTCAGAATAATAAGTGAAGTCTAGGTGGATTCTTCCTTGGGTATTATCTTTATCATTGGTTTATTCGATTACTTCTTTCACTCTCTATCGCGTTTATAGTCACTTAATTAGTTAATTAGTTAGTTAAATTTTAGATTAAAATAAATCCCTTTAAATATTAGGCTAAATAAAAGAAAGATGGTTATTACTAGTAATTTTAGTCCTTGAGGATACGATATTTTGGACTCACCACAACTATACTATTGTTCGATAGGTGCGCTTGCCTTTGTTGAAATATTAGTTAGTTTCGAGCCCATCAAGTTTTTGGCGCCGTTGCCAGGGACTAAGATATTAGGAACACTAAACAACAAAACACTTGAGGCTGCCTACAAATTCATTGAAGAGATGTCACTGAATAACTATCAGTGGCAAGTTATGAGGACGAAGCCAATAAAGGCAGCCGGTGTTTTCAACCTCGACGCAGTTACCATGCTATCAAACCAGGTAGAGCTTTTAAATGAAAAGATTGATGGTTTGTGTGGCTCTTCGCAAGCACATCTAGTGATGCAGTGCGATATGAATGGAGAAGGAATGGGCAATACAGAATATCCATCCTACAACCCTGGCATAGAAAGCGAACAGATGAACTATATGGGTAATAATTCTAGACCTCAGAATCATCCCTATACTAACACTTACAATCCAAGTTGGAGGAATCACCCAAACTTTTCATGGGTAGGACAAGGAAACCAAAGACAACAAGCCCTCCAAGCTTTCAGCCACCTTACCAATAGGAAAAGAAGTCGAACCTTGAAGAGATGCTTACTAAATTCATCTCGGTGCCAGAAACGCACTTCCAGAACACAGAAACCGCACTCAAAAATCAACAAGCGTCGATTTAAGGTCTCCAGACTCAAATAAGACAGCTTACTAAGCTAATATCTGAACGACCACAAGGCAGCCTGCCAGGCAACACTAAAACTAACCTAAAGGAGCAACTTCATGCCATTACTGCTAATGATAGTGAAGGGTTAGACGAACCAAAACCGAGGCAAGAAAATGTGGTAGATAAAGGTAAGGTTGAGGTAAGCCATAATAAACCAAAGCTGGTAAGTTCAGAGTGCAAACCTCATGTGCCATATCCCAATGCGATGAAGAAAAACTGCACAGATGAACAATTCGGTAAATTTCTTAAACTTTTAAAAAAGGTACTTATTAACTTACCATTTATTGAAGCTCTTTCGTAGATGCCCAATTCAGTAAAATTTTTAAAAGAGCTTTTGGCAAACAAACGGAAGTTAGACGATGCGTCGCATGTGGAGCTAAATGTAGTTTGCTCAGCAATTTTACAGAATAAACTATCTCACAAATTAAAAGATCCAGGGAGTTTTACGATTCCTTGCTTAATTGGTGGTTTATCTGTTAATAATGCTTTAGCTAATTTAGGGGCAAGTATCAATGTTATGCCTTATAAAATGTTTAAACAACTAGGTCTTGGGAAACCCAAACAAACTAGGATGAGTATTCAATTGGCTGATAAAACCATTAGATTTCCTAGGGTATAATTGAAGTTGTGCTAGTCAAAATTGATAAATTCATATTCCCAGTAGACTTTGTTGTTTTAGACATGGATGAGGATAGTGACGTTCCTTTAATTTTAGGACGACCCTTTTTAGCAACTGCTAGGACCATTATTGATGTTGGTACAGGGGAATTAATACTTCGTGTAGGTGATGACATGATTAAACTCCAAGCACGTGATTCTGTCAGAATATCTAGTGATCAAGATGATACAAGTCCTGTTAATGTAAGTGAACTTAATGTTCAATCTTATTTGCAGGAAATTCCTCGGAAAAAGACGACAGAGCCATGGTCTAGCTCTCATATGGAGAACAGAATTGTTCATGAGGAATGAAGGCTCTAGATCGAGGAACTAGATGAATGACAAACACAATTTAAGGAGAAATTGAAAGTACACGATGAACCAAAGCAGAACCATGATGAGCCTAAAAATAAAACGAGTCAAATTAAGGTTGGAGACCGAGTTCTAATGGATAATGCAGATCCTCGTGTTGCTACTTTTGAACATAATGGAACAACCCCTTTCACGGTACTTAATATTTTCCTCTACGGTACAGTCGAGGTAACTCATTCCAAATTTGGCACCTTCAAGGTAAATAGTACTCGTCTAAAACCTTATTTTAACAAAATTGATAGCAAGAATGAGGATTTTCAACTCCTCGAACCACTATGATTATGCGAATGAAAGGTGAGTCGAGCTTAGACTCTAAATAAGCGCTTCTCAGGAGGCAACCCAAGCACTAACCTTATTAATGTCCATATTTTCAATTTTTAGCACTTAATTAAAGATTAACCAAATTAATAGGCGCATGTTTCCCTACCCACATGGGCGTGGCCGTGGCTGCGTGGACACCACGAGTAGGTATATCGACGTGGCAGAGACCGTGCAGAAACAGGACGAAATTTTTTTCCCAAAACATAGGCTATGATAAAATGCCACGCCGTGGTCGAAAATGACTAAAGAACACGAGATGCGATAAACCTACACGGGCGTGTCTTAAGACTGTGGGCGATACTGAGTAAGTGACACGGGTGTGCGACACGCCCGTGCCCAGAAGCCGTGGTTGAAACTGAGTAAGTCACATGGGCGTGCAACACGCCTGCACTCCATAGTCGTGGTCGATCTCGATTATTTAACACGAAGGCAGAACCTCTACACGGCGTGGGAGAAACGAATGAAGCATCACACGTCCGTACGATCTGGCCGTGTGACTCAACATGCCCAAGGAACACGGGCGTGGGCCAAGACCCAGACACGCCCTAAATCAACATTTACGAAACACACGGGCTAAACATAGGGCACACAGGCGTGACCCGCGACCGTGTGCCCTAATCCCTGTTTAAACCCCCATCCACTGTTCACCTTCTTCCTAAAATTTCCCCCCAAAACCCTAGCCGCTCTCTCACCCAAACACCCTCTCTACTCCTTCTCCCCTACTCCGGCCACCACCTCGACGACCCACCAGTGACTGAACTATCCCCCATATCCTCTCCTTCTTTTCCTTTACTCTTCTCCCTTTCTTTTCCATGCGCACCAGCCTCTGCAGTCCACGCCCATGCCCCACCACCACGTCCGTGCTCTGCCTTAATATCTCTATCAGTTTACTCTTCCCCCTTCACTTTTTAGTTCATTGTTCATTTTTATTACTGTGAGTCCATTTTATAAATCCCATTTTCAGATTCACATAGAGTTGCTAAGTATACTCATATTAATTATTAGGTTGCATTTGTCAAATTTTCATTCTCTGTACTAATTGATACTTGACAATGATTTTGCTCTTGGTAGCTTACTGATTTTGATAATGCCATGCATTCTGGGATTCCAATTAGTCTTGTTAATTAGTCTCATTACTGTAACACTTTTAGCCTCGTTGCTACTTAATTGCTATTAGTTAGTATCTTACATTGATAAATCTTTGCATCTACGAACCACAACGTCATCACAAGTAATCCCATTTTGAAACTCTGGTTCACTGGTTTATATTCTAAATTTTTTATTTATTTGGGAACGTATTCAGTGATTTTTCTACCTTACTTTACTAATGTTGAACACTTTATCTTGCAGGCACATAATGACTCCTCCACGTGGCAAAAAGACTGATGTTCCAGCTTTGAAAAAGTGGAAGGGACCCGGAGCTACCTCTGCGAGTCAATCTGCTGAAGTGCGCCATCCTTTTCTACAGTTTCCCCTAGGACCCCAGGAGGAACTTTTTCAGATACTTCGTGCATGACCCCTCGGTATGGGGATATGTATTGATTGGGCTGCCTTAGAGCAGGTCCAATTAGCTGACGCAGTTCGGACCCTATTGACCATTGACCCATGGGGGCATTTGTTGAGATTGTCGAGCCGACCTACTTAGAGCTTACTTTGGAGCTCTGTTCCACCTTTCACCTTCAGGTGGTCATGACAAACTTCGACGACCCAGGCACAGTCCAGTTCCGCCTTGGAGGCCTAGTACGTGAGTTGAGTGTCCCAGAGTTTTGGATGCTTTGGGACTTTATACCGAGGAATTCATAGAGGACGACGACTTCGAGAACCTTCATCGCCACATCCACTACTCCCCTTCTTCCTGCTGGAACGCCTTAGTTCCTGCCTTAGCTACCTACGATCCCAGTCGCTCCAAGGCATCAACTCTCACCCCATCATTGAGTTATTTACACGCCATCCTGGCTCACACTTTGACAGGTAATCGAGAGAGCACTAGTGTCGTCAACACTCACGACGCCTACTTTTTATGGAGCATTGTGCATGGGCACATGTTCAATTTAGCTTACTTTATCGCCCTCACCATTCGGTATCAAACAGAGTGACATAGGAAGGGGATCCTCACCATTGGCCCATATGTGATGCGTCTGGCTCGATACTTTGGCCTCCTCAACACCGTAACTCAGTCCTCCTCGCTCAAGCTTATTGGACAGATGTCCCCACAAGGCATCTCGATGATGCTTCATATGAGGATGATTGAGCATCGTCATGGGTTTGATCCTCCTCAGTACCGTCTATCGCAAGCCACCGATCAGGACAACCCATAGGACATTACTGATGATGTCCCTTTACATCATGAAGAGCCACCTTCTGCGCCACCACCACCTCATCGACTAGTTCATGCTGCTGCTTCATTGACTGACATATCTGAGCGTCTCACTCATTTTGAGTAGCACTGGACTCAACAATTCAATGACAATGCTCGACGATTCGACGGCCTCGAGGCGACTCTACAACATTGATCTTGATCGTGATAAGTCTTAATATTTATATATGAATGATCAAGCCTAGAAACTAACTATCACCACGATTGAGGAAAGCGCACCTATCGAACAGAAGTATAGCTTAGTGGCAAGACCAAAATGTCAAACCCAAAGGAACCAAAAGTACTAGTACTAACTCTCTTTTTATTATCTAGCCTAAATTAAAAGAGGATAAATGTTTATTTAACTAATTACTAAGCTAAGGATGCCAAGACACAAAGAATGAATAAGGAAAATACTTTTGGGAAAAAATCAATTGATCAAAACAATACCCGAGGAGGAATCCACCTAGACTTCACTTGCTATTTAACTCTAAACTAAATGATTTATTCACTTGACTTGATCCGTAGTTTTCCCTAATTTATATTAATATCTCTTTCGAGGCTACTAACGTCTAACCCTAGGTTGATTAATTGAAATCTCTTTCTAATTAAAACCCGTAGAGTTGCATTAACTCGATCTATGGATTCCCTATAAGGTTTGGCCATAATCCGGTAGATTTTCGTCATCCTATCTCTAGGGGTGCGATCAACTCCGCTTAACTATGCTAGATCTACTCTTAAATAGGGACTTTTGCTCTACTTCCTAAGCACATCAATACTTGAATCAATATCCTGGAATATCAAAACAAGAATTAAGAATACATAATTAAGAACAAATCAAGTATTTATCATATAGTTCAGAAAATAATAACAAGATCTATAACACCCCTAACCCAAGACCATCGCTAAAATAGGGTTAAGAGGTATTACGATCAATGAGAACATTTAACATCTAGAATTTACGACACAAAGTCAATCATTATCAATCACATTCAATTACAATCATGGTGTCCCTTATCAAGGTCTAAAAAGACCTAATTCACATGCTAAAGAGGGGTTCGAACTAAACCAAACACACACAGAAATTCTCAAACATTTAAAATTTCCATCTAAGATTCAGGGGATACACGCCCGTGGGAGGAGACCGTGTGCCTTCCACGATTTCTAAACACCCCTATGTGTCTTCTCGTGTTCACATATTGACTATACCAACACGGTCACTAGGCACGCTCGTGTGCCATGACCGTGTGCTACTAAGCCATATACTGACGTCCCCACCATGGCCACCAAGCAGACCTGTGTGCCATGGCCGTGTACTCTTATCTATCTGCTGACTTGTACACCACAGTTATCTGACACCCACAGTCTTTAGGCACGCCCGTGTGCTACAACCGTGTGACATTATAGGCCATTTACAAGGCCAAAATACCACCCACTTAGGGTCAATCCTATAAGCACATATAAGCATTTTTATACACACAATTTGGAAACCATTTCCTATCATATAATCTATCTATCAATTCATACAATCTCATTTTCAATTATAACAAATCAATAACTAACATATACAACTTAAACATATTCAATACTAAACATCATTCTTTCCCAGTTTCACTAAATCATATTAGCATTTACCATCACAAAGATTTCCATTCATAAGTCAATTTCTCATCTCACAATCCATGCCAAAAGATGTATCACATATACCAAAACCATTCATGCTAAAACTAGCATATATCTAGCCACATACCATGGCTGCTTAAAACTATCAAACATGATTCAAATGACCAGCCTATACATGCCATATTTTAACTATGTACATCTCTCCAAAATACCCCAAAATAGTTTATTGATAGTGTGACTGGGATGCTGACGATCCCCTGATCCGAGCTAGCTTTACTGACACTGCAAAGTAGAGAAAGAAATCACACAGTAAGCTTTCTAAAGCTTATTAAGTTCGATATACAATATAATCGTGTCATTAAACCAAACCAATATAATCAATAACCATCACATAGATCATTGCTATCTTGTCCATACTATATCATCCCTAGTCAAGATACTCATCCGTCCATCTATAGCTTTATCTATAAATTCATCAACCACAAAGGTTCAAGACATACCTTGGCTAACACATAGTTATTCAATTTCCAAGCTACTCAATTCTAAATATTACTTGTTGATCATCCTTTAATATTCAATCAACTTATTCGCACACTTAGTGCTATATACATGGTCGGTACATATTAGTCATCGCACACTTAGTGCCAAATTTTCCAACCGGCTTATCTCGGTAACACACACAGTGCCAATTCTGTAAGCCGAAGCTTTGATAACATCGCACACACAGTGCTATTCTTTTCTGTTTCGATTTTAATATCGTACACTTAGTGCCCTTAACTAAACCCTGCACATAGCATCTCAATTTCATACACATATACACATTCATTTCATAATACAAAAACATGTGTTAATAACATGTATTATATCTGAACTTACCTCGGATGTCAAAATACTGACACGGTCTATTAATCGAGCACTTTTCTTTGCCTCGATCCCGATCCGAACCTCTCCTTTCTTGGTCTATATACATTCAAATTCAGTCCATTCAATCACTAACTCGTTCAATTTAGTCCAAACACATATATTTAGGGCATTTTAAAAAATAGCCCTCACATTTTCACATTTCGACACTTTAGTCCCTAATTCACAAAATCATCAAATTCATAAAATTTCACCAGGTACAAGCTTAGCCGAATTTTCACTGTACTCATACAATCCCACATATGTCATTTATTTCACAATCTAGTCCTTCAAAATGCTATTTTCACAATTTAGCCCTAATTAGCTAAATTCATCAAAATTTCAAGAACAATACATGTTCATTAAACACATATCTTTCATTGAACACCAACACTCATCACAAAGCTCCTCATTTCAACAATGGCACATTCCATAAATCTCAACAATTTACAAAATTACAACATGGGTTTTGTAAAGCACAAAGCAACAGATTACGAAAACATAAAAATTATCAAAAATTGAGCTCAAAACATACCTCAATCAAGCTTAGCAAGTGCCAAAATTTCAAAAGCTTCAATGGCTATTCTCCCTTTTAATTTTTGGTGAAAGAAAGATGAGAAAATGGCTATCTTTTTGTTTTGTTTTTGATTATAATAACTTATTAAACAAATACCAACTTTTCCCTATTACAAAACAAATAAAACAAATTAGAAATATGGTTATCTAGTCATTCAACACCCCACTAACTTAAAAATGGTGTATTATCAACATAAGGCCTCCACCTTAAAAAACCATCCACACTTTGATACTTATAAATCAGCACACAACTTTTACACCTTATGCAATGATAAACCATAAAAGTAACATATTTTAACCCCATATTTAGTATGCTTTTAGGATGATTTAGCCCTAATTTATGTAAAAAGGTACTTTTAATCCTTTCTTTTCATATTTATACTCAGGAAATCACCCAAGGACGAAAAGAACAAGAAACGGGCTTAAAATGGGCCAATTTGGGCCAAAAAAGAAATCGACATGGCCTGGACTTCAAGCCACATGGCCGTGCTTCGACAATTAACTAAGGCACGCTATGCCACTATTTACACGGTCGTGCCCCAATCGACAGAATCGAGACACGGCCTAACCACGATTTACACAGGCATGTGCCATGGCCGTGCCCCTGTTACGGGAGAGAGCAATTTCACTCGGATTTGGATACTTAGAGCCAAAGAAACACTTTCCAAAGCTTATTCAAATACCGAGTAAGAAGCAGACTTAAATTAGGACATTTAGAGCCAAGTAAAGCATTCCAAGAGCCTATATAAACACCCTAAGTGTATCCTGAAAAGGGGGCGGTGAGCTAGGCCAAGGAGCCGAGCCAGAAGGATCACATTTGTGGGAATCACTTGAAGATAGCCAGAAGATCCATCTTGAAGAGCCAGAATTCTTCTCAAGACGGCGAATTTCTCCTTCAATTCCTCTAGGGGTTTTAGGGATTTCTTATGTTTTGTTTTATCTTTTCTCTTGAGATGTTTTTATTCATTATGAACTAAACTCTTGAGATACCTAAAGGGATGAAACCTAGATGAATTTTGTTATTATTTCGAATTATATGATAAACACTTAGTTTGTTCTTAATTATGTTGCTTAATCTAAATCGATGTGCTTAGATGGAGGAGGAATAGACCACGCTAAGAGTAGATCCGTATAATTAAGCGGAGTTGATCGAACGCTTAGAGATAGGTTACGAGATTTTGTCGAATTAGGGTGAAACTAATATGGGAATCCATTGATCGATTTACTGCTATTCTAGGGGGTTCTTATAGGCAAATGAGAGTTCCACTAATTAACCTAGGGTTAGACGTTATTCGCCTCGAGAGAGGGTTTAATATAGGTTAGGGAGTCCTACGGATCAAGCTAAGTAAAGAAATCATATGATTCAAGAATAAGTAACAAGTGAAGTCTAGGTGGATTCTTCTTTGAGGGTATCGTCAGTAATCAATTGAGTTTCTTCAAGTTATTTCCCAATTCGTTCTTTTTGTCTTTATGCGTCTATAGCTTAGTAGCCGTTAAACTAGATTAAATCAACCAATCACTCCATATTTTAGGCTAAATAATAAAAAGAAAGTGAGTATTAGTACTTTTAGTTTCTTTGGGTTCGATAATCTGGTCTTGCCTAAGCTATACTACTTTTCGATAGGTACACTTGCCTTTAAGTCGTTGTCAGTGTTAGTTTCCAGGTTTGATCATTCTATTTATAAATTTTAAAGCTCTGATTTCAGCGATCATGTTTTTGGCACCGTTGCCGGGGAGCTAAAATATTAAGAAAGCTCTATTTTTATTACTTTAGCCATTTTTTTATTTTTATTTTGTAATTTATTTTATATTATTATTTTTACTAATTTTATGTTTTCCTTTTTCCTAGCAGGTACCTCTAGTTTATGACTAGACGGAACCCGATAGGACCTCTAGTATACGATAGTGAAATTGAAGCTACCGCTTCGAAAAAATCGCAGAGAAATTAGGCGGTTCTAAATTACATGTAAGAAGAGCGAGAAGATGATCCAATCCTTCGAAGGGATGGATTTAGAATAATTGTAACACCCTCAAACCAGTCAATACACCATGACCCACCTACCAATCGGCATGCCACAAAGAGAGGAGAACACGGATTTTGAAGAAAATTTAGTTACCTTGATTGAATTTTAGTGATAAATTCTTTGTTGTTTAGTTGCTTATATTTGTAGAAAAGCAGTGTATAACAAGTTAAAACCGATAATTTACTTTGAAATTTAGTAAATGAATCTTTTAAAACTTAGTTGTCAATCCATATGTTAGAAACCATTTATGTCATTTTAAGAAAAACCCAAATTATTACTTTGAAAACCGTTTGCATTTGAGTGTAGAAACTTCAATTTGGAAATCATTTAAGTTGTCGAAAACACTTAAGTTGAAATTTTACTACCAAACGATTTATATTACCCGATGGTAAGATTTTGAAAAACCATTGCATTTTTATAGTTTAGAAAACTTTGGGCTCAATTATTAAATCAACCATGATATTTATTTAGCCATGTTTAAAACAAGTCCAAAGCATATAAATAATCCAAAAACATAATTAAAGAGGCCTTATTACAATTTCAAATAAAGACGAAAACCAAATTAAAATAAAATAAAGTACCCAAATCGAAGTTCATGTAAAACCCAATTTTTATTTCATGGCCTCCTCGAGTTCATCCGGCTCCGCATCCGCGATCTACGAATCACCTGAAAAGATAAGGGAGAAGGTGAGTCACCAGGACTCAGTGCATAAATCCTTCCCCCGATTAATGCAACATACTTACACAATTCATAACCAAGCAATGTAAATAATGCACCCAACCTAGCCATCCATAACTCCTTTTCTACCCCGTGTGGTACCAAACCACTAGTGGTGCCAAACCACTGGTGACCCAAAGTCACGATATCCAATAATGTGGTGCCAAACCACTGGTGACCCAAAGTCACGAATAATCCATCTGGGGCCAACCCACGTGTGATACCAAATCACCGCGACGATCCCGTAATATCAAATGTGGGGCCAACCCATCGTGGTGCTAAGCCACCGGGATGAGTCGCTATGAGGTGCCAAACCTCCGTGTCCCAAAGACACGAAATAATCTTGTGGTACCAAACCACCGGAGGTGCTCCGTGTCCCAAAGACACGGATATCAAATCCTTCCCTCCTCTCATATCACCCATATCAATGCAACATTTAAACAAATCATGCCTTCATGCTTTATTAGAAATCACATAGGAAATTAATCATAAATTGTATCATCATGCATCATATTGCAAAAGTCATATCGAAATGGACTTACCCGATTTCTTGCTCATATCCTTACGGTATCATATTGAGAATCTCATAGTTTTTGGCTTTAATAACATGATTAGAATATTTAAAATATTTATATTACCAAGTTATGAAGTGTGTAAGGTACACACCTGTCACTAACGCAAGTACTAACTTCCGAAGACTCGATCTACCGCACTAGATCACCTTGTCCTACATTCGGCCAAACCACAAAACTATAAGCAAAACCATTCGGCCAACTTCACATCCTAAATCTCAATAGCTTTTGGCTTTTCAACCCCAAAAATAAAAATGATGAATCGACATGAATCCTTACCACTTGACTTACCAACTTTGATTTCTAGAGAGTAGAGGCTTAGATCGACTGCTTCCAAAGTCCCGAAGAGCCTAAAAGAATTCGGTTCCTAAGAATAGTTAGAACCTTGCAAGCAAATGCCCAAAAATTCGGCCTTTGCCCTCAAGAAAAACGACAGAGAAAAGAGAAAAGAAACTAAAGAAATACGGCCATGAACACTTACGCCCTTCCAAAACCGATTGAAGGAAACCAAATGAAGACTTACCCTTGATGATATTCGGCCAAGACAAATCAAAAAGAAAGAAAGAAGATTCGGCAATAGTGTTAGATGATGGAGGAAGATTCGGTTAGAGTGGGGAAAAAGAAAGAAAAAGAAAGTGAAATGCAAGAGAGGGATTTCAGCAAAGGAAGGTGGAGAGGATTTTGGCACAAAAGTTTGAGAGAAGAAAAAGAAAAAAATGAAAGGGAGGAGAGGGTACTTTCGATTTTAAGCAAAAAGAAAGAGAGAAAGGGAGAGATTTGGAGAGAAAGAAAATTTGGCCAACCACTAGAGAAAAAGTTTTCGGCTACAAAGAAAATAAAAGATGAGAGGGAGATTCCAAAAGAGTTTCGGCCAAATGCCTAAGAGGGCAACAAACACCTATGGACAATCGGCTTATGGTTCACTTTGGTGCACTTGAGAAGAATTAGTAAGGTTCAAAGGGTTTTTGGTTATGGCTCAAAAAAAATAATGAAAGCATTCCAAACTAATCGAAAATGACTACCTAACCAAAAGAAATTTCGGCACCAACTAGCTACCAACAAGACAAAATTCGGTCACTCCCCCCTAGGCCCCAAAACCGTCCAAATACATGGACTTCAAGGTCAAACCTATCCACACAAAACTTTCCATAACAAAATACCTTACATCATGCCTTATGTTCTCACATCAACCTTTAATCAATTGATTTCTTTCCCAAACATCAAGCTTACCTAAACTATTATTCTACTTGCCATAAAAATTTAAAGTCCAACTTACCATAATTAGAGCTTGGCCGACACTTAATGTTAGGATGCATAAAAATAAAGTCTTCAAAATGCATTTCATGATACTCGAACCACTTCCCTCAATCAATCCTTCATGCGTCATATCCACCTTGCCCCTAACTCCTCATGTGCTAAAATTTAACACTTAAATTAACTTAAGTGTCAATTCACCTAATCCACTTCACTAAATTCTCAATACTAAGAATTATTCTAGCTTCATAAATAAAATCAAGCCTTCACAAGACTATGCTAAACACAGAAAATTTATACCCGAGCCAACACAAATAATAAGATAATACTCTAATTTTTAGGATGTTACAATTCTACCCCCTTAAAATAATTTCGTCCTCGAAATTACCTGATCAAAAGAGTTGAGGGTACTGTTGTCTCATCACATCCTCCGATTCCCACGTAGCTTCTTCTACACCATGATTCCGCCATAAAACCTTCACTAAAGGAACTGACTTCTTACGCAAAACTTTCACATCTCGGTCTAGAATCTGCACTGGTTCTTCTTCTATCATCAAATCTGGACTCACCTCTATTTCCTCTACTGCCACAACATGTGATGGATCAGAACGATAGCGTCTAAGCATGGAGACATGGAATACATCGTGAATCTGACTCAGCTCTGCTGGCAACTCGAGCTGATAGGCTACTGGTCCCACTCGTCTCAACACCTTATACGGCCCAATAAACCTTGGACTTAACTTGCCTTTTCTCCCAAATCTTAACACTTTCTTCCATGGCGAGACCTTCAAGAAGACCTGGTCACCCACAACAAACTCTATATCCCTCCGCTTGAGATCGGCATATGACTTCTGCCTATCTGAAGCTTTTTTCAAACGAGCAGGAATCAACTTCACCTTATCCTCAGTTTCTGCAACCAACTCTGGTCCTAACATCTGACGCTCGCCCAATTCTGTCTAGCATGTAGGTGTACGACACTTCCTACCATACAACGCCTCATATGGTGCCATCTTAATGCTTGCCTGATAACTATTGTTGTATGCGAACTCAGCTAATGGTAAAAACTCTTCCCAGCTGCCTCTGAAGTCCAAAACACAACCTCTCAGCATATCCTCTAAAATCTGTATAACTCTTTCCGACTGCCCATCAGACTGTGGATGAAATGCCGTACTGAAATCCAACCGCGTACCCAAGGGCTAATGTAATGCTCTCCAAAACCTCGACATAAATCTAGGATCTCTGTCTGAGATGATCGACACTGGCACACCATGCAACCTTACTATCTCCGCCACATACAACTTAGCTAACTTCTGAAGCGAGTAATCCACCCTTACCGGAATGAAATGAGCTGACTTATTCAAACGATCCACAATCACCCAAACTGAGTCCTTCTTACTAGGTGTAAGAGGTAGTCCATTGACAAAGTCCACAGCGATCCTTTCCCACTTCCACTGTGGAATCTTCACTGGCTGAAGTAATCTAGACGGTAACTGATGTTCAGCCTTGACCTGCTGACACGTCAGACATTTACCCACAAACTCAGTTACCTCCCGCTTCAGACCTGGCCACCAAAATTGCTCTCTTAAATCCCGATACATCTTGCTACCTCCAAGATGCATAGCGTATGGGCTACTACATGCATCCCGAAGAATTTTCTGCCTCAACTCGACATCCTTCGGCATACAAGCTCTCCCTTGAAAACACAATACTCCATCACTGGACAAACTATAACCCTCTAAATTACCATCCTGAACTTGCAACCTCCGAGCATTCAAACCATCATCTTCTAACTGTTTCTTCTTGATCTGCTCTAACCAAGTCGGCTTGACTTGCAGTTCTGCCAACAGATTCCCATCGTCATACAAGCTAAGATGAGCAAACATCAATCTTAAGTCTGATACAACCTTACGGCTCAACGCGTCTACCATCACGTTAGCCTTGCCCGGATGATACTCAATCGAACAGTCGTAGCCCTTCAACAACTCAATCCATCTACGCTGCCTCAAGTTTAAATCCTTCTGAGTCAAAAGATACTTAAGACTCTTGTGATCCGTGTAGACTATCGACTTCTCTTCGTACAAATAGTGTCTCCAAATCTTCAAGGCGAAAACCACTGCGGCTAATTCCAAGTCATGCGTCGGATAGTTAACCTCATGTGGTCTCAACTGTCGAGATGCACAAGCCACTACCTTTCCTTCCTGCATCAGCACACATCCCAAACCAGTATGTGATGCATCACAGTAAACCGTGAATTCCTTGCCTGCCTCAGGTTGAATTAAAACCGGAGCTTCAGTCAGAATTTTTTTCAACTTGTCGAAACTTTCTTGTTGCTTCTCAGTCCACACAAATGGAACTCATTTCCTCAATAACTTGGTCATAGGTGCTGCGATCAAAGAAAATCCCTCTACAAATCTTCGATAATACCCCGCTAGACCTAGAAAACTCGAATCTCAGCCACTGACTTAGGCGGCTTCAAATCCAACACTGCTTCGATCTTTCAAGGATCCACTCTAATCCCCTCAGCTGATACTACGTGACCCAAGAAAGTCACCTCCCTAAGCCAGAATTTGCACTTACTAAATTTGGCATAAAGCTACTTTTCCCTCAGAATTTGTAACACTACTCGCAAATGCGCATCATGCTCCTCCTCTAACTTTGAGTATACCAAGATATCGTCTATAAATACCACTACAAACTGATCCAAAAACTGCTAGAATATCCGATTCATCATGTCCATGAATGATGTCGGTGCGTTAGTCAACCCAAACGGCATTACCAGAAACTCGTAGTGCCCATACCGAGTGCGAAATGCCATCTTATGGATATCAGCCTCTTTCACCTTTAGCTGATGATACCTGCACCTTAAATCAATTTTGAGAAAACCGCGCCCTTTAAGTCGATCAAACAAGTTATCTATCCTCGAAAGGATACTTGTTTTGATCGTCACTTATTCAATCAAGCAGTAATCTATACACATCCGTATCGAACCATCCTTCTTCTTGATAAAAAGTACCGGTGCTCCCCAAGGTGAAACACTTGGTCGGATAAAACCTCGATCCAACAACTCCTGAATCTGAGCTTTTAATTCCACTAATTCCTTCAGCGCCATCATGTACGGAGCGATAGACATTGGCACAGTTCCGGGTAACAAATCTATTCCAAATTCAACTTCACGATCCGGAGGTAGTCCTGGAAGTTCTTCTGGAAATATGTCAGCATATTCCTTTATCGTTCGAACATTCCCTACAGTAGACTCCTTAGCCTCCAACGCACACACATGAACCACAAATGCCTCACAGCCCTTCCTGACCATCTTCTCAACTTTCAACGCAGATACCACGTTGGATAGATAATCTATTCTATTACCTATCATAACCACCTCTTTACCCTCAGTTGTCTTCAACATCATGCGCTTAGCAGCGCAATCCAAACTCGCCTGGTACTTGACCAACTAGTCCATCCCAAGAATTAGATCGAACTCCCCAAATAGCAGTTCCATCAGATCAGCTACAAACACTACCCTTTGGAGTTCTAGGGGTACATCCCTATACAGCTTATTTACTTCTATAGAGTGACCTAGAGGGCTAATTACTGTCATCCTCCTAGAAGTAGTCTCAGAGTCTAAGTTCATGGTCCTTACTATGCAACTAGCAACATACGAATGCGTCGAACCCACATCTATCAAAGCAGTATATGGTGCACCAAAGATTAAGAACGTACCGGTTATGATGTCCGGTGCATCACCCTCTTCACGATGTCTCGCTGCATACACCAAACCAGGTTGTCTTGCCTCAGTGTTGCCTGCACCTCTGCCCGATGCTCTACGGCCTCGACCGTAACCATTTCCTCCTCTACTATTACCACGACCTCTCTGCGGTGATTCCCTCCTTTCTAAATCGAGCACGACCTTGACCTCGATCGATTCTGCTAGCTTACGTGGACAATCCCTCACACGATGATCCAGCGAACCACACTCAAAACATCCTTTCCCTTCGGTCCAATATTCACCCCAATGATATTTCCCACATCGATTACACTGCGCCGGTCCCTGATTAGCAGTAACAGGCCTCCCAGATTGATTCGACCCACTCTGCATAGCCCTTTTCTGAGAATTACCGGCCAACCCAGATGATCCAAAACTTCTCTTATGTTTGTTCCTGTCGTGATTCTGCCTTACAGATTCCTTTATCCCTTCAGCTATCTTAGTCTTTTCAACTAACGTAGCAAACTCTCGCTCCTAATGTGGAGTAATCAACAGTCTCAGCTCGTCCCTTAATCCATCTTCAAATCGAACACATCGCTCGTGCTCCGAAGCCACAATACCTCCAGCATACCTGCTCAATCTTAAAAATTTTGCCTCATATTCTGATACGGACTAACTCCCCTGAACCAAACTCAGAAATGCCTTACGCTGTGCATCAATGTAACTAGACCCAATATATTTCTTCTGATACGCTAGCCTTAAAATAATCCCAAGTAAGATCCTCCGCCGCAGTACTATTCCTCACTGTGAGCCACCACTGATATGACTCATCCCAAAGAAGTGATACTATCCCTTTCAGCTTTTCCTCAGCATTCAGATCCAAGTCATCCATGATTCGCTTCATCGCCTCTAACCAATATTCGCCATCTCGAGCCATACCAAACACCTCGAAATACCTCACTCCATTAGCTCGAGTCGCCAGTATGATTTTGAGCTCCCGCCTCCACCTACTCTAGCCACTCTCTCAAGAACTCAGAGATTGCTTGAGACATCGTGTCATCCCCGCTTGATCCTCGATGCTCAACTCCAACCATTGGTGGTGGGGGTGGTGGTACCTCATTTTCGGATTCTTGACCAGACCTCACTGGCTCAGACACAGCCATCCTACCTCGACCGCATCCACGCATAATAATGACCTCGACCTCAAGTGCTCATGTCTAAAGTCTCGACTTATCCGATTTAAAAGTTTTATGTATTAATCATTATTCCACTATCTTTAAAGCACGCTTTATGAATAATTTTAATAAGAAGTTGTTTCATGAGTACATCCAACCTATAGTTTTGAGTCTCTAGGTAGTTCTTACTACTATACAATCATGCCATCATCATCATAATCATATCATCAAAAGCAAAGGCTGAGGTACTTACTCGGGCGGATCGGTCTTGGAGACTCGATGCCATATCTTTCAAACCATATAATTTTAAACAAAACATTTAAAAAAAATCATACTTTAAATCATTTTGGGCCTCGGGCCCACAGCCGAGCTTTTGAACTTGGCTCTGATACCAATTTGTAACACCCCAAACCCGAACAATACGCCATGACCGAATCTGGCATGCCACAGAGGAAAATGTTTTGAAGAAAATTTAGTTACCGATTAAATTTTAGTGATAAATTCTTTGTTGTTCTATATTTGTAGAAAACAGGTGTATAACAAGTTAAAAACTGATAATTTACTTTGAAATTTCGTAAATGAATCTTTTAAAACTTAGTTGTCAATCCATAGGTTAGAAAACATTTATGTCATTTTAAGAAAAATTCGAATTATTACTTTGAAAACCGTTTGCATTTGAGTGTAGAAACTTCAATTTGGAAATCATTTAAGTTGTCGAAAACACTTAAGTTGAAATTTTACTATCAAATGATTTATATTACCCGATGGTAAGATTTTGAAAAACCATTGCATTTTTATAGTTTAGAAAACTTTGGGCTCAATTATTAAATCAACCATGATATTTATTTAGCCATGTTTAAAACAAGTCCAAAGCATATAAATAATCCAAAAACATAATTAAAGAGGCCTTATTACAATTTCAAATAAAGATGAAAACCAAATTAAAATAAAATAAAGTACCCAAATCGAAGTTCATGTAAAACCCAATTTTTATTTCATGGCCTCCTCGAGTTCATCCGGCTCCTCATCCGCGATCTACGAATCACCTAAAAAGATAAGGGAGAAGGTGAGTCACCAAGACTCAGTGCATAAATCCTTCCCCCGATTAATGCAACATACTTACACAATTCATAACCAAGTATTGTAAATAATGCACCCAACCTAGCCATCCATAACTCCTTTTCTACCCGTGTGGTACCAAACCACCGGTGGTGCCAAACCACCGGTGACCCAAAGTCAATATCCAATAATGTGGTGCCAAACCACGTGTGACCCAAAGTTACGAATAATCCATCCGGGGCCAACCCACATGTGATACCAAATCAATCCCATATCAAATGTGGGGCCAACCCAATGTGGTGCTAAGCCACTGGACGAGTCGCTATGAGGTGCCAAACCTCTAGTGTCCCAAAGACACGAAATAATCTTGTGGTACCAAACCACTAGAGGTGCCAAACCTCTGGTGTCCCAAAGACACGGATATCAAATCTTTCCCCCTCCTCTCGTATCACACATATCAATGCAACATTTAAACAAATCATGCCTTTATGCTTTATTAGAAATCACATAGGAAATTAATCATAAATCGTATCATCATGCATCATATTGCAAAAGTCATATCGAAATGGACTTACCCGATTTCTTGCTCATACCATTACGGTATCATATTGAGAATCTCATAGTTTTCGGCTTTAATAACATGTTTAGAATATTTAAAATATTTATATTACCAAGTTATGAAGTGTGTAAGGTACACACCTGTCACTAACGTAAGTACTAACTTCTGAAGACCCGATCTACCGCACTAGATCACCTTGTCCTACATTCAACCAAACCACAAAACTATAAGCAAAACCATTCGACCAACTTCACACCCTAAATATCAATAGCCTTTGGCTTTTCAACCAAAAAAATAAAAATGATGAATCGACATGAATCCTTACCACTTGACTTACCAACTTTGATTTCTAGAGAGTAGAGGCTTAGATCGACTGCTTCCAAAGTCCCGAAGAGCCTAAAAGAATTCAGTTCCTAAGAATAGTTAGAACCTTGCAAGCAAATGCCCAAAAATTTGGCCTTTGCCCTCAAGAAAAACTACAGAGAAAAGAGAAAAGAAACTAAAGAAATACAAACATGAACACTTACCCCCTTCCAAAACTGATTGAAGGAAACCAAATGAAAACTTACCCTTGATGATATTCGACCAAGACAAATCAAAAAGAAAGAAAGAAGATTCGACAATAGTGTTAGATGATGGAGGAAGATTCAGTTAGAGTGGGGAAAAAGAAAGAAAAAGAAAGTGAAATGCAAGAGAGGGATTTCAGCAACGGAAGGTGGAGAGGATTTTGGCACAAAAGTTTGAGAGTAGAAAAAGAAAAAAAATGAAAGGGAGGAGATGGTACTTTCGGTTTTGAGCAAAAAGAAAGAGAGAAAGAGAGAGATTTGGAGAGAAAGAAAATTCGGCCAACCACTAGAGAAGTAGTTTTCGGCTACAAAGAAAATAAAAGATGAGAGGGAGATTCTAAAAGAGTTTTGGCCAAATGCCTAAGAGGGCAACAAACACCTATGGACAATCGGCTTATGGTTCACTTTGGTGCACTTGAGAAGAATTAGTAAAGTTCAAAGGGTTTTTGGTTATGGCTCAAAACAAAGAATGAAAGCATTCCAAACTAACCGAAAATGACTACCTAACCAAAAGAAATTTTGGCACCAACTAGCTACCAACAAGACAAAATTCGGTCACTCCCCTCCTAGGCCCCAAAACCGTCCAAATACATGGACTTCAAGGTCAAACCTATCCACACAAAACTTTCCATAACAAAATACCTTACATCATGCCTTATGTTCTCACATCAACCTTTAATCAATTGATTTCTTTCCCAAACATCAAGCTTACCTAAACTATTATTCTACTTGCCATAAAAATTTAAAGTCCAACTTACCATAATTAGAGCTTGGCCGACACTTAATGTTAGGATGCATAAAAATAAAGTCTTCAAAATGCATTTCATGATACTCAACCACTTCCTCAAGCAATCCTTCATGCGCCATATCCACCTTGCCACTAACTCCTCATGTGCTAGAATTTAACACTTAAATTAACTTAAGTGTCAGATTCACCTAATCCACTTCACTAAATTCTCAATACTAAGAATTATTCTAGCTTCATAAATAAAATCAAGCCTTCACAAGACTATGCTAAACACACAAAATTTATACCCGAGCCAACACAAATAATAAGATAATACTCTAATTTTTAGGATGTTACAAACGAACCCTTGAGGAGATGCTAGCAAAATTTTCGGCAGACACAAAAATATGTATCAAGAAACTGAAAGAACAATCAAAAGCAATGAGAGCCGAATTAGGGAAATTTCTAAGTCAGTCAAGGAAGTCACCAATGCAGTCGAACAACTTGCAAAGCTTATGTCAGAACGACAGCAAGGACGTCTACCAAGTAACACCGAGATTAACCCTAAGGAGCAAATTCAAGCCATCATAGCTCGGGAAAATAAGAAGTCAGATGAACCCAATCCAACACCAGAAAATAAGGTAGACGAAGGTAAAGTAAAGGTAACACAAAAAAAGCCAAAATCGGTAATAAAGGAGTACCAACCTCGCATACCTTATCCCGAAGCGATAAAAAGAGACAATTCAGAGGAATAGTTTGGTAAGTTTCTTAAACTCTTAAAGAAAATACTTATTAACTTACCTCTTCTTGAACCTCTTTTTCAGATGCCAGACGCGAGGAAATTCTTAAGACAGCTCATGACTTACAAACGCAAATTAGATGAAGAGCACCATGTGGAATTAAACGCAACAAGCTCAGCAATGTTACAAAATAAACTACCGCGAAACAAAAAGATCCGTGGAGTTTTACAATTCCATGTTTAATTGGTAGTTTAACTATTGATAATCGTTAGGCGATTTAGGGGCAAGTATAAATGTCATGCCTTGTGCATTGTTTAAACGACTAGGTCTAGGGAAGCCCAAACAAACTAGGATGAGTGTTCAATTAGCTGATAAAACTGTTAGAATTCTTAGGGGCATTATTGAAAACGTTCTAGTAAAATCGATAAATTTATTTTCCCAGTAGATTTTGTTGTTTTAGACATGGATGAGGATAATTCAATCCCCTTAATTTTAGGAAGACCTTTTCTAGCAACTGGCAAGACTAAATTTGATGTTGCCACAGGCGAACTCATACTTTGTATAGGTGAAGAATCAATCAGTCTTCAAGCTCTTGACTCGGCTAAGATAACAATCGATGAAGGTAAGAAAGCTAACTCAATTGATAACCAAATTATACAACTTTCATCGCAGGAAACACCACAAGAATACAAACCTGAGCTGAATCATAGACCCCAAGCCAACAAAGAAGAGGTACATGAGAAACAAAGCCTTAGGGAAGACAAACTAAAAGAATGGAAGACACACTTTAAAGAAAAGTCGGATCCACACGAAGTAAAACTAGAGGAACCACCAGGAGAGCTCGTAGGAACATCAAACCACTACAAAATAGGAGACCAGGTACTGTTAGACAAAGCAGATCCGCACATCACCACAACAGACCTGAAGACAAAGGGAGAAATACTTCTTAAGGTTCACAATATCTTCCCCCATGGAACAGTCGAGGTAAGCAATTCAACATTCGACACTTTTAAGGTAAATGTTTCTCGACTTGAACCTCATCAAGAAAATAAAATTTTAAGCAAGAGGGAAGATATTCAAACCTTTAAACCTCCCTAATTTTTCTAATTCGAGGAAAGTCCAACTTGAGACTATAAACGAGCACTTCTCGGGAGGAAACCTGAGTACTAACACTATTTAATTTCAAATTTATTTTCAGTTTCTTTCCCTTCCTTCTATATTTTCTCTTAAACTAACCGAAAGTGCAGAACTTCAAGGCCACACGGCCTTATACACGACCGTGTCTGTGACTGTGTGGACAACTAGAACCACCATACTGACACAACAGAGGCCTTACGAATCAACCCCAACCACCCCACGACATCACGGATCCAACCACTCCCCCACGGGCACTAGTAAATTGGCACGACCGTGCTCCACAATCGTGTGAAGCCACTAACTTATCAGACACGGGCCAAACATGCCTATGCTGTCCAACCGTGCCAAAACACTGCCAATTTAGGCACGGATGTGGTGTCAAAGAAACGAGCGTGCATGTGCAAACACACCTAGACACACGACCGTGCGATGCAACCTTGTCATTTAACACACCCTCGGTCCGCAGGTGTGGGAACGTGCCAGATTTGAGACCCTATTTAAACCCCACAACCCTCCTCCTTCTCCCCTCATTTTTCTTCTTTTTTGTTTCTTTCTTTCATTAGAAAAAGTGTCCAGACTCTTGAGCTACACTAGAATCATACCAAAGAAGTGTAAGAAGGCAAGCATTGTCTCCTTAAAGGAGACCCCAACACATAAGTTCATGCCGGTCGCTTCATTCAAAAACCAAGCCAAGGGTCTTTTAGACCATTTAAATTCTTCTTTATGTTTATTTTCCCCTTTATCCTACTTATCTATAATTCTCTTATGCTTAATATATTTTAAATTCTTTTAGTTTCTTGGTTTTAGGTTCTAAAGGTTGCTTGCAAATCACACACCATAGCCTTAGAGGTCACACCCACCTCGCGAACCATCCAACAATAAGGACTCCTTAGTCCATTAGTCTTTTCTTTTAATTTCAGTTTTCTTCTTAGTCTCCTTCTCTTTATTTCCATTGTCTTTAATTTAGTATTAGTATATTATTAATGTTTCTTTAGATTTCTTGGCTATATCTTTGCAGGCTACCCAATTTCTTTATCTAGCACAAAGATCATCGATAGACACCCCATCAGGCGCAAAGAAAATGCCACCACCACCTCCTCCACTTACTTTCTACCACCAAAGATGCCAACTCCTGGAATCATCCAAAATTCAGGAAGTGTTACTTCTCCCCTTTTCTTTTTATTACATAATTGTTTATCTATCTTTGTACATTGAAGACAATGTACAACTTAAGTGTGGGGGAGTAAAACTACCCAACTTTTTGCATTATTCTCAAATCTTGAATTTTAGTCTTATCCATAAGAAATCTTCTCATATTATTAATTAGGGTGAAATTTCTAATGATTTATGATTTGTATTGACATGTTTTTGAGTAAGTCATTGATAATTGTGCATTGATGATTTATACGTGAAGAATACTAGAGAATCAAGCATGATAAGTCTATTTTTCAAAAAATTGTCTAGGGTGTTGAACTGAATTTGAATATTACCTTGAAGTTTGAAATCTACAGGATTGATGTCAAATACCCATAATTTTTTGTGAGATTTGAGCCTTATAGAGCATATATTCTTTTTCATGCTCACTTTATTAATTATGAGTGTGTCAACACTAATTTGTTATTCTAGAACTTGCCTTGATTATACATATTGAGACCACATCAATGATTTGATATACTGAGATGATAAAGGCACCTAGGTTTTAACCCATTCACTCCACTAAAAAGCTTACCTACATAATTAACCTTTAGTGAACCCATTTGATCCTAATCCCTTTTTATTGAATTAACCACTTAATATTAACCCAAAACCCTTTGTATTTGTTATCACCATTCTTTTGACTACCCTTCTATCGAGAATTGATTTGATCAATTGCTAAATTAGTTTATTTCAATTATTAAAGTTCTCTCTATTATGTTTCTAGTTTATTCTAAAAAAGAACCCAAAGTATATTCAAGTATTAGTATATGATTAAAGGAGCTTATGTATTTAAATTCCAAATTGTTAAAAAGCTCGTATTAAAAAAGTATTATTATTAGTTTCATTTGATGTAATCATTTATTTTCAGGTTTGTTAATGTTAGTTAGGTAATTAGTCAAGTCAATCTCAATTCTAAAACCTTCTAATTCAGCCTTTATCCACACCTTTAACCCAAGCCCCGTTGCAACCCTGTCAAAGACCTTTTGATTTGTGTATCATCTCATATTACAGTGGTGGAGATTTGATTTTCAGGAAAGCCTATGGGATTAACTTTTCAGGTTCAACTTATGAGTGCCTTTTCTTGAAACTTAAACACTTCGAGTGCTTTGAGTGAATCCTTAGTGAGGATGTCAATCCTTGTCGGTTTCGAATTAAAGGTAATCATTTAGATAAGGGGAGACACCTATGTTTTCATACTACAAAATTCATGACTTATATTGTTTGAATCTTTAATACTCTTTGAGTTAAATTATCCATGTATAAATTGTCTGTGAATTATGATGAAGCATTGTTGATAGGAATTGTGAATTACGAAATGTTTGTTTTAATTGTAAGTTGAGAATTTTGCATGAGGATAAGCAAAAGCTTAAGTGTGGGGGTATTTGATAAGCCGTAAAAGTAACATATATTAACCCCATATTTAGTATGCTTTTAGGATGATTTAGCCCTGATTTATGTAAAAGGTGCTTTTAATCCCTTTTTTTCATATTTATACTCATGAAATCACCCGAGGACGAAATGAACAAGAAATGGGCTTAAGACGGGCCAATTTGGGCCAAAGAAGAAATCGACACGTCCTGGACTTCAAGCCACACGGCCACGTATCGACAATTAACTAAGACACGGCCATGCCACTATTTACACGACTGTGCCCCAATCGACAGAATCGAGACACGGCCCAACCACGATTTACACAGGCATGTGCCATGGCCGTGCCCCTGTTACGGGAGAGAGCAATTTCACTCAGATTTGGATACCTAGAGACAAAGAAACACTTTCCAAAGCTTATTCAAATACTGAGTAAGAAGCAGACTTAAATTAGGACACTTAGAGGCCAAGTAAAGCATTCCAATAGCCTATATAAACACCCTAAGTGTATCCTGAAAGGGGGGCGATGAGCTAGGCCAAAGAGCCGAGCCAGAAGGATCACATTTGTGGGAATCACTCGAAGATAGCCAGAAGATCCATCTCAAAGAGCCAAAATTCTACTCAAGACGGTGGATTTCTCCTTCAATTCCTCTAGGGGGTTTTAGGGATTTCTTATGTTTTGTTTTATCTTTTCTCTTGAGATGTTTTTATTCATTATGAACTAAACTCTTCAGATACCTAAAGGGGATGAAACCTAGATGAATTTTGTTATTATTTTTTGAATTATATGATAAATACTTAGTTTGTTCTTAATTATGTTGCTTAATCTAAATCTAATGTGCTTAGGTGGAGGAGGAATAGACCCTGCTTAAGGGTAGATCTAGCACAATTAAGCGGAGTTGATCGAACACCAAGAGATAGGGTTATGAGATTTTACCGGATTAGGGTGAAACCTAATATGGGAATCTATTGATTGATTTACTGCTATTCTAGGGGTTTATTATAAGCGAACGAGAGTTCCACTAATTAACCTAGGTTTAGACATTATTCGCCTCGAGAGAGGGTTTAATATAGGTTAGGGAGTCCTACGGATCAAGCTAAGTAAAGAAATCATATGATTCAGTAATAAGTAACAAGTGAAGTCTAGGTGGATTCTTCCTGAGGGTATCATCGTAATCAATTGAGTTTCTTCAAGTTATTTCCCAATTTGTTCTTTTTGTCTTTGCGTGTTTAGCTTAGTAGTCATTAAACTAGATTAAATCAACCAATCACTTCATATTTTAGGCTAAATAATAAAAAGAAAGTGAGTATTAGTACTTTTAGTTCCTTTAGGTTCGATAATCCGGTCTTGCCTAAGCTATACTACTGTTCGATAGGTACACTTGCCTTTAAGTCGTTGTCAGAGTTAGTTTCCAGGTTTGATCATTCTATTTATAAATTTTAAAGCTCTGATTTCAGCGATCATGCAATTAAGTATTTTTTCATAAATTAGCACACAGTCGATAAAATTATCACACATAATTTTCACACAAGCTATACTACAAATCATTCACACAGAAAATATCATTAAATATTTTTATGACCTTGAATTTGTGGTCTCGAACCACTGTTTTGACTAGGGTCTAAACCGGACTGTTACAACTCACCCCTTAGGGATTTTCGTCCCAGAAAATCTTACCTGTGAATAACTGTGGATGTTGTACTTTCATTACGTTTTCAGGCTCCCACGTAGCCTCTTCAATTCCGTGCTTGTACCATAGTACTTTTACTAAAGAAATTTTCTTATTTCTCAACTCTTTAGTCTCTCGTGCCAAAATTTGGATCTGTTCCTCCCTGTACGACAAATCTGACTGAATCTCAACTTCAATAGGGGCAATCATGTGAGACAGATCTGATTTGTATCATCGAAGCATTAATACATGAAACATATTATGAATCTTTTCTAACTCAGATGGCAATCTCATCCTATAAGCAATCGGCCTAACTCGTTCAATTATCTCATACGGTCTGATGAACCTTGGACTTAGCTTGCCCTTCTGGCCAAAACGAAGTATTTTCTTCCACGGAGACACTTTCAAAAACACTTTATCCCCTACCTCGAATTCAATATCTTTTCGTTTCAAATCTGCATAAGACTTTTGACAATCAGAGGCTGCTTTCAAACTGTCATGAATTACTTTCACTTTCTTTTCAGTCTCTTTTATCAGATCAACCCCATGAATCTTATTCTCACTCAGCTCAGTCCAATACAATGGAGTTTTGCACTTTCGACCATAAAGAGCCTCATATGGTGCCATTTTAATGCTGGATTGAAAAATGTTGTTATACACAAACTCAATCAATGATAAATGCTTTTCCCACATATTGTCAAATTCAAGTATGCACCATCTTAGCATGTCTTTGAGAATCTGAATGATTCGTTTGGATTGACCATCCGTTTGCGGATGAAAAGCAGTACTGAAATGTAATTTCGTGCCTAAAGCATCTTTTAATTTCTTCTAGAATCATGAGGTAAATCTCAGATCTCTGTCTGACACTATAGATAATGGTACTCCATGCAATCTCACAATCTCATCAATATATAGTTCAACTAACTTATCTAAAAAATAATCGATTCTCACAGGAATGAAATGAGCTGACTTCATTAATCTGTCCACTATCACCCAAATTGAATCTTTGTTACTCAAAAATAAGGGCAAACCCGACACAAAGTCCATCGTGATTCTCTCCCATTTCCACTCAGAAGTCATAATCGATTGTAATAAACCAGACGGAACTTGATGTTCAGCTTTGACTTGCTGACAAACTAAACGTTTCGACACAAAGTCAGAAATATCTCTTTTCATACCATGCCACTAATAGAACTATTTTAGATCATTATACATTTTCGTACTCTTCGAATGCACCGTCAAATGGCTATAGTGAGCTTCAGTCAAAATCATCAAAATCAACCCTGAATTTCTCGAAACACAAATCTGGTCTCTAAATCTCAGAAAATCATCACTATCTATTCGAAATTCTATTTCAGCATTTGATTCACACAGAATCCATTTAGCCATCATTTCAACATCATTTTTCTTAGCATTACAAATCCGTTGTACAAACATCAGTTTAACCGCAAAGCATATAACAATTTTCAACTCAAGGCATCAGCTACAACATTAGCTTTACCTGGGTGATAATGTATCACAAGTTCATAGTCTTTCAACAATTCTAACCATCTTCTCTGTCGCAAGTTCAAATCTTTTTGAGTCATCAAATACTTTAAACTCTTATGATCAATATAAATATGACATTTCTTACCAAATAAATAGTGACGCCAAATCTTCAATGCAAACACAATCGCAGCCAATTCAAGATCATGCGTTGGGTAATTCTTTTCATGCGATTTTAACTGTCTCGAAGCATAAGCAATGACTTTCCCTTCTTGCATCAGCACACAGCCCAAACCATTAAATGATGCATCACTATAAACTACAAACTCTTTGCCCGATTCGGGTTGAATCAACACTGGTGCTTTCGTTAACAACACTTTCAACTGTTCAAAACTCTATTGGCACTTATCTAACCACTCAAATCTAACATCCTTCTGTAACAATTTTGTTAATAGGGTTGCAATCATCGAGAAACCCTTCACAAACCGACTATAATATCCCGCTAGTCCCAGAAAACTACGGACTTCAAACACACTTCTTGGATGTTTCCTTTCCAAAAGAGCAGAGATTTTACTCTAATCAACTCGTATTCCAGCAGCTGATACCATATGTCCCACAAACCCAACCTCACGTAGCCAAAATTCACATTTATTAAACTTTGCATATAATTACTTCTCACGTAGAGTTTGTAGCACGATTCTCAAATGCTCAGTATGCTGCGTCTCATCACACAAGTAAATCAAAATATCATCAATGAACACTACCACAAAGTGATCCAAATATGGTTTGAATATACGATCCATCAAATACATAAACACTGCAAGAGCATTTGTTAGTCCGAAGGCATCATTAAGAATTCGTAATGTTCATACCTCGCTCTGAAAGTAGTTTTCAATACATCAGATTCTTTAACTCTTAACTGATAGTAGCCTGATCTCAAATCTATCTTAGAAAACACTGTAGCTCCTTTCAGCTGATCAAACAAATCATAAATACGAGGCAACTAATATTTGTTCTTTTTTGCCACTTTGTTCAGCTATCGATAATCAGTGCACATTCTCATAGTTCCATCTTTCTTTCTCACAAATAATACAGGTGTAACATCCTGAATTATTGGGCCTATATGTTTAGTGGGTGGAAATGTTTAATGTGTTAATTTGAGTGTTAGGGGTTTAAATTGGGCCCAGGATTGGGTCGAAGCCTTGGTTAAAATTCCTATTTGGGTACCATGGGGTTTAAAAGATGGTATCAGTGCTTTAGATTACAAAATGGGCTTCTGGCCCAATAGTATATGGTGTTGCAGAGGAGTTATAGGATGGCGCCAATAGCAGGAGGTGAGGCCTAAGTTTTGGCCGCAAGGAGCCCATGTCTTTGGGCCATTTTCGACACTTAAAATGAGCAAGGAGGGGGATAGTAATGAGGCTTAATTTTAGGAGGGATTTAATGATTAGGATAATGTGGATATTGTGCTGATAATAGAAGGGAGACGTGGTGTTATTTAGGCCTCTTCTAAAGGTATGAATAGATTAATATAAAGGAGAAAAGATAGGAGCTATCTGCTGAGTGCAGTGTTGGCTGAAATTCCATCTCCTAGAGGGGGAAAGAAATCGGTTCCTTTATGGCAAAGGGGTGCTGAAATTTCCCCTACTATTTGATTAATTATTAGTTATCAGGAAGGGAACTTTCGGGTTTTGATAAGTAAGTGCCGAAATTCTCTATAAATAGGGGTGGTATCTCTTCAATTCTGGCATTTGAACCCTATTCTTTTCCTCATTCTCTGTGCCAGAACTCTCAGTCATTCTCTGTAATTTCTTTTCTTTTGATTTCTTCAAAAGCCGAAACCTCTCACTTCACTTTCTTTTTCCATTGTTTTCCTCTTGTGCCAATTTCTCCATAAAATCAGGATCTTCTTAGAGTTGCCAATTTTTCTATGAAGGTAAGAACCAATTTCCTTAGATCTATTCCTTTCTCTTTTGATTTTTAAGAATCAAAGCCAGGTGGCTATTAAGGTTCAGTCTAACGTTTCCACTCTTTTCATGTTCTTATTTTGGGCGACGTCGGGAATTGAAGTAGATCTCTTAGATCTAAAAGCCAGAAACACTAGTCCCTAAATCTCATATCACTTTTCAGGAATTATAAGGTAAGGGATTCTCTTTAGATTCTCGTTAGATTCGATATCGAAATCACAATCTTAACCATATGTTATGATTAATAAGGCCTTTTTGATGGAATCAAATGTCGATCAGGCAAAGGAGGGGACTAGATCTGAAAACTCGATTCCTAAGTTTAAGAAGCAAACAGTGTCGACAGTACGAGATTGGCCACTGGGTTGTGGACCGATTTCTGAACAACACCTTAGGTAGATAGCGGTTGTGTTGGCTACGGATAGCGTCGACTTAGAAAGTCTTGTTCTAACGGTAATTAGGTGTGTAGATTCTTAACACATAAGTTTTGTTGTATTAAATGTATGCTATGGGCTAAAAGCCGAAAAGAGAGGCTGTATGAACAGTCGGCTTACCCAAAAAGGCTAGGCAAGGGATGCCAGGTACGTAATCATGGAAACTCCTCTGTGTGTGTCGAAGTATGTGAAAGTCTGCGATCTGTTTAGATAGTTTAATATTTTCATTATTGCATGTATGTCTGCATGGGATGGGATTGATTAATTTACGGAAGAGGACCAGGTCGCGAGGCGATCGGTGGCATTGCCACATATGTCACATAGTGATCGATCTTTATGACAGGCAGCATAGCTGTTGAATACTATAATGTATTACTGAGGTCGCATAGCAATCAGTGACATTGCCACATAGGTCACATAGTGATCAGTCTTTATGACAGGCAGCACAGCTGCTGACGTAGTGTGTAGCGGATGGAGGGTTGATTGTAGAAATCCCCACGGTGTGATGGTTGGTACGAGGGTGTGTAGTGGATGGACTCTTAGGTTTAGGATAGGCCATGTTGCATGAAATATTCTGTTGCCATTGTGTATGGGCTAAGGCCCATAATGTGTTTGTGGGCCCAAGGCTTTTATGTGTTTTTAGGATTTGCACACTGAGTCTTGGTGACTCACCCTTTTATTTTCCCTACTTCACAGATGAGCAGTAGATCGTGGACATGGGAGCCAAGGTGGACTCGAGGGGCCATCAATATAATTATCTACAGAGACTATTTTCAGATTTTCATTTGAGTTTTAATTTTTTTGGGTTATTTTTGTAATAAGGCTTCCATAACTTAGGTTTTTGATTTTTTTTTTTTATGTTAAGTCTTTATAAGCTTATGTTTTTCTCTTTCAAAGTCTTAATTATAAAATGAGATGATAAATGGGCTTTTCAAACATAATCAATGCAAGAGCTTAAAGTTGTTTCAAAAATTTCACAATTATTTGATTAAGCGGCTATAATGAACTAAGATTTTCAAAACCCTACAGAGCTAAGTTTTCAAGTTTCAAACCGTGGCATACCAGATCCGGTAATGACGTATGGGCTGGGTTTGGGGAGTTACATTTTTGTATTGGAGCCCAGTTCAAAATTCGAGCTGTGAAATGGGTCTAGTAGTGGTTTGTAAAATTGAAATTTACTTGAGAAAAGTTTCAGTTGAGATATGGGCTTCGAGTCTACCGACACCCGATCCACGTAGGTAAGTATCCTAAACTCATTGTGTGATATACATGTTGGGTTTGTTCGGCTCCATAGGGACGTAAGCTAGTATGATTAGAGCTTGATGGACTTTAGGTTTAGTATTAACAATTCTTCAAATCTCATAAAACTTAATTTCTAATAAAACATGTCTGTGAACAAGTCACAGGGTTAGGGTGTGGTAACAGGCATACGCATGTCTATGATTGGATCTAGGGAGAGCTTGTTATTTAAACGGCCCTAGCGGCTTACCTCCTCTTCAATGGAATCCTACCTGGTGTGTAGTGACTGTTCACCTTAGCCACAGGGACTTGTTGACGGGCCAAAATTTATAATTAAAACCCGAAAGGGACCATCACCATGTCTTTGTAAAATTACTTATATACCCCTAATTTTGTAAATTACCCAGAATACCCTAAGTTTGAGAAAATTATCTAAATACCATTGATTTGTGAAAATTTCTCGAAATACCCCTGGTTTGCAAAATTACCGAAATACCTCTAAATTTTAAAATTACCAAAATACCCCTATTTTGTAAAATCGCCAAGATACCCTATTTTGGAAAATTACAAAAATACCCCTAAAGGATAAAATTACGAAAATACCCCTGGGTAGTGAAATGACAAAAATACCCCTAGGTGATGAATGAGAGTTATAAATGTTGCTTGTATGTTGTTGTGTGACGGATGTTGTATGTATGTGTATTCTAAAACTAGGAAATATAGACTTGAGAACTGAACTTTGTAGATAGAATTCGAAGTCGAAAGAACTATTGTTAAAACTACTTTCCATAAGACTGTCCGTTATTAATCAGTGGAAGAAAGTATTAATTCATAAAATTTTTAATCAGATAAATCGCGAATGGTAGAATGAGCACGAGGGGACGTGGTGTGCATGGCCGAGGTAGAGGTAGGATTGCCGTGTCAAAAACCGTAGGGTCTGGTCACGAGTCAGGAAATGAGGTACCAGTGCCACCAACTGTGGAGGCAAAATTTCAAGATCGATACGGGGATGATGTCAGATCTCGAGCTATGTTAAGGGTTTTGGAGAGAGTTATCAAGGTGCATGGGCATAGGGCCCTAAGTTTGTGCCGGAACGACTTAGAGCCAATGAGGCAGAGGTGTTTAAGGGAATTTCTAGTGTAGCTCCTAGCACAGCGAAGTATTGGTTGGAAGTAATGGAGTGTATAATGGATGATCTTGACTTCACAGAAGAGGAGAAACTGAAGGAAGTGGTGTCTCTTCTCCGGGACGAAGCCTATCAATGGTGGCTTATGGTTAAGGATGGTACTGTGGCTGACCGTATCACCTGGGATTACTGCAGAACGGCGTTCCAAAGTAAATATATTGGGACGAGCTATGTGGATGCGCAGCGTAGAGCATTCTTGAATCTGGTTCAGGGAAGTAGGTCGGTGGCGGCTTATGAAGTGAAATTCTTACCCCTTAGTCGTTATGCTCGAGGGATAGTGGCCATAGAACATGAGCGATGTGTTCATTTTGAGGACGTCCTGAAGGATGATCTATGTGTGTTGATAGCTCCACAGCGAGAGCAGAAATTTGTTGTGCTTGTAGAGAAAGCTAAGATAGCTGAAGAGGTGAAACAGACAGAAAAGCTAAATCGGGATAGAGATAGGGGTGGAGGTAAGAGAAATTTTAGATCATTGGGGACAGCCGTGCATACTAAAAAAAGACCTAGGTCGGATGGACCGAGACGGGCTGAGAGACCTGCCGCTAGCCAACCACAGAAGTGTACTCGATGTGGTAAGTTTCATGTAGGTGAGTGTTGGGCAGGTAGTGGGAAGTGCTTTAGGTGTGGATCTACGTATCATCAGATAAGAGACTGTCCTCAGCCACGGGATGAGGTAGGACCAACAGGGCAGGGAAATGCTCAGTCGGGTGGCGGAGGTCAGCAGCTGCAGGGGGTCGTGGTCCAGCCAGAGGTGGTAACGGTTTTGGTCGAGGCTGAGGAGCTCCCGGCTGAGGGGTAGAAAACACTGAGGCGAGGCAGCTAGGATTGGTCTATGCTGCCAGACATCAAGAGGAGGCCAACGTATCGGATGTTATAACCAGTACATTTTTAATATTTGGTTTACTTTATACTGCGTTGATTGACATCGGGTCGACACATTCATATGTTGCTAGTAATGTGTCTGGAACTTTAAGTTTAGATTCCAAAATTACCCCTAGGGCGATGACAGTAATTAGCCCATTAGGACAATCTGTGGTAGTAGATAAACTTTTTCAGGAGGTACCTCTAGAAGTTCAGGGAATAGTTTTCCTGACGGATCGATGGAATTACCGTTTGGAGAGTTCAACTAAATATTAGGCATGGACTGGCTGATGAAGTACCAAGCCAATTTAGACTATGCAGCCAAGAGGACAGTGTTAAAGACCCCCGAGGGTGATGAAGTGTTGGTGATAGGAGAAAGGGGAAACTGTTTGTCGAATGTAGTAACTGTCTTAAGAGCAGAAAGGATGGTGAGAAAAGGGTGCGAGGCAGTTTTAATGTTTGTACGGGCTTTGGAAGCCAAGGACCTAGTTGTTGGAGATGTTAGGACGGTGAAGGAATTTCCTGATGTTTTCCCAAAAGAGCTTCTGGGATTACCATCGAATCGAGAAATGGAGTTTGGAATTGATCTTCTTTCGGGAACAGCGCCAGTTCTATTGCTCCATACAGGATAGTGCCAAAGGAGTTGGTGGAATTGAAAGCACAAATCCAGGAGTTGTTGGATAGAAGGTTTATTGGACTAAGTGTGTAGCCTTGGGGAGCACCAGTGTTATTTGTTAAGAAGAAGGATGGCTTGATGCGTATGTGCATTGACTATCGCCAATTGAATAAGCTAACAATCAAGAACATGTACCGCTGCCAAGGATCGATGACTTGTTCGATCGGTTGAAGGGGCCTCGCCTTTTCAAGATAGATCCGAGGTCGGGTATCATCGACTTAAGGTCAAGGAGGCGATATTCATAAGATGGCTTTTAGAACTCGCTATGGACATTACGAGTTCATGGTGATGCCATTTGGGTTGACTAACGCATCAAAGAAAGATTTATGGATATGATGAACCGAGTGTTCCAACCTTACTTGGATCGGTTTGTCATGGTATTTATTGATGACATCTTGGTTAACTCAAGATCGGAGGAGGAGCATGATTCACATCTGCGAGTGGTTCTGTAGATTTTGAGGGAGAAGCAGCTTTATGCCAAATTCAAAGAATCGCGAATTCGCTAAAGGAAGTTACTTTTCTAGGTCACGTGGTGTCGGCAGAGGGGATTAGGGTTGACCCTCAAAAAATTGAAGCGGTGTTGGATTGGAAGCTGCCTAAGTCGGTGGCAGAGATTCGAAGTTTCCTTAGTCTAGCGGGGTACTGCGGAAGATTTGTTAAAGGATTTTCTCTGACTGCAGCACGGTTGACTAAGTTGCTATGGAAAGGAGTTCCGTTCATTTGGTCTGATAAGCAGTAGGAGAGTTTCGAGAAGTTAAAGAGGATTTTGATGGAGGCTCTAGTGTTGATTCAGCTGGAGAGTGGGAAGGAGTTCGTAATTTACTGTGATGCTTCACACACAGGATTAGGATGTGTTTTGATGCAAGATGGAAAGGTTGTTGCATATGCATCTCGACAGTTAAGACTGCACGAGTCAAATTATCCCACCCATGATTTGGAATTGGCGGCGGTGGTGTTTGCCTTGAAAATTTAGAGGCATTATTTGTACGGGGAGAAATCTGTCATTTACACGGATCATAAGAGTTTAAAATAGCTTTTGACCCAGAAGGAGTTGAATTTGAGGTAGAGGAGGTGGATCGAGTTGTTAAAGGATTATGATTGCTCGATCGAGTATCATCCAGGTAAGGGTAATGTGGTGGCAGATGCTCTAAGTCGTAAAGTAATCACTGACTTGAGAGCAATGTTTGCTCACTTTAGTTTGTACGATGATGGGAGTTTATTGGCCGAACTTCAAGTGAAACCCTCATGGGTCAGTCAGGTCAAGGAGAAGCAGCGGACTGATGAGTTGCTAAAGGAGAAGTTTCATGTAGGAACAAGTGATGGATCGATTGACTTCAGTGTGGATGAGGAAGGACTATTATGTTATCGAGGGAGAGTATACATGCCAAAAGATCCTGAGTTAATGCATAGGATTTTACAAGAAGCGCATGGAAGTTCATACGCTATGCACCTCAGAGGGAGTAAGATGTATCGGGATTTGTGGGACCAGTTCTGGTGGCCAGGCTTGAAGCGTGAGGTAATTGAATTGGTGAGTAAGTGTTTGACCTATCAATAGGTAAAGGCAGAGCATCAGTTACCATCAGGGTTGTTGTAGCCAGTGAAGATTCCACAATGGAAGTAGGAAAGAATCATAATGGACTTTGTTAGTGGGCTACCTCTCACTCCTACTAAGAAAGATTCAGCCTGGGTGATTGTAGATCGCTTGACGAAGTCTGCTCACTTCATACCCATACATGTCAATTACTCTCTGTAGAAATTGGCTAAGTGATAGGTAGTAAGGTTACATGGAGTACCAGTATCGATCATATCAGACAGGGACCGTAGGTTCACTTCGTAATTTTGGAAGGCGTTGCATCAAGTGCTGGGTACGAAGTTGGATTTCAGTACAGCGTTCCATCCTCAGACCGATGGACACCCGAGTGGGTAATTCAGGTCTTAGAGGACATGTTAAGGGGATGTGTCATTGATTTCAAGGGTAGTTGGGAGGAGTTTTTACTGTTGGCAGAGTTTGCGTACAACAATAGTTACCAGTCTAGTATTCAGATGGCGCCCTATGAAGCATTGTACGGGCGAAAGTGTCGTACTCCTACCTGTTGGACGAAATTGGGGGAACGTCGAATTTTGGGTCTGGACTTGGTCACCGAGACGGAGGAGAAGGTTGAGATAATTCGAGCTTGACTAAAGGAGGCGTCGGACAGACAGGAGTCCTATGCTGATTTATAGCGTAAGGACGTAGAGTTTGCAGTGGGAGACAAGTTATTTCTGAAGGTGTCGCCGTGGAAAAAGGTGCTAAGATTTGGATGGAAAGGTAAATTAAGTCCCAGGTTCATCGGACCTTATCGAGTGTTGAAATGAATGGGACTGATAGCCTATCAGCTTGAGCTACCTGCTAAGTTGAATCAGATCAATGATGTATTTCATGTCTCTATATTAAGACGTTATCGTTCGGATCCATCCCATGTGGTGTCAGTAGAGGAAATCAAAGTAAGACCTGATCTATCCTTTGAAGAGGAACCGATGGAGATCTTGGATCGTGATGTGAAGGTGTTGCGTAGGAAGACGGTACCATTGGTTAAAGTTCTATGGCGGAATCACGGTTCTGAGGAGGCTACTTGGGAACCGGAGGAAGCAATGCGGAAGTAGTACCCTCATCTTTTCTGATCAGGTAATTTCGAGGCCGAAATTTTTCTTTAGGGGGTAGAACTGTAACGTCCTGATTATTGGGCCTATACATTTAGTGGGTGGATATGTTTAATGTGTTAATTTGAGTGTTAGGGGTTTAAATTTGGCCCAGGATTGAGCTGAAGCCTTGGTTAAAATTCCTGTTTGGGTACTATAGGGTTTAAAAGATGGTATCGGTGCTTTAGGTTGCAAAATGGGCTTGTGGCCGAGTAGTATGTGGTGTTTCAGAGGAGTTATAGGGTGGCGCCAATAGCAGGAGGTGAGGCCCAAGTTTTGGCCGCAAGGAGCCCATGTCTTTGGGCCATTTTCGGCACTTAAAAGGAGCAAGGAGGGGGACGAAAATGAGGCTTAATTTTAAGAGGGATTTAATGATTGGGATAATGTGGATATTGTGCTGATAATAGAAGGGAGAGGTGGTGTTATTTAGGCCTCTTCTAAAGGTATGAATAGATTAAGATAAAGGAGAAAAGATAGGAGCTATCTGGAAAGTGCAAGGTTGGCCTAAATTCCATCTCCTAGAGGGGAAAGAAATCGGTTCCTTTATGGCAAAGGGGTGCCGAAATTTCCCCTACTATTTGATTAATTATTAGTTATCAGGAAGGGCACTTTCGTGTTTTGATAAGTTAGTCTCTATAAATAGGGATGGTATCTCTTCAATTTCGGCATTTAAACCCTATTCTTTTCCTCATTCTTTGTGCCAAAACTCTCAGTGATTCTCTGTAATTTCTTTTCTTTTGATTTCTTCAAAAGTCGAAACCTCTCACTTCACTTTCTCTTTCCATTCTTTTCCTCTTGTGCCTGACCGCTACAAAATAGTCTAGTTTTAAAATTTATAAAGGATAATCAAACCTATAGACTAACTATGACAACGATAGAGGCAAGTGCACCTGTCGAACAGTAGTGTAACTTTGGCAAGAACATCTTATCGAACCCAAGGAACCTAAAAGTACTACTACTCACTTTCTTCCTATTATTTAGCCTTAAATATGGAGTGATTAATTAACTTATCTAAGACGAATGAAATACTTAAACTAAATGAAAAGACAAAAGAATAAACTGGAAAAAGACTTTGGAAAACTAAGTTGATAAAAACGATACCCTTGGGAAGAATCCACCTATGACTTCACTTATTATCTAACTTTCAATTCATATGATTTCTTTTACTTAGCTTGATTCGTGAGAATCCCTAACCTATATTAAACCTTATCTCGAAGCGAATAACGTCTAACCTTAGGTTAATTAGTGGAACTCTCGTTCTTTTATAACTCTAATCTGGCAAAATCTTGTAACCCTATCTCTAGGCGCCCGATCAACTCTGCTTAATTATGCTATATCTACTCTTAGGCAGGGTCTATTCCTCCTCCACCTAAGCACACCAGATTAAATTGAGCAACATAATTTAGAACAAACTAAGTATTTATCATATAAACCAATAGATCAAATAACAAAATCCATTATAGGTTTCATCCCTTGATTATCCAAGGATCTAGTTCATAATAAAATAAGAAAACATCTCAAGAGAAAAGATAAAACAAAACATAAGAAATCCCTAAAACCCCCTGAAGGAATTGAAGGAGAGATCTTCCGTCTTGAGTAGAATTTTAACTCTTCGAGATGGATCAACTGGCTATCTTCGAGTAATTCCCTAAACGGGTAAAGCTCTGGCAGAAAACTCTACTAAAACCTGACGACTTTGAATTGCTGCCTTGGATTGTTTATATAGACGTTTGGGATGCTTTACTTGGCTCCTAAGTACTCGTAATTTAAGTGAAATTTGTCCTAAGTGTTTGAGTGGACTTAGGATTGCGTTTCTTAGGCTCCAAACATCCAATTTCGAGTGAAATTGCTCTTTCCTGTGGCAGGGCACAGCCTTGACACGTCCGTGTAAATCGTGGTCCAGCCCATGTCTCCATCCTGTCAATTTAGGCACGGCTATGACACGCCTGTGCAATATCTGGGTAGAGTTCGGGTCTGCCAATTGGGGCACGACCGTGTACATCGGGGTCAAGTCGTGTTGGGCTTTTTGTCGATGAGGCACAGTCTTGTAAATCAGGGTGTGACAGTGTGCAATCTAAATATTAGGGTACGACCGTGTGGCATGAAGTCTAGGCCATGCCGACTTCTTGGGTTGGTCCATTTTGGTCCGTTTTAAACCCGTTTTGCGTCCTTTTTATCCTTGGGTGCTTTCCTGAGTATAAGACATGAAAAGAAAGGATTAAGAGCACATTTTTACATAAATTAAGGATAAATTCATCCAAAAGCATACTAAATGTGGGATTAAAATATGTTACTTTTACGGTTTATCAAATACCCCCACACTTAAGCTTTTGCTTGTCCTCAAGCAAAATTCTCAACTTACAATTAAAACGAACTTTCCAAAATTCATAATTCCCATTGACAATGCCTCATCATAATTCATAGATAATTTATACATGGATCATTTAGCTCGAAGTGCCCTAAAGATTCAAACAAGATAAGTCATGATTTTTTAGCATGAAAACATAGGTGCCTCCCCTTATTTAAATAATTACCTTTGATTCAAAACCGACAAGGATTGACATCCTCACTAAAGATTCAGCCAAAGCACTCAAATTGTTTAAGAATCAAGAAAAAGCGCTCAAAAGTCAAACCTAAAAAGTTAATCCCATAGGCTTGCCTAAAAACCAAATCTCCACCACTGTATATGAGATAGTAAACAGATCAAAAGGTCTTTATTAGGGTTGTAATGGGGCTTAGGTTAAAATGTGTGGATAAAGGCTGAATTAGAGGGTTAAAATTGAGATTGAATTGACTAATTACCTAATCTAAAAATAATGAACTAAATATGAATATTTACATCGAATGAAAAGTAATAATACCACTATTAATAATTACTCTATAATAAAGAGTATTTTCTTCACTTTAAAATTTGATAATACTTTAATATTTTTCTTCAACAATTGGAGTTTAATTGCTCTAAGCTCTTTTATTGAACAAACTTGGATTTTTTAAGAACAAACTTAGAAAAACTTAATAGAAGGAACTTTGATAATTGAAATAACCTAATTTGGCAATTGATCAAGTCAATTCTCGATAGAAAGGTAGACAAAAGAATGTTGATAAAAAATACAAAGGGATTTTGGGATAATATTAGTGGGTGAATCAATAAAAAGGTTGTTAGGATTCAATGCGGTTCACTAGGAGTTATTTATGTAGGTAGGCTTTTTAGTGGAGTGAACGGGTTAAAACCTAGGTGCCTTTATCATCTCAATATATCAAATCATTATTATGGTCTCGACATGCATAAACGAGGCAAGTTCTAGAATAACAGTTCAAAGTTGACACACTCAATATCAATAAAAGTGAGCATGAAAAATAATATATGCTCTATAAGGCTCAATATCTCACAGAAATTATGGGTGTTTTTGACATCAATCCCTATAGATTTCAAATTTCAAAGTAATACTCATATTTAGTTCAACAACCTATCAATTTTTATTTTTGAAAAATAGACTTATCATGCTTGATTCTCTAGTATTCTTCAAATTTAATCATCAATGCACAATTAACTATGATTTGTTCTAAAACATATCAATAAAAATCATAAATCATAGGAATTTCATCCTAATTAATAATATGAGAAAAATACTTAAGATCAAGACTAAATTCAGGATTTGAGAATAAAATAAAAAGTTAGGCACTATTACCCCCACTTAAGATGTACATTGTCCTCAATGTACAAAGATAGATAATGAAATTTATGTGCTAAATCAAAAGATAAGTGGGAAAGTAATACTCCCAAACTGGATGATCCGGGCATCTTTGGTATGGCGGTGATGGTTTTTTCTATGGGTCTGATGGAGTGGCTACCGAGAAGCAATTTGCTAGATGAAGAAATTGGGTAGTCCGTGAAGATATAGCCAAGTGATCTAGAGAAATAATAATAATATACTAGTAATAAATTTAAAAATTAAGGAAATAAAAAGAAGGAGACTAAGAAGAAAACTGAAATTGAAAGAAAAGAATAATGGACCAAGGAGTCATTATTGTTGGATGGTTTGCGAAGTGGGTGTGACCTCGAAGGCTGTGGTGTGTGATTCCCTAGCAGCCTTTAGATCCTAAAACCATGAAACTACTATGAAACAAAATAAATTAAGCAGAAAAGAAGTACAGATAAGGAAAATAAAGGAGACGAGAAAAGAAAAATAGAACCAAAAAGGTTTCCAAGACCCTTGGCGTGTCAATTAAGTGAAGCTGCCGGCATGAACTCATGTTGAGGTCTCCTCTAAGGAGATGATGCTTATGTTTCTTCGGCATGATCTTTGTGTTGCTCAAGTGTCTTGGATCTTTTCTATGAATAGGAAGAAAAATTTGAAAGAAGAGAAGGAAGAAGGAATGTGGGAAAGAAAGGAAGGCTGTAGGGATTTAAATAAAATTTCAAATCTGGCTTGTTCCTACGCCCGTGTGTCGAGGGTGTGTCCATTCACACGGCTGCCTAGCATGGCCGTGGCTAATAGCGTGTTGCTTCTTACACGCCTATTTCTTAGTCAGTCATGCCCGTTTCGAGAAAGTTAGTAGCTTCACATTGTTCATAGGCATGCCCGTGCTGTTCTTGTTGATACTCGTGCTTTAGGGTTGTTGGGCTCCTGACATTGAGAAGTGGTTGGACTGACTTGCACGGCCCTGCTCCTATCAGTGTGGTGGTTTTGGTGGTTCACACGGCCACGGACACGGCCGTGTGTAAGGTCGTGTGGTCTGGAAATCTGCACTTTTGTGTTAGTTTCCAAATAAATACTTATGAAAGAAATATGGAAAGAAAAGAAACTGAAAACAAATTTGAAAATAAATAGTGTTAATGTTCGGGCTGCCTCCCGAAAAGCGCTCGTTTATAGTCATAAGCTAGACTGTCCTCATGTTTGAAAATTTTAGGGAGGTTTAAAGGTTTGAATATCTTCCCTCATGGTTGCGATTTTATTTTCATGACAAAGTTGGAGTCGAGAAGCATTTACCTTGAATTTATCAAATTTTGGGTTACTTACCTCGACTGTGTTGTGGGGGAAGATTTCGTGTACCTTGGGAAGAATTTCTCCCTTTGCCCTCAAGTCTGTTGAAGCGATGTGAAGATCGGCTTTGTCTAACAGCACCTGGTCTCCTATTTTAAAGTGATTGGATGTTCCTATGAGCTCTTCTGGTGGTTCCTTAGGTTTTACTTCGTGTGGATCCGGCTTTTCTTTGGTGTATATCTTCTGCTCTTCTAAATTGTTGATCGTATGCTTCTGTGTTGGCTCAGTTTTGATGCTTCGTGATGCTTCCTACGATGGAGGTTGAATAATTTGATTATCTATTGAAATGACTTTCTTACCTTCATCTTCTGTGGTTCTGGCTGAGTCGAGAGCTTGAAGATTGACCGATTCATCTCCTACACGAGTATGAGTTCTCCGTGGCAACATCAATTTTAGTCTTGGCGATTTGCAAGAAAAGGTCTTCCTAAAATTAAAGGGATTGAATTTTCCTCATGCATGTCTAAAATAACAAAATCTCTTTGGGAAAACAAATTTATCGATTTTGACTAAAACATCTTCAATAATGCCCATAGGATTCTAACAGTTTATCAACTAGTTGAATACTCATCCTAGTTTGTTTGGGCTTCCCTAGACCTAGTCGTTTAAATAGTGCATAAGGCATAACATTTATACTTGCCCCTAAATCAGCTAACGCATTATCAATAGTCAAACTACCAATTAAGCATGGAATCGTAAAACTCCCTAGATATTTTAGTTTTTGTGGTAGCCTGTTCTGTAGCATTCCTGAGCATGTTGCATTTAATTCCACATGGTGCTCTTCATCTATTTTGTGTTTGTTCGTCAAGAGCTTGCTTAAGAATTTCCTTGCATCGGGCTTCTGAAAAAGAGCCTCAAGAAGAGGTAAGTTAATATGTAATTTCTTCAAGAGTTTTAAAAACTTACCGAATTGTTCCTCTGAATCTTCTCTTTTCAGTGCTTTGGGATAAGGTATGCGAGGTTGGTATTCTTTGATTACCGATTTTGTCTTTTCTTAAGCTACCTCGGTCTTATCCTTCTTTTCTTACGCTGATGTGGGTCTATCTACTTCTAGACCCTCTTGAGTTATAATGGCTTGGATTTGCTCTTTTGGGTTTATTTTTGTGTTGCTTGGTAGACGTCCTTGTTGGCGTTCAGAAATTAGCTTTGTGAGGTGTCCCACTGACCTAGTAAGTTCTCCAACTTGATTCTCGAGTCCTTTCATTGACTTCTGTTGTTCATCAAGGTTTGTATCAGTCTTTTGAAGATGAGATTCTGTGGCTGCCATGAATTTTGTCAGCATCTCTTCAAGGCTTGATTTTTTTCCCTGTGGGTAGGGCTGATTTTGATAATTTGGAGGAGGTTGCTGCCTTTGAATTCCTTGATTTCCTTGTCCTCCCACAAAAATTTGGGTGGTTCCTCCAACACAGGGTTATAAGTATTACTATAAGGATTATTATTGGATCTAAAATTGTTACCTATATAGTTTGTCCGCTTTCGTTTTACGCTCTGGTTGGTAGGGTGGGTACTCAAAGATTCGCCACATTCCGCTTGCTTCGCATTGCATTCTTGGATGTACCGCAAAGAACATAAATTATCAAGCTTTTTATTCATTACTCCACATGTTGACAAAGATTGTCACCGCATCTATGTTGAAAACTCGGGGTGATTTTGTCGACTTTGCCCTTGTGATTTGCCATTGATAAGTGTTCAATGACATCTCCTCAATAAAATTCTAGGCCGCTTGTGAGTTTTGTTGTTCGAGTTCCACTGGCTGATGAATCAATCATTTGCCTTGTTGAAGAATTCACACCATTGTAGAAAGTTTGGACTTGAAGCCACAAAGGTAATCCGTGGTGTGGGCATCTTTTTAGGAGATCCTTGTATCTTTCCCATGCATCATATAATGTTTCTGCATCATTCTGCACAACAAAAGATATGTCATTCCTAAATTTGGTCATTTTGGCTGGTGGAAAATACTTTAAAAGAAATTTTTCGGTCATTTGGTCCCATGTGGTGATTGACCCTCGTGGTAACGAGTTCAACCACTGCTTTGCTTTATTCCCTAATGAAAAAGGAAATAATCGAAGACGTATGGCATCATCAGAAATGCCATTTATTTTGAAAGTATCACAGAACTCTAAGAAATTAGCTATATGAGTATTTCGATCTTCGTCCTGCAATCCATCAAATTGAACAAACTGTTGAATCATTTGTATTGTGTTAGTTTTAATTCAAAATTATTAGCGACTATAGCGAGCCTAACAATACTAGATTACGCTCTGTCAAATTAGGTTTAGCATAATCATACATAGTACGCGAAGCATTCTGATCTTGCGCATCAAGCGGATTATTTTTGGCCATCCCTTCAGTAGGATTGAATCTGTTTTGTTGTTCTTCTCTTTGGTAGTCTAGAGCTTGTCTAGTTTCTCTGTGATCTCTGCGAGCGGTAGCTTCAATATCACTGTTGTATTCTAATGGTCCTCTAGGGTTTCTTCTAGTCATAAACTAGAGGTACCTTGCAAGTTTAATAAAGAAAGAGGATTAGTAAAATTAGAAATTTAATAAAAATAAAGTTTAGAAATAATGGATAAATTAATAAAAATAGAGCTTTCGTAATATTTTAGAATTCCCGAACAGCGCGTAAAAACTTGATCGTTGCAAAACAGTCTAGTTTTAAAATTTATAAAGGATAATCAAACCAGAGACAAACTATGACAACGATAGAGGCAAAAAAACAAATAGAACGATGGTTTAGCTTTGGCAAGAATATCTTATCGAACCCAAGGAACCAAAAGTACTACTACTCACTTTTTCCTATTATTTAGCCTTAAATATGGAGTGATTAATTAACTTATCTAAGACTAACGAAATACTTAAACTAAATACAAAGACAAAAGAATAAACTGGGAAAAGACTTTGGAAAACTCAGTTGATAAAAATGATACCCTCGGGAAGAATCCACCTATGACTTCACTTATTATCTAACTTTCAATTCATATGATTTCTTTTACTTAGCTTGATCCGTAAGACTCCCTAACCTATATTAAACCTTTTCTCGAAGTGAATAACGTCTAACCTTAGGTTAATTAGTGGAACTCTCGTTCTCTTATAATAACCCCCTAAGGAAGCAGTAAATCGATCAATGGACTCCCATATTAGGCTTCACCCTAATCCGGCAAAATCTCATAACCCTATCTCTAGGCGCCCGATCAACTCCGCTTAATTATGCTAGATCTACTCTTAGGCAGGGTCTATTCCTCCTCCACCTAAGCACATCAGATTAAATTGAGCAACATAATTAAGAACAAACTAAGTATTTATCATATAAACCAATAGATCAAATAACAAAATCCATCATAAGTTTCATTCCTTCGTGTATCCAAGGATCTAGTTCATAATAAAATAAGAAAACATCTCAAGAGAAAAGATAAAACAAAACATAAGAAATCCTAAAACCCCTCAAGGAATTGAATGAGAGATCCTCCATCTTGAGTAGAATTTCGACTCTTCGAGATGGATCAACTGCTATCTTCGAGTAATTCCCTAAGCGAGTAAAGCTCGCGTAAAACTCGCTAAAACCTCGACGACTTTGAATTGTCGCCTTGGATTGTTTATATAGACGTTTGGAATGCTTTACTTGGCTCCTAAGTACTCGTAATTCAAGTGAAATTCATCCTAAGTGTTTGAGTGGACTTAGGATTGCGTTTCTTCGGCTCCAAGCATCCAATTCTGAGTGAAATTACTCTTTCCCGCGGCAGGGGCACGGCCTTGACACACCCATGTAAATCGTGGTCCAGCCCGTGTCTCCATCCCGTCGATTTAGGCACAGTTATGACACGCTCGTGCAATATCTGGGTAGAGGCCGTGCTTCGGGTCTGCCAATTAGGGCACGACCGTGTACATCGGGGTCAGGCCGTGTTAGGCTTTTTGTTAACGAGGCACGATTGTGTAAATCAGAGTGTGACCGTGTGCAATCTAAATATTGGGGCACAGTCATGTGGCATGAAGTCCATGAAACACCCCAAACCCAGCCCACAAGCCCTGACTGGATCTGGCATGTTTCTCAAATAAAATGTAGTTAAGTTTCAAATAACATTTTGAAAATCGTGGTGATTTTGTAGAAAAGTTGATTCGAGTTGTAATTTAAATTGGTGCTAAATTGATAAATTTTATTTTTCTTTTTCAAGAGTCACAAGTTAAACCAAATTTTAGAATTTCATTATTATCAGTAACTTGAAAACCGTAGGTAATTGAGTTTCAAAACATTTGATGTTGTTTGTATCATATCGAAAATTAGAAACGCATAAAACAATTAGGTATAATGGCCTTATTACATCAAATTATAACCCAAAATAAACCAAAAATAACTAAATAATAAAACTGAAGAAAACTTTAGCTGTGCATGGCCACTCCTAAGTTCCTGTCGACCCGGTCCATCTACTGAGTTCCATCTGCAAAAAGTTAGCCCACGATGGGTGAGTCAAACAGACTCAGTGTGTAACAACCAACAGAAACTCCCAAACGACTTAGGCATATCAGATCATACATAACAAATATAGGCAATGATGCAATCCCAACCCCACCTAAATATCCATCCTCTACACATCACCCGCACTTGCCATTACACCGTGGGGATTACTAAATCGTCCCTCCATCCGCTACACACCATCGAAGGTAGTCGCTACAGTCAACTGCACATCGCCCTTATAATTGTGGCATAGCCACCAGATAATAATACGTGACATTAGTCACCACATTCAGATTATGTGACTTGAGTCACTAGATTTTGTGGTAAAAACCACCAGATCACTTCCCCTTTTCAATATCACCCATATGCCCCCATGCGTCATACAAACCATGCAGAAATCATGCAATATACCTTATTTCATATTCGTAACAAATTCACACATGTGTCATATTAAATGGTCATAACACTATTAGCAGAGCTTTAGAGGATAACGTACCTGGATACACTGTACCATTGAATGGTACCTTAAGCCACATCGTTCACATTTTCACTAACACATGTTTTAAATTAATACCATAAATCTTATTAGGAATCAATGTAGGGCTACACACCTGGTTACTAATGTGTTCACTGAATCCTAAAAGTCTACCACAACAGATTGTACTCCTTCCTAATACCAAAGTTAAAATCAGTCAATCATTTAACAGACAAAAAGCCCTTGGCTGAATATCAAGACTTCCTTACCTTGATTGTCTGGATCCCGAAATTAACCCTTGTTCTTGGTAATGTCGAAATCCTATAGGCACATGTTAGATCCGATTCTAACATTTAATGAACTCAATAAATGGCCTTTGGCCTAAGATTATATCACTTACCTTCGATCTTAAAATCCCGAAAGATCCCCTCTTGAAGTCGGCTATAATAAGAATCCCGAAACCTCCTTCAAAGTTTCAGCCAAAGAACATTAATGGGATTAGAGTCTTGATTTTTGATAGATAGAGAAAGAAAAGAATCAACAGATCAATCAAAAGAGATCCTTACCGAATGGAGTGATCAAAACGCAATTGTTCACCAACTCAAAGTGTCGATAAGAAGGAGGAAGTGTTTGAGTTTCGGCTTTTAATGTATATGATCAAATCGGCTCCAACAGGGTAAAGGAGCAATCGATTATGGCCACAAAAATAGAGGATTCGACTTTTGAAAGATTCGTGAGAAGAGAAAGTAAATGAGGGAATGTGGTACGATTTAACTTGGTGACGAAAAGGAGATTCGGCTTGAACAAAAAGATAAGAGATGGAAAGTTTGAGGTGTTGCGGCAATGGTGAAATAGGAAGAAGAAGATTTTGGCCTTGGCAAGGTAAAAGAGAAAGATGTCAGAAGAGAAAGGGAACAAAAGAAAAATGCCTAAATCCACTATGCATATTCGGCCTCTCCTCCCCTCAATATGACCGAAAATGACCACCAAAAGAATCCCTTGGCCGGCTAGCACTCATCCCCTTCTCAAATCCCACCTTTTCTCCTATTTTCTCTCTTCAACAGTCATTCAAAATTATTGAGATAAATCAATATTTATCTTCCTCCTTAGTTGAATTTTAAAAAGAAATTGACCACATCTAAAGCTCATCCCCTTAGTGTCCCATTACCGTCCACCTCTGTTTCCCTTTGCTGCAAAAAAAAATCCCATTTGCTTCCCTTGCTATTCGAGCCTAGGCCCTGCACACTGCTTGTGGCATCACTTATTAAGGTTCTAAGTGGCACCTCCTTGCCACTTTAACAAGCCCACTTTTATGTCCAACTTCTCCTTCAAATTCTCTTAAGGCCTTATTTGCCTAGCTCCCCCTTTAAGGCTAAAAATCTAATATTTTCTAAGGCACTTACCTACACTCTAAAGTTCTCAAAATCCACAAGACACATTCAAAATACACTCAGGCATGCTTCCACATATATTTAGGCAAAAATGCACTACCCCTAAACCCCAAATGTTACAGTTCTACCCCCTTAAAATAATTTCGACCTCGAAATTACCTGGCTAGAATCGGTAGGGGTATTGTTATCGCATTGCTTCTTCTGGCTCCCACGAAGCTTCTTCCGATCCATGATTACGCCACAACACTTTAACTAGAGGAACTGATTTCCTCCGTAGTATCTTCACATCTCGTTCCAAAATCTGAATCGGCTCCTCCTCGTAGGAAAAATCTTGTCTCAGCTCCACCTCCTCAACCGATATTATATGAGATGGATCCGATCGGTATTGGCGTAGCATCGATACGTGGAACACATCGTGCATCTACTTCAACTCCAAAGGCAATTCTAACTGATACGCTACTGGTCCAACTCACTTCAATACCCGATAAGGTCCTATAAACCTGGGACTTAACTTCCCTTTGCGACCAAATCTCATTACCTTTTTCCAAGGCGAATCTTTAAGAAACACATAATCACCCACATCAAACTCAATCTCCTTCCGCTTAAGATCTGCGTATGACTTTTTCCTGTCAAAAGCCTCCTTCAACCGTGGCAGAATCGGTGTGTCAAAATCACCTTAACCTTTTCTTCCGATTCTGCCACAATTTTCGGACCCAAAATCTGACGTTCCCCCAATTCCGTCCAACATGTAGGAGTGCAACACTTCCGTCCATATAGCGCTTCGTACGGTGCCATCTGAATACTTGCCTGATAGCTGTTGTTATACGCAAATTCCGCTAAAGGCAAGAACTCTTCCCAATTCCCTCTGAAGTCTATCACACAGCCCCTCAACATATCCTCTAACACTTGGATCACTCACTCAAATTGACTGTCCGACTGCGGATGGAATGCCGTACTGATATCCAACCTGGTACCCAAAGATTGATGTAGCGCCTTCTAAAACTGAGACGTAAACCTCGGATCCCTATCCAAGATAATTGACACCGGCACTCCGTGCAGCCTCACGATCTCAGCTACATACAACTTTGCCAATTTTTGTAGAGAATAATCAACCCGCATCGGTATAAAATGTGCAGATTTCATCAGTCGATCTACTATCACCCATACCGAGTCCTTCTTAGTAGGCGTAAGGGGAAGCCCACTAACGAAGTCCATGGTGATTCTCTCCCACTTCCATTGCGGAATCTTTATCGGCTGAAGCAATACTGACGGAACTTGGTGTTCAACCTTGACTTGCTGACACATTAGGCACTTTCCTACAAACTCTGTAACTTCCCGCTTAATACCAGGCCACCAGAACTGTTCCCGTAAATCCTTGTACAACTTATTACCTCCAGGATGCATAGCATAAGGGCTACTATGCAATTCCTGAAGAATTCTCTGCCTTAACTCCTCATCCTTCGGCATACAGACCTTGCCATGAAAACACAGCACTCCATCGCTGTTTACACCAAAATTTTCCAATTCTCCATACTGCACTTGCCGTAACTTAGCACTTAGATCCTTATCTTCCAACTGTCCTTCTTTCACCTCATTCAGCCATGACGACTTGACCTGCAACTCTGCCAGCAAACTTCCATCATCATAGAGGCTCAAATGTGCGAACATTGCCCTTAATTCCATCATTACTTTCTGACTTAGGGCATCTTCCACCATATTCGCCTTGCTCGGGTGATACTCTATAGAATAATCATAATCTTTCAATAACTCCACCCACCTTCGCTGTCTCAGGTTCAGCTCTTTCTGAGTCAGCAAATACTTCGGGCTCATGTGGTCCGTGTAGATTACTGACCTTTCTCCATAGAAATAGTGCCTCCATACCTTAAAAGCAAAGACCACTGCCGCCAATTCCAAATCATGGTAATTAAATTCATGTGGGCTTAATTGTCGAGACGCATAAGCGACTACCTTCCCGTCTTGCATCAATACGCATCCCAATCCTATATGAGAAGCATCACAATATACCACATAGTCCTTCCCTGCTTCAGGTTGAATCAAAATTGGAGCTTCTGTCAATACCCTCTTAAGCTTCTCGAAACTTTCTTGCTGCTTATCAGTCCATATGAAAGGTACCTTCTTCCTTAGCAACTTCGTCAAAGGTGCAGCTATTGATGAAAACCCTTCTACGAACCTTCTATAATAGCATGCTAATCCCAAGAAATGCGGACTTCGCCACGGACTTAGGTGGTTTCCAATCCAATACCGCCTCAATCTTCTCGAGGATCCACCTTATCCCTTCAAAGCAGACACCACGTGCCTTAAAAGCGTAACTTCTTTCAAACCAAAATTCACACTTCTTTGAACTTGGCATATAGCTTTTTCTCCCTTAACACTTGCAAAGACGACTCTGGAGGTGCTCATCATGTTCTTCCTCAGACTTAGAATACACCAAAATATCATCTATGAACACAACAATGAACCAGTCTAGATAGGGTTGGAAAACCCAATTTATCATGTCCATGAACGCAGTTGGGGCGTTTGTCAATCCAAACGGCATTACCAAGAATTCATAATGCCCGTTCCTTGTCCGGAAAGTTGTCTTATGGATATCAGCCTCCTTCACCTTAAGCTGATGATATCCTGACCTTAGATCTATCTTGAAAATGTCATGCCCCTTAGTCGATCGAACAAGTCATCTATTCTTGGCAATGGATACTTGTTCTTGATGGTCAGCTTATTCAACTACCGGTAGTCTATGCACATGCGCATAGTCCCATCCTTCTTCTTTACAAATAGGACCGGTGCTCCCCATGGAGACACACTAGGTCGTATAAATCCACGGTCAAGCAACTCTTGGATCTGAGCCTTGAGCTCAACCAACTCCTTTGGTGCCATTCGGTACGGAGCAATTGACACAGGAGTTGTACCCGGTAATAAGTCAATTCCAAACTCTACCTCCCTATCCGGGTAACCCAGCATCCTCCAAAAGACGTCCACAAATTCCTTTCGTTCTAACTCCTCCCATACCGCTTCCTCACCTCCAAGGCACGATCAACATCGAAAAGCTACACACCCTTTTCTCACCATCTTCTACGCCTTAGGGCGATACCACATTTTCCAAGCAATTACGCCTTTCGCTTATCACCATAACTTCTTTGTCGTCAGAAGTTTTTAACGACATGTGCTTTGCCGGACAATCCACATTTGCATGGTAATTCACTAACCAATCCATGCCTAAGATTAGGTCAAACTCCTCAAACGACAATTCCATTAAATCATTGAAATTGCGCCTTGAACTTCCAAGTCTACCGCCTAAAGATTTTGTCTAACACTACCGATTGCCCTAAAGGACTAAGTACAATCATCTTCCCGAATCTGATTTGAGTTCATATGTAGAGTTCCAGACACTTTACTAGCAATATATGAATGAGTTGACCCAATATCTATCAACACAATAAAGGGTAATCCAAAGATAAGGAACATACCTGTTATGACATCAAGTACGTCACCATCCTCCCTCCAATGAACTGCATATACTAGACTCGGCTGACTCGCCTCCGTGCTAACAACACCTCTGCCCGGTGTTCCCCGTCCTCTACTAGAACCATTACCTCTGCCAGCCGAACCACGACCCTGCAGGGTCATTGCCCTCCTCTTCCACTGATTATAACCTTGGCTTCTTCGTATTTATACATTTTCATAGGACAATCCCTAATCATATGATCCTTGGATCCACACTTGAAACATCCTCCCGTCTTCTTCCAACAATCCCCCAAGTGCATCTTTCCACACTGGCTGCAAGTACGGTACTGTCCTCCCGTAGTAGCTTGTTGACCTCGCGACCCATCCATTCTAGGTCTCTTTTGAACATTCCTAGATGACCCTGATGATCCAAAACCTCTCTTTTGCTTATTCCTGTCCATGTTCTGTCTCACAGACTCCTTAACTCCTTCAGTAACCTTTGCCTTTTCCACCAACACAGCAAACTCCTTCTCCTTCTGTGGGGTAATCAACAATCTCAGGTCATCCCTTAGTCCGTCCTCAAACCGGACACATCATTCATGCTCCGTAGCCACTATACCTCGAGCATAATGGCTCAACCTTAGAAATTCCACCTCATACTCCGCTACAGACTTATTTCCCTTAACCAGCCTCAAAAATGCCTTCCTCTGTGCATCCACATAACTGGTCCCAATGTACTTCTTCTGATATGCTGCCTTAAAGTACTCCCAAGTAAGATCATTTGTGGCAGCACCATCCCGAACTGTGAGCCACCATTGGTATGACTCATCACGGAGTAGCGACACTACCCCTTTCAACTTTTCCTCAGCAGTCAGGTCCAAATCATCCATAATTCGCCTCGTCGCTTCCAACCAATACTTAGTCGTATTGGGCGCCACACCAGATATACCATGGAAAAACTCAGCTCCATTAGCTCGGAGTTGCTCAGGTACAGACTTTTGAGCTCCCTTGCCTCCACCTACTCTAGCCACCCTTTCTAGAACTCACAGCATCACCTGTGACACTGCATCATCTTCCGTCTGATCCTGATATTCCACATCAGTGGCTGGTGGTGGTGGCATTTCATTTTCGGACCCTTGACCAGACCTAACGGGTTCTGACACGGTCATTCAACCTCTACCACGGCCACGCACATTACGACCACGTCCCCTAGAATTCATGCTTCTGAATCGCGTTTATCTGGTTAAAGAATTTTATGAATTAGTTTTTGTTCCACTGATTTATTGCGAACAGTTTTATGTTCAATAGCCCTAAGGAGTAGTTCTTTCGGATACACACACACTGTCTCAAATTCATTCATTCAATCATCACATTCATGAACTTGCATTCATTACAGAAAAGTATTGTGGTTGTCATTGTTGTTGTTTTCCACTACCCAAGGGTTTTTCCATAATTTTATCCTATAGGGGTATTTTGGTAATTTTTCAAATTAGGGTATTTGAAAATTTCACAAAGTAGAGATTTTTGGTATTCTTACAAAATTGAAATAGTTGGTAAGAAAATTTTAAGGGTAAAATGGTAATTTTATAAAATAAGGGTATTTTTGTAATTTTTTTCAAACTAGGGGCATTTCGGTAATTTTTTGCAAAATATGGTTCCAGGTGATTTAACGAAATAAGGGTATTTTGGAAATTTTTAATTCGAGGGTATTTCAATAACTTTCCATACGGAGGGTATTTTGGTAATTTGTACCGGTTAGGGTTAATTTGGTCAATTTACAAATTAGGGGTATTTTGGTCATTTTTAAATCAAGGGTACTTTGGAATTTTATAATCACGATTTGATTTTAGAATTTTACAAAACAAGGTGACTGGTCCTTTTCGGGTTTTAATTATTGAATTTTGCCTGTGATTGAGTCCTCTTGGTTAGGGTGAACCGCCACTACGCACCAGGTAGGATTTGAGCGGAGAGGAGGTGAGTCATTAGGACTGCTTAAATACCAAGCTCCCCCAGAATCCAATCCTAGACATGCGCACAACGGTTGCCACATCCTTAACTCAGCGACTCAGTCACAGGTTTGTTTGGTTGAACTTTAAATTTTATGTATTTTGGTGTTGGAGTAGACTAATCCTAGGGTTCAATAGTTCCTAATCTACTAATCTACGTCCCTATAATTTCCCACATACAAATCACAAAAGGGTTAGGACTACTTACCTAGTGGGCTTCGGGTCAGAGACTCAGGTGCCAAGCCAGAAGACCTGCTCATTCCTTAGTAAAATCCAATTTCAAAAGGAAGAAAACATTTTGGGCCCAAAAAGCCCTCAAGGCCGAGTTTTGAACCAGGCTCTGATACCAAACTAAAACACCCCAAACCCGACCCACAAGCCCTGACCGGATCTGGCATGTTTCTCAAATAAAACGTAGTTAAGTTTCAAATAACATTTTGAAAATCGTGGTGATTTTGTAGAAAAGTTTATTCGAGTTGTAATTTAATTTGGTGCTAAATTGATAAATTTTATTTTTCTTTTTCAAGAGTCACAAGTTAAACCAAATTTTAGAATTTCATTATTATTGTAACTTGAAAAACCGTAGGTAATTGAGTTTCAAAACATTTGATGTTGTTTGTATCATATCGAAAAATTAAAAACGCATAAAACAATTAGGTATAATGCCAAATTATAACCCAAAATAAACCAAAAATAACTAAATAATAAAACTGAAGAAAACTTTAGCTGTGCATGGCCACTCCTAAGTTCCTGTCGACCTAGTCCATCTACTGAGTTCCATCTGCAAAAAGTTAGCCCACGATGTGTGAGTCAAACAGACTCATTGTGTAACAACCAACACAAACTCCCAAACGACTTAGGCATATCAGATCATACATAACAAATATATGCAATGATGCAATCCTAACCCCACCTAAATATCCATCCTCTACACATCACCCGTACCTGCCATCACACCGTGGGGATTACTAAATCGACCCTCCATCCGCTACACACCATCGAACGCAGTCGCTGCAATCAACTGCACATCGCTCTTATAATTGTGGCATAGCCACCAGATAATAATAAGTGACATTAGTCACCACATTCAGATTATGTGACTTGAGTCACCAGATTTTGTGGTAAAAACCACCAGATCACTTCCCCTTTTCAATATCACCCATATGCCCCATGCGTCATACAAACCATGCAGAAATCATGCAATATACCTTATTTCATATTCGTAACAAATTCACACATGTGTCATATTCAATGTTCATAACACTATTAACAGAGCTTTAGAGGATAACGTACCTGGATACACTATACCATTGAATGGTACATTAAGCCACATCGTTCACATTTTCACTAACACATGTTTTAAATTAATACCATAAATCTTATTAGGAATCAATGTAGGGCTACACACCTAGTTACTAATGTGTTCACTAAATCTCGAAAGTCTACCACAACAGATTGTACTCCTTCCTAATACCCAAAGTTAAAATCAGTCAATCATTTAACAGACAAAAAGCCCTTGGCCGAATATCAAGACTTCTTTACCTTGATTGTCTGGATCCTGAAATTAACCCTTGTTCTTGGTGATGTCAAAATTCCTATAGGCACATGTTAGATCCGATTCTAACATTTAATGAACTCAATAAATGGCCTTTGGCCTAAGATTATATTCGCTTACCTTTGATATTAAAATCCCGAAAGATCCCCTCTTGAAGTTGGCTATAATAAGAATCCCGAAACCTCCTTCAAAGTTTCAGCCAAAGAACATTAATGGGATTAGAGTCTTGATTTTCTATAGATAGAGAAAGAAAAGAATCAACAGATCAATCAAGAGAGATCCTTAACGAATGGAGTGATCAAAACGCAATTGTTCACCAACTTAAAGTGTCGACAAGAGGGAGGAAGTGTTTGAGTTTTGGCTTTTAATGTATATGATCAAATCGGCTCCAACAGGGTAAAGGAACAATCGGTTATGGCCACAAAAATAGAGGATTCGGCTTTTGAAAGATTCGTGAGAAGAGAAAGTAAATGAGGGAATGTGGTGCGATTTAACTTGGTGACGAAAAGGAGATTCGGCTTGAACAAAAAGATGAGAGATGGAAAGTTTGAGGTGCTTTGCGGCAATGGTGAAATAGGAAGAAGAAGATTTCGGCCTTGGCAAGGTAAAAGAGAAAGATGTCGGAAGAAAGGGAACCAAAGAAAATGCCTAAATCCACTATGCATAATCGGCCTCTCCTCCCTCAATATGACCGAAAATGACCACCGGAAGAATCCTTGGCCTACCAACACTCATCCCTTCTCAAATCCCACCTTTTCTCCTATTTTCTCTCTTCAACACTCATTCAAAATTATTGAGATAAATCAACATTTTGTCTTCCTACCTTAGCCGAATTTTAAAAAGAAATTAACCACATCTAAAGCTCATCCCCTTAGTGTCCCATTGCCGTCCACCTCTGTTTCCCCTTGCCGCAAAAATAAAAATAAGATTCCCATTTGCTTCCCTTGCTGTTGGAACCTAGGCCCTGCACACTGCTTGTGGCATCACTTATTAAGGCTCTAAGTGGCGCCTCCTAGCCACTTTAACAAGCCCACTTTTATGTCCAATTTCCCCTTCAAATTCTCTTAAGGCCTTATTTACCTAGCTCCCCCTCTAAGGCTTAAAATCTAATATTTTGTAAGGCACTTACCTACACTCTAAAGTTCTCAAAATCCACAAGACACATTCAAAATACACATAGGCATGCTTCCACATATATTTAGGCAAAAATGCACAACCCCTAAATCTCGGATGTTACAGTCCAGGCCATGCTGACTTCTTGGGTTGGCCCACTTTGGTCTGTTTTAAACCCGTTTTGCGTCCTTTTTATCCTTGGGTGCTTTCCTAAGTATAAGACATAAAAAGAAAGGATTAAGAGCACCTTTTTACATAAATTAAGGATAAATTCATCCAAAAGCATACTAAATGTGGGATTAAAATATGTTACTTTTACAGTTTATCAGTGCTGATTTCTCCATAAAACCAGGATCTTCTTGGAGTTGCCGATTTCCTTGTGAAGGTAAGAATCGATTTCCTCAGATCTATTCCTTTCTCTTTCAGTTTTTGAGAATCAAAACTAGGTGGCTATTAAGGTTCGGTCTAACGTTTCCACTCTTTTCATGTTCTTATTTTGGGCGACGGCGGGAATTAAAGTAGATCACATAGATCTAAAGGCCGGAAACACTAGTCCTTGAATCTCATATCACTTTTTGGGAATTACAAGGTAAGAGATTCTCTTTAGATTCTCGTTAGATTCGATATGAAAATCATAATCTTAACCATATGTTATGATTAATAAGGCATTTTTGATGGAATCAAATATCGATCAGGCAAAGGAGGGGACTAGATCTGAAAACTCGATTCATAAGTTTAAGAAGCGAGCGATTCGACAAGATCAGGATTGGCCACCGGGTTGTGGACCGACTTCTTCACAACACCTTAGGCAGATAGCGGTTGTGTTGGCTATAGATAGTGTCGACTTAGAAAGTCTCGTTCAAACAGTAATCAGGTGTGTAGATTCTTAACATATAAGTTTTGTTGTATTAAATGTATGCTATGGGCTAAAAGCCAGAAGGCAAGGGATGCCAGGTACGTAATCATAGAAACTCCTCTGTGTGTATCAAAGTATGTGAAAGTCTGCGATCTGTTTAGATAGTTTAATGTTTCGATTATTGCATGTATATCTATATGGGATGGGATTGATTGATTTACGGAAAGAAAGTAGGTCGCGAGGCGATCGGTGTCATTACCATATAGGTCACATAGTGATCGGTCTTTATGACAGGCAGCATAGCTGTCGAATACTATAATGTATTATTGAGGTCTCATAACGATCGTTGGCATTGCCACATATGTCACATAGTGATCGGTCTTTATGATGACACGACTCCGCGTGGTGTCTGCGTGGATGGAGGGTTGATTGTAGAAATCCCTATGATGGTTGGTACAGGGGTGTGTAGAGGATGGACTCTTAGATTTGGGATGGGCCATGTTGCATGCAATATTCTGTTGCCATTGTGTATGGGCCAAGGCCCATAATGTGTTTGTGGGCCCAAGGCATTTATGTGTTTTTGGGATTTGCACATTGAGTCTTGGTGACTCACCCTTTTATTTTCCCCACTTCACATATGAGCAGTAGATCGTGGACATGGGAGCCGAGGCAGACTCGAGGGGCCATCAATATTATTATCTACATAGGCTATTTTTGGATTTTCATTTGAGTTTTAATTTTTTGGGGTTATTTTTGTAATAAGGCTTCCATAACTTAGGTTTTCAATTTTTTTTTATGTTAAGTCTTTATAAGCTTATGTTTTTCTCTTTCAAAGTCTTAATTATAAAATGAGATGATAAAAGGGCTTTTCAAACACAATCAACGCAAAAGCTTAAAGTTTTTTCAAAAATTTCACAATTATGTGATTGAATGGTCATAATGAACTGAGATTTTCAAAACCCTATAGAGCTAAGTTTTCAAGTTTCAAACCGTGGCATACCAGATCCGGTAATGACGTACGGGCTGGGTTTGGGGTGTGATAACAGGAGCTCTCCAGGGTGAGAAACTCGGTCGTGCAATTCCTCTGTCCGTCAACTCTTGCAACTGGGACTTAAGCTCTTTCAATTCTGTTGATGCCATTCTATACGGAGCTATAGAAATGGGAGTGGTCCCCGGCACTAATTAAATACTAGATTCCACTTCTCGAATTGGAGGTAATCCTGGTAGCTCTTCAGGAAACTCACATACCACAGGAAGGGATTCAACATTCTTTTCCGACACTTTTGTATCAATCATGTATGCCAAATAAGCTTCACAACCCTTTCTCACATAGTTCATAGCTTTCATCGCAAACACGACAGCTGGTAATCCTTTCATATCACTGGATTCAATTCGAACTAGCTCACCGTTTTGACTCTTCAACTCAATACTCTTTCTTTTACAATTCACGATGGCATTATGCAGAGTAAGCCAATCCATACCCAGAATTATGTCAAATTCATCAAAAGGAAGCAACATCAAATTAACCGGAAAACATATATCATGAAACATCAATAGGCAATTCTTGCATACCTTATCAACCAAAACACACTTGCCTAAGGGGTTCGATACTCTAATCACGAATTCAGTAGACTCAACAGGTAAAGTCTTATTCAATACTAAATTCATACACACATAGGAATGAGTCGATCTTGGGTCTATCAATGTAATGACATCAGTATCAAATAAAGTAAAAATACTGGTGATGACGTCTGGAGATGATGCATCCTCTCCTGCACGTATAGCATATGCTCAGGCAGGTGCTCTCGCTTCTGATCTCACAACTGTGTCAGTTATCCTTCTCTGACTTTCACTCACATTTATGTTGCTTCTGGGTGGTCTACCTCTAACCGTCACATTACTCGATCTTTCATTCTGAACATTTTGCTCTTCCACCATCTTTGGGTAATCTCGAATAAAATGATCTTGAGACCCACATTTGTAACAAACTCTGTTGTTGTACTTGCCCCAGGACTCTCCCACATGTCATCTTCCACACTGTCTACATTCTGGCTTGCTACTCTTAACGCTACCAACACTCGATTCATTCGGAGCTTAAATTCATAAACCAGTACTTTGTCTCGAACGATCTCTACTTGGATGTTCAAATGAAGCATTTGAATGATTGCTTGTATCTTTGTATCTCTTCGTTGAAGGTTGAGAGAATTTATTCATCGAACTCTTTCTTTCATCATGAGCCTCAGAATCAGCTTTCTTCTTTTCTTTACTGAGCTCCTCAGCCTTACATGCTCTTTCAACTAACACAACAAATTCATTTATATCAAGTACCCCAACCAACAATTTAATATCTTCATTCAATCCCTCGATGAAACGTTTGCACATGGTAGATTCGGTCGAAACACATTCTCTCGCGTATTGACTCAACCTTACGAATTCCCACTGTACTCGATAGAATGACAAATGACCTGTCTTGTAATCTTATCCACAGGAGGTTTATTTAATCTATTCGAATCTACAACTTGAGGCACAACAGGTACTTGTGGGGATGGAGGTTGTGAAGCAGCCGGATTCGTTCGAACAAACTCCGTAAACCACTCACTCATCATTCGAAAGAAGGCATGCTTAGCCTCTCCTCCATCACCACTATCATTCGGCCTTGATGTTGCAAGTGTTATCCCTTGAGCGGGAGCAGGCACATTATATTCTACATCGCCAGCAACTGCTCGATCGGGATCCATTTCTATATGAAAACACATTTTTACCTATCAGAATTCATCACACAATCGCAATTTCATATATGGCATGTATAGCTAGACTCACACGCACTACATTAGTCTGAGAATCGACTAAACTGTAGCTCTGATACCAATAAAATGTAACACCCCTAACCTGAGACCATCGCCAAAATAGGGTTAAGAGGTATTACGATCAATCAGAACATTTAACATCTAGAATTTACGACACAAAGTCAATCATTATCAATCACATTCAATTACAATCATCGTGTCCCTTATCAAGGTCTAAAAGACCTAATTCACATGCTAAAGACGAGTTTAGACTAAACTGAACACATACAAAAATTCTCAAACATTTAAAATTTCCATCTAAGATTCAGGGGATACACGTCTGTGGGAGGAGACCGTGTGCCTTCCACGGTTTTGTAAACACCCCCATGTGTCCTCTCGTGTTCACATACTGAATATACCAACACGGTCACTAGGCACGCCGATGTGCCATGACCGTGTGCTACTAAGCCATATACTGACTTCCCCACCACGGCCACCAAGCACACCCGTGGGCCATGGCCGTGTACTCTTAGCTATCTACTGACTTGTACACCACGGTTAGTTGAAACCCTTGTGTCAAGGCCGTGTGCTACTAGCTACATTCTGCCAATTCACCCACAGTCTTTAGGCACGCCCATGTACTACAACCATGTGACATTATAGGCCATTTACAAGGCCAAAATACCACCCACTTAGGTTCAATCCTATACGCACATTTAAGCATCTTTATACACACAATTTGGCAACCATTTCCGATCATATAATCTATCTATCAATTCATACAATCTCATTTTCAGTTGTAACAACTCAATAACTAACATATACAACTTAAACATATTCAACACTAAACATCATTCTTTCCCAGTTTCACTAAATCATATTAGCATTTACCATCACAAAGATGTCCATTCATAAGTCAATTTCTCATCTCACAATCCATGCCAAAAGATGTATCACATATACCAAAACCATTCATGCTAAAACTAGCATATATCTAGCCACATACCATGGCTACTTACAAATATCAAACATGATTCGAATGGCTAGCCTATACATGCCATATTTTAACTATGTACATCTTTCCAAAATACCCCAAAATAGTTTACCGATAGTGTGACTGAGACGCTGATGATCCCCTGATCCGAGCTAGCTTTACTGGCACTGCAAAGCAGAGAAAGAAATCACATAGTAAGCTTTCTAAAGCTTAGTAAGTTCGATCTACAATATAATCGTGTCATTAAACCAAACCAATATAATCAATAACCATCACATAGATCATTGCCCTCTTATCCATACTATATCATCCTTAGTCAAGATACTCATTGATCCATCTATAGCTTTACTTATAAATTCATCAACCACAAAGGTTCAAGACATACCTTGGCTAACACATAGTTATTCAATTTCCAAGCTACTCAATACCCAATATTACTTATTGATCATCCTTTAATATTGAATCAACTTATTCACACACTCAGTGCTATATATATGGTCGGTACATATTAGTCATTGCACACTTAGTGCCAAATTTTCCAACCGACTTATCTCAGTAACGCACACACTGTGCCAATTCTATAAGCTAAAGCTTTCATAATATCGCACACACAGTGCTATTCTTTTCTGTTTCGATTTTAATATCGCACATTTAGTGCCCTTAACTAAACCCTGCACATAGCATCTCAATTTCATACACATATACACATTCATTTCATAATACAAAAACATATGTTAATAGCATGTATTATATCCGAACTTACCTCGGATGTCAAAATACCGACACGGTCTATTAATCGAGCACTTTCTCTTTACATCGATCTTGATCCGAACGTCTCCTCTCTTGGTCTATATGCATTCAAATTTAGTCCATTCAATCACTAACTCATTCAATTTAGGCCAAACACATATATTTAAGGCATTTTACAAAATAGCCCTCATATTTTCACATTTCGACACCTTAGTCCCTAATTCACAAAATCATCAAATTCATAAAATTTCACCTAGTACAAGCTTAACCGAATTTTCACTATACTCATACAATCCCACACATTTCATTTATTTCACAATCTAGTCCTTCAAAATGCTATTATCATAATTTAGCCCTAATTAGCTAAATTCATCAAAATTTCAAGAACAACACATGTTCATTAAACACATATCTTTCATTTAACACCAACACTCATCACAAAGCTCTTCATTTCATGAATGGCACATTCCATAAATCTCATCAATTTACAAAATTACAACATGGGTTTTGTAAAGCATAAAGCAACGATTACGAAATTTTTGGTGAAATTTTAAAAGCTTCAATGGCTATTCTCCCTTTCAATTTTTGGTGAAAGAAAGATGAGAAAATAGCCATCTTTTTTTTTTTTTTTTTTTCGATTATAATAACTTATTAAACAAATACCAACTTTTCCCTTTTATAAAACATATAAAACAAATTAGAAATATGGTTATCTAGTCATTCAACACCCCACTAACTTAAAAATGGTGTATTATCAACATAAGGCCTCCACCTTAAAAAACCATCCACAATTTGATACTTATAAATTAGCACACAGCTTTTACACGTTATGCAATTAAGTCCTTTTTCATAAATTAGCATACAATCGATAAAATTATCACACAAAATTTTCACACAGGCTATACTACAAATTATTCACACAGAAAAATCATTAAAATATTTTTACGACCTCATATTTGTGGTCTTGAACCACTGTTTCGACTAGGGTCTAAACCAGATCATTATAAGATCCGTCTTAGGTTTCATCCCCCTCAGGTATTTGAGAGATTTAGTTCATAATCATAAAAGAATACATTTTAGAAGAAAATATAAAACAAAACATAAGAAAAACCCTAAAACCCCCTGATGGAAATTGAGGGGAAGATCTTCCGTCTTGAATATGACTCCGACTTCTTGAGATGAATCAACTGGTTTTCTTCGAGTAAATCTCACAATTGGCCTCTCTGCTAGGCTCCTTGGCCTACCTCCCCTCGTTTAAGTTGCCTCCTAAGGTGTTTATATAAGCTTCGAGATGCCTTTCTTGGCCCGAAAGTATACTAATCTGAATGAAACTCTTCTTTGCTGCGGCAGGGATATGCCCGTGTGAATCGAGCCCAGACCGTGTTCGAGTCTGCTAAAGTGGCAAGGCCGTGTTGATTTCTTACTTTGGCCTATTTTCTCTGTTTTTGGCCCGTTTCTCACTCTCTTCAACTTCCTAAGCTCTCCTGAGTATAAAACATGAAAGTAAGGGATTAGGAGCATCGAATTCATCAAATCTAATAAATATTCATCCAAAAGTATGCCAAATGTGGGATTAAAATATTGCATAAAATACGGTTTATCAAATACCCCCACACTTAAGCTTTTGCTTGTCCTCAAGCAAAAATCTCAACCCACAATTAGAATTAATTTCCCTCGGTTCATAATTCTTATCAATAATGCCTCATCATAATTCATAGATAATTTATACATGGATAATTTAACTAAAAGAGTCCTAAAGATTCAAACAATCTAAGTCATAAATTTTTGTAGCACGAAAAATATAGGTGTTTCCCCTTATCCGAATAATTACCTTTGATTCAAAACTGACAAGGATTGACATCCTTACTAAAGATTCACTCAAATCACTCAAAGTGTTTAAGGTTCAAAATACAGCACTCATCAGTCAAACATGAAAAGTTAAGCCCATAGGCTTGCATGAAAATCAAAATCTCCACCACTATAAAATGAGATGATACACAAATCAAAAGGTCTTTAAAGGGTTGTAATGGGGCTTGGGTTAAAGGTATGGATATAGGCTGAATTAGAAGGTTAAAATCGAGATTGAATTGAAAAATTACCTAACTAGAAACAATAAACTGATAATGAATAATTACATCAATAACACGAACTTCTTCTAAAGATGTAAATTTAACTGTTTAAGCTTATAGAAAATAGAACTAATGATGAATAGATTTTCTCACTTTTTTTTAAAGAATGATAGCCCATAGTATACACATATTTTTATCCCACATTTAGCATACTTTTGGATGATTTATCCCTTTAATTATGGAAATAGGTGCTCCTAATTCTCTGTTTACATGTTTTATACTTAGCAGAGCAACGAAGGATGAAAAGAACAGGAAACGCGCCAAAAATAGAGAAAATGGGCCAAAGTATGAAATCCACACGGCCTGGGCCCCGAGTCACATGGTCGTGCCTCTTTAGCAGGACCGACCACAGCCTATAGCTCGATTCACAAGGGCGTGGCACATGGGCATGTCCCTGCCGTAGCAAAGAAGAGTTTCGTTCGAATTAGAGTACTTAGAGGCAAAGAAAGATATTCTAAAAGCCTATATAAAGAACCTAGAGGCCAACCTTCAGAGGGGCGTTCAGCTAGGCCAAAGAGCCAAGCCAGAGGGGACGAATTGTGGGATTCACTCGAAGAAAGCCAATTGATTCATCTCAAGAAGCTGAAATCATACTCAAGATTGAGGATCTCTCCTTCAATACCTTCAGGGGGTTTTAGGGTTTTATTTATGTTTTGTTTTATATTTTCTTCTGAGATGTATTCTTTTATAATTATGAACTAAACCCCTCAAATACCTGAGAGGGATGAAACCTAAGACGGATCTAGTTATTATTTTCTGAGCTGTATAATAAATACTTGATTTGTTCTTAACTATGTGTTCTTAATTCTTGTTTTGATATTTCAGGATATTGATTCAAGCATTTATTCTCTTAGGTAGAGAAGGAATAGACCATGTCTAATAGTAGATCTAGCATAGTTAAGCAGAGTTGATCGCAACCCCAGAGATAGGATGACGAAAATCTACTGGATTAGGGTCAAACCTAATATGGGAGTCCATAGATCGAGTTAATGCAATTCTAGGGATTTTAATTAGAAAGAGATTTCAATTAATCAACCTAGGGTTAGACGTTAGTAGCCTCAAGAGAGGTATTAATATAAATTAAGGAATCCTACATATCAAGTCAAGTAAATAAATTGTCTGGTTCAGAGTTAGATAACAAGTGAAGTCTAGGGTGATTCTTCCTCGGGTATTGTCTTAATTAATTGGTTTTTCCCTCAAGTATTTTCCCCAATTCTTTCTCTGTGTCTAAGCATCTTTAGCTTAGTAGTTAGTTAATTTTAGATTAGATAACAATTCCCTTAATTCTTAGGCTAGATAATAAAAAGAGAGTTAGTATTAGTACTTTTGGTTCCTTTAGGTTCGACAATCCGATCTTGCCACTAAATTGTACTACTGTTCGATAGGTACATTTGCCTCAATCATTGTCATAGTTAGTTTCTAGGCTCGATCATTCTTTATATAAATTTTTAAGACTCTAACATACGATCAAGTTTTTGGCACCGTTGCCGGGGAACTGAAATATTAAGAACACTCAATTTTTATTACTTTAGCCATATTTTATTTTTGCAATTAAATTTTATTTTTACTTGTCTAATTTTCTTTTCTTTTTATTTGTTCCTAGTAGGTACCTCTAGTTTATGACTAGAAGGAACCCAACAGAACCCTTAATTAACTATAGTGATATTGAAGGATCTGCTCGCAGAAATCATAGAGAAATAAGGTGAAGCTTAAACTACATAGAAGAAGAGCAAGAAGACAAAATTAATACTACCGAAGGGATGGCTGAGAATAATCCACTACCTCAAGAGGTGGCTGAAAATCATGCTCCTCGTACTATGTATGATTATGCTAAACCTAATTTAACAGGAGCTGAATCGAGTATTGTTAGGCTTGCTATAGCTGTTAATAATTTCGAACTGAAACCTAACACTATACAAATTATTCAACAATTTGTTCAATTTGATGGTTTGTAAGACTGATAAATCGTAAAAGTAACATATTTTAATCCCACATTTAGTATGCTTTTGGATGAATTTATCCTCGATTTATGTAAAAAGGTGCTCTTAATTCTTTCTTTTCATGTCTTATACTCAGGAGAACACCTGAGGATAAAAAGAACGTAAAACGGGCTTAAAACAGATCAAATTGAGCCAAACCAAGAAGTCGACACGGCCTGGGCTTTATTTCTCATGGCCGTGCCTTGCTATCCACCTAGAATACGGCCTATCACTAATTCACACGACCGTGTCTTGTCGACAAAAAGCCCAACACGGCCTATCCCCGATTTGCATGGCTGTGCCCCAATCGATAGGCCCGAAGCATGGCTGACCCTCGACTTGCACGGGCGTGCCACGGTCGTGCCTAAATTAATAGAATAGAGACAAGGGGTGAGCCTCAATTTACACGGGCGTGGCTTAGCCGTGCCCCTGCCGCGGGAAAGAGAAATTTCACTCAGAATAGGATGCTTGGAGCCCAAGAAACGCAATCCTAAATCTACTCAAACACCTGGGACGAATTGTACCTGAATTATAAGTACTTAGGAGACAAGTAAATCAAGTCTATAAAAACACCCCAAGGCGGCTATTCAAAGGGTCGATCATTGAGCAAATTTTTTTGCCAAGCCTTTCTCGTTCAGGGAATTATTCGAAGATAGCCAATTGATCCATCTCGAAGAGTCAGAGTTCTACTCAAGACAGAGGATCTCCTCTTCAATTCCTTCAGGGGGTTTTAGGGATTTCTTATATTTTGTTTTATGTTTTCTCTCAAGATGTTTTCTCATTTAGTTATGAACTAAACCCCTCAGATACCTGAAGGGGATGAAACCTATGACGAATTTTGTTATTTAATTCTTTTGGTTTATATGATAAATACTTAGTTTGTTCTTAATTATGTTGCTTAAATTTATCTGAAATGCTTAGGTGGAGGAGGAATAGACCCTACATGAGAGTAGATCTAGCATAATTAAGTGGAGTTGATCGGACGCCTAGAGATAGAGTTACGAGATTTTGCCAGATTAGGGTGAAACCTAATATGGGAGTCCATTGATCGATTTACTGCTTCCTTAGGGGGTTATTATAAGAGAACGAGAGTTTCACTAATTAACCTAAGGTTAGACGTCATTCGCTTCAAGAGAAGGTTTAATATAGGTTAGGGAGTCTCACGGATCAAGCTAAGTAAAGAAATCATATGAATTGAAAAGGTAGATAATAAGCGAAGTCATAGGTGGATTCTTCTCGAAGGTATCGTCTTTATCAATTGAGTTTTCTTCAAGGTATTTTCCCAAAGTTTCATTCTTTTGTCTTTACATTTAAGTTTAAGTATTTTATTTGTTTTAGATTAATAAACCAATCACTCCATATTCTAGGCTAAATAATAGAAAGAAAGTGAGTAGTAGTACTTTTAGGTTCCTTGGGTTCGATAAGATATTCTTGCCTGAGCTATACTACTATTCATAGGTGCGCTTGCCTCTATCGTTGTCGCAGTTAGTCTACAGGTTCGATCGCTCTTTTATAAATATTAAAACTAGACTGTTTTGCAGCAATCAAGTTTTTGGCGCCGTTGCCGGGGAACACTAAAATATTAAGAAAGCTCTATTTCTATTAATTTAGCCATTATTTTTATTTTTTTAATTTCTCTTATTTTATACATATATTTTTATTTTTCTAATTTTCTTCCTTTCTTTTCATAGCAGATACATCTAGTTTATGACTAGAAGAAATTCGAGAGGACCATTAGAATATGAAAGTGACATTAAAGCTACCGCTCGTAGAAATCGCAGAGAAATTAGATGAGCCCTAGACTATCAAAGAGGGGAACAGCAAGGATCCAATCCTACTGAAGGGATGGACAAAAATAATCCACCGCCAAATGTGCAAGAACAAAATGCTTCGCGTACTATGTATGATTATGCTAAACCTAATTTAACAGTAGCAGAATCTAGTATTGTTAGGCCCGCTATAGCTGATAATAATTTTGAATTAAAGCCTAACACAATACAAATGATTCAACAATTTGTTCAATTTGATGGTTTGCAGGATGAGGATCCAAACACTTATATATCTAATTTTTTAGAATTTTGTGATACCTTCAAAATAAATGGCATTTCTGACGATGCCATACGTCTTCGGTTATTTCCTTTTTCATTAAGGAATAAAGCAAAGTAGTGTTTGAACTCGTTACCACGAGGGTCAATCACCACATGGGATCAAATGACCAAAAAATTTCTTTTAAAGTATTTTCCACCAGCCAAAACGGCCAAATTTAGGAATGATATATCTTTTTTTGTGCAGAATGACGCAGAAACATTATATGGTGCATGGGAAAGATATAAGGATCTCCTATAGAGATGCCCACACCACGGATTACCTTTGTGGCTTCAAGTCCAAACTTTCTACAATGGTGTGAATTCTCCAACTAGGAAAATGATTGATTCATCAGTTGGTGGAACTCTGAATAATAAAACTTCTGGAACGGCTTACGATTTTATTGAGGAGATGTCATTGAACACCTATCAATGGCAAATTACAAGGGCTAAACCGACAAAATCAGTGAGTTTTTAACATAGACGCAGTGACAATGTTGTCAACACAAATGAAGTTAATGACTAAAAAGCTTGATAATTTATGTTCTTCACAGGTACATCCAGTCATGCAATGCGAAGCGAACGGGAATGTGGCGAATTCTGAGTACCCACCTTACCAACCAGGAACAGAAAATGAGCAGACAAACTATATAGGTAACAATTTCAAATCTAATAATAATCCTTATAGTAACACTTACAATCCAGGTTGGAAGAACCACCCAAATTTTCATTGGGAAGGACAAGGAAATCAAAGGCAGCAACCTCTTCCAAATTACCAGAATCAACCTTATCCATCGAAAAAGAAGCCGAGTCTTGAAGAGATGTTGAAAAAGTTCATGGCGGATACGGATGCCCGTCTCCAAAGAACTGATACAACACTTGATAACCAAGGAATATCGATCAAAGAAATCAAGGAACAAGTCGTGGAAATCACTAGGTCGATTGGGACAACTCACAAAGCTTGTTTCGAATCGACAACAAGGACGCCTACCAAGCTACATAAAAATAAACCCAAAAGAATGACACGAGCCATCACATCTCAAGAGGATACAAAATGGACAAGCCCACCTCAAGATAAGAAACCAAGGAAGAAACAGTAAAATAGAGGTAACACAATAAAACCAGTAATTAAAGAGTACCACCCTCGAATACCTTATCCCGAAGCATTGAAGGGAGATGATTCAGAAGAACAATTCGGTAAGTTTCTAAAACTTCTAAAGAAATTACACATTAACTTACCTCTTCTTGAATCTCTTTTTTAGATGCCCGATGCAAGGAGATTCTTAAGACAGCTCTTAACAAACAAATGCAAAATAGATGAAGAGCACCATGTGGAACTTACGCAACATGCTCAGCAATGCTACAAAACTGACTACCGCAAAAATTAAAAGATCCAGGGAGTTTTACGATTCCATGTTTAATTGGTAGTTTAACTATTGATAATGCGTTAGCTGATTTAGGGACAAGTATAAATGTCATGCCTTATACACTGTTTAAACGACTAGGTCTAGGGAAGCCCAAACAAACTAAGATGAGTATCCAACTAGCTGATAAAACTATTAGAATTTCTAGGGGCATTATTGAAGACGTTTTAGTAAAAATTGATAAATTCATTTTCCCAGTAGATTTTGTTATTTTAGACATAGATGAGGAAAATTCAATCCCTTTAATTTTAGGAATACCTTTTCTTGCAACTGCCAAGACAAAAATTGATGTTGCCACAGGAGAACTCATACTTCGTGTAGGAGATGAATAGTCAATCTTCAAGCTCTCGACTCAGCCAGAACCACAGATGATGAAGGTAAGAAATTCGTTTCAATAGATAATCAAATTATTCAACCTCCATCGCAGGAAACATCACGAAGCATCAAAACTGAGGCAATACAAAAGCATACGATCAACAATTTAGAAAAGCAAAAGATATTCACCAAAGAAAGGCCGGATCCATACGAAGTAAAACCTAAGAAACCACCAGAAGAGCTCATAGGAACATCAAATCACTTTAAAATAGGAGACCAGGTGCTGTTAGACAAAGCCGATCTTCACATCACTTCAACAGACTTGAGGGTAAAGGGAGAAATTCTTCCCAAGGTACACGAAATCTTCCCCCACAACACAGTCGAGGTAAGTAACCCAAAATTCGATAAATTTAAGGTAAATGCTTCTCGACTCAAACTTTGTCATGAAAATAAAATCGCAAGCATGAGGGAAGATATTCAAACCTTTAAACGTCCCTGAAATTTTCAAACATGAGGACAGTCTAGCTTAAGACTATAAATGGGCGCTTCTCGGGAGACAACCCTAACATTAACACTATTTATTTTCAAATTTGTTTTCAGTTTCTTTTCTTTCCATCTTTCTTTCCTAAGTATTTAGTTGGAAACTAACACGAAATTGCAAATTTCTTGACCACACGGCCTTACACACGGGCGTGTCCGTGTCCGTGTGGACCACCGGAACCGCCACACTGACAAGAGCAGGGCCATCCAAGTCAGTCCAACCACTCCCCGACGTCACGAGGCCAACCACCCTGAAGCACGGGCACTGACAAAAATAGCACGGCCGTGCCTCATAACCATGCTAAGATACTGATTTATTTAGCACGGAAGACCACGCCCATGCATTCCAACTGTGCTCCTATACTGGCTTTTTAGGAATGGGCGTGCAAACCAACAAAACGGGCATGGAAGGATAACACACCCCACAACACGGCCGTGCGAGACGGCCGTGTGAATCGACACACCCTCGGTACACGGGCGTGGGAATGTTTCAGATTTGAAATCCTATTTAAATCCCCACAGCCCGTCCTCTTTGCCCCATCTTCTTTCTTATTCCTTCTTTCTCTTTTCTTTCAAATTTTTCTTCCTATTCATAGAAAAGATCCAAGACACTTGAGCAACACAAAAATCATGCCGAAGAAACGTAAGCATCATCTCCTTGGAGGAGACCTCAACATGAGTTAATGCCGGTAGCTTCACTTAATTGACATGCCAAGGGTCTTGGAAACCTTTTCAGTTCTATTTTTCTTTTCTCGTCTCCTTTATTTTTTTTATCTTTATTTATTTCCTGCTTAATTTAATTTATTTCATAGTAGTTTCTTGGTTTTAGGATCTAAAGGCTGCTAGAGAATCACACACCATAGCCTTCGAGGTCACACCCACTTCGCAAACCATTCAACAATAAGGACTCCTTAGTCCATTAGTCTTTTCTTTCAATTTCAGTTTTCTTCTTAGTCTCCTACTTTTTATTTCTTTAATCTTTAAATTTATTATTAGTATATTATTATTATTTCTCTAGATCTCTTGGCTATATCTTCACAAAGCTACCCAATTTCTTCATCTAGCAAATTGCTTCTGGTAGCCACTCCACCGAGCCCATAAAAATACCATCACTCGCCACCAAAGACTCACGGGTCATCCAGATTGTGGAGTATTACTTTCCCACTTATCTTTTGATTTGGCACATAAATTTCATTATCTATCTTTGTACATTGAGGACAATGTACATCTTAAGTGTGGGGGTAATAGTGCCTAACTTTTGCATAATTCTCAAAACCACGAAATTAGTCTTGATCTTAAGTATTTTCTCATATTATTAATTAGGATGAAATTTCTAATGATTTATGATTTTTATTTATATGTTTTAGAATAAGTCTTAGTTAATTGTATATTGATAATTAAATTTGAAGAATACTAGAGAATCAAGCATGATAAGTCTACTTTCTAAAATAAAATTGATAGGTTGTTGAACCTAATTTGAGTATCACCTTGAAGTTCAAGATTTATAAGGATTGATGTCAAAACACCCATAATTTTTGTGAGATTTTAAGCCTTATAGAGCATGTACCCTTTTTCGTGCTCACTTTAATTGATTATGAGTGTGTCAACTTTGAACTGTTATTCTAGAACTTGCCTCGTTTATACATGTCGAGACCACATTAATGAGTTGATACACTGAGATGATAAAGGCACCTAGGTTTTAACCCATTCACTCCACTAAAAAGCCTACCTACATAAATAACCCCTAGTGAACCCCATTGAATCCTAACAACCTTTTTATTGACTCACCCACTAATATTAACCCATAATCCCTTTGTATTTGTTATCAACATCCCTTTGACTACCCTTTATCAAGAATTGATTTGATCAATCGCAATTAGGTTATTTCAATCACCAAAGTTCCTTCTATTATGTTTGTTTTAGCTTGTTCTTAAAAAAGATAATAATAATAATAATTGCAAGTATATATTCAATATTAGTAGTATATAAAAGAGCTTAGAGCATTTAAACTCTAATTGTTGAAAAAGCTCAGTATTAAAGTATGATCAAAATACTCCTTACTATAGAGTAATTATCAATAGTGATATTATTAGTTTTCATTTGAAGTCAATATTCATATTTAGTTTAATGTTTCCAGTTAGGTAATTTGTCAAGTCAGTCTCGATTATAACCATTAATTCAGCCTGTATCCACACCTTTAACCCTAACCCCGTTACAACCCTGATTAAAGACCTTTTGATTTGTGTATCATCTCATATACAGTGGTGGAGATTTGATTTTTAGGCAAGCCTATGGGATTAACTTTTCAAGTTCGACTTAGAGTGCTTATTCTTGAACCTTAAACACTTCGAGTGATTTGAGTGAATCTTTTGTGAGGATGTCAATCCTTGTCGGTTTTGAATTAAAGGTAATTACTTAGATAAGGGGAGACACCTATGTTTTTGTACTACAAAGGTATGACTTATCGTAATTGAATCTTTAGGACACTTTGAGTTGAATTATCCATGTATAAATTATCTGTGAATTATAATGAGACATTGTCGATAGGAATCATGAATTAGGGAAAGTTCATTTTAATTGTAAGTTGAGAATTTTACTTGAGGACAAGCAAAAGCTTAAGTGTGGGGGTATTTGATAAACCGTAAAAGTAACATATTTTAATCCCATATATAGTATGCTTTTGGATGAATTTATCCTCGATTTATGTAAAAAGGTGCTCTTAATCCTTTCTTTTCATGTATTATACTCAGGAGAACACCAAAGGATAAAAAGAACGTAAAACGGGCTTAAAACGGATCAAATTGGGCCAACCCAAGAAGTCGACACAGCCTGGGCTTTATTTCACATGGTTATGCCTTGCTATCCACCTAGAACATGGCCTGTCACCAATTCACACGACCGTGTCTCATCGAAAAAAAGCCCAACACGGCCTATCCCCAATTTGCATGGCTGTGCCCCAACCGGCAGACCCAAAGCACGGCCTGACCCTCGACTTGCACGGGCGTGCCACGGCCGTGCCTAAATCAACAGAATAGAGACACGGGCTGAGCCTCAATTTACACGGGCGTGCCTTAGCCACGCCCCTGTCGCGAGAAAGAGAAATTTTACTCGGAATAGGATTCTTGGAGCCCAAGAAATGCAATCCTAAGTCTACTCAAACACCTGGGATGAATTGTACCTGAATTATGAGTACTTAGGAGACAACTAAAGCATCCCAAAGTCTATAAAAACACGCCAAGGTGGCTATTCAAAGGGTTGATCATTGAGCAGATTTTTCTGCCAAGCCTTTCTAGTTCAGGGAATTACTCGAAGATAGCCAATTGATCTATCTCGAAGAGTCGGAGTTCTACTCAAGACGGAGGATCTCCTCTTCAATTCCTTCAGAAGGTTTTAGGGATTTCATATGTTTTGTTTTATCTTTTCTCTCGAGATGTTTTCTTATTTAGCTATGAACTAAACCCCTCAGATACCTGAAGGGGATGAAACTTATGATGGATTTTGTTATTTAATTCTTTTGGTTTATATGATAAATACTTAGTTTCTTCTTAATTATGTTGCTTAAATTTATCTGAAGTGCTTAGGTGGAGGAGGAATAGACCCTGCCTGAGAGTAGATCTAGCATAATTAAGCGGAGTTGATCGGGCGCCTAGAGATAGGGTTACGAGATTTTGTCGGATTAGGGTGAAACCTAATATGGGAGTCCATTGATCGATTTACTGTTTCTTTAGGGGGTTATTATAAGAGAACGAGAGTTCCACTAATTAACCTAAGGTTAGACGTTATTCGCTTCGAGAGAAGGTTTAATATAGGTTAGGGAGTCTCACGGATCAAGCTAAGTAAAGAAATCATATGAATTGAAAAGGTAGATAAGAAGTGAAGTAATAGGTGGATTCTTCCCAAAGGTATCGTCTTTATCAATTGAGTTTTCTTCAAGGTCTTTTCCCAAAGTTTCATTCTTTTGTCTTTACATTTAAGTTTAAGTATTTCATTTCTTTTAGATTAATAAACCAATCACTCCATATTTTAGGCTAAATAATAGAAAGAAAGTGAGTAGTAGTACTTTTAGGTGTTGGAATGCCGGCACCCCCATGGCGCAGTGAAATAAAATTAATCCTAGCGATCCAAACCATGAATCCATGTGCGAGGAATGAATCGGGGTGAAATAAAGGTTTAGAAATTATCGAAATTTCAATCTGAATAGACAGCGACGCCTCGGTAACAAGAGTTCTGATCTACTGTCGAACCAAGTCGCAACCTTTACGATGTCGGCCTCTACGTAATCCACACGGTTTGACTATGAACGGAAGAAATCTCCAAAAATTGTTTTCAGAGGTTTTATTTTCTTGACGGCTGCTAGACTTTTCCAAGCAAAAATTCTTAGGGTTTTTCTTCACTTATTACCTTTTATAATTGGTATTTCATTTATGAATTATAAAATTAAATAAATATAATAATGTTTTAACGAAAATTATAATTACATTAATTATACCCAAAAGTTATAATTACATTAATTATAACATGGATTTCGATAAACTATATTTATTTAAATTTATATACTGAACCAAATTCATATATTAATTCTCATTATGTGTACAACATCCTTGTACATATAATATATTCAATATTTGATTGCCCAATTAAATTAATTCTTTAATTAATTTAATTCATATGACAATAAAACACAATGCCAACTATGTTTCATTCCGTTCATTTCAACCATAGGGTGTGACCACAGAGGTTCTTGTAACGTTAGCAGTAATACTAGAACGATTCTAATGTCACAAACAATGAGTGGCATCTAGCAATGCATCATTGCTACCTAAGTTACAAGAAGTCATGATTCGACATAAATTTTTGTGATTAACCTTTCATGCATTAATCCTTAAGTCCTTTATCTCTGGAATAGATACAAGTCATGGAATAGTCACACTTGTATAGTCCATTCCATGTTTCTTGATATCTTGAGTAGACTATGATATACAAATTAGTATGACATCTCATGTCAACTTATTTGAGCATGGCCATGCATTTCTAGTCTCACTCAATCAAGTGGCCTAAGATATTACTTCCATAATGTAGGAGGGACTTATCTTATCTTGATCAACAATATCCCTCTACATAGATTGTGGTATATCCAACATCAGCCTTTATAGAACAACCATTCATTTGCACGTTTGATCTGTATCAAAATATACGACTCACGATGTTGGGATAATGATTATCTCAAGTCTAAGGTTCATATACATATTAATCACTATGACTAATGTTGTGACAATTACATAATAATCCAAGAAACATACTCATAGCGGGAAACCAATCCAATATGTTGCTCTCTAACACACATATTCATGCATTGATTTTGATACTCCATATCAATGACAACTCTTTATCATCAATCAACTACATGTTAGTCTTAATGCATTATTGCTGTCCTAGTCAACAATAATACTTGACTAAGGATATTTTAAGAATAATCATATTATTCTCGTGACATTATTATAAAACAGTTTATTTGTACACAGAGAAGGAAAAACTGAAATAACAATGACAACGCTTTATATTAATAAACATGGTAAATCATGTATGTTATTACAACCATCTCATGATTGATCTTTGGGCATACTCTTACATTAGGTTCCTTGGGTTCGATAAGATATTCTTGCCTGAGCTATACTACTATTCGATAGGTGTGCTTGCCTCTATCATTGTCGCAGTCAGTCTACAGGTTCAATCACTCTTTTATAAATATTAAAACTAGACTGTTTTGCAGCGATCAAGGACGAAGACCCAAATACTCATTTAGCAAATTTTTTAGAATTCTGTGATACCTTCAAAATAAATGGTGTTTCTGATGATGCCATTCGCCTTCAGTTATTCCTCCTTTTTTTGAGGAATAAAACCAAACAGTGGTTGAATTATCTTCCATGAGGATCAATCACTATATGGGATCAAATGACCGAAAATTTTTTTTAAAAATATTTTCCGCCGGCCAAAAGGGCCAAGTTAAGGAATGATATCTCTTCTTTTGTGTAGATGGAACTAGAAGCACTATACGATGCATGGGAGAGATACAAAGATCTATTGAGAAGGTGCCCACACAATGGATTACCCTTGTGGCTACAAGTCTAAACTTTTTACAACGGTGTGAACCCTTCAACGAGACAATTGATTGATTTAGTAGCCAGCAGAACCATGAATAACAAAAATCCTGAGGTGCCCTATGAGTTTATAGAGGAGATGTCACTAAAAAACTATCAGTGGCAAGTTACAAGGATAAGGCCAACAAAAATAGCCGGAGTTTTCAACCTCGACGCAGTCACCATACTATCAAATCAGATAGAGATGTTAAATAAAAAGATTGATGGTTTGTATGGTTCCTTGCAGGTACACCCAGTAATGCAATGTGATTCAAACCTAGGAGGTGTGGCGAATCATGAGTACCCACCCTACAATCCTGGCATGGGAAACGAACAGATAAACTATACGGGTAACAATTTTAAATAACAAAATAACTTATAGTAATACTTATAATCCAGGTTGGAGGAACCACCCCAATTTCTCATAGGGTGGTCAAGGAAATCAGAGGCAACAGCCCTACCCATAGGAAAAGAAACAGAATATTGAGGAGATACTGACAAAATTCATAGTGGTATCAGAAACATGTTTCCAAAACACCGAAACAACACTTAAAAATCAACAAGCATCGATTCAAGGGATCGAGAACCAGTTAAGGCAACTCGCTAATTTGATCTCCGAATGACCACAAGGTAGCTTGCCAAGCAACACGGAGACTAACCCAAAGGGGTAACTTCAAGCCATATCAGCTCATGATAGAGAAGGGTTAGTGGAATTTGAATCTAACCCGAAGCAATATCCTATGGTAAGTGAAGGTAAGGTTGAGGTAAGCTGAGAAAAATTAAAATCGGTAATTAAAGAATACCAACCTCGAATACTATACCCCAATGCGATAAAGAAAGACAATACAGATGAATAGTTCGGTAAGTTTCTTAAACTTTTAAAGAAATTACATATTAACTTACCATTTCTTGAAGCTCTTTCGTAGATGCCAAATTTAAGGAAATTTTTAAAAGAGCTTTTGATCGCTGTAAATCAGAGTTTTAAAATTTATAAAGAGAATGATCGATCCTGAAAACTAACTCTGACAATGATTAAAGGCAAGTGTACCATCGAACAGTAGTATAGCTTAGGCAAGACCGGATTGTCGAACCCAAAGAAACTAAAAATACTAATACTAACTTTCTTTTTATTATTTAGCCTTAAAAAGATAGTGAAGTTGCTTTTAAACTAAATTAAACTAACAACTACTACTCTAAATACACAAAGACAAAAGAGTGAATTGGGAAATAACTTTAGGAAAAACTCAGTTGATCACGACGATACCTTGAGGAAGAATCCACCTAGACTTCACTTGTTATTTAACCCCTGAATCATATGATTTCTTTACTTAGCTTGATCTGTAGGACTCCCTAACCTGTATTAAACCCTCTCTCGAGGCGAATAACGTCTAACCCTAGGTTAATTAGTGGAACTCTTGTTCGCTTATAATAACTCCCTAGAATAGCAGTAAATCGATCAATGGACTCCCATATTAGGTTTCACCCTAATCCGACAAAATCTCGTCACCCTATCTCTAGGCGTGCGATCAACTCCGCTTAATTATGCTAGATCTACTCTTGGGCAGGGTCTATTCCTCCTCTACCTAAGCACATCAGATTATATTAAGCAACATAATTAAGAACAAACTAAGTACTTATCATATATATCAAAAATCAAATAACAAGATTCATCTAGGTTTCATCCCCTTCAGGTATCTGAAGGGTTTAGTTCATAACAAAATAAGAAAACATATCAACAGAAAAGATAAAACAAAACATAAGAAATTCCTAAAACTCCCTGAAGGAATTGAAGGAGAGATCCTCCGTCTTGAGTAGAACTCTTGCTTCTTGAGATGGATCAACCGACTATCTTCGAGTAATTCCATGGATGAAAGCTCTGGCAGAAGGCTTCTGCCAAACTGCGACCCCCCAAAATAGCTGCCTTGGGGTGTTTATATAGGCCTTGAGATGCATTACTTAGATTCTAAGTACCTCCTTCAAGTAGAATTACTATTAGGGTGTTTAAGTAGACTTAGAAGTATGTTTCTTTGCCTTCAAGCATCCAATTCTGTGTGAAATAGTTCTTTCTCGCAGCAGGGGAACGCCCATGGCTCACGCCCGTGTAAGTCATGGCCAGGTCGTGTTTGGACTTGTCAGCTAGGGCATGACCGTGTAAATTGGGGTTGAGGCCATGTCCTAGATGATTGGCGAGGCACGACCATGTGACTTGTAGTCTAGGCCATGCCGATTTTCGTGAGTTGGCCCAATTTGGTTTATTTTAAGCCTGTTTTGCATATTTTTATCCTTGGGTGCTTTCATGAGCATAAGACATGAAAAGAAAGGATTAAGAGAACCTTTTTACATAAATCAAGGATAAATTATCCAAATGCATACTAAATGTGGGATTAAAATATGTTACTTTTACGGTTTATCAAATAACCCCACACTTAAGCTTTTGCTTGTCCTCAAGCAAAATTCTCAACTTACAATTAAAATGAACTTTCCATAATTCATAATTCCTATCGACAATGTCTTATCATAATTTATAGATAATTTATACATAGATAATTTAACTTAAAGAACCCTAAAGATTCAATCAAGATAAGTCATACCTTTGAAGTACGAAAACATAGGTGTCTCCCCTTATCTAAGTAATTATCTTTAATTCAAAACCGACAAGGACTGACATCCTCACAAAAGATTCACTCAAATCACTCGAAGTGTTTAAGGTTCAAGAATAAGCACTCATAAGTCGAACTGAAAAGTTAATCCCATAGGCTTGCACGAAAATCAAATCTCTACCACTGTATATGAGATGATACACAAATCAAAAGGTCTTGATCAGGGTTGTAATGGGGCTAGGGTTGATGGTGTGGATACAGGCTGAATTAGAAGGTTAGAATCCAGACTTGACCTGACAAATTACCTACTAGAAATATGTAATAATATGAGTGATTACATCAATTGAAAACTAATAATACTATTATTGATAATTCTATAATACGAGCTCTTCTTCAACAATTGGAATTGAACGTATGAGCTCAATTAATCACGTAACTTAATAATGAAAATACTTTTAAAAAAAATTTGCCTGAAGAACAAACTAAGTATTACATAATAAATGATAAATTTAACTACTGAACTAATATAATTCGGTAACTTAATCAAATCAAACCTCAATTAAAGGGTAGTCAAAAAGGAAGGGTGATACAAATACGAAGGGTCTTTAGGTTAATATTAGTGGTTAAGTCAATAAAAAGGGTTGTTAGGATTCAACGGGGTTCACTAAGGGTTAATTGTGAAGGTAGGCTTTTTATGGAGTAAGTGGGTTAAATCCTAGGTGCCTTTATCATCTTTATATATCAAATCAAAAGTGTAGTCTTGATATGTATAAACGAGGCAAGTTCTAGAATAACAGTTCAAAGTTGACACACTCATAATCAATAAAGTGAGCAAGAAAAAGAATATATACTCTATAAGGCTCAAAATCTCACAAAAATTATAGGTGTTTTTGACATCAATCCCTGTAAATTTTGAACTTTAAAGTAATACTCAAATTCAGTTTAATTTTTAACTTCAAAGTAATACTCAAAGTAATTTTGAACTTCAAAGTAATACTCAAAGTAATTTTAATTTTTAGAAAGTAGACTTATCATACTCGATTCTCTAGTATCCTTGATTTAATCATCAATGCACAATTAACTATGGCTTAATCTAAAACATATCAATAAAAATCATAAATTATTAGAAATTTCATCCTGATTAGTAATATGACGAAACTACTTTCGAACAAGACTAAATTCAAGGTTTTAAGAATAATGCAAAAAGTTTGACACTTTTACCCCCCACACTTAATATGTACATTGCCCTCAATGTACACAGATAAATAATAACAATAATGGGATAAACCAAAAGAGAAGGGGTAGAGTGACACTTCCTGAATTTTGGATGGCTTTGGGAGTTGGCAGTGGTCGTGGTAGAAGATAGTTGGAGGAGGCAGTGGTGGCATTTTCTATGGTCCTGATGGGGTAGCTACCAACGAACTCTGCGCTAGATGAAGAAATTGGGGAGCTCGTAGAGAATTAGCCAGGGATTATTAAGATATTTAAAATAAACTAAGTATATATTTGAAGATAAGAAAGAAGACGAGAACTAAAATAGAAAATAAACTAAATTGGAAATAAAAGATAAATGGACTGTTAAGTCCTTATTGTTGGATGGTTCGCGCGGTGGGTGTGATCTCTAAGGCTGCTGAGGTGCTGGTGGTGGTCGTGGTGGCGTGATTCCAAAGCAGCTTGACAAACCTGACACTAAGAAACAAAATTGAAATAAACTAAATTAAGCATAAGATAGTCAAAGAGAAGGAAATTGAAGCAAAAGAGAATAGAAAAATAAAAAACAATATGGTCTCAAAGACCCTTGGCTTGGTGTTTGGATGAAGCGGCTGGCATGAACTTATGTAGATCGGTCTCTCACAGGGAGATTATGCTTGCTTTCTTCCGCTTCTTCGGCATATTTTTGGTGTTGCTCAAGAGTCTTGACAATTTTCTAAAGAAATAAAGAAAATTTTGAAAGAAAAAGAAAGAAGATGGGAAGAAGGGGAAGGGCTATGGGGTTTAAATATGATTTCAAATCTGGCACGTTCCCACACCCGTGGCCCAAGGGTGTGTTGATTCACACGGCTGCCTCGTACGGACGTGGTGTGGAGTGTGTTGCTTCGCCCACGTCTGTTGTCAAAGTGCCATGCCCGTGCCTGAGTAGTCAGTGTTGACCACGACCACGTCGCACGGCCGTGGGTTAAGGCGTGTTAAGTCTCCCACACTCGTTTCTTGGTTAGCCACGCCCGTTGGGAAGAAGTTAGTATGTTGGCACGGTTAGGACACACGGGCGTGTCTGGCCCGTGCTCGACTAGTCAGTAGCTTTACACGATTCGAACGGTGGTGATTTGTCAGTGCTCGTGGAGAGGGTGGTTGGATCCGTGACATTGGAGGGTGGTTGGACTAAATTGCACGGCCTCTATTCTGTCAGTGTAGTGGTTTTGGTGGTCCACACGGCCACAGACACGGCCGTGTGTAAGGCCGTGTGACCTGGAAACCTGCACTTTTGTGTTAGTTTAAAACTAAATTTTTAGAAAAGAAAGAAGGAAAGAGAAGAAATTAATAAATTTGAAAGTAAATAGTATTAGTGATCGGGTCACCTCCCGAGAAGTGCTTGTTTATAGTCTTAAGTTAGACTGTGCTCGTACTTGAAAATTTTAGGGAGGTTTAAAGGTTTGAATATCTTCCCTCATGCTTACAATTCTATTGTAGTGACAAAGTTGAAGTCGAGAAGCATTTACCTTGAAATTGCTGAATATTGGATTGCTTACCTCGACTGTTCCGTGTGGGAAGATATCGTGTACCTTAAGAAGAATTTCTCCCTTTGCCCTCAGGTCTGTTGAAGTGATGTGAGGATCGGCTTTGTCTAACAGTACTTGGTCTCCTATTTTAAAGTGATTTGATGTTCCTACGAGGCCTTCTGGTGGTTCCTCTGGTTTTACTTCGTGTGGATCTGGCTCTTCTTTAAAGTGTGTCTTCCATTCTTTTAGTTTGTCTTCCCTAAGGATTTGTTCCTTATGTACCTCTTCTTTTTTGGCTTGGGGTCCATGATTCGGCTCAGGTTTGTATCCTTGTGGTGTTTCCTGCGATGAAAGTTGTATAATTTGGTTATCAATTGAGTTATCTTTCTTACCTTCATCGATTGTTATCCTGGCCGAGTCAAGAGCTTGAAGACTGATTGATACGTCACCTACACAAAGTATGAGTTCGCTGTGGCAACATCAATTTTAGTCTTGGTAGTTGCTAGAAAAGGTCTTCCTAAAATTAAGGGATTGAATTATCCTCATCCATGTCTAAAACAACAAAATCTCTTGGAAAACAAATTTATCGATTTTTACTAGCACGCCTTCAATAATGCCCTAGAATTCTAACAGTTTATCAATAATTAAATACTCATCTTAGTTTGTTTGGGCTTCCCTGGACCTAGTCATTTAAACAATGCATAAGGCATGACAATTATACTTGCCCTAAATCACTAACGATTATCAATAGTTAAACTACCAATTAAATATGGAATTGTAAAACTCCCTGGATCTTTTTGTTTCTGTGGTAGTTTATTTTGTAACATTACTGAGCATGTTACGTTTAATTCCACATAGTGTTCTTCGTCTATTTTGCATTTTTTTCAAGATCTGTCTTAAAAATTTCCTCGAGTCGGGCATCTGAAAAAGAGATTCAAGAAGAGGTAAGTTAATATTTAATTTCTTTAAAAGTTTAAGAAACTTACCAAACTGTTCTTCTAAATCGTCTCTTTTCAATGCTTCGGGATAAGGTATGCGAAGTTGGCACTCCTTTATTACCGATTTTTTCCTTTCTTATGTTACCTCTACTTTACCTTCATCTACCTTGTTTTCTGGTGTCAGATTGGGTTCATCTGACTTCTTATTGTCCTGAGCTGTGATGGCTTGAATTTGCTCTTTAGGGTTAATCCCGGTGTTACTTGGTAGACGTCCTTGCGGTCATTCTGACATAAGCTTTGCAAGTTGTACGACTGCATTGGTGACTTCCTTGACTGACTTAGAAATTTCCCCGATTCGGCTCTCATTGCTTTTGATTGTTCTTTCAGTTTCTTGGATACGTTTCTTTGTGTCTGCCAAAAATTTTGCTAGCATCTCTTTGAGGGTTGGTTTCTTCTCTTGTGGATAAGGCTGGTTTTGAAAGTTTTGAGGAGGTTGCTATCTTTGATTTCCTTGATTTCCTTGACCTCCCCATGAAAAATTTGGGTGGTTCTTCCAACTTGGGTTATAAGTGTTACTATAAGGATTATTATTGGATCTGAAATTATTACCTATATAGTTCATCTGTTCGTTCTCTACTCCTGGTTGGTAGGGTGGGTACTCAAGATTCACCACAGTTCCACTTGTGTCGCACTACATGACTGGATGTGCCTGTGAAGGACACCAACTATCTAGCTTTTTATTTATCATCTCTATCTATGTTGATAGCATGGTTATTGCATCTAGCTTGTAGACTCCAGCTGATTTTGTCGATTTTGTCCTTGTAACCTGCCACTGATAATTATTCAGTGACATCTCTTCAATGAACTCGTATGCTGCTTCAGGAGTTTTGTTGTTCAGGGTTCCACCAACGGCTGAATCGATTAGTTGCCTCGTTGAGGGGTTTACACCGTTATAGAATGTTTGGACTTGTAGCCACAAGGGTAATCCATGGTGTGGACACCTTCTCAAGAGATCCTTGTATCTCTCCCATGTGTCGTATATCGTCTCTAAATCCATCTGCACAAAAGAAGATATATCATTCCGTAATTTGGCCGTTTTGGCCGGTGGGAAATATTTTAATAAAAAATTTTCAGTCATCTACTCCCATGTAGTGATTGACCCTCGCGGTAACGAGTTTAACCACTTTTTGGCTTTATTCCTTAACGAAAAAGGGAATAACCGAAGACGTATGGCATCGTCAAAAATGCCATTTATTTTGAAGGTATCACAGAACTCTAGAAAATTAGCTATATGAGTATTAGGGTCTTTTTCCTATAAACCATCAAATTGAACAAATTGTTGAATCATTTGTATTATGTTAGGCTTTAATTCAAAATTGTTAGCAGCTATAGCAGGCCTAACAATACTTGATTCTACTCCTGTTAAATGCGGTTTAGCATAATCAAACATAGTACGTGGAGCATTGTTATCCCCACATCTTGTGGTTGTGGATTATTTTCGTTCATCCCTTCAGTAGGATTGGATCGCGCTTCTTGATTTTCCTCTCGTGTTATTTAAGGCTACTTTGATTTCTCTGTGATTTCTCCGAGTTGTAGCTTCAATATCACTATTGTATACCAAAGGTCCTCTCGGGTTCCTTCTAGTCATAAACTAGAGGTACCTTGTAAGTAAAGAAAGAAAGAAAGAAAATCAGTGAAAATAAATAAAAATAAAAATAAAAGTAAATTGCAAAAATAATAAAAATAAAAAATAATGGCTAAAATAATAAAAATAGAGCTTTCTTAATATTTTAGTTCCCCGGCAATGGCGCCAAAAACTTGATCGTTGTAAATCAGAGTGAAACACCCCAAACCCGGCCCACAAGCCCTGACCGGATCTGGCATGCTTCTAGGAAAAACCGTTCGAATCTTGTTTGAACTTTGCTAAAATTTTCCGTGTTTTTGAAAATAGTTGATTTGGGTTGGGTTCAAAATTTAAATTCCGTGTTGATTAGGTGTCAAAACATTTAGTATTTATACTTAAGAAAAATTGGTCTTTAATTTTAATTCGATAATAATCGTATCATATTAAGTAATTTAAAAGCATGCATAAACAATTTAATACCTATGGCCTTATTACATCAAATAAAACCCAAATTAAATCCATCATACTAAAAAGAAAGCCCAAAATAAAATAATAAATCCAGAGTTGTGCAAGGCCACCGCTTGAGCTCCTGCCGACCCGATCCATTACTGAGTGTCATCTGAAAAAAATAGTCCCACAAGGGGTGAGTTATTCAAACTCAATGTGTACAACCAGCACAAGTCGTAAATTAAATTCAGGCATGTCAAATCATACATAACAACATATATAATTCATGATGCAAACCCGAGCCCAAACCTAGATAACCATCCGCTACACATCACCCGTACCAACCATCACACCGTGGGGACTACTAAGTCAACCCTCTATCCACTACACACCATCGAAGGCAGTCGCTGCAGTCGACGTGCTCATCGCCCTTATAAAATTCGTGGCATAGCCACAACTTAAATATTCGTGACATAGATCACCACATTCAGATATTGTGACATAAGTCACCACATTCGGATATTGTGACATAAGGCACCACATTCAGATATTGAGACATAAGTCACCACATTCAGATATTGGGGTATAAAACCACCAATTCACTTCCCCTTTACATATCACCCATATGCCCCATGTCAAACATTTCATGCAAAATCATGCTTTATTTCACATTCTTATCACTATTGTCATTTTTATCATACTCATACTAGGAGTAGAAAAACATACCTGAGTACTTCGTACCATTACATGGTACTCTTAGCCACATCATAACATATTCTTGTAACATATTAATTAAAACATAACCGTAATTTAACTAAAGCTTAGTGTGGAGTACACACCTGATTTACTTAGCGCTTAATTGAGATCCCGAAAACTTGATCTAATACTTTTAGACCCTTAATCCCTATATTCGGCCAACCTTAAACACTTTAGCATAAAGCCATTCGGTTAATTAATTAAATCCTGAGAAATTATTGTAACCAAAACTTACCTTGTTGCCGATTGGATTAAAAATCAAATCCCGAAACTTTGCTATGTTCCTTCTTGTAATCGGCCAAGCACTAGATCACTTCACAGGTTAGTTTTTGGTTTTTGAATAAGTACGAAATAGATCTAATCACTAAATAGGCCTTGGCCGAATGTGAATGTACACTTACCTTACGATTCTCAAATCTCGAAAGTATCCCTTGTTTTAGGTATCTGTCGAAATCTCTATAGACACATGTTAGATCAGTTTCTAACATTTAATCACAAGTAAATAGCCCTTGGCCGAATATCCAATATGACTCACCTTAGATCTTTAAAATCCCAAAAGATCCTTCTACTTGTAGTCGACAAAGACCTAATTCCAAGCCTCCTTCTAAGTTTCGCCAAGATCAATAATAGGAATTAGTTCTAAATTTTGACAAGCCTAAAAGAAAAAGAATGGAAATCGATTGACAATTGGTCCTTACCCTTATTACAAGAATTCGACTGCTCCTTTGTTGAACCCACCAAGGTATTCGGCTATAGGCTAGGTGTTTGATCAATCAAGTTTTGGCTTTTGGTGTCTTGATGAGCAATCGGCTATGGCTAGAAAAAGGCTTACCTTCGGCTTTTGGAGAGTTGTGAAAAGAAGAAGGAAGTTGATGATGGAGATTCGGCTAGAATAAGAGAAAAAGAAAAGAAAAGTGTTGGCTTTGGAGAGAAGAAGAAAGCGAAAAAAAGGTTTAATTGCTTGTAAAGGTTCGGCTAGAGAAAGAGATGAAAAGAAAAACAAAGTAAAAAGATGAACACTCTTGCTAACAATTTCGGCACAACTGAAAAAGATAAGAAGAGAATGAATTTTCGGCTAACACTCAAACACTAGCCTTTTCTTGCTTTTCTCTTTATCTCTTCATTTAAAATTAATAAGAATAATCCATCATTTTTCCCTTTTCCTAATTAATTTATCACCATTTATCTCTTAAAATAAAAGGATTAAACTCCTAAAATATAGCCTTGTGCCGTCCATTGCTACTTATCTCTTCTGTAAAATAAAACTTTTATTTTGCTTCCCTTGTGGCTCGAACTTGATCCCTTCCTCATAGCCCATGGCGTCACCTACCAAGGCCCTAAGTGGCGCCTCCAAGCCACCTGTATCAAGCCCATTTTGTGTTATATTTCACATACAATTTCTCTTAAGGCCTCCTCTCTAGCTTCCTCTTTTAAACTTAAAATCGATAATTTCTAAAGCACTCTCCTATTTCCTAAAGTTCACAAAATTCATAGAACACGTTCAGAATATTCATAAGCATGCTATTTCACACAATTTATCAATAATGCATAAGCCATAGTCCGGGATATTACACAGAGTTTTCAAATTTATAAAAAGAATGATCGAACTTGGAAACTAACTCTGACAACGATTAAAGGCAAGTGTACCTATCGAACAATAGTATAGCTTAGGCAAGACCGGATTGTCAAACCCAAAGGAACTAAAAATACTTTCTTTTTATTATTTAGCCTTAAAAATATAGTGAAGTTGCTTTTAAACTAAATTAAACTAACAACTACTACTCTAAAGACATAAAGACAAAAGAGTGAATTGGGAAATAACTTTAAGAAAAACTCAGTTGATCACGACGATACCCTCAGGAAGAATCCACCTAGACTTCACTTGTTATTTAACCTCTGAATCATATGATTTCTTTACTTAGCTTGATCCGTAAGACTCCCAAACCTATATTAAACCCTCTCTCGAGGCGAATAATGTATAACCCTAGGTTAATTAGTGGAACTCTTGTTCATTTATAATAACCCCCTAGAATAGCAGTAAATCGATCAATGGACTCCCATATTAGGTTTCACCCTAATTCGGCAAAATCTCGTCACCCTATCTCTAGGCGTACGATCAACTCCGCTTAATTATGCTAGATCTACTCTTAGCGTGGTCTATTCCTCCTCTACCTAAGCACATCGATTAGATTAAGCAACATAATTAAGAACAAACTAAGTACTTACCATATAAATCAAAATCAAATAACAAGATTCATCTAGGTTTCATCCCCTTCAGGTATCTGAAGAGTTTAGTTCATAACAAAATAAGAAAACATCTCAAGAGAAAAGATAAAACAAAACATAAGAAATCCCTAAACTCCGTGAAGGAATTGAAGGAGAGATCCTATGTCTTGAGTAGAACTCCGGCTTCTTGAGATGGATCAACTGGTTATCTTCGAGTAATTCCCTGAATGAAAGCTCTGGCAGAAGGCTCCTGCCAAAGTTGCGACCCTCCAGAATAGTTGCCTTGGGGTGTTTATATAGGCCTTGAGATGCTTTACTTGGCTTCTAAGTATCTCCTTCAAGTAGAATTACTATTAGGGTGTTTAAGTAGACTTAGGAGTATATTTCTTTGCCTTCAAGCATCCAATTCCGTATGAAATTGCTCTTTCCCGCGGCAAGGGCACGCCCATGGCACACGTCCGTGTAAGTAGTGGCCAGGCCGTGTTCGGACTTTTCAATTGGGGCATGGCCATGTAAATTAGGGTTGAGTCCGTGTCCTAGATGATTGGCGAGACACGGCCGTGTGGCTTGTAGTATAGGCTGTGCCGATTTTGTGAGTTGGCCCAATTTGGTCCGTTTTAAGCCCATTTTGTGTTCTTTTTATCCTTGGGTGCTTTCCTGAGTATAAGACATGAAAAGAAAGGATTAAGAGCACCTTTTTACATAAATCAAGGATAAATTATCCAAAAGCATACTAAATGTGGGATTAAAATATGTTACTTTTACGATCTATTATCTTTTAACAAACAAGCGAAAGCTAGACGAGGAATCGCATGTGGAACTAAACGCAGTGTGCTCAACAATGTTACAACACAAACTACCACAAAAATTAAAAGACCCAGGGAGTTTTATAATTCCATGTTTAATTGGTAGTTTATCTATTGATAATGCTTTAGCTGATTTAGGGGCAAGCATTAATGTCATGCCTTATAAAATGTTTAAACAGCTAGGTCTAGGGAAACCCAAACAAACTTGGATGAGTATTCAATTAGCTGATAAGACTACTAGAATTCCTAGGGGTATAATTGAAGATGTACTAGTTAAAATTGACAGATTTATATTCCCAACAGACTTTGTTGTTTTAGACATGGATGAGGACAATAGTATCCCCTTAATTTTAGGAAGACCCTCTTTAGAGACTGCCAAGCTAAAATTGACGTTGGTACAGATGAACTCACACTTCGTGTAGGTGACGAATCAATCAGTCTTCAAGCTCTCGACTCAGCTAGGACATCGAGTGATAAAGGTGAGAACGTAAATTCTATTGATAATCATTTCGTTCAACTTTCTTTACAGAAGCACCACGAAATCATATAACTCAGCCAGATCTTAGACCTCGTACCGATAAAGAAGAAATTTATGAGGAACGAAAGCTTCAGATCGATGAACTAGACGAGTGGAAATCGTATTTCAAGGAGAAATCAAAGCCACAAGAAGTGAAACCAAAGGAACCCCTAGACGAGCTTATAGGAACATCAAATCACTTCAAAATAGGAGATCGTGCATCGTTAGATAAAATAGACCCTCGAATCACCACTTCAGACCTCAAGACAAACGAACAGATCCCTTTTAAGTTTAAAAAGGTTTAATGGGCCATTCTAAGAATGAACACATCACCGGAGTATTCACTACCACATTCACCTATGCCTAAGTCATCATCATTAATCATTCTCCAAGGATTTCATCCAAAATTTTGGAAGTTTCACTTCTCTCCCTCTCTTTTGATTTTCTTAATATATGATTACTATCTATCTTTATACATTCAAGGCAATGTACATCTTAAGTGTGAGGGGTGAAAATTTATTTAGAAAAGTTCCTAACTTTTTGCATTATTCTCAAATCCCAAAATGATATCTTGTCTTAGGTAATTTTCTCATATCACTAATTAGAATGAAATTCCTGTTGATTTATGATTTGTATTGATATGTTTTGGATTAACTCATTGATAACTATACAATAATGATTTAAACTTTAAGATACTAGAGAATCAAGCATGTTGAGTCTATTTTCAAAATTAAAATTTTGTTAGGTTGTCTACCGAATCCAATTGTTACCTTGAAGTTTAAAATTTACAAGGTTGTCATCAAAAACCCATAATTTTTGGGAGATTTTGAACTTTTCAGAGCATACATTCTTTTCTTGCTCACTTCTTTTTATTATGAGTGTGTCAACATTGATTTGTTATTCTAGAACTTGCTTTGATTATATGAAACACCCCAAACCCGGCCCACAAGCCCTGACCGGATCTGGCATGTTCCTAGGAAAAACCGTTCAGATCTTGTTTGAAACTTTGCTAAAATTTTTGCAAGTTTTTGAAAACAGTTGATTTGGGTTGGGCTCAAATTTTAAAACCCGTGTTGATTGTGTGTTAGAACGTTTAACATTTATACTTAAGAAAAATAGACTTTAACCTTGTATTATTAAAATCGAGTCATACTTAGATAGTTAAATATGCATGCATAACAGGCCAAGGCCTAATTACATCAAATCAAAACCCATATTAAATCCAAAATACTTAAAATATAACAAGTCCAAAATGAAATAAAATCTCGAACTGTGCATGGCCATCACTAAGCTTCTACCGACCCGGTCCATCACTGAGCGTCACCTGAAAAATAATCCCATAAAGGGGTGAGTCAAACAGACTCAATGTGTACAATCAACACTAAGTCTCAATAGATATGGCATATCAAATCATACATATTCACATAGCATTTAAATAAATGATGCAATCCCGAACCCAAACCTAAATGCCATCCGCTACACATCACCCGTACCAACCATCACACCGTGGGGACTACTAAGTCAACCCTCCATCCGCTACACACCATCGAAGGCAGTCACTGCAGACGACATGCTCATCGCCCTTATAATTCCGTGGCATAGCCACGTGATATATATTCGTGACATAAGTCACCACATTCATATATTGTGACATAAGTCACCACATTCGGATATTGTGACATAAGTCACCACTTTTAGATATTGTGACATAAGTCACCACATTCTTATATTGGGGTATAAAACCACCAATTCACTTCCCCTTTACATATCACCCATATGCCCCATGACATGCAAAACATGCAAAAATTATGCCTTATGCTTTATTCACATTCTTATAGTTGCACTTATGTGCCATAATAGATCGTATTATATTCCTAGTAGGATTAGGAAAAACGTACCTGAGTACTTTGTACCATTGCATGGCAACTTATCCACATTCACATTATTATAACATATAAATATTAAATATTGCCTTGCATCTATTAAGAGATAGTGTGGAGTACATACCTGATTTACTTAGCAATTCACTGAAATCCCGAAAACTCTATCTATCGCTTTAGATCTTTAATTCCTATATTCGGCCAACCCTAATCTTATTAGTAAAAAGCCATTCGGCTATAAAACCAAATCCTAATAGGTTTATTGTAATCAAATTCTTACCTTGGTGCCGATTTTACTACTAATCAAATCCCAAAAAGTTGAAATCCTTCTACCTTGTATTTGGCTAACATTAGATCACTTGAAGGGTTAGTTTTCGGCTTTTAAATAATGATGAAATAGATCTAAATCATTGTTTATAGCCTTGGCGAATGTACCTATGTGCTTACCTTGTGATTTGAAATCCAAAACTTGTCACTTGTCTTGAGGAGATGTCGAAATACCTATAGGTATTGGTTAGATTTAATTCTAACTTTAAGTCACATAAAAGTGGCCTATGGTCAATACATGCCTTACCTTAAGTCTTAGAAATCCAAAAACTTTGTTGTGTTTCTCTTTGTAGTTGATAACTACTAAATCCCTAAGATCCTTCCAAATTTTGGCAAACAAGAATATTGATGGGATTAGTTCTAGATTTTGACAAGTCTTAAAAGAAAAGAATAGAAATCAAACTTGATCTCACCTCTCTTCAAGAAATCGACAAAGATCTATCTTTGTCACCACAAGGATATTCGGCTTTTGATGAACACTATAGGATTTCGGCTTTAACAAGGGAAAGCAAAGAGAGAGTATGGCCTTAGGAAGAGTCGGCTATGGTGGGGTTTTGAGAGGAGGGTATTCGGCTAGAATAGATAAAAGAAAAAGAAGACTTTGAGAGAGGTAGAGGGGAAATTCGGCTATGACTACTTGTGTTTTCGGCTTTTGACAAAGTATGAAAGAAAGAGAAGAGTGCTAGAGAATTCGGCAGAGGCTTCAAAAGAGAAAAGAATAATGGCCTTACCTTTCCTCCTCTTGCCGAAATTACTAAGCCTAGAGAGTCCCTTGGCTGGCCAACACTTATTTTCCTACCTTAGTCGAAATTCCAAAAGAGTTTGACCTCATCTTGAATTCTTCCCATAGACTCCTTTTGCCGTCCACTTCTGCTCCTTGTTGCCGAAAATAAAAGCTTCCATTTAGCTTCCCATGTGACTCGAACCTTGGCCCATTTACCCTGTTGGTGGCGTCATTCCCAGAGGCCTTAAGTGGTGCCTTTGGGCCATTTTTCCAAGCCCGTTTGTGTGTCACATTTCCCCCATTTATTTTCTTAAGGCCTATTAGGCTTAACTCCCTCTTTTAGACTTAAAATTAAATAATTTCTAAGGTGTTTGTCTACGCACTAAGGTTCACAAAATTCCTAATGCACATCCACAACACACATAAGCATGCTATTTCATTTAATTAAGCAATTAATGCATAGGCCATAATCCGGGATATTATAGTTCTACCCCCTTAAAATAATTTCGTCCTCGAAATTACCTGGCTAGAATAGGTGGGGGTATTATTGTCTCATCGCTTCTTTCGGCTCCCATGAAGCTTCCTCCGATCCATGATTTCGCCATAACACTTTGACTAAAGGTACTGACTTCCTCTGTAACACTTTCACATCTCGCTCCAAAATCTGAATCGACTCCTCTTCGTATGACAGGTCTGGCCTTAGCTCCACCTCTTCAACCGGAACTACGTGAGATGGATCCGATCGATATCGACGTAGCATGTAAACATGAAATATGTCATGCATCTGCTTCAATTCTGGTGGCAACTCCAACTGGTATGCCACTAGTCCAATTCGCTTCAAAACCTTATGAAGTCCTATAAACCTTGGACTTAACTTCCCTTTCCGACCAAATCTTATTACCTTTTTCCAAGGCGAAACCTTAAGAAACACTTGATCTCCCATATCAAATTCTATCTCCTTCCGTTTGAGATCTGTATACGACTTCTACCTATCAGATGCTTCTTTTAATCGAGCTCGAATTACACTAACCTTCTCCTCCGATTTCGCTACTAACTCTGGACCTAAAATTTGACGTTCTCCCAACTCCGTCCAACACGTAGGAGTGCAGCACTTCCGTCCATATAGTACCTCGTATGGTGCCATCCGTATACTGGCCTGATAGCTGTTGTTGTAAGTAAATTCCGCTAAAGGCAAATATTCTTCCCAATTTCCTCTGAAGTCTATCACACAGCCTCTTAACATATCCTCTAGCACTTGAATCACTCGTTTAGACTGGCCGTCTGATTGTGGATGGAAAGTCGTCCTGAAATCCAATTTAGTGCCTAAAGCCTGATGTAGAGCTTTCCAAAATTGAGACGTGAACCTTGGGTCCCTATCCGAGATGATTGACATCGGTACTCCGTGCAACCTTACAATCTCTACTACATACAACCTTGCTAACTTTTGTAGGGAGTAGTCAACCCATACTGGAATAAAATGCGTGGACTTTGTCAGTCGATCCACTATCACCCATACCGAGTCCTTCTTAGTAGGCGTAAGGGGAAGCCCACTAACGAAGTCTATGGTAATTCTTTTCCACTTCCATTGGGGAATCTGCATTAGCTGAAGCAATCCTGATGGAACTTGGTGTTCAGCCTTAACTTGCTGACAAGTCAAGCACTTCCCTACAAATTTGGTCACTTCCTACTTAAGGTTAGGCCACCAAAACTATTCCCTTAAATCTCTGTACAGTTTACTACCTCCGGGATGCATAGCATAAGGGCTACTATGCGATTCCAGAAGAATTCTTTGCCTAAGTTCTACATCCTTCGGCATACAGACCTTACCCTTGAAACACAATACTCCTTCATCGTTAATACCATAATCCTCCAACTCTCCATTCTGCGCTTGTCGCAACTTAACACTTAGATCTTCGTCCATTAACTGCCTTTCCTTCACCTCACTCAACCACGTCGGCTTAACTTGCAATTCTGCTAGCAAACTTCCATCGTCATAGAGGCTTAGATGTGCAAACATTGCCCTCAAATCTGACACCACCTTCCGACTTAGGGCATTCGCCACTACATTTGCTTTGCCCGGGTGATACTCTATCGAACAATCATAATCCTTTAATAGTTCCACCCACCTTCGCTGTCTCAGATTCAACACCTTCTGAGTCAGCAGATACTTAAGGCTTTTGTGGTCTGTGTAGATCACCGACTTTTCTCCATAAAGATAATGCCTCCACACCTTAAGGGCAAAGACCACTGCCGCCAATTCCAAGTCGTGCGTCGGGTAGTTAACCTCGTGTGGCCTTAGTTGTCGAGACGCATAAGCGACTACTTTTCCATCTTGCATAAGAACACCTCCCAATCCTGTGTGGGAAGCATCACAATACACTACGAAATCCTTCCCTGCCTCCGGTTGAATCAAAACTGGAGCCTCGGTCAAGACCTTCTTAAGCTTCTCAAAGCTCTCCTGTTGCTTATCAGTCCATATGAAAGGCACTTCCTTCCTTAATAACTTTGTCAAAGGTGCGGCTATCGATGAGAACCGTTCCACGAACCTTCTATAATAGCCTGCCAACCCTAAGAAACTCTAGACTTTCGCCACTGACTTAGGGGGTTTCCAATCCAACACCGCCTCAATCTTCCTAGGATCCACCCTTATTCCTTCTGTGGATACCACATGCCCTAAGAAGGCAACTTCCCTAAGCCAAAATTCACACTTGCTGAATTTGGCATAAAGCTTCTTCTCCCTCAACACTTGCAACACAACCCGAAGATGCTCATTATGCTCTTCTTCAGACTTGGAGTACACTAGGATGTCGTCGATGGACACAACGATGAACCTATCCAAGTAGGGTTGTAAAACCTAATTCATCATATCCATGAACGCGGTTGGGGCATTCGTCAATCCAAATGGCATTACCACGAACTCAAAATGGCCATACCTTATCCGGAAAGCCGTCTTATGGATATCAGCCTCCTTCACCTTAAGCTGATGATATCTAAACCTTAGATCTATCTTCGAGAATACCGCGGCTCCTTTAAGCTGATTGAACAAGTCACCTATCCTTGGCAATGGATACTTGTTCTTGATGGTTAGCTTGCTCAACTGACGATAATCTATGCACATGTGCATAGTTTTGTCCTTCTTCTTTACGAATAAGACCGGTGCTCCTCATGGAGACACACTGGGTCGGATAAACCCACGGTCTAGCAATTCTTGGATTTGAGCCTTGAGCTCAACCAACTCCTTTGGTGCCATTCTGTATGGGGAAATGGACACAAGAGCTGTACTCGGCAATAATTCGATTCCAAACTCCACCTCCCTGTCCAGGGGTATTCTGGGTAATTCCTCCAGGAAGACATCCTCAAACTCCTTTATAGTTCTAACTCCACTAACTCCCCCTTCTTTCTCACCCAGAGTACTAATGAAAGCCAAAGACGCCTTGCATCCTTTCCGAACCATCTTATCAGCCTTTAAAGCAGAAACTACATTCGATAGGTAGTTTCTTCTTTCTCCTATCATAACTACTTCCTCATCCTTGGGGTCCTTAATTCCATTCGCTTGGTGCACAATCCAATACAATACTCGATGCTCTACTAGCCAATCCATGCCAAGTATGAGATCAAATTCTCCAAAAGGTAATTCTATTAGATCGGCTAGAAATATAGTTCCTTGAAGCTCCAAAGGTATTCTTCGAAACATCTCGTTCACTACTATAGTTTGACCTAGTGGGCTTACTACAGACATCTCCCTACTAGATAGTTCAGAGGCTATTCCTAGAGTTTCAACTACTCTACATGCAACATAGGAATGGGTCGAGCCCACATCAATCAAAGCAAAATAAGGCTTGCCATAAATAAGGAACGTACCGGTTATGATGTCTGGCGCGTCTCCGTCCTCCTTACGGTGAACCGCATACACCAAGCCTGGCTGTCTTGCCTCCGTATTACCACCACCTCAGCCCGGTGTTCCACGTCCTCTTCCAGAACCATTACCTCTGCCAGCCGTACCACGACCTCGTGGTGGCTGCTGTCTTCCTCTCTTAGCCTGATTAGATCCTTGACCTACTGGTTGTCCCCCTTCGATTCTCTCGGGACAATCCTTAATCATGTGGTCCTTGGACCCACACTTGAAGCATCCTCCCGTCTTTTTCCAACACTCCCTAAATGCTTCTTCCCATATCGATCACATGTACGACATCGCCCTCCAAAGAGAAACTTGTCGACCTTTATACCATCAACTCTAGGCCTCTTTTGCTCATTCCTAGATGGCCTTGATGATCCAAAACCTATTTTTTTCCTATTTTGATCAGTGTTCTGTCTTACAGAATCCTTGATACCCTCGGCTACCTTAGCCTTTTCCACTAACACAGCAAATTCCCGCTCCTGTTGTGGGGCTATTAATAATCTTAGGTTATCCCTCAATCAGTCCTCAAAACGGACACACCGCTCATGCTCAGTTGACACTATGCCTCGAGCATAACGGCTCAGCCTTAGAAATTCAGCCTCGTAGTCAGCTACGGAGTTGTTTCCTTGAACTAGTCCTAGAAAAGCCTTTCTTTGGGCATCTATATAATGAGTGCCAACATACTTCTTCTGGTATGCTCCTTTAGCATACTCCCACTTGAGTTCCTCAGCTGTAGCACCATCCCGCACCATAAGCCACCATTGATATGACTCATCACGAAGAAGCGACACTAACCCTTTCAGCTTCTCCTCGTTAGTTAAGTCGAGCTCATCCATAATCCACTCAGTCGCCTCCAACTAATACTCAGCGGTACTGGGTGCCACACCTGATACACCAAGAAACACCTCACCTCATTGGCTCGAGTCGCCAGTACCGACTTTTGAGCTCCCATGCCTCCACCGCTCCTCGCCACCCTTTCCGGGACTCGCAAAGATCGCTTGTGACACTGTGTCATCCCCCGTTTGGTCCTGATATTCCACATCAGCGACTGGGGGTGGTGGTGGCATTTCATTTTTAGATCCTTGACCCGATCTAATGGGTTCAGACAAGGTCATTCAACCTCTTCCACGGCCACGTATGTTACGACCACGTCCCCTTGAATTCATACTTCCGCTTATGCTTATCTCGATTAAAGAATTTTATGAATTAGTTTTGTTCCACTAATTTAACACGAATGCTTTATGTTTAATAGTTTTAAGAAGTAGTTCTTTCGATTCATACACATACAGCCTCACATCATTCATTTAGTCACACACATGAACTTGCGCTCATTACGAGAAATGTTGTAATTGTCGTTGTTTGATGTTTTCCACTACCTGTGGGTATTTTTGTAATTTTTTCCTCTGTGGGTATTTTGGTAATTTTAAATTAGGGTATTTGAAAATGTTGCAAAATAGAGATTGATGATGTTTTACAAAATTAAAATACTTGCTGGGAAAATTTTAGGGATAGAATGATAATTTTATGTGTCAGGGGTATTTTTGTAATTTTACAAGCCAAGGTCATTTCGGTAATTTTTTGCAAAATATGTTTCCTGGTGATTTTTTCAAAATGAGGGTATTTTTAAAGATTTCTAGATTGAGGGTACTTTGGTAGTTTTCCTTATTGAGGGTATTTTGGTCATTTGTACAAGTTAGGGGTAATTTGGTCATTTTGCAAATCAGGGGTAATTTCATAAATTTTTCAAACCAGGGTATCTTGAATTTTTCCAAGTTAGGGTTTTATGGATACTTTTGCAAAGTAGATAAGTTTTATTGAAATCAAGGGTAATATGGAAATTTTAGAACCAAGGGTATTTTAGTAATTTTATACCACTAGCGGTATTTAGGTAATTTGTAAATTAAAAATTCTTAGAAAGTTTTTCCAAAATAAAAATTTTCACAATTCAAAAGGGTAGTTTGTTGACTTTTAAACTAGGGTTTCCATAAAAATGTGGCTAGTCCCTTTCGGGTTTTAATTATTGAGTTTAGCTCGTGACTAAGTCCTCCTGGTTAGGGTGAACCGAAGCTACGCACCAGGTAGGATTCGAGTGGAGAGAAGGTGAGTCATGCGGACTGCTTAAATACCAAGCTCCCATCGAAACCAATCCTAGACATGCGCACAATGGTTGCCACACCCTAACTCGGCGACTTAACCACAGGTTTGTTTAATTAGGCACTTAAAATTTTATGTAATTGTTGGGGTAACCTAGTCCTAGGGTTCAAGTACTTGTCATGCTAATCTATGTTCCATTTCTACCATTCTACAATTCATATCATAAATCACACAAGAGATAGGGGTACTTACCTGGTGGACTTCAGGCCGGAGACTCAGGTGCCATGCCAGAAAACCTACTTATTTCTCAAAATTTTTCACAAAATTCTTTTGGGCTTAATTTTGAAAACGTTTTGGGCCTTAAACCCAAGGCCAAGAGTTTAAAAATTGGGCTCTGATACCAAACTAAAACACCCCAAACCTGGCCCACAAGCCCTGACCGGATCTGGCATGTTCCTAGGAAAAATCGTTCGGATGTTGTTTGAAACTTTGCTAAAATTTTTGCAAGTTTTTGAAAATAGTTGATTTGGGTTGGGCTCAAATTTTAAAACCCGTGTTGATTGTGTGTCAAAACGTTTAACATTTATACTTAAGAAAAATAGACTTTAACCTTATATTATTAAAATTGAGTCATACTTAGATAGTTAAATATGCATGCATAACACCAAACCAAGGCCTAATTACATCAAATCAAAACCCAAATTAAATCCAAAATACTTAAAATATAACAAGTCCAAAATGAAATAAAATCCCAAACTGTGCATGGCCATCACTGAGCTTCTACCGACCCGGTCCATCACTGAGTGTCACCTGAAAAATAGTCCCACAAAGGGGTGAGTCAAACAGACTCAATGTGTACAATCAACACTAAGTCTCAATAGATATGGCATATCAAATCATACATATTCATATAGCATTTAAATAAATGATGCAATCCCGAACCCAAACGTAAATGCCATTCTCTACACATCACCCGTACCAACCATCACACCGTGGGGACTACTAAGTCAACCCTCCATCCGCTACACACCATCGAAGGCAGTCACTGCAGATGACATGCTCATCGCCCTCATAATTCTGTGGCATAGCCACCGGATATATATTCGTGACATAAGTCACCACATTCATATATTGTGACATAAGTCACCACATTCGGATATTGCGACATAAGTCACCACTTTCAGATATTATGACATAAGTCACCACATTCTTATATTGGGGTATAAAACCACCAATTCACTTCCCCTTTACATATCACCCATATACCCCATGACATGCAAAACATGCAAAAATTATGCCTCATGCTTTATTCACATTCTTATAGTTTCACTTATGTGCCATAATAGATCGCATTATATTCCTAGTCGGAGTAGGAAAAATGTACCTGAGTACTTTGTACCATCGCATGGTAACTTAGCCACATTCACATAATTATAACATATAAATATTAAATATTACCTTGCATCTATTAAGAGATAGTGTGGAGTACACACCTGATTTACTTAGCAATTCACTGAAATCCCGAAAACTCAATCTATCGCTTTAGATCTTTAATTCCTATATTGGGCCAACCCTAATCTTATTAGTAAAAAGCCATTCGGCTATAAAACCAAATCATAATAGGATTATTGTAATCAAATTCTTACCTTGGTGCCGATTTTACTACTAATCAAATCCCGAAATGTCGAAATCCTTCTACCTTGAATTCGGCTAACATTAGATCACTTAAAGGGTTAGTTTTCGGCTTTTGAATAATGATGAAATAGATCTAAATCATTGTTTATAGCCTTGGTCGAATGTCCCTATGTGCTTACCTTGTGATTTGAAATCCCGAAAACTTTCATTTCTCTTGAGGAGATGTCAAAATACCTATAGGTATTGGTTAGATTTAATTCTAACTTTAAGTCACATAAAAGTGGCTTATGGCCGAATACATGCCTTACGTTAAGTCTTAGAAATCCCGAAAACTTTGTTGTGTTTCTCTTTGTAGTCGACAACTACTAAATCCCGGAAGATCCTTCCAAATTTTGGCAAACAAGAATATTGATGGGATTAGTTCTAGATTTCGACAAGTCCTAAAAGAAAAGAATAGAAATCAAACTTGATCTCACCTCTACTGAAGAAATCGACAGCATCTATCTTTGTCACCACAAGGATATTCAGCTTTTGATGAACACTATAGGATTTCGGCTTTAACAAGGGAAAGAAAAGAGAGAGTATGGGCTTAGGAAGAGTTGGCTATGGTGGGGTTTTGAGAGGAGGGTATTCGGCTAGATAGATAAAAGAAAAAGAAGACTTTGAGAGAGGTAGAGGGGAAATTCGGCTATGACTACTTGTGTTTTCGGCTTTTGACAAAGTATGAGAGAAAGAGAAGAGTGCTAGAGAATTTGGCAGAGGCTTCAAAAGAGAAAAGAATAACGGCCTTACCTTTCCTCCTCTTGCCGAAATTACTAAGCCTAGAGAGTCCCTTGGCCGGCCAACACTTATTTTCCTACCTTAGCTGAAATTCTAAAAGAGTTTGACCTCATCTTGAATTCTTCCCATAGACTCCTTTTGTGTCCACTTCTGCTCCTTGTTGCCGAAAATAAAAGCTTCCATTTAGCTTCCCATGCGACTCGAACCTTGGCCCATTTACCCTGTTGGTGGCGTCATTCCCAGAGGCCTTAAGTGGCACCTCTGGGCCATTTTTCCAAGCCCATTTGTGTGTCACATTTCCCCCATTTATTTTCTTAAGGCCTATCAGGCTTAACTCCCTCTTTTAGACTTAGAATTAAATAATTTCTAAGGCGTTTGTCTACGCACTAAGGTTCACAAAATTCCTAATGCACATCCACAACACACATAAGCATGCTATTTCATTTAATTAAGCAATTAATGCATAGGCCATAATCCGAGATATTACATTATACATGTCAAGACCACATCATTAATTTGATATACAGAGATGATAAAGGCACTTAGGATTTAACCCACTTACTCCACTAAAAGCCTACCCTCACAATTAACCCCTAGTGAACCCCTTTGATCCTAACAAACCTTTTATTGACTCACCCACTAATAAAAACCCAAAACCCATCTTGTATTTGTTATCACCATTTATCTTGACTACCCTTCTATTGAGACTTGATTTGATCAGTTACCTAATTTTTTATTTCAGAGTTGAATTCATCTTATATTATGTACTTATTTTGATTTGTTCTTAAAAAACTCAATCAAAGTATATTCATTATTAGTTCGTAATTAAGTGAGCTTATACGCTTAAATTCCACATCTTGAAGAAGAAGTTTGTATTATTAGTATTACAAATTTTAAATGGATGTAATTAGTTCATTTTTCTAGTTAGGTAATTTTTCAATTCAATCTCTATTCTAACCCTTTAATTTAGCCTTTATCCATACCTTTAAACCTAAACCCCATTACAACCGTTTAAAGACCTTTTGATTTGTGTATCATCTCATTTTCTAGTGGTGGAGATTTGATTTTCATGCAAGCCTATGGTAATAACTTTTCATGTTTGACTGATGAGTGCTTTATTTTGAACCTTAAACTCGTTGAGTGATTTGAGTGAATCTTTAGCGAGGATGTCAATCTTTGTCAGTTTTGAACCAATGGTAATTATTCAGATGAGGGGAAACGCATATATTTTCATGCTACAAAAACTATGACTTTGATTATTTGAATCTTCAAGACTCTTTAATTGTGGGAATATTATGATGAAACACTATTGATGAATATTATGAATTGAGGAAGTTTGTTTTAATTGTGGGTTGAGAATTTTGCATGAGGACAAGCAACAGCTTAAGTGTAGGGGTATTTGATAAGCCATAATATATACATATTTTAATCCCACATTTAGCATACTTTTGGATGATTTATCCCTTTAATTAAGGAAATAGGTGCTCCTAATCCTTTGTTTTCATGTTTTATACATAGGAGAGCACGGAGGATGAAAAGAACGAGAAACGGGCCGAAAATGGAAAAAATGGGCCAAAGTACGAAACCCACACAGCCTGGGCCCCGAGTCACACGGGACCGACCATGGCCTATAACTCGATTCACACAGGCGTGTCCCTGCCGTAGCAAAGAAGAGTTTCATTCGAATTAGGGTAATTAGAGGCAAAGAAAGATATTCCAAAAGCCTATATAAAGACCCTAAAGGCCAACCTTCAAGGGGGCGTTCAGCTAGGCCAAAGAGCCAAGCCAGAAGGGCCGAATTGTGGGATTCACTCGAAGAAAGCCAGTTGATTCATCTCAAGAAGCCGAAATCATACTCAAGATTGAGGATCTCTCCTTCAATTCCTTCAGGGGGTTTTAGGGTTTTCTTTATGTTTTATTTTATATTTTCTTCTGAGATGTATTCTTTTATAATTATGAACTAAACCCCTCAAATACCGAGGGGATGAAACCTAAGTGATAAACCGTAAAAGTAACATAATTTAGGCCCACATTTAGTATGCTTTTGGATGATTTAGCCCTTGATTTATGTAAAAGGTGCTCTTAATCCTTTTTTCACGTTTTACTCATGAAAGCACCCGAGGACAAAAGAACAAGAAACGGCTTAAAATAGGCCAATTTAGGCCAAAAGGAAATCGACACGACACGAACTTCAAGCCACACGATCGTGCCCTAACAATTAACTAAGACACGGCCATGCCACGATTTACACAATCGTGCCCCAATCGATGAATCGAGACACTACCGAAAGCGATTTACAAGGGTGTACCATGGTCGTGCCTCATTACAGAGAGAGCAATTTCACTCGGATTTGGATACTTAGAGCCAAAGAAACACTTTCCAAAGCTTATTCAAACACCGAGTAGGAAGTATACTTGAATTGGGACATTTAGAGGCCAAGTAAAGCATTCTAAAAGTCTATATAAACACTCTAAGTGTATCCTGAAAGGGGGCGGTGAGCTAGGCCAAAGAGCCAAAGCCAGAGCAGTCAATTTAGGGAATTACTTGAAGAAAGCCAATTGATCCATCTCAAGAAGCCAGAATTCTACTCAAGACAGCGGATCTCTCCTTCAATTCCTTTAGGGGATTTTAGGGATTTCTTATGTTTTGTTTTATCTTTTCTCTTGAGATGTTTTATATTAAAGTTATGAACTAAACCCTTCAGATACCTGAAGGGGATGAAACCTAGATGAATCTTGTTATTCGATTTCTAAATTGTATGATAATTTCTTAGTTTGTTCTTAATTATGTTGCTTAATCCAAATCCAATGTGCTTTGGTGGAGGAGGAATAGACCCTGCCTATGAGTAGATCTAACATAATTAAGCGGAGTTGATCGAACGCCTAGAGATAGGGTTACGAGATTTGTCCAGATTAGGGTGAAACGTAATATGGGAATCCACAGATCAATTTACTGCTATTCTTGGGGGTTATTATAAACGAACAAGAGTTCCACTAATTAACCTTGGGTTAGATATTATTTGCCTCGAGAGAGGGTTTAATATAGGTTAGGGAGTCCTACGGATCAAGCTAAGTAAAGAAATCATATGGTTTAGGGTTAGATAACTTCCTGAGGGTATCGTCGTGATCAACTGAGTTTTTCATCAAGTTATTTCCAAATTCATTCTCTTTTATCTTTGTGTCCTTAGCTTAGTCATCGTTAAACTATATTAAATCAACTTCACTCTGTTTTTAAGGCTAAATAATAAAAAGAAAGTGAGTATTAGTACTTTTAGTTCCTTTGGGTTCGATAATCCGGTCTTGCCTAAGCTATACTACTGTTCGATAGGTACACTTGCCTTTAATCGTTGTCAGAGTTAGTTTCCAGGTTCGATCACATTCATTATAAATTTTAAAACTCGATAGACGTACGATCAAGTTTTTGGCGCCGTTGCCGGGGAACTAAAATATTAAGAAAGCTCTATTTTTAGTACTTTAGCCATTATTTTTATTTTTTATTTATTTTGTAATTTATTTTGTTTTATTGTTTTTGATAATTTTATTTCTTCTTCCTTTTTCCTAGCAGGTACCTCTAGTTTATGACTAGAAGGAACCCAACAGGACAACTAGTATACAATAGTGAAATTGAAGCTACCACTCAGAGAAATCGCAGAAAAATTAGGCAAGCCCTAAATTACATGGAAGAAGAGACAGATCCGATCCTACTGAAGGGATGGACGAGAATAATCCACCACGAGATGTGGAAGAAAATAATGCTTCGCGCACTATGTATGATTATGCTAAACCTCATTTAACAGGAGCTGAATCTAGTATTGTTAAGCCTACTATAGCCGCTAATAATTTTGAATTAAAGCCTAACACAATACAAATGATTCAACGATTTGTTCAATTTGATGGTTTGCAGGACGAAGACCCGAACACTCATATAGCTAATTTTTTAGAGTTCTGTGATACTTTCAAAATAAATGGTGTTTCTGATGATGCCATTCGTCTTCGGTTATTCCCCTTTTCATTAAGGAATAAAGACAAACAGTGGTTGAACTCGTTATCACGAGGATCAATCACTACATGGGAACAAATGACTGAAAAGTTTTTATTAAAATATTTTCCACCGGCCAAAATGGCCAAATTACGGAATGATATCTCTTCTTTTGGGTAGATGGATTTAGAGACATTATACGATGCGTGGGAGAGATACAAGGATCTCTTGAGGAGATGTCCACACTACAGATTACCTTTGTGGCTTCAAGTCCAAACTTTTTACAACGGTGTAAATCCCTCAACACGACAATTAATTGATTCAACCGCTGGTGGAACTTTAAATAATAAAACTCCTGAAGCAGCTTACGAGTTCATTGAAGAGATGTCACTGAATAACTATCAGTGGTAAGTTACAAGGACAAAATCGATAAAATCAGCTGGAGTTTACAACCTAGATGCAGTGACAATGCTATCAACACAGGTAGAGATGATGAATAAAAAGTTTGATAGTTTGTGTTCTTCGCAGGTACATCTAGTCATGCAATGCAACGCAAGTGGAACTGTGGCAAATCCTGAGTACCCACCCTACCAACCGGACGTAGAGAGCGAACAGATGAACTATATTGGTAATAATTTCTGATCCAATAATAATCCTTATAGTAATAACTACAATCCAGGTTGGAAGAACCACCCAAATTTTTGATGGGGAGGCCAAGGAAATCAAGGAAATCAAAGACAACAACCTCTTCCAAACTTTTAAAATCAGCCATATTAGCAAGAGAAGAAACCAAACCTTGAAGAGATGCTGACAAAATTCATGGCAGACACAGAAAACCGTTTCCAAAATAATGAGAGAACACTTAAAGATCAACAAGCATCAATTGAAAAACTCACTAAATCATTTCAGAAGTTCGGTAGGTCGATTAGACTACTTACTAAGATGATCTGTGAAATATGGGCAAAGAGGTTTTCTAAAAAAATAGAATAGGTAAAAGCAGTTACACTAAGAAGTGGAAAGGAATTAGTTGAACCAAAGAAACAAATCCCACAAGAGGATAACAAAGCAAGAGATGAGGGAGTTTAGGATATAAATCCAGTATGCAAAGAAAGTAAACCACCAATCCCATATCGAGCAAAGTTAAAGAAGGAACAATTAGATGCCCAATACGGTAAGTTTCTTGAACTTTTTAAACAAATACATATTAACTTACCTTTTGTAGAAGCTATTTCACAGATGCCGAAGTATGCAAAATTCTTAAAAGAACTCCTGACAAATAAAAGAAAGCTTGAAGAAGTATCGATGGTGGAACTTAATAAAGAATGTTCAGCCATCCTCCAAAACAAGTTACTGACCAAATTAAAAGACCCAGAGAGTTTTACTATTCCTTGTATAATTGGTAGTTTAAGTATAAAAAAGCATTAGATGATCTAGGCGTAACACCCCTAACCCGTATCCGTCGCCGGATTAGGGTTACAGGCGTTACCAATAGCAAAATCTTTTTTAATTGATTAATTCATATCCTAAACAGATAAAGCACATGGGCATAATATATATATGTATGTATATAAAAATATACTTAATATACAAGTTAAAACATATTCAATATAATCATCCACAAATACAAAATGATCAAACAATATACTTCTATCCTCATTATTAGCATATTTATCTATTTTATTCCATGATACAAACACCTATGTAGTACCACCCCTTTGTATATATTTCATGCAAACATGCCTCACGTACCATTTCGTTTTAAACCAAAGCACACCGAACCTTGTAATTGGAACTACTAATAAGCATTATTACGAGTACATGCATACATCACTTGACATTACACCTATGGACTAAGAGACAATACACTTCATATATATATATCTATATACCTATATCCGAATATGCATAACCTTAGCTTTTAATGCATAACCACAATATAACTTTGCATGTTATATGCATAGATCAAAGACCGAATGTACCAACTAAACTTCCATAATTCATGCAAAATTTATGTTACTTATTTGTACTACAATTGACCATACATAAACATAGGTCTCAAAGCCAACTTAACCTAAAAACACAAGCATATAAACCATGCCTTGACCGAACATTCATTACCACTTTTCCATAATTTGTAACTACTTATACTTATCATTAACAATGAATCCAACAAGTTAACTTACATACACAAACTTTGATTATAAGATCACTACTATCACCTAACTGAATCAACTATATTAAGCAACAACGACCCAAGTCAAGTTTTTCTCCAACAAAATACATATCGTTCGTATCATCCATTCACATTTTAAATAATACCTAAACCACATCCGAATACAAACAATAATTCATAGCATGAGAAAGCCATTTCATCAAAACACATGAACAAAGTTTAACCAAAATAGATAGCCATCTTCGCATGGCTAAATATATATACATGATTAAGTATCATTAGTAATATAGCTTAGTCTAGCCTATACATGCCTTTTCAAATCAAAAACTAAGTTTATCAATACCAAAAGAGATTCGATAGTGTGGTTGACTTCTTCAAAGATCCTTCGAGTCCGTAGCTTGAATAAAAAATCTATAAAATAGAAGTAGACAAGAATACACACAGTAAGCATGCTAGCTTAGCAAGTCTTAAGCAAAAACATTATCACATTCAATGGTAAAACATTTAAACAACCAACTCATAACCTTAATAAACAGATCTTATCTTGTATATATATATACATTATGGCCGAATATGCATATACATATAACCAACTTGTACATTTCCTTATACCTTCACAAATACCTTTAACTACTTATGCTTTCATTTAGCCAATTTTGTAATATCCTGATTTTGTGGGTCTGTGCATTTGGTATGTTGCATGGCTAAATTAGTAGGTTAAGGCTTTAAGGTGTGAATTGGGCTCGGATTTGGGCTTTAAAATTAGGGATAGATTGTTTAAAAATAGTGTTATTAGTAATTAAATCTAAATAGTTATGTTGGGTAGCAAGCTGGGCTCGTGGCCCAAAAATCTGGAGTGCTTTGAGTGGGCATTAAGGTGGCACCACTTAGGGGGATTATTGGGCCATATGTGGCCACTTGAAGCCCAAATGGATGGGTCAATTTTGGCACTAAGAAGGGAAGGGGGTGAACGGTACATTGGTTTTAATTTAGGAGCCTTAAATTCTTTTATTTTGTGTAATTAAAGATAATAGTTAAGAGGGAAGAGTTGGTTCTATTGTGGTCTCTTCAAAGGGTGAGATAGGGATGTGATAGTAGATGGAGGAGATAGGGATAAGGGCTATCAGATAGGGGAGAGTTAGCAGAAACTACAACTCGAGGTGTGTGCATGTGTAGCCGAAATTGGTAGCCAGTTATCATCTCTTTTCATTTGTTTTTCTCATCTTTTCTCCAAAGCCGAATTCTTTTCTTCCATTTTCTTTAGTTCTTCCCAAAATCGAAACTCCCTAATTGTTTCTCCTCTTCTCGAAAACCCTTTGAAAATCGAATACTCCTTGTGCACATTTTCTTTCTCTTTAAGCCAATCATCGGTGGGATCTCTGCTTCCAAGGTGCATAAAGCCAAATACTCCTCTATAATTGATTGTGTTTTGGATTTCTTTCCTCTGTGATTTCTCTATTTCTATTGAGTTTCTAATCTGAATCACTTGTACTTAGGCTCATCGATTTCCCTCTCTGTCTATAGAAGCCGAATCCTGCCTATCTATAGTCAGAAGTGCCAATTTGGTGGAAAAGCCAAAGGTAGGTGGTGGTAGGTTTGACCGAAAGGCCTTTCTTGAATCTTTTTATTTAGCCGAATGACATATAGGTTGGGATGGTTGTGATTTTCGATTCGTTTAATATTTGGGGAATGGCCGAATGTAGGTAGGTTGGTAGTGGTGTTTTCTCAAGGACATTCGAGATTCGATTAATTAGGTAAGAGTTCATTTTAAGCGTTATAATTGTTTGAGTAATTAGATCTCATCGTTTAAATGGTTTAGTGATTAAGGGATTATTATGGACTCGAATAATAGTCAAGCAAAGGAAGTTGGATCTGTAGACCCAACACCGAAATACAAGAGACGGTCAGTATCGGGAGTGTGAGATTGGCCTTTGGAGTGTGGGCCAACATCGGAAGTAGATCGTAGGCCGATAGTGGTAGTGTCGAGTGACAGTAGCATAGAAGCAGTAAAAGCGTTAGTACGAAAACTAGGTGTGTAACTCTTACACACTTTCTATGCTAAATATGTTATATGTTATGTGTTGTTAAAAACCGGAATGACGGCAATGGATACTAAATACCCCTGTGGGTAAAAGCGAGGATGCTAGGTAAGTTGTTATTGTTTCTCGCGGTAATTGAGATCTATGAAAGCATGTTATTTTGTATTCATAAATCTTGTATGTTAAGCATGATCATACTGATATTGTTGGCATATATATGTGTTATGGGTGATGAGAGGAGGGAACGTATGATCTATCAGACTGTCACCAGTGATTTGGTATCACACAGTGGGTTGGCCCCACATATTATAAATAAATTGTGACTAAGTCTCAGTGGTTTGGCACCACCAATGGTTTGGTACCACATACGCTATTTTTGTAACTTAAGTTACCAGTGGTTTGGTGCCACATATAATATCTTTGAAACTTCGATTACCAGTGGTTTGGCACCACCAGTGGTTTGGTACCACAAGGGGTAGTTTAGGGAGATATGGATGGATACCTAGGTTGATGGGTTGCATGACATGCATATTTGTATCTAAATTTGTGTAAGAGCATATTTCCATTTGGGATGGGGACTTACACACTGAGTCTAGGTGACTCACCCCTTCCATTATATTTTGTAGATAATCCTTAGATCATGGATATGGAGCCGGAGTGGACTCGAGGTGGCCATGCTCAGCATTTGGTTTATTACGCAGTTTTCCATTCGAACTTGGTTATTTTCTTTAATTTTGGTTTTCAATACTGTAATAAGGCCGCTCAAGTTTAATTTTAGGGTTTTATTTAATTGGTTCTTTAATTTGTTTCAAGCATATTCAAACGTTATGAAGTGGTTATTTTCGAAACCTAATAAAACTCCTGTTTTCTAAAGTGATGACTAAGTAATAGTTATGAGGTAACAATTAGGCAATTAAGCAATTCTAAGACAAGTCTAACGCGTTTTAGATGTCAGAAGATTCAACTTCGTTTTCTCTAAAATCTCACGTTGGTTTTCTTTCGAAAATAAAGTCGACAAATTGATTTTTCAAACGTTTTCTTCTCCGTGGCACGCCAGATTTGGTTGAAGTGTTTGGACCAGGTTTGGGGTGTTACATTTTGGTATCAAAGGCCAGTTCAAAAGCTCGATTCTGGGCTTAGGGCCCAAAGTATGTTTTAAGAGTTGGTAAAATGGTTATTTTTCAGAAAGCATGGTACCTGAGTCTCCAGCGCCGATCCACCCAGGTAAGTACCCTAACTTTTGATGTGATATTTATATGTTGGGCTTTTGGGCTTTAGACGTAGCTAAGCATGTTAGTATTGATGGACCCTAGGCCTAGTTTATACAACTTTTAAAATAACATAAGATTTAAGTCCAATCAAACAAACACCGTGAGTAAGTCCTCGAGTTACAAATGTGGCAACCGCCATGCATGTCCAGGATTGGATTGAGGAGAGCTTGGTATTTAAGCAGTCCTAGTGACTCACCTCCTCTTCACTCGAACCCTACCTGGTGCGTAGTGACTATTCACCCTAACCATGAGGACTCGTTCACGTGCTAAATCCAATAATTAAAACCCGAAAGGACCAACCACAATTGCTTTTGTAAGAACCATAGCTTTGAAACTACCAAATTACCCCTGGATTTGTGAAAACTACCTTAGATTTGGAAAATGACCAAAGTACTCCTGGTTTGTAAAATTACCAAATTACCCCTAACTTACAAAATTACCGAAATACCTTCGAGTTGTAAAATTACCAAAATAGCCCTACTTTGTAAAATTACCAAAATACCCTTATTTTGGAAAAAAAATCACCCGAAACTGTATTTTGGAAAATTATGAAAATACCCTTATAGATTAAAATTACGAAAATACCCCTGGGTAGTAAAATGATAAAAAATACCCCTGCTCATGGAATGTGGTTTGTGGATGTTGTTTGTGTGATAAATGTACTTAGAATTAGGAGATAAGCTTGAAACTAAAACTTTAGATAGGTTCAAATTCGAAAGAACCACTTTAAAGACTATTTTTCATAAAATTGTTCGTGGATAAACAGTGAACAGAGTTAATAATTCATAAAAATATTAATCAGATAAACCAAACGAGAAGAATGAGTACACGAGGTCATGGACATCCACCGCGTGGCCGTGGTAGGGGTAGGATGGCCCTGTCGGAGTTAGTAAGGTCTGGCCATGGGTCCGAAAATGTGATGTCGGATCTGCCAGCGACGGAAGCTGAGTTTCAGGATCAGATGGGTGGTAACAATGCAGTATCTCAGGTAGTATTGCGAGTTTTAGAAAGAGTCACCGGGACAGGCAAGCCCAAAATCGGTGGCTGAGCGACTCCAAGCTAACAGAGCGGAGGTGTTTAGGGGGGTGTCCGTTGTAGCTCCCAATACTGCTGAGTATTGGTTGGAGGCAACAGAGCGAATAATGGATGACTTAAACTTCCCAGCTGAGGAGAAGTTGAAGGGGATAGTATCTCTTATCTGGGATGAGTTGTACCAGTGGTGGCTCACAGTTAGGGATGGTGCAGTGGCAGGTGATATCACCTGGGATTATTTTAGGGCAACCTATCAGAGGAAGTATGTGGGGATTGGCTATACTAATACGCAACGTAGGGCGTTCCTAAATTTGGTACAAGGGAATAAGTCGACACCCGAGTACGAGGCTGAATTTTTGAGGTTGAGTAGGTATGCTCGGGGTATGGTGGCTATAGAACATGAGTGCTGTGTTAGGTTCGAGGACGGCGAGAGATGAGTCATGGTGTTGATTGCACCTCAGCATGAAAGGGAATTTACCGTTCTCGTGAAAAAGGCCAAAATAGCTGAGGAGGTGAAGTGGACCGAGAAACGAAATCAGGATAGGGGCAAGGATAAAAAGAGTTTTGGGCCATCGTGGTGCGGAGGAAGTGCTTAAAAAGGACTAGATTTGGTGGGCGAATCAAGTCATGCGAACTTCGCCGTCATTTCGATTAGCCACCCCAAAGGTGCTCGATGTGGGAAGTCTCATTCGGTGAATATTGGGCTGGTAATAGAGGATGTTTTGAGTGCGGGTCGTTGGAGCATCGGGTAAGGGACTGTCCGTGAAAGTTAGCCAGGACTCAAGCTGAGGGTCAAGGACGTGGTCAATTTAGGAGAGATAGCCAGCAACCACAGAGGGGTCGAGGTGCAGGTAGGGGTGGAAATGGTAACGAATGGGGCCGTGGAGCACCTGGCCGAGGTGCTGGAGGTGCTAATGATTGACAGCCTGGGTTGGTTTACGCAGCCAAACGTCGAGAGGAGGGCGACGCACCAGACGTCATAACCGGTACGTTTATAATTTCTAGCTGCCTTACATTGCTTTAATTGATATTGGTTTGACACACTCATATGTTGCTAGTAGTGTGGTAAGAACTCTGAACTTAGCCTATGAGATATCTGCTAGGAAGATGACAGTAGTTAGCCCTCTAGGACACTCTGTGGTGGTAGACAAACTATATAGGGATGTACCCCTAGAACTTCAAGGGGTCGTGTTTGAAGCAGATTTGATGGAACTACCCTTTGGGGAGTTTGATTTAATCTTAGGAATGGATTGGTTGGTTAAGTACCAGGCAGAATTAGACTGTGCGGCTAAGTGCATGGTGCTGAAAACGGTCGAGGGTGTAGAGGTGGTAATGATAGGTGAGAGAAGGAATTACCTATCTAATGTGGTGTCCATGCTGAAAGCGGAGAAGATGGTAAGGAAAGGATGTGAGGCGTTTGTAGTTTATGTTTGTGCTTTGGAAGGTAAGGAACCGGCTATAGGAAGTGTTCGAGCAGTGAATAAGTTTGTTGATGTCTTTCCAGAAGAGCTTTTGGGTTTGCCCCCAGATCGGGAAGTGGAGTTTGGTATAGACCTTTTACCGGGAACAGCGCCAGTGTCTATTGCTCCGTATAGGATGGCGCCAAAGGAATTGTGGAGTTGAAAGCACAGATTCAGGAGTTGCTGGATCGGGGTTTTATCCGGCCAAGTGTTTCACCTTGGGGAGCGCCTGTGCTTTTTATGAAGAAAAAAGACGGGTCGATGCGAATGTGTATAGATTACCGTCAGTTGAATAAATTGACGATTAAAAACAAGTATCCGTTGCCTAGGATAGATGACTTATCTGACCAGCTTAAGGGAGCACCGGTCTTTTCCAAGATAGATTTGAGGTCGGGGTATCACCAACTTAAGGTAAAGGAGGCGGATATCCATAAGACGGCATTTCGTACTCGATACGGGCACTATGAATTTTTGGTAATGTCGTTCGGCCCATTTAACGCACCAAGAGCATTTATGGATATGATGAGCCCGGTGTTTCAAAGTATTTGGATCGGTTAAATCGTAGTATTTATAGAAGATATTTTGGTGTACTCAAAATCGGAGGAGGAGCATGACGCTACCGTAACATCCCGAAATTGGGCCTAGTAGGATTGAGCCTAATGGGCCTTAGGCGTAATAGGGTTTAAAATTTTTAGAATAGGAGATCGGCTTAAGTGCAAGTTGGACCTTTTAGATAAGTGATTTTGGAAGGTTAGGGGCTTCTATGAAGTCTCGGGATCAAATATTAGCTTTGGGGAAATTTTGGTTTTCGGTGAAAAAACACGAAAGTTGGCGGTGTAGGCCTTAAGAATAAAATATGGAGAAAAGTGACACAAGTGGAGTGTGTGGTGGAGTGGCAAAGGCGCCACTTAGGGACAAGGAATGACGCCACAAGGAAGGAAGGAGGTCCAAGGTTCTAGTTGTAGCGTTTGCATTCCTTTTAGATTATTTTATTAAATAAATTTAGACCTTGGCCATAGGGTTATATTTAGTTGCGCATGGTTGAAGACACAATGAGCTAGTTGGTAAAGTGGCTAGCGGCGTGGATTATGCTACAGAGAGTGCAGGTTGAATCTCATGAGAAGCAAGGGAGTATTTATTTTATGATTGGACGGTAAGAGTTTGATTGAATTTAAACTCTCTTGACGGAGGATCCCACATCGGAAAGATACAAAGAAGGAAGGTGAAGAGCTAGCTATATAAAGAGCATGCCAGGAGGAGGGTTAACATACTTGGGTGGGCGTTGGGCACAGGAGTGGTCGCAGCGCGGTTTAGCACCAGAGTCCCATCGGTGTGTAACTCTCTCTATTCTAGTTGTAGAGCGGCAAATGCAGAAGTGCCATTATGGCAATAGTAGCCACACGAAGGTGCGGCAAGCGTGTGGGGCTTCACGCGATAGTTGAGGCCATCAGTAGTATTCTTATAGGTTAGGGGCGTCTTGAGAACGCGATGGGCCGTGGGCCTAATGGGCCCGTGGGCCCAATTGGAATAAATTGTATGATGATATAGTATATAGTGAACTAGACTAGGTGGAACTTATATACGTGGCTAGATTTGTATTAGGTGGGCCACACGAGCGTGTGGGCCTGAATGGGCCGAAATCGAGTTTTAGGCCTAATAGTCTGGTAACAATCAGAAGTGGTAGCTAAGTCGTTCGGGACGACATTGGGCCTTCAAGAAAGGCCAGTATAGGTATAAAATTACCAAAATACCCCTGGTTTATGAAATTACCAAAATACCCCTAGTTTATGAAATTACCAAAATACCCCTGGTTTATGAAATTACCAAAATACCCCTGGTTTATAAAATTACGAAAATACCCTTGATGGGTAAATTACAAAAATACCTTGGTGGGTAAATTACGAAAATACCCTGGTGGGTAAATTATGAAAATACCCTTGATGGGTAAATTACAAAAATACCTTTGGTGGGTAAATTATGAAAATACCCTTGGTGGGTAAATTACGAAAATACCCTTGGGGGTAAATTATGAAAATACCCTTGGTGGGTAAATTACAAAAATACCCTTGGTGGGTAAATTATGAAAATACCCTTGGTAGGTAAATTAAAAAATACCCTTGGTAGGCAAAATACGAAAATACCTTTGGTAGGTAAATTACAAAAATACCCTTGGTGGGTAAATTACGAAAATACCCTTGGTAGGTAAAACTACTGTTATACCCTTAGAGGTTGGTTAGCTTGATTATGTTGTATATTATTATTCTGATTATTATGGTAATTCATTTCATACGTTATCTTTGATATATAATTTGCATACATGTCATACTGCATACACGAATTATTATGACTGATGAACATGGCATGAAAATGGGTATGATGAGAGGAGGGGGAAGGATGATATGGACTGTCGTCAGTGGTTTTGACCACAAGATGGGTTGGCCCCATCAGATTATTTGTGACCTATGGTCATCAGTGGTTTTGACCATATCGATTGATTATTTGCGACTAAGTCCCAGTGGTTTGGTACCACCAGTGGTTTTGACCACACTTGATTATTTGTGACCTATGGTCATCAGTGGTTTTGACCCCACGATGGGTTGGCCCCATCATTTAAATTGTGACTCTAAGTCATCAGTGGTTTGGACCACACGGGGTAGTTATGGAGTATGGATGGTTAGGTTGGGTGCATATTTGCATGTTAATTAATATTTTGTGTATGAGTACATTCCGGGTGGGGGATTTACACACTGAGTCTTGGTGACTCACCCCTTCCCTTAACATTTTGCAGATGAATAGATCGCGGAGATGGAGCCGGAGAGGACTCGAGGCGGCCATGCTTGTTGTTGGATTCGATTTACTTTGCTATTGTTAAAAATTAATTATTTTCTAAGTCTTTCATTTTGGGATTGTAATAAGGTCGCTATTATTATTTTGGATGTTTGTTTCACTGTTTTATTTTACCAATGTTATGTTACAAATGGAATTTTATAAATATTAATTGAACCGGTTAAAAGTAACCTTTTCAAAATTAACAAAATTTAACGGGTTTTCCAAGAAGTTACCATCGGGTAACAAAATTCACTAAGTCAACTATCACTTTGATGATTTTAAAATGATACATGATCAATGTTTTCAAAAGGGTCTATCAACCCAACTATGTTTATAAAAGCCCAACTAAGTTTTCAAACCCCGTTTTCATACTTCAGCCAAATTCTACCAAGTTTTCATCAAGTTTTCAAAGTGACTCAAATTATTTTACTCCGTGACATACCAGATCCGGTCAGGACTCGTGGGCCAGGTTTGGGGTGTTACATGAGCATTTATGAGTGGTGTTGCAGATTCTTAGGGAGAAGCAGTTATACGCCAAGTTTAGTAAGTGCGAGTTCTGGTTGAAGGAAGTTACCTTCTTGGGTCATGTGGTGTCAGCAGAGGGGAATAGAGAGGACCCTCGGAAGATTGAGGCAATTTTGAATTGAAAGCCACCGAAGTCTATAGCGGAGTTTCGGAGTTTTCTAGGTTTAACAGGGTATTATCGAAGGTTTGTAGAAGGGTTTTCTCTGATTGCAGCGCCATTGACCAAGTTGCTGAGGAAAGGGGTCTCGTTTGTATGGACGGATAAGCAACAGAGAAGTTTTGAGAAGCTAAAAAGGATTTTGACGGAAGCTCCAGTGTTGATTCAACCGAAAGCCGGGAAGAAGTTACGGTTTATTGTGACGCGTCCCATACAGGATTGGGATGTGTTTTGATGTAAGAGGGAAAGTAGTAGTGTATGCTTCTCGGTAGTTAAGACCTCACGAAGTAAACTACCCGACGCATGATCTAGAATTGGCTGCAGTAGTTTTTGCCCTAAAGATTTGGCGACATTACTTGTATGGAGAAAAGGCTATCATGTAGACGAACCACAAGAGTTTGAAGTACCTTCTTACGCAGAAAGAGTTAAATTTAAGGCAGAGAAGGTGGATTGAGTCATTAAAGGACTATGACCGCCGATTGAGTATCACCCGGAAAGGCTAATGTAGTAGCGGACCTTTGAGTCGTAAGGTGGTGGCGAGTTAAGAGCCATGTTTGCTCACCTTAGTCTATATGATAATGGAAGCCTGTTAGCGAAATTGCTAGTGAAGCCAACATGGATTAATGAGGTTAATGAAAAATAATTGGTGGATGAAATTTTGAGCGCACGAAGGTTACAAGTGCAGAATGACAGATTGAAGGGGTATAGTCTGAGCAGCGATGGAGTGTTATGCTTTCGGGGAAAAGTGTATATGCCTAAGGATGTGGAGTTAAGGCAGAAGATTTTGCAGGAGGCACATAGCAGTCCATATGCTATGTATCCGGGAGGTAGTAAGATGTACCGGGATTTGCGGGAGCAGTTCTGGTGGCTGGGCCTTAAGTGGGAGGTAACGAAATTTGTGGGTAAGTGTCTGACTTGTCAGCAAGTCAAGGCTGAACATCAGTTACCGTCAGGTCTATTACAACCGATTAAGATTCCACAATGGAAGTGGGAGAGGATTACCATGGATTTTGTGAGTGGGCTACCCCTTACACCTACCAAAAAGGATTCAATTTGGGTTATTGTGGACCGTCTAACGAAGTCTGCTCATTTCGTACCTCTGCGTATGGATTATTCTCTTCAGGAGTTAGCAAGACTATATGTAGCGGAGATTGTGAGGCTGCACGGGGTGCCAGTGTCGATTATTTCTAATAGAGACCCTAGATTTACGTCAAGGTTACGAAGGCTTTGCACGGGCACTAGGCACAAGATTAGATTTTAGTCTGCTGTTCCATCCCGGTCGGATGGACAATCGGAGAGGTGATTCAAGTTTTAGAGGACATGCTAAGGGTTGTGTCTTGGATTTCAAAGGCGGTTGGGAAGAATTCTTCTGGTTGGTGGAATTTGCGTATAACTATAGTTATCGGGAAAGTATTCGATGATACCGCACTGTTGCGTTGTATGGTCGTAAGTGTCGTACCTACATGTTGGATAGAGTTGGGGGAGCGATAGTTGTTGGGTCTGGAGTTGGTTGCTGAGACAGAAGATAAGGTGAAAGTGATTTGAGCTCGATTTAAAAAAGCGGCGGACAGGCAAAAGTCTTACACTGATCTTAAACGAAAGCATATAGAGTTTACGGAAGGTGACAAGGTTTTCTTGAAGGTGTCGCCGTGGAAGAAGGTTCTGAGATTCGGTAGGAAAGGCAAGTTGAGCCCTAGATTTATCGGGCCTTATTGGGTGTTGAAGCGAGTAGGACTGATGGCTTATCAGCTCGAGTTGCCACCAGAGTTGAGTCAAATCCATGACGTGTTCCATGTTTCTATGCTTAGACGCTATCGCTTCGGATCCGTCGCATGTTGTGCTAGTGGAGGAGATTGAGGTGAGCCTGACTTGTCTTTTGAGGAGGAACACATGCGCATCCCGGATCAGGATGTTAAGGTTTTACGTAGAAAATTAGTTCCTTTGGTAAAGGTATTATGGCGGAACCATGGATCGGAGGAAGTGACATGGGAGCCGGAGGATATTATCGTCGGCAATACCTCAACTCTTTGACTGGAGTAAATTTCGTAGAAATTTATTTTAAGGAGGTAGAACTGTAATATCCTCGATTTTATGGGTCTGCATTTGGTATGCTGCATGGCTAAATTAGTAGGTTAAGGCTTTAAGGTGTGAATTGGGCTCGGATTTGGGCTTTAAAATCGGGGATAGATTGTTTAAAAATAGTGTTTGTAGTAATTAAATCTAAATAGTTATGTTTAGTAGCAAGTTGGGCTCGTGGCCCAAAATTTTGGAGTGCTTTGAGTGGGCATTAAGGTGGCACCACTTAGGGGGATTATTGGGCCATGTGTGGCCACTTGAAGCCCAAATGGATGGGTCAATTTCGGCACTAAGAAGGGAAGGGGTGGACGGCACATTGGTTTTAATTTAGGAGCCTTAAATTCTTTTGTTTTGTTTAATTAAAAGATAATAGTTAAGAGGGAAGAGTTGGTTCTATTGTGGGCTCTTCAAAGGATGAGATAGGGATGTGATAGTAGATGGAGGAGATAGGGATAAGGGCTATCGGGATAGGGCGGAGAGTTGGCGAAACTACAACTCGAGGTGTGTGCATGTGTGCCGAAATTGGTAGCCAGTTATCATCTCTTTTCATTTGTTTTTCTCATCTTTTCTCTAAAGCCGAATTCTTTTCTTCCATTTTCTTTAGTTCTTCCCAAAATCGAAACTCCCTAATTTTTCTCCTCTTCTAAAAACCCTTTGAAAATCGAATACTCCTTGTGCACATTTTCTTTATCTTTAAGTAGAATCATCGGTGGGATCTCTGCTTTCCCGAAGGTGCGCCAGAAGCCAAATACTCCTCTCAGTAATCCGTGAGTTTCGTGATTTCTTTCCTCTATGATTTCTCTATTTCTATTGAGTTTCTAATCCGAATCACTTGTACATAGGCTCATCGATTTCCCCTCTCTATCCATAGAAGCCGAATCCTACCTATCTATAGTCAGAAGTGCCGATTTGGTGGAAAAGCCGAAGGTAGGTGGTGGTAGGTTTGACCGAAAGGCCTTTCTTGATTCTTTCCATTTAGCCGAATGACATATAGGTTGGGATGGTTGTGATTTTCGATTCGTTTAATATTTGGGGAATGGCCTAATGTAGGTAGGTTGGTAGTGGTGTTTTCTCAAGGACATTCGAGATTCGATTAATCAGGTAAGAGTTCGTTTTAAGCATTAAAATTGTTTGAGTAATTAGATATCATCATTTAAATGGTTTAGTGATTAAGGGATTGTTATGGACTCGAATAACAGTCAAGCAAAGGAAGTTGGATCTGTAGACCCAACTCCAAAATACAAGAGACGGTCAGTATCGGGAGTGCGATATTGGCCTTTGGAGTGTGAGCCGACATTGGAAGTAGATCGTAGGCCGATAGTGGTAGTGTCGAGTGATAGTAGCGTAGAAGCAGTAAAAGCGTTAGTACGAAAACTAGGTGTGTAACTCTTACACACTTTCTATGCTAAATATGTTATATGTTATGTGTTGTTAAAAGCCGGAATGACGGCAATGGATACTAAATACCCCTGTGAGTAAAAGCGAGGATACCGGGTAAGCTGTTATTGTTTCTTGCGGTAATTGAGATCTATGAAAGCATGTTATTTTGTATTCATAAATCTTGTATGTTAAGCATGATCATACTGATTTTGTTGGCATATATATGTGTTATCGGTGATGAGAGGAGGGAAAGTATGATCTATTAGACTGTCACCAGTGATTTGGTATCACACAGTGGGTTGGCCCCACATATTATAAATAAATTGTGACTAAGTCTCAGTGGTTTGGCACCACCAAAGGGTTTGGTACCACATAAGCTATTTTCAGAATAACCCGGTTACCGTGGTTTGGTACCACATATAATATCTTTGTAACCTCGGTTACGAGTGGTTTGGAACCACCAGTGGTTTGGTACAACAAAGGGTAGTTTTGGGAGATATGGATGGATACCTAGGTTGATGGGTCGCATGACAAGTGTAACATCCCCAAACCCGGCCCACAAGCCCTGACCGGATCTGGTTATGTCACTGCAGAAGAACGGTTGAAAATCTTTTTGACTTTAGAATAAACATGGAAGTTTGTTAACTTATGAAAACCATGTTCATTTGTGTTTATAAATAAAACTTTGTTATTATACAATGCCCATATTAAAACTTTATTAAACATATATATATATATATATATATATAAAAGTTGCATAAATAATTCGCTAAAATAAAACCATAGTTAAAATAATTTCCAAAAATAATGTTAAGGCCCTTATTACAACCCAAAGTCTAAACTAAATACTTAAAATAAATTGGCTTAAAATAATTAAGCGCTTCTTCCTGCATGGGCCACCTTGCTTCCTCTCTAACCGGTCCAAGCTCAAGAGTCACTGAAATGTTAAGAAAATACTTGGGTGAGTCCACGACTCAGGTGCATAATCATAACACATACTTCCACGCGTATGGGCTTGGCCCATAACCATACAATCCACGAACCATTCATGCAATCATGCATCACACCCCAACCTAGGTCCATCCATACACCAACCTTAGCGAGACTCCTGCTCAAGGCCGTGGCTAATCCACCGATCACAACCGAAAGTGATCCCACATATCTGCCTCGTGAGGAATCGGTGCACAAGGTAGTGGGTGAGCCACCGATCACATCATGATCCCAACAAGAATCCATCTACGGTGATGCACTTAGCTATCAACCGCCGAGATGGGCACCAAGTTAACATCTCCTTGATGATGCACAACAACTCATCAAGCGCTAATGTAGCCCGGCTATCATTAGACCACGTACACCGAGATGTACTCTCCTTCCTTCCGGACCAAATCCAACCCCATGCCCATGTGTCAATAAATCATGTCAAAACAAAGACATAGAGTGAGTATTTATCATCGGTCATTACCACATCCTATATATATATATATATATATATATATATATACATCATACATAACTTACCATCACCGATTACTCACCACTCAAGCCATTATGATCGGCTACCACACATAATACACATGTATAAACGTTAGCAAGCAAAATCGGAGAAATAGTGCGATGATTACGCACCTTAACACTTGAAGTTCTAGACCTCGATCTCAATGCTATCGCTAAACGAAGCGTGACGATCGCCTAAATCGCCGCTTTGCTCGACGGTGGCCCACACCCCGGTGGCCAATCTCGAACCGCCGAGATAGCTCTCTTCTTGAACTTTGGGACGAGGCTTTCCTTGCCCACTCGACCGGTCGTTGCCTCCATCCACACTTAATCGATAAACCGATTAACCCCAAGTCATAAACTAGGTAACAAATCTTAAATAAAATACCTTACCAACTCAAGCGGTCGAATCTCGAATGCTCTTACAACACTGTCGAAATCCCACAATAATACCACATTAGATTCGGCCTTAACATCATTCACTTAACAACCTTAGACTTAATCGAATACTAAATACATAGGTTACCAAAATAAACCCTTACCACCACTTACCAAATCGACTGCCAACAATTGGAGGCTTGATTGGATACTTCAAACCCCAGAGTACCTTCAACAAACGATTACCAAAAGAGATCCCAAAGAGGTCTAACCCACTTCCAATATTCGATCAAGGTGCTACCAAATAAAAGAAAACACAAACACAAAGGTGGGGAGTAGATTCGCTAACAATGAAAGAAAATCAACGGAAAGGAGATAGGAGTTTACCAAAAGGTTTGAGAAGAGGAGAGAAAGGTATGGGGTGTACATTCGATTTAGCACAAAATGGAAGCAAAGAAAGATGAAAGGGTGAGTGATTTGGCTAAGGATCCAAAAGAAGAAAGAGCGAGATGCAATGGAAGTTTATTTCGGGTGAAATGGGAAGAATAAATGGAGAATTTGGCTAAGTCTTGAAATTTGGCCAAAAGAAATGGTGAAGCAAATTCGGCAAGAGCAAATGGAACCAAAAGGATGGCCAAAGGTGAGCTCTCTCCTATTTATACTACTAAATTCGGCCAACAACTCAACCCCCACCAAATCCCAAAATTCCTCCTACTTTCACTCTACACCAACCCTTCAAAATTCAAAATAAACTCCAACTCATCTCCTCTCCTAGCCATCCATTCAAAACATTTTGAACAAGTCAAAATCCCCTTTTAAGTGCCTTGGCAGATCCAACTCTCCCCTTGCTCATGGCCAAAAACAAAAAAAAAATGCCGCCATTGCGCTCGATCCTGAGACCCCAAAGCCCCTTGAGACGTCACTTCTCCATGCCTTATGTGGCGCTCCTTGCCACTCCGCCAAGGGAATTCTTGTGTCTAAACCTCCCCAAATAAAACTCTTAAGGCCTCCTCATTAAGCTCCCATTTAACCCCTAAAACTAAAAATTTTCCAATGCATTCCACCACCACCTAGGGTTCTCGGGACCCTAAAACTCACCCAACCACACACATGAAGTGTGCCAACACCTGAGCTAAGCACCAAAAGCCTAACCCCTAGAACCGAGGTGTTACAAGTCTACCCTCCTTAAAATAATTTAGTCCTCGAAATTACTTGTCTAGACTAACACCATACTACGCTATAGCTGCGCACTCTGATCTTAAAGAGCTAACATATCTCTATGCACAGTATCTATCATACTCAAGGTTCTAGATACTTTACGATCAACAAAGTAAGCAGTCACCAAAATGAACAAAACAACGAGAATATTCCGGACATAAAGAACTTACCGGTGACATATCGAGCACATCATTATCCTCCTCCGACGGATTGCATAAACCGCACTGGTTGTCTTGCCTCAGTGCTACCATTACCGTGGCCTACCACTCCACGACCTCGGCCGGAACCATTCCCTCCATGGTTCGGACCACGACCCCTTGTCGCTTGCTGACCACCTCTGCCTGATTGCACATAACCTTGACCTACTGACTGAGCCCTATTCGGATTCTGGGGACAATCCTTAATCAGATGAGATTTGGACTTACATCTGAAGCATTCTCGAACCTGATTCCAGCACTCACCGATATGATACCTTCCGCACTACGCACACGGACGATCTGGATTCCCGACGGCTGGCTTAGCAATACGAACAGGAGTCTCGACTCTCGGTCTTTTCTAAAACCTCTCAAACAATTCTGACAATCCCGAGCTCCTCTTATCACGGTTCCTTTCTTTATCTCTATTCTGCCTCTCAGTCCTCTTGACCTCCTCAGCTATCTGAGCTTTCTCCACTAAGATGGCGAAGTCTCTTTCTCGTTCTTGAGCAATCAAAACTCATGACTCATCCGTAGCCCATCTTCAAATCGGCGCATCTCTCATAATCGATTGCCACGATGCCCCGAGCATCTGGCTCGAGCGAAACTTCGACTTCGTACTCGCTATTGACTTGCTACCTTGCACCAAATTAAGGAGGCGCCTTCCTCTGGCGTCCACGTCGCTCGCTCGATATACTTCCTTGAACTTGATCTTAAAGTAACCCGTCTACTCGATCCGCGGGTACTTTCCTTAACGATGAGCCACCAGCTGGTAAGCCTCATCTCGACAACAAAACAACACCTTAAGCTTCTCCTCGTTGGCTAAGTCTAAGTCGTCCATAATCCTTTCCACTGCCTCAAGCCAATACTCTTCCACGTTCGGAGCTACCCCAGACACTCCTCTGAAAACCTCAGCTCCATTCGACCTAAGCCTTTACGCTACTGACTTCCGAGTCCCACTGCCCCATTGGCTCCTGCCACTCGCTCAAGCACCCGCAGCATAGCACTGCGATCTTGCGTCGTCTCCTCCATCGACCTGTTGCTCAACCTCAACGGTGGTAGCGGCACATCACTATCGACCCATGGCGTGACCCAACCGATTCAAATCATCGACATCCCGCCTCTACCGTCCACGAGTATTGCGACCACGCCCCTAGAACTCATATCTAGCGCCTCGATTTAGTCTGTTTAAAAAGTTTTATGCATTAGAAATTTTGTTCCACTATTTATCCACGAGCAAATTTATGAAAAGAAGTTTCTGAGAGTAGTTCTTTCGAGCAATCAAGTTTCATTCCCTACCCGAGGTAGTTTAAATCATTTCCTATAGGGCATATCGGTAATAACTGAGTCAATTTTGAAAATAGTCTTCCAACTTAAAGATATTTCAAAATTCACAAAATCTCGGTCATCTTGAAAATTTTGTTTTCAAACCAGATGTGTTGCAAAAATTTCAGAAATCGGGGTTATTTTAGTAATTTTGGAAATCATGAGCATTTTCGTAAATTCTCCAAATTGGAATATCACAATATTTCACAAAATAGGATTTTTTTTTTATATTAGCTAAAATAGGAATATTTCAGTAAAAGTCGAGAGAAATCTGAAAATTTAGAAACCCAAGGGCATTTTGATAATTTTATCAACCAGGGGTATTTTCGTAAATTCTCACAAACCAGAGTATCTTAATATTTCGAAACCTCAAGATTTTGGTATTTTGTAAAGTAAAAATCATTTTATCAAAAGTTGAGGGTAGTACGGTAATTTTACAATACAAGGGCATTTTTGTAATTTTGCCACTAGGGGCATTTTGATAATTTTGTAAATCGAGAAAAACATCTTTTAAAATCAGATTTTGGGTTTACAAACCAAAGGGTAAATTGAAAATTTTAAAAACCAAGGGTTTTAAAACAATAAGGCAAATCCTTTCGGGTTTTAATAATTGGTTTAGCCTATGAATAAGTCCTCTTGGTTAAGGTGAACCGTAGCTATGCACCAGGTAGGATTCGAGTAAAGAGGAGGTGAGTCGCTAGGACTACTTAAATACCAAGCTCTTACTGAATACCACTCCTAGACATGCGTACCGTGGTTGCCACACCTTAACTCGGTGACTAACTTCACAGGTTTGTTTAATAATCCTTAAGTCTTATGCATGTGTTTAAGTGACTAGTCCTAGGGTTCATCAGATCCTAGTTCACTAATCTACGAGCCCAACTAAGCCCATAACAGTTCAAAATAACAAATCACTTCAAGAGTCAAAGTACTTACAGTGGACTTGGTAGGAACAGTGCCATGCGAATGACTGAAAAGTTTCTTAAAAGCCATATTTGAAACGCCCATTTGTAAAACTATTTTCGGGCCCAAAAACCCTCAGAGCTGAGTTTTGAACTGGGCTCTGATACCAATCTGTAACATCCCCAAACCCACTCCCATAAGCCCGGCCGGATCTGGTTATGTCACCGCAAAAGAACGGTTGAAAATCTTTTGACTTTAGAATAAACATGGAAGTTTGTTAACTTATGAAAACCATGTTCATTTGTGTTTATAAATAAAACTTTGTTATTATACAATGCCCATATTAAAAAGTTTATTAAACATATATATATATATATATATATAAGTTGCATAAATAAGTTGCTAAAATAAAACCATAGCTAAAAATAATATCCAAAAATAATGTTAAGGCCCTTATTACAACCCAAAGTCTAAACTAAATACTTAAAATAAGTTGGCTTAAAATAATTAAGCGCTTCTTCGCATGGGCCACCTTGCTTCCTCTCTAACCCTGGTCCAAGCTCAAGAGTCACACGAAATGTTAAGAAAATACTTGGGTGAGTCCACGGACTCGAGTGCATAATCATAACACATACTTCCACGCGTATGGGCTTGGCCCATAACCATACAATCCACGAACCATTCATGCAATCATGCATCACGGCCCAACCTAGGTCCATCCATACACCAACCTTAGCAGACTCCTGCTCAAGGTAGTAGCTAATCCACCGATCACAACAAGTGATCCCACATATCCTACCTCGGCAGGCCGTTTGCACAAGGCCGTGGTGAGCCACCGATCACATCATGATCCCAACAAGAATCCATCTACGGTGATGCACTTAGCTATCAACCGAGATGGGCACCAAGTTAACATTTCCTTGATGATGCACACACAACTCATCAAGCGCTAATGTAGTCCGAAGCTATCATTAGACCACGTACACCAAGATGTACTCTCCTTCCTTAGGGACCAAATCCAACCCCATGCCCATGTGTCAATAAATCATGTCAAAAGCAGCATATAGAGTGAGTATTTATCATCGGTCATTACCACATCCTACATATATATATATATACATCATACATAACTTACCATCACCAGTTACTCACCACTCAAGCCATTATGATCGGCTACCACACATAATACACATGTATAAGCGTTAGCAAGCAAAATCGGAGAAATAGTGTGATGATTACGCACCTTAAAACTTGAAGTTCTAGACCTCGATCTCAATGCTATCGCTAAATGAAACTACAGTGATCTGCCCTAAACTACTTGCTTTACGCCGGCCCACACCCGGTGGCCAATCTCGAACCGCCGAGATAGCTCTCTTCTTGAACTTCGGGATAGGAGCTTTCCCTTGCCCACTCTGACTGGTCGTTGCCTCCATCCACACACTTAATCAGATAAACCGATTAACCCCAAGTCATAAACTAGGTAACAAATCTTAAATAAAAATACCTTACCAACTCAAGCTGGTCGAATCCAGAATGCTCGTACAACATTTGTCAAAATCCCACAATAATACCATATTAGATTCAGCCTTAACATCATTCACTTAACAACCTTAGACTTAATCAATACTAAATACATAGGTTACCAAAATAAACCCTTACCACCACTTACCAAATCGATTGCCAACAATTGGAGGCTTGATTGGATACTTCAAACCCAGTACCTTCAACAAGCGATTACCAAAAGAGATCCCAAAGAGGTCTAACCCACTTCAATATTCGATCAAGGTGCTACCAAATAAAAGAAAGGAAGCACGGCACAAAGGTGGGGAGTAGATTCGGCTAACAATGAAAGAAAATCAACGGAAAGGAGATAAGAATTTCGGCCAAAAAGGTTTGAGAAGAGGAGAGAAAGGTATGGGGGTGTACTTTCGGTTTAGCACAAAATAGAAGAAAAGAAAGATGAAAGGGTGAGTGATTTGGCTAAGGATCCAAAAGAAGAAAGAGTGAGATGCAATGGAAGTTTCGGCTCAGGTGAAATGGGAAGAATAAATGGAGAATTTGGCTAAGTCTTGAAATTTCGGCCAAAAGAAATGGTGAAGCAAATTCGGCAAGAGCAAATGGAACCAAAAGGGTGGCCAAAGGTGAGCTCTCTCCCTATTTATACTACTAAATTCGGCCAACAACTCAACCCCCACCAAATCCCAAAAATTCCTCCTACTTTCACTCTACACCAACCCTTCAAAAATTCAAAATAAACTCCAACTCATCTCCTCTCCTAGCCATCCATTCAAAACATTTTGAACAAGTCAAAATCCCCCTTTTAAGTGCCTTGGCCGAATCCAACTCTCCCCTTGCTCATGGCCTTAAAAAAAAAAAAAATGCTGCCTTTGCAGCTCGATCCTGAGACCCCAAAGCCCCCTTGAGACGTCACTTCTCCATGCCTTATGTGGCGCCTCCTTGCCACTCCGCCAAGGGAATTCTTGTGTCTAAACCTCCCCAAATAAAACTCTTAAGGCCTCCTCCATCCAAGCTCCCTTTTAACCCCTAAAACTAAAAACTTTCCAATGTATTCCACCACCACCTAGGGTTCTCGGGACCCCAAAACTCACCCAACCACACCTTTGAAGTGTGCCAACACTGAGCTAAGCACCAAAAGCCTAACCCCTAGAACTGAGGTGTTACAAGTCTACCCTCCTTAAAATAATTTAGTCCTCGAAATTACTTGTCTAGACTAACACCATACTACGCTATAGGCTACAAGACTCGATCTTAAAGAGCTAACATATCTCTATGCACAGATTCTATCATACTCAATGTTCTAGATACTTTACGATCAACAAAGTAAGATCACCAAAATGAACAAAACAACAGAGAATATTCCGGACATAAGGAACTTACCGGTGACATATCGGGCACATCATTATCCTCCTCCGAATGACCGCATAAACCGGACACTGGCTATCTTGCCTCGATGCTACCATTACAGTGGCCTACCACTCCACGACCTCGGTGGAACCATTCCTCCATGGTTGGGACCACGACCCCTTGTCGCTATCGACCACCTCCGCCTGATTGCACATAACCTTGACCTACTGGCTGAGCCCTATTCAAATTCTGGGGACAATCCTTAATCGATGAGATTTGGACTTACATCCGAATCATTCTCGAACTCGATTCCAAAGACTCACCGATATGATACCTTTCCTTTCGCCTGCGCTACGGACGATCTGGATTCCCGTGGTGGCTTAGCAATCTGAGCAGAGTCTCGACTCTCGGTCTTTTAAAACCTCTCAAACAATTCTCGACAATCCGAGCTCCTCTTATCACGGTTCCTTTCTTTATCTCTATTCCGCCTCTCGGTCCTCTTGACCTCCTCATTATCTGAGCTTTCTCCACTAAGATGGCGAAGTCTCTTTCTCGTTATGAGCAATCAAAACTCATGACTCATCCAGTAGCCCATCTTCAACTCACGCATCTCTCATAATCGGTTGCCACGATGCCCCGAGCATCGGCTCAAACGCTGAAACTTAGCTTCGTACTCCGCTATTGACTTGCTACCTTGCACCAAATTAAGGAACGCCTTCCTCTGAGCGTCCACGTAGCTCGCTCTGATATACTTCCCTTCGAACTTGATCTTAAAGTAACCCTAGTCTACTCGATCCGCAGGGGTACTTTCCTTAACAGTGAGCCACCACTGGTAAGCCTCATCTCGCAAAGAACGAAACAACACCCTTAAGCTTCTCCTCGTTGGCTAAGTCTAAGTCGTCCATAATCCTTTCCATGCCTCAAGCGATTACTACGCCACGTTCGAGCTACCCTGAGACACTCCTCAAAACCTCACTCCATTCGACCTAAGCCTTTACGATGCGACTTGAGTCCCATCGCCCCATTGGCTCCTGCCACTCGCTCAAGCACCCGCAGCATAGCCTGCGATACTGCGTCGTCTCCTCCAGTCTGATCCTGCTGTTCAACCTCAACAGCTGGTAGCGGCACATCACTATCTGACCCATGGCGTGACCCAACCGGTTTCGATACTGACATCCTGCCTCTACCTCGTCCATGAGTATTGCGACCACGCCCCCTAGAACTCATATCTAGCGCCTCGATTTAGTCTGTTTAAAAAGTTTTATGCATTAAAAATTTTGTTCCACTATTTATCCATGAGCAATTTTATGAAAAGAAGTTTCTGAGAGTAGTTCTTTCGAGCAATCAAGTTTCATTCCTACCGGTAGTTTCGTCATTTCCTATAGGGGTATATCGGTAATAACTTCGAGTCAATTTTGAAAATAGTCTTCCAACTTAAAGATATTTCAAAATTCACAAAATCTCGGGTCATCTTGAAAATTTTGTTTTGAAACGGATGTGTTGCAAAAATTTGAAATCGGGTTATTTTAGTAATTTTGGAAATCATGAGCATTTTCAGTAAATTCTCCAAATCGAATATCACTATATTTCACAAAATAGGATTTTTTTTTTTTGATATTAGCTAAAATAGAAATATTTCAGTAAAAGTCTAGAGAAATCTGAAAATTTAGAAACCCAAAGGCGTTTTGATAATTTTATCAACCAGGGGTATTTTCGTAAATTCTCACAAACCAGAGTATCTTAATATTTCGAAACCTCAAGATTTTGGTATTTTGTAAAGTAAAAATCATTTTATCATAAGTTGAGGGTAGTACGGTAATTTTACAATCTGAGGCATTTTGTAATTTTGCCACTAGGGGCATTTTGATAATTTTGTAAATCGAGAAAACATCTTTTAAAATCAGATTTTGGGTTTACAAACCAAAGGGTAAATTTGAAAATTTTAAAAACCAAGGGTTTTAAAACAATAAGGCAAATCCTTTCGGGTTTTAATAATTGGTTTAGCTTTATGAATAAGTCCTCTTGGTTAAGGTGAGCCGTAGCTACGCACTGTAGGATTCGAGTAAAGAGGAGGTGAGTCGCTAGGACTACTTAAATACCAAGCTCTTCTTGAATACCATTTGTAAACTGTTTCGGGCCCAAAACCCTCGAGAGCCGAGTTTTGAATCGGGCTCGATATTAATCTGTAACATCCCAAAACCCGCCCACAAGCCACGACCGGATCTGGTTATGTCACTGCAGTGAAGAACGGTTGAAAATCTTTTGACTTTAGAATAAACATGGAAGTTTGTTAACTTATGAAAACCATGTTCATTTGTGTTTATAAATAAAACTTTGTTATTATACAATGCCCATATTAAAAACTTTATTAAACATATATATATATATATATATATATATATATATATATATATAAAAGTTGCATAAATAAGTTTGCTAAAATAAAACCATAGTTAAAATAATATCCAAAAATAATGTTAAGGCCCTTATTACAACCCAAAGTCTAAACTAAATACTTAAAATAAGTTGGCTTAAAATAATTAAACGCTTCTTCTTCTCAGATGGGCCACCTTGCTTCCTCTCTAACTCGGTCCAAGCTCAAGAGTCACAGAAATGTTAAGAAAATACTTGGGTGAGTCCACAGACTCGGTGCATAATCATAACACATACTTCCACGCGTATGGGCTTGGCCCATAACCATACAATCCACAAACCATTCATGCAATCATGCATCACATTAACCTAGGTCCATCCATACACCAACCTTAGCAGACTCCTGCTCAAGGCGTGGCTAATCCACCGATCTGGCAAGGTGATCCCACATATCCTACCTCGACAGGGCCAGGTGCACAAGGTCGTGGTGAGCCACCGATCACATCATGATCCCAGCGATAATCCATCTACGGTGATGCACTTAGCTATCAACCGCAGAGATGGGCACCAACCAACATCTCCTTGATGATGCACACAACAACTCATCAAGCGCTAATGTAACCCGGCTATCATTAGACCACGTACACCGATGTACTCTCCTTCCTTCCGGACCAAATCCAACCCCATGCCCATGTGTCAATAAATCATGTCAAAACGACATATAGAGTGAGTATTTATCATCGGTCATTACCACATCCTACATATATATATATACATCATACATAACTTACCATCACCGATTACTCACCACTCAAGCCATTATGATCGGCTACCACACATAATACACATGTATAAGCGTTAGCAAGCAAAATCGGAGAAATAGTGCGATGATTTACGCACCTTAACACTTGAAGTTCTAGACCCCGATCTCAATGCTATCACTAAACTAAAGCTGGCGATCTGCCTAAAGCGTGCTCGTATTGGCCCACACCGGTGGCCAATCTCGAACATGAGATAGCTCTCTTCTTGAACTTGGGATAGGAGCTTTCCTTGCCCCTCTGATGGTCGTTGCCTCCATCCATACACTTAATCGGATAAACCGATTAACCCCAAGTCATAAACTAGGTAACAAATCTTAAATAAAAATACCTTACTAACTCAATCGGTCGAATCTGAATACTCTTACAACACTGTCGAAATCCCACAATAATACCACATTAGATTCGGCCTTAACATCATTCACTTAACAACCTTAGACTTAATCGAATACTAAATACATAGCTTACCAAAATAAACCCTTACCACCACTTACCAAATCGACTGCCAACAATTGGAGGCTTGATTGGATACTTCAAACCCCAGAGTACCTTCAACAAACGATTACCAAATGAGATCCCAAAGAGGTCTAACCCACTTCCAATATTCGATCAAGGTGCTACCAAATAAAAGAAAGGAAACACGGCACAAAGGTGGGGAGTAGATTCGGCTAACAATGAAAGAAAATCAACGGAAAGGAGATAGGAGTTTCGGCCAAAAGGTTTGAGAAAAGGAGAGAAAGGTATGGGGTGTACTTTCGGTTTAGCACAAAATGGAAGCAAAGAAAGATGAAAGGGTGAGTGATTTGGCTAAGGATCCAAAAGAAGAAAGAGTGAGATGCAATGGAAGTTTACTTTCGGTGAAATGGGAAGAATAAATGGAGAATTTGGCTAAGTCTTGAAATTTGGCCAAAAGAAATGGTGAAGCAAATTCGGCAAGAGCAAATGGAACCAAAAGGGTGGCCAAGGTGAGCTCTCTCCTATTTATACTACTAAATTCGGCCAACAACTCAACCCCCACCAAATCCCAAAATTCCTCCTACTTTCACTCTACACCAACCCTTCAAAATTCAAAATAAACTCCATCTCATCTCCTCTCCTAGCCATCCATTCAAAACGTTTTGAACAAGTCAAAATCCCCTTTTAAGTGCCTTGGCGAATCCAACTCTCCCCTTGCTCATGGCCTTAAAACAAAAAAAAAAATCTGCCTTTGCAGCTCGATCCTGAGACCCCAAGCCCCTTGAGACGTCACTTCTCCATGCCTTATGTGGCGCCTCCTTGCCACTCCGCCAAGGGAATTCTTGTGTCTAAACCTCCCCAAATAAAACTCTTAAGGCCTCCTCCATCCAAGCTCCCTTTTAACCCCTAAAACTAAAAATTTTCCAATGCATTCCACCACCACCTAGGGTTCTTAGGACCCCTAAAACTCACCCAACCACACACTAAAGTGTGCCAACACCTGAGCTAAGCACCAAAAGCCTAACCCCTAGAACCAGGGTGTTACAACATGCATATTTGTATCTGAATTTGTGTAAGAGCATATTTCCATTTGGGATAAGGACTTACACATTGAGTCTAGGTGACTCACCCCTTCCATTATATTTTGTAGATAATCCTTAGATCGTGGATACGGAGCCGGAGTGGACTCGAGGTGGCCATGCTCAGCATTTGGTTTATTACGCAGTTTCCATTCGGACTTGGTTATTTTATTTAATTTTGGTTTCAGATCTTGTAATAAGGCCGCTCAAGTTTAATTTTGGGTTTTATTTAATTGGTTCTTTAATTCGTTTTAGCATATTCAAGCGTTATGAAGTGGTTGTTTTCGAAACCTAATAAAACACCTGTTTTCTAAAGTGATGACTAAGTAGTAGTTATGAGGTAACAATTAGGCAATTAAGAAATTCTAAAACAAGTTCTAACGCGTTTTAGATGTCACAAGATTCAACTTCGTTTTCTCTAAAATCTCACGTTGGTTTTCTTTCGAAAATAAAGTCGACAAATCGGTTTTCCAAACATTTTCTTCTCCGTGGCACGCCAGATTCGGTTGTAGTGTTTGGACCGGGTTTGGGATGTTACAAATTTTCTTATCACTTTGATCTTCCTTTTCTCAATAACATCACATACGTACATCTATACACTTATATGCATATTCATAGAACACTTAAGTAGGAATAACACATACCTTACTACCAAATTAACAAATTCACTTCCACATGCTTAGGCATACTTAATCCATTCCACCAAAATCATTAGCACTTAATTTTCTCTTAAAATAGTAATTCAATAGCTAGAACCTACAAAACATTACCTAAATCTCACACACCGGCACTAAGCCTGCTGAACTCAGAGTCCAAAATCATAATCTGGGCATTAAGCACCTTGAGGCAATAAGCGAAAATATATCAAACACACGAGGCACTAGGCATAAAGCCCGAAATACATCAAAGACGAGGCTTGCTAGGCATAAAGCCTAAAGTAGAATGCAATTATTCTTATAATACACATTTCTAAAAGTCGATTTCACAAACCAATCACATACTTCACATTTTTCCCAAATATTATATCAAAGATACACATTCATATCATATTGTCAATTTATGCATTCAAGCCAATTTAACCCATATACATTCGGCTTTTACAATAATATACACTCAAATTTATCAAACATCATCATTTAACGGTTCATAAATAATTCTTTGATATATTTGACAGGACTTACAGATACATGTCGATTTAACCGCGTGTCGGCTATTCGATAACCTTTGTCTTTTCCGATCCAAATCAGCTTTTCTTTGTTCTTGATCTAAACATATTAAAAATAAGCTCATTCAAGTACATTTCATTTCAATTTAGGCCCAAATCACATAAATGGGAAAATTACCATTTTACCCCTAATGTTTCACATTTTTACCATTTAGTCCTATTTGCATAAAACACAAAATACACAAAATTTTTCAATAATACTCAATGGATGAATATTCCTAGGGACCTTACAAGTCCATTTCTTTCATTTATTTTATAAATAAGTCCCTCTAAATTTTTATTTTTTCAATTTAACCCAAATACTCAAATTCACTAAAATTTTCAATACAAAACATGCTAATCTTTAACATTTCTTTAATATAAACTCATCAAATATCAAAAACCACAAAAGTATGTTAATGGCCGAATATCATTCATGTACTAATAACAAAAATTTCAGCATGGGTCACTAATACTAAACAACGATCTCAAAACGTAAAAATTATCAAAATCAAATCAAACTAACCTTAGATTTGAGCTTACAAATGCCGAAACCTAAGCTTGAACTTCTCCTTTCTTATTTAGTACATTCGGCCATTAGAAGAATAAAAGATGATAATGATTTTTTTCTCATGTTTTATTTAACATATAATATGATATTTCATTATTTACTTAATTAACCTTATATATAATATACATAGCATACAAATAAGGGCATTGTTGGTACATGCCATCCACTACCTTATAAAATGGGCCAATTGCCCTTTTAGTACCTCATTTTAAAAAGCCATCATCATTCAAGCACTTTACACTATAGTATGCAACTTTTTCACTTTACGCGATTTAATCCTTTTTGTTAAATTAAACACTCAAACGATAAAATTTTTCTACTAAACTTTCACACACATTAATTCACACATAATAAGCACAAAATATAATATTTAAATATTTATTGGACTCAAATTTGTGGTCCCAAAACCACCGTTCTGATTAGGGTCAAATTCAGACTGTTACACTAGGTGTCAGTATAAATTTAATGCCTTACAAAATGTTCAAACAACTAGATCTTGGGGAACCAAAACCCACTAGGATGAGTATTCAGTTAGCAGATAGATCCATTAAATATCCTAGAGGAGTTATCGAAGATGTCTTGGTGAAGATTGATAAATTTATTTTCCCTGTTCATTTTGTTGTGTTAGACATAGAAGAAGACAATAATGTTCCTTTAAATCTAGGGCGCCCCTTTTTAGCCACTGCTAGGGCTGTTATCAATGTAGGTGATGGTAAACTTGCACTAAGGATAGGCGATGAAGAAATTATTTTCAAATTTATGATGCCATGCGATATTTTAAAGATCAAGATGATTCACATTATTTTATTGATACTACGATCATATCATTCAAAATTAATTCAGAAATCATACATGATGACACAAGGAACCATGCACGACTCAAGAAGAGGGAAGAAGATGAAGACGATGAGATGAAGTTGAACACATCATCGTTCAGACAAATAAAAAAGGAAGAAAGCATTGAAAATAATGACAGAATAAAACAGAAATCCTCCATTGATGAGCAACCTAGTCTGGAATTGAAATAGTTAGCAAAACACTTAGAATATGCATTCCTAGGTGACAATTCTACATTACCGGTAATCTTGTCATCAGAACTAGAACCCAAGGAAAAAGAGGAGTTGATAGAAGTACTAAGAGAACATAAAAAGCCATAGCTTGGAAAATTTCTGACATCAAGGGTATAAGCCCCTCGTTCTGCACCCACAAAATTTTAATGGAAGAAAAATACAAGCCATGTGTGCAACCCCAGAGACGGTTAAACCCCAACATGAAAGAAGTGGTCAAAGCTGAGGTAATTAAACTTTTAGATGTAAGAATAATTTATCCTATTTTTGACAGTAATTGGGTAAGTCCTGTGCAAGTAGTCCCAAAGAAAGAAGGTATGACGGTAGTACCCAATGAGAAGAATGAATTAAAATCCCCACAAGAACAGTTATAGGTTGGAGAGTCTGTATAGACTATAGAAAGCTCAACGATGCCACCAGAAAAGATCACTTTTCTCTACCCTTCATAGATCAAATGTTAGAAAGATTATCCGGGCATATGTACTACTGTTTCTTGGATGGACTCTCCGGCTACTTCCAAATCCCCATTTCTCCTGAAGATCAAGAGAAGATGACATTTACATGTCCATACGGTATGTTTGCTTATCGTATAATGCCTTTTGGATTATGTAACACTCCTGCTACTTTTTAGCGTTGCATGTTGGAAATCTTTGACAAACTCGTGGAAGACATCATAGAGGTATTTATGGTTGATTTCTCGGTATTTGGTAATTCTTTCCATCATTTCCTTAAAATTTAAAATGAGTTCTAATGAGATGTGAGGAAACAAACCTTGTTTTGAATTGGGAAAAAGTGTCACTTTATGGTCAGAGAAGGGATTGTACTAGGACATAAGATTTCTAGTAAAGGGATTGAGGTAGATAAAGCAAAGGTTGAAACCATAGAAAAATTATCTCCCCCTAGTTCAGTTAAGGCTATTAGAAGCTTTTTAGGACATGCAGGGTTCTATAGAAGATTTATCAAAGATTTTTATAGAATAGCTAAGCCTTTGACAAAATTACTAGAAAAAGATGTTCCTTTCAATTTCAATCAGGAATGTTTAGATGCATTCAATATCCTTAATGATAAGTTAATAAATGCACCTATTATAATTGCACCTGATTGGAACTTACCCTTTGAACTAATGTGTGATGCAAGTGATTTTGCAGTTGGAGCAGTTTTAGGACAAAGAAGAGACAAGCACTTTCAGCCAATTTACTACGCTAGCAGAACATTAACACCCGCACAAGAAAATTATACCACCACAGAGAAAGAATTGCTATCTATAGTTTTTGCTTTTGACAAATTCAGGCAGTTTCTAATATTGTCTAAAGTTATCGTTTACACTAACCATTCAGCCCTTCGCCATCTCTTAAACAAACCTGATGCAAAACCTAGACTCATCGATGGATTTTACTCCTACGAATTTGACTTGGAAATACAAGATAGGAAGGGGCCGAGAATCTCATGAGATCACCTCTCAAGACTTGAGAATCCACATATCGAGAGCTCGATAAAAATGAGATAAATGATTCATTCCACGAAGAATGACTCTTTTCTATAACACGATCGAGGTACCATGGTTTGCAAATATTGCAAATTATTTAGCGACTAACATCTTGCCAAAAGACTAACACATCACCAAAAGCGATTCTTTATTGATGTGAAAAACTATTTTGGGAAGATCCTTTTTTTTCGCATATGTGCGGTCGGGTAATTCAAAGATGCATTACAAAGGCAGAAGTAAGCAAAATCTTGGAACGTTTCCATTCGGACGCCTTTCGAGGCCACCACTACGGGCATTAAGACAACACAAAATACTCGAATCACATTTTTATTGGCCCACTCTATTTAAAGATGCCAATGGTATGTCACCTCATGTGATAAATGCCAAAGAAGCAGTAATATTTCTAAGCGTGATGAAATGCCTCAAACATATATGTTATCATGTGAATTATTTGACGTATGGGGTATTGATTTTATGGGACCATTCCTTGTTCATTTGGAAATAAATACATTCTAGTGGCAGTTGATTATATGTCAAAATGGTAAGAAGCGGAAGCCTTGCCTACCAATGATGCTAGGGTAGCGTTAAATTTCTCAAGAAATTATTTTCTCGATTTGGGACACCTAGAGCCACCATTAGTGATAGGGTACTCATTTACGTAATACTCAATTTGAAAAGTTCTAAAGAAATATGGGTATATCACAAGACAGCTACCCCATATCACCCTCAAACTAATGGGCAAGTCAAAGTAGCAAGCCGAGAACTTAAGCACATCTTAAAAAAGACAGTTGAATCAAATAGAAAAGATTGGGCATTAAAAGTAGATGATGCTTTATGGGCTTATAGAACAGCATTTAAAACACCTTTAGGGACATCCCCATACAAACTAGTATCACGGAAAAGCTATAAATCTACCATTCGAGTTAGAACACAAAGCTTTTTGGGCCATAAAGTTTTTAAATTTTGACATCAAAACTGTAGGAAAGAAAAGAACGATGCAGATGAACGAGCTAGATGAATGGAGAGCTGACGCCTATGAGAACGTGAAATTGTACAAAAAGGCAACAAAGCGATGCCGCGATTCTCGCCTAAAGAAGTCGAAACAATTCGAAGTAGGAGACTTCGTCCTACTGTATAACTCAAGGCTTAAATTATTTCCTGGGAAGCTGAAATCAAGATGGTCAGGCCCATTCGTGATCAAAAGGATTTTCCCATACGACACAATCGAGGTAACTCACCCCATAAAGTGCACATTCAAGGTAAATGGTCACCGACTCAAAATTTAAAATAGTGCAGATTTTGGAGATATGAGAGAGGAGCTTCTGCTCTATGAACCTCCTTTTAGAACCGAAAACAAGGAAAGTCTAGCTTAAGACTTTAAACAAGTGCTTCTCAGGAGGCAACCCGAGCACTAACTTCCCTAAGCCTTATATTTTTAATTGTTCAGTATCTAACTTCATATTAATTAGATCTAATTTAGTGTAGAATTAAGACCACACGGCCTTGCACGGCGTGCGTGGCGGTGTAAAGCCAGGAACAAACCACGGCGGGCCAATAGCGGTAATGACAAAGAAGAAAATATTTTTCCAACACGGCCTGCGATAAGAGACCACGCCCGTGCCAACCACCCATGCGAGGTTACTGACTTATTGACCACGGGTGAGACACGACCGTTTCCTATAACCGTGCGAGGTTATTGACTTATTGAGCACGGGTGAGACACGCTCGTGTTGGATAGCCATGTGGAGATACTGACTTGATACACACAGGAGTGTCCATTGACCCATGGCCGTGCCAAGAACCCTGAACGCGCCTATGTTTTTAAAAATCGCGAAAAGCATGGGCGATTTAAAAAGTCACAAGGGCGTGCCAACTGCCTATGCTCCCACCTCTATTTAAGAAACTTAAACCGTTCATCCCCCCAAATTCAATCCTAAAATTTCTCAACCTTTTTCTCCCCTATTTCGGCCACACCCACGCCCTCAATCCCCAAAAAACCTCTCAGCTTCACCTTTCTTCAAGAAATCGCACAAAAAAACCATCCGCACGCCCTCACCACCAGTGTGCTGCAACAGACCACGCCCTCCCCACAGCCATGTACATGCAGAAATTGCCTTAGCACCGCAGTGCTTCGCCCGTGCTCAACCAATTTACACCACCAATACCCCTGGTTCCCTTTATTACTTTAATTTCTTGACTTAAAGCTTGATAAATCCGATATTACTCTCCTTTATTTTTATGTTTAGTTTAGTATTAAGCATGATTATATATAGGAAATTGTCCCAAGAACTCATGAATACTTAATATTTAGGCATGATAGATTGGTTGCTATTTATTGATTACTGGATTTCATGTTCTTGCATTTTAGAACTAAGACATTTCTTTGTTTGAAATAATCTCTGCTAATTTCTGATGACTCTAACTCTTCAAATTTTATTTAGTATAGAATACTCTGGCTATATTATTGTTGAGACTTAATCAAAAGAACTTTAAATTTAATTACTGATTTTAGGCATAATGTCGTCATCTCAAGGAAAAAGATCAACAGCCTCGAGCTCGAAAAAGCGAAAAGGACCCGGCTCGTCTTCTGCTAGTGCTTCTTCCGAGTTATGAAACCCATTTCTCCAATTTTCTCAAGTAGCTCAGGAAGAGCGTTACAAGACAATACGAGATAGACCCCTCGGCACTGGTAGGTGCATCGATTGGGAGGCGTTAGAACAAGTCAAACTCACAACTGACATTCGAGCTCTCATATCAACAGATCTGTGGAGCAATTCTTCTCTATCACAGAGCTGACTTATTTAAAGCTCACACTCGAGTTCTACACCACATTCACTTTGCAAATAGTGATGACCAACTACGATGATCCAGGCACCATCCAATTTTAGTTAGGGGCATGGTACGTTGACTAAGCGTACCGCAATTTGGATCAGCATTCGGACTTCATACGTCAAATTTATAGCAGAGAACCCACTCGATGACTTAGACCAACAACTTCACTGTACCCCTCTCCACTGCTAGAGCAGCTTAGGCCATAGGAAAAACGTCTATGACCCTAGCCGCTCTAAGGCGACAGTGCTCAACCCAGCCTTAAGGTACATTCATGCCCTTCTCGCGCACACCATTACAGGTCATCGGGAGAGCACCGACGTAGTAAACTGGCACGATGTTTACTACTTATTCTGCATGCCAGAAGGGTACGTATTCGACCTCGCATACTTTATCACGGGTGCAACACAGCATCAAACAGAGGCACACAGGTCGTTTATAACACGGTTGGCGCGACACTTCGGCCTACTTAGCACTGAAGAACAGAGATCATCCCTCATACTGATCGGTCAGATGGTGCCTCAAGGCATCCAGACGATGATGCACATGAGGATGATTAAACTTCGTCGAGGGACCGACCCCCTCAATACCGATTAGTAACATCTACAGATGAGGGTGAGCCCGAGGACATTACTGACGATGTCCCACCAACTCCAAGACAGTAGCCATCCCATGCAGCAACATCATGGGCAGATATCTCTGCACGCCTCAACCAGTTCGAGCAGCATTTCATCGACAACACTCGATGTTTTGATAGGATAGAGTGCACCCTCCACCAAATATGCCAGCACCTCCATATCTCATCACCAGCCCCACCACCAAATCCAGACGACGAGGAGGACCTTTGAGTCCCTTTAATTATCTACATTTTATTATCTTATTTTTAGTGTTATTTTTATTTTTATTTTTTTTTTCCTTTATTATCATAATTTGATACTTTTCTTCATTGCAAACTTTTATCATTACTTATCTAATCTTTCAAGTATTCCTAACATTTATTTATCTTGCACCCCCGAAATATCTAACTGATGACTTCGCAGTTCCGAACACACACTCCATATACACGAACAAATCACTAGGAGTAATTCACTAATACATAAGTCATCTTCCATCACGACCTCTGCCAACTCCCGGAATCATCCAAAATTCAGGAAGTGGCACTCTCTCCCTCTCTTTTGATTTTATATTAATTGTTATTATCTATCTTTGTACATTGAGGGTAATGTACATCTTAAGTGTGGGGGGAATTAAGTACCTAACTTTTTGCATGATTCTAAAAATACTGAATTTAATCTTATTTTTAAGTATTTTCTCATATTACTAATTAGGGTGAAATTTTTAATGATTTATGATTTTTATTGATATGTTTTTGAGTAAGTCATTGATAATTGTGCATTGATGATTTATACTTGAAGAATACTAAAGAATCAACCATGATAAGTCTATTTTTCAAGAATAAAAATTTTATATGTTGTTGAACTAAATTTGAATATTACCTTGAAGTTGAAATTTACATGGATTAATGTCAAATACCCATAATTTTTTGTGAGATTTAAGCCTTATAGAGCATATATTATTTTTCATGATTATGAGTGTGTCAACACTAAATTGTTATTCTAGAACTTGCCTAGATTATACATGTTGAGACCACATCTATGATTTGATATAATGAGATGATAATGGCACCTAGGTTTTAACCCATTCACTCCACTAGAATGCTTACCTACAAAATTAACCCTTAGTGAACCTATTTGATCCTAACAACCCTTTTTATTGATTTACCCACTAATATTAACCCAAAACCCTTTGTATTTGTTATCACCATTCTTTTGACTACCCTTCGATCGAGAATTGATTTGATGAGTTACCGAATTAGTTTATTTCAGTTGATAAAGTTTTCTTTATTATGTTTGTATTTGATCTTAAAAAAAATTGAAACCAAAGTATAGTCAGCATTAGTAGTATAAAAAGTGAGCTTGTACATTCAAATTTCAATTATCAAATAAAAAGCTCGTAGTATTATTAGTTTCAAAGTTTCAATTGATGTAATCATTTATTTTCTAGTTCATTATTTTTAGTTAGGTAATTTGTCAATTCGATCTTCATTTTAACATTCTAATTCAGCCTTTATCCACACCTTTTAACCCAAGCCCAGTTACAACCCTGATTAAAGACCTTTTGATTTGTGTATCATCTCATATCACAGTGGTGGGGATTTGATTTTCAGGCAAGCCTATGGGATTAACTTTTTAGGTTCGATTGTTGAGTGCTTAATTGTGAACCTTAAACACTTTGAGTGATTTGAGTGAATCTTTAGTGAGGATGTTAATCCTTTTTGGTTTTGAATCAAAGGTAATTATTTAGTTGAGGGGAGACACCTATGTTTTCGTGCTACAAAATATATGACTTAGAATCGTTTGAATCTTTAGGAGTCTTTGAGTTAAATTATCCATGTACGAATTATCTATGAATTATGATGAGGCATTATTGATAGGAATTATGAATTGTGGAAAGTTTGTTTTAATTGTAAGTTGAGAATTTTGCTTGAGGACAAGCAAACGCTTAAGTGTAGGGGTATTTGATAAACCGTAAAAGTAACATATTTTAGGCCCACATTTAGTATGCTTTTGGATGATTTAGCCCTTGATTTATGTAAAAAGGTGCTCTTAATCCTTTCTTTTCATGTTTTTACTCAAGAAAGCACCCGAGGATGAAAAGAACAAGAAATGGGCTTAAAACAGGCCAATTTGGCCCAAAAAGGAAATGACACGGCCTAAACTTTAAGCCACACGGCCGTGTCCCGACAATTAACTAAGATACGGCCATACCATGATTTACACGGCCGTGCCCCAATCGACAGAATCGAGACAGGGCCTGAAAATTATTTACATGGGCGTGTACCATTGCCATGTCCCTGTTACGGGAGAGAGCAATTTCACTCGGATTTGGATACTTAGAGCCAAAGAAACACTTTCCAAAGCTTATTCAAACACCAAGTAGGAAGTATACTTGAATTGGGACACTTAGAGGCAAGAAAAGCATTCTAAAAGTCTATATAAACACTCTAAGTTTATCCTGAAAAGGGGCGGTGAGCTAGGCCAAAGAGGCCGAAGCCAAAGCAGTCAATTCAGGGAATTACTCGAAGAAAGCAAGTTGATCCATCTCAAGAAGCCAGAATTCTACTCAAGACGACGGATCTCTCCTTCAATTCCTTCAGGGGGTTTTAGGGATTTCTTATGTTTTGTTTTATCTTTTCTCTTCAGATGTTTTATTTTAAAGTTATGAATTAAACCCTTTAGATACCTGAAGGGGATGAAACCTAGATGAATCTTGTTATTCGATTTCTAAATTATATGATAATTACTTAGTTTGTTCTTAATTATGTTGCTTAATCCAAATCTAATGTGCTTAGGTGGAGGAGGAATAGACCCTGCCTAAGAGTAGATCTAACATAATTAGGCGAAGTTGATCGAATGCCTAGAGATAGGGTTACGAGATTTTGTCGAATTAGGGTGAAACCTAATATAGGAATCCACAGATCGATTTACTGCTATTCTAGGGGGTTATTATAAGCGAACGAGTGTTCCAATAATTAACCTAGGGTTAGACGTTATTCGCCTTGAGAGAGGGTTTAATATAGGTTAAGGAGTCCTACGGATCAAGCTAAGTAAAGAAATCATATGGTTTAGGTTTAGATAACAAGTGAAGTCTAAGTGGATTCTTCCTAAGGGTATCGTCGTGATCAACTGAGTTTTTCATCAAGTTATTTCCAAATTTATTCTCTTTTATCTTTGTGTCCTTAGCTTAGTCATCATTAAACTATATTAAATCAACTTTACTCTGTTTTTAAGGCTAAATAATAAAAAGAAAGTGAGTATTAGTACTTTTAGTTCCTTTGGGTTCGATAATCTGGTCTTGCCTAAGCTATACTACTGTTCGATAGGTACACTTGCCTTTAATCATTGTCAGAGTTAGTTTCCAGGTTCGATCACATTCATTATAAATTTTAAAAATCGATAGACACACGATCACTAAGACGGATATTGTTATTGTAACACCCCTAACCTATATCCGTCGCCGGATTAAAGTTAGAAGGCATTTCCGGACTAAACACATTACCAAATAAACATTCAATTCAATTCAAGCATAAGTAATGTGATCATTATTACATTATAAAACATTATCACAAACCAAATTTAATCTCATAATAACTCACTCACTTCGTTTCACATACTAAGGATTCTTTATCAAATTATAACAATTGACATCATGGATTCGGCCAAACAATATAATATGCTCATCTTTCCTATTTAAGAATACATACGGCATCTAAACTGTACAATTAACAACCTCATATGAATCATTCAATCAATACCATGATTATACATTACCAATCATACATACCTGAATTGTCTATTTAATATATATATACATGATATGCTTACACATAGTGATGTGGTTACTCCAAACCCATTATTATTATAGTAAACTAAGTACATACTTAAGCATCCCAATTAATCACTCATAATTTACTATATTATAATCCAATGAAAACTCTTATAAATCTAAACCGTGTATATCAATCAAATGTTCTCACATTCATAGACTCGTATATGCCATCTATCATTTTACCAAGATGTTATTTAAACTTCATTAAACATAATTGAACATCGAACATAATGGCTCTTCAAGCATATCAACATATTTCATTTGTATAACATAATTGATTATACAATCTCAAATCATCATCTTAGATCGAATATCCATTAACCACAAGATCAAAATAAACCTATTTAAATGCACATGTACCTTAGCCGAATATAAATTAACCTAGTATCCATACAAACATTGCATCATAATGACATACCATATACTCCATTTGATCATTAAACTTTTATGCATCGGTATCATATTAACAAAAGGATATAAGCCATATTCGCATGGCTAAGATATATATACATGGATAAAGTTTCAGCTCAAACATAGACATTATCAACCCTATACATGCCTTTATTCAATATGATCAAACTAAAAGAGTACCAAAAAAAGATGATAGTGCGGTTGACTTCGTCCCAGATCCTTCGAGTCCGTAGCTTGAACCTAAATCTATAAAACAAGGGTAAACAAGAATACACACAATAAGCTTGCTAGCTTAGTAAGTCTCAAGCAGTATTTAAGACTTATACACACATACTTAACAATTTAACTTCCATTCTTGTGGCAATTAGCATAAATAATTCAATATGAGTTTCACCTAGCCAAATATTAGTCATATCCTTAATCTAATCAATAGTAGTTTATCACATATCATATACAATAACATTTCATATATATAACCTATGCATTTGAATATTTCAAGTTACCGAAACATAACGAAATTTCGATCTCATTGCACATCATAATCATAAGCGAAGTCTTAAGTATCACCGAATCACATTTGAACCTTACATACATATACCATATGGTAGAACATAAGCATTCATATACAAATATATAATTTGACTTTCATTATTACAAATACATAAATAGGCCAAATCATGTATATGTTCAAATAGGTTAGCACATAATTCATATTTACATAACCATTTATCATTTCAAAAATCAACTTACCTTGTCACTTACCAATATAATAAGCTAATTTCCTTTTTCTTTTTAGAGCTTATAGCTCAATCTACTATGTATATACATCTCCAATTCTCTGTTTTAACTTATCACCAAAAAAGCACATTAGGCATTAAAGCCCGAATAAATCAAACACGAGGCACGCTAGGCAAGAAAGCTCGACATATAACACCAAGACAAAGCACGCTAGGCATTAAAGCTGAAATGAATCAAGCACAAGGCACGGCTGAGGCACAAAGCACGAAATAAGTCACCAAGCACTAGGCCTGCTAGGCATAAAGCCCGAGATATCATCATTTGAACATTTCAATGAACATTTCAATAGTATCATAAGCACTTATCACTTAAATTTCATAATTCTATCACAATTCCAATTCAACTAAGCTTATTCACTTTTCACAAATAAAACTATTATAACATTGTATAATAAAACATATCCAATTCAATGTGATATTACTACAATCGGCTATAACATGAAAATATACCCAAATTTATCAAAAATTGTCATTTAATACTTTCATAATGCATTCTTTAATACAATCCATCTTAGGGACTTACCTCGGCTGTCGATAAACCGTGCAAATCGGCTATTCGAGAACCTTCGTCTTTCCCCGATCCAAATCCATTTTTCTTTGTTCTTGAGCTAAAAACATAAAAATTTAGCTCATTCAAGTACATTTCATCTCAATTTAGTCCCTAAGCACATAAATAGGCAAATTACCATTTTACCCCCACTATTTCACATTTTTGCATTTTAGTACTAATTGTACAAAACACAAAATACTCAAAATTTCCCCATGCTACTCAAGAGCCGAATCTTCCTAGGGACCTTACAAGTCCTTTTATTTCACTTATTTTGCAAATAAGTCCCTTTAAAATTTTTTTATTATAATTTAGCCCTAAATATAAAATTTTACCAAAATTTCTAATACAAAACTTGTAAATCTTTAACACATCTTTAATCTAAAACCATCAAATATCAAAACCATTTAAACATGTTAATGGCCGAATCCTATTTACTTATGAATTTCAAAAATTCAAGCATGGGTCGGGTAATGTACGAAGCAACGATCTCAAAAATATAGAAATTATTAAAAACCGAAGAAAACACACCTTGAATTTTAGCTAGATGATGGCCAAACCTTCCAAGCTTTTAAACCCTTATTTTCATGGCTAACTTTCGGCACTTCAAGATGAAGAACAAAAATATGGCTTTTAAATTTTATGTAATATAACATATAATAACATTTTCTTATGTTTTACCATTTTAACCCTTATTTAATAATAAAAACAAATTATAACATAAGGTTATACTTGACCTTTGCCACCCACTAACTTATAAATGGGTTAGTTACCCTTTTAATGCTTCACTTTAAAAAGCCATCATCAAATAGGCACTTTACACTATAGTTTGAGACTTTTAAAATTTACGCGATTAAGTCCTTTTTGTCAAATCGAGCACACAAACAATGAAATTTTTCTATGAAACTTTCACACATTTTAATTCACACATAATAAACACAAAATAAAATATTAAAATATTTATCGGACTCAAATTTGTGGTCCCAAAACCACCATTCGATTAGTGTCAAATTCGATTCATTACAACTCTCCCCCTTAAGGATTTTCGTCCCGAAAATCTTCTTTTATAAACAACATCGGATATTGTTGCCTCATTGAATCTTTAGGCTCCCACGTAGCCTCTTCAACTCCGTGCCTTTTCCACAGTACTTTCACTAATAGAATTTTCTTGTTTCTTAACTCTTTCTTTTCCCGAGCTAAAATACGAATCGGTTCTTCCTCATACGTCATATCGATCCGATTTCAATCTCAGATGGTGTAATCACATGGACGGATCGATCTATACTTACGAAGCATCGAAACATGAAATACGTCATGTATCTTTTCTATCTCAGAAGGCAACTTCAATCTATAAACAACAGGTCCAATACGTTCAGTAATTTCATAAGGTCCGATGAATCTCGGACTAAGTTTGCCTTTCCGGCCAAATCGGAGTACCTTTTTCCACGGAAAAACTTTCAAGAATACTCGATCTCCAACTTGAAATTCAATGTCTTTACTTTTCAAATCAGCATAAGACTTTTGACGATCCGAGGCAGCTTTCAAATTATCTCTAATAATAGCTACTTTTTGTTCGGTTTCTTTAATCAAATCAACCCCGTGTATCTTATTCTCACTGAGCTCAGTCCAATATAATGGTGTTCGACACCTTCGCCCGTACAAGGCTTCATAGGGCGCCATTTTGATACTAGACTGAAAACTGTTATTATAGGCAAATTCAATCAGAGGTAGGTATCATTCCCAGGTACCTTCAAATTCGAGAATGCAACATCTCAACATGTCCTCAAGTATTTGAATAGTTCTCTCAGATTGTCCATCCATTTGAGGATGAAAGGCTGTACTAAAATGAAGTTTAGTACCTAAAGCATCTTGCAACTTCTTCCAAAATCGTGATGTGAATCTCAGGTCTCTGTTCGAAACAATGGAACTCGGTACTCCATGCAACCTCACAATTTGTGATATATACAATTCAGCAAGTTTATCAAGTGAGTAGTCCGTTCGAATTGGTACAAAATGAGCCGATTTGGTCAATCTATCAACTATAACCCAGACTGCATCTTTCTTGCTCGGTGTCATAGGCAAACCGGATACAAAATCCATAGTGATTCTATCCCATTTCCATTCAAGTATCATGATCGGCTGAAGCAACCCAGAAGGCACTTGAAGCTCGGCTTTTACTTGCTGACAAATTAAGCACTTTGAAACAAATTCAGATATATCTCGTTTCATACCAGGCCACCAGTAGAACTGCTTCAAGTCATTATACATTTTTGTGCTACCCGGATGTATCGACATCTGACTATTATGAGCTTCTTTCAATAACATCTGAATCAAATCCACGTCCCTCGATACACACATTCGATCTTTGTATTTCAAGCAGTCATTTTCATCAATTCGAAATTCTGACTCTGCATTATTTCCACACTGAGCCCGTTTTACAGTTAAATCTTTGTCAGCTTTTTGTGCATCACAAATTTGTTGAATATACATCGGTCTTGCTTTTAACTCGGCTATTATCGAACTATCACTTGACATAACCATCTGTGTGTTCAATGCTCGAAGAGCAAACAATAATTTTCAACTTAATGCATCTACAACAATGTTAGCTTTCCCCGGATGGTAATCAATCATTAACTCATAGTCTTTCAATAGTTCTAACCATCTACGTTGTCTCAAGTTTAACTCTTTCTGAGTCATCAAATACTTTAGGCTTTTATGATCCGAATAAACGTGACATTTCTCGCCAAATAAATAATGACGCCAAATTTTCAGTGCGAACACAATAGCTACAAGTTCTAAGTCATGCGCCAGGTAATTTCTTTCATGCGGCTTCAATTGTCTTGAAGCGTAGGCTACAACTTTGCCTTCCTGCATCAAAACGCAGCCCAAACCATTCAAAGAAGCATCGGAATAAACAACAAATTCTTTACCCGATTCAGTTGAACTAACACTTGAGCTTCATCAAAAGGGCTTTTAGTGATTAAAACTTTTTGACACTTTTCCGACCACTCAAACTGACATCTTTACGCAATAACCTTGTCAGCGGGTAGCTATCATAGAAAAACCTTTCACAAATTGTCGATAGTAACTGCAAGTCCCGAAAACTTGAATCTCGAAAACATTTTTGGTGGCTTCCAATCAAGTATAGCAGAGATTTTGTTCGGATCAACTCGAATGCGATCTTTGAAACAACATGTCCCAAAAAGCTAACCTCTTCATCCAGAACTCGCACTTACTAAACTTTGCATACAACTGCTGATTTCGCAAAGTTTGTAGCACTAATCTCAAATGTTCAGCATGCTCGATTTCATTTTTGGAGTAGATCAATATATCATCAATAAACACTACCACAAATCGATCCAAAAATTGTCTAAAAACCCGATTCATCAAATCCATAAAAACAGCATGTGCATTAGTAAGCCCAAAAGGCATAACCAAAAACTCAAAATGTCCGTACCTCGTATGGAATGCAGTCTTTGGCACATCTATATCTCTGAATCGCAACTGATAATAACCCGACCTCAAATCTATCTTCGAAAATACTGAAGCCCCTTTCAACTGATCAAACAAATCATCAATTCGAGGTAACGGGTACTTATTCTTTATAGTTACCTTATTCAGTTGCCGATAATCAATACACATTCGCATCGTTCCATCTTTCTTTCTCACAAAAAATGGTGCACCCAAGGAGAGAAACTTGGTCGTGCAAAGCCCCTATCTGTTAACTCTTGCAACTGTGCTTTCAACTCTTTTAGCTCAGTAGGTGCCATCCGATATGGAGCTATTGAGATCGGAGTCGTTCCCGGTGCTAATTCAATGCCAAACTCAATCTCTCGTACTGGGGTAAACCCGGTAGTTCTTCAGAAACACATCCGGTATTCACATACAATCGGTCAGATTCAATCATTTCTCGATAATTTATTATCCAGTACATAAGCCAAATAAGCTTCGCACCCTTTTCTCACATACTTCCGGGCTAACATCGAGGATATAACTGTAGGAAACCCACTTAAATCACTGGATTCAATTCTAATGATCTCACCGTTCTGATGTCTCAAATCAATAAGCTTTCTTTTGCAATTCACCACTGCATCATGCGAAGTTAACCAGTCCATTCCCAAAATTATATCAAACTCATCGAAAACAACGACATTAAATCATTGGGAAGCAAAATCCCGAATCATCAATGGGCAACCTTTACACTTTATTAACAAACACACATCTACCCAAAGGGTTGGATACGCGAATCACAAACTCGATGAACTCAATGGCGAGTCTTCTTGAATACTAGAGTTTCACATACATATGAATGGGTCGAACCAGGATCAATCAATGCAATCACAGTAGTATCATAAAGGGTGAAAGTACCGGTAATGACATTTGGAGAAGCAGCATCCTCCCTAGCTCGAGTAACATAAGCTCTAGCTGGAGCTCTAGCCTCAGATCAAACTGCTGTGTTCTTCGTCCCTCTCTGACTACCACCTACATTGCCAGAATGCCTGGGTGGTCTGCCCCGTGCTGATGCACTACTCGATCTAGAGTTCTATGTCGTATTCTACTCATCTAACATCGGGCACTCTCAAATAAAATGGTCTGAGGATCCACATTTAAAGCAGGACCGATCACGAACTCTACAACTCCTAGAATGCCATTTTCCACAATGTTTGCATTCAACTCGATTCTGTGGAACGTTACCAACACTGGCCATCGAGGTAGCTCGGGAGCCCACTGGAGGTCGATCACGTCTAGGTAAATCTGAAGTAACTTTATGTCGGCTGAAATCATCTCTGAACTTCTTAGATGTGGAATGGAAAGTCTTGCCCGACGACCTCTTACGAATGTCTCTAGCTTCTGTCTCAGCCTTTCTTTTCTCTTTCCCGAGCTCTTTAGCTTTGCAAGCTTGCTCAACTAGAGTCACAAATTCTTGAATTTCAAGAATGCCAACAAGCAACTTTATCTCTTCATTCAGACCGTCTTCAAACCTTTTACACATGATGGCTTCAGTTGATACACACTCTCTAGCATATCTGCTAAGCCTGACAAATTTCCGTTCATATTCTGTCACGGTCATCCTTCCCTGTTTCAGTTCAAGAAATTCTTTTCATTTTTGATCAATGAATCTTTGACTAATATATTTCTTGCGGAATTCATTCTGGAAGAAATCCCATGTCACTTTTTCCTTCTGAACCATCGATACTAGTGTATTCCACTAGTGATATGCGATGTCTGAAGTAAAGATATAGCACACTTCAGCATTAAATGCGGGTACAAGATAGCTCATCTAGTACCCGAATAGTGTTATCAAGCCACATTTCGGCTCGCTCTGCGTCATCATCATCATTGGCCTTGAATTTTTCGACCCCAAATTTTTGATTTTATCAATTGGAGGCCTACTATATCTCATCGGATCTATCATCGGGGGTGTTGAAGGTATCAGAGTTAGATTATTCGGGGGTGGAGGTTGGTGTACAGCCGGATTAGTCTGGATAAACTGGGTAAACCACTCATTCATCATCTGATAGAAGGCTTGTTTAGCCTCCCCCTCGTGGCTACCCGAAACTGGTTGAGAGTCTACCGGCACTGATCTGTGTGCACGGTCAAGCGCTACACTCTCTACATCATCCGCTACGGCTCTTTCAGGATCAGTATCCATTTACTATATAAAACACAGTTCAGAATATCAGAAGTCACCACACTATCGATATATAATAAAGGCATGTATAGCTAGACTCACACGCGCTATGGTAGTCTTAGAATCGACTAAACCGTAAGCTCTGATACCAATCAAATGTAACACCCCAAACTTGTATCCGTCGCCGGATTAAAGTTAGAAGGCATTCTGGACTAAACACATTACCAAATAAACATTCAATTCAATTCAAGCATAAGCAATGTGATCATTATTACATTATAAAACATTATCACAAACCAAATTTAATCTCATAATAACTCACTCACTTCGTATCACATACTAAGGATTCTTTATCAAATTATAACAATTGACATCATGGATTCGGCCAAACAATATAATATACTCATCTTTCCTATTTAAGAATACATACGGCATCTAAACTGTACAATTAACAACCTCATATGAATCATTTAATCAATACCATGATTATACATTACCAATCATACATACCCGAATTGTCTATATATATATATATATATATACATGATATGCTTACACATAGTGATGTGGTTACTCCAAACCCATTATTATTATAGTAAACTAAGTACATACTTAAGCATCCCAATTAATCACTCATAATTTACTATATTATAATCCAATGAAAACTCTTATAAATCTAAACCGTATATATCAATCAAATGTTCTCACATTCATAGACTCGTATGTGCCATCTATCATTTTACCAAGATGTTATTTAAACTTCATTAAACATAATTGAACATCGAACTTAATGGCTCTTCAAGCATATCAACATATTTCATTTGTATAACATAATTGATTATACAATCTCAAATCATCATCTTAGTTCGAATATCCATTAACCACAAGATCAAAATAAACCTATTTAAATGCACATGTACCTTAGCCGAATATAAATTAGCCTAATATCCATACAAACATTGCATCATAATGACATACCATATACTCCATTTGTTCATTAAACATTTATGCATCGGTATCATATTAATAAAAGGATATAAGCCATATTCGCATGGCTAAGATATATATACATGGATAAAGTTTCAGCTCAAACATAGACATTATCAACCCTATACATGCCTTTATTCAATATGATCAAACTAAAAGAGTACCAAAAAAATGATGATAGTGCGATTGACTTCGTCCCAGATCCTTCGAGTCCGTAGCTTGAACCTAAATCTATAAAACAAGGGTAAACAAGAATGCACACAATAAGCTTGCTAGCTTAGTAAGTCTCAAGCAGTATTTAAGACTTATACACACATACTTAACAATTTAACTTCCATTCTTGCGGCAATTAGCATAAATAATTCAATACGAGTTTCACCTAGCCAAATATTAGTCATATCCTTAATCTAATCAATAGTAGTTTATCACATAACATATACAATAACATTTCATATATATAACCTATGCATTTGAATATTTCAAGTTACCGAAACATAGCGAAATTTCGATCTCATTGCACATCATAATCATAACCGAAGTCTTAAGTATCACCGAATCACATTTGAACCTTACATACATATACCATATGGCCGAACATAATCATTCATATACAAATATATAATTTGACTTTCATTATTACAAATACATAAATAGGCCAAATCATGTATATGTTCAAATAGGTTAGCACATAATTCATATTTACATAACCATTTATCATTTCAAAAATCAACTTACCTTGTCACTTACCAATATAATAAGCTAATTTCCTTTTTCTTTTTAGAGCTTATAGCTCAATCTACTATGTATATACATCTCCAATTCTCTGTTTTAACTTATCACCTAAAAAAAGCCTACTAGGCATTAAAGCAAAATAAATCAAACACGAGGCACTGCTAGGCGAAGAAGCGACATATAACACCCAAGACAAAGCACTGCTAGGCATTAAAGCACGAAATGAATCACCGACACAAGGCACCTGCTAGGCACAAAGCCTGAAATAAGTCACCGGCACTAGGCCTGCTAGGCATAAAGCCCGAGATATCATCATTTCAACATTTCAATAAACATTTCAATAGTATCATAACCACTTATCACTTAAATTTCATAATTCTATCACAATTCCAATTCAACTATGGTTATTCACTTTTCACAAATAAAACTATTATAACATTGTATAATAAAACATATCCAATTCAATGTGATATTACTACAATCGGCTATCACATGGAAATATACCCAAATTTATCAAAAATTGTCATTTAATACTTTCATAATGCATTCTTTAATACAATCCAGCTTAGGGACTTACCTCGGCTGTCGATAGACCGTGCAAATTGGCTATTCGAGAACCTTTGTCTTTCCCCGATCCAAATCTATTTTTCTTTGTTCTTGATCTAAACACATAAAAATTTAGCTCATTCAAGTACATTTCATCTCAATTTAGTCCCTAAGCACATAAATAGGCAAATTACCATTTTACACCCACTATTTCACATTTTTGCATTTTAGTACTAATTGCACAAAACACAAAATACTCAAAATTTCCCCATGCTACTCAAGAGCCGAATCTTCCTAGGGACCTTACAAGTCCTTTTATTTCATTTATTTTGCAAATAAGTCCCTTTAAAATTTTATTATTATAATTTAGCCCTAAATACAAAATTTTACCAAAATTTCTAATACAAAACTTGTAAATCTTTAACACATCTTTAATCTAAAACCATCAAATATCAAAACCATTTAAACATGTTAATGGTCAATCCTCTTTACTTATGAATTTCAAAAATTCAAGCATGGGTTGGGTAATGTACGAAACAACGATCTCAAAAATATAGAAATTATTAAAACCAAGAAAACACACCTTGAATTTTAGCTAGATGATGGCCAAACCTTCCAAGCTTTTAAACCCTTATTTTCATGGCTAACTTTTGGCACTTCAAGATGAAGAACAAAAATATGGCTTTTAAATTTTATGTAATATAACATATAATAACATTTTCTTATGTTTTACCATTTTAACCTTTATTTAATAATAAAACAAATTATAACATAAGGTTATACTTGACCTTTGCCACCCACTAACTCATAAATGGGTTATTTACCCTTTTAATGCTCCACTTTAAAAGCCATCATCAAATAGGCACTTTACACTATAGTTTGAGACTTTTAAAATTTACGATTAAGTCCTTTTTGTCAAATCAAGCACCCAAACGATGAAATTTTTCTACGAAACTTTCACACATTTTAATTCACACATAATAAACACAAAATAAAATAGTAAAATATTTCTCAGAATCGGATTCGTGGTCCCGAAACCACCATTCCGATTAGGGTCAAATTCGGTCTGTTACAGTTATTATTTTCTGAGTTGTATGATAAATACTTGATTTGTTCTTAACTATGTGTTCTTAATTCTTGTTTTGATATTTCAGGATATTGATTCAAGCATTTATGCTCTTAGGCAGAGGAGGAATAGACTCTGTCTAAGAGTAGATCTAGCATATTTAAGCGGAGTTGATCGCAACCCTAGAGATAGGATGACGAAAATCTACCAGATTAGGGTCAAACCTAATATGAGAGTCCATAGATCGAGTTAATGCAATTCTAGGGGTTTTAATTAGAAAGAGATTTCAATTAATCAACCTAGGGTTAGACTTTAGTAGCCTCGAGAGAGGTATTAATATAAATTAGGGAATCCTATGGATCAAGTCAAGTGAATAAATCGTCTGGTTCAGAGTTAGAAAACAAGTGAAGTCTAGGGTGATTCTTCCTTGGGTATTGTCTTAATCAATTGGTTTTTCCCTCATGTATTTTTCGCAATTCCTTCTCTGTGTCTTAGCATCTTTAACTTAGTAGTTAGTTAATTTTAGATTAGATAACAATTCCCTTAATTCTTAGGCTAGATAATAAAAAGAGAGTTAGTATAGTACTTTTGGTTCCTTTGGGTTCGACAATCCGGTCTTCCAACTAAACTGTACTGCTGTTCGATTGGTGTGCTTGCCTCAATCGTTGTCATAGTTAGTTTCTAGGCTCGATCATTCTTTATATAAATTTTTAAGGCTCTGACATACGATCAAATAACAAATCATAAAGATAAAACTTAACAATTGAAATAATGTAGTTAGGCAACTGACCAAATCAACTCCCGATATAAGGGTAGTCAAAAGAAATGGTGATAACAAATACAATATGGGTTTTAGGTTAATATTAATGGGTGAGATTGAGATGCTGATGATCCCCATATCTGAGCTAGCTTTACTGACACTGCAAAGCAGAAAGAAAAATCACACAGTAAGCTTTTCAAAGCTTAGTAAGTTCGTAATTTAATACATATTACTCAATAATACCACGTCATACAATATTAAATCATCACATAGATAAATCGCACAATTAGGCTCATCATAAATCTCAACCATATGCTCAAATATCTATTCATATAACTATTAAGGCTATCATCAACCACCTATGTTCAAACGTACCTTGATCAACACATAGTTACTCACCATTCATGCTACTCAATTGCTCGATATTACCTCTCGTTCAACCTTTGCTATTCTTTTGATTTATTCGCACACTTAGTGCCAATTTCATAACTAAATCATAATTGTTATCGCAAACTTAGTGCCTAATCTTTCAACCGACTCATCTCGGTATCACACACACTGCCAGGTTCATAAGCCGAAGCTTTCATATCATCGCACACACAGTGCTATTCATTTCTGTTTCTATTTTAATTTCACACACTTAGTGCCACCAATTAAATCTTGCACATAGCAATTCACTTTCATACACATATACATATTCATCTCATAATGTTAAAACATATCTTAATAACATGTATTATATCCGAACTTACCTCGGACGTCGAACTATCGATACGATCGATTAATCGAGAACTTTATCTTTGCCTCAATCTCGATTCAAATTTCTCCTCTCTTGGTCTATACACATTCAAATTCAATCCATTCAATCACTATTTCATTCAATTTAGTCTAAACACACATATTTAGGATATTTTACAAAATAGCCCTCACATTTTTACATTTTGACACTTTAGTCCTTAATACATTAAATCACCAAATACACATAATTTCTCCTCACAAGCTTAGCCGAATTTTGCTTATTCCATACCAACCCACATATTTCATTTATTTCAAATTTTAGTCCCTCAATTTACACTTTTCACAATTTAGCCCAAATACTCAATTTCATCAAAAATTCAAAGACAAAACATGTTAATCCAACACCAAGTTTTCATATTTCACTATCATCTAGCACATAGCTCAAACATTCATCAATGGCTCATCACAAAAACATCATCAATTCACAAAATTGCTACATGGATTAGCTAGAGCACGAAGCAACGATTATGAAAATGTAGAAATTATCAAAAACAGAGCCAAAACATACCTTAATTAAGCTTAGCAAGTGCCGAATTTCAAAAGCTTCAATGGCTATTCTCTTTTCTATTTTTTCGGTGGAAAAAAGATGAGAAAATGGCCATCAATTGGCTTTGTTTTAATTAACATTAACTTATTAAACAAATACCAACTTTGCCCTTTTATAAGTCATATAAAACAAATATATTTTAAGGCTAATAAGTCATTTAACCGCCCACTATCTTCAGTAATGGCTTAATAACAACATAAGGCCTCCACCTTAAAAAGCCATCAGCACACAGCATTTTGCACTTTATGCAATTAAATCCTTTCTCTTAATTCGACACACAGTTGATAAAATTATCACACAGAATTTTCACACAGACTATTTCACATAGAATTAGCACCACAAATATTATTAAAATATTCATTCGACCTCAGATTTATGGTCTCGAACCACTATTCTAACTAGGGTCTAAACCGGGCTATTACAACTCTTCCCCCTTAGGGATTTTCGTCCCCGAAAATCTTATCAGTGAGTAGATGTGGATGTTGTTCTCTTATAACGTTCTCAGGTTCCCACGTAGCCTCTTCAATTCCGTGTTTGTGCCATAATACTTTCACTAAAGAGATTTTCTTATTTCCTAACTCTTTGGTCTCTCATGCCAAAATTCAGATCGATTCTTCACTATACGACAAATTTGATTGAATCTCAATCTCAGTAGGAGCAATCACATGAGACAGGTCTAATCTGTACCATCGAAGCATTGACACATGAAACACGTTATGAATCTTTTCTAACTCAAATGGCAATCTCAATTTATAAGCAACTGGCTGAACTTGTTCAATGATCTCATACGGTCCGATGAACCTCGGACTCAACTTTCCCTTTCTGCCAAATTGAAGTATTTTCTTCCACGGAGACACTTTCAAAAACACTTTATCACCAACCTCTAATTCGATATCTTTTCGTTTCAAATCTGCATAAGTCTTCTGACGATCTGAGGCCGCTTTCAAACTGTCACGAATTACTATCACTTTCTGCTCAGTCTTTTTTATAAGATCAACCCCGTGAATCTTATTCTCACTCAACTCAGTCCAATACAATGGAGTTCGACACTTTCGACCATAGAAAACCTCATATGGTGCTGTTTTGATACTAGATTGAAAACTGTTGTTATACGCAAATTCAATCAATGATAAATGCTTTTCCCACATACTTTCAAATTCAAGTATGCAACATCTCAGCATGTCTTCAAGAATCTGAATGATTCACCCGAATTGACCATCTGTTTGCGGTTGAAACGCAATACTAAAATGCAATTTCATGCCTAAAGCATGCAATTTCTTCCAAAATCGCAAGGTAAATCTCAGATCTCTATCAGACACTGTAGATAACGGTACCCCATGCAATCTCACAATCTCATCGATATACATTTCAGCTAACTTATCTAAAGAATAATCGGTTCTCACCGGAACAAAATGAGCTGATTTCATCAATCTATCTATTATCACCTAGATCTCATCTTTCTTGCTCGAAGATAAAGGCAAACCTGACATAAAGCCCATCGTAATTCTCTCCCATTTCCACTCATGAATCATAATTGGTTGTAACAAACCAGATGGAACTTGATATTCAGCCATAACTTGCTGACAAACTAAACATTTTGACACAAAGTCAAAAATATCTCTTTTCATACCATGCCACCAATAGAACTGTTTCAGGTCATTATACATTTTCGTACTCCTCGGATGTATAGTCAAATGACTATTGTGATCTTCATTTAAAATCATTTGAATGAACTCTGAATTTCTCGAAACACAAATTTAATCTCTGAATCTCAAACAATCATCACTATTAACTTGAAATTCTGATTCAGCATTCGAATCACATTGAACTCTTTTTGTTAAAAACTCATTATCATTTTTCTGAGTATCACATATCTGTCGTAAGAACAACAGTTTTACTTTCAATTCAGCTGCAACCACATCATCCTCACACAGATCTATCCGATTGCTCATAGCTCGCAAAGCATATAATGATTTATGACTCAAGGCATCAGCTACAACATTAGCTTTACCCGGGTGATAATCTATCACAAGTTCATAGTCTTTCAACAATTCTAACCATCTTCTCTATCATAAATTCAAATCTTTCTAAGTCATCAAGTCCTTTAAACTCTTATGATCAGTATAAATGTGACATTTCTCTCCAAATAGATAGTGACGCCAAATCTTCAATACGAAAACAATCGCAGCCAATTCAAGATCATGCGTTGGGTAGTTTTTTTCATGCAATTTTAACTGTCTCGAAGCGTAGGCAATGACCTTCCCTTCTTGCATCAGCACATAGCCCAAACCATTCAACGGTGCACCACTGTAAACTATGAACTCTTTACCTGATTCAGGTTGAATCAATACTGGTGCTTCCGTCAACAACACCTTCAATGTTCAAAACTATGTTGGCACTTTTCTGGCCACTCAAATCTAACAGCTTTTTGTAACAACTTTGTCAATGGGGTTGCAATCATCGAGAAGCCTTTCACAAATCATCTATAATAACAAAGATTTTACTCGGATCAACTTGAATCTCGACAGCTGATACAACATGTCCCAGAAAACCAACCTCACGCAACCAAAATTCACATTTGCTAAACTTTGCATACAACTATTTCTCACGTAGATTTTGTATCACGATTCTCAAATGCTCAACATGCTGCGTCTCATTACACGAATAAAGCAAAATATCGTCAATAAACACCACCACGAAGCGATCCAAATACTGTCTGAATATTCGATTCATCAAATCCATAAACACTGCAGGAGCATTTGTTAGTCCAAAAGGCATCACTGAGAATTTGTAATGTCCATACCTCGTTCTAAAAGCAGTTTTCGACACATCAGATTCTTTAACTCTTAACTGATAGTAACTGGATCTCAAGTCTATCTTTGAAAGCACTGTAGCTTCTCTCAACTGATCAAACAAATCATTAATACGGGGCAATGGATATTTGTTCTTTATCATTACTTTGTTCAACTGTCGATAATCAATACACATTCTCATAGTTCGATCTTGCTTTTTCACAAATAACACAGGAGATCCCTAGGGTGAGAAATTCAGTCGTGCAAATCCTTTGTCAGTCAATTCCTGCAACTGAGACTTTAACTTTTTCAATTCTGTTGGTGCCATTCTGTACGAAGCTATCAAAATGGGAGTGGTTCCCGGTACTAATTCAATACCAAATTCAACTTCCCAAATTGGAGGTAATCCCGGCAACTCTTCAGGAAACACATCTGGAAACTTACATACCACAGGCACAGATTCGACTTTCTTTTCTGACACTTTTGTATCAATTACGTACGCCAAATAAGCTTCACAACCCTTTCTCACATAGTTCATAGCTTTCATCGCAGATACAACAGCTGGTAATCCTTTCATATTACTAGACTCAATTCAAACTATCTCATCATTCTGACTCTTCAATTCAATGCTCTTTCTCTTACAATTCACAATGGCATTATGCAAAGTAAGCCAATCCATACCCAAAATTATGTCAAATTCATCAAATGGTAGTAACATCAAATTGTCCGGAAAACATAAATCACGAAACATCAATGGGCAATTCTTGCACACCTTATCCACCAAAACACACTTGCCTAATGGGTTCGATACTCTAATTACAAATTCAGTAGACTCAACAGGTAGAGTCTTATTCAATGCTAAATTCATACACACATAGGAATGAGTTGATCCTAGATCTATCAATGCAATGACATCAGTATGAAATAAAGTGAAAGTACCGGTGATAACATTGGGAGATAATGCTTCCTCTTGTACACATATAGCATAGGCATGGGTAGGATCTCTCGCTTTTGACTTCACAGCTGTATCAGTTGTCCCTCTCTGTCTCTCACTCATATTTTTCTGTTTTTGGGTGGTCTACCCCTGGCTGTCACATTACTCGGTCTTTAATTCTGAACATTTTCCTCTTCCACCATCTTCGGGCAATCTCGAATAAAATGATCTCGGGATCCACATTTATAACAAACTCTATTGTTGTACTTGCCCCAGCACTCTCCCACATGTCGTCTCCCACATTGTCTACACCCGGGCTTACTACTCTTAACACTGCCAACACTTGATTCATTTGGAACTTGAATTCGTAATCCAGTATTTTGTCTCGAACGATCTCTACTTGGATGTCCAAAAGAAGCATTTGAATGATTGTTTGCATCTCTAAATCTCTTTGTAGAAGGTTGAGAAAATTTATTCATCGATCTCTTTCTTTCATCACGAGCTTCAGAATTAGCTTTCTTCTTTTCTTTATTGAGTTCCTCGGCTTTGCATGCTCTGTCAACTAATACAACAAACTCGTTTATATCTAGTATCCCAACCAACAACTTAATGTCTTCATTCAATCACTCTATGAAACATTTGCACATAGTAACTTCAGTCAAAACACATTCTCTTGCATATTGACTCAATCTTACAATTCCGCTTCGTTCTCGATAATGCACAAACGACCTATTTCAAATTCTAAAAACTCTTTACGTTTTTTGGTCAATAAAGCGTTGACTGATATACTTCTTTCTAAACTAGGCTTGAAAGAAGTCCCAGGTGATTCTCTCTCTCGAAACCACAGATATCAATGTCTTCCACCAATTATAAGCCAAATCCCTCAACAATGAAATAACGTATTTAATACATCTGTCCAGAGTCAACGACATCTCATCAAATACTCGAAGGGTATTCTCGAGCCAAAACTCAGCCCGCTCAGCATCATCATCGATCGTGGCCCTAAAATCTTCGGCCCTATACTTTTGAATCTTATCTACATGAGGTTTATTCAATCTGATTGGATCTGTAACTTGCGGCGTAATAGGTACTTGTGGGGGTGGAGGTTGTGGAGTAGCCGGATTCATTTGACCGAACTCCAAAAACCACTTGCTCATCATTCGAAAGAAGGCTTGCTTAGCCTCTCCTCCCTCACTACTTTCATTCGGCCTAGATGTGGCTGGCGCTGTCCCTTGAGCGGGAGCAGGCGCATTACTTTCTACGTCGTCAGCAACTGCTCAATTAGGGTTCATTACTATATGAAAAAACATTTTCAACTGTCAGGATTCATCACACTATCGCAATTTCATGTATGGCATGTATAGCTAGACTTACACGCGCTACGTTAGTCTGAGAATCGACTAAATCGTAGCTCTGATACCAATAAAATGTAACACCTCTAACCCAAAACCATCACCAGAATAGGGTTAAGAGGCATTACCTAATAATCAACTCATTTAATAACCCATTCACGATAAAAAGTCAATCACCAGTATATCACATCAAAACATAAACATATAGTCCCTTATTAAGGCCTATAAGACCTTAAACACATGCTAGAAAAGGATCAGGACTAAATCAAACACATACAAAAGTTCTCAAAACTTAAAAACTTTACCAAAATACAGGGGATACATGCCCGTAGGAGCCAACCGTGTGCCCTCCATGACTGCTAGACACACCCGTGTGTCCTCCCTGTGGTCGAACCTAATTTTTCACCACGGCCATCAAGCACGCTCGTGTACCCTAACTGTGGTCAATCCTGCCAAAGTAACACAGTTACCAAGCACCCCGTGTGCTAAAGCCGTGCACCACTAGGCCATATACTGACTTTCTCACATGACTTCTAGGCACGCCCATGTGCCATGGCCGTGTGCCCTTAAGTAAGCTATTGACTTTACCCCACGATCACTAGGTACACCTGTGTGCCATGGCCGTGTGACATTATAGGTCATTTGCAAGACCAAAACGCCACCCAAATGGGTCACACCTACAAGCAACATTTACCAAAACAACTCATGCACTTATGACTACCCAAAAGCATACCAAAATAATCATTCAAATAATGCATTCAATACCAATTCTATTCATACCAAATTTAATACCAAAACTTATCCTATCACAAGCATAATTCATTCCCAATTTCACTTATTCCTACTAGCATCATACCATCACCAAAATTTCCATCCATAAGTCAATTTCTCAACTCACAATCCATACCAAAAGATGCATCATATAAACCAAAGTCATTCATGCCAAAAACTATCGCATATCTAGCCACATCTCATGGCTACTTACAAATCTCAAACATGATTCAAATAACTAGCCTGCACATGCCATATTTAACTATATGCATCTTTCCAAAATACCCCAAAATAGATTGCCGATAGTGGGATTGAGATGCTAACGATCCCTTCATCCGAGCTAGCTTTATTGACACTGTAAAATAGAAAGACAAATCACACAGTAAGCTTTTCAAAGCTTAGTAAGTTCGTAATTTAATACATATTACTCAATAATACTACATCATACACAATTAAATCATCACATAGATAAATTGCACAATTAGGCTCATCATCAATCTCAACCATATGCTCAAATATCTATTCATATAACTATTAAGGCTATCATCAACCACCTAGGTTCAAACATACCTTGATCAACACATAGTTACTCACCATTCATGCTACTCAATTGCTCGATATTACCTCTCGTTCAACCTTTGCTATTCTTTTGATTTATTCGCACACTTAGTGCCAATTTCACAACTAAATCATAATAGTCATCGCACACTTAGTGCCTAATATTTCAAATGACTCATCTCGGTATCGGACACACAGTGCTAGGTCAATAAGTCGAAGCTTTCATATCATCGCACACACAATGCTATTCATTTCTGTTTCTATTTCAATTTCGCACACTTAGTGCCACCAATTAAATCTTGCACATAGCAATTCACTTTCATAAACATATACATATTCATCTCATAATGTTAAAACATATCTTAATAACATGTATTATATCTGAACTTACCTCGGACGTCGAACTATCGATACGGTCGATTAATCGAGCATTTTATCTTTGCCTCGTTCTCAATCCGAATTTCTCCTTTCTTGGTCTATACACATTCAGATTCAATCCATTCAATCACTATTTCATTCAATTTAGTCCAAACACACATATTTAGGGCATTTACAAAATAACCCTCACGTTTTCACATTTTGACACTTTAGTCCTTAATACATAAAATCACCAAATACACATAATTTCTCCTAACACAAGCTTAGCCGAATTTTTCTTATGTCCATACCAACCCACATATTTCATTTATTTCATATTTTAGTCCCTTAATTTACACTTTTCACAATTTAGCCTAAAATACTCAATTTCATCAAAAATTCAAAGACAAAACATGTTAATCCAACACCAAGTTTTCATATTTCACTATCATCTAGCACATAGCTCAAACATTCATCAATGACTCATCACAAAAACATCATCAATTCACAAAATTGCTACATGGGTTAGCTAGAGCACGAAGCAACAATTACGAAAACGTAGAAATTATCAAAAATCGAGCCAAAACATGCCTTAATTAAGCTTAGCAAGTGCCAAAATTTCAAAAGCTTCAATGGCTATTCTCTCTTCTATTTTTTCGGTGGAAGAAAGATGAGAAAATGGCCATCATTTGGTTTTGTTTTAATTAATATTAACATATTAAATAAATACCAACTTTGCCCTTTTATAAGTCATATAAAACAAATATATTTTAAGTCTAATAAGTCATTTAACCACCCACTATCTTCAGTAATGGCTTGATAACAACATAAGGCCTCCACCTTAAAAAGCCAACAATAATTAAGTACTCGTAAATCAGCACACAACATTTTGCACTTTATGGAATTAAATCCTTTTCTCTTAATTTGACACACAGTTGATAAAATTATCACACGAAATTTTCACACAAACTATTTCACATAGAATTAACACCACAAATAATATTAAAATATTCATTTGACCTCAAATTTGTGGTCTTGAACCATTGTTCCAATTAGGGTTTAAATCAGACTGTTACATGAAACACCCCACACCCGGCCCACGAGCCTGAACCGGATCTGGTATGTTCCTAAAGTAAACCGATTTCAAAATCATTTCGATACTTAGAGAAAATTGTAAATTTTTGGAAAAACTATTATTTTCAGTTGGGCTTAGATTGGAAACCCATTTATTTGATCTTGTAAGCCCATTTAATTAAATACATCCAATAAAGTTCTTAGCATGAAACTTAACAATAAGCAAACATAAAGTATAATCCACTTTGGGCCTTAAGGCCTTATTACATCAAGTAAAACCGAAATAGAATAAAAGCAACTAAAAATAAAATTTAAGTCCAAACTAAATGAAATTTTTCGCATGTAGCATAGCCACCTCATGGTCCACCTACCCGGTCAAATCACGCTCATCACCGAAAAAATAATTCCCACAATGGGGTGAGTCAATGACTCAATGTGCACACAATACTATCATTCAATAAATCGGGCATTCATGTTTAAATCATCAAGTCCATATAATAATGAAATTATGATGCAACCCAAACCCAATCCTAATTAGCCATCCACTACTCTCCCCGTACCAACTTTGCATAACAGTGGGGACTACTAAGTCAACCTCCATCCGCTACTCTCCACGTTGTGTCATTAGACACTATAATCAAATTTAAGCGTTGTGTCATTAGACACTATTGTAACCAAAGTTACCAAAATTTCACAATGTGACCGTAGTCAACATATTTAGTTGGTGAGACCGAAGTCAACATCTTCGTTGGTGAGACCGAAGTCAACACCTATTCTCCCCCTTTCACATAAATCCCGAATGCCCCAAAACATATATATAGCATAGCTTAATTTCATGTTCATATTCATATATTCGCATGTTATTAAATAACATTTTCACAATCATATCGAGTAGGAAGCGTGCACAGGTACTTTTTGCCACATTTGTGGTACATAGCCACATTCACATTATTATTCATATCATATATTAAAATATTTAGCCATATAATATCGAAGGATAGTAATGGTACACACTGCTTCGCTTAATAGGTTCCTTGAGATCTCGAGAATCCAGATCTAATTTTTAGATCTATTAATTCCTATATTAACCCACCAAATAAAACACATTAATAAACCCTTTTGGCCTAAAACAAAACCAAATCCTAGTAGGATTTGTAAAAGATACTCACCTTTGCCGATTTGGTGTTTATACAAATCCAGAAAGTTTGGTTTTCCTCTACTTGATATTCGCCAACCTTGTATTTCAATATGGGTTAGTTTTTGGCTTTTCAAAAATTAAGGAATTGATCTAGATAATCTTACAATCATTGGCCGAATATTTTAGAGGCTTACCTTATAGATTCCAAATCCGAAAGTTCCTTTTTGTCTTGAATATCCGTCGAAATCCCTAAAATTCATATGTTAGATCCGATCTAACTTTAAATAGTTGTAATTGGCCTTTGGCGAATATATCTTACCTTAATTTCCTCGAATCAAATCCCAAAACTCCTCCTTTGACATTGACCATTGACATAAGAGGTTATTTTCTTAAACCTTGATTAAGCGATTTAAAGGAACAAGAATCAAGTGTCTTTACCTAAAATCCTTGATCTTTGTATTCTAGAGTTGTGGAAACTTGAGATCCCTTGTATATTCGGCCATGATCAAAAGAATGGGGATTAGCCCTTTTACTTTCGGCAACTAGAAAAGAAAGAAAGAAAATTGAATGGCTAATCCTTACCTTGATGTCTTTAATCACTTGTTTCCTTGTCTTGAGTTCTTGAGATCCATTATGGAGATTTAACCGAGATTGGAAGAAAGGTTTTGACTAGGCAATGGCAAAGGAAAGGAAAAGAAAAGATGGAGTCCTTGCTTAGGGAAACTTGACAAGAGAGGGGGAAGAGAGAGCAAAATTTGACAAAGAGAGTGAATGAGAGAAAAGTCTCACTTTTCCTCTTTTAATCTGAAATTGCTAGACCAAGAGTCCAAAACTTGGCCACTACTCTCCCAAGTGATAATTTTAATCTCCATTAATTACCACTTAATTAAATTAAAAGTCTTTAATCCATCCTTTAATTCCTCATTTATCTTAGTAGAATAAATCCTTTATTTATCACTTTAATTTGACAAGTTTTATTAAAATAAAACTCTCTCCTTTTAGCAACCAAGTGCCAGTCCACCCCTAGCCTTGGGAAGCAAAATTAAACCTTCAATAATTGCTTTCCAAGTGACTCGAACTCAGGCCATTCCATAAACCCTAAGTGACACTTGAGCCACTTTTCCAAGCTCGATTGTATGTCAAAATTCACCAACTTTTTCTTTTAAGGCCCTCTTGCCCTTATTTCCTATTTTGGGCTTTAAAATTTGTCATTCCTACCTTATTTCTAAGTTTCCTAAAATTTTCATGCTCTGTAACTTGCCATTTTCCTTACATCTTGAGTTCCCAAAATGTTCGGGTTTCCAAAATGTTTAGGTTTCCAAAATGTTCGTGTTTCCAAAATGTTTAGGTTTCCAAAATGTTCGTGTTTCCAAAATGTTTAGGTTTCCAAAATGTTCGGGTTTCCAAAATGTTCGTGTTTCCAAAATGTTTAGGTTTCCAAAATGTCTAAGTTTCCAAAATGTCCATTTCCATTTCCATGCATTTCTAGGTTTCCAAAGTATCAAAAATTTATTCATAGTACTTGAAACTTGTCATTTCATACAATTAAACTGGAAATGCATAGGCCCTATTCAGGATGTTACAGTTCTACCCCCCTTAAACAAAATTTCGTCCCCGAAATTTCCTAACTAAAATAGTTGAGGGTATTGCTGTCTCATCGCCTCTTCTGGCTCCCACGAAGCTTCTTCCATTCCATGATTGCGCCATAGCACTTTGACTAGAGGAACTGTCTTCTTTCGTAGTACTTTCACATCACGTTCTAAGATCCGAATCGGTTCTTCCTCATAGGATAAGTCTAGCCTTAGTTCCACCTCTTCAACCGGTACCACATGAGATGGATCCGATCGATAGCGACGTAACATGGACACATGAAATCGTCATGCATCTCTTTGCAATTCGTGGCAACTCTAGTTGGTATGCCACCGCCCAACGCTTTTGATGATTTGATAAGGCCCTATAAATCTTGGGCTTAGCTTCCTTTCTGACCAAACCTCATTACCTTCTTCTAAGGTGAGACTTTCAAGAACACTTGATCTCCCACTTCAAACTCTATTTCCTTTCGCTTAAGGTCTCATCGACTTTTGCCTATCGAGGCTTCCTTCAACTGCGTCTTAATTAACTCAACCTTCTCTTGGTTTACGCCACCAACTCGGACCCAAAACTCGGCGTTCTCCTAACTAGGTCCAACAAGTAGGTGTTCTACACTTCCTTCCATATAATGCTTCATACGGTGCCATCCGAATGCTGGCTTGATAGCTGTTGTTATAACCGAATTCAGCTAAAGGCAAGTAATCTTCCCAACTTCCTCGAAAATCCATTACATAGCCTCTCAACATATCCTCCAACACTTGTATAACTCGTTCAGACTGCCCATCTGATTGTGGATGAAAAGCCATAGTGAAGTCTAGCTTAGTGCCTAAAGCTTGATGAAGTGCTTTCCAAAATCGAGACGTGAACCTTGGGTCTCTATCAGAGATGATCGACATTGGTACTCCATGTAATCTCACAATTTCCACCACATACAACTTAGCCAACTTCTGAAGGGAATAATCCATTCTGAATGGGATAAAGTGTGCGGACTTGGTCAAGCGGTCCACTATCACCCATACCGAGTCCTTCTTAGTAGGCGTGAGGGAAGCCCACTAATGAAGTCCATGGTAATTCTTTCCCACTTCCATTGGGGAATCTCGATTGGTTGGAGCAATCCTGATGGGACTTGGTGTTCAGCCTTAACTTGCTGACACGTCAAACATTTCCCCACAAATTCACCACTTCTCGCTTGGTCGGACCATAAAATTGTTCCTTAAATCTCTATCTGACTTGATGCCTCCGGGATGCATAGCACAAGGGCTACCATGCGCTTCCAGAAGAATCCTTTGTCTCAACTCCTTATTCTTGACATACGACTTTACCCTTGTAGCACAAAACTCCTTCATTGTTGACATCATAATCCTCTAATCCCCTTCTTTGTACTTGCGCAACTTAGTACTTAAGTCATTATCACCATAGCTGTCCCTCCTTCACTTCCTTTAGCCATGTGGGTCTGACTTGCAACTCTGCCAACAGGCTTCCATCATCATACAGACTTATATGAGCGAACAAAGCCCGTAGATCCGATACAACCTTTCAACTTAGGGCATCGGCTACTACATTCACCTTGCCCGGATGATACTCTATTGAGCAATCGTAGTCCTTTAGCAATTCCACCCACCTTCGTTGCCTCAAGTTCAACTCTTTTGAGTTAATAAATACTTAAGGCTCTTGTGGTGCATGTAGATAATGACCTTTCTCCATAAAGGTAGTGCCTCCAAACCTTAAGGCGAAAACCACCATTGCTAGCTCTAAGTCATGAGTTGGGTAGTTAAGCTCATGAGGCCTTAGCTGCCGTGACGCATAAGCAACCACTTTGCCATCTTGCATTAGCACATAGCCTAACCCCATATGCGAAGCATCACAGTACACCACAAAATCTTTTCACGCCTCCTTTGAATTAACACTTTGAGCTTTAACAAGACCTTCTTAAGCTTTTCAAAGCTTTCCTGCTGCTTATTAGTCCATTCGAAGGGTACTTCCTTCCTTAGTAACTTGGTTAAGGGCGCGGCTATTGACGAGAATCCTTCCATGAACCTTCTGTAATAGCCTGCCAAGCCTAAGAAACTTCAGATTTCAGCCACGGACCTAGGTGGTTTCCAATCCAACACTGCTTCGATCTTCCTAGGGTCCACTCTTATTCCTTCTGCGGATACCACATGCCCTAAGAATGCCACCTCCCTAATCCAAAATTCGCACTTGCTGAATTTTGCATAGAGCTTCTTCTCCCTTAACACTTCCAACACGACTCGAAGATGCTCATCATGCTCCTCTTCTGACTTCGAATACACCAAAATATCATCGATGAACACAACGACGAATCTATCCAAGTAGGGTTGGAAAACCCGATTCATCATATCCATGAACACGACTGGATCGTTCGTCAACCCAAACGGCATCACCACAAACTCGAAGTGACCATATCTTGTCCTAAAAGCGGTCTTATGGATATCGCCTCCTTTACCTTCAATCGATGGTATCCCGACCGCAAATCGATCTTCAAAACTTGTGGCTCCTTCACCGATTGAACAAGTCATCGATCCTTGGCAAGGGATACTTGTTCTTAATGGTCGACTTATTTAGCGACGGTAGTCTATGCACATACGCATAGTTCCATCATTCTTCTTTACAAATAAGGCCGGTGCTCCCCACGGAGACACACTGGTCGGATGAACCCACGGTCCAACAGTTCTTGTATCGAGCCTTGAGCTCCACTAACTCCTTTGGTGCCATTCGGTATGGGCGATTGACACGGAGCTATCCACAGTAGCAAATCAATCCCAAATTCCACCTCCACATGCTGGGGTATTCCGTAACTCTTCTAGAAACACATCTACGAAGTCCCTTACCATCCTAACTCCATTAACCCCTTCCTCCTTTCCACCTATCGTACTTACAAAAGCTAAGAATGCTTTGCAACCTTTCTTAACCATCTTCCGACCTTCAAAGGTCAAACTACATTAGATAAATAGTTCCTCCTTTCTCCGATCATTATTACCACTTCATCTTCTGGGGTTCTTAGTTCTATACGTTTAGCCGCACAATCCAACACGGCTCGGTGTTCTACTAACCAATCCATTCCGAGTATAAGCTCAAACTCTCCGAAGGGTAACTCCATTAAGTCCGTTCGAAAGCTCACTCCCTGAATCTCTAGGGGTACATTCCGAAAGATCTTGTCTACCACTATAGTTTGGCCTAATGGGCTTACTACAGTCATCCGCCTAGTAGAGAGTTCAGAGTCTAGGCCTAGTGTTTTTACTACACTACTTGCAACATAGGAATGGGTCGAGCCCACATCAATCAAAGCAAAGTAGGGTTTGTCAAAAATAAAGAACGTACTGGTTATCACGTCCGTGCGTCTCCATCTTCCCTTCGGTGAATCATATATACTAAACCCGGTTGTCTTGCATCGGTATTAGTATTACCTCAGCCCTGTGTTCCACGGCCTCTACCTGTACCACTACCACGATTACTCGAACCACGACCCCGTTGAGGCTGCTGTCCGCCTCTACCGGTCTGGCTAACATTCTGAACTACCGGTCGGTTCTCGTCTGATTGTTTGGGGCAATCCTTAAACATATGGTCCTTGGACCCACACCTAGGACATGCTCCTATCTTTTTCCAACACTCCCCTAGATGCCTCTTTCCACAATACTCACAAGGACGAATCGCTCGCTTGTACTGCATTCAAATTGTTGATTTCGTGGCCCGTCAACCCGAGGCCTTTTGTATCCCTTTCCAGATGGCCCAAACCCTTTTTTGGCCTTATTATTATCTGCGGTCTGCTTAGTAGCATCCTTAATCCCCTCGGCCACTTCTATATGAAATAAATAAATAATTTAGGAAGAAAAAGCCTCAATAAGAATTCAAACTACCCCCTTGGCCTTTTCTACCAAAATAAAGAATTCCCGCTCCTGATGCGGTGCTATTAACAGTCTTAAATCATCTCTCAGCCCGTCCTCAAAACGGACACAGCGTTCATGCTCAGTTGCCACTACCCCTCGAGCATAACGGCTCAACCTCAGAAATTTCGCCTCATATTCTGCGACGGACTTACTCCCTTGTACTAACCCTAGAAAAGCCTTCCTCTGCTCATCTGTATACCTGGTTCCCACATACTTCTTCTGAAAGGCCTCTTTAACAAACTCCCAGGTCAAATTTTTAGCTGCGGTACCATCCCGAACAGTCAACCACCACTGATACGCTTCATCGCATAACAAAGCCACCATCCCTTTCAACTTTTCCTCTGGAGTCAGATCAAGCTCATCCATGATACGCTCCATTGCTTCTAACCAATTTTCAAGATCTTGGGTGTCACATGGATACTCCTCGAAACATTTCGCTCCATTAGCTCGGAGCCGTTCAGTCCGACTTTTGATTTCTTTCATTTCCTCCCCGCACCGCCACCAATTCCAAAACTTCGCATGAGCGACTGTGACACGACCTCTTCCCGTCTGAGCCTGCTGCTCAACATTAACAGTTGGGGGTGGTGGTGGTGGTGGCATCTCATTGTCAGACCCTTGACCCGACCTAACGGGTTCCGACATGGTCATCCTTCCTCTTCCTCGTCCACGATGACCACGTCCTCTAGAGCTCATTTTCTAGTGTCGGGATCTGATTAAGAAATTTTATGGATTAGTTATTATTCCACTTATTTATCAGCGAAAGAGTTTTATGAAAAGGGATTTAAGAGCGGTTCTTTCGTATTCATACAACACACAGTCTTTTCCATTCATTCATCCATCAAACAAGTATGAACTTCCATTCATTCAGAGAAATATTGTAGTTTTTGTCATTGTTGTTGTTGTTTTCCACTACCCGGGGTATTTTCATAATTTTGTCCTACAGGGGTATTTTTGTAATTTGTCAAAATAGGGTTCCTTGGTGATTTTGCCAAAATTATTTTGGAAATTCAAAATCTCGAGGTAATTTGGAAAAATTTTGAAGTCAGGGGTATTTCGATAATTTTGACCTCGGGGTATTTTGGTAATTTTTCACAAATCGGGGTAAATTTGTAAAATTTAATAAATTTCGGTATTTCAAAAGTTGTAAAACTTTGAGGTTCTTTTTAAAATGGTTCCTTGAAGATGGGGATGTTGCAAAATTTTGGAAATCGAGGTCATTTTGGTAATTTTGTAAGTTAGGGGTAATTTTTGTAATTTTTCCAAAATCATGGTATTTTGATATTTTACAAATTAGGGTTTTTGAATGTTTATGAAATCATGAAATTTTTGGTAAAGTTGTTGAGTAGTTGAACATCTTACAAACTAGGGGCATTTTGGTAATTTTACTACTAAGGGCATTTTTTGTAATTTTCGCAAATCAGGAGTTTTTTTCAGAAAATGTTGTAAAAAATAATTTTCTCAGATTTAAAAGAAAGTTTTAAAGGTTTGAAAAACTAGGGTTTGTTGTTTTGCTCTCTCTTTTTTTTTTTAAAAAACATGGCTAGTTCCCTTTTGGGTTTTAGTCATTATGTTTAGCCTATGACCGAGCCCTCTTGGTCGGGTGAACCAAAGCTACGCACTGGCGGATTCGGTGGAGAGGAGGTGAGTCACGCAGACTACTTAAATACCAAGCTCCCACCAAATCGTTCCTAGACATGCGCATGAGGTTGCCACACCACTGAGCCCTCTGAGTTAGGGTGAACCGAAGCTACGCACCAGGTAGGATTCCTGCGAAGAGGAGGTGAGTCACTAGGACTGCTTAAATACCAAGCTCTTCCGGATCCAATCCTAGACATGCGTACAAGGGTTACCACACCATTAGCTCAATGACTTAGCCATAGGTTGATTCAGTGTATTAAGTCTTATGTATCTGTGTTTGAGTAGACTAACCCTAGGGTTCAAGTTCCTATCATTCTATTCTACGTTCCATGCCTTTTCTACCCTTATATAAATCATAGAATCACACATATAGTTAGGGGTACTTACCTGGTGGACTGCGGGTCGGAGACTTAGGGGCCATGCCAAAAGCACCTTATTTTTCAAAGAAAATCATTTGGCTCGCTTTGAAAACGTTTGGGCTGAGCCCACAGTGAGAGTTTAAAATTGGCTCGATCAAATCGAAACACCCACCCTACCACGAGCCCGAACCGGATCTGGTATGTTCCTAAAGTAAACCGATTTCAAAATCATTTCGATACTTAGAAAATTGTAAATTTTGGAAAAACTATTATTTTCATTGGGCTTAGATTGAAACCCATTTATTTGATCTTGTAAGCCCATTTAATTAAATACATCCAATAAAGTTCTTAGCATGAAACTTAACAATAAGCAAACATAAAGTATAATCCATTTGGGCCTTAAGGCCTTATTACATCAAGTAAAACCGAAATAGAATAAAAGCAACTAAAAATAAAATTTAAGTCCAAACTAAATGAAATTTTCCGCATGTAGCATGGCCACCTCATGGTCCACCTACCTTGTTAAATCCTTCTCATCACGAAAAAAATAATTCCCACAATGGGGTGAGTCAATGCAGACTCAATGTGCACACAATACTATCATTCAATAAATCGAGCATTCATGTTTAAATCATCAAGTCCATATAATAATGAAATTATGATGCAACCCAAACCCAATCCTAATTAGCCATCCACTACTCTCCCCTACCAACTTTGTACACCGTGGGGACTACTAAGTCAACCCTCCATCCGCTACTCTCCACGTTGTGTCATTAGACACTATAATCAAATTTAAGCGTTGTGTCATTAAACACTATTGTAACCGGTTACCAAAATTTCGCAATGTGACCATAGTCAACATATTTAGTTGGTGAGACCAAGTCAACACCTTCGTTGGTGAGACCAAGTCAACACCTATTCTCCCCTTTCACATAAATCCGAATGCCCCAAAACATATATATAGCATAGCTTAATTTCATGTTCATATTCATATATTCGCATGTTATTAAATAACATTTTCACAATCCTATCGAAGTAGGAAGCGTGCACAGGTACTTTTTGCCACATTTGTGGTACATAGCCACATTCACATTATTATTCATATCATATATTAAAATATTTAGCCATATAATATCGAAGGATAGTAAGGGTACACACTGCTTTAAGCTTAATAGGTTCCTTGAGATCTCGAGAATCCCGATCTAATTTTTAGATCTATTAATTCCTATATTCGCCCACCAAATAAAACACATTAATAAACCCTTTTGGCCTAAAACAAAACCAAATCCTAGTAGGATTTGTAAAAGATACTCACCTTTGCCGATTTGGTGTTTATACAAATCCAAAGTTTGGTTTTTCCTCTACTTGATATTCGCCAACCTTGTATTTCAATATGGGTTAGTTTTTGGCTTTTCAAAATTAAGGAATTGATCTAGATAATCTTACAACCATTGGCGAATATTTTAGAGGCTTACCTTATAGATTCCAAATCCGAAAGTTCCTTTTGTCTTGAATATCCGTCGAAATCCCTAAAATTCATATGTTAGATCCGATCTAACTTTAAATAGTTGTAATTGGCCTTTGGCGAATATATCTTACCTTAATTTCCTCGAATCTGAAATCCCGAAAACTCCTCCTTTGACATTCGGCCATTGACATAAGAGAGGTTATTTTCTTAAACCTTGATTAAACGATTTAAAGGAACAAGAATCAAGTGTCTTTACCTAAAATCCTTGATCTTTGTATTCGGTAGTTGTGGAAACTTGAGATCCCTTGTATATTTGGCCATGATCAAAAAGAATGGGGATTAGCCCTTTTACTTTCGGCAACTAGAAAAGAAAGAAAGAAAATTGAATGGCTAATCCTTACCTTGATGTCTTTAATCACTTGTTTCCTTGTCTTGAGTTACTGAGATCCGGCTATGGAGATTTAATCGAGATTGGAAGAGAAAGGGTTTGACTAGGCAATGGCAAAGGAAAGGAAAAGAAAAGATGGAGTCCTTGCTTAGGGGAAACTTCGGCAAAGAGAGGGGGGAAGAGAGAGCAAAATTTCGGCAAAGAGAGTGAATGAGAGAAAAGTCTCACTTTTCCTCTTTTAACTGAAATTGCTAGACCAAGAGTCCAAAACTTGGCCACTACTCTCCCAAGTGATAATTTTAATCTCCATTAATTATCACTTAATTAAATTAAAAAGTCTTTAATCCATCCTTTAATTCCTCATTTATCTTAGTAGAATAAATCCTTTATTTATCACTTTAATTTGACAAGTTTTAATAAAAATAAAACTCTCTCCTTTTTAGCAACCAAGTGCCGTCCACCCCTAGCCTTGGGAAGCAAAATTAAACCTTCAATAATTGCTTTCCAAGTGACTCGAACTCGGCCATTCCTATAAACCCTAAGTGACACTTGTGCCACTTTTCCAAGCTCGATTGTATGTCAAAATTCACCAACTTTTTCTTTTAAGGCCCTCTTGCCCTTATTTCCTATTTTGGGCTTTAAAATTTGTCATTCGGCCTTATTTCTAAGTTTCCTAAAATTTTCACATGCTCAGAACTTGCCATTTTCCTTACATCTTCAGGTTCCCAAAAATGTTCAGGTTTCCAAAATGTTTAGGTTTCCAAAATGTTCAGGTTTCCAAAATGTTTAGGTTTCCAAAATGTTCAGGTTTCCAAAAATGTTTAGGTTTCCAAAATGTTCAGGTTTCCAAAAATGTTTAGGTTTCCAAAAATGTCTAAGTTTCCAAAAATGTCCATTTCCATTTCCATGCATTTCTAGGTTTCCAAAAGTATCAAAAATTTATTCATAGTACTTGAAACTTGTCATTTCATACAATTAAATTGGAAATGCATAGGCCCTATTCAGGATGTTACATTACATGTGTCGGATGCCCGTGTTCTTTAGTCAGTTTCGGCCATGGCTGCATCGGACGGCCGTGGCGATTTATCACAGCCCATGTTATGGGGAAAATTCTATCATGTTGCCATACAGCTACGGCCACACCCATGTACCTACCTGTGGTGGCCACACGGCCACGGCCACGGTCGTGTAAGTATGGAAACCTGCGCCTATTGAATTTGTTAGTTTTTTTGCTAGGTGCTAAAAATTGAAAATAAAAAAATTAATGGGGTTAATGCTCAGGTTGCCTCCTGAGAAGCGCTCATTTAAAGTCTTAAGCTAGGCTTACCTCTCATTCGTATGATCATGGTGGTTTGAGGAGTTGAAAATCCTTTCTCATGCTATCATTATTTAGTTTGAGTCAAGTAGAGTTTACCTTAAAAGTACCGAATATGGGATTACTTACTTCGACTGTTCTGTATAAGAAGATATTCAGTACTGTGAAAGGGATTTCTTTGTTCGTTTTAAGGTCTGAACTGGCAATCCGAGGGTCTTTCTTATCCAACAATACCTGATCTCCTATTTTGAAGTGATTCGTTGTTCCTATAGGCTCGTCTAGAGGTTTTCTCGGCTTTGCTTCGTGTGGTTTTGATTCCTCCTTGAAATGTGCCTTTCACTCATCTAATTCATCAATCTGAAGCCTTCATTCCTCATAAATTTCTTCTTTATTGGCACGAGGTCTATGATCTGGCTCAATTATGTAATTTCGTGGTGTTTCCTGTAAGGAAGTTTGAACCATTTGGTTATAAATAGAATTTACGTTCTCATCTTTATCGCTCGATGTCTTAGCCGAGTGAAGAGCTTGAAGAGTGATCGTTTCATCACCTGCACGAAGTGTGAGTTCACCTGTACCAACAGCAACTTTAGATCTGGCAGTTGCTAAAAAGGGCCTTCTTAAAATTAAAGGAACAGTATTGTCCTCATCCATATCTAAAACAACAAAGTCTACTGTCATTTTTTATTAGCACATCCTCAATTATACCCCTAGGAATTCTAATAGTTTTATCAGCTAATTGAATACTCATCCTAGTTTGTTTGGGTTTCCCTAGACCTAGCTGTTTAAAAATTTTATAAGGCATAACATTTATGCTTGCCCTTAAATCAGCTAAATGTTATTGACTGATAAACTACTAATTAAACATGGAATTGTGAAACTCCCTCGATCTTTTAATTTTCGTGGTAGTTTTTTTTTGCAAAATTGCTGAGCACACTACGTTTATCTCCACATGCGATGCCTCATCTAACCTCTGTTTATTTGTCAAAAGCTCTTTTAAAAATTTCCTTGAATCTGGAATCTGCGAAAGAGCTTCAAGAAATGGTAAGTTAATATGTAATTTCTTCAAAAGTTTAAGAAACTTATCGAATTGTTCATATGGGTATGGTATTCGAGGCTGGTACTCTTTAATTACTGATTTTAGTTTTTCTTCGCTTACCTCAACCTTACCTTCACTTACCACAGGTTCTTGCCTTGGCTCAGATTTAGATTCCTCTAACCCTTTACTATTTTGAGCGGTAATGACATGAAGTTGCTCATTTGGGTTTATTTTAGTGTTCCTTGGCAAGCTACCTTGTGATCTTTCAAAGATCAGCTTAGCAAGTTGTCCCAATCGATTCTCAATCCCTTGAATTGATGCTTGCTGATTTGAGTGTTGTTTCAGAGTTTTGGAAATGAGTTTCTAACACCGTGATGAATTTTGTTAGTATCTCTTCAAGGTTCGGCTTCTTTTCTTGTGGGTAGGGTTGCTGTTGAAAGCCTGGGAGGGGTTGTTGTCTCTAATTTCCTTGTCCACCCCACAAAAAATTTGGATGGTTCCTCCAACTTGCATTGTAAGTGTTACTATAATGATTATTTTGAGGTCGAGGATTATTACTCATATAGTTCATCTGTTCGTTTTCCATGCCATGTCCGTATGGTGGGTACTCAAGATTCGCCACACCTCCTAGGTTTGCGTCACAATGCATTATTGGGTATACCTGCGAAGAAAACAAAGCATCAATTTTTTTATTTAACATCTCTACCTGATTTGCTAGCATGGTTACTGCGTCAAGGTTGTAAACTCTGGTTGCTTTTGTCGAACTTGTCCTTATAACTTGCCACTGATAGTTGTTCAGTGACATCTCTTCTATAAACTCATAAGCTGCCACAGGAGTTTTGTTATTCAGGGTTCCACCGGTGGCTAAATCGATTAATTGCCTAGTTGAGGGGTTCACACCGTTGGAGAAGGTTTGAACCTGAAGCCACAAAGGTAATCCATGGTGAGGGCACCTTCTCAACAAATCCTTGTATCTCTCCCATGCATCATATAGTGTTTCTAGATTCATCTGCACAAGAAAAGAGTTATCATTCCTCAACATGGCTATTTTGGCTGGCGAAAAATATTTTAATAAAAATTTTTCGGTCATTTGGTCCCATGTAGTGATTGACCCTCGTGGAAGAGAATTCAACCACTGTTTGGCTTTATTCCTCAAAAAAAAAGGGAAATAATCGAAGACGGATGGCATTATTAGACAGATGCCTCAAAAGAGGCATTAATGTTGGGTTCCTTCTAGTCATAAACTAGTGGTACCTGCCAGGAATAAATAAAAGAAAAATTAGCAAAGTTAAAATTAAAATAAATAAAAATAAAAGTTGCAAAAAATAAAAATGGCTAAAGTAATAAAAATTTAGTGTTCCTAATATTTTAGTCCCCGGCAATGGCACCAAAAACTTGATAGTGATCGTGATAAGTCTTAATATTTATATATGAATGATCGAGCCTAGAAACAAACTATCACCACGATTGAGGCAAGCGCACCTATCGAACAGTAGTATAGCTTAGTGGTAAGACTGAAATGTCGAACCCAAAGGAACCAAAAGTACTAGTACTAATTCTCTTTTTATTATCTAGCCTAAAATAAAAGAGGATAAATGTTTGTTTAACTAATTATTAAGCTAAGGATGCCAAGACACAGAGAATGAATAAGGAAAATACTTTTGGGAAAAAATCAATTGATCAAAACAATACCCGAGGAAGAATCCACCTAGACTTTACTTATTATTTAACTCTGAACCAGACGATTTATTCACTTGACTTGATCTGTAGGATTCCCTAATTTATATTAATGCCTCTTTTGAGGCTACTAACGTCTAACCCTATATTGATTAATTGAAATCTCTTTCTAATTAAAACCCCTAGAGTTGCATTAACTCGATCTATGGATTCCCATATTAGGTTTGACCCTAATCCGTCAGATTTTTGTCATCCTATCTCTAGGGGTGCGATCAACTCCGCTTAACTATGCTAGATTTACTCTTAAACAAGGACTTTTGCTCCACTGCCTAAGCACATCAATACTTGAATCAATATCCTGGAATATCAAAATAAGAATTAAGAATACATAATTAAGAACAAATCAAGTATTTATCATATAGTTCAGAAAACAATAACAAGATCCATCTTAGGTTTCATTCCCCTCAGGTATTTGAGAGGTTTAGTTCATAATCATAAAAGAATACATCTCAGAAGAAAATATAAAACAAAACATAAGAAAAACCCTAAAACCCCCTGAAGGAAATTGAAGGGAAGATCTTCCGTCTTGAGTATGACTCTGGCTTCTTGAGATGAATCAACTGGCTTTCTTCGAGTAAATCCCACAATTTGGCCTCTCTGGCTAGGCTCCTCAGCCTACATCCCCCGTTTAAGTTACCTCCTAGGGTGTTTATATAGGCTTCGAGATGCCTTTCTTGGCCCGAAAGTATCCTAATCCGAATGAAACTCTTCTTTGCTGCGGCAAGGACACACCCGTGTGACACGCCCGTGTGAATCGAGCCCAGGCTATGTTCGAGTCTGCTAAAGTGGCACGGTCGTATAATGAACTCCAGGCCATGTTGATTTCTTACTTTGGCCTATTTTATCTTTTTTTGGCCCGTTTCTCATTCTTTTCGACTTCCTAAGCTCTCTTGAGTATAAAACATGAAATTAAGGTATTAGGAGCATCAAATTCATCAAATCTAATGGATATTCATCCAAAAGTATGCCAAATGTGAAATTAAAATATGTATAAATTATGGTTTATCAAACAGATTTCTCAGGACTTCCACATATCACCACCACCCCCACCTCGCGAACCATCTGTTGATGAGGACCTTTGAGTCCATTTATTTTTTATTTTTCTTTTATTTTAATTTTTAAAATCTTTCTCTTTATCTTTCTTGTCTTTGATTTATATTAGTATATTTTAATTTCTTTATATCTCTGGCTATTTATTATCGAGTAACTATAACGAAGTCCATTAATAAAACTCCCTAAAACTTTACTGATGACTTCGTAGTTTCAAAAGGTTGAAGGTGCTACTAAGGAACGAACAAACTACTGGAGTATTCTCCCCCCACCTTCACCTCTTCCTAATTCATCATGCTTCTCATTGGACTTATTTCTACAATTTTCACATTCCACGGATTTCATCCAAAATTCAGGAAGTTTCACTTCTCTCCCTCTCTTCTGATATTCTTATTCTATTGACATTATCTATTTTGGTACATTGAGGACAATGTAAATCTTAAGTGTGGGAGGTTATTTATATGATTACTAGAAAATCCCTGAATTATATATTGTTCTTCAGTAATTTTCTCACATTACCATTAGAATAAAACTTCTATCGACTTGGGATTTTTATTGATATGTTTTGGATTAAGTCATAGGTAATTATGTATTGATGGTTTAAACTTTAAGACATTAGAGAATCAAGTATGATAAGTCTATTTTCAGAATTAAAAATTCGTTAGGTTGTTTCCCTAAATTTAAATATTACTTTGAAGTTTGAAATTTGCTAGGTTGGCATCAAAAACCATAATTTTTGTGAGATTTTGAGCCTTTTAGAGCATATACTTTTCTTTCTCACTTTATTGCTGGTTATAAGTTTGTCAATATTGATTTTTTATTCTAGAACTTGCTTCGATTATGCATATCGAGACCACACCCTTGATTTGATATACTGAGATGATAAAGGCACCTAGGTTTTAACCTACTTACCCCAAAAAGCCTACCTTCATAATTAACCCCTAGTAAACCCCTTTGATCCTAATAAACTGTTTCTTGATATACCCTTAATATTAACCCAAAACTCATTCTTTTTGATTCTTTAAGAATTTTCCCTAATGTATTAACCCTTTTTTGTCGAGATTTGATTTGATCAGTTGCCTAACTATGTTCTATATTTCAGTTGTTAAAATCTTTCTTATTATTGTACATTATAAATAAATAAAAAGAATTGGAAATACATTCATTATTAGTTCTATGAGCTTAAACAGTTCATTTTACATTTTAAGAAGAAGCTCGTGTTATTAGTGATAAGTTTTCAATTGTTCAGTATTAGTTTATTTTTCTAGTTAGGTAAATTTTCAAATCAATCTCTATTCTAACCATCTAATTCAGCCTTTATCCACACCTTTAACCCAAGCCCCATTACAACCCTTTTTAAGACCTTTTGATTTGAGTATCATCTCATTTTATAGTGGTGGAGATTTGATTTTCATGCAAGCCTATGGTAATAACTTTTCATATTTGACTTTTGAGTGCTTAATTTGAACTTTAAACACTTTGAGTGATTTGAGTGAATCTTTAGTGAGAATGTCAATTCTTGTTGGTTTTGAATTAAAGTTGATTATTTAGGTAATGGGAAACACCCATGTTTTTGTGCTATAAAAACTTGTGACTTAAATTGTTTGAATCTTTAAGACTCTTAGTTAAATTATCAATGTATGAACTATCTATGAATTATGATAAGACATAATTGATGAGAATTATGAGTTGAGGAAGTTAATTTTAATTGTGAGTTGAGGATTTTGCTTGAGGACAAGCAAACGCTTAAGTGTGGGGATATTTGATAAACCATAATTTATACATATTTTGACCCCATTCTTGGCTTATTTTTGGATGAATTTTCATTAGATTTGATGAATTCGATGCTCCTAATCCTTTAATGTAACAGTCCAATTTTTGACCCTAATCAGAATAGTGGTTTCGAGACCACAAATTCGAGTCAGTAAAATATTTTAATATTATATTTGGTACCTATGATATATGATTGAGCATGTGTTAAAGTTTCGTGAGTTAATTTGTCTGTTTGTGTGTTTAATTTAAGAAAAAGGACTAAATCGCATAAGTGGTAAAAGTAGCCTTTTGTTTAATTGAGTGATCAAATTGATGTGTTTTTATAAAGATGACGCCTTATGTTGTAAACTACCCTTTTTGCAAGTATAGTGGACAGCCTCTTGCATGCATATGCTTTTATATGTTTATTATATTAGTTAAGTTAATAATAATAAAATATAACGTTATAATGTTATAATAAAATAAAATAAAATAAAAACATGCATTTGGTTCATCTTTTTTTTGACCGAATACTAAATAAAAGAGAAAGAAAAAATCCTAAGCTACTTTTGGCATTTGGAAGCTTTGATTTAGGTATGTGTTTTGTTCGGTTTTTGATAATTTTTACGTTTTTTGAGATTGTTGCTATGAAATGTACAAAGCCCATGCTTCAATTTTTTATTTTGATGAATATTTTGAGTTAGGACATTGATGATATCTTGTGATTTTTGTTGTTTGATGATGAAATATCAAAGATATGTGAAGGATTAATATGTTATGTATTTTAGTTTTTGATGATTTTGAGTTATTAGGATTAAATTGCAAAATAAAATTTTAGGAACTAAAATGTGAAATAAATGAAATGTATGGATTTATATGAGTGTAAGGAATATTCGACCTAAGCATAATATAGTCAAATTTTGAATTTTCGTGTTTGGTGTAATAGGGACTAAATTGTATAAATGTGGAATATTAGGGGAAAAAATGTAATTTACCCATTTATGCGTTTTTGGACTAAATTGAATGAAAATATGTTTGAATGATTTAATTTGAAATTATTTAGATCAAGAACAAAAAGGATCAGGATTGGAGTGGGGAAAAACGAAGTTGATCAAAGAGTCGGGAAACATAGTCCGTCGATACTCGAGGTAAGTTTTTAAGCAATCATGTTGTATGGAATTTATCTATATTGAGGCACCTAAAATTTAATGGAAGTATGTATACTGATTTTTAATATAGCCAAATGTATTATTTATATATGTATAAAGTATAACCAAATGAGAGGTAGGTATATATGTCATGGGTTCACCCAAATGTGATGTGTATGTATATAAATATATATATATTGGTCGTGTCAAATAGTCGAGCTTTAATATTTATAAAAAGAATGATCGAACCTGTAGACTAACTATGAAAATGATAGAGGCAAGTGCACCTATCGAACAGTAGTATAGTTTAGGCAAGAATATCTTATCAAACCCAAGGGAACCTAAAAGTACTACTCCTCACTTTCTTTCTATTATTTAGCCTGAAATATGGAGTGATTGGTTGATTTATCTAATACTAAATGAAATACTTAAACTAAATGCAAACACAAAAGAATGAATTGGAGAAAGGCTTTAGGAAAACTTAGTTGATTAAGACGATACCCTCAGGAAGAATCCACCTATGACTTCACTTATTATTTATTCCCCAAACCATATGATTTCTTTACTTAGCTTGATCTGTGAGACTCCCTAACCTATATTAAACCCTCTCTCGAGGCGAATAACGTCTAACCTTAGGTTAATTAGTGGAACTCTCATTCTCTTATAATAACCCCCTAAGGAAGCATTAAATCGATCAATGGATTCCCATATTAGGTTTCACCCTAATCTGGCAAAATCATGTAACCCTATCTCTAGGCGCCCGATCAACTCCGCTCAATTATGCTAGATCTACTCTTAGGCAGGGTCTATTCCTCCTCCACCTAAGCACATCAGATTAAATTAAGTAACATAATTAAGAATAAACTAAGTACTTATCATATAATTTAGAAATCAAATAACAAAATCCATCATAGGTTTCATCCCCTTCAGGTATCTGAAGGGTTTAGTTCATAACAAAGTAGGAAAACATCTCAAGAGAAAAGATAAAATAAAACATAAGAAATCCCTAACCCCCTGAAGGAATTGAAGAGGAGATCCTCCGTCTTGAGTAGAATTCCGGCTTCTTGAGATGGATCAACTGGCTATCTTCAAGTGATTCCCTAAAAGATGAAAGCTTTGGTAAAAGCCTCTGCCAAAAAAACTGTCCTCTTTAATGTCTGCCTTATGCTGTTTATATAGGCTTTTGAGATGCTTTACTTGGCTCCTAAGTACCTCTTTCAAGTAGAATTACTATTAGGGTGTTTAAGTAGACTTAGAAGTATGTTTCTTTGGCTTCAAGCATCCAATTTCGAGTGAAATTGCTCATTCCCATGACAAGGGCACGCCCATGCTTTGCCTTGCAGTATAATTTGGGGTTGGGTGTGCCTTGATTCTGTCATTTGGGCACGGTAGTGTAAGTCGAGATTCGGTAGTGCTTGTGTCTGTCGATTGGGACACGACCATGTAGATCGCTTGACGCGCCCATGTGTGGTAATGAGATGATGCGCGGCCATGCAACTCGTGAGTTAGGCCGTGCTCTAGGTAATCGGCGAGACACGGTCATGCAGGCTTTGTGCCCGGCCATGTTGATTTCTTGCTAAGGCCCAATTACTCTGTTTTAAGCCCGTTTTGTGTTCTTTTTATCCTCGGGTGCTTTCCTGAGTATATGACATGAAAAGAAAGGATTACAAGCACCTTTTATATAAATTAAGGGCTAAATCATCAAAAAGCATACTAAATGTGGGATTAAAATATGTTACTTTTATGGTTTATTAAATACCCCCACACTTAAGCTTTTGCTTGTCCTCAAGCAAAATTCTCAACTTACAATTAAAACAAACTTTCCACAAACCATAATTCCTATCGATAACGTCTCATCATAATTCATAGATAATTTATACATGGATAATTTAACTAAAAGAGTCCTAAAGATTCAATTATGATAAGTCATATCTTTATAGCACGAAAACATAGGTGTCTCCCCTTATCTGAATAATTACCTTTAATTCAAAACTAACAAGGATTGACATCCTCACTGAAGGTTCACTCAAATCACTCAAAGTGTTTAAGGTTCAAGAATAAGCACTCATAAGTTGAACCTGAAAAGTTAATCCTATAGGCTTCCCTGAAAATCAAATCTCCACCACTGTATATGAGATGATACACAGATCAAAAGGTCTTTATCGGGGTTGTAACGGGCTAAGGTTAAAGGTGTGGATACAAATTTGAATTAGAGGTTAGAATCGAGATCAAATTGACTAATTACCTAATCTAAAAACAATGAACCGAATATGAATATTTACATCGAATGAAAACTAATAATACCACTATTGATAATTACTATATAATAAAAATATTTTCATCACTTAAACTTTGATAATACTTTAATTGAGCTTTTTCTACAACAATTGGAGTTTAAATGCTCTAAGCTCTTTTATATACTACTAATATTGAATAAACTTGGATTTTTTTTAGAACAAACTAAAATATTACATCATAAATAATAAATGTAACTCTTGAACTAATATAATTCGGTAATTTAATCAAATCAAACCTCGATTAAAGGGCAGTCAAAAGAATGGTGATAACAAATTCAAAGGGATTTTGGGTTAATATTAGTGGATGAGTCAATAAAAAGGTTGTTAGGATTGAACGGGGTTCACTAGGGGTTAATTTGTGTGGGTAGGATTTTTAGTGGAGTGAACGGGTTTAAACCTAGGTGCCTTTATCCTCTCAGTATATCAAATCATTAATGTGGTCTTGACATGTATAAAACGAGGCAAGTTCTAGAATAACAATTCAAAGTTGACACACTCATAATTAATAGAGTGAGCACGAAAAAGAATATATGCTCTATAAGGCTCAAAATCTCACAAAAATTATGGGTGTTTTGACATCAATCCTTATAAATTTCAAACTTCAAGGTGACATTCAAATTCAGTTCAACAACCTATTAATTTTAATTTTTAGAAAGTAGACTTATCATGCTTGATTCTCTAGTATCCTTCAAATTTAATCATCAATGCACAATTAACTATGACTTAATAAAAACATTTCAATAAAAATCATAAATCATTAGAAATTTCAACCCAATTAGTAATATGAGAAAAAATACTTTTGAACAAGTTTAAAATTCAGGATTTTGAGAATAATGAAAAATTAAGCATTAATTTGAGAATTATGCAAAAAGTTAGGCACTTTTATCCCCCCACACTTAAAATGTACATTGCCCTCAATGTACAAAGATAAATAATGACAGTATTGGGATAAATAAAAAGAGAAAGGAGAAAGTAACACTTCCCTAATTGCGGATGAGGTCCAAGATGCATTCCGCATGTGACTTTTATGTGGATGTGTGATAGATTCTGCAAAGTCACTTGGTTAATAATCTCTTAGCATATAATTGAGTAGGGATTCTTTAAGACGTTAGATAGCCAATGGTAGAAAAATTAAAAATAAAAACCATGCAATACTAATGAAAGTTTAAATCTAAAAGCAACATTCAATAAAAAGTTTTAAAATACAGAAAAGTAAATCTCAAATAACAATTTATGAGGACTCTGTAACATCCTGAATTAAGGGGCCTATAAGTGTAGTGTGTGGTTATGTGTAATGTGTTAATTAGAGTCTTAGGGGTCTAGATTGGGCTCAGGTTCGGGCTGAGGCCTTAATCGAATTTCCTGATTGAACACTTTAGTGGAAAGCCTAGTAGGATAGGGCTTAAAGGAGGTTATCTGCGTTTTAGAACACAAGTGGGCTTCTGGCCCAATGGCAAAAATGGCGCCACTAGGTGAGCAAGGAGGTGGCATCAACTAAGGAGGCCCAAACTCAAGTTGCATGAAGCCCAATTCTTTTAAATTGAAGTTAGCTAAATTTCGGCATTTAGGTGGGTAAGGTTGGACGGCAACAAGGCTTGAAAATAGGGGGGATTAAATGACTTGGATAATGTGGATAATATACTGATAAAGGGAGAAAGAGGTGGTGTTGTCTATGCCTCTTTTGGAGGTGTGCTTGGATAAAGATAAGGGAGGAAGTTTAGGAATTATCTGCTAGCCACAGTGATGGTTGAAATTCCAACTCTGAGGGGAGGAGGAATCGGTTTTGATGGGGCATAAGGGGTGCCGAAATTCCCCATGTATAGTAGTCAAGTTTTAGTTTTAAAAAAAAAAAAGGGCATTTTCAGTTTTTAGATGTTAAGTGCCGAAATTTTAAGTAGTCAAGGGAGGGCTCTCTTCTTTATTTTTGACTTTTAAGGTTTCCATCTTCTCTTTTTCTTCTTTTTTGAATAAGAGCCGAAAACTCCCTTAAGCAATCTTTTTCCCCACACTTTTCTGTAATAGCCGACTCTGCCCTAGATTTGCCGAAATTCTTCTTTTTTCCTATACTGTTTCTATCACTTCTTTATGTTTGATATTGTTCATCCCTCTCAATTAGTCCTCTCTAAAACCGAAATTATAAACCCTATTTGTTTTCTTCATAAAGACCGAACCTCCCTAGATCCCTATGCACTATCTTTCTTTTGATTAATGCGGAAGCCGGAATCTTCTAGGAGTTGTCGAATTCTCTGAAAAGGTAGGTGCCGATTTCTTCTGTTCATTTTCTTCTTATTCAGTTTCTGGAGGCCAAAGCCGAAAGGCTTATAGGCGTGGTAAGGTTATCTTTTGAGTAACGTTTAGATTATTCTTGTGTTCATATCTTGGGTCGGCACTTCAGGAAATAGGAGTAGATCGAATCATCCAGATTTCAAAAGCCAGAAATCGTTAATCTCTAAGTATCCTATCTATTCCGGGATTTCAAGGTAAGGGGTTTTCTTTAGATTCCTGTTAGACTCGCTATCATATTTGAGATCCTAAAATCATATGATATAGTTTAACAACCCTATTTCGTTATAGTAGTTCTGACAATGACTTTTGATGGAATCAAATATGGATCAGGCAAAGGAGAGGATTGGGTCCGTAAACCCAATCCCTAAGTTTAAGAAACAAGCGGTGTCTGCTATTCAAGATTGGCCACTGGGTTGTAGACCGACTTCAGAACAAAATCTTAGACTATTAGCAGTCGTAGCGGCTATAGATCGTGTCGACATAGAAAGCACTGTCCTATCGGTAATCAGGTGTGTAGATCTCTATCACACTCATTAATTTGTATTATATGTATGTTGTGGGCTAAATGCCAAAAAGAGAGGCTGTGTGAACAGTCGTATTAACCAGAAGGGGTAGGCAAGGGATGCCAAGTACGTAATCATAGAAACTTCTCTATGTGTATCGAAGTATGTGAAAGTCTGAGATCTGTTTAGATGGCTTAATGTTTTGATTTTTGCATGTATGTATGCATGGAATGGGATTGATTGATATGAGGAAGGGGAGCAAGTCGCGAGGCGATCAGTGGCTTTGCCACATAGGTGACATAGTGATCGGTCTTTATGACAGGCAGCGTAGCTGTCGAAATGCTATAATGTATTACTGAGGTCGCATAGCGATCAGTGGCTTTGCCGCATAGGTCACATAGTGATCAGTCTTTATGACAGGCAGCATAGTTGTCGATATAGTGTGTAGCGGATGGAGGGTTGATTGTAGAAATCCCCACGGTGTGATGGTTGATACGGGGGTGTATAGAGGATGGACTATTAGGTTTGGGATGGGCCATGTTGCATGAAATATTCTGTTGCCATTGTGTGGGCCCAAGGCTTTTATGTGTTTTCGGGATTTGCACACGAGTCTTGGTGACTCACCCTATTATTTTTCCCCAACTTTTCAGATGAGCAGTAGATCATGGACATGGGAGCCGAGGCGGACTCAAGGGGCCATCAAGATTATTATCTACATAGACTATTTTTGGATTTCCATTTGAATTTTAATTTTTGGGAATATTTTTGTAATAAGGCTTCTACAACTTAGGTTTTCGTTTTTTTTTGTTAAGTTAAGTTTTTATAAACTTATGTTTTTTAAAGTCTTAATTATAAAATGAAATGATAAATGGGATTTCCAAACACAATCAACGCGATTGCTTAAAGTTGTATAAAAAATTTCACAATTATTTGATTAAACGGCTATAATAAACTAAGATTTTCAAAACCCTTCAAGGCAAAGTTTTCAAGTTTTAACCCGTAGCATACTAGATCCGGTCATGACGTATGGGCCGAGTTTGGGGTGTTACATTTTTGGTATCAAAGCCCAGTTCAAAACTCGAGCTGTGAAATGGGTCCAGTAGTGGTTTGTAAAATTGAAATGTACTTGAGAAAAGCTTCAATTGAGATATGGCCTTTGAGTCTACCGGCACCCGATCGACGCAAGTAAGTATCCTAAACTCATTGTGTGATATACATGTTGGGCTTGTTGGGCTCCATAGGGACGTAAGCTAGTATGATTAGAGCTTGATGGACTTTAGGTTTAGTATAAACAATTCTTCAAATCTCATAAAACTTAATTTCTAATAAAACATGTCTGTGAATAAGTCACAGGGTTAGGGTGTGGTAACAGGCATACGCATGTCTAGGATTGGATCTAGGGAGAGCTTGATATTTAAGCGGCCCTAGCGGCTCACCTCCTCTTCACTGGAATCCTACCTAGTGCATAGTGACTGTTCACCTTAACCACGGAGACTTGTTGACGGGCCAAAATTTATAACTAAAATCCAAAGGGACCATCACCCTGTCTTTGTAGAATTACTTATATACCCCTAATTTTGTAAATTACCCAGAATACCCTAGTTTTTAAAATTATCGAAATACCCTCGATTTGTGAAATTATCGAAATACCCCTGATTTGTAAAATTACCAAAATACCCCTACTTTATGAAAGTGCCAAAGTACCCTTATTTTGCAAAATTACCAAGATACCCTATTTTGGAAAATTACGAAATACCCTTGTAGGATAAAATTACGAACATACCCTAGGTAGTTAAATTACGAAAATACCCCTAGGTGATGAATGTAAGTTCATGGATGCTGCATGTATGTTGATGTGTGATGGATGTTGATTGAATGTGTATTCTAGAATTAGGAAATACAGATCTGAGAACTGAACCTCATAGATAAAATTTGAATTCGAAAGAACTACTGTTAAAACTACTTTCCATAAGACTGTCCATTATTAATCAGTGGAAAAGAGTATTAATAATTCATAAAATTTCTAATCAGATAAATCACGAATGATAGAATGAGCACTAGGGGACATGGTGTACGTGCCCGAGGTAGAGGCAGGATTGCTGTGTTAAAACCCGTAGGGTCTGGTCACAAGTCAGGGAATGAGGTACCAGTGCCACCAGCAGTGGAGGCAAAATTTCAAGATCGACGCAGTCGAGAGATGAAGCGCATCTCGAGCGATTATTACGAGTTTTAGAGAGTTGCGAGTAGGCATGGGCACGAGGCCCTAAGTCTGTCTGGGCGACTTAAAGCTAATGGGGCAGAGGTGTTTGAGGGAATTTCTAGTGTAGCTCCTAGTACAGCAGAGTATTGGTTGGAAGCAATAGAGCGTATAATGGATGATCTTGACTTCATGGAAGAGGAGAAGCTGAAAGGAGTGGTGTCTCTTCTCTGGGACGTAGCTTATCAATGGTGGCTTACGGTTAAGGATGGTATCGTGGCTGATAGTATCACCTGGGATTACTTCAGAACGGTGTTCCAAAGTAAGTACATTGCGACGAGCTATGTGGATGCGCAACACAGAGCATTCCTGAATCTGGTTCAGGGAAGTAGGTCGGTGGCGATTTATGAAGCGAAATTCTTATGCCTTAGTCGTTATGCTCGAGGGATAGTGGCCACAGAACATGAGTGATGTGTTCATTTTGAGGATGGCCTGAAGGATGATCTACTTGTGTTGATAGCTCTATAACGAGAGCGGGAATTTGATGTGCTTATGGAGAAAGCTAAGATAGATGATGAGGTGAAACGGATGGAAAAGCTGAACCAGGATAGAGATAGGGGTGGAGGTATTAGGGACAGTCGTGCATACTCAGAAGAGACCTAGGTCGGATGGATCGAGACAGGCTGAGAGACTTGTTGCTGCTAGCCAAACACGGAAGTGTGCTTGATGTGGTAAGTTCCATGTAGGTGAGTGTTGGGCAGGCAGTGGGAAGTGCTTTAGGTGTGGATCTACGAATCATTAGATAAGAGAATGTCCTCAGCCACGGGATGAGGTAGGACTCGCAGGGCAGGGGAATGTTCAGCCGGGTAGAGGAGGTCAGCAGCAGTAAAGGGGTCGTGGTCCAGCCAGAGGTGGTAATGGTTTTAGTCGAGGCTGAGGAGCACCAGGTCGAGGGGCAAAAAACACTGAGGCGAGACAGTCGGCGTTGGTCTATGCTGCCAGACGTTGCGAGGAGGCCGACGCACTGAATGTTATAACCAGTACTTTTTTAATATTTGGTTTCCCTTACACTATTTTAGTTGACATCAGGTCGACACATTCATATGTTGCTAGTAGTGTGTCTGGAACTTTAAGTTTAGATTTCGAGATTACCCCTAGGGTGATGACTGTAATTAGCCCATTAGGACAATCTGTGGTAGTAAATAAGCTTTATCGGGAGGTACCCTTAGAAGTTCAGGAATAGTTTTTTGAATGATTTGATGGAATTACCGTTCGGGGAGTTTGAATTAATATTAGGCATGGATTGGCTGATGAAGTACCAAGCTAACTTAGATTGTGCAGCCAAGCGTATGGTATTGAGAACCCCCGAGAGAGGTGAAGTGTTGGTGATAGGAGAAAGAGGGAATTGTCTGTCGAATGTGGTGACTGCCCTAAGAGCAGAAAGAATGGTGAGAAAAGGATGCGAGGTAGTTTTAATGTTTGTACGGGCTTTGAAAGCCAAGGACCTAACTATTGGGGACGTTAGGACGGTGAAAGAATTTCTTAATGTTTTCCCAGAAGAGCTTCTGGGATTACCTTCAGATCGAGAAGTGGAGTTTGGAATCGATCTTCTTCCGAGAATAGTACTGGTATCTATTGCTCCATATAGAATGGTGTCGAAGGAGTTGGTGGAATTGAAAGCACAAATCTAGGAGTTGTTGGATAGAGGGTTTATTCGACCAAGTGTGTCACCTTGGGGAGCACCGGTGTTATTTGTTAAGAAGAAGGATGGTTCAATGCGTATGTGCATTGACTATCACCAATTGAATAAGTTAACAATCAAGAACAAGTACCCGTACTTGTTCGATCAGTTGAAAGGGGCCTCAGTCTTTTCGAAGATAGATCTGAGGTCAGGGTATCACCAGCTTAAGGTCAATGAGGCATATATTCATAAGACGGCTTTTAGAACTCGCTATGGACATTACGAGTTCATGGTGATGCCATTTGGGTTGACTAACGCACCAGCAGCATTTATGGATATGATGAACCGAGTGTTCCAACCCTACTTGGATCGTTTTGTCATGGTATTTATTGATGACATCTTGGTTTACTCAAGATCGGAGGAGGAGCATGATTCACATCTGTGAGTGGTTCTGCAGATTCTGAGGGAGAAGCAGCTTTATGCCAAATTCAGCAAGTGCAAATTCTAGCTAAAGGAAGTTAATTTTCTAGGCCACGTTGTGTCAGCAGAGGGGATTAGGGTAGACCCTCAAAAAATTGAAGCAGTGTTGAATTGGAAGTCACCTAGGTCTGTGGCAGAAATTTGGAGTTTTCTTACTTTGGTCGGGTACTATCGAAGGTTTGTTGAGGGATTTTCTTCAATGGCGGCACCATTGACTAAGTTGTTACAAAAGGAGTTCCGTTTGTCTGGTTTAATAAGTAGCAAGATAGTTTTGAGAAGTTAAAGAGGATTTTAGTGGAGCCTCTGGTACTGATTCAGCCGGAGGCTGGGAAAGAATTCATGATTTACTGTGATGCGTCACACAGAAGACTAGGATGCGTGTTGATGCAGGATGGAAAGGTTGTTGTGTATGCATCTCAGCAGTTAAGACCGCACAAGGCAAATTATCCCACCCATGATTTGAAGTTGGAGGCGGTGGTTTTTGCCTTAAAGATTTGGAGACACTATCTGTACGGGGAGAAATCGGTTATTTATACAGATCATAAAAGCCTAAAATACCTTTTGACCCAGAAGGAGTTGAATTTAAGGCAGAAGAGGTGGATCGAGTTGTTAAAGAATTATGATTGCTCGATCAAGTATCATCCGGGTAAGGCTAATGTGGTGGCGGATGCTCTAAGTCGTAAAGTAATCACTAACTTGAGAGCAATGTTTGCTCACCTTAGTTTGTACGATGATGGGAGTTTATTGGCTAAACTTCAAGTGAAACCCTCATGGGTCAGTCAGGTTAAGGAGAAGCAGCAGACTGATGGGTTGCTAAAGGAGAAGTTTCATGTAGGAACAAGTGATAGATCGATGGATTTCAGTGTGGATAAGGAAGGACTATTATGTTATCGAGGGAGAGTATGCATGCCAAAAGATCCTAAATTAAGGCATAGGATTTTGCAAGAAGCGCATGGTAGTCCATACGCTATACACCCTGGAGGGAGTAAGATGTATCGAGATTTACGAGAACAGTTTTGGTGGCCGGGCTTAAGACGAGAGGTGACAGAATTAGTGGGGAAGTGTTTGACCTATCAGTAGGTAAAAGCAGAACATCAGTTACCATCAAGGTTGTTGCAGCCGGTAAAGATTCCACAATGGAAGTGGGAAAGGATCACAATGGACTTTGTTAGTGGCCTACTTCTCACGCCTACTAAGAAAGATTCGGTTTGGGGATAGTTGATCGCTTGACAAAGTCTGCTCATTTCATACTAGTACGAGTCAATTACTCTTTACAGAAATTGGCTGAGCTATACATAACGGAGGTGATGAGGTTGCATGGAGTATCAGTATCGATCATATCGGACAGAGACCCTAGGTTCACATCACGATTTTGGAAAGCGTTGCATCAAGCGTTGGGTACGAAGTTGGATTTTAGTACAGCGTTCCATCCTCAGACTGATGGTCAGTCTAAGCAAGTAATTCAGGTCTTAGAGGACATGTTAATAGGTTGTGTCATTGATTTTAGGGGTAGTTCAGAAGAGTTTTTACCGTTGGCAGAGTTTGCGTACAACAATAGTTACCAGTCTAGTATTCAGATGGCACCTTACGAAGCATTGTATGGGTGGAGGTGTCGTACTCCTACTTGTTGGAGGAGAAGGTTAAGTTAATAAGGACTCGATTAAAAGAAGCGTTGGATAGACAAAAGTCCTATGCTGATTTGAAGCGTAAGGACATAGAGTTTGCAGTGGGTAACAAGATGTTCTTGAAGGTATCACTATGGAAGAAAGTACTGAGGTTCAGACGGAAGGGTAAGTTAAGTCCTAGATTTATCGGACCTTATCGGGTGTTGAAACGAGTTGGACCAGGAGCGTATCAGCTGGAGCTACCTTCTGAGCTAAGCCAGATTCACAATGTGTTTCATGTCTCTATGTTGAGACGACATCGTTCGGATCCATCTCATGTGGTACCTGTGGAGGAAATCGAGGTAAGACCTGACCTATCCTTTGAAGGGGAACCAGTGGAAATCTTGGATCGTGATGTCAAAGTGCTAAGAAGGAAGACAGTTCCATTGGTTAAGGTTCTATGGCGGAATCACAGTTCTGAGGAGGCTACTTGGGAACCAGAAGAGACGCTGCAGCAGCAGTACCCCAATCTATTTTGATCAGGTAATTTTAAGGCCAAAATTTCTTTAAGGAGGGTAGAACTGTAACATCCTAAATTAAGGGGCCTATAAGTGTAGTGTGTGGTTATGTGTAATGTGTTAATTAGAGTGTTAGGGGTCCAAATTGGGCTCAGGCTCGGGCCGAGGCCTTAATCGAATTTTCTGATTGAACACTTTAGTTGAAAGCATGGTAGGATAGGGCTTAAAGGAGGTTATCTGCGTTTTAGAACACAAGTGGGCTTGTGGCCCAGTGGCAAAATGGCGCCACTAGGTGAGCAAGGAGGTGGCGTCAACTGAGGAAGCCCAAACTCAAGTTACATGAAGCCCAATTCTTTTAAATAGAAGTTAGCTAAATTTCGGCATTTAGGTGGGTAAGGTTGGACAACAACAAGGCTTGAAAATAGGGGGATTAAATGACTTGGATAATGTGGATAATATGCTGATAAAGGGAGGAAGAGGTGGTGTTGTCTATGCCTCTTTTGGAGTTGTGCTTGGATAAAGATAAGGGAGGAAGTTTAGGAATTATCTGCTAGCCACAGTGATGGCCGAAATTCCAACTCTGAGGGGAGGAGGGATCGATTTTGATGGGGCATAAGGGGTGCCGAAATTCCCCATGTATAGTAGTCAAGTTTTAGTTTTTTAAAAAAAAAGGCATTTTCAATTTTTAGATGTTAAGTACCGAAATTTTAAGTAGTCAAGGGAGGGTCTCTTCTTTATTTTCAGCCTTTAAGGTTTCCATCTTCTCTTTTTCTTCTTTTCTGAATAAGAGCCGAAAACTCCCTTAAGTAATCTTTTTCCCCACACTTTTCTGTCATAGCTGACTCTGCCTTAGATTTGCCAAAATTCTTCTTTTTCCTATAATGTTTCTATCACTTTTTTACGTTTGATATTGTTCATCCCTCTCAATTAGTCCTCTCTAAAAACCAAAATTATAAACCCCATTTGATTTCTTCATAAAGACCGAACCTTCCTAAATCCATGTGCACCATCTTTCTTTTGATTATCGCGGAAGCCAGAATCTTCTAGGAGTTGTCGAATTCTCTGAAAAGGTAGGTTCCAATTTCTTCTGTTTGTTTTCTTCTCATTTTGTTTTTGGAGGCCAAAGCCGAAAGGCTTATAGGCGTGGTAAGGTTATCTTTTGAGTAACGGTTAGATTGTTATTGTGTTCACATCTTGGGTTCGCACTTCGGGAAATAGAAGTAGATCGAATCATCTAGATTTCAAAAGCCGAAAATCATTAATCTCTAAGTATCCTATCTATTTTGGGATTTCAAGGTAAGGGGTTTTCTTTAGATTCCTGTTAGATTCACTATCATATTTGAGATCCTAAAATCATATGGTATGGTTTAACAACCCTATTTCGTTATAGTAGTTCTGACAAGGACTTTTGATGGAATCAAATATGGATCAGGCAAAAGAGAGGATTGGGTCCTTAAATCCAATCCCTAAGTTTATGAAACGAGAGCTGTCTACTGTTTGAGATTGGCCACCGTGTTGTGGGTGGCTTGAACAAAATCTTAGGCATTAGCGATCGTAGCGACTCTTGATAGTGTCGACATTGAAAGTATTATCCTGTCGGTAATCAAGTGTGTAGATCTCTATCACACTCATTAATTTCCATTATATGTATGTTATGGGCTAAATGCCAAAAAGAGAGGCTGTGTGAACAGTCATATTACCCAGAAGGGGTAGGCAAGGGATGCTAGGTACGTAATCATAGAAACTTCTCTATGTGTATCGAAGTATGTGAAAGTCTAAGATCTATTTAGATGGCTTAATGTTTTGATTTTTGCATGTATGTATGCATGGGATGGGATTGATTGATATGAGGAAGGGGAGCAGGTCGCGAGGCGATCGGTGGCTTTGCCACATAGGTCACATAGTAATCGGTCTTTATGATAGGCAGCGTAGCTGTCAAAATACTATAATGTATTACTGAGGTCATATAGCGATCGGTGGCTTTGCCACATAGGTCATATAGTGATCGGTCTTTATGACAGGCAGCACAGCTATCGATATGGTGTGTAGCAGATGGAGGGTTGATTATAGAAATCCCCACGGTGTGATGGTTGGTACGGGGGTATGTAGAGAATGGACTCTTAGGTTTGGGATGTGCCATGTTGCATGAACCAAGGCCCATAATATGTTTGTGGGCCCAAGGCTTTTATGTGTTTTTGGGATTTGCACACTAAGTCTTGGTGACTCACCCTATTATTTTTCCCCAACGTTTCAGATGAGCAGTAGATCGTGGACATGGGAGCCAAGGCAGACTCGAGGGGCCATCAAGATTATTATCTACATAAACTGTTTTCAGATTTCCATTTGAATTTTAATTTTAAGGAATATTTTTGTAATAAGGCTTCCACAACTTAGGTTTTCGATTTTTTTTTTTAAGTTAAGTTTTTATAAACTTATGTTTTTTTTTTAAAGTCTTAATTATAAAATGAAATGATAAATGGGCTTTCCAAACATAATCAATGTGATTGCTTAAAGTTGTATAAAAAATTTCACAATTATTTGATTAAACGACTATAATAAACTAAGATTTTCAAAACCCTTCAAGGCAAAGTTTTCAAGTTTCAACCCGTAGCATACCAGATCCGATCATGATGTATGGGCTGGGTTTGGGGTGTTACAGACTCAGGGGTCCTCATCGTCAACTGGATCCTGTGGAGGTGTTGGTGGTGATATATGAAAGTGATGGCTGATTTGCTGTAGGGTGGCCTCGATCCCATCAAATCATCAAGCAGTGTCAGTAAACTACTGGGAACTGTACTGCTCGAACTGTGTGAGGCATGCCAAGATATCTATCAATGAGGCTGCTGAATATGATGGTTGTTGGCTCAGAATTGGTGGGACATCATCAGTAATGTTCGCGGGTACCTCCTCGTCTATGGCTAGTCTGTATTGAGAGGGGTCCGTCCCTCGATGATGTTTGATCATCTTCATGTGTAACATCGTCTAAATTCCATGAGGTGTCATATGTTCGATCAGTGTAAGTGAGGACCTCTGATGATCGGTGTTGAGGAGTCCAAAGTGCCGAGCCAAACGCGTTATGTATGGTCCCATTGATAGGATTCCCTTTTTGTGCACCTCCGTCTGATGCTGTATTGCGCATGCAATAAAATATGACACATCGAAAACATGTCCTTCGGACATGCATGATAAGAAGTGGATGTCTTGTTTATTAACAACGCCAGTGCTCTCTTTGTGGCCTGTAATGGTATGAGCGAGAATAGCATGAATATACCTGAGAGCTGGGGAAAGGGCGGTCGCCTTAGAACGATTGGGGTTATAGTTGCTTGTAGTGAGTTGTAGTTTTTCCCACATTTGAGCGAAGCATAGTGCAGCTCTCGATTCAAATTGTCCAGTGGGTTTTCTTCTATAAATTCTGGGGTGTAAAGTCTGAGTGCCGTTCCAAATTGAGGTATGCTTAGTTGACGTACTGTGCCCCCTAGGCGAAATTGAATGGTGCCGACATCGTCAAAGTGCGTCATTACTGTCTGTAGTGTGAATGTGGAACAGAACTCGAGGGTAAGTTCCAAAAATATGGGTTCATCGATGGTGAAGAAGTTTTCCCAAGGGTCGATTGAGAGAAGTGCCTGAATATCAGTTTCAAGTCTGACTTGCTTTATCGCATTCCAGTCAATGCGTCTCCCAGTGCCGATAGGTCTCTTTTGGATCTCTATATAACGTTCTTCTTGTGTTGCTTGGGGGAATCTGAGGAAGGGATGTTGAAGTTTGGTGGAGGCACTAGCGGAAGAGGAACCTGGCGCCTTTCTCTTCTTACTTAGGGCATGCGTTTTACTCTAGATGTTGACATATTTCCAGGGGCGGTGGTGAGATGCACGGTTGAAGGGCACGAAGGTGGAGCTGGGTTTTTACAGTGTAGCACGGTGGTGTTGCGGCCATGTGGGTGGGGTGTGGTCGATTTTTTGAGAAAGATGGTGTTAGGGAGGGATTTTTGGTGGTAAATGGTGTGGGTGTGGCCGGAGTTTAGGGAGAGGGGGCTGAGAAATTATCTGAATTTAGGGTTTGAAGTTTGGGAAGAAATAAAATGGTTAGTTTCATTATAAAAGAAGGGAACACGGCCTTTTGCCACGTCCGTGTTTAATTTGAAGTGCCCGTGCTTTTCGCGTGTTTTTTAAAATTGGGCACGCTTTAGGGTTTTTGGCACGTCAGTGTGTAAATTAGGCACGCCTGTGCCTAAAAGGTCAGTATGTGAGCACGGATGGAGTGCACGGGCGTGGTCTGACCATGCTTAATATGTCAGTATCTTCACACGGTCGGGAGAACACGGTACTACAAAGCTCGTCTTGAATAAGTCGAGAGCTTCACGATCGAGGCACGGCCATGCAACGCCCGTGTCGTTAAAAATTTTTTTTTCTTTCTTCGTTCTGTTTATGCACGGATCAGCCACGCCCGTGGCGTGTTCCCTACTTTGTACATGGTCATTGGCACGCCCGTGTTTATGGCCGTGTTAACAATCCTGTATTTCTGTTCAAAATTTTTAGAGTGATAAAGATAATCTTAGGGAGTTAGCACTCGAGTTGCCTCCCGAGAAGCGCTTGTTTATAGTCTTAAGCTAGACTTTCCTTGTTTACGATTCTAAATGAAGGTTCGTGGAGCAGAAGCCCCTCTCTTATATTTCTAGAATCTGCACCATTATAAATTTTAAGTCTATGACCATTTACCTTGAATATGCCCTTTGTAGGATGAGTTACCTCAATAGTGCCGTATGGAAAGATTGTTTTGATTATGAATGGGCCTGACCATCTTGACTTTAATTTTCCCGGGAATAGTTTAAGCCTTGAATTATATAGTAGGACCAGGTCTCCTACCTCGAACTATTTTGATTGCTTGAGACGAGCATCGTGGCGTCCTTTTGTTGCTTCCTTGTATAGTTTTGAGTTCTCATAGGCTTCCGTTCTCCATTCATCTAGCTCGTTCATCTGTATCATTCTTCTCTTTCCTAAAATTTTGAGGTCAGCATTCAAAAATTTTATTGCCCAAAAAGCTTTGTGCTCTAGCTCGAATGGTAGATGACAACTTTTCCCGTATACAAGTTTGTATGGGGATGTCCCTAGAGGTGTTTTGAATACTGTTTTGTAGGCCCATAAAGTATCATCTACTTTAAATGCCCAATCTTTTCTATTTGACTCAACCGTTTTTTCTAGAATGCGCTTAAGCTCTCGGTTTGCTACCTCAACTTGCCTACTAGTTTGAGATGATATGGGGTGGCTGTTCTATGGCATACTCCATATTTCTTTAGAACTTTTTCAAATTGTGTATTACAGAAATGAGTACCCCTATCACTAATGATGGCTCTCGGTGTCCCGAATCGGGAAAATAGTTTCTTGAGAAATTTAACTACTACCCTAGCATCATTGTTCGGTAAGGCTTCCGCTTCTACCCATTTGGACATGTAATTGACTGCTACTAGGATGAATTTATTTCCAAATGAACTAGGAAATGGTCCCATAATATCAATACCCCATACATCAAATATCTCACACGGCAACATATATGTTTGAGGCATTTCATCACGTTTAGAAATATTACCTGTTCTTTGGCATTTGTCACATGAGGTAACATACCTGTTGGCATCTTTAAATAGAGTGGGCCAGTAAAACCCTGATTTGAGTATTTTGTATGCTGTTTTAATACCACTGTAGTGTCCTCCTGATGGTCCTGAATGTCAATGTTCTAGGATTTTGCTTGCCTCTGTCTTTGTGACGCATCTTCGAATTACCTGATCTGTACATATGCGGAAAAGAAATGGATCTTCCCAAAAATAATTTTTCACATCAGCAAGGAATAACTTCTTTTGATGATGTGTGAATTTTCTTGGTAAGATGTTAGCCACTAACTAATTCGCAATATTTGCAAACCAGGGTACTTCAGAATGTGTTATAGAAAAGAGTTGTTCTTCGGGAAACGAATCATTTATTTCATGTTTATCAAGCTCTTTGGTGTGTGGATTTTTGAGTCTTGAAAGGTGATCTGCTGCAAGATTCTCGGCTCCCTTTTTATCCTGTATTTCCAAGTCAAATTCCTGTAAGAGTAAAATCCATCGTATGAGTCTAGGTTTTGCATCAGGTTTGGTTAAAAGATAACGAAGATCTGAATGGTCAATGTAAACGACAACTTTAGATAATATTAGATATTGTCTAAATTTGTCAAAAGAAAAAACTACAGCTAGCAGTTCTTTCTCAGTCATGGTGTAATTTTCTTGTACGGGTGTTAATATTCTGCTAGCGTAGTAAATTGGTTCAAAATGCTTGTCTCTTCGTTGTCCCAAAACTGCGCCTACTGCAAAGTCACTTGCATCACACATTAGTTCAAAGGGTAAATTCTAATCAGGTGCGATTATAATCGGTGCATTTATTAATTTATCTTTAAGGACAATGAATGCATCTAAACATTCCTGATTGAAATTAAAAGGAACTTCTTTTTCTAGTAATTTTGTCAAAGGCTTAGCTATTTTAGAAAAGTCTTTAATGAATCTTCTATAAAAACCTGCATGTCCTAAAAAGCTTCTAATAGCCTTCACTGAACTAGGGGGAGGTAATTTTTCTATGTTTTCAACTTTTGCTTTATCTACCTCAATCCCTTTTCTAGAAATCTTATGTCCTAAAACAATCCCTTCTCTAACCATAAAGTGGCATTTTTCCCAATTCAAAACAAGGTTTGTTTCTTCACATCTAATTAGAACTCATTTTAAATTTTTAAGGCAAAGCTGGAAAGAATTACCGAATACTGAGAAATAATCCATGAATACCTCCATGATGTCCTCTACGAGTTCGTCAAAAATTGCCAACATAAAACGCTGAAAAGTGGTAGGAATATTACATAATCCAAAAGGCATTCTACGATAAGCAAACGTACCTTATGGGCATGTAAATGTCATCTTCTCTTGGTCTTCAGGAGCTATGTGTAACACCCCTAACCCGAGACCGTCACCGGAATAGGGTTTAAAGGCATTACCGAACAATAGGATCATTTCACATCACATTCACAACACAAAGTCAATAATCATCAAACACATTCAAATATAGTCATTGTGTCTCTTAAACGAGTCATCAAGACCTTAAGCATGCTTATAAACCGAGTCGAGAGTAAACCGAAACACATAAAATTTCATGAAAATAGAAATTTTTTCTAGAATACAGGGAAGACACGCCCGTGGGGGTAGGCCGTGCCTCTCCCACGGCTACATGAACACCCGTGTGCCCTCCCCGTGGTTACATACTGCCAAAATCAACACGGCTAACAAGCACGCCCGTGTGATAAGGTCGTGTCCTATAAGGTCATAATCTATCATTTCTCGCACGGCCTGTAGGCACGCCTGTGCCATGGCCGTGTGCAGTTTAAGTCACATTCTGCCAATTTACCCACGGTCTGAGGCACGCCCGTGTGCCCCAACCGTGTGGCATTATTGGGCATTTTTTTTGCAAGGCCAGCATGCCACTCACTTAAGGTCAAACCTATAAGCAACATATACCAAAACATATCATGCACATAAGGCAACCAATAACTTACCAATAAGGCTATCCAATCTATATGTTCATTTCTCATTCCAACCATAACAAATTCAATACCAAAACTTATTCTACCACAAGCATAATTCATTCCCAATTTTTCTAACCCCTATAAGCATTTATCAACTCAAAGTTACCACTTAATAGCAAATTTATCAATGCACAAATCATGCCAAAAGATGCATCACACAAATCACATTCATTCATGCCAAACCCATCACATATCTAGCCACACTTCATGGCTAATTACAATTTCAAACATAATTCAATTTACTAGCCTATACATACCATATTCTTACTAAATACATCTTTTCAAAAGTACCAAAATAGAATGCCGATAGTGTGATTACGAAGCTGACGATCCTCGATCCGGGCTAGCTTTACTGACACTGCAAGGCAGAGAACAAATCACACAGCAAGCTTTCCAAAGCTTAGTAAGTTCGATATGCAATACTATATCTTATCAAGCCAAACTAATGTAAGTATTAAGCATCACATAGATCAATTATCTCATATTCATATCATCTCATTCATATCTAAAATACTTATCCATTCCATCATAGCTTGTTTATAACTCATCAACCACAAAGGTTAATTACATACCTTAGCTAACACTTAGTTATTCTACCTCCAAGCTATTCAATGCTCGATATTACATGTCGATCCTCATTTGATATTCGTTCAAAATAACCGCATACTCAGTGCTACATACTTATTCGAAGTATAATTGTTATCGCACACTTAGTGCCTATTCTTTTAATAAACTCATCTTTGTATCGCACACGTAGTGCCACGGCAACAATCCAAAGCTTTCATAATATTGCACACACAGTGCCATTCGTTTCTATCTCGATTTCACTTTCGTACACTTAGTGCCATCAAATTAAAATCATGCACATAGCAACTCACTTTCATATACATAAACATATTCATTTCATATCGATAAAACGAATCTCAAATACATGTATTATATTCGAACTTACCTCAGATGTCGAACTACCGATACGATCGATTAATCGAGCACTTTATCTTTGCCTCGATCTCGACCCAAACCTCTCCGTTCTTAGTCCATACACATTTAAATTCAATCCATTCAATCATCAATTCATTCATTTTAGTCCAAACACACATATTTAGGGCATTTTACAAAAAAGCCATCACATTTTCACATTTCGACACTTTAGTCCCTATCTCACAAAATCATCAAATACTCAAAATTTCATTACATAATGCTTAGGCTGAATTCTCCTTAGTCTCATAGGAGTCCACACATTTCATTTATTTCACATTATAGTCCTCCAATTTCACATTTTCACAATTTAGCTCAAATTACTCAATTTCACCAAAATTTTAAATACAAACTATGTAAACCCAACATTAAACTTTTATAATCCACCAAATATCATCACAAAGCTCATATATTCAATAATAGCATATCTCAAAATCACCATCATTTCTAAAATTTAAGCATGGGTTAGCTAGAGCACAAAGCAACGATTATGAAAACATAAAAATTAACAAAAACCGAGCTCAAACATACCTTTAATCAAGCTCAAATGTTGGCCGAATACCCTAAAGCTCTCTTCCCTTCTTTTTCTTTAGCAAATTTTGGCAATGGTGATAAAAAGATGAACATTTTATGTTTTGTTTACTTTTATTATCATTAATACACCATTTACCAATTTACCCTTTTATTAATCATATAAAACAAATTTTCCATATGGTTATCTTGTCATTTAACACCCCACTATCTTAAAACTTGGTTTAATTGCATCATAAAGCCTTCATATTTAAAAGGCATCAACATTTAGATACTTATAAATTAGCACATAGCTTTTACTCTTTACGCGATTAAGTCTTTTCTCTTAATCCGACACTAAAACGATCAAATCATTACACAGAACTTTCACACAGACCTTGTTGCATACTATTCACACAAAAAATAATATTAAATTATTATTTTGACCTCAGATTTGTGGTCTCAAAACCACTGTTCTGACTAGGGTCTAAACTGCGCTGTTACAACTCACCCCCTTAGGGATTTTCGTCCCCGAAAATCTTACTAGTGAATAGTTGTGGATGTTGCTCTCTCATAACATTCTCAGGCTCCCACGTAGCTTCTTCAATTTCGTGTTTGTGCCATAGTACTTTCACTAGAGAAATTTTCTTATTTCTTAATTCTTTAGTCTCTCGTGCCAAAATTCGGATCGGTTCTTCACTATACGACAAATCTAACTGAATCTCAACCTCAGTAGGTGCAATTACATGAGACGGGTCTGATCGATATCGTCAAAGCATTGACACATGAAATACGTTATGGATCCTTTCCAACTCTGATGGTAATCTCAATCTATAAGCAACTGGCCCAACTCATTTAATAATCTCATACAGTCCGATGAATCTTGGACTCAACTTGCCCTTTTAACAAATCGAAGTATTTTCTTCCATGGAGATACTTTTAGAAACACTTTATCCCCAACCTCAAATTCAATATCCTTTTGTTTTAAATCTGTATAAGACTTTTGACTATCTGAGGCTGCTTTCAAACTGTCACGAATTACTTTCACTTTCTATTCAGTCTCTTTTATAAGATCAACCCCGTGAATCTTGTTCTCACTCAGCTCTGTCCAATACAATGGGGTTCGACACTTTCGATTGTAAAGAGCCTAATATGGTGCCATTTTGATACTAGGTCGAAAACTATTGTTATACGCAAACTCAATCAATGATAGATGCCCTTCTCATGGGCTTTCAAATTTGAGTATACAACATCTTAGCATATCTTCAAGAATCTAAATAATTTGTTCAGATTGACCATCTGTTTGTAGATGAAAAGCAGTACGAAAATGCAATTTTTTGCCTAAAGCATCTTGCAATTTCTTCCAAAATCGTGAGGTAAATCTCGGATCTTTGTCAGACACTATAGATAACTATACTCCATGCAATCTCACAATCTCATCGATATACAATTCAGCCAATTTATCTAAAGAATAATTGGTTTTCACCAGAATGAAATGAGTTGATTTCATCAATCTATCAACTATCACCCATATTGCATCTTTCTTGCTTGGAGATAAGGGCAAACCCGACACAAAGTCCATCGTGATCCTCTCCCATTTCCATTTAGGAATCATAATCGGTTGCAATAAACTGGACGGAACTTGATGTTCAGCCTTAACTTGCTGACAAACTAAACATTTAGACACAAAGCCAAAAATATCTCTCTTCATACCATGCCACCAATAGAATTATTTCAAATCATTATACATTTTCGTATTCCCCAGATGTACAGTCAAATGACTATTGTGAGCTTCAGTCAAAATCATTTGAATCAACTCTGAATTTCTCGAAATGCAAATCTGATCTCTGAATCTCAAACAATCATTACTATCAACTCAAAATTCTGATTCTGCATTCAAATTACATTAAACCCTTTTTTCTAACAACTCATTATCAATCTTATGAGTTTCACATATTCACTGTATAAACAACGGTTTTACTTTCAATTTAGCTACAACCGCATCATCATCACACAGATCCATCTGATTACGCATAGCTCGTAAGATATATAACGATTTTTGACTCACAGCATCAGCTACAACATTAGCTTTACTCGGGTGGTAATCTATCACAAGTTCATAATCTTTTAACAACTCTAACCATCTTCTCTGTCGCAAGTTCAAATCTTTCTGAGTCATCAAATACTTTAAACTCTTATGATCAGTATAAATATGACATTTATCACTGAATAAATAGTGACACCAAATCTTCAATGCAAATACAAACGCAGCCAATTCAAGATCATGCGTTGGATAATTCTTTTCATGCGGTTTTAACTGTCTCGAAGCATAAGCAATGAATTTTCCTTCTTGCATCAACACACAGCCCAAACCATTCAACGATGCATCACTATAGACTATAAACTCTTTGTCCGATTCAGGTTGAACTAACAACGGTGCTTCTGTCAACAACACTTTCAACTGCTCAAAACTATGATGACACTTTTCTGACCACTCGAATTTAACATCTTTTTGTAACAACTTTGTCAATGGAATCGTAATCATCGAGAAGCCTTTCACAAATCGTCTATAAAATCTCACTAGTCCCAGAAAACTACGGACTTTAGACACGTTTCTTGGTGGCTTCCATTCCAAAATAGTAGAGATTTTATGCGGATCGACTTGTACCCCAACAGCGGATACAATATGCCCCAGAAAACTAACCTCAGGCAACCAAAATTCACACTTGCTAAAATTTACATACAATTGTTTCTCATGCAGAGTTTGTAGTACGATTCTCAAATGCTCGGCATGTTGCGTCTCATTACTCGAATAAATCAAAATATCATCAATGAACACCACCACAAAGTGATCCAAATACAGTCTGAATATTTGATTCATCAAATTCATAAACACTGCAGGGGCATTTGTTAGTCCAAAAGGCATCACTAAGAATTCATAATGTCCATACCTCGTTCTGAATGCAGTTTTTGGTACATCAGATTCTTTAACTCTCAACTGATAGTAACTCGACCTCAAATCTATCTTAGAAAATGCTATAGCTCCTCTCAGCTGATCAAACAAATCAACGATCCGAGGTAATGGATATTTGTTCTTTATCGTCACTTTGTTCAATTGTCGATAATCAATACTTTAACATCTGGGATTTAGGGGTCATGCATTTTAATTCATATGTGTGTGATAGTATGTTCTGTATGTTGTTTGAGGGTGTTTGGGGGCTTCAAGAAACCTTGGGGTTAGGTAGGAACCTTAGTGAAATTTTGGTTTGAAGCTGATAAGGGGAGAGCTAGGGGCGTCAGGCCTTAAAGGATTTAATGTGGGGTTCATGAAGATAAGTGGAGGAGTGGTAGAGTGGCAAGGTGACGCCTAGGAGCAAGGGTGCTGTGAGGCTGAAGCTATTTGTTTGTTTTTTGTTCATTTGTGCATTTTGTTTTTCCTTTTCAACTCTTTTCTCCTCTTTTCTATTCACTCTCTAAAGTCGAAATATACCTTTCACTTTTACCATAGCCGAAACCTCTTAAACCTTAACCATCTCTTTTTTTTTCATCAATTACTTCCTTCCAAAAAGCTGAATAATCCTGCTAGCCACTAGAACCTTGGCCGAATCTTCTATTTACCTTTACTTCTCTCTTTCTCATTTCTACTCCTTCTTTTCTTCTTCTATTTCATTTCTCCTCAGGTCTTATCTCCTTGCCGAATCATTCTAAGCCAAATATCTCTTGGGTGGTAACACTTTTCAGTTGTCAACTGATAGAGGAAGCGCCATCGTTCATTTAGTACCAACTCTCCCAATTGGTTTTAGTATTTTGGTAAGGGGTTTCTCTTTTATTTGAATCTTTCTCTTTTCTCTTTGGGTTGCCAAAACCAAAAGCCCAACTTCATTTTCTTGGTCTGACCGAATCTTTATAAAGCTTTAACTTTGCGTTCTTCTGTTTGAAGCCATCGTTAGGGGTGTTAGTGATCTTTTGGGAATAGATCAATCAAGGTAAGAAGGTATTTTGGTTCAGCCAAAGGCCATTTCTTTTGGACAATCGGTGTTAGGTCGAATCTAATATTGATTTATGTAGGGATTTCGACAGCTTTCAATTACAAGTGAGAACCACCGGTATTTGGGTTGATTTTGGTAAGGTTATTCAATTAGCATGATTATTTAGTCTTGTTTAAATTTGATTTAATGTTTACCCTGGTCTTCTGATTAAGTTATTATTCGATGGATGCGAGTACCAGCCAAGGAGAGAAAGGGGTTGGACACGTAGTCTGAAACACCCTACACACCACGAGAATGGACCGGATCTGGTATGTTTCTAAAGTAAACCGATCTCAAAACTTTCAGTTACTTAGAGAAAATTGTAGAGTTTTAGAAAAACCATTATTTTGAGTTGGGCTTAGATTGAAAACCCATTTATTTAATCTTGTAAATCCAATTTAATGTAACATGTTCAAAATAGTTCTTAGCAAAATATTAAAAAGGTAAAGAAAGAAGGAAAAAAACAAAGAATAATCCACTGGGCCTTATGGCCTTATTACATCAAGTAGACCCAAAATAAAATTTAAAAGTATTGAAATTAAATAAAGTCCAAATTCGAATAAATTCTTCAATTGATGCATGGCCTCCTCATGATCTACCTACCCATTCACACCGCTCATCACCCGAAAAATAATTCCCACAATGGGGTGAGTCAGCCAGCACTAATGTGCACACAATACTATCATTCAATAAATCAGCATTCATGTTCAAATCATCAATCCATATAATAATTATGATGCAACCCAAACCCAAAACCTATGCCATCCGCTACTCTCCACCGTACCAACCAACACACCGTAGGACTACTAAGTCAACCCTCCATCCGCTACTCTCCACGTTGTGTCATTAGACACTATTGTAACCGTTACCAAAATTTACGCAATGTGACCGTAGTCGACATATTTACATAATGTGACCGTAGTCAACATTTTTCGTGGGTGAGACCGAAGTCAACACCTGTTCTCCCCCTTTCACATAAATCCCGAATGCCCAAAACATATATACATATATAGCATAATTTAATTTCATGTTCATATTCTTATATTCGCATGTTATTAAATAACATTTTTCACAATCCTATCAGAAGTAGGAAACGTACCTTGGTACTTTTTGCCACATGTGTGGTACATAGCCACATTCATATTATTTTTCATATCATATATTAAAATACTTAGCCATAATATATCGAAGAATAGTAAGGGTACACACCTTTTCGCTAATAGGTTCCTTGATATCTCGAGAATCCCGATCTAATTTTTAGATCCATTAATCCTATATTCAGCCCATCCATTAACACACATTAATAAACCCCTTTAAACAAAACCAAATCCTAGTAGGATTTGTAAAAAAAGCTTACCTTAGCCGATTGGTATTTACACAAATCGAAAACTTCTTTTCCTTTACTAATGGTTCGCCAACCTTAAAACTTCACAAAGGTTAGTTTTCGACTTTGAAAAATTAAGGAATTAATTTAGATGATCTCACCACCATTGGCGAATGTTTAGAGGCTTACCTTATAGATTTCCAAATCCAAAGTTCCTTTTGTCTTGAATATCCGTCAAAATTCCTAAAATTCACATGTTAGATCCGATCTAACTTTAATAAGTAAGAAGTTGGCCTTTGGCCGATTGTGCCTCACCTTAAATCCTTGATTTTGAAATCCCAAACTCTCCCTTTTCATTCGGCCATGAGACATAGAAAAGGTTATTTCCTTGTTCTTGATTAAAAGATTTTAGAAGAACAAAAGTTAATTGTTCTTACCTTAGATCCTTGCTCTTTGTAATTGATGATGGTAGAAATCTAAGGAATCATGGTGGATTCGGCCATGAACAAGAATGGAATTAGTACCTTGATTTTGGTAAAAAGAAAAGAATAGAAGTTGACTAATCCACAGATCTTACCTCTTTTTGATGTTGTGGATGATTCCTCTTCTGCTTAGAATCAATAAGGATTGAATTTTGATAGTAGAACCGAGGAAGAAAATAGCAAAAGAGAGGATGGTTTCTTGCTTAGGAGAATTCGGCAATGAGAGGGGAAAGTGAGAGCAAAGTTTCGGCAAAGTTGATGAATGAGAGAAAGTCTCTCTTTTCTTCTTTTAATCGAATCGCTAGACCAAGAGTCCAAAACTTGGCCACTACTCCTTTACAAGTGATAATATTCTCATTTAATTATCACTTTATTAATTTAAAATAACCTTTAATCCATCCTTTAATTCCTTATTTATCTTGTAAAATAAATCCTCTATTTATCACTTTAATTTGACAAGTTTTAACGAAAATAAAACTCTCCCCTTCCACACATGCATGTGCCGTCCATCCTAGCCTTGGAAAACAAAATTAAACTTTCAAAAAAATGCTTTCCAAGTGACTCGAACTCATGCCATTCCCATAAACCCTAAGTGACACTTCAGGCCACTTTTGTAACATCCTAAATAGGGCCTATGCATTTCCAGTTTAATTGTATGAAATGACAAGTTTCAAGTACTATGAATAAAATTTTGATACTTTTTTGGAAATCTAGAAATGCATGGAAATGGAAATGAAAATGGAAATGGAAATGAACATTTTTGGAAACCTAGACATTTTTGGAAACCTAGACATTTTTGGAAACTTAGACATTTTTGGAAACTTAGACATTTCTGAAACCCGAACATTTTGGAAACTTGAACATTTAGGAAACTTGAACATTTAGGAAACTTGAACATTTTGGAAACTTAGACATTTTGGAAACCTAAACATTTTGGAAACCTGAGGATGTAAGGAAAAATGGCAAGTTACAGAGCCGCGCGAAAATTTTAGGAAACTTAGAAATAAGGTGAATGACAAAATTCAAAGCCCAAAATAGAGATAAGGGCAAGAGGGCCTTAAAAGAAAAAGATGGTGAATTTTGACATACAATCGAGCTTGGAAAAGTGGCACAAGTGTCACTTAGGGTTTATGGGAATGGCATGAGTTCGAGTCACTTGGAAAGCATTTTTTGAAAGTTTAATTTTGTTTTCCGAGGCTAGGATGGACGGCACATGCATGTGTGGAAGGGAGAGTTTTATTTTCGTTAAAACTTGTCAAATTAAAGTGATAAATAGAGGATTTATTTTACAAGATAAATAAGGAATTAAAGGATGGATTAAAGGTTATTTTAAATTAATAAAGTGATAATTAAATGAGAATATTATCACTTGTAAAGGAGTAGTGCCAAGTTTTGGACTCTTGGTCTAGCAGCTTCGCTTAAAAGAAGAAAAGAGAGACTTTCTCTCATTCATCAACTTTGTCAAACTTTGCTCTCACTTTCCCTCTCATTGCCGAATTCTCCTAAGCAAGAAACCATCCTCTCTTTTGCTATTTTCTTCCTCGGTTCTACTATCAAAATTCAATCCTTATTGATTCTAAGCGAAGAGGAATCATCCACAACATCAAAAGAGGTAAGATCTGTGGATTAGTCAACTTCTATTCTTTTCTTTTACCAAAATCAAGGTACTAATTCCATTCTTGTTCATGGTCAATCCACCATGATTCCTTAGATTTCTACCATCATCAATTACAAAAGAGCAAGGATCTAAGGTAAGAACAATTAACTTTTGTTCTTCTAAAATCTTTTAATCAAGAACAAGGAAATAACCTTTTCTATGTCTCATGGCCGAATGAAAAGGGAGAGTTTCGGATTTCAAAATCAAGGATTTAAGGTGAGGTACAATCGGCCAAAGGCCAACTTCTTACTTATTAAAGTTAGATCGGATCTAACATGTGAATTTTAGGAATTTCGATGATATTCAAGACAAAAGGAACTTTCTGGATTTGAAATCTATAAGGTGTTTCTCAAACATTCTACCAATGGTGGTGAGATCATCTAAATTAATTCCTTAATTTTTCAAAAGTCGAAAACTAACCTTTGTGAAGTTTTAAGGTTGGCTTAACCATTAGTAAAGGAAAAGCGAAGTTTTCGGATTTGTGTAAATACCCAATCGGCTAAGGTAAGTTTTTTTACAAATCCTACTAGGATTTGGTTTTGTTTAAAAAGGGTTTATTAATGTGTGTTAATGGATGGGCCGAATATAGGATTAATGATCTAAAAATTAGATCGATTCTCGAGATATCAAGGAACCTATTAAGTTTAAAAAAGGTGTGTACCCTTACTATTCTTCGATATATTATGGCTAAGTATTTTAATATATGATATGAAAAATAATATGAATGGCTATGTACCACACATGTGGCAAAAGTACCAAGGTAATGCTTTCCTACTCGATAGGATTGTGAAAATGTTATTTAATAACATGCTAATATAAGAATATGAACATGAAATTAAATTATGCTATATATGTATATATGTTTTGGGCATTCGGATTTATGTGAAAGGGGAGAACAGTGTTGACTTCTGTCTCACCTACCTAAAAATGTTGACTACGGTTACATTGTAAATATGTCGACTACGGTCACATTGTAAATTTTGGTAACTTTGGTTACAATAGTGTCTAATGACACAACGTGAGAGAAGCGGATGGAGGGTTGACTTAGTAGTCCCTACGGTGTTGGTTGGTACGGTGGAGAGTAGCGGATGGCATAGGTTTTGGGTTTGGGTTGCATCATAATTATTATATGGATTGATGATTTGAACATGAATGCCCCGATTTATTGAATGATAGTATTGTGTGCACATTGAGTATGTTGACTCACCCTGCTAGGGAATTATTTTTCGTGTGATGAGCAAAGGACGACCAGCCTGTAGATCATGAGGAGGCCATGCATCAATTGAAGAATTTATTCTAATTTGGACTTTATTTAATTTCAATACTTTTAAATTTTATTTTGGGTCTACTTGATGTAATAAGGCCATAAGGCCCAGTGGATTATTCTTTTTTTTCCTTCTTTCTTTACCTTTTAATATTTTGCTAAGAACTATTTTGAACATGTTACATTAAATTGGATTTACAAGATTAAATAAATGGGTTTTCAATCTAAGCCCAACTCAAAATAATGGTTTTTCTAAAACTCTACAATTTTCTCTAAGTAACGAAAGTTTTTGAGATCGGTTTACTTTAGAAACATACCGATCCGGCCATTCTCGTGGGCAATGTGGGTGTTTCAGCCATATCGAGCCCGCTTTTAAACTTCTCACAAGGGCTAAGGCCCAAAATGTTTTAAATTCGAGCCCAAATGATTTTTATTGAAAATAAGGTGTGCTTTTGGCATGGCTCCTAAGTCTCCCAATTCAAATCCACCGTAAGTACCCCTAACTATATGTGTGATTCTGTGATTTATATAAGGGTAGAAAAGGCATGGAACGAGAATAGAATGATAGGAACTTGAACCCAAGGATTAGGCTACTCAAACACGTATACATAAGATTTAATGCACTAAACAAACCTATGGCTAAGTCATTGAGCTAAGGTGTGGTAACCCTGTACGCATGTCAGGATTGGATCCGAAGAGCTTGGTATTTAAGGCCCTAGTGACTCACCTCCTCTTGCAGAATCCTACCGGTGCGTAGCTTTGCTCACCCTAACCCGAGGGCTCGGTGGTGTGGCAACCTCTCAGACGCATGTCTAGGAACTTTGATTGGGAGCTTGGTATTTAAGCAATCTGCGTGACTCACCTCCTCTCCACACGAATCTCGCCTGGTGCGTAGCTTGGTTCACCCCGACCAAGAGGGCTCGGTTATAGGCTAAACATAACGACTAAAACCCGAAAGGAACTAGCCATGTTTTGAAAAAAAAAAAAGAAAAGAAGAACAAACCAACAAACCCTAGTTTTATTTTCAAACTTCTTAAAACTTTCTTTCTAATCTGAGAAAAATTATTTCTACAACATTCTCTGAAAAACTCCTGATTTGCGAAAATTACAAAAAATGCCCTTAGGGGTGAAATTACCAAAACGCCCTTGGTTTGTAAAATGTTCAACTACTCAACAACTTTACCAAAATTTCAACATTTCATAAACATTAAAAAACCCTAATTTGTAAAATACCAAATTACCGTGATTTTGGAAAAATTACAAAATTGCCCCTAACATACAAAATTACCAAAATGACCCTGATTTCTAAAATTTTTGCAACATTCCCATTTTGGAAGAACCAACTTTCGAAAGAACCCTCAAAGTTTTACAACTTTCAAATATCCTTGACTTATAAAATTTTACAAATTTACCTCGATTTAAAATTTACCAAAATACCCCGGATTTTAAATTTTCCAAAATTACCCCAAGACTTTGAAACTTTCAAAATACTTTTGACAAAAACATCAAGGAACCCTATTTTGACAAAATTAAAAACATCAGAGGACAAAGTTACTAAAATACCCCGGGTAGTGGAAAATAACAACAAACAACAAAACTACAACGCTTCTCCGAATGAACTAAGTTCATATTTGTTTGATGGATGAATGGAAGAATGGAAAAGACGTGTGTTGTATGATACTGAAGAACCACTCTAAAATCCCTTCTCATAAAACTCCTTCACGATAAATAAGTGGAACAAATAACTAATCCATAAAATTTCTTAATCGATCCCGACGCTAGAAAATGAGCTCTAGAGGACGGGTCGTCGTGGCCGAGGAAGAGGAAGGATGACCGTGTTTGAACTCGTTAGGTCGGGACAAGGTCCGACAATGAGATGCCACCGCCACCACCACCCCTTTGTTAATGTTGAGCAAGCGAGGCTCGACGGGAAGAGGCAGTGTCGCAGCCGCTCGCGAAGTTTTGGAATTGGTGGCAGGTGCAGAGGAATGGAGGAAATCTAAGTCGGTGCACCGAACGACTCGAGCTAATGGAGCGTAAATGTTTCGAGGAGTATCCAATGTGGCACCTAAGTACACCTGAGTATCGTTAGAAGCAACTGAACGATCATGGATGAGCTTGATTTGACTCGGAGGAAAAGTCGAAGGAATGGTGGCGTTGTTACGGCGATGAAGCGTACTCAATGGTGGTTGACTGTTCGTGATGGTACCGTAGCTGAAAATCTGACCTGGGAATTTGTTAAAGAGGCCTTTCAGAAGAAGTATGTGGGAACCAGGTATACAGATGAGCAGAGGAAGGCTTTCCTAGGGTTAGTCCAAGGGAGTAAGTCCGCCGCAGAGTATGAGGCGGAATTTCGAGATTGAGCCGCTATGCTCGAGGGTAGTGGCGACCGAGCATGAACGTGTTCGCTTTTGAGGACGGGCCGAGAAAATGGTTAAGAAAGGATGCAAAGCATACCTAGCTTTAAGTGCAATAGGTGGAAAGGAGGAAGGCATTAATGGAGTTAGGACGGTAAGGGACTTCGTGAGATGTGTTTCCGTAAGAGTTACGGAATACCCCTGCATGGAGGTGGAATTTGGGATTGAATTGCTACCGTGGGACAGCTCTGTCAATCACTCCATACCGAATGGCACCAAAGGAGTTAGTGGAGCTCAAGGCTCAGATACAAGAACTGTTGGATCGTGGGTTCATCCGACCCAGTGTGTCTCCGTGGGGAGCACCGGTCTTATTCGTAAAGAAGAAGGATGGAACTATGCGTATGTGCATAGACTACCGTCAGTTAAACAAGCTGACCATTAAGAACAAGTACCCCTTGCCAAGGATCGAGGACTTGTTCGACCAGCTAAAGGGAGCCGCAGTGTTTTCGAAGATCGATTTACGGTCGGGATACCATCAGTTAAAGGTGAAGGAGGTGATATTCATAAGACCTTTTAGGACAAGATATGGTCACTTTGAGTTTGTGGTGATGCCGTTTGGGTGACAAAAGCTCCAGCGCTTCATGGACATGATGAATCGATTTTCCAACCCTACTTGGATAGATTCGTTGTCGTGTTCATCGATGATATCTTGGTGTATTCAAGCTGGGAGGAGGAGCATGATGAGCATCTCCGAGTCGTGTTGAAAGTGTTAAGGAGAAGAAGTTTATGCCAAATTCACAAGTGCGAATTTTGGCTTAGGAGGTGGCATTCTTAGGACATGTGGTATCCATGAAGGAATAAGGGTGGACCTAGGAAGATCGAAGCAAGTGTTGATTGAAGCCACCTAGGTCCGTGGTCGAAATCCAAGTTTCTAGGTTTGGCAAAGCACACGTAAGGTTCGTGGAAGGATTTCGCCAATAGCCGCGCCTTTAACCAAGTTGCTAAGGAAGGAAGTACCTTTGAATGGACTACTAAATAGCAAGAGAGCTTTGAAAAGCTTAAGAAGGTAATCGACAGAGGCTCCAGTGTTAATTCAAATTTGAGGAAGGAAAGGAATTTGTAGTAATCTTGATGATGCTTGACACGGGTTAGGTCATGTGTTAATGCAAGATGGTAAAGTAGTCGCTATGCGTCTCGGCAGACTAAGGCCTCATGAGCTTAACTACCCAACTCATGACTTAGAGCTAGCAATGGTGGTTTTCGCCTTAAGGTTTGGAGGCACTATCTTTATGGAGAAAGGTCAGGTTATCACACAGCACCACAAGAGCCTTAAGTATTTATTAACTCAAAAGGAGTTGAACTTGAGGCAATAAGGTGGGTGGAATTGCTAAAGGACTACGATCGCTCGATAGAGTATCATCGTGCAAGGCGAACGTAGTAGCCGATGCCCTAAGCTCAAGGTTGTAACGGATCTACGGGCCTTGTTCGCTCATATAAGTCTATACGATGATGGAAGCCTATTAGCAGAGTTGCAAGTAAGGCCTACATGGCTACAGGAAGTGAAGGAGGGACAGTTGGCCGATGATGACTTAAGTATTGTTGCGAAAGCACAACAAGGGGATTAGAGGAATATGATGTCAATAATGAGGAGTATTGTGCTATAAGGGTAAAGTTTGTATGTCAAGAATAAGGAGTTGAGACAAAAGATTCTTGGAGGCGCATGGTAGCCCCTATGCCATGCATCCGGAGGCATCAAGTCAGATAGAGATCTAAGGGAACAATTTCGGTGGTCCGACCACAGGCGAAGTGATCAATTCGGGGGAAATGTTTGACGGTCGACAGTTAAGGTGAACACCAAGTTCCATCAGATTGCTCCAACCAATCGAAATTCCCAATGGAAGTGGGAAAGAATTACCATGGACTTCATTAGTGGGCTTCCCTTACGCCTACTAAGAAGGACTCGGTATGGGTAATAGTGGACCGCTTGACCAAGTCCGCACACTTTATCTCTGTCGAAAGGATTATTCTCTTGAAGTTGGCTAGGTTGTATGTATGGAAATTGTGAGATTACATGGAGTACCGAAGTCGATCATCTCGATAGAGACCCAAGGTTTACATCACGATTTTGAAAGCACTTCATCTAGCTTTAGGCACTAAGCTAGACTTCACTCGACTTTTCATCCACAATCGACGGCAATCTGACGAGTTATACAAGTGTTGGAGGATATGTTGAGAGGTCGTAATGGAATTTCGAGGAAGTTGGGAAGATTACTTGCCCTTAGCTGAATTCGCCTATAACAATAGCTATCAAGCCAAAGATTCTGATGGCACCATACGAGGCATTGTATGGAAGGAAGTGTAGAACACCTACTTGTTGGACCGAGTTAGGAGAACGCCAGTTTTGGGTCCGAGTTGGTGGCGTAAACCAAGAGAAGGTTGAGTTGATTCGAGCACGGTTGAAGGAAGCCTCGATAGGCAAAAGTCGTCGCAGACCTTAAGCGGAAGGAAATAGAGTTTGAAGTAGGAGATCAAGTGTTCTGAAAGTCTCACCTTGGAAGAAGGTAATGAGGTTTGGCCAAAAGGAAAGCTAAGCCCAAGATTTATAGGGCCTTATCAAATCATTGAAGCGAGTTGGGCACGTGGCATACCAATTAGAGTTGCCACGAATTGCAAAGCAAATGCATGACGTATTTCATGTGTCCATGTTACGTCGCTATCGATCGGATCCATCCCATGTGGTACCGGTTGAAGAAGTGGAACTAAGGCCGACTTATCATACGAGGAGGAACCAATTCGGATCTTGGAACGTGATGTGAAAGTACTACGAAAGAAGACAGTTCCTCTAGTCAAGGTGCTATATGCAATCATGGAATGAAGAAGCTTAGGGAGCTGTAAGAGGCGATGAGACAAATAATACCTCAACTATTTTAGTTAGGAAATTTCGGGGACTAAATTTTGTTTAAGGGGGTAGAACCAGAACATCCTAAATAGGGCCTATGCATTTCAGCTTAATTGTATGAAATGACAAGTTTCAAGTACTATGAATAAAATTTTGATACTTTTTGGAAATCTAGAAATGCATGGAAATGGAAATGAAAATGGAAATGAAATGAACATTTTGGAAACCTAGACATTTTGGAAACCTAGACATTTTTGGAAACTTAGACATTTTTGAAACTTAGACATTTAGGAAACCCTAACATTTTGGAAACTTGAACATTTAGGAAACTTGAACATTTAGGAAACTTGAACATTTTGGAAACTTAGACATTTTGGAAACCTAAACATTTTGGAAACCCGAGGATGTAAGGAAAATGGCAAGTTACAGAGCCACATGAAATTTTAGGAAACTTAGAATAAGGCCTAATGACAAAATTCAAAGCCCAAAATAGGAGATAAGGGCAAGAGGGCCTTAAAAGAAAAAGATGGTGAATTTTGACATACAATCGAGCTTGGAAAAGTGGCTCAAGTGTCACTTAGGGTTTATGGGAATGGCATGAGTTCGAGTCACTTGGAAAGCATTTTTTGAAAGTTTAATTTTGTTTTCCAAGGCTAGGATGGACGACACATGCATGTGTGGAAGGGAGAGTTTTATTTTCGTTAAAACTTGTCAAATTAAAGTGATAAATAGAGGATTTATTTTACAAGATAAATAAGGAATTAAAGGATGGATTAAAGGTTATTTTAAATTAATAAAGTGATAATTAAATGAGAATATTATCACTTGTAAAGGAGTAGTGGCCAAGTTTTGGACTCTTGGTCTAGCAGCTCGATTAAAAGAAGAAAAGAGAGACTTTCTCTCATTCATCAACTTTGTCAAACTTTGCTCTCACTTTCCCTCTCATTGTCAATTCTCCTAAGCAAGAAACCATCCTCTCTTTGCTATTTTCTTCCTCGGTTCTACTATCAAAATTCAATCCTTATTGATTCTAAGCGAAGAGGAATCATCCACAACATCAAAAAGAGGTAAGATCGTGGATTAGTCAACTTATTCTTTTCTTTTACCAAAATCAAGGTACTAATTCCATTCTTGTTCATGGTCAATCCACCATGATTCCTTAGATTTCTACCATCATCAATTACAAAGAGCAAGGATCTAAGGTAAGAACAATTAACTTTTGTTCTTCTAAAATCTTTTAATCAAGAACAAGAAATAACCTTTTCTATGTCTCATGGCCGAATGAAAAGGGAGAGTTTCGGATTTCAAAATCAAGGATTTAAGGTGAGGCACAATCGGCCAAAGGCCAACTTCTTACTTATTAAAGTTAGATCGGATCTAACATGTGAATTTTAGGAATTTCGATGATATTCAAGACAAAAGGAACTTTCGGATTTGAAATCTATAAGGTAAGCCTCTAAACATTCTACCAATGGTGGTGAGATCATCTAAATTAATTCCTTAATTTTTCAAAAGCGAAAACTAACCTTTGTGAAGTTTTAAGGTTGGTCAACCATTAGTAAAGGAAAAGCGAAGTTTTCGGATTTGTGTAAATACCCAATCGGCTAAGGTAAGCTTTTTTACAAATCCTACTAGGATTTGGTTTTGTTTAAAAGGGTTTATTAATGTGTGTTAATGGATGGGCGAATATAGGATTAACAGATCTAAAATTAGATCGGATTCTCGAGATATCAAGGAACCTATTAAGCGAAAAAAGGTGTGTACCCTTACTATTCTTCGATATATTATGGCTAAGTATTTTAATATATGATATGAAAATAATATGAATGTGGCTATGTACCACACATGTGGCAAAAAGTACCAAGGCACGCTTCCTACTTCGATAGGATTGTGAAAATGTTATTTAATAACATGCGAATATAAGAATATGAACATGAAATTAAATTATACTATATATGTATATATGTTTTGGGCATTCTGGATTTATGTGAAAGGGGAGAACAGTGTTGACTTCGGTCTCACCCACGAAAAATGTTGACTACGGTCACATTGCGAAATATGTCGACTACGGTCACATTGCGAAATTTTGGTAACTTCGGTTACAATAGTGTCTAATGACACAACGTGGAGAGTAGCGGATGGAGGGTTGACTTAGTAGTCCCTACGGTGTGTTGGTTGGTACGGGTGGAGAGTAGCGGATGGCATAGGTTTTGGGTTTGGGTTGCATCATAATTATTATATGGATTGATGATTTGAACATGAATGCCTGATTTATTGAATGATAGTATTGTGTGCACATTGAGTTCATTGACTCACCCTGCTAGGGAATTATTTTTGGTGATGAGCGCGACGGACCGGCGCAGAGATCATGAGGAGGCCATGCATCAATTGAAGAATTTATTCAGAATTTGGACTTTATTTAATTTCAATACTTTTAAATTTTATTTTTGGGTCTACTTGATGTAATAAGGCCATAAGGCCCAGTGGATTATTCTTTTTTTCCTTCTTTCTTTACCTTTTAATATTTTGCTAAGAACTATTTTGAACATGTTACATTAAATTGGATTTACAAGATTAAATAAATGGGTTTTCAATCTAAGCCCAACTCAAAATAATGGTTTTTCTAAAACTCTACAATTTTCTAAGTAACGAAAGTTTTGAGATCGGTTTACTTTAGAAACATACCAGATCCCATCCATTCTCGTGGGCGGGTGTGGGTGTTCAACTTTCCAAGCTCGATTGTATGTCAAAATTCACCATCTTTTTCTTTTAAGGCCCTCTTGCCCTTATCTCCTATTTTGGGCTTTGAATTTTGTCATTCCACCTTATTTCTAAGTTTCCTAAAATTTTTGTGGCTCAGAATCTTGCCATTTTTCCTTACATCCTCGTGTTTCCAAAATGTTTAGGTTTCCAAATGTCTAAGTTTCCAAAATGTTCAAGTTTCCTAAATGTTCAAGTTTCCTAAATGTTCAAGTTTCCAAAATGTTCGGGTTTCCAAATGTCTAAGTTTCGAAATGTCTAAGTTTCCAAAATGTCTAGGTTTCCAAAATGTCTAGGTTTCCAAAATGTTCATTTCCATTTCCATTTTCATTTCCATTTCCATGCATTTCTAGATTTCCAAAAAGTATCAAAATTTTATTCATAGTACTTGAAACTTGTCATTTCATACAATTAAACTGGAAATGCATAGGCCCTATTTAGGATGTTACAGTTCTACCCCCCTTAAACAAAATTTCGTCCCCGAAATTTCCTAACTAAAATAGTTGAGGGTATTGCTGTCTCATCGCCTCTTCTGGCTCCCACGAAGCTTCTTCTGTTCCATGATTGCGCTATAGCACCTTGACTAGAGGAACTGCCTTCTTCGTAGTACTTTCACATCACGTTCCAAGATCCGAATTGGTTCCTCCTCGTATGATAAGTCTGGCCTTAGTTCCACTTCTTCAACCGGTACCACATGGGATGGATCCGATCGATAGCGACGTAACATGGACACATGAAATACGTCATGCATTTGCTGCACTTCGTGGCAACTCTAATTGGTATGCCACAGCCCAACTCGCTTCAAGATTTGATAAGGCCCTATAAATCTTGGGCTTAGCTTTCCTTCATACCAAACCTCATTACCTTCTTCCAAGGTGAGACTTTCAGAACACTTGATCTCCTACTTCAAACTCTATTTCCTTCCGCTTAAGGTCTGCGTGACGACTTTTGCCTATCGAGGCTTCCTTCAACCGTGTCTTAATTAACTCAACCTTCTCTTCGTTTACGCCACCAACTCGACCCAAAACTCGGCGTTCTCCTAACTCGGTCCAACAAGTAGGTGTTCTACACTTCCTTCCATACAATGCTCGTATGGTGCCATCCGAATCTCGGCTTGATAGCTATTGTTATAGGCGAATTCAGCTAAGGGCAAGTAATCTTCCTCGAAATTCCATTACACGCCTCTCAACATATCCTCCAACACTTGTATAACTCGCTCGATCATCGCCTGCCCGATTGTGGATGAAAAGTCAGAGTGAAGTCTAGCTTAGTGCCTAAAGCTAGATGAAGTGCTTTCAAAATCGTGATGTAAACCTTGGGTCTCTATCGAGATGATCGACTTTCATACTCCATGTAATCTCACAATTTCCGCCACATACAACCTAGCCAACTTCAAGAGAATAATCCTTTCTTAACCATTTTCTCGACCTTCAAAGTCTAGAGACTACATTGGACGTAATTCCTCCTTTCTCCGATCATTACCACCACTTCATCCTCCGAGGTTCTTAGTTCCATACGCTTAGTCGCACAATCCAACACGGCTCGGTGTTCCACCAACCAATCCATTCCAAGTATAAGCTCAAACTCTCAAGGGTAACTCCATTAAGTCCGCCGAAAGTTCACTCCCGAATCTCTAGGGTACGTTTGAAGATCTTGTCTACCACTATAGTTTGGCCTAATGGGCTTACTACGATCATCCGCTCTATCGAGAGTTCGAGTCTAGGCCTAGTGTTTCCACCACACTACTTGCAACATAGGAATGGGTCGAGCCCACATCAATCAAAGCAAAGTAGGGTTTGTCAAAATAAAGAACGTCTGGCTTATTACGTCCCACAGATCTTCATCTTCCCTTCGCGAACCGCATAAACCAAACCCGGTTGTCTTGCCTCAACATTAGTGTTACCTCGGCCCTGTGTTCCACGGCCTCTGCCTGTACCACTACCGCGGTTATTTGAACCACGACCCCGTTGAGGTCAGCCGCCTCTACCGGCCCTGCTAGCATTCGAACTACTGGCCGGCTTGACTTTAAATGCAGTTGTTTGGGGCAATCCTAAACATATGATCCTTGGACCCACACCTATAGCATGCTCCTATCTTTTCCAACACTCCCTAGATGCCTCTTCCCACAATACTCACACGGACGAATCCTCACGGCATTTCAAATTGTTGATTCTGGCCCATCATCCCGAGGCCTCTTGTAACCCTTTCCCGACGACCCAAACCCTCTTTTGGTCTTATTCTTGTCCATATGCTTAGTAGCATCCTTAATCCCTCGGCCACTTTGGCCTTTTCTACCAAAAACAGAGAATTCCGCTCTCGATGTGGTGCTATTAACGATCTTAGGTCATTTCTCACCCGATCCTCAAAACGAACACGCGTTCATGCTCGATCGCCACTACCCTCGAGCATAGCGGCTCAATCTCGAAATTCCGCCTCATACTCTGCGACGGACTTACTCCCTTGGACTAACCCTAGGAAAGCCTTCCTCTGCTTCATCTCAGATACGGTTCCCACATACTTCTTCCGAAAGGCCTCTTTAACAAATTCCTGTGTCGATTTTCACTACTGGTACCATCACGAACAAATAACCACCATTGGTACGCTTCATCGCAGAATAACGCCACCATTCCTTTCAACTTTTCCTCCGAGTCAAATCAAGCTCATCCATGATGCGTTAGTTGCTTCTAACGAAGACTCAAATTGTACTAGGTGCCACATTGATACTCCTCAAACATTTCGCTCCATTAGCTCGGGAGTCGTTTAGGTACCGACTTGATTTCCTCCATTTCCTCCCCGTGCCCGCCACCAATTCCAAAACTTCAGAACGGCTGCGACATGCCTCTTCCCGTCTGAGCACATTGCTCAACATTAACAAATGGGGGTGGTGGTGGTGGTGGCATCTCATTGTCGGACCTTGTCCCGACCTAACAGAGTTCAAACACGGTCATCCTTCCTCTTCCTACCACGACGACCACGTCCTCTAGAGCTCATTTTCTAGCGTCGGGATCGATTAAGAAATTTTATGGATTAGTTATTTGTTCCACTTATTTATCGTGAAGGAGTTTTATGAGAAGGGATTTTAGAGTGGTTCTTTCGATCATACAACACACGCCTTTTCCATTCTTCCATTCATCCATCAAACAAATATGAACTTCCGTTCATTCGGAGAAACGCTGTAGTTTTTGTTGTTTGTTGTTATTTTCCACTACCCGGGGTATTTTCGTAACTTTGTCCTCTGAGGCGTTTTAATAATTTTGTCAAAATAGGGTTCCTTGATGTTTTTGTCAAAAGTATTTTGAAAGTTTCAAAGTCTTGGGGTAATTTTGGAAAAATTTAAAATCCGGGGTATTTTGGTAAATTTTAAAATCGAGGTAAATTTGTAAAATTTTATAAGTCAAGGATATTTCGAAAGTTGTAAAACTTTGAGGGTTCTTTCTGAAAGTTGGTTCTTCCAAAATGGGAATGTTGCAAAAATTTTAGAAATCAGGGTCATTTTGGTAATTTTGTATGTTAGGGGCAATTTTGAAATTTTTTCCAAAATCATGGTATTTTGATATTTTACAAATTAGGGTTTTTGAATAATGAAATTTTGGTAAAGTCGTTGAGTAGTTGAACATTTTACAAACCGTATGCGTTTGGTAATTTTACCGCTAAGGGCATTTTTTGTAATTTTCAAATCGGAGGTTTTCGAAAATGTTGTAAAATTAATTTTCTTAAATTTAAAAGAAAAGTTTTAGAGGTTTGAAAACTAGGGTTTGTTGTTTTGTTCTCTTTTCTTTTTTTTTAAAACGTGGCTAGTTCCACTTTCGGGTTTTAGTCATTATGTTTAGCCTATGACCGAGCCCTCTTGGTCGTGGTGAACCAAAGCTACGCACTGGCAGGATTCGTGTGGAGAGGAGGTGAGTCACGTGGATTGCTTAAATACCAAGCTCCCACCGAAACTGCTTCCTGACATGCGTGAGAGGTTGCCACACCACCGAGCCCTCCGGGTTAGGGTGAACCGCTACGCACTGTAGGATTCAAGAAGAGGAGGTGAGTCACTAGGGCTGCTTAAATACCAAGCTCTTCGGGCTCCACTCCTGAACATGCGTACCATGGTTGCCACACCCTAGCTTAATTGACTTAGCCATAGGTTGGTTTAGTGCTTTAAGTCTTATGCTTGTGTTTGAGTAGTCTAATCCTAAAGTTCAAGTTCCTATCATTCTATTCTCGTTCCATGCCTTTTCTACCCTTATATAAATCACAAAATCACACATATAGTTAGGGGTACTTACGGTGGATGAATGGCCTGGAGACTTAGGGGCCATGCCAAAAGCACCTTATTTTTTTTCAAAGAAAATCATTTGAGCTCGCATTTGAAAGCGTTTGGGCCTGAGCCCACGTAGAGAGTTTAAAACTGGCTCGATATCAAATCGAAACACCCACACCCGCCCACGAGAATGGACCGGATCTGGTATGTTTCTAAAGTAAACCGATCTCAAAAACTTTAGTTACTTAGAAAATTGTAGAGTTTTAGAAAACCATTATTTTGAGTTGGGCTTAGATTGAAAACCCATTTATTTAATCTTGTAAATCCAATTTAATGTAACATGTTCAAAATAGTTCTTAGCAAAATATTAAAAAGGTAAAGAAAGAAGGAAAAAAACAAAGAATAATCCACTTGGGCCTTATGGCCTTATTACATCAAGTAGACCCAAAATAAAATTTAAAAGTATTGAAATTAAATAAAGTCCAAATTCGAATAAATTCTTCAATTGATGCATGGCCTCCTCATGATCTCAAACTGGTCCACACCTTGCTCATCACACGAAAAATAATTCCCACAATGGGGTGAGTCAACAGACTCAATGTGCACACAATACTATCATTCAATAAATCGGGCATTCATGTTCAAATCATCAATCCATATAATAATTATGATGCAACCCAAACCCAAAACCTATGCCATCCGCTACTCTCCACCGTACCAACCAACACACCGTAGGGACTACTAAGTCAACCCTCCATCCGCTACTCTCCACGTTGTGTCATTAGACACTATTGTAAACAAGTTACCAAAATTTAGCAATGTGACCGTAGTCGACATATTTATGATGTGACCGTAGTCAACATTTTTAGTGGGTGAGACAGAAGTCAACACTGTTCTCCCCTTTCACATAAATCCCGAATGCCCAAAACATATATACATATATAGCATAATTTAATTTCATGTTCATATTCTTATATTCGCATGTTATTAAATAACATTTTCACAATCCTATCGAGTAGGAAGCGTGCCTTGGTACTTTTGCCACATGTGTGGTACATAGCCACATTCATATTATTTTCATATCATATATTAAAATACTTAGCCATAATATATCGAAGAATAGTAAGGGTACACACCTTTTTAAGCAATAGGTTCCTTGATATCTCGAGAATCTCGATCTAATTTTTAGATCACGTTAATCCTATATTCATTTCATCCATTAACACACATTAATAAACCCTTTTAAACAAAACCAAATCCTAGTAGGATTTGTAAAAAGCTTACCTTAGCCGATTGGGTATTTACACAAATCAAAAACTTCGCTTTTCCTTTACTAATGGTTATTAACCTTAAAACTTCACAAAGGTTAGTTTTGACTTTTCAAAAATTAAGGAATTAATTTAGATGATCTCACCACCATTGGCGAATGTTTAGAGGCTTACCTTATAGATTTCCAAATCCGAAAGTTCCTTTTGTCTTGAATATCTGTCGAAATTCCTAAAATTCACATGTTAGATCCGATCTAACTTTAATAAGTAAAAGTTGGCCTTTGGCCGATTGTGCCTCACCTTAAATCCTTGATTTTGAAATCCGAAACTCTCCCTTTTCATTCGGCCATGAGACATAGAAAAGGTTATTTCCTTGTTCTTGATTAAAAGATTTTAGAAGAACAAAAGTTAATTGTTCTTACCTTAGATCCTTGCTCTTTGTAATTGATGATGGTAGAAATCTAAGGAATCATGGTGGATTGACCATGAACAAGAATGGAATTAGTACCTTGATTTTGGTAAAAAGAAAAGAATAGAAGTTGACTAATCCACGGATCTTACCTCTTTTTGATGTTGTGGATGATTCCTCTTCTTTAGAATCAATAAGGATTGAATTTTGATAGTAGAACCGAGGAAGAAAATAGCAAAAGAGAGGATGGTTTCTTGCTTAGGAGAATTAAGAATGAGAGGGAAAGTGAGAGCAAAGTTTGACAAAGTTGATGAATGAGAGAAAGTCTCTCTTTTCTTCTTTAAGCTGACTGCTAGACCAAGAGTCCAAAACTTGGCCACTACTCCTTTACAAGTGATAATATTCTCATTTAATTATCACTTTATTAATTTAAAATAACCTTTAATCCATCCTTTAATTCCTTATTTATCTTGTAAAATAAATCCTCTATTTATCACTTTAATTTGACAAGTTTTAACGAAAATAAAACTCTCCCCTTCCACACATGCATGTGCCGTCCATCCTAGCCTTGGAAAACAAAATTAAACTTTCAAAAAAATGCTTTCCAAGTGACTCGAACTCATGCCATTCCCATAAACCCTAAGTGACACTTCAGGCCACTTTTCCAAGCTCGATTGTATGTCAAAATTCACCATCTTTTTCTTTTAAGGCCCTCTTGCCCTTATCTCCTATTTTGGGCTTTGAATTTTGTCATTCCGGCCTTATTTCTAAGTTTCCTAAAATTTTCGCGCGGCTCTGTAACTTGCCATTTTTCCTTACATCCTCAGGTTTCCAAAATGTTTAGGTTTCCAAAATGTCTAAGTTTCCAAAATGTTCAAGTTTCCTAAATGTTCAAGTTTCCTAAATGTTCAAGTTTCCAAAATGTTCAGGTTTCCCGAAATGTCTAAGTTTCCAAAAATGTCTAAGTTTCCAAAAATGTCTAGGTTTCCAAAAATGTCTAGGTTTCCAAAAATGTTCATTTCCATTTCCATTTTCATTTCCATTTCCATGCATTTCTAGATTTCCAAAAAGTATCAAAATTTTATTCATAGTACTTGAAACTTGTCATTTCATACAATTAAACTGGAAATGCATAGGCCCTATTTAGGATGTTACATAGTCCCTGCCCCTAAGTTTAAGAAGCGGTCAGTTTTAGCAGTTCGGGATTGGCCACTGGGGTGTGGGCCGGCGTCGAAACAGGATCGTAGGCAAATAGCGGTAGTGTCGGTTAGTGATAGCGTCGACGTTGAAAGCGTGGTATTACGGGTTATCAGTTGTGTAATTAGCATACTGTTTCTTTACTTTCCTTGTTTAAAATTAATTAAATGTATGTGATATGTGTGGTAGCCGAATTAGCGGTTGTGGTGGTATTGTTATTACTCATGTTGGGTAATCCGATAACCAGGTTAGTATACCACCTATGTTGTGGATGTGGTTAGTAATTGTGGATCTATGTAAGCATGTCGTATATGCATATCGAGTATCTTCATATGTTATGTTACCATTTCATCATATTATGCTGCATGTGCATGGGGTTCGGGATATATTGAAAAAGGGGGAAGTGTGTACATTATGTACGTGGTTTGATGATGGCCTCGAGCCACATCATGGATTGATGATGACCTTGAGTCTCATCGTGGATATTTGTGATTTTAATCACGTGGATCAGTGGCTAGACCACTAAGTGGACTTTGAGCAGCTTGATTGCCAAAGAGGTGTGTAGCGGATGGAGGGTCAATTTAGTAATCCCCCGGTGTGTGGTGGTTAGATGTACGGGTGGTGTGTAGCGGATGGATGCTAGGTTGAGGTGGGTTAACATAATGCATGATAATATGTGGTATATCGATTTGATGTGGTTTTGGGGCCAAGCCCAATTGTGGATATGTGTGGTTTAATTGCACACTGAGTCAAAACGACTCACCCTATTTTTCAAACAATACAGGTAATACGTGATACTTTGGACCAGGCTGGAGTGGAGTCAAGGTGGCCATGCAGAAGTTGTTTTTATGCTTAAAGTATATTATAAACTTTTAATTACTTTTTGGGGTATTTTATTGTAATAAGGTCATTTTAAATACTTTGGATTTTTAAGTTTTAAGTTGGATCCGCTATCAAATGGTTAATTATAAAGAAACTCTAAAATATCTGCAACACTCGAAGTTAAATGAAGTTTTCAAAATATAGATTACTTATAAACCTTTTGGTTTCCCAAACTTTCCGTATGAATAATGATTTGAACTTGTGCAACTCAAACGTTTTTAAATAAATTACTAAGTTTAAATGAGAAATCACCTCTAAAACCCAAATTTTCTCAACACCTTTCCCAGTAACATTTCAAATTTGACCGTGGTGTTTGGGTCGGGTTTGGGGTGTTACAATTTGGTATCAGCGCCCGATTTTAAACTCGGCCTTTGGGGGTTTTGAGGCCCACAATGTTTTCAAACTTCAAAATTGGTTTAAAAGAAAATTTTTCGAGAAATGGCTTTGTGGAAGCATGGCACCTACGTCTCCGGCCCAAGTCCACCATGTAAGTATTCCAATTCTTTGTGTGGTATATATGAGTAGGCTTGATGGGTTTCATGGGATGTAGACTATTTAATTAGACTGTGATGGACTATAGGCATAGTTTGAACAACTTCTTAAAAATCATAAGACTTAAACCGAGTAAACAAACACATGAACCGATCACGAGAAGTTAGGGTGTGGCAGAGTATGCATGTCTAGGGCGAGATTCGAGGAGAGCTTGGTATTTAAGCAGTCCTAGTGACTCACCTCCTCTTCATTGGAATCCTACCTGGTGCGTAACGACTGCTCACTCTAACCATGAGGATTTGTTGACAGGCTAAACCTTATAATTAAAACCCAAAAAGGGACTAGCCACCCTATTTTGTAAAATCCTAAGGTAAACCCTAGTTTTTAAATTCCCAAATTACCCCTGATTCATAAAAGTTACCCTGGTTTTGGAAAATGACCAAAATACCCCTAATTTACAAAATTACCAAAATGCCCCCGAGTTGAAAATTACCAAAATACCCTTATTTTGGCAAATCACCTGAAACCTTACTTTGGAAAATTATAAAAATACTCCTGGGTAGAGAAATGACAAAAATGCCCCTCTGTGATGAATGTGAATTCATGGATGCTATCTGTGTGATGATTGATGAGTGTATGTGGTTTTGAAATTAGGAGATAAGCCTGAAACTGAAACTATAGTTAGGTCTAAATTCGAAAGAACCACTATCGAAATCACTTTTCATAAAATTGTTCGTGATTAATAAGTGAAAAGGAATACTGATGCATAAAAATTTCTTTAAAACGCGATGATAGACATGAGTTCTAGGGGACATGGTCGTGTCTGTGACAGTGTGAGTAAGCGGGATGGCTATGTCGGAACCAGCAGGGTCTGGTCAGGGGTTAGGAAATGAGGCATCACTGCTGTAAGCTGTAGAAGCTGAGTTTCAAGATCAGACGGGTGGAGGCGACGCAGTGTCTTAGGCTATGCTGCGGGTTCTGGAAAGAGTTGCGGGAGCGAATATGGGTACTGGGGATCGAAAGTCCATTCCTGAGTGACTTCGAGCTAATGGAGCTGAAGTGTTTTGAGGTATTTACGAGTAGCTCGAATGTGGCGAATCTTGGTTAGAAAGCGATCGAGAGGATCATGGATGACTTGGACTGTACAGCTGAAGAAAAGTTGAAGGGCACTATTTCTTTACTTCGGGATGAGGCCTACCAATGGTGGCTCACTGTCAGAGAGGGTACTCTGGTAGACTGAGTGGATTGGATTTTCTTTAAGATAAAGTTTGAGGGGAAGTACATCGGAGCTAGTTACGTGGATGCACAGAGGAAGGCATTCTTGAACCTAGTACAATAGGGTAAGTCAGTAGCTGAGTATGAAGCAGAATTGGTGCAGTTGAGCTGGTATGCTCAGGGAATTGTTGCTACAGACTACGAGCGCTGTGTGAGATTTAAGGATGGGCTGCAAGATGAGCTGCGAGTGTTGATAGCTCCTCAGCGGGAGAGGGATTTTGCGGAGTTGGTGGAAAAAGCCAGGATAGCAGAGGAGGTCAAGCGAACTGAGAGGCAAAATAGGGATAAACACAGAGGCAAGAATAAGAGGAGTTATGGACCTTCGGTATCATCGGGAGGTTTCCAGAAAAAAGCCTAGGGTTGAGGGACCTGATCGTGTTCCTGCGCCGATTCTTGGAGGTCGATCTGTCGATTAATGCTCGGTGTGGGAGGTCTCATGTAGGGAGTCTTGGGGAAGGAATAAGGAGTGCTACGGTGTGGGTCAAGGACCATCGATTAAGAATTGTCCTCGGGGCGTGGCTAGGACTTCAGACGATGAAGTCGTGGGTATGTGCCGCCAAGAAAGGGTAGTCAACAGATGTCAAGAGGTCCGTGGGCCGAATCAAGGAGGGAATGGTTTCGACCGAGGTTGCGAGCATCGGGCAGAGGATTAGGGGTCTTGAGGCAAGGCGGCCCTAGGTTAGTGTCTGTGACCAGGACGTCGTGAGGAGGGGGATGCACCAGATGTTATCACGGGTGCGTTCCTCATTTCTGGGTTACCCTTTACTACTTTAATTGATGTTGGATCGACTCACTCCTATATTGCTAGCATGATGTCTGGAACCTTGAATGTGCAACCTGAAATTGCCCCTAGGAAGATGACAGTACTTAGTCCTTTAGGGCAATCAGTAGTGGTAGATAGACTCTTTAGAGATGTGCCTTTAGAAGTTCAGGGGTCTGTGTTTCTGGCTGACTTGATGGAGCTGCCATTTGGGGAATTTGACTTGATCCTTGGAATGAACTGGTTAGTAAGGTATCGTGCGAATTTGGACTGTGCTTCTAAACGCATGACGTTGAAGACTCCCGAGGATGATGAGGTTGTGGTGATAGAGGAGAGGAGAGACTACTTATCTAATGTAGTGTTTGCTCTTAAGGCGGAGAAGATGGTGAAGAAGGGGTGCTTGGCCTTCTTAATGTTTGTTAGTGCCTTAGATACTAAGGAGGCAGTTGTGAGGGAGGTGAGAATAATAAAGGAATTCGTGGATATTTTTCCAGAAGAACTTCCAAGGTTGCCTCCGGATCATGAGGTGGAGTTTGGAATTGACCTACTATCAGGTACAGTGCCGGTGTCCATCGCTCCTTATAGGATGCCACCGAAGGAGTTGGTTGAGCTTAAAGCCCAAATCCAGGAGTTATTAGATCGTGGTTTCATTCGACCCAGTGTGTCTCCGTGGGGAGCACCGGTGTTATTTATAAAAAAGAAGGACGGATCTATGCGGATGTGCATAGATTACCACTAGTTGAATAAGCTGACAATCAAAAACAAGTACCCACTGCCGAGGATAGACGACTTGTTTGATCAGCTCAAAGGGACTGCGGTCTTTTCGAAGATAGATTTAAAGTCGGGATATCACCAGCTTAGGGTGAAGGAAGCAGATATCCATAAGATAGCATTTCAGACTCGATACGGGCACTATGAATTCCTGGTAATGCCGTTCAGGTTGACGAATGCACCAGCTACATTCATGGATATGATGAATCGAGTTTTTCAACCCTATTTGGACCAGTTCGTTGTGGTGTTCATAGATGACATTCTGGTATATTCCAAGTCTGAAGAGGAACATGACTCGCATTTATGGGTGGTTCTGCAGATTTTAAGGGAAAAGAAGTTGTACGCCAAATTTAGCAAGTGCGAGTTTTGGTTAAGAGAAGTAACTTTTCTGGGTCATGTGGTATCTGTAGAAGGGATAAAAGTGGATCCTCGGAAGATCGAGGCAGTACTGGATTGGAAACCACCTAAGTCAGTGGCGGATATTCATAGTTTCTTGGGGCTAGACGGTTATTATAGAAGATTTGTCGAGGGTTTTTCCTCAATAATAGCATCTCTAACTAAGTTGCTGAGAAAGGAGGTACCTTTTGTGTAGACGGGCAAGCAGCAGGAGAGTTTCGAGAAACTAAAAAGGGTTTTGACAGAGGCTTCGATTTTAATTCAGCCTGAAGCGGGGAAAATTTTATGGTATATTGTGATGCATCTCATACAGGGTTAGGTTGTGTGCTGATGCAGGAGGGGAAGGTTATTGCTTATGCGTCTCGGCAGTTAAGACCACATGAGGTCAACTATCCCACTCATGACCTAGAATTGGCTGCAGTGGTTTTCACTTTGAAAGTGTGTAGACGTTATTTGTATGGAGAGAAGTCAGTGATCTACACAGACCATAAGAGTTTGAAGTACCTACTGACTCAGAAGGAGCTGAACTTGAGACAACGAAGGTGGGTGGAGCTATTGAAGGATTACGATTGCTCGATTGAATATCACCCGGGTAAGGCGAATATGGTAGCTGATGCACTAAGTCGAAAGGTGTATCAGATTTGAGAGCGATATTCACTCACCTTAGTCTTTATGACGACAGGAGTTTATTAGTGGAGCTGCAGGTGAAGACGACGTGGTTAAGTCAGGTAAAAGAGAAACAGTTGGTGGATGAGGTTCTAAGTGCTTGACTTTTGCAATTACAGGACGGGGGATTAGAGGACTACAGTGTGAACAGCAACGGAGTTTTGTGTTTCCATGGTAGGGTTTGTATGCCAAAATATGTGGAATTGAGGCAAAAGATTCTTCGAGAATCACATAGTAGCCCTTATGCTATGCATCCTGGAGGGAGTAAGTTGTATAGGGATCTTCGAGATCAGTTTTAGTGGCCTGGTTTGAAGCGGAAAGTTACTGAATTTGTAGGGAAGTGCTTGACGTGCCAGCAAGTCAAAGCTGAACATCAAGTGCCTTCGGGACTGCTGCAACCAGTGAAGATTTCGCAGAGGAAGTGGGAGAGAATCACGATGGACTTCGTTAGTGGGCTTCCTCTTATGCCTACTAAGAAGCACTCAGTATGGGTGATCGTGGATCGGTTGACAAGAACCGCTCATTTCATACCTGTTCGTATGGATTACTCTCTACAGAAGTTAGCGAAGTTGTATGTGGTAGAAATTGTGAGACTGCATGGGGTGCCATTATCGATCATATCGGATAGGGATCCTCGATTTATGTCGCGGTTTTGGATAGCGTTGCATCAGGCATTGGGCACCAGGTTGGACTTTAGCACGGCATTTCATCCGCAGACGGATGGCCAGTCTAAAAGGGTGATTCAAGTGTTAAAGGATATGTTGAGAGGATATGTTATCGACTTCAGAGGTAGTTGGAAGGAATTCTTTCCCTTAGCAGAGTTCGCGTACAACAACAGTTATCAGGATAGTATTCGAATGGCGCCGTATGAAGCATTGTACAGTCGAAAATGTCAGACTCTTACTTGTTGGACAGAACTGGGTGAACGTCATGTTTTAGGTCTAGAGATGGTAGCAGAATCAGAGGAGAAGGTTAAGACAATCCGAACTCGATTGAAGGAGGCATCTGACAGACATAAATTGTATGCAGATCTTAAGCGAAAAGAGATAGAGTTTGCAGTGGGTGATTGAGTATTTTTGAAGGTTTCACCGTGGAAAAAGGTAATGAGGTTTGGACGTAAGGGTAAGCTGAGTCCCAGGTTTATAGGACCTTATCGGGTTTTGAAGCGAGTGGGGCCAGTAGCGTACCAGTTGGAGTTGCCTTCAGAGTTGAAGCAGATGCATGATGTGTTTCACGTCTCAATGCTACGACGTTACCGATCGGATCCGTCTCACGTTGTGTCAGTTGAGGAAGTTGAGTTGAAGCCAGATTTGTCCTATGAGGAGGAGCCAATTCAAATTTTGGAGCGAGATGTGAAGGTGTTACGGAAGAAATCAGTTCCTCTGGTCAAGGTGTTATGGTGGAACCATGGTTTGGAAGAAGCGTTGTGGGAGCCGGAGGAGGCAATGCGTCAGCAGTACCCTCACCTATTTTGACCAGGTAATTTCGAGGCCAAAATTTCTTTAAGGGGGTAGAACCATAACATCTGGGATTTAGGGGTCATGCACTTTAATTCATATGTATGTGATAGTATGTTCTGTATGCTGTTTGAGGGCGTTTGGGGCCTTCAAGAAACCTTGGGGTTCGGTAGGAACCTTAGTGAAATTTTGGTTTGAAGCTGATAAGGGGAGAGCTAGGGGCATCAGGCCTTAAAGGATTTGGTTTATAAAGACAAGTGGAGGAGTGGTAGAGTGGCAAGGTGACGCCTAGGAGCAAGGGGGTGTGAGGCTGAAGCTATTTTTTTGTTTTTTGTTCATTTGTGTATTTTGTTTTTCCTTTTCAACTATTTTCTCCTCTTTTCTATTCACTCTCTAAAGCTGAAATATACCCTTCACTTTCACCATAGCCGAAACCTCTTAAACTTCAACCATCTCGTTTTCTTTTTCATTAATTACTTCCTTCCAAAAAGCCGAATAATCCTACTAGCCACTAAAACCTTGGCCGAATCTTCCATTCACCTTTACTTCTCTCTTTCTCATTTCTACTCCTTTTCTTCTTCTATTTCATTTCTCCTCAGGTCTTATCTCCTTGCCGAATTATTCTAATCCGAATATCTTTTGGGTGGTAACACTTTTTGGTTGTCAATTGATAGAGGAAGCGCCATCGTTCATTTAGTGTCAACTCTCCCAATCGGTTCTAGTATTTTGGTAAGGGGTTTCTCTTTTATTTGAATCTTGCTCTTTTCTCTTTGGGTTGCCGAAACCAAAACCCCAACTTCATTTTCTTGGTATGACCGAATCTTTATAGAGCTTTAATTTTGTGTTCTTCTGTTTGAAGCCAGCGTTAGGGGTGTTAGTGATCTTTCGGGAATCGATCAATCAAGGTAAGAAGGTATTTTGGTTCGGCCAAAGGCCATTTCTTTTGGACAATCGGTGTTAGGCCGAATCTAATATTGATTTATGTAGGGATTTCGAAAACTTTCAAGTACAAGTGAGAACCTTCGGGATTTGGGTCGACTTTGGTAAGGTTATTCAATTAGCATGATTATTTAGTCTCGTTTGGATTTGATTTAACGTTTACCCGGGTCTTCTGGTTAAGTTATTATTCGATGGATGCGAGTACCAGCCAAGGAGAGAAAGGGGTTGGACATGTAGTCCCTACCTCTAAGTTCAAGAAGCAGTCAGTTTCAGCGATTCGGGATTGGCCACCGGGGTGTGGGCCAGCATCGAAACAGGATCGTAGGAAAATAGTAGTAGTGTAGGTTAGTGATAGCGTCGACGTTGAGAGCGTGGTATTACGTATTATAAGGTGTGTAATTAGCACACTGTTTCTTTACTTTCCTTGTTTAAAATTAATTAAATGTATGTGATATGTGAGATAGCCGAATTAGTGGCTGTGGTAGTATTGTTATTACTCATGTTGGGTAATCCGGTAACCAGGTTAGTATACTACCTATGTTGTGGATGTGGTTAGTAATTGTGGATCTATGTAAGCATGTCGTATATGCATATCGGGTATGTTCAAATGTTATGTTACCATTTCATCATATTATGCTGCATGTGCATGGGGTTCAGGATATATTGAAAAAGAGGGAAGTATGTACATTTACATGCGTGGTTTGATGATGGCCTCGAGCCACATCGTTGGATTGATGATGACCACGAGTCTCATCGTGGATATTTGTGATTTTAATCACATGGAGCGATGGCTAGACCACTAAGTGGACTTTGAGCACTTTGACCGCCAAAGAGGTGTGTAGCGGATGGAGGGTTGATTTAGTAATTCCCGGTGTGTGGTGGTTGGATGTCTGGTGGTGGTGTGTAGCGGATGGATGCTAGGTTGAGGTGGGTTAACATAATGCATGATAATATGTGGTTTATCGATTTGATGTGGTTTTGGGGCCAAGCCCAATTGTGGATATGTGTGGTTTAATTGCACACTGAGTCAAAACGACTCACCCTATTTTTCAAACAATACAGGTAATACGTGATAATTTGGACCGGGCTGGAGTGGAGTCAAGGTGGCCATGCAGAATCCATTTTTATGCTTAAAGTACATTATAAACTTTTAGTTACTTTTTGGGGTATTTTATTGTAATAAGGTCATTTTAAATACTTTGGATTTTTAAGTTTTAAGTTGGATCCGCTATCAAATGGTTAATTTATAAAGAAACTCTAAAATATATGCAACACTTGAAGTTAAATGAAGTTTTCAAAATATAGATTACTTATAAACTGTAATGGCCTAAATTCAAGGTTATCGGAACAATGGTTTCGTAACTATAAATCCGATTTAAAGAGAAATTTATTTTAATATTTTTGCATGAATATTTATATGATAGGAAAATCGTATTAAAATATCGATAGAAAAATTTTACCGATTTAGTGGTTGTTAGAAAAGGAATTATTGAAGGAATTGGGTAAAAACAAGGTATCGAGACCTTGATCTCATAAAATTGAGTAGGAAATTTTTTATAAGTATTTATAAAATGTTAGTAATGTGGTATTAAAATTTCGTTAGAAAATTTTAACGTTTGAGTATGTAATTAAATCAAAAGGACTAAATTGTAACAAATATAAAATTATGAAAAATGATTAAATAGTTTAAATGATAAAAGAAAGAGGGCTTAAAGGAAAATAGACCCAAGGTCTATTTGGGCTGGACAACAAGGGTATGAAATCAGCAAGAAAATAAGGAGAATTAAGGGCAAAATTGAAATATTGCAAAATTTACTTAATAAAGCTAGGACTAAAGTGGAATTATCTAGATTTCTCTTTATTTTCTGCATTCTCATCAGCAAAAACACCATAGAAGGGTTTCCTTAAGCTGGTTTTTCATATTTTTACTGCAAGTAAGTTAATCCTTGCCTGTTTCTTGTAATTTTGTGTTTTAAGACTTTTACAACTAGGTCTTACTATTGAATTCATTAGTTTTTGATTTCATGGATGAAATTGAAAGTTACCATGGTTGAGTGCTGTAAGTTTATGATGAATTAGAATGAAATTTAAGCTTTAAATTGTTTATGAGATGATTTTATTAGGTAATTCCAATAGAAATTGATTTTTAGGATCTAAATTGTGAAAATATTTGGAATTAAAGTCTATTACTGAAATTCTGATTTCCAAAGGTTATAAAGTAGTTTAAAGTGATAGAATAAAGTTTTAATTGAGAGAAATCAGCTCAATTGAGAAGTTAATTGAGCAGGGATGAAATTATCATTTATTGAAAGCTTAGGGGGAAATTGGTAATAAGCAGTTTGCACTAAAACAGTTTTGGACAGAAGCAGTAGACTAACTTTGAAAAATCACGATAAATTTTAGAAATCGAATTAGAAGATGAAAAAAATATGAAATTAAATATTATTGAGTCTAGTTTCTCATAGAAGAAACAGTGTAAGCAATAGATATGTAAATCATGAGATATAATAAATTTTGTGAGACAAGGTCAGAATAAATTCGGGTTCCCCTGTTTTAACTTTAGAAAATCATCAAAAATTGGATAAAAATAATTAGGGGCTTAAATTTATATGTTTAGAATTCTTAATGAGTCTATTTTCAATATAAATAAACAGGAACATCATCCGAATCCTTTATGAAGAGATAATTAATTTTTAGTGAAGAAGGGTCAGAACTGTCAAACAGCAGAATAGGGGTGACTTTAAAGAATAAACTGTACTTATTGGCTAAACCAAAAATTCTGAAAATTTAATAGAAGAAGACATGTGAGTCTAGTTTTAGGGAAAATTAACGGATCTAAATTTTAAGTTCTGTAGCTCAAGATAAAAATAATTTAGTGACTATGACTCAAGTAGACAGTTTTGAATGAACTAAAAATAATAATAGAATTATAGAAAATGGTACATGTGAACATGAAATGTATTGAATTGATGCTTGAATTTATTCATTTAGATCTGGAAAACTCAAATACGAATCTAGATCGAGGAAAGGAAAAAGTCCCGGATTAGTAGATTTTATATACGAACTAGTATCGAGGTAAGCTCATGTAACTTGAATTATCTTCTTAAATGCTTGAAATTCATGTTATTGATATGAATATAATTTGAATGTTCATTGTATGAAAATTGATGAAACATTGATACATTTGATAAAAAGGGGAAGAAATCCCGGTTGAATGAAAGGAAAATTCGATGGATTTCTAAAAGGAATTGACGGTAAAAGGATCTAGCAGGACGGGTGATCCTATCTTGATATAGCCCTCCCAAGAATATGTGGAAAATAGATTTAGCCCGGACGGGTAATCCAAATTAAGGTCTCAATTTAGCTTTGATCGGTAATTGATCCAAGCTCATTAGAGTAATTCTCGTTGCGAGGATTTAGCTTTGACCGTAATCCCGACAATACTCTATGAGTTTACATTACGAGGATTTAGCTTTGACCGGTAATCCATTGTAAGGATGAGGTTCATGAGTGTGCTCTCCGAAATGAAAATGTCGCACATGAATATGAATTGACGGACTCATATTTGTACACTAAAGTGTACCTCGAAAATCCATCGAAATTCGAGTAATTCAATGGGATAAATATGGAAATATAACAAAGCGAAATCATGATATTGATGAGCTCATCAATGATGGTATATATTATTGATACATGGAAATAATTGAACTAACTTGAATGTTGAGCTTGTGTATGTTAGGGTAATAATGCATTGAATGGATATATGAATGTTTATTGCATTGTATTGAAAATGTTAGGTAAGTATAATTCTTGTTACATGGATTTACTAAGCACAAAGTGCTTACCACATTTCCTTTTCCTGTTTTGTAGTGTTAAGAGCTCGGAGGTCGGATTCGATAGGAGATACACCACACTATCACCTCAAGATTTCGGTATATAAAGAAACTTTATTTTGGAAATCAATGGCATGTATAAGCTAATAAAGTAATGTTAATATAAAATGAATGTAAGGTCAGCCATTGGTATGGCTAGCAAACATTGGCTTGGTATGTGTTGATGTTATCTTATAAATATGCATGAATCTATTTTGAAAATATGTTGAATTGGATTGGCTGATGTGGATTGGTCTCGGTTTAAAATTTGCAGGGAAGGTTAGATATTTATAAAGGGGCTATATAAAAAAATCATAAACTCTGGTAATGCCTTGTACCCTATTCTGACAACGAAAACGGGTAGGGGGTGTTACATTTGTTGGTATCAGAGCTACGGTTTAGTCGGTTCTAGGACCGACATAGTGAATACAGATTAGCTATACATGCCATTTAAATTATTTTTGATAGTGTGATATCTCCTGACCATTTAAATTGTGTTTTCCTTATAGTAATGTCATCTGACCTAGCTCAATCTGAAGAAGCTGGGAGTCATGCTCCGGCTTCAGTACAAAGAGAAGAAACTAGTAGTAGAAGGCCCAGTATAGAGGGTCAAGGGGAGGAGGCAAAAATAGCCTTCTTTCAAATGATGAATGAATGGTTTACTTAGTACATAAGAACTAACCCTACAGTGCAGCAAACTCAAGCTCCCCCTCCTGTTCCTCCACCGGTTCCCGAGATTCCACAGGGTACAGGTACTGAATCTGTCAGAAAAGGGAAAGCTCTAGTTGATAAAATCCGAAAATATAGGGTCGAAGAATTTCAAGCAACATTTGATGATGATCCCGAACGGGCTGAATTTTGGTTAGAGAATACTACTCGGTTTTGGAAGAATTATCTTGCACACTAGAAGAATGTTTAAAATGTGCCGTCTCACTGCTAAAAGACACAGCTTATCATTGGTGGAATATTAAAGCTTCAGTTGTTCCGAAAGAAGAAATTACATGGGAATTCTTCCAGACCGAGTTCAAAAAGAAATATATCAGTCAGAGATTCCTTGATCAGAAAACAAAAGAATTTATTGAGTTGAAACAGGGCAATAGATCAGTATCTGAGTATGAAAGAGAATTTGTTCGGTTGAGTAAATATGCTCGAGAATGGGTACAGTCGGAAGCTGAAATGTGCAAACGATTCGAAGAAGGGTTAAATGAAGAAATTAAGTTACTTATCGGAATTCTTGAAATTCGAGAGTTTGCTACATTAGCAGAGCGAGCTTATAAAGCAGAAGAATTGAGCAAAGAAAAGAAACAGGCTGAGAGGGAAGCTCGAATTTTTAGTAAAAGACCAATGGAAAAATCTCAATTTTCTGCTCCAAAGAAATTGAAGAAGTACCAGGATCGTTCTACCTCAACCACTGGGTATTCGAGCAGAGAGCGAGGTTCTCAACGCAATAATCCAAGACCTTTCACTCCATCAGTGACCAGTGTTGGCAGTGTTGGTATCCCTAAGCCGAGATGCCAATATTGTAATAAAGCTCATTTTGGTGAATGTCGATTTAAGAGCGGGGTTTATTACCGATGTGGTTCTTTTGACCATTTCCTCAGAGATTGTCCAGAAAGGGGTGAAAAAGAAGTGAGCAGTATCGGGTTTAGTAATCCATCTTTGAGGGTAGACCATCTCGACCATCTGGTAATGTCGTTGGTAGCCGAGGAGCTACAAAAGATCTGCAAGTAGGCTTGAGACACGGCGCCTCCTAGGACATATGTTATTCGTACGGAGAAGATGCCTCAAGACCGGTGTTATTCTTGGTACATTTTCTTTACTTGATACTAATATTCTGCATTAATTGATCCCGTTCTATGCATTCATATATATGTAAAAGCTTGCATGCGTTAAAGATTTATCTGTTGAACCTCTTGAATTTGTGGTTAAAGTCTCGAACCCTTTGGCCAATCTATTTTGGTGGATAAAATTTGTAAAAATTGTCCACCGATGGTAAGAGGTTATTGTTTCCTGGCTGATTTGATGTTACTGCCATTTGATGAGTTTGATGTGATATTGGGCATAGATTGGTTAACTCAGCATGATGCAGTAGTAAACTGTAAACGGAAATATATTATGTTGAAGTGTCAGAATAGCGAATTACTCCGGTTAAATCGATCAAGCAGAGGATTATCGATGTGATTTCGATTATTCTTGCTTTAGGTATGTTAAAAAGGGGTATGATGCTTTTCTTGCTTATGTACTCGACACCAAGGTATCTGGGTCAAAGATACAAGCAGTGCCAGTGGTATGCGAAATTTTTGATGTGTTTCCAGAGGAATTACCAGGGTTGCCACCAGAAAGGGAAGTGGAATTCTCTATAGATTTGATTCTGGGAACTACTCCGATTTCCATAGCTCCGTACCGGATGGCTCCTATAGAATTAAAGGAATTAAAGACACGATTGCAAGAACTTGTTGATAGAGGTTTTGTCCGATCGAGTCATTCACCTTGGGGTGCTCTTGTTACTTTGTGAAAAAGAAAGATGGGTCTTTGAGATTGTGTATTGATTATCGGCAGCTTAATAAAGTAACTATAAAGAATAAGTACCCGTTGCCCCGGATTGATGATTTATTTGATCAGCTAAAAGGTGCTACTAAATTTTCAAAAATTGATCTCCGATCGGGTTACTATCAGTTACGGGTAAAGGAGTCAGATGTGCCAAAGACAGCTTTCAGAACCAGGTACGGGCATTATGAGTTTTTGGTTATGCCGTTTGGGCTGACTAATGCACCTGCAGTATTTATGGATTTGATGAATCGGATATTCAGACCATATTTAGACAAGTTCGTGGTAGTTTTCATTGATGATATTTTGGTCTATTCTCGAGATGAAGAAGAACATGCAGAACATTTGAGAATTGTGTTGCAAATTTTGCGAGAGAAGCAGTTATATGCTAAATTCAGTAAATGTGAATTTTGGCTTTGAGAAGTGGGTTTTCTTGGACATATTGTATCCATTGAAGGCATTAGGGTAGATCCAAGTAAAATCTCACTATTGTCAATTGAGTCCACCAAGAATGTATCCGAAGTTAAAAGTTTCTTGGGTTTAGTGGTTATTACCAAGATTTGTATGAGGATTTTCTATGATAGCTTCTCCGATGACTCGATTATTGCGAGAAAGATGTAAAGTTCGAGTGGATGATGAATGTCGTGAGTTTCAACCGATTGAAAGATCTACTAACGAAAGCACTAGTATTAGTGCAAATGAACCGGTAAGGAATTTGTTATTTACAAGATGCCTCATTAAATGGTTTAGGTTGTGTCTTGATGCAAGAAGGTAAAGTAATAGCCTATGCTTCAAGACAACTTAAACCACATGAAAGAAATTACCCGGTACATGATCTTGAATTAGTCGCTATTGTATTTATTTGAAGATATGGTGGCATTACCTATCGGAGAGAAATGTCATATTTATCTTGATCATAAAAGCTTGTAATATTTGATGACATAGAAAGATTTGAATTTGAGACAGCGCAGGTGGCTTGAATTGATAAAGAACTATGATTTGATTATTGATTACCATCTGGGTAAGGCTAATATTGTGGCTGATGCTTTGAGTCAAAAATCTCTGTTTGCTTTGCGATCTATGAATGCTCAATTGTATTTGGTTGATGATGGTTCAATCATAGCTGAATTGAGAGCTAAACCAACATTTCTACAGCAAATATGTGAAGCTCAGAAGAATGATGAGAAGTTACAGGTTAAACGGGCACAATGTTAGTCAGGTACTAATTCTGAATTTCAAGTTGGGGTTGATGGTTGTTGATTATTCAGAGATAGGGTATGTGTACCCAAGAATTCAGAGCTCAGTGAAAAGAAGATACATGGGGTTGATTTGATTCGGGAAACAGAAGAAAAAGTAAAAGTGATTCGGAATAGCTTGAAAGCGGCCTCTGATCGCCAAAAGTCATATGCTGATCTTAAACGAAAAGAGATTGAATTTCAGGTTGGTGACAAGGTATTCTTGAAAGTGTCCCCTTGGAAGAAAGTTCTCCGATTCAATCGAAAGGGTAAATTGAGTCCAAGATTTATCGAACAATATGAAATTATAGAAAGAATTGGACGGTAAACTTATCGATTGGCGTTACCACGAACTCGATAGAATTCATAATGTTTTCATGTCTCTATGCTACTGACGATATCGGTCAAATCCTTCACATGTTATCTCTCCAACGGAAGTGGAGATTCAAATGGATATGACTTACAAGTGAAGAACCGGTCAAGATATTAACACGGAAACAAAGGAGCTTAGAAATAAAAAATAAATTTGGTGAAAGTATTGTGGCAAAAGCACGGATTGAGGAAGCGACATGGGAACCGGAGGAGGCAATGAGGAAACGATATCAAACCTCTTTCTTGGTAAGATTTTCGAGGAAGAAAATTCTTAAAAGGGGAGAGTTATAATGGCCTAAATTCAAGGTTATCGAACAATGGTTTCAGTAACCATAAATCCGATTTAAAGAGAAATTTATTTTAATATTTTTGCATGAATATTTATATGATAGGAAAATCGTATTAAAATATCGATAGAAAAATTTTACCGATTTAGTGGTTGTTAGAAAAGGAATTATTGAAGGAATTGAGTAAAACAAGGTATCGAGACCTTGATCTCATAAAATTGGTAGGAAATTTTTTATAAGTATTTATAAAATGTTAGTAATGTGGTATTAAAATTTCGTTAGAAAATTTTAACATTTGAGTATGTAATTAAATCAAAAGGACTAAATTGTAACAAATACAAAATTATGAAAAATGATTAAATAGTTTAAATGATAAAAGAAAGAGGGCTTAAAAGGAAAATAGACCCAAGGTCTATTTGGCTGGACGGAAAGGGTATGAAATCAGCAAGAAAATGAGGAGAATTAAGGGTAAAATTGGAATATTGCAAAATTTACTTAATAAAGCTAGGACTAAAGTGGAATTATCTAGATTTCTCTTTATTTTTCTGCATTCTCATCAGTAAAAACACCATATAAGGGTTTCCTTAAGCTGGTTTTTAATTTTTACTGTAAGTAAGTTAATCCTTGCCTGTTTCTTGTAATTTTTGTGTTTTTAAGACTTTTACAACTAGGTCCTACTATTGAATTCATTAGTTTTTGATTTCATGGATGAAATTGAAAGTTACCATGGTTGAGTGCTGCAAGTTTATGATGAATTAGCATGAAATTTAAGCTTTAAATTGTTTATGAGATGATTTTATTAGGTAATTCCAATAGAAATTGATTTTTAGGATCTAAATTGTGAAAATATTTGGAAGTAAAGTCTATTACTGAAATTCTGATTTCCAAATGTTATAAAGTAGTTTAAAGTGATAGAATAAAGTTTTAATTGAGAGAAATCAGCTCAATTGAGAAGTTAATTGAGCAGGGATGAAATTATCATTTATTGAAAGCTTAGGGGGAAATTGGTAATAAGCAGTTTGCACTAAAACAGTTTTGGACAGCAGCAGTAGGCTAACTTTGAAAAATCACCAAAAATTGTATAAATCGAATTAGAAGATGAACAAAATATGAAATTAAATATTATTGAGTCTAGTTTCTCATAGAAGAAACGGTGTAAGCAATAGATAAGTAAATCATGAGATATAATAAATTTTGTGAGACAAGGTCAGAATGAATTCGGGATCCCCTGTTTTAACTTTAGAAAATCATCAAAAATTGGATAAAAATAATTAGGGGCTTAAATTTATATGTTTAGAATTATTAATTAGTCTATTTTCAATATAAATAAACAGGAACATCATCTGAATCCTTTATGAAGAGATAATTAATTTTTAGTGAAGAAGGGTCAGAACTGTCAAACAGCAGAACAGGGGTGACTTTAAAGAATAAACTGTACTTATTGGCTAAACCAAAAATTATAAAAATTTTATAGGAAGAAGATATGTGAGTCTAGTTTTAGAAAATTAACGGATCTAAATTTTAAGTTCTGTAGCTCAAGATAAAAATAATTTAGTGACTATGACTCAAGTAGACAGTTTTGAATGAACTAAAAATAATAATAGAATTATAGAAAATGGTACATGTGAACATGAAATGTATTGAATTGATGATTGAATTTATTCATTTAGATCCGAAAAACTCAAGTACAAAGCTAGATCGAGGAAAGGAAAAAGTCCCGGATTAGTAGATTTTATATACGAACTAGTATCGAGGTAAGTTCATGTAACTTGAATTATCTTCTTAAATGCTTGAAATGCATGTTATTGATATGAATATAATTTGAATGTTCATTGTATGAAAATTGATGAAACATTGATATATTTGATAAAAAGGGGAAGAAATCCCGGTTGAATGAAAGGAAAATTCGATGGATCTCTTAAAAGGAATTAAAAGTAAAAAGGATCTAGCCCGGACGGGTGATCCTATCTTGATATAGCCCTCCCGAAGAATATGTGGAAAATGGATTTAGCCTGGACGGGTAATCCAAATTAGGGTCTGAATTTAGCTTTGACTGTAATTGGATCCAAGCTCATTAGAGTAATTCTCGTTGCGAGGATTTAGCCCGGGTAGTAATCCCGACAATACTCTATGAGTTTACATTACAGGGGATTTAGCCGGACAGGTAATCCCGCTGTAAGGATGAGGTTCGGGAGTGTGCTCTCTGAAATGAAAATGTGCGCACATGAATATGAATTGACGGACTCAGATTTGTACACTAAAGTGTACCTCTGAAAATCCATCGAAATTCCGAGTAATTCAATGGGATAAATATGGAAACATAACAAAGAAACGGAAATCATGGTATTGATGAGCTCATCAATCATGGTATATATTATTGATACATGGAAATTATTGAACTAACTTGAATGTTGAGCTTGTGTATGTTAGGGTAATAATGCATTGCATGGATATCTGAATGTTTATTGCATTGTATTGAAAATGTTAGGTAAGTATAATTCTTGTTACATGGATTTACTAAGCACAAAGTGCTTACCCTATTTCCTTTTCCCTATTTTGTAGTGTTAAGAGCTCGGAGGTCGGATTCGATAGGAGATACATCACACTATCAGCCTCAAGATTTCGGTATATAAAGAAACTTTATTTTGGAAATCAATGGCATGTATAAGCTAATAAAGTAATGTTAATATAAAATGAATGTAAGGTCAGCCATTGGTATGGCTAGCAAACATTGGCTTGGTATGTGTTGATGTTATCTTATAAATATGCATGAATCTATTTTGAAAATATGTTGAATTGGATTGGTTGATGTGGATTGGTCTCGGTTTAAAATTTGCAGGGAAGGTTAGATATTTATAAAGGGGCTATATAAAAAAAAAATCGTAAACTCTAGTAATGCCTTGTACCCTATTCTGACAACGAATACGGGTAGGGGGTGTTACATAAACCTTTCGATTTCCCAAACTTTTCGTATGAATAATGATTTGAACCTGTGCAACTCAAACGTTTTTAAATAAATTGCTAAGTTTAAACGAGAAATCACCTCTAAAACCCAAATTTTCTCAGCACCTTTCCCAGTAACATTTCGAATTCGGCCGTAGTGTTTGGGCCGGATTTGACGTGTTACAAATACACATTCAAATAGTTCCATCTTTCTTTTTCACAAATAATACAGGATCTCCCTAGGGTGAAAAACTAGGTCATGCAAATCCTTTGTCGGTCAATTCTTGCAACTGAGATTTTAACTCTTTCACCTCTGTTGGTGCCATTCTGTATAGAGCTATCGAAATAGGAGCTGTTCCCGGCACTAACTCAATACCAAATTCAACTTCTCTAATCAGAGATAACCCCAGTAACTCTTCTGGAAACACATCTGGAAACTCACTTATCACAGGCACAGATTCAACTTTCCTTTTCGACACTTTTGTATCAATCACATACGCCAAATAAGCTTCACAGCCCTTTCTCACAAAGTTCATAGCTTTCATTACAGATACAACAGCTGGTAATCCTTTCATATCACTAGACTCAATTTGAACTATCTCACCATTCTAACTTTTCAATTCAACATTCTTTCTCTTACAATTCACAATGGCATTATGCAAAGTGAGCCAGTCCATTCCCAGAATTTTGTCAAATTCATCAAATGGTAGTAACATCAAATGACCGGGAAACATAAATCACGAAACATCAACAGGCAATTCTTGCACACCTTATCCACCAAAACACACTTGCCTAAGGGGTTCGATACTTTAATCACAAATTCAGTAGACTCAACAGGTAGAGTTTTATTCGATACTAAATTCATACACACATAGGAATGAGTTGATCCAGGATCTATCAATGCAATGACATCAGTATCAAACAAAGTGAAAGTACCTGTAATGACGTCTGGAGATGATGCTTCCTCTCGTGCGGGTATGGCATAGGCTCGGACAGGTGCTCTTGCTTCTGACCGCATAGCTGTATCAGTTGTCCCTCTCTGGCTTTGACTCATAATTCTGGTGTTTTTGGGTGGTCTTCCCTTAGCTGCCACGTTACTCGGTCTTTCATTCTGAACATTTTCTTCTCCGACCATCTTTGTGATTTCTCGAATAAAATGGTCTCGAGATCCACATTTATAGCATGTTCTATTGTTATACTTGGCCAAGCACTCTCCCACATGTCGTCTCCCACATTGTCTACATTCGGGCTTGTTCCTCTTAACACTGCCAACACTTGTTTCATTCGGAGCTTGAATTCGTAAACCAGTACTCTGTCTTGAACGATCTCTATTTGGATGTCCAAACGAGGCATTTGAACGATTTCTTGCATCTTTATATCTCTTTGCTGAAGATTGAGAGAACTTATTCATCGATCTCTTTCTTTATCACGAGCCTCAGAATCAGCTTTCTTCTTTTCTTTACCGAGCTCCTCAACTTTACATGCTCTTTCAACTAATACAACAAATTCATTTATATCCAGTATTCCAACCAACAACTTAATGTCTTCATTCAATCCCTCTATAAAATGTTTACACATAGTAGCTTCAGTAGAAACACATTCTCTTGCATATTGACACAATCTTACGAATTCCCGCTCGTACTCAGTAACAGACATATAGCCCTATTTCAGTTCTAAAAACTCATTATGTTTCTGATTAATAAAGCGTTGACTGATATACTTCTTTCTAAACTCGGATTGAAAGAAATCCCAAGTTATTCTCTCTCTCGAAACTATAGATATCAACGTTTTCCACCAATTGTAAGCCGTGTCTCTCAACAAGGAAACTGCACACTTAATGCACTCTTCAGGGTTCAACGACATCTCATCAAATACTCTGATTGTATTTTCAAGCCAAAACTCGGCTAGTTCAGCCTCGTCATCAACTGTGGCCCTAAAATCTTCGACCCCATACTTGCGAATCTTATCCACAGGAGGTTTATTCAATCTGATTGGATCTACAACTTGTGGCACAACATGTACTTGTGGGGTGGAGGTTGTGGAGTAGTCGGATTTGTTCTAACAAATTTCGAAAACCATTCACTCATCATACGGAAGAAGGCTAGCTTAGCCTCACCTTCCTCACACTATCATTTGGCCTTGATGTGGCCGGTGCTATCCCTTGAGCGGGAGCAGGCGCATTACTCTCTCATCATCAGTAGCTGCTCGATCGGGATCCATTACTATATTAAAACACATTTCAACTGTCAGATTTCATCACACTATCGCAATTTTACAATATGGCATGTATAGCTAGACTCACACATGCTACGTTAGTCCGAGAATTGACTAAATCGTAGCTCTGATACCAATAAAATTGTAACACCCTTAACTCGAGACCGTCACCGAAATAGCGTTTAGAGGCATTACCGAACAATTGGGTCATTTCACATCACATTCAGGACACAAAGTCAATAATCATCAAACACATTCATATACAGTCATAGTGTCCCTTAAACGAGTCATCAAGACCCTAAGCATGCTTATAAATCGAGTCGGGACTAAACCGAAACACATATAAAATTTTATGAAAATTGAAAATTTTTCTAGAATACAGGGAAGACACGCTGGGGGGTAGGCCGTGCCTCTCCCACGGCTACATGACACACCCGTGTGCCCTCCTCGTGGTTACATGCTACCAAAATCAACACGGCTAACAAGCACGCCCGTGTGATAAGGCCGTGTCCTATAAGGTCATTTTCTGCCATTTCTCGCACGGCCTGTAGGCACGCCCGTGCCATGGCCGTGTGCAGTTTAAGTCACACTCTGCCAATTTACCCACGGTCTGAGGCACGCCTGTGTGCCCCAACCGTGTGGCATTATAGGCCATTTTTTTGCAAGGCCAACATGCCACTCACTTAAGGTTAAACATATAAGCAACACATACCAAAACATATCATGCACATAAGGCAACCAATAACTTACTAATATGGCTATCCAATCTATATGTTCATTTCTCATTCCAACCATAACAAATTTAATACCAAAACTTATTCTACCAAAAGCATAATTCATTACCAATTTTTCTAACCCCTATTAGCATTTATCAACTCAAAGTTACTACTTAATAGCAAATTTATCAATCCACAAATCATGCCAAACACATATCACATTCATTCATGCCAAACCCATCACATATCTAGCCACACTTCATGGCTAATTACAATCTCAAAGCCTATACATGCCATATTCTTACTAAATACATCTTTTCAAAAGTACCAAAATAGAATGCCGATAGTGTGATTACGAAGCTGACGATCCCCGATCCGAGCTAGCTTTACTAACACTGCAAGGCAGAAAACAAATCACACAGTAAGCTTTCCAAAGCTTAGTAAGTTTGATATACAATACTATATCTCATCAAACCAAACTAATGTAAGTATTAAGCATCACATAGATCAATTATCTCATATTCATATCATCTCATTCATATCTAAAATACTCATTCATTCCATCATAGCTTGTTTATAACTCATCAACCACAAAGGTTAATTACATGCCTTAGCTAACACTTAGTTATTCTACCTCCAAGCTATTCAATGCTCGATATTACATGTCGATCGTCATTTGATATTCGTTCAAAATAACCGAACACTCAGTGCCACGTACTTATTCGAAGTATAATTGTTATCTCACACTTTGTGCCTATTCTTTTAATCAACTCATCTTTGTATCACACACGTAGTGCCACGGTAATAATCCAAAGCTTTCATAAGATCGCACACACAGTGCCATAGTAATAACCGAAACTTTTATCACATCGCACACATAGTGCCATTCGTTTCTATCTCGATTTCACTTTCGCACACTTAGTGCCATCAAATTAAAATCATGCACATAACAACTCACTTTCATATATATAAACATATTCATTTCATATCGATAAAACGAATCTCAAATACATGTGAAACATCCCAAACCCGGCCCATAAACCCCGATGGGTCTGACATGTTCCTTAAAAAAACTTAGCTAAACCTCGTTTTCTCATTTTGGAAAATTAGGTGGTTTTGAAGGAAAATAGATTTCTGTTATGATCAAGTTGAAAACCGTGTTGCTATTAAAGTTTGTATTTCATTAAAACGTTATCTTAATGTTTCAAAAATTACAAGTTAACAGAAATGTCAAATTTTAGAGCTTATCACTAAGTTGAAAATCGTAGGTGTTTAGGTGTCAAAACATTTGAAGTTGTTTTACGAAAAATTGTTTAACCATTTGTTTGATGTTGATCGTATCAGAATAAAAATTAAAACACATGCATAAAACAATTAAATAGTAATGGCCTCATTACAACAAAAACAAAACCCAGAATAGATCCCGAAAACATAATAAGAAAACGTGATAAGTTTAATCATAAGAAAACGAGAATGTTGAGCTGAGCATGGCCACCACTAACTCCATGCTGACCCGATCCACATCGCTAAGTATCACCTGTAAAAAGTCATCCCATGAAGGGTGAGTCAACAGACTCAATGTGTAACGGCTACACTAAAACCCAACCGATTATAGCCTTAATCACAACATTTCGACAAAGCCCATAACATAGCATATCGAGTCATAGCATTATTAATCACATTTATGCACAGAATGAAATACAATCCCGAGCCCACCTAGAAATCCATCCTCTGCACACCACCCGTACGTGCCAATCACACCGTGGGGATTACTAAATCAACCCTCCATCCGCTACACACCCTCGAAGGCAGTCGTTGCAGTCAACTGCACATCACCCTTATAATCGTGGCATGGCCACCAGATGATGTGACAGAGTTACCGGATTCAAAATATGTGACATAAGTCACCGGATAATGTGGTAAAAACCACCGGAACACTTCCCCTTTATCATTATCACCCATATGCCCATGCAACATACATATTATTCAGATATCAGGCAATGCACCTTACCCCAAAGTCATAACGAAATTACACATATTTCCATATCAATGCCTATAAGCATTATTAACTGAGAGTTAGGGGTAACGTACCTGGATGCACTGTACCATTGAATGGTACCCTTAGCCATGTTACTCGTATTTTTATTAACACACATTTAACATTAACACTATTAATCTATCGGGAAATTAATTACGGCTACACACCTGATAACACTGAGAACGACACTCTCGCTAGCAGGGATAACAGCGATCTGCTTATCCCTTTCTGACGCTGGCCTACAACCCGGTGGCCAATCACGTACGGCAGAAATCGAGCATTTCTTGAATCTAGGGGTGGGAACTTGTAACACCCTTAACCCGTATCCATCGCCAGATTTGGGTTACGGGCATTATTAAACCTCACACAAGTCAACGCACTTTATAAGATCAATTACTAATATACATGAATACCTCAACTATTATTAAATCACTTATTTACATAATATTATTTACATCAACTAGGGACTAATTATATCCATATAGCAAATTACCATTTATTTTATTTAGCCATTAGTGTTACATAGCCGAATGTATACATTATTACACATCTATTTACTCATTACTATTTCACCTCTGGTTTACACATGCACAAGATATAATTTATATCATCTATACCTAGTTACCTTGATACATTCAACTAGACATGCCGAAACAAATCATCATCATTCCAATGTCACATAGATATTTGAACCATATTTAATCCATTACTAGAATCTCCAAAACTAACTTACACCTTTTAAGTATTAGCTTTCAAACTAGAAAATTAATACATTTATATGCATATTAAAATACTCCAATAGTAAATCCATAATTTAATAAACTCAAACCAACTCAAATAAAGAAACATATACAATCAAGTTTAAACCATAAGGGGTAAGCCATTTTCGCAAATCATCATGATCATTATCCTTTAACTTTAAAGTAAGTAAAGGACCACTTAATCTAATATATTACTTACATATACTTAAACCGTAAAATAAACCTTTGAAGTTAACATAACGCAAAATCGATTATTCACATCACTAATACTATGACCCACATTACAAGTCACACATACATAAAAGCATAGCCATTTTCGCATGGCATACATACATATACATATCATTCGAACACAACATAAGAGACTTAGTCTATACATGCCTTTGACTCAAAAAGTATGTAAAACATATATATACCAAAGAGAGTGATAGTGTGGTCGACTTTCTTGATGATCCCCTGAGCCCGTAGTTGAATCTATGACCTATAAAACAGAAATACAAACACATACAGAGTAAGCTCACTAGCTTAGTAAGTTTTAAATTAATGGTAATACAATGTCCGAACACCAATACATATATAATAGTTACCATAACAATGAAAAATAATTATTTTAATACATGAATTTATGGAAGGCCGAATACCATAGTTCATTAACCTAATTGTTTCCCTTGTTTACCTTAAACTTATATTATATCAAAACACAAGGTATACCTATCACATTATTTCCAATCATATACATCCACCATTCACATCGTCTATATTATCCCAATCAAAATCATATTTCAATGAATATTTATATTCATAATCAAGTCTACCAAAACATTTTATTCAATCTCAATTCCAATCCCAAACTACTCATACTTTTGATCATAAGTTCAATTACACTTTATATCATTTCTACCGTATCATTTAGACTCATTTAATATTAGACATAACTTACCTTGCTCTCGGTAAATAAAAACAAAGACTTACGTTTACTCGAGCATTTACTTGATTCATTAACTGCATTTCACCTTGAGTAATTTAGGGTTTCTTCATTTAAAATGCATCATCGGCATCAAGCCTGCTAGGCACGAGGCCCGAATATATCACCGGCACTAAGCCTGCTAGGCATAAAGCCCGAATCTATCACCGGCACTAAGCCTGCTAGGCACAAAGCCTGAATATATCACCGGCACTAAGCACTAAGCACTTTGAATATCATCAAGCACTAAGCTCGCTAGGCACGAAGCCCTAATATATTTATCAAATCAATTCATCAACTTATATTCTTCAACACTTACTTTACTATCAATTCATACACATAAATCACATTCACTTATCATATTAAATGTACCAATTCACATTGCATTTCAGCATATACAATCCAATATAGAGAATTTATATTCGGCTATCACTTATTTCATTACTCAATTTAATCAAATAATATCATTGAACATATTCCTATTTATCTCTTAAACATACTTTAACTTAAGAACTTACCTCGACTGTCGAAGGACAACTTAAACCGGCTATTCGAGAACTTTTGTCTTTCCCCGATCCAATTCCGTTTTTCTTTGCTCTTGATCTAAAACACATTAAATTCAGCTCATTCAAGTACATTTCAATTCAATTTAGTCCCAAAACACATAAACATACAAATTACCATTTTACCCCTAAGGTTTCACATTTTTACTATTTAGTCCTAATTGTACAAAACACAAAATACACACAATTTGCCAAGATTATACAACGGCCAAATGTTCCTAGGGACTTTATAAGCCCTCTCATTTCATTTATTTTTCAATTAAGTCCCTCTAAAATTTTATTTTTATAAAATAGCCCTAAATACAAAACTTCACCAAAATTTCTAATACAAAACTTGTAAATCTTTAACACATCTTTAATCTAAAACCATAAAATGTCAAAACCATAAAAACAAATCAATGGCCGAACCTCATATACACATGATTCTCAAAAATTCAAGCATGGGTCGGGTAATATATGAAGCAACGATCTCAAAAACGTAAAAATTAACAAAAATCGAAATCAAACTAACCTTGATTTTAAGCTTTAAAGTGCCGAAATTCAAACAAGGTTTTCTCCTTTTTCTTCAACACATTCGGCCATGGAAATAAACAAGATGATAATGGCCTTTTTTTGTTTTATTTAACATATATTATAACATTTAACTAATTACCTATTTAACCTTATAATATAAAATTACATAATATAAAACTAAAGGTTAATCTTGTCATATAGCATCCACTAACTCAAAAAATGGGTTATTTACCCATTTAACACCTCATATTACAAAGCCATCATCATTCTAGCACTTTACACTATAGCATGCAACTTTTACTTTTTACGCGATTAAGTCCTTTTTCTAAATTAAACACACAAACGATAAAATTTTTCTATGAGACTTTCACATACATTAATTCACATATAATAAACACAAAATATAATACTAAAATATTTCTCGGACTCTGATTCGTGGTCCCGAAACCACCATTCCGATTAGGGTCAAATTCGATCTGTTACAACTCTCCCCCTTAAGGATTTTTGTCTCCAAAAATTCTTACCATTAAACAACGTCGGATATTGTTGCCTCATTGAGTCCTCAGGCTCCCACGTGGCCTCTTCAACTCCGTGCCGATTCCACAGTACCTTCATTAATGGAATCCTTTTGTTTCTTAACTCTTTCATTTCTCAAGCTAAAATACGGATCGGTTCTTCCTCAAACGTCATATCAAGTTGAATGGAGCAATCACATGTGATGGATCTGACCTGTATCTACGGAGCATCGAAACATGAAATACATCGTGTATCTTTTCTAATTCAGAGGGCAACTTTAATTTATAAGCAACAGGCCCAATACGTTCGATGATTTCATACGGTCTGATAAATCTCGGACTCAGTTTGCCCTTCCGATCAAAACAAATTACCTTCTTCCACGGAGATACTTTCAAGAATACCCGATCTCCGACTTGAAATTCTATATTTTTACGTTTCAAATCAGCATAAGACTTTTGACGATCTGATGCAGCTTTCAAATTATTTTTTATTATAGCCACTTTCTGTTCAGTCTTTTTAATCAAATCAACCCCTTGTATCTTGTTCTCACTGAGCTCGGTCCAGTATAATGGCGTACGACACTTGCGGCCATATAGAGCTTCATAGGGTGCCATTTTGATACTCGATTGAAAACTGTTATTATAGGCAAATTCAATCAAAGGTAAGTATTTTTCCCACGTACCTTCAAACTCGAGAACGCAACATCTCAACATGTCCTCAAGTCGATTGATCGTCTGTCTGCGGGTGAAAGGCGGTGCGAAAATGAAGTTTAGTACCTAGAGTATCCTGTAATTTCTTCCACAATCGTGATGTGAATCTCGGGTCTCTGTCTAAGATAATGGAACTCGGCACACCATGTAATCTCAAGATTTGAGATATATACAACTCATCAAGTTTATCAAGTGAAAAATCCATATGAACCGGTAAGAAATGAGCTAATTTGGTCAGTCTATCTACTATAACCCAGACTGCATCTTTCTTGCTCGGTGTCATAGGCAACCCAGATACAAAATCCATAGTGATTCTATCCCATTTCCATTCAGGTATCATGATCGGTTGAAGTAATCCAGAAGGCACCTAATGTTCTGCTTTGACTTGCTGACATATTAAACACCTTGAAACAAATTCAGATATATCCCGTTTCATACCAGGCCACCAGTAGAACTACTTCAAGTCATTATACATTTTTGTGCTACACGGATGTATCGACATCTGACTATTATGAGCCTCATTCAATAACAATTGAATCAAGTCCACGTTCCTCGGTACACACATTCGGCCTTTGTATTTCAAGTAGTCATTTTCATCAATTTGAAATTTTGACTCTGTATTATTTTCACACTGAACTCGTTTGATAGTCATATCTTTGTCAGCTTTTTGTGCATCACAAATTTGTTGAATAAACATCGATCTTGCTTTTAACTCGGCTATGATCGAACTATCACTTGACATAGCCATCTATGTGTTCAATGCACGAAGAGTAAGCAATGATTTTCGACTTAACACATCTGCGACAACGTTAGCTTTCTCTGGATGGTAGTCAATCACCAACTCATAGTCTTTCAATAGTTCTAGCCATCTAAGTTCAGATCTTTCTGAGTCATCAAATACTTAAGACTCTTGTGATCCGAGTAAACATGACATTTCTCACCGTATAAATAATGACGCCAAATTTTCAATGCGAACATAATAGCTGCAAGTTCTAAATCATGCGTCGGGTAATTTCTTTCATGCGGCTTCAATTGTCTTGAAGCGTAGGCTACAACTTTGCCTTCCTGCATCAAAATGTAGCCCAAACCATTCAAAGAAGCATCAGAATAAACAACAAATTCTTTACCTAATTCTGGCTGAACTAACACTGGAGCTTCGGTCAAAAGGGCTTTCACTGATCAAAGCTTTTCTGACACTTTTCTGACCACTCGAACCTGACATCTTTCTGTAATAACTTCGTCAACGGGGTAGCTATCATAGAAAAACCTTTCACAAATCGTCGATAGTAACCCGCAAGTCCCAGAAAGCTTCGGATTTCAGAAACATTCTTTGGTGGTTTCCAATCAATAATAGCCGATATTTTGCTCAGGTCAACACGAATACCCAATGCTGAAACAACATGACCCAAGAAACTGACTTCATTCATCCAGAACTCACATTTACTAAACTTTGCATACAACTGTTGATCTTGCAAAGTTTGTAGCACTAATCTCAAATGCTCGACATGCTCGGTTTCATCTTTAGAGTAGATTAGTATATCATCAATAAACACTACTACAAACCGATCTAAAAATTGTCTGAAGACCCGATTCATTATGTCCATAAAAATAGTAGGTGCATTAGTGAGTCCAAAAGGCATAACCAGAAACTCAAAATGTCCATACCTCGTCCGAAATGCAGTTTTTGGCACATCTGCATCTCTCACTCGCAACTGATAATAACCCAATCTCAAATCTATCTTCGACAATACTGAAGCCCCTTTCAACTGATCAAACAAATCATCAATCCGAGGTAACGGGTACTTATTCTTTATAGTTACCTTATTCAGTTGCCGATAATCAATACACATTCACATCGTTCCATCTTTCTTTTTCACACATAGAACTGGTGCGCCCCAAGGAGAGAAACTCGGTCGTGCAAAACCCCTATCTGTTAACTCTTGTAACTGTGCTTTCAACTCTTTTAACTCAATAGGTGCCATCCGATACGGAGCTATCGAAATTGAGTCGTTCCCTGAAACACCCCAAACCCGGCCCACGAGCCTTGATCGGATTTGGTATGTTCCCCGGTGTAAACCGTTTCAAATTCTTTTGTTACTTAGGAAAAACTTGTGTGTTTTGAAAGAAAGATTGTTTTGGGTTGGGCTTGGGTTGTAAATAAGTATATTTCATTTTGTAAAATCCTTTACTTTAGGTGACAAAACATTTAGAGTTTAGTTTAAGATAAATTTACTTAGTCTTTTTAAAAAAAATATTTCGTAGCATGATAAATGAATGTAAAGTAAAATAATTCAACTAAGGCCTTATTACATCAAATGATCCCCAAAACTAAAAATTCAAAATACTTAAAAGTAAAATAGTCCAATTAAAAATAAAGTCTAAACTTCACATGGCCTCCACTAAGCTCCTTCCGACCCGGCCCATCACTGATCGTCACCTGAAAAGTAATCCCACAACGGGGTGAGTCAACAGACTTAATGTGTAACCAACACTAAAATTTAATAATTCAGGAATACATTATCATACATGCTCATATACAAATAGAGAAAAATAATGATGCAACCCGAACCCAAACCTATATGCCATCCGCTACACAACACTCGTACCATCTTGCACACCGTGAGGACTACTAAGTCAACCCTCCATCCGCTACACACCATTGAAGGCAGTCGCTGTAGTTGACGTGCTCATCGCCCTTATAAAATTTGTGGTCTTAGGTCACCACATTCAGATATCGTGGTCTTAGGTCACCACATTCAGTTATCGTGGTCTTAGGTCACCACATCGTGGTCTTAGGTCACCACATTTACTTCCCCTTTTTCATAATATCCCATATGCCCCAAATCATACATAATATGCACATCATGCCTTAATTCACATTCTTGATACTTTTCACATGTAAAAAAAATAACATATATTCATAATCCTTGTAGGAGTAGGAAACGTACCTGAGTACTTTGTACCATAACATGGTACTTAGCCATATTCACATACTTATAAACTTACACATATTAATTATTGCCATAAATCTTATTAAAAAGTAGTGTAAATACACACACGATTAAACTTAACAATTTCATTGAAATCCGAAAAGCTTGATCTAATGCCTTAGATCTTAAATCTCTACATTTAATCAATCATTTAATACTTAGTAAAGAGCCATTCGCCATAAATCCAAATCCTAGTAGGATTAGAACACTAAAATCCTTACCTTGTCTTTGTTGATGTCTAATCAAATGCCTAAACTTTGTATCCTTCTTTCTTGAAATCGGCAATCACTAGATTACTTGAATAGATTAGTTTCGACTTTTAAATATTAATGAAACACATCTATTTACTCAACATGGCCTTGGCGAATGCTATAGATACTTACCTTGTGGATTTTAAATCTAAAACTCACCGAATAAGCTGGGAACACGTGGCCTATGGTGTACCTTCGGGAAAAGAATTTCCCCTTCCTTGTAGTCGGCTGATCCTTAGATCTATTAACTTGTTAGTTTCGGCTATGTTGAATAAATATTAACTAGATCTAAAACACCAAAAATAGGCCTTGGCCGAATATTCACATGTCTTACCTTGAATCTTTAAATCTCGAAAAGTAGTCTCTTCTCCCTGGTAGTCGACAATAGATAAAATCCCAAAAGATCCTTTGTAGTTTCGGCCAAGGGATACAAGTAGCATTAGAATCTTAATCTTGGTCTTGAAGAAAAGAAACATAATGATAATAATATATCATTACCCTTACTCAAGTCATTGTTTTTGTTGCTCCTACAGAGATTCTGCTATGGACTAAGTAGATATTTGATGATTTGACTTTTGTCAATAATGAGAAAAGATTGGTCTTGGGGTAGATGATGATTCAATGAATGAAAAAGAAAAGAACAAGGCTATAGGGTTCGGCTAATCACAAGAAAGAAAGGTGGTGGCTTTGAAGAGATAGAAAAGAAAACGAGAAAGAGGCTTATTTGCTTTGTAAAGGTTCGGCTAGAGAAAGAGATGAAAAGAAAACAAAGTAAAAAGATGGACACTTCTTGCTTAGAATTTCGGCACAAATGAAAAAGATGAGAAGAGAATAAGTTTTCAGCTAACACTCAAACACTAGCCTTTCCTAGCTTTTCTCTTTATCTCTTCACTTAAAATTATTGAGAATAATCCATCACTTATCCATCTTATTTGCCGAATTTTAAAAAAAAAAATAAAACACCTCCCTTTTAGTGCCTTATTGCCGTCCACTTCTACCTATCTTGTAGCAAAAATAAAACTTCTTTTTGCTTTCCCTGTGGCTCGAACACAAGCCCAGTTGCTTATGTAGGTGGCGCCACTTACTTGGGCCTTAAGTGGTGCCTCCAAGCCATTTAAACAAGCCTATGTTTGTGTCAAATTTCTTCTTTTAATTTTCTTAAGGCTACCTTGTTTTAGTTTCCTCTTTTGAACTTACCATTTCTAAAACATTTCCTTACATTTCTAAGTTTCCAAAAATGTTCACTTTCCTAAACATTTACTTAACATTTCCAAGTTTCAAGTTTCCAAAACATTTCCATGTTCACTTTCCTCTTTTGAACTTAACATTTCCAAGTTTCCAAAAATGTTCACCATATATTCATAATACACAAGACATGCCATTTCGTATAATTAAATCAAAAATGCATAGGCCCATTTTCAGGATGTTACAGTTCTACCCCCTTGAAAATAATTTCGTCCTCGAAATTACTTACTAACGAACAATCGTACAATCTAACTCACCACACTACGCTTATTTCTGCGCACTCTGATCTTAACAAAACTAACACATTTCTTAGATACTACCTCGACCACGTCCACTAGAACTCATTACTAACGCCGCGATTTAATCGATTAAAAGTTTTATGCATTAGTTCTTTGTTCCACTTGTTTATCCGCCAATGCTTTATGAAAAGAATTTTAGGAGTGGTTCTTTCAGATTCACACATGCACACGTCTTTACATTCATACATCCATCAATCAATTATGAACTCTCGTTCATTCGGAGAAATGTTGTTGTTTTCATTGTTGTTGTTTTCCACTACCGTGGGTATTTTCGTAATTTGCCCTACTGAGGTATTTTCATAATTTGTCAAAATAAGGTTCCTTGGTGATTTTGTCAATAAGGGTATTTTGGTAATTTTGAAATTCGGGTATTTCAGAAATTTTGAAATTACAGGGGTATTCTAGTAATAAACCAGGGTAAATTTATAAATCTTAATAAATCAATGATATTTTGGAATTTACAAAGCTTGAAGGTTGTTTTTGAGAATTTGTTTTCCAAATCAGTGTTGTTGCAGAAATTTTTGAAGATCGGGGGTCATTCTGGTAATTTTGTAACTCGGGGGTATTTCAATAATTTGTAGGGTAGGGGTAATTTCGTAGTTTTTTTCTAAAATCAGGGTATTTTGATGTTTTGCAAATTAGGGTTTTTGACCATTTTACAAAGTAATGGGATTTTGATAAGAATTGTGGGTATTTGAAAATTTCATAAACCAAAGGTATTTTTGTAATTTTACCACTAAGGGTATTTTAGAAAATTTGTAAATCAGAAATATTTCAGGAAAATTTATAAAAATAATCTTTTCAAATCAAGAGGGTAATTTAGAAATTTTAAAACTAGGGTTTCCATAAAAATACTGGCTAGTCCCTTTCGAGTTTTAGTTGGGGTTTAGCAGTGTATAAGTCCTCTTGGTTAGGGTGAACCGAGGCTACGCACTAGGTAGGATTCGAGTGGAGAGGAGGTGAGTCACTAGGACTACTTAAATACCAAGCTCCCACTGAAACCAATCCTAGACATGCGCACCATGGTTGCCACACCCTAGCTCGGCGACTTAATCATGGGTTTGTTTAGTTAGGCATTTAAGTCTTATGTTTTTGTTGGGGTACACTAGTCCTAGGGTTCAATGTACTTAATCTCTATTCTACGTTCCATTCCATTTCTACCCCTCTACAAGTCACAATATAAATCACACAATGAATAGAAGTACTTACCTGGTGGCTTTGGGTCGGACACTTAGTGGGCCATGCCAGAAAAACCTACTTAATTCACAAAAATTCTTTTTGGGCTTTACTTGAAAAACGTTTTGGGACTTAAACCCAAGGTCGAGAGTTTAAAACTGGGCTCTGATACCAAACTGAAACACCCCAAACCCAGCCCACGAGCCTTGACCGGATCTGGTATGTTCCCTGGTGTAAACCGTTTCAAATTCTTTTGTTACTTAGGAAAAACTTGTGTGTTTTGAAAGAAAGATTGTTTTGGGTTGGGCTTGGGTTGTAAACAAGTATATTTCATTTTGTAAAATCTTTTACTTTAGGTGACAAAATATTTAGAGTTTAGTTTAAGATAAATTTACTTAGTCTTTTTAAAAAAAATATTTTGTAGCATGATAAATGAATGTAAAGTAAAATAATTCAACTAAGGCCTTATTACATCAAATGATCCCCAAAACTAAAAATTCAAAATACTTAAAAGTAAAATAGTCCAATTAAAAATAAAGTCTGAACTTCACATGGCCTCCACTAGGCTCCTGCCGACCCGGCCCATCACTGATCGTCACCTGAAAAGTAATCCCACAACGGGGTGAGTCAACAGACTAAATGTGTAACCAACACTAAAATTTAATAATTCAGGCATACATTATCATACATGCTCATATACAAATAGAGAAAAATAATGATGCAACCCAAACCCAAACCTATATGCCATCCGCTACACACCACCCGTACCATCCTGCACACAGTGGGGACTACTAAGTCAACCCTCCATCCGCTACACACTATCGAAGGCAGTCGCTGTAGTCGACGTGCTCATCGCCCTTATAAAATTTGTGGTCTTAGGTCACCACATTCAGATATCGTGGTCTTAGGTCACCACATACAGTTATCGTGGTCTTAGGTCACCACATCGTGGTCTTAGGTCACCACATTTACTTCCCCTTTTTCATAATATCCCATATGCCCCAAATCATACATAATATGCACATCATGCCTTAATTCACATTCTTGATACTTTTCACATGTAAAAAAAAATAACATATATTCATAATCCTTATAGGAGTAGGAAACGTACCTGAGTACTTTGTACCATAACATGGTACTTAGCCATATTCACATACTTATAAACTTACACATATTAATTATTGCCATAAATCTTATTAAAAAGTAGTGTGGGGTACACACCTGATTCGCTTAACAATTTCGCTGAAATCTCGAAAAGCTTGATCTAATGCCTTAGATCTTAAATCTCTACATTTAATCAATCATTTAATACTTAGTAAAGAGCCATTCGACCATAAATCCAAATCCTAGTAGGATTAGTACACTAAAATCCTTACCTTGCTGCCGATTGATGTCTAATCAAATCCCGAAAACTTTGTATCCTTCTTTCTTCAAATCGACAATCACTAGATTACTTGAATAGATTAGTTTCGGCTTTTAAATATTAATGAAACACATCTATTTACTCAACATGGCCTTGGCCGAATGCTATAGATACTTACCTTGTGGATTTTAAATCCTGAAACTCACCAAATAACTAGGGAACACGCGGCCTATGGTGTACCTTCAGGAAAAGAATTTCCCCTTCCTTGTAGTCGACTGATCCTTAGATCTATTAACTTGTTAGTTTTGGCTATGTTGAATAAATATGAACTAGATCTAAAACACCAAAAATAGGCCTTGGCGAATATTCACATGTCTTACCTTGAATCTTTAAATCCCAAAAGTAGTCTCTTCTCCACGGTAGTCGACAATAGACAAAATCCGAAAGATCCTTTGTAGTTTCAGCCAAGGGATACAAATAGCATTAGAATCTTAATCTTGGTCTTGAAGAAAAGAAACATAATGATAATAATAGATCATTACCCTTACTTCTGAAGTCAACTGTTCTTTGTTGCTCCTACAGAGATTCAGCTATGGACTAAGCAGATATTTGACAGATTTTGGCTTTTGTCAATAATGAGAAAAGATTGGTCTTGTGGCAAATGATGATTCGAATGAACAGAAAAAGAAAAGAACAAGGCTATAGGGTTCGGCTAATCACAAGAAAGAAAGGTGGTGGCTTTGAAGAGAAAGAAAAGAAAACGAGAAAGAGGCTTAATTGCTTTGTAAAGGTTCAGCTAGAGAAAGAGATGAAAATAAAACAAAGGAAAAAGATGGGCACTTCTTGCTTAGAATTTCGGCACAAATGAAAAAGATGAGAAGAGAATGAGTTTTAGACTAACACTCAAACACTAGCCTTTCCTAACTTTTCTCTTTATCTCTTCACTTAAAATTATTAAGAATAATCCATCACTTATCCATCTTATTTGCCGAATTTTAACAAAAATAAAACACCTCCCTTTTAGTGTCTTATTGCCGTCCACTTCTACCTATCTTGTAGCAAAAATAAAACTTCTTTTTGCTTTCCCTGTGGCTCGAACACAAGCCCAATTGCTTATGTAGGTGGCGTTACTTACCTGGGCCTTAAGTGGTGCCTCCAAGCCACTTAAACAAGCCTATGTTTGTGTCAAATTTCTTCTATTAATTTTCTTAAGGCTACCTTGTTTTAGTTTCCTCTTTTGAACTTACCATTTCTAAAACATTTCCTTACATTTCCAAGTTTCCAAAAATGTTCACTTTCCTAAACATTTACTTAACATTTCCAAGTTTCCAAAAATGTTCACTTTCCTCTTTTGAACTTAACATTTCCAAGTTTCCAAAAATGTTCACTTTCCTCTTTTGAACTTAACATTTCCAAGTTTCCAAAAATGTTCACCATACATTCATAATACACAAGACATGCCATTTCGTATAATTAAATAAAAAATGCATAGGCCCATTTTCAGGATGTTACATTCCCAGTGCTAATTCAATGCCAAATTCAATCTCTTTCTGGTGGTAAACCCGGTAGTTCTTCAGGAAACACATATGGGTATTCACACACAACCGATACAGATTCAATATGCTTTTCAGACACTTTATTATCCAGTACATAGGCCAAATAAGCTTCGCGCCCTTTTCTCACATACTTTTGGGTCAACATCGAGGATATTATTGTAGGAAACCCACTTAAATCACTGGATTCAATTCTGATGATCTCGCCATTCTGACATCTCAAATCAATAAGCTTTCTTTTGCAATTCACCACCGCATCATGTGAAGTTAACCAGTCCATTCCCAAAATTATATCGAACTCATCGAAAGGCAACAACATTAAATTGGCTGGGAAACAAGAATCCCGAATCATCAACGGGCAACCTCTACACACTTTATTAACAAGTACACATCTACCCAGAGGGTTGGACACACGAATCACAAACTCAGTAGACTCAACTGGCAGAGTCTTACCGAGTACTAAAGTTTCACACACATATGAATGAGTCGAACCAGGATCAATCAATGCAATCACAGTAGTATCATAAAGGATGAAAGTACCGGTAATGACATCAGGGGAGGAAGCATCCTCTCTGGCTCATGTAGCATAAGCTCTAGCTGGAGCTCTAGCCTCTGATCGTATCACAGTGTCCTTCGTCCTTCTCTGACTGCCACCTACATTGCCTGAATGTCTGAGTGGTCTACTCGTCTTTGCGCCTTTGCTTTCGGTCTAGTGTTCTAAGTTATATTTTGCTCGGCTAACATCGGGCACTCTCGAATAAAATGATCCGACGATCCACATTTAAAGCAAGACCAATCACGAACTCTATAATTCCCAGGATGCCATTTCCCACAATGTTTACACTCGGCCCGGTTTTGTGGAACATTACTGATGCTAGCTATCGATGTGGCTCGGGATATCACTGGAGGTTGATCACGTCTAGGCAAGTCTAAAGTGTTTTTATGTCGACTGGGATCATCTCTGAACTTTTTATGCACAGAATGGAAAATTTTACTCGATGATCTTTTTCGAGTGTCTCTAGCTTCTACTTCAGCTTTTCTTTTCTCCTTTTCGAGCTCTTCGGCTTTACAAGCTCGCTCGACTAATGTCACAAACTCTTTGATTTCAAGAATGCTAACAAGTAACTTTATGTCTTCATTCAGGCCGTCTTCAAATCTTTTACACATAATGGCTTCCGTAGATATACACTCCCGAGCGTAACGGCTCAATCTGACAAACTTCCACTCATACTCCATCACCGTCATGCGACCTTGTTTTAATTCCAGAAATTCTTTTCGTTTCTGATCGACGAATCTCTGACTGATATATTTCTTACGAAATTCAATTTGGAAGAAATCCCACGTCACTTTTTCTTTTGGAACCACTGATACTAGTGTATTCCACCAATGACAGGCAGTGTCCCGAAGTAAAGATATAGCACACTTTAGGCATTCATCTGGAGTACAAGATAACTCATCGAGTACCCAAATAGTGTTATCAAGCCACATCTTGGCTCGCTCTGCGTCATCATCATCATTGGCCTTGAATTCCTCGGCCCCATATTTCCTGATTTTATCAACGGGAGGCCTGTTAGATCTCATCGGATCTATCATCGGGGTTGCTGAAGGTACCAGAGTTAGATTATTCGGGGGTGGAGGTTGTTGTACAGCCAGATTATTCTGAACAAACTGGGTAAACCATTCATTCATCATTTGGTAGAAGGCTTGTTTAGCCTCCCCCTCGTGGTTACCCGTAACTGGTTGAGAGTCTAATGGCGTTGATCCATGTGCAAGACCAGGCACAACGCTCTCCACATCATCAGCTAAAGCTCTATCGGGATCAGAATCCATTTACTATATAAAATACAATTGAAATTGTCAGAAGTCACCACACTATCATATATACAATTCAAAGGCATGTATAGCTAGACTCTTACGTACTACGGTAGTCCTAGAATCGACTAAACCATAGCTCTGATACCAATAAAATGTATAGCTAGACTCTTACTAAATGGTAGTCCAGATTTGGGTTACGGGCATTATTAAACCTCACACAAGTCAACACACTTTATAAGATCAATTACTAATATACATGAATACCTCAACTATTATTAAATCACTTATTTACATAACATAATTAATATTATTTACATCAACTAGGGACTAATTATATTCATATAGCAAATTACCATTTATTTTATTTAGCCATTAGTGCTACATAGCCGAATGTATACATTATTTCACATCTATTTACTCATTACTATTTCACCTCTGGTTTACATATGCACAAGATATAATTTATATCATATATACCTAGTCACCTTGATACATTCAACTAGACATGCCGAAACAAATCATCATCATTCCAATGTCACATAGATATTTAAACCATATTTAATCCATTACTAGAATCTCCAAAACTAACTTACACCTTTTAAGTATTAGCTTTCAAACTAGAAACTTAATACATTTATATGCATATTAAAACACTCCAATAGTAAATCCATAATTTAATAAACTCAAACCAACTCAAATAAAGAAACATATACAATCAAGTTTAAACCATAAGGGGTAAGCCATTTTCGCAAATCATCATGATCATTATCCTTTAACTTTTAAGTAAGTAAAGGACCACTTAATCTAATATATTACTTACATATACTTAAACCGTAAAATAAATCTTTGAAGTTAACATAACGCAAAACCGATTATTCACATCACTAATACTATGACCCACATTACAAGTCACACATACATAAAAGCATAGCCATTTTCGCATGGCATACATACATATACATATCATTCGAACACAACATAAGAGACTTAGTCTATACATGCCTTTGACTCAAAAAGTATGCAAAACATATATATACCAAAGAGAGTGATAGTGTGGTTGACTTTCTTGATGATCCCCTGAGCCCGTAGTTGAATCTATGACCTATAAAACAGAAATACAAACACATACAGAGTAAGCTCACTAGCTTAGTAAGTTTTAAGTTAATGGTAATACAATGTCCGAACACCAATACATATATAATAGTTACCATAACAATGAAAAATAATTATTTTAATATGGAAGGTCAATACCATAGTTCATTAACCTAATTGTTTCCCTTGTTTACCTTAAACTTATATTATACCAAAACACAAGGTATACACATCACATTAATCACATTATTTCCAATCATATACATCCGCCATTCACATCGTCTATATTATCCCAATCAAAATCATATTTCAATGAATATTTATATTCATAATCAAGTCTACCAAAATATTTTATTCAATCTCAAATCCAATCCCAAACTACTCATACTTTTGATCATAAGTTCAATTACACATTATATCATTTCTACCGTATCATTCAGACTCATTTAATATTAGACATAACTTACCTTGCTCTCGGTAAATAAAAACAAAGACTTACGTTTACTCGAGCATTTACTTGATTCATTAACTGCATTTCACCTTGAGTAATTTAGGGTTTCTTCATTTAAAACGCATCACCGGCATCAAGCCTGCTAGGCACGAGGCCCGAATATATCATCGGCACTAAGCCTGCTAGGCACAAAGCCCGAATCCATCACCCAAGACTAAGCACGCTAGGCACAAAGCTTTGAATATATCACTAAGACTAAGCTCGCTAGGCACCAAGCTCGAATATATCACCCAAGACTAAGCACGCTGAGGCACGAAGCCTGAATATATCACCGGCACTAAGCCTTCTAGGCACGAAGCCTGAATATATTTATCAAATCAATTCATCAACTTATATTCTTCAACACTTACTTTACTATCAATTCATACACATAAATCACATTCACTTATCATATTAAATGTACCAATTCACATTGCATTTCAGCATATACAATCCAATATAGAGCATTTATATTCGGCTATCACTTATTTCATTACTCAATTTAATCAAATAATATCATTGAACATATTCCCATTTATCTCTTAAACATACTTTAACTTAAGAACTTACCTCCTGTCGACGGACAACTTAAACCGGCTATTCGAGAACTTTCGTCTTTCCCTGATCCAATTTCGTTTTTCTTTGCTCTTGATCTAAAACACATTAAATTCAGCTCATTCAAGTACATTTCAATTCAATTTAGTCCCAAAACACATAAACATGCAAATTACCATTTTACCCCTAAGGTTTCACATTTTTACTATTTAGTCCTAATTGTACAAAACACAAAATACACACAATTTTCCAAGACTATACAAGGGCCGAATGTTCCTAGGGACTTTATAAGCCCTCTCATTTCATTTATTTTACAATTAAGTCCCTCTAAAATTTTATTTTTATAAAATAGCCCTAAATACAAAACTTCACCAAAATTTCTAATACAAAACTTGTAAATCTTTAACACATCTTTAATCTAAAACCATCAAATATCAAAACCATAAAAACACATCAATGGCCGAACCTCATATACACATGTTTCTCAAAAATTCAAGCATGGGTCGGGTAATATACAAAGCAACGATCTCAAAAACGTAAAAATTAACAAAAACCGAAATCAAACTAACCTTGATTTTAAGCTTTAAAGTGCCGAAATTCAAACAAGGTTTTCTCCTTTTTCTTTAACACATTCGGCCATGGAAATAAACAAGATGATAATGGCCTTTTTTTTGTTTTATTTAACATGTATTATAACATTTAACTAATTACCTATTTAACCTTATAATATAAAATTACATAATATAAAACTAAAGGTTAATCTTGTCATATAGCATCCACTAACTCAAAAAATGGGTTATTTACCCATTTAACACCTCATATTACAAAGCCATCATCATTCTAGCACTTTACACTATAGCATGCAACTTTTACTTTTTACACGATTAAGTCCTTTTTCTAAATTAAACACACAAACGATAAAATTTTTGTACGAGACTTTCACATACATTAATTCACGTATAATAAACACAAAATATAATACTAAAATATTTCTCAGACTCGGATTCGTGGTCTTGAAACCACCATTCTGATTAGGGTCAAATTCGGTCTGTTACAGAACTACCCCTTTCTCTCCTCCACTGGTACTCGCATCCATTGAGGAACACTTAATCAAAACTCGGTTAATCGACATATAATATCTAAACGAATTACAATCTATAACTTAAACACCCTTACCAAAATAGATCTGAATCCCAAAACTTCTCCTTATCTCTGTCGAACTCTCCCTAAAACCATAGTTAGAATCGACCATCCTTTAAAATAATATGGCCTTTGGCCGAAAATTAACCCTTACCTTGAGTAGTCGAACCCAAGAGATCCTTAACGCTCCCGTACTCTGGCTACACACGAAAGAAGCACAAGATTATGGCCATATCAAGATTTGGCCATCCCTCAAACCAAGGCTAACCATTCGGTTTTGGCACACCCAAAGAAAAAGAGATGAAACCGATTGCTAAGAGGAAGATACTTACCACCAAATCACGTTTGAAGAAACTAGGAGAAGATAGTCGACGGCACTACCCTTAGAGATTCGGCTCTTGAGAAATGACAAAAAAAAGAGAAAGATTTCGGCTAATGACAAGGAGTGTTTCGGCTTTAGGGACTTATGAAAAGAAAAGGGAAGGAGGGGTTACACGATTTGGCTATGGCTCTCAATGAAGATGGAATATTCGGCCACAAGAAAAAAAAGGTATAGGATTGAGGTTGAGATAAAGAAAAGAAGAGTAGGAGGTGATTAGGAGATTTCAGCAACACTCTTTAAGTGCACTAAATGAACAAGCGGCTCACATATGACACTGTCGACAGAGAACTTGGAGAAAACGAGCAGAATAACCTGAAAAGAAAGCCTACCAACTAAGGATTTTAGCACACAACCCCTACTACAACCCCAAAATCGATTATGTATCTCCTAGAGTCCCACATTCGGCCACCTTTTCCCCTCTCTCCAATCCCACATTTTCCTCCTATTTTCCTCTTCACCTCTCATTCAAAGGAGTTTGAATGAGTCAACACCTATCCTCCTCTCTTAGCCAAATATTCAAATGAATTTGACCAAGTCCAATGCTCATCCCTTCAGAATCCTTGTGCCGTCCAACACTGTACTTCCCTACCAAAAAATAAAAGCTCAAAAGCAACTTTGTCTTTGCTCGAACACAGGTCTCTTCACACTCTCTGAGGCGTCACTCTCCTGTGCTCTAAGTGGCGCCTCCATTGCCACTTTACCGGCTTAATTCTTGCGTCATAATCCACCCACTAAACTCCTTAAGGCCTAGCTCCCTTAGCTCTCCTTTAAGGCTTAGAAATCAAATATTTTTCTAAGGCTTCTACCTACATCCCAAGGTTCCCGAATCCCCCAAAACACATACAAATCATACACAAGCATGCCACTACATGCATTTAATTTAAAATGCATAACCCCTAAATCCTAGATATTACAACATGTATTATATCTGAACTTACCTCGGACGTCGAACTACCAATACGGTCGATTAATCGAGCACTTTATCTTTGCCTCGATCTCGATCTGAACCTCTCTGTTCTTGGTCTATACACATTTAAATTCAATCCATTCAATCATCAATTCATTCATTTTAGTCCAAACACACATATTTAGGGTATTTTACAAAATAGCCCTCACATTTTCACATTTTGACACTTTAGTCCCTATCTCACAAAATCATCAAATACTCAAAATTTCATTACACTATGCTTAGGCTGAATTCTCCTTAGTCTCATAGGAGTCCACACATTTCATTTATTTCACATTTTAGTCCTCTAATTTCACATTTTCACAATTTAGCTCAAATTACTTAATTTCACCAAAATTTCAAATACAAACTATGTAAACCCAACATTAAACTTTTATAATCCACCAACTATCATCACAAAGCTCATATATTCAACAATGGCATATCTCAAAATCACCATCATTTCTAAAATTTAAGCATGCGTTAGCTAGAGCACCAAGCAACGATTATGAAAACGTAAAAATTAAAAAAATCGAGCTCAAACATACCTTTAATCAAGCTCAAATGTTGGCCGAATACCCTAAAGCTCTCTTCCCTTCTTTTTCTTTAGCAAATTTTGGAAATGGTGATAAAAAGATGAACATTTTATGTTTTTTTTTTTACTTTTATTATCATTAATACACCATTTACCAATTTACCCTTTTATTAATCATATAAAATAAATTTTCCATATGGTTATCTTATCATTTAACACCCCACTATCTTAAAACTTGGTTTAATTGCATCATAAAGCCTCCATATTTGAAAGGCATCAACATTTAGATACTTATAAATCAGCACATAGCTTTTACTCTTTACGCGATTAAATCCTTTCTCTTAATTCGACACTAAAATGATCAAATCATCACACAGAACTTTCACACAAACCATGTTGCATACTATTCACACAGAAAATAATATTAAATTATTATTTTGACCTCAAATTTGTGGTCTCAAAACCACTATTCTGACTAGGGTCTAAACTAGGCTGTTACACTATAGGGATTTTGAAGTAGCCGGAGAGTCCGTCCAAGAAGCAGTATACATATGCCCGGATAGTCTTTCTAACATTTGATCTATGAAGGGTAGAGGAAAGTGATCTTTTCTGGTGGCATCATTTAGCTTTCTATAGTCTATGTAGCCTTTCCAGCCTGTAACTATTCCTGTGGGAATTAACTCATTCTTTTCATTGGGTACTACCGTCATTCCTCTTTTCTTTGGAACTACCTGCACTGGACTTACCCAAGCGCTGTTAGAAATAGGATAAATTATTCCTGTATCTAGACATTTAATTACCTCGATTTTTACCACTTCTTTGATGTTGAGGTTTAATTGTCTCTGGGGTTGCACATACGGATTATATTCTTCTTCCATTAAAATTTTGTGGGTGTAGAACGCGGGGCTTATTCCCTTGATATCGAAAATTTTCCAAGCCATGGCTTTCTTATGTTCTCTTAATACCTTTATCAGCTCCTCCTTTTCCTTTTGTTCTAGTTCTGGAGAGATGATTACAGGTAGTGTAGAATTGTCCCCAAGGAATGCGTATTCTAAATGTTGTGGTAACTGTTTTAATTTCAATTTTGGCGGCTCGTCGATGGAGGGTTTCTGTTTTAATATGTCATCTTCTTCAATGTTTTCTTCTTTCATTTGTCTAAATTTTAATGTATACAAACTTGTCTCATTGCCTTCATCTTCTTCCCCCTCTCCTTGAGGCGGACACGGTTTCATCGTGTCATCCTGCAGGATTTCCTGTAATGAATTTTTAATAATATGATCAGTAGTGTCAACAACATAACAACAATCATCTTACTCTTTAGAATATCGCATGGCATCATAAATTTGGAAAATAATTTCTTCATCACGTATCCTTAGTGATAGTTTTCCATCACCTACATCAATAATAGCTCTAGCAGTGGCTAAAAAAGGACACCCTAAGATTAAGGGAACATTGATGTCCTCATCCATGTCTAGCACAAGAAATTAACAGGAAAAATAAATTTATCAATTTTTATCAAGACATCTTCAATAACTCCTCTAGGATATTTAATAGATCTATCAACTAATTGAATACTCATCCTAGTGGCTTTTGGTTTCCCAAGATCTAGCCGTTTAAACAATCGGTAAGGCATTAAGTTGATACTAGCGCCTAGGTCTGCTAATGCTTTCATGATGTTTAAACTACCAATTAAGCAAGGAATAGTGAAACTCCCTGGATCTTTTAACTTTCGTGGTAGTCTATTTTGGAGAAGGGCTGAACACTCTTTATTAAGCTCCACCTTTGATACTTCCTCAAGCTTCCTTTTGTTTGTGAGAAGTTCCTTTAAGAATTTTGCATACTTTGGCATCTGGAAAATAGCTTCAACAAAAGGTAAGTTAATATGTATTTGTTTAAAGAGTTCAATGAACCTACCGTATTGAGCATCTAGTTTTTCTTTCATCAATTTTCCTGGATATGGAATTTGTGTTCTATTCTCTTTAGGCAATGTATTGTCGTTCTCAACTTCCACACTTTTTTTCTTGGTAACCTCATGTGGTGCCTTTCTTTGTGGTTCAACTAGCTCTTTGCCACTCCTTAGTGTGACTACCCTTACTTGCTCTGTGTCTTTGGAAAAAATTTCTGTCCGTATTTCACATACTATTTCAGTAAGTATTCCAACTGATGTAATGAGCTCTCCCACCTGAGTCTTGATTCCCTTGAGTGAGATTTGCTGTTCATCAAGTGTTGCTTCATCATTTGGAGATGAGAATCTATAGCTGCCATGTCAGCATCTCTTCAAGGTTTGATTTCTTTTCCTATGGATAGGGCTAATTTTGGTAATTAGGAGGAGGTTGTTGCCTTTGATTTCCTTGATTTCCTTGTTCTCCCCATGAAAAATTTGGGTGGTTCCTCCAACTGCGTTATAAGTGTTACTATAAGGATTATTTGATCAGAAATTATTTCCTATATAGTTTGTTTGCTCGTTTTTTGCTCCTGGTTGGTAGGGTGGGTACTCAGAATTTGCCACATTTCCACTTGCTTTGCATTGCATGACTGGGTGTACCTGCGAAGAACATAAGTTGTCAAGCTTTTTATTCATCATCTCCACCTGTGTTGACAGCATTGTTACTGCATCTATGTTGAAAACTCCGGCTGATTTTGTCAATTTGGCTCTTGTAATTTGCCATTGATAGGTGTTCAACGACATCTCTTCAATAAAATCGTAAGTTGCTTCAGGAGTTTTGTTGTTCAAAGTTCCACCAGCTGATGAATCAATCATTTTCTGCGTTGAAGAATTCATACCGTTGTAAAAAGTTTGGACTTGAAGCCATAAAGGTAACCCATGGTGTGGACATCTTCTCAGGAGGTCATTGTATCTCTCCCATGCATCATATAATGTTTCTGCGTCATTCTGCACAAAAGAAGATATGTCATTCCTAAATTTAGCCGTTTTGGCTGGTGGAAAATATTTTAAAAGAAATTTTTCGGTCATTTGATCCCATGTGGTGATTGACCCTCGTGGACTGCTTTGCTTTATTCCTTAATGAAAAGGAAATAACCGAAGACGTATGGCATCGTCAGAAATGCCATTTATTTTGAAGGTATCACAGAACTCTAAGAAATTAGCTATATGAGTATTTGGATCTTCGTCCTGCAAACTATCAAATTGAACAAATTGTTGAATCATTTGTATTGTGTTAGGCTTTAATTCAAAATTATTAGCAGCTATAGCAGGCCTAACAATACTAGATTCTGCTCCTGTCAAATTAGGTTTAGCATAATCATACATAGTACGTGGAGCATTCTGTTCTTGCACATTTGGCGGTGGATTGTTTTCATCCATCCCTTCAGTGGGATTGGATCTATCTTGTTGTTCTTCTCTTTGGTATTCTAGAGCTCGTCTAGTTTCTCTGCGATTTCTTCGAGCAGTAGCCTCAATGTCACTTTCGTATTCTAATGGTCCTCTCGGGTTTCTTCTACTCATAAACTAGAGGCACCTCGAAAGTCAAGAAAGAAAGAAACAGAATTAGTAAAAATAAAAATTTAATTTAAAAATTATAATAATAGAATAATGGCTAAAGTAATAGAAATAGAGCTTTCTTAAAATTTTAGAGTTCCCCGACAACGGCGCCAAAAACTTGATCGTGTCAAACTCTCGAGCTTTAATATTTATAAAAAGAATGATCGAACCTATAGACTAACTATGACAATGATAGAAGCAAGTGCACCTATCGAACAGTAGTATAGTTTAGGTAAGAATATCTTATCGAACCCAAGGGAACCTAAAAGTACTACTACTCACTTTCTTTCTATTATTTAGCCTGAAATATGGAGTGATTGGTTGATTTATCTAATACTAAATGAAATACTTAAACTAAATGCAAAGACAAAAGAATGAATTGGAGAAAGACTTTAGGAAAACTCAGTTGATGAAGACGATACCCTCAGGAAGAATCCACCTATGACTTCACTTATTATTTATTCCCCAAACCATATAATTTCTTTACTTAGCTTGATCTGCGAGACTCCCTAACCTATATTAAACCCTCTCTCGAGGCGAATAACGTCTAACCTTAGGTTAATTAGTGGCACTCTCGTTCTCTTATAATAACCCCCTAAGGAAGCAGTAAATCGATCAATGGATTCCCATATTAAGTTTCACCCTAATCCGATAAAATCTCGTAACCCTATCTCTAGGGGCCCGATCAATTTTGCTCAATTATGCTAGATCTACTATTAGGCAGTGTCTATTCCTCCTCCACCTAAGCACATCAGATTAAATTAAGTAACATAATTAAGAAAAAACTAAGTACTTATCATATAATTTAGAAATCTAATAACAAAATCCATCATAGGTTTCATCCCTTTCAGGTATCTGAAGGGTTTAGTTCATAACAAAGTAGGAAAACATCTCAAGAGAAAAGATAAAACAAAACATAAGAAATCCCTAAAACCCCTTGAAGGATTTGAAGAGGAGATCCTCCGTCTTGAGTAAAAATTCAGCTTCTTGAGATGGATCAACTGACTATCTTCAAGTGATTCCCTAAAAGATGAAAGTTCGCAAAGTCTCTGCCGAAAAAACGGTCCTCTTTAATGTCTACCTTGGGTTGTTTATATAGGCTTTTGAGATGCTTTACTTGGCTCCTAAGTACCTTTTTCAAGTAGAATTACTATTAGGGTGTGATCACTGCAAAACAATCTAGTTTTAATATTTATAAAAGAGTGATCAAACTCAGAGATCGATCATGCGACAACGATAGAGGCAAGCGCACCTATCGAACAAAGAGTATAGCTCAGGCAAGAATATCTTATTGAACCCAAGGAACCTAAAAGTACTACTACTCACTTTCTTCCTATTATTTAGCCTTAAATATGGAGTGATTAATTAACTTATCTAAGACTAATGAAATACTTAAACTAAATGAAAAGACAAAAGAATAAACTGGGAAAAGACTTTGGAAAACTCAGTTGATAAAGACGATACCCTCGGGAAGAATCCACCTATGACTTCACTTATTATCTAACTTTCAATTCATATGATTTCTTTTACTTAGCTTGATCCGTGAGACTCCCTAACCTATATTAAACCTTCTCTCGAAGCGAATAACGTCTAACCTTAGGTTAATTAGTGGAACTCTCGTTCTCTTATAATAACCCCCTAAGGAAGCAGTAAGTCGATCAATGGACTCCCATATTAGGTTTCACCCAAATTCAGCAAAATCTCGTAGCCCTATCTCTAGGTGCCCGATCAACTCCGCTTAATTGTGCTAGATCTACTCTTAGGCAGCGTCTATTCCTCCTCTACCTAAGCACATCAGATTAAATTAAGCCACATAATTAAGAACAAACTAAGTATTTATCGTATAAACCAATAAATCAAATAACAAAATCCATCATAGGTTTCATCCCCTTTAGGTATCTGAAGGATCTAGTTCATAATAAAATAAGAAAACATCTCAAGAGAAAAGATAAAACAAAACATAAGAAATCCTAAAACCCCCTAAAGGAATTGAAGGAGAGATCCTCCGTCTTGAGTAGAATTTCGACTCTTCGAGATGGATCAACTAGCTATCTTCGAGTAATTCCCTAAACAAGTAAAGTGGTGGCAGAAAACTCTGCTAAAACCTGATGATCTTGAATTGCTGCCTTGGATTGTTTATATAGACGTTTGGGATGCTTTACTTGGCTCCTAAGTACTCGTAATTCAAGTAAAATTTGTCCTAAGTGTTTGAGTGGACTTAGGATTGCATTTCTTGGGCTCCAAGCATCCAATTCCGAGTGAAATTGCTATTTCCAGTGGCAGGGGCACAGTTAAGGCACGCCCGTGTAAATCGTGGTCCAGCCCGTGTCTCCATTCTATTAGTTTAGGCACGGCTATGACACGCCCTGCAATATTTGGGTAGAGGCCATGCTTCGGGTCTGCCAATTGGGGCATGGCCATGTACATCGGGGTCAAGCCGTGTTGGGCTTTTGGTCGACGAGGCACAGTCGTGTAAATCAGGGTGTAACCGTGTGCAAATCTAAATATTGGGGCACGGCCGTGTGGCATGAAGTCCAGGCCGTGCCGACTTCTTGGGTTGGCCTATTTTGGTCCGTTTTAAACCCGTTTTGCATCCTTTTTATCCTTGGGTGCTTTCCTGAGTATAAGACATGAAAAGAAAGGATTAAAGCACCTTTTTACATAAATTAAGGATAAATTCATCCAAAAGCATACTAAATGTGGGATTAAAATATGTTACTTTTACGGTTTATCAAATACCCCCACACTTAAGCTTTTGCTTGTCCTCAAGTAAAATTCTCAATTTACAATTAAAACGAACTTTCCAAAATTCATAATTCTCATTGACAATGCCTCGTCATAATTCATAGATAATTTATACATGGATCATTTAGCTCGAAGTGCCCTAAAGATTCAAACGAGATAAGTCATGATTTTGTAGCATGAAAACATAGGTGTCTCCCCTTATTTAAGTAATTACCTTTGATTCAAAACCGAAAAGGATTGACATCTTCACTAAAGATTCACTCAAAGCACTCAAAGTGTTTAAGGATCAAGAAAAAGCGCTCAAAAGTCGAACCTGAAAAGCTAATCCCATAGGCTTGCCTGAAAATCAAATCTCCACCACTATATATGAGATGATAAACAGATCAAAAGGTCTTTATTAGGGTTGTAACGGGGGCTTGGGTTAAAAGGTGTGGATAAAGGCTGAATTAGAGAGTTAAAATTGAGATTGAATTAACTAATTACCTAATCAAAAATAATGAACTAAATATGAATATTTACATCGAATGAAAAGTAATAATACCACTATTGATAATTACTCTATAATAAAGAGTATTTTCTTCACTTTAAAATTTGATAATACTTTAATACGAGCTTTTCTTCAACAATTGGAGTTTAATTTCTAAGCTCTTTTATTGAATAAACTTGGATTTTTTTTTAAGAACAAACTAAGTAAAACTTAATAGAAGGAACTTTGATAATTGAAATAACCTAATTTGGCAATTGATCAAGTCAATTCTCAATAGAAGGCTAGTCAAAAGAATGTTGATAACAAATACAAAGGGATTTTGGGTTAATATTAGTGGGTGAGTCAATAAAAAGGTTGTTAGGATTCAACGGGGTTCACTAGGGGTTAATTTGTGTAGGTAGGCTTTTTAGTGGAGTGAACGAGTTAAAACCTAGGTGCGTTTATCATCTCAGTATATCAAATCATTATTGTGGTCTCGACATGCATAAACGAGGCAAGTTCTAGAATAACAGTCCAAAGTTAACACAGTCAATATCAATAAAAGTGAGCATGAAAAATAATATACGCCTATAAGGCTCAATATCTCACGAAATTATGGGTGTTTCGACACCAATCCTATATATTTCAAATTTCAAAGTAATACTCGATTTAGTTCAACAACCTATCAATTTTATTTTTTTAAAATAGATTTATCATGCTTGATTCTCTAGTATTCTTCAAATTTAATCATCAATGCACAATTAACTATGATTTGTTCTAAAACTTATCAATAAAAATCATAAATCATTAGAAATTTCATCCTAATTGATATTATGAGAATAATACTTAAGATCAAGACTAATTTCAGGGTTTTGAGAATTATGAAAAAAGTTAGACACTATTACCCCCACACTTAAGATGTACATTGTCCTCAATATACAAAGATAGATAATGAAACACCCCACACCCGGCCCACGAGCCTGGACCGGATCTGGTATGTTCCTCGATGTAAACAGGTTCAAAATTCTTTTGTTACTCTGAAAACTGTGTGTTTTGAAGATAGTTTGTTTGTGGGTTGGGCTCGAGTTGAAACCAAGTTTATTTTTATATTGAAAACCCATTTATTTCAGGTGACAAAACATTTAAAGTTTATTTTAAATTAAATTGACTTAATCTTTTAAAAAACATAAATTCATAACATAGTAATTAAAACAACAATAAAATCATCACTATGGCCTTATTACATAAAACAAAACCCAAAATAAAATTTGTAGAGTACTTAAATAAAATAAAATGTCTAAATTAAATAAAACTTTAAAATGAGCACGACCACCACAAGTTACGTAGTCCGGTCCATCACTTGCTTCATCACCAAACATGTTCCCACAACGGGTGAGTCAAGACTCAATGTTTAACCAACACTAAAATTTAATAGATTTAGGCATACCATACATATCATGTTCACATAATAATTCAAGATAATGATGCAACCCGAACCCAAACCTAGATGCCATCCGCTACACATCCCGTACCAACTCGCACACCGTGGGGACTACTAAGTCAACCCTCAATCTGCTACACACCATCGAAGGCAGTCGCTGCAGTCGACGTGCTCATCACCCATATAAAATTCGTGGCTTAGCCACCAGATTAAATAATTGTGTCATGAGACACCACATTCAGATAATGTAACCGAAGTTACCACATTCAGATAATGAGACCGAAGTCACCACTTTCACTTCCCCTTTTTCATATAACCCGAATGCCCCATATTATTCATATCATGCATATCATACTTAAATTCACATTTATGTCACTTTTCACATGTTAAATATAACATATTTCATAATCCTAGTAGGAGTAGGAAACGTACCTGAGTACTTTATACCGTAACACGGTAAACATGCACATATTAAATATTTCCATAAAACATATTAAGAATTAGTGTGGAATACACATCTGATTTGCTTAACGAATTCCTTGAAATCCCGGAAAAAAACCGATCTATGCTTTTAGATCCGTTAACTCCTATATTCGGCCAATCATTTAAACATATTAATAAACCTATTCGGCTTTAAAACTAAATCCTAAAAGAGAAACCCTAACCTTGCTGTCGATTTGATTGGTAGCTAAATCCCGAGACCTTGTTATGCTCCCTTTGAAATCGATCCACTACTATGTTACTTACTTGTTAATTTTTCGGCTTTTAAGAATAAATCCAAACACTTAAAATAGGCCTTGGGCGAATGTCTTAAACACATACCTTGTGATTTTCAAATCCCAAAAAGTGCTATTTACCCTTGGTATCTGTCGAAATCACATTGTCACATGTTAGACCAATTTCTAGCATTAAAACATAATAAATGGCCCTTGGCCACACTTGCCTTACCTTAAATCTTAGAAATCCCGAAACTTCCCTCCTTGTAGTCAATAGTCACAGAAATCTGAAGCTTTCCTTCAAAGTTTCGGCCAACATGTATATGGCATTAGAACCTTGACTTTCGATTTAAAGAAGAAAGAAAATAATAGTAATAGATCCTCACCCTTACTTGAAGAAGTCGACACACCCTTGTTTGAAGTCCCACCAAGGTTCGGCTATGGAGACTTAGACAGGGATAAAAGGTTTCGGCTTTGACAGTAGAAGAGAAAAGAAGTAAAGAAGTAAAGAAAGATTTTGGAGAGGAAAAGAATCGATGGAAGAGAGGCTACTTAGAGAGAGATTTTCTTGAGAAATTTGGCAAAGTGAATGAATGAATGGCCTCTTCTCCTCTAGTAGCCGAAATTACTAGCTAGAGTCCCTTACTTGGCCACCACTCTGCCTTACTTTGATAGCTTTATCTCCTTAATTTAAAAAGTTAAGGAATAATCCTTATTTATCTCTTGAAAATAATCTAAAATAAATCTATTATTTATCCCCTATTTAGCCGAAATTTAAAGAGAATAAAACTCCTCTTTTAAGAGCCTTAATGTCGTCCACCTTTCTGCTTCTGGAAGCAAAAATAAAACTTCTTTTATTTGCTTCTCATGTGACTCGAACTTAGGCCCAATTCCCTTGTATGTGGCGCCATTTCCAGAGGCCCTAAGTGGCATCTCCAGGCCACTTTTCCAAGCCTGTTTGTGTGTCAAACTTCTTCTATTAATTTTCTTAAGGCCACCTTGTTTCACTTTCCTCTTTAACTTAAGTTTCCAAAATGTTCACTTTCCTCTTTTAACTTAGGTTTCCAAAATGTTCACTTTCCTCTTTTAACTTAGGTTTCCAAAATGTTCACTTTCCTCTTTTAACGTAACATTTCCATACATTCCCAGGTTTCTAAAAATGTTCAAAATACATTCATAACACATAAGACATGTCATTTCATACAATTAAACCGAAAATGCATAGGCCCTTTTCAGGATGTTACAGTTCTACCCCCTTAAAATAATTTCGTCCTCGAAATTTCCTAGCTAAAATAATTGAGGGTATTACTGTCGCATTGCCTCTTCTGGCTCCCACGAAGCTTCTTCTGATCCATGATTGCGCCACAACACTTTGACTAGAGGAACTGACTTCCTCCGTAATATTTTTACGTCTCGTTCCAAGATTTGAATCGGCACTCCTGCTGCTTTCCGACCATAGAAAGGGTACTTCCTTCCTCAACAACTTTGTCAAAGGCGAGGCTATAGACGAGAACCCTTCCACAAACCTTCTGTAATAGCCTGCCAAACCTAAGAAACTTTGGATCTCAGCCACAGACCTAGGTGGTTTCCAATCCAACACCGCTTCGATCTTTCTAGGATCCACTTTTATTCCCTCTGCGGATACCACATGCCCTAAGAATGCCACCTCCTTGAGCCAAAATTCACACTTGCTAAATTTGGCATAGAGCTTCTTCTCCCTTAACACTTGCAGCACAACTCGGAGATGCTCATCATGCTCCTCTTCAGACTTGGAGTACACCAAAATATCGTCAATGAACACGACGACGAACCTATCCAAGTAAGGTTGGAAAACTCGGTTCATCATAAGCATAAACGTGACTGGAGCGTTCGTCAACCCAAACGACATTACTACAAACTCAAAATGGCCGTATCTTGTCCTAAAAGCTGTCTTATGGATATCTACCTCCTTCACCTTCAACTGATGATATCCCGACCTCAAGTCTATCTTTGAGAACATCATGCTCTTTCACCGATCAAACAAGTCATCAATCCTTGGTAAAGGATACTTGTTCTTAATGGTCAGCTTATTTAACTGACGGTAATCTATGCACATATGCATAGTTCTATCCTTCTTCTTTACAAACAGGACCGGTGCTCCCCATGAAGACACACTGGGTCGAATGAACCCACGATCCAGCAATTCTTGGATTTGAGCCTTGAGCTCCACTAATTCCTTTGGCGCCATTCGGTATGGAGCAATTGACGCAGGAGCTGTTCTTGGTAGCAAATCTATTCTAAATTCCACCTCCCTATCTAGGGGTATTCCCGGTAATTCCTCCAAAAATACGTCTTTAAAGTCCTTTACTGTTCTAACTCCACTAACTCCCCCTTCTTTTACGTCTACAGCACTGACCAAAGCCAGAAATACCTTGTACCCTTTCCTAACCATTTTCTCAGCCTTCAATGCCGAGACTATGTTAGACAGGTAATTTCTTCTTTCTCTGATCATTACCACAACTTCATCCTCCGGGGTTCTTAGTTCCATTCGTTTAGCTGCACAATCCAACACAGCTCGGTGATCTACTAGCCAGTCCATTCCAAGTATGAGTTCAAACTCCCCAAAGGGTAGTTCCATTAAGTCAACCCGAAAGTTCACTCCCTGGATCTCTAAAGGTACACTCCGAAAGATCTTATCCACCACTACAGTTTGGCCTAATGGGCTTACTATAGTCATCTGCCTATCCGAAAGTTCAGAGTCTAGGCCTAGTGTTTCCACTACACTACATGCAACATAAGAATGGGTCAAGCCCACATCAATTAAGGCATAATAAGGCTTGCATAAATAAGGAACGCACCGATTATAACATCCGGTACGTCACCATCCTCCCTCCGGTGAACTGCATAAACCAAACCCGATTGCCTTGCCTCAGTGTTAGCAGCACCTCTACCTTGTGTTCCACGTCCTCTGCCAGTACCATTACCTCTGTTACTCGAACCATGACCTCGTTGAGGTCATTGTCCTCCTCTACCACTGATTAACATTACGAGTCATTGATCGACTTTCATCCGGTTTCTTAGGACAATCTTTGAGCATATGGTCCTTGGACCCACACCTAAAACATCCTCCCTCTTTTTCCAGCACTTCCCTAAGTGCTTCTTTCCACAATGATCACAAGGACGATACTGCCATCCTGTATCGGCTTGCTGATTTCACGGCCCATCAACTCTAGGCCTCTTTTAAACCTTCCCAGACGATCCAAAACCTCTTTTTAGCCTATTCCGATCCATAGTCTGCTTTGTAGCATCCTTAATTCCCTCGGCTACCTTGGCCTTTTTCTACTAAAGCAGAAAACTCCTGCTCCTGATGCGGTGCTATCAACAATCTCAAATCATCTCTTAGTTCGTCCTCAAAATGGACACATCGTTCATGCTCAGTTGTTACTACTCCTCGAGCATATCGGCTTAACCTCAAAAATTCAGCTTCATACGCTGCTATTGACTTGTTCCCTTGAACCAGCCCCAGAAAAGCCTTCCTTGCTTATCAATATATCTGGTCCCCACATACTTCTTCTGATACGCTGTCTTAACATAATCCCAGGTCAGATCCTCAACTGTGGCACCATCTCGAACTGTTAACCACCATTGATATGCTTTATCGCGTAACAGTGCCACCATTCCTTTCAACTTCTCTTCAGGGGTCAGGTCGAGCTCATCCATAATGCGCTCGGTCGCCTCAATCGATGTTCAATTTGATTGGGTGCCACACCAGACACTCCACGGAACACCTTAGCTCCGTTGGCTCGGAGTCGCTCAGGTATAGACTTTCGAGCTCCCATATTTTCGCCCACTCCAGCCACCATTTCCAGAACTCGCAGCACAGCCTGCGATACAACATCATCCCCCGTCTGAGCCTGCTGCTCGACACCAACAGCTGGGGTGGTGGTGGCGGTGGTAACTCATTGTCAGACCCTTGACCCGATCTAACGGGTTCTAACACAGCCATTCTTCCTCTACCGCGTCCATGACGACCGCATCCTCTAGAACTCATATCTAACGATGCGCTTTAATCTGATTTAAGAAAGTTTTATGAATTAGCCCTTATTCCACTAATTATCCACGGTGAAGTTTTATGAAAAGAATTTTAAGAGTGGTTCTTTCGTATTCATACATGCACACAGTCTTCACATTCATACATCCATCAATCAATTATGAACTTCCGTTCATTCAGAGAAACGTTGTAGTTTTCATTGTTGTTATTTTTCCACTACCCAGGGGTATTTGCGTAATTTGTCCTACAGGGGTATTTTCATAATTTGTCAAATAAGGTTCCTTGGTAATTTTGTCAATAAGGGTATTCTGGTAATTTTTTTCATTCCCGAGGGTATTTTGGTAATTAGCCTGAGTAAATTTGTAAAGTTTAATAATTCAGGGATATTTCAAAATTTGTAAAACTTTGAGGGTTTTTTTTTGAGAAATTTATTTTCCAAAACGATGAAGTTGCAAAAATTTTGGAAATTAGGGTCATTTTGGAAATTTTGGTAAGTTAGGGGCAATTTTGTAATTTTCCAAAATCAAGGTATTTTTGATAATTTGCAAATAAGGGTTTTTGGACTTGTTATAAAATAATGAAAATGTTGATTAGAACTGTGGGTATTTTAGACATTTTTATAAACCAAGGGCATTTTTGTAATTTCACCACTAGAGGTATTTTGTAATTTTATAAATAAGAAATTTTTCAGAAAATTGTGTGGAAAAAATAGTTTTCACAAATTAAAGAAAAATAATTTTAAGAGTTTTAAAATTAAGGTTCTTAAAAAAAACATGGCTAGTTTCCTTTCGGGTTTTAGTTATTGGGTTTAGCCTATGACCGAGTCTTCTTGGTCGTGGTGAACCAAAGCTACGCACTGTAGGATTCGAGTGGAGAGGAGGTGAGTCACACTGACCGCTTAAGTACCAAGCTCCCATCGAAACCATTCCTAGGCATGCATGGGGTTGCCACACCCACTAAGTCCTCTAGGTTAAGGTGAACCAAGCTACGCACTGTAGGATTCTGCAAGAGGAGGTGAGTCACTAGGATCGCTTAAATACCAGGCTCTTCCGGATCCAATCCTAGACATGCGCACAGGAGTCACCATACCCTAACTAGGTTAACTTAGCCATAGGTTTGTTTAGTTAGGCATTTAAGTCTTATGTAGTAGTTGGGGTAGACTAGTCTTAGGGTTCAAGTACTTAATCTCTATTCTACGTTCCATTCCATTTCTACCCCTCTATAAATCACATAATCACACAGATGGTTAGGGGTACTTACAGGTGGATCATGGTCAAGACTTAGGTGCCATGCCATCAAACCTGCCTATTTTCAGAAATACTTCCATAAAACTCATTTGGGCTCGATTTGAAAACATTTTTGGCCTTAGACCATAGGCCAAGAGTTTAAAACTGGGCTCTGATACCAAACTGAAACACCCCACACCCGACCCACGAGCCTGGACCGGATCTGGTATGTTCCTCGATGTAAACCGGTTCAAAATTCTTTTGTTACTTTGAAAACTGTGTGTTTTGAAGATAGTTTATTTGTGGGTTGGACTCGAGTTGAAACCAAGTTTATTTTTATATTGAAAACCCATTTATTTCAGGTGACAAAACATTTAAAGTTTATTTTAAATTAAATTGACTTAATCTTTTAAAAAACATAAATTCGTAACATAGTAATTAAAACAACAATAAAATCATCACTATGGCCTTATTACATAAAACAAAACCCAAAATAAAATTTGTAGAGTACTTAAATAAAATAAAATGTCCAAATTAAATAAAACTTTAAGTGAGCATGGCCACCACAAGTTCTCGCCTGGGTCCATCACTGCTCATCACCAAACATGTTCCCTAACGGGTGAGTCAATAGACTCAATGTGTAACCAACACTAAAATTTAATAGATTTAGGCATACCATACATATCATGTTCACATAATAATTCAAGATAATGATGCAACCCGATCCCAAACCTAGATGCCATCCGCTACACATCCCCGTACCAACCTGCACACCGTGGGGACTACTAAGTCAACCCTCCATCCGCTACACACCATCGAAGGCAGTCGCTGCAGTCGACGTGCTCATCGCCCATATAAAATTCAGATAAAATAATTGTGTCATGAGACACCACATTCAGATAATGTAACCGAAGTTACCACATTCAGATAATGAGACCGAAGTCACCACTTTCACTTCCCCTTTTTCATATAACCCGAATGCCCCATATTATTCATATCATGCATATCATACTTAAATTCACATTTATGTCACTTTTCACATGTTAAATATAACATATTTCGTAATCCTAGTAGGAGTAGGAAACGTACCTAAGTACTTTGTACCGTAACATGGTAAACATGCACATATTAAATATTGCCATAAAACATATTAAGAATTAGTGTGGAATACACATCTGATTTGCTTATCGAATTCCTTGAAATCCCAAAAAAAACTGATCTATGCTTTTAGATCCGTTAACTCCTATATTCGGCCAATCATTTAAACATATTAATAAACCTATTCGGCTTTAAAACTAAATCCTAAAGGAGAAACCCTTACCTTGTTGTCGATTTGATTGCTAGCCAAATCCCGAGACCTTGTTATGCTCCCTTTGAAATCGATTCACTACTATGTTACTTACTTGTTAATTTTTTGGCTTTTGAGAATAAATCCAAACACTTAAAATAGGCCTTAGCCGAATGTCTTAAACACATACCTTGTGATTTTCAAATCCCGAAAAGTGCTATTTACCCTTGGTATCTGTCGAAATCACATTGTCACATGTTAGACCAATTTCTAACATTAAAACATAATAAATGGCCCTTGGCCACACTTGCCTTACCTTAGATCTTAGAAATCCCGAAACTTCCCTCCTTGTAGTTGACAGTCACAGAAATCGGAAGCTTTCCTTCAAAGTTTCAGCCAACATGTATATGGCATTAGAACCTTGACTTTCGGGTTAAAGAAGAAAGAAAATAATAGTAATAGATCCTCACCCTTACTTGAAGAAGCCGACACACCCTTATTTGAAGTCCCACCATGGTTCGACTATGGAGACTTAGACAGGGATAAAAGGTTTCGGCTTTGACAGTAGAAGAGAAAAGAAGAAAAGAAGAAAAGAAGGATTTTGGAGAGGAAAAGAATCGATGGAAGAGAGGCTACTTGGCCAAGGAAAATTCAGCAGAGAGAGAGATTTTCTTGAGAAATTCGGCAAAGTGAATGAATGAATGGCCTCTTCTCCTCTAGTAGCTGAAATTACTAGCTAGAGTCCCTTACTTGGCCACCACTCTGCGTTACTTTGATAGCTTTATCTCCTTAATTTAAAAAGTTAAAGAATAATCCTTATTTATCTCTTGAAAATAATCTAAAATAAATCTATTATTTATCCCCTATTTAGCCGAAATTTAAAGAGAATAAAACTCCTCTTTTAAAAACCTTAATGACGTCCACCTCTCTGCTTCTGGAAGCAAAAATAAAACTTCTTTGATTTGCTTCCCATGTAACTCGAACTTAGGCCCAATTCCCTTGTATGTGGCGCCATTTCCAGAGGCCCTAAGTGGCATCTCCAGGCCACTTTTCCAAGCCTGTTTGTGTGTCAAACTTCTTCTATTAATTTTCTTAAGGCCACCTTATTTCACTTTCCTCTTTTAACTTAAGTTTCCAAAATGTTCAGTTTCCTCTTTTAACTTGGGTTTCACAATGTTCACTTTCCTCTTTTAACTTAGGTTTCCAAAATGTTCACTTTCCTCTTTTAACGTAACATTTCCATACATTCTCAGGTTTCCAAAAATGTTCAAAATACATTCATAACACATAAGACATGTCATTTCGTACAATTAAACCGAAAATCCATAGGCCCTTTTCAGGATGTTATAGATAATGAAATTTATGTGCCAAATCAAGAAGATAAGTGGGAAAAGTAATACTCCATGAAATCTGGATGATCTTGGGCGTCTTTGGTGGCGGTGCTGGTGTTTTCTATGGGCCCGGTGGAGTGGCTACTGAGACGTAATTTGCTAGATGAAGAAATTGGGTAGCCTGTGAAGATATAGCCAAGAGCTCTAGAGAAATAATAATAATATACTAATAATAAATTTAAAGATTAAGGAAATAAAAAGAAAGAGATTGAAAGAAAAGACTAATGGACTAAGAAGTCCTTATTGTTGGATGGTTTGCAAAGTGGGTGTGACCTCGAAGGCTGTGGTGTGTGATTCCCTAGCAGCCTTTAGAACCTAAAACCAAGAAACTAATATGAAATAAATTAAATTAAGCAGAAAATAAGTATAGATAAGGAAAATAAAGGAGACGAGAAAAGAAAAATAGAACCAAAAAGGTTTCCGAGACCCTTGGCGTGTCAATTAAGTGAAGCTGTCGGCATGAACTCATGTTAAGGTCTCCTCTAAGGAGATAATGCTTACATTTCTTCGGCATGATCTTTGTGTTGCTCAAGTGTCTTGGATCTTTTCTATGAATAGGGAGAAAAACTTGAAAGAAAAGAGAAAGAAGGAATAAGAAAGAAGATGGGACAAAGAGGACGGGCTGTGGGGATTTAAATAGGATTTCAAATCTAGCACGTCCTCACGCCCGTGTACCGAGGGTTTGTCGATTCACACGGCCGTGTCACACGGTCGTGTTGTGGGGTGTGTTGTCTTTCCACGCCCGTTTTGTTGGTTTGCACGCCCGTTCCTAAAAAGCCAGTATAGGAGCACGGTTGGAATGCACGGGCATGGTCTGCCCATGCTAAATAAGTCAGTATCTTAGCACGGCTGTGAGGCACGGTCGTGCTATTTTTGTCGGTGCCCGTGATGTGGGTGTTTGGATTCGTGACGTTGGGGGGTTGGACTGACTTGCACAGCTCTGCTCTGTCAGTGTGGTAGTTCTGGTGGTCCACACGGTCACGGCCACGGCCGTGTGTAAGGCCGTGTGGCCTGGAAATCTGTACTTTTATGTTAGTTTTCAATGAAATAATTAGGACAAAAAGATGGAAAGAAAAGAAACTAAAAATAAAAATTGTTAGTGTTCGGGTTGCCTCCTGAAAAGCTCTCGTTTATAGTCTTGAGCTAGACTATTCTTGTGTTGAAGATTTCAAGGAGGTTTAAAGGTTTAAATATCTTCCCTCATGTCTGTAGTTCTTCTTTCATGAAAAAATTGGGGTCGAGAAGTGTTTACCTTGGAATTTATGAATATTGGATTACTTACACCGACCGTGTTGTGGGGAAGATTTCATGTACCTCATCTTTTATTTTAAAGTGATTCGATGTCCCTATGAGCTGTTCTGGCGGTCCCTCTGACTTCACTTCGTGTGGATCCTTCTTTTCTTGTGTCTTTTGCTCTTTAATTTTTCAACCTTAAGTGTACGTGATTCTTCTGTGTCGACTAAGATGCTATGGTTTGACTCAGATTTGATGTCGTGTGGTGTTTCCTGCAATAAAGGTTGAATAATTTGATTATTGACTAGAGCAATTTTCGTACCTTCATCATTCATGGCTCTGGATGAGTTGAGAGCTTGAAGATTTATTGATTCATCTCCCATGCAAGTATGAGTTCTCCGTGGCAACATCAATCTTAGTTCTAGCATTGCTAGAAAAGGCCTTCCTAAAATCAAGGGATTGAATTATCCTCATCCATGTCTAAAATAACAAAGTCTCTCGAAAACAAATTTATCGATTTTGACTAAAACATCTTCAATAATGCCCTAGGGATTCTAACAGTTTTATCACTAGTTGAATACTCATCCTAGTTTGTTTGGGCTTCCCTAGACCTAGTCGCTTAAACAAAGGCATAAGGCATAACATTTATACTTTCCCTAAATCACCTAACGATTATCAATAGGCAAACTACCAATTAAGCATGGAATCGTAAAACTTCCTGGATCTTTTAGTTTTTGTGGTAGCTTGTTCTGTAGCATTGCTGAGCATGTTGCGTTTAATTCCACATGGTGCTCTTCATCTATTTTGCGTTTGTTCGTCAAGAGCTTGCTTAAGAATTTCCTTGCATCGGGCATCTAAAAAGAGCTTCAAGAAGAGGTAAGTTAATATGTAATTTCTTTAAAAGTTTTAGAAACTTACCGAATTGTTCCACTGAATCATCTTTTTTCAATACTTCGGGATAAGGTACGCAAGGTTGGTATTCTTTGATTATCGATTTTGGCTTTTCTTAAGCTACCTCGGTCTTATCCTTGCTTTCTTGCGCTGATGTGGGTCTATCTACTTCTGTACCCTCTTGAGTTGTAATGGCTTGGATTTGCTCTTTTGGATTTATTTCTGTGTTGCTTGGTAGACGTCCTTGTTGGCGTTCAGAAATTAGCTTTGTGAGGTGTCCCACTGACCTAGTAAGTTCTCCAACTTGATTCTCGAGTCCTTTCATTGACTTCTATTGTTCATCAAGGTTTGTATCAGTCTTTTGAAGACGAGATTCTGTGGCTGCCATGAATTTTGTCAGCATCTCTTCAAGGCTTGATTTTCTTTCCTGTGGGTAGGGCTGATTTTGATAATTTGGAGGAGGTTGTTGCCTTTGAATTCCTTGATTTCCTTGTCCTCCCCACGAAAAATTTGGGTGGTTCCTCCAACCTGGGTTATAAGCATTACTATAAGGATTATTATTGGATCTGTAATTGTTACCTATATAGTTTGTCTGCTCGTTTTCTGCTCCTGGTTGGTAGGGTGGGTACTTAGCATTTGCCACTTTCCCCCTTGCTTCGCATTACATTACTGGATGTACCTGCGAAGAACATAAATTATCAAGCTTTTTATTCATCAACTCCGCATGTGTTGACAGCATTGTCACTACGTCTATGTTGAAAACTCCAGCTTTTTTTATCGGCATTGCCCTTGTGATTTGCCATTGATAAGTGTTCAGTGACATCTCCTCAATAAAATTGTAGGTCGCTTCAGGAGTTTTTTTGTTCAGAGTTCCACCGGCTGATGAATCAATCATTTGCCTTGTTGAAGAATTCACACCATTGTAGAAAGTTTGGACTTGAAGCCACAAAGGTAATCCGTGGTGTAGGCATCTCCTTAGGAGATCCCTGTATCTTTCCCATGCATCATATAATGTTTCTGCGTCATTCTGCACAAAAAAAGATATATCATTCCTAAATTTGGCCATTTTGGCTAGTGGAAAATACTTTAAAAGAAATTTTTCGATCATTTGGTCCCATGTTGTGATTGACCCTCGTGGTAACGAGTTCAACAATTGCTTTGCTTTATTCCTTAATGAAAAAGGAAATAATCGAAAATGTATGGCATTATCAGAAATGCCATTTATTTTGAAAGTATCACAGAACTCTAAGAAATTAGCTATATGAGTATCTGGATCTTCGTCCTGCAATCCATCAAATTGAACAAACTATTGAATCATTTGTATTGTGTTAGGTTTTAATTCAAAATTATTAGTAGCTATAGCAAGCCTAACAATACTAGATTCTGCTCCTGTCAAATTAGGTTTAGCATAATCATACATAGTACACGGAACATTCTAATCTTGCGCATCAGGCGAATTATTTTCGGCCATCCCTTTAGTAGGATTGGATCTGTTTTGTTATTCTTCTCTTTGGTAGTCTAGAGCTCGTCTAGTTTCTCTACGATTTCTGCAAGCGGTAGCTTCAATATCACTGTCGTATTCTAATGGTCCTCTAGGGTTTCTTCTAGTCACAAACTAGAGGTACCTTGCAAGTTTAATAAAGAAAGATGATTAGTAAAATTAGAGATTTAATAAAAATTAGAAATAATGGCTAAAGTAATAAAAATAGAGCTTTCGTAATATTTTAGAATTCCTCGGCAACGGCGCCAAAAACTTGATCGCTGCAAAATAGTCTAGTTTTAATATGTATAAAAGAGTGATCAAACCTATAGACTGACTGCGACAATGATAGAGGCAAGCGTACCTATCGAACAGTAGTATAGCTCAGGCAAGAATATCTTATCAAACCCAAGGAACCTAAAAGTACTACTACTCACTTTCTTCCTATTATTTAGCCTTAAATATGGAATGATTAATTAACTTATCTAAGTCTAATGAAATACTTAAACTAAATGCAAAGACAAAAGAATAAACTGGGAAAAGACTTTGGAAAACTCAGTTGATAAAGACGATACCCTCAGGAAGAATCCACCTATGACTTCACTTATTTTCTAACTTTGAATTCATATGATTTCTTTTACATAGCTTGATCTGTGAGACTCCCTAACCTATATTAAACCTTCTCTCGAAGCGAATAACGTCTAACCTTAGGTTAATTAGTGGAACTCTCGTTCTCTTATAATAACCCCCTAAGGAAGCAGTAAGTCGATCAATGGACTCCCATATTAGGTTTCACCCAAATCCGGCAAAATCTAGTAACCCTATCTCTAGGCGCCCGATCAACTCCGCTTAATTATACTAGATCTACTCTTAGGCAGGGTCTATTCCTCCTCCACCTAAGCACATCAGATAAATTTAAGCCACATAATTAAGAACAAACTAAGTATTTATCACATAAACCAATAAATCAAATAACAAAATCCATCATAGGTTTCATCCCCTTCAGGTATCTGAAGGATCTAGTTCATAATAAAATAAGAAAACATCTCAAGAGAAAAGATAAAACAAAACATAAGAAATCCCTAAAACACCCTGAAAGAATTGAAGGAGAGATGTTCCATCTTGAGTAGAATTCTGACTCTTCGAGATGGATCAACTGGCTATCTTCGAGTAATTCCCTAAACGAGTAAAGCTCTGGCAGAAAACTCTGCTAAAACCTGATGGTATTGAATTGCTGCCTTGGATTGTTTATATAGACGTTTGGGATGCTTTACTTGGCTACTAAGTACTCGTAATTTAAGTGAAATTCGTCCTAATTGTTTGAGTGGACTTAGGATTGTGTTTCTTGGGCTCCAAGCATCCAATTCCGAGTGAAATTGCTCCTTCCCACGGTAGAGGCACGGCTAAGGCACGCCCGTGTAAATCGTGGTCCAGTCCGTGTCTCCATTCTGTTGGTTTAGGCACGTCTATGACACGCCCGTCCAATATCTGGGTAGAGGCCATGCTTCGGGTTTGCCAATTGGGGCACGGTCTTGTACATCGGGGTCAGGCCGTGTTGGGCTTTTTGTCGACGAGGCACAGTCGTGTAAATCAGGGTGTAACCGTGTGCAAATCTAAATATTGGGGCACGGCCGTGCGGCATGAAGTCCAGGCCCTGCTGACTTCTTGGTTGGCCTATTTTGGTCCGTTTTAAACTCGTTTTGCATCCTTGTTATCCTTTGGTGCTTTCTTGAGTAAAAGACATGAAAATAAAGGATTAAGAGCACCTTTTTTTACATAAATAAAGGATAAATTCATCCAAAAGCATACTAAATGTGGGATTAAAATATGTTAATTTTACGGTTTATCAGGGTTGTTAAGTAGACTTAGGAGTATGTTTCTTTGGCTTCAAGCATCCAATTCTGAGTGAAATTGCTCATTCCCGCGGTAGGGGCATGCCCATGGCACACGCTTGTGTAATTCGGGGTTGAGCCGTGCCTTGATTCTGTAGTTTTAGGCACGGTCGTGTAAGTCAGGATTCAGGCCATGCTTCAGGTCTGTCGATTAGGACATGGCCATGTAGATCGCTTGACACGCCCGTGTGTGGTAATGAGATGATGCGCGGCCGTGCAACTCATGAGTTAGGCCGTGCTCTAGGTAATCGGAGAGACACGATCGTGCAGGTTTTGTGCCCGGCCATGTTGATTTCTTGCTAAGGCCCAATTACTCCATTTTAAGCCCGTTTTGTGTTCTTTTTATCCTCGGGTGCTTTCCTGAGTATATGACATGAAAAAAAAAAGGATTACAAGCACCTTTTATATAAATTAAGGGCTAAATCATCCAAAAGCATACTAAATGTGGGATTAAAATATGTTACTTTTATGGTTTATCATATATATATATATCAATGATCTAGTCAAATGTGGTGTTGAATTGAGAGATGATCACATCCGAATGTGATGTCTATATGAATGTCAATGATATAACCAAATGTGACATTGAATTGAGGAATGAATATAACCGAATGTGATGCGTATGTATGGTAATGATATAATTGAATGTGATATTGATCATAGAAATGAAATAAGCGAATCTGTATATATGCAATTGAGGTTTAAGTTTTATGTATTTTGTAACATCCCAAAATTAGGCCTAGTAGAATTGGGCCCAATGGGCCTTGGGCGTAGTAGTGTTTAAAATTTTTGAGAATAAGAGAATGGCTTTAATGTAAGTTGAATCTAGTAGGTGAGTGATTTTGGAAGGTTAGGGGGCTTTTATGAAGTCCCGGGATCAAACTTGGGCTTAGGAAAAATTTTGGTTTTAGGTGAATAAAACCCTGGGAGTTAGTAGGTAGGCTTGAAGAATAAATGTGGAGAAAATGACACAAGTGGAGTGTGTGGTGTAGTGGCAAAGTGACGCCACATAAGAGACAAGGGGGTGACGCCACAAGAAAGGAAGGAGGTCCAAGGTTCAAGTCTTGGCTCTTGCATTTTGGTTTTCTTTTTAAAGGGACTCTAGAATTTTGCCATAGGGTTATATTTAGTTGCGCATGATTTTAGACACAATAGGAGCTTGTGGCTAAGTGGTTAGCGGCGTGGATTATGCTATAAGGGAGCCTGTGTTCGAATCTCATGGAAAGCAAGGGAGTATTTATTTTATGGATTGGACGGCAAGAGTTTGAGTTGGATTTAAACTCTCCTAACGGAGGGATCCCACATCGAAAAGATACAAAGAAGGAAGGTGAGAAGCTAGCTATATATAGAGCTGTCTAGGAGGAGAAGGAGCATACTTGGTTGGCGTTGGGCATAGGAGTGCTCCATCGCCACACGAGCGTACGAGCGCACGTGTAGAAGCTTCGACGCGATAGTTGAGGCCACCATGAGTATTCTTGTGGGTGTGGGCTGTTGGGCCACGATGGCCCGAAAGGGGCCAAGTGGGGCCAATGGGCTCGGGGGCCCATATGAGTAAATTGTATGATTGAGTAGTAGATAGTGAACTAGACTATGTGAATCTCATATACCCATTCGCATCATTATCTCTGTTTAGAATACTTGAGTCGTTCGAGGTGACAGTGGACCTTCTGTTGGGCCGTTAAGACCCTAATTTGTAAAATTACTGAAATACCCCTAGTTTGGAAAATTACCGAAATATCCTCGATTACAAAATTACCAAAATACCCTTGGTTTACAAAATTACTGAAATACCCCTGGTTTGTAAAATTACCGAAATACCTAATTTGTGAAATTACTAAAATACCCCTGGTTTGTAAAATTACCAAAATACCCCTGGTTTATGAAATTACCAAAATACCCTTAATTTATAAAATTACTAAAATACCCCGGTTTGTAAAATTACTGAAATACCCTAATTTATGAAATTACTTAAATACCCTTGGTTTGTAATATTATTGAAATACCCTTGGTTTGCAAAATTACCAAAATACCTTGATTTGTGAAATTACAGAAATACCCCTGGTTTACAAAATTATCGAAATACCCCTAGGTTGTGAAATTACCGAATTACCCTTGGTAGGTAAATTACTGGAATACCCTCGATGGGTAAAATTATCGTTATACCCTTAGGGGTTGATTAACGTGATTGTGTGTAATACTCACACATTTTTCCTATTTCTTTTAAGTATGTATATGCTCTATTAAATGTCGAAACTTCGCCATTGGCTGTTAGTTTACCCATGGAGGGTAAAAACAAGACATCAGGTTAGTGACTTCTGTCTGTGCTAAATATGTGATTATATTGACATGATTATTTGAACACTCTAAACATTTTATAAATGTCGACATCTATTACATGCATACACCATGATTTTATGTTGCATAAGGGATGGGTATATGCCATGAATAAAAGGGGAAGTGTATCCGGTGACTACGTCACATTTATCTGGTGGCTCTGCCACACTCAATTTTGGTGGCTATGCCATTTCAGTCTGGTGACTCTGTCACAATCTGACGATGAGCAGCTAACTGCAGCATGACTGCCATCGATGGTGTGTAACGGATGGAGGGTCAATTGTAGAAATCCCCATTGGTGTGTTTGATAGGTACTGGTGGTGTGTAGCGAATTGATATCTAGGTTGGGTCGGGATTTGCATAACATTACATTGACACCTAATTATCTTCTATTCTCTGTTAAAAAGGGCTAAGGCCTAGTCTATTTCGGTATGGGCTTTGCCCAAAGTTGAAACTTTCCCACCCTACCCACGAGCCTCGACCGGATCCGTATGTTCCTAAAGTAAACCTATCTCAAAAACATTCGATACTTAGAGAAAATTGTAGATTTTTAAAAAAACTATTATTTGAGTTGGGCTTAGATTGAAAACCCATTTATTTAATCTTGTAAATCCAATTCGATGTAACATGTCCAAAATAGTTCTTAGCAAAATATAAAAAAAGTAATGTAAAAACAAAGAATAATCCATTGGGCCTTATGGCCTTATTACATCAAATAAACCCAAAATAAAAAAATATTAAAATTAAATAAAGTCCAAATTACGAATAAATTCTTCAAGTGATGCATGGCCTCCTCATGGTCTCTAGGCCGGTCCAAATCCTTTGCTCATCACCAAAAAATAATTCCCACAATGGGGTGAGTCAGCAGACTCAATGTGCACACAATACTATCATTCAATAAATCGCATTCATGTTCAAATCATCAAGTCCATATAATAACGAAATTGTGATGCAACCCAAACCCAAAACCTATAAGCCATCCGCTACTCTCCACCTGTACCAACTTTGCACACCGTAGGGACTACTAAGTCGACCCTCCATCCGCTACTCTCCACGTTGTGTCATTAGACACTATTGTAACCGGTTACCAAAATTTCAGAATGTGACCGTAGTCGACATATTTCACAGGTGAGACCAAGTCAACACCTTCGTTGGTGAGACCAAGTCAACACCGTTCTCCCCTTTAACATAAATCTCGAATGCCCCAAAACATGTATATATATATATAGCATAATTTAATTTCATGTTCATATTCATATATTCGCATGTTATTAAAATAACATTTTTTCACAATCCTATCAAGTAGGAAACGTGCCTTGGTACTTTTTGTCACATGTGTGGTACATAGCCACATTCATATTATTATTCATATCGTATATTAGAATATTTAACCATAATATATCAAGAATAGTAAGGGTACACACCTTTTTCGCTTAATAGGTTCCTTGATATCTCGAGAAGCCCGATCTAATTTTTAGATCTATTAATTCCTATATTCGGCCCATCAATTAGAACACATTAATAAACCCCTTTTTAGACAAAACCAAATCCTAGTAGGATTTGTAAGGAAAAACTCACCTTTGCCGATTTGGTGATTATATAAATCCCGAAAGTTTGGTTTTTCCTCTTCTTGATATTCGACCAACCTTGTAGTTCAATATGGTTAGTTTTTCGCTTTTCAAAATTAAGGAATGGATTTAGATACTCACACAACCCTTAGCCGAATATTTTAGAGGCTTACCTTAGAGATTCCAAATCCAAAGTTCCTTTTGACTTGAATATCTGTCGAAATCCCTAAAGATCAAAGGTTAGATCGATCTAACTTTAAAGAGTTGTAATTGGCCTTTGGCGAATATATCTTACCTTAATTCCTTGATTTTGAAATCCCAAACTCCCCTTTTGTATTCGCCATGAGACATAGAAAAGGTTATTTCCTTGTTCTTGATTAAAAGATTTAGAAGAACAAAATTAATTGTTCTTACCTTAGATCCTTGCTCTTTATAATTGATGATGGTAGAAACCTAAGTGGTCATGGTGGATTCGGCGATGAACAAGAATGGGGATTAGTATCTTGATCTTGGTAAAAGAAAAGAATAGAAGTTGACTAATCACAGATCTTACCCTTTTGATGTTGTGGATGATTTCTCCTTTACTTAGAATCGATGGGATTCAGCTTTTGATAGAAGAAACAGAGGAGAAGAGAAGAAAAGAAGATGGTATTTTGTTCAAGGAGAATTGACAAAAGAGAGGAAGAGGAAAGCTATGCAAATTTGCACACTCTAGGAAAGATGAGAGAATGGCCTTGATTTTCCTCTTTTAAGCTGAAATTGATATGCCAAGAGTCCTTGACTTGGCCACCACTCCCCACAAGTGATAATATTATCATTTAATTATCACTTTAATTAAATTAAAAGTACTTTATCCATCCTTTATCTCCTTATTTATTTTATTAAAAGAAATTCCTTTACTTAATACTTAATTAAACGAGTTTTAATCAAGTAAAATTCCTCTTATTCAACATGCTTGTGCCGTCCCACCTCCTAACCTTGGAAGCAAAATAAGGCCTTCATTATTTGCTTCTGGATGTCTCAAACTCAGCCCAAAGCCTCTTGTATTTGGGCCATTTCCTAAGGCCTCGGTGGCATCTTGAGCCACATTTCCAAATCCGTTATTGGGTCAAATTTTATGTACTTTATATTTTTAGGGTCACTTGGCCCTAAGTTCCCCTTTGGGCTCTTAAATTCAGCATTCCGGGGTCAATTTTAAGTTTCCTAAAATTTTCGCGCGGCTCTGTAACTTGCCATTTTTCTTACATATCCAAGTTTCCTAAAATGTTCAGGTTTCCAAAATGTTTAGGTTTCCAAAATGTTTAGGTTTCCAAAATGTTTAGGTTTCCAAATGTCTAAGTTTCCAAAAATGTCTAAGTTTCCAAAAATGTCTAAGTTTCCAAAAATGTCCATTTCCATTTCCATTTTCATTTTCATTTCCATGCATTTCTAGGTTTCCAAAAGTTTCACAAATTTATTCATAGTACTTGAAACTTGTCATTTCATACAATTAAACTGAAATGCATAGGCCCTATTCAGATGTTACAGCTTCTACCCCTTAAAAATAATTTCGTCCTCGAAATTACTTACTATCGCTCATCCGTATGGTCTAACTCACCACACTACGCTATTGTTTGCAAGACTCGATCTTAAAGAACTATCTTACTTTCTAGGCACATTCTCTAAGTTCACAATCAAGGTTCCATATACTTCATTAGCAACATAAGATCGAACTAATCTTATAGCGAGAAAAGTAATGAAGTATAATCCATAAATAAGAAACTTACTTGTTGTCTCGTCGGCGATCACTATCCTCGCGACGGTATTTGCATAAACTAATCTTGGCGCCTTGCTTCAACCTTCAACATCTCCGCTTGGTGCTCCACGACCATGGCGAACCATTACCTCATTACTCGAACCACGACCCGTTGAGGTGCGGTCCACCTCTACCGGTGCAGCTAGCATTCTAAACTACCGGGTCGGCTCTCATCGATTGTTTGGGACAATCCCTAAACATATGGTCCTTGGACCCACAGCCTAAAACATGCTCCTATCTTTTTCCAACACTCCCCTAGATGCCTCTTTCCACAATACTCACAAGGATGAATCGCACTTTGTATCCGACTTGTTGATCCTTTGGCCCATCGCCTAGGCCTCTTATTCCCGATGATCCAAAACCTCTTTCCACCTATTTCGATCGTTGTTCGCTTGATAGAATCCTTAATTCCCTCGGCCACTTTAGCCTTATCCACCAAAGCGAGAATTCCCGCTCCCGATGCGGTCTATTAATGATCTTAAATCATCTCGGCCCGTCCTCAAAACGGACACGGCGTTCATGCTCGATTGCCACTACTCCTCGAGCATAGCGGCTCAACCTCGAAATTCGCCTCATATTCATGACGGACTTACTCCCTTGTACTAATCCTAGAAAAGCCTTCCTCGCTCATCTCAGATACCGTTCCCACATACTTCTTCCGAAAGGCCTCTTTAACAAATTCCTGTGTCAAGTTTTCACTATGGTACCATCACGAGCAATAACCACCATTGATACGCTTCATCACGTAACAATGCTACCATCCCCGCTTTTCCTCCGAGTCGATCAAGCTCATCCATGATGCGTTCCGTTGCTTCTAACCAAGACTCAATTGCATTAGGTGCCACATTGGATACTCCTCAAACATTTCGCTCCATTAGCTCGAGTCGTTCGGTACCGACTTTCGATTTCCTCCATTTCCTCCCCGCACCGCCACCAATTCCAAAACTCGCATGAGCGACTGCGACATGACCTCTTCCCGTCGAGCCTGCCGCTCAACGTTGATAAATGGGGTGGTGGTGGCGGTGGCATCTCATTGTCGGACCCTTGACCCGACCTAACGGGTTCCGACACGGTCATCCTTCCTCTTCTCGACCACGACGACCACGCCCTCTAGAGCTCATTTTCTAGCGGCGAGATCGATTAAGGAATTTTATGTATTAGTCATTGTTCCACTTATTTATCGAAGAAGTTTTATGGAAAAGAATTTATGAGTGGTTCTTTCGTATCATACAACACATCCTTTTCTATTCATCCATTCATCCATCAAACAAATGTGAACTTCCGCTCATTCGAGAAACGTTGTAGTTTTTTGTTGTTTGTTGTTGTTTTCCACTACCCGGGGTATTTTCGTAATTTTATCCTCTGTAGGTATTTTCGTAATTTTTTTCGTAAGAAAAATATTTCTTGGTGTTTTTGTCAAAAGTATTTTGAAGATTTCAAAGTCTTGGTAATTTTGGAAAAATTTCAAAATTGGGGTATTTCTTAATTTTCGACCTCGTGGGTATTTTGGTAATTTTTCACAAATCATGGTGAATTTGAAAATTTTAATAAATTTGGGGTATTTCAAAAGTTGTAAAACTTTGAGGGTTCTTTTTTTTAAAAAAATGGTTCCTTCAAAAATGGGATGTTGCAAAATTTAAAGATTAGGGTCATTTTGGTAATTTTGTTAAGTTAGGGCAATTTTGTAATTTTCCAAAATCACGGTATTTTGGTATTTTACAAATTAGGGTTTTGAATGTTTATGAAATGTTAGAATTTTGGTAAAGCTATTGAGTAGTTGAATATTTTATAAGCGATGCGTTTTGGTAATTTCACCCTAAGGGCATTTTTGTAATTTTAAGAATCAAGAGTTTTTTCGAAAAATGTTGTAAAAATAATTTTCTCAGATTTAAAAGAAAAGTTTTAAGGGTTTGAATAAAACTAGGGTTTGTTGTTTTGTTCTCTCTTTTTTTTAAAAAAACATGGCTAGTTCACTTTCGGTTTTAGTCATTATGTTTAGCCTATGACCGAGCCCTCTTGGTCGTGGTGAATCGAAGCTACGCACTGTGGCGAGGATTCATGTGGAGAGGAGGTGAGTCACGCGATTGCTTAAATACCAAGCTCTTCCTGGATCCAATCCTAGACATGCGCAAGGGTTACCACACCCTAGCTCAATGACTTAGCCATAGGTTTGTTTAGTGTCTTTAAGTCTTATGTACTTGTGTTTGAGTAGTCTAATCCTAGGGTTCAAGTTCCTATCATCTATTCTACGTTCCATGCCTTTTCTACCCTTATATAAATCATGTAATCACACATATAGTTAGGGTACCTACCGGTGGATCATGGTCTGGAGACTTAGGGGCCATGCCAAAAGCACGCTTATGTTCAAAGAAAATCATTTGGCTCGCTTTGAAAACGTTTTGGGCCTGAGCCCACAGCCGAGAGTTTAAAACTGGCTCGATACCAAGTTGAAATTTCCACACCCGCCCACGAGCACTGGACCGGATCTCGTATGTTCCTAAAGTAAACCTATCTCAAAAACATTCGATACTTAGAGAAAATTGTAGATTTTTAGAAAAACTATTATTTGAGTTGGGCTTAGATTGAAAACCCATTTATTTAATCTTGTAAATCCAATTCGATGTAACATGTCCAAAATAGTTCTTAGCAAAATATAAAAAAGTAATGTAAAAACAAAGAATAATCCATCGGGCCTTATGGCCTTATTACATCAAATAAACCCAAAATAAAAAAATATTAAAATTAAATAAAGTCCAAATTTTGAATAAATTCTTCAAGTGATGCATGGCCTCCTCATGGTCTACCGGCCCGGTCCGTCACTGCTCATCACCTGAAAAATAATTCCCACAATGGGGTGAGTCAACAGACTCAATGTGCACACAATACTATCATTCAATAAATCAGGCATTCATGTTCAAATCATCAAGTCCATATAATAACGAAATTGTGATGCAACCCAAACCCAAAACCTATAAGCCATCCGCTACTCTCCACCCGTACCAACCTGCACACCGTGGGGACTACTAAGTCGACCCTCCATCCGCTACTCTCCACGTTGTGTCATTAGACACTATTGTAACCGAAGTTACCAAAATTTCGCAATGTGACCGTAGTCGACATATTTCGTTGGTGAGACCGAAGTCAACACCTTCGTTGGTGAGACCGAAGTCAACACCTGTTCTCCCCCTTTAACATAAATCCCGAATGCCCCAAAACATGTATATATATATAGCATAATTTAATTTCATGTTCATATTCATATATTCGCATGTTATTAAAATAACATTTTTCACAATCCTATCAGAAGTAGGAAACGTACCTTGGTACTTTTTGTCACATGTGTGGTACATAGCCACATTCATATTATTATTCATATCGTATATTAGAATATTTAACCATAATATATCAAGAATAGTAAGGGTACACACCTTTTAAGCTAATAGGTTCCTTGATATCTCGAGAAGCCCGATCTAATTTTTAGATCTATTAATTCCTATATTCGCCCATCAATTAGAACACATTAATAAACCCTTTTTAGACAAAACCAAATCCTAGTAGGATTTGTAAGGAAAAACTCACCTTGCCGATTTGGTGATTATATAAACCTAAAGTTTGGTTTTCCTCTTCTTGATATTCGCCAACCTTGTAGTTCAATATGGTTAGTTTTTCGCTTTTCAAAATTAAGGAATGGATTTAGATACTCACACAACCCTTAGCAAATATTTTGAGGCTTACCTTAGAGATTCCAAATCCAGAAAGTTCCTTTTTGACTTGAATATCCGTCGAAATCCCTAAAGATCAAAGGTTAGATTTGATCTAACTTTAAAGAGTTGTAATTGGCCTTTGGCGAATATGTCTTACCTTAATTCCTTGATTTTGAAATCCGAAACTCCCCTTTGTATTCGCCATGAGACATAGAAAAGGTTATTTCCTTGTTCTTGATTAAAAGATTTAGAAGAACAAAATTAATTGTTCTTACCTTAGATCCTTGCTCTTTATAATTGATGATGGTAGAAACCTAAGTGGTCATGGTGGATTCGGCGATGAACAAGAATGGGGATTAGTATCTTGATCTTGGTAAAAGAAAAGAATAGAAGTTGACTAATCACAGATCTTACCCTTTTGATGTTGTGGATGATTTCTCCTTTACTTAGAATCGTGAGGATTCGGTTTTGATAGAAGAAACAGAGTAGAAGAGAAGAAAAGAAGATGGTATTTTGTTCAAGGAGAATTCGGCAAAAGAGAGGGAGAGGAAAGCTATGCAAATTTTGGCACACTCTAGGAAAGATGAGAGAATGGCCTTGATTTTCCTCTTTTAACTGAAATTGATATGCCAAGACTCCTTGACTTGGCCACCACTCCCCCCACAAGTGATAATATTATCATTTAATTATCACTTTAATTAAATTAAAAGTACTTTATCCATCCTTTATCTCCTTATTTATTTTATTAAAAGAAATTCCTTTACTTAATACTTAATTAAACGAGTTTTAATCGAAGTAAAATTCCTCTTATTCAACATGCTTGTGCCGTCCCACCTCCTAACCTTGGAAGCAAAATAAGGCCTTCATTATTTACTTCCTGGATGTCTCAAACTCAGGCCCAAAAGCCTCTTGTATTTGGGCCATTTCCTAAGGCCTCAGGTGGCATCTTCAGGCCACATTTCCAAATCCGTTATTGGGTCAAATTTTATGTACTTTATATTTTTAGGGTCACTTGGCCCTAAGTTCCCCTTTGGGCTCTTAAATTCAAAGATTCGGGTCAATTTTAAGTTTCCTAAAATTTTCACATGGCTCAGAATCTGCCATTTTTCTTACATATCCAAGTTTCCTAAAATGTTCGTGTTTCCAAAATGTTTAGGTTTCCAAAATGTTTAGGTTTCCAAATGTCTAAGTTTCCAAAATGTCTAAGTTTCCAAAATGTCCATTTCCATTTCCATTTTCATTTTCATTTCCATGCATTTCTAGGTTTCCAAAAGTTTCACAAATTTATTCATAGTACTTGAAACTTGTCATTTCATACAATTAAACTGGAAATGCATAGGCCCTATTCGAGATGTTACAAAATCGATTTATAAGGGCTAAGGCCCAAATGGTATTCGAATGGGCTCGGGCCCAGTTATGGTTCATGTGGGGTAATTGCACACTGAGTTTTCATAAACTCACCCCCTCTTTTTAATAAATGTTTCAGGTAATTCCCAACGATAGAGGATTGGGAGCCGTGGAGGACTCGGTGGTGGCTATACATCGGAGATACTACTCGTGAACTTTAGTAATTCCAATTTTTACCTTAATTTAAGATTATTTATTTGGGTTAATATTTTGTAATAAGGCTATTGGTTTATTTTTCTAAGTTTTCATTTATAACTGTTAAACTTATAAATACGGGGTTTTCTTAAAACATTAGCAATCGTTTTCTAAAATATCATGTTTACGCAACGATGCAAGTTCAACTTTCATAATAAAACAATTTTTCAAAATAATAACAACTTTTAAATAGCCATTTAGCAAATCACGTTTTACTCAAACAAACAACGAACTCGGAGTTTAAAAAATCTGATAAAACTTTTCTAAACAATTGCTTAGCTTTTCAACTTCCTTTAATGTGACACGCCAGATTCGGGCCTAACTTCTAGGCCGAATTTGGGGTGTTACATATTTATAAATAAGGATTAAGCTCAGGAAATGAAATAATGTGCGAAATTGTATACCGAGCACTAAGTGTGCGAAATCGGTCAATGAGCACTAAGTGTGCGAAATTAAATGCCAAGCACTAAGTGTGCGAAATCAGTTGTTTAGCACTAAGTGTGCGAGAAGTTAAATGTAACGGCACTAAGTGTGTGATACGTTACAAGAATTTGGCACTAAGTGTGCAAGGTATTAGTATGACGACTCCAAGCATGTGATACGTGATAAGGTTTTTGCATTGAGTGTGCAAGTTTGTCGATCTTTTAATTTAATTAGTTAACGAAGGTGTTTAATAGAATAAAATGAATAGGTATGTGATGATAAATCATCTTTTGAATAGTAGGAAAGTTTTAGATGTTGAAATGAAAATTTTATATTATACATATTTATATGTGAATTATATGGATTGAAAGGTAAGAAAGAAAATTTAGTAGTTACTATGTATAAAATTGAACAAATGTATTTGTATTTGTTTTGAGACGAGGGATGGATTATAGATCTAGGCGAATGGTATTATTGGACGTTGGGACATTCGGCTTAAGGGTTATGAAATGTGAAAGTTGTCTAATATAATGTTTTAATACATTGTTATGTAATTGCTTATAACTTACTAAGCCATGATAGCTTACTTTATGCGGTTGTTGTATTGTTCATTAGATTTTGGAGTCAAGATTCGAGCTCGGGGATCATCGTCAAGTCTATCACACTCTCAACTAATTTTGGTATTTTTGTAAGCTGAAATTCTTTTGGAACTATGGAATGTATAGGCTATGTAACTCTTTTGAGTTCACTATGAATGCAATGTATATAAGTGCCATGCGAAAATGGCTTGATTCTACTTTTGAGTTCGGTTATATTTGATCATGATTTAAGTTTGTTTGATAAGTAATATCATGTATATGTAATATGATTGCTTGGTTATGTGATTCGGAAATAAGTAAGTGGTGGATGTTATTTGAGCTGAGATATGTTATATGCTAGTTTAGTAATAGGCATGTTACATATATATATGATGTACTTATTATATGTTTGATTTGCATACATATATATATATATATATATATTTGGTTGTAAAGTGGTCATTTGTGTCATTTTAGAAATGGTAAACTTATATGGGTATTTGGTTTAAAAATTGATGAATATTTGTGTATGACCATATTAGCTGTGGCATTGAATTCAATTTGTTATGTAGCCACGACTTTAGTAAGTTAAACTAGTTATTGGTTAAACAAAGGTTTTATTTTAATATAGTGGTATGAGCATAAGGGTGTGGTAGATTAAGTCTATAATTGACCATTTTATGAAAAATGATAATGCCGCATATGTTAATTGAATACAAGTCAAATTATATGGTTCGTTTAGTTAATATGCAATTTTTTTTTTTTTTTTGTAAAGAAGTATGAAGCAAAAATGTTTGAGGTTTAGTCTAAGTATCAATAGTATGGATATATATATATATATAATTGGTGTATAAAATGATAAGCCATATGCTTGAATGCCTTAATGTATGCGTATGGTATATTTTATTAAAATGAAATGAATTATCTTATCACTTTAATAATTTGAATGCTTTGAATGAAGTATTTATAATTTCGAATATGTTATAAGTGATTGTGTGAATGAATGAAAGTTGTGGTTTGTCCAGTAAAGCCTCTTGACCCTATTTCGACGACAGTTTCGGGTTAGGGGTGTTACATTTAATTTCATGTTTTACACTCAGGAGAGCTTAGAGAGTCGAAAAGAACGAGAACAGGCCAAAAAGGGACAAAATGGGCCTACCTCAGAAATCAACACGTCCTGGACTATCGCACACGGGCAGACCACACCGCCGTGTATGACAAGCAGAATCAAACATAGCCTAAGCTATCGCACACAGGCGTGCCCCTACCGAACCCAGGTCTAATTCTATTCAGAAAAGACTACTCATGGGCCAAGAAAGGTGCTCCAAATCCTATATAAACACCCTAGGGGAGGACCAAAACAGAGCACGCAGAGTAGATCAAAGCAATTACTCGAAGGAAGCCGTTCGAATCATCTCGGAAGCAGATTCACTCCAAGATTGAAGATCTCCATCAAGTTCTTGAGAAGTTTTTGGGTTATTTGTGTCTTGTTGTTTTCTTATTCCTAAGAAGTTTTCCTTTTACATTATGAACTAAACTCGCTAAATACCTAGGGAGGATGAAACCTTGATGAATCTTATTATTTAATAAATCTGAATTACGTGATAAATACTTGTTCTTGTTCTTAATTATGTGTTCTTAATCCTTATTTTAATGTTTTCAGGAATATTAATTCAAGATTGATGTGCTTATTCAGTGGAGCAAAAGTCCCTGTTTAAGAGTAGATCTATCATAATTAAGCGGAGTTATTGCAACCCTAAAAATAGGGCGACATAAATATGTCGGATTAGAGTCAAATCTAATAAGGGAATCCATAAATCAAGTTAATGCGACGATAAGGGTTTTAATTAGAAAGAGATTTCAATTAATCAACCTAGAGTCAGTTTTTTTTAGTCTCGAAGGAGATATTAACATAATTCAAGGATTTCTACGGATCAAGTCAACTGAATAAATCATTTAATTCAGAGTCAGAATAATAAGTGAAGTCTAGATGGATTCTTCCTTTTGTATTGTCTTTATCATTGGTTTATTCGATTACTTCTTTCACTCTCTGTCGCATTCATAGTCTCTTAGTTAGTTAATTAGTTAGTTAAATTTTAGATTAAAATAAATTCCTTTAAATATTAGGCTAAATAATAGAAAGATAATTATTACTAGTAATTTTAGTCCTTGAGGATACGATATACCGGACTCACCACAACTATACTTGATCACTGCAAAACAGTCTAGTTTTAATATTTATAAAAGAGTGATCGAACCTATAGATCGATCATGACAACGATAGAGGCAAGCGCACCTATCGAGCAAAGAGTATAGCATGTGCAAGAATATCTTATCGAACCCAAGGAACCTAAAAGTACTACTACTTACTTTCTTTCTATTATTTAGCCTAAAATATGGAGTGATTGGTTTATTAATCTAAAAAATGAAATACTTAAATTTAAATGTAAAAACAAAAGAACAAAACTTTGGGAAAAGATTTTGAAGAAAACTCAATTGATAAAGATGATACCTTCGGGAAGAATCCACTTATAACTTCACTTATTATCTACCTTTTCAATTCATATGATTCTTTTACTTAGCTTGATCCGTGAGACTCCCTAACCTATATTAAACCTTCTCTCGAAGTGAATAACGTCTAACCTTAACTCTCATTCTCTTATAATAACCCTCTAAGGAAGAAGTAAATCGATCAATGGACTCCCATATTAGGTTTCACCCTAATCTGGCAAAATCTCGTAACGCTATCTCTAAGTGCCCGATCAACTCCGCTTAATTATGCTAGATCTACTCTTAGGCAGGGTCAATTCCTCCTCCACCTAAGCACATCAGATAAATTTAAGCAACATAATTAAGAACAAACTAAGTATTTATCATATAAACCAAAGAATTAAATAACAAAATCATTATAGGTTTCATCCCTTCAGTATCTCGAGGGTTTAGTTCATAACTAAAAAAGAAAACATCTCAAGAGAAAAGATAAAACAAAACATAAGAAATCCCTAAAACCCCCTGAAGGAATTGAAGAGAAGATCCTCTGTCTTGAGTAGAATTTTGACTCTTCGAGATGGATCAATTGGCTATCTTCGAGACAATCCCTAAACGAGAAAGGCTTGGCAGAAAAATCTGCTCAATGATCGACCCCTTTGAATAGCCGCCTTGGGGTGTTTTTATATCCTTTTGGGATGCTTTACTTGTCTCCTAAGTACTCATAATTCAGGTACAATTTGTAATATCCCGGGTTAAGGGTTAATTTATTTCGGCAATTGTTGCATGTTTATTGCTTGCTATGATGTTGTTTTGGTGTTTTCGGGATTTAGTTGTAGGCTAGGTGTGAGCCTGGGTAGGTGGTGAAATGCTTGTTTTTGGGCTTTAGGGGATAGAAGCAGAAGGTGTTGGGGTTTATATTTAAATTAAGTGGAATTATAACACAAATAAGGAGCTAGCAAAGTGGCAAGCATGCGCCACAAGGAAGGTGTGTGTGGCGTCATCTACAAGAGGGAGGTCCGTGTTCAAGTCATGAGAATCCCACCCCTTTGGCTCTCATTTTGGGCGGCATGGAGGAAGAGGTTGTGGGCAATTTGAACTCTACCATGGACTTGGTCAACATATTCAAACGGTGGATGGAGAGTGAAAGTAGGAGGAAGACTTGGTAAGCTCATTTGAATTGAGTGGTGTGGAGTGGTGTGGAGTGTTGTGGGGATTTGGCGGTTTGGAGGAGTGTTTGGGGAGCTTGGGAAGTGCAGAAATCTCCTTTGTGCATGTGTGTGTGTGTGTTTGGTCATATGTTTGGTAGCTTGCCAAACTTGAACTCTCTTTCTTTTGCCCATATTCTCTCTTCTTGGAACCGAAACCCAAAGCTTGGGTATTGCCGAATGCACTTGTAGCTCTTTTGTTTTTCTTTTGTTTCATTTAGAAGTCGAATGCCTCTCCCACCCTCCGCTTCTTTTTCAACTTTGTTAAACCAAACCTCTAGCACCTTATTGCCAAAAGTAAACCTTGTTTCTTCCTTCTTCTTTCCTTTGGGTAAGTCAAACCTATATCCCTTCTTCTCACATTTTTCTTCCTCTTTCTTTAATTGTACAAAGTCAAAAGTAAGGGTGTTAAGCACTCAAGCGAACCTTCTCATTTGCTGGTCGATTCGTTCTCATTTTCTTTCTTTGTGCTTTCACAACCTTGTGCCGATTTCCTTTGTTCCATACCATCTCTTTAAACAAAAACCAGCCTTTGTTCTTCATCATCTGTGAGTAGAACCTAGCATGTTCTTTCTCTTTCCTTAAAAGATAGTAGTCAAACTAGTTCTTCTTCTAAACCCACCGTATTCATTTCTTTCCTTTCAAAACCGAAAGTGACCCCTCCTCATCTCTCTTCGTTTCATCTCTTTTCCAAAACCAGTTAATGAATCCTCCTTGTGTTGGCCGAATATTTGGTGGTGTTGGGGAGCTTGGTTCCAATCGTTTGGTAGTGGGTAAGTACTAGGCCGAATGGCCATTCCTCTTCTTTCTCTCACCTTGCCGATTCTTGTTATGTTGATGGCCGATTGTGATTGTTGGAAGGTGCTAATCGTTTATAAACCAATTCTTATTATAGGACATCCGGATCTAAGGAGCGTGCTAAAGGAGTTTTCTTTCTCTGGTAAGCAGGCGAGGAGTAGTGGTAAGAGCGAGTGCTATGTTCGATTGCATTTAGTTTTCTTTAAGACCGCTTGTTAAGGGATTAATCGCTTTCTTTATCGTGGTGTGCCGATTGTGTAGGGAGACACCATTGTTGAAGGCGATTTCGAAAGAACCTGTTGGGTTGGATTTGGTAGGAAACCAAATCGAGGATAAGGTGAGGTGTTTATATACCCTTTGATTTCTTTGGTTATGGCCGATTGATATGTGTGCTAACCCGTTGGTTGGTCGATTTTAGGATCAAGTTGCCAAGGTGGTCGAGGGTCTTAGATCGGTTCTTAGTATTAGAATCTCCCTTAATTCAGGTGTGTAAACTAACACACTTCTGTTTAGTAATATGATTGATAACCTGTGTGATGATTAATGAAACAGAGATGATTGATGTGATACCCTAATGGGTATGATTCTGGACTCGGGTAAGTCAGTATTATTATTATGAGTTTACTGATGATCTATGTGATACCATGGCTGTGGTTATATGTGACATGGGATATGAGGTTACACATAATAGCATGATATGCATGATTATATGATATACATGATTACATGAGTATGGTATGTTGATGGGTGATACGAGTGGAGGGAGCAAAGGATATTTTGTCTTGACGAGCACCGGTGCTTTGGTAGCACACTTTGTGACTTTGGGTCACGGAGGTTTGGCACCTCATTGCGACTTGTCCCCTGGTTTAACCACCGTGGGTTGGCCCCACTTGAGATATGGGATCGTCTGCTAGTGATTTGGTATCACACGATGGGTTGGCCCCATCATCGATTTGTGACTTGGTCACCGGTGCTTTAGTAGCACAATTGTGTCTTTGGGACACCAAAGGGTTTGGCACCACATTGACGGATATTGTGTCTTTGGGACACCAGTGTTTTGGTAACACATTGTGACTATATGTCACCGGTGGTTTGGCACCACCAAAGGTTTGGTACCACACGGGTAGAAAAGGCGATATGGATGGTTAGGATCGGGTTGCATTAATTATGTTGCTTTGTATGATGTGTGTTAGCATGTTGTTTTTAGGAGCGGGGTTTACACACTGAGTCATTCGACTCACCCTCTCCTTTGACATTTTAGGTGACTCGTAGACGCGGACATGGAGCCGGGATGGACTCGGGGTGCACATGCCAGGCTTTAATAAAGGACTATTGAATTTGGGTACTTTAGCTTATTTATTTTACTTGGGTTTTATATTGGATTTGTAAAAGGCCTTTAATTTATGTTTTGGTGATGTTTATGTTTTATTAGATTTTAATATGCCTTAACAACACAAGTTGGTATGAAATTTTACTAAAACTTGGAAAGATAATGGTTTCAAAATTATAACGAATGTGTTTTTAAACCATACCATCTGTATGACACTATGTCTTTCAAGAAGCAAATTCAAATGATTTTCAAATCAAACTTGTATGACCCCTAAGTCTAAAAAAAGGGTTTCAAGTAACACTAAGGAACTATTAAGGTTTAAATGGTTTAAACTCGCTTAACCACACATTAAGTTAAGATTTCAAAATCTCCTGTTTCAAATACTTCATCCGATTCCAAATAAGTCTACTCAAATTGTCTCCCAAAATACACCGTGTTTCCACTCGGCTTTTAACGAAAAATTTAACCTCTCACAAACATGTTTTCCGTAACATACCGTATTCGGACGTGGTGTCTTGTCGCGCTTTGGGGTGTTACATTTGTGGTATCACGACCTGGGTTCAAAAGTTTCGCCAGTGCCCGAGGCCCCAAAATGTTTTAAAACTATAATTTTCAAGTATTCTGCTTTTAAAGTATGGTTTGAGGGCATGGCACCGAGTCACTGGCACCAGATTCGCCTGTAAGTACCCGTACTCTTCGGTTGTGATATTAATTGATATGATTGAATGGCTAGTGATAGTAAGATACTTTAGAGACCGAAACTAATAGGACTCAGGACTCATGAAAACAAAGCTTCTTTAAAATTTCATAAGACTTTGCTTTAAACACAAAGAAATAATGACCGATACATAAAATTCTTTAATCGGACGAGATTTAGTCATGAGTACCCGAGGTGGACGTGGTCGTGGGCGTGGTCGCAGAGGATGATCAAGCTTCGAGCCCGTGGGTTCAGGCGGGGTTCGAGAGAATGAGGTACTTGCCCGCCACCACCGGAGGTGGTGAGTTCAAGAGCGATCCGTGATGATGCAAAGGTCACAGCGATCTTTGCGGTCTTAGAAAGGGTAGTTGGGCGGGTGGGGGCGTGGGAGCTAGAAATCGTGCTCGGCGACTTGAGCAAATGAAATTTGAATTCTTTCGGTGTCTCTAGTGTTGCTCTAGACCTTCTTGAAATCTTGCCGGAAGCGACAGAACGGATTATGGACGATCTGGACCTAACGGCTGAGGAGAAATTAAAGGGGATCGTATCACTTCTCCGGGATGAGTCATACCAGTGGTGGCTCACGGTCCGTGACAGCGCTGCAGCTGAAGATCTGACATGGGATTATTTCCGGGCTGCTTATCAGAAGAAGTACGTCGGAGCTAACTACATAAATGAGCAACGGAAAGCATTTCGAGGTTAGTCGAGGAACAAATCAGACGGAGTATGAGGCCGAGTTTCTGAGGCTGAGTCGGTATGCCAGGGGTATGGTGGCTACTGAAGAGGAAAGGTGCGTTCGTTTCGAGGATGGCCTGCGAGACGAGTTAAGATTGTTGATTGCGCCCCAGCAGGAGCGTGAATTTGCAGTTCTAGTTGAAAAGGCAAAGGTTGCCGAGGGCATTAAAGAGTCGTGAGGCGAGTATGGATAGAAACCGCTATAAACGGAGTTTTGGATCTTCCGGTCGCTGGTGTCAATGAGAAAAGGGCTAGACCGAAGTGGGCGAATCGATCGGTAGGTTTGTTGTTGCTAAGCGTGGACCGCCGCATTATAAACCGCTGTGGGAAGGCTCATTGGGGAGGATGTTGGACCAAGGCGTAGGTCGCTTTTGAGTGTGGCTCACCGACCACCGAGTGAGGGACCCGTCCGCGTAAGTTAGCTAGATTCAATCGAGAATCGGTAATGTCGCATGAAAATAATGGACCACCGCAGAGGGCCGAGGTAATGGCGAGGAGGTAATAGTTACGGTTGGGGCCGTGGAGCACCCAAGTGAGGTGCAGTAGTTCGAGGCCGACGGCCGGATTGGTATATCTTTGCGAGGCGCCGAAGGAGAAGCGACGCTTAGGGACGTCATAACCCAGCGTTTTGATTTTGGTTCTCCTTATAACGCTTTAATTGATGTGGGTTCTACGCACTCTTATGTTGCCGATGGTATAGTAGAGACAATGGATTTAGACTCGAGATATCTTCTAGGCGATGACCGTAATAAGCCCTCTAGGTCACTCTGTAGTGGTAGATAAAGCGTATAGAGACGCACCTCTAGAATTCCAAGGGTATCTTTTGAGGTCGATCGATGGAACCGCCGTTTGGGGAGTTCGATCGATTTTGGGGATGGGTAGGCCGAGTAAGCATCGGCGAAGTTGATCGCGCGCTAAGCGCATGGTTCTGAAACACACCGAGGTGATGAAGTAGTTCGATCGGTAATAGGAGAAACTATCCGTCTAATGTGGTATCTCGCTCTGGCCCGAGAAAATGGTCGAAAAGGGTCGCTGAAGCATATATGGTGCATGTGTATGCCTTGGAGGCTAAGGAGTCTTCCGTGGAGACCGCTTGGACGCTTAGGGAATTTGTTGATGTGTTTCCTGAGGAGCTTCCGGGTTTGCCACCGGATCGGGAGGTAGAGTTCGGGATAGATCTGTTACCCGGAACTGCACCCGTATCCATTGCTCCGTACAGGATGGCACCTAAAGAATTAGTGGAGCTTAAGGCTCAAATCCAGGAGTTATTGGACCGAGGTTTTATCAGGCCAAGTATTTCGCCATGGGGGCGCTTTGTACTCTTGTAAAGAAGAAAGAGCGGTACTATGCGGATGTGCATAGACTACCGCTAACCCGAATAGGTCGACGATCAAAAACAAGTATCCACCGCCTCGGATAGATGACTTGTTTGATCACCAAGGCGTCGGTTTTCTCGAAGATCGACCTAAGGTCTGGGTATCACCAGTTGAAGGTAAAAGAGGCAGATATCTGTAAGACGGCATTTCGTACTCGGTATGGGCATTTTGAATTCTTGGTTATGCCGTTCGGGTTGACTAATGCACCGGCAGCTTTCATGGATCTGATGAACAGGGTGTTCCAACAGTACCTAGATCAGTTCGTGGTAGTTTTTATCGACGACATCTTGGTATATTCAAGGACTGAGGAGGAGCATGATGCTCATTTGCGGGTAGTATTGCAGATTCTAAGGGAGAAACAGCTCTATGCGAAGTTCAGTAAATGCGAGTTCTGGCTCAGGGAGGTGACATTCTTGGGTCATGTAGTGTCGGCTGAGGGGATTAGAGTGGATCCTCGAAAGATAGAGGCCGCTCGATTGGAAGCCGCCTAAGTCGATGGCGGAGATTCGGAGTTTTCGGGGTTGGCGTGATAGTACCAAGGTTTGTAGAGGGTTTCGTTAATTGCGACCGGATGACCAAATTATTGAGAAAGGGAGTTTCGTTTGTTTGGGTGAAGCGGCGGAGAGCTTCGATAAGTTAAAGAAGATTTTGACCAAGCTCCGGTTCGATTCAACTTTGAGGTCGGTAAGGAATTTACAGATTGTCTTGCGATGCATCACATCTGGGCTTGGGTTGTGTCTTGATGCGAGAAGGGAAGGTTGTGGCTTACGATCCCGGCTACCGAGGCCACATGAGGTCAATTATCCTACGCACGATTTGGAGCTTGCGGTAGTAGTATTGCCTTAAAGATATGGAGGCATTACTTGTACGGAGAAAGATCGATAGTCTATACGGACCATAAGAGTCAAGTACCTTCCGACTCGTAAAGACTTGAATCGAGACAGACCGGTGGATTGAGTCAAAAGACTACGATTGCTCAATTGAGTATCATCCGGGCAAGGCTAACGTCGTGGCGAGCGTTGAGCCGTAAGGTTGTTTCGGTTAAGGCGTTGTTTGCCCACTTGAGTTTGTACGACGACGGGAGTATTTTGGCAGAACTGCAGGTTAAACCTACTTGGGTTGAGCAGATCAGAGAAAAGCAGTTGTTAGATGAGGTTTTGGCGCTTGAAAACTTCAAAAGCAGTGATGGGTTGAAGGGGTATAGCTTGTCTAGTGATGGGGTTCTGTGTTTCCAGGGGAGGGCTTGTATGCCGAGAGATGCTGAATTGAGGCAAAAGATTCTTCAGGATGCACATAGCAGCCCCTACGCTATGCATCCTGGAGGTAGCAAAATGTATAAGGATCTCGAGGAACAGCCGGTGGTAAGTGCGAAAAAGGAGGTGACAGAGTTTGTAGGAAAGTGTCGACTTGTCGTGTGTCAAGGCCGAGCATCGCTTGTCGTCCGGTTGCTTGACGGTGAAGATTCCACAGTGGAAGTGGGAAAGAATAACTATGGATTTCGTCAGTGGATTACCGCTTACACCGAGCAAGAAGGATTCAGTTTGGGTAATTGTGGATCGGTACTAATCACTCACTTTATTCCGTGAGGGTGGATTACTCACTCGAGGTTGGCAAAGTCAGTATGTGTCGAGATTGTGAGACGCACGGGTGCCGTGTCGATCATCTCGGATAGGGACCCCAATTCACGTCAAGGTTACGGAAGGCTTTGCATCGAGCTCTGGGTACAGTTAGATTTCAAGACAAACATTTCATCCATGACCGACGGGCAATCGAAAGGGTTATCTGAGATATTGGAGGATATGCTTGAGGTTGTGTATTGGACTTGAGGGTAGTTGGGAGGAGTATCTACCGTTATTGAGTTCGCCTACAACAATGACTACCAAGCGAGCATTAAGATGGCACCTTATGAGGCGTTATGGGTAGGAAGTGTCGTTCACCGACTTGTTGGACGAGTTAAGTGAACGTCGATTATTGGGACCAGAGTTGGTTCTTTGAGACCAAGACAAGGTTAAGTTGATTCAGCTCGATGAAGGAAGCTTCGACCGCGAAGTCCTATCTTGATCTTAAATGGAGAGATATTGAGTTTGTGGGAGATCGGGTTTTCTGAAGGTCTCACCGTGGAAGAAAGTATTAAGGTTCGGAAGAAAGGCAAGCTTAGTCCGAGGTTTATTGGGCCATATAAGGTACTAAGACGAGTGGGACGATTATGTCATTTCGAGTTGCCACCGAGTTAAGTCAAATTCACGACGTGTTCCACGCTTCGATGCTTGGCGATATCGTTCGATCCATCACATGTAATGTGATGAGAGAGATCGAAGTAAATCCGGATATGTCCATAGAGGAAGAGCTGTCTGATTTTGGATCGGGATGTGAAGGTTCTGCAGAAGTCTGCGCCTCGGTTAAGGTTCTTTGGCGGAATCATGGCGTGGAAGAAGCGATGGGAACCCGAGGATATGATGAGACAAGAATACCCGCAACTCTTGACGACTGTAATTTCGAGGTCGAAATTATTTTAAGGGGTAGAACTGTAATATCCCGGGTTAAGGGGTTAATTTATTTCTGGCAATTGTTGCATGTTTATTGCTTGCTATGATGTTGTTTTGGTGTTTTCGGATTTAGTTGTAGGCTAGGTGTGAGCCTGGGTAGGTGGTGAAATGCTTGTTTTTGGGCTTTAGGGGATAGAAGCAGAAGGTGTTGGGGTTTATATTTAAATTAAGTGGAATTATAACACAAATAAGGAGCTAGCAAAGTGGCAAGCATGCGCCACAAGGAAGGTGTGTGTGTGGCGTCATCTACAAGGGGAGGTCCAGTGTTCAAGTCACAGAATCCCACCCTTTTGGCTCTCATTTTGGGCGGCATGGGGAAGAGGTTGTGGGCAATTTGAACTCTACCATGGACTTGGTCAACATATTCAAGCGGTGGATGGAGAGTGAAAGTAGGAGGAAGACTTGGTAAGCTCATTTGAATTGAGTGGTGTGGAGTGTTGTGGGGATTTGGCGGTTTGGAGGAGTGTTTGGGGAGCTTGGGAAGTGCCAAATCTCCTTTGTGCATGTGTGTGTGTGTGTTTCGGTCATATGCTGGTAGCTTGCCAAACTTGAACTCTCTTTCTTTTGCCCATATTCTCTCTTCTTGGAACCGAAACCCAAAGCTTGGGTATTGCCGAATGCACTTGTAGCTCTTTTGTTTTTCTTTTGTTTCATTTAGAAGTCGAATGCCTCTCCCACCCTGCTTCTTTTTCAACTTTGTTAAACCGAAACCTCTAGCACCTTATTGCCGAAAGTAAACCTTGTTTCTTCCTTCTTCTTTCCTTTGGGTGTCAAACCTATATCCCTTCTTCTCACATTTTCTTCCTCTTTCTTTAATTGTACAAAGTCGAAAGTAAGGGTGTTAAGCACTCAAGCGAACCTTCTCATTTGCTTTGTCGATTCGTTCTCATTTTCTTTCTTTGTGCTTTCACAACCTTGTGCCGATTTCCTTTGTTCCATACCATCTCTTTTAAACAAAAACCACCTTTGTTCTTCATCATCCGTGAGTAGAACCTAGCATGTTCTTTCTCTTTTCCTTAAAAGATAGTAGCGAAACTAGTTCTTCTTCTAAACCCACCGTATTCATTTCTTTCCTTTCAAAACCGAAAGTGACCCCTCCACTCATCTCTCTTCGTTTCATCTCTTTTCCAAAACCAGTTAGCGAATCCTCCTTGTGTTGGCGAATATTTGGTGGTGTTGGGAGCTTGGTTCCAATCGTTTGGTAGTGGGTAAGTACTAGGCGAATGGCCATTCCTCTTCTTTCTCTCACCTTGCCGATTCTTGTTATGTTGATGGCGATTGTGATTGTTGGAAGGTGCTAATCGTTTATAAACCAATTCTTATTATAGGACAAATGGATCTAAGGAGCGTGCTAAAGGAGTTTTCTTTCTCTGGTAGCGGTGCGAGGAGTAGTGGTAAGAGCGAGTGCTATGTTCGATTGCATTTAGTTTTCTTTAAGACCGGTTGTTAAGGGATTAATCGCCGTTTATCGGTGTGTGCCGATTGTGTAGGGAGACACCATTGTTGAAGGCGCTTTCGAAAGAACCCTGTTGGGTTGGTTGGTAGGAAACCAAATCCAGGATAAAATGAGGGTGGCGATATACCCTTTGATTTCTTTGGTTATGGCCGATTGATATGTGTGCTAACTTGGTTGGTTGGTCGATTTTAGGATCAAGTTGCCAAGGTGGTCGAGGTCTTAGATCGGTTCTTAGTATTAGAATCTCCCTTAATTCGGTGTGTAAACTAACACACTACATTTAGTAATATGATTGATAACTTGTGTGATGATTAATGAAACAGAGATGATTGATGTGATACCCTAATGGGTATGATTCTGGACTCGGGTAAGTCAGTATTATTATTATGAGTTTACTGATGATCTATGTGATACCATGGCTGTGGTTATATGTGACATGGGATATGAGGTTACACATAATAGCATGATATGCATGATTATATGATATACATGATTACATGAGTATGGTATGTTGATGGGTGATCTGAGTGGAGGGAGCGGTGATATTTTGTCTTGACGAGCACCGGTGCTTTAGTAGCACACTTTGTGACTTTGGGTCACCAGAGGTTTGGCACCTCATTGCGACTTGTCCACGTGGTTTAACCACCGTGGGTTGGCCCACTTGAGATATGGGATCGCTCGCTAGTGATTTGGTATCACACGATGGGTTGGCCCCATCATCAGTTGTGACTTGATCACCGGTGCTTTGGTAGCACAATTGTGTCTTTAGGACACCAAAGGTTTGGCACCACATTGACGGATATTGTGTCTTTGGGACACGGTGTTTTGGTAACACATTGTGACTATATGTCACGGTGGTTTGGCACCACCAAAGGTTTGGTACCACACGGGTAGAAAAGCGATATGGATGGTTAGGATCGGGTTACATTAATTATGTTGCTTTGTATGATGTGTGTTAGCATGTTGTTTTTGGGAGCGGGTTTACACATTTGAGTCATTCGACTCACCCTCTCCTTTGACATTTCGTGACTCGTGAGCGCGACATGGAGCCGGATGGACTCGGGGTGCACATGCAGGGCTTTAATAAAGGACTATTGAATTTGGGTACTTTAGCTTATTTATTTTACTTGGGTTTTATATTGGATTTGTAAAGGCCTTTAATTTATGTTTTGGTGATGTTTATGTTTTAATTAGATTTTAATATGCCTTAACAACACAAGTTGGTATGAAATTTTACTAAAACTTGGAAAGATAATGGTTTCAAAATTATAGCATAATGTGTTTTAAACCATACCATCGGGTATGACACTATGTCTTTACATAAGCAAATTCAAATGATTTTCAAATCAAACTTGTATGACCCTAAGTCTAAAAAAAGGGTTTCAAGTAACACTAAGGAACTATTAAGGTTTAAATGGTTTAAACTCGTTTAACCACACATTCAGTTAAGATTTCAAAATCTCGGGTTTCAAATACTTCATCGATTCCAAATAAGTCTACTCAAATTGTCTCCCAAAATACACCGTGTTTCCACTCGGCTTTTAACGAAAAATTTAACCTCTCACAAACATGTTTTCCGTAACATACCGTATTCTGACGTGGTGTCTTGTCGGGTTTGGGTGTTACACAATTAGTCCTAGGTGTTTGAGTAGACTTAGGATTGCATTTCTTGGGCTCCAAGCATCATATTCCAAGTGAAATTACTCTTTCCCGCTGGCGAGGGCACGCTAAAACACGCTTAGTATAAATTGAGGCACAGCCTGTGTCTCTATTCTGTTGACTTAGGCACGACCGTGGCATGCCCGTACAAGTCGAGGGTCAAGTCGTGCTTCAGGTCTGTCGATTAGGGCACAGCCATGCAAATCGAGGATAGGCCGTGTTAGGCTTTTTGTCGACGAGACACGACCATTTAAATTGGTGACAGGTTGTGTTCTAGGTGGATAGTAAGGCACGGCCGTGTGGAATAAAGCCCAGGCCGTGTCGACTTCTTGGGTTGGCCCAATTTGATTCGTTTTAAGCCCGTTTTACGTTCTCTTTATTCTTAAGTGTTCTCCTGAGTATAAGACATGAAAAGAAAGGATTAAGAGCACCTTTTTACATAAATCGAGATAAATTCATCTAAAATCATGCTAAATGTGGGATAAAAATATGTTACTTTTACGGTTTATCAAATACCCCCACACTTAAGCTTTTGCTTGTCCTCAAGCAAAATTCTCAACTTACAATTAAAATGAACTTTCCATAATTCATAATTCCTATTAATAATGCCTCATCATAATTCATAGATAATTTATACATGGATAATTTAATTCAAAGAGCCCTAAAGATTCAATTACGATAAGTCATACCTTTATAGCACGAAAACATAGGTGTCTCCCCTTATCTAAGTGATTACTTTTAATTCAAAATTGACAAGGACTAACATCCTCACTAAAGATTCACTCAAATCACTCAAAAGTGTTTAAGTTTCAAGAATAAATGTTCTAAGTCAAACTTGAAAAGTTAATCCCATAGGCTTGCCTGAAAATCAAATCTCCACCACTATATATGAGATGATACACAGATCAAAAGGTCTTTAATCAGTGTTGTAACGGGGCAGGGTTAAAGGTGTGGATACCGACTGAATTAGTGGTTATAATCGAGACTGACTTGACAAATTACCTAACTAGAAACATTGAACTAAATATGAATATTGACTTCGAATGAAAACTAATAATATCACTGTTGATACTTACTCTATAGTAAGGAGTATTTTGAGAATACTTTAATACGAGCTTTTTCTTCAACAATTGAAGTTTTAAATGCTCTAAGCTCTTTTTATTTACTACTAATATTGAATATACTTGGATTTTTTTTTAAGAACAAACTAAAATAAGCATAATAGAAGGAACTTTGGTGATTGAAATAACCTAATTTGGCGATTGATCAAATCAATTCTCGATAAAGGGTAGTCAAAGGAATGTTGATAACAAATACAAAGGGATTTTGGGTTAATATTAGTGGGTGAGTCAATAAAAAGGTTGTTAGGATTCAATGGGGTTCACTAGGGGTTAATTTGTATGGGTAGGCTTTTTAGTGTCTTGAGCAGGTTAAAACCTAGGTGCCTTTATCATCTCGGTGTATCAAATCATTAATGTGGTCTTGACATGTATAAATGAGGCAAGTTCTGGAATAACAGTTCAACGTTGACACACTCATAATCAATTAAAGTGAGCACAAAAAAGGGTATATGCTCTATAAAGCTCAAAATCTCACAAAAAATTATGGGTGTTTTGACATCAATCCTTATAATTTTTAAACTTCAAGGTGATACTCAAATTAGGTTCAACAACCTATCAATTTTATTTTTTAGAAAGTAGACTTATCATGCTCGATTCTCTAGTATTCTTCAAATTTAATAATCAATGCACAATTAACTAAGACTTATTTAAAGACATATCAAGAAAAATCATAAATCATTAGAAATTTCACCCTAATTAATAATATGAGACAAATACTTAAGATCAAGACTAAATTCCAGGGTTTTTGAGAATTATGCAAAAAGTTAGGCACTATTACCCCCACACTTAAGATGTACATTGCCCTCAATGAACAAAGATAAATAATGAAATTTATGTGCCAAATTAAAAAGAAGTGGGGAAAGTAATACTCCCTGAAATTTGGATGATCCCGGAGTTTGTGTGTGTAAGGTGTGTAATTCTGCAAAGTCACTTTGTTAACGAGCTTGTAGTGTATAATTGGTTAGGGATTATTAAGAAATTAGATAGCCAATGGTAAATGAGAGAAAAGGAAAAATTTTAATACTAGTAAAAGTTCAAATTTAAACTCAACATCAAATGAAAAGTTTTAACATAAAGGAAGTAAATGATAGATATATGAAAGAGAGGATTTAGAGGTCCTCATCGTTGACTGGATCCTGTGGCGGTGTTGGTGGTGATATATGGAAGTGATGGTAGATTTGCTGAAGGGTAGCCTCAATCCCATCAAAACGTCGGCGATGTCGATAAACTCTTTAGGTGCAGATCTTGCTCGAACTGTGTGAGGCGTGCCGAGATATCTGCCATCGAGGCTGCTGGATAGGATGGCTGCTGGCTTGGGACTGGTGGGACATCATTAGTGATGTCCTCGAGCACCTCCTCGGCTATGGCAAGTTTGTATTGAAGGGGACCGGTGCCTCGACGGTGCTTGATCATCTTCATGTGGAGCATCGTCGAGATGCCTTGAGGTGCCATGTTCCCTACCAGTGTGAGAGAGGCAATCTGATTGTTGGTGTTGAGGAGATCGAAATGTCGGGCTAGTCTCGTTATGTAAGGCCCCATTTATAGGATTCATTTCCTTTGTTGATCAGTTTGGTGCTGCATTGCGCATGCAATGAAGTATGCCACGTCGAAAACATGTCCTTCAGACATGCATGATAAGAAATAAACATCTTGTTTGTTTATGACGCCGGTGCTTTCTTTGCGACCTGTAACAGTATGAGCAAGAATAGCGTGAAGATACCTGAGAGCTGGAGGAAGGGTGGCCGCTTTGGAGCAACTCGGTTGTATTCACGTTTCGTGGGTTGTAAGTTACGCCAACATGCGATAGGGGTGCAGTGGAGTTCTCTGTTTAACTCAGAAAGTGGATTTTCTTCTATAAATTTCGGCGTATAAAGCCTGAGTGCCGATCCGAATTGAGGTACGCTTAATCGACGTACTGTGTCCCCTAGGCGGAATTGAATTATGCCGGCATCGTCAAATTGTGTCATTACCGTCTGTAGGGTGAATGTGGTACAGAACTCGAGAGTGAGTTCCAAGTATGTGGGTTCCATAATCACAAAAAATTGCTCCCATGGTTCCGTTGAGATGAGAGCTCGAACATCTCCGGCGAGTCCGACTTGTTGTAAGGCATTCCAATCGATGCATCTACCGGTTCCAAGGGGTCTATCCCAAAATAGTTTGTATCGTTCTTCCTGAGTTGGTTGAGGAATCTGAGGAATGGATGTCGGAGTTCGGTGGAAGCATTTCCGGATGATGATCCGGGCCCCTTCCTTTTCTTGCTCGGGACGGCTCTTTTGACACGTGAAGACGACATAATACCTAAAAAATACTTCCTTTATATAAGCAAGAATTTTCCTAAACAATAAGCAAAAATCAATAGCAAATTTAAATATTTCTTTAAGAACAAGTACTAAAAATCAGCAAACCTCTAAATGACATTAATAACTAAAATTTCATTTATTTATTATACTGATTCCTAACTACATTCATGGTTAATAGAAAAAATTGTTGCATAAAAATTATGATTTTAACTATTATTTGCATTAGCACATCAATTCTTCCATGAGGTGAGGCCAGAAAATCTAAAATTTGTTCATAGCAAACCAGATAATTTGTTAAATAGTGGAAATCAATCAAAAAAATAGATTAAAGCAACCAAATAAAAGAACCAAGAAAAGAAAGAAAAATAAAGAATCATGTTTTTAATAAAGACTTAGACAAGAATGAAGATAAACTTTAAATAATATGAATTAAGTCTAAAATCAAACAAAGCTTAAGACAAAATATGTGAAAAATGTGAAAGAAAAAGAACCAGGCAAGGTGGTGGTTGGCAAGCACGGGTGGGGTACACGGTGGGGGTGTTAGGTTCTTCAGCATGGGCATGGCCTGGTAAGGGGGTGTGCTGCGAGCGTGTGGTTGGGTTTGATTAGTATTCTGAGAAGAATGACCAGAAGGAGGTGAGTTGGAGGGGTGTGGGTGATTTGTGGCCGGATTTGAAGAAGTGGGAAGGGTGGAATCTGATTTTAGGGTTTGGGTTTGGGTTTGGGGAAGAGGATGATTATTCTTATAAATAGGGTCTGAGGCACGGTCTCTCAACACGCCCGTGTCGTTTTAAACTAGCCCATGCTTATCCCGATTTTTGGGTTTTAGGCGCGTTTTAGATGGGTTTGCCACGTCTGTGTCGATGTTTACCATGCCCGTGTTGTGATTCACACGGTTAGGTCGAATGGGCATGTGTAGCCCATGCTTAATAAGTCAGTATGTTCGCACAGTCGTGGGCACGGCCGTGTTTTAGCCGTGCTCGATAAGTCAATAGCTTCACACGGTCGGGTGCCACGGTCGGAGGCCACGGCCGTGCGAAGCCCGTGCCGAATAAGTCAGTAACCTCACACGTTTGAACGACACAGACGTGTCTTATCGCAGCCCGTGTTTGTTTGAAATGAATTTTTCCCTGTTTGTGCACGGATCCTGCCATGCCCGTGGTGTGTCCCCTGCTTTATACACGGTCGTTAGCATGCCCATGTTCAAAGTGGTGTTAAAATGCCTGCATTTTTGTTAGATCATTTTAGAAAGATTTTAGAAAGACCAAGTCAATGTTAGTGTGTTAGCACTCGGGTTGCCTCTCGAGAAGCACTTGTTTATAGTCTTAAGCTAGACTCTCCCTGTTTTCAGTTCTAAAGGAAGGCTCATGGAGCATAAACTCCTCTCTCGTATCTCCAAAATCTGCACCATTATAAATTTTAAGTTGGTGACCATTTACCTTGAACGTGCCTTTAGTGGGATGAGTTACCTCAATGGTGCCATATGGAAATATTGTTTTGATCATGAATGGTCCTGACCATCTGGATTTTAGCTTCCTAGTGAATAGTTTAAGCCTTGAATTGTATAGTAGGACTAGGTCCCCTACTTTGAAATGTTTTGATCGCTTAAGGCGAGCATCGTGACGCTGCTTTGTTGCTTCCTTGTATAGCTTTGAGTTCTCATAGGCTTATGTTCTCCATTCATCCAGCTCGTTTATCTGCATCATTCGTTACTTTCCTGCAAGTTCGAGGTCAGTATTTAAAAATTTTATTACCTAGAAAGCTTTGTGTTCTAAATCGAATGGTAGATGACAGCTTTTCCTGTATACGAGCTTGTATGGGGATGTCCCTAGAGGTGTTTTGAATCTTTGTTTTGTAAGCCCTGGCGTCATCTACTTTAACTGCCCAATCTTTTCTATTTGATTCAACCGTTTTTTCTAGAATGCGCTGAAGCTCTCGGTTTGCTACCTCAACTTGCCCATTAGTTTAAGGATGATATAGGGTGGATGTTTTGTGGTATACTCCATATTTCTTTAGAACTTTTTCAAATTGTGTATTACAGAAATGAGTACCCCTATCACTAATGATGGCTCTGGGTGTCCCGAATCAGGAAAATAGTTTCTTGAGAAATTTAACTACTACCCTAGCATCATTGGTAGGTAAGGCTTCCGCTTCTACCCATTTTGACATGTAATCAACTGCTACTAGGATGTATTTATGTCCAAAGGAACTAGGGAATGGTCCCATAAAATCTATACCCCATACATCAAATATTTCACATGACATATATGTTTGAGGCATTTCATCACGTTTAGAGATATTACATTCTTTGGCATTTGTCACACGAGGAACATACATTGGCATCTTTAAATAGAGTGGGCGATAAAAACTGATTCGAGTATTTTGTGTCTTGTCTTAATACCACTATAGTGTCCTCCCGATGGTCTGAGTGACAATGTTCCAAGATTTTGCTCGCCTTTATCTTTGTAATGCATCTTGAATTACGATCCGCATATATGCTAAAAAGAAAGGATCTTCCCAAAATAATTTTTCACATCAAAGAAAGAATCGCTTCTTTTGGTGATGTTTTAATTCTTGGTAGGATGTTAGTTTGCTAAATAATTCGCAATATTTGCAAACCGTGGTACTTCAGAATGTGTTATAGAGAAAAGCTGTTCTTCGGGAAACGAATCATTTATTTCATGTTCATCAAGCTCTTTGGTGTGCGGATTTTTGAGTCTTGAAAGGTGATCTGTCGCGAGATTCTCGGCTCCCTTCTTATCCTGTATTTTCAAATCAAATTCTTGTAAAAGTAAAGTCCATCATATGAGTCTAGGTTTTGCATCAGGTTTGTTTAAAAGATAATGAAGAGCCGAATGGTCAGTGTAAATGACAACTTTATATAATATTAGATATTGTCTAAATTTGTCAAAAGCAAAAACTACAACTAGCAATTCTTTCTCAGTCGTGGTGTAATTTTTTTGCACAGGTGTTAATGTTCTGCTAGCATAGTAGATTGGCTGAAAATGCTAGTTTCTTCGTTGTCCCAAGACTGCACCTACTGCAAAGTCACTTGCATCACAAATTAATTCAAATGGTAAGTTCCAATCAAGTGCAATTATGATCGGTGCATTTACTAATTTATCTTTAAGGACATTGAATGCATCTAAACATTCCTGATTGAAATTAAAAGGAACATCTTTTTCTAGTAATTTTCTCAAAGGCTTAGCTATTTTAGAAAAGTCTTTAATAAATCTCCTATAAAAACCTGTATGTCCTAAAAAGCTTCTAATAGCCTTGACTGAGCTAGGGGTAGTTTTTCTATGGTTTCAATTTTTGTTTTATCTACCTCAATTCCTTTACCAGAAATCTTATGTTCTAATACAATTCCTTCTCTAACCATAAAGTGATATTTCTCCCAATTCAAAACAAGGTTTGTTTCTTCACATCTCGTTAGAACTCGCTTTAAATTTTTAAGGCACTGATGGAAATAATTACCGAATACTGAGAAATCATCCATAAATACCTCCATGATGTCCTCAACGAGTTTGTCAAAAATTACCAACATGCAACACTAAAAAGTAACAGGAGTATTACATAATCCAAAAGGCATTCTACGATAAGCAAACGTACCGTATGGGCATGTAAATATTGTCTTCTCTTGGTCTTCAGGGGCTATGGGGATTCGAAAGTAGCCGGAGAGTCCATCCAGGAAGCAGTAGTACATATGTCTGGATAATCTTTCTAGCATTTGATCTATGAAAGGTAAAGGAAAATGATCTTTTCTGGTAGCATCATTCAACTTTCTATAGTCTATGCAGACTCTCCATCCTGTAACTATTCCTGTGGGAATTAACTCATTTTTTTCATTGGGTACTACCATCATTCCTCCTTTCTTTGGAACTACCTGCACAGGACTTACCAAGTGCTGTCAGAAATAGGATAAATTATTCCTGCATCTAGAAGTTTAATTACTTCAGCTTTGACCACTTCTTTCATGCTGGGGTTTAATCATCTCTGAGGTTGCACACATGGATTATATTCTTCTTCCATTAAAATTTTGTGGGTGCAGAATGTGGGGCTTATTCCCTTAATATCAGAAATTTTCCAGGCTATGGCTTTCTTGTGTTCTCTTAGTACCTTTATCAGCTCCTCTTTTTCCTTGGATTCTAATTCTGAAGAGATGATTACTATTAGCGTAAAATTGTCCCCAAGAAATGCGTATTCTAAGTGTGTTGGTAACAGTTTGAGTTCCAATTTGGGCGGTTCTTCGATGGAGGGTTTTTGTTTTATTCCTTTATCATTCTCAATGCTTTCTTCTTTCCTTTGTTGAAATGATGAAGTATTCAGATTCGACTCATTGTCTCCACCTTTTTCCCCCTCTTCTTGATCCGGACACAGTTTCATCGTGTCATCCTGTATAATTTCCTGTAATGAATTTTAATAATATAATCGTGAGTGTCGACAAAATAACGAGAGTCGTCTTGTTCTTTAGAATATCGCATGGCATCACAAAGTTGAAAGATAATTTCTTCATCACCTATTTTCAAGCTAGTTTACCATCACCTACATCAATAATAGCTCTAGCGATGGCTAAAAGGGGCCTACAGGATTAAAGGAACATTAATGTCTTCATCCATGTCTAATACAACGAAATCAACAGGGAAAATAAATTTATCAATTTTTACCAAGACATCTTCAATAATTCCTCTAAGATATTTAATAGATCTATCAGCTAACTGAATACTCATCCTAGTGGGATTTGGTTCCCCAAGATCTAGCTGTTTAAACAATTTGTAAGGCATTAAATTGATACTAGCGCCTAGGTCTGCTAACGCTTTTTTGATGTTTAAACTACAAATTAAACAAGGAATAGTGAAACTCCCTGGATCTTTTAACTTCCGTGGTAGTCTATTTTGGAGAAGGGCTGAACATTCTTCATTAAGCTCCACCATTGATACTTCCTCAAGCTTCCTTTTGTTCGTAAGAAGTTCCTTTAAGAATTTCGTATACTTCGGCATCTGTGAAATAGCTTCAACAAAAGGTAAGTTAATGTGTATTTGTTTAAAGAGTTCGAAGAACTTACCGTATTAAGCATCCAATTGTTCTTTCTTTGATTTTGTTGGATATGGAATTTGTGTTTTATTCTCTGTAGGTAATGGATCATCGTTCTCATCTTCTACACTCTTTTTCTTGGTAACTTCATGCGGTATCTTTCTTTGTGGTTCAATTAGCTCCTTGCCACTAATTAGTGTAACTGCCTTTACCTGCTGTGCGCCTTTGGAGAAAATCTCTGTCCATATTTCACATAGTATCTCAATAAGTAGTCCAATCGACGTAATGATTTCTCCTACCTGAGTCTTAATTCCCTCGATTGATCTTTTTTGTTCATCAAGTGTCTCTTCAGCCTTTTGAAAATGAGAATTTGAAGCTGCCACAAATTTTGTTAGCATCTCTTCAATACTCGGCTTCTTTTTCGGTGGATAAGGTTGATTTTGGTAGTTTGGAAGAGGTTGCTGCCTTTGATTTCCTTGATTTCCTTGTCCTCCCCACGAAAAATTTGGGTGGTTCTTCCAACCTAGATTGTAAGTGTTACTATAAGGATTATTATTAGATCTGAAATTATTACCTATATAGTTTGTCTGCTCGTTCTCCGCTCCTGGTTGGTAAGGTGGGTACTCAGAATTCGCCACATTCCCGCTTGCTTCGCATTGCATGACTGGATGTACCTGTGAAGAACATAAATTATCAAGTTTTTTATTCATTAACTCCATTTGTGTTGACAACATTGTCACTGCGTCTCTGTTAAAAACTCCGGTTGATTTTGTCGATTTAGCCCTTGTAATTTGCCATTGATAGGTGTTCAACGACATTTCCTCAATAAAATCGTAGGCCACTTCAGGAGTTTTATTATTCAGAGTTCCACCAGCTGATGAGTCAATCATTTGCCTAGTTGGAGAATTCACACCATTGTAGAAAGTTTGGACTTGAAGCCACAAAGGTAATCCGAGGTGTGGGCATCTCCTTAGGAGATTCTTATATCTTTCCCATGCATCATATAATGTTTCTGCGTCATTCTGCACAAAAGAAGATATATCATTCCTAAATTTGGCCGTTTTGGCAGGTGGAAAATACTTTAAAAGAAATTTTTCGATCGTTTGATCCCATGTGGTGATTGACTCTCGTGGTAACGAGTTCAACCACTAATTTTCTTTATTCCTTACTGAAAAAGGAAATAACCAAAGATGTATGGCATCGTCAGAAACGTCATTTATTTTGAAGGTATCATAGAATTCTAAAAAATTAGATATATGAGTGTTTGGATCTTCATCCTGCAAACCATCAAATGGAACAAATTGTTGAATCATTTGTATTGTGTTAGGCTTTAATTCAAAATTATTAGCAGCTATAGCAAGCCTAATAATACTAGATTCTGGCTCTGTCAAATTAGGTTTAGCATAATCATACATAGTACGCTGAGCATTCATTCTGCACATTTGGCGGTGGATTGTTTTCGTCCATCCCTTGATGAGGATTGGATCCTTCTTTGTTCTCCTCTTTGATAGTCTAGGGCTCATCTAATTTCTCTGCAATTTCTGCGAGCGGTAGCTTCAATGTCACTTTCATATTCTAATGGTCCTCTCGGATTTCTTTTAGTCATAAACTAGATGAACCTACTATGAAAAGAAATGAAGAAAATTAGAAAAACAAAAATATATGTATAAAAATAAGAGAAATTAAAAATAAAAATAATGGCTAAAGTAATAGAAATAGAGTTTTCTTAATATTTTAGTGTTCCCCGGCAACGGTGCCAAAAACTTGATTGCTGCAAAACAGTCTAGTTTTAAGATTTATAAAAGAGTGATCGAACCTGTAGACTGACTGCGACAACGATAGAGTCAAGCGCACCTATCGAATAGTAGTACAGCTCAGGCAAGAATATCTTATCGAACCCAAGGAACCAAAAAGTACTACTACTCACTTTCTTTCTATTATTTAGCCTAAAATATGGAGTGATTGGTTTATTAATCTAAAACAAAGGTAATACATAAATTTAAATGTAAAGACAATAGAACAAAACTTTGGGAAAAGAATTTGAAGAAAACTCAATTGATAAAGACTGTAACACTCCAAACACGGCCCAAACACTACAACCGGATCTGGTATGTCACTAAGGAGAATTTTGTCAAACATGTCGTATTTTCAGAAAAGCCCAAATAAATTTTATATAGAACGTGCCTTTGTAAAATAAAACCCAAACTTAATTACATGCCTTAGTTTAATTAAGGTAAAAATTTAAATAACTAAAAGTAATAAAAGCCCATAACAAAACATATTATAAACCAGTGGCCCATGGCCTTATTACATTGAAGTTTAAAATCCATTAATCAAAATACGATATAAAACAATTAACTTGAGTCTTTTTGCCAAATCCACATATTCTTCTGCATGGCCACCTTGCGTTCCTCTCCAGCCCGGTCCGGAGCACTAGATATCACCTGAAATGTTAATTAAAAAGGTGAGTCGCGAGACTCAGTGTGCAACCCTCATGCACTACTAGATTTTGGGCCTTGGGCCCGTTAGATAAAATAAACAGTTTAATACTCATAATAAAAATTAATAACAAATAATATGCAAGGCCCAACCCGTTTGCCTAGCTTTCCATCCGCTACACGCCCCCGTACCAATCGTTCACACCATTGGGGATTTCTACAATCGACCCACACCGCTACACGCCAAGATGGCAGTCATGCTGCTCATCCACATATGATGGCCGAAGCCCTTATAACATATAATGGCTGAAACCCGTATAACAATTCACGGCAATAGCCGCTACATCAGATCACGGTAAAACCGCTACACATATAACGTATAACTTCCTCCTTTCATCAACCTAACCCATGCAATCACCTTAAGCTGTCTTATAGATATCTGCTTCCTTCACCTTAAGATGATGATACCCTGACCTTAAATCTATCTTTGAAAATACCGTGGCCCCCTTAAGCTGATCGAACAAGTCGTCTATCCTCAAAATGGGTACTTGTTCTTTATGGTTAGCTTATTCATCTGCCAGTAATCTATGCACATGCGCATAGTCCCGTCCTTCTTTTTCATGAATAGGACCGGCGCTCCCCATGGAGATACACTCGGTCAGATGAATCTTCGATCCAATAGCTCCTGAATCTGAGCCTTGAGCTCCACCAGCTCCTTTGGCGCCATTCGATAAGGGGCAATAGATACCGGTGCCGTACCCGAGAGTAGTTCTATTCCAAACCCCTTGGTCCAGGCTGATCACCTCTCTTCACTTGATCAGCACCTCGGCCCGCTGGCTGCCCCCGATTCATCTGGGGACAGTCCTTAATCAGATGTTCTATGGACCCACACCTAAAGCATCCACCTGTTTTTATTCTGCACTCCCCGTAATGCGTCCTCTCACATGTAGAGCATGCTTGATTTTGACTTGTCAGAGCACGAACTGGCCCATCAGCCCTAGGCCTCTTCTTGAAATTCCCCGATGCTCTTGATGGCCTAAAAATCCTCTTATTCTTACCCCGATTCTTATCCCTTTCTTGCCTCTCAACCCGTTTCACTTCTTCATCTATTTTAACCTTATCTACCAAAACAGTAAAAACCCTTTCCCGTTGCGGTGCGATCAGAACCCTTAACTCATTTCTCAGCCCATCCTCAAATCGAGAACAACGTTCATACTCCGTTGCTACCATTCCTCAAGCGTAACGGCTCAAGCGTAGAAACTCGACCTCATATTCGGCCACAGACTTACTTTCCTGTACCAAGTTCAGGAATGCCTTCCTTTGGGCATCTATATAGCTGGCCCCGACATACTTTCCATGAAATGACTCCCTAAAGAAATCCCAGTCAATCAGACCTGCAACAGTACCTTCTTTCACCGTGAGCCACCACTGGTAAGCCTCGTCTCGAAGAAGAGACACGACCCCTTTCAGCTTCTCCTCTACCGTAAAATCTGAGTCATCCATTATACGTTCAGTCGCTTCCATCCAATACTCAGATGTGTTAGGGGCTACACTAGAAACTCCCCTAAACACTTCTGCTCCATTGGCCTAAAGCCGTTCTGGCACAGATTTTCGAGCTCCTGTGCCCTTGCCTACTCCAGCAACCCTCTCTAAAACCCTCAACATTGCCTGAGATACAGCATCATCTCCGGGCGCCTCATCCCAAAATTCTCCTTCTCTGTACGCGGCTTCAGGCATCTCGTTCCGACCGTGGCGAGCCCTCATGGCTATGATGCGGTCATTCTACCCCTACTGCGTCCACGCGGTGGATGTCCTCGACCCCTTGAACTCATTCCTCCGAGTTACGTTTATCTGATTAAGAATTTTATGAATCATTATTTCTTTCCACTGATTTATCGCGAACAGTCTTATGATTAATAGTTCTAAAAAATAGTTCTTTCGAATTCATACACACACTACAGCCTCAAGTTCATTCATTCAATCATCAACATTCATGAACTCGCGTTCATTACAGAAAAGTGTTGTGGTTGTCATTGTTGTTATTTTCCACTACCTAGGGGTATTTTCGTAATTTTATCCTACAAGGGTATTTTTATAATTTTTCAAAATAGGGTCCTTGGTGATTTTGTGAAATAGGGGTGTTCTGGTAATTTTGCAATCCTGGGGTACTTCGATAATTTTGGAAATTCGGGGGTATTTCGATAATTTTGGAAATCTAGGGGTATTTCAGTAATTTTGAAAATCTAGGGGTATTTTGATAATTTTGAAAATTTGGGGTATTTTGGTAATTTTAAAATTCGGGGGTATTTCAGAAATTTTGAAATTCGGGGTATTTTGGACATTTTTGCCAAGTAAGGGTAGTTTGGTAATTTTTTTCAAACAGGGGTACTTTTGGAAAAAAACTAATTTCATGGTCTGGGTTATTCTTGTAAACGTGAGATTTTCGGGTAAGTTTTCGAAACATAGGTATTTTATAAGTTCATGGTTGATCGAAAATTTTCACAAATCAAATATGTTTTGAAAAAAAATTTTCAAAACCTAGGAATTTTTTTTCAAAATAGGGTGGTTGGTCCCTTTCGGGTTTTAATTATAAGGTTTAGCCCATTAATAAATCCTCGCAGCTAGGGTGAATAGTCACTACGCACCAGGTAAGATTCTAGCGAAGAGGAGGTGAGTCGCTAGGACTGCTTAAATACCAAGCTCTCCCTGAATCCACTCCTAGACATGCGTATGCCCATTGCCACACCCTAACTTGACAAAGGTGAACAGTCACTACGCACCAGGTGGGATTCCATCGAAGAGGAGGTGAGTCACTAGGACTGCTTAAATACCAGGCTCTTCCGGATCCTTCCTAGACATGCGTATGACGGTTACCACACCCTAGCCTTACGGCTCGATAACGGGTTTGTTTAGTGAAATTAAGTTTTATGAATTTTTAAGTAGTTTGTACTAAGCCTAAAGTCCATCAAGTTCTAAGTCTAACTTAGTCTACATCCCATAAAGCCTATTAAGCCCACATAAATATATCACACCATGGTTCGGAGTACTTACCTGGCGGACTTGGGCCGGAGACGCAGGTGCCATGCCGAGCTAAAAACCTATTATTATTTAAAAACATGTAAATTTCAAAAGCCCATCTTTAGAAAACGTTTTGAGCCCAAAAACCCCTAGAGCTGAGTTTTGAATTGGGCTCTGAGACCAATTTGTAACACCCCAAACCCAGCCCAAACACTACAACCGAATCTGGTATGTCACTAAGGAGAATTTTGTCAAACATGTCGTATTTTCAGAAAAGCCCAAATATATTTTATATAGAACGTGCCTTTGTAAAATAAAACCCAAACTTAATTACATGCCTTAGTTTAATTAAGGTAAAAATTTAAATAACTAAAAGTAATAAAAGCCCATAACAAAACATATTATAAACCAGTGGCCCATGGCCTTATTACATTGAAGTTTAAAATCCATTAATCAAAATACGATATAAAATAATTAACTTGAGTCTTTTTGCCAAATCCACATATTCTTCTGCATGGCCACATTACGTTCCTCTCCAGCCCGGTCCGGAGCACTAGGTATCACCTGAAATGTTAATTAAAAGGGTGAGTCGTGAGACTCAGTGTGCAACCCTCATGCACCACTAAATTTTAGGCCTTAGGCCCGTTAGACAAAATAAACAGTTTAATACTCATAATAAAAATTAATAACAAATAATATGCAAGGCCCGACCCGTTTGCCTAGGTTTCCATCTGCTACACACCCTCGTACCAACCGTTCACACCATTGGGGATTTCTACAATCGACCCACACCGCTACACGCCAAGATGGCATTCATGCTGCTCATCCACATATGATGGCCAAAGCCCTTATAACATATAATGGCCGAAGCTCGTATAACAATTCACGGCAATAATCGCTACATCAGATCGCGGTAAAACCGCTACACATATAACATATAACTTCCTCCTTTCAAAACCCAACCCATGCAATCACATACAAGCAATTTACTTATAACATTTAAATAGATTATTTACTAACCTGGTGATCTGCTTTTACCCTCCTTGGGCTTTCATCAATAAACCGAGATGTTGGCAATTATCAAAACATATAAATCTTATGATCATGCATTTTATAATTAGATCTAGATGGTGGGGAAGTATTACACACCTGTTATCGCAAAAATCTATTATCCTTAACGTAGAGCCTTATTTGTCGAATCCCGAAATTCCTTAAGAAACGTCACCTCCCTACCTATATTCGGCCACCACCAAAAAAAATATCAAACCAACCTATACACACAACCAACCTAACCCAAATAACATTCAGCCAAAGCAAAAAGGAATCATGGAAGGATATTCGGCCAAACCTACCACCACCTACCTTCGGCTTTTCCACCAAATCGGCTTTAATGGAACAGATTCGGCTTCTAGGAGTAAAGAGTATAATCGATGGGGCCTTGGAAACAATGATTTAGATTAGAAGTTTATCAAAATAAAGGAATCACAGAAAAGGAAAAAAAATCTCGAAACTCACTAGATTAAAGAGGAGTATACGGCTTACAGTGCAACTTCGGGAAATAGAGATTTCACTTGTAGATTTGGCTTTGAGAAGAGAAGAGGGAAAAGTAAACTGTGTTTGGAGAGTTACGGTAAAGAAAAGGTTTTGAGAGAAAAGAAGAAGAGAAATTCGGCTAGGTGAGGAAGAAGAGAGAAAAATTGAAAGAAAGGATGATCACTTGGCTTATATAGATTTGACAATACACTCCCCCCGAGTTGGATTTTGGCCAACTCTGCTGTCATCTGATAGCTTTTATCTTCCTTGTTATCTTAATCCCTTATCTCCTTGAAAATAGCCCTCATTTTTCTCTTCATTATCTTCGTATTTATCAAGAAAATAAAAGAATTAAAATTCCTATTTGTAGCTAGTGTGCCGTCCACTCCTAAGGCTCCTAAGCGCCGAATTTTTGACCCAAAACTTGGGCTCTAAGTAGCCCTCACTTGGCCCAAACTTCTCCTCCCTTATGATGCCACCTTATGCCCACTTAAAGCTCCTCAAATCTTTGGGCCACAAGCCCAGCTTGTCACTTAATTAACTATCTACTTAAATTATGAGCTAACACCATTTATTAGCCACCTAACCCAAATTTTTAAGCCCAATATGTATCACTTTAAAATACCCAGAGCACTAATTTAAACCCTAATAATAAAAAAAAAATTAGCTCGATCCTTAAAATCTCAATTTAACATATTAAACTATCATATAAATGCGCAGGCCCACATTTAGGATGTTACAAAGACGATACCTTCGGGAAGAATCCACCTATAACTTCATTTATTATCTACCTTTCCAATTCATATGATTCTTTTACTTAGCTTGATCCGTGAGACTCCCTAACCTATTTTAAACCTTCTCTCGAAGTGAATAACGTCTAACCTTAGGTTAATTAGTGGAACTCTCATTCTCTTATAATAACCCTCTGAGGAAGCAGTAAATCGATCAATGGACTCCCATATTAGGTTTCACCCTAATTGGCAAAATCTAAGTAACCACATCTCTAGGTGCCCGATCAACTCAAGCTTAATTATGCTAGATCTACTCTTAGGCAGGGTCTATTCCTCCTCCACCTAAGCACATCAGAAAAATTTAAGCAACATAATTAAGAACAAACTAAGTATTTATCATATAAACCAAAAATATTAAATAACAAAATCCGTCATAAGTTTCATCCCCTTCAGGTATCTGAGGGGTTTAGTTCATAACTAAAAAAGAAAACATCTCAAGAGAAAAGATAAAACAAAACATAAGAAATCCCTAAAACCCCAGAAGGAATTGAAGAGGAGATCCTCCGCCTTGAGTAGAACTTCGACTCTTCGAGATGGATCAATTGGCTATCTTTGAGACAATCCTTGAACGAGAAAGGCTTGGTAGAAAAATCTTGTAACATCCCAAAATTGGGCCTAGTAGGATTGGGCCCAATGGGCCTTGGGCGTAGGAATGTTTAAAATTTTGAGAACAAGAGAATGGCATTATTACAAATTGGACTTGTTAGTTAAGTGAATTTGGAGTTTACAAGGTTTCTATGAAGTCTCGAGTTTAATTGGGCCTTAGGAAAAATTTGGTATTTTAGCACTTTAAAGAGAGGTGGTAAGTAGCTTCAATGCTTATTGAAATAAATGAATAAATGGTTAACATAAATGAGTAATTGGTAAATGGGTTATGGCATCAAGTGAAGTACCTTGAGGGAAGAGGTTCAAATCCCTTTGTGTGCAATTTTGACTTTTATTTTTGCACTCTTTCCTTAAGTGTCGGCCAAGGACTATTTATGGCAAGGGTGAACTTCATTATTTTTGGTAAGGTGGCTATAAGAATAAGGCAAGGTTGAAATCAAGAGAAATAGGTAAGTAAAGGGGACAAGAGGCTTATTTTTGTGGATGGTGTTTTGGAAAGTTTGGGTGGCCAAACTCTTATCCTAAGGGGGGATGCATGTGGACGGTTTTGAGGTAGATAGGTGGATGAAAATTTTACCATGGCATTTGGTAAGGTCTTGGTTTTGTTTTGGCAAATTTCCTTTTGACAACTTTGTGTCATCTCTCCTATTTTGCAACTCTCCTTGCCGAAACATATTAGCACAATAGTGCATTTTCTCTTCTCTTGAATTGGTCACATATTTATCTTTTGTCTAATCTCCTTGATAGCCGAATATCATTGTGCATTCTTCTCCATAACCGAAACCTTTCCATCATTCTTTCTTTCTCATTCTTCAAGCAATCGGTAAGTATTCTTTCCAATGTTTTATTTTCTTCTCTTATGACCGAATCCATACTTTGGTTTTTGGATAGTCATTTTGACCGAGACCATCACCTTACTTTCTCTCATACGAGATCGTTTTCTTCTTCGTAGTGATATAGAGGGAGGCCGAATACCACAACATCGCCTAATCATCTCTATTCATAGGACGATCGTGAGAAATAGGATTATAATCGATTAAGGCAAGGAAGATCTTTCATAGTCCATTCGATATCTCCATTTGGTTATTGAGTTAATCGGATTGAAGGTTGGCTATTTGATATTGTTGGTAGGATCGATTCTTGGTGCATCGAGGGAGATCACAGTCGTGGTAAGTGGAGTTAGCCTAATAAAGTGTTTCTAGTTACGATTATCAAAGTTTAGACTAACCTTCTATCAACTATCAATACAGGTGTTGAAATCGGTAGAAAGCACAACTCGTAATCAAGGTGTGTAATCCCGTACCCTTTCGAATATATGTTTGAAATGGTGAGTAAGTCTCATATATCTTTGAAAGTTTACATGAAATATTCTGTGATTCGGTAGAAATACCAAAGAAAACTGATAACTGGCATCCGTGATCATCGGACGTGCGTATGCTCGTAGTGGTAATCATGTTTTGTAATAAAATAGTTTCAGTTAGAAACAGTGATGTTATTTGAAAAATCACAAAAACATTGGATAAAAGGAATTACAAAGTGAGTAAGATATCAGATTACTGTGTCTTCTTTAATATGGAAGAAACGGAGAAGGAAAAGAAATATTATATTCTGAGATACGTTAATTTTAGTGAGACTGGTTCTGAATAACTTAGGGGTATTCTGTTCTGTCTTGGAAAAATCGTATAAAATTGTAAAAAGTGAATTATGGGACATAATTTATATGTACAGATTCCTTAGTGAGCCTATTATTAATAGAGACAAGTGGGAGCGATATGAAAACCTGTACAGTGATATATTTGGATTTTGGGTAAGAGAGGTTAGAATCGTTGGACAGTGAAACAAGGGAAAATTTAAGGAATAAACTGTACTAAATGGTTAAGGTAAAAATTCTGGAAAAATTGTGGCTATGAGTCTAGTTTCAAGGAAAATTTACAGATTTAGATTTTGAGATTCCTAACATGAGTTATAGTCAATTTAGTCAGTATGACGCAGGTACGATTGCCAAATTACGAAAATGCCCTTATGGGTCAATTATGAAAATGCCCCTATTGGGCCGATTGGTAAAGTGCTGTATGGGCCGATTGATAATTTGCTATATGGGTCATTTGATATTTGCTATATGGGTCGTTTGATAATTCGATATATGGGCCAATGTGATAATTTGTTATATGGGCCAATGTGATAATTTGTTATATGGGCCGATGTTATAATTTGATAAAATGGGCCAAATTGATATGTGATAAATGGGCCTTAGTATTGGAAATAAATTTTGAATTTTTAATTATCGTTGTTATACTTTAAAGATTTTGATTTGATATGTACGATGCATATACATAATTTTGCATGGGTTGGGAGATTTTGATGAAGAGAAGAAGGCTTCGTGCCCAGTTTAAATGGCTTAATGCCTACGTATTAATGGCCACTGGCCTACAAAATATTGTATTAAATGGCTTAATGCCTGCGATTGGTGTGTTGGCGGGGTGGGTTGACTCGATCCCCATAGGTGTGCTGGTTGGTACGGGTGGTGTGTAGCGGATGGAAATTAAGTTTGGTTTGGGAATTGCATATCACATGTATATTATATACATGTTATTATGTTATAATTGTAATTGGGCTTTGGCCCAATAAATGCTAAATTGGATTTTTGGCCCAATGGACAATAGTAAGTGGGTTACACACTGAGTTCTTGTAACTCACCCCCTTTTCTCTTAACCCTTGTAGGTAATGCTCAGTGACGAGGACTTGGGGGCATAGATGACTCAGTGTAGGCCATACTTCAGAAATGGTTTTATTTGGACTTTAGTTTCTTACTTCGTAAATTAGTAGTATTTTATTAAATATCTCAAGTCAAACTTGATTTTCTTGATTTTAACAAATCAACATCTATTTTTGTACGAATAAAAAAGGATCTAACATTTTTTATCTCATTTGACATGTTTTCTTTATACGTTATCGAAAACTTTTTAGTGTGACACACCGGATTCGGGCCTAACTTCTAGGCCGGGTTTGGGGTGTTACATTTTATGGTATCAGAGCCAGGTTACAAAACTCGGCCGTGGTTTGGGTTCAAAAGCATTTTCCAAAGATGTTTAGAATTTTGATTTATAAATATATGTTCTAAAGGAAATATGGCACCACGAGTATCTGGCACCAAGTCAAGTAAGTAATTGTTTTCATTTTATGATTATTATGTTACGAAAATTCTACAAAGTGGAATACTCTAGAACTGTTAGTCTTAAGAGCTGAAACTATAGAGACTGAGACTCTAGGATGCGAATTTGACTCTCGAAAATAATTTTTCTACTCGTACTCCATAAAACATCATTTAATAAACATCGAATAGCATATTGATTCATAAAACTCGTAATCAAGATTATATTGACTTAGTGAACATGAGCGCTAGAAGACGCGGACGTGGTAGACGTGGACGTGGTAGAGGCCGAGGTGCTAGGGCTAGATCTTTGGCGCCAAGGCATGTGCCTGAAAGAGAGGCGTAGACATCGTTAGTGGTCAAACAGGATCTCATGATCGAGTTGGGGTTGATAAGCTGAATCTGATAGTTAAGAAAGTATTGGAGGAGGTTAAAGGAATCAGTAAGGCACTTCGAGTTTGGTGCGTGGACTATAAGAAGAAAAGAGATCGTGGTTCTTTAAGGTCACAATCTCGTTCTGTAAAGCGTGTCAAGGCACGTCCAAATTTTTCAGCTCGCGATTATTGCGGAAGGCGTCATCCGGTGAGTGCTAGAGGAGGTCAAGAGCATGTTTAAGATGTGGGTCTAAGGAGCATAAGGCTCGGGATTATTCCATCACTATCAAGTCAGGTATGTTTTGGTTGGACGTGATGTTTGAATGTAGAAAATTTTATGAATGAGTGATAAATACATGTTTGCTTCTGGGGATTAAATATTTGATGATATGAAGAGTTTCCAAGGTTAGAGACAGAAAGCTAATTAGTGTTATTAATATCAGAGTGCGCAGCGAAAGCTTAGTGATGTGATTTGAGCGATATGTTTAGTAGTTGATTGGAAATTTCGAGGACGAAATTTCTTTAAGGAGGGTAGAATTGTAACATCCCAAAATTGGGCCTAGTAGGATTGGGCTCAATAGGCCTTGGGCATAGGAATGTTTAAAATTTTGAGAACAAGAAATGGCATTATTACAAATTGGACTTGTTAGTTAAGTGAATTTGGAGTTTACAAGGTTTCTATGAAGTCTCGAGTTTAATTGGGCCTTAGGAAAAATTTGGTATTTTAGCACTTTAAAAAGAGATGGTAAGTAGCTTCAATGCTTATTGAAATAAATGAATAAATGGTTAACATAAATGAGCAATTGGTAAAGGGGTTATGGCATTAAGTGAAGTACCTTGAGGGAAGAGGTTCAAATCCCTTTGTGTGCAATTTTGACTTTTATTTTTGCACTCTTTCCTTAAGTGTAAGCCAAGGACTATTTATGGCAAGGGTGAACTTCATTATTTTTGGTAAGGTGGCTATAAGAATAAGGCAAGGTTGAAGTTGGGGAAAGGAATCAAGAGAAATAGGTAAGTAAGGGGGATAAGAGGCTTGTTTTTGTGGATGGTGTTTTGAAAAGTTTGGGTGGCCAAACTCTTATCCTAAGGGGGGATGCATGTGGACGGTTTTGAGGTAGATAGGTGGCTGAAAATTTTACCTTGGCATTTGGTAAGGTCTTGGTTTTGTTTTGGCAAAATTTCCCTTTGACAACTTTGTGTCATCTCTCCCATTTTGTAACTCTCCTTGCTGAAACATATTAGCACTATAGTGCATTTTCTCTTCTCTTGAATTGGTCACATATTCATCTTTTGTCTAATCTCCTTGATAGCCGAGTATCATTGTTCATTCTCCTCCATAACCGAAACCTTTCCATCGTTCTTTCTTTCTCATTCCTTAAGTAATCGGTAAGTATTCTTTCGAATGTTTTATTTTCTTCTCTTATGATCGAATCCATACATTGGTTTTTGGATGGTCATTTTGATCGAGACCATCACCTTACTTTCTCTCATACGAGATCGTTTTCTTCTTCGTAGTGATATAGAGGGAGGCCGAATACCACAACATTGCCTAATCATCTCTAGTCATAGGACGATCGTGAGAAATAGGATTATAATCGATTAAGGTAAGGAAGATCTTTCATAGTCCATTTGATATCTCCATTTGGTTATTGAGTTAATCGGATTGAAGGTTGGCTATTTGATATTATTGATAGGATCGATTCTTGGTGCATTGAGGGAGATCACAGTCGTGGTAAGTGGAGTTAGCCTAATAAAGTGTTTCTAGTTACGATTATCGAAGTTGAGACTAACCTTCTATCAACTATCGATAAAGGTGTTGAAATCGGTAGAAAGCACAACTCATAATCAAGGTGTGTAATCCCGTACCCTTCCGAATAAATGTTTGAAATGGTGAGTAAGTCTCACATATCTTTGAAAGTTTATATGAAACATCCTGTGATTCGGTAGAAATACCAAAGAAAACCGATAACCGGCATCCGTGATCACTCGGACGTGCGTATGCTCGTAGTGGTGATCATGTTTTGTAATAAAACAGTTTCGGTTAGAAATAGTGACATGTATTTGAAAAATCATGAAAAATTGGATAAAAGGAATTACAAAGTGAGTAAGATATCAGATTAAATCTTACTGTGTCTAATTTAATATGGAAGAAATGGAGAAGGAAAAGGAATATTATGTTCTGAGATACGTTAATTTTAGTGAGACTGGTTCTGAATGACTTTGGGTATTATGTTCTATATTGGAAAAATCGTATAAAATTGTAAAAAGTGAATTATGGGACATAATTTATATGTACGGATTCATTAGTGAGCCTATTATTAATAGAGACAAGTGGGAGCAGTATATGAAAACTGTACAGTGAGATATTTGGATTTTGGTTAAGAGAGGTCAGAATTGTTGGACAGTGAATCAAGGGAAAATTTAAGGAATAAACTGTACTAAATGGTTAAGGTAAAAATTCTGCAAAATTTGTTGTAAGAAGAAATATGAGTCTAGTTTCATGGAAAATTTATGGATTTAGATTTCGAGATTCCTAACATGAGTTATAGTCAATTTAGTTAGTCTGACGCAGGTGGACAGTTTCAAACTTTTATACCTAAAATTAGTAGTTAAGCCTTGGTTACAAAATTACCATAATACCCTTAGAGGGTAAATTGCCGAAATACCCTTAGTGGGTAAGATTTCCGAATTACCCTTAGCGGGTATGATTGCCAAATTACGAAAATGCCCTTATGGGCCAAATTATGAAAATGCCCCTATTGGGCCGATTTGTAAAGTGCTATATTGGCCGATTGATAATTTGCTATATGGGTCGTTTGATATTTGCTATATGGGCCGTTTGTTAATTCGATATATGGGCCAATGTGATAATTTGTTATATAGGCCAATGTGATAATTTGTTATTGGGCCGATGTTATAATTTGATAAAATGGGCCGAATTGATATGTGATAAATGGGCTTTAGTATTGGAAATAAATTTTGAATTTTTAATTATCGTTGTTATACTGTAAAGATTTTGATTTGATATGTACGATGTATATACATAATTTTGCATGGGTTGGGATATTTTGATGAGGAGAAGAAGGCTTTGTGCCCAGTTTAAATGGCTTAATGCCTGCGTACTAATGGCCACTGGCCTGCGAAATATTGTATTAAATGGCTTAATGCCTGCGATTGGTGTGTTGGCGGGGTGGGTTGACTCGATCCCCACAGGTGTGCTGGTTGGTACGAGTGGTGTGTAGCGGATGGAAATTAAGTTTGGTTTGGGAATTGCATATCACATGCATATTATATACATGTTATTATGTTATAACTGTAATTGGGCTTCGGCCCAATAAATGCTAAATTGGATTTTTGGCCCGATGGACAATAGTAAGTGGGTTACACACTGAGTTCTTATAACTCACCCCCCTTTTCTCTTAACCCTTGTAGGTAATGCTCGATGATTTAGGACTTGGGGCCATGGATGACTCGGTGTAGGCCATACTTGAAATGGTTTTATTTGGACTTTAGTTTCTTACTTAGTTTACTTTATTACTTTACTATTTTGGGTTATGTGTTGTAATAAGGCCTCTGGATTATTCTATTTTGCTTTATGTTTGATGTGTTTATATTTTACTCAAATTATTTTAAATGGGATTTTCTAAAATCATAATAAAGTTTTCCAAAATCGATTAACAAATGAATTTCAAAATAAAATTTTACAAATATTTTTAATACGGAAATTTCCCTCGAACTATCAACGATATTTCCAAAAGTCACAGTTTTATAAAATTATTACTTCAAATTTAATCGTTCAATCTTCGAAATTAGTAGTATTTTATTAAATATCTCAAGTCAAACTTGATTTTCTTGATTTTAACAAATCAACATCTATTTTTGTACGAATAAAAAAGGATCTAACATTTTTTTTATCTCATTTGACATGTTTTCTTTATACGTTATCGCAAAACTTTTTAGTGTGACACACGGATTCGGGCCTAACTTCTAGGCCGGGTTTGGGGTGTTACAAATCTGCTCAATGATCAACCCCTTTGAATAGCCGCCTTGGGGGTTTTTATATCCTTTTGGGATGCTTTACTTGTCTCCTAAGTACTCATAATTTAGGTACAATTTGTCCTAGGTGTTTGAGTAGACTTAGGATTGTGTTTCTTAGGCTCCAAGCATCCTATTCCAAGTGAAATTGCTCTTTCCCGCGGCAGGGGCACGGCTAAGGCACGCCCGTGTAAATTGAGGCTCAGCCCGTGTCTCTATTCTGTTTATTTAGGCACGGCCGTGGCATGCTCGTGCAAGTCGAGGGTCAGGCCGTGCTTCGGGTCTGTCGATTGGGGCACAGCCATGCAAATAGGGGACAAGCCGTGTTGGGCTTTTTGTCGACGAGACACGGCCGTGTAAATTGGTGACAGGCAATGTTCTAGGTGGATAGTAAGGCACGGTCATGTGGAATAAAGCCCAGGCTGTGTCGACTTCTTGGGTTGGCCCAATTTGATCCATTTTAAGCCCGTTTTACGTTCTTTTTGTCCTTAAGTGTTCTCCTGAGTATAAGACATGAAATTTACATAAATCGAGGATAAATTCATCTAAAAGCATACTAGATGTGGGATTAAAATATGTTACTTTTACGGTTTATCAATACTACTGTTCGATAAGTGCGCTTGCCTTTGTCAAAATATTAGTTAGTTTCGAGCCCATTAAGGTAATGAACTCCTCGGGTAGCTAGACCATTATTATACTGCAGAGGTGAAAAATGCACATTTCAGACCCAGAACAGAAGACACAATCTAGTAATGAAATGACCATTAATTAAGAATACTTTTTTTTGGAAAATAAAGCTATACAGAAAAGCTTAATCAGTAGACCATGAAATCCATTTAGGTGAAAATTTTCGTTGGTAAAGCAGCGTTATCTGTATGAACCACGTTAAAGATTTATCTTATGCTAAAAGCATAAGCTCCATTTCTCCAAGTATATGAAACTACAATCATTACAGTTTACCAGATCCTACCATTTTTTAATCAAAACAAGGAACTAACTTTTTTAAAGAGAGAGAGAGAGAGAGTAAAATGTTAGTTTTTCCACTGCCCATCAATAACGATAGGAAAACATGAATCAAAAATTAATGGAGAATAAAGGAAGGAAAACATGAGAGTACCTTGAGGAGATCAAAGATGAATTTTTCTAAGAATACCTTAAGCCAAGACCCAACGAAACGAAGAGGAACAGGAAAATTTTTGAGAAAGAGTGAAAGGGATTTTCCTGAGAAAGAATGAAGGAAGGAAAAGGAATGAAGGAAGGAAAAAGGGGAAAATTTTGCCTGAGATTTGCCTAGATGAAAACGGGGCCTTTAGGAAAATGTCTTACAGAAATGAAAATGATAAGACAATTTCCCTAAAATGTAAGGGATTTTATGCGTGTATTGGAAAATATTTTCCAAATGGAAAATGTTTTCAGTCAACCAAACACTGGAAAACCAGGAAAACATTTTCCGAAAAATGAATTCTGCAAAACAACGCAGCCTAATTAAAATTTATGTATGATATTACACATTAAATTACATGTCTAATTTTCAAGTTCATGCAATCATTCCGCACATCCTACATGTTCTATCGAGGCTATAATTGGGCTAAAAATTAAAACGGTAAGTTGTCTTAATAGTGAAATTGGTAAGTGACTCATAGAATGTTAATTTGAGAGTTCCTTATAGATATTCTCTATTTAAATTCATCGTATGTTATTATTAATACATAAATATATATGTTGATATTAGTGAATTTCAATGGTAAGTTTAAATCTTGGTCATGTGTACAAGATTTCTATAAAAAATACTTGATGAATCTTGATCATTTTGTTTACCTTATGAATTTAGTTAAATTTTGATTGAGTTGTATGTTGAACTATTTGATGTTTTGATGGAGATTTATATTTTATCATGTTTAGAAGTGTTATGGAATGATGTAGGATTGTTTAGACTTTGTTTTAGATGTTTTAGACGTGTTTCGAGTAACTTATTCTCAGTGTTGCGACAATAGAAATCTATGTCGTGACATTGGACATGTAATTAGAGTAATTTTCCCTCATTTCTGGGACATCAGAAGCCAGTGTCACGACATTGGAGCATTCTACCCTCAATGTCGCGACACCTATTTCCAATGTCGCGACATAACCTTGTTTACCCTATTTTGACCCAAATAAGTCTCGAATGGCCCTAGTTTGTAACAAATTTTAAAGAGAATCTAGAAATGACTTGAATAACTTCAAAGAGTCTATTTATGTTAAAAAAGTTTTAAAATTGATGTTTAAGTTAAGTAGCCTTAGTGTCCAAATGTAACATCCCTTACTCATGATTTATTGTTCATTCCGGGTGAGGGGTGTTATATAAATACTATCAAACATCATCAAATCATAACCATCAATGTATCATCGTTTAACTAACTATTTCTCATAATCAAACTTGCATAAACTAGCATAATTATCTACTAATTAAAGGTTAAAGTTCATCTTATAAAACCTTGTAGGCCAAATACCAAATATACCAAAATGATCACTTAAACAATAAGCCCAAAACAATCTGGGTACATGTCATTCCAACTCAAGCACATATATACAAACAAAAGAGGTAGAAAAATGATTCTTGAGCTGAGTTGTTGAGAATGGATGCTTTGACACTTTCAACTTATGAAAATCCTCATCCAAGACTTGCACATAGAAATAAACAAAATCGTACGCTAAATATTGAATACTCAATTGTGCTAATATAAGTCAAATACATTTCATTAACAATGAACTAAAGTAAATACATGCATGTATGTATGTATGTATGTATGTATGTATGTATGTATATAACAAGCATCAATTACATTGATATTTACTACTTTAACTATCTTATCTTTTTTTTCCAACATTATTTTTAATTTCACATTTCAATATCAATTCTCATGCTTATTGATTTTAGCCCCTATTATCCACGATAAACATTAGGACAGATACTCGAATCTATATATCAACTAAATCAACAACCCTCTGTGAACTAGTACTATTTTATTCTATCACCCCGAGTTGTCTGATAACAATGACTTTTAGTATTTGTTTATTCTACCATCCCAGGTTGCCCGACAACAATGGCTAGTAAATTACTATATCAGTGAGCCTATGACATGCTAGCTATACCAGACTACATCTAACATCGTTTAATAGGAGCATTAACATTATAACATATATCATTATAATATCAATGTCCAAATATTCATAATCACATCCAAAACAATTTCAAACATTTATCACATTATTCAGATATCATCAATCGAATCCATTATTCAAGGTTTATAGGGAAAATATAGTATTACCTCGATGCAAGTCATATTGATTATAATGATGTTTGACTTTTCTTTCCCTTTTGCCTTTTACATTCCAACGTTGTCTTTGACTATGTTCAATAATACAATTATAGAAACGTCGTTAATCACATAACTCAACACAACTCAATGAAATAAAATATTAATGTATTTAATTCAATTTAGTCCTTCACTACTCTAATATTCAAAACATTTATATTGCACAATTTATTCGAATGAATTTAGATCCTACTTGATAAATATAGTACGGGGACTTCTTGTTAAACTATAGTAAAGAAAGATAAAGGTGCAATACAATAAACACAAAGGAACATTTTCTATGAAAAGCAATACTGTGAGATTAATGCTTACCATACATGAAGATAACAAAGGTTTTTATACATGACAACAAGGTCTACTAACGGTAGCCACAACTGCATAACCATTTTAACTGAATCTTTAATAACCTTAACAGCTCTACTGGTCTAAAACTCTAACACTTAATTTTATTATTTATTCATAAACTCCAAATTTTTCACCTTTTACAAATAAGTCTTTGGTAAAACATAATTTGATAATAATCTAATCTTGATTTCAATTTTTTTGGTGAATTATAAGAGGAGGGCAAAGCCCTAACAACAACGCGACTAGTGCGACTCAAACTCAGACCACACCTGGGACGGTGAAAACCTAACCATCAGGCCAACACACGGGGTCTTTTAACTAAAATTAATCTAATCTCATTCATGCATGAATTTGATCTTCTAACATCACATTGCTCAAAGTTTCCAACAATGAAAAATTATATCTAAACTTGCTAATTCTCTAAATTAATTAAGGGGTCATGAATACATTTCATCACTTAACAAAAAATTTAAGAAAGAAACTCACCTAACTCTTAGCAAGGTACGGCAACGGCGAAAATGAGAAGGAAGGGGTTTTTTCTTTTTTTTTTCTTTTCTTGGACTGTGAAGAAGATAATGGAAAAGATGCTTCTCGCTTCCACTAACTTTTAACATAAACATAGTTTAATTAATTTAATTTAACTTAATTAAATCCTTAATATAAATCTATTATTATCACAATATAAATATCTTATTACTAGTTAGTGCTTATAATCGTTTCATTCCATTAATCCTATATAGAATTGGTTAATTTATCCTATAGTCCCTAACTTAATTTCTAACCAAATCCTTTTTTATTTTCTAAATTAAAATTCAATCTTGATTATACTTTTACAATTTAATCATTGTACTATAATTATCAATCGATTCATTCTAATCTTACTAAATAATTTAATCTATCACTATCTTTGACGTAAATTTTCACTTACAAAATTAACCATCTTGTTTTAGCAATTCAGTTCCATATCGAGTTTTTTCAGCACCATTGGAAATTGGATGGTTACAGCTGTTTGCTCACTCATCTAATGTACAAGGATCAATTTGCCCATTTCTTCAATAGAGAGATTAAAATGCAATCCAAAGTATAGTGCAGGGGGTTTTGTGGTATATTTACCTTCATACAATATTTTTATTCTATTTTAGTTTATTTTATATTTGCATAATTGATCATAATTACTAGAACACAAATTTAAATTTAATTACATAAATATAAATATTAGATAAATAAAAAATAATTACTATAATTTAAATTAGTTTATATATAATTAATTTTTTAGACCCGAGCGTAGTCGGGTCATAAAATCTAGTATATATAAACATGAATCACTAAACTCGACGTGAAACACGGGCATTATATTAGTTATCATATAAAAAGAATTTCTTAAACTTAAAATCAAGTATAGACGGGTTTGTAAAGCCATAAGATAAATTGATACGAGCAACTCAGCCCAATTCAAAGGCCATAATAGAGATAAGCTTAGTATCCCTCGAGGCCCAATTACGATATCTAAATCTAAATAGATAAGGTCAAAACTCAACTTAGTGGTTCAAGACTTTATCATAAAGAAAATTTGAGAAGAAGAGTTGAAGTTTCAAGACGATGAATTCTAGAGTAATGATGAATTAGAAGAGACTAATTATGTTCGTTGGTCTAAACTCTTAATCTATGATGACAAGCCCAAGTGGAAAATGCTAACAAGTTTAGGCATTTCACTTCAAGAACCCCAATTGATCTCACAAGCCTAGACGTTTTATATTGGGTTTGAGTTTTAAGCTTAATTTTATTATATATGAGTCCAATACTTTATTTATCAGCTCTAATTATTATATTCTGAATTTTTTATAATTATTAAGTATTTTAAGTTATTTAGGAATTTTATGTTAACAATAAAGTTTAGTTTAAAACTACTTCTTATTTAAGATTAAATTAGAATTCTAGTATAGTTAGGAGTTAATAAATTCTCTCTGGGTTTTTCTTTTCAAGAATTTCTCTTGAGTTTCTTTTAGAAGAGTTTTAACAAATTTTTTAGATTGTGGGGATCATCTTCAAACTTTTTCTTGCCAAGGTTTCCATCTTGGAGGGGGAAAATAGAGCCGCTTGAAGGGGGTTGTGGATTCTTCGTGTTTCCAAGGCTTCTTAGGATTTCTACACGCTACGTTCTATCTTTCCATTTATCTTCTTTATTTGCTTCTTTAATTTTTGATTTATTATTTTATTTTAGTTATTTATTTTAATTGTTTTATCTTACTTGGATTCAATTTTGTTTCAGATTGTGTTAAAATCTAAGTTTCTTCCCAAACATCTGGTGTAACACCCCTAACCCGTGTCCGTCGCCGAATTAGGGTTACGGGATATTACTTAACATAACAAGACCCCAGTTAACTTTCATGACCAAATAATAATGCGAATTCAACTTTCTCTTCTTTTTTTTTAAAAAAATTATGCACCAACATGTGTCATTAATACCACATTAGCCTAACCATCATGCTTCGTACAAATTTCACTTAAAAACCATGTTGATCAAATAGTGAAAATAAGAGTTATGTAATCGTTTCATTAAAATAGCCAAATGCACATGTACTATAGCCTTACTTGGCCGAACCTAAGAAACCCAATTTCCAACACCAATTTCCTAGTCATTTAATGCTTCTCATGTCCGTGTACACATACACAATTTAATCAAGTTACTAAAGGCACTACAAAACCAAATATGCACAAGAATTTATATGCCAACAACCTAACTTAACAACCTACCACATTCATAATATATCATTGGCAAGTTTAACAATGTATCATCCACATAATCGAACATGCATCATATAATTATGTATAATAACGACATCATGCTATGATACTCAATAGGTGTCTATATATATATATATATATATATATATGTATTATGTATTCCATCTCCAAAGACGATACTATTATACTTTCATTTTAACAAACATCAAGGCCGACTTCAAACAAGACCAAATAACTATAACTTAGCCATTTTCGCATGGCATGAGTATATATATACATCGTTAACATTGTTCCAAAATACCTTAGCTTATACATGCCATAAAAACATAATTTACTACTTCAAAACAAAGTATACCCAAAAGAGATGATAATATGGTGAACTTCTGAGACGAATCCCAAGCACAAAATCGAGCTTTCCAAAGTAACCTATACACACAAGAATTAACCAAAATAGAGTAAGCTTAGTAAGACTTAAGCAATGAATACATTCACATAAGCATGTATGAACTCATAAGGAAATAACTCTTCTCCTTTACATTTATCTCAAGTTGTTTGTTAATCCACATAATTAGGCTCATAACCACCATATAAATTAAGTCTTATACATCTCAAGGCAAAGTAACTAATCAACCACATTCAACCACTATTCAACTTTATATCATAAGTAAATATTACTTACCTTGAGTATACTTCGATTTTTCGAACCATTCGTTACTATGTAACACAGAGTAATTCCCATTGCTGAATTTCCATACATAAAAAAAAAACATTGAATAAACACAGCACATCCCAACTAATCTCAAATCATTATATTCTCATATTATTTAATTTGGTCACATATCGCACACATAGTGCTGTTAGTAGTTAACTCCGCACACTTAGTGCTAATTATAAACGTAACGTATCGCACACTTAGTGCCGTTACTTACCCATTTTCGCACACTTAGTGCTACCCGACCGATCTTACACACACAGTGCTCGGTATAAATTCGCACACATAGTGCCAATGTTTATTTGCTATTGTCCAATGTGATTCACACACATATTCTCTAATAATCAATAGAAATTAAACTCACTAAAGGAGATATACATACCAAAACCATACATTTTAACTCCTACTAATGCATTCGGCATTTCACTATACATATGGCAAAATTTCCACCCTTTTTAGCCATTAGTCTATCGTGTTATCCGCAACCATAATCACCTCATTTTTCCACTTAACATGTTCATTCCCTCACCATTAGGTTCGGCTAATCAAGCTAAATTTACCAATTCAATTCAGCATAATAATGATTTATATGCCACAATTATCCAACATAAGTACATGAAACTAAATTGAGTTCAATTAAATTCAAATGCTTAAGATCTTACCTCAAGTAGTCACCAATTCAACTTTCCGATTAGTCGATCAATTTACTTTTTCCCCGATCCAATCCTACCTCCTTTTGTTCTTGATCTAAATGAATTAAATTAAACTCAATTAAGCACATTATAACAATTTTGGTCCCAACATATATAAATAAGCAATTTACAATTTTGCCCCCTTTATTTCACACTTTTACAAATTAGTCCAATTTGGACACCACACAAAATTCACCAATTTCAATCACATATACCCTAGGCCGAATACTCATTGACCTTATACAAGGCCTTGCATGTTATTTAATTCATGATTTAGTCCTTCAAAATTTTTTTTTTATTTAACCCTTAACAATCAATTTCACTCAAACTTCAAATAATAAACATGATAGTTTAAGCTTTATACTTAATAATCTATCAACAACCATTATTTACTACTAAAATGCCTCAATGGCCGAATATAAAAGTGCCATAAACTCTAAAATTTCACCATGGGTTATATAGTATTCAAAACAACCATTCCAAAAATGCAAAAATAATTGAAAACTAAGCATAAAACATACCCCCTAATTGAGCTTTCAAATGCCGAAATTTCAAGCTCCAAAAATGGAGTTTTCTTTCTTCAAATTTCAGCCAAGAAGATGAACAAGGTGCCTTCTCTTTCTTTCCACTATGTTTTATTATTTTATGTGTTAAAATTATACTAATATTTATTTATTCTTCAACCACCAAAACATATTATAATAATACTAATACTCTAAATCACAATTCCATCATGTTGTCGTCCATCATCATAACATTGGCTAAATTGTCCTTTAAGGACTTCACCTTATAAAGCCATATGCATTTAACACTAAATCCATTAAAAGGTCACTTTTACCCATTATACAAGTTAGTCCTTTAGTCAAATTACTCACACAAATAAATAAATTAAATCACCAAAATTTAACACATGCTCAATCATAGATTTTAGACCTAATATGAAATATTAAAATGTTCTACTGACTCGGATTCATGGTCCCGAGACCATCATTCCGATTAGGGTCGAATTCAGACTGTTACAATTCTCCCCCTTAGAAATTTTTATCCTCGAAAATCTTACCGATAAAAAGGTTTGGGTAGCGTTCTTTCATAGTCTCCTCCAATTCCCAAGTTGCTTCTTCAAACCCGTGCTTTTTCCATAGCACTTTTACTAAGGGAATTTTCTTGTTTCTTAATTCCTTTGTCTCCCGAGTCAAAATACGAATCGGTTCCTCCTCTTAGGTCATATCGGGCTGAATCTCAACTTCTGTCGGGCTAATCACATGCGAAGGATCTGACCGATATCTACGGAGCATCGAAACATGGAAGACATTATGTATCCTCTCTAACTCAGGTGGCAACTGCAGTCTGTAGGCAACCGGTCCAATACGTTCCGTAACTTCAAACGGTCCAATAAATCTTGGACTCAACTTTCCTTTACAACCGAATCTGAGTACTTTCTTCCATGGTGAAACTTTCAAAAATACCCGATCTCCAACATGAAAGTCAATGTCTTTACGCTTCAAATCGGCATATGATTTTTGACGGTCTGATGCAGCTTTTAAACTATCCCGGATCAATGCTACCTTTTGTTCAGCCTCTCTAATTAGATCTACCCCGTGTATTTTGTTTTCACTGAGCTTGGTCCAAAACAATGGTGTACGACACTTACGACCGTACAAAGCTTCGTAAGGTGCCATTTTAATACTAGATTGAAAGTTATTATTATAAGCAAATTCAACCAAAGGTAAGTACCGCTCCCACGTACCTTCGAACTCAAGGACACAACACCTCAACATATCCTCTAGTATTTGAATGATTCGCTCGGATTGACCATTGGTCTGTGGGTGAAAAGCTGTACTAAAATGTAGTTTAGTACCTAAAGCATCTTGTAATTTCTTCCAAAATTGCGACGTAAATCTCGGGTCGCGATCTGAAATGATAGATATCGGATCCATGCAACCGCACAATCTGCGATACGTAGAGCTCAACTAGTTTATCAAGTGAAAAGTCGATGCGACGGGATGAAATGAGTCGCTTTTGTCAATCATCCACAATAACCCGATCAATCCTTTTGCTCGGTGACAACGCCAAACTCGATACAAAATCCATCGTGATTCGATCCCACTTCCATTCAGGTATCAAAGTTGGTTGAAGTAGTCCCGACGGTACTTGATGTTCAGCTTTCACTTGTTGACATACCAAGCACTTTGACACAAAATCAGAGATGTCGCGTTTCATTCCATGCCACCAGTAATGTTGTTTCAAGTCATTAAACATTTTTGTGCTACCCGGATGAATCCATAGTTTGCTATTGTGAGCTTCTTCACAAATCATTCGAATTAACTCAGAGTTCTTAGGCACACATAACCGATTCCTAAACCGTAGGCATCCTTCGTCATCTAAAAAAAATTCTGAATTCACACTTGCATTACAAAGTCTTCTTTTTTCTTTGAGATCGTCATCAATCTGCTGAGCCTCCCTGATTTGCCGCACAAACAATGGTCTCGCTTTTACTTCAGCTGTGAGAATACCATCATCAGACATAGCTAGGTGCACATTCAGTGCACGCAGAGCAAATAATAATTTTCGACCGAGTGCATCAAGAACTACATTAGCCTTTCCTGATGATAATCAATTACAAGCTCATAATCTTTTAACAACTCCAACCATCTTCGTTGTCTCAAATTCAGATCTCTCTGAGTCATTAAATACTTTAAACTCTTATGGTCTGAGAAGATGTGGCATTTCTCACCAAAAAGGTAGTGTCGCCACATTTTTAAAGCATATACTATAGCGGCCAATTCAAGGTCATGAGTTGGATAATTCTTCTCGTGAGGTTTCAACTGTCTCGATGCATAAGCTATAACTTTACCCCCTTGCATCAATACACAACCTAGGCCATTTAGAGATGCATCACTATAGACGACGAATTCTTTACCAGATTCAGGCTGAGTAAGTATCGGAGCTTCCGTTAACAAGGTCTTCAGCTACTCGAAACTTTGTTGACACCTTTCTGACCACTCAAATTTCACATCTTTTTGCAACAATTTGGTCATCGAGCTGCAATCATAGAAAATCCTTTCACGAATCTTCTATAGTATCCGGCAAGTCCCGTAAAGTCTGCAATTTCAAAATATTTCGTGGAGGCTTCCAATCAAGTATGGCCGAAATCTTACTTGGATCAACTCGAATACCTGATGCTGATATAATATGTCCCAGGAAGCTAACTTCACTTAGCCAAAACTCGCACTTACTGAATTTTGCATATAACTGTTTTTCACGTAAAATTTGTAACACCAAATTCAAATGCTCAGCATGTTCGGTCTTATTTCGCGAATAGATCAGTATATCATCAATAAACACAACTACAAACCGATCTAAATACGGTCTGAATACCCGGTTCATCAAATCCATGAAAATAGCAGGGGCATTAGTAAGCCCGAATGGCATCACCAAAACTCATAATGACCATATCTCGCTCAAACGCAGCTTTAAATATCCAACTCTAACTCGCAATCGGTAATACCCCAACCTCGGATCAATTTTCAAGAACACAGAGGCTCCTTGTCGATCGAATAGATCATCAATACGCTGATAGCGGTATTTGTTCTTTATGGTCACCTTATTGAGTATCGATAATCAATGCACATTCTCGAGTTCCGTCCTTCTTTTCACAAATAGAACAGAGCACCCCAAGGAGAAAACTTCGGTTTGGCGAATCCTCTATCTCGTTAATTCTTGCAATCGAGTCTTTAATTCCTTTAATTCATTGGTGCCATTCGGTATGGAGCTATTGAAATCGGGTAGTCCCCAGCACTAACTCAATCCCAAATTCTACCTCACGAATCGGGCGGCGATCCGGTAATTCCTCCGGAACACATCCGGATATTCACTAACAACCGGTACTAACTCAATCTTCCTTTCGGTAACCTTGCTATCAATTACATATGCCGTAGGCTTCACAACCCTTTTCAAATACCATCGAGCCAACATTGGAGATATCACAACAGTAATCCACTCAAATCACGACTCAATTCGAATTTTCTCGTTATTCGGACCTCTCAAATCCATAGTCTTTCATCTACAATCAACTATCGCATTATGAACTGTCAACCAATCCATGCCGAGAATAATATCAAACTCATCAAAAGGTAGTAACATCAAATCAGCCGGAAAACATATGTCTCGAATAATTAAGGGGCAATTCTTACATACTTTGTCTACTAATACGAAACGACCCAGGGGGTTTGAAACCCGAATCACAAATTCAGTAGACTCAACAGGTAGAGTCTTGCTGGTCACTAGAGTTTCACACACATACGAATGAGTTGAACTAGGATCAATAAATGCAGTGACACTAGTATCAAAGAGTGAAAAGTTACCAGTAATAACATCTGGAGTTGAGGTTTCCTCTCTATTACGGATGGCATAAGCTCTGGTCGATACGTGTCTCCGATCTAATAGCCGCATCGTAGTCCGCCTCAATACCACTTCTACCTCTACCAACTCGGGAAGGTCTATCTCTAGCTGTAGTGCCACTTGGTCTCGCACCCTGAGTATTACTCTTATCATCAGCCCCCAGGCAGTCTCGGATGAAGTGATCTCGAGAACCATACTTATAACAAGTGCGATTAATAGATTTACCCCAGCATTCCCCAAAATGTCATCTACCACACTGCTGACAGTCGGGTTTATTCGATCGAGCATCGTCCACACTAGCCACTGACGTAGCCCGAGAACTCACTAGTGGCCGCTCTCGTATAGAAATCCCAGTATTAAGTCTGGACCGGTTACCATCATTCTTGAACTTCTTCAATGCCGACTGTGAAGATTTACTTACAGATCTTTTTCGAACATCTTTTGAATCTAGCTTTGCTTTCGCTTTTCTTTCCCGTGTCTTGACTTTACAAGCTTGCTCGACTAACACGATTTAACTCATTAATCTCAAGTATACCAACCAACAATTTGATATCTTCATTCGGGCCATCTTCAATCTTACGCACATAGTAGCCTCTGCCGAGACACACTCATGAGCATAGCGGCTAAGTCGCATGAACTTACGCTTATATTCGAGATCATGATCATACGACCTGCTTAAGCTCAAGGAATTCTTTACGTTTGGAGTCGATGAACGCCGACTTATGTACTTCTTGCGAATTTAGTCCGAAAGAAGTCCCAAGTAACCCTTTCTTTCGGACAATCGACACCAACGTGTTCCACCAAGAATAAGCGTAATCCGTAACAAAGATACAAAGACACTTCAAACATTCATCGGTGTGCAAGATAATTCATCGAAAACACGAACGGTGTTATCAAGCCAAAATTCAGCTCGCTCGTCATCATCATCCTCGGCTCTAAATTCTCGAGCTCGTGCTTCCTAATGCGATCAACGGAGGTTTAGTCACTCTTTCAAGATTAGTAACCGGAGGTACAATTTGTGTTGCGGGGAACATTCGGATTTAAAGGTGGTTGAACATTCGGAGTGGTTCGTAGTAATGACCGAACCAATCGCTCATCATATTATGGAAGGCCCGCTTTACCCTCTCATCTGGGCCACTCGCAGCAGTCGAGATTCTTCCGACGCGGTCCCTTGTGCGGAACAGCGCCACACTCTCGACATCGTCGACTAATGCTTGCTCGGATCCGGATCCATTACTATATGTAAGAAATAAATACATTTCACTATCAGAAGTCATCATATTATCATTCATATATTTTACGGCATGTATAGCTAGACTCACAGATGCTATGTTAGTCCAAGAATCGACTAAACCATAACTCTGATACCAATCAAATGTTACACCCCTAACCCGTGTCCGTCACCAGATTAGGGTTACGGGATATTACTTAACATAACAAGACCCCAGTTAACTTTCATGACCAAATAATAATGCGAATTCAACTTTCTCTTCTTTTTTTTTTTTAAAAATTATGCACCAACATGTGTCATTAATACCACATTAGCCTAACCATCATGCTTCGTACAAATTTCACTTAAAAACCATGTTGATCAAATAGCGAAAATAAGAGTTATGTAATCATTAACATTGTTCCAAAATACCTTAGCTTATACATGCCATAAAAACATAATTTACTACTTCAAAACAAAGTATACCCAAAAGAGATGATAATATGGTGAACTTCTGAGATGAATCCCAAGCACAAAATCGAGCTTTCCAAAGTAACCTATACACACAAGAATTAACCAAAATAGAGTAAGCTTTCCAAAGCTTAGTAAGACTTAAGCAATGAATACATTCACATAAGCATGTATGAACTCATAAGGAAATAACTCTTCTCCTTTACATTTATCTCAAGTTGTTTGTTAATCCACATAATTAGGCTCATAACCACCATATAAATTAAGTCTTATACATCTCAAGGCAAAGTAACTAATCAACCACATTCAACCACTATTCAACTTTATATCATAAGTAAATATTACTTACCTTGAGTATACTTCGATTTTTCGAACCATTCGTTACTATGTAACACAGAGTAATACCCATACCGAATTTCCATACATAAAAAAAAAACATTGAATAAACACAGCACATCCCAACTAATCTCAAATCATTATATTCTCATATTATTTAATTTGGTCACATATCGCATACATAGTCTTTGTTAGTAGTTAACTCCGCACACTTAGTGCTAATTATAAACGTAACGTGTCGCACACTTAGTGCCAAGTATTTACCCATTTTCACACACTTAGTGCTACCCGACCGATCTTACACACACAAGGTTACTCAAGATAAATTCGCACACATAGTGCCAATGTTTATTTGCTATTGTCCAATGTGATTCACACACATATTCTCTAATAATCAATAGCAATTAAACTCACTAAAGGAGATATACATACCAACCATACATTTTAACTCCTACTAATGCATTCGGCATTTCACTATACATATGGCAAAATTTCCACCCTTTTTAGCCATTTGTCTATCGTGTTATCCGCAACCATAATCACCTCATTTTTCCACTTAACATGTTCATTCCCTCACCATTAGGTTCGGCTAATCAAGCTAAATTTACCAATTCCATTCAGCATAATAATGATTTATATGCCACAATTATCCAACATAAGTACATGAAACTAAATTGAGTTCATTTAAATTCAAATGCTTAAGATCTTACCTCAAGTAGTCACCAATTCAACTTTCCGATTAGTCAATCAATTTACTTTTTCCCCGATCCAATCCTACCTCCTTTTGTTCTTGATCTAAATGAATTAAATTAAACTCAATTAAGCACATTATAACAATTTTGGTCCCAACACATATAAATAAGCAATTTATGATTTTGCCCCCTTTATTTCACACTTTTACAAATTAGTCCAATTTGGACACCACACAAAATTCACCAATTTCAATCACATATACCCTAGGCCGAATACTCATTGACCTTATACAAGGCCTTGCATGTTATTTAATTCATGATTTAGTCCTTCAAAAATTTTCATTTTTTTTATTTAACCCTTAACAATCAATTTCACTCAAACTTCAAATAATAAACATGATAGTTTAAGCTTTATACTTAATAATCTATCAACAACCATTATTTACTACTAAAATGCTTCAATGGCTGAATATAAAAGTGCCATAAACTCTAAAATTTCACCATGGGTTATATAGTATTCAAAACAACCATTCCAAAAATGCAAAAACAATTGAAAACTAAGCATAAAACATACCCCTAATTGAGCTTTCAAATGCCGAAATTTCAAGCTCCAAAAATGGAGTTTTCTTTCTTCAAATTTCGGCCAAGAAGATGAACAAGGTGCCTTCTTTTTCTTTCCACTATGTTTTATTATTTTGTGTTAAAATTATACTAATATTTATTTATTCTTCAACCACCAAAACATATTATAATAATACTAATATTCTAAATCACAATTCCATCATGTTGCCGTCCATCATCATAACATTGGCTAAATTGTCCTTTAAGGACTTCACCTTATAAAGCCATATGCATTTAACACTAAATCCATTAAAAGGTCACTTTTACCCATTATACAAGTTAGTCCTTTAGTCAAATTACTCACACAAATAAGTAAATTAAATCACCAAAATTTAACACATGCTCAATCATAGATTTTAGACCTAATATGAAATATTAAAATGTTCTACTGACTCGAATTCATGGTCCCGAGACCATCATTCCGATTAGGGTCGAATTCGGACTGTTACATCTGGACCCCTAAGTCAAATCCGTGACTTTGACAAACTTTACGATCTACTTTCGCGTTCATCCTTCTCATCCTTTATCATAAATGGATATGAATGAAGTGTTTTTAATTAGGTATGTCACTCTCCACTTTAAGAAATAAAAAATGTGATTGAAATGCTTCAATTATACTCAATTCAACAGAATTACTAAGTATATTAGTTATCCAAACTTGGTAGGCATTACTCTAAATTACATTATTAGATGACTTACGTATCTTCGACCAATAATATCGGTGGGAAAGTGCAAAGGGACTTGTGGAAAATGTAGAAGAAAAATCATAGACGGGAAAAAGAACAGGGTCTTGGTTTTGTATTTCAAAATTATGAGTTTATTATAGCCATTAAAAACTGAGTTTCGAAGTCCTCTCTTCTCCTCCACAATAATCACAACCCAATCCGATCAAAACGGGCAGAAATTTTCTCGGCGATCGAACATGCCCTATAGGATGTGGCTTATCCCTATGCTTTCTATACTTGTGCTACTATTACTATTATCACTTTTCCTACTCGTGCGTCCAACATCAACCACAAACACTAGCTTTATTGGTAAGCTCAATAAAAAAAACTACTACGTTGTAAATTATTTCCTGTGATTCTTCATTACTTTTGTTTTTTGGGTTATAATTGTAGGAAAGAAAGTCATTAAAGAGATTCGAAGAAACCTAATTGACGTGAAACCGCCTCCAAATCATGCTCATGATGGATCGGGCTATTAATTTGGAATGTCATCATACAAATAATCTTGAGAAAAATATTTTACTTGGACGATTAAGACTCAACTCAAGGTCATGTGATTTGTGGATAGATAGTAGACATGATAATTTGCCATATTTATTTTTTTTTTTTTCTTCTCATAGTAATGTTTAAATTCTTATGTATTTATAAAAGTTTTATTTGATATTATTAATAAATTATGTTATATAAAATTGGTTATATATATTTATGTTTTTGTATCCTGTTTATTATTATTTTTGGTAAGAGAAGAGAGGTAGGCCTTAGGAAGAAACCAAAGATTTTACATAAAACAATTCCTTTCAAAGGTTGTCTCTAGCTTACCGCTAGAAATAATCCTTTCAACTGAAGTCTGTAACCCATCTAAAATTTTGATACTAAATTTCGCATCAAATCAAGATAAATGTGATGAATTTTTTTATAATAAATTATTTAGAAAATTACGGATGAAATAATAAATTTTAGATTGTGGACGAACTTTAATTTGATTTTAAGATTAAATTGGAATTTAGACTGATCTTGTAAGTAACTTTTTTTCATTTTCAATAGGTTAGTGGCGTGTGATGTGTTTATTATTATTATTATTATCATCATTCAACTCCGCATTAACGCCGTTAGTTTGTTGACGTGATGTTAATGGTTAATCCAATGATAATATGTGGCAACCTTTCGATATGACACGCGGTGACATAAATTAAAAACATTTAGAAAAATCAGTAAAAATATATAAATTAATAAAAATATAATTTTTTTCAAATCAAGAATTAATCTGGACAAAGATTGTCAAGATACATACACGCCCATATTCATTCCGGATGTATTTTTTACTAAACTTGTATGTTTTAATATTTTATAAAATGTCATGTTATTATTATTTTGAAATTAAAACATACATATAATTGTAAAATATATAAATTAATAAAAAGTATAAAAATAGTTTTTACATAAAAATAACCTAGTTAAATGGTTATCCAAATTCAAATGCATCTAGACAATAAGTTGTCCAATTCATTGTAGATGTGATTTTAGTTGTTTTATTTATTTATATATTTTATAAATTTATAAATTTTAGTTATTTTACATATTTTATATATTTTAAAATAATAATAACCTTAAAAATAATATTTTATAAAAAATTTAAAAATATAAACTTCCTAAAAAATACATCTAGAATGAATTTGGACAAATGTGTGTCCAGAATCAAACGGTGGACAACCATTTGTTCAGATTCATTCTTAATGTGAAAAAGTTATACTTTTTTAATTAATTTATATATTTTAAAAAATTTAATTTATATCTGCTATACGTCATACTAATAGGTTACTGCGTGTCACCATTAGATTTGTCATCAATATCACATCAGTACAAACTAACGGTATTAATGCAGAGGTATCAACTTGCATGATGGAATATAAGTTCAGATATCAACTAGCTACAAAAAGCTCAACTAAGTGCTTTTGGACAATTTCGGAGGCAAGCTACATATTAACCTAAGTCTAATTAGATTAGTATTTTTTATTAAAGTTTTTTAAGATTTTTGTGAAATGTTATATAAATAATTATAGATTATTTTATTAGAATTATTATTAAGATAACTTGCTTTTATTAATAACTAGAAATAGAATTAAATTAGGAGTCCTCAATGCACCAAATTCATTCTTTTTTTTTTTTTTTTTTTTTTTTTTTTTTTTTTTTTTTTGTCTTCACCATCCATCTTCCCCACCAATTTTATTAGTGTTGTGATTTAATTCACTTCAAAACTCTGCTTCCTTGCGTCCAAAATTCTTATCGTGCTTGCCGATCAAAGATTGTTTGGCCATTTGTTCAATTCAATTTTGCCACCAATCAAGGCTACCTTGCTTTCCTCGACGCTAAGCGATCAATCCCATTATCATTCAAATCATTGCGACCAATTACTACTTAAATTTGCTTCTTGCCGGTCAACTAACTACTTGCTGATTATCTGCCTTTTCTGTTCAATTCATTGCTGTTCATTAAACTGTTGCCTTGCCACCTACTTGCCATGCAATGATGCAAATTCATCCCAAAATTAAATTATGTTTGCCACTAGATTATTATTGATTGATAAGTGCTAAAAATAATATATTTTAATCTCATTTTTAATGTATTTTTGGGTGATTATTCGATGTTTATTGTGAATTTTATACTCCTAATTCTTTAAATTCATGTTTTTATACTTAGAATAGCATTTGGGAGCAAAAAGAGCTAAAAACGAGTGAAAATCGATTATACTGTGTTTTGAATTTTTTTATTTGCAAGCATAAACTAATTTTCTAAATACTTAGGGAGATGAACCATGTGATGGAATCTGTTGTTTGATTTTTATTTTACGCAATAAATATTTAGTTTTTTATTCTCAATTATGTGTAAGTAATTCTTGACTTGATATTTCTAGATTATTAATAAATGTTTGATGTGCTTAAATCAAAGGAGGGACAGACCTTGTTTAAGAGTAGATCTTGCATAATTGAGTGGAGTTATATGCAATCATAGAAATAGGACGACATAAATCTATCTGATTAGAGTCAAATTTAATAGGGGAATCCATAAATCGAGTTAATGTGATAATAGAGGTTTTAATTAGTCAGTTGCTCTTACTCTTAAAAAAGATATTAGCATAATTTAGGGATTTTTACGGATCAATATACTATGTAAAGAAATTGCGTAATTTAGATTGATAATGGCAGATGAAATCTTGGTGAATTCTTTACTGGGTATTGATAAACCATAATTTCTACATATTTTAACCCCATGCTTGGCTATTTTTGGATGAATTTTCATTAGTTTTGATAAAAATTCGACGCTCCTAGTCCTTTAATTTCATGTTTTACACTCAGGAAAGCTTAGGGAGTCGAAAAGAATGAGAAATGGGCCAAAATGGGACAAAATGGGCCTACCTCAGAAATCAACATGACCTGGACTATCACACACCGTCAGACCATACAGCAGTGTGTGACGAGCAGAATCAAACACGGCTGGGACTATAGCACACGGGAAGACCACACGGCCGTGTGTTACGAGCATAATTGAACACAGCCTAAGCTATCGTACACGAGCATGTCACATGGACGTGTCCCTGCCGAACCCAAGTCTAATTCTATTCGAAAAAGACCACTTGTGGGCCAAGAAAGGTGTTCCAAAGCCTATATAAACACCCTAGGGGAGGACCTAAAGGAACACGGAGAGTAGATCGAAGAGATTACTCGAAGAAAGCCGTCGGAATCATCTCGGAAGTAAGATCTCAATCAAGATTAAAGATCTCCATCAAGTTCCTTAGAAGTTTTTGGGATCTTTATGTCTTGCTGTTTTCTTAATTCTATCATGTTTTCCTTTTACATTATGAACTACACTCCCTAAATACCTGGGGAGGATGAAACCTAGATGAATCTTATTATTTAATAAATCTGAATTACGTGATAAATACTTGTTCTTGTTCTTAATTATGTGTTCTTAATCATTGTTTTAATGTTTTTAGGAATATTAATTCAAGATTGATGTGTTTATTCAGTGGAGCAAAAGTCCCTATTTAAGAGTAGATCCAACATAATTAAGCGGAGTTGATTGCAACCATAGAAATAGGGCGACATAAATCTGTCGAATTAGAGTCAAATCTAATAAGGGACTCTATAGATCGAGTTAATGCTACGATAAGGGTTTTAATTAGAAAGAGATTTCAATTAATCAACCTAAAGTCAGTTGTTTTTAGTCTCGAAAGAGATATTTACATAATTTAGGAATTTCTACGGATCAAATCAAGTGAATAAATCATTTAATTCAAAGTCAGAATAATAAGTGAAGTCTAGGTGGATTCTTCCTTGGGTATTGTCTTTATCATTGGTTTATTTGATTACTTCTTCACTCTCTGTCGCATTCATAATCACTTAGTTAGTTAATTTGTTAGTTAAATTTTTTATTAAAATAAATCCTTTAATTATTAGGCTAGATAATAAAAAGATAGTTATTACTAGTAATTTTAGTCCTTGAGGATACGATATTTCAGACTCACCACAACTATACTACTGTTCGATAGGTGCGCTTGCCTTTGTCGAAATATTAGTTAGTTTCGAGCCCATCAAGTTTTTGGCTCCGTTACCGAGGATTAGAATATTAGGAACGCTTGATTTTTATTACTTTAGCCATTTTTATTTTATTTATTACAATTTATTCTTGTTTTTATTTACTAACTTTTTCTTTTTTTTTCTTCTGGCAGGTATTTTTAGTTTATGACTAGAAGAAACTCGTCAGGACCATTACTTTTTGACGGTGAGATAGAAAGTACAGCTCGTAGAAATCGTAGGGAAATAAGGTGAAGTCTACAATACATAGAGCAAGAGCAAGAGAACGATACCAATATTACCAAGGAGATGGCTGATAATAATCCGCTACCTCCTGTGGTTGCCACAAATCTAGTGAATCAAAATCCTGCTCCACGTACTATGTACGATTATGCTAAGCTCAACTTAACTGGGGCTGAATCGAGTATTGTTAGACCTGCTATTGCTGCAAATAATTTGGAACTGAAACCTAACACTATTCAAATGATTCAACAGTTTGTTCAGTTTGATGGTTTGCAGGATAAGGACCCAAATACTCATTTGGCCAACTTTCTAGAGTTATGTGACACTTTTAAGATTGATGGCGTTTCTGACGATGCCATTTGTAACAGCCCAAACACGACCCTAATCGGAACGGTGGTTTCGGTGTAACATCCTGAAAAGGGCCTATGCATTTTTGATTTAATTGTATGAAATGACATGTCTTATGTGTTATGAATGTATTTTGAACATTTTTGGAAACCTGGGAATGTATGGAAATGTTAAGTTTAAAGTGAACATTTTTGGAAACTTGGAAATGTAAGGAAATGTCAAGTTTAAAGAGAGAAACAATTTTTTTTTTTTGGAAACTTGGAAATGTAAGAAATGACTTAGAAATTGTCAAGTTTTAAAGTTAAAAGAGGAAACTGAGGCAAGATGGCCTTAAGAGAAAAGGTATGTGAAATTTGACACACAAACAGGCTTGGAAAAGTGGCCTGGAGATGCCACTTAGGGCCTCTGGAAATGGCGCCACATACAAGGGAATTGGGCCTAAGTTCGAGTCACATGGGAAGCAAATAAAAGAAGTTTTATTTTTGCTTCCGTAAGCAGAGGTGGATGGCATTAAGGCTCTTAAAGAGGAGTTTTATTCTCTTTAAATTTTGGCTAAATAGGGGATAAATAATAGATTTATTTTAGATTATTTTCAAGAGATAAATAAGGATTATTCTTTAATTTTTTTTAAATTAAGGAGATAAAGCTATCAAAATAAGGAAGAGTGGTGGCCAAGTAAGGGACTCTAGCTAAATTTCGGCTACTAGAGGAGAAGAGGCCATTCATCCATTCACTTTGCCGAATTTCTCAAGAAAATTCCTCTCTCTCTCTGCCGAATTTTCCTTGGCCAAGTAGCTTCTCTTTCATCGATTCTTTTCCTCTCCAAAATCCTTCTTTTCTTCTTTTCTTCTTTTCTCTTCTACTGTCAAAGCCGAAACCTTTTATCCCTGTCTAAGTCTCCATAGCCGAGCCTTGGTGGGACTTCAAACAAGGGTGTGTCGACTTCTTCAAGTAAAGGTAAGGATCTATTACTATTATTTTCTTTCTTCTTTAAATCAAAAGTTAAGGTTCTAATGCCATATACATGTTGGTAAAACTTTAAAGGAAAGCTTCGGATTCGTGGATCCGACTACAAGGAGGGAAGTTTCGGGATTTCTAAGATCTAAGGTAAGGCAAGTGTTGGCCAAGGGCCATTTATTATGTTTTAATGTTAGAAATTGGTCTAACATGTGACAATGTGATTTCGACAGATACCAAGGGTATATAGCACTTTTCGGGATTTGAAAATCACATGGTATGTGTTTAAGACATTCGGCCAAGGCCTATTTTAAGTGTTTGGATTTATTCTCAAAAGCCAAAAAATTAACAAGTAAGTGACATAGTAGTGGATCGATTTCAAAGGGAGCATAGCAAGGTCTCGGGATTTGGCTAGCAATTAAATCGACAGCAAGGTAAGGGTTTTTCCTTTAGGATTTAGTTTTAAAGCCGAATAGGTTTATTAATATGTTTAAATGATTGGCCGAATATAGGAGTTAACGGATCTAAAAGCATAGATCGGTTCTTTTTTCGAGATTTCAAGGAATTCGTTAAGCAAATCAGGTGTGTATTCCACACTAATTCTTAATATGTTTTATGGAAATATTTAATATGTGCATGTTTATAAGAATGTGAATATGGCTAAGGTACCGTGTTACGGTACAAAGTACTCAGGTACGTTTCCTACTCCTACTAGGATTACGAAATATGTTATATTTAACATGTGAAAAGTGACATGAATGTGAATTTAAGTATGATATGCATGATATGAATAATATGGGGCATTCGAGTTATATGAAAAAGGGGAAGTGAAAGTGGTGACTTCGGTCTCACTATCTGAATGTGGTGACTTTGGTCACATTATCTGAATGTGGTAACTTCGGTTACATTATCTAAATGTGGTGTTTTATGACACAATTATTTAATCTGGCGGCTATGCCACGAATTTTATATGGGCGATGAGCACGTCGACTGCAGTGACTGCCTTCGATGGTGTGTAGCGGATAGAGGGTTGACTTAGTAGTCCCCACGGTGTGCAGGTTGGTACGGGGATGTGTAGCGGATGGCATTTAGGTTTGGGTTCGGGATTGCATCATTATCTTGAATTATTATGTGAACATGATACGTATGGTCTGCCTAAATCTATTAAATTTTAGTGTTGGTTACACATTGAGTCTGTTGACTCACCCGCTAGGGAACATGTTTGGTGATGAACAAGTGATGGACCGAGACTGAGAACTTGTGGTGGCCATGCTCAACAAAGTTTTATTTAATTTGGACATTTTATTTTATTTAAGTACTCTACAATATTATTTTGGGTTTTGTTTTATGTAATAAGGCCATAGTGATGATTTTATTGTTGTTTTAATTACTATGTTACTTAATTTATGTTATTTAAAGATTAAGTCAATTTAATTTAAAATAAACTTTAAATATTTTGTCACCAAATAAATGGGTTTTCAATATAAAAATAAACTTGTTTTCAACTCGAGCCCAACCCATAAACAAACTATCTTCAAAACACACAGTTTTCAAAGTAACAAAAGAATTTTGAACCGGTTTACATCGAGGAACATACCAGATCCGGTTTAGGCTTGTGGCCGGGTGTGGGGTGTTTCATTCGGGTATCAGAGCCCAGTTTTAAACTCTCAGCCTATGGTCTAAGGCCCAAAACGTTTTCAAATCAAGCCCAAATGAGTTTTATGGAAGTATTTCTGAAAATAGGCAGGTTTGATGGCATGGCACCTAAGTCTCTGACCCGCAGTCCACCAGGTAAGTGCCCCTAACCATCTGTGTGATTATGTGATTTATAGAAGGGTAGAAAAGGAATGGAACGTAGAATAGAATGATAGGTACTTGAACCCTAGGACTAGTCTACCCCAACTACTACATAAGACTTAAATGCCTAACTAAACAAACCTATGGCTAAGTCAACCGAGTTAGGGTGTGGTAACCCCTGTGCACATGTCTAGGATTGGATCCGGAAGAGCCTGGTATTTAAGCAGTCCTAGTGACTCACCTCCTCTTCGCAGGAATCCTACCTGGTGCGTAGCTTCGGTTCACCCTAACCCAGAGGACTTAGTGGGTGTGGCAACCCCTGTGCGCATGCCTAGGAATGGTTTTAGTGGGAGCTTGGTACTTAAGCAGTCTGTGTGACTTACCTCCTCTCCACTCGAATCCTACCTGGTGCGTAGCTTTGGTTCACCCTGACCAAGAAGACTCGGTCATAGGCTAAACCCAATAACTAAAACCCAAAAGGGAACTAGCCATGTTTTTTTTAAGAACCCTAATTTCAAAACTCTTAAAATCATTTTTCTTTAGTTTGTGAAAACTACTTTTTCTACACAATTTTTTGAAAAATTTTTTATTTATAAAATTACAAAAAATACCCCTAGTGGTAAAATTACAAAAATGCCCTTGGTTTATAAAAATGTCTAAAATACCCACAGCTCTAATCAACATTTTCATTATTTTATAACAACTCCAAAAACCCTTATTTCCAAATTATCAAAAATACCTTGATTTTGGAAAATTACAAAATTACCCCTAACTTACCAAAATTTCCAAAATGACCCTGATTTCTAAAATTTTTGCAACTTCATCGTTTTGGAAAATAAATTTCTCAAAAAGAACCCTCAAAGTTTTGCAAATTTTGAAATATCCCTGAATTATTAAAATTTATAAATTTATCCTGGTTTATTACCAAGATACCCCCGAAATTCAAAATTATCGAAATACCCCTAGAATTTCCAAATTTACCGAAAAGCCCCAGGATTTTAAAATTTCCAAAATGCTTTTTGAAAAAATCACCAAGAAACTTTTTTCTTTTGAAAAAATTATGAAAATACCCTTGTAGGACAAATTACGAAAATACCCCTAGGTAGTGGAAAAACAACAACAATGCGAACTACAACATTTCTCTGAATGAACGAAAGTTCATAATTGTTTGATGGAGGTATGTATGGATGTAAAGACTGTGCATGTGTGAATCTGAAAGAACCACTCCTAAAATTCCTTTCATAAAACTTCTTCGGGTAATCAAGTGAAACAAGGACTAATTCATAAAACTTCTTAATCGGATCGTGACGTTAGAAATGAGCTCTAGAAGACATGGTCGCCGTGGGCGAGGTAGAGGAAGGATGACCGTGTCGTAACACATTAGATCGGGGTAAGGGTCCGACAATGAAATACCACCGCCACTACCACCCCCAGCTATTGGTGTTGAGCGCAAAGCTCGCAGCGGGGAAGATGTTGTGTCACAGTCAGGCTTTGCGAGTTCTTGAGTTGGTGGCTGGTGCGGGAGGAAATTCGAGCTTAAAAGTCTGTGCCTGAGTGGCTCTGCGCTAATGGAGCTGAAGTGTTTCATGGCGTATTTGGTGTAGCACCCAGTACGACCGAATATTGGTTGGAGGCAACCGAGCGCATTATGGATGAGATTGATCTGACCCCTGAGGAGAAGTTAAAAAGAATGGCGGCACTGCTACGCGATAAAGCGTACCAATGGTGGTTAACTATTCGAGATGGTGCCACAGCTAAGGATCTGACCTGGGATTATGTTAAGGAAACATATCAGAAGAAATATGTCGGCACAAGGTATACGATGAGCAAAGGAAGGCTTTTCTGGGGCTGGTTTAAAGGAACAAGTCCGCTACAGAATATGAAGCTAAATTCCTGAGGTTGAGCCGATATGCTCGAGGAGTAGTAGCAACAGAGCATGAACGATGTGTCTGTTTTGAAGACAAACTAAGGGATAATTTGAGATTGTTGATAGCACCGCATCAGGAGCGGGAGTTTTCTGCTTTAGTAGAAAAGGCCAAGGTAGTCGAGGGAATTAAGGATACTACAAAGCAAATTATGGATCGGAATAGGCTAAAAAGAGGTTTTGGATTGTCTGAAAAGGTTCAAAGGAGGCCTGGAGTTGATGGGCTACGAAATCAAGAAGTGGGTGCAGACGACGAGATCGTCCTTGTGATCATTGTGGAAAGAAGCACTTAGGGAGTGCTGAAAAAAGACGGGAATATGTTTTAGGTGTGGGTCCAAGGACCATATGCTCAAAGATTGTCCTAAGAAACTAGATGAAAGTCGATCAATGAGCCTCGTAATGTTAATCAGCCGGTAGAGGAGGACAATGACCTCAACGAGGTCGTGGTTCGAATAACAAAGGTAATGGTGCTGGCAGAGGACGTGGAACACAAGGCAGAGGTGCTGCTAACAGTGAGGCAAGGTATCCGGGTTTAGTTTATGCAGTTCATCGGAGGGAGGATGGTGACGCACCGAATGTTATAACCGGTACGTTCCTTATTTATGGCAAGCCTTATTATGCCTTAATTGATGTGGGCTCGACCCATTCTTATATTGTATGTAGTGTAGTGGAAACACTAGGCCTAGACTCTGAACTTTTGATAGGCGATGACCGTAGTAAGCCCATTAGGCCAAACCAGTAGTGGTGGATAAGATCTTTCGAGTGTACCTTTAGAGATTTAAGGAGTGAACTTTCGGGCTGACTTAATAGAACTACCCTTTGGGGAGTTTGAACTCATACTTGGAATGGAATGGCTAGTAGAGCACCGAGCTGTGTTGGATTATGCGGCTAAACGAATGGAACTAAGGACCCTAGAGGATGAAGTAGTGGTAATGATCGAAGAAAGAAAAAACTACCTGTCTAACGTAGTTTCGGCATTGAAGGCTGAGAAAATGGTTAGAAAAAGGTACAAGGCATTTCTGGCTTTCGTCAGTGCTGTAGACGCAAAAGAATGGGGAGTTAGTGGAGTTAGAACAGTGAAGGACTTTAAAGACATATTTCTGGAGGAATTACCAGGAATATCCCCAGATAGGGAGGTGGAATTTGGAATAGATTTACTACCGGAACAGCTCCTGTGTCAATCACTCCATACCGAATGACGCCAAAGGAGTTAGTGGAGCTCAAGGCTCAAATCCAAGAATTATTGGATCGTGGGTTCATTCGACCCAGTGTGTCTCCATGGGGAGCACCGGTCCTGTTTGTAAAGAAGAATGACGGAACTATGCGTATGTGCATAGATTACCGTCAGTTAAATAAGCTGACCATTAAGAACAAGTATCCTTTGCCAAGGATCGATGACTTATTTGATCAGCTGAAAGGGGCCGCAGTATTCTCAAAGATAGACTTGAGGTTGGGATATCATCAGTTGAAGGTGAAGGAGGCAGATATCCATAAGACAGCTTTTAGGACAAGATACGGCCATTTTGAGTTTGTAGTAATGCCGTTTGGGTTGACGAACGCTCCAACCGCGTTCATGGATATGATAAACTGAGTTTTCCAACCTTACTTGGATAGGTTCGTCGTTGTGTTCATCGATGATATTTTGGTGTACTCCAAGTCTGAAGAGGAGCATGATGAGCATCTCCGAGTTGTGCTGCAAGTGTTAAGGGAGAAGACGCTCTATGCCAAATTCAGCAAGTGTGAATTTTGGCTCAAGGAGGTGGCGTTCTTAGGGCATGTGGTATCCGCAGAGGGAATAAGAGTGGATCCTAGGAAGATCGAAGCGGTGTTGGATTAGAAACCACCTAGGTCCGTGGCTGAGATCCGAAGTTTCTTAGGTTTGGCAGGCTATTACAGAAGGTTTGTGGAAGGGTTCTCGTCAATAGCCACGCCTTTGACAAAGTTATTGAGGAAGGAAGTACCCTTTGAATGGACGGATAAGCAACAGGAGAGCTTCGAAAAGCTTAAGAGGGTGTTGACGGAAGCTCCAGTGTTAATTCAGTCGGAGGCAGGGAAGGATTTTGTGGTGTACTGTGACGCTTCGCATACAGGATTAGGATGTGTTCTAATGCAAGATGGAAAAGTAGTCGCTTATGCATCTCGGCAGTTAAGGCCGCATGAGGTTAACTACCCAACCCATGACTTGGAATTGGCAGCAGTAGTTTTCGCCCTTAAGGTGTGGAGGCACTATCTCTATGGAGAAAGGTCAGTGATCTACATAGACCACAAGAGCCTTAAGTATCTGTTGACTCAGAAGGAGTTGAACTTGAGGCAGCGAAGGTGGGTGTAGTTATTGAAGGATTATGATTGCTCGATAGAGTACCACCCGGGCAAGGCGAATGTGGTAGCTGATGCCCTAAGTCGAAAGGTTATGTCGGATCTAAGGGCTATATTCGCTCACTTAAGTTTGTATGATGATGGAAGCCTGTTGGCAAAGTTGCAAGTCAAACCCACATGGCTGAATGAGGTGAAAAGGGGACAATTGACTGATAAGGACCTAAGTGCTAAGTTACTGACAAGTCGAAATGGAGAGTTAGAGGATTATGGCGTTAATGATGAAGGAGTATTGTACTACAAAGGAAAAGTCTGTATGCCGAAGGATGAGGAGTTAAGACAGAGGATTCTTCAGAGCGCATAGTAGCCCTTATGCTATGCATCCCGAGGCATTAAGTTGTACAGAGATCTAAGAGAACAATTTTGGTGGCCGATCTTAAACGGAAGTTATCAATTGTGGAAAATGTCCGATGTGTCGACAAGTTAAGGTGAACACCAAGTTCCATCGGGATTGCTTCAGCCAATCAAGATTCCACAGTGGAAGTTTGAAAGAATTACCATGGACTTCGTTAGTGGGCTTCCCCTTACGCCTACTAAAAAGGACTCGGTATGGGTAATAGTGGACCGTTTGACTAAGTCTGCCCACTTCATCCCGATAAGAGTGGATTATTCCCTTCAGAAGTTAGCCAAATTATACGTGGCAGAGATTGTAAGGTTACACGGAGTGCCGGTGTCAATTATTTCGGATAGAGACCCAAGGTTCATGTCTCGATTTTGGAGGGCACTTCATCAAGTTTTAGGCACTAAGTTGGACTTCACTACGGCTTTTCATCCACAATCAGACGGGCAGTCTGAATGGGTAATACAAGTGTTGGAGGATATGTTGAGAGGCTGTGTGATGGATTTTCGAGGAAGTTGGGAGGATTACTTGCCTTTAGCAGAGTTCGCCTACAACAATAGTTATCAGGCTCGCATTCAGATGGCACTATATGAAGCATTGTACGGTCGAAAGTGTCGAACTCCTACTTGTTGGACTGAGTTAGGAGAACGTCGAGTTTTGGGACCAGAGTTGGTGGCAGAAACTGAAGAGAAGGTTGAGATAATCTGAGCACGGTTAAAGGAAGCCTCTGATAGGCAGAAGTCTTACGCCGACCTCAAGCGGAAGGAAATAGAGTTTGAAGTAGGAGACCAAGTGTTTCTGAAAGCCTCGCCTTGGAAGAAGGTGATGAGGTTTGGTCAAAAAGGGAAGTTAAGCCCAAGGTTTATAGGGCCCTATCGAGTACTAAAACGAGTTGGGCCAGTGGCATATCAGCTAGAGTTGCCACCAGAGTTGCAGCGGATGCACGGCGTATTCCATGTATCCATGCTACATCGCTACTGATCGGATCCATCTCAAGTGGTACCAGTTGAAGAAGTGGAGCTAAGCCCAGACTTATCCTACGAGGAAGAGCCGATTCAGATATTGGAACGTGATGTGAAAGTGTTACAGAGGAAGTCAGTTCCTCTAGTCAAAGTGTTATGGCACAATCATGGATCAGAGGAAGCTTCGTGGGAACTAGAGGAGGCAATACGATAGCAATACCCTCAATTATTTTAACTAGGAAATTTCGAGGACGAAATTATTTTAAGGGGGTATAACTGTAACATCCTGAAAAGGGCCTATGCATTTTCGGTTTAATTGTACAAAATGACATGTCTTATGTGTTATGAATGTATTTTGAACATTTTTGGAAACCTGGGAATGTATGGAAATGTTAAGTTTAAAGTGAACATTTTTGGAAACTTGGAAATGTAAGGAAATGTCAAGTTTAAAGAGAGAAACGAAAATTTTTTTTGGAAACTTGGAAATGTAAGAAATGACTTAGAAATTGTCAAGTTTTAAAGTTAAAAGAGGAAACTGAGGCAAGGTGGCCTTAAGAGAAAAGGTATGTGAAATTTGACACACAAACAGGCTTGGAAAAGTGGCTTGGAGATGCCACTTAGGGCCTCTGGAAATGGTGCCACATACAAGGGAATTGGGCCTAAGTTTGAGTCACATGGGAAGCAAATAAAAGAAGTTTTATTTTGCTTCCGTAAGCAGAGGTGGATCGGCATTAAGGCTCTTAAAGAGGTTTTATTTTAAATTTCGCTAAATAGGGATAAATAATAGATTTATTTTAGATTATTTTCAAGAGATAAATAAGGATTATTCTTTAATTTTTTTTAAATTAAGGAGATAAAACTATCAAAATAAGGAAAAGTGGTGGCAAAGTAAGGGACTCTAGCTAAATTTTGGCTACTAGAGGAGAAGAGGCCATTCATCCATTCACTTTGTCGAATTTCTCAAGAAAATTCCTCTCTCTCTCTGCCGAATTTTCCTTGGCCAAGTAACCTCTCTTTCATCGATTCTTTTCCTCTCCAAAATCCTTCTTTTCTTCTTTTCTTCTTTTCTCTTCTACTGCCAAAGCCGAAACCTTTTATACCTGTCTAAGTCTCCATAGCCGGACCTTGGTTGGACTTCAAACAAGGGTGTGTCGACTTCTTCAAGTAAGGGTAAGGATCTATTACTATTATTTTCTTTCTTCTTTAAACCGAAAGTCAAGGTTCTAATGCCATATACATGTTGGCCGAAACTTTGAAGGAATGCTTTGGGATTCTGTGACTGTCGACTACAAGGAGGGAAGTTTCGGGATTTTTAAGATCTAAGGTAAGGCAAGTGTTGGCCAAGGGCCATTTATTATGTTTTAATGTTAGAAATTGGTCTAACATGTGACAATGTGATTTCGACAGATACCAAGGGTATATAGCACTTTTCGAGATTTGAAAATCACAAGGTATGTGTTTAAGACATTCGGCCAAGGCCTATTTTAAGTGTTTGGATTTATTCTCAAAAGCCGAAAAATTAACAAGTAAGTGACATAGTAGTGGATCGATTTCAAAGGGAGCATAGTAAGGTCTCGGGATTTGGCTAGCAATCAAATCGACAGCAAGGTAAGGGTTTTTCCTTTATGATTTAGTTTTAAAGTCGAATAGGTTTATTAATATGTTTAAATGATTGGCCGAATATAGGAGTTAACGGATCTAAAAGCATAGATCGGTTCTTTTTTCGGGATTTCAAGGAATTCGTTAAGCAAATCAGGTGTGTATTCCACACTAATTCTTAATATGTTTTATGGCAATATTTAATATGTGCATGTTTATAAGAATGTGAATATGGCTAAGGTACTGTGTTACGGTACAAAGTACCAGTGCACGCTTCCTACTCCTACTAGGATTACGAAATATGTTATATTTAACATGTGAAAAGTGACATGAATGTGAATTTAAGTATGATATGCATGATATGAATAATATGGGGCATTCGGGTTATATGAAAAGGGAAGTGAAAGTGGTGACTTGGTCTCACTATCCAATGTGGTGACTTGGTCACATTATCCGAATGTGGTAACTTCGGTTACATTATCTGAATGTGGTGTCTCATGACACAATTATTTAATCTGGTGGCTATGCCACGAATTTTATATGGGGGATGAGCACGTCAACTGCAGTGACTTCCTTCGATGGTGTGTAGCGGATGGAGGGTTGACTTAGTAGTCCCCACGGTGTGCAGGTTGGTACGGGGATGTGTAGCGGATGGCATTTAGGTTTGGGTTCGGGATTGCATCATTATCTTGAATTATTATGTGAACATGATACGTATGGTCCGCCTAAATCTATTAAATTTTAGTGTTGGTTACACATTGAGTCTGTTGACTCACCCTTGTGGGAACATGTTTCGGTGATGAACAAAGTGATGGACCGGACGGCGAGAACTTGTGGTGGCCATGCTCAACTTTTAAAGTTTTATTTAATTTGGACATTTTATTTTATTTAAGTACTCTACAATTTTATTTTGGGTTTTGTTTTATGTAATAAGGCCATAGTGATGATTTTATTGTTGTTTTAATTACTATGTTACTTAATTTATGTTATTTAAAGATTAAGTCAATTTAATTTAAAATAAACTTTAAATATTTTGTCACCTGAAATAAATGGGTTTTCAAGATAAAAATAAACTTGTTTTCAACTCGAGCCCAACCCACAAACAAACTATCTTCAAAACACACAGTTTTCAAAGTAACAAAAGAATTTTGAACAGGTTTACATCGAGGAACATACCAGATCAGGCTCGTGGGCCAGGTGTGGGATGTTTCATTCTGGACCATGAATCCGGGTTAAAATGATATTTTTAGCTTTAAATTAATATATATGTTACGTGTTTGAGTATGTCTTAAAATGTGGTAGGTTAATTTAATTATTTGGATGTTTAATTTTAGAAAAAGGATTAAATTGCATAAGTGGTAAAATTAGCCCATTTATTTAATTAGGTGGTTAAATTTCCTTTACTTCTTTTGTAAGAGCACTTAAGTTGCAATTTACCATTTTAAATGGTAGTGGACGGTATGTGGCCTTAATTTTATGTTAAATTATATTATAATTATATTATTATATGATAGTGGCATGTTATAATATGTATTAATATTATTAAATAAAATAAACATGTTTATTTCATCTTTCTTCCTCATCATCTTCACCGAAACTTAAAAGAGAGAAGAGGAAACTTAAGCTTCCATTTATTCGGCCATTGCATATCTCAATAAGGTTAGTATTTGAGCATGGTTTTTGAAAATTTTTACATTTTTGAGTTAGTTGTCTTAAGTACTATGAAGCATGTTATAGATTCGGCCATTGATGAGTGTTTTTGTTTTGTTATATTTGATGGAAGAATATTAAGTATATGTTTGAAATCAACATGTTTTGAGTAGGAAATTTTGATGAAATGGAGTATGATGGCTTAAATTGTGAAAATAAATAGTTGAGGGTCTAAAATGCAAAATAAATGGTTTGTATGGACTTGTATAGGGATGAAGAACATTCAGCCCTTAAGGAGTCAATTCAAATTTGGCATATTTTGTATTTAGTGAAATTGGATTAAATTGTAAAAATGGAAAATGTGAGGGATAAATTGGAAAATTATTCAACTATGTGTTTTGGACTAAAATGAAAGAAATTCTATTTGAATGAGTTCATTCTTGCAATTATTTAGATCAAGAACGGAAAGAACCGGGATCGGATCAGGGAAAGGCGAAATTAAACGAGTAGCTGGGAAGTTTAATTTGTCGACTCTCGAGGTAAGTTTATAAGCAATCGATTTAATTGAGTGGTTATTATAAATAAATGTATATGTGCAAATGAATTTAAGGATTTAATTACTAAATTGCCGAATGGGACGGATTTATAAGTATGAAGATCGAATGTGGTTTATTATGTATATGTATATACGTATATCCCTTGTATTAATTGAATTTATCTTATAAAGATCCAATCTTGCCGCATATGATATGGTATGAAAAAAAACATATATGGATTAGCCGAATGTTAAGTTGAATAATATATACATGAATAAGTGTGGATTCATTGAGTATTTTGAATATATATATGATTGAAAAAGGGAGCTAAATACGAATATGAAATGAGATGGATGTTTGTATTGAATATATGGTTGAAAATATATATTGTGTATATGTATATGATTTGAGCCGAATGAAATAGTATGACGTAGGGAAATTGAATTGTTGCTGTAGGGTAATTGTATAATTGTTTATATATGCATGAGTTTGAAATTATAAGTGTTCGTTTATACAAAGAAAGGTTCGGTTGACGGGCACTATGTGTGCTAGCTTGAGTACCGAGCACTATGTGTTCGAGATCGATCTAATGGCACTGTGTGTGCGGAAGAAATAAGTAACGGCACTAAGTGTGCGATACGTTACATGAATTACACTGTGTGTGTGGAAGAAATAAGTAACGACACTAAGTGTGCGATACGTTACATGAATTGCACTTTGTGTGCGGAAAAAATAAGTAACGGCACTAAGTGTGCGATACGTTACATGAGTTGCATTGTGTAGGCAGATTATCGGACTTCTCAAGAACTTGAATAAATGAATGGAGCTAATCAAAAGTGATATGTTGGTAAATTATGCATGATAGTTAAGTAAGTTGGTATTAATGAGGTAAGTAATTCTTGTACACTAAAATGTATAATGTAATGTAATTATAAATCCTTGAGTTTATTCGAAATGGTCATATGGTATGGGATCATTCGGCTTTTGGATAGTAAGTGGTCATGTTATTGTTAAATGGTAAAATACTTTATGTATTGTTGTTATCATTTCATTTTTGAATGGGTTGAACTAAACAAAATTGGTATAATAGTTATATATATATATATACATATTGCTTATAACTTACTAAGCTATATTAGCTTACCGTTTGTGTGTTTGATTGTCTATGTGTTTAGATCTTGAAGGCTCGCTCGTACTCGGGGATCCTTGTCAAAGTCAACCGCACTATCACCTATCTTTGGTGTATATATATATAAGTTGTACCTCTTTTGAAACTTATGACATGTATAGATTAAGTCTTTTGGGATGTGTTTGAAAGTCATGTAAAGGGGTATATATATGTACATATGCCATGCGAAAATGGCTATGTCTCTTTATTTAAGTTGGTTTGAGCTTGTTGAATTTATGGATTTAATATATATTTGAGTATTTAAGTTTGCATATAATATATGCCTAATGTGAAGCTAAATTTTAATAAGTGTATGTTAGTTTTAAATTTCTAGTTATGGATTGAATATAATATATATATGATATTGGGAAGATAATGATTTGTTTCGGCATGACTAATTGAATGTACCAATGTGACTAGATATAGACGAAACAAGTTATAACTTGTGCATGTGTATACTAAAAGCAAAATAGTAATGAGAAATTGATGTGTAATTTTTCCTTTTGACATTCGGCTATGGTTTGTTTAGCATGGAGTTTTAAATTAACTCTTTGAGTGATGTTATGTTCGGTCATGTGGCACAAATGGCTAAATCAATGAGGTAATAATTAGATAAGGTGCATTTATGATATATATATATATATATATATGTTTAATGAGCAATGCCGTATGTGATAAGAAAAATAAGTGATTAATAAATCAATTTGGACTTTATAAATGTGGTTTAAATGAATGGAAATGAGTATATTAGTTAATGATACTATTTGTGTTATATAAGTGAATGATTTGATTTTAGATGGATAATATATTTTATTTATGATAGTTTGAAGTGTTATGAAGTTTACCAAATATTAATTCTAATAGAGTGCAATGACTTGTGCTTGGTTTAGTAATGCCTGTAACCTTAATCCGGTGACGGATACGGGTTAGAGGTGTTACACAATTCGCCTTCGATTATTTCCTTTTTAGTTCAAAAACAAAGCTAAACAGTGGTTGAACTCGTTACCACGAGGTTCTATCACTACTTGGGAACAAATGACCAAAAAAAATTTTTTAAAATATTTTTCGCCGGCTAAAATGGCAAAGTTGAGGAACGATATCTCTTCTTGTGTGTAGATGGATTTAGAAACTCTTTACGATGCATGGGAGAGGTATAAGGACTTATTAAGAAGGTGCCCTCATCATGGGTTACCTCTATGGCTACAGGTTCAAACCTTTTACAATGGTGTGAACCCCTCAACTAGGCAATTGATTGATGCAGTCGCCGGCTATACACTAAATAACAAAACACCTGAGGCTGCCTACGAATTCATTGAAGAGATGTCACTGAATAAGTATCAGTGGCAAGTTATGAGGACAAAGCCAACCAAGGTAGCCGGTGTTTTCAACCTCGACGCAGTTACCATGCTATCAAACCAGGTAGAGCTTTTAAATAAAAAGATTGATGGTTTGTCTGGCTCTTCACAGGTACATCAGTGATGCAGTGCGATATGAATGGAGGAGCAATGGGCAATACAGAATATTCATCCTACAACCCTGGCATAGAAAGCCAACAAATGAACTATATGCGTAAAAATTCTAGATATCAGAATAATCCCTATAGTAACACTTACAATCCAGGTTGGAGGAACCACCCAAACTTTTCATGGGGAGGACAAGGAAACCAAAGACAGCAACCCCCTCTAGGCTTTCAGCCACCTTACCAATAGGAAAAGAAGCTGAACCTTGAAGAGATGCTTACTAAATTTATTTCTATGTCAGAGACTCATTTTCAGAATACCAAAATGGCATTGAATATTAGCAAGCATCGATTCAAGGGCTTGAGAATCAAATTGGACAAGTGGCTAAGTTAGTTTCCAAAAAGCAACTAGGTAGTTTACCTAGTAACACTGAACCTAACCCAAAAAAGCATGTGAAGGTAGTTATATTAAGGAATGGGAATGTGTTGGTTGAAGCTGAGAAGAAGATGCCACAACAAACTGATAAGGCGAAGGGTGAGGAAGTAAACGAGGATGTAACACCGGTACTTAAAGAGTATAAACCACCTATCCCATATCCAGAAAAGTTGAAGAAAGACCGTATGGACACTCAATTCGGTAAATTTATTGAACTTTTTAAACAATTACATATTAACTTACCTTTTGTTGAAGCTATTTCGCAGATGCCTACATACGCAAAATTTTAAAAGAGCTTTTAACAAATAAAAGGAAGTTTGAAGAGCTATCAACTGTAGAGCTTAACGAGGAATGTTCAACTATTCTCAAAATAAGCTACCAACCAAATTGAAAGATCCAGGAAGTTTCACTATTCCCTATTTAATTGGTAGTTTAAATATTGAGAAAGCATTAGCTGATTTAGGTGCCAGTATTAATTTAATGCCCTATAAAATGTTCAAGCAGATTGGTCTTAGGGAACCAAAACCCACTAGAATGAGTATCCAATTAGCTGATAGATCTGTTAAATATCCTAGGGGAATTATTGAATATGTTTTGGTAAAAGTTGATAAATTCATATTCCCTATTGACTTTGTTATGCTTGACATAGATGAGGACGTTGAGGTGCCTTTAATTTTAGGACGCCCATTTTTAGCTACTGCTAGGCCTGTTATTGATGTAGGTGATGGTAAACTTGTGCTTAAGGTAGGTGACGAGGAAATTATTTTTAAAATTTATGATGCTATGCGATACTCTAGAGAGCATGATGATTCCTATTATTTTATCAATGCTATTGATCATTCTATTCAAGATTCTTTTTAGGAAATCATACATAAAAACACGTTGGAACTGTGTCTTGTCCAGGGTGAGGAGGCAGATGACGATACCAATGAGATGGAGGAGATAAAAATTAAGTTAAATTCTAATAATTCTTCTCCAAGAAAAAAGAAGTATGAGGGTATTGAAATAAATGATGATTTAAAATAAAAACCCTTTATTGAAGAGCCTCCCAAATTGGAAATGAAACAGTTACCAAATCACTTAGAGTATGCATTCCTCTGCGATAATTCTACACTACCGGTAATTATTTCTTCAGACTTGGAACCCAATGAGAAAGATGAATTACTACAAGTACTAAAGAAGCATAAAAGAGCCATAGCTTGGAATATTTCTGACATTAAAAGGATAAGCCCATCATTTTGCACCCACAAAATTTTAATGGAAGATGAATATAAACCATGTGTGCAAACTCAAAGATGATTAAATCCCAATATGAAGGAAGTTGTTACAGCTGAGGTAATTAAACTTCTAGATGCTGGAATTATTTATCTTATTTCTGACAGTACTTGGGTAAGTCCTGTACAGGTTGTTCCAAAGAAGGGAGGCATAACTATTGTAGCCAACGAGAATAATGAATTGAGTCCAACAAGAATAGTCACAGGTTGGAGAGTTTGCATTGACTATAGGAAGTTGAATGATGCCACAAGAAAAGATCACTTTCCCTTACCCTTCATTGATCAGATGTTACAAAGATTATCTGGGCATATATACTATTGCTTCCTAGATGGACTCTCTGGCTACTTCCAAATCCCAATACCATATGTCCATATGGTATGTTTGCTTATCGTAGAATGCCTTTTTAATTATGTAATGCTCCTGCTACTTTTCAGCGCTGCATGCTAGCCATCTTTGATAAACTTATGGAAGATATTATTGAGGTATTTATGGATGACTTTTCGGTATTCGGTAATTCTTTCCACCTTTGCCTTAAAAATTTAAAACAATTTCTGATGAGATGTGAGGAAACGAACCTTGTGCTTAATTGGGAAAAGTGTCACTTCATGGTTTGAGAAGGGATTGTGTTAGGTCACAAGATTTCTAGTAAAGGGATTGAGGTTGATAAAGCAAAAATTGAAACCATAGAAAAATTACCTCCTCCTAGTTCAGTTAAGGCTATTAGAAGCTTTTTAGGACATGTTGGATTTTATAGAAGATTTATTAAAGATTTTTCTAATATAGCTAAGCCTTTAACAGAATTACTAGAAAAAGATGTGCCTTTCAATTTTGATCAGGAATGTTTAGATGCATTTAATACCCTTAAAAATAAATTAAAAAATGCTCCAATTATAATTGCACCTGATTGGAATTTACCCTTTGAACTAATGTGTGATGTGAGTGATTTTGCAGTAGGTGCAGTTTTGGGACAGCGAAAAGACAAGCATTTTCAGCCAATTTATTACGCTAGCAAGATATTGACGATCGCACAAGAAAATTACCCCACCACAGAAAAAGAGTTGTTAGCTGTGGTTTTGCATTTGATATTATCTAAAGTTGTCGTTTACACTGACCATTCAGGTCTTCATTATCTTTGAACTAAATCGGATGCAAAACCTCGACTCATAAGATGGATTTTACTCTTATGGGAATTTGATTTGGAAATTCAGGACAAGAAAGGAGCTGAAAATCTTGCGGCAGACCATCTTTCTAGGGTTAAAAATCCACATCTCAAAGAACTCGATGAGAATGAGATGAATGACTCATTTCCTGAAGAACAACTCTTGGCTATATCCGGCTCCGAGGTACCTTGGTTTGCAGATATCACGAATTACTTAGCTGCTAACATCCTACCAAAAAGGTTGACACATCATCAAAAGAAGAGATTCTTTACTGATGTGAAAAACTATTTTTGGGAGGACCCTTTTCTTTTTCGTATATGTGCAGATCAAGTTATTCGGAGATGTGTTACAAAGGCAGAAGCAAGCAAAATCCTAGAACATTTCCACTCAAGGCCAACAGGAGGACATTATAGTGGGACTAGGACAGCACATAAAACGCTTGAATCAGGTTTCTATTCCCCACTCTGTTCAAGGACGCTAACAGATATGTTACTTCGTGTGATAGATGTCAGAGAACAGGTAATATCTCTAAACGAGAAGAAATGCCTCAAACATATATACTATCATTTGAAATATTTGATGTATGGGGTATTGGTTTTATGGGTCCTTTCCCTAGCTCATTTGGGAATAAATACATCTTAGTAGAGGTTGATTATATGTCAAAATGGGTGGAAGCTCAAGCTTATGATGCTAGAGTGGTAGTGAGATTTCTTAAGAAACTCTCCTCTTGATTTGGAACACCTAGAGCAATTATTAGTGATAGGAATTGTAACACCCCAAACCCAGTCAAAACGCTACGACCGAATCTGGTATGTCACAGGGAAGGAAACGATTTTGAAAACAAGTTGCCATCTCTAATTTAAGGAAAACTTTTGATGTTATGAAAAACCGAGTTGATTTAAAAGTATTACTAAAACTATTTTGAGTTTAGCTTCAAATAAAAATTCTCAATACTTTGTTAATCTTACAAGTTTGCTTATCTATCCGAAGGTGAAGTTTTAGAAAAACCCGATAATTTGTGTGAATTTAGAAAACATTCAATTAATAAGTTATTTAGGCATGCCATTTTATTTAAATTATACAAATTTCTATGAAAATAAAATGATAAATAAACTCCAAAATAAAATTTAATGGCCTTATTACAACCCAAAACCACATTTTAAAGTAAGTAAAACCAAAATAGAAGTTTAAAACAAAACCCAAAAGAAAATGCACATGGCCACCTCGAAGTTCCTTACTCGCTCGATCCGCGATCTCTTAATCATCCGCAAAATGCAGAGGAAGGGTGAGTCAACGAGACTCGGTATAAATCTCCATCCCGATATTATCAAGCCCTTACACAATTTCATAAATTAATATGCAAGTCATGCAACCCAACCTAACCATCCAACTCCTCAGATCTACCCCGTGGTCAAAACCACCGGTGGTCAAAACCACTGGTGACCATAGTCACAAATAATATCGGTATGGTCAAAACCACTGGTGACCGTAGTCACAAATAATATGATGGGGCCAACCCATCTTGTGGTCAAAACCACTGATGACGATCCCGTATATCAATATGTGGGGCCAACCCACTGTGGTACCAAACCACTGGGACAAGTCACAAGATTAACAACATGTGGTACCAAACCACTGGTGGTCAAAACCACTGAGACTAGTCACGATAATCATATAGAAAGCGGGGCTAACCCACCGTGTGGTCAAAACCACTGGTGACAGTCTGAATCATCCTTCCCCCTCCTCTCATCATACCCATTAATGTACATACTTTTTCAATGCATAAATATCATGCTTAGCAATTAGAGATCACATGGCATGGCATATACATATTTTATCAGGCATTTTAATGTTAACCAAACAAAGTGGACTTACCCGGAGTCCTCGATTTTACCCTCATGGGTATCATACCCGTTCTAACCGTTAATCCAGGCTTTAGCAGTTTACACGCTAATACATATTAACAAAGAAAGTGTGTAAGGGTTACACACCTTATTACTCGAAAAATGACGCTCTCTACGTCGGTACTATCGTTAATCGACACTACCGCTATCTGCCTACTCTCCTGCTCGGATGCTGGTCCACACCCAGGTGGCCAATCGCGAACCGCAGACATGGCCCTCTTCTTGAACTTAGGGGCTAAGGTCTCATATCTGACCCCTCCTAATGCTTGGCTGCCATTAGGGTCCATAACACCTTTGGTCACTAAGCCAGGTTAACACAGAAAATACTATGACTAAGAATATCAAACCCGAATGAATAAATCCCTTACCTAATCGAGAAATCTCGAAGATTTAGATCTAAACCATGAGTCAAGTAACCCCCGGGAATCCAACCGCTTGCGTCACTCCTTTCCTATAATCGGCCAACCAACACCATCAGCCACATAGCCATTCGGCTTAGGCATGAAAATCCCAGAAAAGAAAAGATTGACTCAAGAGAACATCACTAACCTTAACGTGAAAGATCCCTTTGGCACCTAGAATGATTCGGCCCTACCACAGAAGATGAAGGAATTCGGCAAATCAAGAAAAGGAGATGTAAGAATCGCACAAAGAGAATCAAAGAGATCAATAAGAATATAGATTTGAGACTGATTCAGCTATGGGAGGAACTTACCAACGAATATTAACTATGCTTCGATCTCGAGCCAAATCTGATAAAGAGGAAAGGTAGTTTCGGCTATCAAGAAGTTTTGAATGGAAGAAAAAATAACAATATGAAAGGGGAAGAATAAGTGGTGATTCGACTTTGAGAAAAGAAAGAGAGAGAAGAGGATAGGAGAGGTTCGGCTACGGCTTCAAGAGGAGAGAAAGAAAAAGATGTTAATAGAGAGGGAGGGTGATGATTTTGGTTTTAGCACAAGATGAGAGAAAAAGAGAGAAGCTCTTGGTGTTTTCGGCACAATGAGAGGGATTGGGAGAAGAGATGAAGTTGAAAGAAACAATATGAGAAGGGGCTTATGAGGACATTCAGCCAAGGTATTTTGGAAGAGAGGGGAAAAAGAACCAAAACGTCAAAAGTGTGCAATTGAGAGAGATTTCGGCGCAAATAGAGAATGGAAGAACTTAAGTCAAAAAGAAAATGAAGCTCACACCAAGATACCGAAAATCATACCCCAAAACAACTCAAATTCGGCACACCCCCTAACCACACTCTAAAACCAAATGCTCACACCCACACCACTTCAAATTTTGGGAACACACTCCCACTCCCTTCAACCACTATGCCGTCCCCCTCCTTTCTCCTCAAATTCCTCCCTTCCACTCATTCAAACAATTTGAATGAGTCAAGCTCCTACATTCACTCCTCTCCATCCAATTCAAATGTGTTGACTCTTTCAACACCCATCTACCAGAGTCCATCCTGAGTACACTACCTCCCTTGTCATGGAGTCAAAAAGAAATGCTCAAAGGGGATTCTTGCAGCTCGAACCAAAGCTCTCCCACCTGCATGAGGCGTCCCTCCCCCTAGTGCTTAAGTGGCGCCTCCCTTGCCACTTTACCAAGGCATCTCTTGCGACACACTCCTCCACCAAATACTCTTAACAACTAACGCCAAAAGCTCTTCCCCTTCTACAGCCCAAAACGCAATTTGCTGCTGAGGCACAATGTAATGGCCTAAATTCAAGGTTATCGGAACAATGGTTTCGTAACCATAAATTCGATTTAAAGAGAAATTTATTTTAATATTTTTGCATGAATATTTATATGATAGGAAAATCGTATTAAAATATCGATAGAAAAATTTTACCGATTTAGTGGTTAGTTAGAAAAAGGAATTATTGAAGGAATTGGGTAAAAACAAGGTATCGAGACCTTGATCTCATAAAATTGAGTAGGAAATATTTTATAAATATTTGTAAAATGTTATTAATGTGGTAGTAAAATTTCGTTAGAAAATTTTAACGTTTGAGTATGTAATTAAATAAAAGGACTAAATTGTAACAAATACAAAATTATGAAAAATGATTAAATAGTTTAAAGGATAAAAGAAAGAGGGCTTAAAGGAAAATAGACCCAAGGTCTAATTGGGCTGGACGGCAAGGGTATGAAATCAGCAAGAAAATAAGGAGAAATAAGGGTAAAATGGGAAAATAACAAAATTTGCCAAATAAAACTAGGACTAAATAGGGATATCTAGAAATCTCTTCATTTTTCTTCACTCTCATCAGCTAAAAACGCCATAGGAGGGGTATCTAAGCTGGTATATCATAATTTTTGCACCAAGTAAGTGAATCCTTGCCTATTTCTTGTAATTTTGTGTTTTTTAAAGACTTTTACAACTAGGTCCTACTATTAAATTGAAGAAGATGTATAATGATTTGAAGAAGATGTACCGGTGGCCAAGTATGAAACGTGATATTTCTGAGTTTGTATCAAGATGTTTGATATGTCAACAGGTCAAAGCAGAACATCAAGTACCTTCGGGGTTACTTCAGCCAATTACTATACCAGAATGGAAATGGAAAAGAATCACTATGGATTTTGTATCGGGATTACCATTGTCTCCGAGGAAAAAAGATGCTATTTGGATGATTGTTGATCGATTGACAAAATCAGCACACTTTATTCCGCTACGTATGGATTATTCTTTAGATAAACCGTCAATTGTACATATCCGAGATTGTCGGGCTACATGGAGTGCATGTCTCCATTATATCGATAGAGATCCTCGATTTACGCCTCGCTTCGGGATAAATTGCAAGAAGCTTTGGGTACTCGGTTGTATTTCAAGATCGCATTTCATCCTCAGACGGATGGCCAATCTGAGCGTGTAATTCAAGTATTGGAAGATATGCTCGATGTTGTTTACTAGAGTTTGAAGGTAATTGGGAGAGGTATCTACCTTTGATTGAATTTGCTTACAATAATAGTTATCATCCAGATTAAAATGGCTCCATATGAAGCTTTGTGTGGTAGAAAATGTAGAACACCATTGTATTGGATGAGCTCAAAGAAAAGAAGATACATGGGGTTGATTTAATCCGAGAAATGTAAGAAAAGTGAAGGTTATTCGGATAGTTTAAAGCGACTTCCGATCGCCAAAAATCATATGCCGATCTTAAACGAAAAGAGATTGAATTCAGGTCGGTGACAAGGTATTCTGAAAGTGTCTCCTTGGAAGAAAGTTCTCCGATTCGATTGAAAGGGTAAATTGAGTCCAAGATTTATCGGCCATATGAAATTATAGAAAGAATTGGACCGGTCACTTATCGATTGGCATTACCACCGAACTCAATAGAATTCATAATGTTTTCATGTATCTATGCTACTGACGATATCGGTCAGATCCTTCACATGTTATTTCTCCGATGTAGTGGAGATTCAACCGGATATGACTTACAAGAAGAACCTAAGTTAAGATATTGGTACGGAAACAAAGGAGCTTAGAAATAAAAGATAAATTTAGTGAAAGTATTATGGCAAAAGCATGGGATTGAAGAAGCGACATGGGAACCGGAGGAGACAATGAGGAAACAATATCCAAACCTCTTTATCGGTAAGATTTTCGAGGACGAAAATCCTTAAAAGGGGGAGAGTTGTAATGGCCTAAATTCAAGGTTATCTAACAATGGTTTCAGAACCATAAATCCGATTTAAAGAGAAATTTATTTTAATATTTTTGCATGAATATTTATATGATAGGAAAATCGTATTAAAATATCGATAGAAAAATTTTACCGATTTAGTGGTTAGTTAGAAAAAGGAATTATTGAAGGAATTGAGTAAAAACAAGGTATCGAGACCTTGATCTCATAAAATTGAGTAGGAAATATTTTTATAAATATTTATAAAATGTTATTAATGTGGTAGTAAAATTTCGTTAGAAAATTTTAACGCTTGAGTATGTAATTAAATAAAAGGACTAAATTGTAACAAATACAAAATTATGAAAAATGATTAAATAGTTTAAAGGATAAAAGAAAGAGGGCTTAAAAGGAAAATAGACCCAAGGTCTAATTGGGCTGGACGGCAAGGGTATGAAATCAGCAAGAAAATAAGGAGAAATAAGGGTAAAATGGGAAAATAACAAAATTTGCTAAATAAAACTAGGACTAAATAGGGATATCTAGAAATCTCTTCATTTTTCTTCACTCTCATCAGCTAAAAACACCATAGGAGGGGTATCTAAGCTGGTATATCATAATTTTTGCACCAAGTAAGTGAATCATTGCCTATTTCTTGTAATTTTGTGTTTTTTAAAGACTTTTACAACTAGGTCCTACTATTAAATTCATTAGTCTTTGATTTCATGGATGGAATTGAAAGCCACCATGGTTGGTTTATGTAAGTTTATGATGAAATAGAATGAAATTTAAGCCTTAATTCATTTAAGAGATGATTTTATTAGGTAATTTCAATTGAAATTGATTTTTTGGGGACCTAATTATGAAAGTGTTTGGAATTAAAGTCTATTACTGAAATTATGATTTCCAAAGGTTATAAAGTAGTTTAAAGTGATAGAATAAAGTGTTAATTGAGAAAAATAAGCTCAATTGAGAGGTTAATTGAGTGGGGACGAAATTATCATTCATTGAAAGTTTAGGGGAAATTGGTAATAAGCAGTTTGCACTAAAACAGTTTTGGACAGCAGCAGTAGACTAAATTTGAAAAATCACCATAAATTGTAGAAATCGAATTAGAAGATGAACAAAATATTAAATTAAAGCTTATTGAGTCTAGTTTCTTATGGAAGAAACGTTGTAAGCAATAGTATTGTAAATCATGAGATATAATAGGTTTTGTGAGACAAGGTCAGAATGAATTCGGATTCCCCTGTTCTGACTTTGAAAAATCATAAAAATTGAATAAAAATAATTATGGGGAGTGGTTTATATTCATAGAATCCTTAGTGAGTCTATTTTTTTATGGTACAAACGAAAACATTATTTTAATTCTGTACAGTGAGATATCTGAGATTTTGTGAAGAGATAGCAGAACTGTCAAACAATGAAATAGGGGAAACTTTAATGAATAAACTGTACTAATTGGCTAAGCCAAAAATTATGAAAATTTTATGGTGTGAATATATGTGAGTCTAGTTTCAAGGAAAATTAACGGTTCTTCATTTGGAGTTCTGTAGCTCGAAAAATAAATAATTTAGTGACTATGACTCAAGTAGACAGCTTTGAATGAACTATAAATAGTAATAGAATTATAATGAATGGTACATGTGAACATGAAATGTATTGAATTGATGATTGAATTTATTCATTTAGATCCGGAAAACTCAAATACAAAGCTAGATCGAGGAAAGGAAAAAGTCCCGGATTAGTAGATTTTATATACGAATTAGTATCGAGGTAAGTTCATGTAACATGAATTATCTTCTTAAATGCTTGAAATGTATGTTATTGATGTGAATATGATTTCAATGTTCATTGTATGAAAATTGATGAAACATTAATATATTTGATAAAAAGGGGAAGAAATCCCGGTTGAATGAAAGGAAAATTCGATGGATCTCTGAAAAGGAATTGACGGTAAAAAGGATCTAGCCCGGACGGGTGATCCTATCCTGATATAGCCCTCCCGAAGAATATGTGGAAAATGGATTTAGCCAGACGAGTAATCCAATTAGGGTCTCAATTTAGCCTCGGATCGTAATTCAGATCAAGCTCATTAGAGTAATTGTCGCTGTGGATTTAGCCTCGGACCGGTAATCCCGACAATACTCTATGAGTTTATATTATGGATTTAGCCTTGGACCGTAATCCAATTGTAAGGATGAGGTTCAAGGAGTGTGCTCTCCGAAATGGAAATGTGCGCACATGAACATGAATTGACGGACTGGATTGTACACTAAAAGTGTACTTCGAAAATCCATCAAATTCGAGTAATTCAACGGGATAAATATGGAAAAATAACAAGGAAATGGAAATCATGATATTGATGAGCTCATCAATCATAGTATTTGTATTATTGATATATGGAAATTATTGAACTGACTTGAATGTTGAGTTTGTGAATGTTAGGGTAATAATGCATTGAATGGGTATATGAGTGTTTATTGCTTGTATTGAAAATATTGGGTAAGTATAATTCTTGTTTCATGGGCTTACTAAGCACAAAGTGCTTACCCTATTTCCTTTTTCCCTATTTTGTAGTGTTAAGAGCTCTGGAGATCGGATCGGTGGGAGACTCATCACACTATCAACCCCAATATTTCGTATTTAAAGAAACTTTAGTTTGGAAATGAATGGCATGTATAAGCTAATAAAATAAATGTTAATATGAAATGAATGTAAGGTCCACCATTGGTATGGCTAGCAAACCTTGGTTTGGTATGTGTTGATGTTATCTTATAAATATGCATGAATTTATTTTGAAAATATGTTGAATTGGAATAGTCTCGGTTTAGAACTTGCGAAATGCTAGATATTTATAAATGGGTTATATTGAGTAAAAAAAAATCGTAAACTCCGGTGATGCCTCGTACCCTATTCCGACAATGAATACGGGTAGGGGGTGTTACACACAAGCCTATTCCTGGCTCAGCCTAGACCCTTAAATTGTCCAAACTAATGTACCCAACATACAATACACATGCAACCACACGAAATGCAAAGGCCCCGGTTTAAGGATGTTACAGGGGTACTCATTTTTGTAATACTCAGTTTGATAAAATCTTAAAGAAATATGGAGTGCACCATAGAACAGCTACCCCTTATCACCCTCAAACCAGTGGACAAGTTGAAGTAGCCAACCGAGAGCTTAAGCGTATTCTAGAGAAAACTGTAGAATCCAACAGGAAAGATTGGGCATTAAAAGTAGAAGACGCTTTATGAGCCTATAGAACCGCTTTTAAAACTCCCATAGGAACATCCCTATACAGACTTGTTTACGGGAAGAGTTGTCATCTACCATTTGAATTAGAGCACAAAGCATTTTGGGCTATAAAATTCTTAAACTATGATCTTAAACTTGCAGGTGAGAAAAGATTGATGCAGTTGAACAAGCTAGATAAGTGGCGAGAGAATGCCTACGAGAACTCACGTTTATATGAAGAATCAACAAAGCGACGCCATGATGCTCGTTTGAAACAACCTAAGCAATTTGAAGTTGGAGATCTTGTCCTACTATACAATTCGAAACTTAAATTGTTCCCTGGAAAGCTGAAATCAAGATGGTCGGTCCATTCATAATCAAAACCATTTTTCCCTATGGCACAATTGAGGTAACTCATCCGACTTATGGCACCTTCAAGGTAAACGATCAACTACTTAAATTATATAATGGTGAAGATTTTAGGGATATTAGAGAGGAGCTTCAGCTCCGTGAACCTTCATAAAGAGAAGAATACAAGGTAAGTCTAGCTTAGGACTTTAAACAAGCGCTTCTCGGGAGGCAACCCGACCACTAACCTCATTAATGTCCATATTTTTTTATTTTTAGCACCTAACTAAAAACTAACCAAATTAATAGGCGCAGGTTTCCCTACCAACATGGCCTTACACATGGGCATGGCTGTGGCCGTGTGGACACCATGAGTAGGTACATCGGCGTGGCGGAGACTGTGCAAAATAGGACAAAAATTTTCCCCAAAATACGGACTGTGATAAAATGCCACGGTCGTGTGATTCGATTGTGGTCGAAACAGACTAAAGAACACGGGATGCGATAAACCCACACGGGCGTGCCTTAAGACCGTGGGCGATACTGAGTAAGTGACATGGGCATGCGACACGCCCGTGCCCAAAAGCCGTGGTTGAAACTGAGTAAGTCACACGGGCGTGCGACACGCCCGTGCTTATAGGCCATGGTCGATATTGATTAATTAACATGGGCATCTGAACCTCGATATGGGCGTAGGAGAAATGAATGAAGCCTCACACGGCCGTGCGATTCGGCCGTGTGACCTAATACACCCAGGGAACACGGGCGTGGGCCAAGACTCAGACACGCCCTAAACCAACATTTACGAAACACACGAGCTAAACATAGGGCACATGAGAGTGTGCCTCGACCATGTGCCCCAATCCCCATTTAATCCACCGACTCCTGTTCACTTTCTTCCCCAAATTCCCCCCCAAAAAAAACCTTAGCCGCTCTCACCCAAACACCCTCTCTACTCTTTCTCCCCTACTCCGGCCACCACTTCGACGACCCCTGGGGCGACTGAAATATCCTCCATATCCTCTTTTCTTTTCCTTCCTTCTTCTCCCTTTCTCCCGTCGGTTCACCTTTCTCCCCCACTTTTGCTTCTTTCTTTTATTTGATCTTATTCTTTGTTCTTATTATTATTTTCATTATTATTACGATTTAGATTTCTATTTCTAATTTCTTAGTTCTTTTGATTGTTTATTTCATTTGATTTTATTCCATTACTAAGTTTAATTATTATTTTGATACTACTTCTTAGTGATCTTGTTAATTTACTTAATTTTTTTTAGTTTAATTCCATTGCATTAAGCCTACCATCGTACTGTCTAATTTCAGTATTTGATTTAAGCATTACTTGATAATCTAATTCCCTATTATAGGATTATACTATTATTTAGGACTACTAGGATAATACATTTTTGGCTGGCAATGATACTTGATTTAGTGAAAATCTTTTGCATTTCCAGGTATGTAATAACCCCCCCACGTGGGAAAAAGACTGCTATCCCAGCTTCAAAAAAGTAGAAGGAACCCGGAGGTACCTCCACGAGTGCATCTGCCGAAGTGCACCATCCCTTTCTACAGTTTCCCCTGGGACCCCAGGCAGAACTTTTTCAGATACTTCGTGTAACAATCCGAATATGACCCTAATCGGAACGGTAGTTTTGGGACCATGAATTTGAGTCTGAAATATATTTAGATAATATATTATGTGCTTATTATATGTGAATTGATGTGTGTGAAAGTTTCGTAGAAAAATTTAATCGTTTGTATGCTTAATTAAATAAAAAGGGCTTAATCGCGTAAATTATAAACTTGATAGTTTAAAGTGTAAGGACTAATTTAAAGTTGTTTTTCTAATTGGGAGCATTTAAAGTGCAAATTACCTAATTCAAAGAGTAGTGGATGGCAATGACTAGTGGTGTATCATTACATTATATGTTTATTTCATTTATAAAATAATTAAAGTTATATTTTAATTATTTTATAAAGTTATGTTTATAATAAAATAAAAGAAACATAAAAAGTGGTCTCATTTGCATTGTTCTTGCCGAAACATACAAAAACAAAATAAAAGAAAAGAAGAACAAGGTTTAGCATTCGGTCAAGAGAAATTTGGTGATTTAAGGTTAGTTTTTGGTCGGTTTTCGATAATTTTTACGTTTTTGTAATCGTTGCTTCGAGAGATTTAAAACCCATGTCTTAATTTCATGAATGGATGATGTTTATGTAAAATGTCATGGTTATATGTTTGTGTTTTATGATGCCTATTGGAAAAATATTAAAGTTATGTTAGATATTAATAAGTTTTGAATGGGAAATTTTGGTGAAATAGAGTATTTAGGGCTAAATAGTAAAAAATAAATTTTTGAGGGGCCTAATTGCAAAATAAATGAAATGTATGCATTTGTATAGGTATATGGAGCATTCGGCCCTTGATATGTATAATCAAATTTGGTGTATTTCGTGTTTTATACAAATTGGACTAATTTGTTAAATTGTGAAATATTAGGGGTAAAATAGTAAATTATATCATATATGTGTTTTGGGACAAAATTGAGATGAAATGTGCTTGAATGAGCTAAATTTTAATGTGTTTAGATCAAGAACAAAGAAAAACGGATTTGGATCGGGGAAAGGCGAACGTTATCGAATAGCCGGTCTTCATTGTCCGTCGATAGACGAGGTAAGTCCATAAGCAAGTTATTACTGTAAATATTGTTCGTAATATAATTTACATTTCAAACTTTGAACTGTTGGATTGAAATTTAATCATAGCCGAATGTGACATGAAGATTTGATTATGAATGGTAGTTAAACTTAATTGATTTCATTTTGTACAAGTGATTTAAAATAAGCACGGCACATGTTATATTTGAATTATATCGAAAGTATCGGGCTAAATGCCTAGTAGGCCTTGTGCTGGTGGAAAGTATCGAGCTAAATGCCTAGCAGGCCTTGTGCCGGTAAAATGTATCGGGCTTTGAGCCTAGCAGGCCTCGTGCAGGTGAAAAGTTTCGAGCTTATTGCCTAGCAGGCTAAATGCCGGTGATTTTTAAATACGAGCTTATGCATATAAACTAGTGGAGTTATGTTGCCAAAAGGACAAACTTAAGCTTATTCGTATGAATTAAATTACAAAGCCGTATAGGTAAGTACTTGTGAGTTGTTTAATCGAGTTTATATATTCGTTCAATTATATGTATATATATGTGATGTTGGACGAAAATATGGTATATGATTATGTACGTATATTCGGTTGTTTGTTTAGGAAATCATATTGATATTTCGTGCATATTGAACCTGGGGAGTGATAAGATGTGAAGTGAATGAGCGTATATATATATATATATGCTCTTGTATATGATTCTATTTAAAATGATGTGCAAACAAATTGAGTATTTGGCAAGAAATGGATGTTTATCATTTGAATTTTGAGTTGAATTAACGAACTATTTGTTAAAGGTAGGATCATGAGAAATGTCAGGTTAAAGATGATATTGAAGTTCGATAATGTGATACCATATGTGTGATTTGTTAAAGTTTGTATTAATATCAAGTATTTAACTTGGAAGGTTTAGGTGTCTAATTGAATTATTTTCTTTAAATTTGCTTAAGACTTACTAAGCTAGTGAGCTTATTCCATGTGTGCTCTTTATTCTATTTTATAGATTTCGATTAAGCTACGGGCATCTGAGGATCATCGGAAAAGTCAACCACACTATCACCCCTTTTTGGTACTTAATCTTAATTTTGAATCTAAGGCATGTATAGGTTAGACTAAGGTTTAAACTAATGACATTCGGTCTTGTATATATGTATAGCCTTGTGAAAATGGCTATTTCTTTTGATTAAGTTTAGTTCCTATGTTCTTGATATAATGGCTTGATTATAATATTAAGGGATGTGAAACTCGGCCATGGTTTAATCATGTATGGAATGTGGTCATATGATATGCATGTTGTGGCGTGTAGTCCTGTGTTTTAACAATGAAGAAAATGACAGATGCTTGACGAGTTATAACATGTAGTATATTAAATAAGTAATATGCCTATTATATATAGATGTGATGCATTTGGGATAAGCATGATATATTGATATGTTTTGCATTTGTTTTGATTTGGTTCGAATGAGGTAGATATAGTTGAGAGAATGTACTTTCGGTTGTGAATTAATTTGGTCTATTTGGATTATTAAAGATGCCATGTTAATGGTTATGAGTGGTAAGTTATTAGTGTACATATGCCATTGTAAAAATCATAAGAAATTGAATACATGGGTTCGGCTTGTGATGGCTAAGGATGATTACAAATTGTACTAACAAAGGTTAGCTTAATATTGCATGGTTAAGCTCTCTGTGCTACCCTTGAACTAAATTTTAATAGCCGAAATGGGAGAGAGAGAGGAATCAGTTTGTGAATGTGATTTATGCTTGGTAATTAACATATGAATAGGGTGTATAAGGGTTACATTTTATGCTTATATATTGTTTCATGATGATATACTATTATGCGTATAAAAAAAATGTTGCATAAATGTTATGTTTGTTTATAGGGTGATGATATTAAAGTGACATATGTGTTTGGACAGAAAATAATATGATATTTTACTTGCTAGTCGAATAGGATATGAGTCACATGGTTAAGTGTATACATGCCGTGAAAGAATGGCTAATTTCGAAAATGTTAACAATGCATATAATTTTTGTGATTTATAATTTGCTTAATTATACATGGTGGATTGAAAATGCAATATTGTTTGTGGTTGTTAATTCATATATCTGTATGTATGCTCAAATTTTTAAAGCAAAGTGTTTCAATTTTATTAAGTAACACCTTGTGACCCCAATTCGGCAACGGATACGGGTTAGGGGTGTTACACTTTATGCACGACTCCTTGGTGTTGGGAGACGTATCGATTGGGCCACCTTAGAGCAGGTTCAACTAGCTGATGCAGTTCGGGCCCTACTGACTACTGACTCATGGGGGCACTTTTTCGAGATTGTCGAGCCGATCGATTTAAAGCTTACTTTGGAGCTCTGTTCCACATTTCACCTTCAGGCGGTCATGACAAATTTCGATGACCCAGGCACAGTCCAGTTTCGCCTTGGAGGCCTAGTACAGAAGTTAAGTATCCTAGAGTTTGGGGTCACTTTGAGACTTTATACCGAGGAATTCACAACGACTTTGAGAACCTTCATCAACATATCCACTACTCCCCTTCTTCTTGCTAGAGAGACTTAGTCCCCGCCTCAGCTACCTACGACCCCAGTCGTTCCAAGGCATCAGCTCTTGCCCTATCCTTGAAGTACTTACACGCCATCCTGGCTCACACTTTGATAGGTAGGCGAGAGAGCACTGGTGTCGTCAACACTCACGACGCCTACTTTTTATGGTGCATGGTGCATGGGCACGTGTTTGATTTAGCTTACTTCATCGCCCTCACCATTCGGCATCAGACGGAGCGACATATGAAAGGAATCCTCTCCATTGGCCCATATGTGACGTGCTTGCTCGATACTTTAGCCTCCTCAACACCGCAGCTCAGTCCTCCTCGCTCACGCTTATTGGGTAGATGTCCCCACAGGGCATCTCGATGATGCTTCATATGAGGATGATTGAGTGTCGTCATGGTTTTGATCCTCCTCAATACCGTCTCTCGCGAGCCACCGATCAGGATGACCTAGAGGACATTACTGATGATGTCCCTTTACATCATGAGGAGCCAACTTCTGTGCCACCACCGCTTCACTGACCAGTTCATGCGGCTGCTTCATTGACTGACATCTCTGAGTGCCTCACTCATTTCGAGCAGTATGAACTCAATAATTTAATGACAATGCTCGACGATTCGATGGCATCGAGGCGACTCTACAATAGATTTGTCATCATTTCCACATATCATCACCACCCCCACCTCGCGATCCATCTGTTGATGAGGACCTTTGAGTCCATTTATTTTTTTCGTTTTCTTTTCTTTTCATTTTTAAACTCTTTCTCTTTATCTTTCTTGTCTTGAATTTATATTACTATATTTTGATTTCTTTATATCTTTGGCTGTTTATTATCGAGTAATCATAATGAAATCCATTAATAAAACCCCCTAAAACTTTAATGATGGCTCCGTAGTTTCAAAAGGTTCAAGGTGCTACTAAGGAACGAACTCCTAAAGTATTCTCCCTCACCTTCACCTCTGCCTAGTTCATCATGCTTCTCATTTGACCTATTTCTACAATTTTCACTTTCCAAGGATTTCATCCATAATTCAAGAAGTTTCACCTCCTTCCCTCTCTTATGATTTTCTGCTTACACTACAATTATCTATCTTTTTACATTGAGGACAATGTACATCTTAAGTGTGGGGAGGTTAATTATAGTATTATTAGAAAACCCCTGAATTATGTCTTGTTCTTAAGTAATTTTCTCATATTACTATTAGAATGAAACTTCTATTAACTTATAATTTTCATTGATACGTTTTGGATTAAGTCATAGGTAATTGTTCATTGATCTTTTATACTTTAAGACATTAACAAGCATGATAAGTCTATTTTCAGAATTAAAAATTTTGTTAGGTTGTTTCCCTAATTTTAAATATTACTTTGAAGTTTGAAATTTGCAAGGTTGACATCAAAAACCATAATTTTTGTGAGATTTTGAGCCTTTTAGAGCATATACTTTTCTTGATCACTTTATTGGTTATGAGTGTGTCAATATTGATTTGTTATTCTAGAACTTGTTTCGATTATGCATGTCGAGACCACACCCTTGATTTGATATACTGAGATGATAAAGGCACCTAGGTTTTAACCCACTTACCCCAAAAATTCTACCTTCATAATTAACCCCTAGTGAACCCCTTTAATCCTAATAAACCGTTTCTTGATATACCCTTAATATTAACCCAAAACTCATTATTTTTGATTCATTAAGAATTTTCCCTATTGTATTAACTTCTTTTTGTCGAGATTTGATTTGATCAGTTGCCTAACTATGTTCTATATTTCAGTTGTTAATTTTTTTCTTATTATTATATGTTAAAAAAAAGTTGGAAATATATTCATTATTAGTTCTATGTTATTTGAGCTTAAACGGTTAATTTCACATTTTGAGAAGAAGCTCGTGTTATTGGTAATAAGTTTTCACATGTAATTATTTAGTATTAGTCCATTTTTCTAGTTAGGTAAATTTTCAATTCAATCTTGATTCTAACCCTCTAATTCAACCTTTATCCACACCTCTAAACCAAGCCCTATTACAACCCTTTTTAGAGACCTTTTGATTTGGGTATCATCTCAATTTATAGTGGTGGAGATTTAATTTTCATGCAAGCCTATGGTAATAACTTCTCATGTTTGACTTTTGAGTGCTTAATTTGAACCTTAAACACTTTAAGTGATTTGAGTGAATCTTTAGTGAGGATGTCAATTCTTGACAGGCTTTGAATCAAAGGTAATCATTTAGATAAGGGGAAACACCTATGTCTTTGTGCTATAAAAATTTGTGACTTAAATTGTTTGAATCTTTAGGACTCTTCTAGTTAAACTATCAATGTATGAATTATCTGTGAATTATGATAAGACATTATTGATGAGAAATATGAATTGAGGAAGTTAATTTAATTGTGAGTTGAGGATTTTGCTTGAGGAAAAGCAAAGGCTTAAGTGTGGGGATATTTGATAAACCATAATTTATACATATTTTGACCCCATGCTTGGCTTATTTTTGGATGAATTTTTATTAGTTTTGATGAATTCGACGCTCCTAATCCTTTAATTTCATGTTTTACACTCAGGAGAGCTTAGGGACTCAAAAAGAATGAGAAATGGGCCAAAAAGGGACAAAATGGGCCTACCTCAAAAATCAACACGACCTGGACTATCACACACAGTCAGAACACACGGCCGTGTGTGATGAGCAGAATCGAACACAGTTGGGACTATAACACACGGGAAGACCACATGGCCCTGTGTTACGAGTAGAATCGAATACGGCCTAAGCTATCGTACAGGGGCGTGTCCCTGCCGAATCCAAGTCTAATTCTATTCAGAAAAGACCACTTGTGGGCCAAGAAAGGTGCTCCAAAGCCTATATAAACACCCTAGGGGAGGACCTAAAGGAACACGGAGAGTAGATCGAAGAAATTACTCGAAGAAAGCCGTCAGAATCATCTTGGAAGTAGGATCTCATTCAAGATTGAAGATCTCCATCAAGTTCCTTAGAAGTTTTTGGGATCTTTATGTCTTCTTATTTTCTTAATTTTATGATGTTTTCCTTTTACGTTATGAACTAAACTCCCTAAATACCTAGGGAGGATGAAACCTAGATGAATATTATTATTTAATATGTGATAAATACTTGTTCTTATTCTTAATTATGTGTTCTTAATCCTTATTTTAATGTTTTCAGGAATATTAATTCAAGATTGATATGCTTATTCAGTGGAGCAAAAGTCCCTGTTTAAGAGTAAATCCAACATAATTAAGCGAAGTTGATTGCAACCCTAGAAATAGGGCGATATAAATCTGTCGAATTAGAGTCAAATCTAATAAGGGAATCCATAGATTGAGTTAATGCAATGATAGGGGTTTTACTTAGAAAGAGATTTCAATTAATCTACCTAGAGTTAGTTGTTTTTAGTCTTGAAAGAGATATTAACATAATTTAGGGATTTCTACGGATCAAGTCAAGTGAATAAATCATTTAATTCAGAGTCAGAATAATAAGTAAAGTCTAGGTGGATTCTTCCTTGGGTATTGTCTTTATCATTGGTTTATTCGATTACTTCTTCACTCTCTGTCGCATTCATAATCACTTAGTTAGTTAATTTGTTAGTTAAACTTTTATATTAAAATAAATCCCTTAATTATTAGGCTAGATAATAAAAATATAGTTGTTTCTAGTAATATTAGTCTTTGAGGATACGATATTCCGAACTCACCACAACTATACTACTGTTTGATAGGTGCGCTTGCCTTTGTTGAAATGTTAGTTTCGAGCCCATCAGGTATTCTTTTACTTCTTGGTTGTTAATCTGTTATTTTCCTACTTTGTTCTTTGTTGTGTTCGTTAGTTTATTTATTTATTTAATTTTAGTTTTTAATCAATCACTCGAATTTATCGGTTAAATAATAGAAAGATGGTAATTACTAGTACTTTTAGTCTTCACGGGAACAATATCTTTACTCACCGTAACTATACTATTAATTGATAGACTCACTTGTCTTAGTCAAATTTTTAGTTAGTTTCATGGACATCTACCGTCCAAGTTTGCTCCATATAATTTGTTAGAGGTAGTTTTGAGGAGTGCCTTGAGCAATATCACAAGCCATGCATATTGGTGTCTAGCATTGTTCAACCATATAATTTGTCATATATGGAGTTGGCAATTTTTTATAATAAAATCATTGATATCTGCTAATATTTTGGATGTTTGCAAGCTCATCCATGATTTTCAAACACTACTATGGGAACATAATTTGAAGATTGGTTCAGATTTAGCTTGTAATAACTTGTTTATGAGGTGTTAATATAGTAGATTATCTCTCTGAGTAAAGCCTCGCAGAAGTAGAAAAATTGAACTACGTAAACATATCAAGTGTTCATTACTTTTCTATCTTGTTTTTCACTAATGCCTAAAACAATTGGCATTACTCTTAAACACTACTCCTAGCACTGCTCAATTTACTTGCAATTATTATTTTCGATTTTTCATAAGTTTTATTTGGTACCCTTTTTCTTGACAATTTTTTCTTCAAATAAAGTTGCCATTTGCCTTTAAGCCTTAAATCTCTCCACTATTTGCCTCTTGAATATGATGCCAAATAGCCACCGTTTGCACCATAAATTTTCTACTTAGTTGCTACCACAATGTACTTCAATTTCAAATTCATTTGAATGTTGATTAGCCTTCAATCGGATGTTGATCATTTTCTAAATGGTCGTTGTTTCGCCTCTTCAAAGTAACTGTAATTTTATCCAAATAAATTGTTGATCAACTCAATCTTGCTACTATGTCATGCTTCAAATTGTTGCTTTAAGAATCAAACCAATTATCGATTATTACTCTCATATATTGCTATTTCTGTAGAGTGTGCCTCGCATTTCGGATGAAACAGAGACGTCTTAACAACGCAAAGAAAGACGTCCCGACGAGGCAATATGTCGCGTTACGATGTGGCGACATGTTCCCCACTAAATTCAATTTCTTTTCCTAGCTAAACTTTATTATCTTTTCCCAATCTAACTCTAATAACTCTAGGATATTCTAATCAGATTCGTGAAGAATTTTAGCCTATAAATAGGGCTTTTAGCAATCCTAGAGAAATTAATTCAACAACATAATTAAGAGAGAGTTTGTGGGAATTTTGGGAGAATTTTGTATTTTTTTTTTTTGGATTCGGGTTTGTTTGTTTCTCTATCTTTTACTCATCTTTTGGCTTTTTCCGTTTTAGTGAAGTTTTTTTTCCATGGTTTTTTATCTTCTTCGAAGGGGTTTTTCCACGTAAATATTTTTGTGATTTTTCTCATTTTTTTTCTTATTCGTTGCATAATTCGAGTTTAACCCAACAAACTGGTATCAAAGGTTGGTTCAGTTTCCACATTCAACCTGTTTAGAGATGGCAATGAGTTATGATATCGAGAAGTTCGATGGGATCACAAATTTCAGTTTGTGGGAAGTTCAGATGAAAACAATTCTGGTTCAGAATGATTTGAAAAAGGTTATTACAGGATAAAAGCCCGCGAATGCGAATAAGACAAAATGGGCGGAGCTTGATGAGAAGGCAGTGTCAACAATTCAGTTTTGCCTTATGATCGCTGCAAAACAGTACTAGTTTTAATATTTATAAAAGACTGATCGAACCTGTAGACTGACTGCGACAACGATAGAGGCAAGCGCACCTTTCAAATAGTAGTATAGCTCAGGCAAGAATATCTTATCGAACCCAAGGAACCTAAAAGTACTGCTACTCACTTTCTTTCTATTATTTAGCCTAAAATATGGAGTGATTGGTTTATTAATCTAAAACAAATGAAATACTTAAACTTAAATATAAAGACAAAAGAACGAAACTTTGGGAAAAGACCTTGAAGAAAACTCAATTGATAAAGACGATACCTTCGGGAAGAATCCACCTATGACTTCACTTATTATCTACCCTTTCAATTCATATGATTTCTTTACTTAGCTTGATCCGTGAGACTCCCTAACCTATATTAAACCTTCTCTCAAAGTGAATAACGTCTAACCTTAGGTTAATTAGTGGAACTCTCGTTCTCTTATAATAACCCCCTAAGGAAGCAGTAAATTGATCAATAGACTCCCATATTAGGTTTCACCCTAATCCGGCAAAATCTCGTAACCTTATCTCTATGCTCCCAATCAACTCCACTTAATTATGCTAGATCTACTCTCAGGCAGGGTCTATTCCTCCTCCACCTAAGCACATCAGATAAATTTAAGCAACATAATTAAGAACAAAATAAGTATTTATGATATAAACCGAAAGAATTAAATAACAAAATCCGTCATAGGTTTCATCCCTTTAGGTATATGAGGGGTTTAGTTCATAACTAAATAAGAATACATCTCAAGAGAAAAGATAAAACAAAACATAAGAAATCCCTAAAACCCCCTGAAGAAATTGAAGAGGAGATCCTCCGTCTTGAGTAGAACTCTGACTCTTCGACATGGATCAACTGGCTATCTTCGCGTCAATCCCTGAATGAGAAAGGCTTGGCAGAAAACTCTACTCAATTATCGACCCTTTGAATAGCCTCCTTGGGGTGTTTTTATAGACTTTGGAATGCTTTACTTGTCTCCTAAGTACTCATAATTCAGGTATGATTCGTCCTAGGTGTTTGAGTAGACCTAGGATTGCGTTTCTTAGGCTCTAAGCATCCTATTCTGAGTGAAATTGCTCTTTCCTGCGGTAGGGGAACGGTTAAGGCACGCCCATGTAAATTTTGGCTCAGCCCGTGTCTCTATTCTGTCGATTGGGGCACAGCCATGCAAATCGGGGATAGGCCATGTTAGGCTTTTTGTCGACGAGGCACGGCCATGTAAATTAGTGACAGGCCATGTTCTAGATGGATAGCAAGGCACGGCTGTATGGAATAAAGCCCAGGCTGTGTCAACTTCTTGGGTTGGCCCAATTTGATCCGTTTTAAGTCCGTTTTACGTTTTTTTATCCTTAGGTGTTCTCATGAGTACAAGACATGAAAAGAAAGGATTAAGAGCACCTTTTTACATAAATCGAGGATAAATTCATCTAAAAGCATACTAAATGTGGGATTAAAATATGTTACTTTTACGGTTTATCAAATACCCCCACACTTAAGCTTTTGCTTGTCCTCAAGCAAAATTCTCAACTTACAATTAAAACGAACTTTTCATAATTCATGATTCCTATCGACAATGTCTCATTATAATTCATAGATAATTTATACATGGATAATTCAACTCAAAGAGTCCTAAAGATTCAATTACGATAAGTCATACCTTTATAGTACGAAAACATAGGTGTCTCCCCTTATCTAAAACTGACAAGGATTGACATCCTCACAAAAGATTCACTCAAATCATTCGAAGTGTTTAAGGTTCAAGAATAAGCACTCTAAGTCGAACCTAAAAGTTAATCCCATAGGCTTGCCTGAAAATCAAATCTCCACCACTGTATATGAGATGATACACAAATCAAAAGGTCTTTATTAGGGTTGTAACGGGGCTTGGGTTAAACAGTGTGGATAAGGCTGAATTAGAAGGTTAGAATCGAGACTGACTTAACAATTTACCTAACTAGAAACAATAAACTAAATATGAATATTTACATCGAATGAAAACTAATAATACTTACTATTGATAATTACTCTATAATAATTTCATCACTTTAATATGAGCTTTTTCAACAATTGGAGTTTTAATGCTCTAAGCTCTTTTTTATACTACTAATATTGAATATACTTGGATTATATATATATATATATATATATTTAAGAACAAACTAAAATAAATATAATAGAAGGAACTTTGGTGATTGAAATAACTTAATTCGACGATTGATCAAATCAGTTCTCGATAAAGGGTAGTCAAAGGGATGTTGATAACAAATACAAAGGGATTATGGGTTAATATTAGTGGGTGAGTCAATAAAAGGTTGTTAGGATTCAATGGGGTTCACTAGGGGTTAATTTGTATGGGTAGGCTTTTTAGTGTAGTGAACGGGTTAAAACCTAGGTGCCTTTATCATCTCAATGTATCAAATCATTAATGTGGTCCCGACATGTATGAATGAGGCAAGTTCTAGAATAACAGTTCAAAGTTGACACACTCATAGTCAATTAAAGTGAGCACGAAAAAGGGTATATGCTCTATAAGGCTGAAAATCTCACAAAAATTATGGGTGTTTTGACATCAATCCTTATAAATTTTGAACTTCAAGGTGATACTCAAATTAGGTTCAACAACCTATCAATTTTAATTTTTTAGAAAGTAGACTTATCATGCTCGATTCTCTAGTATTCTTCAAATTTAATTATCAATGCACAATTAATCAAGACTTATTCTAAAACATATCAATAAAAATCATAAATCATTAGAAATTTCATCCTAATTAATAATATGAGAAAAATACTTAAGATCAAGACTAATTTTAGGGTTTTGAGAATTATGCAAAAAGTTAGGCACTATTACCCCCACACTTAAGATGTACATTGCCCTCAATGTACAAAGATAGATAATGAAATTTATGTGCCAAATCAAAAAGAGAAGGGAAGAAGTAACACTTCCAGAATTTTTGGATGAAGTCTATGAAAAGAAACCGGATAAGATTGGAGGTGAACGTGGGGAAGCGTCTCGAACCATTTGAAATTGAATCCTCGAAGTAGCCGGCTTGGTTTTATTTATCCTAAGCTAAATCTAAATGCCATTGTGAAAAAGGAGAAAATAATAAAGGAAGAAAAAATAAAAAATAAAAATAAAAATAAAAATATGAATAAAAGTAAATAATTAAATAGAGATAAGGTCCACGCTCATGTGCCTAGTCGTGGTGTCCACATGGCCACGGCCATGGCCGTGTGCAAGGCCGTGTGGGTATGGAAACCTATGCCTAAATACGAAAAGAAATAAAATCAAACTAATTAGTACGGTTAGTACTCGGGTTACCTCCCGAGAAGCGCTCATTTAAAGTCTTGAGCTAGACTTACCTGTTGTACGCACAATCATGGTGGTTTGAGGAGGTGGAAATCCTTCCTCATGCGATCAACTCAGTTATGGATATAAAGTTTAAGTCGAGTAATGTTTACCTCAAAAATGTTGAATTTAGGATTGCTTACCTCGACTGTGCCGTATAGGAAGACATTAAGTACCTGAAAAGTGATTTCTTTGTTTGCCTTAAGTTTTGAATTGGTGATTCGAGGGTCTTCCTTATTCAGCAATACCTGATCCCCCATTTTGAAGTGATTTGTTCCTATCAGCTCGTCTGGCGTTTCTTTCGGTTTCAATTCGTGTGGTTCTGGTTCCTCTTTAAAGTGTGTCTTCCACCCTTCTAGTTTGACACCTTAAAGCTGCGTTCCTCATGTAATTCTTCTTTATTGGCACGAGGTCTATGATCTGGCATCTGCGAAAGAGCTTCAAGAAACGGAAAGTTAATATGAAATTTCTTTGGAAGGTTAAGAGACTTACCGAATTCTTCCTCTGTGTGGTCTTTCTTTGCCGCATTGGGGTATGGTGCACGAGCTTGGTACTTTGTAATTACCGGGTTTGGTAAATCCTGGCTTACCTCAACCTTACCTTTACTTACCACAGGTTTTTCCCTTGAGTTTGGTTCGTCTAACCTTTACTATCGTAAATGGCTTGATTTTGCTCTCTTGGGTTAGTTTCAGTGTTGCTTGGTAAGAGACCTTGTGGTATTTCGGACATCAGCTGTGCGAGCTGTCCAACAAACTTATGATTTTCCCGACTCGGTCATTGATCTCTTTGATCGATATTTCTTGGTTATCAAGTGTTGTATCAATTTTTTGGAGACGATTTTCTGTCGTCGCGATAAATTTTGTTAGCATCTCCTCGAGGTTCGACTCCTCTTCTTGTTGGTGAGGTGGTTGTTGAAAATCTGGAGGAAGTTCCGGTTTTTGGCTATTTTGATCATCCCACGAGAAATTGGGATGGTACTTCCAACCTGCATTATAAGTGTCACTATAAAAATTATTTTGATATCTAAAATAGTTACCTGTATAGTGAGCTTGCTTGTTTTCCATGCCATATCTATAGGGTGGGTACTCAGGATTCGCCACGCCTCCTAGATTTGAATCATATTGTATTTCTGGGTGTACCTGCAAGGGACTATACCAATTATTAATCTTTTTATTCATCATCTCTAGTTGGTTAGATAACCTGGTGACCAAGTCGAGGTTGAGGACATTGTCCTCATGACTTGCCACTAGTAATTATTCAGTGCCATCTCCAAGAATTATCTGTCAAAATTAAATAAAAGAAAAATAAGCAAAGGATAGAAATTAAAATAAATTGTAATAATAATAATAATAAATAAAATTTTGATCTAAAAATAAAAAATAAAATAAAATAAAATAAAATAATGGCTAAAGTAATAGAAATAGAGCTTTCTTAATATTTTAGATGTCCCAAACAACATACTAAAAACTTGATTGTTTGCAAAATGCAGTTTAGTTTTAATATTTATAAAAGAGTGATCGAACACAGAGATCGATCATGACAACAATAGAGGCAAGCGCACCTATCGAATAGTAGTATAGCTCAGGCAAGAATATCTTATCGAACCCAAGGAACCTAAAAGTACTACTACTCACTTTCTTTCTATTATTTAGCCTAAAATATGGAGTGATTGGTTTATTAATCTAAAACAAATGAAATACTTAAACTTAAATGTAAAGACAAAAGAACGAAACTTTGGGAAAAGACCTTGAAGAAAACTCAATTGATAAAGACGATACCTTCGGGAAGAATCCACCTATGACTTCACTTATTATCTACCTTTTCAATTCATATGATTTCTTTACTTAGCTTGATCCGTGAGACTCCCTAACCTATATTAAACCTTCTCTCAAGCGAATAACGCCTAACCTTAGGTTAATTAGTGGAACTTTCGTTCTCTTATAATAACCCCCAAGAAAGCAAAAATCGATCAATGGACTCCCATATTAGGTTTTACCCTAATCCGGCAAAATCTCGTAACCCTATCTCTAGGCGCCCAATCAACTCCGCTTAATTATGCTAGATCTACTCTCAGGCAGGGTCTATTCCTCCTCCACCTAAGCACATCAGATAAATTTAAGCAACATAATTAAGAATAAACTAAGTATTTATCATATAAACCGAAAGAATTAAATAACAAAATCCGTCATAGGTTTCATCCCTTCAGGTATCTGAGGGGTTTAGTTCATAACTAAATGAGAATTCATCTCAAAAGAAAAGATAAAACAAAATATAAGAAATCCCTAAAACCCTCTGAAGGAATTGAAGAGGAGATCCTCCGTCTTGAGTAGAACTCTGACTCTTCGAGATGGATCAACTGGCTATCTTCGCGTCAATCCCTGAACGAGAAAGGCTTGGCAAAAACTCTGCTCAATTATTGACCCTTTGAATAGCCGCCTTGGGGTTTTTTATAGACTTTGGGATGCTTTACTTGTCTCCTAAGTACTCATAATTCAGGTATGATTCGTCCTAGGTGTTTGAGTAGACTTAGGATTGCGTTTCTTGGGCTCCAAGCATCCTATTCCAAGTGAAATTGCTCTTTCCCGCGGCAGGGGCACGGCTAAGGTACGTCTGTGTAAATTGAGGCTCAGCCCATGTCTCTATTCTGTCGATTGAGGCACAGCCATACAAATCGGGGATAGGCCGTGTTGGGCTTTTTGTCGACGAGACACAGCCGTGTAAATTGGTGACAGGCCGACCATGTGGAATAAAGCCCAGGCCATGTCTACTTCTTGGGTTGGCCCAATTTGATCCGTTTTAAGCCCGTTTTACGTTCTTTTTATCCTTAGGTATTCTCCTGAGTATAAGACATGAAAAGAAAGGATTAAGAGCACGTTTTTACATAAATCGAGGATAAATTCATCTAAAAGCATACTAAATATGGGATTAAAATATGTTACTTTTACGGTTTATCACCTTACGAATAATATATTGCAAGAGATACTTACGGAGAAAACAACAACAACCTTATGGAGGAAATTGGAAGCCCTTTACATGACAAAGTCTCTTGCAAATCGCTTAGTATTGAAACAACAATTATACACATTTTGTATGGAAGAAGGTGAGTTTATTAGAGCTCATATCAATGAATTTGTTACTATTCTTAATGGACTGAAGAATATTGAGGCCAACATAGACGATAAAGAACAAACTATGTCATTATTTTTTTCTTTGCGCCATTCATACAAAAATTTCAAGGAAGCTCTAATTTATGGTAGAGAGAGACTCTCATTTGAGGATGTGAAGGGAAACTTATTAAGCAAGGATAAACTCGACAACGAGTTAGGTTCAAAGAACAAGTCAGATGGGGAAGCCTCGATTTTAGAGCTAAAGGAAGACAACAGTCTAAAGATCCAGGTCAAAGAAGATCTAAGGCGAGATCAAAATCAAGAAACCGCGACAAGCAATGTGGCTATTGCAAAAAGATGGGTCACATCAAAGCAAAATGTTATAAACTGCAGAATAAAAATAAAAGGGCCACCAAAAAGGATGAGAAAGGGAAGCCGAAAGTTGATGTCACCAATGACAGAGGTGATGATTTATTGCTAGTGTCAACGACTAAAAGGTCTAAGTTCACATCCGAGTGAATCTTGGATTCGGGGTGTTCCTACCATATGTGTCTCAACAGGGATTGGTTCTCCACATACAGTTTGATTAAAGGTGGAGTTGTATTTATGAGAAATAACTCACCCTACAAAATAACCAGCATTGATACCATTCAGATTAGGATGCATGATAGGATATTCAAAACATTATCAAATATTAGGCATGTGCCTAATTTAAAAAAGAATTTCCTCTCTTTGGGTATTCTAGACTCGAATGGTGTAAGATCGTCATTAAGTCAAATGGCTTAAAAGTATATTATGGAGCTCTTGTTTTGATGAGAGGACAGAAAGTCGATAGCCTATACATTCTACAAGGTTCAACGATGTCTAGTTCGACAGTAATTACGAAAGCAAAGGCAAAACCTTTGCCATGTCACGACGAGGACTCTTCTGATGTCGCGACGACACGAAAAAATTACCTCCTTACGGATTCTAAATCAACTTAGTTGTGGCACATGTAATTCGGTCATATGAGAAAAAAAGGTATGATCGTTTTGAGCAAAAGAGGTCTTCTCATAGGTACTAGAGCTAGAAAATTAGATTTCTGCAAGCGTTGCGTTTATGGGAAGCAGACTTAAATCAGCTTCGATTTGGCAGTGCACAGGAAAAAGGAGACGCTTGACTATATTTATTCTGATTTATGGGGTCCGACTCCAGTTGTCTCCAAAGAAGCTAGCAGATCTCTTCTAACTTTTATCGATGACCACTCTAAGAAAGTTTGGGTTTATTTCTTAAAGTACAAGAATGAAGTTTTCGAGATCTTTAAGTAGTGGAAGACCTTACAAGAAAAATAGACTGGAAAGTTCGTAAAGTGGTTAAAAACAAATAACGGTCTCGAATTCTATTTAGTGAAGTTTAATGATTTTTAAAAATGGGAAGGAATCGAAAGACATCGCACCGTTGTTGGTACCCTGCAGCTTTACTTGAGAAAGATCGATGCATGCTTTCCAACATATACTTAGAAAAGGAGTTTTGGGCCAAAGTAGTTAACCTGGCAAGTTATTTGGTGAACTGGTCTCCACTTTACGCATTGGATTGAAAGGTTCCTGAAGAGATTTGGTCGGGTAATCCTCTTAGTTACTCTAACCTTAAAGTATTCAATTGTCCTGCTTATACTGAGTCATTAGGGAAAGCTTGAGCCAAGGGTTGTAAAGTGTATCTTTCTAGGTTTTGCTATCGGGATAAAAGGCTATAAAATTATGGTGCCCAAAAACAAGTAAGATCATTGTCAGTAGAGATGTCCCGTTTGATGAAACATCAATAATCCTGTCAAAAAGGGGGTCACCAGGTCAAAACAACACCGAAAATTTGAGTGTTTCAAGCAAGGTGGAGCCAAAAACAAAATAGATGATGACATCACGACGTCACGAAGCTCAACGTCGTAACGTCACGATGAATAAGGGCAATGTCCTGACGAGGAGAACTGCCACGTCGCGACGTCATGTAAATATCATGAAACCGACATCTTTTATTGATTTGCTGATGTTACTAAGCCCAATGTTAGGCTGATGATTGGAATAATTATTAGTGCAATATTTTGGATGACTGAATCTCTTTTTCATCTTTCTCTTTTATTAGTAGCTCATAGGTAGGTACTAATATTTGATATGATTTTTCCAAATGGATGCATGTTTGGTTGGTTATGTAAATATTTTATACAAATTTAATTTTGATATTTTAACAAACCGATAACTAAATTTAATGATATAATCAAATTTGTGTTGCTTATAAATTTTTAATAAAACTTTGGTATTTATATTATACTGATCAATCAATGGTTGAATTTTTTCAATCTAACAAATAAATACAAATATATTAATTAAACTTTTTATCAACGATTTCTATCATTGATCGTTATCATACCACGTCAAAAAATTAAGAATTGTAAAATTATTAAAATTTAAGGATGAATTTTGACATATGAACATTGACATTCACTTGTCCAAATTAATTCTAAATGTAGTTTTAAAATTCTAAAAAAATTAAAATTTTAAAATTATATAAAAATAATAAATAGTAGTAAGTCCCATTTTCTAAATAAATTTTTGAAATTTTGGTGTTTGATATATTTTTGTAACCTGAAAGAATATTTATGTATAAGCTAATAAAATCTAAAACATGAATTATGAGATTAAAACCATTACCACATGATTAAAAAATTATGTTTTACGATTTATGTTAAACAAATCTTTTAATAATAAATCTTTTATTATTAAATTTATGTTTTACCAATGTAAAGGCAACCAATATCATAAATCCCTATAGGGGAGAAACATGAAGAGGACATCTTAGTATGGGACATGTACCCAACAATGTTTATACCATGAATTTGGGTTATAATTGATTTCTTCTACAATCCCTAAGGATGGGTCCACATAGGGTTTTTTGGAGGGGACTTTGGAAGGTGAGAACCCTTCCAAAGGTTCGACTTTTTGGGTGGAGATTAGGACATGGCATTCTCTCAACGGCTAAGAGATGTGCTATTTTCTCTCAAGGTGCAAATCCTAGGTGTCCTCTGTATGTAGCTCCAAAGGAGGATGCCATGCATGCTCTAAGGGATTACCTTACCTCAAGAGATGCTCTAATTTCATATAGTTGTAACAGTCTGATTTATACCCTAGTCGAAATAGTGGTTTTGGGACCACGAATCTGAGTTTTATAATATTTTAATATTATTTTCTGTGCCGTTGATATGTGATTAAACATGTGCTAAATTTTCGTAAGCTAATTTGTCCGTTTGTGTGTTTAATTTGACAAAGGGATGAAATTGCATTGAATGTTAAAGTTGCTCGCTATTTGTGAAAGTACCAATGTGTTGTGGCTTTGTAAAGTTGTGGCGGCAAATAGACCATTATTTAGATAGTGGATGGTAAATGGCCTATTATACCCTTGTTGTTTAATGATGCCAAATATCTTTTAAATGGCTAAGAAGGTAGTTTTATTATCATAAAATTTATGAAACAAAAGATGAAAGTGTTCATCTTAATATTTTGTTTTGACCGAAACTAGTAAAAGAAAAAGAAAGAATAAGCTTGCTAAGGTTCGGCCATTTGAGGGTTTAAATTCAAGGTATGTTTTAGTCAGTTTTCGATAATTTCTACATTTTTGTAATCGTTGCTTTGAGAGCTATCAAACCCATGTCTCAATTTGATGAATTGATAATGTTTGTGTGAGATGCCATTGATGATATGTTAAGCTTTTTGATGATTTTTTGTGTTAAATGAAAGATATGAGTTAGATGAACATACTTTGTTCTTGAATTTTTGATGAATCTAGCTAAATAGGGCTAAATTGAGAAAATGGTAAATTGAAGGACTAAATTGCAAGTTTGATGAAAAATGTGGGCTTATATGTGATGTATAAGTATTCAGCTAAGCATGTGTATGGATGGATTTTGTGAATTTGATGTTTTAAGAAAATTGGACTAAATTGATAAAATGTGCAAATGTAAGGGCTAAATTGTAAATAGCCTAAAATACGTGTGTATAGATTGAATTGAATGAATTAGTAAATAAAAGGATTAATTTTGAATATGTTTAGATCAAGAACCGAGGAAAACGGACTTAGATCGCGGGAAAGCGAAAGTGACAGAGTAGTCGTTTTCATTCCGATAAACCGAACCTGAGGTAAGTCACTATGCAAATAAACGTATTTGTATTGAATTGAATATATCCACATGACTATCAATGATAATGAATGCATATGAGATGCTAGGTGAATGAATTCTGAGATAAGTCTGATATAGTGATTGAGTCCGAAAAGTTCCCGTACGAACCTAGGAATAGATAGGATTAGCTATGTCATGACATAGGTATCTGTTCTGTTTTATCATGTAAGACCACGTCCGAGACGTTGGCGTTGATTTGAAATTTCATGTAAGACCTTGTCTGGGACATGTGGCATCAATATCTGAATACGAGTAAGATCCAGTCTGGGATAGTGGGACCAATATCTGAATACGAGTAAGACCCTGTCTGGGACAGTGGCATCAATATTTGAATATGAGTAAGACCCTGTCAGGACAGTGGCATCGACATCTGACTATACATAAGACCACGTCTGGGACGTTGGCATTGTACGACTATTCTGAGCTTTCTGAGCATCCTACTAGGTTCCTATTGGTTCAATGGGCAAGTCTGTGATATGAGTTACAAATCCGAGCTATGAAAATTTACGTGATTATAAATCCATTTCAGGTACGCTGATTATACATTAATCGTGTATACAAGGTAATCATCAATGTGATCTTACAATGATATCATGTATCTGGAATGGATGATGTGATAAGTAAGTTTGGCTAGATAAGTTATGTGATTATATGATTCTTGAATTGTGAGAATGGCTAATGTGATCAAAAGTATATGAACCAAAGCATATATGTGATAGTTTATTAAGTGATTGATATGTGTCAATCTATCTATTTGCAAATATGCCTTCCATGTCAAGTTTGTTTGTATATTGACTTACTAAGCTTTGTAAAGCTTACTCTGTGTGTATGTTTCTCTATTTTATAGGTCGTCAAAGCTATTGAAGGCTCGGGACCATCAAGGATCATCATCACACTACTAAACTTATTTTGGTACCCTTTTTAAAGTGTATATTGCTAAAGATGGCATGTATAGGCTAGATAGGTGTATATGATTATGAAGTGAACTTAGCCATGTGTTTTGGCAAGTTTTGGGTTAATAAAATGCTTGAATGTATGAGTTATATGAAGCATATGTTTTTGTATAGTTTGATTCTTATAAATGGTTAAGTTTTGGTTATGCAAATGGTTGATTAATGCTTGTGATGATATGAAATCTAGTTGGTAATTTGGCATGGATAAAGATTGGCATTGATTGATAGATTGAATGATCAAATTGGTATGTTTTTGGTTGCCATAAATACTTGTTATATGATGGAAGATGTTGTTTGTAGGTGAGACCCAAATGGGTGGCGTTTTGGTCTTGCAAATGACCTATAATGTCACACGGTCATGGCACACGGGCGTGCCTAGTAATCGTGGGGAAAAAGTCAGTAGCTAGCATTATGAGTACACGACCATGGCACCGGCGTGCCTACAGGTCGTGTGAGAATTGGCAGTATATGACCTTATAGGACACGGCCTTAGCACACAGGCGTACTTGGTAGCCGTGTTAGTTTTGACAGTATGTGACCATGGAGGGGACACACGGGTGTGTCAAGTAGCCGTGGGTGAGGCACGGCCTACCCCCACGGGCATGTATCCCCTGTATTTAGAAAAGTTATTTTACTTTCCATTGAAGTTTGTATATGTCTCGATTTAGTCCCGACTCGGTTTATAAGCATGCTTAAGTTTTCGATGACCTACTTAAGGGACATTATGATTGATATTGATGAATAGTTGTATGATTAATTCTGTAAATATTTTTTATCTGTCCGGTAACGCTTCTAACCCTAATCCGGCGACGGACACGGGATAGGGGTGTTACAATAGTATTCATAATGACTTGCTCTGATTGTCTTTTTGTAGTGCAATCAACTAGCTCGATGAGGCAATGTGGAAGAGCTAGGTCCTATCATCATGAGTTTTGGGTGCACAACCTCTTATACGCACTGTTGGTTCCTAGATGTTCAATCGTGGCTCGTTGGTCTTTGCCTTATGAAGATGAGGTCAAAATTAATGTTGATGTAGTAGGGAATGCGAAGACGAGCTTTGATTATTGTGATGTTGTTGTTCGTGGCCATGAGGGAATGGTGATTGTTGGACTTACTTTCTCAATTGCTGAGGCCTTTGATGCTCATCCGACCGAAGCTCTATCTTTATTTTGTGCTAATAAGAAGGCCCTTGGGAAGAGTTTTTCCAGAGTCGCTCTAAAATATGATTGTGCTTTTGTTGTTAATAAGTTTTCTAGTGAGGCTTTAGATTTATCTTGTTATGGTCGTATTGTTAGTGAGGCCCTAGTTGTTTGTAACTCGTTTGGTGTTGTTAGTTTTTCTTTTGCGCACAGGTTAGCCAATTGTGTCCCCATTGTTTAGCACATTGATTGATAGATGGGAATGATGCTTTGGATTTCGATTTAGATTATCCGGATTTCATCCATCGATTGTTATTGGATGATATTTCGTAGTTTAATATGACTTTTGCCTTTATTGGGCTTTTTCTTTTAAAAAAATGGTTTAATGACAAATTTAGCCACTAACGTTTGTATGTTTTATCAAAATGGCCCCAATTGTATTTTGGAGCCTTTTGCCACCAACCTTTGTTCTTTTTTCAATCTGCATTTTCTAACAGATTTAATGAAAATACAGTTAAAATGTTAACGGGGATGATGTGGAATATTTTTAATGAGATATAATTTGTTACTTAGATAACCCAATGAGATAATTACATGTGGAAAAGAATAAATTAAAAAATAATACATTAAATTAAAAATAACTCTTAATTAAAAGAAAATAAACATAATTATCTAAAAATTAACTTGGTAAAAAACTTCTCAATAAACAAACGTATGAAAGATTAAAACCTTTTGAAAGAAAAGAAAATTTGAAACATTGAATTTATTCATTAAATCTATTTAAAAAGAACAAATTAGAAAAAGGAATAAAGGTTGATGGCCAAAAAAAGGCTCAAAAATACAATTAAAACAATTTTAACAAAATATGCAAATGTTGGTGATCAAATTTATCATTAAGCCTAAAAAAATGCTATTAAATTTGTTTGGAAGTTAAGCTTAGGCCACAATTTTATGAATTATGTTGGCCTTTAACTTATGTAAAACTGTTGTTATCCAAAAACACCCAATGAAATGAATCTCATTTGATTTGTCCGACCCAAGGTTCTTATCTGCTGCTAACTTCTCTTCGCTCTGATGTTGGCTTAAGATAAAAGATTAAAACATCATATGAAAAAATAATACAAAATATAAACACATAAATTATCTAAAAAATATATTTTAAAAATCATTAAGTTATTATCAATTGTCAACCATTTACTTTGCTTAATAGTCATTTACATCAAATCTCTGAGTTTAAACTTAAATAACCATTTTTCTTTACTTTTGAATGAAAAAATGTTATTAAGTCATTAAAATTATGACATGTTAAAATATATAGTTATATAACTACAAAAGTTAGATGAGTTATCAGGGGTCTTTCTTACTTTAATCAGTGATCGAGAGTTCGATCTTTTCTTTGAGTATGAAGCAGCTTTAAAACTCGTGAACAACATCTCCTCCCTTAATAGGACTATAGAATAAAAGGATTAGTTATTGGATTCGCTCTGATAAATATATTGAAAAATCAAAAAAAATATACAATTATATATATATATATATATTTCAAATAAACTCATTTTTCTTCATAGTTTAATCAAAACTCATATTTTCTTTTCTTTGCACCCAGTTCCACTGCCATGGATGCATTACTAGGATATCATATAAAATTTTCTTAATCATAGCTCAATCAAGTTTGTAATGTTAGTCTATACTCTTTTAAATTTAAAAGACGGATTAAATTATTGTAAAGGGCTAAAAACGTTCATATTTTAATTTGCTAAATTTTTACTTTTTAATTTATTTTTCAAGTCTACCATTTTGTAATATCTTCTCAAATATCTCTTTTTTTTTTTTACCTCTTCTAACTGTAATTAAAATAAAACTGTCTCAAAATTTATATAACAAGAATTATTAAATTATCAAAATTACGAACATTAGAAAAAAAAAAACCCCAAGTCTCCTCCATAACCCAGATTTTCTTTGTCTTTTCTCGTCTTTTTTTTTTTTTTTTGGGAGTGCACCCAGTTCCAATTACCTGGATCAGATACCGTAGCATTCAAATGTGAACTTTATTATTAAAGTGCCTAACCCTGTTAACACCACTTCAACAGGGTTGAGCCACCTGTTCTAACACCATGCGGCACACTCATTACACTATATCAGATACGTACTAGCTCAGGTTTTCTTTTTTGTAGTTAGTGCCATTTTTTGTGTGTTTCAATCAGTCGCTCCCATCATTATCTACCTTTTTTATCTTATTGTTTAGCCCACACTTACGATTTTACTACCTCTGATTTGTCATTTCATACACATAGTAGTAACTAAATCAGCAATCCATCATTGTGAAAAACAGGCATTGTCTCCTACTTGCTGCTATGTGATTCAGTGAAAGTGTCATCATTAGGTATGTTTTCCCCCCTTTTTTGTGTGCTAAAACCCTTATAGAAACCGTACTTGTGACAAGAATTTATGTAGTTTTGACTTCAAAGGATGATTGATTTGAATGAATATGTGCACTGTTTTGAATGCCTACTGTTTGTGAATTTGCATTCAAGGAGAGGACATATCTTTCTCGGAAAGCAGCTTCATATATCATCCTCAAGCTTTCTTCTTCTTTTTTTCCTTTTTCTTTTTTATTATTTTCTTTTGATTGAAATGGCCAAGCTTGCTTTCATATACCTTGTCTTTTTGTTTAAAAACAATTTCATTGATCATTGCTTTCAACTTTTCTATATGGACTCTCCACCATGCTCAAAAGAAAACATTTTTTTTTCTCCAATGAATCTTATTCTTCTTTGGGTCCCTGAAACCACTCACAAAGTTGATAACAACACAATTCAATTGCCAAGTATATGCACACGTATTTTGGCATTCATTGATGCAAATAACACTCAATGATGTCTAGGTCATGATCTAGTTACTATAGCTGTATAGTATTATTTCCATGATGATTTTAGCGTGTTTAGTTTTTGTTACTTTACTTGATTTCCATGTTTATGTTGGGATATATGTTAGACACAGAAATCAAATAAGAGTACTTGAAAAAAAAAAATTAAAGTTAGGAAATGATTTTCAAACTGTTAATTATTTATTTCTTATCTCGTATTTTATTTGAATGTTATATAAGAATATTTATAAATGAAGATTTCTCCATCAAAATAGCTTTAATAACCCAAGGGTACTTTAAACTGTGAGTGGATTTTCATGGCTCACTATTTACAGTGAATCAACCATGGGAACCTCAATGCATTATATTTACTTCAACCGAATAATGAAGACTTGAAAAGAAATATCTGAAACAGGAAAAAAGCAATATATAGGCTTGTGCTTTCTTGTCTGTCCCTTACTTAATTGTAGGGACAAATATGCTTTTCAATAAGTGAATTCAACTTTCTCTCGATCGATAATTTGCATCTATATTACTTTAGTGTTTTATATTGTTTGAAGTTTTTATTTTTAACATTAGTATTCAGTATTGTTCAGAAATGAACATGGGATATAAAGAAAACCTTTAAAATTTTGAATATATTTATGAAACACATACTTATATATTTTATACTCATATCTAAGTCAGAATAATATACTATTACACTTATAAATAGAATCAGAACCCACTTCTAAGTAAAAAAAGAAAGCCTCTTACAAATCACATCTTCCTGTACCCTTCACACTGTGTTTTCCTTTTTTTGAAGTGTTCCTTTCTCTAGATAACTCTCATGCCAAAAAAACAAAAAAGAAGAAGAAAACAAAGCTAATGCTATGCGTTATCATAAAGCAGTTATACTAATTAAATTCCTTAGGTTCTTACAAGAGCTAAAAGTAAAACTAAAAAGAAAATAAAAAAAGAAAGGGAGAACCTACAAACCATTTATCACTGGTCTTTCAATAATACTTTAGGAGACCCTACTGTTATATAGAACCTATGTTAATTCACCTAAAAGAACTTCATCATACACCGTTGATCTTGATCATACATCTGGTTGGTTCTTTATTTCTGTGACATTTGATGCATCTTTGGTCTTATTTGTTGATAACTTGCAAGAACCTAATCTGCATGGGTCAGCTTCGATCAACAGTTGAACAACCTCGTTCATTGTTGGACGTTGGAATGGGTTCTTGCATGTACAACGCATGGCGGTTCTTAGAACATGAATCATTTCATCCTTAAATGAAGTAGACAAACTCTTGTCTAAGGCCTCCATTACACCTTCCTTTGTATCCAGTTTCGTTGAAACCCAGTAAACAATGTTCCTGTTCTCTCCAAAATCTGACTCTACTGGTTTTTTACCAGTTATTAGTTCCATCAACACCACTCCATAGCTATATACATCACACTTTGTTGTTGTTTTATTTGAATATGCATATTCTGTCAAAAGTCATCATTTAGATTTTAGTCAATCAGTTTGAGTAAACTAAAAACTAGATTCCATATCAAATATGTAGATATGACTTTTTAAAAACTCTTCAAATACATGAAAATTTAAAAAAAAAATTAGTCTATTTTTAATAAGTACATCCATATTCGAGTGTAAGGTGAACTATAAATTATATATATATATATATATATATATATATATATGTTTAGGATCTCTATTGGATAAATTAGTCAGAATCCACCCTATATTGGCGACATTAAAATGGAAACCTATGTTACTCTTAGACTTGATATCGGATATAATCTTCCAAGGGAACCTCCAAGATTTTCATAGATTTTGAGGGTCCCTGGAGGATTATATCCTCGTATTAATCCGCAAATATACATCAAACATAAATAATGTATGTGAATACTTAAAATAAATGAAATATATTGGTCTCAACATGTAAACTCAAAGTAAAAACAAAAATATAAAGCTGCGTTTGTAACGTAAATTATAATATCTTAAATGAATTGAAGTTGAATCAGAATATTACCAGGTGCCAAGTAACCATAGGTGCCTGCAATGACAGTATTGGTAGAATCTTTCCCTCTTGCTTGCAAAACCTTGGCTATTCCAAAATCTGCAACTTTGGGTTGATAATTAGCATCCAGTAGGATATTTGTTGACTTGATATCTCTGTGAATAATAGGTGGCATCAAATCATGGTGAAGATAAGCCAAGCCATGGGCCACCCCAAGGGCAATCTGATGTCTAGTAGGCCAGTCAAGAAAGAGCCATCCTTTGTGAAGAGCATCCCAGAGGTTCCCATTGGGCATAAACTCATAAACCAACAGGTTACAATCAAAACTTGAGAAGTAACCATATAGTTTGACTATGTTCTTATGCCTTATGCTTCCAAGTGTCTCAACTTCAGTCTTCATTCCTTTGTTAAAAACCATCTGATCTTCTGAAAATGAATCTTTGGCCGTCTTACTCCGTAGTTTCTTCACAGCAACAACCTCTCCACTTTCCAATTCAATTCTGTAAACTGTGCCAGATCCTCCATGCCCCACAATGTTCTTGTCAACCATTGCTCCAAGGATCTCATGTTGGTCAAAACATATTCTATGGAAACTCTTCATATCATTTGAAAAGAATGATGAAGATAAGGTCTCATCATGTTCTATTACAGCACTCTGTTTACTTAAACGTCGTTTAAGAAACAGGAGAGTTCCAATGGTGATGACAATGGCTGCAACTATGATTGCCCAGATTGAATTTGCCTTCTTTTGGTTGTAAATCTGTGGACATATGGGGAAATTTTGGACATGGACTGGAACACAAAGACCTGGATTGCCTGAAAAGCTTTCAGCCAACCCTCCTTTAATCAATGAAAGAGGGATTGGTCCAGAAAGTTGATTGTTTGAAAAGTTGATGGAATTTGGCAACAAATCACTGAGACTCTCTGGGATTTTCCCAGTCAAACGATTGTTTGAAAGATCAAGAACATTGAGTGATTTCAGTAAAGAAAGTGAAGCGGGGATTGAGGAACCAAACTTGTTACCTTGCAACATAAGTAAATTGAGATTCCTCAAATTGCCAATCTCTGAAGGTATTGAACCAGACAGGAGATTGTTACTGAGATCAAGCTTCACCAGATTAATAGCTCTAGAGATTTCAGGAGGCAAAAAACCAGACAACTTATTGTTCTGCAAGAACAGTTCAGATAAGTTCCTCGCATTTTCAATTGAACTTGGAAAAGGACCAGTAAAATCATTGTCACCCAAGTCAATGATTGAAGCATGAGGGAGGCCTAGGATTCCTTCTGGTATTGAACCCTCCAAATGATTATTACTAACTCGAAACCGAATAAGAGACTTACAGTTTGCATAACTTTCAGGCAACTTCCCAGAAAACTTGTTAGCTAAGACAAGCAAATACAGCAATTTACCTCCTTGGCAAATCTCAGCTGGCAATGGACCTGAAAAGTTGTTTTCAGACAAGTCAAGAACAATCAACGGTGACGTCTTCCCCATGTTTTGTGGAAGTTCCCCCGAAAGGAAATTTCCATAGAGTGAAAGGAGGGTCAATTTTGTCGAATCTGCAATAACGCCAGGGATTTCTCCTGTAAGACTGTTGTTATAAAGTTGAAGAACTCGAAGGTTGGGAAGTCGACATATAGAATCTGGAATGGATCCAGTCAACATGTTGACCGACATGTCCAAGTCGCCGAGCTTTGTCAGGTTCCCCAGTTCTTCAGGTATTGTCCCCGATAGGTGCTGATTGTAATAAAGTTCAAGCTGTTCCAAGTTCTTAAGCAAACCAAGCTCCTTTGGAATCTGACCTGAAAGGAAATTCCCACTCAATTCAAGATCAACAAGTGAGGTCATGTTTCCTATCGATCTTGGGATCGGACCATACAACCTGCATGTCGTTAAGACCATAACTCTGAGTTTTATCAGCCTTGAGATGTTCTCTGGAAGTTGCCACAAGTTCATTTCATCAACTTCATTGAAGTAGAGCTCTTCAAGATTGGTAAGATTAGTTATCGACATGGGCAAATCGCCTCGAAAGTAATTGTATGACAAATCAAGAACACGTAACGATGTCATTCTGAAGAAATCAGGAAGTGTTGCCCTTAGTGAAACAGAACTTATATTGAACTCTTCCAAGAGAGAACAGTTGACAACACTGTTGAGAAAGTTCCCATGGAGATTGTTGCGGCTGATATCAAGAACCCGCAAAGCCGGCAGATACGAGCACACGTCGGCTGGAAAATCTCCGGAGAGTGACCAGCCTGAGAGGTTAATGCGTTCAACGTACCCTTTATCATTGCAGGTAACTCCAGTGAAATTGCAGTAACTATTCCCTCTCATGTCCCAATCAGATAAGGCCTTTCCTGATAGAGAAGCTTTCATGGCGTTGAAGAACTTAAACTGATGATCATCTGTTATAACTTGATAAGAACAAAACATGAAACTAAGTAAGACTAGAAGGAGAAAAATAGCTTTGGGTGCCATTTGATAGGAAAAGAGGTGGCAGTTAACGTGGTTGTTGCAGAGAAGGGGAGGAGAGTACATAAATGAGATGATTGAAGGGATCAATGGGAGCAGTAGTAATGAGTCTCAATGACGAAGGAAAAAGCAGGCTTTAAGCTGTTGCATTGAGAGAGATAAGAATGAGGTGTGTACTGTGCATATCTTTTGCATAAAGTGGCTTTCTTTTCTATATATATAACCCACTAGCTCGTGTAGAGGAATAATATCCTTTAATCTGATTTTAGTGTTAAGTATTGAATATAATATGTATTTAAAATGAATATATATTTTAAAAAATTAAATTTTGTATTTATATCTAAATATAATTTTAACCATAAATGTTAAATATAAATATTTTTCTAAAAAAATAAAGAGTAAACATAGAATACTTCTACTTTATACAGATGAGATATTAGAATAATCTGCAACCCAACCCTGAGCATTGCATGTGGCCCCTCTTGATGTGATCACTCCTGCTTTCTCTTGGATGGTCATGGCCTAATGTTAATTTGACCCTTCAAATTTATGTTTTATACTTTTTTGTGAATACATATTTGAATATAGACGGTTTCAAAATTTCTTTAAATACATAAAAAAAATTAAAAATTAAATAAATCTATGTTAAACAAATACTAGTATCCGATCCTTGCAATAGCAATGTTGTACAAGCTGCAGGTGATGTTACCAATATTGCCACCCACATCAGTATGATATTATATATAAGCATGACTATGTTTAGAATGTTTGGGCCGGATATGTCTTTTTGTAATAAAAGCAAATTGCATTTCTGGCATTACATAATGATTCCCCCATGCTGTACTTGGTGCAATAATATACATGTGTACAATTTATTTTATGGGTCCCTGTGTCTGTATACGTTGGGGATTTTAAAACAACCTATCTCATATCATTCAATTAAATTATTTCCCTTTTCTTTATAAATCATAATAATCTATTAATTTTGTAAGAACTAGTGAAAAAAAGTAAGCTTGTGTGCATGAAAATTGAATCTGAAAATTTAGTGTAATGCACATTAATGGATTTTATCCTTGTGTCTCTCTTGTGTTTAAAATTTTTCTTTAAAAGTTAAATTGATTACAATATTATTTTACTATTATTTAATTATTAAGTGTGTATTATATTATATTAATTTTTTATTGCATAATTATCAAGTGAAAAACCAATGAATTTAATATAATTAAAATTTTAAATTTAAAAGTAAAATAACTAAATTCTTAAAATTAAAAATAGAGAGTCAAAATTCTAAATTACAAAAGAGAAATTATTTTATGAGTTAACCTTTGGACTTTAATTTTGAAATTTAAAAAGGAAAATAACGAAATTCTTAAAAATAAAAATAGAATGTCCAAATTCTAAATTAAGGAGAAATTATTTTTACGAACCTTTCCCACCACATCATTGATGGTCCCTTTTTAATTATTTAATGATATTTCCGTAATTTTTTCTATGCCATTGACACATAATTTTGATAAATTTTTTTATCCTGAGCCTCAAACTTGAAATCTTGAATATTGAACCCAAAACCCTAACCTTGAACCCCAAACTCTAAGTTCCAAACTTTAAATCCCAAATTCCAAACCCAAAACTCGATTCTCGAACTCTAAACTTCAAACTCGAACCCTAAATCATGAGCCTCGAACTCAAACTCGAACCTCGAACCCTAAGAGTTTGGGTTCGGGGTTTAAGGTTTAAGATTTAAGGTTCATGATTTGGGTTTGTAGTTTAAGGTTTAGAATTTAGTTAAGGTTCAGGTTTGGTGTTTGAGTTCAAGGTTTAAGGTAAAGGTTCAAAGTAAAAGAATTATCAAAATTATTTGTTAATGCTATGAAAAAAATTGATAAAATGTCATTAAATAATTAGAAAAAAGACCATAATTAATGTGATGAAAAAGTTTCATAAAATAATTTCTCTTTAGGAAGAGTAAATGACTGTGTGGGTTTAATTTTTGACATATATAATATAAAAGCCAAAATAAATTCAATAGACCTAATAGTTAGCTTTTGTTGATTCATGAATAATATGTTATTTTATATTATTTATTTTAAACTATTCTAAACAATATAAAATTAGCGACAATGAATAATATGGGAAAATACCTGCATTTCCACCCACAAAGAATCATTTGTTGTGAAAAAGAAAATTTTGGATTGTCATCAAAGTTGGGACATAGGCCTTCCACCACGTGTATCAAAATTGATTATAATAATATACATTAAAAAGGAAAGTAAGATATAAACAATTTGGATACTTTTAATTCTAATGCATATCACCTATTGAATATTTGAATCCAAGTCATAATTAATGCACTGTTTTTTCCCCAATTTTGTATAAATAGTATATTAGAAGTGTACAATATTAGCTTAAAAATTATACTAAATAAATAAGATCCATTAAACGGATGGATAGTGATTTTTTTAAAGGTATTTTTAAAAAAAAATTGATAAATTGTTCATTGTAATGTTATGTGATAGGGAAATGGGGAATCTGATTGTTGGATGTAGTAGTAGATGTGAATAGCTAAGAAAAAGATGCCCACTTCTCTTAAAAAATATTTGGTGTTGATTTGGCATCTCCTATTTTGCTGCTACCCTTGCTAATTCTTCATTATCTGCTTTTCTATCTTTTTTTTTTCTTCTTTCCCTTTTCATTTATCATATTTATTTGGCTAATATATTTTTAAAACCTTTAAATTACTACTAGAATTCTTATATATATATGGAAACCATAAATTTGTGATATTTAAATGAAAAAATTAAATTAAATTGTGAGTAAAACAAAATTTAAGCATAAAAATATATAAGATTAAAAATACTAAATGGATATAATGATTTATCATTGTTTTGTCAACAATCTTGAGTTATCGTTGATATAATTTATGACATCAATTCAATTAACAACATTATTAATACTAAAATCCTATCATACGCAGATACGTGTGGAAATCACAAGTTTAGAATACAAATGTGCGTTTAAAATAACATACAATAAATTATGAAAAGTATGGTTTGAAACTAATTAATAATAATAACACATTAAATATTTACTAAATCAAAATGAAAAAAAAGATATATTAAAATTAGTTATCATAGTGTTGCATCAATCTTGAGTCGATGTCGAGTTAACTTATGACACCAACTCAATCAAATACATTAATATATATATATATATACGATTGATAGAAGTAATAAAATATGCATAATAAAAATTAAAATGTATAAAAATATTAATGAAATTTTTAATTGAGTGGTAAATTAAAGGTTTTTCTAACTCAATTAGTCGGTTCAAATCCCACCATATGTATTTTTTATTCATTTGTTTAAATAAAAAGACCAAATTATTCTCGAATAATATAACTTATTTTAATTACGGAGGGTAAAACACTTAATAAATAGTATAGATATACACAAATTTATAGAAATTTATATAACAAATATAAAAGTTAAAATTGCTTTAGATCAAATGGTTAATGAAGTTATTTTATATGCATGATGTTTTTTGTTCAAATTTTATTACGGACAATTTTTTATTAATTTATACAAATATAAAAAGTCTAAAATACCCACATATAATATAACTTACTTTGCAAATAAAATATCTTTTTGGTAATTCTCAATTGAGTTGGGACACGGTTGATGGATGACACCAACTCAGTGAAGAGCTTTATAAATAGTATAGATAGATACAATTGATGGAGGTAATAAAGTGTGCATAATAAAATTAAAATGTACAAAATATCAAAATAAAACTTTAGCTAAATTATAAATTGAAGGTTTTACTAATGCAATTGAATGTTTTAATTACGTAAGGGCATTTCGATAATTTTTCTAACCGAGTTGGTGCTTGATTAACTCATGACAATATCTTAAATAATAGTATAGATACTTTTCCTAAACAAACCCTTAAATTATTTTTGTAGTTAAATAAATCTATATAGTATGATTTTTACTCATAAAAACTTTTAATTTTAGTGTTAAACTAAATTTATTTTGGATTTCGGCTCTTATCTTGATTTCTTGTAGATGCAATAGAAATTCTACACAATTTTAACAATAACATAAAATTTAAAAGAGTGGTTAAGTGTGTTATATATAAGCACTTTTAAAAATTTTTAAATATTATTTTATTTTTATTTAATAAATTATTTTCATCAAATTCAAATCGAATAAAATATAGAATAATTTAAAATTTTAAAATTTTACATTAATATTACAATCAAGAGTTTTCATAGGTAAAAATTACAAATTAAGAATTTATTTAATTACAAGATTTATTTAAACAAGATATAATAATTTAAGGGCTTTTTAATATATTTACCTATTTATTTTGGAAAATTATCTCACACAATTTATGAATTTTTTTATATTTCATAAAAGTGTGACTTGCGTTTAATAAGATATAATAAAAAATAAATAAAAATAAAAGTATAAATAAAAAACATTTCCTACTATGTTAACTCTCATTATTTATCAAATAATTACTTATTTATTTTATATAAAAATTACGTAATTTGAAGATCAACATAAATTATTATACTAATTGAATTAAAAGGTTGGAGGTTATAAAATTGTTACATAAATCCATATGTAAACAAAAGCTAAAAAAAATCTCATTGCTTTTGTGTTGAAATAGACATCCATTTTAATTTTGATGAGTTCTACTTCTAACCACAAAACCTCATGTTATTTCTATAATCATATCCTGTTGATAAAGAAGGGAGAATAAGAATTATTCTGTTGGAAGGTCAATTCTTTTCTCAATTTTCCAACCATTATCGTTTTCTCCATGTGTAGACTAGGGTTTGGTTTGCCCTAATTTGTCAACTTTTTTATAATCATTTTCTTTATTATATATTAAACATCATAAGTGTTTCGCATTTTTATTTTTTAATTTACTTCTTTTTATATGAGTATAGTATCACAATTCTTAATTTTTTTTTAATATAATGTCTAAAATTATCTATAAACCCTCCTGATCAATACTTAAATAAGAGGATAATGTGTTTTAGCGCACTCGAACCACGTCCTCTTGTACTGAGAATAATACTGATACCAATTGAGCTAAAACTCAATCAGCAAATATCCATATTCAAATTCAATTTTTTTTAAAAAATTTGATTGGTTAAAATAGTTTTAGTCACATAGTTAGAAGTTTAGATTAAATATTTTATAACCAATAAGATTGTGAGATATGTAAAACTAAAGGAACTAATATTTTTATCAACCAAAATCAGTAAAATTCATTCTACCACATTAGTTTTAAGCGTGAAATGCTGATTGGTTTAAAAATTGAAGTACTTTTACTTTTAGTTAAAATCAATATTTTCTATGAAAAATTCAAACGACATAGAAGCCTATTTGATTAAAAAGAAAAAAGAAAAGAATAATGATTATTTGAATAAAATGTAATAGTTAAAGATTTTTATTATTATTGTATGTTAGTCTTTTCACATATTCATCAGTCAAGTTATTTTTCAATTCAAATTTAACTAGATGGATTTAGTTTGGATTATTATTTAAATAATAAAACTTATGTATTTAATAAATTTAAATGATAAATTGATTGAGTATTAATTGATTGGTATAGGTATTATTGTCAATACAAAAGACGTGGGTTTGAGTGCGCTTAAAACGTATTATCTCCTTATTTATGGGTTGGAAATAAGTTATAAGTAATTCTCAAAACTTATAAAATAGTAATAATATTAACTTAATTAAAGTTCAATCAAGGAATTTATAACTTAATATAAAATATATTTTGATTAATGATGACTTTCGATATTCTATATATAGATATACATTATATAATGTGATTCTATTTGAAGGTGTAAATTCATTATTATCAACTATTTAGATTTAGATAATAAAATTGTTGATTAGATATTTTATTTCTATTTTTATAATGTTTTTATTTAATGTTTAATTCTATTCATAAGTGCTTCAAATACTTAAAATAAAAAAAATACTCGTTAAATTGTAATTATCTTTTCATAAAGTCTCAAAATGTGGAAATATTTAGGTCCATTAATTTTTTTTTTTTTTTTTGAGTGATTATTGTAGCACATAGTTGATGGCTTTGTTTGTGTCAAGCAACTCGCAATCGAAAATCCTGTCTGAATGGGCTAAAGTCTGGCGCTCTTCTTTTCTTGACCCTAAAGTCCATTAACTTATTCAAAATTCATTCTAGCCTTTACATATTCCTTCTTTATCAATTATCACTCCATATTTTATAATGCAAGAAACCAGTTGGGCCATACTATTTTATTGTAGTACCTATTAATATTTATCCATTTGAAGTCCCTAATTGATTTATCAATGGGCAATGAAATTAGCTTTAAGGACTAGAAAGAAAATGATAATAGTAATGATTATATCTTAAAATTTTAAAGTTTAATAACCAAAACCTAATTTAAACCTATAAAATTTTCTTGGAGATACTTAACTATTTGTGCTAAATTCAAACATCACTAAAGCATAACAGCTTGCAGGCTCTGGCTAATACTTTAATTACTGAACTGTTTGTGCTAAAACCAAAGATGTTACCATATTACAAGGTTGTTCGTGTTTGTAGACTAAACTTTTCATCACAATCTTTATTCTTCTTTCCTTTTATTCAGTCCTAACCGATAGCAAGGGTTTTTTACCCAAATAATACAAAAAAATTAAAAAATATCCAAATTGGTATACAATCTCAATTATTTACCAAAATGGTACAAATAGGTGGTGCCGCCTCTGCCACCGGCGGCACCTCTGACACTGGCACCTTTGGGTGCCGCTTGTGGCAGACCATCAACCCCCCCAATTTTGTTTTTTTTCTAGCAATTTCTTGAGGGACCAATTAAGCAATTTTTCCAATGTTTAGAAAAGGAAGGGAAAGGTGCGGCTGTCACAGTTAACTTTAAATTTGAATAATTGCCTTCTAAGCCCTTCCTATTTATTATTTTCTTTTTATTCCCTTCAACTCAGAGATTTTGTGTTTAAACAAACAATTAATCTATTTTATAGTTAAATAAGCCCTTACTTATGGTTTTACTTATAAAATTTAAAAACTTGTTGATTAAATTAAATATATATTTTTATTTAATAAATTATTCTCATCAAATTTACACCAACATAAGATGTAAATTAGTTTATATTTTTAAATAGCTTTATTTTAACTTTACTTTACACAATTAACAATACTTTTACTCTTAGGGCACATGTTTGGAAATCGTAAACATTATGATATACATTTTGCACTCTTCAAATTTCATATATGCATAGATTTAATAGTTATTATTATATTACTAAGAGTAATTGATATTATATTATTAATAATATCTATTTATATATTTAAATTAAATATTACAAATAATTTAGATATTTAAAATTTATATGTCATATATCATTATATTAAATTATTTACTGTTTTACTTCCCATCATTATGTTTAAAATAGATATTTTAACTTTCAACCGTAATTTTACGATAATAATATTAAACACTTGAAATTAACATATTACACTTTTTTACAACATTTTTTCAAAATGATAAGTATCATTTCTTTTTTCTTTTATGATTTAAAGCTTTATTTGTTTTTAACGTTGAATATCTTATACTACAACTATTATTATATTTTTTTTCTTGCATAGATGAAGTTGAAAATTGTATGTCGTGGGATTGAGATAAATTTATAAAATATTGGAAGGGTGCAAAGCTAAAAAATTTATGATAAATTTCTTAAAATTATTTATTAAATTTTAGGAGGATTAAAATATTATTTTACTACAAAATTTTATAAGTAAAAACCATAAGTAAGGGGCTTATTTAACTATAAAAATAGATTAATTGTTTGTTTAAACACAATATACTGAGTTGAAGGGAAATAAAAAGAAAATAATAAATAGGGAGGGCTTAGAAGGCAATTATTTAAATTTAAAGTTAGCTGTACAGCCGCACCTTTCCCTTCTTTTTCTAAAAATTGGAAAAATTGCTTAATTGATCCCTCAAGAAACTGCTGAAAAAAAAACAAAATTGGGGTTGATGGTCTGCCACAGGCGGCACCCAAAGTGTCAGAGGTGCCGCCGGTGGCAGAGGCGGCACCACCTATTTGTACCATTTTGGTAAATAATTGAGATTGTATACCAATTTGGATATTTTTTAATTTTTTTGTATTATTTGGGTAAAAAACCCCGATAGCAACGGTGACCAGTTGGCGCGGTTCTGTCGCTTCCAACATCTGAACCACGGTTCTCATTGTGGGTCTAAGTGCCGCCAGCGTGTTGGTGCTGAAAATGGCTATTTTCAACACCTTGGTAGCGTATTCTTTCGAAGCATTTGCAATTCTTGGGTCTATTATGCTCAAAACACTAGCTTTGTCCTTCGTTTTACTCAAGACCCAAGTCACAATGTCCTTATCGTCACCATATTCTGGCTCAGTTGGTCTTTTTCCAATCACTAGCTCCATTAATACAACCCCGAAGCTGTACACATTGCTCTTCTCGTTTACTTTGTACGTGTAGCAATATTTTACAAAATTTACCATTAATTTTATTAACCAACAGAATCTGTCAAATAATCTCTTAAACAGCAAGAAAGTAAGTTACCAGGAGCTATGTAGCCATGGGTGCCTATAATGACATGGGTCGAGTCTTGATCACCATTGGCCTAAACCATCTTGGATAGTCCAAAATCAGTAATCCTAGGCTTCAAAAACTCATCCAGCAATATGTTACTTGATTTGATATCCCGATGGATCACTGACCTTTCGCATCCACGATGAAGGTACTCCAGTCCCTTAGTTGCCCCAATTGCAATATGATATCTGGTATCCCAATTATCGTAACCATTTTTTGAAACATGAATTGACTAGGGTTTTGAAAGCGAAAATAAAACGGGAGTCGCCACCAATCCTTTTTGTTTATGTGTGATTGGATCACCTATAAAACATTTTGGCCTACGAAATTCAAGAAAATGGGTTCGAAGTCGGTTACGTACGAGGAAGGATTAGCACCCTCGTAACGCCCAAAATTGGTACCTAATTGATTAATTGATGTCCTAATGTCAAAAATTTAAAAATATTTTGAAACACAATTCCGTTTTTAAAAAAAAATTAAATAACTCGAATTGGATATTGAGATTCTCTTGTTCCAAAAGAATAAAATATCACATCCAGCACAATAGGATACGACAATTTAAATTATCTCGTGATTTCCAAAACTCATGCATTGAAGATTTTTGAAAGGATATTTGGTTATTTGGTCAAACGATAGATCGAAACCCAGCACGTTAGGGCACGATTTCTCGAAGTTTCAAACACGAAACATTGTCTTGTTTTTAGAAAATATGGACAAAATTTTAAAAGGATATTTGATTATTTGGTCAAACAGAAAACCGAAACCCAGCACGATAGGGCACGATTCCTCGAATTTCCAAACACGAAATATTGCCTTATTTTGAAAGATTTTCGTCTTTTGTACAAATTTGGATGAAATTAATAAAATCTTTAAAAATGATATACATTTGATGGATTATGTTTTAAAGAAAAATTATTTAAAGCGTGAATGGGGTTGTACTCGACGAATAATGGTAATACGACGCAAATTTAACGTAATGATAACGTAATACACATAATACATAACATTGGTATTATTGATCTAAAATATTAATATGCATGAATGATAATGGAGATAAAAGTATAAACAATAATTAACAACAACAACAATAATAATGATAATGATAAGAACGAAAATAAAATAAGATAAATAAAAGCAAATGAATAAAAAATAAAACGGGCTAACTATATATGTATAAAAAAACATGAGTAAATAACAAAGTAAAATAATAATAATTAAAAACAAATAAAGTAAATAAATGAGTGAACATTGAGTAAAATAGTTTAATAATAATAATAATAATAATAATAATAATAATAATAATGGGAATAAAACAAAATAAAATAGCAATGCGTAGTATATATAAATAAATCAACAAACAAAAAAAAAAAAACAAATAAGTAAGAAGATGAATGATAAAGCAATATATAAAACACTAAGGAAATAAATAAGCACTAAACATAATAACATATATAAAATAAATCTAAAATGATTGAAATTAAATAAACAAGGGTCAAATTGAAATTAAAACGAAACCACAAGCCTAAATCGTGATAAAATAAATGTTAAAAGGGGTAAATTGAAATTTAAACAAAGTCTCAGGCTAAAATTAGAAATATAAATAAAGCGAAGGGCCTAATCGTAACGCGCAAATAAAATAGAGGGACCAAAACGAGAAATATCCTTGCCCTCAAAACGCGGCGCTTAATGCGAGACTGAAACGAAACTGAAATAAAATTAATGGGGCGAAATAAAAATAACGACAAACTTAATTGCAAAATCACAAAAAAAAAAGGAAGGGCCTAGTGAACAAATAGACCATACGCCAAAAACACGCGGATCCTCTGCCTTGGGTCGGGTCGGACTTTCGAGTTTAGACAAAACGGCGTCGTTTTGGCTATGAAAGCTTTAGCTCAAAACGACGCGATATTACCCTTGTATAAAAACTAGAAATCAGAGAAAAAAACATTCTTCCCTTTCATTTTTTCAAAAAAAAACTCAAAGACTCTCTCTCAAAAATCCTCACCCCTCTACTCTCCGTCCGGCCACCGAACTTATATGCCGTCAACGGCGGTGGCCGCTGTGTACAGTAGCAAGGGAGTAAATGAGGGTCATTTTTAACCCTTGTTTCTTTCCAAACCCCAATCCTACGCTAAACACCTAGAAAAGAACTTTAGAATCCGAAAAATGCAAAGAAACCCTTCAGTTTCCCTTTTCCGATCGTTCGAAAGGTAAGAGCTTTTCCCCCCTTTTTTTTATGTATGTATGTTATAAGATTTTTGATAAAGGAAAAATAAAGATTGATAAAAAAAAAAAACGAGAAACAGACACCTTTTCCGTTTTTCTCTAAAACTCTATGGTTGATTTCTGATTTTTGTATTTTTCTCTTTTTCTTTTATTGAATTCCCCATCCCTTTTACATTGTTTGGAATGGCCTTTATAGCCAAATAATATTACAAAATATTATTTTTGCTTTGCTTTTTGCTACTGTTGGTTCGTTTCTGCTCTGTTCTCGCTGCTTTCTTTTTGTTATGTTTGCAGGTCCTAGGGGGGAGTCAACAAAGGCATGTTGGCCTATTTTGGTGCAAGGGGCGTAGACAGAGGAGCCGTGGTGGAAATCTCGAGCGTTGTGGGCGTTGGGAAGGCACATGGGGGGTGCGGCGCCTTAGCTGCTAGGGTTAGGGTTTCAGCAACCCTAGTTCTTTTGAAAATTTTGGTTCTGGGTCTGTTGTATTTTGGGCCTTATTTTATTGGACTTTTATTATTGTTTGCTTGTTATGTGGGCCGGGAAAAAAATGGCCCATTACACCAATCAAGCTCTATTTCCCTACACGTATGCAACCGATCCCACAAGCTCCCGTTCGGCAAGTACTCGTACACCAACAAGCTTGAGTCTTGGCTCCTCATGCTGCAGTAATGCTTTACCACATTGACATGTCTTATTGAGCTCAATGCCCGCACCTCTGTGTCGAATTCCTTTGCTTTACTGTCACGTTTGCTTTGGATTGGTTTACTGCTCCGGCTCCTTCGGTTGGCATGAGAATCTGTAAGCCATATGTGTTTCACAGCGAGGTCTAAACCATTAGAAAGTGTTGTTTTATAAACATTCCCAGACCCTCCTCTTCCAATCAGATTCTATTGCTGTAAGGAATCCAAAATCTCATTTTCAGTGAAAGTTAACCTATGGAAGGACTTGACTTCCCATGATTTTTTCCTTCAAACAAGGGCCAGGAATTTTTTTTCTCTTCAAGTATAAGAAGAATCCGAGTGAAGCTAGCAAGATGGTTACACCACCAAGAGCCAAACAAGTTATAAGCGTACGAACGTCTTTAGACATGCCAAAGACTAGTGGACATTGCCTGAAAGATTTGATAATTGAACTACAGAGGCCAGGGTTTCCTTCGAAACTACCCTCAGATGCTTCAGTGTCAAGAGACAGTGGTATAGGACCACTTAACTGATTATTGGATAGATAAAGAACTCTCCAACTGTGAGACGACAAACTATTTGGAATGTTACCGGGAAGTTCATTTTGAGACAAATCCAGAATGTCCAATAATGGCAAAGATCCTAAAGACGAAGGTATAGAACCAGATAACCCATTTTCTTGCAATTCAAGGCTGTTCAATCTTTTCAGTTCCCCAATTCCATGAGGGATTTTCCCTGCAAGATGCTTATGAGTCATGTTTATGACAGTGATAAAACGACAAAAACTTAACGACTTCAGTATAATTCAAGGCTATTCAATCTTTTCAGTTCCCCAATTCCACTAGGGATTTTCCCCGAAAACTGATTGCAGCTTAGCTCAATTATCTTCAAAGATGTAGCTTCTGAAATCTCTTCTGGCAACTCACCTGATAACTGATTACCTGTTGTTGACAATCTCATAATTTATTTTGTATTTTTATATCAGATGTGTAATAACTCAATTTGCTCGAGCCCATCAAATTAAATAAAACCAAAATAAATAATAAAGTCCAATGAAGGAGAGTCCATTTACAACAAATGTGGCCCAATATAGCCCAAATGAAACCCTAAAGCCCACAACTCTAAAAGCTAAACAAAAACCCTAATGACCCTTGCGCCTCTCCTTCTGTCACAGGCGTGCCACCCGAGGATCCTCATCCTGAGGCCTACCCTTTTCGTCACCATTTCACCAAAATGGCAAAGGGTCGACCTCCCTTTTCCATTGACTCCGTCACCTGCAAGAAAGAGAAAGAAAAAAGAAAACAACATCAAAGAAATTGCACAGTAGAAACAGAAACGAGGATAGTCAAAAAATCAAAAAATATGTATTATAACAATGCAAAATGGCTATAAAAGCCAGAGGATAGTTTGTATTCAAAAAAAAAAAAGAAAAGAAAAACAAAAAAGTATCAAGTTTTAAAGAAAATGTAGCATTTTTTTTCGAAATAAATAATAAATATAAAAAATAAAGAATATTTACCTATCGATTGGCTTTTCCACCACAGTCGGTACCCCTTTCGGTCCAAAAGGTCGCCGGATCTCTGGAGATTCAGCCAAGGCCGCGGCGGAAGGTGCTGAACCGAAAGGTTTTCTTCCTTTTTGGGAAGTTTCGGCTTTAGTTTAGGATTTTTTAACCCCAGATCTGAGTTCCACATAAAAAATACAAAAAAGGGGTTCGGTTTTTTTCGGCCACTGCGGATGGCGGCGCCATCACCGTGGCCATCACGGTGGTCGATGGTTCGATGGCTACGCTTATCGCCGTGGCCATTACTATGGGTCGATGGTAGAATGGTCGCCGGGTTCTGGGCTATGCTAGATATAAAAGATAAGGTTTTTATTTTTTTTATGGGAACAAGGGTGAAATGAGTTTTTTTTGAAATTTTTGGTTTAAATAGGGCCTGGAAACGGGGTCGTTCTGGCCTATTTCCTTTTGCCCTAAAACGACGTCGTTTTGATACGACCTGCGCACCGACCCGACTCGCTTCGGAGGATCCACGTGTTTTCAATAAAGGGTCTATTTGCGCAATCAGTCCTTCCGCTTTTACAGCGTGTTTCAATTTGGTCCTCCCTCTTTTTCTATTTTCTTAAATTTTACCACAAACTTTAGTTTTGTTTCAATTTGATCCCTAAACAGTTTTAATGGGTTAAGCACCTGAAACGATGCCGTTTTGGCCAACCCATGGTCCGACCCGACCCATTTCAAGACCCACGTGTTTTTAGCGCATGGGTTATTTACGCATTAGGCCCTTCCGTTTTGGTATATCATTGCAATTTAGTCTTTTTTTTCGTTTTGTTCTTTAAATTTCACCCTATAATTTTTTTATTTCATTTTAACCCCCTTTTTTATTTATTTTGTTCAATCTTTCCTTTTGATTTTTTTAAGTTTCAATTAAGCCCTTTTATTTTAATTCATTCATTTATTTATTTACTTGCTTATACATTCATTATTCCTTTATTTAACTCATTTGCTTGTTCATTTACTTATTTTATATATATATTATTCATTTGCATTTTTATTTTAATTCTTGTATTCATTTATTTATTGTTCTTTCATTTCTTTTAATCTTTAATTTTCTTTTATTAATTATTTATTTTATTTGTTCCTTTATTATTATTATTATTATTATTATTATTATTATTATTATTATTATTATTATTATTATTATTATTATTATTATTATTATGTATTCATCTATTTATTTATTATCCTTCTTTTATATATATTTTAAAAACTGGATTATTTATGTTTTTACTATATATATTGTTCTTCTTCTTATTATTATTACTATTATTATTCATTGATATCATTATTTATGTTTATTACAAATTGTACTTCTAATTTTATTTATATTTTAATTTGGTCCTTTTATTTTTGATATTTCTTAAATATTTTCCTCAATATTTGTTTATGTATCTATTTATGTATTCCTTGTTCTTATTATATTTAAAATTGATATTTATTTTTGTGCATTTGTTTTGTCATTATTATTATTGTTATCATTGTTATTATTTATTTTATCATTCATTTTAATTTTTAATTGTTAATATTGGTATTAACTTGATATGCATTATATGATCATTGTCATTATATGTACTAGGAATGGCTTATTAGTATATTTATGTTGTTGTCTTTCATTAACGTAACATTTTATTCTTATATCATTAATTCTTACCCAAATACACAAAAATGGAAATTTTAAAAATAAGACAATGTTTCGTATTTGAGATATTTGAGAAAACGCACCCTAACATTATGGGGTTTCGATTTCCTCGTTGAACCTAGATAACCGAATATCCTTTTGAAATTAAAATATAAGATTTCAAATAAAAAATAAAGGCTAACTTATTCTTAAAATGGCAAGATGTCGAGTCCTAACTTACGAGATGTGACACTTTGTTATTTTGAGACGAGAGGGTCTTTAACGTTTATTTCATTCAAGCAAATTTTAATTAAAATTAATATTAATACAAAGAGGGATCGTATTTTAAATTCTTTTAGAGTTTTCAACTTTCGACATTAAAATATTAATTAATCAATTAGGTACCAATTTTGGGCGTTACGAGGGTGCTAATCTTTCCTCGTACATAATCGACTCCCGAACCCCTTTTTTTGAATTTTTGTAGATCGAAAAACATTATTTTAATAAATTAAACTTTTTATTAAAAAGATTAAATTTCGAGGCGATCCGATCACACCTCATATAAAAAGGATTGGTGGCGACTCCCATTTTCATTTTCGTTTTTGAATAAAAGTCGACTTTCAAAAAAATAGTTTCGACAAAATGTAATTGGACCTTCAAATTGATTGTAAGTACTGTCAATGGTAACCATTTTAGGTAATCTCCATATTCCAGCCGGAACTATGCCTGTAAATAGGTTCGCAGTGAGTTGTAGGCTTACCATGTTGGTCAAATACCTCAATAGTGAGATATCTCCTTCGATTTGGTTCCTTGAGACATCCAAGTATTCAAGTTTTGTCAGATTTTTCAATCCAACCGGAAGTTTTCCTTGTAATCGATTATCGTAAAGCTGAAGCCGCCGGAGTTTGTGAAGCTTTCCAATCTCCACTGGAATTTTTCCAGATAAACCATTGCTGTGAGAGCCCAAATTTGCCCAGGCCCATTAGTTAAATTTAAACGAAAAAAATTAATTAAAAACCAAAAAATAATAAAACCCAATAATAGTCCGTTTTTGTTACAAGCCCAAAGGGCCCAAAAGTTTTTAACCTTTCCAGAAACCCTAGGGGTTTCTAGAGTTTCATTGTGCCGCAACCCCAGCCAGACAATTGGGCTACCTCGTTCCTCACACGCGCACCATGCGAGCGTCGCCAGTCCGCACGATCGAGCCTCCGTACCTTCGCCAGCAAGCACACGGCCTTCGTACCTGCACAGGAAAAAAAACAACAGCAAAGAAATAGAATAATAGTGTATTTTTTATTATTTTGATCTCTGGACTTTAAAAAAGAGAGGATATCGATTGTAAGAAAAAAAAAAGAGACTTGTACGCTCACTGTTATTACGCACAAAGAGAATACAACAATAGAAACAAAAAAAAAAAAAACAAATTCAAAAAGGTTGTTTTTTCAATTTCATCTTCTTTATGGTTTCTTTCTTTCTTTGAATCTATTTCGGTGTTTTTTTTCTTCCTTCTTTTTCTATACGCGAAAATAAAAAAAAGGGACTTACCTGCGAAAGTCGAATCGGCTGACTACTTTTTTTTCATCAAATCGAAATAAAAGGGGTTGTCGATGCTGGGGTCGAGCCTGGTTTGAAGGAGAGCAATTGAGTGGTCTTCAATATGCCACTAATCATCGATTATCAGGGCGTCGAAGTGGCCGGATCTTCCTTCTTATCTCTGCGACTGGGAACAAAATGAAATAGGATTTAGGGTTTTGTTTTAGAAGGGCTTAGGTAGGTTTTGAATTGTTTCAGTTGTTTTTTTAAATCTGTTAACGAAACGGCGCCGTTTAGGCTTATGGCAATAGCCTTTAAACAACGCCGTATTGGCCTATACCCAACAACCCGACCCTAATGCGGCCAAGATCTGTGTGTTTTGATCCTCGGGGATATTTACGTGTTTAGTCCTCCTTTTTCGTGTTGTTTTCCAATAAAACCTGTTAAATATTTTCTTTATTTTCTTAATTGATCCCTATAATTTATGCGCTATTTCAATTCGGCCTAACTTGAACACTGCGTTTTGGGCTATGAAATTATTTGCTGGTTTAGTCCTTGATCATTTGGGGTGCATTTATACTGATCCTTGATTTTGTTTAAATAGTTTTATTTATTTATAAATTAGCCTGTTAATCTTATTTTTATTTTGATTTAGTATTTTTTAGTTTTCATGCACAATCTGTCCAATTTCCTTTTTAGAAATAGATCTATATATTATACAAGTTATTTTAATAAATTATTTTGAGTTATTTTATCGATTTTACAATGTTTTAATTTGTTTTATCTTCCATCTGTATTTGTTTTTAATCTATTATATAAATATTAAATTTCAAAATGTTCTTTTATATGTTTCTTGTTTTAAAAATTTATATAATATTTAATTTAAGTACTTTTTCTATCATTAACTTATACATGCATTTATATAATTACTATTAAAATCATCTTATTTTCTTTATATTGTTGATTTCGTAATATTTGTATATATATATTTTCCTTTAGATCTATCCGTGTATATATTTGATTTTAATATATGTATGTATATGATTGTTCTTTTAAATGATCTTATTTTAAATTATACTGCCTATTTCAAACATTTTTATTAATTTTAATTTTTATATGTACATTATTTTATTTCAAGTTTTATTACATGTATATTGTTTAGATTGACACATATTATTATATATATATATATATATCATTGGCTTATCTTGTTTTAAAACTTGCTATATGTTATTTGCATTAATTGGCTTGCCATTGTATGTACCCAAATTCATTCCTTCAAATTTCATATTACGATTATTCATTAGCGTAATATTTTATCCATGTATATCATTCAATGTTTGTAATTTTGTTTATTTACATTATCGCATTGTGATTCAAACTTTAACATCTTGATTGATATTAGTAGTTCCATTGTTATTCCAACTAGGCTAATAAAATGCATTTTGAGCCAATTTTTAAAATTACATTTTAAAAGTTTTTAAAATAATGAAATATTTGATATTTGGAAATTCAAGGAAATCGTGCCCTATCGTGCTGGGTTTCGATTTTCCGTTTGACCAAATAACCAAACATCCTTTTAAAATTTTGTCCATATTTTCTAAAAAATAAGGCAATGTTTCGTGTTTGGAAATCCGAGAAATCATACCCTATCGTGCTGGGTTTCGATTTTTTCGTTTGTTCAAATAATCGAACATCCTTATAAAAATCTCAATGCATGAACTTTGGAAATCATAAGAGGATCGTGGCATCGAGGGTTTGAAACATGATATCCTATCGTGCTGGATGTGATATTTTATGTAACACCCCAAACCCGGCCCACGAGCCTTGACCGGATCTGGTATGTCACTGCGGAAAATCGTTTGAAAAGATTTTGACTTAAAAGTAAAACTTAATAATAATTTGATTGTCGTTTATAAAACGTTGTGTTTTAATATTCTAAGTAAAACTTTGTTTATTACAAAGCATCCGGATTAAAAGCTTTAATATAACTTTTAAAATATAAGTTGCCAAGAATAAATTCATTTCAAATAGTGATTTAAATATCAATCCAACTTAACATAATAGAAATCCCAAAACTTTAAAAAAAGCCTTATTACAATAATTAAATATTCAAAATACTGAAATTAAGAAATGACTGAAATAATTAAAATCATCTTCGCATTGCATGGCCACCCGTATCCTCTCCAACCCGTCCAAGCTTTATGCATCACTTACGATGTTGGAAAAATTTGGGTGAGTCAATGACTCGGTGCATAGTTATTTCACATGTCTCCACATACGGGCTTGGCCCATATCCACACATCAATCACAAATCGATAATAATGTAATTAACCACTTGTTTTCACATCTTTGGGCTTGGCCCACTACCGCATTATTCCACTTCACATATTAATCATGCAAAAGTGCATCCCAACCCAACCTAGAGTCCATCCGTTACACCTACCTTGGCGCACCTATCGCCAAGGCCGTGGCTAAGCCACCGATCACCTAAGTGACCCCACATGTCAATATCCACGAGGTGACTCGAGGTCATCCTCAATCCATGGTGATGCACACAATATCATCCGCCGAGATGTGGCACCTAGCCAACATCTCCTTGATGAAGCACATGGCTAACACCAAGCGCCAATGTAGCACAAGGCTAACATCAGACCACGTACATAATGTACACCCTTTCCTTCGATAGTCACATCCCATGCCCCATGCATATATGTGAATCATGTCAGATAAACATTTAGAGTAAGTATACATCACGTGCTCATCACAAATATCACACATATACCATAGGCAAAATAATGTCATAGAGCACTGACCTGATTAATCGATTACTCACTATGGGTATCCACCATCTTAGCCCTTGTTTCGGCTATCATACACATCATAAACATACATATAACATACAAATAATAGGAGAATAGTGCGATAACTACGCACCTGACTATTTAGCGAAATGCCAAACTATATGAACCTAACACAATCTAGAATCCCGAAACTCTATTCCTGCTCATCTGAATCCCGAATATTCGCTTACTTCCTTCCTGTCGAAATCCCTATAAACTCAGTGTTAGTTTGGTTTTAACACATGAACACCTTATGGTATAACCCTTGGATGAAACTAACCCTTACCTAGGTCGAAGTCCCAAATCCGTCACTTGCTTCTGAAGTTGTCGATCTCCCTACTTAGTAAATGCCAGGATCGCTTACACATGAAATCTAGGAAAATGGCCTTTGGTGAATATTAGCAACTACTTACCTTGATATTTAAAACCAGAAATCTCCTTTAATGCACCCTAACGTTGGCATAAAAAACACACATTAATATGGCCTTAAACATATTCGCCACCCTTAGAAAAAGAACTGAATCGATTACTAAGGAAGAATCTACTTACCACCATCCACGTTTGAAGAGATTTGGAAAGAGTAGTGACAACAAGGAAAAAGTGCTTGATTTTCGACTTTAGAGAATGATAACAAAAGAATGGTTTTGGCTTTAAAACTTACGACAAAGAAGAGAGAGAATAGGCACCTTTGAAGATTCTTAAGCCCTTTAAAAGGTGATTGAATATTCGCTTATCTCAAGAATAGGTATGGAGTTGGAGAAAAGAAGAATGGGAGAGGTTTCGATTTAAGCAAGGTTAAATTAAAAGAAAAAGATGTGAAAAGAAGAAAGAAAATAAAGGCACAATGGTTCTACCTTTCGCTTTTGACAAAGGGAAATAGGGTGTAATTTTCGACAAAACACCAAGATGAAAAGAAAATTGAAGAGAGACTTTTCTTCATTAAAAATTGACAAGGGAGACTAGGGAGGAAACAAATAATTTCGACACTTATCACCTCTTCATGGCGAATATACCAACCCAAAAGAGACCTTCAATCGGCCACTACTCCTTTCTCTTATCAAATCCCATTTTCTCCTTTATCACCTTAATAAATAAATTAAACATAATCCATCACATTATCTCTTATCACCCATACAAAATAAATTAATAAAACTACAATTATCTTCTATCCACTAACTTAGATAAAATAAATAAAATAAAATCACATTATCCTACTCTTAGCCAAATTTTAAAATAATAAAACCCAAGCCTTATCTCATCTTTTTGGAGTCCACATGTCAGTCAACTCCTTCCCCTCTCTTGACGTCACATGCAAAAAATAAAACCCCACTTTATCTTGCCCACGTGATTCAACCTCCACCTCCTAAGCTCCCTTTGACGCAACTTTAAGCACCCTAGGTGGCGTCCATTGCCACTTTTCCAAGGCCATCTTTGTGTCATAACCTTCACCACTTATTCCTTTAAGACCTCACTCCCTTAACGTCAAAAATGTAAAAATAATAGCCACCCATTTTGCTGCCCACACGACTCGAACCAAGGCCCTTTGCCCACTGCACATGGCGTCATTCACCAAGGCCCTAAGTGGCACCTTGCAGCCACTTTACCAAGGTGATTCTTATGTCCAAGAACTCCCAAAATTTTTCTTAAGGCCTCTTTCGCCTAGCTCCCCTTAATTAATACTTAAAACCAAATTTTCTCCTATGGCTCAAACCTTCCCTTAGCTTATAACTAGCCCCTAAAATACCTCAATTAACACTACAACGACCACACTTATGCAAAAAAAAAAAATTGGCTTTGAGGGTTTTGGGTCCAAAAACATTTTCAAAGATGGGCTTTTCAAAAATGTGGACTCTTATTTCAGGTTTATTCTGGCATGGCACCTGTATCTCCGACCCGAAGTCCATCAGGTAAGTACCCCTAAGCTATTGAAGTGATTTGTATATGTGAATTTGATGGGCATTATGGGAACATAGATTAGTGAACTAGGATTTATTGAACCCTAGGACTAGTCTACTCCAATGTAAGAATACATAAGACTTAAAACAACCGAACAAACACATGATTAAGTCGCCAAGTTAAGGTGTGGCAATCACAGCGCATGTCAGGAGTGGATTTGGTAAGAGCTTGGTATTTAAGCGTCCTAGCGACTCACCTCCTCTTTACTTGAATCCTACAGTGCGTAGTAACCTGCTCACCCTAACCAAGAGGACTTATTCACTGCTAAACCCAAGAATTAAAACCCGAAAGGGACTAGCCTTACTGTTTATAAAAATCGTACATTTTTCAAAATTACTCCTTTTGATTTATAAAACCATTTTAGATTTGGAAAATTTTCCTGAAAATTCTCCGATTTACAAAATTACCTAAATGCCCCTGGTTGAGAAATTACAAAAATACGCTTGGTTACTGAAATTACCATAATACCCTCGACTTTTGCAAAGATATTTTTGTTTTGCAAAATACCAGAAATCCAAATTTTGCAAATTATTAAGATACCCTGATTTGGAAAAATTTACGAAAATACCCCTGACTTACAAAAATTACCGAAACAACCCCGATTTCTGAAATTTTTGCAATACCTCTGATTTGGAAAACAAATTTTTAACCTCAAGTTTTTGTAAATTTTGGAAATGCCTCTGATTTGTAAAGATCTTCAAATTGACCTCGATTTATTACCAAAATACCCCAGTAGGACAAATGACGAAATTACCCCTAGGATGGGAATGGACAAAAATGCCCATGAAAAGTGTGTTGAATGTTGATGAATGTGAATGTGACTCTCTGAACTAGAATAGTGAACTTGAGCTGAACTTTTGGTTGATCGAAAGAACTACTTCTAAACACTTCTGTTCATAAAATTGTTCGTGGGATAATCAGTGAAACAAAATTTCTAATACATAAAACTTTTTAATCAGATTAAATCGCGACGTTAGAAATGAGTTCTAGAGGACGTGGTCGTCGTGGATGTGGTCGAGGCAGAATGACCGTGTCGGAACCCGTTAGATCGGGTCAAGGGTCTGAGAATGAGATACCACCGCCACCCCCACCCCCACCACCCGCTTTTGGTGTTGAGCAGTAAGATTAGACGGGGGATGATGCGGTATCGCAGGTAGTGCTGCGAGTTCTTGAGATGGTGGCTGGAGTAGGTAGAAATATGAGAGCTAGGAAGTCCGTACCTGAGCGACTCCGAGCCAACGGAGTTGAGGTGTTCCGTGGCGTATCTGGTGTGGCACCCAGTACGGCTGAGTATTGGTTGGAGGTGACCGAGTGAATTATGGATGAGCTCGATCTAACTGTTGAGGAGAAAGTGAAAGGAATGGTGGCGCTGCTTCGCGATGAGGCGTATCAATGGTGGCTTCACAGTTCGGGATGGTGCTACAGCAGAGGATCTCACTTGGGACTATGTTAAGGCGGCATACCAGAAGAAGTATGTTGGTACTTATTATATAGATGCGCAGAGGAAGGCATTTCTAGGGCTAGTTCAAGGGAACAAGTCCGTGGCAAAGTACGAGGCGAAATTCCTAAGGTTAAGCCGATATGCTCGAGGAGTAGTGGCTACGGAGCATGAGCGATGTGTCTGATCTGAGGACAGACTGAGAGATGAATTGTGGTTACTGATTACTTCACAACAAGAACGAGAGTTTACTGTGTTGGTAGAGAAGGCTAAGGTAGTTGAGGGAATTAAGGACTCTGTGAGACAAAACAGAGATAAGGATAGAAATCGGGATAAGAGGAGCTTTGGACCGTCAGAATCATCTCAGAGTCTTCAGAAAAGATCGAGGGTTGAGAATTTTGCTCGTGTTTTTAAGCCAGCTACTGGAAATCTGGACTGTCCGTGTGCTCGGTGTGGAAGGTACCATGTTGGCGAGTGCTGAATCGGAGCGAGTGTTTCAGGTGTAAGTCTAAGTCTCATCTGATTAAAGATTGTCCTCAAGATCCGAGTAGGGCTCAGACAGTAGGCCAGGGTTATGAGTAACCGGGTAGGAATGGTCAACAAGCGACGAGGGGTCGTGGTCCGAACCATGGAGGGAATGGTTCTGACCGAGGTCATGGAGCACCAAGCGGAGGTGCTGAAGGTTCAGATGCAAGGCAGCCAAGGTTGGTTTATGCAGTCAGTCGTCGCGAGGATAGTGATGTGCCAGATGTGACAACGGGTAAGTTTCTTGTTTCTGGAATACCCTTTATTGCCTGTTCATTGTAGAATCAACTTGTTCTTATGTTGCTAGTGAAGTGTATGAAACCCTGATTGTGAAATTAGAGAATGTGCCTGGTAAGTATGATAGTTCTTTAAGATCAGAGTGCGCAGCAGTAGCGTAGTGTGGTGAGTTAGGATGTACGATTGTTCGTTAGTAAGTAATTTCGAGGACGAAATTATTTTAAGGAGGGTAGAATTGTAATATCCTAAAATAGGGTTAATTTTGATTAAATTATTTTTTTTTGTATAAGTGTGGTCGTTGTGGTGTTAATTGAGGTATTTTAAGGGCTAGTTATAAGCTAAGGGAAGGTTTGAGCCATAGGAGAAAATTTGGTTTTAAGTATTAATTAAGGGGAGCTAGGCGAAGGATGCCTTAAGGAAAATTTTGGGAGTTCTTGGACATAAGAATCACCTTGGTAAAGTGGCTGCAAGGCGCCACTTAGGGCCTTGGTGAATGACGCCATGTGCAGTGGGCAAGGGGCCTTGGTTCGAGTCGTGTGGGCAGCAAAATGGGTGGCTATTATTTTTACATTTTTGACGTTAAGGGAGTGAGGTCTTAAAGGAATAAGTGGTGAAGGTTATGACACAAAGATGGCCTTGGAAAAGTGGCAATGGACGCCACCTAGGGTGCTTGAAGTTGCGTCAAAGGGAGCTTAGGAGGGTAGAGGTTCGAATCACGTGGGTAGCATGAAGTGGGGTTTTATTTTTTTGCATGTGACGTCAAGAGAGGGGGAAGGAGTTGGACGGCATGTGGACTCCAAAAAGATGAGATAAGGCTTGGGTTTTATTATTTTAAAATTTGGCTAAGAGTAGGATAATGTGATTTTATTTTATTTATTTTATTTAAGTTAGTGGATAGAAGATAATTGTAGTTTTATTAATTTATTTTGTATGGGTGATAAGAGATAATGTGATGGATTATGTTTAATTTATTTATTAAGGTGATAAAGGAGAAAATGGGATTTGATAAGATAAAGGAGTAGTGGCGATTGAAGGTCTCTTTTGGGTTGGTATATTCGGTCATGAAGAGGTGATAAGTGCCAAATTATTTGTTTCCTCCCTAGTCTCCCTTGTCAAATTTTTAATGAAGAAAAGTCTATCTTCAATTTTCTTTTCATCTTGGTGTTTTGTCGAAAATTGCACCCTATTTCCCTTTGTCAAAAGCCGAAAGGTAGAACCATTGTGCCTTTATTTTCTTTCTTCTTTTTCACATCTTTTTCCTTTAATTTAACCTTGCTTAAATCGAAACCTCTCCCATTCTTCTTTTCTCCAACTCCATACCTATTCTTGAGATAGGCGAATATTCAATCACCTTTTTAAAGGGCTTAGCCGAATCTTCAAAGGTGCCTATTCTCTCTCTTCTTTGTCGTAAGTTTTGAAGCCAAAAACCATTCTTTTGTTATCATTCTCTAAAGCCAAAAATCAAGCACTTTTTCCTTGTTGTCGACTACTCTTTCCAAATCTCTTCAAACGTGGATGGTGGTAAGTACATTCTTCCTTAGTAATCGGTTCAGGTTCTTTTTCTAAGGGTGGCCGAATATGTTTAAGGCCATATTAATGTGTGTTTTTTTTATGCCAACGTTAGGGTGCATTAAAGGAGATTTCTCGGGTTTTAAATATCAAGGTAAGTAGTTGCTAATATTCAGCCAAGGGCCATTTTCCTAGATTTCATGTGTAAGCCGATCCTAACATTTACTAAGTAGGGAGATCGACAACTTCAGGAGCAAGTGACGGATTTGGGACTTCGACCTAGGTAAGGGTTAGTTTCGGCCAAGGGTTATACCATAAGGTGTTCATGTGTTAAAATCAAACTAACACCGAGTTTATAGGATTTCGACAGAAGGAAGTAAGTTAATATTCGGATTCGGATGAGCGTGAATAGAGTTTCGGATTCTAGATTGTGTTAGGTTCATATAGTTTGAGATTTCGCTAAATAGTCAAAAGCGTAGTTATCGCACTATTCTCCTATTATTTGTATGTTATATGTATGTTTATGATGTGTATGATAGCCGAAACAAGGGCTAAGATAGTGGATACCCATAGTGGGTAATCGATTAATCAGGTCAATGCTTCTATGACATTATTTTGCCTATGGTATATGTGTGATATTTGTGATGAGCACGTGATGTATACTTACTCTAAATGTTAATCTGACATGATACACATATATGCATGGGGCATGGGATGTGACTATCGAAGGAAAGGGTGTACATTATGTATGTGGTCTGATGTTAGCCTTGTGCTACATTGGCGCTTGGTGTTAGCTATGTGCTTCATCAAGGGAGATGTTGGCTAGGTGCCACATCTCGGCGGATGATAGCTGTGTGCATCATCGTGGATTGAGGATGACCTCGAGTCACCTCGTGGATATTGACATGTGGGGTCACTTAGGTGATCGGTGGCTTAGCCACGGCCTTGGGCAGCAGGTCTGCCAAGGTAGGTGTAACGGATGGACTCTAGGTTGGGTTGGGATGCACTTTTGCATGATCAATATGTCAAGTGGAATAATGCCATAGTGGGCCAAGCCCAGCATGTGAAAACAAGTGGTTAATTACATTATTATCTGATGTGATTGATGTGTGGATATGGGCCAAGCCCGTATGTGGAGACGTGTGAAATAACTATGCACTGAGTCTGTTGACTCACCCAAATTTTTTCCAACATCGCAGGTGATGCATAAAGCTTGGACCGGGTTGGAGAGGATACGGTGGCCATGCAATGCAAAGATGATTTTAATTATTTCACCATTTTTAATTTCAGATTTTGAATATTTAATTATTGTAATAAGGCTTTTTTTAAAGTTTTGGGATTTCCATTATGTTAAGTTGGATTGATATTTAAATCACTATTTGGAAATGAATTTATTCTTGGCAACTTAAATTTTAAAAATTTATATTAAAGCTTTTAATCTGGATGCTTTGTAATAAACAAAGTTTTACTTAGAATATTAAAACACAACGTTTTATAAACGACAATCAAATTATTATTAAGTTTTACTTTTAAGTCAAAATCTTTTCAAACGATTTTCCGCAGTGACATACCAGATCCGGTCAAGGCTCGTGAGCCGGGTTTGGGGTGTTACATTTTATTCCTCCGGAATAAGAGAATCTCAATATTCAACCTCGAGTATCTTCAAATGGGTCAAAGAAGGTCATAATTTAAAAATATTTTTGAATTTTCAACATAAGGACATTAATTAATCAATTTGGTACCAATTTTGGGCGTTGCGAGGGTGCTAATCCTTCTCGCACGTAACCGACTTCCGAACCCGTTCTTTTGAATTTCGTAGACCAAAATAAATATTTTAATAAAAATGAATCATTTTATAGGTGAGCCGATCACACTTAAATAAAAAGGATTGGTGACGACTCCGTTCCATATTATTAATTAACACCCCTAACCCGTACCCTTCGCCGGATTAGAACTATGAGGCATTACCAAACTAAACACCATTCCGAATAGACATTCAATTGAATTCGACACAAGCAAAGCGATCCCTATGTATCACATGACAAAATCTGATTTTCATTCGTAATTCTATAATGCATATACAAGCATATCAAATTACACCCTGACCAAATATACAAATGATATTATGAACTTATAACGCATGCATTTCCTTATAGCAAATGTCCCATTTATACTTGCACGTGATTATTCAAATATCATGCACCAAATTCTACTACATTTATTAATGTACCTAAACCTTGCAATTTATTTATTTAACCAATCAAAGGTTCGGCCGTACTATTACCAAAATTAGAAGCATATCGCAGAGTTTCAAATATTGAGATCAAACCTTACAGTTTTCACATACCATTTGAGATTCATGCTTAAACGAAATATTACTAATACCAACTACCTCAAGTATACATCACTCACTATATTGTCGAAGCCTATGGCACAACTCAATCATCATTAGTGATGTATTTTAGCAAGTAACTCACGAACAGTCCTTGGACAAAACCATTCATACAATGCAACCACCATGTTCCATATATATAACTCAAGGTTCGGTATATTAATCCGAACATATAACCAGGTTATCGCCTAACTACTATATATATATATACCTACATAAATCATCAAATATCACCATCATCTCTTTACTAGCCAAATGCATAAGTAAACATATCACACATATATGCCATGACCAAACTACATCTACGATATGCAACTAGACTATAGCCGAATATAACCAAATAAAATCCCTATCATCCATGCATCATAAAAACATATCCATATCAACTAACATAGAATATGAGCCATATTCGTATGGCTATATTACATATAATAACAACGTTTCCAACTCAAACAAAGACATTTACCATCCTTACATGCCTTTATCCAAAATAAACCAAACTAAAGGAGTACCAAAAAGATGATAGTGTGGTTGACTTTGCTGACAATTTCCCGAGCCCGTAGCTTGACCAAAATCTATAAAACAGATTATTGAAGGCACAAAGTAAGCTTACTAGCTTAGTAAGTCTTAAGCAAATTCAATACAACATTAAAACATAAAGGCCCTTTTTATCACTGAATTCGTAACATAGAATATAAGCATTTCATTATGAAAATAAAATCATGACCGAATGCTTTTAGTACTATTAACCTAAATATTAACACTTTATCACCATGAGTTTATACATTGTCAAGTCATATGGATATCATATGCATTTGTACATTCCAAGTTGAATGAACATATTTTAAACATCAATCACATATTCATTTTTTTTTTGTACGCACATGCAAATACCTTCAAACTCTTTTACCATGAACATCTCCCCTTATAGCCGATTCTTCAAAGTAATATATATTTAAAACTCAATTTCATATATATATAAAATTCATACTCATCATAGATAGATTAATAGCACATAATAAAATCCTTAATGAATTATCAAGTAATTCATATCATACTCAACTCAATGATAGTATACCAACTTACTACATTTCTTACTAATACAATAGGCTTACACTTACCCGAGCTTTTAGCACATTGTATTAAATGTGACTCACCTTGTTTAATTCTCGGATTCTCCGTTTATAGTATATCACCGGCATTAAGTCTGCTAGGCATTTTAGCCCGAATTACACACCGGCATTGAGCCTCCTAGGCAATAGGCCCGAAATAATTCACCGGCATGAGGCCTGCTAGGCATAAAGCCCGATATAGATCACCGACACGAGGCCTGCTAGGCTCGAAGCCCGATATAGATCACCGGCACAAGGCCTGCTAAGCTCGAAGCCCGATATAGATCACCGGCACAAGGCCTGTTAGGCTCGAAGCCCGATATAGATCAACATAATTAACCATTCAATACACATTTCTTAATGCTAACATCACAAACAACTCATATACTTCATATTATCTTCACATATCAAACCGAACATACTTATTCACATTACATTAAACAAAATAAATTCAATCCAATATAATACCCCCACATTTGGCCATCTCATATATTTATACTTTAAATATCCAAATTTTATCATTTACTATATTCATAAATAATTCTTTGACATATATTTGCTTAAGGACTTACCTCGACTATCGACGGACCACGTAGACCGGCTATTCGATAACCTTCGCCTTTCCCCGATCCAAATCCATTTTCTTTGTTCTTGATCTAAACATATTAAAATTCAGCTCATTGAAGTACATTTCATCTCAATTTAGTCCCAAAACACATAAAAAACAAATTACCTTTTTATCCCTAATATTTCACATTTTTCCAATTTGGTCCTATTTGCACAAAACACAAAATACACAAAATTTCCTTATATCACCTAAAGGCTGAATGTTCATAGGGACCATACTAGTCCATTTATTTCATTTATTTTGTATTTTGGTCCCCTCAAAATTTATTTTTTCAATTTAGCCCAAAATACTCAAATTCACCAAAAATCCAAAGACAAAACTTATCAATCTAACATATATCTTTCATAATTCATCAACTATCATCATAAAACTCATGAACTCATCAATGGAACATTTCAAAATATTCACCAAAATCAAAAACTCAAGCATGGGTCTTGAAGTATTCGAAGCAACAATCACAAAAACGTAAAAATTATCGAAAATCGAAATCAAACTAACCTTGGATTTGAGCTTACAAGTGCCGAATTTGAAGCTTGAAAACCTATTTTCTTCCATAACACATTCGGCCTAAATGAACTAAAAAGATGATAATAATTTTTTCTTATGTTTTATTTATCATATATTATGTTATTTAACTATTTACTATTATAACCTTATATTATAAAAATTTTATAACATATAACTTAAGGTTAATCTTGTCATATACCACCCACTAACTTAAAAATTGGCTATTTGCGCTTTTAATACCTCATATTAAAAAGTCATTATCATTCTAGCACTTTTCACTATAGTTTGCAACTTTTACATTTTACTCGATTAAATCCTTTTTCTAAATTAAACACACAAACGATTAAATTTTCCTACGAAACTTTCACACACATTAATTCACATGTAATAAGCATAAAACATAATATTTAAATATTTCTCAGACTCGGATTTGTGGTCCCAAAATCACTCTTCCGATTAGGGTCAAATTCGAACTATTACAACTCCCCCCTTTAGGGATTTTCGTCCCCGAAAATCTTACCATTAAACAAAGTCGAATATTGTTGCCTCATTGAACCCTTAGGCTCCCACGTAGCCTCTTCAACTCCGTGACGATTCCATAGTACTTTCACTAATGGAATTTTCTTGTTTCTTAACTCTTTCATTTCCCGGGCTAAAATACAAATCGATTCCTCCTCGTACGTCATATCAGATCAGATTTCAATTTTAGACGGAGAAATCACATGTGATGGATCCAATCTGTATCTACAGAGCATCGAAACATGACACACATTGTGTATCTTTTCTAATTCAGAAGGCAACTTCAGTCTATAAGCAACAGGCCCGATACGTTCGATGATTTCATACGGTCTGATGAATCTCGAACTTAGTTTGCCCTTTCGACCAAATCGGACTACTTTCTTCCACGGAGAAACCTTCAAAAATACTCGGTCTCCGATTTGAAACTCAATGTCTTTACGTTTTAAATCAGCATAGGACTTTTGACGATCCGAGGCAGTTTTCAAACTATCTCTGATTATAGCCACTTTTTGTTCCATCTCTTTTATCAAATCAACCCCGTGTATCTTATTTTCACTAAGCTCGGTCCAGTACAACGGTGTACGACACTTGCGGCCATATAGAGCTTCGTAAGGTGCCATTTTGATACTAGATTGAAAACTGTTATTATAGGCAAATTCAATCAAGGGTATACCTTCAAACTCAATGACGCAACATCTCAACATGTCCTCAAGTATCTGAATGGTTCGTTCAGACTGACCGTCTGTCTGCGGATGAAAGGCTGTGCTAAAGTGAAGTTTAGTACCTAAAGCATCTTGCAACTTCTTCCAAAACCGCGATGTGAATCTCGGATCTCTGTCTGAAATAATGGAACTCGGCACACCATGTAACCTCACAATTTGTGATACATACAATTCAGCAAGTTTATCAAGCAAATAGTCTGTAAGAACTGGCACAAAGTGAACTGATTTGGTCAGTCTATCCACTATAACCCAGACTGCATCTTTCTTGCTCGATGTCGTAGGCAAACCGGATACAAAATCCATAGTAATTCTATCCCATTTCTATTCAAGTATCATGATCGACTGAAGTAACCCAGAAGGCACTTGATGCTCGACTTTTACTTGCTGACAAATTAAACACTTTGAAACAAATTCAGATATATCCCGTTTCATGCCAGGCCACCAATAGAATTGTTTCAAATCATTATACATTTTCGTGCTACCCGGATGTACCGAAAATCGACTATTATGAGCCTCATTCAAAATCGTCTGAATCAAATCCACATTCTTCGAAACACATATTTGGCCTTTGAAGTTCAAACAATCATTTTCATCAATTCGAAACTCTGACTCTGTATCATTTCCAAACTAAACTCGTCTAGCAATCATATCTTTATCGATTTAAAAGTGCATCACAAATTTGCTGAATAAACAACGGTCTTGCCTTCAACTCGGCTATGATCAAACCATCACCTGACATAACCATATATGCGTTCAACGCATGTAGAGTAAATAATGATTTTCGACTCAAGGCATCCTCAACAACGTTGGCTTTTCCCGGATGGTAATCAATCACCAATTCATAATCTTTCAACAGTTCTAACCATCTGCGATGTCTCAAATTCAGGTCTTTCTGAGTCATCAAATACTTCAGACTTTTGTGATCCGAATAAACATGACATTTCTCATGGAATAAGTAATGACGCCAAATTTTCAATGTGAAAACAATGGCTGCTAATTCCAGATCATGAGTCGGATAATTTCTTTCATGAGGCTTCAACTGTCTCGAAGCATAAGCTACTACCTTACCTTCTTGCATTAAGACACAACCCAAACCATTCAAAGAAGCATCACTGTACACAACGAATTCTTTACCCGATTCAGGTTGAATTAACACTGGAGCTTAGGTCAAAAGAGCTTTCAACTGATCAAAACTTTTCTGGCACTTTTCCATCCACTCGAACTTGACATCTTTTTGTAGTAGCTTTGTCAAAAGTGTAGCTATCATGGAAAAACCTTTCACAAATCGTTGTAATATCTAGCAAGTCCCAAAAAGCTTCGGATCTCAGAAACATTCTTTGGTGGCTTCCAATCAAGTATAACCGATATTTTGTTTGGATCAACCCGAATACCTGACGCTGAAACAACATGACCCAAAAAGCTAACTTTATTCATCCAGAACTCACACTTACTAAACTTTGCATACAACTGTTGATCTCGCAAAGTTTGTAGCACCAATCTCAAATGCTCGGCATGTTCGATTTCATCTCTGGAATAGATCAGGATATCATCTATAAACACTACCGCAAGCCGATCCAAATACTGTCTGAAAATTTGATTCATCAAATTCATAAAAACAGTAGGTGCATTAGTAAGTCCAAAAGGCATAACTAGAAACTCAAAATGTCCGTACCTCGTTCGAAATGAAGTCTTTGGCACATCAGAATCTCTGACTCGCAACTGATAATAACCCGATCTCGTATCTATCTTTGAAAACACTGAAGGCCCTTTCAACTGGTCAAACAAGTCATCAATTCGAGGCAACGGGTATTTATTCTTTACTGTCACTTTCTTTAACTGCCGATAATCAATACACATTCGCATAGTCCCATTTTTCTTTTTCACTAATAGAACTGGTGCACCTCAAGGAGAGAAACTCGGTCGTGCAAAGCCTCTATCTGTCAACTCTTGCAACTGTGCTTTCAACTCTTTCAACTCAGTAGGTGCCATCTGATACGGAGCTATTGAAATTGGAGTCGTTCCCGGTACTAATTCAATGCCAAACTCAATCTCTCGAACTGATGGTAAACCCGGTAATTCTTCAGGAAATACATCTGGGTATTCACACACAACTGGTATTGATTCAATCTATTTTTCAGACACTTTATTATCCAACACATAGACCAAGTAAGCTTCACATCCTTTTCTCACATACTTATGAGCCAAAGTCGAGGATATTACTGCCGGTAACCCATTCAGATCATTAGATTCAACCCGGATAATCTCACCGCTCTAACATTTCAAATCAATAATCTTTCTTTTACAATTTACCACAGCATCATACAAAGTTAACCAGTCCATTCCCAAAATTATTTCAAACTCGTTGAAAGGCAACAACATTAAATCAGCTGGAAAGCGAAATTCTAATCATCAATGGGCAACCTTTACACACTTTATCAACGAGTACACATCGACCCAAGGGGTTGGACACCCGAATCACAAACTCAGTAGACTCAACAGGCAGAGTCTTACTGGTTATTAAAGTTTCACACACATATGAATGAGTCAAACCAAGATCAATCAATGCAATCACAGTAGTATCATAAAGAGTGAAAGTACCAGTGATAACATCTGGGAAAGAAGCATCCTCTCTGGCACGTATAACATAAGCTCTAGCTGCTGCACGAGCCTCTGATCGAACTGCAGTGTCTTTAGTTCCTTTCTGACTGCCACTTACATTTCCTGAATGCCTAGGTGGTCTGCCTCGCACTGACACATTACTCGATCTGATATTCTAGGCCGTATTTTGCTCGGCTAACATCGGACACTCTCTAATAAAATGATCTGACGATCCACATTTATAGCAGGACTGATCACGGAATCTACAACTCCAGGAATGTCATTTACCATAGTGCTTGCATTCAACTCGATTCTGCTGAACATTACCAACACTGCCATCGAAGTAGCTCGAGAACCCGTAGGAGGTCAGTCTCGTCTAGACATGTCTGAAAAACTTTATGTCGGCCGAAGTCATCTTTGAACTTCTTAGATACATAATGGAAAGTCTTACTCGATGATCTTTTACGAGTGCCTCTAGCTTCCATTTCAGCCTTTCTTTTCTCTTTCCCAAGCTCTTCAGCTTTGCAAGCTCGCTCGACAAGTACCACGAACTCTTTGATTTCAAGAATGCCAACAAGCAACTTTACATCTTCATTCAGACCGTCTTCAAATCTTTTGCACATAATGGCTTCAGTTGATACACACTCTCGGGCATATAGGCTCAATCTGACAAATTTCCTCCCATATTCAGTCACAGTCATGCGACCCTGTTTTAGTTCTAGAAATTCTTTCCGTTTCTAATCGATGAATCTCTAGCTAATATATTTCTTACGAAACTCGATCTAGAAGAAATCCCAAGTCACTTTTTCTTTTGGGACCACCGATACTAGTGTATTCCACCAGTGATATGCAGTGTCCCGTAGTAAAGATATAGCACACTTCAGGCATTCATCTGGAGTACAGGATAGCTCATCAAGTACCCGAATAATGTTATCAAGCCACATCTCAGCTCGCTCTGCGTCATCATCATCATTAGATTTGAATTCTTCAGCCCCATATTTCATGTTTTTATCAACGGGAGGCCTACTAGATCTCATCAGATCTATCATCGGAGGTGCAAAAGGTACCGGAGTTGGATTATTCGGGGGTGGAGGTTGTTGTACAGCCGGGTTAGTCTGAATAAACTGGGTAAACCACTCATTCATCATCTGGTAGAAGGCTTGTTTAGCCTCCCCCTCATGGCTACCCGAAAGCAATCGAGAGCCTCTAGGTCGACCCAGCGTCGCAATCGACGCTACACTCTCTACATCATCTGCTACGACTCTGTCAGGATCCATTTACTATATAAAACACAGTTTGAAATTTCAGAAGTCACCACACTATCGTATATATAATAAAGGCATGTATAGCTAGACTCTCACGCGCTACGGTAGTCCTAGAATCGACTAAACCGTAAGCTCTGATACCAATCAAATGTAACACTCCTAACCCGTACCCGTCACCGGATTAGGATTATAAGGCATTACCAAACTAAACACCATTCCAAATAGACATTCAATTGAATTCGACACAAGTAAAGCGATCCTTATGTATCACATGACAAAATCTGATATTCATTCGTAATTCTATAATGCATATACAAGCATATCAAATTACACCCTGACCAAATATACAATTGATATTATGAACTTATAACGCATGCATTTCCTTATAGCAAGTGCCCCATTTATACTTGCACATGATTATTCAAATATCATGCACCAAATTCGAATACATTTATTAATGTACCTAAACCTTGCAATTTATTTATTTAACCAATCAAAGGTTCGGCCATACTATTACCAAAATCATAAGCATATCACAGCGTTTCAAATATTGAGATCAAACCTTACAGTCTTCACATACCATTTGAGATTCATGCTTAAACGAAATATTACTAATACCAACTACCTCAAGTATACATCACTTACTATATTGCCGAAGCCTATGTCACAACTCAATCATCATTAGTGATGTATTTTAGCAAGTAACTCACGAATAGTCCTTAGACAAAATCATTCATACAATGCAACCACCATGTTCCATATATATAACTCAAGGTTCGGTATATTGATCCGAACATATAACCAGGTTATCGCCTAACTGCTATATATATATATATATATATACTACATAAATCATCAAATATCACCATCATCTCTTTACTAGCCAAATGCATAACTAAACATATCACACATATATGCCATGACCAAACTACATCTACAATATGCACCTAGACTATAGCCTAATATAACCAAATAAAATCCCTATCATCCATGCATCATAAAAACATATCCATATCAACTAACATAGAATATAAGCCATATTCGTATGGCTATATTACATATAATAACAAAGTTTCCAACTCAAACAAAGACATTTACCATCCTTACATGCCTTTATCCAAAATAAACCAAACTAAAGGAGTACCAAAAAGATGATAGTGTGGTTGACTTTGCTGACGATTTCTTGAGCCCGTAGCTTGACCAAAATCTATAAAACAGACCATTGAACACACAAAGTAAGCTTACTAGCTTAGTAAGTCTTAAGCAAATTCAATACAACATTAAAACATAAAGGCACTTTTTATCACTGAATTCGTAACATAGAATATAAGCATTTCATTATGTAAATAAAATCATGACCGAATGCTTTTAGTACTATTAACCTAAATATTAACACTTTATCACCATAAGTTTATACATTGTCAAGTCATATGGATATCATATGCATTTGTACATTCCAAGTTGAATGAACATATTTTAAACATCAATCACATATTCATTTTTTTTTTTTGCGCACATGCAAATACCTTCAAACTCTTTTACCATGAACATCTCCCCTTATAGTCGATTCTTCAAAGTAATATATATTTAAAACTCAATTTCATATATATATAAAATTCATACACATCATAGATAGCTTAATAGCACATAATAAAATCCTTAATGAATTATCAAGTAATTCATATCATACTCAACTCAATGATAGTATACCAACTTACTACATTTCTTACTAATACAATAGGCTTACACTTACCCGAGCTTTTAGCACATTGCATTAAATGTGACTCACCTTGTTTAATTCTCGGATTCTCCGTTTATAGTATATCACCGACATTAAGCTTACTTGGCATTTTAGCCCAAATTACACACCGGCATTGAGCCTGCTAGGCAATAAGCCCGAAATAATTCATCGGCACGAGGCCTGCTAGGCATAAAGCTCGATATAGATCACCGGCACGAGGCCTGTTAGGCTCGAAGCCCGATAAAGATCACCGGCACAAGGCCTGCTAGGCTCGAAGCCTATATAGATCACCGGCACAAGGCCTGCTAGGCTCGAAGCCTGATATAGATCAACATAATTAACCATTCAATACACATTTCTTAATGCTAACATCACAAATAACTCATATACTTCATATTATCTTCACATATCAAACCGAACATACTTATTCACATTACATTAAACAAAATAAATTCAATCCAATATAATACCCCCACATTCGGCCATCTCATATATTTATACTTTAAATATCCAAATTTCATCATTTACTATATTCATAAATAATTCTTTGACGTATATTTTCTTAAGGACTTACCTCGACTATCGAGGACCACGTAGACCAGCTATTAGATAACCTTCGCCTTTCCCCGATCCAAATTCGTTTTTCTTTGTTCTTGATCTAAACACATTAAAATTCAGCTCATTCAAGTACATTTCATCTCAATTTAGTCCCAAAACACATAAACAAGAAATTTACCATTTTATCCCTAATGTTTCACATTTTTACAATTTAGTCCTATTTGCACAAAACACAAAATACACAAAATTTCCTTATATCACCTAAAGGCCGAATGTTCATAGGGACCATACTAGTCCATTTATTTTATTTATTTTGCATTTTGGTGCCCTCATAATTCATTTTTGCAATTTAGCCCAAAATACTCAAATTCACCAAAAATCCAAAGACAAAACTTATTAATCTAACATATATCTTTCATAATTCATCAACTATCATCATAAAACTCATGAACTCATCAATAGCACATTTCAAAATATTCACCAAAATCAAAAATTCAAGCATGGGTCTTGAAGTATTCGAAGCAACAATCACAAAAACGTAAAAATTATCGAAAACCGAAATCAAACTAACCTTGGATTTGAGCTTACAAGTGCCGAATTTGAAGCTTGAAAACCTATTTTCTTCCATAACACATTCGGCCTAAATGAACTAAAAAGATGATAATAATTTTTTCTTATGATTTATTTATCATATATTATGTTATTTAACTATTTACTATTATGACCTTATATTATAAAAATTTTATAACATATAACTTAAGGTTAATCTTGTCATATACCACCCACTAACTTAAAAATGGGCTATTTGGCCCTTTTAATACCTCATATTAAAAAGTCATTATCATTCTAGCACTTTTCACTATAGTTTGCAACTTTTACATTTTACTCGATTAAATCTTTTTTCTAAATTAAACACACAAACGATTAAATTTTCCTACGAAACTTTCACACACATTAATTCACATATAATAAGCACAAAATATAATATTTAAATATTTCTCGGACTCGAAAAAAATGATTTCGACACCATTGTTTTGAAGCTGTAAATCAGTAAGCTCAGTGAGATTTCCAATTACTCGAGGAATACCCCAAATCAAGAAAATTCAGTTTCTTTAGCTCCAGAATCTGATCTGGAAATGGGCCCTCAAAAACATTGTTTCCAAGGTCTAAATATTGAAGCTTTACACAATCACTCAATTCTTCACCGGTGAAATTCTCTAATAAATTGTACCGCAAGGAAAGCTTATCCAAGGATTGAAGCTGGCATATTAAATTCAAAGGAAGGGCACCCGTGAGGTTCTGACTTGAAAGCTCGATTTCCTTAACCGACTCCTCTGCGTTGCAAGTGATTCCTTCGAAGCTGCAAACAGAACCGGCGGTAGCCTTCCATGAATCAAGAGCAGTGCTACTTGATTCATTGAAAGCCGATTTCAGGTTCAACAATATTTGAAGTTCATCATCACATTTTACGCAACAAAGTAGTAGTAAGCTGAAACACAACAGCAGACATAAGAGAGAGAAAATTGCAGGCTAAAACAGGCGTTTGCCATGCCGGCGAACATTTAATTAACAGACAAGAAACCGGATCGAGCTTTCACATTAATTTGCTAACCGAGTAAATATTGTGGAGACTAAGGTTCAGGTCTGGTCGTCTTCCAATTATCTCCAAAGTCGTCCCGCTAAGTCAATGATCGACCCTAACAACCAGCGATGCCCCATCAGGTACGTAATAGGATTTTGACAAGTAAAAGACAAAAAGGAAGAAGAGGTGGAGAGAAATTGCGTTCCATCGAATTTAAAGCCAGCTTAATTTGTGATATTAATCAGTAAGTAGCTTTTAAATTCTATCTTTTATTAGATATTTTTAATAGGTATACAAAATATAAAAATTACTGAATTTGTTCTGATAAATAAAGTGAGAAATAATAATAAAAAACTACCATCAATCAAACATACTTAACTGCAAATTTAATTATTTAAGTTTAAACTTGAACTCGATGGGTTTTTCTTCTTCTTTTTTTAAGAAAAATGCAATATGAATTCTGCTGAATTATATTGAACAGACGTTACTCAAAGTATCTAAATGCAATACTAAAATTCTTTTATTTAATTGGATTAGTAGTATTGTAATGATATTTCTTTATGAATTAAAAATTTTACGAGAAGGATTAAACAACTGTCCGGTGTTTTATGAACAAGTGATTAGAAATTGTGGTAGCACATTTCTATCTAATTATTTATATAAAGTTTGAATCTTAAAATTTCAACTTTAATTTAAATTTGATTATTCTTAATACTAAAAAAATTATTAGTTATATATTTGAAATTATATTCTTCTACTTTATTTTCAGAAATTTAACACCTCAAATTTTAAATTTAATTGCTATTACGGTAAAAATTATTTTATTAAACTCATTTTTATGACATTTTGAAATTATAAAAATACTCCGAAAAAAATTGTATTCTAGTAACAAAAACTTACTTGTTTTTGTGATATAGTAATGAAACTAAAGATGTTAAAAATAAATTTGCATTTTTAAAAAAATCAATAACTGAATTTTACGTGATTGGCGGCTTCTTAATTGCATCTTAAATCCCATTAATAATATATTATCATCTCGAAAATGAAATTAATAAAATAAAAACTTGACCTATCTCGTTTGGAAGCTGATTTTCAAATAAAATCTCAATTATTTTATTTAGCCTTACAATATTAGGGCAATTTATCTGCTGATTTTTTTAATTTCAGAATTATGTTTTTTTAAATTTACTTAAAGAAAAATATCGTTATAAGGTGCATTTTCACTAATATATATTAGTGAAAATGCTTTATAAGACGATTTTCACTTTGTTAAAATTGTTTTTTTACATATAAATTATATAATTACTGATACTAAAACCTATAATAGAGTGAAAAAAATTTTAACAAAACAAAAATACGTCTTACAAGACGTGTCTTCAATACCACATTGATGAAAATATTCTTTATAGGACGTGTTTCTTTTCTCTTTCTTAAAAATAACATATATTGATAAATTTAAAAAAAAAAACAACAACATAAATACTCAGCATATTTTAATAAATCCACCTACAATATCAAATTATATAAACAATAATTGAAGCGCATGTTGTTAACCTATATATGCACAATCTTTATAATTGAAATGCATGTTAATTTATGCACAATCTTTCCTAGTGCCCGGGAAATCAATTTCATAGCAATTGTTTGGCCCCTTTAACGTCTAATTTTAAAACAACAAACTCTATGTTTTACATTTTTAAAAAAATCAGAATCATTTTAAATATAGGTTAGCATGAATTAAGTTAGATCTCGATATAATATCATGTCTAACTTAATATTTTTTAAGCTTTATTTGGTAGGTAAAAAAATCTAAAATATAGAAGATTGAAGTGTAGAAAAATAGAAAGAGAGGACATACTTTTTTTTTTTTTTGTTAGTTTCTAAATTTGGTAACTTGTACTTAAATTCTTTTTACCTAATTCGTACATAAATTTGAAAACGAAAACCAAATTGATACTTTTTATTGATGTTTGATTAACACCGTAATTTTTACTTAACATCCAATAGAATGTTGACACATGGTACAAAATAATAAAAATTAGAACTCTAATTAGCTCTTTATAAACATCTTACATTGGATGAATAGAAAAGATTGATGATTGATGAAAATCCTCAAATTGATGAAAACTAAAATTCATTAGTTCTCGATTCATTTATTCGACTAAAAGAGAGTTTGTTAGGAATCATTTTTCTTTATAAAGTTCTAATTAGCTCTTTATAAATATCCTACGCATCGTGTGATCCATGAGTTAAAGAATAGTAGAGAAGATCTTTCCAGTTAAAACTAAAGATTGAGGCAAGAAAAAGAAAATAAAATATTTGAAAATCATAATTTTGAACTAACATGAATGCATCTATCATTTTCTTTCATCTTATAATTCCAATTTAAAATAATTTGTTTTTCTATATTAGGATGAATAATAGACATCTCTCTTGTTTTCTTTCTTTTCGCTCTTTTTTTCCTACTAAGCACTTTTATATTTTATATTCTTTCTACTTTTTCTCCTCCTTCCATCCTTGCATTTTTTCACTCAACCAAACAGTTATTAGAACTTAATAATTAACACAACAACTAATTAAATTCAAACAAATCATAACCAAAATAAATATGAGAAAGACATTAAATTCCCATTGGTACAACATTCATACAAATTCCAAAAAAAAAAAAAAAACCCTTAAATTTCATCATAAGGTGATATTAATTCATGTGAATGAACAACGTTGTCTATCTTTTGGCACGCCTTTGTTTGCCCTCTGGCACGTTTTTGTTTTGTCATTCCGTTTTCTTCTTTTTGTCTTTGTGTTTCTTTGGCAATGATATTGGGTATCTATTGAGTTGGTTGGTTTCTTTGTTGGGGGAGGGTAAGTAATGGAAAGGGGATTGGTGGATTTGAGTTTGGAGGATAGTGAAGAGAAGGCTTTTTTTATCCCGGTTGAGGTTGAAGCGCACAGTTCGGCGTATAGCTTTTCTTTGGTGGGTTATTTTTTAACAGCTAGTGTTGTTCATTTCCCAGCCATCACTACACCAAAACAGACTTTTAGCGGCGTTTTTAGTGGCGTTTTAATGAAAAACGCCGCAATTATTATACGTTAGCGGCGTTTGAAAGAAAACGCCGCAAAAAGTTGAGCAATAGCGGCGTTTATTTCTGAAACGCCGCTAAAAATGAGAAATAGCGGCGTTCTTTCCCCAAAAGCCGCTAAAGACCTGAGCATTAGCGGCACTTTTAAAAAAACGCCGCTAAAGACCTGAGCATTAGCGGCGCTTTTGAAAAAACGCCGCTAAAGACCTGAGCATTAGCGACGTTTTTTCACAAACGCCGCTAAAAGTTTTTCATATTTTTTTCTTATTCTTGCTTTGAATTATATTTTATTTTGATACATTCACTTATAAGCAATGAGAAAGTTTCATTTTAGTTACTTATTTATGAAAAGTTACAAATTGCTAACTAAACAATTTAGAAGTTTTCATTTAAGTTACAAATTAAGCTATTAAAATTGATTTAAGGTTTAATGTTTAGTATGTTAATTTCATGGTTTAGGGTTTGTTATTTTGGTGTATGGGTTTAGTGTTTTAAAATTTGTTGTTTGCATTTATTGTATAGTGTTTAATATCTTAGTGTTTACCGATATTAGGGGTTAAAGTTTAGGGTTATGGGTTTTGAGTTTTTGGTTTATGGTTTATGGTTTATGGTTTATGGTTTATAGTTTATGGGTTTAGGGTTAAGGGTTTGGGGAGAAATGATTAATGTGTTAGGTTTTTGAGTTTAGGATTTATGGTTTAAGTTTAAGATTTTAGGGTTTAGGGTATTGGCTATATGACCCAAAATCCCGAAACCAAAATCCCTCATGAGGGATTTATGGTTAATGTGTTAACTATTAAAATATATGTTTTATACTACACTAACATTGGCCACATGAATTCCCAAAAAATTGGTCTCGGATTATGGTTTAAGGTTTGCAGTTTAGAGTTCAGGGTTCGAGTTTTATAGTTTAAGATTTATGGTTTGGGGTTTTGAGTTTAAAGTTTATGTTTTGGTGTTTGTGGTTTAGGTATAATATTTAGGGTTTAGGGCTTATGATTTAGGGATTAATCTTGAATTTTTTAGAATATAAATCAAAATAAGATAAATGTAAATTATTATTTTAAAATATATATATCAAAATGGGTTAAATCCCAAAAGCATACATGAACAATGGTTTAGTGTGTAATTGTATACATGAACTTTAATTTGATCCAAATATTGTAAAAAATTGACACAATTATTGATATAATTAACATCATTTTTATTTATATATTGCATACATAAAATTTATATTTATTCAATATAAAATATATTGATGTGTTTATATTTTAAAATAATGTGCATGATTAAATCAAAATTAAAATTTCAACTATACATTTAAATCACAATTAGAATTTCACATCTAGAATTACACATTAAACCAAAATTCATATATAATCCTGAGATGTATATATCAATATCAAAATTTAGGTGTGTACATATAATTAAATATCATTTATATAAAAATCTAAACAACTAATCCAAACCATATTTAAAAGAATAATGTTAATGTAAAAAGAAAGAAAAAGATATTCCTAAAAGAGTTGATAATGGTAATTAAAATTTTAAAATTTAATAATAAAAATTAAAAATTAAAAATTTAATATTTAATATTTAATATTTTAATTAAAAGTTCAATACTCAAAATATAATAAAAATAAAAAGTGTAAAAACGCATCCAAAAAAAAAAAACTAGAAAATAAGCCTAATCTTTGTCTAAAAACTATCAGACGCAGTGCACTCCTCTCTCTTTATTTTCTGTCAGATTTCTTTCTTTTCTCTCAAAAATCTCTCAAATCCAATAGACTCTCCTCTCCTCTGATCTTTTCTTCGACTTGGTTTATGAGGTACTATCATTCTCGATCCTCACTTTTCCTTCTTAAACTTAGATCAGCTCTTTTCTTTCGCCAAAAATCAATCCCATTTCTTATTTCCTGATCCAGGTTTCATTATCTAGGGATTTCAAAGTAAGTTTTTTTTTTTTTTTTTACTTTTTTTTCTGTTTGTTTGGTTTGAAAATTTCTTTATAGTTTTTTTTTTTTTTACTTTTTTTTCTGTTTGTTTGGTTTGAAAATTTCTTTATTTGATTCCTGATGATGTTTAAATAGGTTAATTAAATAGAAAAAAAAACATAAATTCTTGGGGTTTCTTTTTTCCTTTTTAGGCTTTTCTTTTTGTGAAGGCAAAAAGGCTTTTCCTCTTAGAGCTCTTACTTGATTTAAAAGTAGGGAAAGTTTGGAATTTTCTGCTAGACATCCCCATGTATGTTTGATATATATGCGTGTATATATAAACTGCACCTTTTATTTTTTTCCCTTAATAATTTTGATTTCTTTAGGGTTTTGTTTTATTTATTTTGATGACTACGGAATGTTTATCGTACCTGTAAAATATAAAAATTTTTAAATCATTTATTTTTTTTATTTTGGGTTTGATGCTGAAAATTTTCCCATTTGATTTCTCGAAATCAAAGCGGGATGCATGATTTGCACATATTAATATTTGCGCTTGTCGTCTTTCATGTTCTTTCTGAAGTAGCCACCATTCTCTTGGCTAAGGCCAAAGTAAGTTTTTTCTTTTCCCTTGGTTTGGTTGTAGAGATGATATTATAGTTGTGGTGAATTGAATTTGAACAGATGAAGAAATGGGAGTCTTGGGAATCGAAACTAAAACTCTTGAGTATCGATCTGAAATGGTTAGTCTTTCTACTTTTCACCTTGCCTTTTAGGTCTAAATTATGAAGGTTGTATGGAAAAAAAATGTTTGGAAATGGTGATTGATATTGATACTTGTAGGTGGCCTTCTTCAGGCAATCCTTTGGTTCGGTGAGCAAGGTGGACTATTTGACCATGCGCAATGGCTTTATCAACGTAAGTAATTAGCCGGCGTACATCATCTAATAATTTGATTAGCAAATTGCTCCGCTGGTGAGTTCAACTTTAATCACCAAATATTAATGGTTAATGCAGGCACATTTTACAGCTAACACAAAATTTGACTTCTATAAATACATCAAAAGATCCATGGAAGACGATTTCAAAGTCGTTGTCAGTATCAGGTCTGTTTAAAACCACTTTAAATTTAAATTAGCTTTATATTGCTACTCAAATTTATTGGTTGTTGGTTTTGGGATGTTGCAAGACACCTCTGTGGGCATTTGCAATCATCTTCTTGCTTCTAAACGTTCTGCTTTGTAATTGTACCCTTCGGATTAGCATATCATAAATTAATAAATGGAGTATTTATAATATAATATACGTGGTGCATGCAGAATGGAAAACTCTCACCTGGTTGTCTTTAGTCCCACTAACTGTAAGCCACCCACATCCTTAATTGAACTTTATGTTATGGATTAAGAAATAAAAGTAGAAAGATTTGGTGAATTATGTAGATACTTGTATTGGTTGGAACAAAGCTTGAGCCGATCATAATGGAAATGGCGAAAGAAATCCGGAAAGGAGTGCAAGGTAAGAGGGCACCAGTGGTGGAGCCAAATAACAAGTATTTCGGTTTAATTGACCCGGTGGATTCCCTTCTTGATACATTATACATTATTTCATAAATATCATTTTAGATGCTATTTCTAATTTGTGCATAAGTATCATTTATCTGTTGTGCAGATGACACGGATTAAGACCCACAAACGAAATATGTCTCGGTCTGTCAACAACTAAAGCTACTGAAGAAAAGGATTAAGGACATGTTATCTTTTGAATTGTTTAAATTTATATCAAATGATATAAATTTCAAGCATTAAAGGTTTCTACAACCATCAGTATTATGATTTGCTACCAAGCATGTGAGGTACTGTGCTCTTCTTTGAGCCTATCAAGTTAAACCATTTGTGAAGCTAAATTAAAGCATAATTGCCGAAACATTTGAAACTATAAATTTGGAAGGGCATGCAATTGTTATCATTGAATTACAAGCCAAACAAATTAGTTTTATTTGATTTCACTTTAATTGTTCTCATGTTCTAGTTTGTTAATTCTTAATTGTTTTAGCAAATTTATGCATAAGTAGATTTGATGATACTAAAAGATGCTTGCATTAGCATGTTGCCTCATGAAAGGTTTGTTTAACATTTGCTTGTCTCCTTATGAGATAAGCCTGATGCTTTGTGTAATACAATTACTATTTACTACTTGGTCGGGTTTTGTGCGGTTTGGCTAGATGGCTTTGTAATGAATCGAATTTGACCCAAATCAAACGGTGGTTTTGGGACCACGAATCCGAGTCTAAAAACTTTTAAATATTATATTTTGTGTTTATTATATGTGAATTAATGTGTGTGAAAGTTTCAGAGAAAATTTTATCGTTTAAGCGCTTAATTTGATAAAAGGACTAAATCGCGTAAAGCGTAAAAGTTGCATTCTTTAGTGTAAAGTGCTAGAATGATGATGGCTTTTAAATTGAGGTATTAGGTGGGTAAATATTCCATTTTATAAGTTAGTGGATGGCTTTTGACTAATATGCCATTATTATATGTATATGTTTATTTTATATTAAAGGTTATATTAGTAAATTAATAAAATAATCTATTATATACATAATAAAATAAAGTGAAAAGCCAATATCATCTTATGTTGTTCTTTGGCGAATATGGTAGAAAGAAAAGGGTTCTTATTTCTTTGAAATTTCGGCAATTAGAAGCACAAAATTAAGGTTAGTTTGATTTCGGTTTTTGTTAATTTTTATATTATTGAGATCGTTGCTTCGTATATTATCCGACCCATGCTTGAATTTTTAAGAATCATGTGTTTATGAGGTTCGGCCATTGATGAATTCTTGAGGTTTTTGATGTTTGATGATTTTAAATTAAAGATATGTTAAGGATTGATATGTTTTGTATTGGAAATTTTGATGAATTTTGTTTTAGGGCCATATTGTAAAAAAATAAAATTTTAGAGGGGCTTATTTGCTAAATAATTGAATACATATTCGGCCCTTAAGTGGTATTGAAAAATTTGGTGTATTTTGTGTTTTAGGCAAATAGGACTAAATTGTAAAAATTTGAAATAGTAGGGGTAAAATGGTAAATTACTTATTTATGTGCTTAGGGACTAAATTGAGATGAAATGTACTTGAATGAGCTAAATTTTAATGTGTTTTAGATCAAGAGCAAATAAAAATAGATTTAGATCGGGAAAGACGAAGGTTCTCGAATAAGCCGATTCGCATTGCCTATCGACAATGAGGTAAGTCCTTAAGCAAAATTATGTCAAAGAATTATACTGAACTTAGTATATAATAAATTTGGAAATTTGAGGCATGAAAATGTATGTTGGTAGAATGTAGGGGTATGAATTTATAGTAAATTGATTTGTTGAATATACTATGAATAACTATGTTTGGTTTATTATGTGTAAGGGATATGTTGTAAATGAGATAGTTGTGATGTTCAACATCAAGTAGTGTATGTTGGAATGTTAAAATGTTATAAATTCGGGCTTTGACCTAGCAGTGCCTTGTCTTGGGTGATATATTCGAGCTTCGTGCCTAGCGAGCTTAGTGCTTGATGATATATTCGGGCTTCGTGCCTAGCGTGCTTAGTGCTTGATGATATATTCGAGCTTCGTGCCTAGCGTGCTTAGTGCCGTGACATATCTGAGCTTCGTGCCTAGCAGGCTTAATCTTGGTGGTACTTTAAAATGAAGAAACCACAAAGTTTTTGAGTGTAGTATATTGAACTTATTGAGTTAAAAACTCAGGTAAGCTTAAATCTCAGTGAATATCATCAGAAGTAAGGTAAGTCGTAATTAAGGTTAATTGGGTTGAAATACCATATCAATATTGGTGTTTTGTGTGATTGGGCTTATTAAGCAATATGTATGATTAGTATAAGATAGAACTTGAGCTTAAACATGTTATTTTTGGGATGTTCGGTTAGTAGTATAAATTTAAATAGTGGAAAGACTTTGAGTATGATGATATATTTGATATGAATAATGCACTTATGTGTCAAGAAGCATGTGATTCATGTAAAATATGTTTATACTATGGTTTGACGAATTATAAGATTATGGTAATGAAGTGTAAATGCTATGATTTGCAAGTTGATAATATTCGACCAAACATAAATATAGATGTTATAAATTTATAGAAAAAGAAAATTAAGTTATTCGAATGTTATAATAAAGTTGCTTAAGACTTACTAAGCTATTGAGCTTACTCTGTTTATGTTTGTGTTCTATTTTATAGATCGATAATTCAACTACGGGCTCAGGGGATCATCAAGAAAGTCGACCACACTATCATTCTCTTTGGTATAGTTATGTTTTGTAAACTTTTGAATCAAAGGCATGTATAGGCTTTATTTTGATAAGTAATGAATGATGTTCTGATTGTAAATATAAATATGGCCTTGCGAATAAAATGTTGCTTTTGGTTAAGTTTAGGTTTTACATTTTGATATAGTAGCTTGCATTATAATACCATTAGATATGTGATTTCGGTCATGCTTTAAATCACATACGAAAAATGATCATATGATATATATATATATGGTGTATTGTTAGGATATGCACTTAGCTAATAAGGATAAATGTTGGATGCTAGATGATTTAAAGCATGTAATATGTTAGCAAGTTAATATGTTTGCTATATATATATGTGTGTGAAGTCTTGATTTAAGCTTAGAATTGGTAAGTTTTGCATTGTTGAAGCGGTTCAAATTAAGCAATTAGGGTTGAAAGAAAAGATGTGTATATATATATATATTGGTTGTTGCATGTTTTAGTTTATTTGAACAAAGACGATATGTATTATGAAATAGTATGAGTTATAAAGATTATTACTAAGTATGTATATACATGTGATATTGATACATGATCTGGAAACATGGTAATGATAAGCATATTGTATGTTCGGTTATGTTGCATTAATGTTGGATTCGTACATAGGGTAATAGTGTTAAAGTTGCATATGTACTTGATAAATGTATAGTTATGATTTGGTTAACCGTACCAATATGGCATGAGTAAAAATTTATGCATAATTGTTCATGGATAGTTATTAGTAGATGAGTAAAGTATGCTTATAAAAAAAAAAGAAATTTGTTTGGTATTTTATTTGCGGCTAATTGGATATGAAACATATAGTTAAGAGTATACATGTGACTAATTAATAGTTAATTGAAATAATTTAGAAAGCATAAAACTTTGTGATTAACGAAGAATATGAATTTGAAATTTCATTGGTTGTTTGTGATTATTAAGTCATACATTGGTATATAGAGAACTTAAAGCAAAAGGTTTAAATTTTGTTAAGCAACACCTAGTGGTTTTCTTAATACTTCAAATAAATTGACTGTTATAATAGGATTGCTTTATTAATTAGTTAAATATGGTTTACTAGTTTCTAAATTTCATATGTTAAGATCAAATTGTCGAGTGTGGTATATGGAATCGAAATTATTGTATGACTTATCCGGTAATGCCCGTAACCCTAATCTGGCGATGGGTAGGGGTTAAGGGTGTTACATTTTTTTGGTATCAGAGCTACGGTTTAGTCGATTCTAGAACTACCGTAGTACGTAAGAGTCTAGCTATACATGCCTTTGAATTGTATATATGATAGTGTGGTGACTTCGACAATTTCAATTGTGTTTTATATAGTAAATGGATTCGATCCCAATAGAGTCAGTGGTGATGATGTGAAGAGTGTTGCGCTGGTCTCGCACATGGATCACCCATTAGACTCTCAACCGATTCGGGTAACCACGAGGGGAGGCTAAACAGCCTTCTACCAAATGATGAATGAATGGTTTACCCAGTTTGTTCAGAATAATCCGACTGTACAACAACCTCCACCCCCAAATAATCCAACTCCGGTACCTTCAGCACCCCCGATGATAGATCCGATGAGATCTAGCAGACCTCTCATTGATAAAATCAGGAAATATGGAGTCGAGGAATTCAAGGCCAATGATAATGATGATGCAGAACCAGCCGAGATGTGGCTTGATAACACTATTTGGGTACTCGATGAGTTATCTTGTACTCCAGATAAATGCCTAAAGTGTGCTATATCTCTAATTCGGGACATTGCCTATCACTGGTGGAACATACTGGTATCCGTAGTTCCAAAAGAAAAAGTAACTTGGGTCTTCTTCCAAATTGAGTTCCGTAAGAAATATATCAGTCAGAGATTCATCGATCAAAATGAAAAGAATTTCTTGAATTAAAACAGGGGCGAATGACTGTGACAGAATATGAGCGGAAATTTGTCAGACTTAGCAGATATGCTAGAGAGTGTGTTTTTACTGAAGCCATTATGTGCAAAAGATTTGAAGACGGTCTGAATGAAGATATAAAGTTGTTGGTCAGCATTCTTGAAATCAAAGAGTTTGTGATACTAGTCGAGCGGGCTTGTAAGGTTGAAGAGCTCGGAAAAGAAAAAAGAAAAGCTGAAATATAAGCTAGAGATACTCGTAAGAGATCAACGAGTAAGACTTACCATTCAGTGCCTAAGAGATTCAGAGATGACTCCAACCGACACAAAGCTACTTCAGATTTACCTAGACGTGATCGACCTCCAGGGAGTTATCGAGCCACTTCGATAGCTAGTGTTGGTAACGTTCCTCAGGATCGGGTCGAGTGTAAATATTACGGGAAATGGCATTCTGGAAGTTGTAGGGTTCGTGATCAGTCCTGCTTTAAATGTGGATCGTCGGACCATTTCATTCGAGAGTGCCCGATGTTAGCCGATCGTAATACTGGTTCAAAACACTAGACCGAAAAGACGCCAAAGACGGGTCGACCACCCAAACCTTCCAGTAAAGTAGGTGGTAGTCAGAAAGGGACGAAAGGCACTGTAGTTCGATCAGAGGCCCGAGCACCTATCAGAGCTTATACTACACGAGCCAGAGAGGATGCTTCTTCCCCCGATGTCATTACCGGTACTTTCACCCTTTATGATATTACTGTGATTGCACTAATTGATCCTGGTTCGACTCATTCATATGTGTGTGAAACTCTAGTATTCGGTAAGACTCTGCCAGTTGAGTCTACTGAGTTTGTGATTCGTGTGTCCAACCCTTTGGGTAGATGTGTACTTGTTAATAAAGTGTGTAAAGGTTGCCCGTTGATGATTCGAGATTATTGTTTCCCAACTGATTTAATGTTGTTGCCCTTCGATGAGTTCGATATAATTTTGGGAATGGATTGACTACCATCCGGGGAAAGCTAACGTTGTTGCAGATGCATTAAGTTGAAAATCATTGTTTGCTCTTCGTGCATTGAACACACAGATGGTTATGTCAAGTGATAGTTCGATTATAGCCGAGTTAAAAGCAAGACCGATGTTTATTCAGCAAATTTGTGATGCACAAAAAGCTGACAAAGATATGACTGTTAAATGGGTTCAGTGTGAAAATAATGCAGAGTCAGAATTTCGAATTGATGAAAATGAATGCTTGAAATACAAAGGCCAAATGTGTGTACCGAGGGACGTGGATTTGATTCAGATGTTATTGAAAGAAGCTCATAATAGTCAGATGTCGATACATCCGAGTAGCACGAAAATGTATAATGACTTAAAGTAGTTCTACTGGTGGCCTGGTATGAAACGAGATATATCTGAATTTGTTTCAAAGTGCTTAATTTGTCAGCAAGTAAAAGCCGAGCATCAAGTGCCTTCTGGGTTGCTTCAGCCAATCATGATACCTGAGTGGAAATGGGATAGAATTACAATGGATTTTGTATCCGGTCTCCTATGACATCGAGTAAGAAAGATGTCATGCGGGTTATAGTTGATAGATCGACTAAATCACTCACTTTGTGCCGGTTCGTCATGCACTATTCACTCGATAAACTAGTTTGAATTGTATGTATCACAGATTGTGAGATTGCATGGTGTACCGAACTCCATTGTTTCAGACAGAGACCCGAGATTCACATTGCGGTTTTGGAAGAAGTTGCAAGATGCTTTAGGTACTAAACTTTACTTTAGTACAGCCTTTCATCCACAGACAGACGGTCAATCTGAATGAACTATTCAGATACTTGAGGACATGTTGAGATGCTGTGTTCTTGAGTTTGAAGGTGCGTGGGAAAAATACTTACCTCTGATTGAATTTGCCTATAATAACAGTTTTCAATCTAGTATCAAAATGGCGCTCTATGAAGCCTTATACGGGCGAAAGTGTCGGACACCATTATACTGGACTGAGCTCAGCGAGAATAAGATACACGGGTTGATTTGATTAAAGAAACCGAACAAAAAGTAGTCATTATTAGAGACAATTTGAAAGCTGCTTTGGATCGTCAAAAGTCCTATGCTGATTTGAGACGTAAAGACATTGAATTTCAGGTCGGAGATCGAGTATTCTTAAAGGTTTCTCCGTGGAAAAAGTACTCTGTTTTGGCCAGAAAGGCAACTTGAACCCGATATTCATCGGACCGTATAAAATCATCGAACGTGTTGGGCCTGTTGCTTATAGGTTGAAGCTACCATCTGAATTAGAAAAGATACATGATGTATTTCATGTTTCTATGCTCCGTAGATACAGATCAGATCCGTCATATGTGATTGCTCCATCTAAGATTGAAATCCAACCTGATATGACGTATGAAGAAGAATCGATCCGTATTTTAGCTCGGGAAATGAAAGAGTTAAGAAACAAAAAAATTCCTTTAGTGAAAGTACTATGGAGTCGGCATAGAGTTGAAGAGGCTATGTGGGAGCCTGAGGATTCAATGAGGCAACAATATCTGACTTTGTTTAACGGTAAGATTTTCGGGGACGAAAATCCTAAAGGGGGGAGAGTTGTAACAGACCGAATTTGACCCTAATCGGAACGGTGGTTTTGGGACCACGAATCCGGTTTGAAAAACTTTTAAATATTATATTTTGTGTTTATTATATGTGAATTAATGTGTGTGAAAGTTTCAGAGAAAAATTTTATCGCTTAAGCGCTTAATTTGATAAAAGGACTAAATCGCGTAAAGCGTAAAAGTTGCATTCTTTAGTGTAAAGTGCTAGAATGATGATGGCTTCTTAAATTGAGGTATTAGGTGGGTAAATATTCCATTTTATAAGTTAGTGGATGGCTTTTGACTAATATGCCATTATTATATGTATATGTTTATTTTATATTAAAGGTTATATTAGTAAATTAATAAAATAATCTATTATATACATAATAAAATAAAGTGAAAAAGCCAATATCATCTTATGTTGTTCTTTGGCCGAATATGGTAGAAAGAAAAGGGTTCTTATTTCTTTGAAATTTTGGCAATTAGAAGCACAAAATTAAGGTTAGTTTGATTTCGATTTTTGTTAATTTTTACGTTTTTGAGATCGTTGCTTCATATATTATCCGACCCATGCTTGAATTTTTGAGAATCATGTGTTTATGAGGTTCAGCCATTGATGAATTCTTGAGGTTTTTGATGTTTGATGATTTTAAATTAAAGATATGTTAAGGATTGATATGTTTTGTATTGGAAATTTTGATGAATTTTGTTTTAGGGCCATATTGTAAAAAAATAAAATTTTATAGGGGCTTATTTGCTAAATAATTGAATACATATTCGGCCCTTAAGGGGTATTGAAAAATTTGGTGTATTTTGTGTTTTAGGCAAATAGGACTAAATTGTAAAAATTTGAAATAGTAGGGGTAAAATGGTAAATTGCTTATTTATGTGCTTAGGGACTAAATTGAGATGAAATGTACTTGATTGAGCTAAATTTTAATGTGTTTTAGATCAAGAGCAAAGAAAAACAGATTTAGATCGGGGAAAGACGAAGGTTCTCGAATAGCCGATTCGCACGGTCTATCGACAGCCGAGGTAAGTCCTTAAGCAAAATTATGTCAAAGAATTATACGAACTTAGTATATAATAAATTTGGAAATTTGAGGCATGAAAATGTATGTTGGCCGAATGTAGGGGTATGAATTTATAGTAAATTGATTTGTTGAATATACTATGAATAACTACGTTTGGTTTATTATGTGTAAGGGATATGTTGTAAATGAGATAGTTGTGATGTTCAACATCAAGTAGTGTATGTTGGAATGTTAAAAATGTTATAAATTCGGGCTTTGACCCTAGCAGGCCTTGTGCCGGTGATATATTCAGGCTTCGTGCCTAGCAGGCTTAGTGCCGGTGATATATTCGGGCTTCGTGTCTAGCAGGCTTAGTGTCGGTGATATATTTAGGCTTCGTGCCTAGCAGGCTTAGTGCCGGTGACATATACGGGCTTCGTGCCTAGCAGGCTTAATGCCGGTGGTACTTTAAAATGAAGAAACCATAAAGTTTTCGAGTGTAGTATATTGAACTTATTGAGTTAAAAACTCAGGTAAGCTTAAATCTCAGTGAATATCATCAGAAGTAAGGTAAGTCGTAATTAAGGTTACTTGGGTTGAAATACCATATCAATATTGTTGTTTTGTGTGATTGGGCTTATTAAGCAATATGTATGATTAGTATAAGATAGAACTTGAGCTTAAACATGTTATTTTTGGGATGTTCGGTTAGTAGTATAAATGTAAATAGTGGAAAGACTTTGAGTATGATGATATATTTGATATGAATGATGCACTTATGTCTCAAGAAGCATGTGATTCATGTAAAATATGTTTATACTATGGTTTGACTTAATTATAAGATTATGGTAATGAAGTGTAAATGCTATGATTTGCAAGTTGATAATATTCGACCAAACATAAATATAGATGTTATAAATATATAGAAAAAGAAAATTAAGTTATTCAATGTTATAATAAAGTTGCTTAAGACTTACTAAGCTATTGAGCTTACTCTGTTTATGTTTGTGTTCTATTTTATAGATCGATAATTCAACTACGTGCTCGGGGATCATCAAGAAAGTCGACCACACTATCATTCTCTTTGGTATAGTTATGTTTTGTAAACTTTTGAATCAAAGGCATGTATAGGCTTTATTTTGATAAGTAATGAATGATGTTCTGATTGTAAATATAAATATGGCCTTGCGAATAAGGTTTGTTGCTTTTAGTTAAGTTTAGGTTTTACATTTTGATATAGTAGCTTGCATTATAATACCATTAGATATGTGATTTGGTCATGCTTTAAATCACATACTGGAAAATGATCATATGATATATATATATATATGGTGTATTGTTAGGATATGCACTTAGCTAATAAGGATAAATGTTGGATGCTAGATGATTTATAGCATGTAATATGTTAGCAAGTTAATATGTTTGCTATATATATATGTGTGTGAAGTCTTGATTTAAGCTTAGAATTGGTAAGTTTTGCATTGTTGAAGCGGTTCAAATTAAGCAATTAGGGTTGAAAGAAAAGATGTGTATATATATATATATATATATATATTGGTTGTTGCATGTTTTAGTTTATTTGAATAGCACGATATGTATTATGAAATAGTATGAGTTATAAAGATTATTACGAAGTATGTATATACACTGTGATATTGATACATGATCTGGAAACATGGTAATGATAAGCATATTGTATGTTCGGTTATGTTGCATTAATGTTGGATTCGTACATAAGGTAATAGTGTTAAAGTTGCATATGTACTTGATAAATGTATAGTTATGATTTGGTTAACCGTACCAATATGGCATGAGTAAAAATTTATGCATAATTGTTCATGGATAGTTATTAGTAGATGAGTAAAGTATGCTTATAAAAAAAAAAGAAATTTGTTTGGTATTTTATTTGCGGTAATTGGATATGAAACATATATTTAAGAGTATACATGTGACGAATTAATAGTTAATTCAAATAATTTAGAAAGCATAAAACTTTGTGATTAACAGAATATGAATTTGAAATTTCATTGGTTGTTTGTGATTATTAAGTCATACATTGGTATATAGAGAACTTAAAGCAAAAGGTTTAAATTTTGTTAAGCAACACCTAGTGGTTTTCTTAATACTTTAAATAAATTGACTGTTATAATAGGATTGCTTTATTAATTAGTTAAATATGGTTTACTAGTTTCTAAATTTCATATGTTAAGATCAAATTGTCGAGTGTGGTATATGGAATCGGAATTGTTGTATGACTTATCCGGTAATGCCCGTAACCCTAATCTGGCGATGGGTAGGGGTTAAGGGTGTTACAGGCTTATGTTGCCCCTGAGGTTCTATTAGGAAATTATTCTGAGAAGGTAGATATATTGAGTGCAGGGGTGCTCCTTCATGTGCTTTTGGTTGGTGTTCTTCCATTTCAAGGAGACTCCTTGAAGGTCAGTATTGAGGCCATCAAGAATGTAAAGCTTGATTTTCGGGTTTATGGGAATCAGATCTAAACCTCGCATGGGATCTGCTTGGCAAGAATGTTGACCGGGGCGCCTCATCAAGAATAACTGCGATGAAGGATTAATAGGTTCTTGCTCTTTCGTAAATACTAAAACAATTATCGATATATATTTTTTTGGAAATTTGCGACTTAGCCTTGCGGTCTTTAGTAAATCATGTAACTTTGCTAATTGTATAAAGTGTTACATTGATCTATTTTCATCATGAATTTTTCTGTCTTAGGATTCCTTCTGTCGTTTATCATGTTTTTCTTTTTCAACTTATTTGGACTATTTTTGTTTCTTTTATCTATATCTGAGCCTATATGGTATAAACTTATAAATTTGTCTTAGGACTTGAATAGGAGATTAACAATTCAAAAGATATAAATTTAAACAATTCAAAAGATAACATGTCCCAAGAGCAGTAATTCTGGTGGTTGGTGAAACCCTCAGAAATTTTGTCTTTCCCCTAAACCAAGCCATGGGTTGTAAGGCTTAGTTTTTAAGCGGCATCTTGAGCTTTGCGTGTAGGTTACCTATTCACTCTTGCTAATTAAAATCAAATCTTATTAGTACTGCAAGTGTATATATTTATTATTACTTTTAATCAAGTAGGCATAGAGATGGCAGTGGTAGATTTTTGCTTAAAGGTTGGGTTTTAACTTCTTATTTTAAAGGTTTTCGAGTAAAAATATTAAGTCTTACAACTACCAAGTAAATACGAATGTAGGTAAAAAAAAAAAAGAAGAATCAAGGATCAACTTGGAGGATGGAGTTTTGGTCCCATTTTTCCTTCCTTCTTCTTGTACATATTTTTGTTGTTCGATAATTTGAAGTAAGAGTAGGGATATTATTTGTATTTTTCTTTATTTATTAAATGTAATTATAGCACGTTGAGGTTATAACAGTTCATGTTTAATAGATTTAATAAAAGGGATGTATTTTGCATTAGAGCTTTAAATAACATCTAATTAAGTTATATTAGATTATCATATGCCTATAATATAGGTGAAAAATAAATTTATGTAATAATTTTAATATTTACGTAATAGTTTGAATGCAGACGATAAAATAAAAACGAAAATAAAATAGAGATTTTGTACATAGTTGTTTATTAATGCAATTCGAAAACATTCTTATTCTATGGAGTCTCGTTCAATAAAAGTTTCATTATACAATTGATTTATTCTTATACAATGAAGTAATTGCGACCTCAATAATTAGTCCCAACTTCTTATAAAGGTTAACCTCTCACAAAGAATGTCTACTAATTGAATGCGGAATTACAAGTAAAATTAATTGAAAAATAATCAAGCAATTCAACCATTCATTTTAGTAATTTTATTTTTTGTTTAGTGGGGGTTTATTTTGTCTTTTGAATGTTGTCTTAATCATTAGGTTAATATGTTCTATTTCTTTCTTTTGTTGTCTTTTTTTTAATTACTAGGGCATTTCGTTCTCTGATCTATTTTGGGTAACAAAACGCAATATGGCATTGGCTGTGAAGAACTTAACAAAACATCTGGATTCTATGTCAGATGCTCTCTCTGTAAGTTTAAATTCTCTTGTTTTCATTTTCTTAGCATTTTGTTTTCATTGAGCATGTTTTCTACTAACCAAATGATTTCCATTGTCAATATTATGGGCATCTCTAATATGAGTTGACCTAGTTAGTATATAAATTTTGTATTAAAACCACCTTTCATTACTTTACAAATTATGTGGTCAGGCTGCAAAGAAGCATTTGACCCAACGTATCCAGAACCTGGATGATAAAATGGAAACACAAAAGGAAATCTCAAAAAGCATTCAAGAAAGTGTAAGTGGCATGTTTTCCTTTTCTTTTACCTGAACTTTGAGCTCATGACTGCCAATTTTATTTAGGCATTGTATAATCTGAACTTTTATTGGTTTTAGCATCGAAGATTGACTTAATCATCCAAAAAAAATTATAATATTAATGGTAATGGTAATATTCACTGAATATTAATTGGGCAGGCAAGCTATACCTTTGGACAGAATGCTAGTAGCTTTGGTCCAACTAGCATTTTCAATACACCTTCCACTGGGTTTAGTGGGAGTATGTTTTCGAGCTCTCTGTTATTGGCTCCTAGCATCCCAACTACCTTTGGCTCAACAACTGTTAGTCACTTGTGAAATCCTTACAATCATTCTTCTTTTTTTATCAAGTTTATGATCCTTTACTTGTGTTATTTGGTTATAGAGTTAAGCTGGAATGTTTGTTGCATTGTCTTCAACTTTGGTCAAAGTGCTTTATTTCTGTACATTTTCATTGTATATATAATTTTACTGTTAGTTCAAGCTAAAGGTTCAACATGCAGTGCTATATTTTCTTGTGATTGTTTTATTTATTTTTGCATATATATTCATTTCTTCAGGAAGCGGAAAATGTCTGGTTTTGGCCACCGTATATACAAAAACTATGATCCAAGGGCAAAGGTGATAAAAAATTTGGCAAAGGAAGTTTTCTCTGCTCACTTTGAGAAACTAGATGAATATATAAGATATATTTTACATGTTGGACCAGTGACAATTGAGGTTTTATTCAATAGAGCTATGGGATTTCCACCAAAGTTTTTCACTGTATTATTTGTAATTCCATGTTTAAAAAATTTAATCCGATTAAAATGTAAAATAAGCTTTGCTTTTTCAATCAATTAGTGTGTTATTTGCAATCAGTTAGTGCCTAAAATAGGCTTTACTTTATTCAATCAGATTAAAATGTATATTGGAAATGAACATATAATAGTATGTGCCGTTTTTATAACATTTTAATTTTTTTTCATGCTTTTAGCGGCGTTTTTTGGAAAAACGCCGCTAAAAGTCATGACCTTTAGCGGTATTTTTTCACATAAACGCTGCTAAAGTTTGCGGCGTTTGTTTTAGCAGCATTTTTTGCGGCGTTTTTAAAAACGCCGCTAAAGGCCTAAAAAACGCCGCTAAAAGTCTATTTTGCTGTAGTGCATGAGAAATACGTTGGCAAACATCTGGCACCCCTTGGAAGGTGTGCAAATTTCAGATTTGGGGGAAGAACATTTTCTTTTCAAATTTTTTAACGAAGTGGATATCCATCGGGTTCTTACAGGAGCCCCTTGGACTTTCAATAATCACCTTTTGATTTTCCATAGAATGCAGGAGAATGAGGATCATATGTCTATTCCTTTGGTTTACTCAAATTAGTGGGTTTAGATTCATTATGTGTCACCAGGTTTTTTTTTAAGGAATCTATGGCAGTGCAATTTGGAAAATTCATTGGTAAATTTCTGGAATATGATATGAAGCAGTTGTCCAATGGCTATAAAAATTTTTTGAGCATTCGTGTTCAGATTGATATTAGAAAGCCTCTGAAACGATGAAAAAATAATGATTTTCGAGTCTAAATTCATGTATGCAAAATTCAAATACGAAAAGTTAACTTTGTTTTGCTTTTTATGTGGGTGTCTTGGCCATAGACATAGTTTTTGCCCGATGAGGCTACAATGTGGGGTGCAGGAAGTGAAAATGGGTTGGGATCTAACATTGAGGGCTTAGCCGCGAAAAGCCACCACGGTCAACGGCATTTGGCTGAGGGAAGAGGGAAAAAATAATTTTTTTGGGAAGAAATAGGTTGAGCAGCAATCAGGCCAAAATTTAAGGCACAATTCTGAGAGAATATCATTGGTTGATTTCAATCCTATTCTTGGAATTAATTTGGAAGGTTCCAATTTTGAAAATGCTCCCAGTCAAAGGCAGGAATCATGTATCATTATTGGTGAAGATTTGATGCCATGAAAAGATCAGCAGATTAAGTCCAGTTTAAACTGTGGGGAATTAAGTAAGGGGTCGGATAGTGTAGGGCCTGCTAACAGATTGGATCTGATGAATATGGTTGTGAGTTGGAAGATGATCCACTTGCTAGTGAGGAAGGAAAGAAAAGACAAAGGTTTGATTCTTTGACTTCTAATGTTTCCACTATTCAGGATTCGTTGGAAGCTGTTGGTGGGCAATCTGCTCATTTTAAAAAATTATCGGCGACTACTAGTGGGTATGCCGACAGGAAGAAATAAAACTTTTTTGTTGGAATGTTCATGGATTGGGGAGTTTGCGAGCAGTTAGAAGACTTCAGCATATACTGAAAATTTATCATCCCCAATTCGTCTTCTTTATGGAGACAAAGTTAAATGCTGATAAAATGGAAAATGTTAGGAGAAGCTGTGATTTTTTTAATGGTATTGAAATGTCAGCGGAAAAGACTCGGAGGGGTCTTAGTATTGGGTGGAACGGGGGTAAATTAGTTACTTTGAAGAGTTTCTCCAAAAATCACATTGATGTTGAAATCCAAGAAGAGGAAGGAAATCCACGATGGAAATTTACGGATTTTACGAAACGTCGGATGTAAGGGATAAAGCCGCAACGTGGGATTTACTTCGTGGTCTAGGGAGAAACAATTTGCTACCATGGCTAGTTGGAGGCAATTTTAATGATTTTAATTTTCCTAATGAAAAACAGGGTGGGGTTCTAAGGGAAGAAGCTAGAATGGAGGCTTTTAGAAGAACATTGGAGGAATGTCATTTAGAGGATATTGGATATTCTGAGATTTAGTTTACATGGGAGAGGGGCCTTATGTTGGAAAACAACAGAAGAGAGAGAATTAATAGAGGAGTTGCCACAGATGCATGGTTCCAACTCTTTCCAAATTATTCTTTGAGACATCTTCCTCATTCTTTCTTGGACCACTTTCCATTGCTTCTTGAGACAGAAGTTGGGGGTTTGCGTCAAAAATCTAGAAGGTTTCTGTTTGAGGCGTGGTGGGTTTTGGAAGAGTCTTGCGAGAATGAAATAAGGAGTTTATGGATTGATAGTTCGGGTTCTTTTCTCAATCGGCTTTCATCCCTTTCTAAGGGGCTGCAGAGATGGGCTGGTAAGATTAAGCAAAGAAGAGGTATTGATGTCAGAAGATTAACGAAAAGATTGGAAGAGTTAAATTGTTTTGAGGTTTCAGAGAAATCTTTAGTTGAGCTTGTTGATGTCAAATTCTACCAAAATATGGAGATGGATAATGATGAGAGATATTAGGAACAACGAGCTACGGTGAATTGGCTGAGAATGGGGGATAAGAAGACTTTGTTCTTTTACAAATTTACTTCTCAAAAAAGGCATACAAATTGTATTCGTATATTGCAAAGGAGCAATGGTTCATTAGCCATAGACCGCATCGAGATTAGGGAAATTGCTCGCGACTATTTTTGGACTTATTTGATTCTAGAGGAATTGGCAATCTGGACCATATTCTTTCGAGGGTTTTATGTTGTTTTAATGACAGCATGAATCAAAGTCTTACAGCTACCTATACAAAGGAGGAAATTTGAGGAGGCTTTGAAAGGTATGGGTCCTACAAAAGCTTCTGGTTCGAATGGATTTCCTGCTATTTTCTACCAAAAGTACTGGTCTATTATTGGCAATGATACTAGTACTTTCTGCTTGGATATTCTGAACAATGGAAGATCGTTGGTTGAAATCAATAGTACTCAATTGGTGTTAATTCCAAAAACTGCAAATCCTCTCAATTTGAAAAAATTTCGCCCTATTAGTCTCTATACTGTTATCTATAAGATTATAGCAATGACAGTGGCGAATTGCTTACAAAAGGTGTTGGATGATTATATTGATGACTCTCAAGGTGCATTTGTGAGGGGCAAACTTATTACTGATAATGTGCTACTGGCTTATAAGGTTCTTCATTCGTTCAAGAGTAAGAGAAGGTGGACGAAAAGGATTTATGGCCCTAAAGTTGGACATGAGTAAGGCACATGATCGGATGGAATGGTCTTTCATTAAAGGTATAATGTCAAAAATGGGTTTTTCTGATTCATTTATTGATATTATCCTCCAATGTATTAGTTCAGTCCAATATTTGATTTTAATTAATGGTGAAGAAATTTCAAGTTTTACTCCATCGAGGGGGTTAAGGCAAAGGGATCCTCTAAGCCTTACTTATTTCTGTTCTAAGGGGAGGGTCTATCTGCATTGATGAGATTAGCTAGTCGGGAAAAGAGAATTTCAGGAGCAAAGGTATGTAGATCTTCCCCACCAATCACCCACCTTATGTTTGCGGATGACTATATACTATTTGGTAAGGCTTCGAATAAGGGGATTATGGTGCTTAAAGATATTCTTAGAGAATAAGAATCTTGTTCGGGGCAATGTGTAAATTTTGAAAACTCCACGGCTTTTTTCAGTTCGAATGTGAATGATCATGATAAGAATTTGGCTTTCCAAGTTCTTAACGTTCGCTATTCGACAGAGCCTGAAAAATATTTGGAGCTTCCGAATATGGTGTGTTGAAGAAGGAAAATGGCTTTCCAAGGCTTGAAGGACAAATTGAAGCAGAAGATAAATAACTGGAGTATTTGCTGTAACAGCCCGATTTTAGCCCTAATCGAAACGATGGTTTCGAGACCACGAATCCGAGTTAGAAAAATTTTAAAATATTATTTTCAGAGTTAATAATGTGTGACTTGCTACGTGTGAAATTTTAGTGATTTAATTTTATCGTTTGAGTGCCGAATTATTAAAATGGGCTTAATCGCGTAAAATTAAAACTTAATGGTTTAATGTGTTAGGACCAAATTGTGGATGTCTTTTGAATTGGAAGCTTTTTAAATGCAAAAAGACCATCTTAATTATAGTGGCCGGCCATGTACTTAAATAACCTTTTAGAATATGTTTTGTTAATTTATAAAGGAAGGTTATAATAGAAATTAAATAATAAGTTAATATATATGTTAATAAAACATAAAATGAAGACATGTTGTTCATCTTTTTCTCTTGACCGAATGCATGCAAAAGAAGAAAGAAATAGACAAAGCTTGGTTCTTCCATTTTTGAGCTTCAATTAAGGTATGTAACTAGTTCGATTTTTGTTAATTTCTACGTTTTTAAGTTCGTTGCTTCGAATACTATCCGACCCATGTTAGAAATTTTGAAATTAAAGAATATGTGGCATTCGGCCATGGATGGAAACTTGTGCTTTGTGATGTTCAATGATTATATATTAAAGTTATGTTGTAGATTAACATGTTTTGTATTGAAAATTTTGATGATTTTGAGTAATTAAGGTTAAATTGTGAAAATTGAAAATTGAAAGGTCAAAATGTGAAATAAATGAAATGTATGAGTTTGCATAAGAGTATTGAATATTCGACCCTAAAGGAGTGTGTACAAATTTTGAGTATTTTGTGTTTTGTGCAATAAGGATTAAATTGTAAAAAATGTAAATATCAAGGGTAAAATAGTAATTTTATAATTATGTGTTTTTGGATTAAATTGAATGAAAATATGCTTGAATGAGCTTAATTTGAAATTATTTAGATCAAAAACAAAAAGAAACGGGATTGAATCGGGGAAAAGCAAGGTTGAACGAATAGCCGGGAAAATCAAATCTGTCGATTTCCGAGGTAAGTTTTTAAGCAATTGGATGAAATGAAATTTGAATATATATTAATGTGCATATGAAAAATAGAAATAAGCATGTTAAATCTCTTATCGCCGAATGTAACATGAAATAGAATGAATTATAAATATGTTAGCTGAATGTAAGTGAAACACCCCACACCCGACCCACGAGCCTGAACCGGATCTGGTATGTTCCTAAAGTAAACCGGTTTCAAAGATTTTCGTTACTTAGAGAAAGTCTGTAAAATTTTGGAAAACTATTATTTTGAGTTGGGCTTAGATTGAAAATCCATTTAATTAATCTTGTAAATCCAATTTGATTTATTACGTCCAAAATAGTTCTTAGCACAATATTTAAAAGTAAAGTAAAAATAGAGAATAATCCACTGGGCCTTATGGCCTTATTACATCAAGTAAAACCCAAAATAAAATTAAAGGTACTAAATCAAATAAAGTCCAAATAAAATAAAATCTCCGAATGTAGCATGGCCACCTCAAGGTTCACTCTACCATATTCACACCGCTTCATCATCACCAAAATAATTCCCACAACGGGTGAGTCAACAGACTCAATGTGCACACAAGACTAACATTCAACAAAATCGAGCATACATGTTCAAATCAAATTCATATAAAATAAATGATGATGTAACCCAAACCCAAGCCTAATGGTCCATTCGCTACACACCACCAGCACCGCCAAACACACCGTGGGACTACTAAGTCAACCTCCATCCGCTACACACCATCGAAGGCGATCATTGCAATGACGTGCTCATCGCCTATATAATTTGTGTCATTAGACACCATATTCAAATAATGTAACCGGTTACCAAATTCAAATAATGTAACCGAGTTACCATATTCAAATATTTGGGACCGTAGTCACCATATAACGTTGGTGAGACCAAGTCAACACCTTCTTCCCTTTCACATAAACCCAATGCCCCAAAATTAATAACCATGCATATAATTAAATTCACATTCATATCAGTATTTTCACATGTTATAGAATAACATATTTCATAATCCTATCTAAGTAGAAAACGTGCACGAGTACCTTTGTACCACATTAGGGTACTTAGCCATATTCATATTCTTATACATATTCATAAAATAATTGCCACCGATAAATCGAAGGTTAGTGTGCGTACACACCGATTTGCTTAAAAGGTTCCTTGAGATCTCAAAATCCCGATCTAACTTTAGATCTGTTAACTCCTATATTCGGCCATCATATAAGACACATTAATAAACCCATTTGGCTTGAAACAAAATCAAATCCTAGTAGGATTTGTAAAAAGGCTTACCTTTGATGTCGATTTGGTGTTTATTCAAATCCCGAAAACTTGGTTTTCCTTTACCTGATATTCGGCCAACCTTGATTCTTAACATGGGTTAGTTTTTGGCTTTTTAATAATTAAAGAACTGATCTAGGTAATCACAAAAGCCTTGGCCGAATACTTTTTTTTTTTTAGGTGCTTACCTTATGGTCTTTAAATCCCGAAATCTTCACCTTCTTCTTCCTTGAAATCGGCCAAATCCTAATTCCCTGAATCGATTAGTTTTTGATTACATTGATCTGAATACCTAAGATTTGGCCTTGGCCGAATGTATATACTCACTTACCTTGGATCCTTGATCCCTATATTCAGAAAAGTGTAGAAACCTGAGAGACCCCTTGTAGATTCGGCCATGAACAAGATTTGGGATTAGTACTTTTACTTTCGGCATTTAGAAAAGAAAAGAAAGGAAATTGAATAGCTTAACCTTACCTAGATGCCTTTAATCGATTGCTTCTTTACTTAGAATCAACAAAGGTTCGGCTTTGATAGTAGAAACAGCTAGAAAATAGAAGAAGAGAGGATGGATTTTTGCTTAAAGAGAATTCGACAGAGAGGGGGAGAGAGCTAGCAAAATTTCGACAAGTGCTTAGAAAAGATGAGAGAATAGCCTTTAGTTCTCCCTCTTTAGCCGAAATTATCAATAGGAGAGCCCCTTTCTTGGCCACTACTCCATAAATGATAATATTATCTCCTTTAATTATCACCTAATTAAATTAAAAGTATTTAATCCATCCTTTATCTCCTCATTTATCTTAGTAAAAGAAAATCCTTTATTTATCACTTATTTTATCATATATATTTATGGAATTAAAACTCCTCTAATTCTAGAAGCTTGTGCCGTCCAACCTCTTAGCCTTGGAAGCAAAATAAAACCTTCATTATTTGCTTTCCAAGTGACTCGAACTCAGGCTATTTCCATAAGCCCTAAGTGACACCTTCAGGCCACTTTTCCAAGCCTGTTTGTGTGTCAAATTTCACCAACTTTTTTTTAAGGCCCTCTTGCCCTTATTTCCTATTTTGGACTTTAAAATTTGTCATTTCGGCATTATTTCTAAGTTTCCTAAAATTTTCGATCGGCTCTGCAACTTGCCATTTTTCTTACATCTTCAGGTTTCCAAAATGTTCAAGTTTCCAAAATGTTCAGGTTTCCAAAATGTTCAGGTTTCCAAAATGTTCAAGTTTCCAAAATATTCAGGTTTCCATTTTCATGCATTTCCAGGTTTCCAAAAATATCAAAAATTTATTCTTTGTGCTTAAACTTGTCATTTCATACAATTAAACTGAAAATGCATAGGCCCTTTTCAGGATATTACAGTAAGGTTGGTACTTATATGTATATGTATAATGTTGATTAGTTGAGTTAATTGAGTACATGTATGAATAAAGAGGTAGATAAATGTGAACATGAAATGAAAGATGTATGTTTTTGGATAGATGGATGTATATATATATAAATTTATATGTATATTGGGTGTGCCGAATGTAATGGTATGTGATATAAGGATTGAGTTGTTAAACATTCAAATATATATGTATGTATGAGTGAGAATAGAATTATAAATATTTTTTTTAGAATAAAGGAAAGATCGACTAAAGGGCACTATGTGTGCGAGCTTAAATACCGAGCTCTGTGTGAGAAATCAATCGAATGGCACTTTGTGTGCAGAAAAATAAATAATGGCACTAAGTGTGCGATACATTACTAGTATATGACACTATGTGTGCTCTTTTTCAAGTAACGACACTAAATGTGCGATACGTTACGTGTGCAAATTTTTGAACCTTTCAAGGACATAAATTAAAGTACGGAGATAACCAAGAAGTGACACGTAGGTAAGTAATGCATGATAATTGAACTTAGTACTATTAAGGTAAGTCATTCTTGTATATGAAATTATAGAAATGAGATGTAATCATTTATTTTTGAGCTTGTTTCGAAATGGATAAATGCCATGTGAACATTCTATTTTGAGATCTATTAGAGATGGTGATTGTTGAATAGTGACAAGTTATGCATATTTGTGTTTCTGAATTAGTTAAATAACATGTTGGATTGATTAATTTGTATATTGATTAGTTGTATATTTTGACCATTGCTTAAAACTTACTAAACCATGTTAGCTTACCGTATGTGTTTATTTTAACTATTTATAAATCTTCGAGCATCATCGTCAAAGTCAATCACACTATTATCTATCTTTGATACCTTTTTGGTTAGTTGAACATTTGGAAACTATGGCATGTATAGGCTATTTTCTCTTTGGAGTTTATTTTGTACATAATGTATATAAAGGCCATGCGAATATGGCTTCACTACTATGCTTGGGTTGACTTGTTTATGCTTGAGGTGATATATATATGTTTGTGCATTTTCGATCTTGATAAAAGGATGTTTTGGTATGTATGCTTCGTGAACTTTTAAAAGGGGTATTTTATCTATACATTTCGAATGAATTTCTCATGACTGGAGTAGATGCAAATTGATATTAATTTTACTTACTCAAATATGGCTTAGTCATGCTTGATTTTGGTTTTATTATTTAGGTATGTTCGTATACATTATAATCTTAACTTAGAAGTTATTTCAAATTTTGTTATGTGTGTTATTTTCGCGAACAAGTTAAAGTATGCTCACTTGCAAATATTCGGCCATGGTATTGACTTAAATTTGGAATCCATAATATTCTATGAATGTCACTTACAAGAGGTTTGAAAAAGATAGGCTATTGTTGTGAACTAGATATGGTATGCATGTGATTGATTTATTATAGATATTTGATTTGTATAAGTTGAATAGGGTAATATACTTATTCGGCCATAAGATGCAAAAAAGACCAAATGAATAGTGATTTAGTTAATTGAATAAAATTTGTTCTCTAGTGTTGTAAATGATAATAGTGTTGATAAGTTATTAATGTTTTAATACTTAAAAAAAAATTAAAGTTCATGATTGTTCATGATATCATGCTTTAATTATTGTAATATTTTTATAATGTCAGTAAGTTGACTTGTGGTTAGACGAGTAATGCCTCGTAACCTTGAATACGAATTAGGGTGTCACATTAGGCATATCTCACAAGGTGGTAGAAAGGTATTTATAAAAGTTGTCTTACAAGCAATCCCCATTTACTCGGCGTTTCGGTGGCAAAAAGGTTATGGAAAGAGAGGTATGCAGTGGTGAGATTGAAATTCGTTATGTTTGCTTATGGAAGAGGGTGGTATTGGGTTTCATAAATTTGAATCTTTTTATTATTGCTTTACTTACCAAACAGGGTTGCCGTTTATTACGTAATCCTAATCCTAATTCTGTAGGAGCGCGTACAATGAAAGCAAAATATTTTAAAGATTCAGATTTCTTAAATTCCAGGTTAAGAAATTTACCTTCTCTTACCTGGAAAAATTTATGGACTGCTAAAGGGCTTCTTCAAAAGGGTTTGGGTTGAAGGATTGGTGACGAAAAGAGTGTCTCTATCTGGGGAGACGCGTAGGTACCTGGTAGTGATGATTTCAGAGTTCAAAGTATGAATGTAAACTCGAGTCTTTCGACAGTTGCAGACTTTATTTATGATAATTCGAGAAAGTGGAAAGTGGAGTTGATTCATAATACCTTTGTAGAGTTGGATGTGGAAAGGATCCTATGTATCCCACTGTCTATGAATTCGCATGAAGATCTTTTAATCTGGAGCGGCGAGCCGACTGGGGAGTACACTGTCCGTAGTGGACACAGGTGTCTTTTACATAATGGACAGACTCAAATACAACCGAATTACAAACAATTTTACAAGAGATTGTGGAACCTTGATCTTCTTCCAAAAGTTAAAATTACAAACTGGAGGATAGCTAGCAACTATTTGCCTACTTTCGGTATCCTTCATTTTAGACGTTTGCTGGGATCAGGCACTTGTCGAAGATGTCAACATGGAGCGGAAACAATAGAGCATCTGTTCAGGTAGTGTCCTACAGCAAAGGAGACATGGGAGAGTTTAGGGGTTTTTTGGCCAAATACAAAAGCAAATATAGATTACAATTGAGTGGCTAAAAACCATGTTCGAATCCTATTCCTTGGCTAAGTGCAGGTTGATAGCATGTACATTGTAGGCATTATGGACATCAAGAAACAGATTCATTCATGAAGGAATTTTTACTTCGGGTTCTCAAATTGCAGATTATGTGAGAAATTTCCTAAAAGAATTAGATGGTTTGAACACAAACTTACCAGCGAGGCAGATGGGTTGCTCCGACTGGTTCAAGGGTAAAAATCAACTTCGACGCTGCTTTTAACAAACACAGGAAAGAGTCATGTTCTGGGTTGGTGGTAAGAAATGCAAGAGGAGATGTGATTTGCTCTAGAACAATGTTTCATATGAATGTACCTTCTGTTTTTGCTGCAGAAGCGATGGCGGGCTTCCAAGCGCTCCACTTAGGTTTATTCCTTTAGCTAAGGGAGGTTGAACTCGAAGGGGACTCCCGCTCGGTCATCTGTAAATTGCAAGAGCAAAATGAATATAGATCTGAGATTGAAGCTACTATAAAAGATTCTAAGCAACTGAGTTTTGGTTTTGACTCTTGCAAATTTCATTTTATCCATCGAGAATCAAACCAGGTTGCTCATTTTATTGCTACTGAGGGACTTAAGAAGAGAGAAAACTATTATCTGGAGAGCATGGTTTTTTTTGGCGCAGAGGAAGCGGTGCGTGATGATTGGAGGGGACGGATTTCATGAGAGAGTGAAGGGTCTGATCATGTGAAGGTTGTCTGGATCTGGAAATTGAAGGGTTGAGGGTTGTGTTGTTTTTTCAAATTTATTCGGTGGAATTGATTGATACTGTTGCAGATTAATGGCAAGTAATGATGAAGTATGCGGTTTCCCACGAGTTTGTTGCTTTTGATGTGGGGTTTTCATTGTGGATAACAGCTGGATGGAAGTCTCTAAAGCTCCCCCGCCTTTTGTGCTGGATCTTTTTGTTTTTGGGCTGCTGTTTTTTTCCCTTTGTATTTTGTTTTCTGGTTTTGACTTTGGGCCTTTTTTGTTTTTTTGGTTTTTTGTTTATGCTCTGTTTTGTGGGCTGCACTTGTTTTGTTTTAATAATAGGATCTAGATGTTCTTTTTCAAAAAAAAAAAATTTAAGTGAATGAACACAACCAAAACCACATAGAGCAATATTTTTTGATCATTGAACCACCTAATAAGTTACAAAATCTTAGTACAAGCATAAAACATTACAAAAGTAATGAGTTTTAGGGTGTAGTTTAACTTTTACCTTCTAGAGAAAGGAAAATCGAGAGGTTTAGAGGGCATAAGAGCAAGGAATAGAAATCGATACCACCTCTAAGACTATAAAATCACAAGACAGTTATTCATTTCATCATTTCCCGCTTTACACCCCTTGCATGACGCCTTGTATAGGCAAGTTAAAACGGCAGAGCCTCAACTATACGTACCAACTATTTAAAAATTTAATAACACTAGGAGATACATTGTATGAACTAGTTACAAGACTTTTCTAGAATCAGCACACCTCCTATCAAAGCCAATATGCTTTAGCATGACAATTTAGTTGAACATATGTTGGATTTTGTGGGAGATTCCCAAATTGCCTCTTCAACCAGTCTAACTTCACTTTATGCTCGTAACATCCACACATTTGACCTAATCATCGGATCTGAATGTTTAGAGGGCATAGGAGTAAGGAATAGAAATCGATACCACCTCTATGACTATAAAATCACAAGACAATTATTCACTTCATCGTTTCCCACTCTACATCCCTTGCACGACACCTTGTATAGGCAAGTTAAAACGGCTGAGCTTCAACTATATGTACCAACTATTTAAAAATTTAATAACACTAGGAGATACATTGTATGAACTAAGTTACAAGACTTTTCTAGAATCAGCACACCTTCTATCAAAGCCAATATGCTTTAGTATGACAATTTAGTTGAACATATGTTGGATCTTGTGGGAGATTTCCAATTTGCCTCTTCAACCAGTCTAACTTCACTTGATGCTTGTAACACCCACACATTCGACCTAGTCATCGATTCGAATGTGTGATGCCATATTATATCGTCAAATCAACTCAAGCTAACTTGGCAAATATTCACAAAGTATAGTTCATGATTATCATTCATATCAATTTAATCATTATTCATAATCATATTCAGCCATTAATAATGTCAAAGATCCTTAACCAAAAAACCATGGAAATTATATGAAATCAAACTCGGAGTTAGGACTTGAATCCAAACTCAATTGTCAAAATTCATCAATGTGTCTCGAGACAACAAGTCTATGTCTTGGGACATAATTTTCCCTATTTTAGTATTTTTGTTTCGATGATGCTATGTCTCGAGACATTGGGGTACAAATCTCGAGATTAGGTCCCTCATGTCTCTATTGCAACACCCCTTACCCATATTCAACGCTGGAATAGGGTACGAGGCATTACCAAAACACATAAACTTGAAAACGTATTAAACTGAGTCATAAAATTTCATCCAAATTATACAAAATGAACTGCTAAATATTAAAGGCTAACATTTTAGACCAAACCAATTATGACATATACAAATGACTAAGTCTCCTATACATGCCATAAACTTAAAAGGTTTGTATTCACTTTTACCCCACGATGATAGCTTGATAGTGTGATTACATCTCCGGCGATCTCCAACTCGAGTTAGCATACAACCCTATAAGATATGGGAAATGAAGGGAAGTAAGCTACAAAGCTTAGTAAGTAAGTATGTAAATAATAAGTGATTTATTAACAGGCTTTAATAAATCTTCACAATATGTTCTCAAGATAATACAATCATAATTGAACATAGTTCCACTTTGTATTCATGTTCATCTCAAGCTATCTACTAGAGTCACAATCACTAAATTATTTTATCTGGAGCTACGAAACTCCAAATTAAGATCCATTAATTTTCCATGAAACTAGACTCACATATCTTCTTACCATAAAATTTCCAGAATTTTTGGTTTATCCAATCAATACAGTTTATTCATTAAAGATTCCCCTATTTTACTGTTCAACTATTCTGAACTCTCTTCACTACAAATCAATTTTCTCCTCGTACAGAGTTCATATGACCTTATTATTTAGTTCATTTGAAAATAGACTCATTCAGGATTTCAGGCATATAAATTATATCCCACAATTATTTTTGTACAATTTTTAATGATTTTTACAAGGCAGAACAGGGGATTACGTAATCATTCTAAATCAGTCTCACAGAAATTCAAATATCTCAAAATATACGAATCATTTGTTTGCTATGTTTCTTTTATATGAAAATAGACTCAATAAGATTTAAATAAATATCTCATAAAACTTATAATTAAATCTATACTATTTTTAGTGATTTTTCAAACTCATGTCACTGCTGCTGTCCAAACAGTTTTATTGTAAATTTTTGCTCTCTCTTTCACTTTAGTTGTGTTCATCACTTGCTTATACCAACCTTTCCAATTTCTGATTACATATTAAACATATTGTTCATACGTACATTTTCCACATTTCTCAATTGGTCACATTCACACTTGCACTTATTCATAACATGATCTCACCAATCATCATTAGTAAATTATCTCGTTGAACCCCTTCGAAAAATGCCCGATACTCCGTGGTCTCAGCACATAGCTCCACCTACACATAATTCGACTTTCTTGTACACATGGTGACGGTCCCTTATCACCTATGTGACCTAGCCATTCCATCTCGTAGCTTTCTTGTCTACATGGTGTCCAACACTAGGAACCACTCATGTGACCTAGCTATTCATAACCCGTAACTTTCTTGTACACATGGTATACACACAGTATTACACATGTGACCTAATTACATATGAAATTATTATCCCGTAGCTTTCTTGCACACATGGTGAAAGTCCTTTATCATCTATGTCGCCTAGCTACATACCAAAATTTGCCATCTAGTAACTTTCTTGTGCACATGGTGAAGGTCCCTTATCACTCGTGTGACCTAGCTACATATTGTCCGTATCTCTCAGTTTTTCGAAGGTTCAATCAAGAATTTCCCATTCCATTCATTTTCATATTTTAGTTATCACCCAATGATTTCCATAATATCTAGCAAAATAATTATTGTACAAGTAAAATAAATGCATTATTTACATATAAACTTTCTTGTCAAAATCTCGTCAGGTACAACCGTGTAGCAACTCATACAACTCATGTAATATTAATTTAACATTCAATTCTTGTAACATTAATTTGCCATTCAATTTCACATGACACAATAAACATCACATTTTTCATACCATACATACCATCCATCAACTTCTCCTAAACATATTAAATCATACAATTTATGCCATATCAATAGAAAATTACAATTCAAGCATGGTGTTACATTATTATTAACACACGAACTTACCTCGAATGCCGAAACTGTCATTTTACCAACTTTCCTGATTTTTCAATTTTCCTCCAGTTCTAGGTCCAAATCTCGTTTTTTTGGGGTTCTAAAACATCACATTTCACTTATTTAATTAATGTACTACTCAAAACAGTCCCTAACTCAAACTTTGGAAAAATTACAATTTTACCCCTAAACTTTTGCATAATTACAATTTTGCCCCTAGGCTCGAAAATTAAACTTCATCCCTTATTCTTATGTTTTATAACATGCTTAACATTTTTCCCTTCTATAGCAGCATCAAATTCTCACTCTAACATGTACTTATGAACATTAGGTATTTTTACCGATTATGTTGTTTTACTCGTTTTCACGTAAAATTGCTTAGCAAAAGTTGTTTAACATAATTTCAGCTTTCATATTCTATCATAAAATTTCAAAATAAACACATTTCACCTATGGGTATTTTTCCAACTATGAACCCTAGGTTAAATTATTGCTAGAATAAGTTACACCAAGTTACCGGATTCAAAAACGTAAAGAACATTAAAAACGGGGCTTGGAATCACTTACTATGGAGCTTGGAAGCTTGAAAAAAACCCTAGATATGGAGAACCCTTGTAATTTCGTCCTAATGAAGAAGATGGACATATTTGGCATTTAAATTTTGTTTTTAATTCATTTAATTCACTAAATTACCAAAATAACCCTTAAAAAAATCTTTTGAAACATGCCCATCCATGTCCATTTTTGTCCACCAACTTAACCAATGGTCTAATTTTCATTTAAGGACCTCCAATTTAAAATTTCATAACAATTTGACACCTCTAACATGTAGATCTCAACTTTTTCACTTTTTACAGTTTAGTCCTTTTGACTAAATTGAGTGCCCAAACGTCGAAAGTTTCGAACGAAATTTTCACGAAATATTTCCATGAAATCATAGACCATAAAAATATAATAAAAATAAATTTTATTACGTCGAATTTTTGGTCCCAAAACCACTGTTATGACTAGTCCTTAATTTATGATGTTACATCTATATTGATCTTGAGAACACTTCCTTTGTTTTACTAATTTAGCTCCGATGTTTACTTATCTTGAAACACGACGATGTATGTCTCGATACATGCTCAACATGTCTCAAGACCTCAACCCAAAAATACATAACTTGGTCATTTTTATTCTTAGTGTCTGAAGGCATTAAGATGTCTCGAGACCAAATGGTCATTTTCTTATACTACACAACAATTCAACATGAATTCCAACTTAAAAAACTTGCTTAACATAAACCCAAACTACACCCTATCAATACATACTCATTTATCACATCATAACACATGCAAACAAGATAGCATTATACCATTTCATGTATCATTACTAAGCATAAATAGACCAATTATCAAATAAGTAAAACCATGCATATAGCCATCAAATGTAGATAACCAAATTCAACCGTAGGACACATCCAACACCAAATAACCAAAATAGCCAAAATAGTATAAGATTATATAACCCAACTTAGGTACATGCCTTAGACCAAATATAGACAACAAAAACATAGACTGTTGAGTCCTAGATGCTTTTTGAGATCCTCAAATTGACAAAACTTGTTTAAATTTACGTATAGAAACAAACAGAATCGTAAGCTGAGTATTATACATTTAATGATACTAATATAATTCAAATTTAATATATAATTTGATTAAACTAATATCGAATATGCAATTATATTATAATAAGTAACACTACTTTAATCTTTCTTTTCATCATAGATTCTACATTAAAAAAATTACCACAAAGGTATATCGTCATTACATGTTTTCATACCAATTTACTAAAGATTCATGTCACCCTCTGGATATTACGTCTATTATTTTTTTTTCCTTTTCTTTCACGTGTATGTAATGTACATTGACATATCATTTATTAATATAAATCTCAATTTCTCAATCTTTCTGATTCATCATTCAATACTTATTCCAACCATATCATATTCGATTCTAACATTTTTCACTATTGCTTTTCATATCTTACTCATTTTTGCCCCCATTATCCTATCGCTTTTTATAACTTACTCATTTTTGCCCCTATTATCCGATAATAAACATTAGAATAGATATTCAGATCTATGTAACGAGTAAGTTCACGACCTTTGGGAATTGAGACTATTTTATTCTACCATCACAAGTTGCCCAGTAATGATGGCTTTTAGTATTTGTTTGAACTATTGTATTCTGTCATCCCAGATTGCTTGGCAACAATAACTTTTAGAATTTGCCCATGTCCCTCGAAGAAGTGGAACTAGTAAATCACTATATTGGTGACAACTACAACCAAACTACGTCTAACATAATTTAATGGGACAATATCATTTTAGCATATATCAATGTTCAGCATCATAGAATCACCAGTATATCATAAATCATAACTCAAATATATAAACACATTATCAAGGCATTATATTTTTTATCACCAACACTTATAAGTTCAAATCATACTAGTTATGTATAATATACATTATCAAATAGTATAAACATTTATATGAAAATTCATATAAGTACAATACTATATCATTCTTTGCAAGATTTCAAGTATGGATACGGAGCGAAACAAGAAATTGAAAGTGAATTATGTTAACACAAATTGTGATATTTATTTGATGCTCACCTTTTCCTTCCCTTTTACTTTTGGCGTTTCAGTGTTGTCTTTAACTACGTTCGAACGGTTCGATAATACAGTTGTTCATTATACCATTCAAACACAAGGCTACTAAAATCAAACATGAATACATTTAATTCAATTTGGTCCCTTAAGACACTAATGTCCAAAAACTTTGTATCTCCTGATCCTATCGAAGCAAAATCCAATTTTATAAATAATAACTAGGGACCCCAAGTTTTCAACCAATAGCATAAATCTTTAACAGCTTTAATTCTATTCAATTTGGTCTCTAACAACATACCCAATAACTTTCAAATTAGTTTAACAACATTTCAAGTTACCCATCTAATTATCAACATATCTACTACAACAACAAACTTATTCCACTATATGCTTCTTAATTTCAAGCATATTATCTTAAGGTTCCTTTAATGGCTACTAACACAAATATTAGGAATTAACTAATTCAACACTTGGGCTTGATTTATAAATTATCTTTACTTAATAATTCAACTAAAATTTGAAAGAAAACTTACCAATTAGCTAGAATTGGTCACGGCTACGGAGGAAAAATGGTAAGACTCTCTTCTTTTTCTTTCTTTGTTTCTAACATGGAAGACGAGATGAGCTCTCACCCACTAGCCTATATTACTTACTTATTTAATTTTCTAATAAAATTTATTAATTATCAATGCTCAATAATAGCTCATGAAATAATTAGTGGGATTTAAGAGACATGATCATTTCAATCCACTATCCATATTTTAAAAATGGTTTAATTACACATTTAATCCTTGATTAATTACCATTTAAATCTCTCAATTACTATTTACTTGTTTCTTAATTCCTACAATTTAGTCCCTATACTATTTTATAGCAACTTAATCACTTTAATTTCTAGCTAATTCCATTTCTTAAACTTGTATTTAACTCATATCCTTTTCGGATTAACTTTTCAAATAACTCGACTTAATAAATTAAATACCAAAATTAACTTTTCTGACGCCAACAAAAATTAAGTTGTTACAATGCCCATTGAAATCCGACGGAATATTAGTACTTATTTGAATGTTGCAACAAGGACCTTTGCTAAATTGTGCTCAAAACTTTCCATTACAAGACATCTGTCGATTGAAAACTTCATCATCGCTTCGCTACATAAGAGATAAAATATATTAGCCTTGAGTCCCCATCATCATCATTCAATCAGGACAAATAAAAATTATTGTGAAAAGCATCTCTCTCAATTTAGTTTGTGTGATAAAAATATCTATTAATTAAGGAATAATTCTCCCAGTTTAAAATTAAATTAAATTTTTACAATATAATTTTAAATATTTCACTATAAACTCAATAATTACAAAATCGAAATATAATAATCATATAATAATTATCCTGATTTCAAAGATGCATAGAAAACTTGGTACCATTGACACGCGCCCTAAACTTATAATATAGAAATTAAAAATCTTTAACCGGATTAATATTGAATTATGGGGACAGCATTTAAATTATGTTACTGTATCTATTTCCCACAATAAAGATCGAATTTCCATCTATACCCTCATTTATCTGATATAATAACATTTATTTTCCCGGAAAAAATAACTGGACCTTAAACAAGCTGCGATACTTCAGAATTCGGATTCCCGGAATAAATTATCTAGGGTTTGCAAAAGAGGTGAAACCCGCAAATGGAAGGCTGGGACCCGAATACGAAGTCGACGCTAACACAGATCCCGCTACTGACTACGAAGGCAGGTCCCAGAGACGGAGCGGCATGGAATCAGCGGCTGAAGGAGGAGTATAAGGCTTTGATCGCCTACACGCAGATGAATAAGTCCAACGACAACGATTGGTTCCGGATATCCGCCGCCAATTCGGAAGGAACTCGTTGGACCGGCAAGTGTTGGTACGTCCATAACCTTCTCAAGTACGAATACGATCTCCAGTTTGATATCCCCGTTACTTATCCGGCCACTGCTCCCGAGCTCGAGTTGCCCGAACTCGATGGCAAGACTCAGAAGGTGAAATTCGATTCTTCTTTTCTCTTCGGTTAATTGCTTGATTTGCTGATCTGATTTTTTTTCCCTTTTGGTAGATGTACAGAGGAGGGAAGATTTGTCTGACGGTGCATTTCAAGCCACTTTGGGCAAAAAATTGGTATGCTGAATTTAGGGTTTCCTTTTTGTTTTTCTGAGTTGGTAATTATAATTCATTGCATTTCATGATATCATGATTTTTTATAGTATTAAAGGATACTAGGGAAATAGAAAGTATACTTTCTTCTCTTTAGATTTCATTTGATGTGTGCTTAATGTGTACAATTACTAATCTAGATGTTCGGTTCTATGTTGCCTGGACTTGGGTCGGAACATAGGATTATTTTATTTTATTTAAGTTCATGTATTTGAAGGATACTTGGATGACCATATGTTCATTATACCTATATTCAAGAATGTGTCGGACACTGGTAATGGAAATGAAACGTTTGATCAAGTAGAGGAAGTTTACATGACATTGTCTGTGTTCTTCGTCGGAACATTTTCATTTTACTTACATGGATAGATGATTTGTCCTTTGATAAACTTGATTTTTTTAATATGTGTCCTATGCAGGCAAATGATCTAAATGTTAGTTCTTATTGATGCAGTCTAATATGTAGCACCAAAACTATGTTAATTTTGATTTAAAAGAACAATAGAATCTGAAGTTATATATGAAATTTAAGGAAGATATAGGGACAATTTTGAGCTAACAATGGGGCAGAAGGGACTGGGACTGCTTTATCCACCTCCGTTCCCACTCTTGCATGAATTTTGCTTACATCCGTCTCTATCAATATCAGTTATTCATTAATTCTATCCTTCAGATCTAGCGCACACTCTTTTCTGGAACTGTTACTCAATGGTTGTATTTGTGCAGTCCTAGGTTTGGAATAGCACATGCACTGTGTTTGGGACTTGCCCCATGGCTTGCTGCAGAGATTCCAATTCTCGTCGATTCCGGGATGATCAAGCATAAGGATGATGCAGCCACATCGAATGAGTCTTAGCATGTCGATTCTGGGATGATCAAGTATAAGGATTATGCAGCCTCATCGAACAAGTCTTAGCATTTTGGATGTTAAAGGTGAAGCTTGAGTTTTTCATAAATAAGCGCACGGGCAATAATTATACAATTTCATTGACAAATTAGTCTGTCTTGTGATGAATTGATAATGTCGAAACCTCTTGATTCCTTACTTTTGAAATGCAAATAGGATCTAGTACTGTTATTGAATACTTATTGTCAAAGATTGAACTGAATGTGCCTATCAAAGATTAGCTCTCTTACCCACTCCTTGAAATTTGAATCAAATTTCGCATTGTTTTTCCTATAATTGTTGTCAAGGCGTGCGCCTAGGTTTTGCGTAAAATCCAAAATCGCCAAGTTAATTGATTTTTTATTTTTAACAATCTTTTTTATATAATACTTAAAATTATGTATAGTCTCTTCTTAACCTTTTAATAAGAGAATAATACATTTTAACATCTTCGAATTTAAGTTCTAAACTAAGATTCAAATGATTATAAATTTTGAACGTGAATACATTAATCAGTTTTGTCCCCACGCAAATAATCATTGACGGCTTAAAATTATTGGTTTATTCCCAAGTTCAAATCTCCACTTAACATCACACATTATCTCTTTTTCTTCTTCTAAAACTTGGATATTCCTTCGGGATATGGGGGCAGGGCTGCCATGACACCAGTTTCTACTGGAATAAGTTAACGTCGATTTTGAATTGAAAATAAAAATATTTTTTAATATTTTATTATTTGGTAAAACTAAAGTACTTATATTAGGAGTCAATTTGTAATTTATCTCTTCTATTTAAAAAATTGGCAAATTAATTATTATAAATTAGGTTAAAGAGCAAACTAGTTCTATTAAAAATTGGCAAATAATTTTTTTTATTATTAAAAATTGATTCTTTTAAATAGAATGAGGTACATGTGGCACGTAGAGGTATCCATGGGTCAGGTTGGGTCCAACCGAAATTGTAGGTCCATTTGCTAGACTCGGTCCGAAAAATGGACCTAAAATTTTACCCAAGCCCAATCGGATAAAATGCTAAAACTCGGGCTTGACTCGGCCCGTATTAAATTTTTTATATAATTTCTAAAATATATATAATACATCAAAAATACTAAAAATATTAAAATAAATATTTTCCAACAAATTGAAAATGTGCCTAAAATTTTGCCCAAGCCCAACCCAGATAAAATGCTAAAACCCGGGCTTGGCCCAGCACACATTAATTTTTATATAATTATATATATAATACATCAAAAATACTAAAAACATTAAAATATTTGTTTTCCAACAAATTGAAATTAAATTAAAAAATGTGTATACTTAAATAATACTAAGATATGTGCAACTTAACAAGCAAATGCCTCTAAAATTGTAACAAAATTAACAATAGAACAAGAGTTATATAATATCCAAACAATAACAAAATAGTAGCAACATAATAGTGAAATTGTAACAAAATAATGAAAAAAGAGAGAGAAGAAAATAGCAAGAAAACAGTAAAAAAGAAAACAACATTTTTTTTTGCATATTTGGGTCGAGCTCAGGCCAAAAAAGCCTTACCCAAGGCCAAGCCCATTTTCTAAACATGCCTTATTTTTTGTCCAAGCCCATTTTTCAGACATATATTTTTACCTAAACCCTCCTATTTTTTCAGGTAGGCGTTCGGATCGGGTAGGGTGGCCCAGCCCATGAACAGGTCTAGTGACACACCATGTGTATCTATCTAATTATTCTGTCAGCCACTTCAATTTTTAATAATAAAAATGGATGAAATTATTAACAGAAAAGACCAATTTACTCTTTGATTTAATGTACAAGGACTAATTTTCCCATTTTTTAAATAAAGAGATTAATATGCAATTTGACTCCTAATCAAGGGCCTCCATGGTACTTTTACCTTTATTATTTTTAGGGTAAACTACCTATTTAGTCACTCGAGTTCCTATTTTGGTCTCCCATTTCAAAAATTTTGTTATTTTAGTCACTCCAGTTAGATAAGTTGTCAATTTTAGCCACTCCCGTTAGATAAGTTGTCAATTTTAGTCACTCTACCGTTAAAGGCTTTTGGTCACTAGACAAAATGTTGACATGGTCTTCTTTTGATTGATATAATAACAAACTTAGCCTTAACATTTTGCACATTTTTTTCAATTTGGTCCTAATTCTAAAAAATTTAACAAATTTAAACCTCAATGATTACACGTTTTGTCAATTTAATTCAAATTCTAAAAATTCAAAAAAATATATAATCTTAAAACTTGAAAACATATATGATTTATTATAAAAAAAACAAAAATATAAGATATTAATATATATAATTGTTGTTATTCAATTAAATATAATTCAGGTTGAGAGTTTTATATATATTTTATAATAAATAATATTTTTTTGAATTTTTAGAATTTGGATTAAATTCTCAAAATGTAAATATTGAGGGTTAAATTTGTTGATTTTTTAGAATTATGACCAAATTGATAGAATATGCAAAGTGTTAAGAGCTAAATTTATTATTATATCAATAAAAGGAATGTCACGTCAACATTTCGTCTAGTAATCAAAAGCATATAACGGTAGAATGACTAAAATTAATAATTTATCTAACGAGAGTGATTAAACTTGACAATTTATTTAATTGGATGACTAAAATAATAAATTTTTGAAATAAATTATGAAAAGAGAAATGCTGGTAAACTCGAGTGATGAGTTTACCCTTATTTTTAGAAGTAAAACACTAGTGGACGAAGCTGGTGGAATTTAAGAGTTCTTAGAAAGGACTGACATCGCTTAAACTGAGTTGAAAAGAAAAGACACACACACACACACACACACACACACACACATATATATATATATATATATTAAGAGAAAGGACTTAATCGCGTAAAGTGCAAAAGTTGTGTGCTAATTGTTAAAGTGTCTAATTGTCATGGCTTATTAAATGGAAGGTCCTTAAGTTATAATTGGACCATAGATAGTGGAGATGGACATATATGTGCATGGCTAGTGGGAATTTTTAATGTATTAATGAGAGGGCAAATGGGTAAAATGCCTATTAATGTTTATTAAATAAAATGAAAAGATGAAACATCTTCATCTTTGTTTCATTTCAACTGAAAATAGGAGAAATAAAAAGGGTTTGGGAGCTTTGTAATATTCGGCCACTTCAAGCTTCAATTGGTATGTGATTTTTGTCCGGTTTTTGATAATTTCTACGTTTTCGTAAACGTTGCTTCGTGCTCTAGCTAACCCATGTCTTAATTTTGTGAATTGATGATGTTTTTGAAATATGCTATTGATGAACAAGTGAGTTCTTGAATGTTTAATGGTGGAAAATGAATGCTTGGTGTTGGATTAACATAGTTTGTATTGGGATTGTTAATGAAATTGAGTATTTAGGGATAAATTGTGAAAAGTGTAAATTGAGGGACTAAAATGTAAAATAAATGAAATATGTGGGATTGTATGAGTATAGTGATATTTCGGCTACACTTGTACTAGGTGAAATTATGTAAATTGATGATTTTGTGAATTAAGGACTAAAGTGTCGAAATGTGATAATGTGAGGGCTATAATGCCAAAATGCCCTAAATATGTGTGTTTGGTTTAAAATGAATGAATTGATGATTGAATGGATCGAATTTGAATGTGTATAGACCAAGAGAGGAGAGGTTCGAATCGAGATCGAGGCAAAGATAAAGTGCTCGATTAATCGACCGTATCGATAGTTCGACGTCCGAGGTAAGTTCGGACATAATATGTATATTTAGTTGTGTTTAACATTATGAAATGAATGGTATGATATTGTTAAATGTGGATGCTATGTTATAGATTGAGTTAAACGGCATTAAGTGTGCGAATTCGGAAATGTGATCGAGATAAATAGCATAGCACTGTGTGTGTGCGGAGTAATATAAGTTTCTACTATGTGGTTGGCACTGTGTTTTCGATACTGATTCAAAACCGGTTTGATATGATGCATTAAGTGTGTGATGCTAATTAAGCTTCGGTTAATTATTTAGGCACTAAATGTGCGAATAAACTGAAGAAGGGATGAATGTCGATCTATGTGATTCATGAGTATTGAGTAGCTTAAATATTTGACAACTAAGTGTTGGCTAAGGTATGTTCGAAACCTATGTGGTTGATGAAATTTCGGATTATTTTATGAAAGGTTTATTGAATTTTCTAGTTTGGATGATATGAGATAATAGATTGTGAATTAATCTACGCGATGACATGTTTTGATTTAATGTATTTTGTTACAAACTTACTAAGCTTTGGAAAGCTTACTGTGTGAATTGTTTCTCTGCCTTGCAATGTCAGTAAAGCTAACTCGGATCAGGGATTGTCAGCTTCTAAATCACACTATCGACATTCTATTTTGGTACTTTTGAAAGGATGTATATAGTTGAAATATGGCATGTATAGGCTAGTTATGTGTATATGTTTATGAAATGAACTTAGCCATATGTTTTGGCAAGTTTTGAGATGATGAATGCTTGGATGAACAAGTTATGTGATTACATGTTTTGGTATGGTTACTTTGGTTGTCCAATATGCATGGGTTGAATGACTATTTTGGTATGTTTTTGGTGGTAATATGTGCATAAGATGTTTTGATTAATATGGTTTGTAGGTTTGACCCTTATGGGTGGCATTTTGGCCTTGTAAATAGCCTATAATGTCACACGGTTGTGGTATACGGGCGTGCCTATAGACCGTGGTTGAATTGGCAGAATGTAGCTTAGTAGCACACGGCCTCGACATGGGCGTGCTTGGTGGCTGTGTGAGAAATGACAGTATATGATCTAGTAGTACACGGCCTTAACACACGGGCGTGCTTGGTGACCGTGTTGATTTTGGCAGTATATGACCACGGGAGGACACACGGGTGTGTCAAGTAGCCGTGGGTGAGGCACGGCCTACCCTCACGGGCGTGTATCCCCTGTATTTTTATTAAGTTGTTATGTTTCTGAGAATCTTAGTATATGTTCGGTTTAGTCCCGACCCCTCTTTAGCATGTGATAAAGGTCTTATAGACCTTGATAAGGGGCAACATGTTTGTAAATGAGAGTGATTGAAGATGATTGACTATGTGTTGTAAACTTAGATGTAAATGTTCTGAAGCACATGCACATTTCCTTGGATAGAATGAATTTAGAAGTGAATGTGTTTAAACCGTAGATTCCAAATACAATGAGGTCATCTGGTATTTAATCCTTCCATTTTAAAAGCAACAGGGAATAAAGGTGTATTTGCTGGAGCCATTACCGCCGGGAATATGGTTCAAAGCCCTTCTGTTCTGAGTTGTCCTCCGCCTTCCCATTATTTTAATATTATCTTTTAATTATTATAACCATAACGCCTGTTATTCAAAGGCAAAGACTAAAGATGTCACTATTTTATTAAAATAATTACAAATTTCTTTTTACCTTATAAGTTATAGAGTTGGTCAAACACAAAACCAAACAAAGCATTCGTTACATAACACAAATATAATAGTGAAATTATTTTATTAAAATCACTATTAATCAAATAAAAAATTTATTCAATTTCTACACTTTTTTAAATTAAAGATTGTATCATCTTATTTAAAAATAAAAATCTCTCATCTTTTTGTTGTAGTGCCCTTCCAGTCTAATATTGATACGTGAATGAAGAATCATCTTTTGCTTCTAACCACAGTTTTCCATTTACTTAACGCCAAATATAAAAAAAACATGTTAAACCTTTTATTCACACTAAATCTTGAATGAGAGTTTTTGAGAATCCACATCATCTTATTCATTTCACCTTTTATTCTGTAAACTCATAGAAATCTAACCTTCTTTCCTACATATTTATTGAATGGGAATTTTTATTTTTATTTTTTGCAAATAATTTTGAATTAAAAGCTAAAAAAGAATTTGGGAATTGGGAAGAAAATTTATGGACTTCTTGTTGAATACCTTTAGAGCTCCCAACTAAAGATAATGAAATTGAAGCTACTTTGGACCGCATTGTTGTGAGTTCAATCTTGAAGTAATGTAATTTTTTTACTCCACTTCAAATAGTTTTTGTAACCAATCCATTTCTCTTTCTTTTACTTTAGAAAATGTACTAAATTTTACAATGGCATAATGATAAATTTAGTCACCAATGAGCCTTTTTTAAGCCGTCAACTTTGTTTCTTTTTTTCAATCTACTTTTTTTCTAACAAATTTAATGAAAGTACCATTAAAAAGATTAATGGGGATAATGTGAAATTTCATATGTTGAATATTTTTAATAAAATGTAACTTAATACTTAGAGAGAAGGGATTGTATGAAACTGTGATTCGACGTCATCTCTATCCCTTTTTAATAGGAGAATGATAAATCAGATTTTTGTTCCTGAAAAAATTCAAATTCAACTAAAAATACTAAAAATCAGGAAGAAAAGTCTGATTTGTCATTCTCTTATTGAAAAGAGATAGAAATGATTGGAATCACAGTTTCATATAATCATTTCTCTTACTTAGATAACCCATTAAGATAATTATATGTGAAAAATAATAAAATAAATAAATAATATATTAAATTCAAAAAACTCTTAATTTTTTTTAAAAAGATGCAATTATCTAAAAATTAATTTAGTAGAAAAATTTCTCAATAAACAAACTCATAACCTTATAAAAGAGAAGAAAATTTGAAATATTGAATTTATTCATTACATCTGTTAAAAAAGCATATTAAAAAAAGGAATAAAAGTTGATGGCCAAAAAGGTTCAAAAATATAATTAAGACTATATTGACAAAATATATAAGTGACCAAATTTATGATGAAGTGTTTTATCATTAATCTTTCAAACTTGAATAAAGGATGGGTTTGTTATTTTAGTAGTCAAAATTTGCTAATTCTTCATTTGATAGTGTGTACAGTTGAGATATTAGGAATCTTGGTTTTTTCAATGGTTTTATTATTTTAGAGAACTTTTACTTAATCAATCTCATCAAAGGTTGATCCTTTGTAGTGTTTTCCGAACTCATTAATTATTGGTGATCCAAATTTAGAGAAAAAAGTTGTAGTAAAAGTTTATAAGTGAGGCATAATGAGTGGCAGAATAAAAGGGACGAGGATTTTTATGAGATAGAGATGAGTGGAATTTTTCACGCATATTCTTATATTTTTAAAAATAGGATAAAAATGGGAATTAAAAAATATTTGCATTTGATTTTGAATAATGTCCCTTCTCAATCAAACCAACCTCCAATGGGTCCACATAGGTATTAAAGTGTAATCAAATCTTAATTTCCGCCGTTGTTCATTTCTGAAATGGAACCCTAAATGCTAAGCCAAAAAAATCCTCTTGAAATTCCTCCAATGGAGAACTTTTCCTACTCTTCGTATCCGGAATCCGGTGAATCTTCGCCTATTTCTCGAGAAATCGACTCCGAAAACCAGTCATGGGACGACCCGCCATCAACCAATGCTACTGCTAATAATAATGGTAACTATAGGGTCAAGTTTTTGTGCAGTTATGGGGGCAAAATCCAGCCGCGATCACATGATAATCAGCTTGCTTATGTCGGTGGAGATACGAAGATCTTGGCTGTTGATCGTAACATCAAGTTCTCCGCTATGATAGCTAAGTTATCTTCATTGTGCGGTGGAGATTCTGAGGTTTGTTTCAAGTATCAACTTCCTGGTGAAGATCTTGACGCGTTGATTACTGTTACGAATGATGAAGATCTTGATCACATGATGTTGGAATACGATCGGTTGCATCGTGGCTCTGCCAAACCGGCCAGGTTGAGGCTGTTTTTCTTCCCGTTGAGTCCACCGCTTGTGGCGTCGGGGTTTGGTGGGAGTGAACCCAAGTCTGAGCGGCAGTGGTTCGTTGACGCATTGAATTCTTTGCAGGTTCAGAATATTGATGGCGTTTCGCCTCCAGCTTCGGCGGTGCCGGTTGCCAATCCTGATTTCCTCTTTGGTTTGGATAAGGTGAATTTGCCGGGTTCGGTCCCTGCTCCAGGGACGGCGGTTGTTCAAGAGTTTGTTGCGAAGGATGTGACAGCGGGATCGGAATGCGGACCAGAGGACCGGTATGTGGCACCGGACCAGTTGTCTCCGGCGGAGATCCAGAGACAGATCCAGGAATTGCAGAGGATGCACATTGCTGCTACTCAAGATCTAGGCATTTTACAAAGGAAAACGGATGAATCTAATCCTAGAACCTGCAGTACTCAAGATCATTGCAAAATTCCAGATAAAATCGCCACTTCACCAGCTCCAGGATCAGGTACGACGCCAATGCCAATGCCAATGCCGACGCCATATTTCCCGGAGCAACATGTAACAACCGCCGGTTATCCAGCAACGGCCATGGCATTGGCCCAAGGAACTGACCAACCGGTTTACCTGATTCCGGCGGCCGGAGTTTATCAGCAGCCACCAACATTGCGACAGGTGACCGGACCCGCTGGCCAGCCTTACTACGGGTTGCAGCGGGTAGTTCAGGATGTTTACAGGGAGCAGCCGGTTTACAATGCAGTGCCAACCTCAGTTATGCAGCCCAATGGTGGGGTTCCTGAGTCAAGATATGTACAGGTGGCTTACGATGGGACAGGAAGACAGGTTTATTACACGGTAACACCATGCCAAGCGATGGCACCGGCGGCAACAGCAGGTTGTGTCGCGGCGTTGAATCAGGACGGTAAGGTTGCCGTGAACGCTAAGGCTCCACCGCAAACTTCTTAGGTAAGATTTTTCTTAAAAAAGTAAATGATATTATTATTGTTTTGTTTATTATGTTATAAATATAATAATATAGTCCTTTGAATAAGAACAAAGACTTTTACGGGTGAATTTTTTAATCTCTTATCGAACCTTTTTAAATTCATTTTATCAGAGTCCTTTGAGGAGTGTTTTTGTGTTTAATGTGTTATCTTTGACAATGGTTGACCACCTCTGTAAATTAGCTTCTTGCTAACTAGGCAAAGCCAATCCTTGAACACTGCTGGAAGTAGTAAAAACAAACTCACCTCTTAGTTCAGCACTCCAATGTTTGGAGGGATTTTGTACTGCTGCCGGAACTGTCTGATCTTGGGGTTACCATTGTATGTTTTATTGTTGCCCCATGTTTCTTTGGGATTTTCACAAGTTTACATGTTTTCGGCTTCTTTTCCATAAGACTCAAATTCCAAGGATGTAATATGGATATTTATTTTGCGATACAAAAATACATGGGCATTACTATTGTTGGAATCGTCGCTCATGTAGTTGTTGTGGCAAGATCAAGTTCTTCAAACAAATGCTTGAGTACACATGGATGAATTTTGTGACAATACCAACATGATGCTGCCTGGTTTTCTGTTTTCAGATTATTAAAATGGCTAAAAACTCACACGAAATCAAGCAGCATAGAAAATTGAGATGATACCCGCTTCTGTTGTGTTGATGATCTGTCAATACACTGCACTAGACTTCGGGTCTACCTTGCGGTTGCTTCCTACAGTTCGTAGTATATATAAAAGGAAAGTACTAAAGCCTTCCACAGCCTATCCATTGTCTTTCCCTTTCTTTTTTCTTTTACATCACAACATAGTGAGTGAATTTTAATTTCAATCTTCCTGATAATTAAATTTCAATTTAATTCCTATATTTTATTCAAATTTGTATTTTAACCTATACTTAATTTTGACATTTATAATATTATTAGTTAGTCTAACTACTTTATTCTAGTCAAAATGATTATATGAATTTTAAAAATAGTTGGCATTGTTAAATTTTTTTTATTAAATTTAGATTCGTTACGATATTTTTTGTTTACATGGATATCAAGCGAGTTTTTTTAACTTAAAAATGTTTTTTTTTTGAACTAAACAGATTGGGCTATTTTATATATCTAATAGAAGAAGAAATAAAACACCGAAATACAAATAGGTTGACCCATACACAATCAGAAGCTATTAACTAATGGCCCTAACCAAAGCAAACTAATAAGATAAACATAAACATAAAGAAAATGAACAGCTGTAAGCAATTAATGCATCCAAAGCAAACTAATTGAAAAAACATAAGCATAAGAAACGAGAAAGCTGTCAGCCATTAATGCAGTCGACTAAAAGCCCAATCAAACATCACTTCGTATGGCGCCCTATCTAATCTGTCGTTTCATTCTTCAAAGCCAGATAATATCGAGGGTTTCATTTGAAATTGAAAATAGATTTTTCAATCCCATTTTCTTCCTCCATTTCGACTCTTCCTATCTTTCTCTCCAACAGTCAGTTAGGCTCCCTAATGCTTTCATTTCTCGCTTGCGTTACAGCAAAATTTGGCACTCCTCCAACCAGGTAAAATTCCTTCTTCATCTTCAAAGATTCTGTCGCTATCACATGGGCTAAATTGTTGAGTGATCTGGGAATGAAAACGAACTTAATCTCTTTAAAATTTGACTTCATTTTGCAAATATCATTGATGTATGGACCGATCTGAAATCTATCTGACAGATCATGTCTGACTTTTTTGATAATTGTAAGTGAATCTCCCTCAACAATAACCTCTTCTTTTTGCATGTCGATCCCTAACTGAACCGCATCTCGACAAGCCAAAGCTTCGGCCACGAAAGCTGACCCCACTTGCTCGTGGATTCTGGACTTCGAGGCGAGAACTAATCCTTCGCTGTTTTTGGCCACTATTCCTGATGCTGAGAGATGTTCCTTCACCGCAAATGCTCCATCAAAATTGATTTTAACTACCTGATGAGGTGGGAGTCTCCATTTGTTAACATTTTTTTCGATTTAACTATTCTGCTTTTAACACCATCTAGTTCGGTTACATAGTTTCGTACAAAAACTGCAATCTCATAGCCTGTTTTACCTGCTTTTTCATGAACCCGAGCATTTCTATCCCCCTAGATGGCCCATAGAGCTCCGCAAAAAAGTCGACACAAGTCAAGAGAAAGAAAACCGAAAGACAAGGTGAGCCACTGTTTAAACTCACTAGTGGTATCTTGTATCACTGTTATTTCTGGTAGCTCTGACCATACTGCCACTGATATTGGGCATTCTCTGAACAGGTGATTCAATATTTGATTCCCCAAACCACATCGAGGACATGAGGCGACTGTAGATAGCTTTTGTGACGTAGATTTACCCTTGTGGGTAGATAATTCTAAGAGGCTTTCTAGATATTAATTTTAATCTTCGTAGGAAGATCAATACACCAAGGCTTTTTGTAAAAATCATTGTAGACTGGTTGTATCGCATAAGCGTTAGGATCAAATATTTGTAATAGTTTATAGGAGCTCTTAACCAAAAAACTCCCTGATGGTTCGGGCCTCCATGCCAGCAGATTAGCATGCGGATGCTTTGCTAAAGGGATGTGAATGATCTTTTCCACTTCATCGACTCCAAATGTATAATCAATCACTTCCCTTTTCCACTCTCTTGTTTGGCAATTAATAAGCTCTGCAACTTTATTATCACCTGAACCTGAATAAGAAGATAATAACCTGTAATTATCAAGATCTAGAACCCACGCATCATTAACAATAGAGATATTAGTACCTGTTCCCACTTTCCAAATCAGCCCATTTTCCAAAATGCCCCTCTCCGCCCAAATGCTTCGCCATACATATGAACTTCTATTTCCCAACTGCGAATTAAGAAAATCGATATTTGGACAATATTTTGCCTTAAATACTTGTGCGACTAAAGAATTTTGGTTTTCTAAAAAATGCCACCCCAAGTTTAGCCAACATAAATTGAGCCATGTTTCGAAACCCCATCCCCCCTTCATTTTTTGGTCTGCACAAACAGACCCATTGACACCAGTGAATACCATTTCTACCCTTCCCTTTCTGCCACCAAAACTTAGAGAAAATGCTTTCCATTTTTTTACATAAAGAATTCGAAAGAAGAAAACACGACATTGCAAAAATTGGAATAGCCTGAAGGACTGATTTTATGAAAACTTCCTTTCCTCTTGTGACAACAATCTATTGCTCCATCCCTCAATACGTGTAGAAATTCTGTCAAGTAGATTTTGAAACGATTGCTTTTTCTTCCTACCGATCATATTAGGGAGCCCCAAATATTTTTTTGGATTTGTTGCAATTCTGACCCCTAGCAAAAAAGAAACTGTTGCTTTATCTTCTTCTGTAGTATTCGGACTGAAAAATACTGTAGACTTTGAAAAATTAACACACTGGCCTGAACTAATCTCATAATCCTGAAGAATGTCCTTCATAATTTTAGCTCCTTTATTAGATGTCTCCCCAAATAGTATACAGTCGTTTGCAAATAACAAATACGATATCGCTGGCCCTTGTTTGCTTGCTTTCGTACCTTTGATTAATCCTCATCTTTTGGCAATTCTCATAAGAGATGAAAGCCCTTCACTACAAATCAAGAATAGAAAAGGGCTCAAAGGGTCCCCATGTCTAAATCCTCTAGATGGAGTAAACAAATTTCCCCTCCTTCCATTAATGTTGACTACATAAGAGGCTGTGGTAATACATCGTTTCAGTATTTTCACCCATTCACAATCAAACCCCATCTTTAACATCACCTCTTCTATAAACCTCCATTCCACTCTATTATATGCCTTGCTCATATCCAGTTTGACTGCCATTATACCTTTTTTCCCTGTACGCTTTTGATTAACCATTTGAAGAATTTCATAAGCTAGAAGCACATTATCTGTGATAAGTCGGCCTGGTACAAAGGCACTCTGAACTTGATCAATGCATTTGTCAATCAACTTCTGCAATCGATTAGCTATAGCTTTAGCCATCAGTTTATACACAACTGTACACAAGCTGATAGGCCTAAAATTACCCAATTGAGTAGGTCTTTGAGTCTTGGGAATGAGAACAATACCTGTATTGTTAAACCTTCCAAGATCCTGCTTATTATTCAACACTCCCAAACAAAAGTCAATGACATCATGCCTCACAATGTGCCAATACTTTTGGAAGGACAAGGCTGGAAAGCCATCTGCACCCGGGGCCTTTGTAGGTCCCATACCTTCCAAGGCCACTTTAATTTCTTCTTCTTGGAAAGACTTCAATAGGAAATACTTGCCCTCCTGCTTAATTGTTTTTTCATTGCCTTCCAAAACCTTGCAAGGATTTGCCACACCCTTCGATTTGAATAAATTTTGAAAAAATGAAGAGGCCTCCTCCATAATTTTTGACTCCTCCATAATCTCCGTCCCTTCCTCCGTCACCAATTTAGTGATAGTGTTTACTCTCCTCTGGGCCAAAACGCACTTGTGAAAAAATGTTAAATTTTTATCTCTGAGCTTTAACCAATTTTCTCTTGCACGCTGCTCCCAGTACATCTCATCTTTGTCAATCTCCAAATTAAGATGAATTTTTGTGTCAATGATTTTTGCCATAGTATCATCATTCCTATCACTTTCTAGCAGTATTTCTAACTCCTTTGTTAATTTCTTTTTCAACCCCTCATTATTTCTTCTTATTTTTCGTGACCATTCTTCCAAACAAAGCTGCAGTTTCTCTAACTTCTCCAATAGCGTTCCTTCATTTGCCATCCAAAAATCTCAGACAACTATTTCAAAAGATTCTTCCATGGTCCACCATGCTTCAAAGTGAAATTTTTTTTTTCCTGTAAAAGCTACCTACTATTTTGTGTTCAAAAGAAGAGGACAATGATCTGAAATAGAATAAGGAGATGCTACATACTACTCAACAGAAAAAGCTTAAACCACTTCTCATTTGCAACCCCCTATCCAACCTCTCTCTTATATTTGTTTTCGGCAGATTTCCCCTTTCCCATGTAAACCAAACCCCTGAAAACCCAATATCAACCAACTGACAATCCTCTAATGTTTCCCTAAAGACCTCTATTCTCCTATTATCCCTTGGAGCACCTCCATATTTCTCAAAAGAATATAAAATTTCATTGAAATCACCCTCAACAAGCCAAGGGTAATTAATCTCATGGGCCAATCTTCTCATCAAACTCCATACAATATTTTTATCTTTTAAGTATGGTGCACCATACAAACCTGTATATCTCCACTTCTCGTCTACATCATCCTTCTTAATTAAAACATCAATATGCCATTTGGAAAAACTTTTCAAGTTCACACTAATTCCCCCCTACACGCTAGGCAAAGCCCTCCCCTCATTCCCTCAGCTCCAACTTCGATTCTATTTGTAAACTCACATCTTCTCCGTACCTTTTCCATCCTACTCGTATTTAACTTCGTCTCTATTAAGAAGACCAATTGGGGATTGTGCTGCTTAACTAAGTAGCACAGCCTTCGAACTGCCCGTGGACTCCCCAATCCATAAACGTTCCAACATAGGCTTTTCATTGTGTTCGGTCGGCTAGCCTAAAGGCAGCCGTCGATATAAGAGCGTCTGATTCTTCATAATCTTCCTGCATCTCAAAATTTTCATTCCTACATAATTCTTTTTCACAATCTGTTTTGTTCTTTTTCGCACATCCATATCTTGAACTTTCTTCATAACTTCTTTCATCTTAATTATCAACAAATTTTCTTTTTCCCACTACCTGCTCTCCCATACTAATTTCACCCTTATACCTTACATCCATTCTTTTCCAACTCCTTTTCTTGGGTGTTTCTTTGTCTTTTTCTGTCTGCTTAATTCCCAGCTCCTTTTCCACTATACTCCCAACATCCTCCTTGTGCTGTAACCCTTCCTCCCAGTTTGACAACTGGCATCCATTAATTAAGCTTTGCAACTTTTCTATATAATGACTTCCTTGAGCGTACTCAAAATTCCCCTCTTTCAAACCACTTGTATCTGAACATTGTACTCTCAGCTTTCTTGAAAATGATAAAAACTTCATACTTTCTTTCCCCATTGCCTTAGATTCTGCCTTGAGAGCCACAGAAAAAGGGGGGTCATCTTTAATACTATTTTTCTCTTCCAGGCTCATTACCACTCAATCCTGAAGGCCATGACCCAACCGCCCACATCGAAAACAAAATACAGGTAGTTTTTCATATTTAAAAGGAACCCAAGACTTCGCAATATTAGTAACAGTAGTAAAGATACCTCTTCTCAAAGGTTTATGAACATCTAACAGAACTTTTAGACGGCAGTAATCATCATAAATTTCAGATCTAATTACCCCACCAAACGTACTACCAATTGCATGTAGAAGATCTTTTTTATCAAAATCAGGTAAATAGGGGCCAATTTTAATCCAATATGGTGATAATGTAAGACAAATTGAATCTCTATCAATTGGACTACTTAATCTATCAAATAAGATAAGAGACTTATGGAATAGCCATGGACGTCCTTCCAGTATCAACTCCATGTCATCTTCTAAATAAAAAATTATTGAAAATAAATTTTGTCCTTCTAATTTGATTTCAAATTTTTTCTTTGTCTTCCAGATGCTTCTCATTTGCGCTTTAAAACTATCAGAATTGAATGTCTTCTTAGTCCACACTGAACAGATTAATGTTGGTTTTTCTGTCGGAACTACTAAAGATCTCTTAATTGACAATTGAACAAGTTCCTCTGCCAGCAGTGTGATCTCTCCACTAGGATCCCTTCCTTCGCCACCACTCTCCTCCATCCCCAGTTGCAACTGTAACTACTTTCTCTAGGACTCTATGGACAACACTCTTGGTTTTAGAGGGACTCAATAGTAATAATTAACTTAAAAATGTTAAACCATAATTTTAACAAAAAAATTTTAGTAGTATTAATAAATGGATTTAAATTTCTAAATTTAAAAAATAAATAGACTAAATTCCTGAAAATAAAAGAATTGATTTAATTTTGATAATTTTACTACTTAATCGAATCTTGTTTCCCATTTATTTAAAATAAATAAAAAGCATATTATATTTAAAAATAATAGTGCATTATATATATTATATCATATAAAATAATACATATTTATTAGAATTTATCGCACTCATTAATGGGTGAAGAAATAATTAGTGAAAGTAATTATACTTAAAATAAAAATAGGTTTTAGGGTAATGGTTATTTTTAGGGTAGTTATTGAAAGTAATTATTTATAATACTGGAACAACGGAAATTTGTAAGTGTACACAATCGCAACAAGTAATAAAGTGACAAGTAAATGTCGAGTTATCGTACCCACAGGGACTGTGAAAAGAATTAGTTATGAATGCTATTTAAAACACTTTGGTGAAGAAAAATATTTTGTTTGAAGAGGGTGATTAAAAACTAAAATTTTAAACTAAGTAAACTAAATAAATAAATCTCAAATGCACGATTTCAAAATACAATTTTAATCAAAATGACATAATTGTGTTAGATTAATTACATTTCTTAACTTAGAATTATTAAACTTATGATTATATTGTTACGAATAAATTCACGGCAACTCGGTAATTTGCTAACTTATGAACATACTCACCTACCAAAATCTATTCATTTCTTGACTATATCCCTATGTCAATTCAACCGATTAAACAAATCTTAATAGGCAAATATGTTATTGCACATACAAACTTGTTAAATCGAAATAATCTCTTAAACATATCCCTATGTCAATTCAAACAATTAATTCGATTTAATAAGCACATAAAAGACTATGTGAGGTAACAAAGTATCCTTACCTTGAAACAGTTGAATCACAATAATCTTGCAAGTTATGCAAGGCAAATATATCGTCAGATACCGTTGCTAATTTAACCCTCAGCTATCTTAGATGATTAAACATGCACTGATTAAGTACTGTGTTCATTAATTACAATTTCAATCCGTTTAAATAATTAATTCATTAGCTACCTTACAATTGTAATGCAAGAATAACTTAGTCATGATTTAACTTAATTAAGCATCTTACCGACGCCTATAACAACATAAACACAATTTTAACAATTTTAGCAAACGAAATGCAATCAACCAAACATGAATTAAATTCAAGCTAAATTGATTAAATTAACCATTCCAACAATATAAATATTCGTAGATATGTTCATCATAACAACAAAAATTAAAGAGATAGGGAACAAGAATCAAATCTGGTGTTTTCCGTAGCTTGACTAGTTTCCTTCGTTCTTCCTTCTCCGTTGTCCTCGTCGACCAAGGCTGCTATGAACACTTAATTGCTGCTCCAAATGGCTGATGAATGCCCCTTTTCCAAGAGGAGAAATCGGCAAGAGAGCAAGGGAATTTGGAATGGAAAAGAAGAGAGAAAGTTGAGAGAGGAGAGAAAAGATGAGAATGTTGTGGTCTGTTGAATGATCAGCCAAGGGGGGGTTTCATAGCTGAAGATGACTGCTAAAATTAGCTAAAAATAGCATCCAAAGAGCCATCCCTTGGTCGGCCACACATGTGGCAAGGTTGATGGTTTCAACTTTGCTAAATTTGGCTTGGGGCATATCTACGAAGCCACTAATTGTGGAGGGTTTGAGTGCAACTTGAACAAGTATTCAAGGGCCTCTTTGCAAGCTTAAATAATCAGCTAATAAGCTGATTTGGGTCAGCTCTTGGGACAGTTTTTGGGCTGTCCATTTCTTGGTCACTTCGGTTCACTCAGTTCAGTTCAAGTGGACCAAATTTTCATAATTAATTAATAATAATTTATTAACCCAAATTAAATTGGATATAAATTAAAATTAATTATATTATGAATTAATACATATAATTTTGGACCGTCTTAGGCTGAAATTTAGTTCACCTCGATACTTCAAATTGCTTCTCGGTTTTGTGCTTCAAATAGTGTCTGCCGAGCTATTTTTTGCCCTTTGTGCAAATTTGTCAAAAATAATCAAAATTCATCAAAAGTAATTATAAAATTAACTAAAATTCAACATGTCCATATTTTAAGTGCACTTTAATTATTTTATAAAAGTTAATTATTTTTCGACAAGAATTTTATCGAAACTGTATGATTTTAAGTTAAAAAGGGTATGTAAAAATGTGTAAATTTCTGTGTTTCTACACCCCCAAACTTAATTCATTGCTCGTCCCGAGTAATGCACAAATTGAAAAGAATTAGTCGAAAAACACCTTTAAAAAATTCCTTCAGAACAACATTCTTTTCAGAATTATGAATTTAATATACTTATGCTCAAAAACAAGAAATTTGATAGTTATGCTACTTAAGTATACATATCGTTCAAATTAATCTCAACAACTATTATGATAGCAAAATTAGACTAAATGCTTCCTTAACAAAGACATGTTAACCCTTACCAATTTGATTTTATTTCCTTATTCAAGATTAAGCTGCAATCATTAAGTTTAACTTATGCCTTCATATGTTGAACATAGCAATTTCTCTCCACTAATGTAGGTAGCATAGAAAACTTGAATCAATAGGTCTTTAAAAAGGTTGTAACGTGGCTAGGCTAGAGGTAGGTAAAAGATAGATAAATTTAGGCTTAAAACCTTAGACTCAGCTTCAATCGAACCTTTGGAAAATTTCCTTCAATACACCAACTTTCTTTGCTTTCACATGCTCTTTTGTACATCTATTTTCTTTCAAGTACATGTGCTCTTTTTTTCTTTTTTCTTTTTAATTAACACGAGCATTTTACTGAATGTACTACAATTTTTAGAGCATTTGATAATTCTTTTCAACTCCCCCAAACTTATTTTCAAAGAATATTCTGAATAGTGCTGAGTCTAGTGTTTGGGACAATTTAAAGATAATTAAGAGAGAAGCAATGGCTAAATATTGCAAGGGTTCAAATAAAATTAGGCCAAAAAGATAAAATTTCATCATGGTTGGCTTGAAAGGCTCAAACGGTCCAAACAACAATTGCCTACATCATTTTCAACGTTCCATGCTTCCTAGGATTTCACCTCAAGAAACTATTAAGTCAATTTTAAAGACTTAAACTTTCATGCATGCCTAACTTTCCCAAGGAACTAAAATTTTATGGTATGATTTATATGCTTTATTAAAAATACATTTATGTCATTATTAAGCTAACATAACAATTTATTGAAATAATAAAACTTTATTTATACTGACGTTTAGCATACTTAACAAAATTTCAATTTATTGAACAAAGTATATCCTAATCATAACTGAAAGAAAAAATTATTCTGAGTGGAAATAATTTCAATTTTTCGATCCCCCTACTTAAGATGAACAGTGTCCTCATTGTTTAAAGTGAATAGATACTATACACTAGGTAGGATTCTAAAAAGAGGAGGTGAGTCAAATTGGCTGCTAAAGTACCAAGCTCTCTCTAGATCCAATCCTAGACATGTATATATGTATTACCACATTATATACTTTGTGACTTGTTCATTTTTATTCATGATTTCCATCTCTTTCTTTATTATGCAAAAATAAAATTTCCTAATTAAACTTAATCCTAAAATGACCTAAGAATAGAAATAAAATAAAGTCAAGATCCCCCTTTTATTTATTTGCAGATCCTTCCGAATTTGACTTATCTTCTGCTCCATCATTATTGCCTTTGCATGAATCGCTTCGCTCCTTCTTCGATAGTGGGCTCCATGGTTCAAATATGAAATCTGGAAACTCAGGCACAAAAATAAATGGGTCATTGTATATTTTCGTAAAAAGCGCTTCTCATTGAGTCATCCCTTATTTTTTTAGTATCTCCAGTAAGCTTGTTGCTGCCATTGCATATGTTACATTATGTCCATCAACTTTGACAGCTCATCTCGGAGATTTGGGTGAGGTGATTGAGCTCTGAACATTGAAGTTTCGACATCAGGTTCAGTTTCTGGTTCCATTGGTTCCGCCTTATCTAAGACTTCAGCTGATTGCATTGTAGAATCTTCTTCTTCTTCTTCGGGGTCCTCACTTTCTTCAATTTGTTGCTGTAGAACAGAGTCTCTAGCTACTCTTAGAGGTCCCAATCTATGATTGTGCCCTAGTTATAGCCTGTCTTCTTTACGTTTGCAAGAATTTTAGCTTTCAAGCATAGAATTGTTATCTTAAAGGGAAAGTAAGCTGGGCTAGAACGTGAACGCCTAACGGCACAGTTCCGCATTTCCCTCAGGATGATTTTTCCCACATCAATGGTCTTCCCAGTTAAAATCGAGTATAATAAGACCATAAGCTCTAATGAGATTGTAGCCCCATGTGAGCTAGGCATAAGGCTGAAGCGGATGAAATAGAACTATACCTTTGCGAGTGGTGTCAAATATTCTCTTCGGCAAGTGTGGATTCCTTGCTTTGACACAGTCCACTTAGAACCTGGAACTGTAAGTTCCTCGAGAATTTATTGCTAATTTTTAGGCTCTATATTGCTCATCAAGGAAGAATACTCGTCGTTTACGAAATCAGGCAATTCAAAGAACTCATTAATAGCGTTTGAAGTTATTGGTATCTTGATTCCGCGAACTGGAACTTTCGTCAACTCGCTTGAAGTTAAATTCGTATAGAATTCGCGCACTAACTCCTCATCCACACTAGGTCTCTTCTCACAAAATAAATCCCAATTGAGAGTTTCAACAACCTGACGAATACGCGCCATAAAATATGTAACAGTCCGATTTAGACCCTAGTCGGAATAGTGATTTCAGGACCACAAATTCGAGTAAGAAAAATATTTTAATATTATTTTCTGTGCTTGCAAAATGTGATTAAGCATGTGTGAAAATTTCTTGAATTAATTTATCTGCTTGTGTGCTTAATTTGATAAAAGAACTAAATTGCATTAAATGCAAAATTAGCATGCCATGTGTTAAAAGTACCTACGTGCTATGTCTTTATTAATATGAAGTCCTTATGATGTTATTAAGCCATTTTTAAGTTAGTGGACAATTATGTCCATAGATTAAATGTTTATCACTAATTTATCATTAAGGGTAAAATGGTAAAATGTTAATTAAGCTTAATTAAATAAAACAAAAGCATGAAATTAACTTTCATTCATCTTTTAATGTCGAAAATATCAAACAAAAAGAAAGAAGAAAAGCTTTAAGGGTTCGGCTAGCTATAAGCAAAAATTAAGGTATGTTTTGGTTTCGATTTTTGATAATTTCTACGTTTTTGTAATCGTTGCTTCGAGTACTGCAAAACTCGTGCCTTAATTTTGGAATTTGATGATGATTTTGAAATGTGTCATTGATGAATACTTGAGTTTTGTGATAGTTGATGATGAAATATGAAATATATGTATTAGATTAACATGTTTTGTCTTTGGATTTTTGGTGAATTTGAGTAATTTGGACTAAATTGTGAAAATAATATTTAGAGGGACTAAAATGTAAAATAAATAAAATGTATGGAATTGTATGATCATGATGGAAATTCAGCTAAGCATGGGTACAAGGGAATTTTGTGTATTTTGTGATTTTGTGATTTTGTGAAATAGGGACTTAAATGTCAAAATGTGAAAATGTGAGGGCTAATTTGTAAATTGCCCTAAATGTGTGTTTTTGGATTGAATTGAATGATTTGGTGAATAAATGAGTTAAATCTGAATATGTATAGATCAAGAACCAAAGAAAATGGACTTAGACCGAGGAAAGTCGAAAGTGATCGTATAGTCGAATCCGTCCGTTTATTCCAAATACGAGGTAATTCTATATACAAATAAATGTATTAAAGTCGAATTATTCATGTTCATTTAATATTGAATTGTGTTGAATGGCTTTGGATGTTATACATGTGAAATCCGAGAAAGTATCAACAACGTGTCAAGGTCCGAAAAGTCCCGTACGAACCTTAGGAATAGATAGGATTCATATGTCATGACATAGGAATTTCGATATGTGGTATCATGTAAGACCACGTCTAGGACATTGGCTTTGATCTGAGAATTACGTGTAAGACCACGTTTGGGACGCTGGCATCGATTTGAGATTTACGTGTAAGACCATGTCTGGGACATTGGCATCGTATTTGATTCGTGTAAGACCCTGTCTGGGACAGTGGCATCGATGTTTGATTACATGTAAGACCACGTCTGGGACCTTGGCATTGTACGAGTATTCCGAGTATCCTATTTGATTCCGAATGGTTCAATTGGCAATTCCATAAATGAAAGGCTATGTGAAATGTGTAACCGTTTCAGGTACGTTTGAAGTGTATAATATGTTTAATCATGAAAGGTAAATATATGTGAATTTGCATAAGAGAGGTATGTGCATAGATTCAATAAGACAAAATGTGATATATGTATGAAGGTGCTATGATCAAAAGGGATTAGGGGTGAGCATTCGATCGAATCGAATCGAATCGAATAAAATTTTTTTGAGTTGATCGAGTTTTCGAATCGTATTTTATCATCCTAACTTAATTTGAAATTTCTCGAATCAAGTCGAGTGAGATGAAATTCGAATCGAATTGAATCTAATATATTTGTTCAAGTTAAATTTTTAAAAAATGACTTTAGTGTTGTTTATTTTATGTAATTTTCAAAAAATAATTTTCTTTAAAGTTTTTAAACATGATCATACAAAAAAATTTAAGTAAATAAGTGAATAAATAAAAGCAACACAACATCAACCTAAATAACAATATGAGTCCAAATAAACAACAAAACAATACAACAAGATTATAATAAAAAACATAAGTAAAAACAACATGAGTCCAAGTAAACAACATGAGTCGATGTAAACAACAACAACATTATAATAAAAAAAATATAAGTAAAAGTCCAAAATGTAATAGAAACCTACACTTGTCCAAACAAACAAAAAAAAAGAACACAACAAAAGTCCAATTAACCAACAACAATAACAAACCAAACCAAACTAATAGCAATAACACATCAGTTCAAAAACCATTATAGAATAGTTTAAGTTTCTTCTTGTGCTTCAAACACCGTTGGCGTTGATAATCTTGAAACATCTAGTAAAAGTATTGTCGAAACTATTTTTAATTTTTTGAAAAAACGGTGATCAACTTTAAAAATATGGAGTCGCCACCAACCCTTTTTGTTTAGGTGGAGTTGAATCACCTTGTAAAATAATTTATCTTTAAGAATTAATTTTGGCCTGCGAAATTAAAAAAAATGGATTTGGGAGTCTGTTACATATGAGGAAGGGCTAGCACCCTCGTACGCCCAAAACTAGTACCAAATTGATTAATAGTTGTCCTAATATTGAAATTTTGAAGAAGTTTAAAATGCAATTTATTTTAAAAGGTTGGAATAATTCAAATTTGAATGTAAAACTTACTTCGTTTCAAAAGAACAAAAATACTACACCCAATACGCTAGGGTGCAGTATTTTGAACTCTCAAAGTCGAGATCGTTTTACGGTTTTTAAAACTTGTAATTAACAAAGGGTATTAAGCTATTTGGTCCAACACAAAACCACAGTCCAATACGTTAGGGCACGATTTCTTGTATTTCCAAATATCAAAATATTGCTTTATTTTGAAAAAACTTTCAATGATAACTCAAAATATATTTTAATTTAATGTTTGGATAAAAACTTTGCATGAATAAGTTAGAAGTTTTAACCACGATACAATATCAAAGATGAAAATAATAAGAATATGAAATAATATTATAAATGAATTCACAAATAAATATTGTATAAAGAGAAAATCCAAGTGAATTATATACAAAATAATACATATATTAATCTAAATAAATAAATATTCATGAAAAAAATATGAATAATATAGAAAGTAATATATAACGGTGTTGGAAATATAAAAATTATGATAAAATAAAATAAACATAAAAGAAAACAACCATAAAAGATTTATTGATTATATATTATATAATAAAATAAGATCTTTAGGAGGTTTAAAAGAAATAAACATAATAGATTTAAAAGATATATGTGCATAAAATAATGTGGAATCAATGATATATACATAGTATAAAAATAATTTTAATATAAATTATATGTATATGTATATAAAATAAAAGGAAGTATTCAAATTAAATATCATACAAATTCTTAAAACTTTGAAATATATATAAAAGTGACTTGCAAAATAAATAAGTTATAAAATAAAACAATTAAGAATATATATAAATGAAAGTCAAAACAATCAAATTAAAATAATGTAAAATTAGTAAAAGAATTCAAAATAATGATTAAAATAATCAAAATATTAAAATAACTAAAAGGGATAATTATTGAATAAAATAAATCAACGAAACTGACATAAGGACCAAAATGTAATGCGCGTGAATGCACAATGGCTAAAAGTGAAAATGTTCCCAACCCAAAAAATAGCACTCAGGTGCGGACTGATATGGAATGGTGCGCAAACTTCAGGGCAAAAATGAAAGAAATAGAATATGATTAAATTAAAGGTGGCACAAATGGGAGGGACTGGCCACGAAAATTTTCCCTTTAAGGTGAAAACGCACATATCCATCTTGCAAATCGGGTTAATGCGTAGGTATCTCTCTTTAATTGCACCACTTTTAAAAAAAATTAATAAAACCTTTATTATATATATATATATATATATATATTTAAAGCTTTCAAGTTCTCTTTTCTAAACAAAAACCCCTAAACTTCTTAACCCTTTCAGTTAGGGTTTGTAATCCTCGATGTGCCGATCCCTCACCGTTGCCGTTGTAGAGCTACCGCGAACGATGCTTAAAGCTAGGTAAGTCGCTTGCCTTCCTTTATTTTTATTTCTTGATTTTCACATGAACAAGAAAAAGAAAAAAATGCGGAAAGAAGAACGAAGGAAAAACGGAAGAAAAACCTTTTGATCTCTATTGCTTATTTCGGTAAACAATGCGCAGTATATACAAAATAAATCAGATCCAATGGAATCAAATCTGAAATCTAAAAGTAGTTAGAATCCAAAATCACCCTCTTTCACTATTCTTTTTTGTATTCGAACCCCCCCAAATTTCTTTTCACATTTGATCTTGGCCTTATTTATAGCCGAATCTAAGATTAAAACTTTTGTTTGCTTTGCTGTAGTTCTGTTTGCCATCCTCCTTTACTGCAAGCTGTCAATCTGTTTTGTGTGGCGAAACGAACTGAAAAATTCAAGAAACAGGGAGAAGAGAGGAAGAATACAGAGAAGAAGAGAAAAAGAAGAATTCAAAAATCGATTCACTTTTTGCCTAACCATTTCTTTGTCCTTAGTCTTGATATAGGGTGGCGACTAACAATGACTATCGAAACACACCGTTTCAGTAAACAAACAAAACACAGCATACACTACAGCTTATTAAAAACAAATAAAATGCATCGTTTCCTGCATGAAATTAAACGTGCATGGTGAGAATAACGGTACGTAATAACGGTACGTAACAATACTCCGCCCCAGAAGAAAATCCTTGTCCTCAAGGATCGAAGAAGGGAAATTTCTGAGGAAAAGTCTCCAAATTTTCCCAGGTAGCATCTTTCGGAAAAGTGTCGGCCCATTCAATCAAAACATCGACAGCCGCATGATTTCCTTTCTTAACGAGACGTCTATCCAAAATTTGGATCGGTGTTTTAAGAAGAGCCCCATCAAAACCTACTGGAGGTATGGTGGGAGAACTGACAGCTGACCCAATGTGCCGTTTCAACTGAGACACATGGAAAGTAGGATGAATTCGAACGGCAGGTGGAAAAGTTAAACGGTATGCGACTTGTCCCACCCGAGCTGCAACTGGAAAAGGGCCAAAATAGCGAGGCGAAAGCTTTTGGTTCTTGAACTGGCGTAACGAATGTTGGCGATAGGGCTACAACTTCAGATACACCAAGTCACCCACCTGAAATTCCCGCTCTGAACGATGACGATCGGCCATTTGCTTCATCCGATCCTGAGCACGAGCTAGATGAAATCTCAAGACCTTGTGCATGACCTCCCGTTGCTGCAAAGTACGATCAACTGAAGCCACTGAAGAAGCACCAGCTAAGTATGGTAAATGCAGAGGTGGGTCTTATCCATAAAGGGCTGTATAAGGAGGGCACTGTAGAGCAGAATGATAGGTGGTGTTATACCACCATTCGGCCAGAGAAAGCTAAAAAACCCAAGCAGATGGTTTTTCCGTAGTCATACAACGCAAGTAACTCTCCAGGCACTTGTTAAGGATCTCTGTTTGGCCATCGATTTGGGGGTGATAAGCAGTGGATAGTTTAATCTTAGCCCCCAAGGTTGAAACAATTCTTGCCAAAAATGACTCAAAAAAATTTTGTCACGATCGGAAATAATAGCTTCGAGAATTCCATGTAACTTGTAGATATGATGAATGAACTTGTTAGCAACGGTCGCGGCAGTAAACAGATGAGTGAGAGCAAGGAAATGACTATATTTAGTCAAGCGGTCGACCACCACCAAGATGGTAGATTTCCCTTGAGACACCGGCAACCCTTCAATGAAATCCATGATTATGATGGCCCATGCACGACCCGGAGATGCACCATTATCAGCCTTACAATGCTGACAAATCATACATTCACAAACCCACTATTTTACATCCTTAGAGAGACCCTTCCAATAGAGTAATGAAGAAATCCGATGACGAGTAGCATGAATGCCCGAATGTCCCCCCACAGCACTGGCGTGAAATAAATCAAAGATCCGTTTGCGAAGCTGAATGTCCTTCCCCACTACGATCTTGCCCTTGACGGAGAAAAGTTTTATGCCAAGAGTACTTGGGTTGCATATGAGGTCGATTTTGGACCTCCTGACAAAGATGTGAGAGTTTGCCATCTTCAACATAAGAGCCAACGATCTGGGCGTATCTCACATCTTCAACATAAGTAGCTATACTACTTTCACATTGTAAAAGGTGGGGCATATCTTCATGTAGTCTCCTGGACAAAGCATCAGCCACAGTGTTTTGAGTGCCCTTACGATAAGCTATTGAATAATCGTACCCCAACATTTTCGTAACCCACTTCTGCTGATAAGGGGTGATTGCTTGCTGCTCGAAAAGAAACTTAAGGCTCTGGTGGTCGGTCTTAATGAGGAAATGCTGACCCACCAAGTAAGAGTGCCATTTCTTCACGGCTAATAAAATAGCTAGCATTTCCTGCTCATAGATAGACATGGCCTGCTATTTTACTCCTATTGCTTTGCTGAAAAATGCCACTGGTTTGCCATTTTGCTAAAGAACGGCACCAACCCCTTGTCCACTAGCATCAGTCTCGATGCAGAAGGTTTCATGGAAATTGGGTAACACCAATACAGGTGCTTGGCACACAGCAGCCTTGAGCTGATCAAAAGCGGCCTGCTCCACAGTCGTCCAACGCCAAGAGATGTCTTTTTGTAATAAAGTAGTCAAGGGCTTAGCAATGACCCCATAATTGCGGATGAAGCACCTATAATAACCTAACAAACCAAGGAAGCCACGGAGCTTTTTGACCGACTTTAGAGGCAACCGGTCCAACCTCAGCCACTTTCAACCGATCTACACTCACAACTCCTCGAGTGATCACATGTCCCAGATACTCCACTTGGGAAACTCCAAAAGTACACTTGGACCGTTTAGCATATAAGTGGTTTGGTCGCAACACCTGGAGTACCTCCCGCAAGTGGAACAAGTGATCTGTCCAACACTGTGAGTAAATGAGTATGTCATAAAAAAAAACCAGCACTGATCTCCTCAGTAAGGGTCGAAAGATGGAGTTCATCAAGGCTTGGAAACTAGAAGGAGCATTGGTCAAGTCGAATGGCATGACCAAGAATTCATAATGGCTGTTGTAAGTCTTGAAGGCGGTCTTGTGTACATCTGATTCCCTAATTCGAATCTGGTGATAGCCCGAACACAGGTCCAGCTTAGAAAAGAATTTTACCTGCCCCAATTCGTCCAATAGTTCCTCAATTACCAGAATGGGAAATCGATCTTTGATAGTCAATTGGTTGAGCTTCCTATAATTGATGCAGAGTCTCCAGCTTCCATCCTTCTTCTTGACCATGACGACCAGCGAGGCAAATGGGCTATTGCTATCATGAATTATACCCGCATGTAATATCTCTTGAACTAACCTTTCTATTTCAATTTTCTGAACAGACGGGTAGGGATATGGTTTGACTTTAACTATCTTAGTTTCATCAACCAATGGAATCTTATGGTCTTGTAGCCGAGGTGGAGGCAAGCCAACTGGAGGTAAGCCAACTGGAGTTGCAAAGACGTCCTCAAACTCATCAAGAAAGACCTTCAGGTCATCAGCCACTTGAGATGGTTGTAAATTAATAGCAGTCTGCTCGCAGAAAGTCAAAAGCATGGGATAGGGCCCATTGCCTACTAAACTCAGGCATTTGGAAAATTGAGCACTTGGAACGAGGTGAAATGCGCTAGGTGCTAAACCACGCAGAAGACAGTCTTGCTTCTGATGCTAAAATTGCATAGTCAAATTGGAGAAGTTCCAAGTAATTGGTCCAAGTGTTAATAACCGCTAAATACCAATGGCCAAGTCAAAACCCTTAACTGATAATAGTAAGAAATCAGTTTGGAAATGGTGCCCTTGTGCTATCCAAGGAACAACCCTACATAAGCCATGAGCAAAAAGTTAAACCCCATTAGCCACCATCACCTTCAGTGAAACCCCTGCTTCCACTGGTAATTGTAGTCTTTTGGCTACTTTGTAATCAATAAAGTTGTGCGTACTACCCGAGTCTACCAACACTACCACTTCGGTATACTCAATGATAGCTGTAAACCGCATAGTCGTATGGCCCTGCAACCCTTGAAGCGCATGCAACTACAGCACAGGACTGCCTGGGACCTGATCCCCCAAGTCTAAGTGATCTGAATAATCCTGTATTTCCTCCGAATTTAAACTCTTCACATCAGACCCTTGTTCCCAATTCAGATCTATACCCAGTTGGAACACTTGATACTTAGTGCATTTGTGACCCGGAGAATACTTTAGACCACACCAAAAATAATGGCCCTTCCGCCTTCGATCCTTTAATTTAGCTTGTGACAAGGACTTGGATGGCACTCGTTGTCCTCCATTTCCATTCACCGACCCCACTATTGTTGAAAATCCTACCCCTTGTAGCGGCCTAGGATTAGAAAATAACAGTTTTAAAGGTGTAAGTCCAGTGCCCCCAATAAATCCCTTCTTCACTGGTCCACAAACAATGCCTTCAACTTGTCGAGCTAGTTTATACCCCTCCACCAATGTTTGAGGTGTAAACAATCTGACATATTGACCTATCTCTGACTTCAAGTTGTTGATGAAAATACTTAATGCATAAGCTTCAGGTAAGCTCAACTGATTCAGTAAACTTAAGAATCCATCGTGAAATTGTTAACAAATCCCTATTGTGTAAAGATAACCAATTCCTCCATTGGATCAAGGAAAGAATCAGATCCAAACCTTTCCTTCAACCCTCGAGCATACATCTCCCACGATAACTGATGCAATCCTCCATGCATGTGCACAAAAAAATGATGCCAATCTAAAGCACGTCCCTCCAGATGCAACATGACTACTCTCACCTTAGCGTTATCAGCTACTCCTTCAGCCTTAAAGTACTGTTCTAACTTTGACCACCACCCCTTAAAATTATCACCATTAAATTGTAGGCAATCCATTCGAAAGGGAGCATTGCTAAAGTCGACAGTGCCTCCCCTAGAAGGTGAACTTGAATGCCCTACTTCCGAAATTGGGGAGACTAATAGATGTTCTTTCACTGGGAAGCCAGGAGGAGAGCCTAAGATCCCCTTTCCTCTGGTCGTTCCCACACCCGTCACTGAAACGAGAGGATTCTATCCAAAATACTGCTCAAACAGAGAGTGCAACTCAGATCGGAGTTCAGATCTTACCTCCGAACGAACCTCAGATTTGATACCTTCTTGGAACTCCTTCAAACGTGCATCAATCTTAGCATCCAGCTGAGAAAATTCTACTTGCAACTGGCTGAGCTCACCCTGCATCAATCCAAGCTCCTTCTGCATTCTGGTCATCACGCCGTCCCCCTCCATGGAAAACGAATCGGCTCTGATACCTTTGTGGTGAAACGAACTAGAAAATTCAAGAAATAGGGAGAAAAGAGGAAGAATATAGAAAAGAAGAGAAAAAGAAGAATTCAAAAATCTGATTCACTTTTTACCTAACCGTTTCTTTGTCCTTAGTGCCAATATAGAGTGGCAGCTAACAACAGACTATCGAAACACACCATTTCAGTAAACAAACAAAACACAGTGTACACTACAGCTTATTAAAAATAAAAAAAACGCATCATTTCCTGCATGGAATTAAACGTGCATGGTGAGAATAACGGTACGTAATAACGGTACGTAACAATTTGTAGGTACCGATCGGAAAAACGCACGTGGAGGGGCCATTGCTCGTGGAAGCTGTGGTTCGGAGGTTTCAATGACTTCCCTTTGCCCGCCATTTGGGTGAATCTCAAGTCAATTTGTTGGGTTTATGTAGGTTTTGGGTTAGTATAATTTAGAAACTGTATTGAGCCTAATTTAGATTTTAAATTATTGGGTAAAGAAATGTTATTGGACTTTATAAATTTTTTGTTCGGCTTTAATTTTTTTTGGGTTTTTTAATCTGGTTAATATATGTTCAATTGGGCCCAGGCATAAATTGGGCCTTACAAGTATTGAATGAGTTAGTTAAATGATAAAAAATGTTCGCAAAAATAAATTACATAAACATTTAACTTTATAAATTAATGCTAAGTATATTACCTTCTTGATCTTTAGGTATTTTTGACAAGTCTAGCAAATTTAAAAACAAAAGTTGTAACACCCCAAACCCGACCCAAACACTATAGCCGGATCTGACATGTCACTAAAAAGATTCTGTAAAAGATGTCAAAATTTTTGAAAAATATTTTTCCTTGAGTTTAACCTTTTATTCGGGAAAAATTAATAGGTTGTTAATTTAGATAAGCTATAAATTCTATGAGATGTTTTTATGAATTAAAAACCAAAATCTTAAAATATGCTTTAGTTTTATTAAAGTTTAAGTGCCTGACAGTAATGAAAGCCCAAAATAAAACCCAAAACAGAGTATAATAGTCTAGTGGCCCATGGCCTTATTACAACGAGACTTAAAACCTATTAAATAAAAATATAAAATAATAACTTAGAGTCTTTTTGCTGAATCCAAATGTTCTTTTGCATGGCCACCTTGCTCTCCTCTCCAGCCCAGTCCGTTACACTAGGTGCTACCTGAAATTGTTAAAATAACAGGGTGTGTCGCGAAACTCAGTGTGCAACCCTCATGCACCATTAGATTGGGCCTTAGCCCACAGATCAAAATATAAAACATAATATAGCAAATAACATATATAAAACCCAACCCAATCCTAGGTTTCCATCCGCTACACGCCACCCTTACCTGTCGATCACACTATTGGGGATTTCTACAATCAACCCACACCGCTACACACCATCGATGGCAGTCATGCTGGAGTTAGCTGCTCATCGTCAAGTTGTGACATAGTCACCAGGTTGAAATGGCATAAGCCACCAGAAACAGAGTTGTGACAGAGTCAAGCTGAAATGGCATAAGCCACAAGAAACAGAGTACTTCCCCTTTTCATCAATTACCCAACCCCAAGCATACAGAGAAATAGACATACTAAGCATATTACCGAAGAAGGACAGAAATCACTAACCTGATGATTAGCCTTTACCCTCATCGGGTTTTCAATCATAATGCCGGGGTTTCGGCATCTAACAGAGTATAACAGATTTATACATATCTATATATATATTAGCACTCAATCTAATAGTGTGAAAGGTTACACACCTGATTATTGTCGATACCCTTGCTAAACCGATCTACAACTTTGTTCAAAAAGCCGGAAAGATGTGAAAATAGGGCCTCTCCTATATTCGGCCATGGTTAGTGTTCTATCCGATTTTATGTATTTAAAAATAAACAATTCTCCTCACCTAAATTGATAAGATCTCAGAAGTAGGATGGTTTGAACACTACCGGTGAAAACCTTGACGATTGAGATCTCCTTAAAATCCCGATGTGCCGCAAAAGAAAAAGAAACCCGGGATTAGTTTCCAAATGGCCATTCAGCTAAGGTTTCTAAAAGTCAGAGAAATATTGAAATCTCAAAATCGACACTTACCTATTGTTTCCTTCAAGATTCGGCACAAGAAAACTCCACTGAAGAAAATTCGGCAACTTCAGAAGGTGATATCTTAGTGATTTCAGCTTTTTATGAAAATCCCGGAAGGATGCACTGACATGGTTTCAGCTAAAAAGAAGAGTGAAAAGAGAGCAAAGAGAGACTTGAAGATTCGCTGAGTGTCGAAAAAGATGAGAAAGGGATCATCGAGGTTTCATAACCCAAGAAAAGAAAAGAGAGGAGAATAGAGTAGAAATTTGTGAGAGAAAGAGAAAAGATGAGAGCTTTAACAACAAATTTTGGCACAATGGGAGAGAAAGAAGTTAGGGTTCAAATGCCGAAATTTGAAGAGATACCCTCCTATTTATAGGATTTTCGGCACCTAACTATTAAAAACCGAAAGTGCCCTTCATAATCTCTAAAGCTTAAGCAAATAATAGGGAAAATTCGGCACCCCTTTTCCTATGTAGTAGCCGAATTCTTCACCCCTCTAGGTGATGAAATTTTGGCCATCACTTAGTCTCCTAGATAGCCCTTCCTTCTTTCCCTTATCTTAATCTGTTATCTCCTCAGAAATAGCCTTAACTATCACCAACTCCTTCCTCCTTTATCTGCTTATTATCCTCACAATTTAAACATAATAAAATTCCTAAAAAAAAAACCTTGTGCCATCCCCTCCTAGTCCCCATTCAAGTGCCGAAATGTGGCCCTAAGCTTGGGCTTTAAGTAACCAAAATTTGGGCCCTTTTCCATCTACTAAAACATACCTATAGCTTCCCTCATCGAGCCCCTAGTTCTTGTGGGCCACAAGCCCAACATGTCAATTTAATTATTAAAATTTATTTAAACCCAAGTATGTCTAAATAGAATATTTAAAACAAGGCCTCAGCCCAACTTTGAGCCCCATTTGCACCTCAAATCCTTGAATTAATATTTTTAAGCATACACTACACAAAATGCACAAGCCCCTAAATTCAGGATGTTACAGTTCTACCCCCTTAAAATAAATTTCAACCTCAAAATTTACCTGATCAAAAGAGATGGGAATACTGCTGTCGTATAACATCCTCTGGCTCCCACATTGCCTCTTCTGCACCGTGATTTAGCCATAAAACTTTGACCAAAAGGACGGACTTTCTTCTCAACACTTACGTCTCGATCCAAGATTTGCACTGGTTCCTCCTCAAAGGATAAATCTAGCCTTACTTCAATCTCTTCCACCGGCACCACATGTGATGGATCAAAACGATAACATCTCAGCATCGAGACATGAAATACGTCATGTATCTGCTCCAACTCAAGGCAACTCCAAGCGATAAGCCACTGGCTCCACGCGTTTCAATACCCTATAAGGCCCAATAAACCGAGGACTTAGCTTACCCTTCCGTCCAAACCTCACTACCTTCTTCCATGGGGATACCTTCAAAATGACTTAGTCTTCTACTGCAAATTCCATCTCCTTCCGCTTTAGATCCGCATAAGACTTCTGCCGATCAGACGCTTCCTTCAATTGAACCCATATTAACTTAACTTTCTCTTTTGTTTCCGAAACTAGTTCTGTACCCAACACCTGACGTTCACCCAACTCCGTCCAACAAGTAGGGGTACGACATCTCCTTCCATATAACGCTTCGTACGGCACCATCTGAATACTAGCTTGATAACTATTATTGTATGCAAATTCTGCCAAAGGTAAATACTCCTCCCAACTACCCCTAAAATCGATGATGCAACCCCTTAGCATATCCTCTAAGATCTGAATTACCCTCTCAGACTGACCATCAGTCTATGGGTGAAAAGCGATACTAAAGTCTAACCTTGTTCCCATTTCTTGATGAAGAGCCTTCTAGAATCGTGACATGAACCTAGGGTCCCTATCGGATATTATCGACACCGGTACACTATGTAATTTTACGACCTCAGCCACGTACAGCTTAGCCAACCTTAGTAGAGAATAGTCGACCCGAACCGGTATGAAATGGGCAGACTTCTTCAACCGATCCACAATCACCCAAATCGAGTTCTTCTTAGTGGGCGTAAGGGGTAACCCACTAACAAAATCCATCGTGATTCTCTCCCATTTCCACTGCGAAATCTTCACTGGTTGCAGCAACCCTGAAGGCAACTGGTGTTTCGCTTTTACCTGTTGGCACGTCAAGCACTTTCCCACGAATTCCGTTATCTCTCGCTTCAGACCTGGCCACCAAAATTGTTTTCGCAAGTCCCGATACATCTTAACCCCTCCAGGATGCATAGTGTAAGGGCTACTATGCGACTCCTGAAGAATCATTTGCCTTAACTCCACATCTTTTGGCATACAAATCTTCCCACGGAAACACAAGACTCCATCACCATTCAAACTATAATCTTCTCCTTCACCATTCTGTACTTGTCAGATTTGAGTACACAAGACATCATCCAGAAGCTGCTTCTCCTTGATTTGATTTGTCCACATAGGTCTTACTTGAAGTTCAGCTACCAAACTACCATCCTCATACTGACTAAGATGAGCGAGCATTACCCTCAAATCCGCTATCGCCTTCCTACTCAACGCATCCGCCACCACGTTAGCCTTACCCGGATGATACTCGATTGAACAGTCATAGTCCTTCAAGAGTTCAATCCACCTATGTTGCCTCAGATTCAACTCCTTCTGGGTAAGGATATACTTCAGGCTCTTATGGTCAGTGTAAATAACTGACTTCTCCCCATACAGGTAATGCCTCCAAATCTTTAGAGCAAAAACTACCACCGCCAATTCTAAATCGTGCGTAGGGTAGTTTAATTCATGCGGTCGCAACTGTCGAGACGCATATGCAACAACTTTTCCCTCTTGCATCAACACACACCCCAAACCTGTGTGTGACGTATCACAGTAGATGGTAAATTCTTTTCCCGCCTCTGGCTGAATTAACACCGTGCTTCCGTCAAAATTCTCTTCAGCTTATCAAAACTCTCCTGTTGTTTGTCAGTCCATACAAACAATACTCCCTTCCTTAACAACTTGGTTAAAGGTGCCGCTATTGAAGAGAACCCCTCAACAAACCTCCTATAATACCCCGCCAATCCCAGAAAACTTTAAATTTCTGCCACGGACTTCGGCGGTTTCCAACCTAGTACAGCTTATATCTTCCGAGGGTCTACCCTAATTCCCTCTGCGAAAACTACATGCCCTAAGAAAGTCACCTACTTCAGCCAGAACTCACACTTACTGAACTTTGCGTACAGCTGCTTCTCCCTCAAAATTTGCAACACCACACGAAGATGTGCATCATGCTCCTCCTCCGACTTGGAGTAAACCAAAATATCGTCGATGAACACCACCATGAATTGATCCAGGTATGGTTGAAACACCCGGTTCATCATATCCATAAATGCTGCTGGCGCATTCGTCAAACTGAACGGCATTACTAAGAACATAATAATGACCATAGCGTGTTCGAAATGCCATCTTATGAATGTCCCTTCTTCAGCTTTAACTGATGGTACCCTGACCTTAGATCAATCTTTGAAAAGGCCGAAGCTCCTTTAAGCTGGTCAAACAGGTCGTCGATTCTTGGCAATGGGTACTTATTCTAAATCGTCAACTTATTCAGTTGACGATAGTCCACGCACATACGCATGGATCCGTCTTTCTTTTTCACGAATAGGACCGACGCTCCCCATGGAGACATACTCGGTCGGATAAATCCACGATCCAGCAGTTTCTGGATCTGAGCTTTGAGCTCCACCAACTCCTTTGGTGCCATTTGATACGGAGCAATGGACACCAGAACTGTTCCTGAAAATAGCTCTATTCCGAACTCCACTTAGCGATCTGAAGGTAACCCTGGTAACTCCTCCGGGAAGACATCCACGAAATCCTTGACTATTCGAACCTCATCGACAGTCACCTCCTTAGCATCCAAGGCACTAAAAAAGCTAAGAATGTGTTACATTCTTTCTGAATCATCTTAACAGCCCTCAATACCGATACTACGTTGGATAAATAGTTCCTTCTTTTCCTAACACAAGCACTTCCCCACTTTTCGGGGTACTCAACATCACACGCTTGGTCTCACAATCCAACTTAGCACGATGCTTAGTCAACCAATCCATTCCTAGGATAAGATCGAACTCTCCAAATGGAAATTCCATTAAGTCTGCGAAAACACTACCCCTTGAGTCTCTAACGGTACATCCTTAAATAGCTTGTCCACTATCCTAGATTGTCCTAGGGGACTAACCACAGTCATCTTCCTAATAGTTGTTTCAGAGTCTATACTTAGGTTCTCAGATATCAACCATGCAACATAAGAGTGGGTTGACCCAATATTAATCAAGGCAAGAAAAGGGTTATCAGCAATAAGAAACCTACCGGTTATGACATCCGATGCGTCACCATCCTCCTGTCGACGAACTGCATAAACTAGACCCGACTGCCTCGCATCTACATTACCTACACCTCTACCAGGCACTCCACGACCGCGACCAACCCCATTTCCTCCTCTTCCTAGGCCACGACCCCTCGGTACTGGCTGACCACATCTTCCAGCCTGATCAGAACCTCGTCCAACTGGCTACACCTATTCCTTCTGTGGACAGTCCGTAATCATATGTTCCATGGATCCACACCTGAAACATCCACTGATTCTTTTTCTACACTCCCCAGAATGTGCTTTCCCGCATCAATTATATAATTGATTCTGATTCCCCCCAGCAGGTGTCGAAGCACGAGTTGGCCCATCAGACCTAGGCCTTTTCTGTGAATTCCCAGATGCTCCTGCCGGCCCAAAATTTCTCTTATTCCTTTCCCGCTCCTTATCTCTTTCTTGTCTTTCCGTCTGTTTTTCCTCCTCAGCTATCTTAACCTTGTCCACCAGAATGGTAAAATCTCTCTCTCTCTGCGGTGCTATCAAGACCCTTAACTCATTCCACAATCCATCCTCAAACCGAACATAATGTTCATATTCAGTTGCTACTATTCCTCGAGCGTAGCGGCTCAAGCGCAAGAACTCCGCCTCATATTCAGCCACAGATTTACTTCCCTCTACCAAATTCAGGAATCCTTCTTCTGTGCATCCACATAGCTGTCCCCAACATACTTTCCCTGGAATGACTCCTTAAAGAAGTCCCAGTCAATTCGATCTGCGGCAGTACCCTCCTTTACCGTAAGCCACCACTGATAAGCCTCGTCTCGTAGAAGAGACACAACCCCTTCCAACTTCTCCTCCACCATGAAATCTAAGTCATCCATTATGCGCTCAGTTGCTTCCATCCAATACTCAATTGTGTTAGGGGCTACGCCAGAAACTCCCCTAAACACCTCTGCCCCATTGGCTCGGAGTCGTTCAGACATAGACTTCCGAGCTCCTGAACCTGTGCCTACTCCAGCCACTCTCTCTAAAATCCGCAACATTGCCTGAGACACTGTATCGTCTCTATCCGTTTGGTCCTGAAATTCTCCCTTCACAGCTGGCAGTTCCGGCACCTCGTTTCCTGACCCGTGGCCAGACCCTACTGGCTCTAACACGGTCATCTTACCCCTACCGCATCCACGCGATGGACATCCTCTACCTCTTGTACTCATTCTTTCGATCGACGCTTATCTGATTAAGAGTTTTATGAATCATTAATTCGTTCCACCGATTAACTACGAACAATCTTATGAATAGTAGTTTTAGGAGTAGTTCTTTCAAATTCGTATTCACAATTCAGTCTCACGTTCGTATCCCCTAGTTCTAGGAAACACATATATTCAATCAACATACAAAGAACATCCGTGAACTTACATTCATCAAATAAAGGGGTTTTCGTTGTTTCACTACCAGGGGTATTTTCGTAATTTTATCCTATAAGGGTATTTTTGTAATTTTTCCAAAATAGGGTTCCTTGGTGATTTTGCGAAATAAGGGGAGTTCAAAAATCTAGGGGTATTTTGGTAATTTTGGAAATCTAAGGGTATTTTGATAATTTTGACATCCAGGGGGTATTTCGGTCATTTTAAAATCCAGGGGTATTTCAGTAATTTTGAAATCCAGAGGTATTTCGGTCATTTTGCACATCAGGGGTAGTTTGGTAACTTTTACAAATCAAGGGTGTTTTCAAAATTTTTTAAAATTTTACAAAACTAAGAGAGTATCTTGGAGAATTTTTTTTTTAATATAGTAGTGTTCAGGTGTTTTTGGTTGTTGTCATGTTGTGTGAGTTTTGTTGTTGTTATTTTTTTTTTCTAAGGAAAACTTTCGTTGATTTTGTAAATCAGGGTATATTTGCACATCTTGGCATTTTTTTCCAAAATAAGAGTATTTCAGCAATTTTGTAAAAACAAGATGGCTAGTCCCTTTCGGGTTTTAATTATAGGGTTTAGCCTGTCAACAAGTCCTCATGATTAGGGTGAACGGTCACTATACACCAGGTAAAATTCCAGGAAGAGGAGGTGAGTCGCTAGGACTGCTTAAATACCAAGCTCTCCCTGAATCCACTCCTAGACATGCGTATGCCCGTTGCCACATCCTATCTCGGCTAAGGTGAACAGTCACTACACACCAAGTAAGGTTCCATCGAAGAGGAGGTGAGTCACTAGGACTGCTTAAGTACCAGGCTATTCTAGATCCAATCCTAGACATGTGTATGTCTGTTGCCACACCCTAGTCTTGCACTCGTTCACGGGTTTGTTTAGTGAGTTTAAGTCTTATGAGATTCAAGAAGTAGTTTAAGCTAAGCTTAAGGTCCATCAGATTCTAACTAAAATAACCTACATCTCAAAAGCCCATCAAGCCCACATATATATATCATACAATGGTTCAGAATACTTACCTGGTGGACTTGGGCCGGAGACGCAGGTGCCATGCCGAAAAAACATCCTGTAACATTTATATAACATGCATACCTCGAAAAGCTATTTTTAGAAAATGTTTTGAGCCTAAAAACCCCAGGGTCGAGTTTTGAATCGGGCTCTGATACCAATCTGTAACACCCCAAACCCGGCCTAAACACTATAGTCGGATCTGGCATGTCACTAAAAAGATTCTGAAAAAGATGTCAAAATTTTCGGAAATATTTTTCCTTGAGTTTAACCTTTTATTCAGGAAAAATTAATAGGTTGTTAATTTAGATAAGCTATAAATTTTATGAGATGTTTTTATGAATTAAAAACCAAAATCTTAATATATGCTTTAGTTTAATTAAAGTTTAAGTGCCTCGCAGTAATGAAAGCCCAAAATAAAACCCAAAATAGAGTATAATAGTCTAATGGCCCATGGCCTTATTACAACGAGATTTAAAACTCATTAAATAAAAATATAAAATAATAGCTTAGAGTCTTTTTGCTGAATCCAAATATTCTTTTGCATGGCCACCTTGCTCTCCTTTCCAGCCCGGTCCGTTGCACTAGGTGCTACCTGAAATTGTTAAAATAATAGGCGAGTAGCGAAACTCAGTGTGCAACCCTCGTGCACCATTAGATTGGGCCTTAGCCCACATAACAAAATATAAAACATAATATAGCAGATAACATACATAAAACCCAACCCAATCCTAGGTTTCCATCCGCTACACGCCACTTTACTTGCCGATCACACCATTGGGGATTTCTACAATCAACCCATACCGCTACACACCATCAATGGCAGTCATGCTGCAGTTAGTTGCTTATCTCAAGTTGTGACATAGTCACCAGGCTGAAATGGCATAACCTACCAGAAATAGAGTTGTGACAGAGTCACCAGTGAAATGGCATAAGCCACCGAAATGCAGTACTTCCCTTTTCATCAATTACCCAACCCCAAGCATACAGAGAAATCGACATACGAGCATATTACAAGAAGGATGTAAATCACTAACTCGATGATTAGCTTTTACCTCATCGGGTTTTCAATCATAATGCCGGGTTTGACATCTAACAGTATATGATTTATACATATTTATATATATATAAATATTAGCACTCAATCTAATAGTGTGAAAGGTTACACACCTGATTATTGTTGATACCCTTACTAAATCGATCTACAACTTTGCTCAAAAAGCCGGAAAGATGGAAAATAGTGCCTCTCCTATATTCGGCTATGGTTAGTGTTCTACCCAATTTTATGTATTTAAAAATAAAAAACTCTCCTCACCTAAACTGATTAGATCCTGGAAGTAGGATGGTTTGAACGCTACCAATAAAAACCTTAACGATTGAGATCTCTTTAAAATCTCGATGTGTCGCAAAAGAAAAAGAAACCCGGGATTAGTTTCCAAATGGCCATTTGGCTAAGGTTTCTAAAAGCCAGAGAAATATTAGAATCTCAAAATCGACACTTACCTATTGTTTCCTTCAAGATTTGGCACAAGTAAACTCCACTGAAGAAAATTCAGCAACTTCAGAAGGTGAGATCTTAGTGATTTCGACTTTTTATGAAAATCCTGGAAGGATGAACTGATATGGTTTCGGCTAAAAAGAAGGGTGAAAAGAGAGCAAAGAGAGACTTGAAGATTCGGCTAGAGTGTCAGAAAAAGATGAGAAAGGGATCTATCAGAGGTTTCGGCCAACTGAAGAAAAGAAAAGAGAGAGAGAATAGAGTAGAAATTTCAGCAGAGAAAAGAGAAAAGATGAGAGCTTTAACAGCAAATTTCAGCACAATGGGAGAGAAAGAAGTTAGGGTTCAAATGCCAAAATTTGAAGAGATACTCTCCTATTTATAGGATTTTCGGCACTACCTATTAAAAACCGAAAGTGCCCTTCATAATCTCTAAAGCTTAAGCAAATAATAGGGAAAATTCGGCACCCCTTTTCCTATGTAGTAGCCGAATTCTTCACCCCTCTAGGTGATGGATTTCGGCCATCACTTAGTCTCCTAGATAGCCCTTCCTTCTTTCCCTTATCTTAATCTGTTATCTCCTCAGAAATAGCCTTAACTATCACCAACTCTTTCCTCATTTATCTGCTTATTATCCTCACAATTTAAACATAATAAAATTCCTAAAAAAAACCTTATGCCATCCCCTCCTAGTCCCCATTCAAGTGCCGAAATGTGGCCTTAAGCTTGGGCTTTAAGCAACCAAAAATTTGGGCCCTTTTCCATCTACTAAAATGCCACATATAGCTTCCCCTTACTGAGCCCCTAGTTGCTGGGCCACAAGCCCAACATGTCAATTTAATTATTAAAACTTTATTTAAACCCAAGTATGTCTAAACAGAATATTTAAAACAAGGCCTCAGCCCAACTTTGAGGCCCATTTGCACCTCAAATCCTTAAATTAATATTTTTAAGCATACACTACACAAAATGCACAAGCCCCTAAATTCAAGATGTTACAAAAGTGTTAGTTAAATTATGCTTAGTAATATAAATAATATAAAATCTTATTTTATAAATTAAAATTTATATATTACCATCTTCCATGGTTTGAAGTTCATCAACATAATCTTCAAGATTGATGGCATCATTAGATTTCCAAAGCCAATTTTGTGTGCAAACCAAAGCCTCGACCATGAGAGGAGTTAGAGAATTTCTAAACCTATCAAGAACACATCCACCCGTGCTAAATGCACTTTTCGAGGCAATCGGACTTTTCGAGGCAATCGGAGTAGCAAGAATATCTCGAGCCATTTGTGAAAGAATAGGGAATCTAGGATTGTTCATTTTCTAGTACAACAGTAAATCAAATGAACTTGAATTGTTTACTTCTTCATCCTCACCCAAATATCTATCCAACTCAGATTTTCTTTCTAATCCAACTTGTTTCTTCTTCTTAAGGTATTTTTGTTTGGCCAAGCCCGTTTTCATTTCTGACTGTTCTATTTCCATTGAACTACAAAGATTTGTCGAAGAACTAGATCTACCTTCAAATAGTTGAATTCTCCCGGCATTAGAAGAATACTCGTTGAGCAAGCAATACAATTCTTTATCAATCATTTTCATAATGTCATTAGCAACATTAGGAAAAAGCAAGTTACCCCAAAGTCCAAAAAACTCATTTTACATCTTGGATCAAAGATGACCGCCAAGTAAACCAGCACGTTGATCTTGTTTCCTTCACCCCAATACTTATTATATTTATCTCTCATTTTGGAAGTCATAGAAATTATGTCTGGATCTCTACAACTTTGCCACTCATAAAAAAGACAATGCACATCCGTCAATACTTCAAAAAGTGAATGAGAGGTAACATGCAAAGATCCGGACACCTTCAGTGTAATATGATAAAAAGCCTCTAATACTTTTATAACTCTTGGAACAACTCCTCAATCATCAAATGTAGGAACTCCATCTCCAACAGTAAGGTCAAGAAAAAAATTATGGTTATCACGTATATATGATTCAAATGCACACTCATATTTTTCGGCCACCTTTAACATCATATATGTTGAGTTCCATCTAGTAGGCACATCTAAACACAATTGAGTCTTACTATCTATCATTTCTTCTTTTACCCGTTGGTTGAATTTTATCAACCTCGATGGTGATGCTCTTATATACCTCACAGCACCTCTAATTGATCCACAGACACAGAAACATCCTTAATATCGTATTGCACAATGAGATTAAGAATGTGTGCAACACATCTCATATGAATAAATTTTCCATTTGCAACAGAAGCATTTTGATGATTCAATTTCTTTCTCAAATATTCAATGGCAACACTATTGTCGGATGCATTATCAACCGTAATAGTGAAGACCCTCTCAATCCCCCAATCTCGAAGACATTTTTCAATAGCTTGACCTATGCTTTCACCTCTATGAGCGGATATTGGGCAAAAATTTATAATTCTTTTTTGCAACCTCCACTCATCATCCACCCAATGTGCTGTTAAAACCATGTAAGATATCCTCTGTAATGAAGTCCAAGTGTCTGTCATCAAACAAACTCTACTTATATCTTTTTCAAAACAATTCTTCATCACACTCTTCATGGAGTTAAATAAATCAAGACAATCCCTTCAAATTGTCCAACGAGATGGAAGACTAAACCGTGGGCATGCTATAGAAAGAAAGTATTTAAAACCCTCTCCCTCTACAATTTTAAAAAGTAGTTCATCCACAATTATCATACGAACCGATGCTTTTCTAATAGCATCTTTATCAAACACCCAAGTTGATAAATCCGTTGTTTCTTGGCTAACATTCACAAATGCTAATTCTGATTGCTTCGAATCAGAAGTATTACCTCGAGGTCTTTTTAGGCATGTTTTCAAATGGTTATTCAAATTTTTTGTAGAACCCGAAGTTGTTTCCATGGTGTAATTAACATGACATGCATTGTACCTTGCTCTCTTCTCCCCTCTTTAGTCACAAATTTGGTGAAATGGTTCCAACAAGCTACCCTTGGAGTAATCTTTTTTCGAACATTTTCCTTGGTAGTTGTTTGATCATCTCTACTTGGGGAAGAATTTTGTGGAACTTTGAGTTGAACCATCTCGCTTTGGATCACTCATCTACAAGTAAACATTTGTTGCAATCACTAATGACGACCAATAATTGATTTAAAATCAAACTTAATAACATTTATGTTTTAATTCATTTTCTAAAAATATAAAATATAATATTTGTCATTTCACGAATGTAACTGCTTTTAGAGTAATTCACTTCGAACAACAACTTAATATTTATACTTAGAATTAGCTAATTTAATATTTATTTTAGATAATAATTAAACATGCAATTTTTTAATAACATTTTAATACATTTATTCGACTACCCCATTTTGCACAAAATAAACTGCCTTATTTATACAACAGTATTATGTATATTGTATAACATCAAATTAGATAGGTTATTACATCAAGTATGCAATCACTCAATCGGCAAGAAATCATAATTAATATGTCTTTCTTTGAACAACTTAAGTGCATTGATAATGCAAAAGATTAAGGCACATTAATAGCTTAAATGTTAAACATTAATCCCGAGGATGAATTGTTGAAAATCTAACATTCGAACAATCAAAATCCAACATTCAACAGTAGAAACAGCCGAAACTTATAGCATTTAAATCATAAATTTCCCTTTAATTTAGACAACAACAAATAGTAACAATACATAGTCTTCGAATCAATAAACAACAGCTCATTTTTTTTCCAACATTCGGTCAACATTTAACCCTTTCAATGAGTAGCCAAATTAAAAAAAATATGACAACATTGACCTGAAGTTTCCTTCATTTAAAATAGCAGTTAATGGCATTTAAATCAAAGGGATTTGTATGTTATATTTTTAGCATTGGTCAACATTAAACATGCAAAGTTCAGTAAGGAATAATTTAGACCTTGCTTGCCTTCTCCATTTAGTGCAAGTTGCTAACTCTTTCACTTGAAATTGGAGGAAATGCCCTTATCATTAGACTCTAGACAAACGCTATCATCAGCATCAAAATTTTTCTATTAGTACATAAGTACGAGATATGACCCTCCAACAACAAAAATCACAAAAAAAAAAATTGAAAATATCCCAATACCAGTACCCAAGGTTGACTAACATAGAATGAAGGACTGAATTTATATTACTCCATAACATGTCCACAGTCGACTTTCTGCATAGAGGAAAAGAATACCGACTATGAACAAATGATGTTCTCACCGAAGCAAACCCAATGCACATGATACTGAAACCAGGGAAATTAAATGGTGCCCTTTCCGACAGGAACAAAGCTGGAAGATTTGAGTAAAGTATGTCAGTCATAAGTTAGAAGGAGCCTAAGGATGAAATGACTGGAGTTTTAGTTAAGGGAGAAACAACATTAGCAAAGAAACATATGCCTGATATGAACCCCTGAGCCTTCCCCTGAGAAAAAGAGTCAGAAAGGACAAAGGCATTAGTCTGATTTAACAAACAAAAAAACAAAACCAAAGTAACTAATCAGAATAGGTAGATAATTCTTATCAAGGGAAACTATACATAATTTGCATATTTGCATCAAATTTCATTTCTATCCATTTACTTTGCGTTTATTGGATTACATAAATGAAATCACTTCAAAAATAGCCAAAGATTAATATAAAAAAACTTACAAATGTGTCAAAATATTAAATAAAATTAAACCTTGGCACACCCATAATACGGGTGAAAATAAAGTGTAATAAATATAAAAATATCAACTAATCTATTCTACAAGATTTTTTTTTTTTTGCTAATTCAAATTTCTCTTGCCGGCTTTCACCAAAACTGCTTTAGATGTCAAATAAAATAAGTATCCAAAAGTGCTCCAAAACTCAAAATAATTTGAAAATTATTTTGAATGAAAAATACTATGATCCAAAAATGAAGGTAAAATATATCAGTATCTGAAAGTGCTCTGAATGTTCTCTTCAAAGATTTTATTTAATATTTACTTTGTGTTTATTGGATTTTCCTGTAAAATATTTTAGATCTATGTTGCTTGAACTCTTCACTTTTCTTAAAGTAACTGTATTCAACACATTTTGATATGCATATGGGGTCATATCATACTGTCCTCCAAGGATCCACCAAATACATGAGAGGCGGTATGAAAACATGAAAAAGGAAAAGACTTCTACTTATTTAATAAAAACAAGATTCATATTCCCAAAACTTGTGGTAAAATGCTGTCGAAAAGGAGCCTATCTACTAAAAGAATACCTGCTCACAGGGTCCGACTTGTTTACACACGATGCTCCTTATCTACCACAGTCAAATTTCTGCATAGAGGAAAATAATACCGACTATGAACAAATGATGTTCTTACCGAAGCAAACCCACCGCACATGAAACTTGTTTGAAGGTTTGAATGAACTAATAATTAAGAAGAATAAGGAACGAAGAAGGGTTTATTTTAGGGTTTTTTGAGAAAAATAAATTTTAGTGTTTGAAGTTTGAACTTTGAATTGAATGGAAATTGTGAGAACTCAAAATAGAGAAGAAGAAAATTAATTTGGGGTCTGGAGTTGGAGTGTTGGACGATGGAATTTGTTACCTGCTGGGGCTTGGGGGTTTGATTTGGGGGAGGAATTGGGTTGGGATTTGGGAAAATAAATATTTGGGCTGACGGGCTTAGGGAAATGGGATAAAATAAAATATTTGGGCTTGAGGGAAATTGGGTTAAAGCAATTAAGTAAAAGCCTAAAATTTTTAAATAAAAATATATAGTTTATATTCGGTTTATTCGAATTATCCGAGTAATTCGAATTCAAAAATTCAACTCGATTCGAACTCAAAATTTTAGTTGATTCGATTAACTCGATTAACTCGATTTGAATAATTCAAAATTCAAATTTTTTTTCGATTTTTTCTAATCGAATCGAGTTTTGCTCACCCCTAAAAGGGATACTTGGAGACATGATTTGTTGGTAAGCAATGGCTAAAAAAGAATTATGAATTTGCAATTGAGATATATTAAATATTTTGTATTTAATATGATTATGAATGTCTATATATGTTAAGTTTATTTGTATATGGCTTACTAAGCTTTTGAAAGCTTACTTTGTGTGTGTTTGCATTGTTTTATAGATCGTTAAAGCTACGAAAGGCTTGGGGATCGTTGAGGATCGTCACCACACTATCAAACTCTATTTTGGTACCTTTTGAATGTGTACATATATAAGTATGGCATGTATATTCTAGTTGAATTGGATGATATTTGAGTTGTATATATAAGCTATGTGCTTTGGCTTGTAAATGAGATGTGAATGTGGTAAATGCTATGTATGTCTTGTGATGCAAAGTTGGTATATTATAGATGAAAAGATGTCACAATGAATTGGTAAGTTTGTGGATGGATTTTTGCATAGAAATGCTTATGATTAGATTGAGCTAAATGATACATATGTTGGTGAGTTTGATATGTTCTTGAATGGTTAGAAAATGTGGTCATTTTAGTATGTTTTGGTTACTTTTGATGCTTGGAATGATACTTATTTGTGCTTGTAGGTATAAACCAAAGTGTGGGTGGCAAATTGGCCTTGCAAATGGCCTATATTTGCCCACACAGTTGAGCACACGGGCGTGTGGCTCGACCGTGTCTTTCATGGTTGCATTTCAAAACAAGTCAGTTTCGACCACGGGCTGGACACACGGGCGTGTGACTAGCCATGTGATGCAAGTCAATGTCGACCACGGGTGAGGCACACGAGCGTGTCTTAGGCCTTGTGGACAAGTTAATATGTATGCCCTATTTTTCCACGGCTTAGACACACGCGCGTGTCCTCACACGGCCTGCCCGCATGGGCGTGTGACCTCTGTAGCTTTGAAAAATGTTAAATTTTCAAAAATTCTTGTATGTGTTCAGTTTAGTCCCAACCCCTTTCTAATGCATGTTTAAGGTTTCGTAGACATATTTAAGGGGCACTTTGATTTGAATTGTTAAATTATGATGTGAAATGTTCATAAAAGGTCCAATTTGTCCTGTAATGCCTTTAACCTAGACCGGCGATAGTTACGGGTTAGAGGTGTTACAAAATAAATATAGTTGCTTTCTATCAAAGTGAAACCTTTCTCTGGATGCATCAATTGATTCTTGAAGATACTCTCGTATCTCGCTTTGGCTTCTACACAGTGGAACTTGTTTTGTGATTCGTCAATTTGGGCAAATGCACGAGTTCGCTTGTGAGGCATGACTAACCTGATCATGAGATGGTAACAATTATTTTCTCAAAAATTTAATTAATATAAAATATTAATTATTCAATAAATTGAAAAATTAGATAATAAAATTAAAATTTAGGAGAAAAATTGGTCTTACTACCTTTTTTTTGTAAAAATTAAGAGCTCTTAAGAAAAATAATTTTGAATCAAAATATGGAAAATTAAAAGAGGCTGGGGGTTTTTGGCTAAGGATGAGTGAAAAGGTGGTGTGCCGCTCGGGTGTGCAAGGTAGCAGCGCGTAGTAGGGGATGGACGTGAGCAACATGCGGATTGTTGAGCAGGCATGATGTGGGCGAGAGCGGAAGCTGGGCTCTAGTGCGGGACACGGCACAGGCAATGGATCTGGAGCAAGAAAGCAAGGAGCAGCTAGGTGATGAAAGCGGGACAAAGGCGCAATGCAACAAGTGATGGAGCAAAGCGTCTGCGTGAGGTGGGCGTCTTGGCGTCCTGTGACCGATCACCGACGATCTTGTGGCTAAGGAATTTCTGGGAGGTTTCGACACTTAAAGGTTTTGGTGTTTTTGGAGGGAATGGTGTATGAATGAAAAAAAAAAGAAAGAATAGATGCGTGGAATTTATAGTGAAAGGATTAAGAACTAGAGTAGAATTCTTAGTATAATTTAATAATTAAAAATTCTTAGTTCTAATTAGAGGTGTGCATGGTAGGGCGGTAGGAGTTCGGCCGGCTCAAAAAAATTTCGACCAATTGGTAGGCAGGAGTTCTACCTACCAAATATGGGCCTGAAAATTTGTCCAGACCCGACCCGCTTTAAAATTGGTAGGCCCGAGCCCGGCCCAAGCCCAACCCGACTAGTATATTTTTTTATTTTATTAAAAAAATAAAATATAATAAATTCAATACATTTTAAAAATAAAATAAATATTAAAACAAAAATAAATAAAAATATAATAAATCAAATACATTTAAAAATATAATAAATCAAATACAAATAAAAATACATTTAAAAATAAATCAAATACAATTAAAATATAACAAATACAAATATTTGGTAGGCCCCGCCAAAAAAAATCATACAAGCTGCCCATTTTCTAAAAGGGCCTCGTTTTTTTTTCCCAAGCCCATTTTTCGGGCCTATACTTTTGCCCAAACCCTCCCACATCTCGGGCGGGCCTTCGGGCCGACCAGGCCACCCGGCCCATGCACACCTCTAGTTCTAATTCTACTCAAAGTAAATAACAATTAATAATTAATATAATGCATATTAAATTATTATTTGCTATTAATTTATTAAGATAAAAACTTATCGAATAAAATATAATTAAATTAAAACTAATCCTAACTCTATATAAAGTTGATAATAATTAATATTTATTATAATAGATATAATTATATATTAATAATTATCATCTCTCTTTTATTGAACTAAAACATTTATTCTAGATGCCTTTTGAAAATATTTACAAAAGAGGCACCTAATTTTATTATTTACAAAAGAGCTACCAAATTTTAAAAATAGTTCAATTAAGTCCCTAGACTTAATGAAAATTTGAAATTTAGTTGCAATTTTAAAACTTGGATCAAGATTGAGCCGTTTATTTGAAAATTTAATAATTTATTTTGCCATTTAGGGAATAATTTCTCGAAAAATTATGTCAAAATCAATTCCCAAGAAAGACTGGAGGGGTCACAAGCGATCCCGCTTAAGTTTCAAACTCCTAAATTGAATTTATTTAGACATACTAATCCTTAAAATATACCCTAAGTCATTTATTCAAAAAGAAGAACAAGAAAAATTAAATATCTGATAAAATGAACAAGATTTGATTCCGTTTAATTTTATCTCCCTAGTAATGTTTCAAGCATTGAGCATTAACTCGAAAATTACTCCCTTACCTTGAAGTTCAACAACTCCATACGGATAGACTTGATGAATCGTAAATAGACAGGACCAACATGATTTTAACTTACTTGGAAAGAACTTTAATCTGGAATTAAATAACAAATCTTGCTGACTTGGTTCAAATTCACGAACTCGAATGTGCTTGTCATGCCATTCCTTAAGTCTCTCCTTGAGCAATTTGGCATTTTGTATGAGAACATTCGGAATTCTTCTAACTCGTTGAGCTGGAGCATCTGTTTCTCTTTAGCAAGCTTAATATCCAAGTTGAGTTGTCGGAGAGCCCAGTAAGCTTTGTGTTCTAACTCTAATGGTAGATGGCAAGCTTTCCCAAAAACTAACCTATAGGGTGACATCACTAAAGGAGTCTTATATGCTGTCCTGTAAGCCCATAAAGCATTATCTAGTCTTTTGGACCAATCTCGTCGGTTTGGACAAACTACCTTCTCAAGTATGCCTTTGATCTCCTTGTTTGCCAGTTCAGCTTGCCCATTCATCTGCAGGCGGTAAGCTGTAGCGACCTTGTGTTTTACTCCATGTTTATCTAATAACCATTTCAAACACTTGTTCAAAAAATGGGACCCTTCATTACTGATGATGGCTCTTAGGGTTTCAAACCTTATGAAGACATGTTTCTGCAAAAACTTTATTACAACCTTAGCATCGTTTATCGGATATGCTTCTGCCTCAACCTACTTAGGCACATAGTCTACTGCTACTAATATGTACTTGTGACCAAAAGACAGAGAGAAAGGATCGAGAAAGTTAATACCCCAAACATCGAATAATTCTACCTCAATGATGTTTCTTCTTGGCATCTCATTTCTGCTGGTGACATTTCCTACCCTTTAACATCGATCACAACTCTTTACGTAAGCATATGCGTCTTTGAATAGTGTTGACCAAAAGAATTAGGCTTGTAATACCTTGGCTGTCGTACGTATACCTCTGAAGTGTCCCCCACTCGGAGTTGAGTGACAATGGTATAAAATCTTATGTACTTTATCTTCTGCCACACATCTCCTGATCATTTGATCTGCACACTTTTTAAACAAATACGACTCTTTCCAGAAATAGTACTTCACATCTTGAAGAAACTTTTTCTTTTGATGATACGTCTTATCAATCAGAATCAAACCATAAGCTAAAAAGTTAGCAATATCAGCAAACCAAGGGGTATTATGGACATGATTTACCTTCAGTATGTGTTCATCTGGAAACGTCTCTCGAATTGGAATAAGAGGAGAGTTCCCTTCTTGTGACTCCAATCTGGACAAGTGGTCTGCTACTTGGTTTTCCACTCTCTTTCGATCTTGAATTTCTAGATCTAACTCTTGAAGTAGAAGTACCCATCAGATCAGTCTCAGCTTAGCGTCTTTCTTGACAAGTAAATCTTAATTGCCGAGTGGTCCGTATAGACAGTCACTTTGATACCTACAAGATAAGATCGAAACTTATCAAAAGCAAACACAATAGCAAGTAACTCTTTTTCTTTTACCGTGTAATTCAGTTGAGCTCCTGTCAGAGTCCAACTCGCATAGTAGATGGGATGAAAAACTTTGTTCCTTCGCTGACCCATGACAGCTCCGATCGTGAAGTCACTTGTGTCATACATTAATTCAAATGGCAAATCCCAGTCTGGTGTGACGATTATGGGTGTCGAAACTAGTCGACTCTTCAAATCATTAAAAGCTCTTAAGCACTCTTCATTAAATTTTTATGTCGTGTCCTTCTCCAATAATTTGCATAAAGGTTTAGCAATTTTGGAGAAGTCCTTGATGAATCTTCGATAGAAACCGGTGTGGCCCAAAAAGCTCCTAACACCCTTTACAGATGTTGGAGGTAGGAGTTTCTCAATAACATCTACCTTTGCTTTATCTACCTCGATTCCATGTCTTGTTATCCGATGCCCTAGAACAATACTTCTTGTACCATTAAATGGCACTTTTCCCAGTTAAGTACAAGGTTTGTTTCTTCATATCGCCTCAGTACCTTGGCTAGATTGGCTAGGCAATCATTATATGTATCTCCGAATACTGAAAAATCATCCATAAAGACTTCCAAATAATTCTCAACCATGTCATTAAAAATAGACATTATACATCTTTAAAATTTAGCAGGTGCGTTACATAAACCAAATGGCATGCACCTAAATGCAAATGTACCATACGGGCAAGTGAATGTTGTCTTGTGCTGATCTTCTGGTGCTATTATAATCTGATTATACCCGGAGTATCCATCGAGAAAATAGTAATAGTCTCGCCCTGTGAGTCTATCTAGCATCTGGTCCAAAAACGGCAAAGGAAAGTGATCTTTCTTAGTTGCCTTGTTCAGCTTCCGGTAATCGATGCAAATTCTCCATCCCGTAACCGTTCTAGTCGGTATCAACTTGTTATTCTCATTTTTAATTACCGTGATACCTCCTTTCTTTGGCATGCACTGGACCGAACTTACCCATGAACTATTTGAGATGGGGTAAATTATACCCGTATCTAACCACTTAATCATTTCTTTCTTAATTACGTCCTTCATGATGGGGTTCAGTCTTCGTTGTCCATCAATCGTCCCTTTTTCACCAACTTCCAAGATAATCTTGTGCATGCATACAGATGGACTAATTCCGTGAATATCAGCTCTGGTCCATCCGATATCCTTCTTGAATTGTTTCAACACCAGGAAGAGTTTCTCTTCTTACTAAGTAGTTATTCTGCTTAAACAATCACAGGCAGAGTAGAAGAGTTACCTAAAAAAACATATTTCAAATGTGAGGGAAGTACCTTCAGTTCTAATTTAGGTGGCTCCTCGATTGACGCTTTTGGTTGGGCATAATTCATTTTCTCTATCTCCAAAGATTCAAAGCAGGATTGCGGATTAAATCCCCTTTGATTAGCTTCAAACAAAGCTAAGTATTCATCCTCCTCTTCATCATTTGGAGGATCTAATGTCAAAATTCATTCCAATGGGTCCTCGACATAGTTGAGTTCCTTTTCCATGATTAATTCCTTTAAATTGGACACTGCAGAACACTCATCAATTGTGACAGGAAATCGCATAGACTTAAAAACGTTAAATGTTACCTGATCATCCTAAACACGCATAGTAAGCTCACTCTTCTACACATCAATAAGGGTCCTTCCGGTTGCTAAGAAAGGCCTTCCTAGGATGATTGACACCTCTTTGTCTGCTTCAAAGTCTAGAATCACAAAGTCAACAGGAAAGATAAATTTGTCTACACATACCAATACGTCCTCGATTTTTCCTTCTAGATGTGCTAAGGATCGATCTACTAATTGAAGTGTAACCGTAGTAGGTCTAACTTCACCTATCCCCAACTTCTTAAATATAGACATGGGCATCAAGTTGATACTCGCACCCAAATCACATAGTACCTTACCGTAATATGTTGCTCCAATGTTGCAAGGTATGGTAAAACAACCAAAATCCTTCAACTTTGGGGTAGTTTATCTTGAAGATATGCATTGCATTCCTTTGTTAGGGTTACCGCCTCAAATTATCCAAGCCTTTATTTTTTTGACAGGATATCCTTCATGAATTTGACATAATTCAGCATTTGTTCAAGTGCTTCAACCAATGGGATGTTGATATGAAGTTGCTTGAGTATGTCTAGGAACTTCTTGAATTGAATTTCCTGCTTTTGCTTCTGAAGTCTTTGAGCGTACAGTGGTGGAGGTTTCTTTACTAAAACTGGTTGATTCGTCTTCTGTGGTAATTCTACATCTAACGGAGGTTTTAATTGATCAAAATTAGCTGGTTCAGAAGGTACCTTGTCGAATTTTACAAATTTAAGTTCCGGTGAAACTGGAATTTCAACACTCGTTTGAACTTCCTCTGAGTTTTGAGCGTCAGCTGGCTCCTTCTCAACTTTGACGGAACTGGGCTGTAAAGTCTTTTTGCTCCTCAATGTTAACACTTTACAATGCTCCTTCCTTAGATTCATTGGATTCTCCGTATCACTAGGTAAAGCACCTTGTGGTTAGTTTCTGAGTTTAGTTGCAAGCTGGCCCACTTGATTCTCAGAATTCCTTAGAGTGGCATCATTTTTCGCCATGTATGCCTTCAATAGATTCTCTAAGCTATTGGATGGTTCAGCTTATGTTGGTTTTTGATCTTGTTGGGAAAAACTAGGTGGCTGGGTCAATCTAGGTTGGACATAATTGTTACTGGTTCCTGCCCATTGGTTACTCCAGGAAAAATTTGCATGGTTTTGCCATGATGGGTTATAAAAATTAGATTGCAGCCATTGCCTTCCTCGGTTTTGGTTCTGGTTACCCATGTAATATATGGATTCTGGGTTCGATGGACATTCTTCAAACAAATGCCCTTCCCCACAATAAACATAGGCTACATTTTCAAATTGATTTGTTGGCTATGCTGCAAAACTATTACACCCATTAGTGGTAAAATTTCTAAGGATTGATGTTATTGAGGATACCTGATATACGAGTGAGGTGAGAGCGTCTACTTCATGTATTCCAGCGACTCGTCTTCCTGACACTGCTCGATTGGTTGGCCATTGATAATTGTTGTTGGAAATCCTCTCAATGATTTTATAAGCCTCATTATAAGACTTAAAAAGGAGAGCACCATTAGCAGAAGCGTCCACTACCATCCTCGTGTGAGCATTAAAACCATTATAAAATGTCTCAAGTTGGATGCAATGTGGGATTCCGTGATGAGGGCACTTCTGTAATAATTCCTTGTACCTTTCACATGCCTAATACAAGGACTCATCATCCATTTGTTGGAAAGTAGTGATCTCGTTCTTCAACTTAGCATTCTTACTAGGTAGGGAATACTTCATAAGGAATCTTTCTGCTAACTCTTGTTATGTGGAAATTGAGTTTGGTGGCAATGTGTTCAGCCAGGCTCGAGCTCTGTCCTTAGTGAATATGGGAACAGCTTCAATCGTAATGCATCTTAAGGGACTCTGGCTAACTTGAAAGAATCCCTCACCTCTATAAATAGTCTTAAGTGTAGGTAAGGATCTTCGGTAGACATTCCACTAAATTGGCCCACTGTTTGAAGCATCTGGAATATGACTGGTTTCAGCTCGAATTGTTGTGCCTCAATTTCGGGTCTCCTAATACCTGAATTAAAATCATGAAATACTGGTACGGTATTCTATCTTAAAGCTCTATCCCTATAATTAGCAATAAGGATAGGATTTTGAGCAGGAGTTGCTCCGTTTCCTTGATTCAGATTTTCGAAGTTCATCTCTTCGGTTCTTCTCTGACTTGCTTGTCTTCTTCGCTGTCGAAAAGTTTGTTCAATCTCAAGGTCTACAGGAGTAAATCAATAATTCGCACAATACTTATAAACACCAAATAATCACGTAAAAATTAAGTTAAAATTTAAATAGAAAATTAAACCAAAATAAAAAACTAACAAATTCACAAATAATAATCGATCATTGAAATCGAGCTTTAAAATTTATAAATAGAATGATCAAACCGAAACTAACTTTGACAATGACTTAAAGGCAACTGCATACCTATCGAACAAGAGTATAGCTTAGGCAAGACTGGATTATCGAACCCAAAGGAACTAGAAGTACTAATACTTACTTTCTTTTTATTATTTAGCCTAAAATATGGAATGATTGGTTGATTTAATCTAGTTTAATGACTACTAAGCTAAAGACGCAAAGACAAAAAGAACGAATTGGGAAATAACTTGAAGAAATTCAATTGATTACGACGATACTCTCAGGAAGAATCCACTTAGACTTCACTTGTTACTTATTTCTGAATCATATGATTTCTTTACTTAGCTTGATCCGTAGGACTCCCTAACCTATATTAAACCCTCTCTCGAGGCAAATAACGTCTAACCCTATGTTAATTAGTGAAACTCCCGTTCGCTTATAATTACCCCCTAGAATAGTAGTAAATCGATCAATGGATTCCCATATAGGTTTCACCCTAATCCGGCAAAATCTCGTAACCTTATCTCTAGGCGTTCGATTAACTCCTCTTAATTATGCTAGATCTACTCTTAAGCAGGGTCTATTCCTCCTCCACCTAAGCACATCAGATTTGGATTAAGTAACATAATTAAGAATAAACTAAGTATTTATCATATAATTTAGAAAATAATAACAAAATTCATCTAGGTTTCATCCCCTTTAGGTACCTGAAGAGTTTAGTTCATAATGAATAAAAAATCTCAAGAGAAAAGATAAAACAAAACATAAGAAATCCCTAAAACCCCCTAGAGGAATTGAAGGAGAAATCTGTCGTCTTGAGTAGAATTCTGGCTATTCAAGATGGATCTTCTAGCTATCTTTGAGTGATTCCCACAAATGTGATCATTTTGGCTCGGCTCCTTGGCCTAGCTCACCGCCCCCTTTCAGGATACACTTAGGGTGTTTATATAGGCTCCTGGAATGCTGTACTTGGCCTATAAGTGTCCTAATTTAAGTTTGCTTCTTACTTGGTATTTGAATAAGCTTTGGAAAGTGTTTCTTTGGCTCTAAGTATCCAAATCCGAGTGAAAATGCTCTCTCCTGTAACAGGGGCACGGCCATGGCAGACGCCCGTGTAAATCGTAGTTAGGCCATGTCTCGATTCTGTCAATTGGGGCACAGCCGTGTAAATAGTGGCATGGCCTTGTCTTAGTTAATTTTCAAAGCACGGTCGTGTGGCTTGAAGTTCAGGCCATGTCGACTTCTTCTTTGGCCCAAATTGGCCCTTTTTAAGTCCGTTTCTTGTTCTTTTCATCCTCGGGTGCTTTCCTGAGTACAAATATGAAAAGAAAGGATTAAAAGCACCTTTTTACATAAATCAGGGCTAAATCATCCTAAAGCATACTAAATATGGGATGAAAATATGTTACTTTTACGGTTTATGAAATACCCCCACACTTAGGCTTTTGCTTATCCTCAATCAAAATTCTCAAATTATAATTAAAAAGAACTTTTTGTAATTCACAATTCCTATCAACAATGTTTCATCATAATTCATAGACAATTTATACATGGATAATTTAACTCAAAGAGTCTTAAAGATTCAAACAATATAAGTTATGAATTTTGTAGTACGAAAACATAGGTGTCTCCCCTTATCTAAATGATTACCTTTAATTCGAAACCGACAGGGATTGACATCCTCACTAAGGATTCACTCAAAGCACTCGAAGTGTTAAAGTTTCAAGAAAAAGCACTCATAAGTCGAACCTGAAAAGTTAATCCCATAGGCTTGCCTGAAAATCAAATCTCCACCACTGTAATATGAGATGATACACAAATCAAAATGTCTTTGACAGGGTTGTAACGGGGCTTGGGTTAAAGGTGTGGATAAAGGCTAAATTAGAAGGTTTTAGAATCGAGATTGACTTGACTAATTACCTAACTAACAATAACAAACCTGAAAATAAATGATTACATCAAATGAAACTAATAATAATACTTTTTTAATACGAGCTTTTTCAACAATTTGGAATTTAAATACATAAGCTCCTTTAATCATATACTAATACTTGAATATACTTTGGGTTTTTTTTTAGAATAAACTAGAAACATAATAGAGAGAACTTTAATAATTGAAATAAACTAATTCGGCAACTGATCAAATCAATTCTCGATAGAAGGGTAGTTAAAAGAATGGTGATAACAAATACAAAGGGTTTTGGGTTAATATTAAGCGGGTAATTCAATAAAAAGGGATTAGGATCAAAGGGTTTCACTAAAGGTTAATTATGTAGGTAAGCTTTTTAGTGGAGTGAATGGGTTAAAACCTAGGTGCCTTTATCATCTCAGTATATCAAATCATTGATGTGGTCTCAACATGTATAATCAAGGCAAGTTCTAGAATAACAAATCAGTGTTGACACACTCATAATTAATAAAGTGAGCATGAAAAAGAATATATGCTCTATAAGGCTCAAGTCTCACAAAAGTTATGGGTATTTGACAAAAGTTATGGGTATTTGACATCAATCCTGTAGATTTCAAACTTCAAGTTAATATTCGAATTCAGTTCAACAACCTAGGAAATTTTTGATTCTTTGAAAAATAGACTTATCATGCTTGATTCTCTAGTATTCTTTATGTATAAATCACCAATGCACAATTATCAATGACTTACTCAAAAACATGTTAATAACAATTATAAATCATTAGAAATTTCACCCTAATTAATAATATGAGAAGATTTCTTATAGACAAGACTAAAATTCAGGATTTGAGAATAATGCAAAAAGTTAGGTACTTTTACCCCTCCACACTTAAGTTGTATATTGTCCTTAATGTACAAAGATAGATAAACAATTATGTAATAAAAAGAAAACGGAGAAGTAACACTTTCTAAATTTTGGATGATTTCAGGAGTTGGCGTCTTTGGTGGTAGAAAGTAGGTAGAGGAGGTGGTGGTGGCGTTTTCTTTGGGCCTGGTGAGGTGTCTACTGATGATCTTCGTGCCAGATAAAGAAATTGGGTAGCCTGTAAAGATATACCCAAGAAATCTAAAGAAACATTAATAATATACTAATATTATAATTAAAGACAAAGGAAAAAAAGCGAAAGAGACTAAGAAGAAAACTGAAATTGAAAGAAAAGACTAATGAACTAAGGAGTCCTTATTGTTGGATGGCTCGCGAGGTAGGTGTGGCCTCTAAGGCTGTGGTGCGTGATTCCCAAGTAGCCTTTAGAATCTAAAACCAAGAAACTAAAAGAATTTAAAATATATTAAGCAGAAGAGAATTATAGATAAGTAGGATAAAGGGGAAAATAAACATAATGAAGAATTTAAATGGTCTAAAAAACCCTTGGCTTGGTTTTTGAATGAAGCGGCCGGCATGAACTTATGTGTTGGGGTTTCCTTTAAGGAGACAATGCTTGCATTCTTACGCTTCTTCGGCATGATTCTAGTGTAGCTCAAGAGTCTGGAAACTTTTTCTAAGGAAAGGAAGAAAAGAAAGAAGAAAATGAGAGGAGAAGAAGGAGGGTGTGGAGTTTAAATAGGGTCTCAAATCTGCACGCCCCACGCCTGTGGACCGAGGGTGTGTTGAATGACATGGTCAGATCGCATACTGCAGGTGTCTAGGTGTGTTTGCACACCACGCCCATTCTTTGACACCACGCCCGTGCCAAGTGTTTTGGCATGGTTGGACAACATGGGCGTGTTTGTCCTGTGTCTGATAAGTTAGTGGCTTCACACGATTGTGGAGCACGGTCGTGCCAATTTACTGGTGCCCGTGGGGGAGTGGTTGGATCCATGACGTCTTGGGGTGGTTGGGGCTGATTCGCACTGTAATATCCTTAAATCGGGGTCTTTGCATTTCGTGTGGTTGCATGTGTATTATATGGTAAGTATGTTAATTTAGACTATTTTAGGGTCTAGGCTCGAGATAGGGATAGGCCTGAGTCTCAGCAGAAATTTGTGTTTTGGGCTTTAGAAGGGAGGAGCCACTGGCATTAGGTGTTAAGGGTAACTGGTGGTGGATTGTGTCGCAAGAGAAGTCTTGGTAGAGTGGCAAGGGGGCGCTACTTGGGAGGCAAGGGAGTGACGCCTCATGCAAGCTAAAGGGCCTTGGTTCGAGCTGTAAGAATCCCCTTTGTGCATTTCTTTTGGCCTTGAGGACAAGGGAAAGTTACACTCGTGGGACTCAAGGATGAGGTTGGAAAGGGTCAACAATTTCAAATGGGTGGAAGAGAGGAAATTTAGGAAGTTGACTCATTCAAACTTGTTTGAATGAGTGGTAGAGAGGGATTCAAGGAGTAAATGGGGGACGGCATAGTGTTTGAAGGGAGTGGGGTTGTGTAGCCGAATTTGGGTGAGGGGTGGATTCAGCTTTGGGTGCTTAAGTGGGGTGGCCGAATGTGCCTACGGGTGTTGGGAATTTCGGCTAGCTAGGGAACCAAAGGCAGTTTTTGTACAATTCTTTTTGTCAAAACCAAAATGTTCATACCACTTTATGGTATTTTTTATCTTTTCTCTCAAATACAAACCAAAATACTCTCATACCATCTGTTTGGCATTTTCTTTTCTCCCATTTATCAAAGCCGAAACACTTCCCAATCCTCTTCTTAGTTTCTTCTTCTTTTGTGCTTGGCCGAAACTCACACTACCATTCACTCTCTATTTCCATTTCATTTTTGTTGCCATAAACATCAAAGCTGAAACCCTCTAAATCCTCATCTTCTGTCGAAACTCTGGCATTCTCTTCTCTTTTCTCTGAAACACCATAGCTGAATCTCCTATGGTAGATAGTACCTTGCTTCGCCATCTCTTTCTTTTCAAGAGCGGAATATTTTCGGCATTCGGTAAGTTCTCTTTGGTCTGGTCCAATCCTTATAGGAACTTTTACTCACTCTTTTTCTTCTCTTGATTTATTTGGAAGGAAGCCAAATTCCTATAACATCCATATCTTTTTTCTTTCAGCTTTTGTTCCAGTGGTTGCCGTTACCTGTTCTTCACCACTCTCAATCGGGTTCTCTCAGGCTGGGGTAAGTGCTTCCATTTTGATTCAATTGTCTCTTGTTGCGTTAAAATGCCAAAAAATCAGATACCTTATGTTACGTGATGGTTGGTCAAATACGGGAGGGGGTGTGTTGTCGCTGTGCAGTGTGAATCTTGAGGATTCGTTGGTTGTGGGTCACGTTTAGAGCCTTGGGTTCTTGTCGATTTAGGTAAGGGTTCTAACTTCGGGTTTAGTTCTTCCAATTCATTTCACCGCTTTAAGTCGAGTTAGTGACTAAGGTGTGTTATGGACTCAAGGCTAACCAAACATTGGGAGGGTTGGATCGAGACCCCACCCCTAAGTTTAAAAAGAGGCGATGTCGGCGGTTTGAGATTGGCCACCGGTGTGGGCGAACACCGAGCAACGTAGTAGTCGGATAAGCGGTGGTGTCGATTAACGATGATCGACGTAGAAGCGTTGTTTTATGAGTAATCGGTGTGTAACTCTTACACACTTTATTTGTTAATATGTTGTATCATGTAATTGCTAAAAGCCGGAATAACTGTTAAAACGGTATGTTACCCTTGTGGGTAAAAAGCGAGGACTCTAGGTAAGTCCACTCTGATTGGCTAACGTTAAATGCCGCTTAAAAATCAGATATGCCACGCCATGTAATCTCGATTGTTAAGCATGATATTTATGCCATGAATAGTATATACATTAAGTGGGCATGATGAGAAGAGGGAGAAGGATGATTTAGACTGTCACCAGTGGTTTTGACCACACAGTGGGTTGGCCCTGCTTTCTATATATTTTTGTGACTAAGGCTCAGTGGTTTTGACCACCAGTGGTTTGGTACCACATATTGATATCTTTGTGACCCGTCCCTGTGGTCTAGCACCACCGTGGGTTGGCCCCACATATTGATACGGGATTGTCACCAGTGGTTTTGACCATATTGTGGGTTGGCCCCACGAGTATTATTGTGACTACGGTCACCAGTAGTTTTGACCACACCGATATTAATTGTGACTACTGTCACCAGTGGTTTTGACCACACGAGGTAGAAACAGGAGTACGGATGGCTAGGTTTTTGGATTGCATGACTTACATGTTGAATTATGAAATTTGTGTATAAGCATTGCGGATTTCAGGATGGGGGTTTACACACTGAGTCTCGATGACTCACCCCTTTTGTGTAATTTTGCAGGTAACCCTTAGATTGCGTATATAGAGCCGAGACGGACTCGAGGTGGCCATGCTCATTGTTTTTCGGGTTTTCATTTAAATTACTACTTCGGTTTACATACTTTCAATTTGGTGTTCGAATTGTAATAAGGCCACTAACTTTAGTTTTTTGGGGGGTTATTGATCTGCTTTACTTTTCACTGAAAATTGATATAAGTTACCCAAAACAGCATGCCTTAAAATGAATGTTTTCTGAACTTGCATAAACTACCGGGTTTTTCTAAAACTTTACCATCGGGTAAAAACCAACAAGTCGTATCAATAGGTTAACACGGTCTCTTTAAAAACTCAATGAGGAACGATTTTGGCAATTAAATTGAAACTATTTGACTCTTAAACAAAAAACGAAGGGCTTTCTTATAATAGGAGACAACACACAACCTTTCTAAATCAGTTTTTGGAAACAACCCGTTTTTTTTAAATTTTGACCCCCATATCTCAAAATCTGACTTACAACCCGTGTTGTTAGAAATCATTTTCTCATGTGACATACTGGATTCGGTCGTGGTGTGTTGACCGGGTTTAGGGTGTTACACTCACGACCTCTGTTGTGTCAGTACGGTGGTTCTAGTGGTCCACACGGTCACAGACACGGCCGTGTATAAGGCCATGTAGCCTTGAAGTTCTACACTTCCGGTTAGTTTAAGAGAAAATAAAAAAGGAAGGGAAAAAAATTGAAAATAAATTTGACAGTAAATAGTGTTAGTACTCGGGTTGCCTCTCGAGAAGCGCTCGTTTATAGTCTTAAGCTGGACTTTCCTCAAATTAGAAAAATTAGGGAGGTTTAAAGGTTTGAATATCTTCCCTCTTGCTTAAAATTTTATTTTCTTGATGAGGTTCAAGTCGAGAAAGTTTACCTTAAAAGTGCCGAATGTTTGATTGCTTACCTCGACTGTTCCATGGGGAAAGATATCGTGTACCTTAAGAAGTATTTCTCCCTTTGTCTTCAGGTCTGTTGTGGTGATATGCAGATCTGCTTTGTCTAACAGTACCTGGTCTCCAATTTTGTAGTGGTTTGATGTTCCTATGAGCTCTTCTGGTGGTTCCTCTGGTTTTACTTCGTGTGGATCCGGCTCTTCTTTAAAGTGTGTCTTCCATTCTTTTAGTTTGTCTTCTCTAAGGCTTTGTTCCTTATGTACCTCTTTTTTGCTAGCTTGGGGTCCATGATTCGGCTCAGGTTTGTATTCTTGTGGTGTTTCCTGTGATGAAAGTTATCTTTCTTACCTTCATCGATTGTTATAATGGCCAAGTCAAGAGCTTGAAGACTGATTGATTCATCACCTACACAAAGTATGAGTTCGCCTGTGGCAACATCAATTTTAGTCTTGGCAGTTACTAGAAAAGGTCTTCCTAAAATTAAGGGGATTGAATTATCCTTATCCATGTCTAAAACAACAAAATCTACTGGGAAAACAAATTTATCGATTTTTACTAGAACGTCTTCAATAATTCCCCAAGAATTCTAACAGTTTTATCACTAATTGAATACTCATCCTAGTTTGTTTGGGCTTCCCTAGACCTAGTCGTTTAAACAATGCATAAGGCATGACATTTATACTTGCTCTAAATCGCCTAACGATTATCAATAGTTAAACTACCAATTAAACATGGAATTGTAAAACTCCCTGGATCTTTTTGTTTCTGCGGTAGTTTATTTTGTAACATTGCTGAGCATGTTGCGTTCAATTCCACATGGTACTCTTCATCTAATTTGTGTTTGTTAGTCATGAGCTATCTTAAGAATTTCCTCGCGTCTGGCATCTAAAAAAGAGCTTCAAGAAGAGGTAAGTTAATATGTATTTTCTTTAAGAGTTTAAGAAACTTACCGAACTATTCCTCTGAATCGTCTCTTTTTATCGCTTTGGGATAAGATATGCGAGGTTGGTACTCCTTGATTATCGGTTTTGGCTTTTCTTGTGTTACCTCTACTTTACCTTCGTCTACCTTACTTTCTGGTGTCGGATTGGGTTCATTTGACTTCTTATTGTCATGAGCTATGATGGCTTGAATTTTCTCCTTAGGGTTAATCTCGGTGTTACTTGGTAGACGTCCTTGCAGTCGTTCTGACATAAGCTTTGCAAGTTGTTCGACTGCATTGGTGACTTCCTTGACTGACTTAGAAATTTCCCCGATTCAGCTATCATTGCTTTTTATTGTTCTTTCAGTTTCTTGGATACGTTTCTCTGTGTCTGCCGAAAACTTTGCTAGCATCTCTTCGAGGGTTGGTTTCTTCTCTTGTGGATAAGGCTGATTTTGGAAGTTTTGAGGAGGTTGTTGTCTTTGATTTCCTTGATTTCCTTGACCTCCCCATGAAAAATTTGGGTGGTTCCTCCAACCTGAATTATAAGTATTACTATAAGTATTATTATTGGATCTGAAATTATAACCTATATAGTTCATCTGTTCGTTCTCTACTCCTGGTTGGTAGGGTGGGTACTCAGGATTTGCCATAGTTCTACTTGTGTCGCACTGCATGACTGGGCGTACCTACGAAGAACATAAACTGTCAAGCTTTTTATTCATTATCTCTACCTGATTTGATAGCATGGTTACTGCATCAATGCTATAGACTCCAACTGATTTTGTCGGTTTTGTCCTTGTAACCTGCCACCGATAATTATTCAACGACATCTCTTCAATGACTTTGTAGGCTGCTTCAGGAGTTTTTATTCAAGGTTCCACTGGCGGCTGAATCAATTAGTTGTTTCGTTGAGGGATTTACACCATTGTAGAAGGTTTGGACTTGAAGCCATAATGGTAATCCGTGGTGTGGACATCTCCTTAAGAGATCTTTGTATCTCTCTCATGCATCATATAATGTCTCTAAATCCATCTACACAAAAGAAGAAATATCATTCCGTAATTTAGCCATTTTGGCCGGTGAAAAATATTTTAATAAAAAATTTTCGGTCATTTGTTCCCATGTAGTGATTGACCCTCGTGGTAACGAGTTCAACCACTGCTTGTCTTTATTCCTTAATGAAAAGGGAAATAACCGAAGACGAATGGCATCATCAGAAACGCCATTTATTTTGAAAGTATTACATAACTCTAAAAAATTTGCTATATGAGTGTTAGGGTCTTCGTCCTGCAAACCATCAAATTGAACAAATTGTTGAATCATTTGTATTGTATTAGGCTTTAATTCAAAATTATTAGCAGCTATAGCAGGCCTAACAATACTAGATTCTGCTCCTGTCAAATTGGGTTTAGCATAATCATACATAGTACGCGGAGCATCTGCCACACCTCGTGGTGGATTATTCTCGTCCATCCCTTCAGTAGGATTGGATCTGTCTTCTCGCTCTTCTTCTGTGTAATTTAAAACTCGCCTAATTTCTCTGTGATTTCTTCGAGCGGTAGCTTCAATTTCACTATCGTATACTAGAGGTCCTGTCGAGTTCCTTCTAGTCATAAACTAAAGGTACCTGCTAGGAAAAAGAAAAAAAATTAGTAAAAAGAATAATATAAAATAAATTTTGAAATAAAAATAATAAAAAAATAATGGTTAAAGTAATAAAAATAGAGCTTTCTTAATATTTTAGTTCCCCGGCAATGGCGCCAAAAACTTGATCGCTGAAATCAGAGCTTTAAAATTTATAAATAGAATGATCAAACCTAGAAACTAACTCTGACAACGACTTAAAGGCAAGTGTACCTATCGAGCAAAGAGTATAGCTTAGGAAAGACCGAATTATCGAACCCAAAGGAACTAAAAGTACTAATACTCACTTTCTTTTATTATTTAGCCTAAAATATAGAGTGATTGGTTGATTTAATCTAGTTTAAGGACTACTAAGCTAAAGATGCAAAGACATAAAGAACGAATTGGGAAATAACTTGAAGAAACTCAATTGATTACTATGATACCCTCAAGAAGAATCCACCTAGACTTTACTTGTTACTTATTACTGAATCTTATGATTTCTTTACTTAGCTTGATCCGTAAGACGCCCTAACCTATATTAAACCCTCTCTCGAGGCGAATAACTTCTAACCCTAGGTTAATTAGTGGAACTCTCATTCGCTTATAATAACCCCCTAGAATAGTAGTAAATTGATAAATGGATTCCCATATTAGGTTTCACCCTAATCCGATAAAATCTCGTAACCCTATCTCTAGGCATTCGATCAACTCCGCTTAATTATGTTAGATCTACTCTTAAGCAGGGTCTATTCGTCCTCCACCTAAGCACATCAGATTTGGATTAAGCAACATAATTAAGAACAAACTAAGTATTTATCATATAATTCAGAAAATAATAACAAAATTCATCTAGGTTTCATCCCCTTTAGGTATCTGAAGAGTTTAATTCATAATGAATAAAAACATCTCAATAGAAAAGATAAAACAAAACATAAGAAATCCCTAAAACCCCCTAGAAGAATTGAAGGAGAAATCCGCCGTCTTGAGTAGAATTCCGGCTCTTCGAGATGGATCTTCTAGCTATCTTCGAGTGATTCCCACAAATATGTTCCTTTTGGCTCGGCTCTTTAGCCTAGCTCACCGCCCCCCTTTCAGGATACACTTAGGGTGTTTATATAGGCTCTTGGAATGCTTTACTTGGCCTCTAAGTGTCCTAATTTAAGTCTACTTCTTACTTGGTATTTGAATAAGCTGTGGAAAGTGTTTCTTTGGCTCTAAGTATCCAAATCCGAGTGAACTTGCTCTCTCCCGTAACAGGGGCACGGCCATGGCAGACGCCCGTGTAAATCGTGGTTAGGCCGTGTCTCGATTCTATCGATTGGGGCACGGCCATGTAAATAGTGGCATGGCCGTGTCTTAGTTAATTGTCAAAGCACGGCCGTGTGGCTTGAAGTCCAGGCCGTGTCGATTTCTTCTTTAGCCCAAATTGGCCCGTTTTAAGCCTGTTTCTTGTTCTTTTTGTCCTCGGGTGCTTTCCTGAGTATACATATGAAAAGAAAGGATTAAAAGCACCTTTTTACATAAATCAGGGCTAAATCATCCTAAAAGCATACTAAATATGGGGTTAAAATATGTTACTTTTACGGTTTATCAATAACTTTTTTAAAACACAGTCCCCAGCAACGGCGCCAAAAACTTGGAACGACGGAAATGTACAAGTGTACACAACCGCAACAAATAATAAAGTGACAAGTAAATGCCGAGTTATCGCACCCACAGGGACTGTGAAAATAGTTATTTATGAATGCTATTTAAAACACTTTGGTGAAGAAAAATATTATGTTTGAAGAGGGTGATTAAAAACTAAGATTTTAGACTAAGTAAACTAAATAAATAAACCTCAAATGCACGATTTCAAAATACAATTTTAATTAAGATGACATAGTTGTGTTAGATTAATTGCATTTCTTAACTTAGAATTATTAAACTCATGTTTATATTGTTACGAATAAATTCACGACAACTCGGTAATTTGATAACTTATGAACATACTCACCTACCAAAATCCATTCATTTCTTGACTATATCCCTATGTCAATTCAACCGATTAAACAAATCTTAATAGGCAAATATGTTATTGCACATACATATTGTTAAATCGAAATAATCTCTTAAACATATCCCTATGTCAATTCAAACAATTAACTCGATTTAATAAGCACATAAAAGACTGTGTGAGGTAACAAAGTATCCTTACTTGAAACAGTTTAATCACAATAATCTTGCAAGTTATGCAAGGCAAATGTATCTTCAGATAGCGTTGCTAATTTAACCCTCAGCTACCTTAGATGATTAAACAAGCACTGACTAAGTACTGTGTCCATTAATTACAATTTCAATCCGTTTAAATAATTAATTCATTAGCTACCTTACAATTGTAATGCAAGAATAACTTAGTCATGATTTTACTTAATCAAACATCTTACCGAGGCCTATAATAACATAAACACAATTTTAACAATTTTAGCAAACGAAATGCAATCAACCTAACACGAATTAAATTCAAGCTAAAGTGATTAAATTAACCATTCCAACAACATAAATATTCATAGATATGTTCATCATTACAAACAAATTAAAGAGATAGGGAACAAGAATCAAATTCGGTGTTTTCCGTAGCTTGACTAGTTTGCTCCGTCCTTCATTCTCCGTTGTCCTCATCGACCAAGGCTACTATGAACACTTAATTGCTGCTCCAAATGGCTGATGAATGCCCCTTTTCCAAGAGGAGAAATCGGCAAGAGAGCAAGGGAATTTGGAATGGAAAAGAAGAGAGAAAGTTGATAGAGGAGAGAAAAGATGAGAATGTTGTGGTCTGTTGAATGATCAGCCAATGGGGGGTTTTATAGCTGAAGATGGCTGCTAAAAATAGCATCCAAAGAGCCATCCATTGGCCGGCCACACATATAGCAAGGTTGATGGTTTCAACTTTGCTAAATTTGGCTTGGGGTATATCTACGAAGCCACTAATTGTAGAGGGGTTTGAATGCAACTTGAACACGTCTTCAAGGGCCTCTTCACAAGCTTAAATAATCAGCTAATAAGCTGTTTTGGGTCAGCTCTTGGGATGATTTTTGGGCTGTCCATTTCTTGGTTGGTTCGCTTCACTCAGTTCAATTCAAGTGGACCAAATTTTCATAATTAATTAATAATAATTTATTAACCTAAATTAAATTGGATATAAATTAAAATTAATTATATTATGAATTAATACATATAATTTTGGACCGTCTTAGGCTGAAATTTAGTTTGCCTCGGTACTTCAAATTGCTTCTCGGTTTTGTGCTTCTAGCAATGTCTGCCGAGACATTTTTCGCCCTTTGTGCAAATCTATCGAAAATAACCAAAATTCATCAAAATTAATTATAAAATTAAAAAAATTCAACATGTTCATATTTTAAGTGCACTTTAATTATTTTATAAAAATTAATTATTTTTGACAAGAATTTTATTGAAACTGTATGATTTTAAGTTAAAAAGGGTATGCAAAATGTGTAATTTTCCATGTTTCCACATACATGTGTGTGATAAATATACTGTATGGATAAAAATAAAAGAATAGCTTAGTGTATATTTTTGCTCATAGTAAATGATATTTTAATGGGTTTTAAACTTTTGGTTGTTTGGGTAATAGATTTTGGATTTTATTATAAATATGATTACTATATTTTATAGAATATAATATTTCTTTTTGAAAGTGTTACAGGTCCAAATCACGTCTATATACAAATATATCTAATGAATCATAAGTATCAAATTATTACAAGACGGGTTTTATGAAGAATCATAAAATAGAATCAAATCATTACTGGTACAAACAAAATAAGAAATGGCGAGGTTGAGCCAGAAATTTAGATTGTGGAGCCAATTTTTCAAAAATTAAAGCATTTATAAAGGTCATATAAACTAATACATAATATTAATTCTTGATAAACCGATGTATATCTTAAATATAATACTATTACAAAACTATTAAAACAAAAATAAAAAAAAACATCACATCAAATAAATTTGAATAACACATTTTTTACAATTGCCCATGACGTTTTCTCATGTGTTAAGACCATTAAATTACCTTCTCTTTGTCATTTTTTTAAAAAATATCTCTCTCAACATATGTAATCAAACAATCATTCATCCATTGATCTCCAATTCGATTCCTCAAACAATTTTTCACAACTTTCATTGCATAAACGACTCTTTCCACACTTGTTGTAGCAATTGACAAAATCAACACTAACTTAATCAATCGATATACCAATGGATAAACAATGTTCTTTTTTGTATCAACCATCTTCTTAGCAAAAACTTGAATTCTTTTCAAATTTGAGAACTCCCTATTTGATCGCATGTCAATAACGTATGTCTCCAGTTGGTTATTAAGTGCAAGAACTTCAATTGGAGAAAAATTAGATGAATAAATTTGACCAAGACTAATCAACTTTGTTTGTCAAAAGTTTGAAAACTCTCATTCGGACATAAGCAATATGCACATAATAATAGCTACGTATTTACTTCATTGAAATGATTATTAAGCTCTTGAAGTTGTGTACCTATAACGATATAAAATAACTCCACGTGATAATGATGCATATTAGTTACCTTGTGAGCTTTCTTCCGTGACCTTCCTTTTTGCAAAAAAGTCATCATTCATATTAGGAACATCAATATCATGTTTTTGGAAAAAGGATGATACTTGTGAAAACAATGAACTCCATCCATCTTCTCAGAGCTTTTGTAACCGTTCTTTTGAAATCCTTATCAATAAGATGGCATTAACAATATCATGATCTTTTCTTTGAAGTGCTTCTGACAATTCATTTGTGATCCCTAACGCATGTCTCATTAAATGTAAGGAAAAATCAAATTCAAATGATTACATCAAACCTAACAATGTATTAGCTTCAACTTTTTGATCGGATGTTAACCCATCATCTATTATAATTTCAAGCAAATCAACTATCAAAGTGAACATGATGATTATGTTTAAAAGCGTACCATAGTGTGATCTGCTACAAGTATTGCCTAGCGAATGAAAGTTGTCTTTTGATTTAATCCTCGTTCAGAACAAATTTCAGAATTTGACAAAGCCTTTTGAACTTTACAAAATTGCAATTCATGAAGCATATCATGATATTTGCAAAAGCCTCTTACAACATTTATTAAGGAATCAATCAAACTGAAAAGTGATGCAATCTAGATATGATTTTTTGTTGCTGAAATCAATGCCAATTGGATGTGAAAAGCAATGAATGTAAAAAACTGATGAATTTTCTCTTAAAATTTAAACTTTTCAAACCATTAAACTCCCTATGCATGTTACTAGCACTATCATAACCTTGTCCCCAAATTCTCGATGTGCGTAATCCAAATTTAGCCAAGAAAGCATCAACTGCTACTTTAAGTGATAATACAGTAGTATCCTTGAAACACCCATACCTGACCCGGTCACTAGGTCTGAGTCATGAGATGCTACATTGGTTGTTGAAACAACAGCAATCATTTACATTCAATTTATAGCATTAAACAATTAAACATAATCAATATATGCATGAAATGCAATATATATTCATTATCGGGTCTTATATGAGCTTACGAAAGTTCTTTTGCTATCCTAAAGTCAAATTAGGATCATATTGTAAAGATTTCAAAGTCTTAGGCCGACGTCGCAACTTCGTCACTTCCTCATCATGACATGGCCATCATAGTATGTCACGTCACGATGACACACCTATGCTCGTCACAACGTCACTCATTAAGATGGCAACGTTGTAACGTTAATAGTTCGTGGTCACGACGTCATCCCTATTTTTGGAAAAAAATGCACAATTTGATACCTATTCCATCAATTTTAACCAATTCCTTTTATTGTTTAAACCAAATATCAATTCAACTATTGTCAAAACCTTTCAAGGCATGCTACACAAGTTTATTACATTCTCATACAATCATTTATCAAGTCATTCCATACATGTTCATCAATTAGACACAATTAATCATTTTATTCATTAAACAATACAAGTAGGCCAAACAAGATTATCTATACCATTTCTTTTAAGCATTATAAGCCTATATGACTTTAATTGAGCCAAAACAAAACATACATTAGACATACTTCCAAGCATCATATTCAAAAGAGTTAATTCCAAACATTTATCAACTTATTTATCCTATTAATCTCAATTAGTAACATTCCACATATCAAAGCATATAAGCATAAATCATCACTTATTTTTGTAACATCCTGAATTTAGGGGCTTGTGCATTTTATGTAGTGTATGCTTAAAAATATTAATTTAAGGATTTGAGGTGCAAATGGGGCTCAAAGTTGGGCTGAGGCCTTGTTTTAAACATTCTGTTTAGACATACTTGGGTTTAAATAAAGTTTTAATAATTAAATTGACATGTTGGGCTTGTGGCCCAGCAACTAGGGGTTCAGTAAGGGGAAGCTATAGGTGGCGTTTTGGTAGATGAAAAAGGGCCTAAATTTTTGGTTGCTTAAAGCCCAAGCTTAGGGCCACATTTTGGCACTTGAATGGGGACTAGGAGGGACGACACAGGTTTTTTTTAGAATTTTATTATGTTTAAATTGTGAGGATAATAAGCGGATAAAGGGAAGGAATTGGTGATAGTTAAGGCTATTTAGAGGAGATATGATTATGATAAGGGAAAGAAAGAGGGGCTATCTAGGAGACTAAGTGATGGCGAAATTCCATCACCTAGAGGGTGAAGAATTCACTACTACATAGGAAAAGGGGTCTTAATTTTCCTATTATTTGCTTAAGCTTTAGAGATTATTAAGGGCACTTTCGGTTTTAATAGATAGGTGCTGAAAATCCTATAAATAGGAGAGTATCTCTTCAAATTTGACATTTGAACCCTAACTTCTTTCTCTCCCATTGTGCCAAAATTTGTCGTTAAAGCTCTCATCTTTTCTCTTTTCTCTCACCAAATTTCTACTCTATTCTCCTCTCTTTTCTTTTCTTGATTGGTAAAACCTCGATAGATCCCTTTCTCGTCTTTTTCTAACACTCTAGCCGAATCTTCAAGTCTCTCTTTGCTCTCTTTTCACTCTTCTTTTTAGCAGAAACCATATCAGTTCATCCTTCCGGGATTTTCATAAAAAGCCAAAATCACTAAGATCTCACCTTCTGAAGTTGCCGAATTTTCTTCAGTGGAGTTTGCTTGTGCTGAATCTTGAAATTTCTCTGGCTTTTAGAAACCTTAGCCGAATGGCCATTTGGAAACTAATCCCGGGTTTCTTTTTCTTTTGCGGCACATCGGGATTTTAAGGAGATCACAACAGTCAAGGTTTTCACCGGTAGCGTTCAAACCATCCTACTTCCGGGATCTAATCAGTTTAGGTGAGGAGAATTGTTTATTTTTAAATACATAAAATCGGGCAGAACACTAACCATGGCCGAATATAGGAGAGGCCATATTTTCACATCTTTTCGGCTTTTTGAGCAAAGTTGTAGATCGGTTTAGCAAGGGTATCGACTGTAACACCCCAAACCCGACCCATGAGCCCTGACCGGATCTGGTATGTCACGGAGTAAAAATTTTTGAAAGATTCTGATTTTCTGATGAAAAATTTGAAAATTCTGCTAAGGTTATAAAACAGTGTTTGATAAAACTCAGGAGAAAATGATTGATTTTTATAAACATGGTTGTGTTGAAAATCCTTTGAAAACATTTGATCATTTAAAATTTTAAAGTCATCAGATGTTATTGTTACTTTTAACCGATTCACTTAACATTTATAATTTCATTTGTGATATAGTATAAGTAAAGTAAAACAACTATGTAAACATCCAAATAATAATTAGCGGCCTTATTACAACCCAAAATAAAAATTTAGCAAATAAACAAACTTAAACTCAGATTAAATAAATTCCATATCCAAGGAACAAGCATGGGCGCCTCGAGTCCTCTCGGCTCCATCTCCGCGATCTACTCATCTGCAAAATAATATGGGAAGGGTGAGTCACCAAGACTCGGTGTATAAATCCCCACCCTAAATGCAACTCATACACGATTATTAGTAAACATGCAAACATGCAACCCAAACTAACCATCCATACTCCTTTTTCTACCCCGTGTGGTCAAAACCACCGGTGGTCAAAACCACTCGTGACCAAGTCACAAATCAAGTGATGGGGCCAACCCATCGTGTGGTCAAAACCATCGATGACCAAAGGTCACAATTTATCAATATGGGGTCAAAACCACCGTGATACCAAACCACCGGACTTAGTCACAATTTATCAGCGTGTGGTCAAAACCACTTTGGTGACCAAAGTCACAATTAAATTGATGGGGCCAACCCATCTTGTGGTCAAAACCACTGGTGACAGTCCATAGAGATCATCCCCCTCCTCTCATCAATCCCACCATCATCATGCTTACATAACCAATATCATAATCCCATATATCATGCATTTATGTATAGCATAGCATTCAACAACATATGATGGCTTACACAAACATATATCATAGATCACGTAATAGGGGACTTACCCGGAATCCATGCTTAAGCCCACAAGGCAAAGTTACAACACGAGAGGTTATACAGCAACATAATAAACAATCTATGCTAATAAAGTGTGTACGAGTTTACACACCTGTTTACTCGTGAGACTAACAAATCCCGAATATACTAGCGAAATCCCGAGTCTATGCGATATCACAAAATCTTGAAAGTAATCCCGTATTGCTCCTACAATCAGCAAACACCCAAACCTTTAGATCTAATAGCCATTCGGCTATACTGATAATCCCGGAGGATATGTCGTACTCGAAATAACACTCACCTTGGTTGCTAATTTGGTCTCCTACCAAATCCCAAAACTGCACTTATTCCTGAAATCGTTGAATCCTTATATGGCACATGTTAGTTTCGGCATTAGGCATTAATTCTTAACAAATGGCCCTAGGCCGAAACTATCTATCACTTACCAAAACAGATTGAAATCTGGAAGACTTCATCAAAGCCCTTAATGTTACCTACACACAAGAGAACACATCACCATCATCTTAAGAACACATTACTACCAACCTTACCAAGGCCTATTCTTACTTTCGACACTAAGAGGAAAAAAAAAACCGAGGTGTTAGAGTGACACACTTACCACCCTTTGAAATCGATAGCACCTTACTTAGGGGGATTCGGCTTATGCCCTTTATGGTGAGGGATATTCGGCTAGCAACAAATGAAAGGTGAAATTTTGAGTAAAAGATGGAGGTAGGTTCGGCCAAGTAGAAGAAAAGAAGAAAGGAATTTTTGAAGATTTTTGGGCAATGTGGCTAGAGAGAATTCGGCCAGCAACAATTTGAGAGAAAAAGAAGAAAAATTTTGATGAATTTTGGCACCTCCCTAATGTGATAAAACCGATTGTGGATGGCCCTAAGGAGTCCTACATTCGGCCATCTCCTCCTTTGTGATAATCTTCTATTTTCCAAATATCACCCATTGAAATAAAGTAAGATCTATCTCCTATTTTATCTCCTATCCACCTCTTCAAAATAAAAGAAAAACAAAACTAATAACACTACTCTTCCAGCCGAAATTAAGTGCAAAAAAAAAATTAAGCTTATCCTTATCAAATTAAGAGTCCAAAATCAGGCCATTAGCTCACTCCCCCCTAACGTCAGCATGCATAAAAAAAACACCCATTGCTGCCCATGCTACTCGAACATGGGACCTCAACGTCATGACCCTTTACAACGTTCCATGCCACTCTTCCACATCGACTTTCATGTCCATAATCCTCACCACTTATTTTTAAGGCCTTTCTAGCCCATCACCCTATGCATAACGCAAAAGAAAAATAAAACTCCCAAGCACCACTCCAGCAGCTCGAACCCAAGACCTGCGCCAATCGTCACCTTCAAGCCCTTAAGTGGCGCATGAAAGCCACTTTGCTACTAACTCCTTTCGTGACATAAACCCCTTACAATCCCTTTTAAATGCTCCTTCCTTAACTCCCTCTTGCCTTAACGCCAAAGGCAAAAATAAAATATCATTACGCTTCCAACAGGACCCGAACGTGAGTCCTCCCTCCTACACTCCCTTGCACCTTGGCGCCTCAAGCCACTATGCCAATTAATTCCTTGTGTCATGCTTCTCCCGAAATTTCTCTTACCCCCTATCTCACCTAGCTCCCTCCTCTTAAGCACTTAAAAAGAAATTTTCAGTCCTACGTCAGACCTAGCTCGGGATTATGACTAGACCCTAGAACATGCCAAGTAATCATAGTATTCATTTCTTTTCAAGCAAGCACATGAAAATAATAAAATTTCAGACAACCCCTAATTCAGGATGTTACATTGACAATAATCAAGTGTGTAACCTTTCACACTATTAGATTGAGTGTTAATATATATATATGTATAAATCTGTTATACTCTGTTAGATGTCGAAACCCCAGCATTATGATTGAAAACCCGATGAGGGTAAAGGCTAATCATCAGGTTAGTGATTTCTGTCCTTCTTCAGTAACATGCTTTGTATGTTGATTTCTCTGTATGCTTGGGGTTTGGTAATTGATGAAAATGGGAAGTACTCTGTTTCTGGTGGCTTATGCCATTTCAGCCTGGTGACTCTGTCACAACTCTGTTTCTGGTGGCTTATGTCATTTCAGCCTGGTGACTATGTCACAACTTGACGATGAGCAGGTAACTACAGCATGACTGCCATCGATGGTGTGTAGCAGTGTGGGTTGATTGTAGAAATCCCCAATGGTGTGATCGGCAGGTAAGGGTGGGGTGTAACGGATGGAAACCTAGAATTGGGTTGTGTTTTACGTATGTTATCTGCTATATTATGTTTTATATTTTGATCTATGGGCTAAGGCCCAATCTAATGGTGCACGAGGGTTGCACACTGAGTTTCGCGACTCACCTTATTATTTTAACAATTTCAAGTAACACGTAGTGCAACGGACCGGGCTGGAGAGGAGAGCAAGGTGGTCATGCAAAAGAACATTTGGATTCAGTAAATAGACTCTAAGCTATTATTTTATATTTTTATTAAATGGGTTTAAATCTCGTTGTAATAAGGCCATGGGCCACTAGACTATTATACTCTATTTTGGGTTTTATTTTGGGCTTTCATTACTGCCAGGCACTTAAACTTTAATTAAACTAAAGCATATATTAAGATTTTGGTTTTTAATTCATAAAAAACATCTCATAAAATTTATAGCATATCTAAATTAACAACCTATTAATTTTTCCCGAATAAAAGGTTAAACTCAAGGAAAAATATTTTTCGAAAATTTTGACATCTTTTACAGAATCTTTTTAGTGACATGCCAGATCCGGCTATAGTGTTTGGGCCGGGTTTGGGGTGTTACAGATTGGTATCAGAGCCCGATTCAAAACTCGACCCTGGAGTTTTTGGGCTCAAAATGTTTTCTAAAAATAGGTTTTTGAAGTATGCATGTTTTATAAATGTTACAGGATGGGTTCTTCGGCATGGCACCTGTGTCTCCGGCCCAAGTCTGTCAGGTAAGTATTCTGAACCATTGTATGATATATATATATGTGGGCTTGATGGGCTTTTGGGACGTAGCTTATTTTAGTTAGAATCTGATGGACCTTAGGCTTAGCTTAAACTACTTCTTGAATCTCATAAGACTTAAACTCACTAAACAAACCCGTGAACGAGTCGTAAGACTAGGGTGTGGCAACAGACATACGCATGTCTAGGATTGGATCCGGAAGAGCCTGGTACTTAAACAGTCCTAGTGACTCACCTCCTCTTCGCTGGAACCTTACCTGGTGTGTAGTGACTGTTCACCTTAGCCGAGATAGAATATGGCAACGGGCATACGTATGTCTAGGAGTGGATTTAGGGAGAGCTTGGTATTTAAGCGGTCCTAGCGACTCACCTCCTCTTCACTGGAATTTTACCTGGTGGGTAGTGACCGTTCACCCTAATCATGAGGACTTATTGACAGGCTAAACCCTATAATTAAAACCCAAAAGGGACTAGCCACCTTGTTTTTACAAAATTGCTGAAATACTCTTATTTTGGAAAAAAAATGCCAAGATGTGCAAATATACCCTGATTTACAAAATCAACGAAATTTTTCCTTAGAAAAAAAAAACAACAAAACTCACACAACATGACAACATCCAAAAACATTTGAACACTACTATATTTAAAAAAAATCAAATTCTCCAAGATACTCTCTTAATTTTGTAAAATTTTGAAAAAAAATTTGAAAACACCCTTGATTTGTAAAAGTTACCAAACTACCCCTGATGTGCAAAAGGATCGAAATACCCCTAGATTTTAAAATTATCGAAATACCCCTAAATTTTAAAATGACTGAAATACCCCTTAGATGTCAAAATTATCGAAATACCCCTGGATTTCCAAAATAACCAAAATACCCCCGAATTTCTAAACTACCCTTATTTCGTGAAATCACCAAGGAACCCTATTTTGAAAAAATTACGAAAATACCCCTGGGTAGTGAAACAATGAAAACTCTTTTATTTGATGAATGTAAGTTCACGGATGTTCTTTGTATGTTGATTGAATGTATGTGTTTCCTAGAACTAGGGGATACGAACGTGAGACTGAATTGTGAATACGAATTTGAAAGAACTACTCCTAAAAATACTATTCATAAGATTATTCGTAGTTAATCGGTGGAACGAATTAATGATTCATAAAACTCTTAATCAGATAAACGTCGATCAAAAGAATGAGTACAAGGGGTAGAGGACGTCCGCCGCGTGGACGCGATAGGGGTAGGATGACCGTGTCAAAGCTAGTAAGGTCTGGCCACGGGCCAAGAAACAAGATCCGGAACTGTCAGCTGTGGAGGGAGAATTTTAGGACCAAATAGGTGGAGACGATACAGTGTTTCAGGCAATGTTGTGGATTCTGGAGAGAGTGGCTGGAGTAGGCACAGGTTCAGGAGCTCAGAAGTCTGTGTCTGAACGACTCCGAGCCAATGGGGCAGAGGTGTTTAGGGGAGTTTCTGGCGTAGCCCCTAACACAGCTGAGTATTGGATGGAAGCAACTGAGTGCATAATGGATGACTTAGATTTCACAGTGGAGGAGAAGTTGAAAGGGGTTGTGTCTCTTCTACGAGATCAAATTGAAGGAGGGTACTGCCGCAGATCGAATTGACTGGGACTTCTTTAAGGAGTCATTCCAGGGAAAGTATGTTGAGGCCAGCTATGTGGATGCACAGAGGAAGGCATTCCTGAATTTGGTAGATGAAAGTAAATCTGTGGCTGAATATGAGGCAGAGTTGCTGCGCTTGAGCCACTACGCTCGAGGAATAGTAACAACCAAATATGAACGTTGTGTTCAGTTGGAGGATAGATTGAAGAATGAGTTAAGAGTCTTGATAGCACCGCAGAGAGAGAGAGATTTTGCCGTTCTGGTGGAAAAGGTTAAGATAGCTGAGGAGGTAAAACAGATGGAAAGACAGGAAAGAGATAAGGAGCGGGGAAGGAATAAGAGAAATTTTGGGCCGGCAGGAGCATCTGAGAATTCGCAGAAAAGGCCTAGGTCTGATGGGCCAGCTCATGCTTCGACACCTATTGGTGGGAATCAGAATCGATTATGTAATTGATGTGGGAAAGCACATTCTGGGGAGTGTAGAAAAAGAACCAGTGGATGTTTCAGGTGTGGATCCACGAAACATATGATTAAGAACTATCCACAGAAGGAACAGGTGCAGCCAGTTGGACGAGGTTCTGATCAAGCTAGAAGAGTTGGTCAGCCAGTACCGAGGGGTAGTGGCCTAGGTAGAGGAGGAAATAGGGTTGGTCGCGATCGTGGAGTGCCTGGTAGAGGTGCAGGTAATATAGATGCGAGGTAGCCGCGTCTAGTTTATGCAGTTCATCGACAGGAGGATGGTGATGCACCGGATGTCATAACTGGTACATTTCTTATTGCTGATAACCCTTTTCTTGCCTTGATTGATATTGGGTCAACCCACTCCTATGTTCCATGTTCGATATCTGAGAACCTAAGTATAGACTCTGAAACAACTACTAGGAAGATGACTGTGGTTAGTCCCCTAGGACAATCTACGGTAGTGGACAAGCTATTTAAGGATGTACCGTTAGAGACTCAAGGGGTAGTGTTTCCGGCAGACTTAATGGAATTGCCATTTGGAGAGTTTGATCTTATCCTAGGAATGGATTGGTTGACTAAGCATCGTGCTAAGTTGGATTGTGAGACTAAGCGTGTGATGTTGAGTACCCCGGAAGGCGGGGAGGTGCTTGTGTTAGGGAAAAGAATAAACTATTTGTCTAACGTAGTATCGGCATTGAGGGCTGTTAAGATGATTCAGAAAGGATGTAATGCATTCCTAGCTTTTATTAGTGCCTTGGATGCTAAGTAGGTGACTGTCGATGAGGTTCGAATAGTCAAAGATTTCGTGGATGTCTTTCCGAAAGAGTTACCAGGGTTACCTCCAGATCGCGAAGTGGAGTTCAGAATAGAGCTATTTCCAGTAACAGCTCCGGTGTCCATTGCTCTGTATCGAATGGTACCAAAGGAGTTGGTGGAGCTCAAAGCCCAGATCCAGAAACTGTTGGATCGTGGATTTATCTGACCGAGTGTGTCTCCATGGGGAGCGCCGGTCCTATTCGTGAAAAAGAAGGACAGATCCATGCGTATGTGCGTGGACTATCGTCAACTGAATAAGTTGACGATTAAGAATAAGTACCCATTACCAAGAATCGACGACCTGTTTGATCAGCTTAAAGGAGCTTCGGTCTTTTCAAAAATTGATCTAAGGTCAGGGTGCCATCAGTTAAAGGTGAAGGAAGGGAACATTCATAAGACGGCATTTCGAACACGCTATGGTCATTATGAGTTCTTGGTAATACTGTTCGATTTGACGAATACGCCATCAGCATTTATGGTTATGATGAACCGGGTGTTTCAACCATACCTAGATCGGTTCGTGGTGGTGTTCATCGATGATATTTTGGTTTACTCCAAGTGAGAGGAGAAGCATGATGTACGTCTTCGTGTGGTGTTACAAATTCTGAGGAGAAGCAGTTGTACGCAATGTTCAGTAAGTGTGAGTTCTGGCTGAAGGAGGTGACTTTCTTAGGGCATGTAGTTTCTGCATAGGGAATTAGGGTAGACCCTCGGAAGATAGAAGCTGTACTAGGTTGAAAATTATCGAAGTCTGTGGCAGAAATTTAAAGTTCTTGGGATTAGCGGGGTATTATAGGAGGTTTGTTGAGGGGTTCTTTTCAATAGCGGCACTTTTAACCAAGTTGTTAAGGAAGGGAGTATTGTTTGTATGGACTGACAAACAACAGGAGAGTTTTGATAAGCTGAAGAGAATCTTGACGGAAGCGCCAGTGTTAATTCAGCCGAGGCAGAAAAAGAATTTACCGTCTACTGTGATGCGTCACACACAGGTTTGGGGTGTGTGTTGATACAAGAGGGAAGAGTTATTGCATATGCGTCTCGACAGCTGCGACCGCATGAATTGAACTACCCTACGCACGATTTAGAATTGGCGGCGGTAGTTTTTGCTCTGAAGATTTGGAGGTATTACCTGTATGGGGAGAAGTCGGTTATTTACACTGACCATAAGAGCCTGAAGTATATCCTTACCCAGAAGGAGTTGAATCTGAGGCAACGTAGGTAGATTGAACTCTTGAAAGACTATGACTGTTCGATTGAGTATCATCCGGGTAAGGCTAACGTGGTGGCGGATGCGTTGAGTAGAAAGGCGATAGCAGATTTGAAGGCAATGTTCGCTCATCTTAGTCTGTATGAGGATGGCAGTTTGGTAGCTGAACTTCAAGTAAGTCCTATGTGGACAAATCAAATCAAAGAGAAGCAGCTTCTGGATGATGTCTTGCGTACTCAAATCCGACAAGTGCAGAATGGTGAAGGAGAAGATTATTGTTTGAACGGTATGGAGTCTTGTGTTTTCGTGGGAAGATTTATATGCCAAAAGATGTGGAGTTAAGGCAGATGATTCTTCAAGAGTCGCATAGTAGCCCTTACGCTATGCATCCTGGAGGGGTTAAGATGTATCGAGACTTGCGAGAACAATTTTGGTGGCCAGGTCTGAAGCGAGAGATAACAAAATTCGTGGGAAAGTGCTTGACGTGCCAATAGGTAAAAGTGGAACACCAGTTGCCTTCAGGGTTGCTGCAACCGATAAAGATTCTGTTGTGGAAATGGGAGAGAATCACGATGGATTTTGTTAGTGGGTTACCCCTTACGCCCACTAAGAAGGACTCGATTTGGGTGATTGTGGATCGGTTGACGAAGTCTGCCCATTTCATATCGGTTCGGGTCGACTATTCTCTACCAAGGTTGGCTAAGCTGTAAGTGGCTGAGGTCGTAAGATTACATGGTATACCGGTGTCGATAATATCCGATAGAGACCCTAGGTTCACGTCACGATTCTGGAAGGCTCTTCATCAAGCAATGGGAACAAGGTTAGCTTTAGTACCACTTTTCACCCACAAACTGATGGTCAGTCTGAGAGGGTAATTCAGATCTTGGAGGATATGCTAAGGGGTTGCATCATCGATTTTAGGGGTAGTTGGGAGGAGTATTTACCTTTGGCAGAATTTGCATATAATAATAGTTATCAAGCTAATATTCAGATGGCGCCGTACAAAGCATTATATGGAAGGAGATGCCGTACCCTACTTGTTGGACGGAGTTGGGTGAACGTCAGGTGTTGGGTCCAGAACTAGTTTCGAAAACGAAAGAGAAAGTTAAGTTAATACGGGCTCGATTGAAGGAAGCGTCTGATCGGTAAAAGTCTTATGCGAATCTAAAGCGGAAGGAGATGGAATTTGCAGTAGAAGACCAAGTCTTTTTGAAGGTATCCCCATGGAAGAAGGTAATGAGGTTTGGACAGAAGGGTAAGCTAAGTCCTCGGTTTATTGGGCCTTATCGGGTATTGGAACGCGTGGGGCCAGTGGCTTATCGCTTGGAGTTGCCTTCAGAGTTGGAGCAGATACATGAAGTGTTTCATGTCTCGATGCTGAGACGTTATCATTCTGATCCATTACATGTGGTGCCGGTGGAAGAGATTGAAGTAAGGCCAGATTTATCCTTTGAGGAGGAACCAGTACAAATCTTGGATCGAGACGTAAAAGTGTTGAGAAGAAAGTCCGTCCCTTTGGTCAAAGTTTTGTGGCGAAATCACGGCACAGAAGAGGCGACGTGGGAGCCAGAGGATGTTCTACAATAGCAGTATCCCCATCTCTTTTGATCAGGTAAATTTTGAGGTCAAAATTTATTTTAAGGGGGGTAGAACTGTAAGATCCTGAATTTAGGGGCTTGTGCATTTTGTGTAATGTATGCTTAAAAATATTAATTTAAGTATTTAAGGTGCAAATGGGGCTCAAATTTGGGCTGAGGCCTTGTTTTAAATATTCTGTTTAGACATACTTGGGTTTAAATAAAGTTTTAATAATTAAATTGACATGTTGGGCTTGTGGCCCAACAACTAGGGGCTCAATAAGGGGAAGCTATAGGTGGAGTTTTAGTTGATGGAAAAGGGCCCAAATTTTTGGTTGCTTAAAGCCCAAGCTTAGGGCCACATTTTGGCACTTGAATGGGGACTAGGAAGGGACGACACAAGGTTTTTTTTAGAAATTTTATTATGTTTAAATTGTGAGGATAATAAGCAGATAAAGGGGGAAGGAGTTGGTGATAGTTAAGGCTATTTCTGAGGAGATAACAGATTAAGATAAGGGAAAGAAGGAGAGGCTATCTAGGAGACTAAGTGATGGCCGAAATTCCATCACCTAGAGGGGTGAAGCATTTGGCTACTACATAGGAAAAGGGGTGCCGAATTTTCCCTATTATTTGCTTAAGCTTTAGAGATTATGAAGGGCACTTTCGGTTTTTAATAGGTAGGTGCCGAAAATCCTATAAATAGGAGAGTATCTCTTCAAATTTTGGCATTTGAACCCTAACTTCTTTCTCTCCCATTGTGCCAAAATTTGCTGTTAAAGCTCACATATTTTCTCTTTTCTCTGCCGAAATTTCTACTCTATTCTCCCTCTCTTTTCTTTTCTTGATTGGTAAAACCTCCGATGATTCCTTTCTCATCTTTTTCTGACACTCTAGCTGAATCTTCAAGTCTCTCTTTGCTCTCTTTTCACTCTTCTTTTTAGCCGAAACCATATCAGTTCATCCTTCCGGGATTTTCATAAAAAGCCGAAATCACTAAGATCTCAACTTCTGAAGTTGCCGAATTTTCTTCAGTGGAGTTTGCTTGTGCCGAATCTTGAAGGAAACAATAGGTAAGTGTCGATTTTGAGATTCCAATATTTCTCCGGCTTTTAGAAACCTTACCAAATGGCCATTTGGAAACTAATCTCGGGTTTCTTTTTCTTTTGCGGTACATCGAGATTTTAAGAAGATCTCAATCGTCAAGGTTTTCACCGGTAGCGTTCAAACCATCCTACTTTTGGGATCTAATCAATTTAGGTGAGGAGAATTGTTTATTTTTAAATACATAAAATCGGGTAGAACACTAACCATGGCCGAATATAGGAGAGGCCCTATTTTCACATCTTTTCGGCTTTTTGAGCAAAGTTGTAGATCGGTTTAGCAAGGGTATCGACAATAATTAGGTGTGTAACCTTTCACACTATTAGATTGAGTGCTAATATATATATATATATAAATATGTATAAATCTGTTATACTCTGTTAGATGTCGAAACCCCGGCATTATGATTGAAAACCCGAGGAGGGTAAAGGCTAATCATCAGGTTAGTGATTTCTGTCCTTCTTCGGTAATATGCTTTGTATGTCGATTTCTCTATATGCTTGGGGTTGGGTAATTGATGAAAAGGGGAAGTACTCTGTTTCTGGTGGCTTATGCCATTTCAGCATGGTGACTCTGTCACAACTCTGTTTCTGGTGGCTTATGCCATTTCAGCCTGGTGACTATGTCACAACTTGACGATGAGCAGCTAACTACAGCATGACTGCCATCGATGGTGTGTAGCGGTGTGGGTTGATTGTAGAAATCCCCAATAGTGTGATCGGCAGGTAAGGGTGACGTGTAGCGGATGGAAACCTAGGATTGGGTTGGGTTTTATGTATGTTATCTGCTATATTATGTTTTATATTTTGATCTGTGGGCTAAGGCCCAATTTAATGGTGCACGAGGGTTGCACACTGAGTTTCGTGACTCACCCTGTTATTTTAACAATTTCAGGTAGCACCTAGTGCAACAAACCGGGCTGGAGAGGAGAGCAAGGTGGCCATGCAAAAGAACATTTGGATTCAGCAAAAAGACTCTAAGCTATTATTTTATATTTTTATTTAATGGGTTTTAAATCTCGTTGTAATAAGGCCATGGGCCACTAGACTACTATACTCCTTTTTGGGTTTTATTTTAGGCTTTCATTACTGCCAGGCACTTAAACTTTAATTAACTAAAGCATATATTAAGATTTTGGTTTTTAATTCATAAAAACATCTCATAGAATTTATAGCTTATCTAAATTAACAACCTATTAATTTTTCCCAAATAAAAGGTTAAACTCAAGGAAAAATATTTCCCGAAAATTTCAACATCTTTTACAGAATCTTTTTAGTGACATGCCAGATCCGGCTATAGTGTTTGGGCCGGGTTTAGGGTGTTACAATTTTAGTTTTAACATGTTATAGCCCAAATTTCAGCGATGTCGAAAATAGTGGTTCGAGACCACCAAATTCAAAAAATGAACTCGTAGCTTATATTATTTAATATTTACGAGCCAAATGTAGCTTTTAAAAGATTTTTGAAATAGTAAATTGTATGTTATAAAGATTTATTTGGTCAAGAAATTGAGAAAAAGAGGTATCGAGATCTCGGTGTTATAAACCAAGTCATAAATATTTTTATAAATACTTACGGAATGTCAATAAAGTAGTATTAAAATTTCGTTAGAAAATTATGACGTTTGGGTGGTTAATTAAATAAAAAGTACTAAATTGAAAAAAAATGTAAAAGTTGCTAGAAGGATTAAATAGCTTAATTTTCAAATGAGGAAGAACCTAAAGTGAAAATAAGCCCAAAGGAGATATTTTGGGCGGCAGTAGCCGAGAAAAATCAAGAAATAGGTGAAATAACGGCAAAATTGGAAAATTGCCAAAATTAGCTAAACAAAAAGGGGACCAAATTGGAATATCTAGAATTCCCTTCATTTCTCTTCATTTTCTTCATCTGAAAAAAACAGCCATGGGAGAGAGTTCAAGCTGGTTTCCATACTCAAGCTTCCTGTAAGTTTAATTCTTGCCTTCTCCTTGAAATTTCTATATTTTTGGACTTTTACAATTGGGTCCAACTTATTAATTCATTAGTTTTTGATTCTATGGCTAATTTTTAAAATTTAATGTGGATTAGTGATGGAATAATATGATGAATAAATACTTAATTGAAGCTTTAATTTTGTTATATGATAATTTTATCAAGTGAAATTGATGGAAATTGGTTTTAGGACCTAATTTTGAAAGAGTTGAAATTAAGGCTTAGTGTTAAAATTCTGATTTTCAAAGGTTATGAAGTAGTTTAAAATGATAGAAAAAAGTATTAAATGAGAAAATTAGCTCAATTTAGGGGTTAATTGAGCAAGGACTGAATTGTATGAATTGTGGAATTTGAGACAAAATAGAAATCAACATGTTACACTAAAGCAGTTTTGGATAGCAGCAGTTGTCTAACTTTGAAAAATCACCAAAAATGATAGAAATTGAATTAGAAGTTGAGTGAGATATATAATTAAATCTTGTTGAGTCTATTTTCATATAAAAGAAACATAGCAAGCAAAAGAAGTCTACATATTGAGATATTTAATTTTTGTAAGAATCGTTTAGAATAACTTTGTGATCCCCTGTTTTAGTTTAGAAATTCACTAAAATTGTACAATAATAATTATGAGTTATAATTTATATTTTGAATTCTTTAGTGAGCCTATTTTCATTATAAATAATCAGAAACACTAAATGAAAATCTTACTATGAGATAATTGATTTTTAGTTAAGAGAGGTTAGAGTCATTTGACCGTAATGAGAGGAGAACTTAACTAATAAACTGTACTAATTGGCCACACCAAAATTCTGGAAAAATTATAGTAAGAAGATATGTGAGTCTAGTTTCAAATAAAATTAATGTATCTTAGTTTTGAGTTTTTTAGCTCAAGATAAAAATAATTTAGTGACTATGACATAGATAGACAATTTGGAATATTCACATAAGTAAATAGTGAAAATTATAGATAATGTTACTTACAAGTGTGTTGTTTATACTAAGGATGTGGATGGAGAGGAGGAGGAGGAAAATAATATATGAACGACTTGTGTATAAATTGATCACATGCTCTATTATAATTGATAAAAGTTGAATTAGAAATGATATAATGTTTTATTTGGAATATTTATTATGAAATTATGATTATCGTTATAATACAAAAATTGAACTTGTGAGTTTATAGGCTAAATTTTAGTGATCATTTGTTAATTTTAAAAACTTCATGATGTGTTATTTCATATGTATTGATGATAAAATCGTGAATAATGTAAAAGCATGAAAATTGAATAAATGATCAAATTGAGCACTTCAGTTCAGTAACAAGATGAATTGACGGAAAAAACCATGGATGAACCATGACAACACGTGATAAGTGATAGCTTCGGCTACACTTATCTGATCAATGACAAGTGAAAGTGAAAAATGGTAGCTCCGGCTACCTGTTCAGTGAATAGTGGTAGCTTTGGCTACAAGTGACAAGTGATTTTCGTGTAAGACCATATCTAGGATATGGCATCGGTGTGATACGTGTTTAAGATGTAAGACCATAGCTAGGCTATGGCATTCTAGTGAAAAGTGATGAATTGACGGATAAGACCATGGGTGATCCATGGCAAAGTGCGAAACGTAGGTATGGTATCATCCATACTGAGTTGTGAAACGTAAGTATGGTATCATCCATACTGAGTTACGAAACGTAAGTATGGTATCATCCATACTGAGTTGCGAAACGTAGGTATGGTATCATCCATACTGAGTTGCGAAACGTAGGTATGGTATTAACCATACTGAGTTAAGAAACGTAGGCATGGCATTTCCCATACCGAGTTATGAAATATAGGTATGGTATTTCAATGAGGAAAACCATACTGAGTTGTGAAATGTGGCACTGAGCAACACTGTGTAACTTGTCATGACCGACAACTTGTGTGAGCAGACCAATTCTATAAGACATTCATTAATTTGACAAAGCTTGGTAAGTGTTACATGGAATTATGTGATATAAGGAAATACGAGTTGATGAGACATGAACATAGAACTTGGTTGATGAATGAGTTCATTTGTGATTATATATTTTTACACCCTTGAGTGTATTATCCATATGAATTGGTATTCTAAATGAATTAATGAGAAAAATCCTAATATGAAATAATCTAAAATTTGAAATGAAATATTATGAAACCGTACTTGAAATACATTGGTATATCTTGTATATGTTATTTGAGTTCATAATGTGAAAAGTAAATGTATGTGGAAATTTGAGATGATGATATCAGTATATGGAATCTATTGGTGGGTACGTACATCCAAATTTATATGATAGATTTTAGTGAACATTGCAATTGGACTCAATAAGTGATTTGTCAATTTAAATTGTGATTGGCAGGAAGAGTTAGTGAGTTGTATGTCTATGAATTGTTATATGTTTTTGTTTGAAATACGAGGAAATGATGGTACTTGATACATGGAAATATGATATTGTGATATATATAAAAAAAAACATGGAATATGTTTGATAAATGTGTTTATTCATAATTATAGAACTATACATTTCAAGTGTACTATTTGTGTAAAGATAATTATTTCAAATTATCTGAAAGTGTTCTGTATTATTTGGTAATGCCTCGTAACTCTGTTCCGGCGACGGATACGGGTTGGGGTGTTACAGAACATGACTAATGCCATACATTTTGTAACGCCTTGACTTTTTGGGCCTATTGGGCCTTAGGCATGGGAGCATTTAAAATTTTGGTTTTAGGTGAATAAAACCCTAGGAGTAAGTAAGTAGGCTTTAAGAATAAATTGTGGGAAAAATGAGACAAGGAAGCATGTGGCCTAGTGGTTGTGGCGTCATTAAGGGTGCAAAGGAGCCTGGGTTCAAGTCTTGGCGCTTGCAATTCATTTTGATTTCCTTTTAAATGAACTTAGACTTTGGCCAATAGGCTTATATTTAGTTGTGCTTGTTTTTTTACACAAGGAGCTAGTTGGTAAAGTGGCTAGTGGCGTGGATTAAGTTACAGGGGAGCCTGACTTCGAAACCCTTTGCATGCGAAAGGTGACTATTTTGCAAATTTAAGACGATTTTTGGAAGATTGATGAAGAGATCCCACATCGGGAAGCTAGCATAAGAGTAGGCAAGAAGTTGGCTTTAAATAGAATGACTTATGAGGAGAGTAAGTATACCTTGGTTGGCGTTTGGGCATAGGAGTGTTCAGAGCGCGGATTAACTCCAGATTCCTATCAAGTGTGTATTTCGCATTACTCTAACTGTAGAGCGGCAAATGTCGAAATACTGGTCACACGGCCATGGTAGCCACACGAGCGTGCGAGCGCATGTGTGGGAGCTTCGACGCGATAATTGAGGCCATCTTGAGTGTTCTTATGGGTTTCGGCTGGTTGGGCCACGATAGGCCGAAAAGGGCCATATGGGGCAAATGGGCCTGTGGGCCCAATCGGATAAGTTGTATGATTGTGTAGTAAATATTGGACTGGACTATGTGAATCTCATATTTGTGGCTAAATTTGGGCTAAATGGGCCACACGAGCATGTGGACCCATTTGGGCCGAGAATGGGCCCTAGGCCCATTAGCATCATTATCTTTGTTTAGAATACTTTGGTTTAACTAGGCAAATCGCAGTTGATCGTTCTAGTGAAGGTGAAGGCGCTTGTGATTATTTAGTACTCTACGTGATAAGGTGCGTATCTGTATACACTATTCTGATTGTTAATCGGTTGAAAAGTCAAAGGTGCGTATATTGTACTATCTTGATTATTGATCGGCATTATGTCGAAAAGCTGAAACACCGGCGAATGATGCCATACGAGCGTGCGATTGCACGTGTGGTGAGCCGAGCTCACGGAGCGTGAGCGTGTGATGAGAAAGGCCACCATGAGCGAATTCATGGGCTTGGGCCGTAGTGGGTCATTTGGGCTGGAATGGGCCCAATGGGTCGTAGTGCCTGCGAATGCAAGTCATATTGTTAAATGGGAAATAGATAGGCTTATCATGTTGCGCACATGACTTAGGTGCTTTGGGCTGCGTAAGGCTGAAAGGGAGCGGTGTATGCCCAATGGGCTTGTAGGCTCACACAAATGAAATGTCCATGATGTGATAAGTTATTGATTTGGGCTGTGCCATTGCATAGCCGTGGTTGTTTCTATGCTAAATGGGCCACACGAGTGTGTGGGTCCACTTGGTAGGTAATGGGCCTTAGGCCCATTTTCGCCGTTAAGTCAATTTAGATTTCCTAAGTCACTCGAGACGACGGTGGAACTTCTGTTGGGTCGTTAATAACCCTCGATTTGTAAAATTACTAAAATACCCTCAGTTTGTAAAATTACTGAAATACCCTCAGATTGTAAAATTACTGAAATACCTTCAGTTTATAAAATTACTGAAATACCCTCGATTTGTAAAATTACTAAAATACCCTCAGTTTATAAAATTATTGAAATACCCTCGATTTTTAAAATTACTAAAATATCCTCAGCTTGTAAAGTTACTAAAATACCCCTAATTTGTGAAATTATCGAAAGACCCGTAATTTATGAAATTACTAAAATACCCTTAGTTTACAAATTACTGAAATACCCCGATTTGTAAAAATTACCAAAATATCCTAATTTATAAAATTACTAAAATATCCCTGTAGGGTAGAATTATCGAATTACCCCTGTAGGGTAGAATCACCGAAATACCCTTGTAGGATAAAATTACAGAATTACCCCTATAGGGTAGAATCACTGAAATACCCTTATAGAGTAGAATTATCGAATTACCCCCATAGGGTAGAATCACTGAATTACCCCGTAGGGTAGAACTATCGAAATACCCCTGAAGGGTAGGATTACTGACATACCCTTATAGGGTAAAATGACTGGTTTGCCCTTGTGGGTAAATGATTGACTTGTGCTATGATTTGACTGATTTGACTGTGATCGTATGACTGTGTTTTAATTAACTTGGCTATGAGTGTGTGTCTGATATGCTGTTAATATGTGTTGAAATGACTGTTACTAAGCATGGCCATTTTGCATACACATATAATGATTGAGCATGACATACATGACATGTTGCATGGGATTGGGACTTGTGATGGAGGAAGTACTGTACTAGTGGCTCTGCCACGTTTTATTGCTCTAGTGGTTTCGCCACGTATACTAATTTTAGTGGCCTGGCCACGTTCACTATTACTAGCAGCTCTGCTGCGTTAGTACTATGTACTAGTGGCTCTGCCACGTTTTACTATTATAGTGGCATCGCCATGTAATCTGATTTTAGTGGCTCGACCACGATATCGTTATTAGCGACTTTCTTTGCGTTGATAATAATAGCTCTACCGCATTATTAGTATGTAGGTCAAAAGTGCGTCGACTTGGTCCCCACATGGTGTGTAGGGTTGGTACGGGTGGTGTGTTGGATGGATCGAGGTGGGATGTATCCTCATACTGTTGCATATCTATTTATGAGATCTATCACTGTACTGGGCTTAGGCCCAATTGTTCTGTTATTGGTTTGGGTTAGGCCCAATTGATTCTGTTATGGGCTGTGACCCAAATGGTACTGTAGTGGGTTTTGGCCCACGTATGCTCTGAACTGGACTGTATTGTTATCATTAAAGGGCTTTGGCCTGACTATTTTTGTTTCTGTTTCTGTATACTGATTGTTACTCTAGTAAAGGGATTACACACTGAGTTTTCATAAACTCACCCCATTTTTAACTGTGTAGGTAATCATCGGCCTTAGATGGATCGGTGCTGCGAGGGACTCGGAGAAGACCACACACTTCTTATGCTTGCTGTTTTGATTATTTACTTTTAAATATTTTGATTTGGGTTGTAATAAGGCCTCTCTATTTTTAACTTATTATTTCTGATATTTATTTATGATGTTTTCTAACTACTAAAATTGGGATACGATTTCCAAAACGATAATTGTCTTCAAAACACTACGTTTCCGCAACGTTTTCAAAATGCTTCTGCTACTATATTTTTAAACATCACATTTTCGTGAATTGTTTATTTTAAATATGCTTCCGCAAAAGATAAGGTTTTAAAAGTAACTACGTTTTCAAGTGGATAACAATTGCTTAAGTGTTTTGAGTTTTAACAAAGATGCTTTAACTCTCAGTCAAGTTTTAACAATAAGAAATATGGTTTTAAAAAACACTTCCATGTGACACACCAGATTCGAGCCTAACTTCTAGGCCGGGTTTGAGGTGTTACACATTTTCCAAGTTACAAGAAAAACATATTACAAAAAGGAGGCATGTCGCATTGCCATTAATCATTTAGCCAAAATGACCATTTGCACATTATGTTACTCCTATATACATGCCACATAGTCAAGATTCAAAAATTAATTATTGTCTTGTTGATAGTGTGAGCTTTACATTGGTCCGGTTCGGCAACTCTGCAAGGTAAAAATCTACAAGGAAGAAAAACAACCAGAGTAAGCTTATAAAATGCTTAGCAAGTTCAAAAATGGAAATTAAACATACATTGATCACTTAATGCATAGCTAGCTAATCAATTTGACATTCAATCTAACTATCATTTGGCATGTTAAAACACAACTAAGCATATAACAGCATTGCCAAAATTAATATGTTTGTGGAGTTATAGCTTGTATTTTTTGGCCTTTCTTCTCCCAGTTAAACTTTGTTTTTACTTTCCTACTTAAACTTTATTTTTAGTTTCACACTTAAACGCTGATTAGTGTAGGTTATTTTAATATTATTTGACCTATGAATTTAGCCTATAAATAGGATCTTTTCCACCCTCGAAAGATGACTCATTACACATTTAAGTATTAGCTTTTACAAGCTTTCATAGAATTTTGTGTTTTCATTTTGAGGGTTCTTACTTTGAGTTTTAGGGTTTAGTTTTATCTCTATCTTTTGTATTATTCGTTTTTGTCATTTTAATGAAATTATCTTTACCTGTGATTTTTTAACCTCTTCAGATGGGTTTTTTCTACGTAAAATATTTGTGTTTGACCTTTTCAATTTCTTTGTTATTTTATTTATTCGTTGCTTAATCAGGTTTATCCCCAACAAATTGGTATTAGAGCTAGTTCGATTTCCTCAATTAACCCATTTAGAGATGACAGAAACAATGTTTGATATTGATAAGTTCGATGGCATCACAAATTTTAATTTTTGGCAATTTCGGATGATGACAATTTTAATTCAAGGTGATCTTGAGAAGGTCCTTACAAAGAATAAGCTGGCAAACATGGATAAATCAAAATGGAATAAGTTAGATGAAAAGGTCCTATCCACAATTCAATTATGCCTAAAAAATAATGTGTTGCATGAGGTTTTGATGGAGAAAATGACATTCATCTTATGGAAAATGTTAGAAACCTTTTATGCGATAAAGTATCTGGCTAACCGATTAGTGCTGAAACAACAGTTGTACACATTTTGCATGAATGAAAGTGAGCACCTTAGATATCACATCAGTCAATTTATTACTCTTTTGAATGATTTAAAGAATGTTGATGTTCAAATTAATGATGAAGATCATGTTATGCTATTATTGTGTTATCTACCTCCTTCATACAAGTCTTTCAGGGAAACCTTGATTTATTGTAGAGATAATCTCTCATTCGAGGATGTGAAGGGTCATCTATTGATCAAAGACAAACTCAACAATGAGTTTGGTTCGGATAGCAAGTCAGATAGGCAAGTCTCAGTTTTGGTAGCATCAAGGAAGTGAGAGAAGCGATGTTGTTATTGTAAGAAGTTAGGTCATGTCAAGACAGATTGTTACAAACTGCAAAATAAAAAGGCTACTGAAAGCAACAAGGAAGATTTAGCTGGTGCTAATTTGGCTAATGACAATGGTGATGATTTCTTACTGGTCTCAGCAAGTGAAAACTCCGAGCTTACGTTCGAGTGGATCCTAGATTTAAGGTGTTCTTTCCACATATGTCCCAACGAGGACTGGTTCTCCACATACAGTTCAGTTGAAGGTGGAGTTGTGCGCATGGGGAATGGTTCACCCAGTAAGGTAACCGATATTGGTACTATTCAGATCAAGATGCACGATGGGATAATTAAGAACTATCAGATGTCAGGCATGTTCCAGACTTAAAGAAATATTTCATCTCCTTGGGAATTTTGGACTCCAAGAGTTGTAGAATTAACATTGAGTCAAACAACATTAATATATACCGTAGGGCTCTCCTTTTGATGAAAGGTAAAAAGATTGGCAATCTTTATGTTATGGAAGGATCAACGATGGTTGGTGAAACAAGACGTACCTCATCTGTTAAGAAGTCAAAGTCGACTCATTTGAAGCGGAGACAACTTGGTCATAGAAGGGAAAAAGGTATGGTTATTTTGTATAAGAGAGGTTCTCTTTTGAATGCAGGTTTTGAAAATATAGGGCATTGCATTCGTGGAAATCATACCCGGGTCAGTTTTGATTTAGCAGTGCACAAGTCAAAGACTAGAAGATTTCCAACTTCTAAACAGAACTTCGACTCAGTTAATATCCTACATAATTAGAGATAAACCTGTGGCGGGCTTTGGCAAAAAAAGCGTTGTGGAAATACGAGTCAAGGTAGAGATTTATGGAGTTATGCCTCGTATTTTTCGGCTTTTCTTCTCTTAGTTAAAACATGTTTTTAATTTCCTACTTAAACTCTGTTTTTAGTTTCACACTTAAACTCTAATTAGTATAGGTTATTTTAATATTATTTGACCTACGAATTTAGCCTATAAATAGGTCATTTTCCACCCTAGAAAGATGACACATTACACATTTAGGTCCTAGCTTTTACAAGCTTTTAAAGAATTTTGTGTTTACATTTTGAAGGTTCTTATTTTGGGTTTTGGGTTTTAGTTTATCTTCATCTTTTGTACTTTTTGTTTTTGCCATTTTAGTGAAATTATCGTTGCCCGTGGTTTTTTATCCTATTCGGAGGGATTTTTCCACGTAAAATATTTGTGTTCGATCTTTTCAATTTCCTTGTTATTTTACTTGTTCGCTGCTTAACCAGGTTTATCCCTAATAGTGCTAGTCACATTTCCTAATCATCAGTAATGTCGAGACTTAACAGAATCATGAAACCATCCACATATCAAGCATTAATAGTCACCATTTCATTTCCAATCCTCAATTAATTTTCCATTTTCAATTAATTGCATATCGCCCGATGGAACTATAGTAAAACAGGTTCGAATCTAAGAGAATGTAATGCTCACACAAGCTGACATTTTAACAAAGTTGCTTACACAAGTTGACATTATATTGAGGTTACTCATCCGAGTTAAACCTATTATATGTTTAACTCGAGAATCTACAACAAATGATCTTGTAAGAACATGTAAATCCCTAATCAAATATGTGTATAACCCTAATGGCATGCCATACTATCCTAACATTTTACTAGATTCACTTAGGCATCACTTTCGTATTAATATTATTACTAGTCCTTGTACATAATTTCATTTATCAATACAGGTCATGTATTCAATCAATATTCGTATTTGCACTCTATAATGTTTCAATATAACCAATACTAACATGAATTTACAATTCAGTCCATTTTAATACATATGTTCCAAATTTATTAATTCTACTCAATTCTAATATATAATTAAATTCAGCCACAAAACCTACATAAAATAGAACTTACCTGTTCAAAATAAGTAAATCGGGTTCTTCAAGGGCTAATCCACAATTTTAGTTTTTCCCTGATCAACTCCACTCCGATACGATTCTTGATCTAAACAATCGTTTATATCATCAATCAATACTAAATATCTCCATATTATGCTATGATATGAATGAACCATTATAAAATCAATTTTTTGATAACCTTAAAATTTTACATTTTATTCAATTTTGTCTTTCAACTCAAAATAGTTATAAATTTAAATTCTTAGCCTCAGATTAAAATCCGATTTCAAATATTATCACTAGGGACCTTAAAATTTATATTTCTAACATAATTTCATAAAAAATTTTACACTCTTTCAATTTGGTCCCTAAGATAACAAAGTTAACAATAAGCTAGATTAACTTTACAATCTAGTCTTTTTTCATATTCTAAGCTTAAAATCTATCAATTTCAAGCCCTTTTCTTCAAGAAATCAACACTAGCAACTCTCTGAAACTTTAACAGTTTTATAAATTGGTATATGGGTTAGCTAAATTAAGCTCCTATAACCTCAAATCTTTAAAAATTACAAGAAGAAGACTTGAAATTACCTATTAATTTAATTGTTGGCCGAAAGTTTCAAATGTTTAGAAGGATTTTTATTCTTGCTTAGACGGCCACATGAAGAAGATGACAAGTTTTATCATCTTTTTCCACTTATTTATACTTTTTTTTTTTTGGTGAACACTTATTTATACTTTAATTAATCTAATTAAGTTTACTTAATTAATTTAACAAGGTTTAATTAATATAATTTACTAATTAATTATATTTAATGAAAGTTGGCATCATCATCCATTAACTTTAATTTAATAATGGTTTATTAACCATTTGGCCCTTAGGTTAATTGTAATTTAAGTCCCTAAGTCTTTAGCCAATTAAAACTTATAATGATTAAATTTTTACAATTTAGTCCTTAAGCCTTAATTAACTATTAATTTGAAAAATTACTAGACTAATCTTTAATATATTTGTATAATAGCCTCATAAATATTCATATTTAATATTTACAAACTTGATTTACGGAAATAGGATTCTAAAACCATATTTTTCGATATCATTAAAAATCGAGTTGTTACAATCCTCAACATGGACAATTCCCAAAAATCTTTCCAAAATGTGTCCATTTTTATTGGCATATCTAGCGTAATTCCCATTTTTTCTTTATTCGATACATCACGCGAATCATCTACTAACAAAGCAAATAACTCACCTTGAAGATCTTCAATTATGATATTTGTGATCTTTATTGCAGCAACTCATGCAATGTCTTTTTAAATATCAAGAGAAGTTAAACGATTGTTTTCTGGATCATTTTACAAAATAACTTTTTCTACCACATCATTATGATCACTAATTAACTTATGAAGTTCAAGAAAGTTACCTTGATTGATTGAATCAATGGACTCATTAAGTTCTTAAAATGTTAAACCTTCTTTCAAAAGAAACCGAGCGCAATGTGTTGTCTTTGATTCATCAAGTCATCATACATTCTTACGGCTTTATTTTGAAAACTATTTGGGCCTTTAACATGCATGTTTAATCTGTCTTTTTTATTCCATTTGTTGAATCCACAAGCCTTTCTTGTTTTGATTAAAATTAAAAAGATAGCAACATAAACAAAATACGACATCTTCTTTAATATTGTACTCTAGCAAATTTCCACAGTCTATATACGAAGAAATTGGAAGTCTTCACTCTACTCCTACAATTTTTCTTTGGGGAAAGTTGTGGTTGTGAGGTTGACAAGGTCCTTTTTACAAATATGTCCTTTTATATTATCTCTATCATTTGGATGTTAATCTATAATCATATTTCTCAATCCTGGATCTGTCGGAATGTTTTCAAGGCTAAATTCAACTTGATTTTTTTTATCATTTTTTGGTTTGGTTTGTATCTCACTTTGGCTATTCACTCTTTTTCCTTATTGTTAGAGTTGTGTGACCTAAATTCTAAGAGATTGCTTGCAAGACAAGTTAAACAATGTAACACCCCTAACCCTTATCTGTCGCCAAAACAGTGTTACAGAGCATTACCGAACTTTTCAGATCAAACACATTCAAAACATGTCAGAACAGTCAACCTAGGTATCTAACTATTGTACCCTTATAGGTACCACAATTAGATCATTGAAACACATCAATAAGACATCATATAAATCCAATTTCTAAAGATACCAAATTCATTCTAATTTGCCTATATCATGTTTATTTATGCACTAATTTAAAACATGCCATATTATAGCCTTAACATAACATATACTCATATGTATATAATCAACTAATATTAACTTATAATCTTATTTACAATCAACTCACAAAATAGTTAACATTTAGACGCCCTAGGTACATGCCAAAAGAAATATACATCACTACATTTGAGATCGAGATCATTGATGGATGCTAAATCGACGATCAACTCTTAAGTACCTAACTTGCACACGAAAAACAAACCGTACGCTGAGTATAAACTCAGTGGTATTTCTATAATCTGAATATTTTAAGTAAAATAATATAACATACACATGTATCATACATTAACAATAGTCATTTCAATTTATCAATTTATTCATAATACATTCAATTCTCATCATTTGATATCTCAATTAGCTTTTCACAATACGTTACACAATTCATGTATCTCACTTGCATTCCGCATTCATTGCTTTCTAGTTCCAATCATATTATCATTTTATTTAATTACCCCTATTAATACGACTCGAACTCAGACGGATACACGGATCCAACCAAAACACACTAGTTTGGCACCCAGTGTCTCATCGGATAATTCGAAGTAATAAGTTGACACCTAGTGTCTCATCGGCTAAACCGAAGTAAATTAGCACCTAGTGCCTCATCGAATTAATCCGAAGTAAATAATTGACACCCAGTGTCTCACTGACTCGAGGTCGAAGAATCCCTGAACTCTTCCAATCCTATGGCATGTCATCTAAATCCGACTCAACCTGATACAGTTAATAGGATTTCAATTCACTTTTCAAATGCCACAATCATCCAATATCCAAATATCACATTAATTATAAATTCACATATATCCAATTCAATACCATAATGCTGATTACTTTCCTTATTCACTTACCATAAACATTAAATAAAAAATACAACATTTAATATTTAGATTCAGATTATAGAAATACAAACCAAAACTTTCGAGCTATTCCTCGTCGACTTTATCTTTTCCTTTCTTAGTCGAAGTTTTCGGCACAACGTTAGCTACGGAAATTAAACAATTAAAATTCATCCATACAATACAATTCAATTTCACATTAAATATTTCAATTTTTATTCCACATTTGCCTAATTTCCAATTTAGTCCCTAAATCGAGTCTAACTTTATTTCTTCAAAATTAATTCCATATTTTCATTCAATTTCCACTTTAGAATAAATTCAACTCTTTAATTTCACTTAAATCCCTAAATTTTAAAATTTTTACAATTTAGTCCCTATTACTCAAAACTTATAATTATTTTACAATTCAATCCATTTTTCATTTCTAACTTAAAATTCTATCAATTTAATCCCAAATACTTAAATTATTCAACATGAACAACATCTAAAAATTCGATAATTTCTAAAATTTCAACATAGGTTAAGTAATATTTAATACCGAGATTCTAAAAACATAAAAATTACAAGAAAAGGGACTAAATTGACTTACCAATTAAGCTTTGAACCCTTGAAAACCCTAACTTTCTCCTTTTTCTTTCTATTTTTCCTTCTCTCTTCTTCCTTTTGTTTCATTTCAATTCTTTTGTTTCTTTTAATTGTTTTCGTTTTAATTATTATTTCATTTACTTAATATTATTATAATAATACAATATAATAATATATATACTTAAATATTAAGTAATACATATTTTATTAATATATATACATATGTATATTATTTTTACACATGTAATTATTATTACCATACACTTGTTGAAATAAGGATTAATTGCTTCTTTAGTCTTTTACTTTTCTTTAATCTATAATTCAAATTTCACTCTTTATGCAATTTAGTCCTTATACCTATTTACCCTTAATTCTTACAAATTCATCTAACCAAAACCTAATTAACCACACAACTAACTTTGTAAATATTTATTTTAAATATTTACGAATCTTTTTTACGAAAATGGAGACCCGAAAATACACTTTCCGATACCCGTGACTATCGAGTCGTTACAAACAAAATATATTTTCTTTCTAGAAGATTTAGTATTTATTAGTATAATATATTTAGCATTTATTAGCATAGTTTATTTGACCTACTAATTTAGCCTATAAATAGGTTCTTTTACAACCTTAGAAAATACATCCATTAGAGATTAGAACTCATAACACATTTAGAGAATTTTATGTTTACGTTTTGAGGGTTCTTTGTTTTCGGGTTTAGTTTTTATCTCCATCTTTTATACTCTTATTCTTTTGCCATTATAGTAAAATTATATTTGCCCGTGGTTTTTTATCCTCTTTGGAGGGGTTTTTCCACGTTAAATTTGTGTGTCCAATTTCTCAATTTATTCTGCTATTTTTTTGTTGCTTAATCAGGTCGATCCTAACAAGTGGTATCAGAGCTAGTTTAATTTTCATAGATCAGCCCGTTCAGATATGGCAGCAACAAGGTTTGAAACTGAGAAGTTCGATGATGAGACAAATTTCAATCTGTGGCAAGTTTAGATGATCACAATTCTAGCTCAAACCGAATTGAAAAAGGTTTTTACCAGGAAAAAACCTGAGAATCTAAATCAAACAGAATTGGAAGAGCTTAATGAAAAGGCTTTGTCTACAATCCAGTTGTACCTCGTGAATACGGTATTGCAGGAGGTATTGATGGAGAAGACCTCATCTGCCTTATGGAAAGGGTTAGAAAATTTTTATGCGACTAAGTCTCTGGCTAATCGTGTAGTGTTGAAACAACATCTATTCACGTTTCGCATGAACGAATATGAGTTTCTTAGAGATCACATAAGTCAATTCATTACTCTTTTAAATGATTTAAAGAACGTTGAGGTTCATATTGACGATGAGGATCAGGCTATGCTATTATTCTGCTCTTTACCCCCTTCATACAAGTCTTTCAGAGAGACCCTGATTTATGGCAGAGACAAACTCTTGTTCAAAGATGTGAAGGGTCATTTGTTGAGTAGAGACAAACTCAACAATGAGTTTGGTTTGGATAGCAAGGCAGATAGGCAAGCTTCCGTTTTGGTAGCATCAAAGAAACGAGACAAAAGGTGTCGCTATTGTAAAAAGTTAGGTCACGTCAAAATAGATTGTTATAAACTACAAAATAAAAGAACTGCTGAGAGTAACGAGGAAGATGTAGCTGGTGCTAATTTGGCCGATTAAAGTGGTGATGATTTCTTGTTAGTGTCAATGAGCGATAACTCCATGCTCACGTCCGAGTGGATTCCTGATTCGGGATGTTCTTTCCACATGTGTCATAATAGAGAATGGTTCTCCACATACAGTTCGGCTGAATGTGGAGTTGTACGCATGGAAAACGATTCATCTAGTAAGGTAATTGGTATTGGTACTGTTATAATTAAGATACACGATGGGACGATTAGGACTCTCTCAAATGTTAAGTATATACCTGATTTACGAAAGAATCTCATCTCCTTGAGTATTTTAGACTTGAAATTATGCAGAATCAACATCCAGTCGAGCGGCATTAAAGTATCTCGTGGAGCTCTTGTTTTGTTAAAAGGTAAAAAAACTGACAATCTTTATATTCTAGAAGGTTCTACAGTGACCGGTGAAATCGAATGTCCCTCGTCCGTTACGGAGTCGAAGTCAACTCGTTTGGAGCGGAGGCAACTTGGTCATAGGAGGGAAAAAGGTATAACCGTTTCGTTGAAAAGAGGTTCTCTTTTGGATACAAGTTTTGAAAAGTTAGGGCACTGTGTTCATGAAAATCAGACTCGGGTTAGTTTTGATTTGGCAGTGCACAAGTTGAAGGCTAGAAGTCTTCCAGCTTCTAAACACAGATTCGACTCAGTTAATTCCCTGTATAGTTCAAGATAGGCCCGTGGCGCTTTGGCAAAGATGGCGTTGTAAGAATTCGTGTCAAGGTGAAGATTATTAGAGTTGTGTGACCCAAATTTTAAGAGATTGCTTGCAAGTCAAGTTAAACAAAATATATTTTCTTTCGAGAAGATTTAGTATTCATTAGTATAATATATTTAGCATTTATTAGCATAGTTTATTTGACCTACTAATTTAGCCTATAAATAGGTTCTTGTACAACCTTAGAAAATACACCTATTAGAGATTAGAACTCATAACACATTTAGAAAATTTTGTGTTTACGTTTTGAGGGTTCTTTGTTTTTGGGTTTTCGGGGTTTAGTTTTTATCTCCATCTTTTTTACTCTTCGTTCTTTTTCCATTATAGTAAAATTATCTTTGCTCGTGGTTTTTTATCCTTTTGGAGGGTTTTTCACGTTAAATTTGTGTGTTCAATTTCTCAATTTATTCCACTATTTTTTTCTTGTTGCTTAATCGGGTCGATCCGAACACTTATTTTTCTTCCTCTACTTCCTTAGTAAACCTTCTTCTAATATATATCTTTTAGAACAAATAAATCTAAGCCTTAAACACAAATATTTTCATGAAACCAACATACAACTAGTAATTTTCTTTTACAAAATAAAATTCACTTAAACTTAAGTTATTTTTTGGTGTCATGAGAATGCAACATGTCAATTTTCAAATATAAGATTCACACTAATCACACTAGCAATAATAATTTCTAAATAAGAATGACACATTTCTAATCAATATTTAAGAAATTTAAGATTATATAAATACAATCAATCTTACTTTTTGAAGGAATTGTATTAATTAACCTCTAAAAATAATTACCCAATCAAGATGTTAGTAATCTCATACAAAATCAATATCCCAATATCATTCAATAAATAAAAATAAATAAATCTTGCATAAAGTTTACAAGAAAAGACACAATCCTAAATATCTATAAGTTATCAATAAAACTTGAAAAAAGTTGTTACCAAATTAGGAAAACCCACTTGAAATTAATAAAAGATTGATCACCTTTCTTGAAGAAATTCTAGAGAATAAGATAAATTTAAGAGAAAAGTGATGAGTGTTAAAAGAAAAGAAAATGATTAGATACTTTAGGGTTTTAGTGGGCGAAGAGAAATTCGTTTATTTTATATAAAATAATTATTTTTAAAATAATTTGGTATGATCAAATTTTTGGTGGGTCTATTTTTTTGTGAGGTCAATTATATAAAATAAAAAATATATAACTATTTTTTTAAGGTGACCCCACAATCATTCAAGTAATTCGGTCTTTAAGAATTAGTACAATTCAAACTAAAGTCAATAAACTGGACTAAAACCCACATAAGACAACCACACATGATAAGACTTGAAAAGCCGCACATATAATTGTGCACGGGGGGTCTCAAACTTAAATATTCAAAATTCGAGGCCTTCAACTTTACCAACTAAACCGATACTTCATTGGCTATAATAAATAATTAAATGCAATTCGTATACATAATAAATATATAATTATAAATTTGAGATATTTTTCCCAATGTCTAAACCAATAAAAAAATACTTTTAAATATTGCTCAAGTCTATTTTTCCTAATTTGGTATTTTTGTTCAAATCTTCTCGTATTTTGGGTAGGTCTTTGGGTTTAGCCTAATAGCCGAGCACTATAAACAATTCTCATTACAATCTATTTTTTTTTTTTTGCCAAAATTATTATACATCGGTTGGGCCAGACTTATGCATAATATTAACACCACTTTATGCTTGTTCAAACTCACATATTTTAAGCTTGCCCATATTATTTTTATTTTTTTATAAAATATTTATATTATTTATAATTTAAAATTTAATGTTTAAAATTTTATACATTCTTTTCAACTTTCAAATTTTCATATATACACAATTAAATATCTTTTTAATGCTTATATTATAGTAGTATAAATTATTGCATATTTGTTTATTATATATATATAATATATTTTAAACATAAAAACAAGTCGGATTGAGTTAAGTTATGACCTTAAATATTTAAGCCCGAATTTGACTCATATTTTAAACGGTCATAAATTTTTTGACAAAAATTATTTTTTAACTTAATTTTTTTTGTCCAAAACCTCTCAAAGTTTAGTCTAATCTTTGAATTTAAACGGATAAGTGGATCCAGTCTAATTAGTAATTACAACATAGTTTAGTTTTAAAATGCAACTAAAATAAAGACATGGGCCATAATTGGGTTAGATCCATCAGAGCAAGAGGCCCGGTCTCATAAAGGGAAGAAGGGGGCAAAAGAGTCATACCACATATCCCAGACCGTCGCTTCTATATATACCTTCATCTACAAAATCTAGGGTATAAAAAGCCCCAAATCCTCTCCGCCCAAAAGGAAAAATTATTTTCCCCTTTCACCATAAATTGAACGTTGAACTCCTCAAAAATCTTCAAAGCTTCAACTTTTCCAAACATCAGTGATCCCTTTCACTCCAAATTTCGTAATTTCTTCATCCAATTTCATCTCCTAAATTGCTTTTTTCCCCTTTATTCTTTCTTTTAACCTTTTCGATTTCGAGATTCGAGATTTACAAATCTTTTTTTTTTTTTGAATTTTGCGCAGATCGGGTGAATAATGGCAACGTTTGAGCTTTACCGGAGGTCAACGATCGGGATGTGTTTGACGGAGACTTTAGACGAGATGGTTTCAAGCAGTACTTTAAGCCCTGAGCTCGCTATTCAGGTTCTCGTCCAGTTCGATAAGGTACTGTTAGAATCTTGTCCCGATTTTTCTTCTTTTCTTTCTGATTTATTGATTAATTTAGCTTCTTCTTTTAGTCTATGACTGAAGCCCTGGAAAGTCAAGTGAAGAGCAAGGTTTCCATTAAGGTACATTCATTTTAATTAAGTGGAAAAGACGAGATTTCTGTGTTTTTTCATTGGAGTAAGTTGATGATTATTTATGCGGTGATCTGATGTTTCTATGAGCAACTGGGGTGAAATATTTTGTTTTAGATCTATTAGTTATGATTAGTAAGTGTAATGTTAACCTGATAGTTTGATATGGTCCCTTATCTTCCCATCCTTGAAGAAAGATAAATTGCGACCATTCATGAATGGTCCTTGTATTTGTTTTACATGTATTTCAGGGGATCAAATCTAGCTTGTGTATTGATTCTAATGATGCAAGAGTTTCATATATGATACCTGATTGTGATAGTAATCGGTTATTGTTTATCTTCAATATGTGCTTTGCACTTATACAAAGGGACTACTAGCAAGCATTACGCATGAATCTTTAGGTTTTTTTACTCATCCTCGCTTGTATGACATGTTTTTCATAGTGTCAAAGCCATGGTCGTCTTGGATGTCTTTGAAACTTGGACACTCCCTTGACGGAATATCTGTGATTCATACCCTCTTATTTCCAAAATGTTCTCTAGGACCAACGTTGATGATTGCACAACTTAATCTTATTTTCAAGCCTCGCCAAAGCAAAAAACAAAAGTGGTTCATTTTGATTTTAGTTTATGTTAGCGAAAAGTTTTCTGGGGACCTGAAATAATAAATTTGCGGAAAGCTTACTTCTTGGGTAAATTTCTGTTCTATCATACATAATAATGTATTTTGGTTTTGGCAGACTTCCTTTAAAACATTGAAAACTGATGGTTGGTCAGCAATATGTATTCTGATTTGTGGTACTTTTCTTGTATAGCTAAATTTTTAGCTTTCTGCTACTAGGTGGGCTCTGACTTCATTTTCTTTGAAGTACCAATATTTGAAAGTATATTTGGATATGGATACGACCCTTAAAGAACTTCAAATACATGGAAAATTTTCAAAAAGAATTGAACATATCCACGTTGGATTTGTACCTGTATCTAGCATTCACACTCAAGTCCAAGTAACATAAGCTTGTTACTAAGTGTTTTGGTCATTTATCATTCATAAATATGTTATTTAATGGCTTTCATAGCCTTAGTAAGGGACATTTAAATCAACTCTACATTCTAGCATTTCCATGCAAAGCCTGAGCCATCATTCACATTTGAATGCTACAGGGACATCTGCACACCTATAGATTCTGCGACAATGTTTGGACCTTCATCTTACAAGATGCTTTGTTTAAGAACGAGGATACTCAGGAAAACGTAGGTCGAGTCAAAATAGTAGCATGCGACTCAAAGCTGCTCTCACAATGAAATGTCAAAACAGTGTTGTGCCAGATGATGGTGGAAGGGGATGGTTGACTGAAGATTGAACGACACACACATATATATAAATATCTAATATATATATATTGTAAGCCATCAACCTTTATGAATTTTTCTTTGTTTTTCATTTTATTTTTCTTTCTGATAAGATAATGGAGGTGACAAATTTTAGAACAAAAAGATGGAACCTATTAATTATGAGGAGAATGGTTTATATCTATGTTATTCGAACTCCGGTGTAATTGTTTGATATGTGTATGTGTTTGATATCGGTGTATTCAATAGATTTTTTGAAGTTCCTTCCATGTATTTGATAGGTTTTGGGGATTATATTTTCATATTTATGTTAGAGACACACATGCACATATAAGTTAAGCAGTGGGTTTCAATCATGTCGTCTAATACTAAAATAAGATGGCCAATTGTTTTAACTTAACGAATTCCGAATTACAAGTAATGTCACAAAAATGACAAAAGAGGTTTATTAGGAAGACTAGTTCAATTCTAGTGTGATTGCATAATAAGAGGGATATAAGCTCTCTTTGATTCTATTTTACCTTCGTGACAAGTTCAAATATAAACTTTAAGGTAAAAAGGGTAGACTATCAAAATAGTTATTTTGTATATATTGGTTATATTTTAGTTACTTTATATTTGAAATGTTATTTACGTTAATGTGTTGTAACATTTTATTTATTGAGTCATTAATTTCTATTAATAGTGTAACGGTAGCTGATGTGGCACATTAAATTATCATTTCAAACAAAATTTTAGATTAAATTATATAATTAGTCCTCATATTTTTGTTTTTAATAATTTAATTTTTTCTTTTATGTTCTTTTAACTCTTTTTTTTTTTTGCTTTTTATTCTCTTATGCTTCTCCCGCTGTATTTTTCCATTCTTCATCTCTTTTAAAGTAATTTTACTATATTTTTATTTGTTAAAACGTGTCCCTGTACTTCTATTTTTTAAACAATTTAATTTTTCTTTTATTTCTTTACCCATAAAAAACCTTATGTAAATTTGGTATTGCATAAAATATTAGCGTATTCGTATATTTCATCTTTTTTTCTATAAGTATGAAATAATAAAAGTTCAATTTCCTTTCTTTCCAGAAGCTTACTTGGAAAAAGTTGTAATTAAAAAGAAAAGAAAAGTTATCATTAATATTTCGGTGACTTTTGATTGAATCTTTATAACCATTTTTTTTCAGAGATCGGGATTGTTCCAATTGCTTTGGCTTTCAGATGATTTAAAATCCTTAACGTTATCGTGTTTATATTATACTTCCGAGTAATCTTTAATATACGCACATGCACCATCATTAAAATATAACTCCACATTTTATAATGAAAGACTTGTGAATAAATATTTATAAATTTATTTTGATATAAGTCTTTCATCTTTTGTTGTTTTATTTGTTATGAGGTGTTATGTTTTGATCATTACATTGATAACTTATAAAATATTTATTTATTATTTTTAAATTAATATTAATATATATAATATATTATAATTTATATAATTTTCAATATGTATAAACTAGTATTATGCTATTATTTAATGATTCTTATATTGTGTTAAAATTTGCTTTTAACCATTAGTGGTATCCAAAAGAATAAAATAATACCATCAATTGTTGAATGTAATGGTGAATAATATTACACTCTCGATCAAAATGTAAATTCAAACATAGGAAATAATATTATTAAAAAATAGTCATAAATCCCAAACATATATCATAAGTGATATAATTGACGGATAAAAATTTAAATAAACACTGAAACCAGAAAAATAAACAAATAAATAATGAGATAAGAGTTGGAAGAAACTTCTCCTTAAAAGGAATATTCGGCTAATCCAAATAAAGCACATTCTTTTTAACATGGAACATATTTTAGTACCAAGCAAGGCCTAGTGAAAAGCATGAAATACTCGCAATTAATTATTAACTTATAAAAATATACACGCATATATTTGCATTCCTATGATAAAATTTTAATCAATTAAACCCTTTAATTGTTGAAGTTAACAATCAACTATTATAGAATAACGGCGATTATTTTTTAGTTTATTTTTGCCACGTGGCACATTAAAATTCTGTCACATAGTTAAAAGTAATATTTTATAATTAAAATCATTAAAATGGAAAACATTTTAAAAATTAATATGAAAATGCAAAATTATAAAAATATTATAATGACAAAATTTTATATAAATTATAAAATTTATTAAAATATATAAATTACAAAAAATTATATAATTTATGAAAAATTATAAAATATAACAATTATGAAAAATATTTTATAATATAGAAAATTATTAAAACATTTAAAAATAAATTTTACAAAATATTTTAAAAAAAGCACAAGGATTATAAAACAAATTAAATATATATGAAAATTTATAAAAACTAGTTTATTTTCGTTTGCACATTACAGTATTAACACAACAACCTCTATTAAAAATTATAAAATATTTATATGATCTTCAAAAGTATCTATTGTGTTTATCCACGGCGGATTTCTGCAAAGCTTGCATTCCCTTTGTCCATCTTTTAGGGATAGGAGAGTGTTTTAAGATATAAACTAAGATGGAGAATGGGTGGAGAAGATAAGTGACAACCTATGTTATATATAAAATTGTATGTTTTTTTTTGTAATTTTATATTTTTAAATGATTTGTAATTATATTTTGTAATTTTCTATATTTTCTATATTTTTACACATATTTTTAATATTTCATACTTTGTAATTTTTTTCATAATTTACATTATTTTTAAAACTTTTTAGTTTAATAATTTTTACAAATTTTAATAAGTCTAATAAATCTTTTATTTTAATATTTTTTCAACTTTTAAATAATTTTTATAATTTATATATCGTCATTTATAATTTTCTATATTTTGTGCACTTTTATATATTTTTTAATTTTTAATTTTTATGATTTCTATAATCATTTTAAATTATTTTCTATCCATTTTTATGATTTTTCAATGATTCTAATTATAAAATACCAGCTTTTTCCATGTGGAACAATTTAGGCGTGCAATGTGACAAAAACAGCTTAAAAAAATGCTGCCATTATAGTTGATCGTTTACTTTAACTATCAAATGGCTTAATCGATTAGACTTTTAACATTCAATAGCTCAATTGAAGGCAATATATATATATATATATATATATAGATGGACTTAATTGATTTTCTTTTAATGTTCAAGAGCTTTAATGGCCTTTTAGCCTAAAAAAATTAATTTGATTGATAAAATATGGCAATAGTATAGGTGGATACCGATTGAGATTTATTATTGGCACTTCCACTACCAGGGTCCAAATCCCGTTGATGTAGGGCGGGTTTGGATGGGCAGTGGATTTACCTGCAGTTAGTGTAAAAACAATAGTGGCGGTGAAATTAGATACTGTAGTGATACTGTGTGTGAGATAAAAGTAAGCTAAACTCATCGCACCACACCACATCCCACCATCCATCCAAACTCATCTGTAATATCTTTTTCCCAATTTTAACTTGATTAAATACTAAAAAAGAATTGATAAAAATATGAGCTATGAGCAAACATAGAAAAGCCTTTTTTCCCTATCTTCTATCTCTAGCGTCCTTTTTGGTGCATGAGTGGCCATTTGTCCATCTGGTTGATGCCATTCACCTCCCTCTATTGCTTAAGTTGCCTTCCCTCTTGCTCGATGTTGCCATCTCCTCCTCCATCACGAGTGGATCTCACATCTGTTGGTGGGCTTTGTCTGCTCATCGTCATTCTTCTCGAAGTCTATTCACTTGCCGACCAAGTTGGGAGAGAACAACTTTCCTATGGACCTTTTTCCTCTTTAGCCTGAAGGGGTTTTTATTTTGCTTCCATGGGCCTTGTCGTGAACTTGAGTGTGAGGGATATCTTTGTCATTATTAGACACGATGCAAGCTTTTATTGAGTGTTTGTTTTTTCTCAAGCGATGAATTCCACCGCATGTGTGCGATTAAAAGTGTTCGTGGCCAAGACTTTGTGTAGGGATGTCAATTGGGCGGGGCGGGTGTGAGGGTGCTCCTCTGCATCCATCCCCACCAAGAATTTTCATCCCCATCCCCTCCCCATGACCCGCAAGACTAAAATCATCTCTGCCCCACCACCCACGTGGGTCGTCGGACCCACCTAATCCCCGCTATACCCGTCCTGCGACTCACTTCATATAATATATTTACAAGTATCAGTTAAATAAATATAAACCAATTTTTTTATGAAAATAGTATGAAATACCTGTCCTCTGGACTCCCACCACATATGTGACATTATTCCAACTATCACCATTAAAAAAAAAAAAAGAGTTGTCGTGACCCTTTAATTGGTAAAAAAAATATAACTTCAACATGAGTTTAAAAAATTCAGAATATAAAGTCTTTACATAATATCCAAATACAAACAATGTCTCAAATACATCATAAATGTCTTCAAATGCGACACAAGTGCAAAAATTAAATACTATTAAATTAATAAAATACTATTAAGATAATTATTAAATTATAAATTTTTATTTTTAAATATGCTTATTATATTATGCAGGGTGGGTGGGGATGAGGCAGGTACAAGGTCATACCCACGCCTACCCCACTACCCACGACGGGTCTAATTTTTATCCCCATCCCCGTCTCATAGAGGTGATCATGGGTTGGGCTACCTGGCCCGCCCGAAAAATGGGAGGGTTCAGGTAAAAATATAGGCCCGAAATATGAGTTTGGGCAAAACACGAGAAAACAGACCGGGCCTCGAGTAAAACTTTTGTCTCCTGGGCCTGGCTCGGCCCGAATTATATATTAAATATATATTTTGAAACACCCCAAACCCGCCCACGAGTCTTGACCGGATCTGGTATGTTCCCTAGTGTAAACCGTTTCAAATTCTTTTGTTACTTAGGAAAAACTTGTGTGTTTTGAAAAAAAGATTGTTTTGGGTTGGGCTTGAGATGAAAACAAGTTTATTTCATTATTAAAAATCCTTTACTTTAGGTGACAAAACGTTTGGACTTTATTTTTTAAAAAGCTAGATTTACTTAATCTTTTAATAAATAAAAGTTTGTAAATTAAAAACAGAATAAAGTAATTCTACTAATGCCTTATTACATCAAATAATTCCCAAAATTTAAATTCAAAATACTTAAAGTAAAATAGTCTAAATAAAAGAAATCTGAACTTCATATGGCCACCACAAGTTCTGCCGGCCCGGTCCATCACTGTCGTCACCTGAAAAGTAATCCCACAACGGGGTGAGTCAACAGACTCAATGTGTAACCAACACTAAAATTTAATATTTTAGGCATGCAATATCATACATGTTCATAAAGCATTTAAACAATATGATGCAACCCGAACCCAAACCTATATGCCATCCGCTACACACCACCCGTACCATCCTGCACACCGTGGGGAGTACTAAGTCAACCCTCCATCCGCTACACACCATCGAAGGCAGTCGCTGCAGTCGACTTGCTCATCGCCCATATAAAATTCGTGGCATAGCCACCAGATAATTGTGTCATGAGACACCACATTCGAGATAATGTAACCGGTTACCACATTCGGATAATGTGACCAAAGTCACCACATTCGATAATGTGACCAAGTCACCACATTCGAGATAGTGAGACCAAGTCATCACATTCATTTCCCCTTTCTCAAATAACCCGAATGCCTCATATTATTCATATCATGCATATCATACTTAAATTCACATTCATGTCACTTTTCACATGTTAAGTATAACATATTCCGCAATCCTAGTAGGAGTAGGAAAACGTACCTGAGTACTTTGTATCATAACATGGTACTTTAGCCACATTCTTACACTTTCATATTAACACATCTATCAAGTTTAAGCCATAAATCTATTAAGATTAGTGTGGGGTACACACGATACCTTAGCCATATTCTTACACTTTCATATTAACACATTTAATTTAAAACATAGCCATGAACGTATTAAAACTTAGGGTAGGGTACACACCTGATTCGCTTAGCAATTCCTTGAGATCCCGAAAAGCTTGATCTAATGCCTTAGATCTTAGATCTCTACATTTATTCAATCATTTAATACTTAGTAAAGAGCCATTTGACCATAAATCCAAATCCTAGTAGGATTTGTGCACTAAAACTTACCTTGTTGCCGATTGAATTAAAAATCAAATCCCGAAAACTTATATTCTTCTCATTTGAAATCGGCTAATCACTAGATCCCTTGAATCGATTAGTTTTTAGCTTAAAACACATAATAATAGATCTATTACAAAAATAGGGTATTGGCCGAATATTCATAGTCACTTACCTTAAGGATCTTAAATCCCGAAAATCACCGAATGACTAGGGAACACGCGGCCTATGGTGTACCTTCGGGAAAAGAACTTCTCCTTCCATGATTCGGCCAAGATTAATAATAGGAATTAGTCCCTAAATTTCGATAAGTCTAAAATATAAAAGAATGGAAACCAAACTTGGATCTTACCCTTATTTGAAGGAATTGATTGCACATTCACTTCAACCTTCAGAGATTCGGCTATGGCTAAATGATGTTCTCACAACTTTCGGCTTTTGGAGGGTTTAGAAAGAAAAGAGAAGGAAGAATAAAGATGGAGGATTCGGTTAGAACACAAGGTATTTTGGCTTGGCAAAAATAAAAGAAGAAGAATAAAACTGTAGGAATTTCGACAGAGAGAGGAGAATATGCTTAAGAAATTCGGTAAAGGAAGAGTGAATGAATGAATGGCCTTCTTTTCCTTTTATAGCCGAATTTACTAACTTAGAATCCCTTACTTGGCCATCACTCTTCCCTCATTCTCCTAATTAAAGAACAATTCTTCATTTATCCACCTATTTAGCCGAATTTTAAAGAGAATTAAACTCTTCCCTTAAGAGTCCTTATTACCGTCCATTGCTTCCTCTTTAAGTAATTAAATAAAAATCATTTAAAGTTTTAGTTAGATGCCGTCCACTCCCTTCCCTTGTTGAGCCGAATTTTAACTTGTCCTATTGGACTCCTTGTGGACTTAAGAGGCCCAAATTATCCACCTAAGTGGCGTCACTCACTAGGCTTTAAGTGGTATCTTCAGGTCACTTTTCCAAGCCTGTTTGTGTGTCAAATTTCACATACTTTTTCTCTTAAGGCCACCTTGCCTTAATTTCCTCTTTTAAACTTTAAAACTCGACATTTCTAAGTCATTTCTAAGTTTCCAAAAATTTTCGTTTGGCTCTTTAAACTTGACATTTCCTTACATTTCTAAGTTTCCCGAAATGTTTACTTTCCTCTTTTGAATCATTTCTAAATCATTTTCCTAGTTTCCATAAATGTTCACTTTCCTCTTTTGAATAATTTCTAAATCATTTTCCTAGTTTCCATAAATATTCACTTTCCTCTTTTTAACTTAGCATTTCCAAAATGTTCACTTTCCTATTTTACTTAGGTTTTCAAAATGTCCACTTTCCTATTTTACTTAGGTTTCCAAAATGTTAACTTTCCTTTTTTGAAACTTAACATTTTTAAATCATTTCCTTACATTTCCTAGTTTCAAAAAATGTTCACTTTGAACTTAACATTTCCTTACATTTCCATACATTTCCTTACATTTCCAAGGTTCTAAAAATGCACACCACATATCACAGTAAACATGCTATTTCATAAAATTAAGCAAAAATGCACACAATGAGATTCGAACCTCTTCCCTCAAAGTACTTCACTTGATGCCATAACCTTTGCACCTTAGGTGGCGTCCCTTGCCACTTTTCCACATCACTTCTTGTTTTTAACTTAAAAACCAATAATTGTCCAAAGCTTTCTCTTCCATCCTAGGATTTTAAAAACCCTTAATTCATTTCCAAACACTGCCAAAACCTACTACTCATGAATTATGCACAAACGCATAACCCCTAATCTAGGATGTTACATATTTTATATTTAATCAAATATACTTTTTAAAATTACATATTTTTTATTTGTTTTTTGTTTTAATATTTGTTTTAAAAAATTTTATTTAGTGAAAAAAGCTAAAAATAATAATATGGGCCGAGCTAGGTTGGGCTCGGGTTTATCAATTTTCTTTCGGGCCGAGCTTGGATAAATTTTTAGTCCCATATTTCAAGCCGAGCAGGGCTCAGGCCTAGAAACGGGCCTAAAAATTTGTCTGGGCCCGGCTGAGCCATGATCACCTCTACTGTCTCATTACCCGCGAAACCTATACCCATCCTCGCCCAATTGAGTGCGAAGTGAGGCGGGACCCCACAAAATCTGCCTCACTGACAACCCTAACTATGTATAGTGTTAATAAGCTTCATGTTTGCCTAAGTTCGATCTGTCTCAAAATATGAAACTTTAAATTTTACAAAAAAACTTGTCAATAGTTATAGATGGTTTATCCAAAAAGTTTTAAATATTTTAAATTTTAATGTTATTTTAAATTAATATTTAAGTATTTATTTTCTTTATTAAAATTTTAAATATAGACAACATATTATCTAATATTTACATTACAAGATTATATGTTATTATAAATGTAATTTGATGCGACATAAAATATAAATATATAAATAATATATTAGAAAAGGTTAAAGTACTTATGAGTTCTCTGTGTTATAGGGACCGGATCAAACTAGTCTCTTTACTATTAAATAAATAATTTTGGTCTCTATTTTATTAAAAGGAATAAAATAAATCCAAATGGTAATAGAGTTGGCATTTATTGTATAAAAATGTCTTGATTTTTTTCTATTGCAATTCAATTTTAAACAAACATTTCATTTACAAAATAATAAAAATTTTAAAAATATTAACTCGATTAAATAGTAAATGATATTTTTAAAGCAAAAATGTTAACTCTATTACAATTTGACTTTATTTGATTCATTTTAATAGTATAATAACTAAATTGATCCATTTAATAGTAAAAGACTAATTTGATCTGACCCATATAATAGAGCGACCTCTTACATACATTCTTATTGTATAAAAATATCAAGCTTGAGCCTTGCAATGTTAGAGGTTGAGCTCGGCCAATATTTTAAATGAACCAAATTTTTTTGCCCAAACTTATTTTCAGACTTAATATTTTTGTCCAAACATTCTGAAATTTTGATAGGCCTTCAGGCTTGGACAAATAACCTTACCTTGTATAATGTAGTTGTGACCAACCTTTTCCGAGTTCTTTTTATTTATGATGTTTATTTATATTATCTATTTGGTTTGTGCTTAATTTTTTTTATTTAGAAAAATTTTATCAGTTGAAAGAGTATAAGATATGAGTCTAAAAATTTATGTGTATTCGCATATTCGTTTGGATCATATATTTGGTGCCTTTGCCTTATATCTTAATTCTTCCCTTGCTCGTGTTTCTGGCAATACGATTTCGAACTTTGACTTTGATCTAGCTCCATCATGTTTCATTAGGATGGAATTAGCTTTTCATCATGATTATGCTTGCGACAATCCTTAATCCCTCCCTTTCTTGTCAGATCCACCCTATTTGCTATTGGTGTTGCTCGCTTTAGCTGTGTTTTTAAGGGCTTGGGTTTTGGTTTGTTCAATGACTTTTTCGTAGGGGGTGAACCTATGTACTCTTCGATTCAGAGTGAGACATGTACTACTAATATCTACTTTGTAGGAAAATCTTTTAGTAACATATTATGCGAATCAAAGTGAAGTTCTTGTTAAAAGATTAAGATAAAAGTTTTATGTTGTACTACTAGATAAATGTTTAAACATTGTAATTGTATTTAAATAAACCTTTATACTTTTGTTATATCCAAATAAGTCATTACACTTTAATTGATATTCAAACAAGCCCTTAATCTTTTACTTATATCCAATTAAGTTATTATGTAATATATTTTAAAAGTATTTAACATTTAATATTTTGCAAAACTTAGGTTTGTTTTTCTTTCTCACATTTTTGTTTGGTATGTACCTTCATTTGATGCAAAACTCTAATTTTAAATTAAAATTTAAATAATTATAAAATAATTGAAAATCATTTCAAATATGAAAAACTATGAAATATATTGAAGAAGAAAATTAATAAAAGAGACATGCAAGCATAATTAACTGCAAACTAAATAAATGATTAAGTGGTACTAAAATATAATTTTTTTTTGGCTTAACGATTAAAGAAATCCCTGGCAATAAATAAAAAGGAAATCAATTGAGACTTTAAAAAAATTGCATTCTTTGAGCCTTTAATGATAAAAATATAATTAATTAGACTCTTTCGTTAACGAAAACCGTTAGTTAACTAGTTTAATCGTTAAAGGTGTTGACATAGCAACACCTAAATATGTCATGTGACAGAATGCTGATGTGGCATGCCACATTAGCAAAAAAAGTCAACTTTTTAAAATTTTTTAAAAAATTGAATTAATACTTTTTATGTTCAATTTTTTATTAAAAATTTATTAATAAAATTATTGAAATGTTTATATATCATGTAAAATTACTTGAATATATATAAAATTACTTTTATAAAATTATTGATTTTTCAACTTTTAGAATTTTTAAATAATTATTAGATTTTTTATAATTTTTAAACTTCTTTAGTTTTAAACTCATCTAAAATAAATCTGGACAAACAGTTATCCAAATTCAAATGAACCTGGACAAACATATCATAAGTTCGGGTTCATTCTAGATGTAATTTTTATTAATTGTTTTTGAATTAATTTTATATTTTTTAAAGAATTTTTTTAAATATTTATTTTATTGAAGTTTTTTGACATGTCATCTCTAAGTGTTGCCATGTCAGCATTTTTAGCAGTCAAACCGATCAATTAACAGTCTGTTAATGAAATGGCCTAGTTGTCATTAAGAATTCAATAGCGTGATTTTTTTTTAAGGCTTAGTTGATTTTTTTCTTTTTATCAATGACAACCGATTACATTGTATACACATTTGAATTATATATTAATTCTAAATTAAAATATATATATTGCACTTAAATTATATATCTAACAATGATTTAATATTTGTATGGATAATTATTATAAGCAGTCACTAGATTAAGGTTAAAGTTATGTTTTGATCATCATAATCATAAGTTTCATTATGGTCCCATGTTATTGAGTCATTAATCCGTTAATTTTATTACCCTTTAATAAAATGATGACATGACATTAAAGACAAACCTAAAGTTATTTTTCTTTTAGGTGATTCTCTAAATACTACTTGAATGAAAATGTATTGCTAAGGCAATTATTCATAGTGCTAAATTTTACTTTTAAATTGTATATAATTGTATAGAGAACAAAGGTTTAGTCAAGTAACAATAATTGTAACACCAAATAATGAAAAATATTAATAAAATGAAAGATAATTAAAATTAGTTGATATTTTATATAAAACACTATTAACAAAATATTTATAATTGTTTTATAATAATAATTTATCATATTTATTTAAAAAACATATAAGTAAAAATTGAATGCACAATTAAATTAATTTTGTTATTATCATATAATAATTAACTATATATGTAATATCTATTTATAAGGGTTTTATTTTTGAATTTACTCAATTATATTAAAAAATTAACAATTAAACTTACTTTTATCTTTAAAATATTACTTTTAATTTTATCATATAATAAGTAATAATATATTAATAAATTATTATTCTAATATAATTTAATAATATAATGAATGATAAAAATATTTTCACTTCTTCAAAAGTTTGTTTAAGCTTATGCTTTTATATATATAATATTATACTCCATTATAGATTATAAATACACAATTTGGAATAGATTAAGGTACTTAAAAGTTTCTATAAAAGAATTACTTAAAAAATTACTTAAGAGTGAAGCAAAGGAAAAAAAAATGCACACTAATAAGTATAACTAACAAGAAAATTATACATTAATTTTGATTTAATATATAATTTTATATATAAATTTTAATTTTGTATAATTTTATATACTGAAAAATTAATTTTATTTAATTCTCACAAATTATTAATACAATTGTTGATATAACATCATATTATGTTTATATATTGCATGCACAAATAATTATATTTATCAAATATAAAAATAAATTGATAGGTTAATTTATTTAAATGTGTACAATTGAATCAAAATTTATGTATACATTTGAACCATAATCAAAGTTTTGTGTATTATAGATCAATACCCATCGACGAGTAGAACATACCTTAGATCTAAGTTGACCCGATGGCTAGTGTTGGAGATCGAAGAAGAAAACTATTTGAATTTTAGTTCGCAAATTTGTAATATTCAAAGCTATTTCATGAAAATAATTGAACTGCATAAGAAAAACGAGCAATAAGAGCTTTTGATTGGTACAAACATTTTGAGTAGATAATGACATAAAATTGTGATTTTAATAGCTTAGTGACTTAAATGAAAAATTTTAAATAGTTTAATGATCATTTTATAATTTTTAGAGTTAAATAACTAAAAGATAAACTTATTAATAATTTATTAATACAGTTGAAAAGAATTTACTAATATTTGTTGTAAAATAAAAGAAATAAAGGGAAAGACAAAGAGGGAGTAGAAAGAAAAAAAAGACAAAAAATAGTATGCAAAATAAATAAGAGTAAAATAGAAGGGTCAGAAAGCAAAAATTTTGTTACAAAAATGACCCCTCTGTCACCTTGTAGCATCAAAGCACTGTGTGTGTCAGCTGCTCGCTTTTCTATTCACTAAAACTTTTACATATTTACATTCCAATTCTTTTACTATTTCTTTCCTTTCAATTTACCCCTCATAGACCCTAAATTTTTCCTTTTTTCTCTGATCCATTGGCCTTCATTTTCTTCTTAAACAAACACCATGTAAAGTCACCCACAAAATCAAAACACCCAAAGCCTCAGCCCCTCTTATATTTCTCCGCTCTTTTTCTGCTCTTGGGGGTTTCTCTCTCGCTCTTTTTTATCGTTATCTTCGAAAATCTCTAACAAATTTTATTTAATTTCATGCTTTATAATATTGATGTATAAGCATCCATCTCTCTTCTCCATCTTCTTTTTCAGGTCTCCTCTCTCGCTCTCTCTTTTGGACTGTTATTTTTTCTATATTTTACGTAATCTAATATCTGATCTGCTTTGAATATTTTGGATTCTGGAACAATCTTTGATTTTCGTAGTTTAGGGGTATGATTTTGTGCTTTATTATTTATTTATTTTTTGGGATGTTCCTTTGTAGTTATTGAAAGTAGAGAAGTAGAGGTGAGATGGCGAATATAAGATCGACTTTACCTTCTAGGCTTCGCCAGCTTTTGTCCGGTGAAACCACCATCAGTCCTTCTATCAAACTCGACGCTGAGCCGGTAAGTTATTATTATTGTTATTTTGTTTTGAATTTTTACTTGTTTAAAATTTCCGGAGAAAATGCTTTCTGATTAGGGTTTATCAGAATCTAGCACTGTTTGGCGAACCTATTAGGGTTTTAAATTATTACTCCTTTGTCGTAGTGATTTAGCATTTTAGTGTTGTGCTAGTTTTTTCATGTTTCCTCTGTTAAGTTTTGGTCCTTTGGTTGTTATAGACTGTTTGGCTGATTCTGCGATTCTGCTGACTGCTTCTCCTCTATTGCACGGACCCGAGAGTATTAGACACTCACATGATTACAGGAGAAAAAAACTAAAACACGAATGCTTCAAAATCTTTATAATATGAATTATTATCAAAATGTGTAAAAGCATAAAGTTGAGCTAACAGGATGATGCACATTTACTCTTGAGGCCCTTATTTGAAATAAGCCTTCAGTATTTACAAATATTTTTCTAACAATTAGTGCAATGGTTTGGAGTTGGTTATAATATTGCACAATGTTGAGCTGACAGGATGATGCACATTTACTATTGAAGATCATTCACTTTAAGTAAGATGTGGTGATTTTAACCTAAAAAAGTGATTTTAAAAAAAGAAATTAATATTGAATTAGAAAATTTTAGCATGTACTTCTCGGACAGTCTTCATATGATGTGATGATTTTTTTCACTATGTATATTTTTTTCTTTTTGGGAAAAACTATGTTAGTAAATTGTGAATTTTGTATTATTTTTTCCTAGGTATGAAGTCTTCTTCATAGTTCTAAGCTTACTTTCTTGTTCTTAGTATTGTTTTTGTCAATATATGTATGGATTTATTTGTTTGAGGTTTGAGAGAACATTTTGTTTTCTTCCATTGAATGCTTTCTAAGCCAATTTTAAGAGTTCTTAGACAATTTAAATTGATGAATGCCAGTTATTTGGCAACCTTTTATTTTTATAATATTTTATTATTGTGTGGTTTAGTGCTGGTGCTTGTGATTGAATGTAATTTTTTGTTCTGATATCTTTTTATTCTGGTATTGAACTATAAGTGTATATAGGTGCTATCAAAATGGATTTGATAGATATGTATATGCATGCATTCTTTATTCAGAGATGTTAATTGATATTATCAGATTTTACAATCAATTTCAGTTAGGTTTTTGCTTGGTATGCTTTAGACCTTTGATGAAGTGCTTCTTATCTACTTGATAGTATACATTTTCTGTTGCCACATGAGTGTTAGAAGAATTATATATTTTCTTTTATCGTTTTGCTTATGAAACATTCGAGTGCTTTTCATACGAAGGCAATTAAGCAACAGATATTTTATTGTTAACAGTGTGTTAAGAATAATCACGAACCACCAGTTAGTCAAGATATAAATTATGCATTGAATAAATGGTATTTTTTGAGTTTCCTTGACGTTAAGTGTTTCCATCAGTTTACTTCACATAAAGCTTCAAGTTTCTCTTTAGTTTTATGCTTGAAAGTAAGGGTATTACCCCTCCCCTTTCCATGCATTGTTTATTTTATTACTCATTCAACAGTCCTTTAGGGAATATTGACCCTACACTATATATGCACATGATTTGGGGAACATATGTATGTATGGCGCTTTATATAATGGTTGCTATTAAACTTGGTTAAATAGAATATATACTGGTTTCTATGAGCTTGTCTGAATGGCTTAGAAAGCTGCCTTATTTTCTTTCTTTATTTTTGGGAAATAAATTTTATATGTACTGTCGCTTGCAGCCTCCCCAAATTAAAGCATTCATTGATAAAGTGATCCAGAGTCCATTACAGGATATAGCAATACCTCTTTCAGGCTTTCGATGGGAGTACAGTAAGGTGATTTTGTATATTTGTTTCTCTTGTTTATACTTCTTCTTTTTTTTAGGTCCTCACTCACTTGTTGCTTTTAACTCAGGGGAATTTTCGTCATTGGAGGCCACTGTTTCTTCATTTTGATACATATTTCAAGACTTACTTGTCTTGTAGGAATGATCTTCTACTGTCAGATAAAATTCTAGAAGATGATAGTCCAGTTCCAAAGCAAGCAGTTCTTCAAATACTACGAGTAATGCAAACAATCTTGGAGAATTGCCACAACAAAAGTTCATTTGATGGCTTGGAGGTATGTTGACATGGTGTCGGAAATTAACTACGGTGACTTGCAAACTTGTAAATTTATGGGATCCTCTATCTATGTCTTCCAATGTTATTTTATCTAATACAACTCTGTCATTCTCCTTTCAGAATTTCAAGCTTCTACTTTCATCCACTGATCCTGAAATTCTTATAGCTACACTGGAGACTCTTTTTGCACTTGTTAAAATAAATCCTTCCAAGGTCCATGGTAGTGGTAAGTTGATTGGATGTGGCTCAGTCAACAGCTATCTGCTGTCTCTTGCTCAGGGATGGGGGAGCAAGGAGGAGGGATTGGGCCTGTATTCATGTGTTTTGGCTAATGAGAGAACACAGGAGGAAGGGCTTAGCTTGTTTCCGTCCGACATAGAAAATGAAAATGTTGGTGATAAGTCTCAACACCGGATTGGTTCTAGCCTTTATTTTGAATTGCATGGGCTTAATACTCAAAGCACTGAAGAAAGCGTTGGCAATTCAAGTTCTACTTTGAGAGTCATACACATTCCAGATCTGCATTTGCGGAAGGAGGATGATCTGTTAATAATGAAGCAATGCATTGAGCAGTATAATGTACCACCTGAGCTCCGGTTTTCATTGCTAACAAGAATTAGATATGCGCATGCCTTTCGGTCACCCAGGATATGCAGGCTGTACAGCAGGATTTGCCTTCTTGCATTTATTGTCCTTGTTAAGTCTAATGATGCTAATGATGAGCTGACAGCTTTTTTTGCAAATGAACCGGAGTATACAAATGAATTGATCAGGATAGTGCGATCAGAAGAAACTATTCCAGGAAATATTAGAACTCTTGCCATGCTTGCATTGGGTGCTCAGTTAGCTGCATATTCAGCATCTCATGACCGAGCACGAATTTTGAGTGGATCTAGTATTAGTTTCACTGCTGGGAATCGGATGATCCTGCTGAATGTGCTCCAGAAGGCAGTTTTGTCACTCAAAGGTTCTAGTGATCCATCATCTCTATCCTTTATTGAGGCCCTTCTTCAGTTCTATCTGCTTCATATCACATCATCATCTGCATCAGGGAGTAATATTCGAGGGTCAGGAATGGTTCCAACCTTTTTACCTCTCTTGGAGGATTCTGACCTGAGTCATATGCATCTTGTCTATTTAGCTGTAAAAGCTCTACAAAAGCTAATGGATTACAGTAGTTCAGCTGTAACATTGCTTAGAGAACTTGGTGGAGTGGAGCTTTTAGCTCAGAGGCTACAAATAGAAGTGCATAGAGTTACTGGTATCTCTGGTGGAAATGATAATTCAATGGTCTATGGTGAATACTCTGGATACAATAATGACCAGTTGCATACCCAAAAGAGGCTTATAAAGGTACTTTTGAAGGCTCTTGGTTCTGCTACATATGCTCCTGCAAACTCCAGTAGACCGCAGAATCCTAATGAAAGTTCACTGCCTGGTACATTGTCACTCATATATGGGAATGCAGATAAATTTGGAGGTGATATATACTACTCTGCTGTGACTGTAATGAGTGAAATTATCCATAAAGACCCAACTTGTCTTCCTGCACTGCTTGATTTGGGTCTTCCAGATGCATTTTTATCTTCAGTGTTATCTGGGGTACTTCCATCTTCAAAGGCTATAACATGTGTTCCAAATGGCCTTGGTGCCATATGTCTTAATGCCAAAGGCTTGGAAGCAGTGAAAGAAACTTCAGCATTGCGATTCCTTGTTGACATCTTTACTAGCAAGAAGTATGTGTTGGTGATGAATGAGGCAATTGTTCCTTTTGCAAATGCAGTTGAAGAGCTTTTGCGCCATGTATCTTCATTGAGGAGCAGTGGTGTTGATATACTTATTGAAATTGTAAATAAAATTGATTCCTTTGGGGACAGTAGTGGTTTCTCTAGGTCATCATCTGTGGAAAAAGTTACTGAGAGTACTGCAATGGAAACTGATTCCGTAGACAAAGCAAATGAAGAGCAGTGTTGTCTGGTTAGTGCAGTGGAGTCTGCAAATGAAGGAATCAGTGATGAGCAGTTTCTTCAATTGTGCATTTTGCATCTGATGGTTTTGCTTCATAGAACTACAGAGAATTCCGAAACATGTCGTCTGTTTGTGGAGAAATCAGGAATTGAGGCTCTATTGAAGCTTCTTTTGAGACCCAGTATTGTAAAATCATCTGAGGGGATGTCTATTGCTTTACATAGCACCATGGTTTTTAAGGGGTTCACTCAGCATCACTCTGCTCCTCTTGCTCGTGCCTTTTGTTCTTTTCTTGGTGAACATTTGAAGAAAGCTATGAGTGGATTTGGTGCAACTTCAGGGTCCTTTTTACTGGATCCTAAGATGATGCCTGATGATGGGGTCTTTTCTCCCCTTTTCCTTGTTGAGTTCCTTCTATTTCTTGCTGCATCCAAAGATAATCGTTGGGTTAGTGCTTTGCTTGCTGAACTTGGAAATGGCAGCAAAGATGTTCTAGAAGACATTGGTTCTGTCCATCGAGAAATCTTATGGCAGATTGCTCTCCTTGAAGATGCCAAACTTGAAGCAGATGATGATGGTGCTAGTGCTAGTTCTGCTGAGCCTGATTCACAGCAACGGGAATCTAGTGCAAGCGATTCCGAAGAGCAGAGGTTGAACTCCTTCAGACGGTTCCTTGATCCATTATTAAGGCGGAGGACGCCAGGATGGAGTATTGAATCCCAGTTCTTTGACCTTGTAAACCTTTACCGTGACCTTGGCCGAGCTGGTGGCTTTCATCAGAGATTGGGTATTGATGGTTCAAACATGCGATTTGGAGCCAGTCATTCTACTTCACCAAATGCTTCTGGAACGGCCAACAAAAAGGAATATGACAAGCAGAGGTCATACCACACCTCTTGCTGTGATATGATGAGGTCACTTTCCTTCCACATTACCCATTTATTTCAAGAGTTGGGAAAAGTGATGTTACTTCCTTCTCATCGTCGGGATGATACAGTTAATGCATCCCCTGCAGCAAAATCTGTTGCTTCTAGTTTTTCCTCTATTGCATTGGGTCACATGAACTTTGGAGGTCATGTAAATTCTTCTGGTTCAGAAGCATTCATATCTACAAAGTGTCGCTACTTCGGTAAGGTTATTGATTTCATTGATAGTGTTCTCCAGGACAGGCCTGATTCTTGTAATGCTATTATGTTAAACTGCTTATATGGATGTGGAGTTGTACAATCAGTTTTGACAACTTTTGAAGCTACCAGTCAATTACTATTTGCTGTTAATAGGGCTCCAGCATCTCCTATGGATATGGATGATGGTAATGTAAAGCAGGATGGAAAGGAAGATGGAGATCATGCATGGATTTATGGTGCATTAGCTAGCTGTGGCAAACTTATGGCCCACCTGGTGGCATCTTCTTTTATTTTGTCCCCATTCACCAAACACCTGCTTGTGCAACCACTTGCAAATGGAGATGTTCCATTCCCAAGGGATGCTGAAACTTTTGTAAAGGTGCTTCAATCTATGGTGCTCAAGGCAGTGCTTCCAGTATGGACTCATCCACAGTTTACTGATTGCAGTTACGATTTCATCACCACAGTTATATCTATCATTAGGCACATTTACTCTGGTGTTGAAGTGAAAGATGTTACCAGCAGCAATAGTGTCCGTATTACTGGGCCCCCTCCAAATGAAACAGCTATAGCAACAATTGTTGAGATGGGATTTTCCAGGTCTAGGGCAGAAGAAGCTCTGAGACAAGTTGGATCTAATAGTGTGGAGTTAGCAATGGAGTGGTTATTCTCCCATCCAGAGGAAACCCAGGAGGATGATGAACTTGCTCGTGCACTTGCCATGTCTCTTGGGAACTCTGAAACTGACACAAATGTAGATGTTACAAATGAAAATAGCCAGGAACTTGAAGAAGAGATGGTCCAACTTCCTCCTGTTGAGGAATTGTTGTCAACATGTACAAAGCTGCTTCAGATGAAGGAACCTCTAGCTTTCCCAGTTAGAGATCTCCTTGTATTAATATGCTCCCAAAATGATGGTCAATGTAGGTCCAGTGTCATTTCCTTCATTGTTGACCAAGTGAGAGATTCTAGTTCTGCTTCTGATGGCAGAAACAATTCTCTGCTCTCTGCCCTTTTCCATGTTCTTGCTTTAATCCTTTATGAGGATGTGGAGACACGGGAAATCGCCTCAAAGACTGGACTGGTAAAACTTGTGACCGATTTACTTTTTGAATGGGACACTGGTTCAGCGGACAAGGAGAAGCGTCAAGCTCCAAAGTGGGTAACAACTGCTTTCCTTGCTCTTGATAGGCTACTTCAGGTGGATCAAAAATTGAATACTGAAATTGTTGAGCAATTGAAAGGGGACAATGTTAGTTGTCAGCAGACATCTGTTAGTATTGATGAAGATAAGAGAAGTAAGTTGCATTGCTCATTTGGATCTGCAAGACATATTGATATTCATGAGCAGAAGAGACTGATAGAGATTGCTTGTAGTTGTATAAGAAACCAGTTTCCATCTGAAACAATGCATGCTGTTCTGCAGCTATGTTCTACTCTTACTAGAACCCATTCTATTGCTGTTCATTTTCTTGATGGTGGGGGTGTAAGTTCACTTCTTTTGTTGCCGACAAGTAGTCTTTTTCCTGGGTTTGATAATGTTGCTGCTACCATTATCCATCATGTCCTTGAAGATCCTCAAACCTTGCAGCAAGCAATGGAAGCTGAAATAAAGCATAGTCTTTCGGCTATGGCTAACCGGCATTCCAATGGACGGGTCAGTCCACGTAATTTCCTTGTCAACCTAAGTTCTGTCATTTCACGTGATCCGGTTATATTTATGCAGTCTGTTAAGTCTGTCTGCCAAGTTGAGATGGTTGGTGACAGACCTTATATTGTTTTGATTAAAGACCGTGACAAAGATAAATTCAAGGAGAAAGAAAAAGATAAGGAGAAAGCATCGGACAAAGATAAAACACCTCAAAGTGATGGAAAGGGTAATCTGTGCAATGTGAACTCAGCAGGTCCAGGGAATGGGCCCGGAAGATTTAATGATTTGAATTCCAAGTCTGTTAAAATGCATAGAAAATATCCTCAAAGCTTTGTAATTGTGATCGAGCTTCTTTTGGATTCAGTTAGTGCATTTGTGCCTCCCTTGACAGATGATGTCAAAACAGAGGTGCCTGCTGATGCACCGACATCAACTGATATGGAAATTGATGTTACTGCTAGCAAGGGTAAAGGAAAAGCCATTGCAACTGTGTCTGAGGAGAATGAAGCTTCTGGTCAAGATGCTTCTGCATCACTTGCAAAGATGGTCTTCATCTTGAAACTTTTGTCAGAGATTCTGTTAATGTATGCTTCATCTGTGAATGTGCTCCTCCGAAGAGATGCTGAAATTAGTAGCTGCAGGCTCCCTCATCAAAGGATGTCAACTGGTTTATCCACTTGTGGAATATTTCACCATTTTCTTCACAGTTTTATTCCATATTCCCGGAATTCAAAGAAGGAAAGAAAAATTGATGGTGATTGGAGGCATAAACTTGCAACCAGGGCTAGTCAATTTCTGGTTGCATCTTGTGTGCGTTCAGCAGAGGCCAGGAAGAGAGTATTTACTGAGATTAATTGTATATTCAATGACTGTGTTGATTCCTGCGAAGGTTTCAAACCTCCAAGCAGTGATATGCAGACTTTTATTGATTTGCTGAATGATATACTAGTTGCTCGTACACCAACTGGTTCATGCATCTCAGCAGAAGCTTCTGCCACTTTTATAGATGTTGGTTTGGTTGCATCATTAACACGCATGCTTGAAGTGCTGGATTTGGATAATTCTGAGTCACCCAAATTTGTAACAGGGCTAATAAAAGCTTTGGAACTTGTAACCAAGGAGCATGTTCATTCTGCTGATTCTTCTGCCATCAAAGGTGAGAATTCTGTCAAACCTGCTGACCACAATCAGTCTGGGGGAGCAGATAATATTGTTGATGCATCAGTGTCCATGGAAATGGTATCTCAGTCCAACCGTGATGCAGTTGCAGCTGATCACATTGAATCTTTCAACACTGTCCAAAATTATGGTGGGTCTGAAGCTGTTACAGATGATATGGAACATGACCAGGATATTGATGGAGGTTTTGCTCCTGCTACTGAGGATGATTATATGCAAGAAACTTCTGAGGATGGAAGGGGTCTTGGAAATGGTGTAGACAATCTGGGGATTCATTTTGAAATTCAGCCCCATGAGCAAGAAAACCTTGGTGATGATGAAGATGAGGAGATGTCGGGAGATGAGGGGGATGAAGTGGATGAAGATGACGATGACGAAGATGAGGACCATAATGATTTGGAGGAAGATGATGTACATCATCTGTCTCATCCTGACACAGATCAAGATGATCATGAGATAGATGATGATGAGTTTGATGATGAAGTATTGGAGGAAGATGATGAGGATGATGGTGATGATGAGGGTGGAGTTATTCTAAGGTTAGAGGAGGGTATCAATGGAATGGATGTGTTTGACCAGATTGAAGTCTTAGGCAGAGACCACAGCTTTGCCAGTGAAGCTCTTCATGTAATGCCAGTTGAAGTTTTTGGTTCTAGACGTCATGATCGTACCACATCCATTTACAGTCCCCTGGGGCGCAGTGGAGAGAATTCAGGGCCTTCAACTCATCCTCTTTTAGTGGGACCTTCATTACTGCACTCAGCCTCTACAAGGCTGTCAGGTTTTTCTTTTCTGTATTTTTAATAATATGTATACTTTTTGTAATTTACAACTTAATGCTTACTAAGATTGTAGTTCTATATGCATCTCTATTTTTAACAACCCTCCATCTCTCTCTCTATTTTGGTCCTCTCCAGAAAATGCCCGTGATATGATTATTTCAAATAGAAACTCAGACAGCACCTCATCACGGTTGGATACTATTTTCCGGTCTTTGAGGAATGGGCGTCATAGCCATCGTTTGAACTTGTGGGTTGATGAGAGCCAGCAAAGCAGTGGGTCTACTGCAGCTACTGTACCACAAGGCCTTGAAGAGCTGCTTGTTTCCCAACTCAGGCGACCTGTCCCTGAGAAATCTTCTGATCACAACACATCAACTGTGGAACCTCAGACCCATGGTGAAGGTAGCCAGTTACAGGGATCAGGGCCTGGTGCAACACCCGAGATTCCAGTAGTAAACAGTGGAAATAATGAAAATGCTAATGTGCTTCCATCTTCTGCAGCAACTGATAACTCTCTCAATGCTGATGGGAGACCTGCAGTTACTGATTCTCTGCAGGGAACAGATGCATCAAACATACATCAACAATCTGTTGAAATGCAATTTGAGCAGAATGATGCAGCTGTTCGTGTTATTGAAGCAGTGAGCCAAGAAAGTAGTGGTAGTGGGGCCACTTTAGGGGAAAGCCTTCGAAGCCTAGATGTTGAGATTGGAAGTGCAGATGGCCATGATGATGGTGGAGAAAGGCAAGGTTCTTCAGACAGAATATCTGATCCACAGGCTGCACGTGCAAGAAGAACAAGTGTGGCTTTTGGGAATTCAACAGCTGTTGGTGGGAGAGATGTACCTCTTCATAGTGTTACTGAGGTTTCAGAGAATTCTAGTCGAGAAGCAGAGCAAGATAGTACCACTGCTGAGCAGCAGATGAATAGTGATGGTGGTCCTGGATCAATTGATCCTGCATTTTTAGATGCTCTCCCAGAGGAGTTGCGTACTGAAGTTCTTTCTGCTCAGCAGGGTCCAGCGGCTCAGCCTTCAAATGCTGAAGAACAGAATTCTGGGGATATCGATCCAGAATTTCTTGCTGCTCTTCCCCCAGACATCCGAGCTGAAGTCCTTGCACAACAGCAAGCTCAAAGGCTTCATCAATCTCAAGAACTTGAAGGTCAACCAGTTGAAATGGACACGGTCTCAATAATTGCCACGTTTCCTTCTGATTTACGAGAAGAGGTATGGTTTTTGTTATAATGTGGTTAAATTTTTAAGTGCAAGTTAAAGATGTCTAAACATTTGTTGTTATTTTTTATCCTCAGGTTCTATTAACATCATCTGATGCTATTCTTGCTAATCTCACCCCTGCCCTTGTTGCGGAGGCAAACATGTTACGCGAGAGATTTGCACATCGCTATCATAACCGTAACTTGTTTGGGATGTACCCTAGGAATCGCAGAGGTGAATCTTCTAGGAGAGGTGAAGGTATTGGATCCAGCTTGGACAGGATGGGGGGAAGTATAGTGTCGCGCAGATCTGTTTCTGCTAAGCTAATTGAAGCGGAAGGTACCCCTTTAATTGGCCCAGAAGCTCTTCAAGCAATGGTTCGATTACTTCGCATGGTTCAGGTGCTCTCTTCGGTTAATTTTCTCTTTTGATATTTATCCTCTATTTTGATTTACACACTGAACATCGTTTATCGTGCAGCCACTGTATAAAGGTTCATTGCAGAAGCTTCTTTTGAATTTATGTGCTCATAACGAAACCAGAACAGCGTTAGTTAAAATCCTGATGGACATGCTGATGCTTGATACAAGAAAGCCTGTCAGTTATCCGAATGCAATTGAACCACCATACAGGCTTTACGGTTGCCAGAATAATGTTATGTATTCTCGTCCTCAATATTTTGATGGTGAGATACGATGCACATAAACACAAGTTCTTGACCCTTGGTGATTCAATGCGGCATGCCATCAAAACATTTTCATTTCTCTCCATCTTTTGGATGCTTTATTTTTATGTTTGTGGCTCTTTTACTTATTATTCATGAGTTTAATATCTGGAGAAGTTTTGTGGTTTTTTCATGATTTAACTTTTAGTATTTGGGTTCTGAGTGGTTTCTATTATCTTATCCTTTTCCCGTTGCAGGAGTTCCTCCTCTGGTGTCTAGGCGAGTTCTTGAAACTCTCACTTACTTGACTCGAAATCATCCGTATGTTGCTAAGATCTTACTCCAGTTTAGATTGCCGTCTCCTACCCTACAAGAGCTAAGAAATAGTGATCAGTCACGTGGAAAGGCTTTGATGAATGAGGAGCAGCAGGAAGGATACATTTCCATCGTATTGCTTTTGAGCCTTCTCAATCAACCCCTGTACTTGAGAAGTATAGCGCATCTAGAGCAGGTGATAAGTTATGACCCTATTCTCGAGAAATTAAGCAATTTTATATTGTTGTGTTAATTATTTGCTCATTTATGATTTTGCTTCAGTTGCTTAACTTGCTGGATGTCATCATTGACCATGCGGAAAGAAAGCCTCTTTCATCTGAGAAATCGAAGGCATCTTCCACTGAACAAAAACCTGCTTTGCAAATTTCAACGTCTGATGCTGACATCAATGCTGAGAATCATGATGCTCTTGAGGTTTCTGAATCACCCTTAAAGACTGTGGACTCTTCCACAGCATCAACGTCTGATGGAAGTAATGAATGTGATGCTCAGAGTGTACTTACCAATCTGCCACGAACAGAGCTCCGACTTTTATGTTCCTTGCTTGCACGGGAAGGGTAAGTTATATGTCCTTTCTTGTTCAGAAGTCTCTTGTCTTTATCTCTTATGTATCGTTTGAAGAAAAGTTGTGTAACTTGTGGCTTGAAACCAACGCCCCCCCCCCCTAAAGAATGGATTTTGCAGCTTGCTCCTCCTATCAAATGATTTTTATCTTTATTTTTCTATCTTGAATATGATTCAGTGCTTCTTTCCATTTGCTTGGGCTCATGTTATGTTTCCTGTCCAGTTTGTCAGATAACGCATATAGTCTGGTGGCAGAGGTAATGAAAAAGTTGGTTGCTATTAGTCCAAGCCATTGTCATCTTTTTATTTCTGAGCTGGCAGATGCTGTACAAAATTTGATTAGATCTGCCATGGATGAGTTAAAATTGTTCGGTGAAGCTGTGAAATCTCTACTAAGCACAACTTCTTCTGATGGAGCTGCCATTTTAAGGGTTTTACAGGCACTAAGTTCTCTTGTGACCTCAATAACTGAGAAAGAGAAGGATCTGCAGCTGCTTCCTGAAACAGAGCGATCTTCTGCGCTTTCTCAGGTGTGGGACATCAATACAGCCTTGGAACCTTTGTGGATAGAGTTGAGCATTTGCATAAGCAAAATAGAGAGCTATTCAGATTCTGCACCAGATTTATTAGCTCCATCCAGCACATCCACATCAAGGCAATCTGGTTTAACACCACCCCTACCTGCAGGCACTCAGAACATCTTACCATATATAGAATCTTTCTTTGTGATGTGCGAGAAGTTACATCCTGCACAACCGGGTTCTGTTAATGATTTTGGCATGGCTGCGCTTTCTGATGTTGAGGATGCCAGCACCCCATCTGCCGGCCAGCAGAAAAATGCTTCTTCTGTCTCAAAATTTGATGAAAAACATGTTGCCTTTGTAAAGTTCTCAGAGAAGCATAGGAAGTTGTTAAACGCTTTTATCCGCCAGAATCCTGGCCTCCTTGAGAAGTCATTTTCACTCATGCTGAAGGTTCCCCGCTTTGTCGATTTCGATAATAAACGTGCTCACTTCAGGTCCAAAATAAAGCATCAACAACATGATCATCATCACAGTCCTCTAAGAATATCGGTTAGAAGAGCTTACATACTTGAGGATTCTTATAACCAACTACGTTTGCGATCAACTCAAGATTTGAAGGGGAGGTTGACTGTTCACTTCCAAGGAGAGGAAGGTATTGATGCTGGCGGGCTTACAAGGGAATGGTATCAGCTGTTGTCCAGAGTTATATTTGACAAAGGAGCATTGCTTTTCACTACAGTAGGGAATGAGTCAACATTCCAGCCTAACCCCAACTCAGTCTACCAAACTGAACATCTTTCATACTTCAAATTTGTTGGACGAGTTGTTAGTATCTTCTCTAATTTCATATTGGATTGACACTTTTTTTTCCTTTCACTTTTTACTACCTTCTAACTGAAATTTTCCAGGTTGGCAAAGCACTTTTTGATGGGCAACTCTTGGATGTCCACTTCACTAGATCTTTCTACAAGCATATCTTGGGGGCCAAAGTTACTTATCATGACATTGAAGCAATTGATCCTGATTACTTCAAAAACCTAAAGTGGATGCTTGAGGTCTGCCATATTTTCCATATTTTTTCCCTTTAAACTTACATGGACATCGAGCAATTGAGTTTGTTAGTTTGCTGGCATTTACCTTTAATTGTTCATCAGAAGGTATCTTGTGTTCTATTTTTCTTACTTTTTCCCTTGTCTGTACTTTCAGAATGATATCAGTGATGTTCTCGACCTTACATTTAGCATTGATGCTGATGAGGAGAAGCTAATATTGTATGAAAGGACGCAGGTACTAATTTTTCATTGGTACTTTCATGAAGCCCTTTGTGGCAAAAACATATTCTCAGTGATGAATCCTGCTTTTACCAAATACGATACAGGTGACTGACTATGAACTGATTCCTGGTGGTCGGAACATTAAAGTTACTGAGGAGAACAAACACCAGTACGTTGATTTAATTGCTGAGCATCGTTTGACAACTGCTATTCGTCCTCAAATAAATGCATTTTTGGAAGGATTCAATGAATTAATTCCTAGGGAATTAATATCTATTTTTAATGACAAGGAGCTGGAGTTACTGATAAGTGGTCTACCAGAAATAGATAGTAAGTGTTGTAAACCAATTAAGTTAATGTTAGAATTCTTTATTTTGCTACCATTTTCCTATTTGACCTGAATTTTGATATATCTCTCCTAGTGGATGATATGAGGGCAAATACCGAGTACTCTGGTTTTAGTGCTGCATCACCTGTTATACAGTGGTTTTGGGAGGTTGTCCAAGGGTTCAGTAAGGAGGATAAAGCTCGGCTTCTACAGTTTGTGACTGGTACCTCAAAGGTAATTCAAGACCTGAAATTGTAGTTAAACCTCAAGGTTGACTATTTAATGCTTGAATTGAGATTTAAATATTGAAATCATGACCTGTTTATTTCTTTCAAGTATGTAGAGATATAGCAGAGATCTATTTAGTTAATAAAATAACCATGGTTGTCAAAATCGGATTGGATTGGCTGGTTGAAACAAGAATCGGTGGTAAAACCAGTACCCTAAAACTGGAGGAGGATTTAACCAGTACGAAACCGGTTGAACTGGATAATTATTGGATTTAAGCTAGTTTAAATATTTAATTTTGTCATAATTTATAAAATGAATGTTTATGTTATTTGTGTTAATTAATTTTCCTTTTATTTTTATGGAAAATTTTTATTTTGTAATGGTCAGGTTGAACTGAGAACTGGTGGTCTGACCAGTTCAATTACCGGTTCTTATAACATTGAAAAGAACATTATTGTTTCATAATGGGTTTCTAATTCAGTCTTTGTTATTTCGCAGGTGCCTTTAGAAGGTTTTAGTGCACTTCAAGGAATTTCAGGTTCACAGAAGTTCCAGATACACAAAGCATATGGCAGCCCTGATCACTTGCCTTCTGCTCATACCTGGTAATTCGTCCAGTCATCTCTATCATATCCCCCCCCTACCCTACTCCATGATTTCTTTCATTTTTGGGTATTCTTCCCTTTACTTAGACCTTTAAGGTCCTTGTTAATAACAAGCATTTATTTGTGATAATGCAGTTTCAATCAATTGGATTTACCCGAGTATCCATCGAAGGAACATCTAGAAGAGAGGTTGTTGCTTGCAATTCACGAAGCCAACGAAGGGTTCGGATTTGGTTAAGGTTCAAAGTGGTAATCAGAGTTATGGTGTAGATAAAGATATATAAATGCACATCTGAACCGGGATTGGTATCTTGTTATGGGGGGTATAAGAGGACTTGGAACCGACTTCTGAAGTGATACATCATGTTTATATACTTACTGTACAGTCGCAAATTGACTATTTAGAATGACTGGCAGTTTTAAATTTGCCATCATATCTTCCTTGATTTATCTGTCTTTCAGGTTTTGCCTTCCCTCTGGCAGTTCTAAATTGACTATTGTGATATCTGCCGCGCCAGACTAGTAGATTTTGTTAGCTCTGGTATAAATGTGAAAAACCAACTCAATTGATCTAAACTTGAATTTGACCCGATCTGTATTTGAATTAAAAAACCGAACTTGAAAATAAATTTTATCTTGGAAGTTGTGCCCAAGTCGAAAGAATTCAGTGTGCTTTGGTTTAAGTAATTTTACATTTTACATTAATAAGATGATTCAAGGTTTTTGATAATTTTATCCTAATTTTTAAATATTTTGATTCATTTTATATAATATTAAATTAACGATAATTAGCATATTAAATTGTCACAGAATTAAATAGAGTTAAGGATAATCGTAGATTGGCGATTCGATTGATTGATGTAGAGCAAGATTACGGGCTGGCAGTTGTTACTGATTTTCAGACTTTGGTAAGTTGAGAGAATGAACTATTGTTATCTCCGCTTTTACCCGCACTGCTTCAAACTTGAAAATGGTTATACTTTTTCATGTAAAAGATAATTTTATGAGAGTTTCCCTTCATTTTTAAAATCTTAAAATGGATTTTAGTTAATCACCTTAAATGACTATGTTCTAATTCAAACGGGCAACCCATTATGATGGATACGATAGTCCTGTGATAAGTATTAAGAGATCGTATTCTTCTTTATTTATTTATTTATTTATTTATTTATCAAGATTCGTACTTCATTCACTTACCGCAGCTTCATTTTAATTCGCTATCAATACAATTATGTTTTGAACTTGTATTTCCATTAAGAATTTTGGTTTTAAAAATTAAAATTAATGTAATCTCCATAAGACACTAAGTCATAGAAGTGTATGGACACACCTGTAATCTTATATATATTTGTGTATGCTTTCATGAAATAAAGTACTAGATATTAATGACTAATTCAAATTATTAGTTAATCTCACTTAATCGGACATATTTCACAGTTCAATTAACGTATCATGTTTCAATCTTATAAATCTAGCATGCTCATTAAATATTTCTCTAAAATTGGTTTCATAAGCGGATTTGTAATCAAATTTTTGTGTTATGTACTTTATATTGACTTCTTTTGTGTAATCTACAATTTTACTTGAAATAGCTCTATCAAGTGATAAGTATTGTATATGTTTGAGAACTCTTGATGAAGATTAAGGAGATTTTGAAAGAAGTATTTTTTTCGGATAAATCAATTACGAATATTTCTATGTAATCTTTTGTTTTATTTGTTAAAAAAAAAGTTGATAGGTATGTGTTTGGTTCTAGAATAACATTTGAAATATTTAGTGAATGCAATCACAACTTGATTATCTAATTCAGTATCACTCTTGATGCATTTTTTTAATCTCATGATTCGTGAATCTTTTAAGCCAAATAGCCTTTTAGCACTACAATTGAAATTGCCACAAACTGAACTTTCGTTTTGGACAATGCAATAGAAGTTTGGTTTTTGTTAGCCTAGGATATTGCACCATTATTGAAGAAGAAACATCCAAATTCTGGTTTTCTTCCATTCAAATTTGCTCCCCAATCGTCGTTCATATACCTATCAGATTCTTGTCTCATCCTTATTAGCATAATGAATAATCCATGGTGCCTTTGAGATATCTTAATATTTGTTTAACTGGTTTTCAATGGATTTTGAATCTTGATTCGATTGATATCTACTCACAAAGCCTACAACACGACAGATATCAAACTTAGCATACATTCTTACATACATGAGCCCTACTACTACATTGGTTTAAGAAACTTTCTCCATTTGAGAATTTCATTAGTTTTGGGACATATTCTTGTGCTTAAGCCTTTGCCTCTTGCAACAGAAGTATTAATTGACTTGCAGTCTTGCATTCTAAATCATTTAAGGATTTTCTCAACATATAGAGTTATTAGGCTCTTAGAACAATATTGAGTGAGTTTTACTCGCAAAATCTAAGATGTTCTGCCTTTCATTTCAAAATTTAAAGATAGCCTTTTTTTTCTTTTTTTTTTTTTACCATTACAATATACTCTTTGCCATTTCCAGCCAACAATATGTCATCCACATAAATTGATAAGATTACAAATTTGTCACTGTCTCTTTTAATATACATACCGTGGTCTTCATCATTTATAATAAAATCATACGAAATGATTGCTTTATGGAATCTAATATATCCTTCTCTAAAATTTTGTTTAATACCTACACACTTTGTATTCTTCACTTTTATCAACAAAGCATATTGTTTATTCCATGTAAATTTATCTTTTAGCTCTCCATTCAGAAAAAAAAAAAAACAGTTTTATCATTATTATTATTATTTATATCTATTTGATGTAATTCCAAATCTCACAATACGAGAAAAAAATCTCTTTAAAGTCAATGCCCTTTTGTTGAGTATACATTACAAATCATTTCAATTGTCCTTTTAGACTTTCCGTTAATTTTGAGAACCTTTTTGTTTCCAATCACTTTACATCCCCTGGGTAGATCAAATGATACCCAAACATTTATTTTTATCTCAATAACTCCATTTTTTCTTCCATTGTCTTCATACACTTATCTTTTACATTAGAAGAGAGAGCTTCTGACATATTTTTAGGTTCTTCATCTTGTGGATTAATCATGAAAGTTTTTCCCTTTATGTCAAAATGACGTCGAGGGACATTTTCACGATTATTATACCTAAACTGTGGTTCTTGTGAAAGAAATTTAGCATCTCTTGTTAAATTTCCACTTTGATGAGATATCATCTTTACATTTTCAAGAATGTGTTAACAATGGATTTGAACTAATAAAATCATTAGGATCTTTTATCTCATAGAGAAAAATATCTTGTTTAATCTCACCACTACTAGAAAAATTGATTTATAGAAATGTGGTGTCTTGAAACTCAGATTCGATGACACGGCCACTTTTTTATTCGCCTATAAAGACACCTCTTGAATGTTTAGAATATTTTACAATATACTCCTTTTACCTCTTAGACCTAACTTGTCATGTTGATGAGCGGGCTAATGTACCTAAGCAACACAATCCCAAGGTCTTAGATTACTATGATTAAATTTTCTACTGGTCCATAATTCATAGAGAGTTTATCCAATAGATTTAGAGAGTACTCTATTTAATACATAATTAACTATCAATACCGCATCGACCAAAAAGATACGAGGAAAATTTCTTGAGCCATCATGAATCTAATCATTTTTAGAAATATTCTATTTTGTCATATCACTGCACCATTTTATTTTAGAGTTTTTAAAATGGTTAACTACCTATCTCTTCTGTTTTTTTTTTTCATCATATAAGTTGTTGAATTAATAAGACAAATATTCAGGTTCTGAATTAATTTTAATGCTTTAACAATTTTATCTTATTGATTTTCCACTAAAATAGCATATTTTCAAAAGCATTCTTATGTTTCGGATTTCTTAGAAATCATACAGGCAAAATTGAAGTATGTAAAGTTATATATAAAAGTGATAGAAATATACCCCACTTCGTGCCCAAACATTCATTAGGCAACAAATATATATAAATTTCAACTAGATAATTTGCACATATAACTAGGTTAACTTTTTCGATAGTGCCTAATAATCCCCCTTTAACTAACGCATTTTATGTTGTCCTATAACAATTTAGCATGCCAAATGTTCACATCCACGTTTAGAAAATGTAATTATTGAATAACTATAATAATTATTAATGTTATTACACATAAGCGAATCTAGGGGCTGGTAGGGCCCCGATCCCCTTAAAATATAAAATTACTATTAAGGCCTTTAAAATTTTTAAAAAAATTAAATTAATAAAAGTAAAATTAAACTTTGGCCTCCATAAAATTATAAAAATTTGATTCAATCCTTTAAAAATTATAAAGACATAGACAATAAAAAATTAAAATTTCATCCGCCCTTAAAAAATTGTTCTAGCTTCGCCCTTATTGTTACATGATGTCTAGTCAATATCCAATATAATGAAACCATTCAACAAATATCCAAATCCGAAATAAATTTGTTTCAAAAACAAATATCTAAGACTAAATATAAAATTTCATCTTATCTTAGCAGTAAAATCACCTACTGACGAGACAAAAAGAATTATGTAATAAATTTATAAAAAAATAATAATATAAAAAGCAAATATGGCTTTAGTTGAAATGTTTAAGTTGTGACGGTGAAAATTATAATGGCTTGTGTTTAATTATCATGATTCTTATTATGAGTATGCATCTTTCTAGACTTATTAAACTGTAAAAGATATAAATACACTAAAAATAATATTTGTTCTTTTGTAAAAGCAATTAATTTTAATAATTTCACAATTGAGTTGAGACCCATTAAAGGTGATACCAACTTAGTCAAATGTTCTATATAGTATATATTATTTAAATAATAAAATAAATAATTTTAATGCAAATAACAAGTAACAAAAAATATTTTTTATTTAATGGCATAGCTTTTAATATAAAATTAAGAGGTTAAATTGATAAAATCTATATAAATAAGTTTTTTATAGGTTCAACCAAAAAAAAAAAAAAACCCTTTTAATATAAATTCGGTATCGAATAAGCTACTAATTCTGCATCAATTTCATAATTTGATACTTTCTCACAAACAAAATCCAATCCCCACGGAAGAGTGAATGTCTGATTTCGCTCCAATCCGTTGCTTATTTATTATTTAATGTAAATTTAATTATTATTCATAAATTAGTTTTCACATTCAATGCTTTATTTTTAAATCATGATAATTATTATATTAAATATTAATAAAAAACATAATAGAATTATCTCATAAATGTCATCACCATACTCAAAAGTTCAGGGCATAGGATTTTTTAAAAAAATTAAATTATTTTTCATTAGTATTGAGAGAAATTTTAATTTAGGCATAAACAATCGAATTTGAAATAAAATTAAATTTTTAGTTATACTAAATAAAATGAATTTAATTGATACTTAATTTGATTGGTATTATTGTTAGTGCAATATTTTGGATGATACGTGGATTTGAATGTCTTAAAGGTATAATATCTTTCACTTTTAAGGATCGGGAGGGTTACAAGTAATTTTAATAATTGTTAAAGTACTTGAAAGGTCTTTATATTATAGGATTTAATCAAATTAATTTATCTATTATTAAATGGATTAATTTAGCAAGTCTAAATTGTAACAATGTTAACATTTACTATAAAATGTTTTGACAATATTTTTTCAATATTTCATTTGAAGAATCATAAAAACTTTAAAAATATTTCCTCCGTTTAACCGTAAATGTTAACTTTAACACAATTTAACCTTATTTGATTCGTTTTAATAGTATAGGGACCAACTTAATTTATTTAATAGTAAAGAAACTAATTTGATCATGTCATTATAATAGAGGAACTTTCAAATACTTTCACCTTTTAATAATTATATAAAAATAAGATTAATTTAGTAAAACTTAAAATAAGATTTATCTTAAATCTATTTAGTTCAAAATTCTTTTAAAACATCAAGTTCTCACTTTCGAGTCCCACATTGAGTAGCTTATATTGGAGCTCTACCATATTTATATTTAGTTGCAGTGTAAAGTTAGCTTGATCCGGGATGAGTTATGTTTGAACTGTATTTTTTTTTTAATACTATAAATTGGGGAGGAAATGACAACACCATGATTTGAACTTTTGGGTGCCAACAAAAGTAAAAATGATAGCAACGGGATTCAAACTTGATCTTTGCGGTGCTAACAAAAGACTTAACCACTGCTCTTAATTGTGGTTTGTAACGGTAACTTCTGTTTATCTAAACTACCAGATGTATAAATTTTGTAATTGCGCATTAGGTTTTTTGTACTTAAATAATTTTTTAAAAGAAAAACACCAAGCTTCCCCGTACTCTCAGACCATGGGATCCAAACCCCTGGCGACACTACCAGAAAAAACGGACAGAAAAGAATAACAGTCAGTCAGTCCATTTGATCACTGAGTACCTCACGGATCGGATCATCTATCATGTCTCGACTCTCCCTTCCGAACGTTGCGCTTCGAAGACTCGGTCTCATTTCCTCAGATAAACTCTTCCATCGCTTTATATTTTTTCGGACACTCATTTTCTTTAGGTTTTCCTTGCCTCCTTTTACTCTATTTTTTTTCAACTTACTGTTATTATGTTCAGAGGCTCTTATTCTTTCCCCTTCGTTGCTCTTCATTTTTCGAATTGGATAATTTGATCGGATTTTCTACCATTTCTTTTACAATTTAAGTTTTCTCGCTGGGAAAAAATGGGAGCCTGGAGGATTCTCTTTGGCCTTTTGCTGATTACCGTTACATCGTGGATAGTGTTCTTGTAAGTACATCCATTTTTTTTTTCACTTTTCTTGTGTTTAATTTTATATGTGGAAATGTCTATATGATTATTTTTATTTTATTTTATTGCCTGAAATGCTATTTGAATCAGCTTTTCGCTTATGCATTTCGATTTTGTTATCGTCCTTTAGTGTTTGTTGGCGTTGTTTATAATTGTGGTCATAAAAGCTGTTTCGTATGCTGTAAATTTAGTTACTTCCAAATTTGTAAAAGGCGCTGTCGATTTATTTCTTCACTTGAGCAAAATAATTCCAATGAGATAATTATGAAATTGCTTATGTATGTATGTATGTATGTATGTATGTATGATGGTTGTATTCTGTTTGAACTTTGAAGTGATGCACCATCTGTGATTGCTAAAATTTATGTTACTTATACATATTATTTCACTTTACAGTTATGCTTTGAAGTTGCTGTTTTGGATTCTAAGCAAGACTGTGGGAGTATCTATTGAATTCCAAATTGGAGGATGGAATTGTTTGAAGGATATTGCGGTGAAGTTAAAAAAGGTCTTTCTTGAATTTCATTTGGTTGTTTTGAGCTTCAATATTCTGTTAAAATAGGACTTATAAATGTAAGTTACTTTTAAAGCCTCTGTTTGTCACTAACACCAGAGTCCCTGAATTGTTGAACAATTTCACTTTTTTTCTTTCATTATTCAATTTACTCATTAAGCTATCTTGTCAGAAAGGATGGAAAAGTGAGTTTGAAAGTCAATTCACTGGCATAATGGGAGAAATGAGAAATAAATTTATATTTTTCTCAAATGTTCTTCAGTCAAGAAAAGTGGTTGCAAAGAGTGAGATAAATGTTATTTCATTTGCTGTGTAGTATGGAGAATAAGAGGGGTAGTTATGAAACAAGTAGAAAGCTGGTGTCTAACATATTCTTCCCGACAGAGTACTCCTTTCTTTCCAGTTTCCTCTTGCACCTTTCTATCATGTCACTTCTTTTTGGAGTATTTTGGTTGAAATGATAATATGGAGTATTTTCACTTAAGGAGTGTCATGGACCTTTGTATTGATCTTTCCTTTCATGTGGTGTACTCCGGGTGGAGTTTTTCTCATTTATGATGGGCCATCCCACTTGGCATATTACTGCAATGATGAGCTGCTTTGTTTGCTGTCAGCTTATTTGCATTATTTTGTCCTAGATATGGCTTTGCAAGGTTCAGCTTCTACCTATGGTAAAATCTTATTGTGTTCTTACATGGAGCACTTGATCACCATGAATCTTTAATTTATATATATATATATATAGGTCAAAAAAATTCAACTTAAATACGTACTTTACTCTTTCGTGAGCCTTCTGCACCTCCATTCAGAGTTATAAGTGAACATATAAATAATTAAATGATGAATGAGAGTAAATAATTAGCTTTTTGCACGGAATAGTAGCTTGTTTTTGATGTCAATCCTCTGTATTAGAAAAGTTAAAAGTAGCCTTTAAAAAGCATGAAGACTATCTGGATGTTGCTTCAGTACTTCCTGATTTAGTATCGTTTCCTGCTTTTCGTTCCAGCTACTATTTTGCAACCTATGTCCCTGTTCATAGTGTTCATCATGTTTTCTTTGCTTGGATAATTTTCAGGGTGCTCTTGAATCCTTAGTGGTCAGTGAAATTAAGCTCACTTTATGTCAGCCCTCGGTTAAACTTGGGAATGGCATTATTTCTAAGAATCTGAAGCTGCAGTTGGTAATAAGTGACCCAGAAATTGTATTGAGGCCTAAAAGTAAAAGCTCTTCAAGTAAAAGCTCAAAGAAAGCTAAATCCAGTAAACCTCGCTCTTCAGGCAAGGGCAAAAAGTTGATGGCTGTAGGTAACATTGCAAGATTTTTGTCAGTTTCTATTACAGATTTGGTTTTGAAGGTAATTAGTCTTTGACCCTTCTCTTTTTCCATAAAGTAATGATTCAGCTTTTATATAATTCATCTGCAGCACATAGCTTTTTAATGCTTTTATGATGTGGTTGTGTCTGTTTGTTTACTGGAATATATCTCACATAGGGAGCTAGGGAGAGTGTGATGGGAGACAATGTTTAATGTTATAAGTTTTGCAAATTGGTTTTTGATTTCTAACTTTGTTCTGATTGAAAGCTATCAATTAAGAGATTCAATAATAACTTTTTGTTGGTCCTTGTAAAGCGATATCACATGTGTGCACTGTTTGGAACCTCAGTTGATGTTGGAGCATGATTTTAGTAGTCAGTAGACATATTTATTAGCTCATTTTCATAAAAAAAAGCGAACTTTTTAAGAGTTTGATCTTCTTCAGACACCTATGTCATGCATGCTTTATCATCTAGTTAAGGCTCAACAATCTCTAAATTGCCCGGTTTCACATATATCCAATGCCAACGTATACTTAAATGAGTTTATTTTTTTCCCTTTATTGTTTTTTTAAGTTGTCCTTTTCTATTTGGAAGTTTGTGTACTCTAAGTTAATTTTATCTTGAAATCATGCAGACACCTAAAGCAGCTATTGAAGTTAAGGGAATCAAACTAGATATATGTAAAGATGGTGGCTCTAAACCCAACTTGTTTGTTATATTACAAATATTACCCATTTCTGTCCAAGCTATTCAGCCGCTCTCTGGTGTTATGGAAAAGCCTTCTGCTCATTCTTGCTGTGAAGAGTTTTCTTTCTCTTGTGAATTTGGCAATGATGGGTATTTCTTTTCTCTCTGAATTTTTTATAGAGGCCAAATAATTCCAGCTCATTAATCTTTGGCAAAAGTTCCGGTTAGTGATAGTAAAATTTTAGTTACAGCATAAAGCTCTGTTGGGTTTCGTTTCTGTCTCGTACACATATTCTCTACTTAAACATGTATTCCTTGCTGTCGCTTTTTGCTTTATGTGTTATAATATTCTATATTTAATTATCTTTCAGGGAAGCTGGTTTAGTTGTCCGAAATGTGGACATTAACTTTGGAGGGATTATTGTAAACCTCACTGAGGAGCTGCTCGCCAAGAATAAGAAACCGCCAGACGTTTCTTCTCAAACTGAAAAAGTTAAAGAGTCAACTGCTGACTCCTTACCCGCTAAAAAACCTGATAAGAAACAAGCTGCAATTTTAGCATTGTCAAAGCATACTTCTATTTTTCCGGAAAAGGTTTGTTCTTTTACTCATCAATAGAGATAGGCTTGTTATATGTTTTCCTGTCTTCTAATGTTGGAAGCCATTTTCTAATTAACGTTGCTATCGAAGACAGTTCTCCATTTTCAGAGTGCAAAAACTTTGATATTGGCTCTTGGTCATAATTGTTTTACTCCATCTATCATGAAATTTGTTATGTTAATGTTCTATTGGTTGAACAATTAAAGATGTAGTTCCAACCTGCTTGGAGTAACTGCTTTGGTTTACTGTTGGTGAGCTTAAGAATAGGCTGCCAGTTTGCGGAGGTAATGAGGAAGCTAAGAATGCAAGAAATTAAATTAGAGTTCTGATGAAAAGTGGCATTATTGAGATTCTATACCCTACGGAAGATGGTAATTGTTTGTCTGATGGAGCCATATTTTCTTTTGTTGAATAGTGAGAATTGAGAATTAAAATGTGTACCTCAGAGACAATGCTCAATTTACTGAAGAAGATAATGCTCAAGTTATTTGACTGCACTGGTGGTAAGTTCGTTTTATTCATTCATTTTTATTTGTTGTCTGAGACAGATTTGCTTCAACTTACCAAAACTAGATGTGAAGTTTGTGCATCGGGAACATGATGTTGTTGTTGAAAATAACATCAAGAGCATTCAGTTGAAAAGCATCAAATCAAGATCAACTGAAGAAGTGGAGAGTACACGCATTGATGTTCAGTTGGAATTCAGTGAGATACATGTATAGCCATTACTATTGATGTTGCAACTCTGTTTTAATTGTAACTATATTCTTGCATCTCTGCCTATTATTGACATTGGTTTTTCCTCTCGATTTCAGCTTCTTAGAGAATCTGGCTCTTCTGTATTGGAGATAATGAAATTTGGTGTTGCCTCTTTTGTCAACATCCCGGTACAGGTAAGTCCTGTGAAATCATGGCAGGTTGGTGTCTTTGTCAAGTTGCTACGCTGTCTTTGTTTTACAACAAGGTAAAAATATGTTTTGACAACAAATGCTGTCATCAAGTTTCCATTTGTTTTATTTATTTACGTTATGTCTTTTACCAAGTGGTCTCAGATGAGTATAAATTCAGAAACTATCATTTTTAGTTGTCAAATCTGAAAATCTAGGATCTGACATGGCATCGGCATTTTATGTTGTTCATATGTCAGGCGTTGTAGCTTGATAGAGAATGAATATTATTCTGTTATGCTCTTTTGGCGGATTTAATTTGGATTACCGGTTGAGTAATTTCTATTTGGATGTCTGGGCCGTGTATATTCCAAAATTTGCCTGCATAAGCTGAACCAAATAGAAATTAAAAAAAAAATCTTTGCATAAACCACACCAATTTAACCTGATGTCGTCTTTTACAATTGTTAGCATCTGTTTCTTACCCACTGAGAAAAGATAAATAAATATTATTTTACCAAGACTCTTCTCCCTAAAGTACCTGTATCAGACATCTGTGTCCTACTCATATTTGGACAAGGTATGGGGTTATAATTCTCTATATGTATGGAAAAATTTAGAAATAGTTCAGTGTACTTACGTCAAATACATTACTGCTCACATTCACCCAAAGTCTGGATAATATAGCTAAATACGACCCAACTTGACCTGCCTTCAAATGGCAATGTCTTATAAAATCAAAAATTGCCCAGGCTGGCAACTTCTTTTAGAAGAAAAAACATTATTAGTTCCCCAGATAGGATCTGGGTTTGATCATTTTAGCCCCGATACAGTCAAGGGAGTCAAATTTCCCACATTGGTGAATGCTTCCCCAACCCAACTGATTAAACTAGCTGGTTTGTGGTTCTTGGAGATCATCTTATCAATTGTAAAAGCAAACTACGTAATATAGTTACATTCAGCAATTCGGACTTCTCTAGTTTCCTTATTCTGTTCATTCCACTGTTAACTTGGATGTCTAAAACGGGGTTGACTGCTTATATTTTGGTCCCTGTTAATTGATGGAGATGGTAGGTTTTCAATCTGATTGAAAAGGAAGTAACTTTATCATGTTTAGTTTTACTTAGCCTGTTCTCGATCTTTAGTTTATATATGTGTATATATAAAGATCTGATTACTTCCCTGGTTCACAGACAGACTATTCTCGTCACCTCGTTTTTGTTTGGGAGTAAAGAAGCCCTTCTTCCCCTCTCATTTCTATCTAGTTCTCCTACTACCTGTTTATTACTCTTTTGCTTGGTAGCATTGTATGTTTTAACATGTGGACTTGTTAAACATGGTGTGAGTGCCACATTTTTATTTTTGGGGTTGGTTAAGTGGCTTATTCTTTATAATGCTGTTGCTTTTCAGCCAATCTCACCTGTTAGAGCTGAAATTGATGTTAAGTTTGGAGGGATTCGGAGCACTGTTATAATGAGTAGTTTAAAGAGATTGTTGAAGTTGAAACCCCCTAGTACAGGATCCAAAAAGAAAGCAATGGTTCTTCAAGCGGAAACTTCTACTATTGAGAAGCCACAATCAACTGAGCCCAAAGCGATCATGTGGAAATGTACTGTCTCAGTCCCAGATATTACAATTGTGCTTTATAGTATCAGTGATGTGCCGCTGTATCAAGTAAGCAACATATATCTTTTTTATGTTGGGTATCTGGGAAATGACAGAGCCTTCACCTTACAACTCATGTAGGATGCATAATCTGCTAGTTATCTTCATTATTATTATTATTTGCCAGCACATTGTTGGTATTGTGGGATGCATCTGCAGAATAGAGTTCTTTAGTTTCAGTTGATCTTCTTCTTTTTTCTTTTCGCCAGATAATCATGCCAAATATTTAACTTATTTTACTAGAACTTCTGATGCATAATCAAGTTTTTTTTTCTTCTAGGTAGTATGTCAAGTCAATAGTTTTTCTATTAGGTGATGGGAACCATGGCCACAGTCTATATAATAAAAACGCTGGTTTCACTTTTAAAATCAACAGATTGCTAAAAGTAGAATCCTACTTTAACTGTTTTACAAAACTCCAAATACAAAAAAGTTACTCAGAGACATTATCCAACATGCTTGGATGCTTATGATGGTTTTGCTGACGTAAGAAGTTTCTTTGTTATAGATTAGGTTGTAGGATATCTTAGTTCCATCTCTGGTCACACTTATAATTTATTTGTTTTTCTGAGAAACATCATATGTTCGGTCTGTTCCCTTTTTGGTTTTATTCACTTTGTATGCATCAATTGATTTCTGTTTGCCTTCTGGAAAAACATTATGACCGGCACCAATTTTTATTTTGATTTCCAATGCAGTGCTGCTTACCGTCAACATATGTGCTTGCTAGCGACATTTCAAGCACAGGAATCGCAGTACACGCAGAACTTGGTGAGCTGAATTTGCAAGTGGCAGATGAAAATCATGAATGCTTGAAAGAAAACGTTTTCAGTGTTGAATCAAATTCAGGTTCCTTACTGAATATAGCAAAGGTTAGTGTAGATTGGGGTAAAAAGGACATGGAATCATCTGAAGATGGTGGCCCTAGATGTAAATTAGTTCTTTCTGCTGACGTGACTGGAATAGGCCTTTATTTTACATCCAAGCGAGTAGAATCACTTATAGTAACAGCCATTACCTTTCAAGCACTCTTCAAAAAACCATCTTCCGGTAAGAAAACAACACAGAGTAGGGCAGCGCGTTCATCAAAGCCATCAGGGAAGGGTACTCGACTTATAAAATTTAATCTTAAACAGTGTTCAGTTAGTTTTTGTGGCGACACTTACTTGGAAAACACAGTTGTGGCAGATCCCAAGCGTGTAAATTATGGGTCTCAGGGTGGTCGAATTGTTATTAGTGTTTCAGCTGATGGTACACCACGTACTGCAACTGTACTGTCCACAGTTTCAGATGAATGCAAGAAATTAAAGTACTCTCTTTTGCTTGACATCTTTCACTTTAGTTTGTGTGTCAACAAGGATAAACAATCCACACAGGTCGAGCTTGAAAGAATCAGATCTATCTATCAGGATCATCTCGAAGAAGATAAACCAGACAAAAAAGTAGAATTATTTGATATGAAGAATGCAAAATTTGTACAACGCTCTGTTGGCCATAAGGAGATAGCTATTTGCTCTTTGTTCAGTGCTACTGACATCTCCATTACTTGGGAGCCCGACATGTGTCTGTCTTTTGCTGAACTTGGTTTGCAACTGAAAGCACTGGTTCAGAATGAGAAGGCTAAACACAAGGGACCTGGAAATGAACACGCAGATAATGTCTCCAGCGAAAAAGATGCTGAGCAGAGGAAAGAAGTCATTGGGGTGGAATCGGGTCATGTTGATAAACCAAAGAAAAAAGAATCTGTTTTTGCTCTTGATATAGAGATGCTAAGTATATTTGCTGAAGCTGGAGATGGAGTTGATGCATTTGTGCAGGTTCAGTCAATTTTCTCTGAGAATGCCCGCATAGGGGTACTTCTTGAAGGACTGATGCTTAGTTTCAATGGAGCCCAGTTATTGAGAAGTGGCAGAATGCAAATTTCCCGTATTCCCAATGTTTCCAGCTCATCTGATCCAAATGTACCAGTTGTCACTGTGTGGGATTTCGTGATTCAAGCACTTGATGTTTATATTTGCTTGCCTTTCAGGCTGGAGTTGCGTGCCATTGATGATGTTGTTGAAGAGATGATACGAGCTTTGAAGATTGTAATTGCCGCTAAAACTCAGCTAATTCTTCCTCCGAAGAAAGATAACCCAAACCCGAAACCTAAAAAGCCTAGTTCATCAAAATTTGGATGTGCAAAGTTCTTTATACGCAAGCTGACTGGTGAAATTGAGGAAGAACCAATCCAAGGATGGCTTGATGAGCACTATCAGCTAATGAAGAAAGAGGTCATTGAGTTAGGTGCTAGGTTGAAACTTTTTGATGATTATATTTCGGCCAATCAGTGTCCTAAAACTACTGAAACTAATGATTCTTCTTCTGAAAGAAGGGTCCACTATAATGGAACTGAGATTGATATGCAAGATCCTTCAGCAATCCAAAAAATGAAAGACGAGATATATAGACAGTCTTTTCAATCCTATTACTTAGCATGTCAGAAGCTAAAACCAGCGGAAGGCTCTGGTAGCTATAGGGAAGGTTTACAGTCTGGTTTTAAGCCAAGCACCGCAAGAGTTTCTCTTTTTACTATTTCAGGTACAGACCTGGATGTGACCGTGACAGTGATTGATGGTGGAAATGATGGGATGATAGAGATTATAAAGCAGCTTGATCCTGTCTGTCGTGAAACTGAAATTCCATTTTCCCGTCTATATGGGTGTAATCTTCTCCTAAACGCCGGCAGTCTAGGTGTTCAGATAAGAGACTATACGTTTCCTCTTTTCTCTGCTGTTTCTGGTAGATGTGAAGGCCGTCTTGTGATGGCACAACAGGTAAACTCCTAGGCTAGCTCCCTTCCTCTTTTTTCTCTTGTCCCATTCTAAATGGAAAGATAACAATATTTGAAAATCTTCTTTATATGCCATTCCTTTTCTGAAAAAGAGGGAGGGTGGAAGGTTGCTGATCTTACACTGATTGAAATAATTTTATTTGAATTTTAGGCAACAGCTTTTCAGCCCCAAATATCGCATGATGTCTTCATTGGGAGGTGGAGAAAGGTCCGCATGCTTCGTTCAGCGACTGGTACAACTCCACCAATGAAAACATACACAGATTTGGTTTTACGTTTTAAAAGTGCGGAAGTGTCGTTTGGGGTGGGATATGAAACGGTTTTAGCTGATGTCAGCTATGCATTCACTGTGGCACTTCGTAGGGCTAATTTAAGCAAAAAGGGTCCTGGTCTTCCAGTGCAGCCAAAAAAGGAGAAGAGCTTACCGTGGTGGGATGACATGAGAAATTACGTCCATGGAAACAATACTTTAATCATTTCTGAAACTAAATGGTACATTCAAGCATCTAGTGATCCTTATGAAAAGCTTGACAAACTTCAAATTGTTTCTGGTCCTCTGGAGATCCAGCAATCTGATGGCCGTATTTATGGTTGTGTAAGGGATTTTAAAGTTTTCTTGAGCAGTTTGGAGAGTTTGATAGATAGTCGCAGCTTAAAAATTCCTACCATCATATATGGCCCATTCCTAGAAGTGCCAGTCTTTAGCCTTGAGGTTTTAATGGATTGGGATTGCGAGTCTGGTTATCCCATGAATCATTATCTGTTTGCACTTCCTGTAGAAGGGAAGGTTCGGGAGAAAATGCTTGATCCTTTCAGATCTACTGCTCTTTCTCTCCGATTTGACATTGCTTTTAAAGCCCCGGTTCCCCCATCGGACAAACAAACCCCTTCAGCGTCAGATTCCACTGTTGTGGATGGAACTGTCAATGAGGCACATTGTAAGGCTGAGAATGTGTCAATTGCATCACCAACATTTAGTTTCAATGCACATGACCTAGCTTGGTTGGCTAAGTTCGGGAATTTAATGATTTTACCTCCTCACAAAATCCGTTTGTTTGCTCGGTTTCCTCGTTTTGGAGTTCCACGAATTCCTAGATCAGGAAACTTACCATTAGATAGGGTGATGACAGAAACAATGTTCCGTTTAGATTCTACGCCTACTTGCATAAAGTATAAGACCTTTTCTGATGATGATCCAGCAAAAGGACTGACATTTAGTACAACAAAGTTTAAAGTTGAAGTCTGTTCCAGCAGGGGTAAGCAAAAATTTACTTTTGATTGCGAGCGTGATCCTCTTGATCTTGTTTACCTGGGGGTTGACCTTCATTTGCTGAAGGGTTTCTTAGACAAAGAAGATTGCACTAGTGTCACAAAAGTAGTTCAAACTTCTCAGTCTGCATCCATGGAGCAAGTTCCTACTGAAAAAAGTAATTCTACGAGTGGTTGCACAGAGAAGCATCCTGATGAAGGATTTTTTTTGTCAGCTGACTATTTTACAATAAGAAAGCAGTCCCCAAAGGCTGATCCTGAAAGCTTATTGGCGTGGCAAGAGGCTGGGAAGAAACATCATGGAGTGACATATGTCAGATCTAAATCTGAAAAAGCGAGAGAGAGGGACGAGCATGAACAGTCAGATCCTAGTGATGACGACGGATACTGTGTGCTTATAGCTGACAATTGTCAGCGTATTTTTCTTTACAGCCTTAAAATTCTGATGAACGTAGAGAATCGAGATGCTGTGAGGTCTTTTGGTGCTGCATTAGGCAAAGCACTTGTACCTCGAAAGCCTTGTGCTTCTCGGCAGTATAGACAGAGGAAGTTACTCGAGGAGAAACAGAGACTTGCTGAACAGAAACTTGCTGAACCTGAAATGCCTCAAGAGGATGCTCTGAAGTCACCTTCAACAAACAATGCTGTGCCTTCCCCTTCTCAAAATACGGAGACATTGGGATCAGATTCATCTCTACCGCAAGCAGCTGGAATGGAAAATTCATCTACTGCTGCAGTTGGTATGTCTCATGCTTACATAGAAATTTTGGTTTTGACACATTAAGATTGAGATGCATATATTCCATGTAATGCTAGTGCGATTATTTATTTCTGAATTCATTGGTCAATTGCCATGGATGTCATATGCATCAAAGGCCTTTTTTTTATGGTTATCCTCATTTGGCTAAATTACATAAACTTGATTATTTTATTTCCAAAGGTTACAGCAATTTGTATGTTTTACTGTAGAACAAGTAAAAACTGAAAAGGTTGATGGTTCTGAAGAGGAGGGGACTCGTCATTTTATGGTGAATATTATCGAGCCTCAATTCAATCTTCACTCTGAAGACGCTAATGTGAGTTATGACATTTTTGCATCTTATAAGCTTATTCATTCTTTATGAATATATCATAAAGAATAACTTTTTATTGTAAGTTTCCAGAGCATTTCATATTCTTATGAAATCTTTGCTTGATTTCACTAGCTATATGTTAGGGAGATCTTATAGTACATTCTGATCTGTATGATACAGGTGTACAATGTTTCCCTTCTTAATAATTTGTTGATAGTTATCATCTTGTGCTAACCATGTTTTTGATAATATTACTTCTTCATACCTATCAGGGGAGATTTCTTCTCGCTGCTGCTACTGGTCGTGTTTTAGCCCGATCTTTTCATTCAGTTCTTCGTGTCGGCTCTGAGGTGATTGAGAAAGCACTTGGTACTGGAAATGTTCAGATTCCTGAAGGTGGGCATGACATGACTTTGAAACGCATGGAGTTTTCTGTGATGCTGGAGCATGTGCAGGCTCATGTTGCACCAACTGATGTGGATCTTGGTGCTGGAGTACAATGGCTTCCAAAAATCCGTAGAAGTTCTCCAAAGGTCAAGCGTACTGGTGCTCTACTTGAAAGAGTGTTTACGCCTTGTGATATGTACTTCAGATTCACAAGGCATAAAAGTGGAACCCCAGAATTGAAGGTAATGTGATGCTTACAAGGTAGCTATTTTTGCAAAGATGTCTGTGTAAGTATATTGGCACATAATTGATTATAAGTAAAGAAGGGATATATTGTAATAATAATAGTATTAAAACTAAATCTTTTGAGAAGAAAAGACGGTGTTTGTTTTTTTGAGCACTAGATTTCTCCTATATTGAACTTGCATGTGTTTGTTATTTTAACTGTGTTGCAGGTGAAGCCGTTAAAGGATCTCAGCTTTAACTCTCAGAGCATAACAGCTTCTATGACATCTCGTCAATTTCAGGTTATGCTGGATGTATTAACCAACCTTCTCTTTGCTCGGGCTCCCAAGTAAGTACATGCCCCAGTTGTTTGCCTTTTGTTTCTTTTAACTTTTTTACAATGCCTCTCTTATGAAATTGTAGTATGTGCTGCTATTAATTGCAAGAGTTTCTGCATTTTCATGTACTATGTCGTGGTTGGAATTTGATTCATCTGTTGGCAAAATGCTGGACTAAAAAGAAGATCTGCAAATGTATATTATTGTAATAGTGTTTCTAAGTAGACTTCATTTTTCTTCCACCTTTAAAAGTGGGGCCTACCTCCTTTCCTGCTTGTGTTTAAAAGATAGATTAAATATTTGTTTTGGGTTATTTTAATCAATGGTAGACCAGCTATGTTAGACCACAAGGATTGTCAGGAGCTGGGTTTTCTTAACCTTACCAGGCCTCCTTTTAAATTAGCTTAAAAACAATAAAAATATATTGTGTTTAATATTGCTAATAATATATCAATCAAAGTCTCTTTACACTTGTCAGCTAGTAGTCCTAAAGAGAATCTTTTTGAAATGTAACCTATTCTTCAACATTCCTCATATCTGTTATTTGAATGCAATCATCTCTTTTGTTAATAACTTAAAGCAGTTGCATTATCTCAGCAACGGAAGAATTTCATGGTATTTAATATAGTTTTATTCTTTCAAATTAATTAAAGTAACATGTTTAATTCAGGCCTCAAAAAAGTTGGTTCTCTTGTCCTGGAGAAGATGATGAAGATGAAGAGGAGGCGGCAGATGCAGTGGTTCCTGATGGTGTTGAAGAGGTAGAACTTGACAAAATCACTCTTGAGCAGAAAGAATGGGAGCTTAGGTTGCTACTCAGTGACATTAAGAAGATATCTATTCATTGTGATACTTCAGGAGACAATCCAGAAAAAGAAGGTGATTGGTGGATGGTAAATGGTGGGAAATCAATTTTGGTAAGAAAGTGGAACTTGTTAACAGTCTCTAAATGTCAAGTTTCCATGTTTGCAGAGTTATGCTCTCTCTCAATGTTCTTAAATTTAGAAGGTTAATATTGCTGTGGAGCCTATATTATGAGCCAACTCATATTAGAAATTGGAAAGCTGAACTTTCCTGTGTTTCACTTTATCAACTCCAATTTAATGTGATGTGAAAGAGCTTGAAACATTGATAGGTCAAATAATTTAGCATGCCTGCTTGATTCCCAACTTCAGCTTGTCTGGGAAATCTCTCATGATCTTTGTTCCTGGACATATATTTCCTATGACTCCCATAAATTTCTTTCTGCGGAGAATGCCCTTATTGGTGAAGGTAATTGATAGTGATGTGAAGTTTAACTAAGATGCATCCTATCTTACTGCTTAGGACTGAATTTTCGTCTTGGCATCCTGCCTGAACCAATTTCTAAGGTTTTTCCTCAGCTGGTATACCATCAAATTATGAGTATCAGTTATGTTGGATAATTTCCTTGAAATGAGGGTCAATCCCCTATCCTTTGTTGGACTATTATTTTCCAGCATAACTTTTTGAATGTGGAAAGATACTCTACCTACAAGTATAGAATCGTGAAATCTAGAAAAGGTGATATTGACTTACATAACTCTGCAAATCTGGCATTTATTTAAAAAGCACTTTGGAGTTTAAAAGGATGTTTGTTGAGTTGCAGAGGCTAAGTATGGGGATAAGACTGGACCTTGATAAGGCATTTTGAAGTTGCTACAATTGCTGTTGGCTTTCTTTTTAGTTTTTTTTTTATTACTGTATCTCCTGTTATATGTACCTTTTATTGCAACATTATTAATGGGATCAATAGTCTGGGCAGGGATTTTGTGTTCTTCGTATTGGTCTACTAAGATTCCATATACCTATTTGTTTATTGGTCTTCTAAGATTCAATGTGGATTGATCGTTATTCTTTAATACACAATAGATTTCAAGCAATAGAACTTGATTTGTGTAGGTGCAAGGGCTGAAGAAAGAACTTGTTAATGCAAAAAAATTTAGGAAGGAAGCATCAGCAGCCTTACGGGTTACAATGCAAAAAGCAGCTCAGCAACGGCTAATGGAGAAAGAAAAGAACAAAAGCCCATCCTGTGCCATGCGAGTTTCTGTGCAAATTACCAAAGTTGTGTGGAGCATGCTTATGGATGGTAAATCATTTGCTGAGGTAGAGATAAATGACATGGTGAGTTCCTTTGCTTTATGCTTATGCTATTGAAGTATCAAATGATATCTTTCTTGATCTTTTCTTCGAGGTTGTGTCTTCAAATAGATGAGTTGTCCTGATCTAACAGTGGTTACAGTCAGTCTGTGTAGTCAAGCCATGTGCTTAGGCTCAAACGGATGGAGCAAACCTCCTCTCTCTCGCAAATGTAACAAATAAGAATTAGAAAACAGCTCCTTATACCCGTCCATGCCTCCCTTCAATCAATCAATAAATATCAATTCTAACAAAAACAATTATCAGGTTGATTAATCCATAAATTATATTTTATTCCAATTATTTCCATATATGTTTATATATATTATCAATATTCCAGGAACTAATATACTGGTTATTGTCTTGAATCAACAAAACAGGTCGTTGAGAAACTCGTTAACAATATTAAGCAATCCAAGAAAGAATTGATAATTATATACATATATTATAGTCCATTTTAAATGATCTAGGCACTTGCTTCTTAATTCCTAGGTGGAGATCTCTTTAGGCAAAGAAGGCAGTATTCGATCTTATTTGTGAGCCTTAATTTTATTTGATAGGTGAGATAATACATGTATTTTTTAAAGGATAAGTAAGGATGAAAATATCCATTTATATCTTGTTGAAGGTGATATGAAGGAAACTAAGAGCTCGAGTTTAATGACTTTTATTTATGTCTGATTGTACCTATATTTGGAATTCATTAGAAAATGATTGGACTAAGCTTCTAACTTGTACTAACAAAGTTGTACATTTGGATTACATTGAAAATATTAAATATATATGTATTTGATTGATTTCTCATTTTAGAAATTAGCACCTTCCTCTTCATTGGTATGTGCTAGTCATGTACATAGAACCTTAGGCTAGATTGAGACCGGTATTGTGTTTTCCTTTTGATTGTTCTGTTTTAATTTGACGTTTGGTTTCTTTGTTGTTATTTATTGAATTATGGTTTAATTGAGGTCTAAATTCCATTACGGAATTGCTATTAAATAATGTTTGCTTTTGAAGATGGCATCTTACGGTTTTGTCTCCTGTTCATGCAGATTTATGATTTTGATCGTGATTACAGAGATGTTGGTGTGGCTCTATTTACAACTAAGTCTATTATTATAAGAAACTGTCTGGCTAATGCAAAGTCTGATACACTTTTATCAGCCTGGAATCCTCCTCCAGAATGGGGAAAGTACATACATTTTCCTTGATTATGTTGCTGTGGTTGTGCCTTTGTGTTTTCCTGATTATAATTTGTGACTACTTTTAGAATATTTAATTTTTCCCCTTTCAAGGTTTATAGTCATTTTGACTACACGCCTCATCTAAAACCTCTGAATTCCTATGCTTTAATGCCCAATTTGGCGCTTCAATGCCAAAAGGACCTACTCCTATATTTACTTCTACCTTATGGTCCTCTGCATTTTCCATTTATGCTATCTGAAACTTGCTAATGTACATGACCATTTTCCTCTTGAAATATCCGTGTGAAGATTTTGGATTAGATACCTAAGCTTGTTGTAAAAATTCTTTAGAAAATCATGATATCAACTTCCCTTTTTGCAGAAATGTCCTGCTCCGCGTTGATGCAAAGCAGGGAACTCCAAGGGATGGAAACTCTGTTCTGGAGCTTTTACAGGTAAAATTGTTTTTTTCCCTTTTCCTTTTGCAGTCATTGTTTATATGTGTGAGCATTGTATATTTCGAACAACTTCAATACAGAACATCTGAAACCATCATTAGCTTTAATATGTCGCTCGGTCCTGCATGAGTTCACTGATTGTAGGTTGATTTAACCAATGATCTGGTTCATATGTTTGTTCTAAGCTGGATCCACTTCCTCATTTGAAAATCTTGATTACGTTGTTTATGTGCATCTGGATGTCTTTATACCATAGATACACGTAGAGTATCCATGGAGAAGATATGATAACTCTTGTACTATACACAAATACGTATAATCTCACACATTGTCAATCTTCTCTATATTTTCCCTTTGAGCTTGTCTTGCAGAATAGATGAAGGACAATTGTACTAAAAAGTGAGTTAAAAGGTTGTCTTAGCTTTGTGATTATGATCAAAATAAGTGCATGCTGGAAATAAGATGACATCTGGAATTGATACCATCAAATTGAGCATGCATTTTTAAGCATAAAAAACTGTCAGCAATTATGGTGAAATAAGATTGTAAAGAGGAAACAAGAAGCAAGGTTGACAGAGAAGAGAGACGGATTTTGATGATCTTGCTTTTGGCCCTTGATTCCTTAAAACCGAGTTTGAGGGCGTTTAATGATTAGGGTCTTGTATATAGTAGTCAGTTGCAGCAGATGCACTAGTTTAATGGCATCATGGTTTTAGGGGTGGCCATGTTGATTGTGGAGGGGCTTTTCTGATTCATATGGTTAACTCCGTAGTGCTTAGCGTACAGTTGAGAGATATTACTTTTTTTGTTCGTCACATGCAGACTTGCAAGTGATTTATATTATAATTAAGCAACTTTTGTCGTATTTGTGTATTAGATCTTAGAAGCATTTGTGACTTTGATGAACTACTGTTAAGAGCAGTTGAGACGAGCTATTTCTTTTGTGCTGTAGGTAGATATATATCCGCTTAAGATTCATTTGACTGAGGCAATGTACAGAATGGTGTGGGGATATCTCTTCCCATCAGAAGACCAAGATTCGCAAAAACGAAAGGTTAGTTTTGGGCTTTGGATCTTTGAATGTGTAATCAAATTTTTGTGGAACTGGTGATTGTTTTTAAGCTTGGAACTTGGGAGATGCAGGAAGTTTGGAAGGTCTCAACAATAGCTGGTGTAAGACGGGCAAAGAAGGGTTCCATTGATGCTTCATCGGGCAGCCAAGCATCAAAGGAGTCTGAGGCATCTTCCAAATCGAATGTGTCCATTACCGATCAGTCAACAGATTCCCCCCGAGTGAGCATCGTTTTGTTTCCCTAACTTGTATTATCGTGTAAACTTATTAATTTGTTTAAAGCCACTAGGTTCCCATAGAGGCTTTGGATCTTTATATTTCTACCGCTGAAATTTACATAAGCTCTTTTTTGGAACCCACTTGCAGACATCAAAGTTGCCAGACCTAAAACCTGGCACTGGGTTGAGGAGAACATCTTCTTTTGACAGAACATGGGAAGATACTGTTGCAGAATCCATAGCTAACGAACTTGTCCTGCAAGCTCAACTACTTGATGATCAAGATGAATCCTCGAAAAATAAAACAAAAGACGCGAAATCTGCTAAATCTGGTCGACCAGCTCAAGAAGAGAAGAAGGTTGTTGTAAAACCCATTGAAGAGAAAAAAACTACTAGGCCTCCAAAACTGATTGAATTTCGCAATATCAAGATAAGTCAGGTTGGTTCAGATAATTTTAATTGGTTATCTCATGTTTTATATTGCTATTACTTGGTTTCAATTGTCATAGATTTCTATGGTTTTGCATTAGGTTGAGCTGTGTCTTACGTACGAAGGGTCCAGATTTGCTGTAAGTGACGTCAAGTTGCTGATGGATACATTTCACCGTGTCGAGTTCACCGGAAGTTGGAGGAGACTGTTCTCTCGAGTTAAGAAGCATGTTATATGGGGGGTCCTAAAATCTTTTACTGGAATGCAGGTAAGGAATCTTATTGGTACTCTGGTAAACCTACCTTCAAACCTCCTTACTTTGAGTCTTCTCTTACTTTTAAACTTACCTGTCTCAGTTCCCTCTATTTGTTGGATTACGACTGGGAGATTCTAATGCTTCATTTCATAATGAACTATGATAGTAACTGTTCCAGTTCCTTATTTTTCTTAAAGTATCCTTTTCCTACATATATTAGACATGGTACGGGATATGCCCTCCAAATATATGAAAAATTTGAGCTTTCCCATATCGAACGCATTCCATGTCTAAGACTCACATTGAACCCGAGAGGGCAACGTAGGAGCTCAATTTATTTGTTATAACCTATATACAGTAAAGTTTGGAGTGCAAAACTGCTGACTTTTCTTTTAATTATTTGACTTTTGGTAGGGTAAGAAATTCAAAGACAAGTTACACAGTCAACAGCCAAGTATAACTAATATTCCTGATGGTGAACTCCATCTTAGTGACAATGATCAGGCTTCTCAATCTGATCAGAAATCGGCGACCTTTCTTAAGCGTTCAACTGATGGAGCTGGTGATGGGTTTGTTACTTCCGTTAGGGGTCTCTTCAACAACCAAAGGCGCAAAGCCAAACAATTTGTGCTACGAACTATGAGAGGTGAAGCAGAGACCGATCGCTCGGGAGAGTGGAGCGAAGGTGAAGCCGAAATCTCTCCATTCGCTCGGCAGCTGACCATAACCAAAGCTAAGAAACTTATTAGGCGGCATACAAAGAAGTTTGAGAAAGGTATCCATTTGTTTCGTTCAGCTCATTCTTAATTTCATTTAAACACTGAATTCTTGAGTGCTTACCATACCAGGCATTGAAGGGATGAAGTTTAGACTGACTTTGTACTGGTTCTTGTTCTGGTTCTGGTTCAGGTTCGGGTGATCAAGATGCATCTCCAATGAATACTACTGATCCAGCTGCTTATGAATCCGACTCTTCCAGCGGATCCGAACTCATTGAGGAACTTAGTAGGGTTCAGAAGAAATAGATCCATCTCTCATCTAACAGAATTGAATTGCTTGAAGACTTTGAGTAGGAGCAAACGCTACATACACGATCCGATACTATGCCTGATCTTGAAAACACTCATGACCGTAACTGCAACCTTAAATTGCTGATCTTAATAACTTCAGTTTTGGAAAATTGAACGTATGCCTCTGCATTGGCTATGGGATGATGTACCCTTTTGCTTTTTTCCTAGTTCTACTGATTGTTGTTTGAATGTCTTCTTCTGTTGTTTGAAGTGCTTCAGGCAATTCAAATCTGAAAATTTTGTAGCTTGAATTAAATAATTTATTTTGCAATAAAAAATAAATGTCAAAGTCCCTACCCTTTTTCTTTGGGGTAAAGCTTTTATCGTTGAACTTCTTTCTTACTAAAAATTGGCTCGCCAATCTTCTTCTTTTCGTTTTCTAATACATCATACATGAATTCATATATAATTTAGATTATTCATATTTTTTAAGTGGTGTGAGTTTACATTTCAGGTTCAACCAAATTTAGATTTGGATCATTTTGGATTGTGGGTCATTTTATGTTCAAATAAATTTAGGTTTGGATTGTTTCGGGTTATGGATCATTTTAGGTTCAAGTTATTTTTGGTTAAATTGTTTTTAAATTTAAATTATTGATTTTATGATCAAATCAAGTTTAATCAATTTAAATCAAATCAATTAGATCATATCTTTATATTCAAATTATAATTGAAACACATATATTTCAATAAAATTGAATAATATATACTAATATCTCAAAAGCATACATTTTTTAAATGATTTCCATCTAAAAAGTCACCCGTCATTAAAAAGAAAAAAAAAAGTTGAAGGTCTGAAAACATACATGATTGGATCTATTTGTGACACCACTCAAAGGATTTCCCTGGCATCAACTTCATATATCTTGTTAGAAGGAAGAAACAAATGATAATTTCAAAAAGCTTTGATCAAACTACATGAGAAATGCGTGTAATAACGAGTTCTTGCTGGGTACCACAAATGTCCCTTTCCTTATTTGAAAGTTTCACTTGTCATTTCTATATAATTCATATGAAAGTGTTGAATATAGAGTTTGTGTTGAATCCAAATATATATTTGATAGATATTTTTCTTCAAGTTTTTGTCTATATTTGAAGGGTTTGTAATAACGTAATCTTAATATTTGAAATATTTAAATAAAATTGTTATTATCTTTTATTTTAATTTTAAATTGTGTTAAATTATTGTTTTATCTTAATTGTAATTGTCTGTTTTTATCTTTATTTTGATAAGCCTCCTATTACTTTATCATATTTTTCTTTTTAACTTTTTCGATCTTTATATAGCTCCAACTATTTAATTTTTTCGACTAAGGCCAACTGCAAAATAGCAAGGCTCATGTCTGCCAAATGATTCTCATGAACTGCCAAACAAAGCAACGTGGAGAGACCCTCTTCACAAATCAAAAACAGATAAGGCTAAGAGGATCACCTTGACAAAGATCCCGACTAGGTTGAAATTTTGTACCCCGAATGCCTTTAAGGATAACTGAGTAGGATGTCGTCTGGACACATTGCATTACCAATGACACCCAATCAGCAACAAAGCTCATATGTGACATCATGAGCTCCAAAATGCGTCACTCAACACGATTATAGGTCTTGCTCATATAGAGCTTAGAGAAAAGACACTATGAATTTGTGAATATTTCACGTTATTTCTATCCCTTTTCAATAAAAAAATGACAACTAAAAATATTAAAAATTAAGAGAAAAAATTTAATTTGATTTATCATTCTCCTGTTAGAAAAAAATAGGGATAATGTAAAACGACAGTTTTATACCATCTCTTCTCATAGAGGCAAAAGGTCGTTTGAAAAAATGGAGAAACTCATAGGCAATCAGGATATTATCAGAGATTAAACGCTCAGTATATTATCAGAGATCAAACGCTCAGAATAAATGCACCTTAAGCCTTATCAATATAAAGATGGAGCTTCTAAAATCAATTAACTAACACCTTCGATATGACTTTATAAAGAACATTGCAAAGACAAATCGGGCGAAAGTGGTTCATACTCTTTGGGTTACCAACCTTCGATAGGAGCACTATATTGGTCCGATTCACAGATTCTATCAAAACCTCACCTCAAATTACAGAAAGACAAAAAGTTGTAACGTCATCCCTGAGCATGTGCCAAAACCTATGATAAAAGAGAGTTCGAAAAGCAGCTGCCGCTGAAGCCTTCGTGGGATGCATACTCTTAACAGCGGCCAGAACCTCGTCCAGGTGGAAAATCGATAATAACTCAGCATTCAGATCACCTGTGATACAAAGGGTAACACCACTCAACCCATACTCAAGATTGGCAAAAGCATAAGGGGAAAACAAGTGTGCGATGTACTCCTTAGCAAGCAACGCCATTCCCCCTCATCCGAAACCCAACCTCCCCCTACCATCTTTCAACCCCTAAAGCGTATTGGCCTTGCGTCAATACAAAGTGAAACGATGTAAGAATGTAGTATTTTTGTCCCCACTCCACAACCAGTTTGCCCGAGCAAGTTGCTCCCGATAGGCTTCCTCCTTATCCGCCTCCCAATTAAGAGCAAGTTTACAACAATATTTCAGGTAATACACCATCATCAGGATCCAAAGCATTCAACTCATCCAAGCGACGCTTCAAACCCATGTAAGTTTGTTGGCGTTTTGTCCTCCTGTCTCGCCCCCAACAAGCCAAACCAACCCCGACCATAGCCAGACAAATCGATAAGAGACCATAGTGGAATTCCAGAGTTGACGCAACTCCTTCTCAAAGCCTACCTTGCGAGTCCACCAAGATTCAATGCGGAAACCCAGTGGTAAATCAAACTTGACAGGACCATGCACAAAGGATGTTGCAAGCAAAACAGGAGAATGGTCAGAAATAGAATGAGGCAAATGCCACACTCTGTGAGGCAGAAACCTATCCCACCATGCGGGCGTGGCCACCCCTCGATTAAGCTAGTCACGAATATTCGTCTCCGATAGGCAACCCTGTTCGCAAGTGAACCACTGCCCTTAAAACCCTAGATCTAGAATATTACAATCATGAAGCACATCCCGAAAATGCCCCATACGTCGCTGCTGGCAAACCCAACCCCCCCCTCCGGCCCTCTTTTCAAAAGAACAGGCAATCTCATTGAAGTCCCCTTTCACCAACCACGACAAACCTTGACTGTGACCTAAAGTCTGAAGCAAATTCCAAGAAGCAGCCCAAAAACGTTCATCCGAAAACCCATAAAACTCAGTAACCTATCCCACAATCCGAATCATAGATAATCACATCAATGTGAGAAGGAGAAAAACTACGGAGGGATACAGAACAGCTCTATCGTTACCCCAAAGAAAGACCCCCTCGAGACTCGTCCGCACCCACATCAACCCCAAACAGAAACCCACACGTCGAATGACCTCCATCTTCCTACAACTTACGTTAGTTTCCATAAGAAAAAGAACCTAGGAATTGTACTATTTCAGCAAATGCTGAAGCCAACGAACAGCTCACGGGTTTCCCAGACCGCATATGTTCCAACTAACGATTTTCATGGCTCCCGGCAGGCCAGCAGAGCAAGACCCGCCGATGTCTCATTACCAACACCAACACTAGAAGACCCTTCATAGAAACCATCAGCCCTGCCCACAAGCACTCCATACGCAGAAGCAGTTCTGGCTCGCTTCTTACCACCACAAGACCAAGAAGGCAAACCTCCAAATCCTTGCCCATAGATGCCTGGAAATGTGTAGGATCGCCCTTGAGATTAAACCTGAAAGTAGAACTTGCCTTTTTCACGAAATCCATATTTTAACCGATATCATTCTATATTCGTGATTCTCTCTCTTAATAATATTGTGTTTCAAATATTTTTCTCCCTTCAAGGGTATAACGTGTCTTGTGACTACATTCAAATTATGTTGATGATTTTTGAGCATATTTTTATTCCATCGATCTAGCATTTGAATCATATCTATACATGGTTTTTCATGTTTTTGGATTGGTCGATCAATCTGAGATTCCTTTGAAGCATATCTGTTAGTTTTTCTTTAATATCAATACCATTTATTATAAGCTTTCACTTAACTATGATTGATTATTTAGTAAATAATAATGCATGAATAAGTTTACATGATAAATATAAAACAAAAGGTTATTTATTTGTCATTAAGTATTAATTTCGATCATTATGAAGATTATAAATTTGAAAAAAGAAAGTCATACATGTAATATATATCTTGCACCAATGAATTAAACTAAAAAATTGAAGACTAATAGAATTTCAAAAATAGTTGGGTCGAAGTTTCGGAAAGTATAAATAATTCATGTTAAGTTCTTATTCTTAATTAATGTAATTATTATCTGGGAAAAACATAAAAACACTTTTTTCTGATAATTTGAGAGAATTTTAGGTAAAAAAAAAAAAAAAAGAGTGAAAGTTGACTCTAATAATTATTTATTTTCACGTATTAATAGGTTAGTTGGAGCTACAAGAAAAAAATTTCTTAATTACAATTTAGAACCGAACTCTAATACTTATCAAAGTCGAAAAATTGATGACTGCACTTTAAATTATAGTTTTTTTTGTTGTTGTTGTTTTGTAGGCACAAACTCCTATGATGATTTATCAAACCCACAATATTCAAGATATTTTAAGAAATAACTTTTATAATAAATAATAAAATAATTCACTTAAAAACCAACTACAATGTCAACATAAGCGGGTGTTGTCGCGGGAGCCGGGATAGAGTGGGGTACGAGGGAGTTGACGACGGAAATTCATGTAGTGACCACGTTAAATAGGTTAATTCCATATTTGTAAACATATAATTTGCATTTTACGGATTTGATGATTATGAATTTAAATATTTTAATTATTAATTGCTGTGAATTTAGAATATATGCAAATATTAAGTTTTGAATATTTATTATTTAAATTAGTTTTAGTTTTGTAAATTATGGATTCATATATGCATTTTCCAATACCCAACTAATAATTTAATTAGTTTGAATATAAATAAGAATCAATTTTAATACAAATAATAAATTTTGCAAAAATTATAGATATTTAACCTGGTAGAGCAATTATGGGACAATAATATATGAAAAGCATAAATTTGGATATCCCTTCTATGCAAAATTACAATCCATTCAAATTGATATAACCATCATCAAATCTCAACTCAATCATAAAATTATTAAAAATTAATATTTTTATAAGCATTAAATACAAATTTTACAGTATTTTTACCTTTCTACATACAATATGATACTTGAAACTCAAAATCTCAATATCAATCTTTCCCCATTTCAACTAAATAATATATATTTTCATTTTATTTTATATTTTATATATATTTGTTAGTCAATGTGCCATAATCTAATTACTATTAAGAGCCAATAAGAAGATTTATACTAAAAAAATCCATTTAGATCTAAACTTGTTAACTTGATAATGGGTTCATTTTTAATTTCTTTGTTCATCTTTTCTTTCAAAAAAGGTAGCAAGTAACTGAACTGTAATGAAAATTTGCAATAATAAGAGGTGTGAAATTTGATACTATTTCCGATAATGTAACGATTATAAGCTCTAATTTATGCTGCCAACTAAGGACTCTAAAGGTCAAAAAAGGGGCAGTAGTTTACTGGCAGATCAACCAATAATAATCAAAGCAAAGCCAAGTGAAGTGAAGAACAAAACAACAGAGAACAGATACATCATTACTTTTCACAGCAAAGACATTCCCCCATGGTTGATTCTCAGTTTGGCTGGAACTTGATACGCCTTTATTTGTTGCCCACAAATGAGAAAAAGAAAAACACTAGTAGTAGTATATGCTCCGACTCTTTATCCTTGTCAAGTAATTGTGTGGTCAATGCATATTTGGATATACAGTATGAGAATATAATGCTCTAAAGACCTTCTAAATACATGAAAAAACTTCAATTTTTTTTATATACCCGTGTTTGAGACACTTGAATCCGAATAACACATGTAAGTAATTCACATGTTTTGGTATAAAAAGGAACCACAACCCTAGAATAGGAAAATAGGTTGCAAATACTAAGATTCCTGTACGAATCAACTGGATTAATACTCGCATTCCACATATTTAACCAACACAGATCCACTCTAAATATATTACCAGTCTCACTAGGAAAATGAATGATCAGAACAAGGATTTGACTAACAGGGAAATGGAATACAAACTCCAATTAATGTTTATAAGAAAAAAAGATTATTCATCCTTTACATTAACTAATATGCATTTGATTAGAACATAAAGGAGGCTTAGATAGTTCATCTAAGGTAGTTTTTGGGAGGGGATATGATATTGGAGCATACAGCCTATAAATCGTAGCTAAGAAAGCTCAAGCTTTGGGTGATACATCCGGAATGGGTTTTTTCTCTTGAATAGGTAATCTCATGCAAAAGTACTGTAACCAAAGGAATAGGAGGAGAAAACCTAGTATACAGACTAAGGCAACTATGATATCTGTACATATAGCACAACTTTGAAGGAACTTAACAATCGAGATCTAGCTGAAACAGTGGCCATATTTGCACGGACAATAATGCTTGCCAATTAGCACAGAGCCATCACCATTTGAGAAAGAAACTATATTGCTTCGTGTAGGAATAGAAATTTCGGAATCGGAGTAATTTGCTTCATTATCAAACGGAAACTATATTGCTTTGTGTAGGAATAGCAGTTCCAGAATCTGAATCATTTGCTTCACTATCTCTCTATATCATACAAAAATGCAAAGCCTAGATTAGGTTACTGAAAGAATAAGGGGGCAAATTAGAACATTTGGTCAAGAAGCCCAATAATAAGTTTATACATTAAGAAACTTACATGCCCGACTGGAGGCACGGAATGATCTCGTGTTTTCTTGGGAATATCCCTCAAAGTACCCTGCATGAAAGTTCATTTGTTAGAGACTCAAAACATGTAGCCATGCTGAATGTTCAACAAGGGGAAAACATCGGTACACTTAAAAAAATTCCCAAAAGAAACAGGATAAAACTTTAAAGGTAAGAAACAATGGGGAGGGTTTAGTGGAGGGAAATGTATCTCCTCCCTCAACCATAATGAGCAGAGTTTTTATCCATGTTCAATACCCTAAAATCGGACAATAGAAAAATGCTTTCCTGATGGAGAATTTTTTCAGTGCTAATGTGGAGCAGAGAGAGAAAGAGGGAGGGGTGTCAGGAAAAAGAAGGCAGGTAAACATCAAAGAAGAAAAAATCCCAGAAACTCATGATATTGCTAAAATCACAATCTTCTATGCATACAAAAGAGACAAATATTACATACTATATATAACTGCATAACGTGCAATGTGTTCTGTGCAAGTGTTTTTGTATGTAGAACAAAATTCAGAGGCAGAGGGGAAGAGAGAGAAAGGGCAGAAGGTGCAACAGGTATCAAAGGCTAATGTCAACAGGAAACACAAAGTAAATGAACTAAACGAAAAAAGTTAAGAGACTGCATGTAGGATGCAAGAGGTATCTTGAGAGTGAGACAATCAAGGAAGGTTGCAGGAGACTTATTGGAGTCAACATCTTAGGTTAAACAGTATATCTAGGTAGAAAGCAGGGAATAGTATTCGGGATATATAATTCCAGGATGAAATTAAATTGAGAAAATAACTCCTTGACAGTGAACTGTTAGTGATAAAATTACCCAATCTATGAACAGAACTATGATGGCAAATGTAGCAACAGAATCATGGGGCAGTAAATTTTCTCCACTGAAAATGAAAAACATGGACAAAGCGAAGGACTGAAATATCAATCACAGCAGAGATACCAACCTTATTTGCCCAAAAAAGTCCACAAGCATTGCACAAAGACCTTGGACCAGATGGACCACGTCGCATCATTGGGGTTGAATTTGAGCTAATGCCACAGTGAGTACATCTGGAAGAGTGAGAAATGGAATTATATTATAACTTAATTGAGAATTCACCAGGAAATCTTATAATGATGTCAGTGAAATACTTTACAAAAGAGAAAAATGAGAAATATAGTGTAGTTCAGGGAAATACAATAATAAACAACACTTTGGAAGCTGGTATAAAACTCACGAATTATCTGGTAGGTTATCATTATCCTGAGTACTGCAGCTGTCAGTTCTATCAGACTTCTTGGATGATGTAAATTGACCTTTATTACGCTGCATCCTGATACACTCATACATATCAGAAACATGAACTTGGCAATTGTGGAACAAATAAAAATTTGTCAATAATGCTGGACAGTCCCTAATGAGTTTTTCTATATTCCTTTTCAGTTAAACAAAGCATCCTAAGATACTAAGACTTCAGTTTATATGAAGTGTTGTATATATAGTTCTAAATTATGCTGTTACTTGATCAAAAAGAAAATGCTGTTAATCATTACTAGATATAGAGTCCTCTCCCATTTGTCCATGTGGTTCTACAGTTGCATTTGCACCTAGAGCAGCCAATTAAACTTTGAAGGAAAATAGTACTCCCTGCTATTGTTAGAATTCTTTAACTTCTTTACCTTTTAAGAGACCCTTATTCAACTTCAATCATTTCTTCTACAAAAGGAGTGTGTCTAACTGAAAACAATTAACGAGACAGAATCTGTTAAACTTGCCTGACCAGAACAGCTTAAACTTTTTGTTTCCAGTTAGAACAAAATCCCCTAAATCACCAATATTAAACCGATAATAAATTGATTATTAACTTGGTGCTAGAAACCCTCACATTTCTTGAGACACCAGATGCAAATAAGGTTGCTTGAGTGAAATAAGGTGCAATATGTATATCGGTGTATTTATGGATGTGCTGTGTATAGATATAAAATAAGTTTAAGATATATAATAATGATAATAAACTCTAAACACTGGTCCAGTTATATACAAAACATGCAAAATTTTTGTTGAATATTGTCGGCTAATATCCATGATTTTCTTAGGGTCCCACGTTTGTAACTGAATATTCAAACTTTGAGAAGTAGAGAGTCAGTTATTATTTCCTTTCTTACTGGTAAAGGTTTATATACTGAAAACTCAAAATGAAATAAATAGAAGAGAACTTCAATGCAGGCATTTTTTATGGTGCTATGTCTAGGCGCACCAGGCGAGCGACTGATCAAATGTGCCTAGCCTGAGTGGGGCCTGAGATGCATTTGCTCTATGATTCTAAAGTGCAGTCTGACCTAAGAAATATTTCCTTTTAAAACCTGATATATTAATTTAACAGCACTGTTTTTACTCCCTAGATTCTTAAAGATTTGCTAACAATTTTACTTTAAAGACCAGAGGACATTGCAATATCTCATTAACTAGATTCCTCAATGGAGAAGACAAATTTAATATAAGCTTCTCCATCCAGTAACATATGAGTATGCAACAATGATTATTGATCACCCTTTAGAATTAACAGGTGCTCTACTTCTATTGTCGCCCCAAGCTATGCCCTTTACAGAGATCCTTGGATTATAACAGTAAAATATATAGCATACAGAAAAATTGTGACGTATGCAATGATCAGATTCAATAGCACATGAAAAGGAGCAACATAACTTTTCTAAATACAAAAGCTGTAATTAAAATTATTTACTTTTGGCTATACCTTACAATCAACATATCTCTCATAGAATAAACCATACTCTCCTCAAAGTCTTAAAGCTCAGTAATTTCTCAAACCTCTAAAGGGCCAGTGTTACTATAACAATTTCTAGGATAAGTTGTTAGCATCAATTGCAAGATCAATAAAAAGGATCTTTCTAGTTCAAAATTTGACAAAAACTTTTACAAGCACAGCCAGGTAAACTAACTGCATTTCAGGAAAGGAAAATGCACACCTAAGAGCAACCTCCTGGCGAACACCATATCTGACTTTCTTATCAAAGCATCGCTCTTTTCTCTTCTGACGAAACCTATCTAAAGAAGCTGCCCTATGCGGTTGATTAGATCTCGGAAAGTCTACACCACTCTAAGCATAAAAAAGGGTAACTTTAAAATAAAAAAGAACAAAAGAAACGTAAAATAATTTATAAATTCAACAAATTTAAGAAAATTACCCTTAGGTTCTGGGATGACATTTCAACGCCATGGGGACCTGAAGTCAGTTCACATCCACCCAACAGTAATAACACCGCATGGAACTGAAAAAAAAACGATTCAAAATGAAAATCTTTACAATGTGTATTTCATTGGGGAAAATACAGAAAAACATGAATGATGAAAAGTATGATTTGAAGTCCCGTATTGTTTTAATAACTCAAAATAAGTGGAAATGAAGTCATGTCTCTCTTCAATTTAAGTCGTCAATGTTGGTTATTCAGAAACCAAACAATTCAGCAAAACCTAATTGGCTTAACTGAAAAAAAAAAAAAAAAAAACTTAAAAGGGAAAACGATACCTTATTAGGAGTAATAGCATCGAAAACATAGACCTGGCCGCGAAACGAGACGGTGAGTTGGCTGGCGTCGTCAACTCGCTGAACGATAGCCAAGTCAGCGGCGGAAGCAGCTTCGGCAGTGGCGTAGATGGGATCGGTGTGGACGCCCTCAACTCCGACGCCGTTGTCAAGAGGGTGAGCGTCGTAACTAACATTTTGGTGATTATCGACGGATGCGGAGGCTGAAACATCGTCACGGACGTCCACGCCGGAGCTGGTGACCGGGGCGGGGACATTCATGGGCTGGGACTGTCCGTACATCGATGAAAATTGGGATGTTGAAGTATTACAGGGAACAAAAGGGGGGAAAAGTGAAGCGGAAAACCCTAATTAATTAATTAATCAATCAATCAAAGAGAAGTAAATTAGTGGATAATTTAAAAAAAATGATTTCTTTTTGGGAGAGTTTAAAGTGGGAGGGAATAGAAGGAATTTCAAAACGGTACATTAAACAATGAATATTTATTACCTATCACCGTAATTAAAACTAATTACTGAAATAGCAATACTATAATATCATTTAGACCCTAATCAAGATATTAATATATCAGGATTTGAATTTCAACAAATCTTGAGTTGGTTTCATCATCTCAGAATTTTTAATATTTAATGTTTTAAATATGTTTGATAATTATTTAATTTTTATTTAATATAAAATTTATAATAAAAAAGTTAAATAAGATAAATAAGTATGTAACTATTTATTATTCAATATAAAAAATATTAAGTTAATTTTATTTTATTAAAACTTGAATAAATTATATATTTTTAAAGAATGATATATTTAAATTAACATATTTATCTTTTTTAAATTATTCAAAATAATATAAATTATTATAACAATAATATTAAAATTAAAAATAAATATTTTTAAATCAATATTTACTTTTATCAAACAACGTAATTATATTCCATGCATCTATTTATTAATTTTTCAGCAATTAAATTTTAATTTATCAAACATACCCTAAATTCTTATCTAACTCTTGAACAAATTTACAAAGTTTACACAAAATCAATTATCAACGTTGTAACGACCGATTTTAGCCCGTGTCAATAAATGTAATTTGAAATTAAATTTCGTAAATCGAATTAGTGAAATTATTAATAGAAAGATTTATATATCTAGCGCAATATTATATTATTGAATTGTCTAGTTATTAAATCGAAAAAATTGTTAATTATAATACATGGATTAAATTGTAAAAGTATAATCGATATTAAATTTTAATTTAAAAAATACAAGAGGACATATATAACAATTTAACCGCCTCTCATCATTGTCGAGTTTCTAAGTCAAGACCCTCTCCAAATTCATCTTCTTTTTTTTTACCTTGAATTCGGTTTTTTTAAACCCTATCATAGATTTGTTGAGGGAAGAGAAGCATATTACTCTAGTCACAATAGATATTAATTAAAGCGATAAAATATTTGTTTGGATACGAACGCAACAATAATTATAAGATTAAAATGAAAATGATCATTACGGATATTAATTTATAAAAAATATTGTCAATTTGTTTTTATATTTTTAATAATATTTAAGATTTTAATATATTTGATAATTAAAACATAATTTAAACCATATATAAGTGATTAAGCCTGTAATTTACCCAGATTTCTTAAATGGATATATTATTAAACTAAAGATAGATATGGGTCGAGTTGGATCAGATTTAAGTTGGGTGTGATATTAATATCGTACATAGTTACCAAGTCTAACTCGACTCAAAATATGAGCCTCAAAATTTGTCTATCTCAGACCATATTTATAAATGATTAATCTAAATTTATTTGAGCATGTTTGTATTATTTTTAAATAATATTCATTAATTTTGTATCTTTTCCTTTTATTAAATTTTTAAATATAAACAACTTAGCATGTGTTGTTTTAAGGGTTTAAATTATCTTAGTATGATATTAAAAATTACTTTTAGACATTCAATAAAGACATGCCACTTCATTTAAAAAAATCTAATTAATATTATACACTAGATAAATTTTTCTAAATAATATTTTAACTGTAGATGGTGTTGACTAATTAATAAAATTAAGATAAAAATTAAATAAAATTAACAAATACTAATAGTAACCGATGGTTTATGGTTCTTTTGTCAACTATATTTATGATTTATGATATGGTGGGTTAAAATTTCAAATTTCAAATTTTATGATTTTAAAAAAAGGGTTAGATTAGAATTTAGAGTCTAAAATATACATAATTTTAGGGTTTAGAATTTTAGAGTTTAAAGTTTAGAGTTCCATTTAAAAAACAAATAAATTTTATTAATTTTAGAGTTAAAAATAGTAATAAATTTTAATTTGATGTTTTTAATGTAATATATTATTTATGCACTTTAAAAATATATGATATGATATGTTATTATTTAGTACCTAAAAAGTGATTTTTAAGATCATAGAGTTGAGCTCAAACTTTAAATATTGATTCGGGATATTAACTTGTATATTTTAAAGATAATGATTAATTTGGTCCTCCAACTTTACAAAAAGAATTTAGCCTCTATTTAAATTTTCGTCTCTTTTTGCTATTGAACTTACGTTGTTTGTCAAATCACCCCCAAATTAATGAAACAAATAACAGTTCTTAATTTTACTAATGTGGCATACACGTTGATTGTCATGTAGATGCCACATCAATAGTTAATTAATTTTTTAATATTTAAAATTTAAAAAATTATTAACATTATTAAAAAGTATGTAAAAATTTTAAAATTTTAAAGTTAATTAATTGTTGAATTAAATGAAAGCTAAAATATTTTTTTTAATAAAGTTAGAAGGTGAAATAAGTTGTTTATTTTAAATGAACCTAGTTTTCATAATCTAATAGTTTTATGGGTAACCTATATAAATGGTCACCTAACTATGTTTATGTTTTGTTTTGGTCATCTAACTTTAAAAAAATTTAATTTAGGTATTAACGCTTGAATTCGTTCTTATTTTGGTCATCCGTTGTTAAATTGATAACGAAAAGCCTTTTTTTTCCCTCATAATAACACATTTAGTCCTCAATACATATTCTATCAATTTGATACTAATTCTAAAAATTCAATTTAACCCTTCACATTTATAGATTCCATCAATTTAATCCTCAAACTTCTTAATTAAAACTTTCAACTTTTGTAATAGAAGCATTACACATCTATAGATTTGTAAAACCAACAAAGGCAAAAAAACTCCAATAAAACAAATGGTAAGAGGTTTTGTATTGGTATCAAAGTAACCCAATAAAACTTTTTTTTCTAATTTGCAATACTCAAACTTAAAATTTTAAATATTAATTTTTATCACTTAATTTGTAAACAATACAAGCGACATTCCAAGAAAACAAAGACACCCTTTTTTACTTAAGTATGAAAAATTATAAAATAGTTATTTAGTCTAAAGGGTCCAAACTTAAAATTTTTAAATATAAAGAGTTAAATTTATTAAATTATTTAGAAATAGGATCAAATTGATAAAATATATAAATATTAAATACTAAATGTATTATTATACCAGATAGAAAAAAACATTCCCTCACCAATTTAATAACTGTGGGACTGGTGGCTAGGGATACCGATGGCTTTGTACTTGGGGGTCGGACGAAAATTTTGAACAAAAAAATGACTCTGGAATGGGCAGAAATGAAAGCCATGGAGGAAAGCATTAATTACGCGAGGATGAACGAATGGGATAAAGTGAAACTTGAATCTGACTCTGCGAATTTGGTCAACCGCTTTAAGAAGAGGAACATTGACTTGACGAACATAGGCGACTGTATGCGGATTTTGTTCAAGCATATCGAACTCCTTCATTTTTTCATCATTAATTAGGCCTTCAGATGTTGTAATAGAATAGCAAACCCACTTTGTAAGTTGACTAAGGATAAAAATTGTATCATGAATTTTAATGTGGATTATCTGATGAGATCCACGAGTTAATTTTGAAAAATATAATAAATTGATTGTGACTGTTGGGTCGTTTTTATTAATAAAAAAAACTGTCTGGTGACTAAAATAGGAACCAACTTAAATGAAATAGGAACCAACTGTCGGTGTTTAAATTAAAATTTTTAAAGCAAAAAAAAAAAACGAGGGCAACCATTTGTCCAGTTTCCTCTAATTTCATTTAAACCCCTCTCAAACTGAGGACCAGCTTTCAAGCTTGGACGAACTGTGAGTAAAGCTCTTAAAACAGTTTTAGCCTAGACTTACTGAGAACAATCTCCCGACAGTCATAACTGCTCCTTGTAAAACCCCATCAATTCAAGGTTCAGAACCATCATAGCCATCCCCTGCAAATTCTCCCCTGTTTCTTTTGTTTATGTTAAAAGTCTTGAAGATGTGGACCGATCTTCTTTTACAAGCCTCTATAATTCTCGCTACATTATTCATGTTCCTCGCCGTGCACGATATCTCCAGAAAGATCTTCACCAAAATCCGCTACCGGAATCGCGCTGACTTCCTAGCTAAGCGCCACTTCGTCGTCGGTACTCAGTTCCTCGCTCAAGCTCGATCGTCGGCCAACTCTTTAGCCAAACAAGCCGAATCCGAAGCTGACAAAGCCGTTTCTCTTGACCCAAAAGACGCCGCTCCTTACACCCTCAAAGCCTTCGCCGTTGATCTCCAGAGATTCAAGACCTCCGCTCTCCATTCCCTCAACGTCGCCCTTTCCCCTCTCACTGTCAAGTCGTTGACTGATAAAGAATGAGGAACGAGCCGAGTTGAAGATGGCCTTGAACAGACGCTGCAACCGAGTCAACTCAATAATCGACGATTTGACTGAGGCTGTAGAGTTGAGTTCGGATAACGTGAAGGTGTTTTGTTTGTTAGGAAGTGTTATGAAATGAAGAAAATGAAATCAGAAGCTAAAGCGGCTTTCGAGGAGGCACTTAAAACAGAGCCTAGCTCTTACATCGCGCGCGCTGCCCTTGACCGGTTGTGCAGGTAGGTGGGGCCCCTTTCTTCCAGCATCTTGATTTTGACATCATCGTTGTAGCTTAATTATCAAGGATTATTATTACAATTTACAAATATAAGAGATAAATGCCTATTTTGCACCTTAAATTGCTAATAATATTATATGAAGAAAGTAATGAAATCGAACTCTGTTGTGTCTTTCCATGTTTTAGACAATGCAACCATTTTTCAATTCTTAATTCTTGTCTGAGGTTTCCCTCTGCAACTCCTGTTATAAAAACCAAAAGCTGAAATTTGATTTGAGGATTTTCACCAATTAAAAATAAAATATATACTAAAAATTTATGTATTGAATGCAATTTGAATATATGTAATTACCAAAACAAAAAAAAATAAAATAAAGGTTTACATCTATCATTATGAACAACTAACTCTCTTTAGAACTGATTTATCCTATTGCTTACTTTTATCCCAAGCCAGAGTCACCTAAGATGTTTCTTCTTGTCAGGCACTTTGTGCTTCCGGTTCAGTTTAGCAAACCATGACGGTAGAGGGCTCTGTTCGTAACCAATATGCCTAAAGCACAGACATTTCAAGCGTCTTTGTAGAGCTTGAATCCGACTTGCTCGTCGCGAGGGATGAACATCGGTGTTCCATTTTCTGCTGAAACATTCAGACGAAATTGATGATGGATCTGCTGGCGCATACTTGCCTGCTCAAAGGAAAAGAAAAACTCAGTCAGAACTCGAAACAGACAATAATAATAGAAACATTTCTTAGTTCTACATTAGAATTATGATACAAGATCAAAGGAATTCTAAACCATTATGAATAATTAAACTCTAAATGCAAAAAAAGAGTTTTAACCTGATAGAAAAAGAAAAGAGAAATATTCCCAATAGTGTCTTAAGAAAATTACTGTCTATCATGAAGGATCAGTAGGATCTGTAAGGTAACTATATTGTCTCTGCAATGTCGGATGCCCACAGGCGAACATTGATGGCCCCTTTTGCTGCCATTTGTTCTTTAACTTAATTCCGAATAAGAAAGACCGAAGAGGGATTCTAGATCGTGATCTTGACACGGATTGTTGATTTTTCGATGTTGCAGCTTCGATTTCCTTGTCCAACTCGACCATCAAATTCTCAACTTCCTCCTTGAGTTGTTTTACACAGTCGAAGCCTGCATTTAATTCGTTGGAAACCTTATTGTTTTCTTGTTTCATGTTTATAATCTCACCTTGAAACATTGCAGCCTGGTATCCATTGAACTGACGCTCACCTTCATGGCCACTTACATTGCTGATCCTTTCTATCTCTTCTTGGATGTTGCACAAGGAAGAATATCGACATTGCACTTCGTCTTTCAACACCGCATTATTTTCCAACCATAGCGTCAATTCAGTTTTGATTTCTCGGAAATGAGCGTAAATGGGGCGTGCCTCTGATCCGACAGGCTCTTCCTTTCCACCTGCTTCTTGCTTCTTTCTTTCTCTCATTTTTGATAACTCAGCTTTCAAGTCCTTGACTGAATTTTGATATTTCTGTATCTGATGAAAACATGTGCTGAACCGCAGCCAAAAGGCTAGATTTTCCTCAAGCAACTCATCGATGTCAGACCGGATTTTATCTTCTACGGTTAAAATAGAACGAGATCGAGTTAAACTTCTTGCCTGCATAGCATCTCCTTTACTTTTCTCACCTGCTTTTTTAATGGATTCACCTTCTCCCTCACCTGGATTTTCAATGGATTCACCTTTCCCCTCACCTGCTTTTTCAGTGGATTCATGTTTCCCCTCGCCTGGATTTTCAATGGATTCACCTTTCCCTTCACCTGCTGCTACTGGTGATGCCTGAATAGACTCTGTCAACGTAGATTCCGGGCTCATTATTGCATGGGATGCTTCATATTCTGACAAGTTCCCATCCTTATTTTCGTCGATAAAGCTCAAGTGTTGGCATGAAGATTGAATCTCTTCATCTCTGGCTGCGAGAGCACTCTTCAGTTCCTTGATCTGAGATGCCAATTCGTAGAAACTGTCTCGGTTTTTCTGATCTACTTCTTTAAGCTTCTTTCTTACATCCTTATAATTATGAAGAACTGAAGAGTACTCATCGAGTAAAACCTTTTCCCTCTCATCCAATCCACTCAAGTACAGCTTCCTCCAGTTTGGTAGCTCTTCTTCTTCGGTCTCTACTTTTGGATTCTCTGTATCAGTGGTACAGCTTGCTGTTTTGGACAAAGATTTCTTCTCATTTTTGAATTCATTTATCACTTCCGAATCCTTTGTTGAATCAAAATCAAACTTATTTCTTGATTCAGAGTCAACAGTGTCTATTTCTTCAGCTGAGACGTCTGCATCCTTCTCTTCCATTTCACTCCCAATGTCTAAGGCTGGACTATCCCTAGGAACCAACTCGATACTATATTCTTTGGTTTTCCCATTTGGTTTGGCATCCACCTTGGGCTTTCCTTCTTCAGAGAGCTTCGGCATTCCCAACCTCCTCATCCATCTTCACAGCATGTAAATTCACTGATAAATGATTGATATCACAACTTGCTGCAGTGAAATGAGCTTTGAGGCTGTTATTTTGTTCTATAATAGTTTTTAGAAGCTCTTTAACCCCACTCAGTTCCCCCTCCAACAAACTAATCCTCTGTTCCATGCTGTCCGAGCCTTCAGCTAGCACTTCCTCATCTTCTTCGAGGCTCTTAACATGTTCCTGAAGCTCATCGGCATCCAATTTCAATCTTTTTACCGAAGCATTCTCAGAAAAGACTGCAGTTTCCATGTTAACAACTCTTTGTACAAGGTCATCAATTTTATCTGCAAGCTGCGACATTGTAAGAGAGGAACTCGAGTCTAATTCAAGCTTCTCCTCTATCTCCTTTTGCAGTAATTCCATATACTCTCTCCCTTTTTCCGCACTGTTGAATTCGTAAACCATGTTATCAACATCCCTAGCTGAACTCGCCTTCTTTTGCTTCTGCTGATCTGTTTGTGGGGAATTAAACTTCTTCCTAAGAGCTTCAAACGCCTCATTTGCTTTCTTAATCCTCTTGGATTCAACTCTTCCTTCTTCAGTTGATTGCTCATGTGTTTCTTGCAACTTAACCAAAGACTCTTGGCACGTTTTAAGAACTCGATTCGCCATCAAAATCCGAGCTTCATTATCATCGATGGCAGATCTAATATCGTACTCATCCTGCAAACTGTATATCCTCTTTTGCTTTTCGGTTATGTCGTTTTCGATCTCGCACAACTTTTTATACCCTTGCTCATACGAGTTCTTCACAAGCTCCCTTTCGGTTTGCATTTCTAGAATCTCCTTTTGAAGCTTGTTTATTTCTTCCAATGCCTCCTCTTTGCTCAACCCCGAATTCAGAGACAAAGCAGCTTGAGCTGAACTAAAAGCCTTCTTTAACTGTCCCTTTCGCAACAACAACATCGACTGGCTCCGGAAATCTGTCTTTGGCGAAGGAACTCTTGATCCTGGTTTCAACGACTTCGATTTATTGAGGCTTGAAGAAGTCAATACAAGGCAACTATTTTCGTCATCTTCATCATGAAGGGAATATGGAACTTGATCAGGGAACACAGTGGCAATGGTGCGGTTGGCACTTTGTAGATCCCTTGATAAGTAATCAAATCTCTCAGCTAATGCTCGATATGCTCGATAAGTGTCTTCAACAATGGCTAAAAGCTCTGGTCTCTTTCTATAATACATATTTGCTCTTTGTGCAAAGGAATCTCCATCATCATCAATGATTTCAAGCATGTTAGAGACTTTCTCCTCCACATCTGCGATTAAAGTCAAAATTTCAACCATTACTCCAAAAAAAATACAATACAATTCAATCTGTTAGACACTGACTAGTAGCTTAGTAACTCTAACTCAGGTTTAAGTGTCCCCTACAAGCATATGTCTAACACGAATATGTTCTTTTTTTTCATGTATTTAGTGGGTTACATCATCATACCCATGTTTGAATGAGTTGGATATAGAAAATACCTGATAAGCATTTTTTTACGTAACTTCTTGTTATGGTACTTCCCATTATCGACCCAAACTTGAATATAACTCGAAATGACCCACGACCCGAGCTTGGACCCTACAAGGTGGATAGGTTAAGAGTTTGTAGGGAGGGCTCATGGGTTGGAGTCGCAAGCCAAGCTTGCATGTTCCTGGGTGTTCGCAGGCAGAGGACGCGAAATCAAGCAAGTTGACCGGCGAACACGTGTTAAGTCTAAATCAGTATACATGTCTGCATACATGGAGCCTATTTAGGACATCATTTCGATGATCAATAAGTGTATCTTATCAATACCTTATTCCCCACCATGAGGACGGACAGCAAAAACTCAACACTTCTAATTTTAATTTTTCTTTTAAGATACTATCATAAAAAATTTAAATGCATGAAAAAGCTTGTATTAAACTGAAACCATGGACAAAAATCAGGCTTGTGTTTGATAATTTTCATAATTCTAACAAAATGAAAGAAAAGCCATCAACCATGCAACGGCAAAGATCTGTGAACCATTGGGCAGACAAAGAACAAGCTTCGGATTAAGAGATTCTACGGTTGGCGTTTTATTTTTCTGAGAGTATTATTATTCGTCATGTATTCGATGAATTTCGTTAGGGAGTATAAGATGTGATAATTCACAACTTAATCGATCCAAGTAACCTAGATTAATGCCCACATCAAAGTTCAAACCCATTTTAAAAAAACAAAAATCAAATGATTAGCGTAGAAAGCTTTATTACCATGAAGATTCTGTTCCAGCCATTTTGATTGCTTAGTTCTGATGTGGCTAGCCCACCACCATGAATACGCATTGCTCGCAACTTTCTGCAACATCATTTATATATTCTTTTGTTTCTCTCTTAATCTAAATCTCACCCCTTATCTGCAAATAAAAGAAAAAGGCATCCCATCGACAAAGGCAATGAAGGCTTCGTTGATCGTCAATCAGGTAATCAAAATGTTGATAACTTAGAGATTAAGAAAAAAAATTGAACTCAAAAATGGAGTTAGAAATGGAGGAGAGGATAGCTCGCCCGGATTAAGTGTTGAATCCATTGATAAAAGCTTTAATATAGGAATCACCTAATTAAGGTTAACACATGAAAATGCATTAATTTTGTCTTTTGATTAATAGTTTTTATCCTTATTAAAAACTAAAAAATAATAGAAATTCTATCTTACCTATATTTGTGATTTAGGAATAGATATATGATTAAAAATATCACACAATAATGTTAAGTTGGTATCGAGTTAGTTTATGACACCAACTCAATCAACAACATTAATTATCACATGAGTATGCATGTTTCTACGTACTTAAAATAAAAGGTGTATTTGAATATAACATATAATAAATTGTGAAATGTATGGTTTGAATTCAATTAATAAAAACATATGAAATATATACGATATTAAAATGATAAAATAAATTATATTACGAGTAAAATAAAATTTAAATATGTAAATATATTATATTAAAAATATTAAATGTACTACAATTATTTATTATAGTCTTGTCATTAATTACGAGTTGGTGTTGAGTTGACTTGTGATACCAAAACAATATAATTTTAACACATAAAGACCTTTATAAATAGTGTAGATAAATATACAAATATATAACAAAAATATTTATTAAAGTTTCATATAAAATATACATTACTTTACCTCAAATGATTAAAAAAATTTATACACAAATCTCATTGTATAAATTAAAATTCAAATTTAAAATGAATTTGAAAAAGAAAAACGTCGAAATACATCTCAACCTAGACATTTATATGTCTAAGTACATTATGGACGTAGTTTTTAAATTATAAAAATATTATTACTATCCTGTAATAACATGTCGAAAAAAAGTAAAAATTTTAAAAGATCAAGTTTATAATAGTGATTCTTACTCTCTTTTTCTTATTCCAACCAATAAATTTTATAATTTTTATAATGTTTTACAATTTTTAAATAATTTTGTATAGTTTTAAATTTTATGATAAAAATTACATTCAAAATAAACAAAAATAAATAATGGCGATCCACGTTAGTATCTAGATGGTTGATTCAGCACTCTTTAACAATCACGTCAGCATAGTAATGATTGTAAAAGCCCATTTTTGCCCGGGCCTAATGTTAACCAAACAGAAACCAAAAACACAAAAATAAATAAAACTAAAAACAGTCCATCAGTCCAAAATAAAAAAATGTACAAGTCACTACCCAACAAGCCCAAACTATTTGCAGATAGCCCAATTTACAAAGTAGGCCCGAATGGCCCAGATCATATTGAAGCTTAGGAAACCCTAGGTTTCCCCTGTGCGCCGCAGCCACCCCCCACGCGCGATTCTTGGATTCATGCGTGCCTTCACGCGCGCGACCGTTCGTGTCCCGCTCGGCTTACTGCACACTCCACCCACGCGTAAGCCTACACCAAGACGCCATTAAATCGCCTCCAACAGTAGTAGTGTCGTACGACCCCTCCATATCTCGGCCATGTCTATACAGCAAACAAATACAACAGAGCAAAAACAACAACAATTGACAGCAAAAAAAAAAAGAGAATATTGTATTTTTATTTTTATTTTTCTTTTCGGTTATATATAAAACCGAAGCAAAACTTGTAAAAGGTTCACAATTTTCAAATACGCATACATTACAGAGCAATAAAGAAAACCAATAGCAGAGATTCAAACAAGAAGGTTACTTTCTTTTTTTTGATCCATTTTCTGTATTTCTTCCTTTTCTTCCTCGGTATACAAGAAATAAAAGAGAGGGAGGCGAGTTTACCTGGGTCGGGCGCTCAATCTTCATTTACTCCGTCGTAATCGGAGCTAGATGTGGATTAATGTGTGAAGATTTAAAGTCGTTATCCTCGAAATGAATCGACGCATTCGGACACGGTCTTTCGCTGGGTATGATGGCGATTTGACAGTGAACGGAGGAGGCCTTTCATCAGTGTACTACCTTTCGTCGGTTGTGATGGCGATAAGGTGGTGAACGGAGGGGTTTCCTTTGCGGCGGGGAGCGGAGTTGAGAGAAAGGGGCTAGGGTTTCGTTAAAAGAGGGTTAGCAGAAGAGGTTAAAGTAGTTTATATAGGGGTTCGGTCATTAGCAAAACAACGACGCTTCAGGTTAATACTGATAACCTTGAAACGATACCGTATGAGCAGATCCGACACGGCCCGACCCAATGCCATTTCAGGATCCGCGCCTTTTATATGTGCGGTCAATTTGCGCATTTGATCCGTCCCTATTTAGTTGCAATTCGATTAAGTCCCTTGTACAGTGTCTTTTTAAATTAGCTTCCACATTTCAAGGGTGTTACATTTTCGTCCAAATCAGTACGCAGCGTTTAGGGTTTGAGGAATATTTTTCGATTTGATCCTTAATAATCTGCATGTATTTCAATTCAACCCCCGCACTTGTAAAACGATTTCTCTTAGTCTTTTAATTTTATTTTGATTTAGTTAAATCCTTCCTTGTTTTCATATGCATTTCCTACCTCTCTTTTTGTTTTATTAACTTATTAATTAGGTTTTAAATTGTTTTTCTTAAAGAAAAAAAACATCTATACCATTTGTTTTTTTTTAAATATCATCTGATATATTTAAACATGTTTCAACAATTGTTTATTTTGGATTGTTTTCATATCACATATCTTGTCCTTTTGGGTACATACCTATATAGATGTTTTACTTTGTTTATATCTTTTGTATTAAATTTCACTTATCTATTATGAACCGCTTCAGACGTTGGTTTGTTCTAAATTTATTTATTAATGGATTTTGTTTTTTGGTTTAGTCATGTATTATTTTACTCCATTTTCTTTAATTGCTAATGTTGAAATTATGTTGCATGATTATTGCTATTATATGAATTGTAATTTGTTAATTTGTAACTATTAATTATTCGTAATTTATCGTTGTAATGCTTGATGTATGGATTGATATATCTCTTTGTGTATTAGTATTCTATTGTATCCCATGAAAGATGTTGTGTTCTAATATCATTCCGGTTTTAAAATCATAAGGCAAGGCTCGCGTGTAAAGGTTTCGGGAAAATCGTGATCTAACTTACTAAGTTCCGGTTCTCTTCGTTTAAAACCTAGCAACCGAGTATCATTTCAAAACACATTATATTTCAAAATAAAAAAAATTAGTCTCGGGATTTTTGAGATATTGCGCCCTAACTTACTGGGTGTGATATTTTACTTTCTCGAGATAAGAATTTCAAAAAACAAAGGCGATATTCCGTATTTGGGAATTTTGAGAAATAGTGCCCTAACTTACTGGGTTGCGATTTTTCATTTAACCTAAATAATTGAATATCCTTCTCCTTTTAAATGAATGAGTATTGGATGTCGAAGGATAAATCCAAATTTGAGAATGTAAAATGTTATGCCCTAACTTACTGAGTACGACATTTTATTTCTTCGAAATAAGAACTTTCGGCATCCAATATGATGCTTTTCAAATATTTTTTAAATAAATGGATCGTAATCTAGGATCTTTTTAAATGTTCGGCATTAGGACATAAAATAATCAATTAGGTACAAATTTTGGGCGTTACGAGGGTGCTAACCCTTCCTCGTATGTAACCGACTTTCGAACCTATTCTCTTGAATTTTAGTAGACCGAAATTATTGTTTTAATAAAAATATTTTATTAAAATAACCCATCTCAAGGTGATCCAATCACACCTTGAATAAAAGATCGGTGGCGACTCTATTTGCCATATTTTAAAAGTGATTCCTGTTTATCAAAACTCGATTTTAAAAATGGTTTCGACAGCTTGACGACTTCATTGGAGACGTAAAGAGAGCCACGCCGTAAAATTGATTAATTTTTTCATTTTGTCGAAAATTGAAAATTTAATTTGAAGATTACGATCCTTTTATTGCATTCATCTCATTTGATTGTTATGGTTCGAATCTTGTAAAATACTTTGGCATCATATTGCATGACCGCTGGGTCACACCTTTAAGTGGGAGTAAGAAACTACTCCTTCGTGAGGTTTTCACCTCCGTGCAGGATAGTGAATCGCTTCCGGAATATATACGTACCTATGTCTTCGTGAGATTTTCATCTCCGTGCAGCCATAGGGAAATGTATTCCCCTGAACTGAACTCGATCCATATGAGCCTATAATGGGTGAGGATTGAGGAATCTGTTGGTTCAGGTACCCTCAACTATAGAACTCAAACCGCATATAAAAGACCCTAAGAGCTTACCCCAGATGGAGTTGTGAAACCCTAGTGGTCACCCAATAGGTGCTTGAATGTTTTATATGCTTTGAATTTCGTTTCTATCGTACTGACTATTTGTATTATCTTTGTTACTTAGCATGCATTTTCATATTAGAGAGTGATGTCGATTCGGGCTCGATTGCTAAATTAGGGAGCTTAGCATGGAGAACGAATTTCTTGATGAAACGGAAGACAATACAGATGTTCGTATATTTGTAGTCCGTTTCATGTAAAGAGCTTTATCCTTTAGTAAAGTTTTCTAAAAGAAATTGAGTTAGAATCGACATCTCTTTACATTCATTTCATGCATTCACATAGCATTAAATCGCATGCATTAGATTTTATGAGAGGACCCTGATTGGTTGAAATTATTTCAGCATTAACCTGGACACCGATTAAACCAAACATCCCTACGGTACCCGAACCAAGATGAAGGATATGGATCAGAGAATAGAGAAGCTTGAACAACTCTAAAGGGAGATGCAAGAAAACCTTCAGCTGCAAATGCAAGAGCAGCTAGCTAAGATCCAACAGGATATGATGGACCGAATGATGGAATCACAAAAGAGTATGATGACTCAATTAACTCAACTACTGGCAGGAGGAGTAGACAAAGGGAAAACCTCCATGGTTAACACTGTTGAAGATAGTGAGGAACGACTATATCCCCGGGTTTTACTCCGACACATCTTGAGGTGCATCCACGAAAGACATCCGTCATAATTAAACCTCAATAATTTCAAGAAGGTGTTTCAATGCCACCAAATTTCCAAGCTGGATCGGGTTATAATTTAGGGGATCATCCAATTAATGCTGATATTCTCGACTTGGATGAGGCAATAGAGAGAGAAAGGGCAAGGGCTGAATTGCCAAAACAGTTAGAGGAGCGATGCAAATGGTTGGAAGACAAATTTAGGGCCATGGAAAGCGCGATAGGCAATATGGAGTCGATGCTAAAGATCTAAGTTTGGTGCCAGATCTAATACTTCCCGCAAATTCAAGGTACCAGAGTTCAAAAATACTACGGAACTACTTGCCTAGAGGCTCACATAACTATGTTTTGCCAAGAATGACTGGATACGTTAACAATGACCAACTGCTAATTCATTGCTTCCAAGATAGTTTGGCGGGGGGGCATCTAAATGTACAATCAGCTGAGCCGTACCGAAATTGATTCTTGGAGGGATTTAGCACATGCATTTATGAAGCAGTACGGTCACGTAACAGAAATGACCCCTGACAGAATTCCCTGTAAAATATGGAAAAGAAACCAAGCGAGAGTTTTCAGCAATATGCACAAAGATGGAGAGAGGTCGCCATACAGGTTCAGCCACCTCTTTTGGAGACAGAAACCACCATGCTCTTCATCAACACCTTGAAAGCCCCATTTATCAACCATATATTGGAGAGTGTCACGAAGAGTTTCTCGGACATAGTAATAACCGGCGAAATGATCGAAAATGCTGTGAGAAGCTGTAAAATAGATGCGGGAGAGAGTGCCAAGAGGTCAGCCCTTAGAAAGAAAGAAGACGAGGTAAATAATGTGGGAGGATACAGTAAGGGTTATTCAAAGCAAGTTACTGTGGGATCACCAAGGTTGACAACTACAGACCTTCAGACTCCTTCAAAGAATGAATCTAGGCAAAGGATGAATACAGAAAAGCTTCAGTTCACTCCTATTCCAATAACATACCGAGAGCTATATCAGAAATTGTTTGATGAGCACATAGTATCCCCTTTCTACTTGGCATCATTGCAGCCCCCGTACCCCAAGTGGTACGATGAAAATGCCGAATGTAACTATCATGCGGGAGTTTCGGGGCATTCAATAGAAAATTGCCTTGCTTTTAAGAAAGTCGTGGAAAGGCTCATTAAGCTGGGCGTTGTCAAAGTGGCTGATATGTTAAATGCCGATAATTTTCTACTAAATCACACTGATATTGGAGTAAATGCGATTGAAAAAATGCTAAAAATGTACACATCAATGCCATACATGAAGAAATCACTGAAAGGGAGACCTTGTCGGATATCTGCCCTTATGAACATGGAAGCATTCTAAATAATTGGACTGCGAAAAAATTCCTATAGTATTTAGAGCTTACTCGGAGTAATGTACAAAACGCACTTGTTGCTTTAAGCCTAGAAGTAACAAGAATCTTTTTGTGAAATAGGCTTGTGTCTAGAATTCTTATTTTAATGAGATGCATCTTTTAAGCAAATACCCTTTATTCTTTACATTTCATGATATGCATTCTTTGATTTTTAGAATATTCTTTCATTTTTATTCATAACCATATCATACAAATAATCATCCTTAGAATCATTTATTCTTTGAAACTTGCCTTCATACCTACAATAGGTATCTAGATATCAATGACAGGAGCGACATTGTTACCGACTCCCTTTTGAATGAGATATGGGTTTAGGGGATCTAAGGACTTTGAAGATGACAAAAATTGTAACATATCTTCTGATTTGTTAATACTGGATGAAAAATAGATCCTACGTCGTGAGCCAAGAAAAGAGATAAAGATCAAAGCCTAGCTCAATGCAGAAATAAGATTTCCTATGTGTGGGGCATGGATATTACCAAGCCAGTCTCATCAAAAGCTTCTAGCCAACATCGATTCATTTTCGTGGATGTTAGTTACTTCACTAAGATGGTGAAAGTCACTTTATATGCCAATATTACAAAGTTGATAGTCATTAGACTAAAAACAAAAAAAAAAAAAAGAAAGAATACTGACAAAAAAGGGTCAAAAAGATCATATTTAACCACACAATGTCAAAAGTCTGCGGTCTGTTTAAAGATCGGGTGTCACATATCAGTGCAGCAAAAGCAACCAAAAAGAAAAACAAAGAATCAAAAAATACTGAGACTTGTAAAGATTGGCATACAAAAGTCACTATTTACCCTCTATGCTTATCGAACATTGGCCAAGACTGTCATCGAGGTAACACATTTCTCATTGGCTTTGCCCATCAGAGTCGAAATTCTTTCAGAACCGAAGTTGGATAAGGCAGAATGGATTTAATCTTGATATGACCGTTTGAATTTGGAGAGAAAATGTTGAAAGCTATCTATCACAGTCAGATGATGCGAGCTCACAACAAAAATAATTCATCCTAGAAAACTTCATGATAGGGCTTTGAAGAGGATTCTTTCTCATGCAGAAAGGACTTCAAAAGAAAGAGGATACCAAACTAGAAAGGACTGTATGTAGCAAAGAAAGCCTGTTCTGGGGAAGCATGGATATTGACCGAAATGGATAGCAAGGACCTGTCTAATTCGGTAAATTCAAAAAAAATAATAATAATAAAATTTTAAAAAGAAAAAATAGAAGTTTTTAGCAAAAAAGGAAGAAAGAAAAAGAGAGGCCAAGGCGAAAACCCGCAAAAGGCGCTTTGAGACCAAAGGGGATTTGAGTTGAAAACCCGAAAAGGGCAGCTCAAATTTTGATCAAAGGGGGCATACTGCAGTCTTGCTATGCCTGAATTAACAATGAAGAAGTATGCTATGTCTTGGGGCATCGACAAAGTACTTTGGATCCCCTAAACAAATATTGAGCTTAAAATGGTTCTCAAGAAGTTTGAACAAAGAAGCTCAGGCTGCGATATCTGGGGCACCTAGTTTCCACTTCATCCATGTTAAATTTGTTATTTGTGATTATATTATTCTTTTCAAAATATGTTAACAATAAATTTCCTTCTTAATTGCGATTGCTATCTTTGCTTAGCTTATTTGTTCCGAGCTATGCCCCTAATTAATCTCTTCCTTGTCCATGGTTATGATCTTTTTCAAGCATTTCGCATTGAAATAACGATTAGTGGACAAATAATATTTTCATAAAATGAGGTTCGCATATTACTCTGGAAGCTTCTAAATAATACAAGAACCTGAAATAGGGCTATTGTTTAGAACTTACCAGGCTTAAGGGCTGGAAATGTTTGAGAAAGAAAAGTCTAAATTGAGGTCATATACCTGGATTTTCTGTCAAAATAGTTGGTGATACAATTTCGATGGAACATGAGTAATGATAACCCAAGTGTAAAATGGAATCATTCTCGAAAGAAGAAAAATGATATTCGGCGTCCATACGAGCATCATGTGTATATATCCGTTGGGTCACCCGAAGAGTGATCAGTTGATTAAACAAACTATAGATCCTATACCCCGAGTTACAGTGGGCTAGATGGAAGCTGATACAGATCCTATACCTTTGAATAGTGATGGGATGGATTAAAGAAAAAACAAATCCTACATTTTAGAGTTGTAGTGGTATAAATTCAAATCTTATACCCCTAGATAACAATGAGATGAACTATGAAGTTACGGTGGGGCAAATCTGTTGAGCAAGATATAATCGTTTTCTTGGGTTTTCTATTAAAAGTACCAGCCGAACAAGATCGCAGCATAAAACATCAGTGATATAGCCCTGATAAACAATGAGCGATGACCACCTTAAACGTTTAAAAAGGATCATTCTCATGAAATTTTGCATTCATGCAAAACACATTTAGTTAGGAGGATTAGATTCATTCCGATCATTGTATCCTAATCATTGTAGGAAATCATTCTCATGACATTCTGCATCCATGCAAATGTCGTCCATAGTACAATTAGTTAGGAGCATTAGATTCATTCTGACCATTGCATCCTAACCATTTTGCATAAGCATAAAACTGATTTTACAGGACAGGTCCCCTAGAGGATGGTGTCACAACATTGGTGAATCAGCAGATCTTGTCTCCCTGAGTTTGTAGTGAGCAGATTGAATATAACAGATTTGACATTCCTGAAGTTGCAGGAAGCAGATCGAAGACAGCAGATCTTGTCTCCCTAAGTTTGCAGTGGAGCAAATCAAAGATAACAGATTTGGCATTCCTGAAGTTGTAGGAAGTAGATCGAAGACAGCAAATCTTGTCTCCCTGAGTTTGCAGTGAGGCAGATCGAAGATAACAGATTTGGCATTCTTGAAGTTGCTGGAAGCAGATCGAAGACATCAGATCTTACCTTCTTGAGTGGAGCAAATCGAATATAACAGATTTGGCATTCCTGAAGTTGTATGAAGTAGATCAAAGACAGCAGATCTTGTCTCTCTGAGTTTGTAGTAGAGCAAATCAAAGATAATGGATTTGGCATTCCTGAAGTTTGAAGAAGCAAATCAAAGATAACAGATTTTGTCTCCCTGAAGTTGCAGGGAGCAGATCGAAGATAACAGATTTGGCATTCCTGAAGTTGCAGGAGCAGATCGAAGACATCAGATCTTGTCTTCCTGAGAGAAGAGGATCGAAGATAGCAAATCTGAAATTCTGAGTTTGCAGGAGCAGATTGAAGACAGCAAATCTAGCAATCCTGAGTTTGCATGAGCAGATTGAAGATAACAGATTTGGCATTCCTGAAGTTGTAGGAAGCAGATCGAAGATAACAGATCTTGATTCCCTGAGTTTGCAGTGGAGCAGATCGAAGATAACAGATTTGACATTCCTGAATTTGTAGGAAGTAGATCGAAGATAGCAAATCTTGATTCCCTGAGTTTGCAGTGGAGTAGATCGAAGATAGCAGATCTGGCAATCCTGAAGTTGCAGGAGCAGATCGAAAACATTAGACCTTGTCTCCCTGAGTTTGCAGTGGAGCAAATTGAAGCTACAAGTCTAATTTCCTTAAGTGGATGAAGCATTAGTTCCCGGGGCCCTGAAGATGCAATGGGATGGAATGAAGTCACTTGAAGATGAAAAGCACCTAAAGAAGTCCAAGACTCAAAGACTGGGCAAAAATGGTCCTTTTTGAAGTCTTTGGTCTATTCTCGTTACACAACAATGAGCAAAGAGGGGCAACTGTAAAAGCCCATTTTCGCCAGGACCAATGTTAACCAAACAGAAACCAAAAACACAAAAATAAATAAAACTAAAAACAGTCCATCAGTCTAAAATAAAAAAATATACAAGCCACCACCCAACAAGCCCAAACTATTTGCAGATAGCCCAATTTACAAAGTAGGCCCGAATGGCCCAGATCATATTGAAGCTTAAGAAACCCTAGGATTTCACCTGTGCGCCGCAGCCACCCCCTACGCGCGACTCTTGGATTCATGCGTGCCTTCATGCGCGCGACCATTCGTGTCCCCGCTAGCGCCACGCGCTCCACCCACGCAAGCTCAGCACCAAGACTCCATTCAGATCGCCTCTAAGCGTAGCGAAGGTCGTATTTGACCCTCCATATCTCGGCCATGTCTCAGACAAAGAAATGAATACAATGAGCAAAAACAACAATAATTGACAGAAAAAAAATAGAATATTGTATTTTTATTTTTATTTTTCTTTTCGGTTATATATAAAACCAAAGCAAAACTTGTAAAAGGTTCACAATTTTCGAATACGCACACATTACAGAGCAATAAAGAAAACCAATAGCAGAGATTCAAACAAGAAGGTTACTTGCTTTTTTTTAATCCATTTTTAGTATTTCTTCCTTTTCTTCTTCGGTATACAAGAAATAAAAGAGAGAGAGGCGAGTTTACCTGGGCCGGACGCTCAATCTTCATTTACTCCGTCGTAATCGGAGCTAGATGTGGATTAATGCTTAAGAATTTAATGTCATTATCCTCGAAATGAATCGATGCATTCGGACACGGTCTTTCGCTAGGTATGATGGCGATTTGACAGTGAACGGAGGAGGCCTTTCATCAGTGTACTACCTTTCGTCGGTTGTGATGGCGATAAGGTGGTGAACGGAGGATTTCCTTTGCGGCGGAGCGGAGATGAGAGAAAGGGCTAGGGTTTCGTTAAAAGAGGGTTAACAGAGGGGTTAAAGTAGTTTATATAGGGGTTCGGTCATTAGCAAAACGACGACGCTTCAGGTTAATACTGATAACCTTGAAACGATGCCGTATGAGCAGATCCAACACGGCCCGACCCGAAGCCATTTCAGGTTATGTGTGCGGTCAATTTGCACATTTGATCCGTCCCTATTTACTTTCGATTCTATTAGGTCCCTTGTACAGTGTCTTTTTAAATTAGCTTCCATATTTCAAGGGTGTTACATTTTCGTCCAAATCAGTACGCAGCGTTTGGGGTTTGAGGAATATTTGCCAATTTGATCCTTAATAATCTGTATGTATTTCAATCCAACCCCCGCACTTGTAAAACGATTTCTCTTAGTCTTTTAATTTTATTTTGATTTAGTTAAATCCTTCTTTGTTTTCATATGCATTTCCTACCTCTCTTTTTTGTTTTATTAACTTATTAATTAGGTTTTAAATTGTTTTTCTTAAAGAAAAAAAAACACCTATACCATTTGTTTTTTTTTTTTAATATCATCTGTATATATTCAAACATGTTTCAACAATTGTTTATTTTGGATTGTTTTCATATCACATATCTTGTCCTTTTTGGGTACATACGTATATAGATGTTTTAGACTGTTTATATCTTTTGTATTAAATTTCACTTATCTATTGCGAATCGCTTCATATGTTGGTTTGTTCGAAATTTATTTATTAATGGATTTTGTTTTTTTGGTTTAGTCATGTATTATTTTACTCCATTTTCTTTAATTGCTAATGTTGAAATTATGTTGCATGATTATTGCTATTATATGAATTGTAATTTGTTAATTTGTAACTATTAATTATTCGTAATTTATCGTTTAATGCTTGATGTATGGATTGATATATCTCTTTGTGTATTAGTATTCTATTGTATCCCATGAAAGATGTTGTGTTCTAATATCATTACAATTTCAAAATCATAAGGCAAGGCTCGCATGTAGAGGTTTCGGGAAAATTGTGCTCTAACTTACTGAGTTCCGGTTCTCTTTATTTAAAACCTAGCAACCGAGTATCCTTTCCCTTTTAAATCAAAACACATTATATTTCAAAATAAAAAAAAACTTATTCTCGGGATTTTTGAGATATTGCGCCCTAACTTACTAGGTGTGATATTTTACTTTCTCGAGATAAGAATTTCAAAAGAACAAAGGTGATATTCCATATTTGGGAATTTTGAGAAATAGTGCCCTAACTTACTGGGTTGTAGAGGTGGGCATGGACCGGCCAGGCCCAGTTAAAATTTTAGGCTCATTTTTAGGCTGGGTCGGCCCGACCTGAAATATGGGCCTAAAATTTTGTCCAAGCCCGGACCAAAAAAATTGATAAACCCAAGCCAGTGCCCATATTAATTTTTTAAAGTTTTTTTATTAAATAAAAAAATTTAAAACAAATATTAAAACAAAAAAAACAAATAAAAATATGTAATTTTTTTAGCTTTTTCATTAAATAAAAATTTTAAAACAAATATTAAAACAAAAAAACAAAAAAAAAATGTAAAATTAAAAAGTATATTTAATTAAAATAAAATATATATTTAATATATAATTAAGGCGGCTCGGGCCAAAAAATTTTATTTTAGCCCGGCCCATTTTATAAACGGGCCTCGTTTTTTTGCCCAAACCCATATTTCGGGCCTATATTTTTACCCGAACCCTCCCATTTTTCGGGAGGGCCGTCGGGCCGGGCCGGGTAGTCCAGCCCATGTCCACCTCTACTGGGTTGCGATTTTTCATTTAACCTAAATAATTGAATATCCTTCTCCTTTTAAATGAATGAGTATTGAATGTCGAAAGATAAATCCAAATTTGAGAATGTAAAATATTGTGCCCTAACTTACTGAGTACGACATTTTATTTCTTCGAAATAAGAACTTTCGGCATCCAATATGATGCTTTTCATATATTTTTTAAATAAATGGATCGTAATATAGAATCTTTTCAAATTTTCGGTATTAGGACATAAAATAATCAATTGGGTACCAATTTTGGGCGTTACGAGGGTGCTAACCCTTCCTCGTACGTAACCGACTTCCGAACATATTCTCTCGAATTTTCGTAGACCGAAATTATTGTTTTAATAAAAATGTTTTATTAAAATAACACATCTCAAGGTGATCCGATTACACCTAGAATAAAAGATCGGTGGCGACTCTATTTACCATATTTTAAAAGACGATTCCTGATTATCAAAACTCGATTTTAAAAATGGTTTCGACAATGATCAACGACAACAAATTATTAGTTAAAAAACGTAATCAATATATTTTTAATATCTGAAAGTTTAATGAATATATTTTTCGTTTAGAGACGTAATTATTACTTTTTTAAATTAGGTTTATTGAAATTTTAAGTCTAAAAATTAATATAATATTAACATTTTTTATTTTATTGTTTATCACGAAAAAAATTATTTCGTTATATGTATGCTTTTTTATATATATTTTCTAAGGTAAACGAGGTTGTTTCATTAAATTTAAGGAAAACTATATAGATATTGATTCAATTAGGGTGAGTATTCGATCGAATTAGTCGAATCGAGTCAAAAATTTTCGAGTTAGTCGAGTTAACAAATCCTATTTTAGCAACGAACTCAATTTGAATTTTTTCGAATCGAATCGAATCGAGTCAAAATTTTCGAGTCAAATCGAGTCGAGTTAACGAATCCTATTATTTATACTTAATGTTGCACTAGATGGATGATTATTTAACTAGTAGACGAAGTACAAGATTATTTAACTACATGAATAATATAATGATTTTGTCTCTTAAATTAATGGGTAAATATTTATCAAAATGACATAGTTTTGCCTTTTAACTTAATTATTTTGAATTTTAACTTTTAAAAAGTAAACATTTATCAAAACGACGTAATTTTGTCTTTTCTTATTCGGATTTTGGATAACTTCGAATTGTGTAATTCATATTCGATTTAAACCGAAAACTTAATTTTTATTCGAGTTGAACGAATAACTTGATTAACTCAAATAACTCGAACTATTTAATTCAAAATTTAAAATTTTATCGAGTTTTTGAATCGAATCAATTTTGCTCACCCCTAGATTCAATTATGTTTTGGTTACTCCAGTTTAATTTTTTTAGTCACTATTTTTTTAAATTTAATATTTTAGTCACCATCTTATAAATCACTAACAGTTTGTTGATGTGACGTTTTATAGTATAATAACGATTTGGCTCTCTAATATTTATAAATTCTATTAATTTAGTCATAATTCTATAAAATCAATAAATTTAACCTTTACCTTTACACATTTTGTTAAATTAGTCTTGATTCTTAAAATTCTAAATTCAAAATTGAAAAACTTTAAAAATAAAAATACTTAAAAGTTCATGTTTCGATGGCATGATGACAGAGGATATGAAAATCAAGACTTTTAAATAATTTTTATTTTAAAGTTTTTAATTTTAAATTTTATTTTAGAATTTTAAGAATCAAACCTAAATTCACATATGTGTAAAGTTAAATGTTAAATTTGTTGATTTTTTTAGAATTAAGACCAAATTGATAGGATTCATACACATTAGAGGGCTAAATTTGCTATCATGCTAATAAAAAAGAGTCACGCCAACATTCCGTTTGTGATTTAAGAGAAAGTGACAAAAATATTAAATTTTAATAACGTTATTGACTAAAATAGAAACTTTTAAATTTGGGTGATAAAACCAAAAAAATACACTATTAGTTGAATGACTATTTATATAGAGAGGTGTCCATGGGTCGGGCTCAACAATATTTTTTTGCCCGCATACTAGGCCCAGCCAAAAAATGGACCTAAAATTTTGCCCAAGCTCGGCCCGAATAAAAATGTTAAAACCCGAGCTCGGCCCGTCCGTATTAATTTTTTTATATAATTTTTAAAAATTATATTATACATCTAAAATACTAAAAACATTAAAATAAATATTTTCCAACAAATTAAAAATAAATTAAAAAATATATGTATACTTAAATAACACTAAGATAAATGCAACTTAACAAGCAAATGTGAAATGCCTCTAATATAGAACAAAATTAACAATAAAATAATAGTTATACAATATCCAAATAATAAGAACAAAATAGTAATAACATAATTGTGAAATGGTAGAAAACAGTGAAAAAAAAAAAGAAAATAGCAAGAAAATAATAATAATAAACAACAAAAAACAGTAAAAAAAAACAACATTTTTTTTCCTTTGCATACTCAAGCCGGGCTCGGGCCAAAAAGTCTTACTCGAGACCCAACCCATTTTATAAACTAGTCTTATTTTTTTTGCACAAACCCATTTTTCGAGCCTATATTTTTACCAAAACCCTCTCATTTTTCGGACAGGCTTTCGACCTGGGCCGGGTGGCCCTACCTATTGACAAATCTATTTATATAGTTTACCTTTGAATTAAATAGGGTAAACTATAGTAGAGGTTACCTAACTATGATTTTTTTCTTTTTAGTCAACCAACTATGAAAAGCTACAAAATTGTCACTCAATTATGTTTTTTTGTCAAATTCTGCTATTAGACCCTATATTTTGCTTAAGTTGTGGATTTAGTACTTATAGTTTAATTTGATTATTTTCCATCTTGTACTTTTAGAATTTAAATATTTTAGTCCTAACCAAATGATAACCATTAAATTCATTAAGTTTGGTTATTTTTAAAATTTAATATGTCAAACATATTATCACATGTGTAATGCTATGTTTGTCTCTTGTTTTCTCACAAAAAAAATCAGTTAATAGATTTAACGACTGTCGTTTGTATTAATACTAAAATTTTGAAATTCAAAAAATGTAGCCATTATGAATGATCCAATTGATGAACATGGACTAAATCTATATCTTTACGCATAGTACATGACTAATAGTATAGTTTAACCAAACAAATTTAATTGTTACCATTGGGTTGGGACTAAAATTTCAAAAATCGAAAAGACAGGGACTAAAATTGATCAAATTAAAGTGAAAGCACTCAATCCACAATTTACACAAAGTACAATATCTAATACCAGAATTTGATCTTCTTTTTTTTTTTTTTTTTTAGTTACCTAACTATGAAAAATTACAAAATGACCATCCAACTATTCAATTTTGTCTCTTTTGATCACTAGTGGCTAATTAATACAATTAGTATACTTTTTAATTAATAATGGTCAATTATAATTATTTTTAAATGTGTAATTATCACAACTTTTATGAAATTATAATTATTTTAAATGTTAATTTAGTAATATGATGAAAAATAAAGGGTATTCTAGCTAGTTCAAAAGTTTTTCCAAATTTGTGCTTTTATATATATTAATTTCTAATATCACATGTGATTTTACGTGTTTAATTTTTAATTATCTTTTAAATATTATATTTATAATTAATTAACCTAAAATAACATTTCTTTTTGAATTATTAAATACAATTAAAATATATTAATTTATTAATTCAAATATTATGATATAAAATTTCCAAATCATAGTTAAGGTATTTTGATATATTCAAATAAAGTATAGTTTTATTTTATGTAACTAATGCAAAGTAACATTATTAAAATAATAGTTAATTAATATAATTAACTCTAATTGGTTAATTAAGTGATAATTAATATATTTAAAATTATATTAAAATAATAATTTTATTTTACATCAATAAAATTAACGCTATTTTTTACATCAAAATTTTGTAAGTAATAATTTAAATTATAATTAGAGTTTTTTACCCTAATAATATAGAAAACAAAATATCAAAATGGTATGTTGCTAAGATTAAGTAGCAAAATGGTACATTTAGATGGGTGGTGTCAAATAGGCGGCACTGGTGGTGCCTATCTAATAGGCGGCACACCTAGTGTATTTTCCTCCCCACTCCCCCATCTGACTCATATCAGTTTATGTTTTTAAATTTTTTTTAGGGTTTTTAGTAGGGGTGAGTAAAATTTGATTCGATTCAAAAAATTCGATAAAATTTTCAAATTTTGAATTAAATAGTTCAAATTATTTGAGTCAATCAAGTTATTTAGATCAACTTGAATAAAAAATTAAGTTTTTCGGTTTAACTCGAATATGAATTACACAATTCGAGTTATCCGAAAATCCGAATAAGAAAAGGCAAAACTACGCCGTTTTGATAAATATTTATCTTTTCTAAAGTTAAAAGTCAAAACCATTAAGTTAAAAGGCAAAACTACGTTGTTTTGATAAATGTTTACACATTAAGTTAAAAGGCAAAACCATTATATTGTTTATGTAGTTAAATAATTTTGTACTTCATTTACTAGTTAAATAATCGGTTCATATAAACGCAACATTGAGTATAAATAATAGGATTCGTTAACTCGATTCGACTTGACTCAAACTTTTTTGACTCGATTCGATCTAATTTGGAAAAAATCAAATTGAGTTCGGTTGCTAAAATAAGATTCGTCAACTCGACTAACTCGAAAGTTTTTAACTCGATTCGACTCGATTCATTCGAATACTCACCACTAGTTTTTAGGGTTAAAATTTTGCTAAAATAATTTAAGTTTTTGTTAAAATAATTTAGGGTTAAGGGTTTTAATAATTTTTAAAAATAAATCAAGATTTAAGGTTAAGTATTTTAGTGATTTTTAAAAGAAAGTGGGGGAGGGGGTGAGGTGGAAGAAAGAAAGAAAAAAGGTCATTTATGCAAAAAAAATAATTGTTGAGCTATTATTTGAAAAAATTAGAAAAATAAGGACAAAAATTAAAGATGAAAAATCATGATTGACCGGTCACATCATGTCAGTTGAGTCAGCGATGTGACAAGTCAATATTTTTAATCTATTATAATTTTTTTTTTAAATCAAATTTTAAAAGTCTCTCCTCTCACCGTTTTAGTATAAAAAGGGGGTGAGTTTTTGATTTGGTCCCCGTATGTTTAGAAAAAATAATTAGTAGATTACAATTTTTTTATTTTATTATTATTAATTTATTAGTTTGTTAGGTTAGGTTTTTTAGTCGGCTAGGTATTGACCGGGCCGGTCCTTGAAAATTGAAAATTAATAATAATAAAAGAAAAAAATATTGTAATTTACAAACTATTTCTTTTAAGCATGCGGGGACTAAACTAAAGAAAACCCACCTCTTTTTTATACTAGAACTAAGAGAGGAAAGGAAAAATTCCATTTTTTAAAAATTGTAACAGGCTAAAAAACATTGACATGTTATATTGCTGACGTGATGCGACTGGTCAGTCATAATTTCTCATATTTAATTTTAGGTCTTTATTTTTTTTATTTTTTCAAAGAATAGCTCAACAATTTTTTTTTTTGCGTAAATGACCTTTTTTTTTTCTTCCACCTCACTCCCTCTCCCACTTTCTTTTAAAAATCACTAAAACCTTTAACCCTAAATCTTGATTTATTTTTAAAAATCACTAAAACCCTTAACCCTAGATTATTTTAACAAAAATCTAAATTATTTTAGTAAAACCTTAACCTTAAAAAACTCTAAAAAGAAATTTAAAAACATAAATTGATACGAGCTGGATGGAGGAGTAGGGGGAAAATACACTGGGTGTGCCGCCTATCTGACACCCTCCACTAGTACAGCTTATCTGACACCCTCTGTCGATCTAAATATATCATTTTGGTACTTAATCTTAGCAACATACCATTTTAATATTTTTTTTATATATTATTAAGGTAAAAACCTTATAATTATCACAATATTTTTAAATTAATAATTTATATATTAAATTATGATGTTTTTAAATGTATAATAATTATCACTTAAGTTATTATTATTTTTAAATATATAATTATCACAATTTCAATTTCGTTTTTTATTTTTAAAGGTAAATTTAATAATATAATGAGGAATAAAAAATATTATTGTGTTTAATTAATTTTTTATGAATATAAAATAAATTTTAATTAATCGAGTTTTAATTTAGGCTAAACAATGAATAAATTTATTTATTTTTTTTAAAGAAGGCCGTGAATGGATAAGAAAGAAATAAAAGCAAAATACCCTCTTGAAGGCTTCGTTACCCGACATAAGTTGATGGGAATTTCAAAATCCAGACATGCTGTTCTCAGACAATTACATCAATCAAGTGTAATAAAATGTACCCCTCTCTCTCCCAACTCGTACCTTTACACGTTTCTCCCTGCTTTAATCATTAGTAAATCCCAGTGAGTCAACTCAGCCCCACCATTGATGCACTGCAACACCTTCATCCCTCAGCTTCCCATACAAAGCCAAGCATTCCCAGTAAGCCCTTCTACTCATATTCTTACTTCCCCCATGTTTCCGAGGTTTACATTCCAAGAACAATTCATCAACCAACCTAATTGCTTTCGTTTTCACCATATCTTCCACCATCTCAGCCTCCGCTTTCATCACCACATACTCCGTCTCCTTCACGTTCTTCCTCAGCCAGTTCGACATCCCTGTCTCCGCGGCGGTCGCCACCGAATCTTTCCTCGATGACTCCTTCGTCAGCGTCTCGATCTTGTATATATCAAACTTGAGGTTCCTCGTCGGGTAATTCTTCGCAAACCAGTTGGTCCCACTGCCACCTTCTGTCTCCGGTAATCCCACGTCGAGGAAAACCCGCCGAGGGTAGCTTTCGAGTGTGTCGCCGAGCAAATCAGGCAAGTATTTGGTTCGTTTCATGAATCTTTTCGACCTCCTCGAAGTCGATCTCGGTGGTTCGAGAAGAACATCTTCGAGGTTCTTCAATGCTTGTCTCCTTGCCTCGGATATGAACCCACATAATTGCCTTTGAATGCCGTTAGAGCTTGTTCTAGCAATTTTTTTCATTACTAAAACATTTGATTTGAATTTCCTGAAGTAAACAGTCCTGTAATTGTTCAGCTTATCAAACGAATACGAAGGCCGTTCACTTATCTGAACGGCGACGAACCCACCGTCTTTAAGTGTTCGATCAATGAACTCAAAGGCTGACGTGAAGTTTTGAGTGAAAATGAAGTCTAAAGATTCTTTAGGGAATAATCTTTGACGTTCCGAATCTGTGGCGGAACTGAATTCCATATCAGATTTTCTCGAGAACAGAAAAGATTTAATGGCTTGTTCATCATCATTGCTCAACATTAATCCTTTGTCGCCTTGCTTCAATATGCCTTCGCTGTTTAAATCATGAAACAGCAATGGCAAAAGCTCGGGGTTGATGCGTTGGGGATCCGAAGTGAAATATTCAGGTTTGTTTGAAGTACCAATGGAGGAAGATCCAGTTCCCGACCAAGGAAGTAAAACAATGGTGGCGAAAACCAAAATCGCCATTAAACGAGCTAAAAGTTTTAAAAACCAAGAATTAACGGAAAAGTTGATGACACCACCACCATAATGAAACATAAGGGCCTCCATTGAGGACATTCTTGATTAGAAAAAAAGAAAAGAAAACAAGAGTTCTAGTAAAAAATAAAGAATTTAAATCACTATTTATTGATCTCAAAAGGGTTTCAATTCAAAAGGGTAGTAAATTGAAAAAAAGAAAAGAAAAAGAAAAAGGAAAATATATGAATAACAGCAGAAAATTAATTAGGGTTTAACAACGTAAACGAGAGACGAGAGGGACGAGAAAAGCATTAAGAAAGAGGGCAAGTTTATCGAGTGCAAAATCGAGCGGCGGTGTGATTCCCACCCACGAGAGCGAAACGGGAAGATTGAAACCTTAAACAAAGTAAAAGCAGTTGGCTTAAGCGTTGAACCTCCATCAACGTCTAACCTTTTTCTTCCACTTCTTGAATGGTAGCATGCATCAAAAAGGACACCAAATAAACAACTTTAAGTGTGAAATTTTCAACAAAAACTTCCCCATCTTTATTCTCAAGGAAACATATATATGAAAAAGGGAAATGGAGAAAGAGAGAGAGAGAGAGAGAGAGAAAAGATGTGGTATTTTTTTAAAAAATGTATATATTGCTTTTTCCTTCTTCTTCTTCTTCCTCCTCTCTTTCTCCCTTTTCCTTTTTCTTTTGATGTGCTGAAAATTGGGTCTATTAAATAGAGGTACGAAAGTGGAATACATGGAAGAAATGTTTGAAAGGAAAAGAAAGGTTTTTTACGTTGTTGTTATGGAAAAATTGGTAAAAATGGATGGTTTTTCACGAGAAATAAGTTTAACTAGCATTATCAACAGCTGTTTTGAGGATGCAATGATTGATTGATGATGTTTAAATATTAACAACACATTAAAACTATTTTAAAACGAAAGAGAAATTAAATAAAATAATGAACTGGCTTCGTTTCTTTTTACATACATATTAGAGTTTTTATCATTAGTAGAAAAAATACAGTAATAAATATATTTATTAAAATTTTATATAAAATGGTATGATAAAATTAATTTTATTTTTATTAACTCTTAATTTTTTTTAAAAAATCGAATTTAGTTATTAACTTTTTAAAAGAAGTTGAATTGTTATTTTCTAACTAAAATATTAACTAAAACGTTGAGTTTTTAAATATGGCAGCTTGCATTAAAATAAATTCACGTGTACTTTTTGCTTTTTTATTTTTATGTTTTTTGAATATTTTGTATAAATTTTAAACTATTTGTTGTTGTGATATATAAGACAAATAACGTTTTATTAATATAAAGTACACGCAGGGGCGGGGGGGCTGGCATGGGCCCCGACCCCCTAAAAGGTAAAATTTCTATTTAGGCCTTTTAGATTTTTTAAAAGTTTTAAATTAGTAAAGGTAAAATTATACTTTGGCCCCCCTTAAAATTATAAAAATTCGATTTAATCCTTTACAAATTAGAAAGATATAAACTATAAAAAATTAAAATTTTATCCGGCCCCCCTAAAAAATTGTCTTGGCTTCGCCCCTGAGTACACGTTATTTGCCACGTGGTTTGTCACGCCAACATCGTAAAAAAATTAATATTTTAGTCAATATTTCCATTAAAAAATATTATTTACATCTTTTTTAAAGGTTAATGATAAATTTTAACTAAAAAAAAAAAGAGCCCAATTGACAAAAGACGTAATTGTTGAGAGCAAAGTTTATTATTATGCTTATAAAAACCAAATGGATATTGTAAAGTTAAGTGTTTAAAATTCATTATCTAGCAAGTTTAAATCTCACTACGATTGAATTTTTATTGATTTTATATAAAAATATTGTAACATCTTGATTTTATGGGCTTGTGCATTTTTTGTGAAGTGTATGATTAATTTATTAATTAAGAATTTAGGGTGCTAATTGGGCTCAGGAATGGGTTAAAATCTCAGTAGAATAATTCATGTTTGGGCATTATGAGGTTAAAAGGAAGGAAGCTAGGAAAATAATGCCAAATGTGGGCTTGGAGCCCAAAGTTTAGGGGCTCCACAAGATAGGAAAAGGTGGCATCATGAAGGCCCAAATTTTGGTTGATTTAAGCCCAAGTTTTGGGGCCAAATTCGGCACCTACAAGGAGTCTTAGGGGGAGACGGCACAAGACATTTTTTTTAGGAGTTTTATTGTTTTAATTATGTGAATAAAAAGCTGATAATGGAAGGAGGTGTTGGAGCTAGTTAAGACTCTTCTGGGATGAGGAAATTTAGAAAGATAGGAGCCATCTTTAAGTGTTTAATATTAGCCGAAACTTTGAGGAATTTGAAAAGAAAGGGGCATTCGGTTTTGGCTTAAGGTGTATGTGCCGAATTTTGCTATTCATTCTTCTCTTTTCTATCGAAATCACTGCTAAAGCTCTCATATTTTCTCTGTCGAAATTTCTTCCCTATTCTTTCTCTCTTCTCTTCTTCTTCAGTTAGCCGAATCTTCAAGCATTTCCTTGCTCTCTTTTCTCTCTTCTTTCTAGCCGAAACCATATCAGTTTATCCCTCCGGGATTTTCATAAAAAGCCAAAATCACTAAGATCTCACCTCTTGAAGTTGCCGAATCTTCTTTAATGGAGACTACTTGTGCCGAAATTTGAAGGAAACAATAGGTAAGTGTTGATTTCGGGATTTTAATATTCTTTCGGCTTTTCAAAGACCTTAGTCGAATGGCTATTTAGAACTAATCCCTTATATTTTTATTTTATTTTCGGCATTTCGGGATCCGAAGTAGGGCCAATCGCATAGATCTCCACGTCATAGGTTCAGTAATACTCGAATCGTGGTACTTTCGGGATTTCAAGGTAAGAAAGTCTATTGATTTTAGTGTGTAAAATCGGGTAGAACACTAACCATGGCTGATTATAGGAGAAGGCCTATTTTCACACCTTTCTGGCTTTTTGAGCAAGGTAGTAGATCGGTTTAGCAAGGGTATCGATTTTAATCAGGTGTATAATACTTCCCAACCATTTAGATCTGTTTGACTAATATATGATTATAAAGTTTATATGTTATGATAAATGCCGAAATCTTGACATAATGACGGAAACCCAAAGAGGGTAATCGCAAATCACCAGGTCAGTGAATGTTTTGTTTATACGTTACAAGTATATTAAATTTTATGTGATTGCATGGGCTGGGTTGATGAAAGGAGGAAGTTATACATTGTAGCGATTTTTACCGTGATCTGTTGTAGCGGCTTTTGCCGTGATCTGTTGTAGTGGCTACGGCCATGATCTGATGATGAGCAGCAAGACTGCCATCAAGGCGTGTAGCGGTGTGGGTTGATTGTAGAAATCCCCGATGGTGTGAATGGCTGGTACGAGGACGTGTAGCGGTGTGGGTTGATTGTAGAAATCCCCAATGGTGTGAATGGCTGGTACGGGGGCGTGTAGCGGATGGAAACCTAGGAAATTGGGTTGGGCCTTGCATATTATGTGTTATATATATATATGTACATGAGTTTATTATTCTATTTTATGGGGCGAAGGCCCAAATCTAATGGTGTATGAAGGTTGCACACTGAGTCTCGCGACTCAACCAATTAATTAACATTTCAGGTAACATTTAGTGCATCAGACCGGGCTGGAGAGGAGCACAAGGTGGCCATGCAAAAGATTATATGGATCCAGCAAAAAGACTCAAGTTAATTATTTTATATCTTATTTTATTTAAGGGATTTTAAACCTCGTTGTAATAAGGCCATGGCCACTAGTTATATCTTGTTTTATTATGGGTTAAATTATTTTTAGTTATTCAGACATTTATTTTAATTAAACTAAGGCATGTAATTAAGTTTGGGTTTTATTCATAAAGGCATATTTTATATAAATTACATTTGGGCTTTCTGACAACACGATTGGTTTTACAAGAATTTTCTTAGTGACATACCAGATCCGGTCGTGGCGTATGGGCCGGGTTTGGGGTGTTATAGATTGGTATCAGAGCCAGGTTCAAAACTCGACTTTGGGGTTTTTGGGCTCAAAATGTTTTCTGAAAATGAGCTTTAGGAACATGTGGTTTTTTTTTAAAAGGTAACAGGTTTAGCTCGGCATGGCACCTGAGTCTCCGGCCCAAGTCCGCCAGGTAAGTACTCTAAACCATTGTGTGACTTATATGTGGGCTTTATGGGCTTTATGGGATGTAGACTATTTAGCTTAGAACTTGATAGACTCTAGGCTTAGCTTAAACAACTTCTTAAATTACATAAGACTTAATTATTCAAACAAATCCTGTGAATTATTCACCGACTTAAGGTGTGGCAACAGGCACACGCATGTCTAGGAGTGGATATAGTGAGAGCTTGGTATTTAAGTAGTCCTAGTGACTCACCTCCTCTTCACTGGAATCCTACCTGGTGCATGGTGACTGTTCACCTTAAGCCATGTTAGGGTGTGGCAATAGGCATACGCATGTCTAGGAGTGGATACAGGGAGAGCTTGGTATTTAAGTAGTCTTAGTGACTCACCTCCTCTTCACTGGAATCCTACCTGGTGTGTAGTGACTATTCACCCTAACCATGAGACGTGTTGACAGGCCAAAACTTATAATTAAAACCCGAAAGAGACCAGCCACCCTGTTTTATAAGATCTTAAAGTAAACCCTAGTTGGGAAATCACCAACGTACCCTTGATTCGTAAAAATTTCCTCTGATCTGAAAAATGACCAAAATACCCCTGGTTTAAAAAATAACCAAAATACCCTTGATTTGTAAATTGACCAAATTACCCTTGATTTGTAAAATTTCCAAAATACCCCAGATTTACCAAAATTATCGAAATACCCCCGGACTGTAAAAATTATCGAAATACCCCAAGTTGAAAAATTACCAAAATATCCTTATTTCATAAAATCACCGGAACCATATTTTGAAAAATTACAAAAATACCCCCGTAGGTTAAAATTACGAAAATACCCCTAGGTAGTAAAATGACAAAAATACCCTTACACATTGAATGTAGGTCCATGAATGTTGTTGTGTGATAAATGCTGAATGTATGTGGTTTCTAGGAGGTAAGTCTGAAACTGAAACTGTAGATAGGATTGAACTCGAAAGAATCACTCTCAAAACTATTCTTCATAAGATTTATCGCGAATAATCAGTGGAAGGAAATAATGACTCATAAAATTTTTAAATCAGATAAATGCAAACGAGAAAAATAAGTATCAGAGGTCGTGGGCGTCTACCGCGTTGTCGCGGTAGGGGTAGAATGATCGTGTCAGAACCAGTAGGATTTTGCCACGAATTTGGAAACGAGATACCAGTTCCACCATTCTTGATGTAGAATTTCAGGACCAGATGGGCAGAGAGGACGTGGTGTCTCAGGCTGTACTGAGGGTTTTGAAAAGAGTGGCTGAGACTGGTATGGGCATAGGAGCCCGAAAATCTATGCCAGAGAGGTTTAGAAACAACGAGGCAAAAGTATTTAGAGGAGTCTCTGGCATAGCCCCGAGTCCTGTTGAATATTGGTTGGAGGCAGTGGAGCGCATAATGAATGTCTTAGACTTCACGGTGGAGGAAAAGCTGAAAGGGGTCGTGTCTCTTCTTCGAGACGAGGCCTATCAATGGTGGCTCACAGTGAAAGAAGGTACTGCCGCGGATTTGATTGACTGAGATTTCTTTAAGGAATCATTCCAGGGAAAGTATGTTGGGGCCAGTTATATGGATGCACAAAGGAAGGCATTCTTGAACCTGGTGCAGGGAAGTAAGTCTGTGGCTGAATATGAGGCGGAGTTTCTGCGCTTGAGTCGCTACGCTAAGAGAATGGTAGCAACGGAGTATGAGCGCTGTGTTCGGTTCGAGAATGGGCTGCAGAATGAGCTAAGGATTTTGATTGCACCACAAAGAGAGAGAGTCTTTGCAGTTTTAGTGGATAAGGTTAAAATAGCTGAAGAAGTAAAACGGGCTGAGAGACAAGAGAGAGATAAGGATCGAGGTAAAAGTAAGAGAAGTTTTAGGCCATCAAGAGCATATGAGAATTTTTAGAAGAGGCCTAGGACTGATGGGCCAGCTCGTGCTCCAGCGGGCCAGAATCAAGCATGTTCTACATGTGGGAGAACCTATTATGGGGAGTGCAGAATGAAAACCGGTGGATACTTTAGGTGTGGATCCACAGAACATCTGATTAAAGACTGTCCTCAGATGGATCGGGTACAGCCAACTGGCCGAGGTTCTGACCAGCCAAGGAGAGGTGATCAGCCTGGACCAAGGGGTAGAGGTGCAGCCAGAGGAGGAAATGGATCTGGTCGGGGTCGCGGGGCACCTGGTAGGGGTGTAGGTAATGTAGATCCAAGGCAGTCGAGTCTTGTTTACGCAGCTTGACGGCGGGAGGATGGTGACGCACCGGATGCTATAACCGGTACGTTTCTTATCGCTGATAACCCTTTCTTGCCTTAATTGATATTGGGTCAACCCACTCCTATGTTGCATGTTCAGTATCTAAGACTCTAAGGATATATCATGAAATAACCACTAGGAAGATGACCGTGGTTAGTCCCCTAGGACAATCTAGGGTAGTGGACAAGTTGTTTAGGGATGTACCTTTAGAGACTCAAGGGGTAGTGTTCCCGGCAGACTTGATGGAATTGCTATTTAGAGAGTTTAAACTTATCTTAGGAATGGATTGGTTGACTAAGCATCGTGCTAAGTTGGACTGTGGAGCTAAGCGTATGGTGTTGAGTACCCCGGAAGGAGGGGAGGTGGTTGTGTTAGGAGAAAGAAGGAACTATCTATCCAACGTAGTATCGGTATTGAAAGCTGTTAAGATGATACGAAAGGGATGTAACGCATTTCTAGCCTTTATTAGTGCGTTAGATGCTAAGGAGATAATTGTCGATGAGGTTCGAACAGTCAAAGATTTCGCGGATGTTTTTTCGGAGGAGTTGCCAAGATTACCCCAGATCGCGAAGTGCAGTTTGGAATAGATCTACTTCCGGGTACAACTCTGGTGTCTATTGCTCCTTATAGAATGGCGCCGAAGGAGTTGGTGGAACTCAGGGCTCAGATTCAGGAACTTTTGGATCGAGGATTTATCCGACCGAGTGTGTCTCCATGAGGAGCGCCGGTCCTATTCGTGAAAAAGAAGGACGGATCCATGCGTATGTGCGTGGATTATCGTCAACTGAATAAGTTGACGATTAAGAACAAGTATCTGTTACCGAGAATTAACGATTTGTTCGATCAGCTCAAAGGAGCTTCGGTCCTTTCTAAGATTGATTTAAGATCGAGATATCATCAATTAAGGGTTAAAGAAGGAGACATTCATAAGACGGTGTTTTAGACTCGGTACAGCCATTATGAGTTCTTGGTAATACCGTTTGGATTGACGAACGCACCAGCGGCCTTTATGGATATGATGAACCGGGTGTTTCAGCCATATCTTGATCGGTTCACCGTGGTGTTCATCGATGATATCCTGGTTTACTCTAAGTCAGAGGAAGAGCATGATGAACATCTTCGCGTGGTGTTGCAAACTCTGAGAGAGAAGCAGTTGTTTACAAAGTTCAGTAAATGTGAGTTCTGGCTGAAGGAAGTGACTTTCCTAGGACATGTGGTTTCGACTGAGAAAATTTGGGTGGACCTTCGAAAGATAGAGGCTGTATTAGATTGGAAACCGTCGAAGTCTGTGGCAGAGGTTTGAGTTTTTTAGGTTTGGCTGGATATTACAAAAGGTTTATTGATGGGTTCTCTCTAATAGCGGCACCTTTAACTAAGTTGTTGAGGAAGGGAGTATCGTTTGTGTGGGCCGACAAACAACAGGAGAGCTTTGAGAAGCTAAAAAGAATCCTGACGGAAGCGCTAGTGTTAATTCAGCCAGAGGTGGGGAAGGAATTTACCGTCTACTGTGATGCGTCACACACAGGGTTAGGGTGTGTGTTGATGCAGGATGGAAAAGTTGTTGCATATGCGTCTCGACAGTTGAGACCGCATGAGTTGAACTACCCTACGCATGATTTGGAATTGGCGGCGGTAGTGTTTGCTCTGAAGATTTGGAGGCATTACCTGTACGGGGAGAAGTTAGTAATTTATACTGACCATAAAAGTCTGAAGTACCTCTTTACCCAGAAGGAGCTAAATTTAAGACAGCGTAGGTGGATCAAGCTCTTGAAGGACTATGATTGCTCGATCGAATACCATCCGGGTAAGGCAAATGCAGTGGCAGATACGTTAAGCTGTAAGATAGTATCCAAATTAAGGGTGATGTTCGCTCATCTAAGTTTATTTGACGATGGAAGCTTGCTAGCCGAATTGTAAGTGAAGCCGACATAGGTAAGTCAGGTTAAGGACAAACAGTTAGTGGATGTTGTCCTGAGTGCTTGACTTTTGCAAGTGAGGGACGGTGGAATGGAGGACTATAGTTTGAACAATGATGGAGTTCTGTGTTACCGTGAGAAGATTTGCATGCCTAAAAATGAGGAGTTACGGCAGATGATTCTTCGGGAATTGCATAGTAGCCCTTATGCTATGTATCCTAGAGGAGTTAAGATGTATCGGGATTTGCAAGAGCAATTCTGATGGCCAGGTCTGAAGCGAGAGGTAACGGAATTCGTAGGAAAATATTTGATGTGTTAGCAGGTCAAAGCTGAACATCAAGTGCCTTCGAGATTGTTGTAGCCGGTGAAGATTCCCCAATGGAAATGGGAGAGAATCACGATGGATTTTGTTAGTGGGTTACCCCTTACACCCACCAAGAAGGATTCGATTTGGGTGATTGTAGACCGACTGACAAAGTCTGCTCACTTTATACCGCCGGGTAGACTATCCTCTTCAAAAGTTGGCTAAGTTGTACGTGGCTGAGGTTGTAAGACTACATGGTGTACCTGTGTCAATAATATCAGATAGGGACCCTAGGTTTACGTCACGATTTTGGAAGGCTCTTCATCAAGCAATGGGAACAATGTTAGATTTTAGTATAGCTTTCCACCCATGCATCGATGGTCACCGAGAGGTAATTCAAATCTTGGAGGATATGCTGGGGTTGCATCATCGACTTTAGGGCGCTTGGGAAAAGTATTTTCCTTGGCGAAATTGCATACAATAATAGTTATCAAGCTAGCATTCAGATGGCGCCTTATGAAGCGTTATATAGAAGGAGATGTCGTACTCTAACTTATTGGACGGAGTTGGGTGAACGTAAGGTGTTAGGTCCAGAATTAGTTTGAAAACAGAGGAAAAAGTTAAGTTAATACGGGCTCGGTTGAAGGAAGCGTCTGATCGGCAGAAGTCTTATGCGGATCTAAAGCGGAAGGAGGTGGAGTTTGCAGTAGGAGACCAAGTCTTTTTAAAGGTGTCTCCATGGAAGAAGGTAATGAGATTTGGTCGGAAGGGAAAGCTAATTCCTCAGTTTATTGGACCTTATCGAGTATTGGAACGTGTTGGCCCAGTGGCTTATCGGTTGGAGTTTCCTTCAGAGTTGGAACAGATCCATGACGTGTTCCATGTCTCGATGCTAAGACGTTATTGTTCTGATCCATAGCACGTAATGCCGGTAGAAGAGATTAAAGTAAGGTCGGATTTGTCTTTTGAGGAGGAGCCAGTGCAAATCTTGGATCGAGACGTAAAGGTGTTGAGAAGGAAGTCCATCCCTTTAGTCAAAGTTTTATGGTGAAATCACGGTGCAGAGGAGGCGACGTGGGAGCCGGAGGACATTATCGACAACAATATCCCCATATCTTTTGATCGTAAATTTGAAAGAAATTTATTTTAAGGGGTAGAACTGTAACATCTTGATTTTATGGGGGAAAATAATGCCAAATGTGGGCTTGGAGCCCAAAGTTTAGGGGCCACAAGATAGAAGAAGGTGGCATCATGAAGGCCCAAATTTTGGTTGATTTAAGCCCAATTTTTAGGGCCAAATTCGGCACCTGCAAGGAGCCTTAGAGGGGACAACACAAGGCATTTTTTTTAGGAGTTTAATTGTTTTAATTATGTGAATAAAAAGCTGATAATAGAAGGAGGTGTTGGAGCTAGTTAAGACTCTTCTGGGATGAGTAAATTTAGAAAGATAGGAGCCATCTTTAAGTGTTTAATGTTAGCCAAAACTTTGAGGAATTTGAAAAGAAAAGGGCATTTGGTTTTGGCTTAAGGTGTATGTGCTTAAATTTTGCTATTCATTCTTCTCTTTCATCAAAATCATCGCTAAAGCTCTCATATTTTCTCTGCCAAATTTCTCCCTATTCTTTCTCTCTTCTCTTCTTCTTGATTAGTCAATCTTCAAGCATCTCCTTGCTCTCTTTTCTTTTCTTTCTAGCGAAACCATATCGGTTTATCCTCCGGATTTTCATAAAAGGCCGAAATCACTAAGATCTCACCTCTTGAAGTTGTCGAATCTTCTTTAATAGAGACTACTTGTGCCAAAATTTGAAGGAAACAATAGGTAAGTGTTGATTTCGGGATTTCAATGTTCTTTCAGCTTTTCAAAGACCCTAGCCGAATGGCTATTTAGAACTAATCCCTTATATTTTTATTTTATTTTCGGCATTCCGGGATCCGAAGTAGGGCCAATCGTATAGATCTCCACGTCATAGGTTCAGTAATACTCGAATCGTGGTACTTTCGGGATTTCAAGGTAAGGAAGTCTATTGATTTTAGTGTGTAAAATCGGGTAGAACACTAACCATGGCTGATTATAGGAGAAGGCCTATTTTCACACCTTTCCAGCTTTTTGAGCAAGGTAGTAAATCGATTTAGCAAGGGTATCGATTTTAATCAGGTGTGTAATACTTCCCCACCATTTAGATCTGTTTGACTAATATATGATTATAAAGTTTATATGTTATGATAAATGCCGAAATCCCGACATAATGACGGAAACCCAAAGAGGGTAATCATAAATCACCAGGTCAGTGAATGTTTTGTTTATACATTACAAGTATATTGAATTTTATGTGATTGCATGGGCTGGGTTGATGAAAGGAGGAAGTTATACGTTGTAGCGGTTTTTACCGTGATTTGTTGTAGCTGCTTTTGCCGTGATCTGTTGTAGTGGCTACGGCCATGATTTGATGATGAGCAGCAAGACTGCCATCAAGGCATGTAGCGGTGTGGGTTGATTGTAGAAATCCCCAATGGTGTGAATGGCTAGTACGGGGGCGTGTAGCGGATGGAAACCTAGGAAATTGGGTTGGGCCTTGCATATTATGTGTTATATATATGTATATGAGTTTATTATTCTATTTTATGGGGTGAAGGCCCAAATCTAATGGTGCATGAAGGTTGCACACTGAGTCTCGCGACTGAACCAATTAATTAACATTTCAGGTAACATTTAGTGCATCGGACCGGGCTGGAGAGGAGCACAAGGTGGCCATGCAAAAGATTATGTGGATCCGCAAAAGACTCAAGTTAATTGTTTTATATCTTATTTTATTTAAGGATTTTAAACCTCGTTGTAATAAGGCCATGGGCATTAGTTATATCTTGTTTTATTATGGGTTAAATTATTTTTAGTTATTCAAACATTTATTTTAATTAAACTAAGGCTTGTGATTAAGTTTGGGTTTTATTCATAAAGGCATATTTTATATAAATTACATTTGGGCTTTCTGACAATATGATTGGTTTTACAAAAATTTTCTTAATGACATACCAGATCCGGTCGTGGCGTATGGGCCGGGTTTGGGGTGTTACAAATATAAACAATAAAACAAAGACACTCTTATAATACAAGTAATTTAACAAGTTTTTTTAGAGAGGAATACCTTATGTTGAGTTCATCATGATGTCAAATCACTAAATTAATTTGTGTTAAGCATGTTAGGAGGAATGTATGTAAAGTGTATGCAAACACCTCAACATTCATGAGTGTCGAGTTTAATGTTAAGAGATTTAATCGAGGTAATTATTTAGATGTTGGCCTAAACAACTAAATTAAATGCAATTAAAGTCAGACTCCCATGATTGTAGGCTTCCACCCTTTCTATAAAAATATTTTCAAGTTCTTCAACTCTTTAACTCTCTCAAAAAAGAAGTTTTTTTTTTACTTATTTTACTGGGAAAATGATGGAACATGTACCACCAATATGGTGAAATCTCCAACATAGTTCTTTTTAATTTTTAATTTTTTAATGAAATGCATTTATGATTTCTAACTTTAATATTTTTTAATAAGTAGATAGATTTCTTAGGATCCAATACAATTTATATTTTCTGGAACTCGATCATCATATCAAAGAACGCTTGAAGGTTGTCAATTATAAATGGCATTTAGAATGACACCTTAGTTAAAAGATGGAGGCCTAAAATATTTACATTCCATTTTTCACGTGGAAAGCAATTATTACGCTCAAATATGTCGTTTTAACTTTTAATAATCGACCTTCTAACTGATGAAGAGGCGGTTGTCGTGATTTGTCGTAATTTGATACGTCAAATTAGGCTCTCCATTACACTTGAAGAGCTTATTCTCAAGCAATTTATATGTCGTTTCGTTACTTTTGTCAATTTTTAGTTTTTGTTATTAATAAACTGTTTTTGTTAGTTTTATGCCATTTTTTAGACCCAAATTGGTCAAACGTGCCATGTGGAACTAAAGATATGATTGGGTGGTATAGGAAGTTGAAAATGGCCCAAGCTTGGAGAAATCACCTTCAGAAGGTGAGGGGTATTGCGATACTAAACCATGGAGGTCGTGATACCTCTTATAGTGCTGAAGTGAAGAGAATTGAGACCAACTGATCTAGTGATATCAAGTACGGGTATCATGATACTGAGACCTCATCTAATCTTTATCAATGGCTCGCTTACTAAATTTTTCAATCCAGGCAAAGGGCTACTTAGGGGATTCTCTTCCCTGTATCTTTACATTTTTTGCATGAACATTCCTTCTTATACTCCAAAGAGCAAGAATGGATGAATTCTTACAGGGTGTGAAAATTACTGAAAATGTCTCCCATTAATCACCTCGACTTTATTGATGATTGTCTTATACTCTTACCTTTTACAACGCCTCAGTCCAACCTTGCAGATTACTAAAGGTTTTGCTAAAGAATTTATGCTTCCTTTTTGGGCTCCAAATTAATTTTAACAAATTTGAGCTCTTTCTCAACCTTTCAACAGAGTCTCAAGCAAAGAGATGGTTAAATAGTATCTTAAATGCCAAAAGCTGACCAACCTAGCAAATATCTAGGCCTTGAGCTTGATAAATTGCATAAGAAAAAAAAGAGTTCTTCCATAACATTATCGATAAGGTGACTAACAAACTCGCTTCATGGAAGTCAAAATGTCTATTGACAAGCGGAAGGCTAACCCTCATCAAGTCCACTTTGGCATCTCTCCCCCTCCATTCACTTTTCATGTTTAAAGCTCCTAATAATGTTTGTGAAAGCATTGATAGAGTTGTTCATGCTTTTTGGTAGGGTCTTGAAGTTTATGAAAGGAAACTTCATCTTTGTCATTGGGATAAAATTTGTACATCGTTGTGTGAAGGGGGCCTGGGATTTCAGAAGACTAAACTTTTTAGTAAAGCCATCCTCTTAAAGATTGCTTGTCATATTATGACCGATCATCATTGTCTCCTCTTAAGAGTTTGAAGGGAAAGTACTACAAGCAACACCTTTTCGAAACCGTCAAACCAAGGCTTCTAACTCATGGATTGGGAAAGGTATCTTACTTGAAAGAAATATCTACAATCAAGGAAAAGATGTTCAACTCTAGAGTGGAAGAAACTGTTAGATTAGCAAAAAGCCAAAATTTTCCCTCTTAAACACTGTAAGATATACTGATTCTGATATTCAAGTTCACTAACATAAGCAACTAGAACCAAAGTAGAACTTTAGATCTTCTAGAACCCTCTCATGCCCATGACCTCCTCAACAGGACTATCTCAATCCAAGGCGATAGGAATAAGGTTGTTTGGAGATTAGATCATAATGGTATTTTTTTGGTTAAAAATATCTACTACCAGTTCTATTGAACATGCCCACTAACCCCGATTTCTAATAATCTGCAAGAAAAAAAAAACTAGATAAATCTCTAGCACCTCAAACTTCCTTACAAAATCATTATTTTTTTTAGAAGATCTTCAATAATTTCCTCCCTACAGAAGACCTCCTCTCGAGGTAGTTGTCTTTGAATGATTACACTTGCCTCTTTTGTACCACACTACCACCCACAGGGAAACAATGAAGCACCTCTTCCTTGAATGTCATTTTGCATGAGCCATTTGGTTTGGTTCCCCCCATTCTCCGTCTAGACTCTCTCAATGCCCCCTCCATCTCCAATTGGATCCTCCAATGGCTCAAATCAAATGACATTATTTTTAGGACTCTAAGAGATTTTATAACCTTGCTGCTTGCACTCTTTGGATCATTTGGAAATCAAGAAATAAACTTATTTTCAAAAAATTGATCCTAATTCGATGGGTGCCCTTATAAGAATCAATTATTTCTATCAATTTGTTCTTCACTCTTTCAACTCTGATCCTCCCTCGACTACCCAACAAAGGATTCCAATACCTATTGACATTAAAAGAAAAAAAAATCATTATTAGACTCTTTATAACACCACACACTCTATCCGATTGTCGGATTTGAATATGTGAGGTTACATTACATTGCCTAAACACCTCAAACTAGCTCAAAACAATTTCATAAGTTGATCTTATAAAGATTATTCATAACAATCAACCTTTATGAATATATGCACGCATTATAAATGCAATTATCTTTAATTATCTAGTCTTACGGTTATCCAGCTCCACATTCAAAGTTAGGATTCAAATCCAACTTAGAGTGCTAACAATATGTCCCGAGATATTGAGATCTTGTCTTAAAACTAAACTTCATTGTCTACAATTTTTACATTGAAGTAATCATGTCTCGAGACATTGGGTACATGTCTTAAGACTAAACCTTTCTGTCTTCAAACTGGGTCTTAAGACATATTTCCCTTGTTTTATTAATTTTACTTCGATGTTTGGATGTCTTGAGACAAAGGGTTGCAAGACTAATTGTAATGACCCAAAATCCGTGGGCACCGGAAAAAGTGTGTTATCAGGCCTCCGTCTTAGTAAATCGAGTTATTAAATAATCATTAGGAGTAATTATGAGTCTAATAGTGTGCTTAATTAGATTTTTATTTAGTGAATTTAGTTTAATTTAAGGCAATTAGGAAAAAAAGGATCAAATTGAATAAAGAGTGAAAGTTTAATTATAGATTAAAAGAAAGTAAAAAGGGCTAAAATGGCTATTAAGCCATTTAGCATAAGCTGAGGCGGCATATGAGATAAAAATCTAAGATTTTTACTTAGATTTTTATTATAAAATATATATATTAGTAATAAATTATATATTAAATTAATTTAAAATAATAATTATATATAATATTATTATAACATAAAGTAAATAAAAACTAAAAAGGAAGCAAAAACAAAGAAGAAAGTAAGAGAGAGCATACGAAACAGGGGAAAGGAAGGAAAGAAAAGAAAAAGGAAAAACTAGGGATTTAAAGCTTGAAGTTTAAATTGGTAAGTCAATCAAGTCCTATTCTCTTAATTTTGATGTTTTAGAAGGTTTAAAGCAAGATTTTGATGAAAATAAGCTGATATTTTGAGAGTTTATAGGTTTTCAAGTATAGTTGATGTTGAAGAAAAGATGAATTAGGGATTAAATTGAATGAAATTTAAGTTAGAATTAGTAAAAGGATTAAATTGTAAAGTAAGCTATAAGTTTTGTATTATAGAGATTAATTTGGAAGAAATTATAAATTAGGGTTTTATTATGAATATTAGATAGTCAAGTTGAATATGAAAGGAATTTAAGTAGAAACAAAGCATGAATTAAGTTAAGGAAATAAGTAAACTTAATTAGGATTTAATTGCAAAATAAGCTATAAGAAAATAGATTTGGGACATCAGCAGAAGAGTAAATTTGAAAAATCACCAAAAATGGTAGAAATGGAAGTAGAAGTTGACTGAGATATGAAATTAAAGCTTATTGAGTCTATTTTCATATGAAAGAAACAGAGAAAGCAAAGGAATTCCGCATTTTGAGATATTTAGATTTTTGTGAAACTGGTCCAATGTGATTTCGAGATCCCCTATTTTGACTTGGAAAAATCATTAAAAATTGTAAAAAAAATAATTTTGGGACATAATTTATATGGTTAGATTTTTTAATGAGTCTATTTTTATAAGAAACAAACTAGAACATCATTTGAATTCTGTACAAAAAGATAATTAAATTTTAACAAAGAGTGGTCGGAACTGTCAGACAACAGAATAGGGGTGATTTTAAAGAATAAACTGTATTTATTGGCTAAATAAAAATTCTGAAAATTTTATGGAAAGAAGATATATGAGTCTAGTTTCATATAAAATTTACGGATCTTAATTTGGAAATCTGTAACTCAAGATATAGATAATTTAGTGACAATGACTCAGGTAGATAGCCTTGAAAGAACTTATAAGTAAATAATAGAATTGTGTATAAAGAATGTGGAATGAAGAGAAAGGATAGGAATTGAATAAAATTAAATTATTTGTTGTAATGTAATGCTGAAATTAATAATTTAAATTGTTATTATTATTTTTGTAGCAAAAAAGGAAATCGAGACGTCTAATACGAAGGGGAAGGAAAAAGTGATTGAGGAGTAGCTCGAGAAAATATCGGTTTGTATTATCATAATTCAAGTTATTTATTATTATATGTTTAATTTAAATGTATGTGTATGGAAAATGAAATTTAGGTAAGTATTGATATTTGAATTGGAAGTGATTTGAATTGTGGATTTGAGATTGAGATTGAATTGATAATATGTATGAATAGAATTTGGTTGATTGTGATCATTTGAAAGAGAAAGAGAAATTGATATTTGAACCAATACCCTATTAAAGAGAAATTGATATTTGAACCAATACCCTATTAACTAGTCGGGCTGAGTCGGATACAATTGGCATGCCATAGGATTGGAAGAGTTCAGGGATACTTCGACCTCGAGTCGATGAGACACTGGGTGTCAATATATTTCTTCGGATAGTTTCGATGAGGTACTGGGTACCAACTTTCTTCGGCTCTGCCGATGAGACACTGGGTGTCACTATATTGCTTCGAACTATCCGATGAGGCAGTGGGTGCCAATCTGGTGTGTTTGATTGGATCCGCGTATCCGCCAAAGGCCGAGTCTATTAATAGGGGTAAAGAGAAAATAAAAAGCTAAATTAAATGAAATGAATCGGTTGAGCCATTGAAGAAATGTGAAAATAGAACATGAATTGAAAAATGTGATTTGAATATGAGTATGTGAATAGAAAGCATGAACCATAGGTTCATGAGATGGATAATGGTCCAACATGAATGTGTATTATTTCAATTGTTAAATAGCTAAATTTGAATTGTATAATGTATTGAAAATGACCATCTTATGTTTGAGTTCGTTTAGTCAAATTTATAGGTATATGATTTAATGTTATGATTATTATGTTTATAATTTGAATTATGGTAATACCACTGAGTTTATGTATACTCGGCATACGGTTGTTTCCGTGCGCAGGTTAATAAGTGTTCAAAGGTCTGATTCAGCATCCAAGGCGATCCCGACTCCAGAACAAAACTCGGTGATGTATTCTTCTTTGATAAAAGTGGCATGTACATAGGTGTTATTTTGGTCACTTTAAATTACTACATGACTTTTGTTGTAAAGAATGATATTTGGTATTTTGATGTTATAATTATAATTTAAATATGGTTAAATATGAAATTGCATTGGTTGAATTGGTTATATTTGGAATGAATACGGTTTTAATTGCAGGGGGTTATATGTGAAAATAAGCAGAAATGCTGTCGAAATTTTTATAGAAAAAAAAATATTTACGCCTAATTTTGTAGAATGTTTGAACAAGTTCCATTCTACTTTAAATATATGATTTGGGCTTCAAGAGTCCAAAATAGGAATTAAATTACTAAATTATACCATGAAGATAATTTTTATTTATTTTTGAGTAATTAGGAAATTGACTAATATGTTCGGTAATGCCTTGTAACCCTGTTCCGGCGACGGTTTAGGGTTAGAAGGTGTTACACTAATTTAGGTTCGATGTTTACTTGTCTCGAGACATCATGTTTAGAGACATACTCATTTATTCTTAGTGTTTCGAGACATGCTCTTGATGTCTTGAGACCAAATGGTAATTTTCTTATACTATGCAACATTTTGACATGAATTCCAACTTAAAAACTCGCCTAACATTCAACACCTTAGATGCACCGTTGTAAGATGGAAACTCCAATTGACAATTGATGGCATTCAATACCTTTTCCACTTGGTCTTCATTCAACAATAGATCATGGACAACAAGCAACTCAGAAAATAGACGAAACAATGGACAACTTGCACTTCCAAAGTCTTTATTAGCTTCTCTTGGACATAATTTTGTTCTTGTTTATTGCAATTGTACCAAATAAAAAAATCGAATTCAACTTAATAATTTTTTTTTGTCAAGCTTAATCAACTCAAAGAATTAACTTAGCTCAATTTTATATCATAATGCTTAAAGTAAACTGTACTCAAGGTCATTAAAATATTAATAAATTTATGTTTTAGACAGTCAACTTCAAAAAGTTGCAAAATTGGTTATTGAACTTGTAACGACCCAAAAATTTACGGGCATCAAAAAAGTGTATTGTCGAGTCTCCGTTTTAGTAAAATGGATTTGTAAATATTTATTAAAAATATTTACGAAGTTAGTTGTGTGATAAAATAGGTTTTGGTTAGTAGAATTTATTTAAATTAAGGTTAATTAGGTATAATGATTAAATTGAATAAAGTGTGAAAATTTAATTATAGATTAAGAAAAACTAAAGGGGCTAAATAGGGAATTATGCCTATTTCTAAAGTTGAGGCAGTTTACATGTGAAATATCAAAGATATTTTTAATTAATATATATATATATATATTATTATTATTAAAACAAACTAAATAGTGAAAATGTATGGTAATGAAATCATGTGTAATAATATATATACACTTGTAATACATTTATATATTTATTTATTATTTAAGTAAAAGATATTTAATATTATTATATTATTATATAAAATAAACAAATAAAAGAAATGAAACAGAATAGAAATTGAAACGAAAACAGAGAAGAAAAGAAGGAAATAAAGGGAAAGAAAGAAAAAGGAAAATTAGGGTTCTAAGGATTCAAATTCAAATAGGTAAGTTTATTTAATTCTTTTCTTGTAATTTTGAGTTTTTATGATTCTAGAGCAAAATATTACTTGGTATATGTTGAAATTTTGAAAGTTAGTAGATTTTTGGATAGAAATTCAAATTAGAATTGGGAAAAGGATTAAATTTTAGAATAAGTTATAAGTTTTGTGTAATAGGGATTAAATTGTAAAAATTTAAAATTAAGGTTTTGTGATGAAAATTTGAGGGTTAAGTTAAGCTATAAGTAGAAATTAAGTGAAAATAAAGTATAAATTGTGATAGAAATGAAAATTAATTTTAGTTAGGGATTAAATTGAAATTAAGGTAAAATTGAATAGAAAGTTTAAATATTTGATGTGAATTGATATTGTATTGATGATTGTAAATTATTTTTGTAACATCCTAAAACTGTGAGTATCGACATGTTGCATATTTTTGGTGTTTAGCTTGTGAATGATTTAATTTATGTGTTTAATATAGTCTTGAGAAGGCTTGAGTTTATTTGGAATTAGAATAAACTTTAGTAAAGAGTACCTTACTGTAGAGGAATTAAGTGATCTTGAAGTTTAAGTAAATTAAGTGGTAAAAGATAGCATAAATTGAGCTATTGGGCAAGAGGTTATGCGCTACATGTATGATCTTGGGGGGAGAGGTTCGAATCCCCTAGTTTGCATAATTGTGAACTTTTATTTTTGCTTCTTCCTAGCAAGTGTCGGCCAAGCTCTATTCTTGGTAAAGATGGACCAATTCTTTTATGGTAAGGTGGCTAAAGGTTATGGCAAACATGAATTTAGGGATTGAATTTGATTGGTTTTGGGGATAGGATTTCTAAACTTTTGGAAGGTGGAGGAACATAAGGTACCTCTTAAGGGAGGATGTTTTGGAAAGTTAAGATGGCCAAGTTTGACCATGTATTTGGACGGTTTAGGGGACAAAGGGGGGAGGCCGAATTTTTGGTGTTAGGTTTGGTATGGTTAGTAACTTTTGGGTAATTCCTTTTGGTCATTTTTTATTTACAAGACATTTTTTCTCTTTTCATCTTGTTCTCTCAAAACCGAAGGTGTATTGGCTTGGAAGGATCATCTTTGCTTTACCTTTTTGGTCATATTTTGTCAATTCAACTTGTGTCATTTTCTAGTGTTTAAAACACCAAGCACAAACATCATCTCTTCCTCCTCTCCCTTGGCCGAATGCACCATTGTTTCAAACTCTCTCTCTTTGCTTTTCTTTTATCTTTGAAAATTAAATCATAAATCTCTCATCTTCATTCTCTTTCTTTCATCATTTATTTTCTTTTCAACCATTCTCTTCTCTCCTTTGTTTTATCATAGCCGAAACTTTCATACTTCATAGATAATCTTCTCAATCTTTCTTCTTTTAAATTTTGGACTATAGTGAGATAGTGGTGGGTCGAATTATCACATTTTCGAGGACTTCGTGAAGCCATTCGAGTTGGAACATATCTATCAAGGTAAAAAACCCTTCATGGATGTTATGATCACCCTTATTGTTTTCAATGATATTCAATCGGGATTGATAACAGGAAGTTTTATTTATAGGGATTCTTTTGGGAATCATTCGAAATTATAAGGTAAGTTGAAATACGCTCTTTTAGATCAATAGTCTTAAATTTCGATATATTGTTAGGACTAATAACCTTTTTTCATTGGAGGCAAACAAGATAGGGACGAAAAGGGTGGTGAATAGTGTTCGAAAGAGGGGTGGTTCCGCTATCCCCCTAAATTCAAACGAAGGGCTGTTTCAGCAATCTGATATTTTCCACCGGGTTGTGGACCCTCATCCGAGGAGAATCAGTTATTTGAAGTCTTTCGTAGTCCTGAGCCATTGTTTGTTCGTGGATATTCAACCGGTAACGAATCATCAATCGGGGAGAAACCACAAATAGAAGTTGTTCAAAATTTCGAGGGTAAAAGTTTAGAACGCTTATTTTAAGAATAGATTTACAAATAAGTATTAATGCTCTAATCTATCGTGATGCGTGTTTAGGTATCGTCGAGCGAGAAAGTATAGTTCTCACAGTAATCAGGTGTGTAACTTCACACTTATCTCATGGGTTATACTATGCCGTAAGTGTTAGAATAAAACTCATAAAGTCAGAAAAATTGGAAAATACGGTTTATTAGCACTTTTTGGTGTGAAAGCATGGAAACGGTATTAAAGTTGTGAAAAATTATGGATTTGCCCTTAATGGGCTATATTGTTAAAAAATGATATTTTGGGCCATATGATTTATTTTGATAAATTGGCCAAATAAGAATATTGTGAAAAGGGCCTCATGTGACTAATGGGCCAAAGTTTGCTAGATCGATAAATGAGACAGAATTTGCTAGATCGTTAAATGGGCCAAATTGCTATTTTGACTAATGGGCCAAATTGATAACTTGTAATATGGGCTTTTTGTTGAAATTTACCTTATGAATATATTATTATGCATTAAATATGTATATACATAACTGCATGGGTTGGGATAATTGACGAAGAGAAGAAAGGCCTGTTGCCAAAATCTAGTTCGGTGGCTCTGCCACAAATATTATAATTGGCTTAATGCCTGCTATTGGTGTGTTGGCGGGGTGGGTTGACTTGATCCCCACAGGTGTGTTGGTTGGTACGGGAGGTGTGTAGCGGATGGAAATTAGGCTTGGATGGGAATTGCATATCACATGCATTATTTTTATATTGTACATTTGTAAATGGGCTCAAGCCCAACTAATTGCTTACATGGTTTTGGCCCAGTGAACAAGGTAAGTGGGTCACACATTGAGTTCTAAGTAACTCACCCCATTTTTCTTACCCTTCTCAGGTAATAATAATTGATGGAGGCTTGGGCCGGGGATGACTTCGTGTGGAGACCATACTACGAATGATGAGTTATAAAAGCTTTAAACTTCTTTTAAGTATTTTTATTTAAATACTATTTCAATTGCGATGTAATAAGGCCTCTGGTATTATTTTTATCAATTTTTATGCGTGGATGGATTTTAATATGTTTTAGTTACTTAAATGGGGTTGTTTAATTTTTTTTAATGTTTTCTTAAACTTGCGTATCAAAAAGGGGTTTTTCTTAAATATCACTCACTCGTAAAATTTTGTAAAAACTCTTTTATAAATTTATTTCAACCAATTATTTAAGTTTTTAACCAATTATTTCTCTGAAAATCAAAATTTAAACTCTTATGTTTTAAAATCATGGTTTTCAAATAAATCTCAATTTTTAAATAAACTCCATCTTCAAAAATCGTTTTGAAGAATTATTTTCATTAAAAGCATTAATGACTGGACGTAAGTTCGAATTGTGTGGCATGCCAAGTCTGGTCTTAAACGCATAGGCCGAGTTTAGGGTATTACATTTTATGGTATCAGAGTCCAGTTTCAAAACTCAGCTGTGGTTTGGGTTCAACAACAAATTTTGTTTTAAAAACTGTTTAAATTTCTAGACCTTATGTTTTAAAGGTAGTATGGCACCACGAGCATCCGGCATCAAGTCAAGTAAGTATTTGTTTATTAAATGTTTATTCTTGTGATATGATCATAGGAACACTATAGAACTTCTAGTTATAGGTGTTGAAAACGATAGAGATCGAGACTATAGGATGTGATTGCGAAAATAACTTTACTTCCTACATCTCATAAACTATCGTTAATAAACACCGAAATGATATTCTGATTCATAAAACTTGTAATCAGATTAAATCAAATTAGTCATTATGAGCACTAGAGGACGTGGTCGTGGACGCGGTAGACGTGGTCGTGGTAGAGGACGAGGTGCTAGGGTTGAGTCTAAAGCGTCGGGTCATATGCCAGAAATGGATGCATCTGCGTCACTCGGGAGTGAGACTGGATCATATGACCATTCGATTGAGGACAATGCTTTGGCTCAAGTAATGTTGCGAGTTCTAGAGAGGGTTGTTGGGACTAGAACCGGGCCAGTAGCTCGTGGATCAATATCGGAACGACTCAAGTCAAGTGGTGTTGAGGTTTTTAGAGGTGTCTCCGGTGTAGCTCTGAATGTTGCGGAATACTGGCTCGAGGCTGTAGAACAAATTATGGATGATCTAGAGTGCACCATCGAGCAGAAACTGAGAGGAGCTGTGTCCTTGCTAAGGGACGAGGCGTATCAATGGTGGCTTACTGTTCGAGAAGGCACCGAGGCTGCATTGGTTACTTGGGATTTCTTTAAAGCTGCTTTTCAAGGGAAGTACGACGGGACAAGTTATATAGATGCCCGGAGGAAGGAATTCCTGAATCTGGTTCAAGGAAATAAGACGGTGGCAGCTTACGAGGCAAAATTTCTTCGTTTGAGCCGATATGCTTGCACTATAGTGCCGACTGATCATGAGCGTTGTGTACGCTTTGAAGATGGATTGAATGATGAGTTGCGGGTACTGATAGCCCTACAACAAGTACGAATTTTTACCTCGCTTGTAGAGAAAGCCAAGATAGCCGAAGAGGCTAAAAATTCAAAACGTCAGAACTGGGAAAGAGTCAGAGGCAAGAGGGATTTTAAGTACTCAGGTTCTTCTAAAAGGTTTCAGAAGAGGCCACAGAATGACGAGCCAGCTCAAGCTAAAGCACCTGTGACTATCAGTCAGAGTCGAGAATGTACCGACTGTGGAAGACGACACCCCGGAGAATGTTGGAGAAAAACTGGTGCCTGCTATAAATGTGGTTCCAAGGATCATCGGTATAAGAATTGCCCTCGACGGACTTATACGACTCAGGAAGCTCGTAACCCTGATACTCAACCAACTAGAGGCACTCAGCAGCCACCGAGAGGCCGTAGGCCAGGTCGTGGTGAAAATGGTGTTGGTCGTGGTCAAGGTGCACCGGGTAGAGGTAATGGCTTTAGAAGTAACGCGGAGGCAAGACAGCCGGGATTGGTCTATGCGGGCAGGCGTCGTGAAGATGGCGATGCACCTGATGTGATAACTGCACGTTCTTCATCTCGATGTACTATTCTTCGCTTTGATAGATATTGGGTCTACCCACTCGTATGTTGCTAGTGTCATATCTGGAAACCTGAATATTAGATCTGAGATTATCGATAGAGAGATGTTGGTACTTAGTCCTTTAGGACAGTCGGTAGTTATGAATAAATTGTTTAGAGACGTGCTCTTAGAGATTCAAAGAGATATTTCTAGCGGACTTGATGGAATTACCTTTCGGTGAATTTTATCTAATTTTGGGCATGGATTGGTTGGTGAAGCACCGGGCGCAATTGAATTATGTCGAAAAGAGGATGTCAATAAGGACTGTGGATGATGAGGAGGTAGTTATGATTGGTGAGCGAAGAAACTGTTTGGCAAATATGGTATCTTCTCTGAAAGCAGAAAAGTTAGTGCGAAAAGGGTATGGAGCATTCTTAACCTTCGTTAGTGCTTTGGATGCCAAGAAATTATCAGTGGAAGGTGTGAGAACGGTGAAAGAATTTCCAAATGTCTTTTCCGAAGAACTTCCTAGTCTACCTCCAGACTGAAAAGTAGAATTTGGCATTGAACTTTTGCCCGGAACGGCTCCGGTGTCCATTACTCCTTATAGAATGGCGCCGAAGGAGTTAGCAGAGCTTAAAGCTCAAATTTAAGAACTGCTAGATCAGGGATTTATCAGACCGAGTGTATCTCCGTGGGGAGTACCAATTTTGTTCGTTAAGAAGAATGATGGGTCGATGCGTATGTACATTAATTATAGGCAGTTGAATAAGTTGACGATCAAGAATAGGTATCCATTACCGAGAATCGACGACCTGTTTGATCAATTGAGAGGAGCTTCAATTTTCTCCAAGATTGATTTGAGATTGGTTTATCATCAACTCAAGGTGAAAGAGGCAGACATTCATAAGACGGCATTTCGAACTCGTTATGGACATTATGAGTTTTTGGTTATGCCGTTTGGTTTGACTAATGCACCAGCTGCATTTATGGACATGATGAACCGAGTCTTTCAACCCTATCTAGACCTATTCGTAGTGGTGTTCATAGATGATATCTTGGTATATTCGAGGAATGAAGAAGAGCATGACTCACATTTGCGCATCGTGTTGCAAATTTTGCGAGATAAGCAGCTTTATGCCAAATTCAATAAGTGTGAATTTTGGTTGAAGGAAGTGATTTTCTTGGGTCATGTGGTGTCAGCCGAAGGAATAAGAGTTGATCCTCAGAAAGTAGAGGCAGTGTTGGATTGGAAACCACCGAAGTCGATGAGTCAAATTCGAGTTTTTGGGTTTGGTGGTTACTATAGACGCTTTGTTGAGGGGTTTTCGTTGATTGCTGCACCCCTAACTAAGCTGTTGCGTAAAGGAGTACCGTATGTGTGGAATGTTAAATAACAAAAAAATTTCGAGAAACTGAAGAAGATTTTAACGAAAACGCCAGTTTTGATTCAACCTGAGGCTGGAAAAGAGTTTATCGTTTACTGTGATGCGTCACACACGGGTTTAGGATGTGTACTGATGTAAAGTAGAAAAGTGGTGGCTTATGCTTCTCATCAGCTGAGGCCGCACGAGGTCAACTATCCTACTCATGACTTGGAGTTAGTTGCGGTGGTGTTTACTTTAAAGATTTGGAGGCACTATCTCTACGGTGAGAAGTCGATCATTTATACGGACCATAAGAGTCTTAAGTACCTCCTTACTCAAAAGGAGTTGAACTTGAGACAACGAAGATGGGTAGAGTTGTTAAAAAATTATGATTTCTCAATCGAGTACCATCCTGGAAAGGCTAACGTTGTGGCAGACGCGTTGAGTCGTAAGGTTGTATCGGAGTTGAGAGCAATGTTTGCTCATCTCAGTTTGTATGAGGATGGCAGTCTGCTAGCGAAACTTTAGGTGAAGCCATTGTGGTTAGAACAGATCAAGGAAAAGCAGTTATCAGATGAAAAGTTAGGTCCTTCAATGCAACAAGTTAAAAGTAGTATAATAAGAGACTTTAGATTGAACAAGGATGGCATGCTGTATTTTCGTGGAAGAGTTTGTATGCCCATAGATTCAGATTTGAGACAAATGATTCTACGAGAAGCGCATAGTAGCCCTTATGCTATGCACCCCGGAGGAGATAAGATGTATTGGGATCTCCGTGAGTAGTATTAGTGGCCAAGGTTAAAGCGAGGGGTTATTGATTTTGTGGGAAAATGCTTGACTTGTCAACAAGTGAAGGCGGAACATCAATTACCATCGAGTTTATTGCAACCTGTAAAGATTCCTCTATGGAAATGGGAGCGAATAATGATGGATTTTGTTAGTGGGTTACCCTTAACACCTATTAAGAAAGATTCTGTTTGGGTGGTAGTAGATCGATTAACGAAGACTGCTCATTTTCTACCAGTTCGTACGGACTACTCATTACAGAAATTGGCTAAGCTGTATGTATCTGAGATCGTGAGGTTGCATGGGGTAACAGTGTTTATCATATCAGACAGGGATCCCAAGTTTACATCACGGTTTTGGAAAGCTTTACATGAGGCGTTGGGAACAAAGTTAAACTTTAGTACAGCTTTTCATCCTCAGTCAGATGGTCAATCAGAAAGAGTAATTCAGATTTTGGAAGACATGTTAAGAGATTGTGTGATCGACTTCAGAGGTAATTGAGAGGATTTTTTACCGTTGGCAGAGTTCGCGTATAATAACAGTTACCAATCCAGTATCTAAATGGCACCCTATGAAGCGTTATACGGTCGTAAGTGTCGTACTCCTGCTTGTTGGACTGAATTGGGGGAACGACAATTGTTAGGTCTTGAATTGATATCTGAGACGGAAGAAAAGGTAAAGGTGATTCGAGCGCGGTTAAAGGAAGCTTTGGATAGACAAAAGTCATATGACGGATCTGAAGCGTAAAGGTATTGAGTTTGCAGTGGGAGATCAGGTCTTTCTGAAAGTCTCACATTGGAAGAAGATTTTCAGATTTGGAAGGAAGGGCAAGTTGAGCCTTAGGTTTATTGGACCGTACCGTGTGTTGAAGCGTGTAGGACCAGTGGCCTATCAGCTTGAATTACCTCCAGAGTTAAGTCAGATTCATAGTGTTTTCCATGTTTTTATGCTGAGGCGTTATAGATCAGATCTGTCTCACATAGTACCGGTAGAAGAAGTGGAATTAAGGCCAGACTTGTCTTTCGAGGAAGAACCAGTGAAAATCTTAGACCGCAATGTTAAGGTGCTAAGAAAGAAGACTGTGCCGTTAGTTAAGGTTCTTTGGCGTAATCATGGAGCGGAGGAAGCTACGTGGGAGCCTGAGGACGCAATGTGGCAACAATACCCTCACCTCTTTAACCAGGTAAATTTTGAGGACGAAATTTTCTTTAAGAGGGGTAGAATTGTAACATCCTAAAAATGTGAGCATCGACATGTTGCATGTTTTTGGTGTTTAGCTTGTGAATGATTTAATTTATGTGTTTAATATAGTCTTGAGAAGGCTTGAGTTTATTTGGAATTAGAATAAACTTTAGTAAAGAGTACCTTACTGTAGAGGAATTAAGTGATCTTGAAGTTTAAGTAAATTAAGTGGTAAAAGATAGCATAAATTGAGCTATTGGGCAAGAGGTTATGCGCTACATGTATGGTCTTGGGGGGAGAGGTTCGAATCCCCTAGTTTGCATAATTGTGAACTTTTATTTTTGCTTTTTCCTAGCAAGTGTCGGCCAAGCTCTATTCTTGGTAAAGATGGACCAATTCTTTTATGGTAAGGTGGCTAAAGGTTATGGCAAACATGAATTTAGGGATTGAATTTGATTGATTTTGGCGATAGGATTTCTAAACTTTTGGAAGGTGAAGGAACATAAAGCACCTCTTAAGGGAGGATGTTTTGGAAAGTTAAGATGGCCAAGTTTGACCATGTATTTGGACGGTTTAGGGGACAAAGGGGGGAGGCCGAATTTTTGGTGTTAGGTTTGGTATGGTTAGTAGGTTTTGGGTAATTCCTTTTGGTCATTTTTTATTTACAAGACATTTTTTCTCTTTTCATCTTGTTCTCTCAAAACCGAAGGTGTATTGGCTTGGAAGGATCATCTTTGCTTTACCTTTTTGGTCATATTTTGTCAATTCAACTTGTGTCATTTTCTAGTGCCTAAAACATCAAGCACAAACATCATCTCTTCCTCCTCTCCCTTGGCCGAATGCACCATTGTTTCAAACTCTCTCTCTTTGCTTTTCTTTTATCTTTGAAAATTAAATCATAAACCTCTCATCTTCATTCTCTTTCTTTCATCATTTATTTTCTTTTCAACCATTCTCTTCTCTCCTTTGTTTTATCATAGCCAAAACTTCCATACTTCATAGATAATCTTCTCAATCTTTCTTCTTTTAAATTTTGGACTATAGTGAGATAGTGGTGGGTCGAATTATCACATTTTCGAAGACTTCGTGAAGCCATTCGAGTTGGAACATATCTATCAAGGTAAAAGAAACCCTTCATGGATGTTATGATCACCCTTATTGTTTTCAATGATATTCAATCGGGATTGATAACCAGAAGTTATATTTATAGGGATTCTTTTGGGAATCATTCGAAATTATAAGGTAAGTCGAAATACGCTCTTTTAGATCAATAGTCTTAAATTTTGATATATTGTTAGGACTAATAACCTTTTATCATTAGAGGCAAACAAGATAGGGACGAAAAGGGTGGTGAATAGTGTTTGAAAGAGGGGTGGTTCCGCTATCCCCTAAATTCAAACGAAGAAATCGTTTTCAAAGAATCCGAGATTTTCCACCGGGTTGTGGACCTCATCCAAGAGAATCAGTTATTTGAAGTCGTTCGTACTCCTGACCCTTTGTTTGTTCGTGGATATTCAACGGGTAACGAATCATCAATCGGGGAGAAACCACAAATAGAAGTTGTTCAAAATTTCGAGGGTAAAAGTTTAAAACGCTTATTTTAAGAATAGATTTACAAATAAGTATTAGTGCTCTAATCTATCGTGATGCGTGTTTAGGTATCGTCGAGCGAGAAAGTATAGTTCTCACAGTAATCAGGTGTGTAACTTCACACTTATCTCATGGGTTATACTATGCCGTAAGTGTTAGAATAAAACTCGTAAAGTCAGAAAAATTGGAAAATACGGTTTATTAGCACTTTTTGGTGTGAAAGCATGGAAACAGTATTAAAGTTGTGAAAAATTATGGATTTGCCCTTAATGGGCTATATTGTTAAAAAAATGATATTTTGGGCCATATGATTTATTTTGATAAATTGGCCAAATGAGAATATTGTGAAAAGGGCCTCATGTGACTAATGGGCCAAAGTTTGCTAGATCGATAAATGGGCCAGAATTTACTAGATCGTTAAATGGGCCAAATTGCTCTTTGACTAATGGGCCAAATTGATAACTTGTAATATGGGCTTTTTGTTGAAATTTACCTTATGAATATATTATTATGCATTAAATATGTATATACATGACTGCATGGGTTGGGATAATTGACGAAGAGAAGAAAGGCCTGTTGCCAAAATCTAGTTCGGTGGCTCTGCCATAAATATTTTAAATGGCAAAATCTAGTTCGGTGGCTCTGCCACAAATATTTTAAATGGCCTTTTGCCAAAATCTAGTTCGGTGGCTCTGCCACAAATATTATAATTGGCTTAAGACCTGCTATTGGTGTGTTGGCGGGGTGGGTTGACTTGATCCCCACAGGTGTGTTGGTTGGTACGGGAGGTGTGTAGCGGATGGAAATTAGGCTTGGTTGGGAATTGCATATCACATGCATTATTTTTATATTGTACATTTGTAAATGGGCTGAAGCCCAACTAATTGCTTACATGGTTTTGGCCCAGTGAACACGGTAAGTGGGTTACACATTGAGTTCTAAGTAACTCACCCCATTTTTCTTACCCTTCTCAGGTAATAATAATTGATGGAGGCTTGGGCCGGGGATGACTTCGTGTGGAGACCATACTACGAATGATGAGTTATAAAAACTTTAAACTTCTTTTAAGTATTTTTATTTAAATACTATTTCAATTGCGATGTAATAAGGCCTCTGGTATTATTTTTATGGATTTTTATGCGTGGATGGATTTTAATATGTTTTAGTTACTTAAATGGGGTTGTTTAATTTTTTTTTTAATGTTTTCTTCAACTTGCGTATAAAAAGGGGGTTTTTCTTAAATATCACACACTCGTAAAATTTTGTGAAAACTCTTTTATAAATTTATTTCAACCAATTATTTAAGTTTTTAACCAATTATTTCTTTGAAAATCAAATTGTAAACTCTTTTGTTTTAAAATCATGGTTTTCAAATAAATCTCAATTTTTGAATAAACTCCATCTTCAAAAATCGTTTTGAAGAATTGTTTTCATTAAAAGCATTAATGACTGGACGTAAGTTCGAATTGTGTGGCATGCCAAGTCTGGTCTTAAACGCATAGGCCGGGTTTGGGATGTTAGAATTTTAAATTTTTGTAGATAATATTGTGCTGGAGACATCGGCCAAGAAAGGAAAGGAAAAGATTGACGAGGAGTAAATCGAGAAGTCACAGTTTGTATTACTATAATTCAAAGTTAGTTATTATTTATTTTTAGATTTTAATTAATGTGTGTGGCAAGTGGAATTGAGGTAAGAAATGATATTGAATTATGAATTACGTGAATATTTGAATGTATATTGATTGGAAATTGAAAGTGATTTGAATTGAATTAAATAAATTATTGTGATATTGAATTGAAAATATGAGAACTTGAGATTGGTGTGAATTTGATTGAAATTGAATTGAGAAAGTGAATTAGAACTCCTATTAACTAGTCGGGCTAAGTCGGATATAGTTGGCATGCCATAGGATTAGAAGTATTCAGGGATACTTCGACCTCGAGTCGATGAGGCACTATATGTGTCGTAATATTGCTTCGGATAATTTCGATGAGGCACTATGTGTCGTATTATTGCTTCAGATTAAATTCAATGAAGTACTAGGTACCGATTCTATAACAGTCCGGTTTAGACCCTAGTCGGAATAGTAGTTTCAGAACGACAAATTCGAGTTAGAAAAATATTTTAATATTATTTTTTGTGCCTATGATACGTGATTAAGCATGCGTGAAAGTTTTGTGAATTAATTTGTCTGTTTGTGTGTTCAATTTGAGAAAAGGATTAAATCGCATAAAAGGTAAAAGTGGCAATACATATGTTAAAGTGTCTATTTGAGTTGGCAATTAAATGTGAAGGCCTTAAAGTGAAATTAGGCCATGGAATTATGGGATGGACGGTTAAGGCTATTATATTATATGGTTTTATGATTAAATTATAAAGGTTAATTTTGTCATTTATATATTAATATGTAATATAATAAAACAACCATTAAAAAGATGATTATTATCATCTTATATTGCCGAAAAACAAAGAAAAGAAAACGAAAGAAGAACATCTAGGTTTCGGCTAGTTTTTGGTTTGATTCAAGGTATGTTTTGCTTCAGTTTTTAATAATTTCTACGTTTTTGTAATCACTGCTTCGTGTTCTTCAAAACTCATGTTTCAATTTTGTGAATTGATGATAATTTTGAAATGTGACATGGATGAATTCATGAGCTTTGTGAAGTTTTGTGATGAAATAAGAAATATATGTGTTAGATTAACATAATTTGTCTTTGAGTTTTTGGTGATTTTGAGTAATTTGGATTAAATTGATAAAATAATATTTTGAGGGACTAAATTGTAAAATAAATGAAATGTGTGGACTTGTATGAGCATGAGTGATATTCAGCTAAGCATAAGTATAAGCAAATTATGTGTATTTTGTGATTTTGTGAAATAGGGACTAAAATGTTAAAATGTAAAAATATGAGGGATAATTTGTAAATTTCCCTAAATATGTGTTTTTGGATTGAATTGAATAAATTAGTGAATAAATGGATTAAATTTGAATATGTATAGATCAAGAACCGAAGAAAATAGACTTAGATCGTAGGAAATCAAAAGTAATTGAGTAGCAAGTTCGTTTCCGTTATTCCGAATTCGACGTAAGTTGATATACAAATAAATGTATTTACATTGATATATGTATGTTCATATGAAAATTTATGATAATGAATGTATATGAAATGAGGAGAATATGAAATCCGAAGATGTATCGATAATAAATGAGTGTCCGAGAAGTCCTGTACGAACCTAGGAATAGATAGGATTACATATGTCATGACATAGGTGTCCGTTATGTGATATCATGTAAGACCACATCTGGGACGTTGGTATCGATATGAGATATCGTGTAAGACCGCGTCTGGGATATTGGCATCGATTTGAGATATACGTGTAAGACCATGTCTGGGACATTAGCATCTTATTGATTCGTGTAAGACCCTGTCTGGGACAGTGGCATCAATATCTGGTTACATGTAAGACCACATCTGGGACGTTGGCATTGTACTACTATTCCGAGCATTCTGAGTATCCTATTTGATTCCGAACGGTTCAACGGGCAAGTCCGAGAAATGAATGACTATGTGAGTTGTATATCCGTTTCAGGTACGTTTGATGTATATGCTTTGAATAGGCATGAAAGGTGAGTAAATACGTACAAAGATGCAATGAGTTAAAATGTGATATATGAATGAATGTGATATGAGCAAATGAGATTGATGGAGATATGATGGTTGATAAGCAATGGCTAAATAATAAGCCAATGAAGAATTATGAATATTATATTGTTATATGTTAATGATTCATGTATTGATATGATGATGTGAATTATGTGTTACGTTTATTTGTATATGACTTACTAAGTTTTTGAAAGCTTACTTTGTGTGTGTTTGCTCTATTTTATAGATTGTCAAAGCTATTAAAGCTCGGGGAATCGTCAATGATCATCATCACATTACTCAATCTTATTTTGGTACCCTTTTGAAAATGTATATACTAAAGTATGGCATGTATAGGCTAGTTACCTTGAGTTATGTTTGAAATATGTGTATAGCCATGTGATATGGCTAATTAAATGGTTGTGTAATGAATGAAGAGTCATGCTATATGATGTTTGGTTTTGGTATGATTCCATGGTTATGAAATAGTTAATGTAAAGGTAAGATTATTGATGCAAAGTGAGTATATGTGTTGGATGAATGATGGTTATGATGAAGTGGTAAGTTGTGGATGAATCATGCTTGGTTTATTTGTGAATTAGTTGAGCTATTTGGCATCTAAGTTGGTATGCTTAGAAATGAGATTGAATGGGATGATATGATGATCATCTGGTGTGTTTTTAGTTGCCAATTATGTTTAGAAATATGCTTGTATGTGCTTGTAGGGATGACCCAAAGTGTGGGTGACATTTTGGCCTTGCAAATGGCCTATAATTGCCCATACGGTTGAGCACACGGACGTGTGACTCGACTGTGTCCTTCGTGGTTGCAAAATCAAACAAGTCAGACTCGACCACGGGTAAGACACACGGGCGTGTGACTGGTCGTGTGGTGCAAGTCAGTGTCGACCACGGGTGAGACACACGAGCATGTCTCAGGCCGTGGGGACAAGTCAGTATGTATGCCCTGTTTTAACACGGCTTAGACACACAGGCGTGTCTGAGGCCGTGGGAGGCACATGGCCTGCCCACATGAGCATGTGACCTCTGTAACTTTTAAAAAAATTTTAAATTTTTGAGAATTTCTGTATGTGTTTAGTTTAGTCCCGGCCCTATTCTGAAGCATGTTTAAGGTCTTGTAGACCCACTCAATGGACACTTTGATTTGATTCGTTGAATAATATTATGAAATGTCCGTAAAAAAATTTTGAATTGTCCGGTAACGTCTTTAACCCTAAATCGGCGATGGTTACGGGTTAGGGGTGTTACAGATTCACTTCGGCAAGGACGATGAGGCACAAGGTGCCGTACTGGTGTGTTTGGTTGGATCTGTGTATCCGTCAAAGTCCAAGTCAAGTTAATAGGGGTAAATGAACGAATTGGAAATTAGAATTGGCATTGAATGAATTGATAAACCGAATGACTATGTATATGAAATGGACTGAGATATCGGAATGAGAAGTAAGAATGAAATGAATTGAAATTAATGAAATAGTATATGAGTTTAATTGAATACAACTTATGAAATGGTTATTGAAAGATTAATCGTGTAAATTGAATATGCATAATTTACTATATTATTTATAAATTTGAATTATAGTAATACCACTGAGTGTATATACTCAACATACGGTTTGTTTTCGTGCGCAGGATAGTTGAAATCAAAAGTTTCGATTCAGCATCCAAGCAAATCCCGAACTCAGCAAAGTGGTGATGTATCTCTTTTGTAAAATGGCATTTACCTAGGTTGATTGTATATGCCATTTTGAAATATGATTGTAAATGGTGTTATAAATTGACTTTGGAAGGTTATATACAATATAAATGAAATATTAAGATTATGAAATGGCATGTTTAGGTCATTTTAATATAGTATTTGAATTGGATTGAATAAAATCAATTGAATTGATTTGGATAATACATATGATAATTTTTATGAATAAACATTGATTAGGTCCTTAGGTTGTGGTTTTTGACATAATTTAGGTGTATTTGAACTGTTATTGGATTGGTTGAAAGATTCATTTATGAGTTACTTATGGTTTAAGAATTGCAGGGTTGGGTTACTTGATGTAAAAGGCTCATTTTAAGTCCACACGGGCTGGCACACGAGCTTGTGAGCCCTACACTTAGAAAAAATTTTGAAATTTCACGAAAAATTCTTTAAGCTTTTCTAATATATGTTTTGGACTTCAACGACTCATTAAAGGGACGTTATAAATAAATTGCGATATGTATGTAGAATAATTATGTGTTTGCTCATATTGTTCTGAACTTTCTGATAATGCCTCGAAACCCTGTTCCGACGACGGATAAGGGTTTGGGGGTGTTACAGAACTATTTAAAAGTTTTTATTTAAGTTTTTGGGTTATTAAAATTGTTGTTGTATGACCTTCTCCGTTCGCCATGCCTCCACCTACAATTTAGCTTTTTTTCATGGAAAACCTTTGAACACCATGAATCTACAAACTAAAATTCAAACAACTTTCTTCTTTGATCTTCGACATTGACCGTAAGATTTACTTAGATCTAAGGGATGTTCTACTCATTGATGGATATCGATCCGTCGTACCAATCATTGAATTGTCAGGTGGAGCTCACTAGTCGAACATTTAAAATAAAGAACCTAACAACTCAGTGACATAAATAAAAACTTTTGTATAGTTTGGTGACTTAAAATAAAAAATTTTGAATAGTTTAGTGACCATTTTGTAACTTTTTGAAGTTGAGTGACTAAATTGTAAAGTTACAAATAATTTAGTGACCTTTGATGTAGTTTAACCTAATGCTTGATTTTGCAAATTTAAATCAATGGCATAATGACAAATTTGACCTATAACATTTACATCTTTTGTTAATTTTATCATTATTCTTTTTTAAGCTAAATTTGGCCGTCAACTTTCTAAAAGTTCAGATTTGACAATCTAACCTTTCAAAAAGAGTCAATTTGTTTTTTTTTAACGAAAATATTAACTAAAACATTAAATTTTTAAATATGGCAACTTGCAAGACAATCCAAGTGTACTTTATGTTTTTTTTAAATTTTCATGAACTTTTATAATTATTTTTTGAATTTTGAATTTTTATTTTAAATATTTTTAGTTTTTGTTGATGTGGCATGAAAGATAAATACGATATCTTAAGATGAAGTACACATAAATTATCATGCGGTTGTCATGTCAATATCATTAAAAATTAATGTTTGTCATTATTTCACGAAAAGAAAGCAATTTGACTCATTTTGAAATGTTTAAATTTAGCTAAAAAAGAAAATAAGGACAATTATGATAAAATATATAAATGATGAGGACTAAATTTATGATTATGCCTAAATCAATTAAGCCAAAAATCCTGCATGCAGCATGTAGCTGCTCCAATGATGACTCGGCGGCTATAAGCTCCTCCGCCGCCCCCTTCTTCCTTTCCTCCACCAAAAAGGCAAAGACAATAAAATTCTTTTTGGGTACCAAAATATCAGAGAAAAGAAAAAAAATTAAAGATAAAACACATGTCCTTCTTCAACCTTCACCATTGATTCTAAAAAAAAAGTTCAATTGCCTTCTTTCCTCGGATTTTCGATTTCTAATTTCTTTACTGGACGATAACTCCAATTTTTTTCAAATTTGATCTGTTTTGTTTTAATTCGAGGGGGCTTAGGTGGAATTGTATTAGGTTGTTTTAGTAGGCGATACGAAGATAGAGGTATTAGGTTGGAGCGACGCATCATTGGCGATGGAAGCGGAGGAGATGAAGGGAAAGGTTGTGGAAGAGAAAGATCAGGTTCGTGTCAAGAGGAAGACTTTGCAAGCTGTGCTGGAAGAGTGCCAGAGAGCTCTCGAATTGCTTAGTAACAGCGAAGATGGAACCGACGATGACGATGAAGACGGCGAAGGTAAAGATGAAGTGAACCATCAAGGAGAACTCAACGGCGTCGATCTTAGAAGAGATCAAGAAGAAGATGAGGTTTGTTTACATCTTTTCCTTCATTTCTTTGTTGTTAGTATTCTTAGGGTCTGGTTCTGGACTTAGATCTGTGTTTCGATGCTAAGAGAAACGGAGGGAAACAGAAGCGAAGGAAATATAAGTGAGGCTCCTTTAAGTTCATTTTCCTTTTTTTTAGCTTATAAAAGCTATTATTGTTGATTTTGCTGAATTTGTTATGGTCTTTGTGAGGATTTAGTTTGCTTAAACTTATACTATGTTTCTTCATGGAGAATTCCATTTTCAGAGTAGAAATTTGATTTTTAAATTTATGATTTGATTCTGTTTTCTGTTTTCCGACCTTCTTTTGTGAATTGGAGTGTTGGACCCTTAGTTTTAGTAACCAAGGATCAAACCCGGCAATCTCAACTATCCAAAGAAGGAAGATGAATGGTCAGGATCTTAATTAAACCCAGCTTGATTAGGGAAAATGAACTTATATTATGGCTAATGGTATTTCTCGTTTGTGTTGGACGCATGATGCATCGGTTGCCTATCTATGTCAAGTGGTTTTCTGCCTCTGCACGCTTCGAGGGTGTTATTTTGCAAGACAAAAGTTTCCGTTTGAGCCTTGATTTTCAATTGTTCTAATTATTGAAAGGAGTTTGCAGGTTTACTATGATGATTGTTTCATTCTTGAGTCTGGCTCCATATTCTTGATTAAAAAGCTAAGATGTTCTATATTTGCATTACTCAATATTGAATTGAAAAGAAACAGAAAAATGAAAAACGAAGAGGATGTAGAGGGCAGAGGGTCAAAGGCAGGAGTGAACCCTAAACAAATTGAATAGACAAGAACACCCATCACCTTGTATTATTCATTAAAATTATGGCTTTTGTTGGTTTAGAGTCCATTTGCCTCTTTTTATGTGTTCCTTTATCTGCCTCTGCACGCTTCGAGGGTGTTAATTTGCAAGACAAAAGTTTCCGTTTGAGCCTTGATTTTCAATTGTTCAAATTATTGAAAGGAGTTTGCAGGTTTACTATGACGATTGTTTCATTCTTGAGTCTGGTTCCATATTCTTGATTAAAAAGCTAAGATGTTCTATATTTGCATTACTCAATATTGAATTGAAAAGAAACAGAAAAATGAAAAACGAAGAGGATGTAGAGGGCAGAGGGTCAAAGGCAGGAGTGAACCCTAAACAAATTGAATAGACAAAAACACCCATCACCTTGTACTATTCATTAAAATCATGGCTTTTGTTGGTTTAGAGTCCATTTGCCTCTTTTTATGTGTTCCTTTACTTCTCTATGTACAAATATATATCTTGAAGAAAGGAGATAAATGAGAACGATACAGAGAAGAGATTGCTACTTTTCCATCGTAACATTTGCTTTATGAGGTAGTAGGGTTTTCTGTTCAAAGATAACATGTTAGGAACTAATCCAAAAATGATTCAAATTTTATAAATAGTGTGTTAAAACAGAGCCCGAACTTGTGAAAAAACTGGAACCTTCTTCCTCTTCATATAGAAGTTGATTTACCAATGAAGTGATGGTTGCAAAAAGATAAAAACTTGATTTTTTTTCCCACTGATAGTTGTATAATACCTTGGAGAGTGATGTGTTAGTTTGTTGTTATCCATAGTATTCCACTTTGCAATCACCCGTTTTTCAGATCTCATTGATCAAAATTAAGATCATATTGCACTTTCTCTCAGTCAACCTGCATATTTTATTTGCAATAAATATTAAAATCCAACTTAAATACAGTGATCCTTTATGCTTGATTTGATATGCTCTTACCCCTTTGGCCTTATATTAAAAGAACATAGTGTAAATGGCTTTACCACTTATGTAGTAGAAATTAACAATGTGATAGAAAGTAGATCCACTTAATTTGCACTACTTGATGAAGTTTGCATTTGCTTTCCTATCAAATATTTCGAAATAGCTTGGATATCTAATGTGTGTGCCTCCTTTATTTTAAAAAAATGCAGTTGTGTGATCTTCTCAAATCTAGAGTTCAATGCCCTGACTTTCTTGAAAAGCTAGAGTGTGCTCGGGTACCAGTTCCAGAAAACATTGCCGGTATGCATCCAAACACAGTCCACTTTAGACTGTTAGCATGTATCATTTTTTATTCTTTAGCAGGCATATTTATTCACTATATGAAGTTCATGCTTTAGACTGTTTGCTTTAAAACGATCTTTGTTGCCTGGATGCTAAATGAATTCTTCTTTGGAACCAGAAGATGGTAGTTCTTGGGACATGGTCAACCCAAATGATCTTTGGGGAGATGAAAATGGTGATTTGGATCAAGAAGATTATGTTCTCGTCAGGCAGGATGATATAGTAGAAGGAATTGCATGTTTTATGGCTGCGTATTTGCTGTCCCTTAAACAGACCAAGGTTTGTGAAATTTTCACTCTTTATTGGTATTACTATCATTTCAGATCATTTCAGTCTTCAATTCTTCTCTTTGTAGTCATTCATACCTAATACACTTAAGCCTATAGTTTTAGTATTTTATGTCTGAAGTTTTTCTATGGTCTTACTCTTTAGCGGACTGAATAAGAACTGTGTTTGCATGTTCATCATGGATTATTCTTTTGTTGTTCCGACTCTTCATTTTGCTTAAATATCCTGTTTTACACCTTTATCTCAGACATATTTGAACATGGGTATGGGGATAATGACCCTCCAAATAGATGGGAAAACTCAGAAAAAACAAAATATACCCGTGTTGGACAGATACCTGAATCTGACACATCCATGTCCTGAGTAACTTAGAACCATTCAGCTGTGGATGCTAATGAGGTTTTTTTTTTTTTTTTTTGTTTTCTTCTCAGGACTTGAGCCCCAATCAACTTCAGCAAGGTGAGTTTATTTGTCTTCGTTAATGAGTTTTAGCATCAAATTATATTCATTTCTCAATGTTACTGAAACTTCTAAGATACAATGTCTGTGTTGAACTTATATTTCCCTCTCAAATATCGTTTGTTCTATTCTAAACATTAATTTGGAAGAGGAATTCTGAACCATCTTTTGGATTTTCTTGTAGCACTGAGCAAGACCTTCTCTGTGAAAAAGAAAAAGGGAAAGCTTCGAAAAGCTTGGGATGGAAGCAAAGTCGTTTATAATGTGGCATCTTGGGGGGCAACTGCAATTGGGTATGTTATAATTTTAACCTCGACAATTGAATTCAGTTCCTACATTTTCTGCTAGAAGTTCCCTCAGTTGGCTCTGCTATGCTGCTTATTCCCATTGCCCTATTTTGTCTATATGATTCAAATCTATGTTGCTTTGGCCTTTCAAAAAATAAAAAACTCATATCCTACACCCATGTCCTATACATATTCATAACCCTCTAAAGATCTAAAAAAATAAAAATTAAACATGCCAATATCCAACACCCACATCTAGAATCTAAGAAACATAGATACGAATTATTGAACAGGTTGATGATGACAATACATTTATTTGTTTATTCTTAAACAGGATATACCAAAACCCCTTACTTATGAGAGCCGCCTCGAAAGCCTTCTGGACTTCTTGCGAGGTAATATCAAAGCTTCTCTGATTTCCTTGCAAAATAGTTGGAGAAACAAAGTGGTGATATTGAAGGAATTCACTGTTGTATATATATATATATATATGCTTTCTCACTGTCGAATGGAGCTTGGTGTTTCGTAGGTTTGGTGAACATGAACAACATTCTTTTTTTCTTTCTTCTATGAATCCGTTGATTGATATTTGTAAATTTGATCTCTTGTAAATATTTCTTCTTGAAGCATTTCCTATTTGCAATCCATATCCATGGTCATCATGTGATCAGCATATGCAAAATGCTTTAGGTACTTATTCTCTATATCTAATAGTATTTTCTTACTACCAAGCTTTTTTGTTTTTATCTCAAAAATTGTATTAACAGTAATATTAACGGTGCCTAGGTGATAAAATTCTCAACTTATTTTGGTCATCGTTTTACAAAATTTACACTGGTGATGTAACTTACTCTATTATTTAATTGATTCAAATTATAACTATCATCAAATAACAACCCAAAGGTCCCAAATCACCTGGACTAGAATTAGGGTGTTTAAATGGTTAGTTCGATTAATATTCGAATTGAATTATTTGAAATATAAAAATCTTTAATCATTAATTGAACTAAAATTTTTTAAATATATTAACCAAATCAAAATATTTCGTTAATACGGTTAGCTAATTGAATTAATCGGATTTTATGTCTTTGTACATTGTTAATGTTCATTTTCTTTTATTTAATAGTTTAAAAACTTTTAAATGTAGACAAAATAATAAATAAGACATTAGAAATACTACATAAGTTTTAAAAGTAATTAATTACTTAATTTCGAACTGAATTAACCGATAATCGAAATTTTAAAAAATCATTAACAGGCTTTTGACCGAACTAAATTCGACCATCAAACTAATTAACCGAATTAAATTAATTTGGTCAATTAATTTGATTTTAATTGAATTGTGAATACTCCTAAATAAAATTATATAGCACAAGTCATGTATACATGCAGTATTTATAATTTCGTAATGATATTTAAATATTTGTATTTTATTTATATATTATAGGGCAGCCCATTTCTGGTAGGGTAGTAGAAAATCCGTGACAGGCAAACTCGCAACAACTCCAAAGCTAATAACCATCATATCACTTCGGCCGTATTAGTAAGATCCCTCCATATCCCGTAACTCACGTTCAATCCTTTAATAAAAAATGGAATCAAGTTGAAGCTGAAACAGGAAAAAGGTTAAGGTAACATTGGGATCTGGCCACCCAATACAATATGCTTTGATATAGCTTTCTATGTTGATCTTTTGCCTTTCTCCCTTCCCTCCATTTTCTTTTACTCACTAAAAGCGACGGAATCGGATGAGAAAGGTCTACTTATCACTCTCCATAATCACAATAAAAATACGAGTGAAACAAATTTATGAAAATATTAGTAAAGAATAAAGTTTAAGCGTCGAAAGAAAAAAATGAAATTCGAAAGCAAGCCACTGGCGGCTACGCGTCCGCATGACGGAAAATCCAAAAACAACGTACAAGTGTCTTCCATCAATCACTGTCGTCTTAAATCTCTCCGTACGCTCGGCTGTCAGCTTAACGACCCGCGTGCATGGGATTTGGTAGGCCATTTAACAATACTTTGACCCAAAATAGTGTAAAACTCTTTTCACCGAAAAAACAATTGTGGAAGCGCGAGCCAGAGCGTGCACAAAATCCTTGCACTTTTTAATTACATTTATTAAATAAATATCATTCAATTTTAATGTAAAACTCATGTCTCCATGTTTATTAATTAGGGAAGAATTTTAATAATATTTTATCAAAATAATTAATTGTACACATTTATCAAATTTAAAAATACATTTATTATTTAAGATCATAAATTCCAATGTTCTTTTTTTTTCAAATTTAAAATTTATAAAACGCTAATGTTGAAAAATGATTATAATGTACAATTAAATAGATTCAACTTCGAATTTAATAGTATTTATTTGTACAATAATAATAATGAAAATGACAAATACATATGATTTAAAATTTACAATTATAAAATGTAAATTTTTGATATACCATTAGTATGGATTTATACACTTAAAATCAACAAAAGCTAACAATTCGTTAAACACATTAAAAACAAATATAAATAACTAATTAAATTTATTAATAGTTGATATCACATAATTCACCGCAAATTAATAAAGTGTGTAAGTTGGGCTTCAATAGAATTTTAGGCTTATTTTTTAGGTTTGGGTTTGGTTCAGTTTAAAAATTAGGCTTAAAATTTTACCTAAGTTCGGTCCGGATAAAAATATTAAAATTTGAGTTTGGCCCAATTTGACTGTATTAGTTTTTTTATATTATTATTTTTATAAAAATAATTTTAAAAATATAATAAATCAACTACTAAAAACATAAAGATAAATATTTCTCAAGAAATTAAAAATAAATAAAATATTATTTATACTTAAATAATCTTGAGATAGATGCAACCCAAACAAACAAATTCATCTAAGATAATAGTAAAATTAATAATAAAATAAGAGTTGTATAATATCTAAACAATAATAAAAAAAATTAATAATAGCGAAACGACACCAAAATAATGATAAAACAATAGTAAAAAGCAACAATTTTTTTTTTTTGTAAATTCAGATCCGATCGAGCCTAGATAAGAAAAACTTGCTCGATAGTCGAGATCTAATCCATTTAAAAAATAATTCTCATTGTTTTACTCAAACCTTCCTAGTTTTGAGTGAGTCTTTGAATTGAGCCGGATGGCAAAACTTATGAGAAGGTCTACTATCAATGGGCTAAATAAGAATATTTATCTATTTGGAGGTGATGAATGTTTATTTTAAATTACTGATATAGACGTGTTTATAAAATTTTATTTTTAATTTGAGACGCAACGTCTATGATTGTTCCACGTGTTATGGGTAATCAATCAAGCGGCACAGAAGGAGAGAGCGCAAGCGGAGGAGCGTGGACATGTTGGGAAAAGATAGGACGGGCTTTGTAGTTTACTGTTCCATTACTGTGTGCCTAAAGATTTTGGTGTCGGATTTCATGATATTCTTATCCACAAAACTCTTTCCATTTTTAATTTCTCCAGATTTTAAAACATGGATTAAACATATTAATTTAGACATTCAAATATCCATTGTTAACATTCAGGGTTACAATGTCTTACCATTTTCAAATAAGTTGCTTGGAGAAGCGAAAGAGCATGCGTTGGGGACATGACAAGACCACAGGGGTTTACTTCTTGTCATAAATATATTATTAAACTGAGGGAAGGTAGAAGAAAAACGTGAGGAGCATTTGTTTTCCTCTCATGGAACAAACCTCAATTATAGCCCAGTGCTACGAACAAGTTGATTGCTCTTCCTTTACTAACTTTAATACCAGTTTAGTCCAACTTATGCACTAAACCCATCTCATTATTCTTATGTGGGAATAAGGGTTATTACTAAAAGTCAACATCATAATTACTTAACTGTTATAAGTGGATAATTTTGACCTCAATTACACTACTTTAACGCAATTTAAAGAGGAATTCCATTTTCAAAACCCTAATCTTCCTGTGAATATTATGATTGTCTTCATCCTTAAAACTCTAAGCTCTAAAATTCCATGCTCAAAGTTCCATATAGTTTTTTTTTTTTTTTTTATAAATTACCTAGTTGGTCATTTAACTTTTATGATACTTTTATTTTGGGTGAATAAAATGAAATCCTTACAATTTGATCATCTAACTTTTAGGACACTTTTATTTTAATCATCCAAGCATGGTTAATTAAACACGTCACATCATGTTTACACTTTCATATTAGTCATCAAAAAATATTGGTTGGGTTAAAAAAAATCAAGGATTAAAGCGAAAAAGCGGTCAAAACTAAAATAATACACAAAAATTGTTAAATTGTAGTTATTTATTTCATTCCTGAAAATTTTAAATTTGGGTTTTTAAATATTAATATTCAAAATAGTAGCAACCAACAATTTATTTAATTTATTTTGATATTTTAAAATTATTTTCAAAAATCATCAATGAAAATTATTGTCTTTAATAGTTGTTTACAAAACCCAAATTTCTTTTGATTGTATGATTTTTATTCTTACATGCTAAGCATTTAAATAATTTTATCTCATATTCCAAACAAAACTCAAAATTTTTCATCACTTCTCTACCCAAATAAAGAACAATGCAAGTATCTTTTTCCTCTTTAATTTTAGTTTAGCATAGAAAATTCAAGAGTATATAATAAAAAAATTAAGTTTCATAGACAATCATTAAATATGAGTTATTTGAGTTTATTTCATTAAGGATATATAATTGAGAAACATAAAATAAAAAAAAGTGTAAAATTTAAAAGGAGATTAATTTAATTATAATAAATTAGTTATAAAAAATTTATTTTGATGTTCAATATTAAAAAATTAAAATTTCAACAATGGGATAAATAAGTATAATTTAACAATTTTGTGAATTAAACAAAACGTATAAAAAATAATAAGAAGGAAATGGTAGAAAGAGTAATGTAGGAGCAGGGAGTGATTTGTGGGAATAATGTTATAATGACTCAAAAATAGATTCAAAACTCTTAATTTTGTTATGTTAGGAAAGAGTAAGATTGAAGGAGGGAAGCAAAAAAGGAAAACTTTAGTTTAAATGTAATCCTCCCTCAGATTCCAACACTTGCACGTGTGGAATGATGGAATCCATCCAACCCCTATTTCATTTCCTATTACCTAATTAACAAATTTCCCAATTTTACTTTTCAACAAATAACGGCAGTATTATTGAATAAATAAAAAAAGTGGGTAAATTGCAACATAAAAGATGAGAGGAAGGGGAAAAAAAAGGTTTAATAAAATGAAATAATAATATAAAAAAAAAAAAAAAAAAGAAGGGTGGTTGTTAAATGTTTGTAGTGCGGGTTTGGAGTGGTAATGTTGAAAGCTTTATAGGCGTGGATGTTTTGTTGGAGAATCCACAACCAAAATGGCTCATTCATGTCCCCACCAAATAGATATTGAAGTAATTAATTAATTTCTTTTAAAAGGGATTTCCTTTTCCCCTCTCTATCTTTGCTTTGGAGGAAATAAAGCACATATGGATGATGGTCTTGTTAATACCAAGAGGACGCTCTTTCTGTGGGCTTTGATTAAACAAGTTTGAGTGGCAGAAAACATGGAGATTTTGTTTTTATTTATTTATTATTTTTCCTCCTAATTCAAGATTTGGGTAGTCAAGATGGCTTACAGTTTAATTCAATTTGTTTTGAAATTGGAATCAACAAAATCCAGTAGCATGGTGAAATTAATGTTACGTGGGTTACACAAATCATCCATCTTTTGCTTCCCTAATTTGTATCCAAAAATAAAAATGGGAGACTTTGGGTTAAGTGGTCAATCCACAACAACCCAACCTCTCAAGGCATTATTTGATAATTAATACATTTTTTAATGCTATTATTATACTCAACTTTCACTCTCAATATATTTCAATGCCTTTATTTTATTTATGATTAAAGATAATTTATTAGATTATTGAACCCATAAAAAATTAAATGTTAATTTTTTTCAATAACTTATGAAAATACACCCAACTTTAAAAACTTATAAATTAAAATAAGGGGGGTGATGATTATATGAAAAAAGAAAAGAGATGTGGGGGATGAAGAGGAATCCTTTGCTTTACATCTCATTTATATAAAAATAAATAAATATATTAGTATAATGTAATGGGAGAGTGGTTTTAGTGCTACCAAAAGGGCAGACCCAATGGGAAGGATAAAGCTTGATTGGGCTTAGTGATTGTTCCCTCCACTCCTAACAACATGGCGTCATGAATATTTATACCAGTTTCCTAATTAATTTCTCAAATTTATTATCCATGCTAATATTTTTTTATTTAATAAATAAAATCATCCTTTGTAATTAATTTATTGTTGACGGGATTACAATACTTTCCTGCTTGTTTATTTAGTTCAAGGGTTTAAAGTTTAATGCAATCTAAATAAATATACTATTTTCTGAAATATTGAATGCTAAAATGAAGTTAAAAGAGTGGACCAGTGGATCTTCTTATCTGTGCATAAAATCTCTTTTCAGGTGAGAAAATCATGGGTCTTTCCTCCCTATATAATTTTATTCTTTTTTTAGTGCAAACCATGCCTTCCCTCACTTCACTTATTATTATATTATAATAAATTATTGTTATTATATTTAATTGGATCCCATCATTTTTAATTATATTCGTTTTAATAAAATATATTTAAACTTTTTTGTTCCATTTTAATGTCAAAATTATAATTTTAAATTTTGATATACGAACTAATAATATTCAAAACAAGTGACGTCTCAATAAAAACATACATTGTGTTACTTTACATATAGTATTTAATGACAAATTAAATATATATTCATATATATAATTAAAAACTTTCTCAAATTCTTTTTACAATATATAAATGGTAAAAATAAAAGATGATAAAAACATTATAGATATAAATAATTCAATAAAAGGAAAATAATAAAATGAAATTAAATGTTTTAAAATATATAACATATAAGAAAAATCTGATTTTTTTAAAATCTAAAATTTATGTAAATTCTAATGTTTCTAAAATTTCCAAAAAAATAGAAAATTATAAAAATTAAAATATTTGTTTAAATTTTAAAAGTTAAAAAATCAAAATTCAACATTTTATGTAACAATTAAAATGACAAACAAAATCTAGGAAAACTTCTAAAAATAATCAAAAATTCTGAAATTTCCAAAAGAATTTGAAAGATTCAAATTAAAAAGTTGGTTGACCAACAATTTGTCAGAAGAAGAAAACATGTGGCGTATTCTTGTTCATTGAGTGTCTCACTAATTTTTTTATACCATGAACTTTTAGATTGAAAATCTATAATAAATGAGTAATTTTAGGACAAAAATGGGGCAAAGAAAAGTTTAAGTGTCCAAGTGAAAAAATATAATTTAGTGATCAAAATTATGATATAAACCTTATATGTATACATGTCATATATTGAAGATAAGAGAAGGAGATATGTAATATCATTTCTTAAAAATAATTATATAAAGTAATTCAACTTTTATATATATGAGTTAAAAGTACAATCAATTATAAATAATATATTTGAATAGTTATAATCAATTCAATAATTACAAAGCACAATTGGTTGGGTAATTATAATATATAAAACTTTTATATAGGGTGGAACTTGAATTGAATCTCAAAATTTATATAGTTCAATCTTATTTGATAAGCACTCATATTTCATACATTTTGAACCCCTATTAATTTTTTTTTTTATTGTTCCATGAGTGAAATATTATGTTTTAGTTTTGTTTATGCATTTAGTGTTGTTTATGAATGTTTTGCTATTTTTCTCTATTTTTTGTTTGATTTTATGTTAGCTTAGAAGTGATTGATTCAAGTGTTTTCATGACTTAAATTAAGTGCATATGAGCTTGGAAGGAAAGCTTGCAAGTCATCGAGGATGGAATGAGCATATTAAAAGAAGGCCTAAGCAAAGACGAGTGGGTTGTGGCCTCACAACCCAGTGTCACGGTGCTAGCTCGATGCAGCAGCTGGCGCTCCAACCTAGCATCTAGAGCCCTGAGCCTCGTGCTGTAGTACCATTTCACCAAGCCATGGCGTCACTATCTGTGTCTTGTGTGTCCATTTGTTGTTTAAAAACCGAGATGTAAGGCTACTTTCGTCTTTTCAAGTATTTAAGTCTAAGTGAAATTTGTGACCCTAGTTTGAAGTCAATTAAAACTTCATAACTCTATAAATAAGATCCTAAAAGAGATAATAATTATCTCCACTCTTAATTTTAATTCAAATTGCATTTTTTTTTATGGATCACTAAACTTTTCTTTTTAGTAGAAGTAATATTTGAAGTTTGATTCTACAAGTTTGTGAGATCGAATTACTCTTAATCTTTTTTTGCTCTTTAGCATTTGCATGTTTTTTGGTTTAATTATAATTGTTCAAGTTTGTTAAATATGTAGCCAATATTTGATAGCTTAGAATAATTACTTTGTTAATTAGATAATTAGCCGATCGATTGATTTCTAATATTTGTGATGACTGCGTGATTATTTATGTAGTGTGGACATGCGACCTAACTTAAATAAACTTTGATTGCGCTTTTGTTAGTTAGAGTTGAGTCTCTTTCGTGCTTAAGACTATTAATAAATTAAATTTCTAAGCTATGGTTATAGGATTGTTCGTCAATAAAAGAAGTCATTAATGACAATTGTCTTGATTATTGAGAAGGTAATAAGAAATTAGGTTACTTGACGATCGTTAGTAATTATAATAAATTTATTAAAGAATATTAAAATTTATCTTTGCATCAATGATTAAACCTTTGAATCAAAGGTAGAATTTATTTTGACTAGAACCTTCGACTCATTAATCTTTCCCCAAATTTTATTTCTCGCTTTTGGTTTTTTTTTGTTTTTTCTAAATTATTGATTTTAATTTTTGAGTTTTCTTTAAATAAACTCCCTTTCTTTATTTTATTTGTTTTAGTTGAAGGAATAAAATTTCAACCAATCTATGTAGATTTACTTCCCATTTCTATTAATTATTTTTTTAAAGTAAGTTTTATTTTTTCAACTTCGACAACTATACACCATTGAACTAAAATCTCGTTAACACTAACTAAATTAAAATATGAATCATGTAAATTTATAACTAGTTAATGTGCAAATTTAAAATTTATATTATATTTTATTTTGATTGGTATTTGTCATTAAATTTTGAGATAAAAATAACTTGACCATTAAAATTTAATTTTATACTGAATTTTTTCATTTTACTTTTCTTTAATTGAATTTTATCACTAAAGTTTGATTTTATTGAATTTTACTATCCAATTTTAATTTAAAATAAATTGAGACAAATTCTAATAAACAAAATTTTAATATTTAATTTAATACTTAAAATAATAAATTATTGGCTTAATGGTGCAAAAAGCTATCAAATTTTTTATGAGCAATTAAGCTCCAGCTTTTTTTTTTTCACTTATTTGAATAATTGAACTTTCAAAATGCATCAAAAAAGCCCTCAAACCTTTTCAAAATAAACAATTATTGGGTACTTGAACTTTCAAAATGCATAAAAAGACTCTCAAAATTTTTCAAAAAAGCAATTAAGTCCCTGCTTTTATTAAAAATTAAAAGAAATATAAAAATTAAAATCAATAAAAGTTATAATTATAAATATTAATAAAAATTGAAATATTAAAAATTATTAAAATTAGAAAAAACATAAAATCATAAAAATATATAAAAATTGTAAAATTTTATAAAAGTCATAAAAATTATAAAATATATAGATATATTAAAAATATAAAATTGTATAAAGTCGTAAGAAAATTACACAAAATATAAAGAAATATAAATTTTGTAAAAAATTATAAAATTATCGTACCAAAAGAAACATTTTATAAAATTTTTCTATAACTTTTATTTTTATTTATCATTTTTGTTACATGTCATGCTTGTATTACGACATGTAATGACTTTAATTGGAAAAAACTAGGGTCATTAATTTTTATGATTTTTATAAAATTTTAATTTTTTCAATTTTTATAAAAATTATATTTTTATAAAAAATTATTTTATATATTTTATTAAAATTTAATAAATTTTCTAAAATTTATTATTTATTATTTCTATTTTTTCTAATTTTAATAAGAGCAGGGCTTAATTGCTTTTTGAAAAAATTTAAGGTCTTTTTGATGCATTTTAAAAGTTCAAGTGTTCAATTGAGTGCAAAAAAAAAAAAGGAGGGCTTAATTAATTTTTTAAAAAGCTTAACGGCTTTTTACACCCTTAAGCCAAAATTATTTGATATAGCATCAACAATTAATAAAAACAATTATTTATAAAAGTAAACTTATTTTTGTTTCTTATAAACTTAATGTTAATTATTAAACTGAAATATTTGAAATATCTTCTTTTTTTTTTTTTTTTACATTTTACCTTCAAATCATTAAAATCAATATGAAGTGGTTAAAAATCAGAAAAAAAATTTGAGGGCTTCACAAATTTAATAGCTTGTGCTTTATAATTGTTAAAGAACTAAATCAAATTTTATAATTTTTAGAGTAAAGTGTAATTTTACCAATATTAATTTAAAATTTTATAAATTATAAAATAATTAAAAATAAAAAAATTTATTTTAGAAGATTGATCAGACCTTGTGAGTCGAGTCCTTGACTATATCCTTTAAGTGGTAAATTTCAATATTCACCTTTAAAGTGGTGATAAAATTACATTTTAACTTATTTTTTAAAAATGTTTTAATTTTATTAATTTTTAACAATACAATTAAAATATAACAATAAGTTTAATATTAAATCATAAAATAGTAACAAAGTTTTAAAAACGACCATCACACTGAAGTAATTAAAAACATAAATAAAAGAAAAAAAAAATAAATCCAAAAATCCATTTGATGGGTGGGAGATGGGGCCCTATCATCTTTCTATGCTTCGTGCTTTGAATGGTCAAGATTCAAATAATTGGTCTTCATGTTTAACATAGGATGCCCTCTCTTTTCAGTTTATATTTGTATTATTCACCGCTTATCTTAATTATTTTGGTTTTTTTATTTTTTATTATTTAATTTCTTTATATATATAACATTACGATTCTTAATTTTTATTTTATTTTTATATAATATTTAAAATTATTTATAATTTTTTAATTTTTAAATAAAATAATAATATATTTTAATACACTCGAAATTACGTTTATTTTTTTAAATTCACATTTTAGTTTTTTATTTTTAAATCTCTTACCAAATTCTGAACATGCTTAAAAAGGCATTTGAATTCAAACTCTTTTTTTCTGACCTTTTTATGGGAGTGCACTCAATTTTTAGTGACTTGTTCTTCTTTTAACAATTTTCTTTTTTCCTTTCAAAATTCACTTAAGAGTTAAATCAAATTACTTTTTGTATTTGGATGATGTGATGGTTTGGCCTCTTTTATTATTGGTTGTTTCATTTCATCCTTAAATGAGCAAAAACAGTCTAAAAAATCCTACATATCAGTACATGATTCTATGAATGGGAATTGGCATAATAACTGATTTTATTTTGTCGAAAAAATTATTTTATGGATTTTTTATTATATTATTTATAATTTTTAATTATTTAATTATATTTATGTCCATTGATATATAATTTTATTAATTTTTTTTCCTCGAATCTTGAACCATGAACCATGAACCATACCTTGAGCTTTGAACTCGAACCTAAATCTTGAACTTCGAATTCAAGCTCAAGGTTCAAGGGTCCGTTTAGAGTTTATGATTCAAGGTTTGAAATTTAAGACTTAGGGCTTAGAATTTGAGATTTTAATTGTAAGGTTCAAGATTTAAAATTCAAGAATCTGAGTTCTGGATTAGAGGTTCAAAGTTTAGGGTTTATGATGAAAAATTATTGAAATGTCAGTAAATAATTGATAAGGGACATGGATAATGTGGTGAGAATAATTTATAAAATAATTATAAGGGATATGGATTTTTATTATAATTTTTAGATAAAATAGTAATTTCTAGTCAAAAAATAAACACAACTTACGAGTTAATTAATTAAAAAATTATAATAGCAATGGAATTCAATAAGCAACGAATTTAATTACAAATAAAAAACACAGTAGATCAAAGAAAGTCAAGTTTAAATGATATAACTGGAACTGCCAATTCCCATTTTTCTTATGCTTCCATTTGTATACCCATCATCACGAAAGCATTACAGCAAAGTAAAAGTATTTATTAAACTATTGCAAGCCGCATCCATCATGAAAAATTCATTGGAGGGGGGATATAAACTGTAATGCTAGACACCATTAGATATGTATTATTTTTATTCATAGCTGATAATTACATCTTAACTTTCTCACAATCAAATTATACCCACAATAAATTCCAATAAACCATGACGATGATGTTAAAATTTGTAATTTTTTTATACTAACAACAAGTAAATGTACCACCCATCCAAACCCACTCTAAAAAGCGGAGGTTCTGGGTCTTTGAGTATTCAATTTTGAGTCTCCAAGCACACCATGTGCGTATGGTATGTATAAGTTTTGTCCAATTCTTTGTTTGTTGTATTTTATATTGATTTGATTTTACGTTATAGTTGCTTAAATATATATTTATACTTGTATAAAATAGATTTTTAGCGGCGTTTTTTAGGCTTTTAGCGGCGTTTATAAGCACCGCTAAATACAACGCTGCAAACTTTAGCGGCGCCTTTCCTACAAATCCGCTAAAGGTCATAACTTTTAGCTGCGCCTTTCCCACAAACGCCGCTGAAAGTCATGATTTTTAGCGGCGCTTTTTCCACAAACGCCACTAATTTGTACAGATTTGCAATACACAATTTCTTCAATATCATACCTTTCCTGCATTAAACCCAACCAAAAACAGCAAATGTAGCATATAATTCCAACCCAAAACAATAAATGTAACATAAAAATCCCACCAAAAGCATTAATTCTAAATAATACTTCAAATTCAATAAAAGATATATGATATAAATTAATAAATAAATTCTTATAATAATGTTAAATGTAACAATGTTAAAATTGATCTTATAACGAAAAAATAAATGTCTAAGATGGCGGCCTTTGCGACTGCTAGAACATCTTCATCATAGCCTGAAGCTGTAGCTTAGAGGTGTGCATGGTCCGGCCGGGTCCAAAAAATGGGCCTAAAATTTTGCCCAAGCCCGGCCCATATAAAATGCTAAAACTCGGGCCCGGCCCGTATTAATTTTTATAATATTTTATATAATTTTTAAATATATATAATACATCAAAAATACTAAAAATCAAAATAAATATTTTTCAACAAATTGAAAAAATTTAAAAAATGTAGACTTAAATAACACTAAAATAGATGCAACTTAATAAGCAAATGCCTCTAAAATAATAACAAAATTAACAAATGTCTTTAAAATAATAACAAAATTAACAATAAAATAAGTTTTATATAATATCTAAACAATAACAACAAAATAATAGAAACATAACAAGAAATGGTAGTAAAATAAGGAGAAAAATAATAAGAAAATATTATTAAAAAATAGTTTTTTTTCATTTAATGAATTCGGGCCGGGCCCGGGCCAAAAATGCCTTACTCGAGCCCGACTCATTTTTTAAACGGGCTTTATTTTTTTGTCCAAGCCCATTTTTCGGGCCTATATTTTTGTCCAAACCCTTCCACATTTCGGGCGAGCCGCCCAGCCCATACACACCTCTACTGTAGCTGAAGTTCATCATACTTTCTGTTCTGCTCTGCCTCCCTCGCTGCTACCTCCGCTCTAAGTTGAGTAATTTACTCAGTCGTGCTCGCTTGCATCTGAGCTATCTGGTCTTTTAACCTCTGAACTTCATCTTGAGATTGACTCCCGGAAGGCATGTATTGCCGGGAGCCGGATCCAAAATATTGGGTCGGGGTAACACCAGATCCTTGAAATCGAATCCGACCATACCTTTCAGGACCCAAAACATCAGTAATAATTCTATTATCAATATCCTCAAGATTAACAAAACTATTAGTCGAAATAGCCACTTCATACTCTGCCTTCTTCTCTTTTAGTTTCTCCTAATAAATCAATGAAATAGTTAGAAACGAAATATATAATAAGAAAGAATGCAACATAACTTAACATTATTAATTTAAAACTACTAACGATGAATTAAACTATTATAATTAAACATTATAAATATTTATAATAAATCAAATTTTATTAAGTAAATATACCATAATTTCTCCAACTTCGGATGTCATCGGATCTATCTTTCTTCCTATGTGTAATGTCAATAAGCTAAAGGCGTCCAACTTTTTGACTAGATGAGACTTCCTACAGTGTAGTAGTAAAAATATAATTTAATAGTATAAAGTCATTAATATTTGATAGAATTAATAAATTATAATATCTCGACCTCAGCTACATAAGCAAAACTTCTCGACCCTGCCGTGTGCGTGAATTTTTGTTTCTGCCTGCTGCTTGTTCTAACTCGTTCACGGTCCTACATAATGAAATTTTTATTACGTATATAATAAATACTATAAACCGAAAAATTTATAAGACTTTAAAAGTACGTAATACCTCTCTTTTTTTGAATTCCAGAATCTAACTTGATCTTCCCATTGGTACCTCAACATTCCCGGTGGAACATTTCGCAATTTTTCTTCGAGGCTTATGTCTTTCTTAAAATATTCTTTTTTCAATGTGCTTTTATGGTCTCTCCATTTTTTACCCAATGTCTTCTTGATATAGTCATCGGAGACCTCTAAAGCAAATCTCTCCTAAAAAAACATAAGTTTAGAAAGTAAATATAAATGAAACTTAAACTAAAGTATTATAAATTACATTCACGTTTTGTTACCTTAATATTATCGAGAGCTTGATTTTTGTTTCCATCAGGCATTTGATGCCATGATTCGTAGTTGATGGGCAACATATTGGCATTTCATGCTATAATGCCCAAATAGCCTGCTAAAAGTTGAGCTTTAGATCCAACAGGCTAGCCATGACTGTTTCTCCTTACTTTGACACGCTCGACAAGATTTAGGTCGTATAAATCTTTAAGCAGCGTACGTCCCCGACCTCTGCGCATCCCACCACTTTCAGCTGAAAAATGATATATTATTATATTAAACTTGAAAAATGAATCAATATTAAAAGTCAACATGCATGTAAAATAAACTTAACATTACTTCGAAATTCTACAGGCTCGTCATCTATGTCTGGCACATTCGAAGATCGAACAACTGTTTGCTGTTCAATATTTCCTTCTTCCGAATTTACAGTATTTTGGACAATATTTAAATCTCGTAATCTTCTTCTACTCATTTTTCCTGCAATACACATAAAATAGTTGAAATTTTAGTAACAAATTACAACAATAATAGTACATATAAAATAGTTAAATTATATAACATGTCCAAGATTAAAATTATAATATTACATATAAATAAAAAATCGTAAAATCTTACTACATCATAATTCGTAAATATCTTCGTCTACATCCTGACTAACCCATTGAAATTGTGTACTAGTACTAGGGATATTTTCATTTAAGTTTTGTTCTGGAAAAGACAAAGTTTCTGATCTTATGTCATCTCTACTTCCATTGCCCATGTCAAACAAGTCTCATAGGGTGTTTTGAGTATAACATACCAACCCTCATCAAATGTTGGATTTTTAAGTAAAAAACTTATTTCACTTGAGACGAAAATACATACGGCTTTCCATCCATCAAATGTTCTCTAGTGTGAATCAATCGAGAGAAATTTACCATTGTAAAACCATATTGATCGCTTTTTAATTTTAGGAAAATACCGTATGAGCAGAACCAAATTAAAAGCTAAAATTCACATCAAAATCCCAATCACCTTGAAATAAGACAACTTTCCATCCTCCATAAACCCATACAAATACAACATATTAAGCATGTATGTAATGCAACCCACCCAACCTAAGTATCCAACCTCTACACACCACCCGCACTCGCCACCACACCGTGGGATTACTAAATCAACCTCCATCCGCTACACACCATCGAAGCGATCCACTGCAATCAACCGCACATCGCCCTTATAATTGTGGCATAGCCACCAAATAATATGACAGAGTCACCAGATTCATAATATGTGACATAGGTCACTGAGATAATGTGGTAAAACCACGAACACTTCCCTTTATCATTATCACCCATATGCCCATGCAACATACATAATATTACAATTCGTATTCGATGATGACATGTATGCAATCATATATCAAATAACGATGAAACAATTACAATCATAATCGAATAATAATATACAACATAATCAATCTAGCCAACCTCTAAGGGTATAACAAGAATTTTACCTACCAAGGGTATTTTCTTAATTTACCCACCAAAGGTATTTTTGTAATTTACCCACCAAGGGTATTTTCAGAATTTACCTACCAAAGGTATTTTCAATTTACCCACCAAGGGTATTTTCGTAATTCAAGACCGCAATGGCCTCTCCTGAGGTCTAATGTTACCCCGAGCGACTCGGCTACCATTTTCGATCGTCACCGACTATTGGGCCTAAAACCTGATTTTGGCTCATTCGGGCCCACAAGCTCGTGTGGCCCACCTAACACAACTCTAGCCACGTATATAGGTTCCACCTAGTCTAGTTCACTATATACTATATCATAATACAATTTATTCCAATTGGCCCTACGCGCCTATTGGGCCCAAGTAGCCCCAACCCATAAGAATACTACTGATGGCCTCAACTATCGCGTCAAAGCCCCACATGTGCGCCAGCCGCACGTCGGTGGCTACTAATGCCGTGATGGTACTTGGTGATTTGCCACTCTACAACTAGAGTAGAGAGAGTTACACACCGATAGACTCAAGTGCTAAACCGCATCATGACCACTCCTCGTGCTCAACGCCCACCAAGGTATGTAATCCTTCTCCGGCATGCTCTTTATATAGCTAGCTCTTCACCTTCATTCCTTGTATCTTTCCGATGTGGATCCTTCGTCAAGAGAGTTTAAATTCAACTGAAACTCTTACCGTCAATCCGCAAAATAAATACTCCCTTGCTCCTCATGAGATTCGAACCCAAGCTCTCCCATCAGCCAATTCACGCCACTTGCCACTTTACCAACCAGCTCCTTGTGTCTTAAACCATGCGCAACTAAATATAACCCTATGGCCAATGTCTAAATTCATTTAATAAAAAATAATCTAAAAGGAATGCAAATGCTACAACTAGAACCTTGGACCTCCTTCCTTCCTTGTGGCGTCATTCCATTGTCCTTAAGTGGCGTCACTTTGCCACTACATTATACACTCCACTTGTGTTATTTTTCTCCATATTTTATTCTTAAGGCCTACCCTCTAACCTCTAGAGATTTTTTTCACCCAAAACCAAAATTTTTCCTAAGGCCTAACTTGAACCCGAACTTCATAAGCCCCCAACCTTTCAAACTCACTTATCTAATTGGTCCAACTTGCATTTAAGCCGATCTCTTGTTCTTCAAAAAATTTAAACGCTACTACGCCCAAGGCCAATTGAGCTCAATCCTACTAGGCCCAATTTCAGATGTTACAAATCTACCTTCCTTAAAGAAATTTCATCCTCGAAATTTCCAACTAACTAACAAATACACGTCCCAACCTACCACACTACACTCACGTCAAGACTCGATCTAATAACACTAATAAACCAAATCTCAAACTTCTTTCTCACAACTAGATATCTAAACACAAAAGCAAATCGATATTTATACATACAATTTCTATATCCAAACCAGACACACAAAATAAATACCAAAATACAACATAACATTATCTTAACAAACATAAAATAAGGAACTTACTTGATTTGGATGCTGGAGACTCAAGGTGCCATACTTCCAGACAACATGTATTTTCAAACAAACTTTTGAAAACCTTTTTTAAACCCCATAACCCACAAACCGAAGTTTTTGAAACCTAGGCTCTGATATCAAAATTGTAACACCCTAAACTAGGCCTAAACGTTACGACCGGATCCGGCATGTCACATGAAAGGAATGTCTAAAAAACAGTGTGTTCATTATATTTGTTGTGAAAAATCGAGTGTAAGTAATTTTGAATGAGAAACGGTTTATTAATATTTTAGGAAAATCCATCCCTTCGTCGATGAGTTTAAATTCAAGCTGAAACTCTTCCGTCAATCCATAAAATAAATACTCCTTGCTCCTCATGAGATTCGAACCCAAGCTCTCCCATCACCAATTCACGCCACTTGCCACTTTACCAACCAGCTCCTTGTGTCTTAAACCATGCGCAACTAAATATAACCCTATGGCCAATGTCTAAATTCATTTAATAAAAATAATCTAAAAGGAATGCAAATGCTACAACTAGAACCTTGGACCTCCTTCCTTCCTTGTGGCGTCATTCCATTGTCCTTAAGTGGCGTCACTTTGCCACTACATTATACACTCCACTTGTGTTATTTTCTCCATATTTTATTCTTAAGGCCTACCTCTAACCTCTAGAGATTTTTTCACCCAAAACCAAAATTTTTCCTAAGGCCTAACTTGAACCCGAACTTCATGAAGCCCCAACCTTTCAAACTCACTTATCTAATTGGTCCAACTTGCATTTAAGCCGATCTCTTGTTCTTCAAAAAAATTTAAGCGCTACTACGCCCAAGGCCAATTGAGCTCAATCCTACTAGGCCCAATTTCAGGATGTTACAAATCTACCTTCCTTAAAGAAATTTCATCCTCGAAATTTCCAACTAACTAACAAATCACGTCCCCTAACCTACCACACTACACTCACGCTGCAAGACTCGATCTAATAACACTAATAAACCAAATCTCAAACTTCTTTCTCACAACTAGATATCTAAACACAAAAGCAAATCGATATTTATACATACAATTTCTATATCCAAACCAGCACACAAAATAAATACCAAAAATACAATCATAACATTATCTTAACAAACATAAAATAAGGAACTTACAGATTTGGATCTTGGAGACTCAAGGTGCCATACTTCCGGACAACATGTATTTTCAAACAAACTTTTGAAAACCTTTTTTAAACCCCATAACCCACAGTAGAGTTTTTTGAAACCTAGGCTCGATATCAAAATTGTAACACCCTAAACTAGGCCTAAACGTTACAATAGGATCGGCATGTCACATGAAAGGAATGTCTAAAAGCAGTGTGTTCATTATATTTGTTGTGAAAAATCGAGTGTAAGTAATTTTGAATGAGAAACGGTTTATTAATATTTTAGGAAAATCCCGTATTAAACATTTAATAACAAGCAGTAACCAAATTAAAAGCTAAAACCAAATAAAATACCAAGGCCTTATTACATTGCAAAATCCCAAAATTAGAAAGTAATTTTAAATAGAAACTGAAAGTTTAAAAGAAAACAGTGCATGGCCACCACAGAGTCCACCTCGGCTCTAAGTCCTCAAACTAGAGATTACCTGAAACATTTAAAAAGAGGGGGTGAGTTTACAAAAACTCAGTGTGTACAACCCCCAATAGTAAGAACATGTATCAACCCATACAAATACAACATATTAAGCATGTATGCAATGCAACCTAGCCCAACCTAAGTATCCAACCTCTACATACCACCAGACTGCCACCACACACAGTGGGATTACTAAATCGACCTCCGTCCGCTACACACACCATCGAAGGCGATCATTGCGATCAACTACACATCGCTTTTATAATTGTGGCATAGCCACGATAATGTGACAGAATCACCAGATTCATAATATGTGACATAGGTCACCAGATAATGTGGTAAAAATCACCAGAACACTTCCCCTTTATCATTATCACCCATATGCCCATGCAACATACATAATATTACAATTCGTGTATGCAGTATAACATGTATGCAATCATATATCAAATAACATATGAAACAAATTACAATCATAATCAGAATAATAATATACAACATAATCAATCTAACCAACCTCTAAGGGTATAACAGTAATTTTACCTATCAAGGGTATTTTCGTAATTTACCCACCAAGGGTATTTTCGTAATTTACCCACTAAAGGTATTTTCGTAATTTACCCAACAAGGGTATTTTCGTAATTTACCTACCAAAAGTATTTTCGTAATTTACCCACTAAGGGTATTTTCATAATTCGCTTTCTGAATGGCCTAGGAGGTCTAATGTTACCTTGAGCGACTCGGCTACCATTTTCGGTCGTTACCAGACTATTGGGCCTAAAACTCGATTTTGGCCCATTCGGGCCCACACACTCGTGTGGCCCACCTAACACAAATCTAGCCACGTATATAGGTTCCACCTAGTCTAGTTCACTATATACTATATCATCATACAATTTATTCCAATTGGCCCCACGGGCCCATTGAGCCCAAGTAGCCCCAACCCACAAGAATACTATTGATGGCCTCAACTATCACGTCGAAGCCCCACACGTGCGCTCGCACGCTCGTATGGTTACTAATGCCGTGACTGGCACTTCCGCATTTACCGCTCTACAACTAGAGTAGAGAGAGTTACACACCTGATAGGACTCTGGTGCTAAACCGCGCTGCGCCCACTCCTGTGCCCAACGCCCACCAAGGTATGTAATCCCTCCTCCTAGCATGCTCTTTATATAGCTAGCTCTTCACCTTCATTCCTTGTATCTTTCCGATGTGGGATCCCTTCGTCAGTAGAGTTTAAATTCAACTGAAACTCTTACCGTCCAATCTGCAAAATAAATACTCCCTTGCTCCTCATAAGATTCGAACCCAAGCTTTCCCATCAGCCAATTCACGCCATTTGCCACTTTACCAACCAGCTTCTTGTGTCTTAAACCATGCGCAACTAAATATAACCATATGGCCAAGGTCTAAATTCATTTAATAAAAATAATCTAAAAGGAATGCAAACGCTACAACTAGAACCTTGGACCTCCTTCCTTCCTTGTATGTCATTCACTTGTCCTTAAGTGGCGTCACTTTGCCACTACACCATACACTCCACTTGTGTCATTTTCCTCCATATTTTATTCTTAAGGCCTACCCGCTAACCTCTAGGGATTTTTCACCTAAAACTAAAATAATCCAACTCAATTATGTCTAATTGGTCCAACTTGCAAGTCGATCTCTTATTCTCCAAAAAAAATTTACTACTACATTCCTCAATCCTACTAGGCCCAATTTCGGATTAATCCAACTCAATTATGTCGGTAGAAGTCCGTAGATAGGATTCAGCTAGCATAACTTATAATTGAAGAATTAACAACAATTCCACAATTTTGGGTTCTCCTCAATCTCTCGCGATACTTTGTATGAAATCTGAATCCATTGATGAGGAAGACACTATATCTTTTCACTATTCTATTTGGACCTTGGGAAAGCCATTTAACTTCATCATTTACTTCATTCCGACTCCAAACCTATTGAATCGAAAGTAAATTGAGTAATTATAAATGTTATAAGAAAACATTATTACTTGTTAATGAAAACTTCAATTGCATACCGTTTGGCTTAACCATTCATGAAATAATTCTGTGAACAACTTATTAATTTCTCGTTGTTGTAATCTTCGGGACCGTGAACGAGCTCTCAATATTTGTTTGTACTCACTATGTTAAAAAAAAGGTTCACTTTGTTAGAAGACAAAAAAATTATAATTGATGATTATTTATCAAATTGTAGAACTTACTTGCGTAATTGTTCCATTGAATCGTGATGAAAAAGAACATATCGATGTGCTTGGACCCACGATCTATCATCTAATTCTGCAATTTCAACTTTGCCGATTGGTTCTCCAAAACTTTGAAATAAATAAGTTTCAGCCAAGTTATGATCTGTGAGACCAGCATTTCTACTTGGTCTCATTCTTGTTTCAACATCTTCTAATTACCTTGAACAGAAAGTCATACATTCCTCTACCAAGTAGCCTTCGATAAGTGATCCTTTCAAATAACGCTTATTGCGACAGTAAGACTTCAATTTGGATAGGAACCTAAACACGATATACAACATTATCAAAAGTTACAACTAAAGGAATTGAGGTGGATGAATTAACAAGTATTGCTTCACCAAGTTATAACTTTTGATAGAAAACGGGTCCACCAAGTATTGCTTCACCAGGGAGATGAATTAACAAGTGCGCCATAATAGTGAAGAAGGAAGGCGGGAAGATCTTCTCGAGATTGCATAAAGTCAATGCGGCTCGATCTTGTAGTGTCTCAAGTTCTTGAACATCCAAAACTTTGCCACAAATGCTTTTCATTATATTTGATAGTTCAATTACACAAGACGTCACCTTTTTCGACATACAACACCACATAGTAACTGGTAGTAAGCTTGCATCAAGATGTGATAGTCATGTGATTTTAAGGCATATAGTCTTCGATCTTTAAGACTCGCACATCGAGATATATTTGATGCATACGCATCCAAGACCTTTATATCCTTTAACACCATACAGAACACTTCTGTCTCCATCTTCGACATTAAAAAAATAGCAGGCGGCAACCGATATTTCATATTCGAAAGTGCTTGGGATGAAGCTCACGCCAAATTTTCATGTGGACTAAATCAAGTCGACTTTGAAGATTGCCTTTCGATTTTCCATTGATATTCAAAATAGTCTTAATAATGTTCTCGCAAACATTTTTCTCAATGTGCATGACATCAAGATTATGTCATAATATCTGATACTCCCAATAAGGCAACTAAAAAAAATGCTTCTTTTTTCCACAGGTCCGCCTCATTAGGATCATTTTCTTCATCAGATTCATCATCATATTCATCCATTGATCTTCTATTTCTTTGCGTGTTAGGCGGTTGATTCATCTTCCTATAATTGAAATTCATATCTTTCAACATGAACAATATTTCAGGTCTACCGATCTGCGAAGGAGCTTCTCTGAACTCTTCAGTACCGTCAAACTGAGTACTCTGAAATCTAAATCTACGATTTTCTGGTAACCACCGAAGATGTCTCATGTAAAAGAACTTCTTCCCATTATATAACCATTGCGAACATGTTTGCGCAGCACAACAAGGACAAACATGACGTCCATTGGTACTCTAACCAGATAAATTGGCATAAGCCTGGAAGTCATTAATAGTCCACACCAAAGCTGCACGTAAATTAAAATTCTCCTTTTTCATTATATTGTATGTCTCAACACCAGCCCATAATTGTTTTAACTCTTCAATAAGTAGCTGCAAATATATGTCAATATCATTTCCGGGCCCTTTCTCTCCAGGGATAATCATAGATAAGATGAAGGATGATTGTTTCATGCAAACCCATGGAGGCAAATTGTAAGGAACAAGCACCACAGGCCAAGTACTATATAGCACTCATGATTTTGTAAGGTTTAAATCTATCAGATGCTAGCCCAAGCCTCACACTCCGAGGATCGCTTGCAAAGCTTGGAAATTTAGAGTCAAATGATTTTCAAGCTAAAGAATCTGCAGGATGCCTTAACAATCCATCATCAATTCGTCCATCATGGTGCCACGTCATTGACTCGGCTGTCTTCGACGACATGAAAAGCCTTTGAAGCCTTGGTATTAGCGAAAATACCGCAAAATCTTAACTGGCGTCTTCTTTGACTGTGCATCGTTTTCATCCTCGTTATCATATTCTGTATTTCTATTTATCCAACGGGATTGACCGCATACATGACAGCACTGTTGGTTTCTCCGGTCGCCTCAATACAACATGAAGTCATTTGGGCAACTATGAATTTTGTTGTAGCCAAGGCCCAAATCTTTGATCAGTTTCTTCATGTCTTTGGAAGATTGATGGATTTTCGCAAACGGGAACATTTCTTTCAAAAACTCTAATAACATTGTCAAAGAGTTTCCGGTCCACCTTTCCAAACATTTTAAGTGAAAAAGACGAATACAAAAAGACAGTTTTAAAAATTTTGATCCATCATACAGTTCTTCATTCATTTCACCAAGTAACGTGTAGAACTTTGCCGCTTCTTCATTTGGCTGTTCACCAGGTACACTTCTTCCCCTTTCGGTGAAAGTATTTCCACCAAAATTATAATCATCGGTTGCACCTAAGTCAGGTGGAAATGATTGCAAACCATCATTGCGCATATTAAATGCATCCCGCAACATGCCTTCCATGTTATCTTATCTAACATTCTAATTGTAAGCACTATGAGGATAACATAGATTCATCGATGAAGAGGCTCCACTAGATGTACACTCTCCATGGAAAATCCATTTTTTATACCCCCGAACAAAGCCATCAACAACTAGATGTTCGTAGACAACTTTACGATAATGCCAATTGATATTGCAACACTTCTTACACGGGCAAAGAATCATATTCTCTTAGCTTGCATTTTGAAATGAAAAATTTAGAAAAGTTTCTACTCCATTTCGATAGCTGTTGCTTTCCCTTGACAAATTCATCCAAGTTCTGTCCATTTCGTAGTTGTTGAAGTCTAAAGTTGACAGTAAATTACACGGGTAAGTTGTTTATTTATACAGGTATTATGTAAGTTATGTAAATTATGTAAGTTATGAAGTTTGATCTTAAAATTATGTAAGTTATGAAATTTGATCTTAAAATTATGTAAGTTATGTATTATGTAAGTTATGAAGTTTGATATTAAAATTATGTAAGTTATGAAATTTGATTTTAAAATTATATAAGTTATGAAGTTTGATCTTAAAATTACGTAAGTTATGAAATTTGATCTTAAAATTGTGTAAGTTATGTATTATGTATTATGTTTATGTTATTTGATGAAAGTTATGAAATTTGATCTTTAACTTATATGCTTTTAAGGAAATTATTACATAAAACTACATGTATTATGTAAGTTACATAAAAAGAATCTAATTTTATATTAAAACATATTTAAATAATGATCAATATTATTATTATATTGATAACAAAATATTTATAAGTTTGAAAAATAATCAAAATATTAAATATTAAAATCAAACATTATTAATATAAAAAATTAGTAATTTGATTTTTATATTAAAACATATATAAATAATGATCAATATTATTATTATATTTATAAAAAATATTTATAAGTTTGAAAAACATTCAAAATATTCAATATTAAAATCAAACATTATTAATATAAAAATTAGTAATTTGATTTTTATATTAAAACATATTTAAATAATGATCAATATTATTATTATATTTATAACAAAATATTTATAAGTTTGAAAAACATTCAAAATATTCAATATTAAAATCAAACATTATTAATATAAAAATTAGAAATTTGATTTTTTATATTAAAAATATTTAAATAATGAAGATAAGGTAATTAACACCCAAACCAAAATAAATTAATGAGTAATAAAATAAATTTTCCTTTTAAAAATCTTTTAAATACATTTTTTAAAAAAGAATTTGATTTTCATATTAAAATAAAATAGACTTTTAATTTATTTAAATTTCATAATATTATATTATTTTATGCACAATTATGTACGACAAAACCTAAGTAACCTACCCTGCTTTGGACACCATTTATACTCCAATTCAACAAGCATTTATACTCCAATTTGTACGTTCCAATTCACTATTCATTCCAACAAGTTTAAAGTTTAAAAAAAATCCAATCAAGGAACATTTATACAGCAGAGTTAAACCAAAATTTTAGCGTTCCTTCAATATAACAATTTCTCAAAAATAAAACACAATACAATACAAATTAGATGATAAACAAAAATGATTTGATGGTAAACAAAAATTTGATGAAAGCACATTTTAAAAAATAGAAAAGAACACAAGTTATATTGCACTTACAAGTAAAACTGGCAACAAAAAGTGCAAACTACCAGAAAAATGGATCTATTAAGCTAACGATTAAAGATGTCATTTTATACCAGTTGAAATAATATAATAAACAACAATATAATAAACAATATATATAGCAGTTCAAACAATATAATAAGCATCAATTTGGACAACAATTTTTTAATATTCATCATACGTGGCATTGTTACACCTAGGGAGGATCCATTATATCTTACAATGAGATATAAGGCAACCCATAAGGTTTCCAGCCTATATACTTTGAATCTCTTTTTTTTCGGATAACAATATAATAAACAACATATATACCAATTCAAACAATATAATAAACAGTAATTTGGACAACAATTTTTTAAAATTTATCATACGTGGCATTGTTACACCTAGGGAGGATCCATTATATCTTACAATGAGATATAAGGCAACCCATAAGGTTTCCAGCCTATATACTTTGAATCTTTTTTTTTTGGACAGCAATATAATAAACAACATATATACCAGTTCAAACAATATAATAAACAGCAATTTAGACAACAATTTTTTAAGATTCATCATACATGGCATTGTTACACCTAGGGAGGATCCATTATATCTTACAATGAGATATAAGGCAACCCATAAGGTTTCCAGCCTATATACTTTGAATCTTTTTTTTTTTTGGACAACAATATAATAAACAACATATATACAAGTTCAAACAGTATAATAAACAACAATTTGGACAACAATTTTTTAAGATTCATCATACGTGGCATTGTTACACCTTGGGAGGATCCATTATATCTTACAATGAGATATAAGGCAACCCATAAGGTTCCCAACCTATATACTTTGAATCTTTTTTTTTTTTTTGGACAGCAATATAATAAACAGCATATATACCAGTTCAAACAATAAAATAAACAGTAATTTGGACAAAATTATCATGATATAATTGTTATTGATCAGAATTTTGAACTAAAACGTAACTTAATAATTTCAAGAAGCTGGTCTACTCCACTCTCACCAAGAAACAGAGGCTGCAGTCAAAAAAATAGTATTTGTTAAGTAATTTAAAGGGAAAATGAATATAAATAAGCCAAAATAATTAGCAACGAAACATGTACACCTTAAGCGATATTTCAACAAAACACGACCAATGAGACCGGATGTCAATGGTCGTGGTGTAATTATTTGCACCAAATTTTAATTCAGGTGGTCGTTAGTACCTACAATAGATGTAAGATTATAAGAGTAGCACCAAATATTAATTTCATTGCACCAAATATAGAAACTTTATCAATATCTCTACCAAATATTAATTCGAAGATGAAATGGCAGCTTCAGTTGAACCAACAGTTGCAGGAGGAGTAGGAAGCAGTAACTGAAATACAGACAACATTAACTCAGTATTACTTTAAATTAATAATAAAAAATAGGAAATAAAAATAATATCAAACACCATTAATTCACTACTGTTTTTTTCGAAAAAGCACACTTAACTGCTTTCAGCTTTGGCAATGTCAAGATGGACATGTTTCATTAATCTAAGATAATCGTTAATAGTGACAGGAAGGGGGAAAACAAACTTGTGCTTATTAGCTTATGCATGTATGATAGTCAATGTATTAGGCTTGAAAAACATCAACTCGCATCAATGTACCATGTAAAACATCCACAAACTCTTACAATATTTAAGCCAAAGTCCTCCATAATAGCAATGATAACTCAATAGAGAAAACGAAAGGCATAATATATACTTTCATATCAAAATCCTTCCAAGAAATCATGATAATCCCCTTAGGTAGCAATTTGGAACTCGGATTTCACAAATAGTATAAAGTAAGGGTTAACATACATACAAATGTAACATCCATGCTTATTTCTCAAATGCATATATTTACTAAATGTCTCTTTAGTAGAGAATTTGAAATTCCTAGAAAATTTATAAATTTGTCAAATTCATACTTTTATGCTTTTCAAATATATATTATATTGAAACCGAACTAATTTTATTCACAAGAAATGCATTCCATTATTACAATTTTATGGAAAATGAAATCCAAATCCAATTTTTAAGCAAAATAATGTCATGAAAAATTAAATAAACTGAGAATCTTAGAGTACATAAAAATATTAGAGTACCTCTACTAATAATTTATGGGCAAGTCACTTCTCAAGTACCAAGAAAACCTCAATAAACCTATCAGTGACAAAAAAAAAGAGGATAAGTTCTCAGAAAACAACCAATTTCTAGATATTCAACAATTTTTTTTTTCACTCAATACGTATTTATTCTTTCATCTAGTCAAATTGGCATAATTTAATCTGAATAATAGAAATCAGCAGCATCAAGAACATGCTTATAACAATAAGAAAATGGCATTCACCTTCACCATTTAAGAGCAGTAATCCAATGACCATTAAAACAGGATGGACCTACAATAAGTACACAACAAAGATTACTTTTTGAAATGGAAAAACAAGATACTAATAAAGCATTTAAAACTAGTGATAATAACATCTACCAGTTTCAAGAATTCATTTATATAATGAAAAATAGATTTAAGTTTATCCCTTACTAAGCATAGAAAAATAAAGAAAGGATACTATGGATGATTTATTCGGAACTACAATAACAGGAGCGCTGAAGCATAGGTGTTCAAAGAGGATATTAGGATCGCATAGAAGTGGTCAGGAACATGAGCACCGAAGTGCAAGTAATAGGAGTACCGAAGTACAAAACATGAGTCCCCTATTGGCATACAAATCGTATCTTAACTATTTATCTAAGCTACTAAGGGCTTGTTTCAAGATTTTCAAAATATCAATAAACTCATGTATTTAATCATATTACAACTTAGTATCACTATTCATGGCGTAAACCAATATAATTTACATTGATAATTTGAATCATGGCATCATGCCACTACATAAGATTTCGAGCTTTTATTTCATCTCCATAAAGAGGCATTTTACAATATTGTTTCTTAAAGTCGTTTTCACACCAATAATCATGATTCTTACATCGTGCGACATAGTCGAACTATAAAATGGCAACAAAATCGTTGAATCACCATATGTAAACTAATAAAAACCAAAGAAATGGAAACAACCCATTAAACAAAAACAAAACCAAGTAATTGATAAATCAATTAAAATGAAATTTATTACATCTGTACTTAACCCAAACACATAAAAAAAAAAAAAAGCAAAAGAGGGAAGAGATTACATTGAAGATGAGATCTTTGTTATCAGAGCTGAGAGCCAATGGGTATCCTCAGAAGAATACGAAATTGCTGCTGGACCATACCATCAATCAGAATAATAGACTGACTAAATAAGACATCGTTTTGAGTTTTGTATCAACCAGAACCATCAAGTTGTCGTCAAGCACCAAAATATCAACAACAACAAAAAAGAGTGAATCAGAGGTCATTTCCGCACCTTTTAAAGTATATTTACGAGCAATCTCTGCACTTCAAACTTTGAAGAAAATCAGAGGTCATTTCCTGCATGCACAAAAAATCGAAATGAAAATAAAACAGAAAATAAAATAGTAGCCTAGACCCTAAAGTTAAGAGTGAACATAAAACATGATTGAAAACCAACGAAATGAAAAACAAAAGTATGCGACGGTATGTAACAGAATATATTCAAGAATAAAAATAATAGCCTAAATTTCAGTACGGCATAACGAGAAGATGCGACGGTGGAGATTTGGCAAAATAGGATTCCGCTCGTAAGGGAAAATGGGATTTCGATCGGAAGGATTTTGGACTGGATTTCGATCAGAAGAGATTTGGGAAAATAGGGATTGTAAAATTTGGGGAAGAACTTGAGGGAATTTGGGAATTTTGGAATCGGGAAATCTGATTTGGAGAAAGTAAAGGTAATTCATTTGAAAAAATGACGTCGTTTGAATGAGATAAATAAATTTTATGCTTTTCAAAACGCCACTAATAACAAATCAGAAAAATGGCGCCGTTTTGTAAACACTTGATATATATTAGTGGCGTTTTTTGCTAAAACACCGGTAAAACACAACCTTTTGCAGCGTTTTTCAATAAAATGCCACTTAAAACACTTCAAAAAACGCAGCGTTTTCCACTCTTAAATACATTTTTGCTGCATTTATATAAAAACGCTAGTATTGTAAAATCTTTTGTGGCGTTTTGGTGCAAACGCCACTAAACATTCAGCATAAACAATAATTTTTCATATATTACCGGCGCTTTTATGAAAAACGCCACTATTGCTAACTTATTAGTATTGTTTTTATTTATTAGATTTATTCTTTAATAAATAAATTTCATGTTAGAAAATTGAAAAATGGGTATTCATTTTTTTATAAATATTTTTTAGTTTTGTATATATTTTATAAAATTAAACATTCAAATATATATATTTTTTCAAAGTTTTTAGGTTTTTAATTTTGTGTTTTTAAGAATAAAGATGAAATTAATAGAACGTGTAAAGTTAATGGTTAAATTTATTGAATTTTTAAAATTAAGATTAAATTGATAGAATCTACAAACATTAACTTTAATTAAATTTCGATCGGTTTGTGCGTAAAATAGAGAATAGTTAGGTAATTATTTTTATAATTTTGATTTATTATAATTTATTTATTATAGCAAAATCAAATTAAATTTGATATTCTGTCTTCATTCGATAAACCCTAAACTCATAAACCCTAAACCCTAAAGCCTAAGCCCTAAAATCATAAACTTACAAACCTATAAATCTATAAACTCAAGCCATAACCCTAATCCTAAAATTAACCGTAAACTATAAACTCTAAACACTAAATCTTGAAATGATGATCTCGAAACCTTGGTTGGCCTATGCAAACTACTAAACCCTTAATTATAACCTTAAACCCTAAATTAATTAGATAAATTTTGAATATTATATATTCTTTCAATATTTTAGGAAATTTAAATAACATTTTCAATTTACTAATTAATTTTGTTTCTCTCTGAGGCATGGGCTACCAATTTTTTAATTTTAATATATATAAAGCTTATCTATTATCTCTTAAATAATTTAAACTATAATTATAATTTTAATATATATATATATATAAAAGAAATTAAATAATTTAAACTATAATATATATATATATAGTTTATTTTTTTGTATTTGCTAAACCCTAAATATAAGTTTTATAAGGGACAAAAGTAATTAAAATAGAATGTTAATGCTTACCTATACCCTAAAATAAATTAATTTTTTATTAATAACCCTAAACCTTAAAGCCTAATAGCCAAACCCTTAAAATCATAACCCTTACATTAATTATTTTTGTAGCGTTTAAAAAAACACAGTTAATGACATACTTTTTGCTGCGTTTTACAAAAAACACCGCTAATGAAGACTTTTTGCGGCGTTTAACAACAAACGCCACTAATTCTCGATCTAGCCACTATAGCTCAACTACAAAACATCGTCGTATTGCTTAACATTTTTGTGGCATTTTTTGCGAAGCGCCACTAATACACTTCATATAGCGGCGTTTTTGCAAAAGCGCCGCTAATGCTCTGATTTATAGCAGCGTTTTTACGAAAGCCGCTAATACTCAGATCTATCGCGGCGTTTGTGCCAAAAACGGCTCTATTGCTCAACTTATTGTGGCGTTTTCTTGCAAACGCCGCTAATGTTTAATATTTGTGGTGTTTTTTATCCAAACGCCACTAAAAACGCCGCTAAAACCCTATTTTCCTGTAGTATTTGTAATAGTAACACTTTCAAAAAAAATATATAGGCATAATATTTTTTTTATTATTTTAATCAATTTCATATTTTTCCCAAAGAAAATTCAAGACAAAACAAAATAAAAATCTTCCAGATGCCATATTTTAAAATAAATATAAATATATTGTGATTTTAAATAAAAATTATAAACTATAATTAGAGATGTAATAACTTTTCATGAAGTATTATAATTATGATTAATAATTTTATTTCAAAATAATATATTTATTAATATATATAAATTGTAATTAAAACAAGAGTGATCATTATTTATCATAATTTTAAGAAAATGAGATTAAAAATATTAAATTTTTTATAAAAGTATAATTTAATAAAATGTGTTTCTAAATAAACACAAAAATCATAAATGATAGAAATTGAATCTATAAATATTATTCTTCAAAATAATTTTATAAAAGGTGTATATTTTAAAATGTAAAGATGGATGATGGATCCAAAAGTAAAAATTGTGAGACTCGGAATCTGAAATGGGTAATGATAAAACCACCAGCAAGGGCCCCAACAGCACCCAACACCCACCCCACCGGCTCGAACTGTGCTTCATTATTGTTCACTAATACCTTGCGTGCACTCCTCACGCACGCACGCACGTATCAAACCTTTAATCACTCTCTCTCTCTCTTATTGCTTTTGTTTTTTAATCTTTAATTTTCTTTAATATAATTTTTATTAGTTTTGGTGTGACAATATAAATTTCTTTATAAATAATCTTAATCGTAGCTTCCGTGATTTACATAAATTTCCATCGTTTGACTCTAAAACTCCATTTTCCCAGTGTTTCTCATTCTCAAGCTGCTTAAGGATTGAAGCAATTTGAATTTGGTTCTTTTGTTTTATCGATTTGGGATTTTGGGTTTTTTCTTTGTTCTTCCTTTTCCCCGCTTTGTTCATAGCTGTAAGTTGTCTCATGCTCTTCGTTTTTCTTTTAAAGTTTATTTGCTTTAATCTTTTCCTTCTTTTAGTAAGCGTTTGATTTTCTTGCTGGGTTTTTTTTCCTTTTCATTTTCACCCCATTTGTTTTTTCTGCTATTTTTATATAGCTTTGGATAGTTTATTTTTATAAATTTCTCCTTTTGGATTTGATGAAATATTGAATTTTTGAATACTGGAAGAAACGCCAATTAGATCCAATCTTAAAGGTTTAGAAAGCTCATATCTTATCTCAACAGCTACAGTTATCAACAGAATGAACTATTTTACTTGTTCACTATCGTCTTCTTCTTCTTTTATTATTATTATTATTATTATTATTATTATTATTATTATTATTCTTTCTTCTTCTTCTTTACATTCGTTTAATACTATGATTTTCACTTAGATATTATGTTCTATGATGTTAAAATAATGAATATGTTTGGCCATTGCAGGGTTCTTGAATAGGTTGTTTTAGAAGAAAAAGGGAAGTGTGGCGATTTTCATTGAAGAAAGAACAGTATGCGGTGGTGGTTGAGTCTTTCCGTAGATGTGTTTCGAAAAGTTATCTCTTTGAACTTATATTGTAGAGTGATTCTGTAATTGCATAATCTAGATTAGCAATAACCCTATTTTTGTACTCCGTTTCTTTTTATTATTCGTCCATGGGATCCACCTTTTTCGTTGTTGTTCCGTGTTATGTTCGACAGATTAGTTGAAAACCTTCAAACCCTTTCTCAAATTCCTAAATCTAGAGTTAGTCTTTTGATTTTGGTAGGGATAGTTTTTGTAGTGACATTTGAGTTTTTGATTGACCTGGATTGTGGATTTTTGCCGATTTTAAAGACGTCGTCATCCGGAAGATATCTAGTTTTCTGTCATATTGAAGGGTTGGAACGTAGTTATGGTGTGCCAAGCAGCTGGCCAAACAAGATTCCGGGCATTGAAGTACGAAAATGGTATTGCAGGGAGTGCCACCATTGTAGTTAGAGTCATTGCATGCTTTCAACCTCTTCAGGATTGCCAGGTTTGATTTTTGTTCGTTACTTGTCCTTGTATTCATGAAATAACTATATACACTTACGTAGTTAAGTCATTTTACAGTTATTTTCTTAATGCATGAGATCTCTTCTCCTTTATGTTATTGGTGATTGGAAAGAATGTGCAAAGCTTTTACTGAATTCCCTTTATTGGGTTTTTGCCAGGCTGAATATTTCCGTCATTTGCTTAAGCCCGTTACGTAGATTAGTTTTACGTTCTCGCATTCAAGTTAAGCTGGAGTTTTTAGTTTTTTCACTTGTTTTGAGAGAAACTTCAAGTAAACAGCTATTTCTACTGCTACAGCATTTGAATTCTGGTACGTATTGCTTGTACTTGGTTTTAGGAATATCTACTTTTTATTCTCTGGAATACCCTTTTTCAAGTTGATTTCGATGTTTTTGTAGGCAATTGTTCTGGTTAGATGGGAGAAGGCCGTGGATCCTGGTTTCCTTTGGCTTGGCAATCACACAACATGAATCCTTTGGCCGCTCCACCTCCTTTGGGGCAGCAAAATGCTAATCCTCTATTCATAAACTCTGGCATTAAGATGGTCTCCACCAGGGGGATTTTGCCGGCTTATGGATATCATGATTTACCTCACTTGCGGATTGGCCAAGTTAATGAACCCCAGGGCTGGTTTCACTGTTCACCACGCTTTCAACAGGTCTTTGCACCTTCTTCAAACACTTTTTTGAAAGAGCAACTCCCAGCTAACCCTTATGAGAATCTTACGGAAAACATTGTCCTGAAGGCAGGATCCGGGTGTCCTCAGAAGAGATTCCTTGTTTTTGACCAATCTGGTGGTCAAACTACCCTGATCTTTAGTTCTGCTTTTGGGACTCCTATCAAGTGCAGTTCTTTGGGTCCCAATTTGCCTTTTGATCCCATGGCTACAGTGAAGCCGAATCTTCACCCTGGACCAATATCTAAAGATGTATTTGATGACAATGAGACTGATGTGCAAAGTGAAATGCATGAGGACACTGAAGAACTCAATGCTCTGCTTTACTCCGATGATGATAGTGATTATACTGAGGATGAAGAAGTGACAAGCACTGGTCACTCTCCTAGCACAATGACAGCTCACTGTGAGCAATTTGAGGGCGGTGCTGAAGGGGTTGCTAGCTCGAGTGGTCTAACCAAAAAGCGAAAACTGCTCGATGGCAGTAATGATGATACGCCATTGCTTATGGACAATACTAGTTCGTTGAATCATTGTAGATGTTCCGAGCAGGAGGATGATGCAGATTCCAGTTTTGCCAATGGCCAAAATCTAAGTTCCGATGGTATGCATTTATCTTCAGGCAACAAGAGAATGAGAATGGATAAAATTCGTGAGACTGTGAGTGTATTACAAAGCTTAGTTCCTGGTGTAGAGGGCAAGGATGCAATCGTGGTTCTTGACGAAGCCATTGATTACTTAAAATCCCTGAAACGCAAAGCAGAAACCTTGGGACTTAGTACTCCATGAGTTGCCACTATTCATATTAGTAGTGGAGAGGGAACTCAAACCCCATTGTGTATTTCATGAATGATTTGAGCTGGAAACCATTACTTTTGGTTTGAAATCTTTCAATATCTATAGAAAGCAGGATAGTGAAGGATTGTGAATGATTAGTCTTGGGGTTTAGAGAAAGCAGCAGCACTCACCTGGGTGAGAAGATTGGGTTGTTGAAGAGGGGACCCTCATAAAGGGTGGGCTAAATGCACGCTTCTTGGATGGTTTGGGTCCCAATAATCACTTTGTTCACCCTTTATTGTAGTGATTGTCAAGTTTTAAACCTTGTGGCCTTCCCTTTTTCTTTGATGTAGAAAACTGCACGAGCCAATCTCCCATTTCATCATCCAACAACTTGTCTGATGGGGCCCCTAGATATTGTGAGTTGTGTTGCTTCGGCTTTTGAAAATGGGTATGAAAATATGATCTCGAAAGCCCTTTGATAAATCTAAACATGCTCATGTTCAACATATACGGATGCAGCTGAATATGGAGTAACATTCACGGATTACTTGTATTTGTTGTTGTGGTATGCTTCGTGTATCATATGGGTGCCGTTCAACTTTGAGATCGTAAATTGTAATGCTTGGATGGGTTAAGCAATGGTTGGATGTAATATAAATTTATGAAACGGTTGTGGTGTGATGTTATCAATTTATTTTGTCTTTAAACCAATGTAATTGCGTTGCATGCGCGCATCTATGCGTGGGACAAGGATTGTGTTAAGGCCGAGACTCATTGGCTTAGGTCCTTGCAACGCCCCTCCCCTCTGAAATAGTGCGAACATTTCCTGTTTTATTGCAGTTTTATCTACGCATTTTTAGTACAACGATAATTTAAAATGTAAACTATTTTTGAAGTATGATCAACACACCAACTTGAGATTTATATGAATGTTAACACGGTAAAAGAATTATTGCTCCATTATAATGGAAAGAGGCTAATTCTGGACAAACCAAGACAAGACAAACCCTGCTTCGCCAATCATCATTCCGCCAAACATCTGAGCTTCGATCATCTCTTAACTTGCCACCTGACACTGCTTTCAACAAGCTTCAATAAATTCATTCGCTACAATTATTCTTAAAACCTGTAAGGTTTATATATATATAAACTAGTTAACTGAATTGGTATAACAAGTTAACTCGACATTATCTCGGTTGTGAAATTATTTAAATACTTGTACTTTATAAGAGTATTTTATATTTTCATATTTTATATCATCTTCAAATAAAATAATTTAAAAACATTATTATTTGAAAATCGATTGTAAGACCCAACACATTGATATAAAAAATCTTTACTAATCCACTAATAATCATTAATTGATATATTTTTATAAATATATTCTTTAATATAAAATATTTTATTCAGTTATAAGTCAAATTGTAAATACTATAAATTTTGAAGTATCTATTGCAAGATTGCCAAATGTCGTATGGTAAAATTTATAATGAAGCTGATAAGAACATATATATTTTAAATTATATTTTTCAACAAGACAAAAGTATTATAATGGGTTAAACCTCAGCAACCTTATACCCTACCCTAATTATTAAAATATAACATTAATGAAAAATGGAGCTTGATCCAATTGGGTGAAGGGGAAGCCACCCTTAGGCTGAATAAATAGGCCGACTCCATAGTTCATAACCATGTTTTTTGTAATTCTGACCAAATCAATCCAACTCCAAATTTGAACCATGGATTGCCGAAACCTGAAGTAAGTTATTTTATATTTACATAATGTGTAATATATTAATAATTTGCATTATATAGATGGAAAATTATATGGTACACTTTTAATGATAAGTAGGATTGAGAAACTCACATGTGATTATAGGATATAGTAACAATTAGAAAGCTTAAATTTTAAAAAGCTTTTACAAAATAATTAAGTTTTAAACGAAAATTACACTTAATTAAATTTTTATTTGAAAGTTAGCAATTAATTAAGGCCTTGAAATAAAGTATTTCGTTGAAACCATCACGGGTTGTTAAATGATGACATGGTGTATTGATTAATTTATTAATTATTTTTACAATTATTTGATTGGTTTTTAAATATTTTACAATGATTTTTAGTTTTAAGCCTAAAATTTATTAAAATATTAAAGATATAAATATTCTAAATAATTATTACATTATTATGAATAAATGAAAATTTTATTAAAATATTATAAAATGAGAAAATATAGAAAAATATAAAAATATTAAATGATATAAATGTTAAAAGTTATTTAAAATTATAAAATTAATCATTTTAATTTAAAATTATAATTTTATAATTTTCTAAACATTATTATAATATTATAATAGTTTCTAATCATTTAAAAATAACTCTTTAAAATCTATATTTTTATTTAAAATATAGAAAATCGTAGAAATTTTATTAAGTTTTTAATAACTTTTGTATTATTTTCTATAACCTTTTAGAGTTTTTTTAGCATTTTAATAAATTTTCTATGTTATCTATTTTATAATATTTTAATAACTTCTCATATTTTCATTTTATTTTAATAATATTTATAAATTTTCTATACTTTTATACAATTTTATAGTTTTAATGTTTCTATTTTTTATAATTTTTAGTTCAAATGTCAAAAAACTCTCGTAAAATAATTTGAAAAAGCATTTAAGCCATCATAAAATAATTTGAAAAAAAAAAAGCCGCACATTAGCTTCTTTCCATGTCAAACAGAGCGAAGCAAAAATATATATTTTAGAGGAATGGGATTATGTTATATATTTTATGGGAGCTAAAATAATATTTTACCGTTGTATTAGTTTATATTTTACAATTTTAGAAGGATTAAATAAAATTTATTATTTTAGGGCCAAACTATAATTGTACCATGCATTAATATATAAATTTATAAAATTTAAGGGGTCCTGATTCAAATACCACGTTAATACTTAATGAGCCCTCAAGAGTAATTTTCAATTAGGGGTTTAATTAATTTTTTTAAATTATTATATGAGTTCTTTTTTATTTTTGGTGAATTACAATAACACCACATCAAAGCTCAAACAACCAACGCGACTAGCGCGACTCGAACCCAGGCCACACTTGGAACGATGAACACCCTTGATCATTAGGCCATCACATGGGGTTCATTGTATGAGCTCTTTTAGTTTATATAAAAAGAATGAAGCACATGACAATTTTTTAACTCCATTCGTGGAGATAAAAAAAAAATGCCCTATCAACTAAGAATAAAGCCAATAATTTTGTTTAGGGGGTAAGATAAAATTATATGATTGACCACCCACTCGAGTGCACGTTAAAACAAAAGTTTTTAGAAAGCTATTTTTTTGAAGAGCGGGTTTTAACTGCAAATGGATAGTGTCAATTATAATATTTATAGTGTCCAATGGAACACAAGAGTCTTCCAAGGGTCGAACCCAATGGATTGCTAAGTGGGTAAATGTCTTTATCAAGTCAAATACAAGTTAAGTAATTACTAATCTAATCGAGTTGGAAATTATTAGAGCAAATCCAAATAAAATGGTTTATAAAATAAAATTAAACGATTAATTAAACTAACTAAGCTAAGTTTTCTTCTTAATGTTTTAGATAATGTAAATGATTAAACGATGGTTGATTGATTAGTTGAGTGCTAATTAAAATAATGAACCTATACCGAGTATATTGGTTGCCACTCTTAGTTAGGAACCTCCTCTCGATCTCATCCTAGACTAAAAGATACGCTTAAAATTACCTCTTGATCTCACTCTTAGTTAGGGGGTAAGATAATATTATATAATTAGGTGAGGCCAAAGCAAAAAAAAAAAAATTGCATTAAAAAGACCTAAAATAATTTATTATTTCTTTGTAGGGTCAAATTTTTATTTAATTAAAGGTTAAAATTATTTAAATTGTGTGAAACCCCATGTCAATACCATTTTAAAATCGGGTTTAAAAAATGCGGATCGACTTTAAAAATAAAACGGAAGTCGCCACCAATCCCTTTTTTACTTAGGTGTGATTGTATCACCTTTTAAAGCGTTTAATTTTAAAACATTTCATTTTGGTCTACGAAAAAAGAGAAAACGGGTTCAAGAATCGGTTACGTATGAGGAAAGGTTAACACCCTCATAACGCCCCAAAATTGGTACCTAATTGATAAAATCATGTCCAAATATTTGAAATTTAAAAAGTTTAACATAAGATCCCTTATTTGAAGGAAAACTAAGACTTATCTATTTCAAAGAAATAAAAATACCACACCCAATAAGTTAGGATACAACATTTTATAACTTTGAAGCTAGGTGCATCTTTATTTTAGAAAATTCTTACCTCAAGACACAAAACATCACACCCAATAAGTTAGGATACAACATTTTGAATTCTCAAGAATAAGTTTTTTTATTTGAAACTTAAGATTTCTTTATTCTGAAAGAATATAAACATCACATCTAGCACAATTGGACATGACATTTTTTAAATCCTCGTAATTAAAGTCATCTCATAATTTACGAAATTTATTAAAATGGTATTTAGTTATTTAGCCTAACGGAAAATTGCAACCCAGCACGTTAGGGCACTATTTCTCGAATTTCTAAATACCAAAACATTGCCTTATTTAAAACCTTTAGATAAAATATAGTAATTTTACAAAAATATATTTTATTTTAAAACGATGATCTATATAAAATATCACATAAATATCAAAAGCAATTATGAAATAATAAAGAATAAAATAATTACATACTTATATGATATAAACAATGTAAACAATGCATAAATAGTATATAATGATTTTAAATAAAATAAAATATAAACAATATAAATGAAACATGTTTTTCAATATAAATATATTTTAAAAGAATAAAAACATGATATGATATAATACTATACAATGTATAGATAATATAGTAATTAATATATGAAAATAATATATAATTAAAATAATATTAAACAAAATAAAATAATAAATAATAAAAAATATATATGTAGTACATTAATTATAAAATTATAACATTAATTATAAAATTATATACATAATATAAACAATATAAATAAAATTAATTAGATAATATAAATAAATTTTATATAAAATAGATTTTTAAGAGTAATATATAATATAATATAATACTATATAATATACAAAATATAATATAATAAACAATATAAAATATATAATAATAAATTATTAAACAAGTAGAATAATATATAATAATTAAATATAAAAAATATATAAAAAGACATATAAAAAAATATATTTAGATTTTGTACTATTAATAAATTAATAAATATATGGAAATAATATATAATATTTAATAAGGTAAAATAATTAAATATAATATAAAATAAAAGGATAAAAAACAAAAAAAACAAGGATTAAAATAGCAATTAAAGCATTAAAAGAACTAAATTAAAACACGCGTTAAAATACGGGGGTTAAAATGGCAATAATGCCAAATTTCAAAATGGCGTCTTGAAGAGTCTGGCCCTTAATGCAAACTGAGGGACTAAATTGGAACCAAAACAAACTTTAGGAATAATTTTAAAATAAATAAAAATGCGAATTGGGCTGAATTAAAATTAATTAAATTGCGAAGGACCGAAATGTCAAATATCTCATTTTTAAAAAATGCGCGGATCCTCATCTGGATATCGAGTTGACGTGCGGATCCTGGTAATCGAAAACGGCGTCTTTTGCTATCTGTTATATAAAAGATAGTTTTAATAAAAAAAATCATTTTGAATCTGATTTTAAAAAAAAAACTTCAAGAATTCTCTGGAGGTCCCTCTGGGTCTTCGATCGCCAGATCTCCAAACGCTGCTTCCACGCTACCTTGCCTTTATCACCTTCGCAACGCATGTAATCTTTAACTTCGTTTTTCCTTTTAAACAGTATCTATAAAGCGTAAGTTTAAAGAGAAAAAAAATATAAAATAATACTAAAAAATTACCCAAACCAAAATTTTGGTATTTTATTCTCTTGAAATATTTCGGTATTCTCTGTGAATATCTACTTCTTTGCTTCTCTGTAGATTTTTGTGTTTGTGTTTTTATATTTCTAAAATTTCTCTGTGTATCCGTGTATATCCCCTATTTACAAGTTTTGTAAGGCTTTTTATAGCCTTTGAAATAAAAAAGGAAACAAAATACTGCCATGCTTGCTGTAATCTGCTTCCATTTTTGTGCAGGTGAAGAGCGGCGGAGAATCTGGCGTGTTAATGGCGGCGTGACGATCGGGATCTCACTGGGGCGAGGTTTGCGGCGCGACGATCTGGTTCCTGTTGGGGTGCTTGCGGCGTAATGGAAACCTAGGGTTTCCTGCGTCCGCAAGCTTTTGGGCTACTTGGGCCATGCATGGTTTGGGTAGTTAGGGTTTGTAAGTGGGCTCGGGTAATTTTAGGTGTTGGGCTATCTGTCTGGGTCTGTAATAGGGTCAATATTGGGTTTGTAAAAAAATGGATTGTATAAGGGATATTTTGGTTATTATTTTTAATTTTGGGCTTATTCAATGCCCGGGCAAAATTAGGTACTTACACCTCACACCCAACCTGATCGCTCGATCCGAATATGAGATGTACCATTACGTTCTCAAGCAACTCATACTATCTTGTTACAAAATCATAAAATTTAAATCATAATTATCAATCAAACCAATTTAACCATAAACTATATTCATAATTATACATTCATAATGTTTAAGTTTCAAATTCATAATTTTATAGAGTTACTCGAATCCAAAGTTAACTGTCAAGTTTCAATGTTATGTCTCGAGACAACGAACTTCTTTCTCGAGACAGACCTCAATTTATTTGAGGTATTTTTCCTTCAAAGTTAAATTGTCTCGAGACATTAGAAATTGTGTCTCGAGACTGAGTCTCTAGACCAACTTCCCATGTTTTCTTATTTTAGCGTTAATGTTTAAATGCAGATATCTTTAGACAATGGGTTCTTGTCTTGAGACCTGGAATAGGGCAAAACTTAATCAGATTCGATGTTTCCTTGTCTCAAGACAAAGGGCACACTATCTTGAGACCTAATTGAAATTGTCTCGAGACTATTTAGACAATATCTCGATATATTAAACATTTAGATAAACAATAAGGTAATTTTTTTGTGGTCTCGAGACACGTTCATGCAGTCTCAAGACTCAATGGCAAAATGACCTAAAATGCACGTTTTCAAGTGAACAAAATATACCTTAAGCATACCTATACTTTATCTTAATGTAGGATCATCAATTTAACACATACAAACACAATTAAACATTATTAAATCATAACCATCAATGCATCATTATATAACCAACTTTCACATATTCAAACACATATAATCTAGCATAATTATCTACTAATTCAAGGATGAAATTCACTTTTATAACTCTTTTAGATATCAAAATGCAAACTCAACTGTAAGTCACAAATACCCTAGGTACATGCCATGTAACTCAAAACTCATATATACATACAAAAGAGGTAATAAATGTTTTTAGTTGAGTTGTTAAGTTGAGTTGTATGTAAAAGCGGCGGATCTTCCATTCCTTAGTCAATCGATTGGTAAGTAGGTGGTAAGGATTTATGGTAAATAGAGTGCTATTCTAGTAAGTCGGGTTAATGAATAAAAAGAGAAGGTACTATCGGTGTTACTACATTCCGATGGTGGTTGGTGTGAAAGGTGATCGGGAATCGAGTCACTGTGATTAGGCAAGAAAGGATAAAGTTAGGTTCGGGTTCACCACAGAAACCCTTCTCAAATTATTTGGTTTGGCCGAATGGCCCATATCACTAACTCTATTATGGCCTAATATAGGGACAAGTAGATCTAGGGTGGCAGCTCTTCTTTTGGGATTTAGAGCATCCAAAGGTGACAGGTGTGTACATACACTTATAGCATGTAATAACCATGTCTTAGATATTTGTTGTATGTAAATTTGCTTGATGTGAATCTGAGATATAGTACCTTAATGGTACAAGCGAGATTCGGGTAAGTCTCTTTTAATATAAGATTATTATTATGCTTTTTGGAAGCATGGTTTTATGATACATGTGATAAATGTATGAGATTTGATCATGATTACTTGACTTTTGTGGGTTAAATGAGCGGAGGCGGTATTATTGTCTTGCGGGCACCGATGTTTAGTAACTGACTCTGTGACTCCGGTCACAGAGGTTTAGTACCTCAGGAGGTTTGGTACCTCATGCATCTCGTTCGGTGGCTTAGCACCACGGTGGGTTGGCCGCATATTACTTAAAGGATTGGCCTTGGTGATTTGGTATCCACCACGATGGGTTGGCCCCATCAATCGATCGTGTCTATGGACACAGGAGGTTTGGCACCTCCGGTGATTTGGCATCACATACGTGACTATATGTCACCGATGGTTTGGCACCACCGGTGGTTTGGTACCACAGCAGGGTGGTAGCGTATGGCGATTGGTTGGCTGGGTTGGGGCACATAATATTATGCACGTTAATTGTTATATGTTGTGTATGAAAATGTTTAAAATCGGGGAAGGGTTACATCTCGAGTCTTGGTGACTCACCTCCTTAATTTTTAATTGATGCATAGATCAGCGGATATGGGCCGGGATGGACTCGAGGTGGCCATGCGGTGGATTTAATTTAAATGAACTTTAATTTGAGTTGTGATATTTTTTATTTTATTTTGGGTTTTTATTACATTTGGATGTAATAAGGCCTCACGATATTTTGTTTTGCTACTTTTCATACGTTGGATACTTTGTTTTAAACTTTGTTATTAATATTTAAATCACATGTTTCCAAGTTAAACGAAAATTGTTTTAACGTGCCATCGGGCACCTTCAAAGTTTTATTATAACTTCGGCTTAAATAGATTTCTCAAATAAGCACTAAGTAAAGCTTTTACAAAAAAACAAACAAAAAAAGGTTTTCAACAACATAAACAGGTTTGGAAAAACGACTTTCTTTAAAATGTTTTCTCTTGTAACAAAGCTAGATTGACCATAAAGTTTGGCAGGGTTTAGGTTGTTACAAAGTTAATATCGAGCCAGTTCAAAGCTCACGTGAGGCCCAAGGCCCAAAAGATTTGGTTTATGATTTGTAGGCCTTATTAAAGAATTTAAAATGTTTTCGGGTTTTTGAGCGGCATGGCACGAGTCTCCAAGCATCTCTCGCTTGGTAAGTACTTCAGAACCTCTTTGTGAATTGTTTTTACGTAGAAGGGTAGGAAGCATGGAGCGATAGAATAGTCTTATAGGACTTGGACCCTGGGTTAGATTACTCAAACACGAACGGAACATAAGACTTAATGAACTCAACCAACCTATGACCAAGATTCTTGAGCTGGGTGTGGCAACCTCATATGCGCATGTCTAGGATTGGAACCAAAGAGACAGTATTTAAGCGGTCAGAGTGACTCACCACCTCTTGCAGTATCCTACACAGTGCGTAGCTTGGTTTCACTTAACTCAAAGAGGCTCGATGGTGTGGTAACCTTTGCGCATGTCTAGAAAGGTTCGGTGGGAGCTTGGTATTTAAGCGGTCAGCGTGACTCACCTCCTCTCCACATGAAACACCTTTTGGTGCGTAGCTTTGGTTCACCACGACCAAGAGGGCTCGGTCGTAAGCTAAACATAATGACTAAAACGAAGAAAGGAAGCATAGCCTCTGATTTTGAAAAAGAATGAAACAACAAAACTTGGTTTTAAAACTTTAAAATCACTCTTTCAAACATAAGAACAACTCTTTTACAATGTTTTCCGAAAAGTTTGATTTGTGGAAAATTACGAAAATGCCACTTGAGGGTAAAATTACTGAAATGCCATGGTTCATAAAATATCAACTCAATGATTTTGTCCAAAATTTCACCTACTTCTCAAATATTCAACCATGCTTTGAAAATCATCAATAAAATAATTTGGTTTTGGAAAATTACGAAAACACCACTCAATGCAAAATTACCAAAATGACATTGACTTTTGAACTTTTGCAAAAAGCAACGTTTTAAGAAAGAAAAATTTGCAAAAGGACCCTCGAGAGTTTTCTTGCACTTACGAAACAAAATAACCATATGCTAAGTATTACATACTCAATGATGCTAATATAATTTAAATTCAGATTCTAAACCCGTCTTCGGGTCGTGAGTCTCAAAGCGATGTACCACTTACACACTCCAGTTTTTGAAGTGAGGACGAGAATCGACCTGAGGTGAGGTTATCATAGCGATATGAGTTCTAGAGATTGGTGAAATTTGGTGGAAATCTGGAGCTCGAAAATCTGTTCTACAAGAATTCGGTCCAAGCAGATAGGGTGTTCGAGGTGGTCGGGAGTGGCGCAAGTCACGTGTGAGAATACTAGTTGGAGTCAATCGGAAAGGATCATGGACGACCTTGACACATCCAATGAAGAGAAGCTGAAGGAGCGATGTCGACACGAAGGGATGAAGCGTGCAGGTGAGGTTCCTCACGGTTAAAGGATGGAGCCACGGCAGATGATCTCGTGGGAATATTTCCAAACCAGCTTTCGGAATAAATATGTAGGCACCGAATTTATCACGATGCTCAAAGGAAAACTTTTCTAGGAGTTAGTATAAGGAACTAAGTCTGTGCAATATATATAATAATTAAATCAGTAGTGTTCATTGACGACATCTTGGTTTACTTTCAAGGAGCATGACAAACATAATAGTGCATTTGAGGAGAAGATTGTACTAAGTTTTTGGCTAATGGAATGGCTTTAGGTCACGTAGTATCGTGCGAAGGAATTAGAGTGGATCCCGCAAGATTGAAGCGGTGTTGGATTGAAACCCTAAGTTGGTGGGTGAAATCTGAAGTTTTACGGGTTTAGCGGGTACTATCGGAGATTTGTAGAAGGATTTTCTCGATCGCAGCTACCATTGGCAAACTATTAAGGGAAGGAGTACCATTTGTATGGTCGGAAGACAAGAAGAAAGTTTTGATAAGTTGAGGAAAATTCTACGAAGTCTCGGTTAAAGTTCGACTGAGGTGGGGAAGTTGTTCACGTCTATTGTGATGCATCTTCAATGGTTTAGGATGTGTGTTGATGCAGAGATGGGAAGGTAGTAGCCTATGCATCCCGCCGCTTAAGATCGCATGAGGTTAACTACCGAGCACAACACTGGAGTTAGCAGCAGATTGTTTTCGTATTGAAGATATGGAGACATTACCTTTGTGGAGAAGTCAATAGTCTACACGGATCATAAGAGTTTGAGGTATCTTGACTCGGAAGGATCTAAACCTAAGACAGTACCGATGGATTGAACTGCTTGAAGGACTATTTCGCTCAATAGAGTATCAAGCAAGGCCAACGTGGTGGTGACGACGTTGGCCGGAAGGTTGTGGCGGACTTAAGAGCAATGTTCTCGGTTGAGTCTATATGACGATGGAAGTCTTTTGGCGTAACTTGGTGAAGCCCACCTGGATTAAGGAGATTAGGGAAAAGCAATTAGTGGATGAAGGGTTGAATACTAAGAGGATGCAAGTTCAGGATGGTGGTTTTAGGGTACGGATTGATTGGTGATGGTGTATTATGTTTCCAAGGACGCCCTGTATCTTCGAAGGATGTGGAATTGAGACAAAGAATTCTCCAATATGCTCATAGTAGCCCATACGCTTATGCATCCAGGAGGCAAGAAAATGTATCAAGATTTGCGGAGACAGATTAAGTGGCTCAGGTTGAGCGTGAAGGACTGAGTTAAATAGGAAGGTGTTTGACATGTCGTTAAGTTAAAATTTGAACATCGATCGGCCCATCAGAACTACTTCAACCGGTAAAGATTCCTCAATGGAAGTGGGGCGGATCACTATGGATTTCAATCGGTGGTACACCCTCACGCCCAACAAGAAAGATCTTGATTTGGTGTCGTGGGTAATCAGACCGTAATCGATTACTCACCCGAAGCTAGCAAAGTTGTATGTGGCGTGAGAGTTAGATTGCATGGTGTGCCGTATCAATTATTTGAGATAGGGACCCAAGGTTCACTTGAGGTTTTGGAAAGCATTGCATCAAGCTTTGGGAACACGATTGGATTTCATACGACTTTCCATCCTGACAGATGGACGCAACGTAGAGAATCATCTGATCTTAGAGGATATCTTTGAGGGTTGTGTCTAATTCGAGGTAGTTGGGAGGAATTCTTACCAATAGTCGAGTTCGCCTACAACAATAGTTACCAAGCGAGTATTGAGATGGTACCACGGCTGATTGTATGTATTTGAATGCCGAACAAACAAATAAACATAACATTAACTATTTTACTTTATGGGGATAAGGTCTTCAGAAGGTGTCACCTTGGAAGAAGGTATTAAGATTGGGCGAAAAGGGAAAGCTAAGCCCAAGGATCATTGGCCCATATACTGAAGTTAGGCGAGTAGGGCCGGTAGCTTATCATTTCGAACTACCGGCGAGTTAAGTCAAATTCATGCGCGCCTTTCATGTCGTCGATGCTTAGGCGGTATCGGCCGTGATCCATCACACGCTGTGTGGCTATGTAAATCGAGGTTAACTTCGGATTTATCTTTTGAGGAGAACCGTTCAGATCTTGGATAGAGATGTAAAGGTTACGAGGGAAAATCGTGTTCTAGTGAAAAGCTATGGCGTAATCCATGGAAACAGAGGAAGCTACGTGGGAACCCGAGGGATGTGATCGGCGTTAATACCCTATCTCTTTTAACTGGTAATTTCGGGACGAGAAATTTATTTTAAGGGTAGAACTGTAACATCCTAAGTTAGGGGCTATTTGTGATTGAATAATTATTTGGTATGATGGAACCGCTGTGATATTATTTATGGAAATATATGGTTTAATCAAAGGCCTTGAGTAGGCTCAATTTGGTAAAAATTTCGCTCTAGCTTTAAAGTGGGGAGCCTTAACAAGTGGGGGTTATAAGAATAAGTAAGGGATAATTTGTCATAAAATGAGCCTAGAATAAGTGGCAAAGGAGGGCCACTTAAGAGCCTAGTAGTGACGCACAAGGTGAGAGGAGAGCCTTGGTTCGAGTCAGAAATTCTCCTTTTGGCACCTTGTTTGGGCTAATAACAAGAGAGAAAATGCTCAAATTTTATTTCAATATTAAAGGATAATATGAGCATTTTTAAATTGTCGATTAAGCAAACAAATAAACATAACATTAACTATTTTACTTTATCGCAAGTTCAACAATCACATCATTTCCCAACTTCCTCATTCATTACATATTTCAATATTTCATACTTACGTATTCTTATGTACTCAATAATTCAACATATCATTCAATGTTATTTTCATTACTTACTCATTTTAGCCCCCTAATAACTGGCGATAGTCATTAGGACAAATACTTACATCTATATAATGGTTAAGTCCACAACTATCTAGGAATTTGGACTATATCTTATTCTGCCATTTCGGGTTTCTCGGCAATGATGGTTTTTAGTTTTTGTCTAGATTATTTTGTTCTACCAACAACGATGGTTTTAATATTTGCTCACAACCCTCAAGGAATTAAAGCTAGTAAATCACTATATCAGTGACCCTATGGCATCCCAATTATACTCAGACTAAGTCTAACATCATTTAATGGGTCATGATCATTATTATCACTATTATAACATGATCATCATAATATCAAGATCTCAATATAATATATATATATATCACAATTCAAGCATTCAAGGTTGATTTAAGCAATCACAACATCAAATTCATCATTTTCCTAGTTTGGGAAAATATACAATTACCTCGACAAGTACTTTATATTTAATTATAACGACTTACTAGACTGCAAACAAGTTATTGAAATTTAATTATTAAAGTACAAATTGCAAAAGCTATTCGATGTTCGCATTTTCTTTTCCTTTCACCTTTAACGTTTCAACGTCTTCTTTAGCTACGTTTGATAATAAAATTACGAAAACATCGTTAATCAAACAATTCAACACGAAGCTAACGAAATCAAACATGAATGCATTTAATTCAATCTAGTCCTTTACACAATATTCGAAACATCCATATTGTATAATCTATCCAATCGAATTTATATATGAATTAATAACTATAGTACAAGGACCTCTAGCTTCCCATTCATACCATGAATTTCTAAAAGTTTTTAATTTATTCAATTTAATCCCGATTATACAACAATAATTAAAGTTTTCAAACCTGAATTTGAACTTAAATCAACATCCTATATCACATTTAACTTATTCTTATCATGATTTTATCTAATTTTTAATATGCATGGATTGAATCTTTCCTCGAGTTTCTTAACAATAGAAAGCCAAACCTAAACTTACTAAATCACTAAATTAAGTAGTGGATCATATTTTAATAAAATTTCAACAAAAAATTTATGAAAATAACTCACCGACACCCTTTTTTGAAGAACCGCAAAAGGAGAGAATGAAAAGGTTCTTAGTTTCTTTTCACCACTACCATATTTTATTAATTAAAATTATTATATTATGTCTAAATTTAAATAAATAAATAAATACATATCCACTTGAGAAATCATTAATATTTATGGATGATAACGATGATGTTCCTCCATTAACATATTATCTTTATGATTATTTATTCAAAAGTTGTTACTATAACATCCAACTAGTCCTTTAAATAAAAATTTAATAGCGATTCTACTTCTATGATTTAGTTTTTTATTATAACTATCAATCCATTCATGCTAATTTTATTAAATAATTTAATTTATCACTACCGTAGACGATATACAATTTTCACTTTTGGAACTAATCATTTTGTTTTAACAATTTAACTCCAAAATCAAAATTTTTTAACACCATTAGAAAATAAATTGTTACAAATTAAGTGTTTTCATTTTTGGAGAGCCTGAAAAGTAATTCATCCATTTGATCAAGAGGACCAAGGCTCCTATCTTCCCTTTCTTACTACTCCCCTGTTGTTGGTGGTTAAATACTAATGTTATATATTTTTATCTATACTATTATTTAAGCTTCTAACCAAGTTAGTGTTACCCTCAATCGAGTCATCAACTCGGTTAGGGAAATTATAGAAATATCATTCTGTAACTAAAATGAGTTTTATTATTCAAAAGTACTTTAATCTTTCTATTTAAAAAAATGAAAATATGCTTATAATGAGTTTACACCCGAATCTATTGCATTAGTAAAACCTTTAGTTTACCACTCAACTAAAGCTTTATTTTGATATATGTAACATCCTGAATTAATGGGCCTGTGCATTTTGAGTGTTGTAGGTTTAATGTGTTAGTTTGAGAATTAGAGGTGCGAATTGGGCTCGGGTTTGAAATGAGGCCTTGGTTAATTTTACATTTGGGGCACTATAGGGTTTAAAGGTAGGTATCTATGTTTAAAAGTAGCAAAGTGGGCTTGTGGCCCAAAGTTAGGTGGCACTACAAAGGAGCAGAGGGTGGCGTCACTAGTGGATGGAGAGGGCCCAAGGTTGGCCGCTTGGAGCCTAAGCTTTTGGGCCAATTTCGGCACTTAAAAGGAGCAAGGGGGGACGACATCAAGGCTAGAGAATAGGGGTTTTTAATGTTTTAAAATATGTGATATTATTCTGATAAAGGAGGGAGGAAGTGGTGTGATGTAGGACACTTTTGGATGGGTGTTTTGATAAAGATAAGGGATGGGATGAGGATCTATCAAGGAGGCTGGTGTTGGCCAAAAATCAAACACAGGAGAGGGGGGAGAATCGGTTTAGTATAGGCAAGGGGTGTGCCGAAAATTTGTTTACTGAGTTCTTGTCATCTTTTTCTTTTCTGCCGAAATCACCACTCCATTCTCCCTCTCCACTTTCTTTTCTTTTTCCTTCTAGCCGAAACCCTCTGAAGTCTTATTAATTACCGAACCTCTACTAATTGCTTTCTCTTCTCTTTCAAATACTTTAGCCGAAATCTCTAAGTCTCAGCATCACTCCATTCGATCTCTTTTCCCGAAGTGACCTCCATAGTCGAATCATCATCTCCGGGTTGAAGCCAAAAATTCCTAGATCTCTAATCTTCTACGCTTTGATCTTCTTCTGTGATTGCTGAATCTTTCTGCAAGGGGTATCCGAAACCTTCTGTAGAGGTAAATGTCGATTTGTGTATTCTTTCGATCTTTTCCGGCTTTTAGAGACTATAGCCGAATGGCTAAATAGTTGACTAATCTCGTGTTTTCTTTCATGGGCGGCATTCCATGATTTGAAGGAGATCTAATCACCTAGGTTTTTAAAATCGGTGGCACTCGAATCATACTACTTCCAAGATTTAGTCAATTTGGGTAAGAAGATTCATCTTAGCCGTTTTATTAATCGATTTATCTCCAATCTGTCAGTTAACCTTGTTAGGTGATACTCAAATCCTATCTCTTCTAGCAAGTCTTTGACCGGTAAAATAGTGATCTAATAATCGCGATTCCGGCTAGGGAGAGCATCAATTTTGAAAATATAGCGTTAAACGTAATCAGGTGTGTAATTTCTCACACCATCTCAGTTGTCTGTTAGTATATATATATAAATCCGTTTATATTACATTAAATGCCAAATCCGGCATGATTGTTGAAAACCCGTGGAGGTAAAGGCGACTCATTAGGTTAGTGATTTTGTGATTTTCTTTAAGTAAAATGATTACTTGAGTTGAGTTGACATGATATATGTATATGAAAGGGAAGTGTTACATGCATGCACAAATCTAACGATTTTCTATGTTGTGCCCCATCGGGTAAGGGTGGGTTGGGTGATTGATTTTATGAAAGGAGCGAAGTGTATGGATTTATTTCGACTCAATAAAGGATGCTATTTTAATTATTTTCCTAATATTTTCAATTTGTTTGGTTTTATATTTTATTGTAATAAGGCCACTTGGCTATGGTTTATTGGTTTTATGTTTTCGTTTCGGGTTTTCATACGCTTAGATTTTATGATTAATTGGAACTAAGGCATGTGTTTAAATAATAAAACTCGAGGCAAAATTTTAGTTTTTATTCATTAAGACATTAATTAAAATTTATTTCTTTTACAAATTATCAAATTATTAAGTTTTTCCGTATAAATGTTTAAACTATGTTTTCAAAAAAAATATATGCAACATGTTTTACAAAACTCCTTAGTGACATGCCGATCCGTCGGGGTGTTTGGGTTTGGGTTTGGGTGTTACAATTTTGTATCGAGCACAGTTCAAAACTTCGACTTTGGGGTTTTGGGCTCAAAACATTTTCTGAAGATGGGTTTTGGAAACATGCATGTTTTAAATAATACAAGATGTTTTTCTCAGCATGGCACTTGCGTCTCCGGCCCAAGTCCGCCAGGTAAGTAATCTAAACTCACTGTGTGATATATGTATGTGGGCTTGATGGGCTTTATGGGACGTAGATTATCTTAATTAAGACTTGATGGACTTTAGGCTTAGCTTAAACAACTTCTTAAACCTCATAAGACTTAATCTAATTAAACACGTCCATGAACAAGTCACAAGGTTAGGGTGTGTGGCAACAGCATACGCATGTAAGATTGGATCGAGGAGAGCTTGGTATTTAAGCGGTCCTAAAGACTCACCTTCTCTTCACTGGAATCCTACAGTGCGTGGTGGTACATTCACCTTAGCCACGAGGACTTGTTGACGGGCCAAAGTTTCTAACTAAAACCCGAACAAGACCAGCCACTTTATTTTCACAAAATTACTAAAGTGCCCATAATCTTGAAAAAAATTACCAAAATGGCCTTGTTTTGAAAAACTACCAAAACGCCATTGATTTGAAAAAAATTACCAAAACGCCCTTGATTTGGAAATTATCAAAATTTGCAAAATTATTAAAATACCCCCAGTTTGCAAAATTATCGAAATACCCCCGATTTACAAAATTATCGAAATACCTTCGGATTGTAAAATTTCAAAATACCCCCGCTTCACAAAATTATCAAAATACCTTTATTTTGAAAAAAATCACCAAGATACCCTATTTTGAAAAAATTACGAAAATACCCCTGTAGGATAAAATTTTAAAAATACCCCTAGGTAGTGAAATGACGAAAGTACCCCTATGTGTTGAATGTGGGTTCATGGATGTTGTCTGTATGTTGATTGTTGAATGTATGTAGTTCCTAGAACTAGGAGGAGTAGACTTGAGGCTGGAACCAGTAGACATAAATTTGAATTCGAAAGAACCACTATCGAAATGACTTTTCATAAGATTGTTCGTGGATAATCGATGGAAAGAATTAATAATTCATAAAATTTCTAATCAGATAAACGCCAATAAGAAGAATGAGTACAAGGGGTTGAGGACGTCCGCCGCGTGGTCGTAGTAGGGTAGGATGACCGTGTCGAGCCAATAGGTGCAGCCACGAGTCGAAAATGAGATCTAGATCTGCCAGCTGTGGAGGGAGAATTTGAGACCGATGGTCGGAGATGATGCGGTATCTCAGGCGATGTTGCGGGTTCTGGAGAGAGTTGTTGGGGCAGGCACGGTTCGGGAGCTCAGAAATCTGTGTCTGAACGACTCCGAGCCAACAGAGCGGAGATGTTTAGGAGAGTTTCTAGCGTAGCCCCTAACATAGCTGAGTATTGGTTAGAAGCGAGTGAACACATAATGGATGGCCTAGACTTCACGGTGGAGGATAAGTTGAAAGGGGTCGTGTCTCTTCTTCGAGACGAGGCTTACCAGTGGTGGCTCACGGTAAAGGAGGGTCCTACTGCAGATCGGATTGACTAGGATTTCTTTAAGAAGTCATTTCAGGGAAAGTACGTTGGGGCCAGCTATGTGGATGCGCAGAGGAAGGCATTTTTGAACTTGGTACAGGGAAGCAAATCTGTGTCTGAATATGAAGCGAAATTTCTGCGTTTGAGCCGTTACGCTCGAAGAATTGTAGTGATTGACTATGAGCGCTGTGTACGATACAAAGATGGATTGCGAGATGAGTTGAGAGTGTTGGTAGCACCGCAGCGAGAAAGGGACTTTGTCGTTCTGGTCGAGAAAGCTAAAATATCTGAGGAGGTGAAGCGGACTGAGAAGTAAAATAAAGATAAGGATCAGAATAGGAATAAGAGAAATTTTGGACCGTCGGGATCATCTGGGAGTTTTTAGAAAATGCTTAGGTTTGATGGGCAGCTCGTGCTCTGACATCTGCTACTAGGAGTCAGAATCGATTATGTAACTTGTACGAGAAAGTACATTTTGGGGAGTGCAGAAGGAGAACTGGTGGATGCTTCAAGTGTGGGTCTATGGATCATATGGTGAAAGACTGTCCACAGGTGGATCAGGTACAACCAGCTAGACGAGGTTTTGATCAGGTTAGGAGGGGTGGTTAGCCATTACTGAGGGGTCATGGCCCAGCCAGAGGAGGAAATGGGTTTGGTCGGGGTCGTGGAGCACCTGGTAGAGGTGCTGGTAATGTAGATGCGAGATAGCCAAGTCTAGTTTATGCAGCCCATCGACGGGAGGATGGTGATGCATCGGATGTCATAACCGGTACGTTTCTTATTGCTGATAATCCATTTCTTACTTTGATTGATATTGGATCAACCCACTCTTATGTTGCATGCTTGATATCTGAGAATTTAAGTATAGAATCTGAAATAACTGCTAGGAAGATGACGGTGGTTAGCCCGTTAGGATAATCTAGGATAGTGGACAAATAATTTAAGAGTGTACCGTTAGAGACTCAAGGAGTAGTGTTTCCGGTAGACCTAATGGAATTACCGTTTGAGGAGTTTGACCTTATCCTGGAAATGGATTGGTTGGCTAAACATCGTGCAAAGCTGGATTGTGAGACTAAGCGCATGGTGTTGAGTACCCCGGAAGGCGGGAAGGTGGTTGTGCTAGGGGAAAGAAGGGATTATTTGTCCAACGTAGTATCTATATTGAAGGCTGTTAAGATGATTCAGAAAGGATGCAATGTATTTTTAGCTTTTATCAGTGCTTTGGATGCTAAGGAGGTGACTGTCGGTGAGGTAAGAACAGTAAAAGATTTCGTAGATGTCTTTCCTGAGGAGTTGCCAAGATTACCTTCAGATAGAGAAGTGGAGTTTGGGATTGAGCTACACCCGGGTACGGCTCCGGTGTCCATTGCTCCTTACAGAATGGCGCCGAAAGAGCTGGTGGAGCTCAAAGCTCAGATCCAGGAACTGTTGGATCGAGGTTTTATTCGACCAAGTGTGTCTCTGTGGGGAGCGTCGGTTCTATTTGTGAAGAAGAAGGACGGATCCATGCGTATGTGTGTGGACTACTGTCAACTGAATAAGTTAACGATTAAGAACAAGTACCCGCTACTGAGAATCGACGATCTGTTCGATCATCTCAAAGGAGCTTCGATTTTCTCTAAGATTGATTTAAGGCCAGGTTATCATCAGTTAAAGGTAAAGGAAGGGGACATTCATAAGACGGTATTTTGAACTCGCTAAGGTCATTATGAATTTTTGGTGATATCGTTCGGGTTAATGAACGCGCCAGCAGCATTTATGGATATGATGAATCGGGTGTTCCAACCATACCTTGATCAGTTCGTTATGGTGTTCATTGACGATATCCTGGTTTATTCCAAGTCCGAGGAGGAGCATGATGCACATCTTCGTGTGGTGTTACAAGTTCTGAGGGAGAAGCAGCTGTTCGCTAAGTTCAGTAAGTGTGAGTTCTGGCTAAGGGAAGTAACTTTCTTAGGACATGTGGTTTCTACAGATGGAATTAGGGTTAACCATCAGAAGATAGAAGCTGTATTGGATTGAAAACTGTCGAAGTCTGTAGCAGAGATTCGAAGTTTCTTGGGATTGGCAAGGTACTACAGAAGGTTTGTTGAGGGGTTCTCATTAATTGCGACACCTCTAACTAAGTTGTTGAGGAAGGGAGTACCGTTTGGTTGGACCGACAAACAGCAGGAGAGCTTTGAGAAACTGAAAAAAATTTTGACAGAAGCGCCAGTGTTAATTCAGCCAAAGGCTATAAAAGAGTTTACCTTCTATTTTGACGCATCACACACGGGTTTAGGATGTGTGCTGATACAAGATGGGAAGGTTGTTGCATATGCGTCCCGACAGTTAAGATCGCATGAATTGAATTACCCTACGCATGATTTGGAATTGGCTGCAGTAGTGTTCGCTTTGAAGATCTGGAGACACTACCTGTATGGGGAAAAGGCTGTTATTTACACCGATCGAAAGAGTCTGAAGTACCTCCTTACCCAGAAGGAGTTGAATCTAAGACAACGTAGGTGGATTGAACTTTTAAAGGACTATGATTGCTCGATCGAATATCATCTGGGCAAGGCGAACGTGGTGGCGGATGCGTTGAGTTAGAAGGTGATAGCAGATTTAAGAAGCGATGTTCGCAAATCTCTCACTGTATGAAGATGGCGGTTTATAGTTGAACTCAAGTGAGACTAGTGTGGACAAGTCAGATCAAAGAGAAGCAGCTTCTAGACGAAGTCTTGAGTGCTCGACTCCGGCAAGTACAAAATAGTGAAGGAGAGGACTATAGTTTGAATGGTGATGGGGTTCTATATTTTCGTAAGAGAATTTGTCTGCCAAAGGATGTTGAGTTAAGGTAGATGATTCTGCGGGAGGCGCATAGTAGCCCATACGCTATGCATTCTGGAGGGGTTAACATGTATCGGTATTTGCGAGAGCAATTCTGGTGGCCAGGTCTGAAGCGAGAGGTAACAAAATTCGTGGGTAATGTTTGACATGTCAGCAGATGAAGGCAGAACACCAGTCACCTTCGGGGTTGTTGCAGCCGGTGAAAATTTCGTAGTAGAAATGGGAAAGAATCACGATGGATTTTGTTAGTGGGTTACCTCTTACGCCCACTAAGAAGGATTCAATTTGGGTGATTGTGGATCGGCTGACGAAGTCTACTCACTTCATACTGGTTCGTGTGGATTATTCTCTGCAAAGGTTGGATAAGCTGTACGTGGCTAAGGTTGTGAGACTACATGGTATACCTGTGTCGATTATATCAGATAGAGACCCTAGGTTCACGTCACGATTCTAGAAGGTTCTGCATTAGGCAATGGGAACAAGGCTAGACTTCAGTACCGACTTCCATCCACAGACTGATGGTCAGTCTGAGAGGGTAATCTAGATCTTAGAGGATATGTTAAGAGGTTACATCATTGATTTCAGGGGTAGTTGGGAGGAGTATTTACCTCTGGCAAAATTTGTGTACAATAACAGCTAGCAATCTAGTATTCAGATGGCACCTTATGAAGCGTTATGCGGACGAAGATGTCGTTCTCCTACTTATTGGACAGAGTTGGGAGAGCGTCAGGTGTTGGGTCCAGAACTAGTTTCGAAAACGGAAGAGAAAGTTAGGTTAATTTGGGCTCGGTTGAAGGAAGCGTCTAATCGGTAGAAATCTTATGTGGATCTAAAGCGTAAGGAGTTGGAATTTGCAGTGGGAGATCAAGTCTTTTTAAAAGTGTCGCCGTGGAAAAAGGTAATGAGGTTTGGTCGGAAGGGTAAGCTAAGTCCTCGATTTATTGGACCTTATCAGGTACTAGAACGTGTGGGGTTGCCTCTAGGATTAGAGTAGATGCATAACGTGTTTCAAGTCTCGATGCTAAGACGTTACCGTTCTGATCCATTGCATTGTGCCAGTGGAAGAGATTGAAGTAAGGCCAGACTTGTCCTTTGAGAGAAGCCAGTGCAAATTTTGGAGCGAGACGTAATGGTGTTGAGAAGGAAGTCCGTCCCTTTGGTCAAGGTGTTGTGGCGAAACCACGGCGCAGAGGAAGTGACATGGGAGCCAGAAGATGTTATGCGACAACAGTATCCCCATCTCTTCTGATCAGGTAAATTTTGTGGCCGAAATTTATTTAAGGGGGTAGAACTGTAACATCTTGAATTAGTAGAATACAAACATCGATGCTCCTCGTTTTTGTAGCTCTGATACCAAATGTAAATAATTTTCCTTCTTTTGGAAATCCTTTTAGTCATGATTCTTTTGTAACATCATGTAATAGAAAAGAAACAAAGAAAAGAAAAGAAAAAGAAGACAAGGAAAAGAAATAAAAAGAGAAGAGAGGCAAGAGGCAAGTAAGAGAGAAATGAGCGAATTTTGAAAGAGCTCGAAAAAGTCATTGAAAAGCCTATGAAAAGAAAAAAATTTGATCTGAGAAAAAAGTTGAAAAAGAAAGCGTGGAAAAATTGAGAGAACTTGAAGAAAAAGAGATTGAAGAGAAAGAAATTGAAAAAAAAAATCGAATTGGAAAAAGAAGTGAAAGAAGAGAACGAGCAAGAAGAAGTGAGGAGTGATTCAACTAACCCCCTTGAAAGTCTTTCTTGTTCTATCCCTAATTTTCAGGTTTTCGAAAGGCCGAGCAATAACTCTCCACTTCAATACTTTCCCCACGAAAGACGCTTTCGAATGATCAACAAAGATAAGGCTGAAGTCGAGAACAAACCGTACGAGTTCAAAGGTAAGTTAGGTAAGGATTTCTTCACCCCTGCATTTTCATTATCTTCCTTGAATGTATGTATACCCCTTGATGACTTTACCTTTGTAAAAGCTTCAAGCTAAGGAATGGTTAATTATCCTTCTTCGAATATTGTTGAAGTTTCAAACGGTGGTGAGACGAGTTTTTCTAACTCCAAACTTTACGCTAACCAACTCGAAGATAAGGTAGTGTTCAATCGAAACTTGATCTTGCGTGGCAATGAGATTTCATGTAAGAATCCCAATCTGATCGACTATGATAATTATATGAATAATTTGTTCCCTTTTATGAAATCATCAAGTTTTTTCAAATCCGTTTTAAAGTTTGAAAAGAGTTTTGATTGCTCGATATTGTGTATACAAAAATCTTTATGGATTGACATGTTTAACTTGTCGAGACCATTACTACACTTTGGCATGATTAATCAAAATTACGTTTTCAAACCGGGAATTTGTTTAAATTCATCTTGTTGGAAAATCAAGCAACGTCAATTATGTGTGAAAAATTTTCATCATTTTGATTTGTGGATTTTGAATAAGGTAACGAAAATTGTTCAATTTGTTTTCAATTTACATTCGTTCCTTAAACAATTTCTTTGGTTGTCCATGAAGTTTGCGATTCGTTTGGGAAAGGTTAATTCAATCGCGAAACTACAACTACACTACAACCCTGAGGAGAGAAGGTTTGTATTGTTCAAGCAAAGTAAGAACGATCTTTATTTTTCTACTGCTAAAGGTAAGTTTTCTGAAATTGTTGATACATTTTTGTTCTCTTCGGATGATGATAAGCTTTGCGTTAATGAATTGATTTTTGTAAAACATTTAAGTCATGATATGTTTAAATGTTCTATTTTTCCTGTTTATGATCTATCTGTCTTGATGGTTGACAAAAAGATTCTTGTGTTCGATAATTTTTATAATTCATGTGTGAGAGAGAGAATATATCATACAATGCAAGATCTGATTGTTCAATTTCATGAGCCATGTGAATTTTCTCAACTACCTATTTGTGATGCTTATGTTTATCATTTGATTCATTATTCGAATGATATTCTTGACTTGTGGAATCCATTCAAATCGTATGCATGCTTTGAAGCCTACTTAATCTTGTTTCAAAAATTTGACAAGGCATTATTTCTTTTATATGATAATTTGATTCTATTCAATTGCATGCAATTTACTTGTTTGGTCTTTGCTCATATTTGAATTGCAAGTGTATTTGAAACATCTCTTGCTAATTCATGGTTATCATTTCGGTGACCCCATTAAGAAGCGCCCCATTTGATGAGGAAAAGCAAGCAAAGGGAATTACATTGAAAAATCAACGACTCGACCTAAGGACAAGTCGCCTTAAAGAAGGAGGAATGATGCGAGCACGCCCCGCGAACTTCATCAGACAAGTATCCTGAGTCGAGCATTGCACTGTTGGCAAGCTGATCCCAGCTCGTTTCCAACTCCATGAGCTCCATCCAGTTCAAATTCAGCTTATTTGAGCTTGAATCAGCTCAATACTTTAGTCTTTAATTATGTCTTGTTTAATTAAATGCATCTTTAGTTAATGTCATGCATTATTGATCAACATATTTTATTTATGACATGCATTATGTGTTCTGCATTTAATTAAGTCATGCATTAAGTAACTCATTTGTGTATTTAGTTTGCATTTTAAATCATGCATTTAAGCATCTTAGTTCAATAAATGGTTGCTGGTCATTAATTAAACTCAACTTAGTTTAATTAAATTGAGTTCTTTTAATGAATTTAATTTAATAGTTTGTTTCTTTAATTAATCTAGTTACTAGGTTAATTTATTGATGCATGAGTTAAGTTCATTTAATGATGCTTTATTTAATTAAGCTAGTTCTTTGGAATAAATGATGTTTAAATGTTAGTTTATTTAATTAAGCTAGTTGCTAGAATAAATGATGTTAAGTGTTAGCTTATTTAATTAAGTTAGTTGTTAATTTGTTTTAAGTTTAATAATTGCATTAATGTGTCGGTTACATGTGTTAATTGCGGTGACTTTTCAACTCACATCCATTATTTCAAAAGGTTGTTATGAATTCAATAGGATGGCTTTTCAAGTGAATTCGATTACACAAGATTGGGGCTGATATAAAGGGCTTAATACATCATTAAGAAGTTGTTTTATATTAAAAAGAGCATTATTCTTCTTTAATTTCGCAACCTCTTTGTTTTCTACATCCATAACCGATTGCTTTATGAGTAATCACTTCATGCAATCAATTCTCCATCAAAGATCTTGGTAACTTTTCGGTTGGACATGGAGACTTTAAAATACTTTGAAAGCAATTAATCACATCATTCAATTCTCCATCAAAGATCTGGTAACTTTTGGTTGCTCATGGAGACTTCAAAAGGTTTTCAAAGAAACTTAATTAAAGAAATTACTCACATTGAAGGATGGAGTTAGGTGACTTTTAATTGGTCATGGAGACTTCAAAGGACTTTGATGACCACTTAATTGAAGAAATTATTCACATTGAAGATGGAGTTATTTGGGCTAGAATTTCAAAAGTTGAGACTTTTCATTTGAGCTCATTATTAGCTTAATTAGAAGTGACCATTCACTAGCTTCTATGACACTATAAATACATGTAATCTACCTATTGATAAAAAACTTATGGAATTTGTTAATGTTATCTTTGCTCAATTTGTGAGATTATTTTCTCTCATATTTCGTTGAAGACTTGTTGGCTTATCTAGTTTTTAGTGGCGTCAACCCATTTTCTTCTATCCGAACTTATCACTATTATATAGTGTGGCGTTCACCTTTATACCAAGGTTCCTACTTTTCTAAGTAGTGGGTCGAGGTTTCTCTACTCCCATTTTCCACCTTAAACAAATATAGAACTCGGGGTGACACTTTCCTAGTGTTGAATCGATTCTTTGTTTAAGATCTTCTATCCCTCTCCATCAAATATCTCTTATCATTTAACCAAAATATCACCTAACATTTATCCTTTGTTCTCGTTTGTTAAATCGAACCTATCTCTATCTCCTATCCAAATCTTAACCTTTTTGATAAGCTTCCGTAACTTTAACCTTATTTCACCCTTTTCCCGACAACTTTTCAATTACTCTTCGTAGACGATCGGGCAACTCAAATAGTTGGTATAAAGGCACAAGTGACTTATTAGAGAAAAAGCCTAAAAGGCACGAGTGACTTATTAGAGAAAAAGCCTAAAATTGAGTGAAACACGAGTGTGAGTGTTCAATATTTTTTTTCTTCTTTTCGAGTGACTAGTGAGGTTTGTGGTGAGGTTTTAAAAAAAAAACACTTTTTTATGTCGAGAAGTCCAAATCAAAATATGGAAGAAAGGCTCGAACGACAACCAGTCCGCAATGTACCGGATCTTAATCTTCAAGCCCTATTGCGTGAGGTTGAGCGTCTATTCGACTTCAAGCTCGAACCCATTCAAGAGAGACTAGATCATGTTGAAGAGAGAGCCCAGCGAGAGAAATCCTCGAGGTCCACGAAGGAAGGGGCCCAAGTTTCCAAAAATATGATCCCTTTTCTAGTGAATCCAAAGCGACCAAGGGTCTAATTTAAGTGATCGTGAGGGTACAACGAAACCGAGGTCAAGGGATGAGAACAAGTGGACGACGATTTGAAGAACATTAAGCTCTCCATACCACCCTTCCAAGGCAAGTTCGATCCTGAGGCCTATTTGGAGTGGGAAAAGAAAATCGAGTTAGTGTTTGACTGCCACAACTACTCAGAGACCAAGAAAGTCAAGTTGGCAGCAATCGAATTCTCCGATTATGCCATGGTGTGGTGGGATCAACTAACAACCAATTGAAGACGTAATGGAGAAAGGTCGATTTCTACATGGCTTGAAATGAAAGCGGTGATGAGAAAGAGATTTATTCCATCTTTTTACCATCAGGAGTTATACCAAAAGTTACAAAATCTTACACAAGGCCATCGAAGTGTAGAAGATTATTTCAAAGAAATGGAAATTGCAATGATTCGTGCAAACGTGGAAGAGGACCGAGAGGCAACGATGGCTAGATTCCTAGCCGGGTTAAATCGAGAAATTGCTAATGTGGTGGAGCTTCAACACTATGTCGAGGTGAACGACATGGTCCATGTTGCAATTAAAATAGAAAAACAACTCAAGAAGAAAGGCTCTATACGAACCTATTCCAACCCCACAAACACTTCCAAGTGGGGACAAGGTACGAGTAAAAGAGATTTTTCTAACCGTTTGAAGGATCAAAATGCATCTGTTAAGTTTAACAAACCCATCGATGAATCTAGCAAAGGAAAGGAAGTTGCCAATCCAAATCATGCAAGGGACATCAAGTGCTTTAAGTGCTTGGGACGTGGTCACATAGCTAGTCAATGCCCTAACCGACGTACAATAGTGTTGAGAGCCAATGGTGACATAGAGTCAGAAAGAGAGAAAGATGAGGAATCCGACACCTCTACCAGTGAAGAGGAGGATGAATTTGAATATGCCGTTGAAGGTGAGATTCTAGTGATCAAACGTAGCCTAAGTTTGCAAAGTGTGGAGAACGAACAACAACGTGAGAAAATCTTCCATACACGCTGTTTTGTGCCATGCAAAGCATGAGTCTTATTGTGGATGGCGGAAGTTGTACCAATGTTGCTAGTACATTAATGGTGGAGAAACTTGGTTTGGCCACAATGAAACATCCTTGTCCATACAAGCTTCAATGGCTTAACGAATGAGGGGAGTTAAAGGTGACTAAACAAGTGTTGGTTCCGTTTTCCATTGGAAAATATAAAGATGAAGTTCTTTACGACGTGGTTCCCATACATGCTAGACACTTATTGCTAGGCCGTCCATGGCAATTCGATCGAAAGGTGATACATGATGGCTACACCAACCGATACACTTTCAAGCATTTAGGCAAAAACATCACTTTGGCACCTTTGACACCGAGACAAGTATACGAAGATCAAGTGAAATTGCGAGACTCAATTGAAAAATTCAAAGAGAGTGAAAAGAAAGAAAATAGTGAAAAAGTGTGTGAAAATCCTAGTGAAAAGAAACAAGGGAAACAAGATGTAAAAATGAGAGACAAGAATAAAGATCAAGAGAAAAAAATGAGTGATGAAAAATTAAGTTCAAAAATGAGTGTGTATGCAAAAGAGAGTGACATTCGAAAATCTTTCATGTTGAGTGTAACATCCTGAAAAGGGCCTATGCATTTTCAGTTTAATTGTACGAAATGATAAGTCTTAAGCACTATGAATAAATTTTGATATTTTGGAAACTCAAAATGTATGAAAATAAATTGAAATGAACATTTTGGAAACCTAGAAATGCATAGACATGAACATTTTGGAAACTAGAAAATGATTCAAAATGGAAAGTGAACATTTCGAAACTTGGAAATGTAAGAAAATGGCGAGTATCTGAGCCGATCGAAAATTTTAGGAAACTTGGAAAAGACCTAGAAATGTCAAATTTTAAAGTTTAAAATAGGAAATTAGGGCAAGGAGGCCCTAAAAGAAAAAAGTTGGTGAAATTTGACACACAAACAGGCTTGGAAAAGTGGCCTGAAGATGCCACTTAGGGCCTATAGAAATGGTGCCATGTGCAAGAGGAATGGGCCCGGGTTGAGTCACTTGGGAAGCAAATAAATGAGGTTTTATTTTGGCTTCCAGAAGGCTGAGGTGGACGGCACATGCTTCTAGAAAAGGAGGTGTTTTATTTTCATAAATATGTGATTATTAAGGTGATAAATAGAAGCTTTTTATTTGGATTATTTAGAAGAGATAAATACTGGATTAAATCCTTTTATTTATCATATTTAAAAGATAAAGTTATCAGATAGAGGAGTGGTGGTCAAGAAAGGGACTCCTTAGCTGATAACTTTGTCTATAAAAGGGAAGGAAGGAGGGCTACTCATCAGTTTGGTTCTTTCTCTACTCTGTAGAAAATTCCTAGCTCTTTCCTCTCTCTAAATTTTCTTCTTCCCTTTTCTTCTTCTTTTTCTTCTCTTGTCAAGCGAAACCTTTTGATTCCTGTTTAAGTCTCCATAGCCGAATCTCTAAGGCTTCAATCAAGGGTGCCGTCGACTGTGGTGATAAGGTAAGAATAATGGATTCTTGTTGTTTATTCTCTTTCAACCAAGATTCGGAACCGATTCTTTTGGTTGTGTTTTGGTAGAATATTAAAGGAGGAATTTGGGATTTGGATCTAAGGATTTAAGGTAAGAAAAGCATGGTTTAGGCCAAAGCCAATTGATTTAAGATTATTAAGTGATATGGAAATCGGATCTAACATATGTGTGTAGGGATTTCAACATCTCCATAGCCAATGGTTACTTTTCGGGATTTGAAATCACAAGGTATGTGTCTAAGATATTCGGCCAAGGCTATTTTAAATATTTAGATTTATTATCAGAAGCTGAAAACTAATCTGTGGAGTAATATAGTGTTTAGCCGAATTCACAAGGGAGGAATACAAAGATCCGGCAATTGATTCTTAAAATCAATTCAATTACAAGGTAAGTAATACAAATCCTAGTTGTATTTGGAAAAAATGGCCGAATGGTCTTTTAAATAGTAAGTGATTAACTTATGTAGGATTTGAGATCTAAATCGGTAATCGGTTCTCTTCGGGTTTTTCGAGGACTTCATTAAGCAAATCAGGTGTGTACTCCACACTACTTTGTAATATGAATTATGGTTGCATGTATTAAATATATGTTAATGGAAATATGAGCATGGCTAAGGTACCATGTTATGGTACTAAGTACTCGTGCACGTTTCCTACTTCTATTAGGAATATGAAAAGTGTTATTCAGTAACTTGAGAATATTATAATATTATGAACTACGGTATTGTATGTATATTAATATGTGGGGCATATGGTTGTATATTGAAAGGGAAGTAAAAGTGGTGACTTAAGACCACGATGTCAAAAAGTGATGACTTACTACCACGATGAATCTGAAAAGTGGTTTCCTAAGACCACGATTCACGGTGTTGGATCCCAAATTGGTGTGTAGCGGAAGGAGGGTCGACTTAGTAGTCCCACGGTGTGCTTGGCAGTGCTGGGGTGTGTAGTGGTTGGACAATTAGGTTTGGGTTTGGGAATGCATCATAACTTGTATTTTATGATTGAATGTATTGTATGCCTGATTCTATTATGATTTAGTGCTATGTACACATTGAGTCGGGTTAACTCACCCTTTGGGGAATATTTTTCGGTGATGAGCAATAATGGACCCGTCGTCAGGGAGCTAAAGGTGGCCATGCATCGTAGGAAAAAAAATTATTATTTGGGACTTTTATTTTTATTAAGTACTTTAAATTTTAGTTTGGGAATTATTTGATGTAATAAGGCCATAAGGCCCAAGTTGGGTTCCTTTATTTACATTTGCTTTGAACTATTATGTTACAATTTATTTTGATTAAAGTTATAGAAAATTTATTTCTTTTAAAACAAAACCTAAATTGTTTTGTCACCTTAATTAAGTTGGATTTCAAATAAAATAAATGGGTTTCAACCTAAGCTCCAACCCAAAACAATATTTTTTTTTAATTTTACAAATTTCAAAGAACTTTGAAATCGGTTTACTTTAGGAACATACCAGATCCGGTCCAGGCTCGTGGGCCAGGTGTGGGGTGTTTTATTGAGGCAGCCCCTACTTGTACTCATATACAAGGAATCTTATTTGAATGTTAATGAGTTAGATGCTACTTTACCTTCTTCTATTGTTTCTCTTTTGCAGGAATTTGAAGATGTATTTCCCGACAAAATTTCAAGTGGCTTACCACCTATTCGGGGAATAGAACATCAAATCGACTTTATTCCCGGTGCATCCATACTGAATTGACCAGCCTATCATAGTAATCCTGAAGAGACCAAGGAATTGCAAAAACAAGTGAATGAACTTCTTGAGAAGGGATTCATCCACGAGAGCCTTAGTCCGTGTGCTGTTCTAGTTTTGTTAGTGCCGAAAAAGGATGGAACTTGGCGTATGTGTGTTGATTGTCGTGCTGTAAACAAAATCACGATAAAATATCGTCATCTAATATCGCGTCTTAATGATATGCTCGATGAACTAAGTGGTGCTCAATTGTTTTCCAAAATCGATCTCAAAAGCGGTTACCATCAGATTCAGATGCTTGAGGGAGATGAGTGGAAAACAGCATTTAAAACTAAACTCGGTTTGTACGAGTGATTGGTAATACCATTCGGTCTCACTAACGCTCCTAGTACTTTTATACGTTTAATGAACCATGTTCTTCGTGCTTATATTGGTAAATTCTGTGTGGTTTACTTTGATGACATTCTTGTTTATAGTAGATCTTTAGATGACCATTTGAAGCATTTACGAGCTATCTTGATGCATTGTGCAAGGAAACATTATATGCTAATCTTAAGAAATGCACATTTTGTTCTAACAAAGTCATTTTCTTAGGATTTGTTGTTAGCTCTCAAGGACTTGAAGTAGATCAAGAAAAGGTGAAAGCTATTCGAGAATGGCCTAGACCGACCAGCATAAGTCAAGTACGAAGTTTCCATGGCCTGGCGAGTTTCTACCGTCGCTTTGTTCCAAATTTCAAAGACATTGGCGCACCTCTCACGAGTGTGATTAAAAAGAATTCGCTTCTTTTGGAGCGAGGAATAAGAGAAATCTTTTATTTCACTTAAAGATCATTTAACTAATGCCTCATTACTTGTATTACCTGATTTTAACAAAACATTTAAAATTGAATGTGATGCCTCAGGTATTGGGATTGGTGCTGTGTTAACTCAAGAAGGAAAGCCCGTGGCATATTTTAGTGAAAAGCTAAGTGGCGCACCATTGAATTACCCAACATACGATAAGGAAATGTACGCATTGATCCGGGCATTAGAAACATGGCAACACTATTTGTGGCCGAAGGAGTTTGTCATCCATTCGGACCATGAATCACTCAAACACATCAAAGGACAACATAAGCTTAACAAAAGGCACGCAAAATGGGTAGAATTTCTTGAATCCTCTCTTTATGTTATTCGGTATAAAAAGGGTAAGGAAAATATTGTGGCTGATGCACTATCTCGTCGATATACTTTATTAAATCATTTGGACTCAAAATTGCTTGGTTTTGTATTTTTGAAAGATTTGTATATTTCTGATGCTGATTTTGGAGATGTGTATTAATTGTGTGAACATGTTGCTGTTGATAAGTTTTTCAGGTTTGATGAGAAGGTAAGCTTTGTATTCTGCAAAGTTCCGTGCGAGAGTTACTTGTACTCGAGGCACATGGTGGTGGACTTATGGGCCATTTTGGCATTGCAAAGACTTTGGCCGTTCTGCAAGAACATTTCTTTTGGCCACGAATGAAACGAGATGTCGACAAAATTTGTTCACGATGTGTAGCATGTAAAAAGGCAAAATCAAAGGTTAACCCACATGGGCTTTACACACCTTTTCCTATTCCCGAAGGGCCTTGGGTTGATCTATCTATGGATTTTATCTTAGGATTACCACGAACTCGAACCAAAAAAGACTCCATTTTTGTAGTTGTAGATCAATTTTCAAAAATGTCGCATTTTATTGCATGTTTGAAAACTGATGATACTGTTAATATTGCTAACCTTTTCTTTAAAGAAATTGTTAGGTTGCATGGAATTCCGAAGACAATAGTGTCTGATCGTGATGCGAAGTTTCTTAGTCATTTTTGGAGGACACTTTGGAGTAAGCTAGGTATGAAACTCTTATTTTCTACAACATGTCATCCCCAAACAGATGGCCAAACAAAAGTGGTGAATCGCATCCTATCCACATTACTACGAGCCATAATCCGCAAAAATCTCAAGTCGTGGGAGGAGTGTTTACCTCACATAGAGTTTGCTTATACCCGAACTAGTCACTCTGCTACTAAATTCTCTCCATTCGAAATAGTTTACGTCTTTAATCTTTTATCTCCTCTAGACTTAATCCCATTACCTAATGATCAAATTGTTAATGTAGATGCCAAGAGGAAAGCAGACTATGTGAAACAATTACATCAAAAGGTTAAAGCTAATATCAAGGCTCGAACGGAGCAATATGTGCGTAAGGCCAACAAAGGGAAAAAGCAAGTCATATTTGAACTCGAGGATTGGGTTTGGGTTCACATGAGGAAGGAGCGATTTCCAGCTCAAAGAAGGTCTAAATTATTACCGCGTGGTGACGGTCCATTCCAAGTTTTGGAGTGAATTAATGACAATTCCTATCGACTAGACCTTCCGGGTGAGTTTAATATAAGTGCAACTTTTAATGTGTCTGATTTATCTCTCTTTGATGTTGATTCTGATTTGAGGACAAATCGCTTTGAAGAGGGGGAGGATGATACGGCCATGATTCGGGTCACACCAAGTTCCAACAAAGAGCCATTGGAGTTGCCACAAGGACCCATCACCCGAGCACGTGCAAAACGTTTCAATAAGGTTGTTACGGCCTTAGTTGAGCAAAAGTGGAACAATTAATGGTTGGACAAAATGAGGAGAATCGGGATAACTTAATAAGCCCAATCGCATGCTTTTGCAAGTTGAAATAAGCTCATATTCGGCTCATTCAACTTGTGTTTAGCTTGATTTAATTCATGCATTTTTTAAAAAAAAAAAAGAAAACTTTTAAATTAACTTTAAATAAAGGGTTTAGTTTAATTAAATAAGTAGTGTTTAATAAGAGGCTTATTAATTAATCTAGTTACTAGGATGTTTTAATGAAGTCTAAGTTTAAGTTAATTTAATAAGAGGCTTATTAATTAATCTAGTTATTAGGATGTTTTAATGAAGCATGAGTTTAAGTTAATTTAATTACGCTTCCATAAATTAACTAGTTGTTGTATTAATTGAAGTCTTAACTTCTAGTTCATTTAATAAAGTCAAGTGTTTAATGTGTTTAAGTTAAAGTAGTGTTTAATAAGTGTTTAAATGTCATTAATTTGTTTGTTTAATGTGTTTGAATGTAGGAAACTTTTCAGTTGAAAACCGTTACACTCAAGGAAGTTAGAAAGAGTTAATGTGACTTTTCAAGTGAAAGCGGTTACACATATGGGAAACATTATTTAACATTAAAGGGAGTCATTATCATCATTGATGGAAGCATTACATCTCCATTAATTTTTACAACACCCATTCATCTTCTATAACCATTTGAGGCTTAAAAGATCACAAAAGAGTTACAACTTCTCATTAAGTTCTTTGGTGACCATTCGGCTACTAAGGAAGCATGAAACCAAGCATTCAAACTCATTGAAATCAGCTCATTAGGAGTCATAAAATTGTTGTTATTTGGCTGGAGGAATTCAAGAGTTTTTACCTATTGATTAGATTTTATTTTAGCCAATTAAATGCATAATAAATATGAATACATATGACTCTTCAGCTAACCACATGTAAACACTATAAATACCTTGTTATTAGCTTGTAGAAGGGACTTTTGATGCTTATGAAATTTTTAGATTATGAGTTATCCAATCTCTTAATTCTCTAAGGTTCAAATTGACTTATCTTTTAACTAGTGGCGTCAATCTGAATTTGTTCTTGAACTTATCATCCTATTGGGTGTGGCATTCAAATCAATACTGTAGGTTTCTATCTTGTTAGATAGTGGGTCACGGTCTTAATTCAATTTAACCTTTCCTTTGAAACCTATAAGATTCGGGTCCTTAATCTTATATTAAGGGTTCTTTCTTGTTTCAATCGTCAAACCATTCATCTACCTATTTCTTCTTCAACCCAAGTTGCTGACATTATCCAAAAACAAACCATTTTTCCTTTCTTTTAAACACATCAATAATACTCCTTCGTAGACAATCGGGAAAATTTAAATACGACTCAACTCACCCCGAGGCGGATGGTGTGACCTGAATCATGGTCGTATCAGTGGGCCTGTGCATTTTGTATGTTGTAGGTTTAATGTGTTAATTTGAGAATTAGAGGTGTGAATTGGGCTCAGATTTGGGCTGAGGCCTTGGTTAATTTTCTGTTGGGGCACTATAGGGTTTAAAGGTAGGTATCTGTGTTTAAAAGTAGCAAAGTGGGCTTGTGGCCCAAAGTTAGGTGGCGCTACAAAGGAGCAGAGGGTGGCGTCACTAGTGGATGGAGAGGGCCCAAGGTTTGCCGCTTGGAGCCCAAGCTTTTAGGCCAATTTTGGCACTTAAAAGGGAGCAAGGGGGGACGGAATCAAGGCTAAAGAAGAGGGGTTTTTAATGTTTTAAAATATGTGATATTATTCTGATAAAGGAGGGAGGAAGTGGTGTGATGTAGGACACTTTTGGATGGGTGTTTTGATAAAGATAAAGGATGGGATGAAGATCTATCAAGGAGGCTGGTGTTGGCCAAAAATCAAACACAGGAGAGGGGGAGAATCGGTTTAGTATAGGCAAGGGGTGTGTCAAAAATTTATTTACTGAGTTCCTGTCATCTTTTTCTTTTCTGCCAAAATCACCACTCCATTCTCCCTCTCCACTTTTTTTCTTTTTCCTTCTAGCCGAAACCCTCTGAAGTCTTATTAATTGTCGAACCTCTACTAATTGCTTTCTTCTCTTTCAAATACTTAGCAGAAATCTCTAAGTCTCAAAGATCACTCCATTCGTTCTCTTTTCCGAAGTGACCTCCATAGCGAATCATCATCTCCGAGTTGAAGCCGAAAATTCCTAGATCTCTAATCTTCTATGCTTCGATCTTCTTCTATGATTGCCTAATCTTTCTGCAAGAGGTAGCCGAAACCTTCTGTAGAGGTAAATGTCGATTTGTGTATTCTTTCGATCTTTTTCGACTTTTGGAGACCATAGCCGAATGGCTAAATAGTTTACTAATCTCGTGTTTTCTTTCATAGGCGGCATTCCAAGATTTGAAGGAGATCTAATCGCCTAGGTTTTTAAAATTGGTAGCACTCGAATCATACTACTTTCGGGATTTAATCGATTTGGGTAAGAAGATTTATCTTAGCCGTTTTATTAATCGATTTATCTCCAATCCGTCAGTTAACCTTGTTAGGTGATACTCAAATCGTATCTCTTGTAGTAAGTCTTTGACCGGCAGAATAGTGATCTGATAATCGTGATTATGGCTAGGGAGAGCATCAATTTCGATAATATAGCGTTAAGCGTAACCAGGTGTGTAATTTCTCACACCATCTCTGTTGTCTGTTAGTGTATATATATAAATCTATTTATATTCTATTAAATGCGAAATCCGACATGACTGTTGAAAACCCGTGAGGTAAAGGCAACTCATCGAGTTAGTGATTTACGTGATTTTCTTTAAGTAAAATTATTCTATTGAGTTGACATGATATACATGCATGTCGTTTTCTATGTTTGCTCGAGGTTGGGCGATTGATGTATATGAAAGGGAAGTGTTACGATGTAGTGGCTCGCCACGATCATTATAGTGGCTCGCCATGATGCATTCTCGTGACTATGTCACAAATCGATGATGAGCGACTAACTACAAAGATGACCGCCATCGGTGGTGTGTAGCGGTGAGGTGATTGTAGAAATCCCCATTAGTGTGATTGGCGGTAAGGGTGGTGTGTAGCGGATGGATCTAGGATTGGGATGGGCTTTGCTTAATTACGATATGTGATATTCATTATTTTGTTCGTGGGGCTAAGGCCCGGTCGATGGTGCAAGAGAGATTGCACACTGAGTCTTGTGACTCACCCCGTTGTTTATCATTTTTCAGGTAGCACTTAGTGTATCGAACCGGGCTGGAAAGGAGCGCAAGGTGGCCATGCATGGATTTATTTTGACTTAATAAAGGATGCTGTTTTAATTATTTTCCCTAATATTTTCAATTTCTTTGGTTTTATATTTTATTGTAATAAGTCCACTGGCTATGGTTTATTGGTTTTATGTTTTCGTTTTCGGGTTTTCATACGCTTAGATTTTATGATTAATTGGAACTAAGGCATGTGTTTAAATAATAAAACTCGAGGTAAAATTTCGATTTTTATTCATTAAGGCATTAATTAAAATTTATTTCTTTTACAAATTATCAAATTATTAAGTTTTTCCGTATAAATGTTTAAACTATGTTTTCAAAACAAAAATATGCGACATGTTTTACAAAAACTCCTTAGTGACATGCCAGATCCGGTCGAGGTGTTTGGGTGGGTTTGGGGTGTTACAATATATATATATATATATACAATTATATATATTTTTCACATTTTGTTATGCACACTTTAATTTTAAACACATATTTGTATTATATATTTGTGGTTTCCACACACATATGTGTGTGATAGGATTTCTAGTATACACTAATGTTTTTGTATCATATTCACATTTCCATATCATAATTTTAAATTTAAACATAGTATCTATACTATTATTTAAACCCGTGATTGAGCTAATGTCACAAGTCAACCGAGCACTAATTCGGTTAGGAAAATTACAAAATATCCTTCAATATTTAAAGTAATTTATATTTTTCTAGGGTATTTTAGTTGTATGTGGTAGGATTTGAACTTTTACCACTCAACTAATACTTTATCAAGAAATATTTTGTATATTTTAATTTTATCATGCACACTTTATTACCTCCATCAATTGTATATATAAATATATTATTAATGTTATTAATTGAGTTAGTGTCACAAATTAACTCGACATTAACTCAAGATTGATGACAACATTTTGATAAACAATTTTAGTGCATTTAATATTCTTAATATGATGTATTTACGTGTTTAAATTTTATTTTATTCACAATTTAATATTTTTTTCATTTTAATATCGCATATATTGTGTAATAGCCTTTTTTTTCAATGGTACCAAAAATGGTAGTTTCAAAATCCTATTTTTAATGATGGGTCCATAAATATTATTATTAATATTTACTGAGTATAATAAAATGTTATATTGAATTATAATTTGGTAATTTTATTGATCATTAGTAATTAAAGTACAAGGACTAAATTGTAAAAACTTTAAAAATTAATCGCAGATTGGTTTTATTAGTTAAAAATGCTTAAATGGTATTTATTCAAGGATTTAAGTGGCAAATAACCACTTTTTAAGAATGGTGGATGGTTGGGGCATTTATTTAAGTGAAAAATAATGTTAAAATTAAAATAAAAACTTGTTAAAACATTAGTAAAAGTTGTCATCTTCATTTTTTCTTATTTCATAAATTTTATGTTTTTGAGATCGTGGTAGTTCGATTTAACTAACCTAGGTACTATTTTGCAAAATTTTTAAAGTTTATAAAAGCCACCATTGTTGTTTCTTAAAGCTTTTGATGTTAAATGGTAGGGTTTGAAACTTAGATATGAAAAGGACTAATTTGTAAAATGGAAATTATTAGTATTGAACATAAGAACTAAAATGCATAAAATTTGAAATTTGAAATTAAATTCTGTAAATTTTTGTTCTAGAGGGCTATAGAAGGATGAAATTGAAATCGATTTCAAAATCGAAGCTTAAATTTGAAAGTTAGCGCAATTTCGGTTTTAGGGGCTAAATTGAATAAAATGTAAAAAATTAGGGAATTTTTTGTAAAACAAAATTGAACTGGCATGTGCATAAAAAAACTGTTATAAGGTATTTGAAACTAATATATTGAAATGAATTACTGTATAGATCAAGATTTAAATCAATCGGTAGATAATCGAGGAGAAGAAAAATTATGGATTAGTCCCCGATATTGCACTTATTATCATTTTGGTCTGGTAAGTTCATATTGTATATATATATGTAAATGTAATGTATGTGTTTGAATTATGAATTTATATTGTGTGAATGTATTTTGGATTGTATACAAATTGGTACAAAAAGGTGAGAAATGGACTGAATTGTAATGAATTGATCGGAAGTATTAAATGTGCCCGGTTGAATGTAAGAAAGGATAGGATACAATTGACATGCCAATAGGGTTGATTGCGCGTTGTACTAGTTATGTAAAAGAGATGATACAATGTATACTGAGGTATGGAGAATTCATTGACTGTGCCGGAATCCAACATTTGTTGCGAATTACCGAGTTATGTCTCTATGGAGACCTTGGTGTAGTGGAGGGATGTACTGTTATATGATATATGTGCCTACAGGCTTTGCACTTTGGTGCGCTGGTGTGGTGTAGTTACCCGATATCCATATATGTTCATTATAGTTCATCGGACTAATCGTCAAATGAAAAAGGGAAATGACAAGATGATGATATGTATTGTGATTGAAAATTTCTATATGTGATTGGACTAATGTAAATGATGTTTATATATATATATATATATATATATATATATATTTTTAATGATTCTGATAGAACAACACTGAATTGAATTATATTGTACAGATTGAAATGTTATAAGACTCACATTTGATGAACTCACTTTATTGTTGTTAAATGTGAAAATAGGAAAATTGTATAGTTAGCTAATTTGTTATGTTAATTGTGAATTGAGGTGAGTTTACTATTTTAAAACCTATGAACTTACTAAGCATTCGAAATTCTTACTCTATTTTGTTTTCTGTTTCTTTGTGGCCATTTTACGGAACACATCGATTGAATCACCTTAAAGCTCACTCTATCCAGCTTCTGACTTGGTAAACTTTTAAACATTCTGGATTAGGTTATGTGGCATGTATATAGGCAATGTTATATATAAGTGTATACCTTGAATGATGGTGTTTTGAATATCAAATGTGGCTTAACTTTGAATTGCTCTCTTTTATGTACTCAAGTGTGAATTATGGTAATGTGCTAGGCTTTAGTTGAGGCATATGAATGGTAAAGTTAATGATGATGCTTGAGTACTTATTGATAGTGAATGGTATTCTCTATGTGAGTAATGGTTGATGATTTCATAGGATGATATGTCTAGCAAAGTACCTATTTGATGGTCATTGGTATGCTTGGTTGTTATATGAAATTTCCATGCATGGAATAAGTGTTTAATTCAAATGGTATGATTTGCTTAGGTAGAAATTAAATAGTTGTGATGTAAATGTCAAATATGACATGTTAGAATTATGGATTGAGGAATGGTTGAATTGTGGTACATTGGTATGGTTTGAATTGATTTGTGCATGTAGTAATGTGTGCTCAAAAGCACCATATGAGTTTAAGTCTTGTTTTGGCATGAAATAGGACCAAAATGTGATATGCTTAGACTTTAGGCAAAAAGTATCAATACTATAGGTTGAAGTATTGGTACTTTACCAAATGAATAGTATTTTAAAATGACAGAATGTCAATTTAGTATTGATACCAGTATACATTATCGATACTTTATCTTCAAAGATTGATACTTTATATGGATTGACTTATGCCCAAAATTTTGAAAATGGCAAAATGCCAAAACGGTATCAATACATCCTATCAGGAGCATGAGTACCTTATTCCAAATATCGATACTTATAATATTTTTTAACTTGATTTTAGAAACATCGAAATTATGGATGGTATCGGTACCTGACTTGAGTATCGATACCTATGCTCACAATTTGAAAAGTTTGTAGTTTGGTCCTCATTCATGCTCAGGTCAACTTTAGAGCTTTCATAAGCTCAATTGAGTTCGGTTTTGCTTGTATACTATGATGTGTATGCAATTATGATAAGAATTGATGATTGAATGAATTATTGTTGAGATTTGAATGTGAATTGGTCAGATAACAGTAATAGCATCTCGTAGCTCAGGCCCAATGATTGGGCCAGGTGAGGGGTGTTACATATTGCATGTGTTATTATTAATTAGTTTCAAACCATTCGTTTGATTATTTATTGTACATTTTTTTTAAGCACCTCTTATATTCTAAATACATAGTTTTCACACATGTATGCGTATGATAGAATTTCTAGTAATTATATTATAGGTGTAACATTGTAGGTCAAAGTTAAAGGTGAGAAGAGAGAGGCAAAAGTCAAAATTGAAGAAAGCTCCTAGGGGTGTAATCAAGTTGAGTCGAGCCTGAATACTACTATGCTCGACTAGAAATTTGGAGCTCGATACTCAGCTTGAGCTTAACACAAGATATAATTGAGATACAATGCTTGAGCTTGACTTTATAATTAAGTTTAGGGTTAATAATATATGTTAAAGGCAATAATATAATTTAGTAACATAAAAATATGAAAAGCTCGATAAAATTCGTAAGCCATTCGAATCAAGATTATTAAGCTCAAATTTTAACTCAATAACTACCGAATCAAATTTAAATTTTTCCAATTGAACTCAAATAATTTACAAACACAAATATTTTATTTACATCCCTAAAACCTCCCACATCACATACACAGCTTGTCACTGTTGATTACGAAAGTGAAGCAACACCCACAACCATCTGAAGTATGGTTAAAGCGAACTTAGATACTGACTGGTCAGGCCGGCCTGTCGTTCTCACCGACCCATCTTATATTCTCTATATGTCTTTGCTTTTGTGTAGGCGGTGGCCTATCACTTCAAATTAATGCCCACCTTAATCCCCTGGTTTCTTAATAGTTCACACCATACCATTGCATTACATAAATTTTATACCAAATAATAATTAAAACATAATAATTTGATGTAAATTTTTAAATTTTTATATAAATATAAATATCTTAAATACGGTGTCAAATTTGTCAATGCATCAATAAAATAAGGGAAGGTTTTCTAAAATTTTATATAAATATAAGTATCTTAAATACGATAATCTTGGGACAAAATAGAATTGAAATGTCAAATCAGTCGATGTATAAATAAAATAAGGGAAGGTTTTCCAAAATTTATATAAATATAATATCTTAAATATGATGATCTTGTGACAAAATGAAACTTAAATGCCAAATCTATTGATATATAAATAAAATAAAGGAAAATTTTTTAAAATTTTATATATATATATATATATATATATATCTTAAATACGATAATTTTGTTACAAAATGAAATTTAAATGTTCAAATCTGTGTATGCATAAATAAAATAAGGGAAAGGTTTTCTAAAATTTTAGGCCATTTCTTGTATCTCTTGAACCAATCCTATAGCTTGCGTCGTGCAAGAAAAGGACACAGACCAAATCATTCATATATTTTCACCCTTTTTATTGCTCTAATTAAGTTCAATGTCTATCTATTTATATGAATTTTGGGAGATTTTTTTAATTTTCAAATTTTATAAAAAATTTGATTCGTTAAAATTTTAAAATATATTTTATTATTTTGCCACGTCTCAATGTATCACTGGGAGACAGGTTTATAAGAAATTATAAAAGGTGGTTAATTTTTTTTAAAAAAAAAGTTATCACGTGTCAAACAGTGCCACATCAACATTCTATAATGAAGGTGTAAAGTGCTGGACCGCGTAAAACCATAATTATCCAATTGAGAAAAAATATATATAAGTACCAAATTGTGGAATTAAGTATACTTCAGGGGCTGAAGTCATATATTAACCCAATGAGCTTTCACGGAGATACCGCCACTTAAAGTAAATTTTTTTTTTTAACTTTGATAAAATAATAGTAATAAATTACATTTATTATTAATATTTTGTTCTATAAAATATTTTCAAGCCATTAATATTAATTAATTGTAAAATATAATTTAAATATATAAAGTAGATTCTAAAATTTTAAATTTTAAAATATAAAGTTATAGGTTTAAAATAAAATTCAATAAATAAAAATAAGAGTTTAAAAGATGATTTGACTCAAAAGTTGCTTCTTCCGAACACAAGAGTTAGAAAAGTGTTTGTTTGGTAATTTTGAATGGAATACAATTATCATATGTAACACAATTTGAAGTATAACATTATACTAAAAATTATAAAACGCATGAATTGTTGATTAAAAAACTACAAGTGAAGTTCATGATATTATAAAATTCAAATAGATTATATAAACTATTTTTATTTGCTTTAGTTTCTTTAAAAAATACAACATATATGTTTAATCTATTGGTATTAGAATGATTCTCATTTTATGAGAAATTTAAAATTTTAAATAAATAACAAAAAGCAGATGATACATCACATTTTCAAGACCTATAAAATATAAAAATAGTCAATAAAACTGATAAATAAATTATAATAATGTAAAGAAAAACACCTAATATAATTGATTTTAACATTAAACCACAAAATAAATTTAATTTCAAAATTAGATTTATTGCGATTGATTGTAAAATCCCATCTAAGATTGTTTCCTACCATCATTGCATTTTGACTTTAGATTGTGGAGGGATTTGAAATTCTTGATCAAGTTTGCCTAAACCATGGAATTTTTTTGCCAATTAACCCTTAATCCTTTTACCGTATTTCAGTTAATTTTAGAAAATCATGTATATTAATCCTTAATGACAATGAATATTGGTAAGATTCTATACCGACTTAGACTTGCCTTTGATAGATTTTATTTCATTCAGAGGAGTAGGATTTTGGACAGTAATTCCATTAATTCTATTTAGATTTAATTTTAATAGATAAATCTCAAATTACACATGAAATTTAGTTTAATATATAACGTTATAGTGAACTTTTATTTTCTATAATTTTATACCTAAAATTTTGATTTGATTCAATTTCTACTAACTACTAATACAATGAACAATATAGCATCATTTTAAATTTACATATTTCATACACATATAATTAAATTTATCCAATATAAAGATAGATCAATGCAATTGTTTCTTTAAATGTGTAAAATTGAATTAAAATTATACTTTCACGTATACATTTGAACCATGATTAAAATTTCATGTATATAATTGTACCAAATCAATGTTCATGTATCATATTGCACATTTAATTAAAGTTTATGTGTACCTTTGAGATTCATCCTGATTTAATTAGACCAAAAGTGTCTGGTTAAAATTCAATATATTAGTTTTAGTTTGGGTAAACTACACTTGGAATCGCTACTATTAGTAAATTTGCGCTTTTATCACTTAACTTAAAAAAGTTACAAAATTGTCATTGAACTATTCAAAAGTTTTGATTTAAGTCACTAAATTACTCAAAGCTTTTATTTAAGTTAATGGGTTATTAAGTTTTTTTTTTATTTATAAAAAAGTCTGACTAGTGAGCTTTAAGCTATAATTTGACAACTAGTACAATGAATCAATACCCATCGACGAGTAGAATAAATTTTAGATTCAAGTCAATTTGATGGTTAGTGTCAAAAATCAAAGAAGAAAGTTATTTGGATTTTGATTTGCATATTCATGACGTTCAAAGTTGTTTCATAAAAATAAAAAAATAAAAAAGAAATGTAGAAGATAAAGGTTTTCTATGGTGTGAACGGGGAAGGTCATATAGCCAAGGGTGTAACTAGGCGGGACCTCCTAAAATGGAAAAGTTTTCTGTTAAACCTTTTAGAATTTATAAAATTTTAAATTAGTAATAGTAAAATTATATTTTAACCCTCAAAATGATAAAAATTAATTTAATCTTTTAAAAAATTAAAGATATAAGTTATTAAAAGGTGAACTTAAATTTTTACTATTATAAAAATATACAACTTAATTCTGCCCCCCTCAAAAAAAATTTTTAACTTCACCCATGCATACAACAAATTTAACAATCTAGTGACTTAAATAAAAATTTTAAATAATTAAATGATCATTTTGTAATCTTTTAAAATTAATTGACTAAAACGTAAATTTTTAATAGTTTAATGATGTTTGGGTAAAATTTATCCTTTTATTTTTTTATTGATAATTTATGTAACAATACTTTATTAATTATAAAAAGAACATATACCTATAATAAAACAAACATGAACCTATCTTTAAATTTCAAAACTAAAAACAAAAATGTTTATAAAAACGAGCACAAAACGCCGAATAAGAAGTCGTATCAATCGCCATATGTTGGAGAGAGAATCGATTTTAGATTGATAGCAGGCACTAAAACAACCTCTAAATTGGCTGCCTTCAAAGGTTTCAAATCTCAACTTTATTGTTTTGTGTTAATTTCACAAAATATCCTCAAATTATTATTTTTATTTTAAATTAGTCTTTAAATTTAAAATATTTTAATTATATCTTTAAATTATTAATATTATATCGATAAAGTCTTTTATTATTAAAATTATTAATTTAATCATTAAACGAGACATTAGATCTAAAATAAAAATAAATCCAGTGTTAGTAATATTTTATATTTTTTAAAAAACTTTTAAAATCGATTTTAAAATTCTTATTTTGAATAATTTAAGTAAGTGTGTTTCGGCTTGGAACCCACTTTACCCCACTTCTCTAAACCTTCCCCCGAGAAATTCCTCCCAAAGTCTCCTACTTTTTTTACTTTTTGCATGGCAAGATTAATAATTCAAATAAATATTACTAATTTTTTTCTAAAGTTTCAAACTTTGATCGCTTTTGCTTCTCAAAAAGCTGCAAATGAGTACACACTTTAAACCCACACTCTTCTTTCTTCCCAACTAATGGCCTTTTCGATCTCCATTCTATTTCCCTCTCACCATACGACGCTGTTTCCCACTTCTCTATCGGAATGGGTTACCTCTCTTCTTGCAATGCTGAGTCCGCCATTGCTGTCTGCGATCCTTACAACTGTGGTTTTCATCGCAGAAAGAAACCCCACAAAACCAAAAACAATGGCGAAATCAGGGAGTTTGCTTACGCTGATCTCGTTTCCGCTACCAGTGGTTTCTCTTCCGGCAACTTCCTCGGTAAAGGCAGTCACGGATCTGTCTACAGAGCTGCTCTCGATAATGGCAAGTTAATCGCCGCCGTTAAAAAAACGAAGATGAACTGTAACATTCCGGCGGACAACGAGATTGAGATTCTCTCCCGAGTTTATCATCCTCGTCTCGTCAATATCATTGGCTACAGCTCCGATACTCTTTGTGAGGATCAATTAATCGTCGTGGAATATATGCCAAACGGTTCTCTATACGATCTTTTACATTCTGCTTCTTATAAATCGCCCGGTTGGCACATGCGCGTTCGATTCGCTTTACAGGTTGCGAAAGCGGTTAGGGCTTTACATTCGAGTAACCCGCCGGTGATCCACAGGGATATCAAATCCTCCAATGTTTTGATCGATCAAAACTGGAACGCCAGGTTGGGTGATTTCGGGCTTGCTTTAAGAGGACACGTGGAGGATGTACGGTTCAAGTGCACGCCACCTGCGGGGACGTTAGGGTACCTCGATCCGGCTTATTTGGAGCCGGCTGACGTCAGCACTAAAAGTGACGTATTCAGCTACGGCATTTTGTTACTAGAGATTATTAGCGGAAGACGTGCCATTGACATGAATCATAGTCCGTCGTCCGTCGTTGACTGGGCGGTTCCGCTGATCGAGTCCGGAGATTTCGCCGCGATTTGTGACGTCCGCGTTGGTTCTCCGAAGGACAAGGAGGTGGTGAGGAGTTTGACGGCGTTGGCTGCTAGGTGCGTGAGGTCCGATGCGGGGGAACGCCCCGGGATAGTCGAGGTGGTAGAGTGTTTGACGGCGGTGGGGAAGAGAGTTCATGCGAGACCTGTTTGGAGTAATCGATGGCTGTGCGTGAAAGGCGTGGATAAGTCATTGGTGAGGAACAGCCGGAAAGTATCGAGTGTGACGAGTGTAGTCGATCACGACATTGAAGCTACCAGTGATCGGATGGCGAGAACCAAATTGATCACGGAGGCATCAGCGGCGTCGGTGGTGGTAGACACGGGCCCCGATGAGATCGGGTTGGACGATGATCACATGGCGTTGGTAAGAGGAAACCGTGGAGTAGAGACTAAAACGCCATTAATGAAGCTGAGGAAGTCGAGGTCCATGGGATTTCTGCAAAGTCCGAGACCAATGAAGCAAAACAGCAAAAATTACGTATCTGGAATCGTGAAACGAAGGAATTTGAGTGAATTCGATATGTCAAAATTGGGTATTGGATTCGATGATGAGAAATCCGAAAGAAAAACATCGGAGAAGGCATTAGTTTTGGCCAAGATTAACGTTTGAAAAACAGAAATATGGATGTGCTGCTGTTTGATTTCATAGAAAATAAGGAAGCTACAAAAGGTATGTTTTAGAGTATTGCTCCTTTTGATTATTTATATTATAAGAACTACATTTGTTCATTCATATGGAGGTTTTGCAGGCGCTGCTCACGGCTTGAAACTGAAATTGCAAACTTTGAATAATATAATCTTAATTATGGTTAACGAGATAAAGTTTTTGCAATCAATTTTGATAAGGATTAATATGCAGTTTATACCTCAACTTGTCTCAATTTATATTTTGTTATCTGTGTTTATACCCTAATCACTACCGCCATTAATTTATTCTTACATGAAATGTGATAGCTTCTCAAATTTGAAAAATTTAAAAACTTTAAAAATAATTTAATTAATAAAAAACATAAATTTTGTCTCAATTCGTTCTTTATGTGGCAAAAGTATACATTTTGTTAAAGTTTCTTTCTAATTTTTAAATTTAAGCTAAAATCTCAAAGTCCAATGATAAAAACATTATCTTGTAGGCATGAAAGCTTGAGTTCGATTCTAAATAATTTCATTTCTCTTTCCGATTATCAAAAATAAATTAAAATTTATATATGCCACATGATATATTGAGAGACTATCATATGTTATTATTAAATTGATTATAAATGGCACGTCAATATAAGCTATCAATGTTAATACAAAATATCAAGGAATAAAAATTAAAAGTACCAAGTGAATTAGGTATTTTTGGACTAAAATATTGACCGAAAAATTTGATAGCAAAATAACGACCATCACATCACTTAAAAAAATTCTGAAAAAAATGATAAGTTTGTTGTCATAACTTCTGCTAATTGATATAACTCTGCCAAGTATTCCTAAAAACATGACAATGCAGTGACTGACCTTCTGTCTCCTTGAATCTGTTTGATGGTGTGTGGCTACTATCAATAAAACGATCCCCCATAGACTGTTATTAATGTTTTGTGGATGTAGTGTTCGCTTTTTATACTTGCTTTTGGTTCTCTTGTATGACTTGTTTTCTTCTTAAGACATAGGCTGGGGTGGCCCATGGCCACACCGTATCTATTGCATGATATAATGTTTGCACATGACGACAACATCCTTAAAGGACCCTTTAAATGCATTAAAAAAACAGAAACGCATAATATGACGTTTGATATGACGTCATCATCATGAAAACCTTATAGAAAAACATAATACAAGTAACATAGACGTAGACCGAGAAGTTAAAATTTGTAGATAATAACGGTAGCTAGGCTTTAAATTATAAGTAAAGCAATAGGTAAGAACACAAATAAATTTGAAGTAAATTTACTACTCTTGTGTTTTCAGGATCTTTTTTCCCTCATTCATGATTCAATCTCCATGTAAGAGATCCTGAACCATGCCATTCACTCGCATCTTTCAAACCCGAGCTAAACTTTGATCCTTTTCGTTATTTAAGAGTCAAGGATGTAAAATTTTTATAGTAAAATGTCATGCACACCCCCCCGCCCCTCAATGCCACAGAAAATACATACTTGCAAGTTAGAAGGTTTGTGAAAACCACAGGCTAACTTGACAGTGAAGAAGCTGAAAATACGAACTCAGGGGGCCAACCGAACAATTTTCCAAACTCGTTTTCCGTCGGTCTCTTGAGGGGAATATTCCAACCTGCCAAATAGCACACACATTATTATCAACTGGACCAACTTTCATCTGAATTTTAACCATACAATAGTTTGAAATGAGAGGTAGATCATAATAGACTTCTGGTTTTCCTAGTGGCATTTTTTGAGAGATGCGAGTGTTGTACGCTACATTACTTAAACTCTGGTGCAAGTATTGGATATGCGTCCATAGGTATATTCAATTTTTTATAAGTTTTTCTACTATTTTGAGAGACCTTTGAGGATCACATCCCCAACATACCCATGTCTGGATATGGATTGAATAGGGGTGTTGGACAAGGAAAATGAAGTGTCGGAACAACATAAGTTGTGATTGAGTTGGGTCGAGGGTTGGATTGCAGGGAGCGGATGGTGAGAGAGACGGCACAGAAGGGTAAGAAGAGCTGTGAGTGACTTGGACTTGCTTGATTCATTGTTTAATGCAAATTAAACATAGAAAGCATTGTCAACCGTAAACTACTTCAGGAATTGACCTAATCATCAGCTCAGAACAGAAATAACATTTCTCTGAACAAGGATCCAAATCCAATGGTTTGAACTTAGGATAGAATTTGGGTAAAATCCTCTTTATATTCATTATAGCAAAATACAATGGAAGTAAACAACCTGTCATGTAAACGGGACGGCTGTCCTTGCCAAAACTCGAAACGTTCTGGTTTAAGTCTATATCCTCCCCAGTATTTAGGCTTTGGAATTGAACTCCTGCATAAAGAAAAACGTAAGAATTAATTTTTCTTGATTTTTAACCATCTGAATCTCAAGATTTTTCATATTGCTGATCATTTGAGATGATGAACACATTTGATTGAGATTCTATATCATGATTGAACATAGAAGTAAATAGAACAAGATTGTTATCGAAGATAGAGGTAAATAGAAGAAGCACTTATCAAATCAAGCTAATAAATCCATGCTAAGCACAAATGCTTATAGAAGAATATTGGCACAAAATCAAATTATCATGATCAAACATTAAAAACCTGAAAACTTACTCCTTGGAGTATTTTTCTTCTAGTTCTTTGTATTGCTGGTGCAGTACATGGCGTCCAGAAACTACAGTACTCTGAAGCAAGAAAATAAAAAAATTAATTTTTCATCAAACTGATCATTTTTACTTCTAATGGAAATTAATTTTTGAAAAAAAGACATGGACATATATACCATGTTTCCGCCACATTCTAACTGAATCTTAAATAACAGACCTGCTTGCTTACGATTGCTCCGAGTTGACTGCCTCGAGGGCGACTGTGAAAGTATTGCTCTGATTCCTCATCAGAAACTTTCTCAACAGATCCTTCCACTCTGACCTGGAAATTACAGTTCATTATAGCCCATGGATCTTCATCATGGAAACATATCAACATGCTATAAATTTGCAACATTTAATCAGATTTTGTTTCACGCTGCAGTAAAATTTTAATTAATATAGGAAATTCAAAGTTCAATAAATCAAGTTATAAGTCTACAGATCCAAAACAACTTTCCACATAAAACTGGAACATTTCAATTCATTGAACCTTCTGGAGCATACATAACTACAAGTAGCAACCACCATGTATCAGCAGGATTTCAGATAGTTCAACACCGTTCACTCTGTTAGTTATGTCTTTTGGTTAACATGCATAACTACAAGTAGCAACCACCATGGATCAGCAGGATTTCAGATAGTTCAACAACTTTTCGCTTTCGCACCCTTGGGAAGGCATCCATGCATGACTGGAAAACTGGCATTATCTAACTCACCATCATTGGACTTCTCTCTTTCTCTCTCTCAATTTCTCACTCATACATACACACAGAGACACAGAGGAAAGTCTCATTCATAAGCATTGAACCGTTTTATCTAAAGTCACCATCTACCATATTTATACTGAAGCATGGTGGTTGCTGCTTGTAGTTATGCATGTTAACTGAAAAGCATCCATGCATGAGTGAAAAACTGGCATCATCGAACTCACCATCACTGGACTTCTCTCCTTCTCACTCTCTCACTCATACATGCAGAGACACAGAGGAAAGCCTCATTCAAAAGTATCGAACCATTTTATCCAAAGTCACCATCTACCATATTATTTTGATGATTATGTCTGCTTCAGATCACTTCTAACAGCCTAAAGAATCAACAGCTGGAATTCAAGGTTGGTCACTAAACTAACTCAAGCCAGAAAAGCAGTTATTCCATCCCTTCAATCCAACTTTACACTTGTCAATTGTTCCTATTTTACTACAACAGGGATGTGAGTGTCAGACATGGATGTGTACTTGGAGGGTCTTTGAATGGTCATACCTTTACATACCTATGTCCGCCTATGCATCAGACATGGACGTTGGATACTTCAAAAGAAAATGAAGAGTCAAAGTAACAAAGAATTGTTCTACTTCTTGAAAATTGCAGCTGGTAGCAAACAGGGATAAAACACCCAATATTTATAACAAAAAAAGTTCCAGTATTCAAAATAAAGCAAAACATATATAAAGGAGTTCAACAGTTGGCATGAACCACACTGAATCCTAATGTCCGTTACCTTAGAAGGAACCTTAAACATTTGGGATGTTTCCCATCAAACAAAACAAGCTTAGAAAGGGAAATGATAAAGAATTGGGACTAGAATCGGTAATCTTAAATCAATAATTTGAGTCTTAGCATGCAGATGTTAGTCATATGTTCGAATATGAACCATGCTTTTGAGAAGAATCATCCTATAATTTTCACGTCAACTATAGTTGATTTACTTTGACATTTTTCAGAATGGACAAGCAAAAGCCAGAATCCAATGTACTACCTGTCGATTAAGCCCATCCCAGTAGAAAAGAAGTGCTGCATGAGGATTTTCTGATAATTGACGTGCCTTCTGACTTTCATAATTGGTGAACCTGCATAAAGTAAAAAACGTAAGAAATATAACGAATAACATGTAACAACATGATTTCACGACAGTAACAAAGGAACACTAACCAGATGAAACCATCCTTGTCAACCCCTTTTAGCAATACCATTCTCGATGAGCTGCAGCAGATGGTAAGATAGTAAAGAAAGATGCAGTAAAGGTCAATAAACATTAAAATGTAAGTACTTAAATAACGCAATTAAAGTCTAAACTAAGCTGCTAACAGTCATCATCACCATATCTATTTCATTAAGAACTTATAGAAGTGACGATATATGAATTACTTTCAAGATGAAACTTGACAAGGCAGTCATTGGTTTAAGCCAAATGTATAATGGCAGAGGTCGATGAAGAGTACTAACAGTCTAGCACCCATATATTTGCATGAACTAACTTTGGGCACAAAAAATTTCAAACAAAATGTAGATGGAAGAAGCAACAACCATTCACAACCTAAAGGCTACTCATTCACAGTTTTATCAGAAATAAAAATATATTAAAAGAATTTTACTAAAATTATGAAAACATCAGGTATAAGATCAACCAAGCGCATATTTTATATAAACAAACTCCTCCACACTTGCTTTCAACATAATTTTATAATGTTAAATGCATAAAATTTTCATTATTTAAACATGACAAACATTTTCTTACAGCGTAGTGTCATGACTATTCGTTCTAACAGTTCACTCAGTTAGGGTGGAGAATCTTCATTAATGAAGTAATTTTTGTAATTTTAAAAACTTTAGTCAATATAAGTGCAAAATTTACTTTCTTAGTCCATTTTTTCCACAATTTGGGCAGTTTAAAATGTGTGATTCTTCCAGAAGAGATGCTGCATGGGATCACATTAGCATTTAAAATACATGTATGGCTAATAACAATCAAATTTCTACCGAGTATTTTATAATTACCTCAAATAACAAGCATGAATATCATATTTAGTAGAAGGAAAAGCAAAGTTCTTCAAAAAGTTTAGCCACAATTTAAATAGTTCCCAAATTTTCTTAAGGATCCCATTGGGAGCAGGTGCCCGCAATGCTCTTATTTCAGATCCATGCCTGAAGCGGAAATGAGAGTGCTTCCATTAGATAAGAGAGAGAATCTTATGAACATGTGCTTATTTCTTCATAATATTTACCCTTAGGATAGCATAATGAATCCAAATTGACACGTTTTATGGATTAAAAAAATCAAGGTTCAAAAAAAGAGAAAAGAAGTATGAATGAAACAGAAAGATTGAGCAAACCAAAGAAGCATACGGTTTTCCATCTTTTCCAGTGGTTGACAATGCCATAGCATTTGGCTCCTTTAAGTTGGCAGCCATCGCATCATCAAACCATTTGCGGAACTGCAAGACAGTTTACATTTAGAAAGAAATAAATACCGTAAATTATTGTGAGAAAATACAAATGAAAACAAAAGGTTTTTCAAATAAAGTAAAATGAAGGAGCAGCATGTTTGTCTTGCATCCGTACCTGATCCAACGGATCAGCCTCCACCTGCTCCTCAAGGAACTCTGGAGATATATAATTCTCTCTAAGGGCTGATATGTCAATTTGTGGAGGCTTTCCAATTCGAACACACATAGACATGCCTGGATATTGGGGAAGTTGAAGCTTATACTTTTCAGCTATAGCTGGCGGGACAAATCTACCACCTAGAAAGTGGTGAGGCCCGGAAAATTTCTTTGCACACAGTTTTGGAGCAGTCAAAGAAACCTTTCAAATTAGAAAATTTTAGTAGTTAGATATTTAATCTAAAGGGGTGCAGAAGTGTTAAACAGAAAAAATGTTTCCAAAGAATCTAAGGCAGCAAAAAAGACATACCAACATGTCAGGTTTAATTCCATCACCACCAACATCACCCTCTTCAACATGCCATCCAGATGGAATATCTACAGACACAATAACAGGGGACTTTCGTTGCACTTGTTCATAATAATGTAAGTTAATAAGCTTCTTAATCAGATCATCAAAAGGTGGCCTTGGTGCACCTGTAAGGTTAGAAATGAATTTAGAGGCAGAATTCTGTAGTTCACAAAATTATCAAAAATAGAACTAGGATCATGAAAGATACATAAACCAAAAATGAGTGAACAAAAAGTAACCAAGATACATAAAATAATTTAATGACATAATCTGATGGAACCGATGAAAATAAGCGATAAAACCAGAGCAGAGATTGTATAGCTTTGCTTATTTATTAAATAAAATTGAGATATGTACATATCGATTTTGCATTAAAAAAAGTACGAAATTTCTGGTAGCAGTGATACAAAATAAGATCTTAAACTATAAGACACATTAATGGGGATGAATAAGATAATCATATCAGCATGACATCAAAATATTTTTGTTGCATCACAAAGAACATACATAAACATGAAGTTGAAAAAATAGTACGGGTATTAACTATTAAGTATTTACCATGAAATGAAAAGCCGAACATAGCATCCACTAGAATGTCAAAGTCCTTTGACAAGTCCATAGGTAACTCATCAACTGAAAGGAAAGGGATTGACAGAGATTCCAGCTATGGTACCAACAGATTGAATAACAACTCAGATAAACCATATTGTTTATTGTTCAATGTTCAATAACATTACACTTACAGCTCTAACTAATATCATACCTGAGTGACAAGACCAGAATAAAGGGGTTTCTGAGTTCGCTTAGGATAACACACAAATGGCTTATACCCAAAGTGATACAAATGACGAGCAGCAACCAGACCATCACCTCCATTGTTTCCCGGACCACAAATAGCAAGAACACGGTTATACTCACTCGGTTTATAAACCTGTAACAAGAAAAGCTCCTTTTGCAGTTGCAAACTGAAAAAAAGAAGGTATAATCTTATATAACCTCAGAGCATAATTGTCAACTGAACTATAAATACTTGTCTAATACATCCTAGGAGAAGCCAATTCAATATGTCATGTAGGAAACTTGTTATAGCAAACTTAGATAAACTTAAAAACATGTGAAATTCGTAACAAGAAAAACTGCTTTTGTTGTTCCGCACTGAAATAAGGTATAATCTTACAAAACCTGGAGCATAGTTGTCAACTGAACAAAATATTTGAGTATTTGACATTCTAGGAGAAACCAATTCAATGTTGTGCCGGAAACATGCTCAGAAAACTCAGATAAACTTAAAAACATGGGAATTTTGCATGAATTCAATTAGTAGATAGAAACCAGCAAAATTCAGCAAAACGAAATGAAAACTGGTAATAGTCATTATTACCTCAGCAATCGATGTGGCAACGCTTAAACCAGCCAATTCCTGATAATTCACATAAACTCAAACCACTGAAGCTTTAAAACAAAACCCCAAAAGAAAGAAATAGAAAATAAAAGAATGTAAATTTAAGAATTTAAAAAAAAAAGGAACTTAACTAACCATGAGCTGATCAACACTAAAACCAAGAGGGCCCATGAGAGTTTCATCAACCTCAGCAGCCTCTCGTTGGGTTAGGTAGGAAATAGAACCCTGATTTTGAACGGATGAAGCCATTAATCCTCCCACCTCACCGGGCTTCGAACAAAACACTCGGATAGCAGGGCAGGGAATTGGAGCCAGAAAACCCTGTAAAATCAGAACAAAACTTGGGTTTTAAACTGGAGGACGAAGGAGATGTAAAGAGAGAGAGATAGAGAAAATGACGAGCTTTAACCCAAGAGAAGCGATTCGATGGTTTGGGTTTGTAAATGGAAGGAGAGCTCCTATAATAATAAGCGGGAGAGACCGGTGCTTGGCTGAGAAGCGAGCATATCATTTTTCTGCTTTTGCCCAACACTCCCCTCATTCTTGTTTATTTTTCCAATATTTTTTAATATTATCTGCTTTTTATTTACGAGTTTGATCAATAATAACAATAATAAACCAAATATAAGTTTGATAATTTGAGATTTTTTTTTAATATATTATGCAAAATCGAGTTGTTTAGATAAATTACTCTCTAAATTTAGGTTGATTCAAATCACTTAAATTACTATTTTGAATAGTTATCGTATTTATTCTTATTTGTAATGATAATATGATTCAAATCAATGACAACGATATCGATATTTAATAATTCAATTAATTATTAATAATATTACTTAGTATTATTGAGGCCATGAAGACGGACAGCGCTTTTAGCCTGCCTGCCTATAGGAATAAGGTTTTAAGTTTTGATTATATTTATTCTTTTTTACACAATACCTAAATCTACTAATAATTTATCCACAACTCATAAATAAAAAATAATCATACATATATATTATCTATGATAGCATATTTTGTTTTTACAAAAGCACAAAATGGTACATATTATCAATTGAAATATTTATAGATTAAATATATAATATTTTTAAATAATTTTACTTTGGTATTTTTATTAAAAATTTAGATACATGTATGTTTATAATTTTATATTATCTTTATAAATAATTAAAGATAGTTTTTTTACTTTATGTTATAATTAAATTGTTTGGTATTAAGTTAATTAATAGAAAATATTTATACTATTAATATGTATTTCGTTTTAATAATATTTATTTTAACAATTTTTTACGATAAAATTGTTTATAAAATAGTTTAAAGATAATATTTAAACAGACATATATTATAAAATTTTAAAGATAACGTTGAAAAATGTTTAAAAATTTTAAAATAAATCAATTGTAAAAACATATTTTGAAATATAAAATTTATTTAGGAATAACAGATTGAAAACCGAATGTTTAAAATTTTGAATTATATATATTCTTATCACTTTGGTGTATATTTTAAATAGTTAAAAGCTTATTTTAAAATTTTATTTTTATTTATATTTATCATAAATATGAACTTTTATGTATGCTATTTCAAGAAAGTATAGAACATGCACAGTTGTTTTTTTTTATTATTATTTTATATATAGTATTCGAATTTTTATACACATTATCGAAACATTAGAAATTTTGTAACAAAATTTTATCAAATAAATACACACAATTAACCATGCACCATATATAAGAAAACTAGCAAAATATATATTTTACGTATTACTAATATAAATTTTATTGATATTCAATTATCTTTTAATAATAAAATGAATTACTGTATTTGAGTATAATGTTTTTTTTTTTTTTTTTTTTTTACTTTTTGATAAGAGGAGGATTGGATTTCAATAAAATCGCAACAAATCAACTTCATGATTAAATACCAGATAATAATAATCATATACATATAATTGGATCATTTTTTCCTTTTATATTTTTATTGATTTTGAGGCACTTAGATGATTTTGATAAATTAAAAATATTAAATACTGATTTTACCAATTAAGTGTGAAATATAATTAGATTATTTTAAAATTTCAAAATTTTAAAATTGAAAAAAAAAAATTCTAAATTAAATAATAATTATCTAGTTCCTTATTTACTTATCATTTTCTTAATCTTCCATTAACTTTTCATTATGAATTTATAAAATATATTTGAAAAATTAAATCATTAGAAATATTAATGGGACAAGCCTTTTAAGTCTAACAAAATTGGAAAGTGATGGTAAAAGTGAAGAAAATTAATTTAAAAGTAATATTCTTTTTATAATGATGATATATATTTGTTGGCCCAGTTGGCATTCGAAAATAAACAATAAATATATCCATTTCTTTAAGCTTCTGCGGCATTCTCATCCACTTTATAGCATAAATCCTTTTCTTGTTCAGACAAAATATCCTTTTCAACCCTCTTCAGGAAGCTCAGCATCATCTCTAATCCACTTTCATCTGAAAATTTAAAAGAAAAGGAATGAGATTCCATCGATCAAATCAAGTATAAGCAATAACCAATGCAACTGTCCCTAAACCAACAATTTTGCATATATATAGCAATGTAAAAGACAGATGAGCAAATTAAATTCAAAGTTATTATTTCGGGAGGGTAACTTATACATATTATTCTGATTCAAGTGAGAAGACTGAAGAAAAAAAGGGATGAAAAGTAGGTACCAAATCGGGGAATGGTGTGGCCCTTTGGGTGATGAATGACAACAGGATCTACACACGATTCCAACAGCTCCAATCCATATGGTTTCAGGAAATCATTCTCTCCTGCATACATTTATAAACCAGTTTTCCTCCATCACAAACAAATTTAATATTTACTTGTATATATATAATATCCTGTTTTGGATTTTATTTTTCCGGACTAGTTATCAAAAAAGGTCAGGTCAAGTTAAAAGATGTTCATGGATTAAGTCTTAATAAAATTTTAAATTTGATAGATTTGAACTCAGCTCGATTAAAAAATAAAAAAAATAACCTAAATAATTCATATTAATTTTTAAAATTTTATTTTTATATAATTTTTAAAAATGTAATACACTAAATACATTAAAAATATTAAAATAAATATTTCTCAAAAAATTAAAATAAATTTTTAAAAAGATTTTATACTTAAATAAAGTTATTAACAAAAATAATAAAATAATGACAAAAAAGTGCAAAAAATAATAAAAAATAACAACAAAACAGCAGAAATTTGAATCAAATTAAATTGGACTCAAGTTAAAAATAATCACTCAAGACTTAACCTATTTTCTAAAGTAACTTTTTTTATTTAAATCTATTTTTCAAATTTACATTTTTACACAAACTCGGGCACACCTTTCAAAGTCAAGTCTACAAAATTTTATTAATTTTATTACCGACAAATAAAGATTAGAATTTCGGTAAGATTAATGAAATTAAAAACACAGCCACCACAAAAAACAAAGATTCAATCCAACGCCTAAAACAAGACAGATCACGTGCTGCACATGAAAACTACGCTAGTCCCACTTATAAACTTATCAGGGTCCGTTGTTTTTTATTGAATTACTTAATTACAATTTAATATATTAATTTTAATGAATTAAAAAAACGATTATATGTGTATTCCAAACTTTTGGGAAATAAGAAAGAAATTAAAAAGGGAAATTATACCTAAAAAGTGAAGAGATGGGCAGTGGATGGGAGAAGAATAAGCGTTTTCTGCCACTGTTACGTTCTTAAATTTAGCCCCTCCAATTATTATCAAATTCTTTATTTGGGGAACTTTTGTAAGCGCCATACCCTGCAATAATGGCCAATTACCCTTATTTACGGCCCTAAAAAAAGGATTTAAATATAATAAAATGAAACCGAAAACATGAAGCGCAATTTTATACGCACCTTCGCCTGCAATCCGGGCAATCCACCCGATAAGATAGCTCCCTGTATGATTTACTCAATAGTTTAAAATCAGTTTGTTGTTTGGTGAATAGAAAATAAACTGAAAATCGTAAAAAGTTTCCTTCAAATTCTCGCCAAACAAACTGGAACACAAACCTGTGAAAAACCTAGGAGGCCATCGAAAGGTCCTTGTTTAATTATAATATCTTCGATATAAGCAAGACATTCGTCAAAATTTGTGTAAGTCGTAAATTCCTACAATATAAAATAATCAAAAAAAAGAGAGAAGTAAATCCATGTTTGTATCGATTTGGAAAAACTGACGGAAATAACAAAAAAATAAGGAAAGAAAAACGTTGGATTGTTATTTGATTTTTTTTTTTTACCTTATTGAATTGAAACCACTCGTAATAAGGAGGATCGAAGATCCCTTCGATATCGGATTTCCCCTGAGCTGGAAACGGCGCATCTGGGTAAACGATATCGATCTTTTCCAATACCGATTTAGGCCATTTGGTCTCTATCTGTGTCTTAAGAATCGCTCCACTTGTTCTAAATCCATGTAGGCCAAGAAATCTGGGTTTCCTCACAATCCCAGCTTCACTTCCCATTTCCCCTTTACAAAAATTTTAAAAAAAGAAGGAAAAATCTAAGGTGTAGCCTAAGTTGCTTTTCTTTTGACGAGGATTTTCAGATTTGTGCTGCTGGAATTTATAGGGCGAAGGCCGAGGAGGTAAGAATCTCACGCGTCAAGCCGAGTAGAGACGACGGCCAAAACGACTAATCTTTTGTTTCACACCATAATTTGGAAGTCAGAGAGAAAGTGGGGTTGTGGAATACAAAGGTTGTAGTATATATATGGAAGCTTCATTTTTATAAATTAGTTTATTGAGCCTTTAGATTGATAGTTAAAATATTTTAATTTATTAAAATGATAATTTTAATTTATAAAATTTGAGAAAATGGGTTCGAAATTGATTACGCATGAGGAAGAATTAACATCCTCGTAACGTCCAAAATTGGTACCAGATTGATTGATTAACGTTTGAATGTCGAAAATATAAAAGGATTTTAAAATACGATCCTCTTTATTTTTAAAACTTGAATAAATTAAACTGGATGTTAAGACCCGCTTATTTCAAAAAATAAAATGTTATGCCCAGTGAGTTAGAATATGACATTTCGAATCCTCGAAACTAACATTGTCTTTTGGTTATTAAAACTAGTGCATTTAAAATAAAAAAGGATACTCGGTCATTTGGGTCAAATGAAAAATTGGAACACAGTAAGTTAGCGTACAATTTTTCAAAATTCTAAATACAGAATATTGCCTTTGTTTTTAGAAATCATTACCTCGAGATAACAAAACGTAATATCCAGTGTGTTAGGACACAACATTTTTGAATTCCCGAGAATAAATTTTTATTTAACTTATATGCTTTGATTAAAAAAATTGATTCTTTAGACTCGATGAGAAAAATCGAAACCGAGTAAGTTAGGGTACGATTTCTTTCAAATCTTAGAACGCGGAGTATTTGCTTATTTTAAAAAATATTAATGCATCGGATAAAATGTAATACGATTGTAGTAAAATGAAAATGAATTATATCCGATATGCATAATAGAATAAAAATGAGGGAGATAATATAAATAACAATAATAAAAGCAAAAATAAAATAAAATAAAATAAAAGCTAAAACAAACAATCTATATGAAATAATAGGTAAAAAAATAATACTAAATAAATAAAATAAATAAATAAGATAAAAGAAAATAATTACAAGAATAAAAGTTAATAGCAAATCAATAAATAAATACTATGTACAATAGTTTAAAGATAATAAAAATAATAATAATAATAAAATTATAATGAAAATACATTAATAAACGAATAATAATAAAATAAATAAATAAGAATAATAATAATCATCATAATAATAATATTGATAAAAAATAAATAGATAAAATGTATACATAACGTTAAGTTTGAATTTTTAGGAGTAAAAATAAAATAAAATAATGCTTAATATTAAATTTAAAAATTTTAAGAGTAAGGAAATGATAAATAAGTAAATGTATTCAAAAATATTAAGCAAATGAATATTAAGGAAATAATAGTTATAATAACAAAGTTAATTAATATAATAATAATAATAATAATAATATTATTATTATTATTATTATAATAATTAATATAAAATATAAAATACAAACAAAATAAAGACATGACAAATGAGCAACTAAATGAATAAATAAATAAATTAAATCAAAGCACTAAATTGTCACCCAAACCAAATTTAAGAGATAAATTAAGATATAAAAAAAATAAAGGATCAATTCAAAAGGGCGAATAACACGGAAGGGCTAAATGGGAAATATTCTTCGTCCTCTGAAACGCACTATTCTGATATGATCAAATTGAAACTGAAATAAACTTTCAGGTAAAAATTAGAAATAAAAAAAACTAGATTAAAAACATTGAAAATGCGGAAGGGCTTGGTGTGCAAATAAACCATCGACATAAAAACACGCGGATCTCCTTGCCAATCGGGTCGGGTAATCGGGTCAGCCCCCCAAAGTGACGCCGTTTTGGGCATTAGGGGGCTGATCAAAACAACACTGTTTCCTCAGTTTATAAAAGTCAATTTTTTTGTTTTGAAAATTATTTTAAGCCTGCTCTAAAAAAAACATAAAAAAACTCTCTGAAGCCTCTCTCCCCACCGCGACTTCGACCAAGATACCAGCGTCGGGCCACAGCCGGCGACCGCCATGCGTGGTGGCTGAAAAGGTGAAAGGACGCCTTTTGAATCCCATTTTAAAACGCACTCGAAGGTCAATGCCTTCCCAACCCAGAAAATCGAAAGAAGAGGGCATTCGACCCCTTTTTGGGTCCGATTTTGCGACGGAGAAGAGCTCTTAGATGACGTGACCGCGGGGTAACTTTCGATAAACCCTCATTCTTTATTTTTTCGTGTTTATTTCAAATCAAAAAATGAAAATAAAAAACAAGAACACGACCGAATAAAAAGGGTAAATCACCTTTGATTTTCTTTTTCTTTCTGTATATTTTTGTCTGTGTATGTGAAAATAGTAAGTAAAAAATACAAAATGATTTTCCTTTTGTTTTATAGTCGGAAAATGTAGAAGAAAAATACAATATATTTTTTTTGCTGCTGTCGTTTGTGTCTTTTTGCAGGTACGGAGGCTAACGTGGTGTGCGGTGGTGCGTGGAGGAGTACGGAGGCCGTACGCGCAGACATGGCGGGCTGAATGCTGTTGCGGCTCACCTTAGCTGGCTAGGGTTTCTTCGTTTTCTGATTTGTTTTAGACTTTGGGCCGTTTGGGCTTAGGGTAGTATTGGGTTTGTATTTAATTTTTGGGCCAATTTTTTTATTGGGTTTGTAATGTTAGTTGGACTGTTTTAACGGACTTGGTTTATTATTTGAGTTTGGTTTTTTTAATTTATTTTGTTTATTTGTTTTGGCATTGGGCCCGAGAAAATTTGGGCGCGTATAACTGCCTCTCTTTGCTCGTTGTCGTGTAATGAAACTGGAGCAAAGACTTAAAAAGGGCCAATTTTGCCCGGCCTCGCTGAGTCTTTACTTGTTTTGGTGCTTTTCTTCTTCGAGTAGCTTCATTCCATCCCACTGCATCTTCAGGGCATAAGAACTAGTGCTTCGATCCAATTCAAGGAGATTAGACTTGTAGCGTCAATCTGCTCCGTAATAACTTCAGGGAGATAAGATTTACTATATTTCGTCTGCTCCGCTGCAACTTCAGGGATATGAGATTTATGGTTTTAGTTTGCTCCATTGCAACTTCAGGGAGATGAGACTTGCTATGGTAGAATTTAATCCGACCTAACCGTAACTTTAATATTTTCCACTGCAACCTCAGGGAAATAAGACTTGTGGCTTCAATCTGCTCCATTGCAACTTCAGGGAGATAAGATTTGTGGTCTTCAGTCTACTCTGCTGCAACTTCAGGGAGATAAGGCTGGTGGCTTCAATCTGATCCACTGCAACTTCAGGAAGATAAGATTCGCCATGGTAGATTTGATCCAACCTACTGCAACTTCAAAGGTATAGGACTTGTGGCTTCCTAGATTTAATCCTCTCCACTGCAACTTTAGGGAAATAAGATTTGATATCTTGACTTCAATCCATCCCACTACAACTTCCTAGGTATGAGATTTGTGGATTCACTAATCTTGTTACACTGTCCTCTAGGGAACATGACATGTAGAATCAATTTATGGACCTATGCTTATGCATAATGATTAGGATGCAATAATCAGAATGACGAATGCTCCTAACTAAATGTGTTATTGATAATGTTTGCATGAATGAAGAATGTCATGAGAATGATCCTTTTTTTTCTTTTTAAAATGCATAATGATTAGGATGCAATGATCAAAATGAATTGAATGCTCCTAACTAAATGCGTTTTGCATGAATGCAGAATGAGAATGATCCCCTTTTTTAATGTTTGGATTGTCATTGCTCGTTGTTTTTCAAGGCTATATCACTGACGTAATATCCTGTCTTCTTGTTCAAACAATATTTTTAACAAAAATTAGAAGAAATAGTCACTATTTAGAGTTTCCTTCTCAAATATTTCCAACCCTTAGGCTTGGTGAGTTCTAAATAATAGTCTTGTTTCAGGTTTTCATATTATTTAAAAGTTTCTAGAGTAATATGCAAAACTCCTTTTATGAAAGTATTATTAGTCCATTAATTGTTATTTCAATACAAAATGCTTGAAAATGATCATAATGATGGACAAAATTGAAATTTATCAGAAGTAAAATCTGAAAGGAATAGGTTAATTAAAGAAAGCAAACATTGCTAGAATACAAAATGGTGAGGGAAAAAAATAGGTGCCCCAGATATCGCAGCCTGAGCTTCTCTGTACAAACTTTTCGAAGACCGCTTTAAGCTCAATATGTGTTTAGGAGATCAAGAGTACTCTGTTGATTCCCTAAGATGTAACATCTCTCCTTCTTCTTAATTCAGGTATAGCAAGATCACCGCATGCCCTATCTTTGGTCACAATTTGAGCCGCCTTTTCGGGTTTCTACTCAAAACCCCTTTGGTCTCAAGGTGCCCTTTGCAGTTTTCACCTTGGCCTCTCATTTTTTTAAAGAAAGTCTCAAAGCGCTCTTTGTTGGTTTTCACTTTGGCCTCTTGTCCTCTTTAAGCATAATATTTTTTTATTGAATCCGAATTTATAGGATTGAGCAAGTTTTTTCCATCTATTTTAGTCAAAATCAGTGCTCCTCCGGAGAAAGCCTTTTTTACCATATAAGGTCCTTCCCAATTTGGCATCCATTTCCCTCTAAAATCCTTTTGTATGAGGAGGATCTTTTTCAATACCAGGTCCCCCTCGTGAAATTCTCTTGGGCGAACCTTTTTGTCATAAGCTCGCATTATTTATTTTTGGTACATCTGACCATGACGAATAGCTCTTAGCCTCTTTTCCTCAATCAAATTCAACTAATCATATAGAGATTGGATCCATTCTGCTTCATCTAACTTTAGCTCTGACAAAACTTGAAGGGAAGGTATCTCTACTTCAATGGGTAAACCGCCTCCATTCCATAAACCAATTAGAAAGGCGTTGCCCCTGTGAAAGTTCTAACAGACGTTCGATAAGCATAGAGAGCAAATGGTAACTTCTTGCGCCAATCCTTATAAGTTTCAACTATTTTCCCTATGATCTTTTTAATGTTTTTATTGGCTGTTTCCACTGCACCATTCATTTTTAGACGATATGGCGATGAATTGTGGTGTCTGATTTTGAATTGACTGCAGACCTCTGATATCATGCTGTTGTTCAAATTTAATGCATTATCAGATATGATCCTCTCAGGCATTCTATATCGATATATAATTTCTTTTTTTAGGAATCTGCTAACTGCCGACTTAGTAACACTGGCATATGAAGCAGCCTTTACCCACTTGGTGAAATAGTCGATGACTACAAAGATGAATCGATGCCCATTTGAAGCTTTTGGAGAGATCGGCCTGATGACATCCATACCCCACATAGAGAAAGGCCATGGGGAAGTCATAACATGTAAAGGTGAAAGAGGTACATGAATTTTGTCTCCATAAATTTGGCATTTGTGACATCTCTTAGCATAATTGATGCAGTCTCTCCTCATGGTAGACCAATGATACCCGAATCTCATAATTTGTCTAGCCATTGTGAAACAATTACCATGAGTTCCACAAACACCTTCGTGGACTTATTTTAGGATTTTCTTAGCTTCAATCGCATCCATACATCTCAATAGCACCTGATCATTTCTTCTTTTGTACAAGATCTCCCCCTCTAAAACATAGTCACAGGCTAGTCTTCTCAATGTCCTTTTATCATTCTCGGTTGCCTAATCTGGGTATTCACAATTTCTCACGTTCCTAATATTCTTTCTTCTTCTTCCATGTTGTAACAATGAGTTGAGGCCTCGTAAATACTCATTTGAATGGGTTTTACATCCTTTTGTTTTCTTACTTTGATCATGGAAGCCAAGTTGCCAAAGCATCTGCCATTTGGTTTTCGTCTCACCGGAGATAATTGAAAATAATATCATCAAACTCCTCAATTAACCCTAGAACTATCCTTCGATTATTGATCAATTTGGGGTCTCTTGTCTATCATTCACCTTCCAGTTGGTAAATCACTAGTGCAGAATCTCCATATACTTCCAGCGCTTTGATTTTACGTTCTATGGCTGCCCGGAGTCCCATGATACATGTTTTATATTCTGCCATGTTATTTGTACAATCAAAGTCCAATTTGCATGTGAATGGATAATGATATCCATTTAGGGATACCAAAATTGCCCTAATTCTATTACCTATAGCATTTGATGCTCCGTCGAAATTTAATTTCCAAAGGTGATCTTTTGTAGCGTCTTCTTCAACAGCTGCCATATACATTAGTTCTTCATTGGAGAAGTCAAAGTTCAGGGGCTCATACTCTTCTAGAGCTCTGCTAGCCAGAAAATCATACCGCGCTTCCTTTCACGGCTTTTTGGTTCACATAAATTATATCATATTCAGAGAGCAGGATTTGCCATCTAGCCATCCTTCCATTCAAAGTAGTTGACTCCATCATATATTTTAGAGGGTCCAACTTTGAGATTAGCCAAGTTGTATGATACAGTATGTATTGCTTCAAACTCCGAGTTGTCCAAATCAAGGCACAACACAATTCTCAATTAGCGAATATCTCATTTCACACTCTGTGAATTTCCTACTAAGGTAGTATATCACATTTTCTCTTCTTCCCAAATCATCGTGTGGACCCAGCACACATCCCAAAGAGCTGCTAAACACTGTCAAATACAGTATTAATTGCCTATCTAGGCATGGAAGTGATAATACTGGAGGACTTGACAAGTATTGTTTAACCTTATCAAAAGCTTTCTGGCATTCATCATCCCACACGCCTGGATTGTGTTTCTTGAGAAGACGAAATATGGGATCACATTTCTCGGTTAATTGTGAAATGAACCGAGGAATGTAATTTAACCTTCCAAGGAACCTTGAACTTCTTTTTGACTGCATGGTAGAGGCAATTCTTGTATAGCTCGGACCTTGTCTGAGTCAATCTCAATTCCCTTCTTGCTGACTATGAAGCCCAATAATTTTTTCGATCTAGCTCCAAAAGTACATTTTGTTAGATTGAGCTTTAATTGGAATTTTCTCAGTCTCAAGAATAACTTCCTCAAAACTTGGATATGTTCCATTTCTATTCAAGACTTTGCAATCATATCATGGACATAAACTTCAATTTCTTTGTGCATCATATCATGGAACAAAGTCACCATGGCCCTTTGATATGTCGTTCCTGCGTTTTTCAGCCCAAATGGCATCACCTTATAACAAAATTTACCCTACAAGGTTATGAAGGTGGTCTTTTCTATGTCTTTGGGATGCATTTTTATCTGATTGTATCCCGAAAAGCCATCCATGAAGGAAAACAACGAATAGCCTGACCGTATTGTCTATTAGAATATCAATGTGAGACAAGGAGAAATTGTATTTCGGGTTGGCCTTATTTAAGTTTTTATAATCTACACACATCCGTACCTTCCCATCTTTCTTAGGGACAGACACAATATTGGCTACCTATTCTGAGTATTTGACTTCTTGCAAGAATCTGGCATCGAATTTTTTGACTTCTTCTTTATTTTTAGAATAATGTTAGGCCTCATTCTTCGGAGTTTCTCTGCTGAACTAGCTTGCAATCTTTTTTTATGGGGAGGCGATGCACAACAATGTCAGTGTTTAACCCAGGCATATCTTAGTATGACCATGTGAAGACATCATTGAATTCTTGAAGTAACTCTACGAGGTCTCATTTTATTTCTTTAGTTATGCACGTTCTGATTTTCACTACCTTTCCTTCTTTCAAGGTCACGATTTCTACTGTCTCTTCATGAGGTAAGATTTGTTTTTCCTCTTATTTTACCATTCTTAACAAGTCCGGAGATAAGCCATAATCTATGTCATCTTCAAAGTTTTGAGATCCCTCTAAACACATGTCTTGCTCAAAAAGAGGTTCTAATTCTCTAGCACGTTACTCATATCATTAATATCCGGGGACCTATTATAGGTACAAAGGAATATACAAAGAACGAATGAATTTAAGAATAATTATTTGTATATTATAATTATGAATGAAAGAATGAGTTGACATAAAATGCCCAAGGAATAAAAGAACCTAGCGTAATTACTTGTATAGAAACAATAAAAGAATCTAAAAGAATAGAAGAATATCTATTCAAAAAGATATCAAATTTCCATTTCATAACGATGTTTTGACATAAGCCTATTTCACAAATGAATTCTTATTGCTTCTAGGCTTAAAGCAACAAATGTGTTTTGAACGTTACTCTGTGTAAGCTCTAAAAACTACAGGAATTTTTTCTGCAGTCCAATTGTCTAGAACACTCCCAGGTTCATAAGGGCAGATATCTGACAAGGTCCTCGCTTTAGTGGTTTCTTCATGTATGGCGTTGATGTGAATATTTCCCATCATTTCTTCAAGACTTCTTTTCCTTGGTGTCCCTCACTTGGGATGAATAATTCCTCCTGATATGAAAGTTTTGGATATGTGGGGGAATATATCATTGGCTCCCATTTGATTTCTTCCCCACTCACACGCGCCCTTCTTCTTTCTTGCCTCTTTTCCAGCTCTTTCCTTATTTATCTCACATCTGGCTTATACCCTAAGCCAAAGTGATCATGCTTTTCCTTCAACATTGGAGCCTTAACTCTTCCCTGAAGATGCCTTCCTAATCTTTTTCCTAGTAAAGCTCCCTTTCCTACCATCAACTGTGATCCATCCTAGTAGCCTTGGATATTTTTGGCATTAAAATTCCACTCCCCTCAGTAATGAATGTGGCATTCACAAACTCTAAAGACCGAAAAAAACATTCGATTGCCTCATCATTTGCCTCCAAGTAAGGCGCATCACTAGTTACGGCCACGATAATATCCTCTTCAGCATTTATCGTCACCAGCAGACCTTCTGATACTAGCTTTAACTTCTAATGTAATGACGAAGGCACTGCCCATACCAAATGTATCTAAGGTCTTCCCAATAAGCAATTATAGAAGGGCTTGATATTCATTACTAGAAGTCCACTTCATAAGTAGTTGGGCCAATCAACAGGGGTATTTTGATTCTTTCCATGACCTTCCTCTCTGTGTCATCAAATACTCTCACTATATTTTGTCATACCTTCATGTGTGAGCTATCTACAGGTAACCTATTAAGTGCGGATAGGGGCAGTACGTTTAGTACCGATCCATTATCGATCAGGACCCCTAGTAATGTGTATCATTTGTATCTGGTCGTGATGTGTAGAGCTTTAATGGATCCCATACCCCCTAGTGGTATCTTATTATTGTTGAAGAAGATGAAGTTAGAAGCTCTTATGTTATTGACCAACCGATCCAGTTTATTGACGGAGATATCATTGGCCACATATGTCTCGTTCAGTACTTTCATTAATGCGCTTTGGTGTACTTTCGAATTCAAGAGTAAGCTAGTATAGATATACAAGCTGGTTATTTATAGAACTGCTCCATAACACTATACTCACTATGCTTCAAAAACTTCAGGAATTCCTTGACCTCATCCTCTTTAATTAGCTCATTAACAAGCGGCTCAGGTCTGACTGCTTTTTCCTTCTTTTGTTCCACCATTAGGGTTTTTTCTTTTGCGGTTCTGCTCGGGCATTGATAAAATCATAACGCCTTCTACTGCGTGTATGAAAACCTACATCTTGATCTTCTTTTGAAGCGCTAGCTGAGCTCTCCCTTTCGGGAGTGCCATGTTACAATCATAATTTCAGGGGACTCTTTTGCTATCCTGGTAAGAGAAAATCGCTAATTTTTGAATTATGATCTTTGGCATTGTTTATACTCTCGATTTGTTATTTTTAGGTCGTGAAATGATGACCACGGGACGATTGGATTTTGGGACCTTCATTGTTGACTCTGACGCGTATATGCTTCCCTCTTCTTTGGCTTCCTCACAGAACTCTATCTCTTTATTGTCCATCAAACATTGCACCAAGACTCTGAATTCTATGCTTCTTGGATCTTGTGCCTCTCTTCATGATGGAACTCACAGTAGTTCCTCGAGTTTTCACAGCTTCCTTCAGAATTCGAAATGCTCAACCTCTGTTTTACCATTTCCATCCAGACCCGTTTTAAAGGAGTTTTTACTTTTGTAATAACGGTCTTGATTCTTCTCTCGCTTTTCTGTCTATCGCATTTACCCCACCATCAGTGTAATTGGGTAATGGATTCTCGGCAATAGGTGCATCATCAAACTTCACAATGTCCATTTAATAAGTCTTTCGACTACTTTTTTAAAGACAGTGTAGTTTTCTATTGAATGCCCAGAAATTCCTTCATGGTAGTCACATTGAGCATTCGCATTGTACCATTTGGGATATGAGGGTTGTAATGGTTTTAGGTAAAAGGGGGACACCACGTGTGCGTCAAATAGGCTTTGATACAATTCTGTATGTCATTGGGACTAGTGTAAATTGAACCTTCTCAGTTTTTTATTTTGTGCCGGACACTTGCTTTGATGAACCTTATTGACCAGTAGCCACCACTCTTGGCTGATTTATGATAATCGATTTTGAGTAACCCTTGTTATATGTGCTTGTGTCATTCACGCTCATTTTTCTTTTTCCTCGAGGTTGACCTTTTGTTACTCTCTCCTACATCTATCTTTCCACTCCTTATCGCATTCTCAATCATTTCGCCAGTTATCACTATGTTTGAAAATCTTTTTGTAGCGCTTCCTATCATGTGAGTGATGAACGAGACTTTTAGGGTGTTGATAAAGAACATCGTAGTTTCTTTTTCTAGAAGTTGCGGCTGCACTTGTATGGCAACTTTCCTTCATCTCTGTGCATATTATCTGAAACTCTCATTTGGTTTCTTCTCTATGTTCTGTAAAGTAATTCTATCAGGAGCCATATCCGTTATGTGACTATATTGTTTCATGAACGCTTGTGCTAAGTCCCTCTAGGAACCAATCCTAGTACGGCTCAATTGGTTGTACCATTTGGATACTGCTCCCACCAAATTATCTTGGAAGCAATGTATTAGCAGTTGGTCATTATTAACATACCCAGTCATTCATCTGCAAAACATGATTATATGAGCTTGAGGAAACTGGTCCCATTGTATTTTTGAATTCTGGCATTTTGAATTTGTGGGGAAGCACTAGATCTGGGACCAAACTCAGATCTTTAGCATCAATTCCATGTTGGCTATCGCCTTTTTCATGGCCCTAAATTTTTCCTCCGGCCATCTACATCGGTCCTCTAACTGCTTTGGTAATTCTGTCCTTATCCTTTCCTTTTCTGCCATTTCATCCAGGTCAGGGATAACAAGGTTAGCTAGGTTATCTCCTAGGCTAGAACCTGATCCAGCTTGCAATTCATAGGTACTGAAACACCATCCTGAAATTGTTGAGGCCTAATCATGATGGATGTTCTTCGAGGGTACACTTCAGGCTGTGTTGGAGTAAAACCTAGGGATAAAGAGGTTCCTCATTATCTTCTCTAGCGTTAAACATGGGGGCCTTTCCTTTATCGATTCCTCCAGCCAGTAGTTGGGTCAACTGAGTCATCATATTCCTTTGGGATTCCATCATTCGGTGCATCATGTCTTACTGGATTTTAGCCAGTTCCTCTTGCATTTACAATTGTAGTTTTTCATGCATTTTCTTTTGGAGTTGTTCAAGTTTTTCCAATCTTTAATCCATGTCTTTTGTCTTTGCTCGAGTATCGTAAGGATGCTTGGTTGGTAAGTTTTTGTTAGTTTCCATATTAATTCTGAAATGATTTTAACCAATTAGGGTCTTTCCATGAAACTTAATGCACATGATGTGATGTAATCCGAATGCATGAAATTAATGCAAAAAGGCGTCGATTCTGATTCAATTTCATTTAGAAAACTTTACTAGAAAACAAAATTCTTTACATAAAATGGATTACAAATACAACTTTTCCCTAATGCTCAAATTTTTAACTTTCTTAAGCAACGAAGCTAACTCTTGGCCCCGATCTGATTCTAGCTCATACTTCACACTTAACATGTCGGCCTGAACTGCCAAAGTCTGTAAATAATCAACTACTTCCCAACTCGAGCCATGGCTTTGCCCATAATGTAATCTCGGTTCCTAACTTGATCCTAATAATGGTGAAGCTGTTCTTTGCATCGTTCTTCACTTACCTCGAGAAGCTTTACCCGAGCTCACAGCTTTGTAATGCAGACTCTTGTTCTTCTATCTTTCTTTTCATTTCTTCAATCTTGCTTAAACTTGCCCTTAATTCAACTTCACAATTACGATTCCTATGCTGATGAAGTGATTTTTCAAGTTCTACTACTCTCGCCTTTAATTCTTTTTTGTCATTTTGGGCTTCTAACAAACTCCTTTCTAGGGCCTCTTTCGGAGCCTGAGCCTCTTGGAATTTTCTCTCCCACCGATCGGATTTGGTTTTTCTTCTTAGATCTCCTCTCGCCATTGTTCCTACGTTTTCCTCAAGCCGATGGTTCTCATCGATAGGCGTAATTTCTTGTAATCCATCTTCAAACTATCCAAGTCTTCCTTGACTTTATTCTTTCCTTTCCTTAATTTTTGGCTTTTAGCTTTTGAACATCAGCATCTAGTATTAAATGCATCTTCTCCTCCTCCAATCGTTCTATCTTCTTTTCAAGTTTCGAATTCCTCCTCTTAAAGTCTTGCTTTATGATCTCCAATTCTGACGGGATCACTTGGAAGTACTCTTACATCGGTCGAGCGCCTTCTAAATTTGGCCTGGGGATACTATCATTAACCCTTTTACTCCACCATCCACTGTACTCGGAGTCATTATTGAACCTACGACCAGCCTTTTCATGTGACAAGTCTGGTTCAAAGCTTTAGAAATCTCCTTTACCTTTTCTTGTAATTATCTCCCTGGTACGAAAACTCACATTGAGCTAGTCCATATGTCACCGGTACAAACTATCTTAACCTGTACTACCTTAATACGAGTAAATGAGTATACCCAACGGCTTTCCAAATCCCAAACAAAGAGACCCAGTCAAAACTTCCACATCAGTAAAGAATTTCGTCAGGAATCAACCAAGGAGCTCTCCACTCGACGTCTTCTTCCCAAAGATTTTGGAGGAGGCTATCCAATTTTTCTATGATATGTCATCCGTTTTTGATGTGGCCGCTATCTCCTTTAATAGGAGTAATTCCCAGAGAAAACCCGATAAGAAACCTTATCCACTTTCTAGAAATGACTGTGAAACCAAGCCAACAACAACTGAGCGCATCCTATAAATCTGCCTTCACCGGACCTCTTACATGCATTCAAAGATCTAAATGTCTCGGCCAAGATTGCCGGAATAGGTGTAACCCCCTTATCAAATCGATCAAAAAGATTTGAGACCACCTCATCTACATACCCTAATGCTCTAGGGAAGATCATTAATCCGTAGATATTCAAAGTAAACACATCGACTCTCTTCTTCGTATCAGGATGCGCTAAAATCAAATCTCTCAAATTCTTTCATGGGATGCACTTATACTTGCCTTTCTGCTTGATCCTAGCTGTAATCCACTGTTTGCTCATTCCGGTAATGTTCATCAATTTCTTCCAAAAGGTCGGGACACAAGCGACTTTGGAATAGGCTTTATCAACTCGAACCTTTGGACAATGCAGTAGGGCTGTATATTCTTCCATAGTGGGTACTAAATCGACCCTCCCAAAGGTGAAGCAACTGTAAGTAGGGTTCCAATACTGAGCGATGGCCCGAAACAAATGCTCGTCTATCTTGATGTCGAGTAGATACGGCAAGTCCCCATAATTATAGTAGAACAATTGCTTAGTCTCATCGTTCCACTGATCCCATATTTCTTTTAATTCTTGAAGGTTATTTTACGTCACATTGATACTGGTGTAGTCCCATAATTCTAACGTGTACCCCTCGGCCAGACTATCTCCTTTCTCTAATTGAGTTTTCTCTGACTAAATACTGACAGTCGCGTTATCCTCCACTTTATCAAGAAATTCGTTCTCCATGATAAGCTCTCTAATTTAGTAATCGAACTTGAATTGACACTCTTTTGAATATGAAATGACATGCAAACATAGCAAAAACACAATAAGTCAGTACAACATACAAAAAACAAAACACAAGGTAAATAGAAGGGAATCAAACACCTATCTAGGTAACCGCTAGGGTTTCTCATAGTACTATCTAGGTGGGATCCTAGAGTCTTCTACATGCTATTTGGTTCTAAAGTTGAGCTACCCGAACCAGTAGATTCCTCGATCTTCACCCATTATAGGCTCATAAGGATCGAGTTTGGTTCAAGGGAATACATTTCCCTATGGCTGTACGGAGATGAAAATCTCACGAAGACATAGGTACGGATGTATCCCAAAAGCGATCCACTATCCTGTACGGAGATGAAAACCTCACGAAAGAGTAGCTTCTCACTCCCACTTAAAAGGGTAAGACCAAACGGTCATTGTGCAATATGATGCGAAAACATTCTATGAGACTCAAACCATAGCAATCATATGAAATAACACAAACAAATGAATAAAAGGATCGTAATTTTTCAAATCAAATTTTCAATTTTCGACAATAGGACAGAAAACAATCAATTTTACGGCTTGAATCTTTTTTGGATCCCCAGTGGAGTCGCCAAGCTGTCGAAACTATTTTTTCATTTGGAAAACGGGGTCGACGTTAAAACAAAAATGGAGTCGCCACCAATCTTTTTCTCGAGGTGTAATTGGATCATCTTGCAATTGATCGTTAAAACATTTGATTTATTAAAACGATGATTTTGGCCTACAAAATTCGAGAAAACAGGTTCGGGAGTTGGTTACGCACGAGGAAGGATTACCACCCTCGTAACGCCCAAAATTGGTACCGGATTGATTGATTAATGTCTTAATGTCAAAATTTTGAAAGGATTTTAAAATATGATCCTCTTTGTTTTTAAAACTTGAATTTATTAAACTGAATGTTGAGATTCACTTATTTCGAAGAAGTAAAATGTTATGCCCAGTGAGTTAAGATATGACATTTCGAATCCTCGAAACTAAGCTTGTCTTTTGGTTATTAAAACTAGATCATTTAAAATCAAAAAGGATACTCGATCATTTGGGTCAAATGAAAAATCGAACCTAGTAAGTTAGGGCACAATTTCTCAAAATTCCAAATACAGAATATTGCCTTTGTTTTTAGAAATCCTTACCTCGAGATAACAAAACGTCATATCTAGTGAGTTAGGACACAACATTTTTGAATTCCTGAGAATAAGTTTTTATTTAACTTATATGCTTTAATTTAAAAAAAATTAGTTCTTTAGACTCGATTAGAAAAATTTAAACTCAGTAAGTTAGGGTATGATTTCTTTCGAATCCTAGAACGTGGAGTATTGGCTTATGTCAAATAAAATTAATGCATTGGATAAAATATAATACGATCGTAGTAAAATGGAAAATGAATTATATCCGATATGCATAATAGAATAAAAATGAGGCGATAATATAAATAACAATAATAAAAATAAAAAAAAATACAATAAAATAAAAGCTAAAACAAGCAATCTATATGAAATAATAGGTAAAAAAATAATACTAAATAAATAAAAAACAAGTAAGATAAAAGAAAATAATAACAAAAATAATAGTTAATAGCAAATCAATCAATAAATAAATACTATATACAATAGTTTAAAGATAATAAAATAATAATAACAAAATAATAATTTATAATGAAAATACGTTAATAAACGAATAATAATAAAATGAATAAATAAGAATAATAATAATCATAATAATAATTGTCATAACCATTTTTTTGATAAAACAGGAAACGACGCGGTCGACTCGGGTTTTAGAAATGAAAAAGAAGGGAGTCGCCACCGATCTTTATTAGGTGTGATCGGATCACCTTTGTTTTAATAAAACATTTTGATTTACTAAAACAGGTTTTTTTTTTGGTCTTCGAAATTGGAGAAAACGAGTTCGAGTCGATTATAAAGAGAAAGGGTTAGCACCTCGTCACGCCCAAAATTGGTACCAAATTGATTGATCGATGTCCTAATGTTGAAAACTTTGAAATGATTCAAAATGGATACTTTTATTTTCATGACTTGAAAGGATCAGAAGGGATACTAAGACTTCCTTATTTCGAAGAGATAAAGCATCGTATCCAGTAAGTTAGGGTACGAAGTTTTGGACTCCTGAAACTGAGCTTGTCTTTGATTTTAAAACTTGGTTAAAACTTTCAAGGCGATATTTCGTTATTTGTCAAATGAGAAACCGAAACCTAGTAAGTTAGGGCTCGATTTTCTCGAAATTCCAAATACGAAATATTTCCTTTACTTTTTTTAAAAAACTCATCTCGGGGTATCTAGATGTCGTGTCCAGTAAGTTAGGGCACAACATTTCAAATTTTCAAGAACAAGTATTTTATTTAAAACTTGTATTGCGATTTCAAAAAGGATATTCCGTTATTCAGGTTAAAGGAGAGAAACTGGAACCCAGTAATGTAACATCCCAAAATAGGGCCTAAACGAAATAGTGGTTGCGAAACCATGAATCCAAGCTATAAAAGTTTATTACTGTAACATCCCCAAACCCGGCCCATGAGTCTAGACCTGATCCGATTCTCACATCATGGAAAGATTTGTTGAAAATCTTTGACTTGATTTAAAACGTGAAAATTTGTTAACTCAAAATCATGTTTAAAATTAATAAATAATATAAGCTTGGTTTGAATTAAAACTTTATTACAATTTATTATAAAATAAATCATTTGTAAAAAATCACTAAGTACGATATAACCTTTATCACTATAAATAGAGTACTTTAATCAAAAGTGGCCCTTATTACAACCAATACTAAACAAAACGCTTAGTGTTAAAAATTGCTTAAAATAATTAAATCAATCTCCTTCGCATGGGCCACCTTGCATCCTCTCCGACTCGGTCCGATCAACAAGTCACCATGATGTTGGATAAATAATTGGTGAGTCACACGGACTCGGTGTGTAATTAAACCACCGATATCCACCCACATGTTAGCCACAAATCAACCCAATTATCAAATGCAACGTAAATATAATCATTTAGACATTACCACAACTGGCTTGGCCCACATTCACATATGTTCTCATAACATACCAATCCACATTCAAGCATCTGGCTAGGCCCTTTTCTCATTAATTCACGATTCTTCGGCTTGGCCCATTTCCACGTATGTTCTCATAACATACCAATCCACATGTCATATTGGGCTTGGCCCATTTCCATATCATTTCATAACAGAACAATGCAACATGAAACCCAACCCAATCCTAAGGTCCATCCGCTACACACCCCTTAACCAAACTACCACACACCGGGGACTATCGAGTCACCCTCTCCTTTTCCTCCAAGAAGACAACCAATGCCATCCACGATGTAGCGATAGCTAACATCAAACCACGATGGGGCACATAGCAACCCATCAAGCCACGATAAGGCACAGAGCCAATATCAATCACGGTGACCACGCGAACTTAATCGCTAGATCCACAACGCGCCTCGGTCGGCGCCAATCCACGATGTAGCACAAAGTGACATCAACCACGCATCAAGTACACCTGTCCTTCTTTCATAACCCACCCATGCACATGTAACATGATATAATGAAAATATGATGCATGTGCATGTCATTCACAAGCATAGGCATACACTCATATTTAAATAAATGACAACAATATTAACAATTTGCTATTTACGATCGACGTCATACCCTTTTAGGGTATCTATTGCACTTTTACCATCGCACTTATTAGAAAGCATATAACATAAGCATTTCACATAAAACCCGAAAACAATGGCTAACTACACACCTTATAACCTGAAGCTCTAAACCCTCGATCCCGACGCTATCGTTTAGCGAGACTACCGCTATCTGCCTATAGTTTTCTGCTGCACGCCCACACCCCGGTGGCCAATCCCGAACAGCTAAAACCGACCTCTTCTTGAACTTCGGGATGGGAGTTTTCCCTTTCTCCTCTTGACTGGCACTCGCATCCATAACGATATTTAATCAACACACGATTAATACAGATCTCCAATGAATATCCATAATCTACTCATCCTTACCGAAATAAACTGAGATCCCGAAGGCTTTCCTTTACTCTTGTTGGTATGCCCTATAAACCATAGTCACCATTTGGTCAACACAAAAACATAAACAATGGCCTAAGGTCAATTCAATGGATCACTTACCCTTTCTACTTGGATCCCAAAACACCAATGGTCTTAAGAAGTTGCCTGAAAATCCCTGTTACACAATATTAGAATCGGCTAATCCCAAAACCCATGGAAAAAGCCCCTTTGGCCGAATACTTACCACCCTTACCTTGATGAGTCTAAACTCGAGACCCTCCTTTTAAGCTCCTTGGCGCAGGCCACAAGCTCTAAATGTCGACAGCACCACTCTTCACAGGTTCGGCAACAAGCTTAGAAGAGAAAAGGTTTCGGCTTCACTACCAAATGAAATTGGAGCATTCGGCTAACACAAGGTGTTGTTATGGAATTTGAAAATAGTTTGAGAAAGGAATGGGGGTTCGATCAAAATGCAAATAGGGAAGGGAAAGAAGAAAACAAAAGTATCCTTATGGGACCTTAGAGTTTCGGTCACAAGGCACAGAAAATGGAAATTGAATAGGTGACTTCTCAAAGGAAATTCGGCACCAGAGAGTGAGATGAGAGAAAGACTTTTGGCTTTGGAGAACAAAAGGAGAAAAGAATTTCTTAGAGGGTGCTCCCCTTATTTAAAGCATACGGCACCCCCTCCCCCCTTGAAGACCGAATGTGGCTACCCAAGGAGCCCTTTGGCCGGCCACTACTGCTCCACTTCAAAAATCCACCTTTCTCTCCTAATTAAACTCATATTTTATCACCTAATCCTATTAAAAAAACAATTCAATAGCAGCCATTATCTCTAATTTAAAACTAACTAAAATAATCCTATATTTATCTAAAATAATAAACTAACCAAAGCTATCCACCAGCCAAATTCAAAAATGATTAAACAACCTTGGTTTAATCCTTATCCAATGAAGCTTCCATGTGCCGTCCAACACCTTCAAATTTGCTGCCAAAAAGAATAAAAAATTAAACTCCAAAATGCAACTCTCTTGGTTCAACACGGACCTTGCATCGTGTATTCTCTCCTCCAACGCCCTGTGCCACTCGGCCACATTGACTTTCATGCCATAAAGCCCCAACATTTATCTTTAAAGGCTTCCTACTTAAGCCCATAGCCAGCACATGAAAAATAAAACACGCCAAAATGTGTCACACTTTCGAACCAGCCACCACGTTAGCCTCACAGCTCCAAAGTGCAGACGGAACCACTTTGCCAAGGTGTTGCTTGTGTCAAAGACACGCCTAACTCCTTTTAAGGCCTCCTTCCTTGCAACGCCAAAACATAAAAATTAAAACCAGTTTTCTGCCTCTTTGATTCGAACCTGAGACCTTAAGGCGTCACCTTCCCACAGCCCCAAGTAACGCCTCCATGCCACCCCACCAATGACCTTCTTGTGTCATAACCTTCCAAATTTTTCTCTTAAGGCCTCCAAAGCCAAGCTCCCTTTCTTAACCCTAAAATTTCAAATTTTTCCTAAGTCATCCCTTACCTTTTGGGTTCTCCAAACCCTCAAAATCCATCCAACATGACCATAAGCCTGCTAACCACTCGAGTTATACTCCAAACGCATAACCCCTAAACCGGGATGTTACAATTATGATTAATTATTATGATTTATCGAGTGATTAAATACATGTGTTAGAGTATTGATAAGAAATTTTATTAATTTCATGCTTAAATTGCCTATTAGGACTTGTTTGCAAAAGTTGCTAAATAGGGATTCTAATTTATAGAGTACTTGATTGAAATGGGGTTTGAAGTAGGAGTCTTTAAATGGTAATTAGACCATTATATTTTCATGGACAAAATGGACATATATAGGTGGAAAGAACCAAAGTTTTTAATGAAGGGTAATTTAGTCATTTGGTAATAAAAGGAATTAAAAGGGAAAAAGATGACAAAATATGCTCATCTTCTTCATTAGGCCGAATTTTCAAGTGGTCACCATAGCTAGGGTTTGTTTCAAGCTTCCAAGCTCCATAGTAAGTGATTTCAAGCCCTGCTTTTAATGTTCTTTACATTTTGAAGCCCCAAGAGCTCGATTTAGCTTATTCTATCAATAATTCATGCTAGGGTTCATATTTGGAAAAATACCCATAGGTGAAATGTGTTTATTTTGATGTTTTATGATAGAATATGAAGTCTGAAATTATGTTAAACAACTTTTGCTAAGTGATTTTAAGTGAAAACGAGTAAAACTACTTAATCCAGAAAATACCTAATGTTCATAAGTACAAGTTAGAGTGAGAATTTGATGTTGTCATAGAAGGAAAAATGATCAGCATGTCATAAAACATAAGAATAAGGGATAAAGTTTAATTTCCGAGCTTTGGGAAAATGTGTAAATATGTAAAGTTTAGGGGCAAAATTGTAATATTGCCAAAGTTAAGAGTTAAGGGCTGTTTTAATAATGTGAGTATTAAATAAGCTAAATTTGCTATTATAGATCAAGAAGAACGAAATCCAGAGTTAGATCGAGGAAAGAAAAAGATAGAAGACTAAATCAATATAGTTGATCGTATTTTGTTTCGAGGTAAGTTTGTTGTAAATAAATGCAATATTCTATTATTTTATATTTAATACTGTTAAATTCCAGCATTTACATATTTATTCTGTAAATGTATTATTTAAAGACTCAAGTATGAATTGACGAAAAGCTATCCTGTGAAGTTCCGTTGAACCTTAGGAATGTATAGGATACAAATGTCATGACATTAAGGTTTAAGGAAATCATGTAAGACCATGTCAAGACATGGCATTGATATGTTACTATAAGGCAAAGGTCCCATGTAAGACCATGCCAAGGTATGGCATTGGTGAGTTCATACGGCAAGGATACCACGTAAGACCATGTCAAGACATGGCAATGGTTAAGTTTCATAAGGAAAGGTACCACGTATCCTTAGTATTCCAAGTGGTTCAACGGGAAAATTCAAAGAGTATACCAAAGTAAAGGTAAGACAAGTTCAAGCTAAAAAGGTAAGGTAAGGCAAATTCATGTTTAAAGGTACAGGTAAGAATACAAGTTTAAGTATAATGAGTTAAAAGCTTAAGTGATCTTGATAAGAAAAGAATAAGATAATTGATTAAGAATGTTGTTATTTATTTACATGTAAACTTACTAAGCTTTATGCTTACGCCCATTTTTTATTTTATTTTTTTATAGTATTACAAGCCAATTTGGGGAATCGAAGGATGTCTGGAGATCGTTACACACTATCAAAGGATTATATTGGTATTTTGTGACTCGGCGCTTTAAGTTATGGAATGTATAGGGACTTAGCTATCTTGTGTGTATAACCTTATGATATGGCTTGATTGGATTGTAAATGTATGGTAATGATTAGCTATTGAAATGGCTAAATAAGAGAATGTTTTGGATGTTTTGTAATGCCTAGTTGGTAGTTATTAGAAAGAAATTATGTAATTATATGCGGGAACAGTTTAGACAAGACAAAGGATTTGATTTTGAAAAATCACCAAAAATAATATAAATGGAATTAGGTTGTGAATGAGATATAGAATTAAATCTTATTGAGTCTATTTTATATGAAAGAAACGGTATAGGCAAAAGAATTGTGTATGAGATAATTGATTTTTAGTATAGAAGGTCGAATGCCGGTCTCGTGTAATAGGGAGACTTTAACTAATAAACTGTACTAATTGGCCACACCAAAATTCTGGAAAATTATAGTAAGAAGATATATGAGTCTAGTTTCATGGAAAATTTACGGATATAAATTTTGAGTTTCAGAACTCGAGTTATAGTCAATTTACTGAACATGATGCAGATGGACAGTTTCAAATTTTATGCCCCGAATCAGTAAGTTAAGTTTAGTAATGCCTCGTGCTCGACTCCGGCAATGGTCTCGGGTAAGGGGTGTTTCAAGTAAGTTAGGGCTCGATTCTCTCGAACCTTTAATACGGAATATCGGTTATTTAAAAATTTGATAAATCGGGTAAGATTGGTGCGACAAGTGATGAGATGTTACATGTGATAAGGATAATGGAAAACACATACATATATATATGTATAAGTAAGGATGATACATTGAAAGTATTACATATATTAACCGTAGTAGAAATGACGATGAAATAATAATAGTAACATATCGATAATAATAATACTAATAAATAATAATAATAATGGAAGTGAAATAAGAGTAATAATTTTAAAGAAAAGAAAAATAAAATGGTAGTAATAACAATACACATATAAAGATACATTAATAGTGGTAATAAATATAATAATAATAATACTAGTGATGATAATGATGATATAATAATAATAATAGAAAAAAAAAAAAAATAGAAAAATAATGATGAAAACAAAATAATAATAATACTAAATAAAATAATGATATTAGTAATAAAAAATTACACACACGATAAATAATAACATACAAATAGTAGTAAAATATAATGAAAATAACAACAAATAATAATAATAAATAATAAATAACCAATGATAATAAAATATTTAAATAATAGTAAATGTAGTAAAAATTGCAAAATAATTGAAAATGGGTTAAATTGCATTAAAAAGCAAGTTTCGGTCAAATTGTAAATAAAAGCAGAGGCTTGGGGCTAAATGAACACGCGCATAAAAGGTGGGGGACCAAAGAGGCAATTTTCCCAACAAATTAAACGCAGCGCTTTGAGGGAAGGACCAAATCGTGAAACCGTGCAAAATTTTAGGGCCAATGTGCGAATATAGCAAACTTGATTTGAAATAATAAAAATGCGGAAGGACCAAAATGGCAATTTGCCCAATAAACGAAAAAACACGCAGATCCTGAGGCGGGTTGGGTCAACACGCGGATCCTGGGGTGAAACGACGTCGTTTTGGGGCTTAAGGGCACCCACCAAAATGGCGTCGTTTCACCGACTTATAAAAACGATATTTTTGCCCAAAAATTCATTTGGTCCGTGTTTCGAAAAAAAGGAAAGGGAGGTGTTTTCTCCCTGGATTGGGTCCAGAATCCGTGAGAGACCGCCACGTGACTTCTCGTCGTCAGTTGTTGCTTGCCACCACAAGACGGTGGGCTTAAAAAGGTAAAATTTTTGTCTTTCTTTTCTTTATACAATATGTATGTATGTGTGTGTTCAAACAAGAGAGGTGAAAACAAAAAATTGAAAATGGTAAAAATTCACCTTTTTATTTCGCTTTTACCCCTTTTTGTGTTGAATCTTGCCTGCTGCTTCTATTTCTCTCTAGTTCGCTTTGTGTTTAATCTATGCCTATATTGTGCTTGAAAGTCTCTTGTAAAACTTTTCTTTTCTCGGTATTCTATTGATCAAAAAGACCCTTTTACAAGAAAATAAATCGACTTTTATAGCCTTTGCCTTTTTACAACTTCTTTCGTTTTCTCCTTTTTCCGCTTATTATTTGCGTGTCGAGGCGGTGGAAGGGCGGTGGACATGACCACGGTGGCAAGGCGGAGGCGGCATCAAAAGGTCAGGGGTTAGAGCAGAAGACCTTAGGTGCGGCGCACCTAGGGTTTTATTATTTTTGGGTGTTTTTCTGATTTGGGTTGGGCTACTTGGGCCTTTCGGGTTTGTATTTGGGTTTGGGTTTTAATTTTGGGCCTTGGTTGACGGGCTCGGGCTAAAATTGGTTATTACAATAATATTGATAAAAAATAAATAGATAAAATGTATACATAACGTTAAGTTTGCATATTTTAGGAGTAAAACAAAATAAAATAATGCTTAATATTAAATTTAAAAATTTTAAGAGTAAGGAAATGATAAATAAGTAAATGTATTCAAAAATATTAAGCAAATGAATATTAAGGAAATAATAGTTACAATAACAAAGTTAATTAATATTATAATAATAATAATAATAATAATAATAATAATAATAATAATAATAATACAAACAAAATAAAGACATGACAAATGAGCAACTAAATGAATAAATAAATAAATTAAATCAAAGCACTAAATTGATACCCAAAACAAATTTAAGAGATAAATTAAGATATAAAAAAAACAAAGGATCAATTTAAAAAGGGCGAATAACACGGAGGGGCTAAATGGGAAATATTCTCCATCCTTTGAAACGCACTGTTCTGATAGGATCAAATTGAAACTGAAATAAACTCTGACGTATAAATTAGAAATAAAAAAACTAGATTAAAAACATTGAAAATGTGGAAGGGCCTAGTGTGCAAATAGACCATCGACACAAAAACACCGGATCTCCTTGCCAATCGGGTCGGGTAATCGGGTCAGCCCCCCAAAACGACGCCGTTTTGGGCATTAGGGGGGCTGATCAAAACGACGTCGTTTCCTCTATTTATAAAAGTTATTTTTTTTTGTTTTGAAAATCATTTTAAGCCTGTTCTAAAAAAGTATAAAAAATCTCTAAAGCCTCTCTCCCCACCTGCGACTCAGGCCAAGATACCAGCCACGACCACCACCGATGACCGCCATGTGCGGTGGTCGAAAAGGCGAAAGGACTCCTTTTGAATCCCGTTTTAAAACGCACTCGAATGCCAATGCCTTTCCAGCCCAGAAAACCGAAAGAATAGGGCATTCGACCCCTTTTTGGGTCCGATTTCGCAACGGAGAAAAGTCCTCCGACGACGCGACCGCGGGGTAACTTTCGGTAAACCCCTATTTCTTTCTTTTTTCGTGTTTATTTCAAATCAAAAAAAGAAAATAAAAAATGAAAATAAAAAAACAAGAACACAAGCGAATAAAAAGGGGTAAATCACCTTTGATTTTCTTTTTCTTTTGTATATTTTTGTCTGTGTATGCTTAAACAGTAAGTAAAAAAAATACAAAATGATTTTTCTTTCGTTTTATAGTCGGAAAATGTAGAAGAAAAATACAATATATTTTTTTTTGCTACTGTCGTTCGTGTCTTTTTGCAGGTACGGAGGCTAACGTGGCGTGCAGTGGTGCGTGGAGGAGTATGGAGGCCGTACGCGCGGACGTGGCGGGCTGGAGGCTGTTGCGGCACACCTTAGCTTGCTAGGGCTTCTTCGTTTTCTGATTTGTTTTAGACATTGGGCCGTTTGAGCTTAGGGTAGTATTGGGTTTGTATTTAATTTTTGGGCCAATTTTTTTTATTGGGTTTGTAATGTTAGCTGGATTGTTTTAACGGACTTGGTTTATTATTTTAGTTTGGTTTTTTTAATTTACTTTGTTTATTTGTTTTGGCATTGGGCTTGGGCAAATTTGGGCCCGTCTTCACGTTAATTGAGGTCGGAGTTAAAAGATTACTCAGTGTAGTTGGACTAGTATAATTGGAATAATTTCTTTTGCAATTGGATTATAGTTCATAGTTTATGGCTGATTGTAGTAGTTAGTTTGATCAATTGATTTTATTAAATGTTTATTTAAAAGTGTTCAGTAAAATTTAGCTAATAGCTTAAAGTTGATATGTATAAAATGATAAATAATGACACAACACATTTTGTTATTAAATATTTATTTGTTTATAATACTATATTACCAAAGAATTAAAATATTCATTATGGAAATTAGAAAATTTAAATAAACATATTTCTTAAATTCCTTATTTGCAAATATTAACCTTATGGAAATTGATAAATATTAATAGTGTATCGTAAACTATATTTTCAAAGTGATAATTATGTCATGTTCTTTGTATGTAAATTTGTCAACTAGCATATTTTAATTAATATAAAGTTGCATAAGAAATCATTTTACACAAGTAAATTGAACATAAATTAAGAGTGCATAAATATTCGAGGACAAATGGGCTTGATTGAAAATCTATTATGGCAGTGAAAATGAGAAAATGGAAGCTAATGATATATTGGCACTCCTATTAAGTTCGAGAGCATGTGACAAAAGGGAGTGATTTTTTAACAAGCATAGTCAGATATATCATTCCACATATCTCATTCCTAATTAGTTGTTGAAAAAAGTTACTCATCATAGCATTTTTTGTTTTGGAGGTTTTAGCTCAATAAGCTATTGCAAACCTCCATTCACCAAACACTACAATTAGAGGGTTTGACTACTCAATCTTATTTGTATCCAAATCAGTTAAAAAATACTCAAAACTCTGTTTACCAAACACCTCCAATAATAAAAAAAATCCATCTTATATTAGAATAAATTTTGACTAAAATAAATTTTGGATCTTATATCTAATGAGATTTAGAGTCACAATTGCTGTCCAAAAATCAAACTTCATGATCCCTCGACTTTGTATTAATAATTAGAGGTGTTCATGAGCTGAGTTTAAATATGATATTACATACTTTACACTTGTCCAAATTTGAATCATGCCAGCCCGAAATATGAGTCTAAAATTTTCTAATAACGATAGGGACTCAAGTTTGGGACTTTTGCCATTATTTCAAACTTAAGATTTATCCTGTTTAACTTTAACAACTCAATTTTTTCTCTCTTGTTTTGTTTCGAAATTGATAAAAAATAATAAATTTGTTTTATTTGGGCTGAAAAGTGGGTTCAAAATGCAAATTTGGTACCGTCACATTGTCAGACAACACATTTCCTCTTATGTGATTACTCAATCATGGCACCCCAACATTTTTATTTTTATTTTTGAATTTGAATCGGTGCCGCTAATGGGTCAAGTAACATCACATTAAAAAAAATAGCATTCTTACTGTATTTGTTTAGAATTTAAAGGAAACCCATATTTTTTGTGTTGCCTGACAATATGATAGCACCACTAAAAAATAAATTTTTTCACCTGAAATAATTGAGTGATGATGGATTTCATAGGGGCTGGTGTCGCTTGACACATTGATGACATTTAAATTTATTATATAAAACATACCATTTACGTATAATCTATAAAATGCCCCATTTTCTTAATTATTCTGCTGCATTATTCATGTAAAAAAAACTCGTTTCCTCACATTTTCCTCAATTCCATACGAGGAAAAGGCGCATGGGAATCTATAGAAGAACATCATCACCTAAAAACTGTTGTTCGGCTTCGCAATTTTTAATAAAAAATTACTTCTCTCTCCCTTGGTTTTTTCATTTTTAAATCACCATAGAATCATGTGACTCACGTCACGCAACATAAGTTGGAACTATTTTACTAACATGCCACTACCAATTTGATAATTGGTAAAAATATGATGAAAATTTTTATATTGAGAGTCAGATTGTATTTTGTCTCCTCTACTTAAAAATGCACAAATTAGTCATTGTATATTAGATCAAAGAGCAAATTACTCTTTTTGTTAAAAGTTCCATCCATTTCTATTGTTAAAATTGGTCATGTATGCCGGCATGAGATACATGCGATGCATCACGTGCAGAGGTGTGCATGGGTCGGGCGGCTCGACCCGGCCCGAAGGCCCGCCTTAAATGTGGGAGGGTTTGGGCAAAAATATAGGCCCGAAAAATAGGCTTAGATAAAAAAATAAAGCCCGTTTAAAAAATGAGCCGGGCTCGGGTAAGGTATTTTTGGCCCGGGCCCGGCCCAACCCGAATTCATTAAATGAAAAAAAAAATTTAATAATATTTTCTTATTGTTTTTCTTCTTATTTTATTACCATTTTATTATTATGTTTCTATTATTTTGTTGTTATTGTTTAGATATTATATAAAACTTATTTTATTGTTAATTTTGTTATTATTTTAAAGACATTTGTTAATTTTGTTATTATTTTAGAGGCATTTGCTTGTTAAGTTGCATATATTTTAATGTTATTTAAGTCTACATATTTTTAAAATTTATTTTCAATTTGTTGAAAAATATTTATTTTAATTTTTTAGTATTTTGATGTATTATATATATTTAAAATTATATAAAATTAATACAAAGGGCCGGGCCGAGCTCGGGTTTTAGCATTTTATATGGGCGGGCTTGTGTTTTAGCATTTTAAATAGTGGGCTCGGCTCGATGCACACCTCTAAAAATTTTAGGCCCATTTTTTTTAACAATGGGGATGCTTTTAATAGAAAGGACCGAGCAAATTACTCTTTTGTTAAAAGTTCCATCCATTTCTATTGTTAAAATTGATCATGTATGCCGCATGAGATACATGCGATGCCACCACTTTAATTTGAGGTGTTTCATGGGTACAATTGTACTTTTTGAATTACTCAATTTTATTCCTTGTACTTTTCAAATTTGGAAAATTTTATCTATTTAGTTAAATTCAATTACTAGTCTTATATTATGTTTATAGTTGTATATTTAGCCCATATTTTCCAGTTAGATCCTTCTAAGTCTCTATACTTTTAAATTTTAAAATATACTTTTTGAATTTTAAAATTTCACTCTTGCACAAACGAAAGTTGCTAATGATTAGATTTTAGTGACTAATGTGTGGAAATAACAAGCTAACATGATATTACACATGATAAAATATTTGCCACATTAGATTTCATAAACAACAAAATGAATTTAACAATTATCTTTTCGTAAGTGATAAAATTTTAAAATTGGAAAAGTACATGGAGAAAAAAGGACCAAATTAAAATATAAGGACTAAATCTGCAACTTACATAAAATACAAGAACTAATAGCAAAATTTAACCTAAAATAATTATTATTTGATACACGGGTTCTTTAACTTTACAAACGAGGTTAATAGACCACCATATGTCTTATTTATATAGTTTTATTTTTTACATCAATTAAGGACATTATTAGCCTCTTAACCTCGTCTGTAAATTTTTTAAAAAAACTTTCCAACTTTTATATCAAATAATTACTAAATTTAAAATGAGTAATTATTTATTTATTGCACAAGTGAGAGAAAATTTTACGAAAAACGTTTCTGAGTCAAATTGATTTAAACTTTATCAATATTTTTTTAAAAATTGCATTAAAATTTAATTTAAAGCAGTCAAAGTATAATAAATGCGTTCTTTTGATTATTTTTAGACAGTCAAGATGGTTAATCAAAATATTTTTGAAAAGGGTGGCCATTTTTTTTTTCTTCTAAATACCGAAGACTCCCACCCCCCTTTATCAGCCATTGTTTTCAGTTTTTCTATAAAATCAATTGATTAATTACAAAATATTCATTTTCTGATTATATATGTAAATAATTTGAAATCTATAATAAAAATTAGTGGAATCAAAGAGTTTAACGCCACGAACATGCTACATTACAAATAAAAAAAATTATTTTTTAGTGAAGTCATGTAAAATAATGTTACCTATATAAATACTAAAAAATATTATTATTTCTGAAAAATTGGGGCTTAAAAAATTAATATTTTTTGGTGGAATCAAAAAATTTGGCACCACCAATTTTAACATGTGTCAGTGTCTTTATTTTTTTTAAATGGCGCCATTTAAAATGTCTTTATCAATAAAAAATATATTTTTATAGTTTTAAAATTAAAAAACACGCTGACACATATTAAAAGTGGTGGCGTCAAACTCTTTAGCTCCATCAAAAAAATTATTTTTTAAAGTGGAGAAATAGTAATATTTTTATCATATTTATTTATATAGTTAGCTTTATTTTACATGGCTCTAAAAAATAAATTTTTTTTAGATTTGCTAAGGTGACATGTTGATGGTGCCAGACTTTTGGCTCTATCAATTTTTACTCTAGATTTTAAGTCATTTATGTGTATAATAAAAAAATAGATTATTTTCATAATTAATCAAAAGTTTAGAATCATTTTTATAAAAAAAACTCGACATTTTCTTTTCTACTACATTTTTTTTTTTTAAATTTCCGTCTACCATGACTTCCTACAGAAAGCATGAAAATTCTACGGACTTTTAAAGTCATTTAGGATGTCACGAATAGAAAAGTCTATGAAGTTGCGCAATTTTTATGTTTTGTTTTGACCGTCGTTATGCAAATATTCTCCTTTTTTTCAGTCACTTGGATGGAGTTAAAATAATAAAAAAATATGTGTCTAGATTCAAAATGAAAAATAGTTATTAAAGATATTAAACTAAATTTTATATATATAATAAGTTTAAAATTAAATTATTTTTATGAAATTATTAAAAATATGTTAAATTATAATATTATTAATAAAAATATGTATAATAATTTTTATGATTATTGATGTAATAAAAACCTTCCATAAGTGGTTTTTGTCTTATGGATGGTGATGGAAGGCATGGAAAAGACCAAGACTTTTATAAATGTTAGAATGATGAAAATCTAAAATCCACTTTCAAAAAAAACTGTTTAATCTTTGACTATGAATGTTAACAAATAGCATGCAAGAACAATCTCAATCAGCCAACAGGAGCTAAAAGCTTCAGTGGAAAATGATACTTTCAGTTACCAAAACGCACCACTGAGGCGTGCCAAAGGGAACTTCAGTTGATGAAATTGTGCTTTTTCAGCTAATCTAAAAATGTAATTACTTCATCGTATCTTTAAATATTTTATATAATTATATTTTAGTTCGGTTTTATCATTTATCAAGCATAAACACTAATTTTTTTTAAAAAAATCATTAGATAATGATGAGTGCCAGTGCCAACAATATGTTTGGTGGCACGGCAAACATTATAAAAACATAATTTTTATTTTGAATTATTTTCGTAATTAATAAAAAAAATTGGAATACTTAAAAAAAAGCAGCACGTGTGGATAGAAAACAAAAGGTTACTTTTTTTTTTTTTAAAGAATGGTAGAAAAGAAAAGTTGGTTTGGGATTATGAGTATGATAATTTTTTTTGGTTAATTACCTTAAATGTTTCCTAATTATTAGTTCGGCTTTAGATTAATTTTTAGACTAAGATTTTCAAATTCACTCATCAAGTTCTTTTATTATATTTGAATATGACTTTTTTTTAAAGCAATATGACACATAAACGTTTTTAGGTTAATTATATCCACGAAATTTAAATTAATCCTTAAGCTTTAAGATATTCTAATTGAGTCATCAAATCGTTTTGTTAGTTTAGTCATCAAATTTACACATTAAATGTCCATTTGAGCTTAATGTGGAACATGTTTAAAACACGTTGATAAAATTGTAAACATGTGTGTACCTACATATGAACAACTTGAATATGTAAAACAAACGATATCAACAAAATTTAGAAAGTTATTTCTTTTTTAAGCGCACACATACATCAAATCTAACTTATCCATGCATTAGTTATATAAATGTTTACAATTTAATCCGTATACTTTAAATATACTCATATTTAAGCTAACATTTAACACCTAGATTAATGGATAGGTCGATAGAATGATTTTATCAATATTATATTGATATTTTATTAACTCAATTAAAATATTTTAAAATTAAAATTGGGGCCATATATTTTTTATTGAAAAGAAAAATTACAAAACAAATGAACTAGACCCTCAAAGGAGGATCCTCAATCAATCTTAAATCTAGCCGTTTAGAATGAATTGACTTGGCCAGGCTATCAGCGATTGAGTTATCTTCCCAAGGTATAGGTTGAATCTTCTACTGCTTTATCATGTCCAGAATTTGAAGATTTTTTCTCACTATTAGGGGTGTTCAGTCGGTTAACCGACCCGAAATAACATTAATCGATCTTTCAAAATTTTTAACCGTTAACCGAACCGAAATTTTTCAAAAAAATTAACCGAACTGAAATTTTTTCTGTTAATTCGGTTGGTTAACCGAAAATTATATGTTTTTTTATTTTTGGTTAAAAATTATCTGAATTACCCAAAATAAATCACTACATAATTAAAAAGATTACATAATTTTAGTTTTAGTTTTAGTTTTAGAATTTTATTTTTATTTATTAAATTGTTTGTAATTTTATGATTGGGTTGAATTAGATAATTGGGTTGGATTGAATATTTGAATTTGAATTAGATTTAGGTGAATGATGGACCTATTTATATATTATAATTTTATATAAAACCTAATAATCCATTCATCATTATTTTTATTATATATCTATCATTGCATTAGTTGATTACATCACCCTACTTAAACCAATAAAATTCCTCCTTATCAATCTCCATATTCAATTCTAACTTTGTATTAATTAAATCATTCAAGGCATCATAGGTGGGGTTCATCTCCTTCAACCTTTCAATTCTCCTGTTTAATTGGGAACAAGTACGTTAACAGTCTGTCAATCCTTAAGGAAATGACGAACAATAGTAGCCTATAAAAGTTGAAGCGAAAATATTTTCTTTCATTTTCGTCCCTATTTTTTTTTTTTGGGCGCAATTTGCAGAGGCGACTCTCCTTGGCCCCCAAAACATCAGTTCAGTCCTTTTAAAAATAACAAAATTACAAATTAATCCATAGTAAAAAAATTTTAACCCCCTAAAATTGAAAAAAAATCTATTTAATCCTTTGAAAAATAATGGAATTATAAATTAATACATAACAAAATTACATCTCGATCGTTCAAAAATTTTATAATTCAATTCTGACATCCCTAATTTTTTTTTTTTAATTCTGTTTCTACTAATTTGGTACCTAAAATATGTATTTGTTATGTTTTTTAGTCCAGAATACTTCAAGGGCCATGTACGTGAATCCCATTTTTGTTGAACCACATCGATAGCTTTCAAAGCTCTTCAAGTGCTTCAGCTATTGTTGGATTATGTAGCTACTTGGCTTTTGGTTACTTCCCTTGGCAAAGCCCTTCAAGGTTGTATCTAAGCTAAAATGTATGCAGAATGCATGGTAAAATTAAATGATCAAACATTAATAACATTATTACTCGCCCCTTTCAACATAAGAAGGTGGCATCAAGAGTATTGCGAGCTACTCATTCATTTGTTCCACGCAATACTAATTATATGTTTCACTCCTTGGTTCTCTACCTCTTCTTCCTTCTTATAACGAGTTTATTGTTCGTTGTTGTCATTATTGCTGGTATTCTGTGAGTATTTGTAAAAATAATAAATTGACATGACATTATACATTTTGATAATATGTTTGCAACATAAAATTTTAAAAATACAAAGATCTAACTTAATGAACTTAATGACTACTATTTAATTAATATTAAAATTTTAAAAATATAAAAATTAAATTTGTAATTTATGCATACTAAAAAACTAATAAAATTTTACCTTTATTTGGAGGGAAAAAGAACCTATCCAAGATAGAAGGCCCAATTGTGTGTAATTGGGCCACATAGCTTTGGGCTGCATAATAATAATAATTAATTTTAAGATAGAGTTTTTTAATAATTAACTATGTAACTAATATTTAAGTAAATTCTGTTATTACTAAACTTAAGTAGGTAAATTTCCTCAAATGCACCCTTCCTTTCGAATTAAAATCAAAACCCTAAATTCAAGCGACAAAAGATCTCATTTTGCCACTTGAATTTGGGTGCATGCTGTAGATGAGTGCTTGTTAACTAATGTAGAATTAAGTGCATTTCTGGATATTTCTGAATATGGATTTGGAATATCACCCTCTAAAAACTAAACATATCATTATCTGATCCTTGTACTCAAGTCTGGGTAAACACAGATGCACTTTGCATATGAGTGTTTGTTTTAAGAAGTAAAAAATAATTGCAGTACCTGCATGTCTTCTGTTGATTGTCACAAGTTCATTGATGCTATTATTCGCTTGATTCTCTTTCAGACAAACAAGAGAAAATCAAGCTCGAAGACAAGCAGTCCGATTAAGAAGATTGAGTTTACTGATATAGATTCAGCGACTCCAGGATTGCTAACATTCTAACTTCTTTTTAAGCGGCTATTCTTAGCATCAATGATGGTGTTAGAAGTGGATTTACAGATAGCTTTTCTGAAGCAATAGTGCCTGCACTTAGTGTACTGACTTGTGAGTAGCAATATCCTAGTTTCAAACAGCGAGTTGGATCCTATAATCAATTGGGCTAAACCATATGAACCCCATAGGCTCAATCAACCGAACCCCATTAACCCAACCACCTCCTAATCATACCAAATTTTGGCGGTTTTGGTAAATAATGAAATGACTCTTGTTTTGAGTTAAATCATGGCCATAGTCAATTTAACTATAAATCATGCCCATGAAGACCATTAGTCTCAGGTTAGGTGGAATGTTTAGATCACTACATCTTTCTCTTAAGCCTTTTGTTTTTTTTAATCTTTTATCTCGTTTTTCAAGAGTTATATGTATTTGATGAATCTTTGAAAAATAATATAATTAATTCAAATATTAAAATAAAAATAAAATAAAATGAACAAATAAGAGCAAAATCCCATATCTTATTTTTAAACGAATGCAATAAAGATGGGGTTGTTGGCACGGAATATTGGTTGTCATAAAAGTTGAGGTATCGAAAAATTTAATGGGACGACGATGAGAGCAATGATGATAATAATGAGCGGATGGTAATAAGTAGTGGCAATATGAGAGTGTTGTAATAATAGTCGTACATTAATGGTGATGAATATAGCAATAACAATAACAATGGTGGTATATATATAAAGACAATGATGATAATATGTATAAAATAAGTAACGTATTTACATATATATAAAATAAATAATATGATACTAAAAGTCATAATGAAATAGATAATATAATAAAAGTAATAATATAGTAATACAATGTATACATGCATGGATATAATAGTAATAATATACATACTAATAATAATAATAATAATAATAATAATAATAATAATAATAATAATAATAGTGATAGTAAAATAATAATAATGATGGCAATAGTGAAGTAGTGGAAGGTAAAATGATAAAATAGGAAAAACAATTATAAAATAATAATATCAATACTAAAAATAATAGGTATAATTAATAATAATATCAAATATAATACTAGTAGCGATATTAAAATAATAATAATAATAATAATAATAATAATAATAATAATAATAATAATAATAATAATAATAATAATATAAGATAACAAATATGTGTGGAAATAATAGTAATAATAATAACATAATAATAATAGTAATATAATAATAATAAAGTGATGATGACGATGGTATAATAATAAGATACATAATAATAACAATAATGATGAAGACAAAATAATAATAAATAAAAATAATGATATTGGCCATAAAAAATAATAATAATAGCACACAATAAATAAATAAATAATAGTAAAATATAATGGGAATAACAAGTAATAATAATAACAATAAATAGTAAATAACCAATGATAAGAAAAACGTCAAATAATAGTAATAGTAGTAAAGATTGCAAGATAATTAAAAAAGCGGGTTAAATCGCATAAAAATAGAAGTTTGGGTTAATTTGTAAATAAAAGCAGAGGTGCGGGTGAATGACACGCACGTAAAAGCGGGGACCAAAAGGCAATATTCGAGTAAGTTAAACGCAGACGTTTGACGGGGACCAGATTGAAAACCGAGCTAAATTTTCGGGCCATATTTTAAAATAACAAAATTTAATTGAAAACAATAAAAATGCGGAAGGGCTAAAAGTGCAATTAGCCCTTCCATTCAAAAACACGCTGGATCTCCTGGAGCTGGTCGGTCGCTGACGCTGTCAATCTGAACGACGCTCGTTTTGAGGCCATCAGATCGAGCCCTAAACGACGTCGTTTAGCAACCCTTATAAAAACAAAATTTTGCCTTTTTTTTTCATTTCTTGCTTCCAAAAAAAACTTTCATTTCTTTTTTTCTCTACAGGGGTCTCTGGCGATTTCCGCATAGTGGGTTCCGTCATGGCGCCGTCGCTCAACCCACCGTGCACCTGTGGTGGAAAAGGTAAGAAATTCTTTTTTTTTATATTCTTTTATACTATATAATGATAGACTTAAATTTTCTGACAGAGGGTTAGTCTCTTTTAAAATGGATGGCTAGGTTTTGTTTTGAGTAGGTTTCAAGTAAAGCTTTATATAATGTTTCACCATTTTTTTTGCATTCCCTTGCTGCTTTCATGGTGATTGAAACCTTCCTTCATCTGTTTGACAATAACATCTTACAGAACACCCACAATATGATCACAACAACTGATGCCTTCACAAAAATAAATAAAACAAAACATTCAAGCTTTTCTTCATTCACAATCCACCCTTTCAATTGGTCAAAACCTCACTTTAAATATACTAAAACATATATAAATCAATGGAGTTACTTTATATTGAATGAATAATTGATGACTTTTTGGACTACCGTTATTCTACAACTATCCGATTGGATACTATCTTTTGTAATTAGGACTAATTCAAAATATAAATTACTATTTGTTAATTAAAATATAAAGGAAATGCAAAAAGAATTTGAGCGAAGGTTCATTGGCATCTCGAGTTCATAAATTTCAACGCGTTTAAACACGTATTATCTTTTATTTACGGTTTTGAAGATTATGGGTAGTAGTAAAAATTGTATAAAAAATTTATAATTATAATTGTCTTTCAATATCATATTTATTCTATTGTAGACGTAGGGGGTTAATAATGGCATTTTTTTTTTGAAGTTTTACAAGTACATATATGTTTGAGTTATCAAACTATTACAGCAAAAACAGACTAAGATCTAGTACAATCCAGACTAAAACCGATGAACTAGGTTAAAACCCATATATAACAATTGTACATGATGGGGGTTTGGAGACTCGAGCATATAATTATGTATCACAGGCTTCAAATTTAAATACTCAAGACTCATAACCTCCGCCTTAACCAAGTATTAACAAGAAAAAGAATTGAATCCATAAAATAATGATTGTAATCACTGCTATTTAAAATAAAAATTGCAGGAAAAGAAAATCATAGTCACCATGAGGATTATGATTAGAGACCCACAATCCTTTGCATTAGTTATATGAACTGCTCCAAAGTCATATCCTTTGGGAATGAAATGCTTTTCACAAATATTGGTCTTTATGGAAATTATTAAGTGGACCAAAGTTTACACCTTCCATTGGCATTATATAAAGGAACTCCATTTCAAAAAAATATTATCACAAAAAAGCTTGTTTATTTTTTTTTTTTTTTCTCTATAATTTTTATAGTGAAATGGCAAGCTTAAGTGTGGGAGTGGCTTGTGTTTTGCTAGTTTTGTGCATGGTTGTGCCTAGTTTGGCCGCAGTTTACACTGTTGGTGACACCTCTGGGTGGACTACTGGTATTGATTATAGCACATGGACTCAAGGCAAGACCTTCAAAGTTGGTGATACCCTTGGTGAGGTTCTTAAATCCCCATCTCATAAATCTATTTTATCTATATAGATCTTTCTTCTTTTTTTATTTATAAATGAGTTTGTTGTTCGGAAATAACAAAAAAGTTGTAGATATCAAGATTTGATTATTGAAAATGTCAAATATCATTTCTTAAAGGTAATTATATGAACCAACTGAACTAAAGTCCAATTTTATTTAAGCATTTAATATTCACGTTTGATACATGAAACTTCAAATTTTCGGTTGTCAAAGTCTAGTAGTTTCATAAACTCTAATTCCATTAAGCCTATTTTATATATCTTTCTTTTTTATATACAAACGAGTTTATAATATGAAAATAATAAAAAGAAAGTTGCAGATATTAAAATTGAATCTTAAATATGATGATTAAAATATTTTATAAATAACTACATCGAATCGAATTAAACTCCAATTTCTATTTAAACTTTTCATCATACTTAAATTTTGATCCCATCAATTAACAAACTGGAAATTTTGGGTTGTGTAGTTTTCAAGTACCCAACATTTCATACAGTGGACGAAGTAGGTTCTAGTGATTACAGTACATGCACTGTGGGCAATGCAATAAGATCAGATAACAGTGGATCCACCACTGTCACTCTCAAAGCTGCCGGAACTCATTACTTCATTTGTGGTGTTGTCGGCCATTGCGGCAACGGCATGAAGCTCGCTGTCAAAGTCGAGTCCAGCAGCTCAACAACAGCAACAACAACGACAACAAACTCAGATTTTTCATATTCTTCATCGAATCCTTCCTCATTTGTGGCTTATTTCATAACTTGGGTTGCATTGATTGTGATTTTGGTCATAAATGTAAGCTTATGGCAAGAGTTCTAGCCATCGTTCAGGATAGAGGCAGTGCTGATTTTATTGAGGATCATATATAGTTTTTATTGAGGATCATCATAATAGTTATCTTTATTATGAATGAGATGGTTGCATTTCTCATGGCTTTAAGTGCATTAAGTAAGTTACTTTGTTCATTTATCATGTTCAATGTGGACATTCATTGAAATTTTAATTACATGTATTAAGCAAGTTTCAAGCATCCGCAATCATAAAAAACAAATAGGTTTAAAAGTGTAAAAAGTTCTTAAACTTTTTCAAAAAAAGCAATTAAGTCCCTATCTTTTTTTCATTCAATTAGGTACTTAAACTTTTAAAATGCATCAAAAAGACCCTTAGACTTTTTCAAATAAAGCAATTAAGCCCCCCCTTTTTTTTTGCACCCTATTGGGTACTTAAACAAAGGCCCTTAAACTTTTTCAAACAAAGCAATTAAACTGTTGCCTTTTTTTTTTTTTGCACTCAATTGGGTATTTGAATTGTCAAAATGCATCAAAAAGGTCCTTTAAATGTTAAAGTTAACCGCCTCTAATATTTTTTAGTTGAAGCCACCACGTGTCACAACCACGATATGACATTGGGCAAAAAATGATAAAAATAAAAATTAATAAAAGTTATAAAATTACCAATTTTAATTTTAATAAAAATTTAAAATTAGAAAAAATTAAAAATCGTAAAAAAATTATAAAAGGTATAGAAATATAGAAAATTTTTATAAAATCATAAGAAAATTATAAAAATGTAAAGAAATATAAAATTAGTAAAAAGTTATAAAATTATCGTACCAAAAAATATTTTATAATTTTTCCATCAATTTTATTGATTTTAGTTTTATCATATTTCATCACATATCACTTTGTGTTGCGACATATGATTATTTTAATTGGAAAAAGTTGGGGGTCATTAACTTTAATGGTCAACGGTTAAAGTAATAGTTAAAGGGTCTTTTTGATGCATTTTTATAATTTTTATAAAATTTTACAATTTTTTTATATTTTTACAAATTTTATAATTTTTTCTATTTTTTCTATTTATTAAAATTTAATAATTTTTATTTTTTATAATTTTTTGCCACATGTCACGCTATAGTTGTGACACGGGTGGCTTTAACTGGAAAAAAATTAGGGACAGTTAACTTTAACGGTCAAATTTTAAAATTAACCGTCAAAAGGCCTTTTTGACGTATAGCGAAGGACAGATTAGAATCTTAACTCGTGAGATTAAAGGGTTGAGAAATCCGAGGCTATGTGAGAAATTATTAAGGTTATAAGAAAGCAAATCTCTAATTTGTTCTCTGATAAGATTTTCGGGGACGAAAATATAACATCCTAAATTTTTGGGCCTATGCGTTTAATGGGTGAATATGTGGAATGAGTTAATTTAAGTGTTAGGGGTCCAAATTAGGCTCAGGCTTAGGCAGAGGCATTGATTAAAACTATCTGTTTGGGCATTATAGGTTTAAAAGGTAGTATCTATGTTTAAAATACCAAAGTGGGCTTGTGGCCCAATCTTAGGAGGTGACGCCACACACAAGGAGTAAGGGGCCCAAATTTAAGTTTCATGGAGCCCAATTCTTTTAATTTAAGTTAGCTAAATTTTGGGCATTAGGATTAGGTGGAGTGGATGGCAACAAGGCTAAAATTTAGGGGTTTTAATGTTTAAAATATGTGGATAATAAGCAGATAAAGGCTATTATTTAGGAATTTATTTTATGTGGATAATAAGCAGATAAAGACTAAGATCTAGGGATTTTTATGATTTAAATATGTGGATAAGATGCTGATAAAGGAGGGAGGAGTTAGAGATAATTAAGTCTCTTTTAGATGAGCTAGTAGATTAAGATAAAGGAGAAAAGTTAAGAATTTATCTACAAAGAGAGTGATGGCCAAGAATCCATCACTGAGAGGAGTAAAGAAACCAGCTACTACATGGCAAAGGGTTGCCGAATTTCCTATAAATAGGGGGTTAGCTCCTTGTTTCTGACATTAAATCCTCTCCCTTTTGTGCCGAAATTCCTTAGCTTCTTTTCTCCAAATTTCTTTCTCCAATTTCTCTAAAAGCCAAAAACTCCATTATTCTCTTCTTTCTCCTAAAAGTCGAAAACTCCATTATTCTCTTCTTTCTTCTAAAAGCTGAAAACTCCATTATTCTCTTCCTTCTCTAAAAGCCAAAATCTCTATAGTTTTATTTTATTCATCCCATTTGAGAAATTGTTCTATACTTAGGCATTTAAATCCTCCATTGACATTATCAATTCTCTCTCTAGTACTAGCTGGGATCTCCTAAGTTAAGGTAAGAGTAGATTTTGATTAGTTCTCATAATCTATTCCCCATTTTGAAAAGGCAAAAGCTGAAAGCTAATAGTTTAATGGTTTATGATGGGCGGCAAGTCGGCATTTGAAGGAAGCCTAGTCGACTAGATTTAAAAGCGAAATTGTAAGTCTCCAATTTGGATTTTTAAGGTAAGAAGATTTTCCTAGATTTCTATTAGATTTCATCATTATATATAAGATTTTAACTTTATAAGGAGGATTAACGATTAAATATTATTATAGTAACTCGATAAGGATTTATGATGGAATTAAATATGGATCGGGAAAAGAAAGAATCCTAAGTTTAAGAAACGAAGCGATGTCGCTATTCGAGATTGGCCAATTGGTTGTGGACCGCTTCGAATAACACCTTAGGCGGATAGCGGTTGTGTCGACTAAGGATAGCATCGATATAGAAAGCCTCGTTTTATCGGTAATCAGGTGTGTAAATTCTTGACACATAAGCTTTGTTCTATTATATGTATGTTATGGGCTAAAAGCCGGAAAAGGTGTGTAGATCACTATCACACTAGTTAATCTGAATTATATGTATGTTATGGGCTAAAAGCGAAAAATGAAATTTGTATGATGAATCGTATTACCCGAAAAGGTAGGCAAGGGATGCAGTGCGTAATCATAGAAACTTCTTTATGTGTATCGAAGTATGTAAAAATATGTGATCTGTTTAAATAGTTTAATGTTCTGATTCTTGCATGTATGCATGGGATGGAATTGATTGATTTACGGAAGGGGAGCAGGTCGCGAGGCGATCGGTGGCTTTGCCACATAGGTCACATAGTGATCGACCTTCATGACAGTAGCACAAATTGTCGATATATTATTAAGGTCACAATGATCGGTAATTCGCCACATAGGTCACATAGTGATCGGTCTTTATAATGACGACCACAATTTGTCGATATGGTGTCTGCGGATGGAGGTTGATTGTAGAAATCCCACGGTGTGATGGTTGGTACGGGGTGTGTAGAGGATGGACTCATAGGTTTGGGATGAGCCATGTTGTATATTTTGTTACCCTTGTATATGGGCCAAGGCTCATAATGTGTTTGTGGGCCTCAAGCCTTTTATGTGTTCTCGGATTTGCACACTGAGTCTTGGTGACTCAACCTTTTATTTTCCCAACATTTCGGTGAGCGGTAGATCGTGAACATGGGAGCGAAAGCGGACTCGAGGGCCATCAAGTTTTATTTCTACAAATTATTTGGGATTTCTTTAAGTTTATTTTATTTTTATTTGGGATTTTTTAAGGCCCATAGTTTTTATTCAACTAAGAAGTTTCCAATGTTATGCAACTTATAAATTTTATGTCAAGGTTTATTTATACTTAATAATACTAATGTAATGGCCTAAATTCAAGATTATCGAACAATGGTTTTGTAACCATAAATCCGATTTAAAGAGAAATTTAATTCAATATATTTGCATGAATATTTATATGATAGGAAATATTTTATAAATATTTATAAAATGTTAGTAATGTGGTATTAAAATTTAGTTAGAAAATTTTAACGTATGGGTAGGTAATTAAATGAAAAGGACTAAATTGAAATGAAAGTAAAATTTGAATTATAGATTAAAAATTATAAAGGACCAAAATGGCAATTATGCCATTTTTAAATGTTAATGACATAAGCATAAAAATCTTAAGATTTTTATGTGATAAAATATATTATTATTAGATAATTATGTTAATATAATATTATATTATAAAATAAGGTAAAGAATAAAAGAGAAAGCAGAGAAGAAAAGCGAAGCAGAGAGCGGGGAAAGAAAGAAAGAAAGAAAGAAGAAAAGGAAAATAGAAAGTTTGAAGCTTGGAGTTTAATTTGATTCGGAAAACTCAAATCTGAAGCTAGATCGAGGAAAGGAAAAAGTCCGGATTAGTAGATTTTATATACGAACTAGTATCGAGGTAAGTTCATGTAACTTGAATTATCTTCTTAAATGCTTGAAATGTATGTTATTGATGTGAATATAATCTGAATGTTCATTGTATGAAAATTGATGAAACATTGATATATTTGATAAAAGGGAAGAAATCCGGTTGAATGAAAGGAAAATTCGATGGATCACCGAAAGGGAATTGACGGTAAAAGGATCTAGCTTGGACGGGTTATCCTATCTGATATAGCCCTCCAGAAGAATATGTGTAAAATGGATTTAGCCAGACGGGTAATCCGAATTAGGTCTGAATTTAGCTTTGATGTAATTGAGATCCAGCTCATTAGAGTAATTGTCGTTGCGATTTAGCTTTGGTGGTAATCCAAACAATACTCTATGAGTTTATATTACTGAGGATTTAGCTGGATTGGTAATCCATTTATAAGGATGAGGTTCATGGAGTGTGCTCTCTGAAATGGAAATGTCGCACATGAACATGAATTGACGGACTGGATTGTACACTAAAAGTGTACTTACGAAAATCCATCGAAATTAGGAGTAATTCAGCGGGATAAATATGGAAAATAACAAGAAATGGAAATCATGATATTGATGAGCTCATCAATCATAGTATTTGTATTATTGATATATGGAAATTATTGAACTGACTTGAATGTTGAGTTTGTGAATGTTAGGGTAATAATGCATTGAATGGGTATATGAATGTTTATCGTTTATATTGTAAATATTAGGTAAGTATAATTCTTGTTACATGGACTTACTAAGCACAAAGTGCTTACCTATTTCCTTTTTCCCTATTTTGTAGTGTTAAGAGCTGGAGATCGGATCGGTGGGAGACTCATCACACTATCAACCCCAATATTTTGGTATTTAAAGAAACTTTAGTTTGGAAATGAATGGCATGTATAAGCTAATAAAATAAATGTTAATATGAAATGAATGTAAGGTCCACCATTGGTATGGCTAGCAAACCTTGGTTTGGTATGTGTTGATGTTATCTTGTAAATATGCATGAATTTATTTTGAAAATATGTTGAATTGGAATGGTCTCGGTTTAGAACTTGCAGGAGATGTTAGATATTTATAAATGGGTTATATTGAGTAAAAAAAAAATCGTAAACTCTGGTAATGCCTCGTACCCTATTCCGACAACGAATACGGGTAGGGGGTGTTACAACTAATATAAGATTTTATTTTTAAAATGTCACTTATTTACTCTAATAATGTTTAATTAACTTACGACTTTCAAAACCAACAAGGCAAAAGTTTTCAATGTACAAACCGTGACATGCCAGATCCAGTCAAAATGCATGGGCGAGTTTGGGGTGTTACAGAAAATCTCTAACGGGGGAGAGTTGTAACAACCCATTTTTGGGTCAAATCAGAACAGTGGTTTGGAGATCACAAATCTAAAGTCAAAATATTTATTTTATTTTATTTAATAAGGTCTACAACATGATAGATTAATTACGTGAAATTTTAGTAAAGAAATTTTACTGTTTTAATACTTAATTCGGTAAAAAGGACTAAATCGCGTTAAATGCAAAAGTGCTATTCTATTAGCTAAAGGTATTAAATAGCTATAGAAACTTAAAGTAAAGGTCCTTAAGTGGTAATTAACCCATTTGGGAGTTAATGGATGATAGTGGAGTGGTATTTGGTGTAGTTATCAAATATTTTTAAGGTTAAAAGTGGTATTTAGTAATTAAAGTATAGTAAAATAAAAACAAAATAATTATTTGTGTCCATCTTCATCTTCTAGGCGCTTTTGCTAAGGAAAAACACCATTTAATCTTGCTAGGTTCGGCCATGGTGTCCTTGGGTGTATGGTGAGTATTTTTGATCCGTTTTTAATGATTTTTACGTTTTTTAGATCGTTGCTTCCCATTCTAGCTAGCCCGTACCCTAGATTTCGAAACTGTTAAAGATTTATCATGTTTCCATTTTGAATGCATTAGTATTTTGTTTGTTGATGATGGAAAATAAATCATTGTTGTTAGATGTACAAGTTTTGTAAAGTGAATTTTGGTAAAAATGTCAATTTTGGATTAAATTGTGAAATATAAAAATTTAGTGGTTGAATTTTAAAATAGATGAAAAATATGGGCTGATATGAGAATGGGTAATATTCAGCCAGCATGATTTGTATTAAATTGAATAAATTGTGATTTTATGTAATAAGAACTAAATTGTAAAAATGTGAAAGTTTAGGGGCAAATGTGTAAAATAGCCCTAATGTGTTTTGGATTAAATTGAATAAAAAAATGATTAAATAAGTTAATTTTGAATATATTTAGATCAAGAAAGGAGAAATATGGATTTAGATCGGGGAAAGAACGAAGTTACGAAATAGTTGACTTGATTCGTCGTTTTAGCAATCGAGATAAGTTCGTATGTTATAAATTATTTCAAATGTATTTTATATGCTTCGATATAGCATGAATTGTGTTTATGTGATTATGTACGAGTTCGAAAATGATTCGATGGAGATTCAATAGTTGGAAACCCGATTGAACGTTAGAAATAGTTTAGGATGCTAGTGACATGTCATTAGGTATAGTTGAGTTGGCTTCGGGCAATAGTTTAGCACTATGTGTGCGAGATAAATCGATTTGGATTCGAGCCATGCATATTGGCTGATTTGGCTTCGGGCTATGATATCATAATTTTCGGATAAGTTACCTTGATTTGGCTTCGGGCCATGGTATAGGTACTTATCGTGAGAGATCCTTGAGTATCCGACTTCTATTCCGAACGGTTGAATGGGTAAATGAAAAATGAGAAGGTATATGAGATTGGTACGAGATGGTACAGGTATGTGTATAAACCATTTTAGCTTTGAATGGGTGAAATGACGACGAATGTATATGGTCTTGTGAATAAGTACTTGAAAGGTTTGGTAGTTAAGAAAAGTTGCATATTGACATATGGAAAATAATGAATCATGTTTAAGTGATTGCATTAAGTTTATCTCATACGAGCTTACTAAGCTTTATAACTTACTTTGTTTTTTTTCGTGTTTTATAGTGATATCAAAGCTAGCTCGGATTCGGGGATCGTTAGAGATCGCTTCACACTATCCACCTATAACTTGGTATCTATGAACTTTGGTAATTTGAGTATATGGCATGTATAGAGACTTTGAGTCATGTTAGTTATATTTTGGTAATGACTTTGGCCATATGAATTAACTTGTAAATGCTTATATTTTGGTTTGTATATATAGCCATGGGTGATGGCTTAAGTTTGGTATATTTGGTATGTTTGAATTATGTGCATATATATATGTTTATGTATTGTGCTTATTTAGTTGGTTAAAATGATTGATGATAATAAGTATCATGAATGGTAAGTTAATGATTTGAGGAATTGGTAACATGCTTGTGAATGTAAATGTTTTGGCTTGTAAATATAGCCATGAGATTTGGTTTAATTTGGTGAATTTGGTTATGTGTTTATATGTGCATATATGTTGATACTTGAGTTCTTGGATGGATATGTGAATGAAATATTATAAAGTTTGTGGAATTGGTACCTTGTTTGTGAATTGGTACAAAAATGAAGTATGTTAGGTAATGGTTAAACTAGTTGATTGGTACATGTATTTGAGGAGGTTTTGGTTGAGTTAAAATTGCGATATAAGCATGTTGATTATTAATATTTGAAATGGTATGAAATTTTATTGAATGTGGTTAGAATAGATGTTCTATTGTGCTATGAATTGGTCCCATTTGGGTTGTTTAGGTACATGAGATTTTAGGTGGCAAATTAGCTTGGTAAATAGCCTTTTTGTCCATCTGACGAGAGACAGTGTGTGTCTCGGTAGTGTGTGACCTGTGATTATGATACACGGCCGTGTGTCTCCTAGTGTTGAAATTGAAATGAACTCAGTATACTCTACACGTTTCACACAAGGGCGTGTGATTGGCCGTGTAGAACAAGTCAGTATACCCTTAATTGGCACATGGTCTAGCACATGGGCGTGTGACTTGGCCGTGTTGTATAAGTCAGTATACCCTATAGGTTTGGCATGACCTAACACATGGCCTGGCACACGGGTGTGTGTGGCCACTTCAAAGAGCACAAGGCTAGACACACGGGCCCAAGTCAGTATATACCCCCTGTTTTCACACAACCTGTGACACGGCATGTCTAATGGTCATGTGAGACACATGGCCTGGCCACACGGGCATGTGTCCCCTGATTTGAATGAATAATTTGCTAAGTATTGAAAAATTTTCTAAGTTATCGGTTTAGTCCCGAACCACTTCCAAAGCATGTTTAAGGCCTCGTAGGCTCTTAATAGGGACAAATTGATTGAGATTGAATGATGAGTGATCGATTTGAACAAATGTATGTTAAATTGTTGTTTAATTGTTTTGAAAGTTCGCTAATGCTCCATAACCCTATTCCGACGTTGGATATGGGTGAGGGGTGTTACAGGTCTGGTAATCCTACTGATTATTCTGATTTAAAATTTTTGGGTGTCCTGCGTATGCTCATGTTGATAATGAAAAATTGGAACAAGATCAGTTAAATGTGTTTTTCTTGGTTATAAAGCTAGTGTAAAAATGTATAAGTTATGGTGTCTAGAAAATAGAAAATTTGTGATTAGCAGGAATGTTTTTTTTATGAAACTGCTATGATGCGTAACTTACCTCTTAAAGACTCTTCCAATAAAGAACAACAAAAGCAAGTGGGGCATCAAATTGATATAGAATCTACAACAAAGTTGGCTCCTCAAGCTAGTACAAAAAGTCAAAATAGAATTGTTTCTTCACCACAATACTCTACTGCAAAAAAAGAATTAGAAGAGAGATTAAACCTCCAAAGAGGTATGCCGAGGCTGATCTAGTTGCTTATGCTTTAAATGTGGCTGAAGATATATATGCAAACCAAGAGCCATCTACTTATTCCGAGGTAGTTAGCTGTGAAGACTTAGAAAAGTGGCTAATTGCCATGTAAGAGGCGATGGAATCACTCCACAAAAATAGAATATGGAATCTTGTGAAGCTTTTTACGGGAAAAAAGATTGTTCATTGTAAATGGGTGTTTAATGAGAAAGAATGGACTTCAGGAGTTGAAGAACCCAGATATAAAGTAAGACTTATTGCAAAGGGTTACAGCCAAATTCAGTGTAGACTTCACATATGTGTTCTCTCCAGTTGTAAAACATAGTTCGATTCGAGCTTTACTTGATATTGTGACCATGTATGATTTGCAGCTTGAGCAGTTAGATGTAAAAGCGTATTTTGCATGGAAAACTTGAGATTTATAGCCTCAGAAAAAGAGGACCATGTTTGCTTGTTGAAAAAGTTCCTTTACGGTTTGAAATAGTCACCAAGACAATGCTATAAGAGGTTTGACTCCTTTATGACTTCTCATTATTTCAAAAGATGTAGCTTTGACAGTTGTGTTTATTTTAAGAAAAACAGTGATGGTTATTTTTGTATCTACTCCTCTATGTTGATGACATGTTGATAGCAGAAAAAGATAAAAGGAGATAAGAAAGGTCAAATCTCAGCTTAGGAAGAATTTGAGATGAAATATTTGGGACCAACAAAGAAGATACTTGGTATGGAGATTCTTAGGGATAGAAAAGCAAGTAAATTGTACCTAAGTTAGAAAGCATACATTGAGAAAGTTCTTTGCAGGTTCAATATGCATAATCCTAAGCCTATTAGTACTCCTTTAGTAGCCCATTTCAGACTTTCATTGTCTTTGTCTCCACAATCAGATGATAAGATTGAGTACATGTCACATGTTCCATATTCTAGTGCAGTGGGATCCCTCATGTATGCTATGGTTTTTTCATGTCCAGATTTATCATATGTAGTCAGTGCAGTTAGCAGATATATGGTGAACCGTAGTAAAGAACATTAGAAAGCAGTTCAGTAGATTTTGAGATACTTATGAGGTACTATTGATGTTTACGTATAGTTTGGAAGAACTAGAGATGGAGTCATTGGTATGTAGATGCTGATTTTGCTAAAGACCTTGATAGAAGAAGATCTCTCACATGTTATGTCTTTACAATTGGGGGTTGTGCAATTAGTTGGAAAGTCATTTTACAAACTACTGTCGCTTTGTGTACCACTGAAGCTGAGTACATGGTGATTATTAAGGCTTGTAAAAAAGCTATTCGGTTAAATGGACTCTTTAGTAAATTTAATGAAAACCTTCAAATTAGTATAGTATTTTGTGATAGTCAGAGTGCCGTCTTCCTTATGAAGGACCAAATGTATCATGAGAGAACAAAGCACATTGATGTTCAATATCATTTTGTTCGTGATATTATTGCTCGTGGTGATATTGTTGTGAGCAAAATTAGTACTCATGATAATCCTACAGATATGAAGACTAAGTCCCTTCCTATAATAAAGTTTGAACATTGCTTAGACTTGATTGGTGTTCATTGTTGAAGATAAACTCTTAAGGGGTTTCATGGAAGAGGTGGAAAACTTGTTTGTTGAAAGTTCGTGATGAAGAACTTGTTCGTTGAGATTTCGTGTCAAGGCGGAGATTGTTAGAATTGTGTGACCCAAATTCTTGTGAAAATAAAATATAAGTGGCAAGATAGGGGAATTTACAAGTGGCATCCATATAGAAGTATACTTTCTCTATTTGATGTTGATAAGAATAAGATGTTTTATCTTTATTGTATTACTTCTTTTTGACTTTGATTAGAATATTATTTTACAAACCTATAAATAGTCGTAGTCGTCTTTCCTCTTGTATTATTCGAATTCGACATAGTAAATTATCTTCTCCTCTGTCCATGGTTTTATTCCCGAAAGGGTTTCCACGTAAAATTATGTGTGTTCTTCATTTCTATTCTCGATTCTTAGCCATTATTGATAGTCTATTTTTTTACATATTTGAATTTATTGATCATGCTGTCGATTTAGGAAAAGTTAGCCAAGATATAGTCCTTTGTCTGAAAGTTCTGTTTGACATTATTCTATCAAGTTCATCATATATGTGATAGTAAAGAAACTAAGCCTTTTTTTTTTTTTTTTTTTCTATTTTGGCTATAGATTGAAGGAGCTTATGTTCAAGGAATTGGGTTCTTTATGCTTGAGGAATACACCACAATTCAGATGGATTAGTGATTACAAGATCCCTAAAATGGATACCATTCCCAAACAATTCAATGTTGAAATCCTCAACAATGGGAATCATAAAAACCATATTCTTTCTTCCAAAGGCAAGTTTCGATTCTTTTTCTCCATGTTCCAAAGTTAATCATAGTAAATATCCAACTCGACTGAATAGATTGACGATTATTTCTCTGAGAATGACCAAAAATGCATATCTAATTGCAAGACATCATGCTGAACTGTAACTCTGTACTGGTTTCCTTTTTTTCCCTTGCAGCTTCTGTCGAAGCGCCATTAATGCTAACAATTTCTTTTTTTTTATTCACAAGCTGTGGCCCACTTCCTAGCAGTAGGTGAAGAAATGGTGTGGTGGTTGGAATTAGGGAGCCAAGAAAGAGAATGATAGAGGTAGGAGTGGTGTTGTGGGGAAGAAGATGATGAACAATAGTGTTAGGGTAAAAATGATGATATCATGAAAGGTCAATTGCATTGCTTTAGAGATTTAATATTTTGCTGACTAAAATGAAAATAATTTTTTAATGATAACAATCGTATTTTTATTTAATGAACAAAATGAAAACTTTTAAAAATTGAGTGAATCCAATTAAGTGATTGTACTGATTACAAATATTGACAATAAAAATAACCTATTTTTAAAGTATTAAAAATCGATTTAAAACCTTAAATATTTTATAAAATTGACATATAAATCAAATTTACCCAATTATAATAAATAGATAACTATAATAATAATCGAATCAACTCTCAGCCGTAAAAATGACAAAAAGTCATGAACATAATTAATATATATATATATATATATATAAGAAAACCTGATAAAATTTCTACTAAAATTAACATTTTATTCAATCTAAAACACTTCTCTAAAGTCAAATATCGGTCAACAAATGAAGAGCTGCCAAAATAACCGCAACGGCAAATCCAATGGCGACGTTCGAAAGAGGAGCTGCAGATAAATTTGGTGTCTGACTGATGGAGGAAGCGGAAGTAACAATGCTAGGAACAGGGGCGAAGCTAGAATAATTTTTTGGGGGCGGATGAAATTTTAAATTTTTATAGTTTATATCTTTATAATTTGTAACAAATTAAATCAAATTTTTATAATTTTAAAGGGGCCAAAGTAAAATTTTATCTTTATTAATATAAGATTTTTAAAATATTTTAAGGGCCTAAATAATAATTTTACATTTTAGGGGGGCTGAGCCTCATGCCAACCCCGTGGCTTTGCCCTTGGCTAAGAACAATAGTGGGAGCCAAAGGAGGAATTGAAAGAGAACTGGTAGGAGAGGAAGTCGGAGAAGATTCATGGGATGAAGGAGAAGGAGTGGCGATTGACGGCAGAGAAGCTGGTGGCGAAGAGGTAGGAGCATTGGTTGGAGAGGGAAATGACGGTGACTTGGTTGGTGTATTGCTGTGAGCTTTGCCGAGAGCGCAGGTGGCTACTAGAGCCAAAAGAACTAAGCAAACAAAGGATTTTGACATTTTCAAGCTTTTAAAAAAAAAAATCAGAATTGTCTAGAGGCAGACGAGAAGCGGAGATGAAAGCTGATATATATATATAGAAAGGTGGAATCTCTTTTGAACTAACTAAAATGGATTATTATCATTTTAAATTTCAAAATCTAATCTTATTGAAAAACTTTGATTAAATAAATTTATTTATAAAAATATTTTGTCACATTTAAAAATTTTTATTAACGTAAAATTTATATTAATTAAATTTAAATTATGTATATAATAAATAATTATATATTCAAAGTATAAGTTTTTATAAATAATTTTTTATAATATACCTTTTATTATATTATAATTAATAATTAGGGATTGAGGCGAGAAATGGCTTGATGAACTGTAGATTTATTTTACTTTTGTTTATGATTTTGTATCTAAATAAAATATTTAAGATAATTGTTTGGTAAGTTAATATTTGATACATTATCATAAAATATTTTAATTCCTAAGCATACTTCAAATATTGTAGTATATTCATTTTCTAATACTTTATTTTTTTATAGTATTTTTTGCGAAGTCTTAAAAATTCTAAATTAAATAAGAGTAAACTATAAAAATAGTCACTTTTGTTTGCTTCGAATTGCATTTTAGTTATTTATATTTGAAATGTTACGTTTTAGTCATTTGCGTTATTGTTTTGTTACGAAGTAGTCAAGCTGCCATTAAATTCCATTACCTCCCTAACGGCAATCCTACGTGGCAGTCCAAATGGGTTTTAAATGCTAACTTGGATGCCCATTTGGGATGAGAATAGTTTTTTTAGTTAAAATGGAAAAGAAAACTAAAAGAAAAATGAGACAAATAGTTTTTCTTTTTCAGTTTAAGGTATAATTAATCTAAAATTTTTAATTAATTAAAAACCTATTCTTGTCCCAGTTGATATTTAAAACCCATTTGGCTTGCCACATAGGATTGTCGTTAGGGAGGTAACGGAGCTTAATGACAGAGTGACCATTTCGTAACAAAACAATAACGTAAGTGACTAAAACGCAACATTTAAAACACAAATAACTAAAATGTAATCTGAGACAAAAGAGAGAGGCTATTTTTATAGTTTACCCATTAAATAATTATTGTTATTTGATAGATTGGTAGTAAGATGTTTTAATTTTACAAACATTGTTAAAAACTACCACATAACCTTAATTGTTGTTTAAAAAATCAGATATACGACAGATGATAGTTTTTAACCTACTTATGGAATTAACAAAATCTCCACTATTAATGTGTCCGATAATAATCTTATTATTTATCGTTGAAATTTTAATATCATAACATTTGTTCTTAAAAAATTATAAGAATATTTTAGATAATATTTTAATAATTAATTATTTTAAAGTTAATTAAATATTATCAAAATAAAACTATAAATTAGAATTCTATTACTAAGCTCGTGATACGAGCATTGATTTAAATCCTATATATTCTAATTTTTATTTTAACTCTCAACTTACCAACTTATCAATGCATTTAATAATAGTTACTACAATAATATATACACTTAATAATAATTCCTCGCTTTTTTTACATTTTACTTACCAAAATACACAAAATAAAACTCTTGATCAAGCTCAAGATATTCGAGATAATAAGTTTATCAACACTATATTCTAATAATTTAAATTTAAATTTGTTTGCTATGGAATCTAGAATGAAAACTGTATAATATTTAGTATAATTATAATAATGTGAGAATAATATTTTAATATGACAAGGGTTTTATATAAAATGATTTTATATGACAATAATCCCTATTATATTTTGTTTAAATTAATTATTGTCACATGTTTTTTTTTTATTAAAATGGGTCTGAAAGCTACTACCTTATATTATCAAATATTAGCAAGTACAAGTCCATTAAATTATCATATTTTATATATAATATAAAGGGTTATATTTTTAATTTTTAACTTTTACAGTTTCAGTGAAATTATCATACTTTTCAGCTAAAATAGTAGTCATTGAAGGAAAAAAAATTAATCAAACTCTTTAAATCAACTTGGATAGTTATTTTCCATCTTTAAATAAAATTGTTACTAATGCATAAAAGAAATACTAAATTAATTCCCACGAACCCTTAAATTAATTAAAATTACATTTTCCCTTCCTTCTAAGAATGAAGATAATTACATGTCCAAACTTAAAAAAGTAAATCAAATTACAGAATCACAACAAATATATAATTTTGGTGAAAATAAAATAGAACTATTACAAAATACTAGAAAATTTCAAGAGGAGAAATTTCATATGACTGTAGACCCTCCTCCCTGTCAAAGGCCATCTTGATAATACTATTAGCTTCTCTGTTCTTGTCTATAGGAACATATTGGATCAACTAATTTTCCTCATTTTGTAAAAGCTATAAGATATGCTTGATTAATGCAGAATTTGATCCCTTCAACAAGGACTCCTTGATAGTTCCGATAACTTCCATATTGTCTATCTGTATCACAATTCTATCATGTATTCTGCCTTGTGTCAACATCACACCATCGAGAATGTCCCACAATTCAGCTTCAAAAATAGAACATTTATAACACTCCCTAACCTGTATCCGTTGTCGGAACAAGGTTATGGAGCATTACTGGACATTATAGATCAAATACTAGCAATGTATAATTATTGACACATAACATCATAATTAAATCATATAGTCCCTTTATGAACCTTCGAAGCCCAAAACACGTGTTAGAAACAAATCGGGACTTAATCGTGTGCATAGAAAATTTTTCGTGAAATTTCAAAAAAATTTTCCTAGGTGTAGGGGTCACACGCCCGTGTGGTCCAGAGACATGCCGTGTCTCAGGCCGTGTCCTACCCCGTGTAACTCCCTGACTTACCTTACACGGCCAAGTCACATGCCCGTGTGCTAGGTCGTGTGGTAAATTTATTTTTTTGAAATTTAAGTGCAGTTTTCACACGGTCAGGGCACATGCCCATGTACTAGGCCGTGTTCCTCACACGATTGAGACACAGCCTGTGTGGTAATACTTGAGCATTCTGTTTTGAAAGTTTTAAGTTGCAGGGGACACACGGCCAACCCACACGCCTATGTGCTAGCCGTGTGTCTCACACGGTTTGGTCACATGCCCGTGTGCCAAGCCGTGTGGACTCAAAATGAGCCTTATACATCAAGTTTACCAACCCTGCAAATCTTGAACAATAAACAACCAAAAATCCAATCTTCCAACCAATCCAAAACACATTCAAACACCTTTAATATATGCCAAAATCATCAATCTAAAGACCTAATCAATGTACCCTCATAGGTATTTTACATATATTATTCAACAATCCACCATACCACCATTTAAGCTAACTCAAATTTTCATACCATTTCAATATTAGATTTGCATATTTCATATCCACTTGAGTATTAACTTGAACATACCATATTATTTATGCCTCAACATAACATACATATATTCTTATATATATAAGTAGCTAGTATCATCTTATAACATCATATACAATCATTTCACAAAATGGCACACATATGACATCCTAGGTACATGCCATTACCAAAAGAAATATAAACTTCACCGCTTTGAGTTTGGGATCGACTTTGGATGCTGATTCAACAATTTGGCTTCAACTTAACCTCCGTATGGAAAACAAACCGTACGCTGAATATAAACTCAATGGTATTTCTATAATCCGAATATTTTAAATATAAAATTAATGTTTACACATTCAATCATACAAATACTATAATTATACAATAAACAATTCATAGCTAAATCATTTACAACACTTTCACTTCTGATCAATTGCTATCCTAGATAGCTTTTCACAATGTCAACACATATTACTTCAACCACAATATTGGTTATTCACATTCAATTCACAAATTCTCAATTCATATATCTCTAACCATATTTCATTTCATTATTCAATATCATTCATATCGATCAAATTTGACAATTCATTACATACCCCTAGTAACACGACTTGGACTATGGCGGATACACAGATCTAACCAAAACACACCAGTATGGCACCCAGTGCCTCATCGGTAATTCGAAGTATTAGATTGACACCCAGTGTCTCATCGACCTTGCCGAAGTAAATTGGTACCCAGTACCTCATCAAATTTATCCGAAGTAATAATTTGACACCCAATGTCTCATCGACTCGAAGTCAAAGTATCCCTGAACTCTTCCAATCCTATGGCATGCCAACTATATCCGACTCAGCCCAATACAGTTAATAGGGTTTTCAAATTACTTTTCAATTTCCAATCAATATACATTTCAAATAATCACACATATACTCATAATTCAATTCAATACAATTCATAATTCAATTCAATTCAATTCAATTCAATACCAATACTCACCTCAATTCCACTTACCATATATATAATAATAAACACGACAATTAATAATTAGCTTCGGATTATAGAAAGACAAACCGTAATTTCCCGAGTTATTCCTCGTCAATTTTTTTCCTTTCCCTTCTTAGCCAAGGTCTCCGGCACAATGTTGGCTACGGAAATTAAAACAATTTAAAATCATCAATGCACACAATTTTACATTAAATATTTAAATTTATTCTCAACTTTTGCATAAATTCTAATTTAATCCTTAAATCGAACTTACTCTTTTTCTTACAAAACTAATTCCATATCTTATTCAATTTCCACTTTAGACTAATTTCAACTCTTTAATTTCACCATAAAACCTTAATTTTGAAATTTTACAATTTAATCCTCATTACTCAAAACTTATGATTTATTTTACAATTTAATCTTTTTTTTACTTCTAACTTGAAATTCTATCAATTTAACCCTAACACTTAAATTTATTCAACATGAACAACTTCTAAAAATTCATTAACTTCTAAAATTTCAACATAAATCAAGTAGTATTTTGTTCTAAGATTCTAAAACATCAAAATTTCAAGCAAAGAGACTAAATTAACTTACCAATTTGATTTTAAACCCCAAAATCCCTAATTCTCCTCCTTTTCTTTCTCCTTTCTTTTCTTTCTATTCTTTCTCTGTTTCGTTTCTTTGTTTCTTTCCTTTTCTATTTCATTCTTTATTTGTTTTGTTTTATTATTATTTACTTTATTATAATATAATATAATATAATATAATATAATATAATATAATATAATATATATTACTTAAATATTAAGTATTACTTAATTATTATTATATACATATGTATAATATTTTACAAGTATATGTACATAAATATTACACTTGTTGTTACTTATACCATACATTTATCATCTTTTGGATTATTTTCTTATTTAGTCCTTACACCCAATTACCCTCAATTCAAGTTAATTCAGTTAGCTAAAACTTAATTAACCACACAACTAATTTCATAAATATTTAAAAATATTTACGAATCCGTTTCACGAAAACGGAAATCCGAACCATAAATTTTGGGTCGTTACAACATTTACCCGATCTGTGATTGAACCTGAGTAACCATTTGCCACTAAATCACAACATATATATTAAAACTATTAAAAACATAATTTAATACAATTTCCTCATTCTTAATTGCGACAATAAAATATGTTACTGAAGATAAAAAGAAAAACTCTTATAATTTACAACATATAATGTAAAGAGCATAAATGGGTAATACATACCAAATTTAAATTATATTTTACAATCAATTATAATTAATACAAGACCCATAATTAATTATAATTTTTATTAGATATCATTTTATATAAAGCTCTTAGTTGTTGTTGAAATAATAAAATAAAGATTTAAGCTACTTAAATTCTTAGTATTAGAATATCTTTCAAATTTGAAACACTCTTTCTTTATACCTCTAATTATGTGTACACACTAATTCCTAGTGTTTTATTACTTTGTTTTACATCATCTACAAAATGAAAGGTAGATGGCGTAGGAAATACACACGAGCAACAGGGAAAAAAAAAGTCATAGATTTATTTTTAGAATTTTTCTGTTGTATGAATACCACCATTTTTAACTTTTCAATAATTTTTGGTTTGATTTTGGAAAGGACTGTCGTGAAACTGAGAAAGAGAAGCAAAGTTGATGTTGATCGAAGACATTGCTGGTCAAAAATGATGTCGGAGGTGATGATTCACAGTAGTGATTATTCTTTTTTGGGAGATGAATAGTTTTAGAGGAAATAAGGATAATTATGTCGAAATTATTTTTTTGTTTGGAAAATAGGCCAACTTTAAAAAGAAAAATGGAGTCGTCACCAATCATTTTTGAAGTGTGATTGGGTCACTTTAGAAAACATTTTGGTCTACGAATTTTAAGAAAACGGTCTCGGGATTCGGTTACGCACGAGGAAGGATTAGCACCCTCGCAACGCCCAAAATTGGTACCGTATTGATTGATTAATGTCCTTAATATCGAAAATTAGAAAATATTTTAAAATATGAATCTTTAAAATGTTTGGATAACTCGCATTGGATATCAAAACTCTTTTATTCGAAAAGATGAAATACCACATCCAGCACGATAGGACACGAGGTTTCAAACCCTCAATACCAAGATCGTTCCATGATTTCCAAAATCCATGCATCCGATTTAAAAAGGGTATTCCGCTATTTGGTCAAACTAAAAGTCGAAACCCAAGACGATTGGGCACGATCCTCGAATTTCCAAACATGAAATATCGCCTTATTTAAGAAAACACGATAAAGAATCTTTGAAGGATATTTAGTTGTTTGGACGAATAGAAAATCGAGACCCAGCATGATTGGGCACGAATCTCTCGAACTTGCAAACACGAAACATTGCCTTATTTTCAAAAACATGATCAAAATCTTTAAAGAATATTTAGTGATCAGACGAGCGAAAAATTGAAGCCCAACACGATTGGGCACAATTTCTCGAACTTCAAACACGAAATATTACCTTTGTGAAACCCTTTTTATGAATTTTGAAAAAAGCAAAAATAAAAATATCAATAAGAAAATAATAGTAATAATATTGGAATTAATAGTGGTAATAATAAAAATAATGGTAGTAGTAAAATAAATGTAATTATAATAAGTATAATTGTAGTAATAATATATATGTAATAATAGTGATAAAAAATAATAGTAATGAAAAATAGGAATAATATATAGTAATATAAAAAATAAATTTTATAATAATAATACATGTAAAATAGTGGCAATAATAAAATGATGCTAATAATGCTAACGAACCTAGTAATAGTAATAAAGTAAAAGGAAAAAATATTAAAAACAATAATGGTAATGGCCACATTAAAATAGTAAGTACAATAATATATATTTAGAGATAATCGATTTGAAAGTAAAGTAGAATAGGGACTAAATTGAATTTAAAAACAAGCATCTGGGGCAAAATCAGAAATTAAATTAAAAAGATGGACCAATTAGAACTTGCGAGTAACAAGGAGGGGCTAAAAGGGAAAATATCCCCACCCTCCAAAACGGGTTCTCATGACACCATTGAGACACGCAATTTGAAACTAAAAAGCTTCTTTTTTCGACGATCTCAAAATGGGTACGCTTCTACCTCTTTTTCCAGTATTTTCGCGTTTATTCTTAAAAACACGTGTAAAAATGAATAAAAGAACAAAATACAAAGAACACCTTGAATATTTTGAATCATCTCAAAATTCTTTTCTTTTGTGTACTTGATTTCTCGTGTATTAGTAACTATCCAAAAATAGAAGGAAAAAACCCCTTTACAATGGTTTTGAATGGCTTTTATAGCCAAATTCTACAACTTATGCATGCAAGTGGGGTGATAGAGTTAGTGGGATGGTGGAGTTAGTGGAGTGGTGGAGTCAGTGTTCGGTTTAGTGGGGTGGTGGAGTTAGTGGTCGGTTTAGTGGTCTAGTTGGGTTAGGGTTACTTGGGCTTGGTTAATTGGGTTTGGTTTGATTTTTTGGTTTGTTGTTTGGGCTTTGGTTGGGATAAAATTGGGTCATCTGTGCCCTCTTTGCTTCTTTGTCGTAAACTGAACAAAGCAAAGATTCTAAAAACCAATTTTGCCCGTTTTCTTTGAGTCTTGATTTCTTGGTGCTTCTTCTCTTGGTAGCCTTGCTTTGACCCATTGCATCTTTAGGGGTATAGAAATTTTGTTCGATCTATTCCACTCTGCTCAAAGGAGATAAAATCGCTATTCTTTGGCAGTTACCCTCTTGCTTAGGGGTTAGGCTAGTTCTTTAGTCTGCTCCATTGCCGATACATGGAGATAAGACTTGTGGCCTTCGATCGCCCCATTCTGCTTTCGGTGGAGATAGGATCGCTCTTGATCTGCTCCACTCCTTTCGATGAAGATAAGATCTGCTCTTTCACCGCTCCCACTCCTCGCCGGTGAAGATAAGGCTATAATCTTGATCTGCTCCATTGTCGATACATGGATAAGACTTGTTGTATTCGATCTGCTCCACTCCTACTCGGTGAAGATAAGATCTATAATTTTAGCTGGTACCCTTCGATTAGGGAATTAAGGCTTCTTGTCTTCGATCTGTTTCACTCACGCTTTCGGTGGGATAAGATCTCGCTTTTTAGCTGTTACCCTCTTGCTTAGGGAATTAAGGCTCATCGTCTTCGATCTGTTCCACTCACCTTTCGGTGGGATAAGATCTACTTCTTTAGCTGTTACCCTACCGCTTTACCCTTCGATCTTGCTTATAAGGGCCTAATTAAGGCTCATTGCCTTCGATCTGTTCCACTCTTGTTCGGTGGGATAAGATCTGCTTCTTTAGCCTGTTACCCTACTGCTTAGGAAATTAAGGCTCATCGTCTTCGATCTGTTCCACTCTTGCTCAGTGGAGATAAGGCTATAAACTTCAGTCTACTCCATTACTGATACATGGAGATAAGACTTGCTTGCTTTCGATCTGCTCCACTCCTGCTCAATGGAGATAAGATCTATTTTTTCTACTGCTACCCTCTTGCTTAGGAATTGAGGCTCATCGTTTTGACTGTTCCACTCCTACTCGGTGGGATAAGGTGCGTAATCTTCGATATGCTCTACTCTCGCTCGGTGGAGATAAGATCTACCGCTTTCGATCTACTCTACTCATTTCGATGAGATAAGATCTACTATTTTAACTCGCTCCACTCCTTTCGGTGAAGATAAGGCTATAATCTTGATCTGCTCCACTCCATTTCGGTGGAGATAAGATCTACCTCTTCGATCTGCTATACTCCTACTCAGTAGAGATAAGATCTGCTATTTTTAACCTGCTCCACTCCTGCTCAGTGAAGATAAGGCTATAATCTTCGATCTGCTCCACTCCTGCTCAGTGGAGATAAGATCTGCTGCTTTCGATCTGCTCCACTCCTGGTCAGTGAAGATAAGATCTATAATTTTTGGCCTGTTACCCTACTGCTTAGGGGGTTAAGGCTCGTCGTCTTCGATCTATCACCCTACTGCTTAGGGAGTTAAGATCTGTAATTTTTGGCCTGTTACCCTACTGCTTAGGGGGTTAAGACTCATCGTCTTCGATCTATTCCACTCCTGCTCAGTGGGATAAGATCTGCCATTCAGCCTGTTACCCTACTACTTAGGGAATTAAGGCTCATTGTCTTCGATCTGTTCCACTCCTGCTCAGTGGGATAAGATCTACTATTTTCGGCCTGCTACCCTACTGCTTAGGGAATTGAGGCTCATTATTTTTGACCTGTTCCACTCCTACTCAGTGGGATAAGGTCTGTAATCGGCCTACTACCCTACTACTTAGGGAATTGAGGCTCGTCGTTTTTGATCTGTTCTACTCCTGCTCAGTGGAATAAGATCTGTAATCTTCTGTAACTCCCATCAATTTTGCTACATTGTCCTTAGGGGAACCTACCTGTAGAATTGATTTCATGGGGTATATGTTTATGCCAAATGATTAGGATGTCATGAAAAATGCTCCTAATCATATATATGTACTATGAATGTTATGAATAAATGCAAAATGTCATGAGAATGATCCAATTTTAACACTTGGGTTGTCGTTGCTTGCCATTTATTAAGGTGACATCTCTGACGTATGTCTTTTGTTCACCGATACTTCTAACGAGAGAATCTAAAGATGTCGCCTTCGCTAGGCCCTTATCTCAAGTGCTCAGAGCCTTTTAAGCTGGTTAGTTCTAAACAATTATCCTGTTTTAGAATCTTGTATTTTTTAGAGACTTCCAGTGTAGTGCATAAAACTTCCTTTGTGAAAGTATTATTAGTTCAGTAATCATTATTTCAAAGAAAAATGCTTGAAAAATATCATAATAATAGAGAAGAAAGAAATTAATTGGGAGCATAGCTCAAAACAAATAAGATAGCAAATGCAATCAAGAAAGAAATTTATTGGTAGTGTATTTTGAAACGAGCAAATTAAGAATGGGAAAGATGGCAATTAGGTGCCCCAGATATCACCGACTAAGCTTCTCTGTTCAAACTTCTTGAGGACTATTTAAGCTCAATATGTGCTTAGGGGATCCGGAGTACTTTTTCGATGCCCCAAGATGAAACATACTTCATCATTGTTAATTCAAGCGTAGCAAAACTATTATATGTCCCATCACGATTTGATCATAATTTGAGCCGCCCTTTTTGGGTTTTCGACTCAAAGCCCCTTTGGTCTCAAAGTGCCATTTGCGGGTTTTCACTTTAGCCTTTCCGTTTTTTTTCTTTTGTGGAAAGCCTCAAAGCGCCTTTTACGGGTTTCCGCCTTGGCCTATTTCCTTTTGAGCAAAGTGTTTCTTGGTGAATCGCATTAATCTGGATTTGGCCGACTCTGCTTGTCTATCTCGGCTAGTCTCAATGTTTTTCGAGAAAAGGCCTTCTTTTCAAGATAAGGTCTTTCCCAATTCGACATCCACTTTTCTCTGAAGTCCTTTTACATAGGGACGATCTTTTTAATACCAAGTTTTCTTCATGGAACCCTCTAGGGTGAACTTTTTAGTTGTAAGCCCGCATCATTCGCTTCTGGTACATTTGGCCATGACGGATGGCTCTTAACCTTTTTCCTTGATCAGATTCAGTTGATCATACCGAGATTGAACCCATTCTGCTTTATCCAACTTTAGCTCTGACAGAATCCGAAGAAAATGAATCTCAACTTCGATGGGTAAGACTGCATCCATCCCATAAACCAATGAAAAAAGCGTTGCCCCGGTGGAAGTCCTAGCCAATACTCGAGAAGCATAGAGGGTGAATGGTAACTAGTCTATGCCAATCTTTACATGTTTCCATTCATCTTTCAAAATCCTTTTTTTTTGGATGGTTTCTTTCTTTTCTTTTCCTCTTTTCTTCTTTCCTTCTTTCTCTCTTTTTTTTGAATTCGAACTTGAACTCGACGTCGGAATTGAACTTGATGATGATTGACCTTGTAACTTTGTCATAGGAACCGACACCCACCCTCTTAGTGGAATAGTTGACAATCACGAAGATGAATAGGCGTCAACTAGATAATTTTGACGAGATCATCCCCGTAACATCTATGCCCCACGTATAGGAAAAACATATAAGTCATGTTTTCTCAATTTGGCATTTACGGTAACACTGACGCAATCTCCCTTTCATGGTGGACCAGCAGTACCCGAACCTTATAATCGACTTGGCTATTGGCAAACTCTTAGCATGTGCCTTTTTGAACACTCCATAGCCTCATCGTACCTAGGCATATCTTGATGCGATCACACAAAGACATCTTTGAATTCTTGGAATAACTCAATGACGTCTTGCTTTGTTTCAATGGTGGGCAAGGCTTCGATCTTCACTCTTTTCCTAGACTCGAGACGTCTACCGACCCTTTGTTCAGTAGCGTCTACCTTCATTTTGTTCAAATCAAAAGATAAGTTACAATCTCTGACATCTTCAAAATCCTCAGATCCTTTTAGACCATATTTCGCTCAAAAGGGAGTCTGTAACAGCGTTGCTCATGTCTTGGTATCTGGGTACCTATCGTAGGTACGAAGGTAAATTCCAAAGAATAAGCGATTCTTAGGATGATGAAGAATGGAAGACATCCCAAAAAGAAAAAGAATGTATAGTATGACATGGAAAAAATGAAAAAATATTTACTCGGCATGAAACACAAGAATGTATTTTTTTATTGAAAATAAAGATGTTTGAACATGAGCCTATTTCACAAAAGATTCTTATTGTTTCTAGGCTTAAAACAACAAGTGTGTTTTGAACGTTACTCTATGTTAGCTTTAAAAACTAAAGGAATATCTTCCGCAGTCCAACTATTCAGAACACTTCCAGGCTCAAAGGGACGGATGCCTACGAGGTTTCCTTCATTCGATCCTTCATCGAATATGGCGTTGATGCTCAAAGTTTTCATTATATCCTTAGCTGTTTTTACATTCGTGTGTAGTAATGATGTTCCAAGGTCACTATAATATAATCTCCAGTTAATAGGGTTCTTTTATGACATTTAATGTATACGATGTGATGTGATGCAAATGCATGATATAAATGCAAAAATAAAAGGCATCGATTCGGTTCAATTTCTTTTAGAAAACTTATTTAAAAAACAAAATCCTTTACATAAAAGAGTCACATATCGTCCTATCCTTCTCAAGTCGACCATGTACACAAGGCGCATTATCCTCTACTTTATCAAGGAATTCATTCTCCATAACAAGCCTCCTAAATTAGTAACCTAATAGGATTCACGCCCTTTTAATATGATATGTTATGCAAACATGGCAAAAAAATAGGTTAGTAATGAATAATAGCAACCAAAGCAAGTAAAAATGCCAAACCACGGTATGGGTAACCACTAAGGTTTAGCATGGCTCTACCTAGGGTAGGCTCTTGGGGTTCACTATATGTGGTTTAGTTCTAAGGAAAGGTACTTGAACCAGTGATTCCTCAATCTTCACCCATTATAGGCTTATACTGATCGAGTTCGGTTCGAGGGAATACATTTCCCTATGGCCATGCGGAGGTGAAGACCTCACGGAACCATAGATACGGATGTATCCGGAGTAGATCCCCTAGCTCATGCGGAGGTGAAAACCTCACGAAAGCATAGCTTCTCGCTCCCACTTAGAGGTGTGACCACAACGGTCATGCAATATGAATCAGAGATATCCCATGTGCTTCAAACCAAAACAAATATATGACGCGACACAAACTCATGCAAATGGAAAAAACGGAAGAAAAAAAATTATTTTCGATAGAAAGAACATTAATCAACCAATTTTACGACTTGACTCTCTTATTGGTCCCCAGTGGAGTCGCCAAGCTGTCGAAACCATTTTTTTGTTTGGAAAACGGGCCGACTTTAAAAAGAAAAACGGAGTCGCCACCAATCATTTTTGAAGTGTGATTGGGTCACTTTAGAAAACGTTTTGGTCTCTGAATTTTAAGAAAAGCAGGCTCGAGAATCGATTCACATACGAGGAAGGATTAGCACCTCATAACGCCCAAAATTGGTACCGTGTTGATTGATTAATGTCCTTAATATTGAAAATTAGAAAATATTTTAAAATATGAACCTTTAAAAATATTTGGATAACTCGCATTTGATATCGAAACTCTTTTATTACGAAAAGATGAAATACCACATCCAAAGATGATAGGACACGATGTTTCAAACCCTCAATACCAAGATCGTTCCATGATTTCCAAAATCCATGCATCCGATTTAAAAAAGGTATTCCGCTATTTGGTCAAACTAAAAGTCGAAACCCAAAGACGATTGGGCACGATCCTCGAATTTCCAAACATGAAATATTGCCTTATTTAAGAAAACACGATAAAGAATCTTTGAAGGATATTTAGTTGTTTGGGCGAATAGAAAATTGAGACCCAAAGACGATTGGGCACGAATCTCTCGAACTTCCAAACACGAAACATTGCCTTATTTTCAAAAACATGATCAAAATCTTTAAAGAATATTTAGTGATCCGGATGAGCGAAAAATCGAAGCCCAAAGACGATTGGGCACAATTTCTCGAACTTCCAAACACGAAATATTACCTTTGTGAAACCCTTTTTTATGAATTTTGAAAAAAACAAAAATAAAAATATCAATAAGAAAATAATAGTAATAATATTAAAATTAATAGTGGTAATAATAAAAATAATGGTAATAGTAAAATAAATGTAATTATAATAAGTATAATTGTAGTAATAATATATATGTAATAATAGTGATAAAAATAATAGTAATGAAAAATAGGAATAATAAATAGTAATATAAAAAACGATTTTTATAATAATAATACATGTAAAATAGTGGCAATAATAAAATGATGCTAATAATGCTAACAAACCTAGTAATAGTAATAAAGTAAAAGGAAAAAAATATTAAAAACAATAATGGTAATGGCCACATTAAAACAGTAAGTACAATAATATATATTTAGAGATAATCGATTTCAAAGTAAAGCGAATAACGACTAAATTGAATTTAAAAAAAGCATCTGGGCAAAATCGAAATAAAATTAAAAGATGGACCAATTAGAACTTGCGAGTAACAATGAGGGCTAAAGGAAAATATCCCCACCTTCAAAAGCGGGTTCTTCTTTGCACAATACACCTGGTTTGAAACTAAAAAGCTTCTTTTTTCGACGATCTCAAAATGGAGTGCGCTTCTACCTCTTTTCCATATTTTCGCGTTTATTCTTAAAAACAAGTGTAAAAATGAATAAAAGAACAAAATAAAAAGAACACCTTGAATATTTTGAATCATCTCAAAATTCTTTTCTTTTGTGTACTTGATTTCTCGTGTATTAGTAACTATCCAAAAATAGAAGGAAAAAAACCCTTTACAATGGTTTTGAATGGCTTTTATAGCCAAATTCTACAACTTATGCATGCAAGTGGGGTGATAGAGTTAGTGGGATGGTGGCGTTAGTGGAGTGGTGGAGTTAGTGGTCGGTTTAGTGGGGTGGTGGAGTTAGTGGTCGGTTTAGTGGTCTAGTTGGGTTAGGGTTACTTGGGCTTGGTTAATTGGGTTTGGTTTGATTTTTTGGTTTGTTGTTTGGGCTTTGGTTGGGGTAAAATTGGGTCATCTGTTGCCCTCTTTGCTTGCTGTCGTGTAATGGGAACAAAGCAAAGATTTTAAAGGAGCCAATTTTGCCCCGTTTTGCTGAGTCTTGATTTCTTGGTGCTTCTTCTCTTCAGGTAGCCTTGCTTTGACCCATTGCATCTTTAGGGGTATAGAAATTTTGTTCCGATCTATTCCACTCCTGCTCAGTGGAGATAAAATCTGCTATTCTTTAGCCCGTTACCCTACTGCTTAGGGGGTTAGGCTAGTTCTTTAGTCTGCTCCATTGCCGATACATGGAGATAAGACTTGTGGCCTTCTGATCTGCCCCATTCCTGCTCAGTGGAGATAGGATCTGCTCTTCGATCTGCTCCACTCCTGCTCAGTGAAGATAAGATCTGCTCTTTCAGCCTGCTCCACTCCTGCTCAGTGAAGATAAGGCTATAATCTTCAGTCTGCTCCATTGCCGATACATGGAGATAAGACTTGTTGTATTCGATCTGCTCTACTCCTACTCAGTGAAGATAAGATCTGTAATTTTTAGCTTGGTACCCTACTGATTAGGGAATTAAGGTTTACTGTCTTCGATCTGTTCCACTCCTGCTTTTCAGTGGGATAAGATCTGCTTCTTTAGCCTGTTACCCTACTGCTTAGGGAATTAAGGCTCATCGTCTTCGATCTGTTCCACTCCTGTTCAGTGGGATAAGATCTGCTTCTTTAGCCTATTACCCTACTGCTTAGGGAATTAAGGCTCATCGTCTTCAATCTATTCCACTCCTGTTCAGTGGGATAAGATCTGCTTCTTTTACCCGTTACCCTTCTGCTTAGGGAATTAAGGCTCATCGTCTTCGATCTGTTCCACTCCTGCTCAGTAGAGATAAGGCTATAAACTTCAGTCTGCTCCATTGCCGATACATGGAGATAAGAATTGCTGCTTTCGATCTGCTCCGTTCCTGCTCAATAGAGATAAGATCTGCTATTTTTGGCCTGCTACCCTACTGCTTAAGGAATTGAGGCTTATCATTTTTGACCTGTTCCACTCCTACTCAGTGGGATAAGGTCTGTAATCTTCGATCTGCTCCACTCCTGCTCAGTGGAGATAAGATCTACCGCTTTCGATCTGCTCTACTCCTGCTCAGTAAAGATAAGATCTGCTATTTTTAACTTGCTCCACTCCTGCTCAGTGAAGATAAGGCTATAATCTTCGATCTGCTCCACTCCTGCTCAGTAGAGATAAGATCTACCACTTTCGATCTGCTCTACTCCTGCTCAGTAGAGATAAGATCTGCTATTTTTAACCTGCTCCACTCATGCTCAGTGAAGATAAGGCTATAATCTTTAATCTGCTCCACTCTTGCTCAGTGGAGATAAGATCTGCTGCTTTCGATCTGCTCCACTCCTAGTCAGTGAAGATAAGATCTATAATTTTTGGCCTGTTACCCTACTGCTTAGGGGGTTAAGGCTCGTCGTCTTCGATCTATCACCCTACTGCTTAGGGAGTTAAGATCTATAATTTTCGGCCTGTTACCTTACTGCTTAGGGGGTTAAGGCTCATCGTCTTCGATCTGTTCCACTCCTGGTCAGTGGGATAAGATCTGCCATTCAGCCTGTTACCCAACTGCTTAGGGAATTAAGGCTCATTGTCTTCAATCTGTTCCACTCATGCTCAGTGGGATAAGATCTGCTATTTTCGACCTGCTACCCTACTGCTTAGGAAATTGAGGCTCATCGTTTTTGACCTGTTCCACTCCTACTCAATGGGATAAGGTTTATAATCGGCCTGCTACCCTACTACTTATGGAATTAAAGCTCGTCGTTTTTGATCTATTCCACTCTTGCTTAGTGGGATAAGATCTGTAATCTTCTGTAACTCCCATCAATTTTGTTACATTGTCCTTAGGGAAACCTACCTGTAGAATTGATTTCATGGGGTATATGTTTATGCCAAATGATTAGGATGTCATGAAAAATGCTCATAACCATATGTACTATGAATGTTATGAATGAATGCAAAATGTCATGAGAATGATCCAATTTTAACACTTGGGCTGTCATTGCTTGCCATTTATTAAGGTGACATCTCTGACGTATGTCTTTTTATTCAGCTGATACTTTTAACAGAGAATTTGAAGATGTCGTCACTGCTTAGGCCCTTATCTCAAGTGCTCCGAGCCTTTTAAGCCTGGTTAGTTCTAAACAATTATCCTGTTTTGGAATCTTGTATTTTTTAGAGACTTCCAGAGTAGTGCATAAAACTTTCTTTGTGAAATTATTATTAGTTCAGTAATCATTATTTCAAAGAAAAATGCTTGAAAAATATCATAATAATATAGAAGAAAGAAATTAATTGGGAGCATAGCTCGAAACAAATAAGATAGCAAATGTAATCAAGAAGGAAAATTTATTGGTAGTGTATTTTGAAACGAGCAAATTAAGAATGGGAAAGATGGCAATTAAGTGCCCCAGATATCGCCGACTGAGCTTCTCTGTTCAAACTTCTTGAGGACCATTTAAGCTCAATATGTACTTAGGGGATCCGGAGTACTTTGTCGATGCCCCAAGATGAAACATACTTCATCATTGTTAATTCAAGCGTAGCAAAACTACTGTATGCCCCATCACGATTTGATCATAATTTGAGCCGCCCTTTTCGGGTTTTCGACTCAAAGCCCCTTTGGTCTCAAAGTGCCCTTTGCGGGTTTTCACTTTGGCCTCTCCATTTTTTATTTTTTTTATTTTGCGGAAAGCCTTAAAGCGCCTTTTGTGGGTTTTCGCCTTGGCCTATTTCCTTTTTGAGCAAAGTGTTTCTTGACTGAATCCACATTAACTGGATTTGGCCGACTCCTGCCATCTATCTCGGCTAGTCTCAATGCTTTTCCAGAAAAGGCTTTCTTTTCAAGATAAGGTCTTTCCCAATTAGACATCCACTTTTCTCTGAAGTCCTTTTGCATAGGGAGGATCTTTTTAATACCAAGTTTTCTTCATGGAACCCTCTAGGGTGAACTTTTTAGTTGTAAGCCAGCATCATTTGCTTCTGGTACATTTGGCCATGACGGATGGCTCTTAACCTTTTTCTTTGATCAGATTCAGTTGATCATACCGAGATTGAACCCATTTTGCTTTATCCAACTTTAGCTCTGACAGAATCCGAAGAAAATGAATCTCAACTTCGATGGGTAAGACTGCATCCATCCCATAAACCAATGAGAAAAGCGTTGCCCTGGTGGAAGTCCTAGCCAATACTCGAGAAGCATAGAGGGTGAATGGTAACTAGTCTATGCCAATCTTTACAGGTTTTCATTCATCTTTCAAAATCCTTTTATTTTGATAGTTTCTTTCTTTTCTTTTCCTCTTTTCTTCTTTCCTTCTTTCTCTCTTTTTTTTTGAATTCGAACTTAAACTCGACGTCAGAATTGAACTTGATGATGATTGACCTTGTAACTTTGTCATAGGAACTGACACTCACCCTCTTAGTGGAATAGTTGACAATCACGAAGATGAATAGGCATCAACTGGATAATTTTGACGAGATCATCCCCGTAACATCTATGCCCCACGTATAGGAAAAACATATAAGTCATGTCTTCTCAATTTGGCATTTACGGCAACACTGACGCAATCTCGCTTTCATGGTGGACCAACAGTACCCGAACCTTATAATCGACTTGGCTATCGGCAAACTCTTAGCATGTGCCTTTTTGAACACTCCATAGCCTCATCGTACCTAGGCATATCTTGATGCGATCACACAAAGACATCTTTGAATTCTTGGAATAACTCAATGATGTCTCGCTTTGTTTCTATGGTGGGCAAGGCTTCCATCTTCACTCTTTTCCTAGACTCGCGATGTCTACCGACCCTTTGTACGGTAGCGTCTACCTTCATTTTGTTCAAATCAAAAGATAAGTTACAATCTCTGACATCTTCAAAATCCTCAGATCCTTTTAGACCATGTTTCACTCAAAAGGGAGTCCGTAACAGTGTTGCTCATGTCTTGATATCTGGGTACCTATCGTGGTATCGAAGGTAAATTCAAAGAATAAGCAATTCTTAGGATGATGAAGAATGTAAGACATCCCAAAAGAAAAAGAATGTATAGTATGACATGAAAAAATGAAAAATATTTGCTCATCATGAAACACAAGAATGTATTTTTTATTGAAAATAAAGATGTTTGAACATGAGCCTATTTCACAAAAGATTCTTATTGTTTCTAGGCTTAAAACAACAAGTGTGTTTTGAGCGTTACTCTATGTTAGCTCTAAAACTAAAGGAATATCTTCCATGATCCAAATTGCTCGAACACTTCCAGGCTCAAAGGGACGAATGCCTCCTAGGTTTCCTTCATTCGATCCCTCATCGAATATGGCATTGATGCTCAAAGTTTTCATTATATCCTTAGCTGTTTTTACATTCGTGTGTAGTAATAATGTTCCAAGGTCACTATAATATAATCTCCAGTTAATAGGGTTCTTTTATGACATTTAATGCTACGATGTGATGTGATGCAAATGCATGATATAAATGCAAAAATAAAAGGCATCGATTCTGGTTCAATTTCTTTTAGAAAACTTATTTAAAAAAACAAAATCCTTTACATAAATCAGAGTCACATATACGGCTTATCCCTTCTCAAGCCTGACCATGTACACACGGCCGCATTATCCTCTACTTTATCAAGGAATTCGTTCTCCATAACAAGCCTCCTAAATTAGTAACCGAACAGGATTCGACGCCCTTTTAACATGATATGATATGCAAACATGGCAAAAAAAAAGGTTAGTAATGAATAATAGCAACCAAAGCAAGTAAAAAATGTCAAACCACGGTATGGGTAACCACTAAGGTTTAGCATGGCTCTACCTAGGGTAGGCTCTTAGGGTTCACTATATGTGGTTTAGTTCTAAAGGAAAGGTACCTGAACTAGCAGATTCCTCAATCCTCACCCATTATAGGCTTATACAGATCGAGTTCGGTTCAGGGGAATACATTTCCCTATGGCCATGCGGAGGTGAAGACCTCACGGAACCATAGGTACGGATGTATCCCAGGAGCAGTCCCCTAGCTCATGCGGAGGTGAAAACCTCACGAAAGCATAGCTTCTCGCTCCCACTTAGAGGGTGTGACCACAACGGTCATGCAATATGAATGCAGAGATATCCCATGTGTCTCAAACCAAAACAAATATATGACGCGACACAAACTCATGCAAATGGAAAAATGGAAAAAAAAATTATTTTTGATAAAAAGAACATTAATCAACCAATTTCTGGCTTGACTCTTTTATTGGTCCCCGAGTGGAGTCGCCAAGCTATCGAAACCATTTTTTTGTTTGGAAAACGGGCCAACTTTAAAAAGAAAAACAGAGTCGCCACCAATCATTTTTGAAGTGTGATTGGGTCACTTTAGAAAACATTTTGGTCTATAAATTTTAAGAAAACGGGCTCGGGAGTTGGTTACGCACGAGGAAGGATTAGCACCTCATAGCGCCCAAAATTGGTACCGTGTTGATTGATTAATGTCCTTAATATCGAAAATTAGAAAATATTTTAAAATATGAATCTTTAAAATGTTTGGATAACTCGCATTGGATATCGAAACTCGCATTGGATAACCATAGGACACGATGTTTCAAACCCTCAATACCAAGATCGTTCCATGATTTCCAAAATCCATGCATCCGATTTAAAAAAGGGTATTCCGCTATTTGGTCAAACTAAAAGTCGAAACCCAGCACGATTGAGCACGATCCCTTGAATTTCTAAACATGAAATATTTCTTTATTTAAGAAAACACGATAAAGAATCTTTGAAGGATATTTAGTTGTTTGGACGAATAGAAAATCGAGACCCAGCACGATTGGGCACGAATCTCTCGAACTTCCAAACACGAAACATTGCCTTATTTTCAAAAACATGATCAAAATCTTTAAAGAATATTTAGTGATCGAGACGAGCGAAAAATCGAAGCCCAAAGACGATTGGGCACAATTTCTCGAACTTCCAAACACGAAATATTACCTTTGTGAAACCCTTTTTATGAATTTTGAAAAAATAAAAATAAAAATATTAATAAGAAAATAATAGTAATAATATTAGAATTAATAGTGGTAATAATAAAAATAATGGTAGTAGTAAAAATAAATGTAATTATAATAAGTATAATTGTAGTAATAATATATATGTAATAATAGTGATAAAAATAATAGTAATGAAAATAGGAATAATAAATAGTAATATAAAAAACGATTTTTATAATAATAATACATGTAAAATAGTGGCAATAATAAAATGATGCTAATAATGCTAACGAACCTAGTAATAGTAATAAAGTAAAAGGAAAAAAATATTAAAAACAATAATGGTAATGCCCACATTAAAACAGTAAGTACAATAATATATATTTAGAGATAATAGATTTGAAAATAAAGCGAATAAGGACTAAATTGAATTTAAAAACAAGCATCCTGGGCAAAATCAAAATAAAATTAAAAGATGGACCAATTAGAACTTACGAGTAACAAGGAGGGCTAAAGGAAAATATCCCCACCCTCCAAAGCGGGTTGCTCTGACACCCTTGATACAATGTAATTGAAACTAAAAAGCTTTTTTTTTTGACGATCTCAAAATGGGTGCGCTTCTACCTCTTTTTCCGTATTTTTGCGTTTATTCTTAAAAACAAGTGTAAAAATAAATAAAAGAACAAAATAAAAAGAACACCTTGAATATTTTGAATCATCTCAAAATTCTTTTTTTTTTGTGTACTTGATTTCTCGTGTATTAAGAACTATCCAAAAATAGAAGGAAAAAAAAACCCCTTTACAATGGTTTTGAATGGCTTTTATAGCCAAATTCTACAACTTATACATGTAAGTGGGGTGATAGAGTTAGTGGGATGGTGGAGTTAGTGGAGTGGTGGAGTTAGTGGTCAGTTTGGTGGGGTGGTGGAGTTAGTGGTCGGTTTAGTGATCTAGTTGGGTTAGGGTTACTTGGGCTTGGTTAATTGAGTTTGGTTTGATTTTTTTGGTTTGTTGTTTGGGCTTTGATTAGGGTAAAATTAGGTCTTACAAATTATTTTTTTCTAAAAAAAATGAAAAAGTGAAAATGAAAGAGAAAATAGAGTCAAAGTCATTACAGGTTTGAGTAAGGATGAAACTTCCGGTGGGAGTAGATATCAAAATCTAGATTTTGAATTAATTTCTATATTTTACACGGTTATATTTAGTATTTTAATTCCTTATTTCATATAAGTAATTTTGTATTAATATCTTATTTTATTTACATCATATTTATTTAAGTAATTTTTTATTTTACTTTAAATTTAAAGATAACTTCAGTTTTAAATTTAGTTTATGATTGTGATGCTATATCAATTTTTAATTATTATTATATTTTGCATGATATATAATCTTTTATATATAAAATATAAAATGTAATATTTTGGTATAAGACCTCTTAGTAGTCATATATATTCTAATTAAGCTCAAAATCGAGTAAAATCAGACTTAATTATGAAACACAAATTCGCTTAACATTATTTTCTTTATCTATAAAATTCAAGAAAATTAATTTTTATTATTTAAATAAAATTAAATTTTTATTTGAATGTAGTACGAAATGTTGGGTCGACATGCATAAGAGTTTGCTAGCTTATTGTCAAATGTTTTATATAATGTATGTTATTTTTTAAAGTGAGTCAAATGTTATATTTAAATCAAAACTCAACCAGGCTGGACACGAAATTTGGGGAACCATGTCCTGTGTACAACATTACAGACTGCAAAATCATCTTAATCCCACTCCTTCCTTCCAAATATTTTATTTTTTATATATTAATAATTACATAAACGTATATTTGTGTATAATCGAGTAATTATTTAATTTAATTTTTACCGATTAAGTTTTAGTTCAATTGATATGGATATTGTTACTAATGTAGGAGAACGTGGATTCGAGTGCGCTGAAGCACATTATCCTCCTATTTATAGGTTAAGAAATATAGGTAGTTCTAAGAATTATGTAAAAAAAAATATAAATATGATCGAACTTATAATAAGATTATTAAAAAAATTAACGTAACTTATTTAATTTGCCTTTTTGTTGTTATATTTTGAGTTTCGTAGTTTTATCATTTACTTGTAATTTTTTAGGGACGAAATTAAATTGTAATTTTTACGATAATAAAAATATAATTTCACCATTTTAATAGCCTATATCTTTATAATTTGTAAAGTATTAAAATTTTATCAAAATTTAATAGCCTATATTAATTCAATAGATTTGAAACATTGATGCGTCGTTGAAAGCACCAAAATATATCCTATTCCCTATAAAATAATAAAAATAATAGTAAAGGGAAGTAGGGTCGAATCCACGATGATCGGATTATACAAATGCCTATTTTTGAAATCACAGGCGTAATCGTGCCCAAGAAAACGTCGTTCTGAAAAAATAAAAATAATGAAATTAAAAGTTTGATTTGGGAAAATAAAAAATAGAATTTAAGATGAATTGAAATTACGAGAATAAATTATGAAAATTAAAATGAGGAAAATAAAAGAAAGAGTTTAGAAAAGTTTCTTATGTGGAGAGATTCCGACCTCCGATTGCCTCGATCCGCCTTGGGTTCAATCCTCGACTTTTAGATGATCCTTCTCAACTCGAATAAGCCGGTTATAGTGGAAGAGGACGCCTCGACCACCAGCTCAAGGATTTAGATTTCAATTTGGTGGAACTGATTCTAGCCAACGATCGCTCTTGTGGGATCATCTATGCTAGATCAACGTTTCTCAATGGCGAATCCGCCATTTTGTCTCTTGGGCTCGCCAACCTCTGAGGCAGTAAGTTAATGAACCGAATGTGCAACCTTCTCAAAATATACAAAGCGGCCGTTCCTTGCAAACGTTGAAAAGATTACTTCTTAAGGGACATAGGCCAGGCGTCGGCCAGTAGTCTTGAGAAACGATGAATACCTGTTGAGAAGGCTAAGTACGGATTCTAAACCTCAAGAACCCTTTTTGGGGATTTTTGGCAATCTTTGGCTAGATGGGTTTTAGTGGCTCATAGTTGTGGTGGAAAAGAAAATAAATATATAAATGGAGATTTTATTAAAAAGAAATATGAAAGAGCAAAGACTTATGGGGAGAGTGTTACAGAAAAAGATGAACAACCAAAATGAGTCACTTCATCCCCTATTTATAGTGCTAAGATAGATGGACTAGTCCTACTCAAACTCCCAAAGATAATTACAATTAATTAAAGATAAATAGAGATAAATAAAGAAATTAAATAATCCTCAATAATTATCCTAATATTAATTATCCTAATATAATTAAAATAGACTCTAATAAAGCAAAGTCTCTTCTTTTTGCATTTCAATCCTTCTGTCCTCCATGTTTGCACTTTTGGCACCATCTTTTTCCTTTGTTGCACATTGGTTCATTTTTATCTTTAATTTCACATTTTTGGCCCCTACTTTCGCTTTTGCCTCCAATTTAGTCCCTACAAGATAAAAGACCATAAATAGCCCAAATTAGTAGAATCATACTCAAAATAAATATAAAATTAGCACATAAAAATATGACATTCTAGAGTATTATCAAATATGGTTTATAGGACATTTTTGTTATAAAATTTTTATATTTAACATTAACTCAATATAGTCTAAAAAATAAGGTTAGATCATGGTAGCGTGTTGCATACTTTATAGCTTCATTCGTTGGTAGAATTGGGATAATCCATACTTTGAAGATTATATGGAACAAGAAGATACTAATTATCTTAATAATACAAATTTTGATTTTGATTTAGATGATGAAGAAATTGGTTAAGGGCTAACAAATGATGATAAAAATATATGTTAAATGTTAGAGAGGAAATAACATAACAAAATGCGGAATGTTAGAGTAATTAAATACAATTGCATATTATGTTCATTTTTCTTGTTACTTTTATTATCAAAGGTGTTAGAATTAAGTGACCGAATCTTTATTTAAATAAAATACAATGCTAAAATAAAAGAAAAGAAAAATCCTATAGAACTACACTTCTTTTATTTTATTTTAGAATAAGGTTTTTAAACCTTATTAAACTCTATCTATTTTATATTGATTAGAATAAGGTATTTCAATCTTACTACATTCCTATTAAAATATGGCTTTACAAGCCTATAAATAGACATAGTCTATTCCTTTTGTAATTAAATTCGAATTCGACATAGTGAATTTTCTTCTCCTCTGCTCGTGATTTTTTTCCCGAAAGGGTTTCTACGTAAAATCTGTGTTCTTTAAATTTTTATTTCTCTTTTCTTTGTGATATATTGTCATTACCAACGTTATATTTTTTGCAAATTGGTATCAGAGCTTTCGGGTTTTTTCATCTCGATCACGGTAATGGCGTCTTTGAAGTATGAAATTCTGCTGTTGGATCGCAACACCAAATTCGCGTTGTGACAGATAAAGATGCAGGCAGTTCTTGCACAGATGGATTTAGAGGAAACCCTACTAGGGGTAGATAAGATGCCTTCGACATTGACGGAGGAAGAGAAGAAGCGCAAGGATCGAAAGGCGTTAACACAGTTACATCTGCATTTGTCTAACGAAATTTTGTAGGATGTGATGAAGGAGAAGACCGTCGTTGCATTATGGAAGAGGCTAGAACAAATATGTATGTCAAAAACTCTAACTAGCAAGTTACATATGAAACAACGTCTTTATGCTCATCGTTTGGAGGAATGTACATGTGCACGAACACTTAACAATGTTTAAAGAAATTCTCTCAAACTTGGAGGCCATGGAGGTTCAGTATGATAAGGAAGATCTAGGGTTGATTCTACTTTGTTCGTTGTCCCCGTCTTATTCAACCTTTAGAGACGCGATTTTATATAGCCGCGAGTCTCTCACAGTTGATGAGGCTTATGATTCTTTAACCTCGTATGATAAGATGAAGTATCTTGTGGTTAAAACTGACTCTCAGGGAGAGGGTCTTATTGTTCGTGGGAGATAAGATCAAAATGCTGATGATGATCGTGGAAGGACACAGGAACAGAATCCTCGCAGTAAATCTAAGGGTAGATCGAAGTCTTCAAATAGAGGTAAAACTTGTAACTTCTACAAGAAGAAATGGCACATTAAATCTGAGTGCTATAAGCTACAAAACAAGATTAAAAGGGAGGTTGCGAATTAAAAGGGAAAACAACCAGAAAATTCTGGTGAAGCTGATGTTGTAGAAGACTACAGTGATAGTAAACTTCTAGTCGCTTCTGTCAACAATTCTAAAGTGAGCGAGGATTGGATACTTGATTCGGGTTGCACCTTCCACATGTGTCCTAATCGGGATTGGTTTACAAATTGTGAAACAGTGTCTGAAGGTGTTATTTTGATAGGAAATAATGATTTGTGTAAAATCGCAGGTGTTGGAACAATTAAAGTTAAGATGTTTGATGGAGTTGTCAGAATACTTAGTGACGTACGACATGTTCCAGAATTGAAGAGAAATTTAATTTCGTTAAGTACTCTTGATTCAAAAGAGTATAAATACACAGCTGAACGTGAGATTTTGAAGATTTCCAAAGGTTCCCTCGTTGTGTTGAAAGGGCGGAGAAAGACATTCAAGTTATATGTTTTGTCGCTTTCTCTTCCTTGTCGGATGATGATATTACTAAACTTTGGCATATGTACTTAGGGCATATGAGTGAGAATGACATGGCGAATTGAGTAACATTAGTGATGCGCACTTTTGGATACTTGATGTTGCTTCCTCTTCCTTGTCGTGTATGATGATATTATAAACTTTGGCATAAAAGAGTATAAATACAGCGTGGGATTTTGAAGATTTCAAAGGTTCCCTCGTTGAGCCTAGGGCATAAGGCTGAGTGAGAATGGTGAGAATGGCATGGCGAAATTGAGTAAAGAGGACTTCTTGATGGGTAAGGAATTTGCAAACCGAAGTTACGTGAGCACTTTGCATTTTGGGAAGCAAAAGAGAGTTCGATTCACTAGAGGAATCCATAACACGAAGGGAACATTGGAGTATATTCATTCTGATCTGTGTGCGCCATTAAGAGTGCCTTCGAGAGGTGGAGCTAATTATATGCTAACTTTTATTAATGATTTTTCCAGAAAAGTTTGGGCATTCTTTTTGAAACAGAAAAGCGATGTGTTTTTCGCATTTAAGTCTTGGAAAACTATGATTGAAAAATAGACGGGAAAACAAATAAAATACCTCCGCACAGACAATGGCTTAGAGTTTTTTCTGATGAGTTTAATAAACTGTGCAAGTCAGAAGATATAGTGAGACACTTGATAGTTCGTTATACTCCACATCCAAACGGCTTTCCAGAATGAATGAACAGAACGATCATAGAGAAGGTTCGATGTATGTTGTCAAATGCCAACTTGTCAAAGTCGTTTTGGGCTGAAGTAGCCTCTACTACATTTTTTTGATCAACCGATCTCCATCCATTACCATTGAGAAAAAGACTCCACAAGAGGTATGGTCTGGTAATCCTGCGAATTATTCTGATTTAAAAATCTTTGGATGTCTTGCATATGCTCATGTTGATAATGGAAAATTGGAACCGAGATCCATTAAATGTGTTTTTCTTGGTTATAAAGCTGGTGTAAAGGGGTATAAGTTATGGTGTCCTAAAAATAGAAAAGTTGTGATTAGCAGAGATGTTGTTTTTGATGAAATTGCTATGCTACCTAACTTATCTATTAAAGACTCTTTCAATAAAGAAAATCAAAAGTAGGTGGAGTATCAGATTAATACAGAGTCGACTCCTCAAGCCTGTACAAAAGTTGAGAATAGAGTTGCTTCTTCACCACAATACTCTATCGCCAAAAACAGAACTAGAAGAGAAATTAAATCTCTAAAGAAGTATGTCGAGGCTGATCTAGTTGCTTATGCTTTAAATGTAGCTGAAGATATAGATGCAAACCAAGAGTCGTCTAATTATTCTGAGGTGGTTAGCTGTGAATACTCAGAAAAGTGGATGTTTGCTATGCAAGAGAAGATGGAATCACTCCATAAAAGTAGAACATGGGATTTTGTGAAACTTCCTAAAGGTAAAGAGGCTGTTCACTGTAAATGGGTGTTTAAAAAGAAAGAAGGGACTCTAGGAGTTAAAGAACCCAGATATAAAATAAGGCTTATTGCAAAGGGCTACAATCAAATTCCGAGTGGACGTCACAGATATGTTCTCTCCTGTTATGAAGTATAGTTCGATTCGAGCTTTGCTTGGTATTGTGGCCATGCATGATTTGGAGCTTGAGCAGTTAGATGTAAAAACTATATTTTTTGCATGGAGAACTTGAGGAAGACATTTACATGCAACAACCAGAGGGTTTTACAGTCTCAGAAAAAGAGGACTATGTTTGCTTGTTGAAAAAGTCCCTTTACGATTTAAAACAGTCACCAAGACAGTGGTACAAGAGGTTTGATTCCTTTATGACTTCTCATAATTTTAAAAGAAGTAGTTTTGACAACTGTGTTTACTTTAAGAAAAACAGTGATGGTTCTTTTGTGTATCTACTTCTTTATGTTGATGACATGTTGATAGCAACAAAAGATAAATGTGAGATAAGAAAGGTCAAAACCCAACTAAGTGAAGAATTTGAGATGAAAGATTTGGGACCAGCAAAGAAGATACTTGGTATGGAGATTCTTAGAGATAGAAAAGCAAGTAAATTGTACCTAAGTTAGAAGGGGTACATTGAGAAAGTTCTTTGCAGGTTCAATATGCATAGTGCTAAGCCTGTTAGTACTCCTTTAGTAGCCCATTTCAGACTTTCATCGGCTTTGTCTCCACAATCAGATGATGAGATTGAGTACATGTCACATGTTCCATACTCTAGTGCAGTGGGATCTCTCATGTATGCTACGGTTTGTTCAAGTCCAGATTTATCATATGCAGTCAGTGCAGTTAGCAGATACATGGCAAATCCTGGTAAAGAACATTGGAAAGCAATTCAGTGGATTTTAAGATACTTATGAGGTACTACTAATGTTTGTTTACTGTTTGGAAGAACTAGAGATGAAGTCATTGGGTATGTTGATGCTGATTTGCTGGAGACCTTGATAGAAGAAGATCTCTCACTGGTTATGTCTTTACAATCGGAGGTTGTGCAATCAGTTGGAAAGCTACTTTGCAAACTACAGTCACTTTGTCTACCACTGAAGCTAAGTATATGGCGATTACTGAGGCTTGTAAAGAAGCTATTTGGTTGAAGGGACTCTTTAGTGAGCTCAATGAAGACCTTCAAATCAACACAGTATTTTGTGACATCGGTGCCATCTTCCTTGTAAAAGATCAAATGTTTCATGAGAGAACAAAACACATTGGTGTTCGGTATCATTTTGTTCGTGATATTATTGCTCGTGGTGATATTGTTGTCAGCAAAATTAGTACTCATGAAAATCCTGCAGATATGATGACTAAGTCACTTCCTATAATCAAGTTTGAGCATTGCTTAGACTTGGTTGGTGTTCATTGTTGAAGTTAAACCCTTAAGGGGTTTTATGGAAGAGGAGGGGAACTTGTTTGTTGAGAGTTCACGATGAAGAACTTGTTCATTCAGAATTCGTGTCAAGGTGAAGATTGTTAGAATTAAGTGACCCGAATCCTTATTTAAATAAAATACAATGCTAAAATAAAATAAAAGAAGAATCCCTATAGAACTACACTTCTTTTATTTTTAGAATAAGGTTTTTTAAACCTTATTAAGGGTTTTTTACCATATTATTACAAAAAAAAAAATCAAAAATGGGGCATGCTTTTCAGAATTTACCAAAATGGTATATTGAGGGTGGTGCCGCCTTTGACAGAGGCGCAACCACCCTCTGCAAACCTATTTTTTTAATTGAAATAAAAAAACACTGAAAATGAAAAAAAAGAAAAATTGAAATGACATGACAATGGTGCAGCCTCTGCGACAGGTAGCACCAAAAGTGCCCCTGGCAAAGGCGGCACCCATGATGGTGACTACTCCTGCAGGGCATTTCGGCCGTTTGTGGCCTTAGGGACCTTATAATGGTCCCCAATTTCATGCTGGATCTCCACCTGAGAAAAAGGAAGGAAAGAAAGAAGAAGAAGAAGAAGAAGAAGAAGAAGAAGAAGAAGAAGCAAAAGCAGACGGCGGTGCTAAAATTCAGAAGGAAGAGAAAGGAGGAGGAGAAAGAAGAAAGAAAGAAGAAAAAAAAAGAAGAAAAAAAATAGAAAAAGTAATGTTTTCTTTTTTAAATAATGGATGTTGATTTGTTGTTATTATTATTTTCTTGATTATTATTATTGATTTTATTTAATTATTTGATGTTGTTTGTTAGTTTAGTTTAGGTTAGGTTAGTTTAGTTTAGGTATTGTTAGTTTAGGGTTGAAAAGTATTTAAAAAGTATTTTAAGTATTATTATTATTATAATTAGTTTTAAAAATGTTGAAATAAATAATAATTTAGTTAGTAAGTTATTATTATTAGGATCAGTGAAAAGTTAGTAATTTAGTTAGTAATAATATTGTTAGTTAATATTATAATTAGTTAGTTAAAAACACTAAAATAATAATTTATGTAGTTAGTTAGTATAAGTTATTATTATTAGGAATAGTAACAAGTTTAAATATTAATTATATTGTTAGTTGTTAGTTATTATTATTATACTTAGTTAGTTAGTTAGTTAGTTAGAAACCCTAAAATACTAATTGTTATTTAGTTAGTATTATTAGTTATTATTATGATAACTAAAAATTTAAATGTTAATTATATTGTATTATAGTTAGTTAGTTAGTTAGTTAAAAACCTAAAATAAGAATTGTTAGTTAGTTACTATTGTTAGTTATTAATATGGTTACTAAAAAGTTTAAATATTAATAATATTGTATTATAATTAGTTAGTTAAAAACTCTAAAATAATAGTAATTGTTAGTTAGTTACTATTGTTAATTATTATTAGGTTTTTTACTAAAAGGTTTAAATATTAATAATATTGTATTATAGTTAGTTAGTTTTTTAACCTAAAATAATAATAATTGTTATTTAGTTACTATTGTTAGTTATTATTAGGGTTTTTACTAAAAGTTTAAATATTAATAATATTGTAATATAATTAATAGTTAGTTAGTTAAAAACCTTAAAATAATAATTTAGTATATTATTAGTTAGTTAGTAAATTGTGTTTAGGATTACTAAAAGTTACAATATTAATTAAATTGTTAGTTATTTTATAGTTAGTTAGTTAAATACCTAAAATAAAAATTTGTTAGTTAATTAGTATATTGTGTTAGGATTACAAAAATTTACAATATTAATTATATATATTGTTAGTTATTATAGTTAGTTAGTTAAAAGCCCTAAAATATAATTATTATTTTAGTTTAATATTATTATTGTTAGTAAAATTATTATTATTGTTAGTATTACTTACCTACCTTAGTTATTAATAATCAATAGGTATATATATATTAAAAAAGAGTACTAAATAAAATAATATAAAATAATAAAAGACAAAATTATATATTTACATTAAGTAATAGAGTTTGGAAATAAGGAAAATACAAGCAAAGGGCTAAATAAGTAATTTTTACTAAATTTATATTAAAAAATAGTAAAATAGGTACATAATAAATTAAATTATGTTATATTTTTGTTATATTAAAATATGTTATTGTAACACCCCAAACCCGGCCCAAACGCTACCACCGGATCTAGTATGTCACTAAGAAAATTTTGTAAAACATGTCATATTTTCAAAAATATTTTTCTTATGTTTAACCCTTTATTAGGGAAAATTAATAGTTAATAGTTTAAATAGAATATGCCTTTATGAATTAAAACCCAAATTTAAATACATGCATTAGTTCAATTAAAATAAAAATTTAAATAACTAAAGATGCTAAAAGCCCATAATAAAACAAAATATAAAGTAGTGGCCCATGGCCTTATCACAACGAGATTTAAAACCCATTAAATATATATATAATAATAATAATAATAATAATAATAATAATAAACTAGAGTCTTTTCTTTGAATCCAAATGTTCTTTTGCATGGACACCTTGTGCTCCTCTCCGGCCGGTCCGATGCACTAAATGCTACGAAATGTTAATTAATTGGTTGAGTCATGAGACTCGGTGTGCAACCCTCATGCACCATTAGATTTGGGCCTTAGCCCCATAAAACTAAAATAATCAAAATTAATATACATAATAAAAATAATATGCAAGCCCAACCCAAATCCTAGGTTTCCATCCGCTACACGCCCGTACATCACCATTCACACCATTGGGGATTTCTACAATCAACCCACACCGCTACATCGCCTTGATGGCGGTCGTCTTGCTCATCATCGATCATGGCCATAGCCACTACAACAGATCACGGCAAAAGCCGCTACAATAGATTACGGTAAAAATCGCTACAACAGATCACGGTAAAAACTGCTACAACAGATCACGGTAAAAATCGCTACAACAGATCATGGTAAAAACCGCTACAACAGATCACGGTGAAAACCACTACAACATATAACTTCCTCCTTTCATCAAACCCAACCCATGCAATAACATAAAATCAATATACTTATATCGTTTAATCAGAACATTCACTAACCTGATGATTTGTTTTTACCCTCTTTGGGTTTCCTCTATTATGCCCGAATTTCGGCATTTATCAAAACATATAAGACTTATAATCATATATTAATCAAACAGATCTAGATGGTGGGAAAGTGTTACACACCTGATATCGCGAAATCCAATATTCTTAGTCGATATCCTTGTTATCCCTATCTACAACTTTGCTCAAAAAGTCGAAAGATGTGAAAATAGGGCCTCTCTTTGAAATCCCGAAAATAACAAGACTTGAGTGTTACTGATCATTGACTTAGAGATCTAAGCGTTGGACTCCTCTATTGTTTTCTTCAGATTCGACGCAAGCAGACTTTACTGAAAAAAATTCGGCAACTTCAGAAGGTGAGATCTAAGAATTTCAATTTTTTAGAAGATTTAAGAATTGAAGAGATGGCTAAGAGAGATTTGGCCAATGAATATTAAGGAGAAGAATAGAATAATAGAGATGTGATTTCAGCTTTTAGGGATTAGAAGAAAAATAACAATAGAGGTTAAAAGATTCGGCCAACCAGGAAATTTTAGAGAGGAAGAAAGGGTGAAGAAAATGGTGGTTTTCGGCTTTTGAGAGGAAGAAGATGAGAAAAGAAAATAAAAGAAAGGCTTCCAAAATTTCGGCACACCCCCTCTTTATATAGAAAACCGATTCCTCCCTTTAGCAGAGATTGATTTTCAACCAACAACGCCATACATGATAGCTCCTATCCCTTTTCCTTATCTTAATCTATTATCTCCTCAAAAATAGTCTTTATCTACTTATTATCCTTAAAGACTAAATCCTAAATAATAGCCTTTATCTGCTTATTATCCGCATAGAATAAATATAATAAAATTTCCAAAAAATATCCTTGTGCCGTCCACTTCCCTAATCCCTAATGCCAAATTTAACTAACTTAAATTAGAAGATTTGGGCTCCTTAAAACTTAAAATTTGGGCCCCTAACACTTAAATTAACTCATTCCACATATTCACCCATTAAACGATAGGCCCAAAAATTTAGGATGTTACAATTCTACCCTCCTTAAAGAAATTTAGTCCTCGAAATTTCCAACTAACTAGAAATCATACTACCTAAGTCTCACCACTATGCTTTATTGCAAGCATTCTAATTCTAAAGCCAAAATAAACACTTAGTATACTATGGTAGGGTACGCACCATTATTTGCATCTGAAGCGTCTTCGTCCCCTTGTACTCATTCTTTCGATCGATGTTTATCTGATTAAGAATTTTATGAATAATTAATTCTTCCCACTTATTAACCGCGAACAATCTTATGTAAAATCATTTCGATAGTAGTTCTTTCGAATTTGAATTCTATCTATGGGTTTAGTTCTCAAGTCGATACTTCCTAGTCTTAGAGTTCACCTTCAGTCAACATTTAGCACACATCAATCATAAAAACAGCCTTACAAACTTACATTCACCACTTAGGGGTATTTTCGTCGTTTCACTACCTAGGGGTATTTTCGTAATTTTATCTACAGGGGTATTTTCGTATTTTTTTTCAAAATAGTATATCTTGGTGATGTTTTAAAATAAGGGTATTTTGGTAATTTTGCAATTCGGGAGTATTTCGATAATTTTAAAATCTGGGGGTATTTTAGTAATTTTACAAATCAAGGACAATTTAGTAATTTTACAAATCAGGGTTAACTTGGTAATTTTACAAACTAGGGATATTTTGGTCATTTTGCAAAATAAAGGTAGTTTGGTAATTTTTAAACTAGGGATATTTCGATGTTGTTGTTGTTTTTTTTTTAAACAGGGGTACTTTGGGGATATCTAGTTTCATAGTCCGGGTTACTCTTGTAAACATGAGGTTTTTCGGATAAAGTTTTTAAAACATGGTTGATTGGAAATTTTCATAATTCAAAGGTACTTTTGAAAATTTTACAAAACTTGGGGATTTTTTTATTTTTTTTTAAAAAATAGGATGGATGGTCCTTTTCGGGTATTAATTATAAGGTTTAGCCCATCAACAAATCCTTGTAGCTAGGATGAATAGTCACTACACACTAGGTAAGATTCTAGTGGAGAGGAGGTGAGTCACCATGACTGCTTAAATACCAAGCTCTCCACGAATCTACTCCTAGACATGCGTATGTCTATTGCCACACCCTAACACGGCTAAGGTGAACAGTCACTAAGCACGGGTAGGATTCCAAATAAGAGGAGGTGAGTCACTGGACCTGCTTAAATACCAGGCTCTTCTGGATCCAATCCTAGACATGCGTATGCCTGTTACCACACCCTAGTCTTGCGGCTCGTTCACGGGTTTGTTTAGTGGAATTAAATCTTATGAAATTTAAGAAGTGTTTTAAGCTAGGTCTAGAGTCCATCAAGTTTTAATCTGATTAATCTACGTCCCTTAAAGCCCATCAAGCCCACATGCATATATATCACAAAGTGGGTTTAGAATACTTACCTGGCGGACTTGGGCCGGAGACGCAGGTGTCATGCTGAGCTAACAAACCTGTTACCATTTCAAAAAAAAACAACATGCAAGTTTCAAAAGCCCACCTTTAGAAAATGTTTTGAGCCCCAAAACTCCAAAGCCGAGTTTTGAACCGGGCTCTGACACTAATTTGTAACACCCCAAACCCGGCCCAAACGCTACCACCGGATCTGGTATGTCACTAAGAAAATTTTGTAAAACATGTCGTATTTTTAGAAAATATTTTTCTTATGTTTAACCCTTTATTCGGGAAAAATTAATAGTTAATAGTTTAAATAAAATATGCCTTTATGAATTAAAAACTCAAATTTAAATACATGCCTTAGTTTAATTAAAATAAAAATTTAAATAACTAAAGATACTAAAAGCCCATAATAAAACAAAATATAAACTATTGGCCTTGGCCTTATCACAACGAGATTTAAAACCCATTAAATATATATATATATATATAATAATAATAATAAACTATAGTCTTTTTGCTGAATCCAAATGTTCTTTTGCATGGCCACCTTGCGCTCCTCTCCAACCCGATCTGATGCACTAAATGCTACCTGAAATGTTAATTAATTGGTTGAGTCGCGAGACTCAGTGTGCAACCCTCATGCACCATTAGATTTGGGCCTTAGCCCCATAAAACTAAAATAATCAAAATTAATATACATAATAAAAATAATATGCAAGCCCAACCCAAATCCTAGGTTTCCATCCGCTACACGCCCCCGTACCAGCCATTCACACCATTGGGGATTTCTACAATCAACCCACACCGCTACACGCCTTGATGGCGATCGTCTTTGCTCATCATCGATCATGGCCGTAGCCACTACAGCGAATCACGACAAAAGCCACTAAATGATCACGGTAAAACCGCTACAATAGATCACGGTAAAATTGCTACAACGGATCACGGTAAAAACCACTACAATGAGATCACGGTGAAAACCGCTACAACATATAACTTTCTCCTTTCATCAAACCCAACCCATGCAATCACATAAAATCAATATACTTATATCGTTTAATCAGAACATTCACTAACCTGATGATTTGTTTTTACCCTCTTTGGGTTTCCTCTATTATGCCCGGATTTCAGCATTTATCAAAACATATAAGACTTATAATCATATATTAATCAAACAGATCTAGGTGGTGGGAAAGTGTTACACACCTGATATCGCGAAATCCAATATTCTTAGTCGATATCCTTGTTATCCCTATCTACAATTTTCCTCAAAAAGCTGGAAAGATGTGAAAATAGGGCCTCTCCTTGAAATCCCGAAAATAACACGACTTGAGTGTTACTGATCTTTGACTTAGAGATCTAAGCGTTGGACTCCTCTATTGTTTTCTTGATTCGGCATAAGCGGACTTTCTTGAAAAAATTCAGCAACTTCGGAGGTGAGATCTAAAATTTCAGGTTTTTAGAAGATTTAAGAATTGAAGAGATGGCTAAGAGAGATTTGGCCAATGAATATTAAGGAGAAGAATAGAATAATAGAGATGTGATTTCACTTTTAGGGATTAGAAGAAAAATAACAATAGAGGTTAAAAGATTCGACCAACCGTAAAATTTTAGAGAGGAAGAAAGGGTGAAGAAAATGGTGGTTTTCGCTTTTGAGAGGAAGAAGATGAGAAAAGAAAATAAAAGAAAGGCTTCCAAAATTTCGGCACACCCCCTCTTTATATAGAAAACCGATCCCTCCCTTTAGCAGAGATTGATTTTCAGCCAACATTGCCACACATGATAGCTCCTATCCCTTTTCCCTTATCTTAATCTATTATCTCCTTAAAAATAGTCTTTATCTGCTTATTATCCTTAAAGACTAAATCCCAAAATAATAGTCTTTATCTGCTTATTATCCGCATAGAATAAATATAATAAAATTCCCAAAAAAATAGCCTTGTGACGTCCACTTCCCTAATCCCTAATGCCAAATTTAACTAACTTAAATTAGAAGATTTGGGCTCCTTAAAACTTAAAATTTGGGCCCCTAACACTTAAATTAACTCATTCCACATATTCACCCATTAAACGCATAGGCCCAAAAATTTAGGATGTTACAGTTATGTTTTTGTTATATTATTTTTTTGGCATGTTATTTTTTTGTAATTTAATATAAAATTAATTTTTTTATGTAGGTTAGAAATCAAATATCTGAGATGGCAATGGCTGGATTGATTAGTACAGATCCACACATATCTAGCGTAGCTAATGATTTGGTAATGTATTGTTATTTATTAATCGCGGGATATATTAACAAAATAGGTACATAATAATTTATGTTATAATAATAATTTTTTCTGATTTAACACTTTCGGGAATCGTCTGCGTACTAAGGGCCGAGTGAATGAGTTAAGAAATCCCGGATGAACGATTGGTACAGTATATTGAGCAAAATTTGGATTTGGGTCGAAGACCGATCCGGACGTTTGACTTGCGATATGATTTAATATCCATACTAGTCGAGCGTTGGCGCCCGGAGACCCACACTTTTCATTTCCCGTGTGGAGAGTGCACAATTACTCTAGAGGATGTTGCAGTGCAGTTTGGGCTCCCAATTGATGGGAGTCCCGTTACGGGCGTCAGTGCGATAGCTGACCCATTTACACTTTGTCAGAGCCTACTAGGGGACCCATATGGCGATGGCGAAGAAATTTTACGGGCTTGAAGTTTACATGGCTGAGAGCGAAGTATGGACAGTTATCACTTGATGCCACTGCAGTCGAGTTGATGTGAGCTGCTCGAGCGTACACTATGCACATCATAGGGGGTGTACTGATGCCCGGTGCAAACAATAATATGGTTCATATTCTGTACCTACCCCTATTGGCTGATTTCGGCAATGCTCGCTCGTATAGTTGGGGCTCCGCTGTTCTTGCGATGTTGTATCGTGAGCTTTGTCGGACGATAAAGCCAGCGGCCGTAGACATAGGCGGATGCCTTACGCTATTGCAGTCATGGGCTCTGTATCGGATGCCATTCTTGGCATCAGTTACCCACCAACCATATGTATATCCGCTAGTAAACAGGTGATAAAATATAACTTGTTATTAATTGACAATTTCTTTATATTGATTATATTTGACTTGAAATTTATTTTTTTAGGTGGAGTATTTATCCGGGTATCGGGAGGTCGTACACTGTCTCGATATACCGGCTTATGATTGAACAACATGCCGGGTAAGGGGTAAGTGATTCCAATATTGGTTACTTGTTAGTTTGTATATCTTACGCACACCGTGTTAAATTTTGACAATGTTATTAATTGTGTAGTTTATATGGACACCATAACGTCAACCAAAATTGTAGCCGTTATACCCCCGCCCTCTTATATTCACTCGTATATGTGGTGCACAAACGCACCAATTGTCTGTTTCAATGTAGTCGAGTGGTATCACGGGGACCGAGTGCTGCGGCAATTTGGTTGCTTGTAATATATCCCCGATCTGCCATGCCAGGTGGGAAAGGTTCATTGTACAAATAAGAGAGGGAAACAAGGCTTGGATTAGGGGGTTAGGCATAGGCAATTTATTGCGGTGTGGAATGATCGCATGTCCCGTAGACCTCGGATAGATATGGCTTCCGATTTTCAACCTTCATTAGAGTACATACAATGGTACTCTAGTATGGGGAAGCCATATATACTCGGGGACAGTCGATTGTAGTCCCCCAACACATGCAGCGAGATAGGGCATACGAGGCAGCGGCCGATATGGAGGCCGAGGCAGCTGTAGATCTTGATCTCGAGCCAGAACCCGAGCAAGAGCCAGAGCCGGAGCCCAAGCAATCACATTCACATTCGGATGCACATTCATATCATCCGAATGTGCCGAGCTATGACTACTTCCCGGGCTCTCCAGGAGGTGGATACTAGTACGGGTTTGATATATTTGGATCGTACACACCGCAAAGATCTGACAACCCGGCTCGTTCCACTACAGGACAGCAGGCCTCCTGGGTCATATCCACTGCATCAGGGCACTCTTTCTGGCTCGAGCTCATCTATGCCATTCGAGCCACAGGATTTTTCGACCATGTTTAGTACACCCCCATCTGGACCCCCACTGGAGACTGAAGAGGATGTTGGTCGTCGCGAGCACCCACGACATGATCGTCGACCACCGCAGAAGTATACACCTAGGACCACACCATCGAACCATCAATTTTAGGTGTTTTTTACGGGTTTGATTTCCCTCTCTTTTGTATTTGTAAATATTACAATGTTTGTACCTTATTTGTATAAAATTAACTTGATTATTTTGAGCTTTAAAATTTCATAACAATATTTGACCATGCGATAGAATCTTTAAGTTTGATTCATGTTCATGTATATATGTTATTAATAGCCATACAAAAATATGTATGGTGTGTTTGGATTTGATATTTAAGTGAGTTCGGTTAGGTCATATAGGTAAAACGAACTAAATAGGTTTATAAAGGTTAGAAGATAATATGCTTCAATGATTGACTAAATAGGTACTTGTTAGTAATAGATTAATAATGATTGTTTGATTGATAAGTAAGTGAATATGCAAATAAGGTTAAGGTTATGTAATAAATGATGAACGTGTCATTTTGATTTATAACACACCTAAATAAATATATGTTATAATGATATATATATGTTGAGATAAGTTTTAAGTTTATAAATGCCATTAATGTTTAACTCATATGGTTTGGACATTTTATGTATTAAGTACTTGTAATATAACTTCTTGCATATTGTTAAATTGAATATGTGATTATTTAGATGATATTCATAGGGTTAAATATTGAAACATGATTTGTACATGTGATATGACTAGAAAAAGTATTAAGTGATTTTGGTTGATTATGTGTTCCATATGTATACATATTCGCATGGCTTATATACATTTTCGCAATATCCAACCAAAAATACAACATTTTTATACTACCCATATGGAACAAAATATAAATCTATACCAATCCATATTCATAAATCCAGACATGTAATTTTTTTTTCATTTAAGTCCCTAAATTTATCAATTTTTTTGCAATTTAACTCAAATTAATAAAATCACCAAAAATCTGAATACAAAACATGTTAATCTGAATAATGTCAATTCCCACTCCCTCGTGATGATTGGCCAACATGATAGTTTCGGTGCGGGCATTTACTTCGATTATGACCACCTAACCTGCATATTCCACAGCGACTATCATTGGATTTCTCCCTAATGTCCATTTCATTACGGATTCTGGATGATTGCGGACGACCTCTCGGATTCCTGCATAGTGCTCTGTCCAGGATAAGCTCGAAAGTCGTCCGAGGCACCTCCCATGTAGACAGGTCGGACAGGACAGGGAACTCATTTTCCCAAACACGCAACGTATGCTCGAGTTTGTACACATCATTCACAAATTGTTCGACATTAAGGTTCGCTTTAGCACACGCTGCCACGACATGTGCACACGGATAATGAAGTGTTTGGAACCTCCTGCATTCACACTGCCTATTCCGAAGATCGACTCCATAAGACCTAGGTGGCAAACCGGGTCGACGATCGATAGACTCCGTAACTCAAAAAGTTTCTATACGTCGTGAGTATATTTCTACAGCCATCGACCTCGTAATTCGACGGTTTGCAATCAATGCATCCTTGACATCTTCCACAAACACATGTCCCGCATCCATCTGGTTGACTTGTTGTTCACCCATTCTTGGCATCAACGTGGCCAACCTGTAGAATGTAGCCGAGAAGACAGATGAAATTGAAAGATGTCTTGTTTTCAACAACACAGCGTTGACCCCCTCCACCAAGTTTGTGGTCATTTGACCATAACGAAATCCCTCGTTAAAATTTTGAGCCCATTGCCACGGCTCCATTGTACCTAACCACTCTTAAAAAGGTTTGTTCGTTTGACCTTCCATGTCACTCTCAAGTCAAGTCATTCTTTGGCGAAAAATATGTGGCTCTAACTCGTACGCTGTATACGTTTTAATAAAAGATAAGTTACGGTAACTAGATAACATAAAAACATTAAACTTAGATTGACAATTTAAGGCTATCCTTTACCCATTTTCACCACTTATCGCTTCCAGTCTGCATTCTTATACTCTCGAAGAAAATTAGCCGCAATATGATAGATGCAGTAAACGGATCTCCATGGCACACCGAAACGCCTAATTACGACAATTAATCCTTTCCTCTATCAGAGATGATGCAAATATTATCGTCCCTAATAACATACCTCCGCAGGTTGGTAAAGAAGAATTCCCAGGATTCCATATTCTCCTTATCTACTATGGAAAATGCTATTGGGAGCACGTTCTTATTGCCGTCTTGAGCAACCGCAATAAGTAAAATTTGTGTATATTTTTCGTATAGCCATGTCCCACCCACCTGCACAAACGGCTTGCAGTGTGGAAATGCCCGCACACATGGATCAAACGCCCAAAACATCCGATGAAAAATTCTTTTCCCCGACTGTAATTGGTCATCTGAGCCTTAATAAGGTCGTGTCTGTAACTTAATTACAATTCTCGATACGTACTCTCTCATAGCAGCTATCTATCCCTGCAGCTCGTTATACGATGAGTCATAATCTTTATACAGTTGCTCCATTGCCATCTGTTTAGCTATCCACGCTTTTCGATATGATACTTGATACTGAAATCGTATTTGTATTTCAGCAATCAGTACCGAAACTTTAATAGTCGGCATATCCTTCACCATTGGCAGGATACACATACAGATAGTTTTGGAATCAAGTTTTTTATGATTTTCTGTCATACGTGTCGATTTGCATGTATGCGGTCCAAACAATTTTCGTATCTCCCACATTTGTGAATTTTGAATGAATGCAGCTCGTACCCACCAATTGTAACCTTTCGCTGCCTTCCAACACTCCCCAATATAAAGTGTCGATTTAGACACTGCGACTTTGTAATCCGCTGATATATCCATGCTATACCGTTTAATAACAGATACGCACTCTTCTTTACTTTCAAATCTCTGGCCTACAAATAACTCATACTCAGACTTTACAGCCAGCCGGTGCGCAGGATATATTTCAAGGTACTCGGGGAACTCAGCTACATACGCTGCGTCGGGGTCTATGAGCGACATGTGTGGCCCAAGATTATTGTGTATCATAATACATCCCATCTGGTTCCCGATCGAAGATGCGCTAATGTTTCCATCGTCATTCACGTCTTCATCGTCAATACCATCAGGTATATTGTCCATATCGAGATCACTGTCACTATCGACCTCTTCCTCATAGTGATCACTACTGTCGTGTCCATCATCACCAACCACACAATATCGGGTCTAATATTAAGATCGATATCGATCCCATGTATATTCGATTCGGCATCAACATACGATATTGGAGGCACCATGCACGGTTCTTGAGCTCCATGTTCTTCACCATATGCACTGGTGTCTTTATTTGCCTCGATACCAATACCGACTAACTCAACAAATAAGTGAATCGGTGCATTTACATACTCCCATTCCCACAATGAAAGCGATCATTGTCTCCACGTCTTCGTCGTCTACAAGTTTCATTTCTATGAATTTGATCGGATCTGCCGAAACTGGAAACTTGTAAAAAATTCTGGAGATCATTCTCCCACGTCTAACAATTTTGGCGTTTATCCGTCGCTTCATATCATCCAACGAGACATTTCTATTAAATCTCATTGCTATTTGTTGCCGACATTCAAATATGCATCCAACGGTTGTTGTCAAGATGATTCCATCGAAATAAACACATCTGAAAAACCGATCATCCATCTTCAATATTCAATCATTAAAATTAAACAAAATTGCTCGAAAAATTTAGATCAAGATATACTATTCTTAAATAAAAACATAATGTTTCAATATGCTATTTTTTTCATTCTTAAGCTCACACTATTACAATTATCATTTTGTACATGAACAACATTTATCTTTACATCTAACCACTTAAAGTCAGTTCTACATTTTATTCCATCTCCAAGCTTGTATCTTCCTCTAGAAAATATTGTACAATCGAATTTATAAATTCTTGATTCTCTTCATATTCATCTTTTACAATCCAATTTGAAAATTCCTAGGGATCTTCTTGCTCTTCAATCTTTATAACAGGTATTGAATTTAGAAATTCTCTTGGTAATTTCCTAATATCTAGTTTATCCATCCATGGTATGTCAAACACACTTTGCTTCCTAGTCAACTTCCATGAGCCTATACATTGCCGCACTGTTTTCCTAGCTCCATAAGAGATTATAGACTTCACAAAGCATATAACTAGATTCCAATAGGTTTGTGGTACCAATGTCTTCCAAAGTTCGTCTAAAATTATTTGATGCTCTCGTTCTATTAATGTTCCTCTAAGGGTTAAGTATTGCACTTTATTCTTCCTAATCATTTCATGACCATTCCACAACAATTCTTGCATCTTCTCATTTACGGTAATAATGTGTTGAACAATGTCTTCTTCTGGTTTCATTCTGTAATCTTGCACTTCTCTCATCATCTTATCAACTTTCTCCCTTTGTGCTGAAGTTATTATCTCATCAGGCAATATCCAATATGTTGCCATTTCTAACAATATCTACATCAAAAATATTTTCAATCTTATCACTAATTAACAATTACTTTATGATAGTTTTACTAATATAAAACTTTCAAATATATTAAAATTTTAAAACATAACATTCACAATAAAATTTATTTAATATAAACACAAAACTTACTAACAAATCAAAACTAAATAATAACAAAAATAATATTTAGAGTTTCTTACTAACAATATTTACTAATACTAACTAACAATATAATATACTAACTAAAATATTAATATACTAACATAGTCAAAATATGATTTTAGGGTTTTAGGGTTTTAACTAACATAACATATTAACATACTAACAACAATATACTAACTCACATATTAAATAAAATATTAATATACAAACATATTATTAATATACTAACAATATATTATTTTAGGGTTTTAACTAACTAAATATACTCACTAACATATTAGCTAATATTAATAGTATTAACAATATATTATTATTTTAGGGTTTTAACTAACATATTAATATACTAACAATATACTAACTAACATATTATTATTAACAAAATATATTAATATAATAACATATTAATATACTAACAATATTTTATTTTAGGGTTACTTACTAACAATATACTACTATCTAAAATATCATTTTAGGGTTTTTAACTAACAATAATAATAATAATAATAACTAACTAACTAACTAACTAATATAATAATTAACATATATAATCCTAATAACTAACAACAAATAATAAAAATAAAATTAATATATAGGTTAATATATATCATATAACAACAAAAAATTATAAACACAATAACAACAACAATATCTTCCATTATTTCAAAAAAAAAAAATTATACATACATACTTTTATTTTTTCCTTCTTTTTTTCTTCTTTCTTTCTCCTCCTTTCTCTTTCTTTTTTCGTGCCGCCATATCCTCCTCCTTCTTCTTCTTCTTCTTCTTCTTCTTCTTCTTCTTCTTCTTCTTCTTCTTCTTCTTCTTCTTCAACTCAGCTGCTGAAATTTTATTTCTCAAATTAACTCAGCTCGTTTCTCTTTCACCTTATAAGGCAGAAAATTTAAAGCTGGTGCCGCCTCTGCCAGTGGCACAATTGGTGCCGCCTCTGGTAGAGGCATATTCAGTGCCGCCTTTCGCAGAGGCTTCACCAGATGATGTTTTTTTTTTGTTAGTTTTGTGTTTTTTTTAAATCCAGTGCAACAAAAACTAGGGTGTGTAGAGGGTGGTGCCGCCTCTGCCAGAGGCACAACCACCCTCAGTATACCATTTTGATAAATTCTGAAAAGCATGCCCCATTTTTGAATTTTTGTTTTTTTATATTAATCTGGTAAAAACCCCCTTATTAAACTCCATCTATTTTATATTGACTAGAATAAGGTGTTTCAATCTTACTACACTCCTATTAGAATATAGCTTTACAAGCCTATAAATAGGCATAGTCTATTCCTCTTGTAATTAAATTCGAATTCGACATAGTGAATTTTCTTCTCTCTGCCCGTGGTTTTTTTCCCGAAAGGGTTTCCACGTAAAATTTGTGTGTTCTTTAAATTTTTATTTCTCTTTTCTTTGCGATATATTGTCATTACCGATGTTATATTTTTTACAAAACGTATTGTCGACTACTTTCTTGAACTATCATATTTACATATGACGATTTTATTGTAACTTTTGTTATTTGTTTAGAATTTTTTTCTCTTGTATTATTGATAAATTTTATAATAATTAATATGTTTTAAAATTTTGAATTATGTAACATTGTAACTACAATTTGTATTACCAAATATGACATAGAAAATTACGATATAATTACGCTTTGTCAACCAAATATGTCTAAAAATTATAATTTATTGTAACTACAAGAAAATATAAATATTATTTTAATAATTGCACTTTAATTCAATTATTCTATCAGCTAAATAAACTGATATATTAATTTGTTTAATTTGGGCCAATTTACCAGAAAATACCAAATTTTAACAAAATTTATAGAAAAGGACCCAAAAAATAATTATTTACCAGAAATGGCCATTTTCCCAAAAACGTGTTCATGTTAGCGCGTTTTCAGGGGATGAATCAGGAAAGCGTGTCCACGAGGGAGCGCTTTGTGCTACATTAGCAAAAAACGAGTCCTTGAGGGCGCGCTTTGCTGATGTGGTAAAAGCGCTCCCTCGTGGACACGCTTTTGCCCTTTCCACCCGATGAATTTTTTAGTTGTTTTTAATGTTAGGGTATGAGTTTTTAGGATTTTAGGGCTACAATTTAGGGTTTTTTAGGGTTTTAGGGTTTAGGGTTTTAGGGAAAATTAATGAACTAGATTTTAGGGTTAAATAATTAAAATAATTTTAGGTTTAGAGTTTTGGGAAAAATATATCAGCAAAAAAAAATTATTTAAATTTTTTACAGTAGTATCTGACAAAATAATTTTGAGAAGGTGTTTCTGAACAAATAGTAGCCAAAACGCTTCAAGCAGGATGCACTGTCAGCAAGAGTACTGAAAAAAGCTCCAACGTGGACGCTTTTTTGCTACAGTAGTCTCTGGCAAAATAATTTTGAGAAGATGTTTCTGAACAAATAGTGACCAAAACGCTTCAAATAGGATGCATTGTCGAAGAAGAGTCTTGAAAAAGCTCCCACGTGGGCGCGCTTTTTTGCTATAGTAGCCTCTGGCAAAATAATTTTGAGAAGATGTTTCTGAACAAATAGTGACCAAAATGCTTCAAGCAAGATGCATTGTCAGCAAGAGTACTGAAAAAACCTCCCACGTGGACTCTCTTTTGCTACAGTAGTCTTTGGCAATCCTTAGACTATAAATGAGCCAAATTTCATTCTCAGGTTGCATAATAGAAATTGACGCAAAAGTAAAATAGAAACTGAAGATGAGTGAACGTATTAGTTCTATTATTTACTATGGTGGTAAGGTTTGTGACACCGAAAATGGTGTTGTTTTTTTATCGGAGAACACAGCGCGACTAGTTTTTAACCGGAACATAGATTTGACAGAACTTAGCAAAAGAATTAGGCGTAAAATCTTCGGAACAACGCCAATGAAAGTTCAGTCTATTAAGTATAGATTTTATACTTTGGTTGATCCTATGAGATATGACTCATTCGACATCAAAGGTCCCCGGAGCTTGGAGGCAATAGTAGAGACTCATCTTGCCAGTGGATCACCCTATCTTGAGGTATATGTACAATTTTCATCGCCAAGTGATCTTCCTTTGACTTCAACATCTACAGCTATTCGAGGGGAATACACGACCCCAAGCTGACACTCTGTTAGTGGGAGGCAGAATACAGAAGCGCCCGTGTTTGGTGGTAGTATGGAAAACACAACCCCTGCACAACACTCGGTTGGTGGATGAGACATGCATATCCTTCCTTCGACGTTCGATGCTAGAAATACATATTGGGGAACGTCATCAATTTCTAGTGGTTGGCAATCTACATATGATTGGAAACATTACGAAAGTTGTTTAAGAAGGGATAATGTACTCCCCACGATATCCACCGGCGAGGGACCCTCGTTCGTTGTAGATAATGGTGGGTTGGATGATGAGTCTGATGTGGATCACTTAGAGAGCCCGGCCCCGATGGTGCAGAAATTGTATTATTTTTTGAACCGAATCCTGTTCCAATCGTACCTGAAGATATTGAAGGCAGTTCAGATGAATAAGAAGAAGATCTGTGATTCAGGGCGTACTCGCCTCCAGCCCACATGTATAATGTCAATCTATCTCAAGACGATGCATTGGAGTTTCCTGACCTACCACACAGAAGGCGTGACCGTACAAGTTCGTCGTTGGATTCGAGCGAATTAGAAGTTGGTAAAGAGTTTTCCAACAATGATAATTTTCTTGGTGCATTGAAACAATATAACATCAAGAACGGGGTTAACTACAACGTGGTTAAATCCAAACTCAAAAAGTACGAGGCTAAGTGTGCAGTGCAAGACGATACTTGTTCATGGAAAATCATGGCCTCGTTGAGGAAAATGACAAGCTTGTGGGAGATTAAAAAGTACAAAGGTCCACATACATGTCTTGTCAGTACAGTATCACTAGGTTTTCAAGGTTTTTGAATAATACTGATATTACGTATTGTTGCATTATTTAACGTACTTCATTGACAGGTGTTTCACAAGATCACCCTAAGATGGATTCAGAGATGTTGGCTGACTTAATAATATCGACGGTTAAGGCAGATTCCAAGACTATAGTGCTGGCCTTAATTGGCAATATTCGTAGCCAATTGGGGTACACGCCCTCTTACCGGAAGACTTGGATAGCTAAGTAGAAGGCGTTGGAAAAGTTGCATTATTGGTGGGACACTTCATATAATGAAGTGTGGCTGTGGTGTCAGGTGCTGGAGAGATATGTCCCAGGCAGCATAACAAACCTTGAAACGGAACCGGCGTACTACAACGATCGATTGCTCCGTGGATGCCAAGTGTTCAAGCGTTTGTTCTAGACATTTAATCAATGCCGAGACGCATTTCTATACTGCAAGCCATTGGTAGAAATTGAAGGTACCTTTATGTATGGTAGATATACGCATCGGCTATTGCTAGTTGTGGCACAGGATGACAGTGGAAGAATCCTTCCAATTGCGTTTGCAATAACAATTGCGTTTGCAATAACACCGGGGGAGTCAGCTGATGACTAAGATTTCTTTCTATCTAGGTTAAGTAAGCATGTTTGCCCCCAACCTGATATATGAGTTATATTGGATCGGGGCCCTAGAATACTAGCCGCAATAGAGTGACAGGGAAGCCTGTGGCATTGCACACCATCGATATTGCCTAAGGCATGTTGCATCTAACTATCACGGGCAACATCGATCTACAAGTGAACGATGGAAAGCGACCAACACGGGTATGTAATATCTATTAATAAAATTTCATTTATAATATTCAATTTATTCTTAATTGAAAAGTGGTATGTAATATTTGCTATCAACTTATATTGGCAGGATACGAGATCAATAATGACCATTTTCACGAGATGTTGGCGAGTTTGGGCTTAGTTAACGAAGAAGGCGCAAACTACCTAAGCAACATACCTTTCGAATAGTGGACACAAGCATACGACGGTGGCCTAAGATATGGTCATATGACCTCAAACCTGGCCGAATGCATAAATTCTAAAAGGAATGCGTCATTTGCCGATAACATCAGTTGTGCGAGAGACATATTTTCATTTACGGTACTATTTATGAAGTGAGCAGTGAGTTTTAAAGGCCAAATACAAGGAGGCCATGTATGGTGAGCGAAGGTATTGCGAGAAATTAACAAGGGAAGGCACAGGCCAACACCATGTACACAGTGTGTCTCGATCGCGACAACCTATGGTTTTGTGTGACGGAGTTTGACAGACCGAACCAAGGTATTGTTGGCAGGCAATATCGTGTACACTTGAGAAATAGGACTTGCGACTGTGGGATATTTGATGCACTTCGTTATCCATGCGCTCATGTAATTACGGCTTGTCAGAATCTCCGTCCGGATCCCATTAGCTATATCGACGAAGTTTATAAAATAAAATACATGTACAACATGTGGAGACACGTATTCCCACCAGTCCTGGATGAGCGTAAGTGGCCGTCTATATCATTTGCTCCGTATAAGCTGTTACCGGATAGAGAACTGTGTCGCAAACCAAAGGGTCGACCTTGCTCGACTAGAATACGCAACAATATGGATATCCGAGAAACAACCAACTAACGGAAGTTATGTGGATAGTGTAGGAACCCAGGCCATACATCTCGCTCGTGTCCAAATCGGAATAGTTGATAGTCTCCTTATCATTTTTTTTCTATTGGTGGCATTAAAAATTCTTTTAATTTCTTGATGAAAATGGTGAAATTTTGTAGAAGGACTAAGTTGCAAAATAAAAAAAAGGTTATTCAATTAATCTAAAATATCACCATCATCATTATTCTTCAAAATTATCTTTCTTGCTAAATGCTTATTTTGCCTCTTACGATCATTCAAAATTCATACATTGGATCAACATCCATCTTGATAAAATTACAAATTAACCTGTCATACTTTTCACTTATTCAATTTAGTCCTAATTCATCCATTTCTTATTAATTTATATATATAAAAAATAAAAATAAATTATAATAAAAATAAATTACAAATTTTATTTTATTTAGGATATAAAAATGAATGAAATTACAAAAAAATTAAAAACAACTTTTATTTTATTAAAGATATAAAAATTAAATTACAAAAAAATAAACAAAAACTTTTATTTTATTAAAGATATAAAATTAAATTACAATAAAAAATAAACAACTTTTATTTTATTAAAGATATAAAAATTAAATTACAATAAAAAAATAAACAACTTTTATTTTATTAAAGATATAAAATTAAATTACAAAATAAAATAAAAATAACTTTTATTTTATTAAATATATAAAATTAAATAAAAATAAAAATAAAAAACAAATTTTATTGTTTTTATTTTATTAAAGATATAAAAATTAAATTACAATAAAAATAAAAACAACTTTTAACTTTTATTTTATTAAAGATATAAAAATTAAATTACAATAAAAATAAAAAACAACTTTTATTTTATTTAAGATATAAAATTAAATTAAATTACAATAAAAATTAAAAAATATTTTATTTTATTAAATATATATAAAATTACAATAAAAAATAAAATAATGACAATGAATTAATGTTGGTGCTGTAGGAATCGATTGCCACATGGGGGTGGTCGATTAATGATTCTGTACCGGATTCTTCCTTCTTCTAGCTTCCGACGGGGTTGTGGAATCTCAAGTGGTGATTCTGGTTCCTCCGGCAGGGGGTCTGGTTGTGGGTGTTGGGAGGATGACCGTCCTTGATAAATATTGACTGAGGAGGTGTTTGCATCGCCCACGGCGGAGGTGTCTGAACCCCATAAGGTAAGGAGATTGGTAAAAAGAAGAGCTCCCCGACGGCGCCTCGTGCGATCCATCATGCGACGGCGGCCTATAGATCGACTGGCCAGTCGGAGTAGTCGAGAACGGACTCGAACCGGGCCATGCATTCTAACCTGCTATAGGACTAGGAAAAGGTTACATATAAGGGTTAGGATACATATAAGGGCTAGGGTACGCACCTGGCATAATTTGAAAAGGCTGTGATGTGGTTGTAGTCGGCTGAAGTGTTGGGCCCGATAACTGTGTGGGCTCTATTGATGGGGCCGGTGGTTGTGTCAACGCTGTTGATGGTCCCGTCTCATCACCCATTCTCCTTGGATTTAAATGGCCCCATCGTTCCCTTTGTTCACGAAGATGCTGTCGCCTCTCCTCTTCCGACAATAAATACAGCTTGCCATGGATCCTAAACCATGACATGTATTCTGGCATGCACGCTAACTCAGGAATGATGATCGGTTCTGAGTAGGTATATAATCATACCGGTTCTCCCACAATTCGATATATGCTGACCAATATCTTGGCCAATCCATATGCAACTACCGTAAGTGGACTTTGTGCTCATCATCGAGCACCTCAGGTGCAACGGGTATCGGTTGTCAGAATCCAAATTGATGCAGAACCTAATCTGATTGGTGCATCTCCACGGTGGCATAGTTGATCAATTGGACCTTCACATGCCAAATGTTCGGATTTTGAAAGAACTCATCCTGAAATTACTGCTCGAATTGATGGATCCTTGTATGGTATCCATTCAAACTATATTAACATGATAAAATTATTAGTTATACACTAAATACTAAATACTAAATACTAAATACTAAATACTAAATACCAAATACTAAATACTAAATACGAAATACGAAATGACTATTTTATTACAAAAATATATTTTATTTAATACTTACTTGTGCTTTTGATCGTTGCTCTAATAGAAGTCGTATATCTTCAAGCGATGTAGGTATTCCAACATAACTCGCCGAATGGTTCCACCTAATTAAATAAATTTTTAGCATACAATTATATTTTAAATCTACGTAATAATTGTAAAATCTAATATTAAATTTACCTCGTTATGAGTGGGAATGTATATGGGTGGTCGACTCGAGGACGTAAAAATGGAAATCGAAATCGTGCCCATGATTGCAGTAGTGATAGGCAACCTCCGATTTTCGCTTTATTCGGCCGTGTCGCCCCGCACATCTCCCGATTCAATTTTGCTAGCACGGCAAACCCCCAAATTAATTCACCGGCTGCTCTAAAATCAACAAGTTTGATAGTCATCTCAGATGTACGAGGTTTCGTGACAAGTCTGGCATCAGATAGCCTCCAATCATCTCAAGAATGTATACCGAGCATACCATATTCTTTCTATTTCGGTCAAATCATTATCCGGCTCTAGGAATGTGTCTCGTAAACAGCCCATCTCGATTCGACCTCCGTAAATGTTATCCGGAATAGCACCCAAAAGCTTGTAGCATACGACTCCCCAATCGCCAGAAGTTGCGGACCCGGTGACTACGTACCCATCCACCGGCAATCCTAATTGCAAATGCACGTCTTCTAGAGTGATAGTACACTATCCGCGTTGAAGATGGAAAGTGTGAGTCTCGGGTCTCCACCTCTCTATCAATGCACTGATTAACTTCGGGTCCAACTTGCACCTCCAGCCTATCGTGGCCACGTGCCAAAAACCCGCTTCCCACAGGTAATTCTCGATTCTGAATTGTTTAAAAATTATAAAATAAAATTTAATTAAAATTGCATAAACCTAAAAATATTAAATAGTATTGAAAATTAAAATTAAAACTTACCATTGTCATTTGATCGACAGAGATGTGTTTATTGTCGAGACGAATTAGTTCTCCGGTCATTGCTAATACGACCGAATATTTTTAAATTTATCAAAAAATATATTTCAAAAAATTTAAAAAGGCTTTTTGTAAATATTAAAGGAGTATTGTGAAATTTGAGAGGAACTTTAAAGGAATTTGAGAGAAATTTAAGAGGAATTTGAGAGAAAGTTGAGAGAAATTTGAGAGAAAAATGGTAAGGACTTTTGTGTGAAAAAAATAAAAGGGTGGGTGGTTTTTATAGTTTTTTATTTTTGACCGTTGGAGGGCAAAAGCGCGTCCACGAGGGAGCGCTTTTGCCACATCAGCAAAGCGCGCCCTCAAGGACGCGTTTTTTGCTGATGTGGCACAAAGCACTCCCTCGTGGATGCGCTTTCCTGATTCATCCTCTGAAAACGCGCTGACGTGGACGCGTTTTCAAGAGAAATGACCATTTCCGGTAAATAATTATTTTTTAGGTCTTTTTCCGTAAATTTTATTAAAATTTGATATTTTCGATAAATTGGTCTATTGAAATTCTACTAAGATAAAGATATGAATAATCATTATGATTCCATATAATATAAAATATTATACAAGTTTTTAAGAATAATGAATATATGTTGTATTTCAAAGGTCGAGATTGATTATGAAGATGGAATTTAATTATATTTAGACATAATTTAAGGAATGAATTTTGGGAAAAAATATTAACGAGATAATAAAAAGAATTAAATAATTTTGTTAATAAGATTTTAACTTTTTGGTAAGATTTTAAACTCTTAGGTGCTGAAATTTGAGTTATTACTTATTAGTAGACTGGTTTTTTAATTTTATTTTACAAAATTAAAATTACTTATATAATCCTACTAATACATTAGTTTTGTTATATAAAGTGGACTAATTTTAAATTAATTCATATTTTTCACTTGAATTAAAATTACTATTTTCTTATAATTAAAGTATCTTCAATATCTATTTTACCATCCATTAAAACTAATTCAATTCATTATCAAATCAACCAATTATGAATTAACCCAATCTCATTTTTTTTTTATATATTTCAATACAAAAGACGGCAGTTAAATATGTGTTATTGTTTTTCTTCCTTAAAAATGTTTATTGGCATATTGGGGAAAAGTTTTGAAAACCAAAGGATGCACAGCGAAATATACTATGGAAATTTTAAGGACTTCAAAGGGACAGATTCTTTACATGGCTTGTTCTTAAATAGAGGCTGATGACTGATGTGCAGCGTGTTAAGCGGGGAATAAGGTATAATAGCTTGTGTGGTATATGGGGTTATCATTTTGAAGATATTTTGCATATTTTCCGAGACTGTCTGATAACTAAAAAAATTTGGAGGTAAGTTATCCTAGATGAAATCAATGGGAGCTTTTTTACAGAGGACCTTCTTCAGTGGTTAAAGTTTAATTTGCAGAGCCTCGTAAAATCAGTCGTCGGTGAGGTCAATTGGTCATGTTTATTTGATTTACTAACTTGACGAATTTGGAAGAATCAGAACCTTTTTCTTTTTCAGGGCGTCTCTTGGAACACATGTGAGATTGTTAAGATTTCATATATATTGGCAAAACAGTTTGTTTCTTTTCCCAGGGAGGACGTATCTAGACGGAAGGAACAAATTTCAATAGTCGATATGTTAGGAAGTTGGATCAATCTCTGTATTGATGTGGAGGTCCAGATAGTTTCGGGTGATGCTGCAGCGAGGGAGTCATAAGGAATGGAAATGGGGAGTGAATTATGGGATATAATAGATATTTGGGCAAATGCTCACTCTTTGACGTTGAACTGTGGGGTATTCTTAACGGTTTAGCTCTAATTCAAAACATGTGCTATGATGGTGTGTTGATAAAAATAGATAGCTTGGAGATGGTTAAGGCTATTCAGGATTCCTCTTTGTCAAATTCGAACTCTACCCTCATTAGACGTATTCATCACCTACGGTTGAATGCAAGTTCGTGGGATATTCAACATTTTCCTAGGGATTACAATAAAACTGCTGATTGCTTGGCCAAGATGGCCTTTGATAAAAATTAAGGGCTGAAGATTTTTTATGAGATTCTAAGAGAGGTGCTCGCACTTTCTCTCATGACTCAAACAAGCGATAACTCTATTAAGAAAATTATTATGTAATTAAAATATTTTATTTGTTTTACTTTACCAAAAAAATATGTGTTATTGTTTAATTTCAAATGTTATAACATTCATTATTATAATACGAGGATAGGATAGATATACTTTGATAAAAGCTATTACATATTTTAATAATTAAACCATTAAACTTATCAATTTATAAATATAATTATTATTATCATACCAGTAAACTTTCGAATCGATTCAACAATTTTTTATTGTTTTATCAATAAATATTTAATTTTATATCAAATAATAAACATTTTTAATTTATTAAAATTCAAATGTGCATAATATAAATATTAAAATATTAATCATAAAAAAATAAGAAAAAAGAACCCTCACTTTATCGAGGATGGAGCCCTATTTATTAATTTGTGTGATTTTCTACGCCGACCTCACAGAAAGCTTGTTCCATTCCACACTCCACCGGTTTATACACAAACCATCTCAACCACCGACTCAACAATCATGTGGACCCCTTCCACCTATCTATCAATCACAGCCGTTCATTTATTCCATATCAAACATTTTCCATCACCCACTTAAAGGGATAAATATCCCAAAAATACCAAAAAAAATCAAAAATTACCGGAAAGGATAGGTTTCAAAAATATTGACCGGAAAGGGCAATTTCCCCAAAAAGCGCGTCCACGTCAGCGCGTATTTTGGGGAAAGGCCTAAAGCGCGTCCATGGGGAGCTTTAGGCCAACTCAAAAAAAGCGCTCCCACGGTAGCGCTTTTTTGAGTTACGACGCCCCCATGGACGCGCTTTTAGTCAAGAATCAAAAAAAATGACCGTTGGACCCCAACGGTCAAAAAGCAACGAAAAAAAACTATAAATACCCCCCAAGCCTTCATTTTTTCACACTTCAATCCTTTCTCATTTTCTCTCAATTTGCTCTCAATTTTCTCTCAAGTTTCTATCAAAGCCCTTGAAATTTACGCTTAAATTTCAAATAGTCTTCTACCATTTACTGAAAAAGCCCATTATAAATTTTTAATATATTTATTTTTTGGAAAATTTAAAAATTTTTATCGAGTACAATGGTAGGGATTTACATCGCCTAGACAAAGAATCACATTGGCGTCGAGCAATTGAAAATGGTAAGTTTGAATTTTAATTTTTCAATATTATTAAATTTTTTAATTATGCAATTTTATTTAATTTTAAATTTTATTATTTTTTAAACGATCAGAGATCGGTGTTGCAATGTTATATTCGCAACATGCCCGGTCCCCATCGCCATTGATCGAGAATTACCTGCGGAAGTGGGTTTTTGCACGGCCACGATAGGTAGGGGTTCAAGTTGGACCCGGTTTTGATAAGCGTTGATAGAGAGGTGGAGACTGAGACGCACACTTTCCATCGCCATGCGAGAGTGTACCATCACCTTAGAAGATGTGCGATTCTGATTGGGATTACCGGTGGGCCGGTCGGTAGTCACCGGTCCGTAACATCTCTCGATTGGATGGCCGTATGCTACGAGCTCCAGGTGCCATTCCGGATAAATTGCAAGGAGGTCGGATCGATATGGTTTGGTTACGAGACACATTCCCACGTACCGAATGAAGATTCAATCGAAGATGAAAGAATACGGTATGCACGGCATACATACTTGAGATAATTGGAGGCTATCGATCTTGGGACGTCTCTAGAAACCTCGTCCACGAGATGGCTCCTCAAACTTGTTGATTTCGAGCAGCACGGTGAATTGAGTTGGGGGTCCGCGTGCTATCGAGGTTGTACCGGGAGATGTCTTGGCGGCGCGTCTGCGAATAAAGCAAAAATCGAAGGTTGCCTATCACTACTGCAGTCATGGGCATGGTTTCGATTTCCATTTTTACGTCCCCGACTCGACCAGCCATATTCATTCCCATTGATAACAAGGTAAATTTAATATTATATTTTACAATTATGTCGTAGATTTATAGTGTAATTGCATGCTAAAAGTTTATTTAATTAGGTGGAACCATCCAGAAGTCATGTTGGAATACCGACTCGCTTGAGGATATCTGGCTCCTATTGGAACAACGGTCGAATCACAAGTAAGTGTCAATTTCGTTATTATAATTTAGTATTTATGTATATAACTAATATTTTGGTAATGTTAATATAGTTTCAATGGACACCGTACGAGGATCCCGAAATTCGGGCAGTAATTCCGGAGGAGTTCCTCCAAAATCCGAACAGTTGGCACGTTAAGGTCCCGCTAATCACCTACGCGACCGTGGAGATGCACCAATCGATCGAGTTCTGCGACAATTTGATTCCGGCCGATTCCGTGGCTCTGAGGTGCTCGATGATGAGCACAAGTGGACTTCTGGCGGCAAACACACGGATTGGCCAATATTTTGGTCGAACATATCGAGCGTGGGAGAACCAGTATGACTTTTACCTAACCGAGAACCGATCGTAGTTCACGAGTTAGCGTGCGTGCGGAGTACATGCCATGGTTTAGAATCCATGGCAAGTCAGATTCTGTTGTCGGTGAAGAGAGGCGACAACAAATTCGCGAAAGAAGGGAACGTCGGGCCCTTTACATTCAAGGAGAAGGGTGATGAGACGGGCCCGACAATGGCGCCTACATCATCGGGCCCATCAACAATACTTATATCGATCCACCGGCCCATCAACAGCGCCTATACAATCACCGGCCCATCAGTTCAACCGACAACACCGATAACACAGCGTCCACGTTTATGCGGTCGTACCACCTTACATGTATCCTCCTAACCCATATATGTTTTCTTTTCTAGTCCCCCAGTGTTGGAATCCATGGTCGGTTCGAGTCCATTCCCGACAACTCCTTTTAGCCACCGATCGTGAGGCCGACATTGGGTGTGGGATTAGAGGAGGTACCGTCGGGAGCGATTCTTTCTACCGAGCTCCTTCACCGTCGGGATGCGGTCACCCCGCCGTGGTTTATGCAAACACCTCCGGTCATTATTTTATCAAGGTGGGTCATCATCAGCGACACCTGAACTGCACCCACCGCCGGAGGATCGATTCCCTTTGAGGTTCCATAACCCACGGAAGCTAGAAGAAGGAGGAATCGGTAGAATCGTCGACCGCCTCGTGTGCCTTGGTTCCCACCAATCCGCACTAAACCCTAAACCCCTAATTTGAGTAATTGTAAATTAATTTATAAATTGAGTTTAATTTTTTGTAATTAAGGTTTAATTTTTTGTAATTAAGTTGTAATATATTTAATAAAAATTGAGTTTATTTTTTTGTAATATAATTTTTTAATTTATTTAATTTTAATAACTTTGACAAAATAGGTTTGGTTTTTTTTTGTAACTAAGTTGTAATATATTTAATAAAATTGAGTTTGTTTTTTTTTGTAATTTAATTTTTTAAATATTTAATTTTAATAACTTTGACAAAATAGGTTTGGTTTTTTTTTGTAATTAAGTTGTAATATATTTAATACAATTTGAGTTTTTTTGTAATTTAATTTTTTAAATATTTAATTTTAATAACTTTGACAAAATAGGTTTGGTTTATTTTTTTTTTGTAATTAAGTTGTAATATATTTAATAAAATTGAGTTTGTTTTTTTGTAATTTAATTTTTTAAATATTTAATTTTAATAACTTTGACAAAATAGGTTTGGTTTTTTTTTTTGTAATTAAGTTGTAATATATTTAATACAATTTGAGTTTGTTTTTTTTTTGTAATTTATTTTTTAAATATTTAATTTTAATAACTTTGACAAAATAGGTTTGATTTTTTTTTGTAATTAAGTTGTAATATATCTAATACAATTTGAGTTTATTTTTTTTTGTAATTTAATTTTTTAATTTATTTAATTTTTTTGTAATTTAAGTTTTTGTATTTTAATTTTTTATTTTAATTTTAATATCTTTGATAAGATAGAAATGATTTAATTTTTTAATTTAATTTTTAATTTAATTTTAATAACTCGAATACAATTTGTGTTTGTAATTTAATATTAATTATCTTATATTTAATAAATTTGAGTTATTGTACAAAAGTTCACCGTTTTCCTCCAAAAAATGTACATTACATAGCCAAGAAGAGACAAACAAGCTAAGAACACGATCAACTAGTCCGATTTGGACACGAGCGAGATGTATGGCGGGTTCCTACACCACCCGCATCGCCGACTTTGGTTGGTCGGTTCTCGGATATCCATATTGTTGCGTATTCTAGTCGAGGAAGGTCGACCTTTTGGTTTCGTCTCAATTCTCTATCCGCAGCATGACTTATACGGTGCAAGCGATACCGATGGCCACTTACGTTCATCCGGGATGGTGGGAATACGTGTCTCCACACGTTGTACATGTTTTCTAATTTGTAGACTTCACGACATAGCTCATGGGGTCAAGACGAAGATTATGACAAGTCGCAAGTACATGAGCACATGGGTAATGAAGTGCATCAAATATCCCACAGTCGCATGTCCTATTTGTCAAGTGTACACGATAATGCCCGCCAACAATACCTTGGCTCGGTCTGTCAAACTCCGTGACACGAAACCATAGGCTGTCGCGGTCGTGACAAACTGTGTGCATGGTGTTCGCCCGTGCCTTCCCACGGTTAATTTCTTGCAAGACCTTCGGGCTCCATACATGGCCTCCTTGCATCTGCCCTCGATAACTCGCTGCTCTCTTCGAAAATAGTGCCGCTAAACGAAAATATGTCTCCCGCAAAACCGCTGTAATCGGCAGATGACGGGTTCCTTTTAGCACAGAATTTATGCATTCGGCCAGGTTTGTGGTCATATGACCATATCGTAGGCCGCCGTCATATGCTTGTGTCCACTGTTCAAAAGGAATATTGCATAGGTACTCTGCGCCTTCGGCGTTATCTTCGCGCAAACTGGCCAACATCTCGTGAAAACGGTCTTTATTGATCTCGTACCCTGCCAATATACGTTGATATCGAATATTACATACCACATTTCAATTGCGAATAAATTGAAAATTTCAAAAGAAATTATATTAATAGAAATTTCATACCCATATCGGTCACTTGCCGCTTACATCTTTTAAATCGGTGTTGCCCATAGTAGTTGGATGCCACATACCTCGTGCAATATCGATGGTGTGTGCGATGCCACATGCTTCCCTGTCGTTCTATTGCCGCAAGTATTCCGGGCCCCGATCCAATATAACGATATGTCGGGTTGAGGCGTACATGCCTCCTTAACCTAGATAGGAAGAAGTCCATCATCACCGACTCCGGTGTTATTGCCAACGCAATCGGAAGGATTCTCCCACAGCCATCTTGTGCCACAGCTAGCAATAGCCGATGCGTATATCTACCATACATGAAGGTACCGTCAATTTGTACCAATGGCTTGCAGTATGTAAAAGCATCTCGGCATTGCTTAAATGTCGAGCAGTGCTTGAACACTGCACATCCACGGAGCGACGATCATTGTAGTATGTGCCGGTTCCGTTTCAATGTCTCATTGTCTTGCTGGGACATATCTCTCCAGCACCTTACACCACTGCCACACTTCATTATATGAAGCGTCCCACCGACCGTGCAACTTTTCCAACGCCTTCTGCTTGGCTATCCAAGCCTTTCTGTAAGAGGGCGTGTATCCCATTTGGCTACGAATATTGCCAATTAAGGCCGGCACTGTAGTTTTGGGATCGGCCTTCACCGTCGGGATTATTAAATCAGCCAACATGTCTGAATCCATCCTCGGATGATCTTGTGTTACACCTGTCAACGAAGTACGTTAAATAATGTAACATTACATAATATTAGTGTTATTCAAATCATTGAACACATAGTGGTACTGCACTGTAAGACATGTATGCGGACCTTTGTACTTCTTCACCTCCCACATCCCGTCCTTTTCCTCAACGACGCCATGATTTTCCATGCACATGTGCCGTCTTGCACAAAGACACTTCGCCTCGTACCTATCGAGCTTTGATTTAACCATGGTGTAGTTAACCCGCTCTCGATCTCATATTGTTTCAATGCACCAAGAAAAGTGTTCTTGTTGGAAAAGCGGTTACCAACTTCTAATTGGTCCGAATCCAACGAAGAATTTGTACGGTCACACGTCCGTGTGGTAGTTCAAGAAACTCCAATGCATCATCTTGAGATAGATCGACATTATGCATGTGCTTGTTGGAGGCGAGTATGACTGAATAGCGGATCTTCTTCTTCTTCGTCGAACCGCCTCAACATCTTCAGTACAATTGGAGCAGGCTCCGGTTGTAAAATAGTCCAACTTCGCACTGGTCGTGCCCTCGCTCCCGAGGTGGATCCACATCGGATTCATCGTCCGATCCTCCATAACCCGCAACAAATGAGGGCCCTCATTGGTGGATGCCGTCGGTAATACATCATCCCTCCTTAAACATCTTTCAGAAGATTCCAATCGTATGTGGATTGCCATCCACTAGAAGTTGATGACGCCCCTAATGCGTATTTACGTCATCCGGCGTCGATTGACGAATATGCATGTCCCATCCACCAACCGAAAGTGTCGTGCGGGGTTATGTTTTCCATACTACCACCGCACACGGGCACTTCGTGTTTTGCCTCCCACTTACAGTGTCGACACGGGGTCGTGTATTCCCCTCGAACGATACTAGATGTTGAGGTCGCAATGATCACTTGGAGATGAAAATTCTACATATAACTCGAGATAGGGCGATCCATGGCAAAATGAGTCTCCACCATTGCCTCAAGGCTCCGAGGACCTTTGATGTCGAATCGTCATATCTCACCGGATCGACCAAGCGCAAAATCTATACTTAATAGATCGAACTTTCATTGGCGTTGTTCAATATTTTACGCCTAATTCTTTATGAAGTTCCACCAAATCGACGTTTGATTAAAACTCAATCGCTACCGTGTTCTCGATAAGAAAACAACACCATTTTCGTGTCACACACTTCACCATCGTAGTAAATAACACTATTAATACGTTCACTCATTTTCAATTTTTTTTCTTTTTGCTTGAATGCTTTACGCCAACCGAGAATGCAACTTGGTGATTTATAGCCCAATTTTGCATGAACCTTTATGTAAAAGTGCGTCCACGTGGGGCGCTTTTCACCGCTTTCGGGTAATAGTGCACCTGCTAGAAGCGTTTTTGGCCACGGTTTGTTGAAGCGTCTCTCAAAATAATTTTGCGGAGACTCATCAGCAAAAGCGCGTCCACGTGAGAGCGTTTTGCCACGGTTTGTTAAAACGTCTCCTCAAAATTATTTTGCCGGAGACTACTTGTCCAAAAATTATTTCATTTTTACATTGCAAGTGGATCGGAAAGATTAGAAAAGCGCGTCCATGGGGGCGCTTTAGTCAACTCACAAAAGCGCCGCCTAGTGGGCGCTTTTGTCGAGTTGACTAAAGCGCCCCCATGGACGCGCTTTAGTCGATTCCCAAAAACGCGGACGTGGGCCTTTTTGGGAAATTGCCCTTCCGATCAATATTTTTGAAACACATCCTTTCCGGTAATTTTTGATTTTTTTGGTATTTTGGGATATTTGCCCCACTTAAAGTAACACACAAATAAAACATAAATACTCGTATATAATAAAATATGTATACACACACAACAGCCAAACCTACCCAATATCCTTCACCCATGATGAAACCTCAAGGAAACCACCCCCAAACCCAAGTTTTGGTTTCATAAATACATAGGCATCCATTGCCAAGAAGACCCTAAGAAAAATGAAGTTATTAGTTTAGGCATCCATTGCCAAGAAGTCCCTAAGAAAAATGAAGTTATTAAGAAGATCATCATCAAAGGGTGGGCGATCCAAGCCCAATGAAGGTTGCAAAAGACACCCAAAGCATCGCCAATCTCCGGGGGTTTGTTCACTTTGTTTAGTCGACAAACTCTCTAAGTTACCAGCGCCACCTCATTGCACTTCCACTATTCGTACTGCTACTAAACTTGCAGATTCCAATTGTTCTCCATCATCATCATCTTCTTCTTTGTCATCTCCCTGTTCTTCATCTTCAGATTCAGCTTTATATTCTTCTTCTTCATCTCCCATGCATCGTTATCGTTTTGGTAAAGATCGGGGTGCGGGCTTTTCGTTTTCTTTGTTATGGTTCAGTGGGAAGAATTTAATCACTAAAAGCAGATCAGTAGCTTTTGTTTCGAGAATCGAAAACAATGGTTATGATGATGATAAGAAGAAGAAGAAGAAGAAGATCAATGTTGGGTTCTTGTCAAAGTTGATACATTAATGGTGGTGGGATTTTTTTATTTGTTTTCATGCACCAGTTTTCTTGATAAATTACAGTAGTAAGAAGAGATTATATTAAAGCGGAAGATCAATTACAATATATTAGATATATTTTGCATATATTGATTCTCGTATATTCATATATTATATGTAAGATATTCTACTTTCCCAAACATTTATTTCACTAATGTTTTATTATTCCCAGTTGTTCTTTTCGTGTGAAGGAAAACGTTGTTTTATTCTATAGGTTTTATAGGTTTTCTCTATATACAATTTTAATTTGAATATGAAATAATTTTAAAACTCGTGATTAACATATATCCTTTAATCAACTCATAGAATGTGAAAATTAGATAACATTACAGTATCTTCCATGTCTAGTTGAAAATTAGCAAAGAATCTGAAATATTTGATATGAAACATAAATATATACATGTATATGGAAAAAACCTTATAAAAATCAAAGAATATAAATACAGGCAAGGAATTTCATGGGGTTTGCTAAAATTCAAAAGATGGAATGCAGCATGGTTTGATGAAAAGGGCCTACAAAGTAAATATAAAAAGCAAATAAAATAGGAAAGCCTATATTGACAGCTTGGTAAAATTAATACCACATGCACGTCTCCAGCTTCTTAGCAACTTCATCCATATGATGATCATCAGTCAGTTCAACCTTTTTGAATCTGCCTCTCTCTTTACAAAATTATTAACAGCTGGCCATAAACCCTAAAATTCAGATCAAATACATGTAAATTCAATATTTTTATTTAAAATGAGTAACTCAACTCATAGAGAGAATATATTTCTACTAATAAAACAAAGAAGAAGAAGAAGAAGAAGTCAAAGATAGATTAGCTAATGTTATCTTAACTGACCATAGAATTTAAAATTAGCTTAGACTATTATCTTGGAACCAAACTTTTATTCTATTAACCTACCACTTTATACCATGGAAGGCATAACATGACACCTGTTCATTGCCTTTTTCTTCTTTTAACATGATAAGGTATTAGTTAATTTTGAGTTTTAATTTTTAAATTATATAAAAAAGTTTTAAATTTAATTTTTATTTTATATTTTAATTTTGACTCATTTCAATTTTTATAATGTCAATTAACATAAATATTTTATTCGATAAAAATGTTGATGTGAATTCTTAAAATTGTTAACATACAATTAATAACTATATCTAAATTTTTATATTTGAAAAGTAAAGATATTAAATTCTTGAAAATTAAAATATTTGTGGTTAGATATTGTTGGAGATCCACCTGTATAAATAACGAAATAGAAAAGTAGAGAAGATTGATCCCAAAAATTTTACGTGGAAAACCCTCAGGAGAGGATAAAAAATCACGGACAAATGGAGGTTTCGGCTTTTCACTCAACAAGCAAACGAATGAGAATACAAGATGGAGAAAATAACCCCAAAAAAGCAAAACCAAAACCCGAATACAAAACTCTCACAGAAACTCTTCATCAGATCTCACCAAAACCCTATAAACTCTCTAAAACAGGGTTACAAAAACCCTTTAAATAGGCTAATATTAAAGTCCTAATATGACTAAAATATTTCTAGAGTAATCAGGGTGTAACTGGGAAAAAGAAATCCTATTGAACTGTCAAAACGCAACTACATAAGTTGAGAAAACGTCGTGATGTTTATGCTCTCCTCGTCACGACATCGATGCCACATTCATCTTAGGGTTTCATCGTGTCGGGTTTATTTTGGGCCTTCTTCGATTGCTCGTCGATCATCTTTTTAATAGTTTATAAAAAATTGGATAAAAATATTGCGAGACACACCCCACACATATTAATATAATTTAATTAAAAAAATAATTAACCCAAACACAAAAAAGTGTGTGAAAACTGAAATATTTGTGATTACATGTTAGTAAAGTTTAATTTAAAAATTCAAACTTGATTATGAATTAATTGAAGCCGAACCATTTCAATTATTGAAGGAACCGAGCTTGAACCGCAAAAAATAAATTCCAGCTTCAATATAAATAATGGAGTTTGTAGTTGGTGAATGAGATTAATCTATAATTACAATTAATATGATTTTTAAATGGAACCAAATTTTGCAAAACCATATTATTGGGAAAATGGTGATAAGTAAACACATCGGGAAGATTACGTAAGATATTAAATTCATAATTTGTGACAGATTCATTTCATCATGTGATCATCAGAGGTGACACCAAAGCATCAGAATTTTGAACTCCATGGACCATGGTTTTGATCATTGCAAATCACTGTCTTTCCTTGGTTGTTGTCTGGTTTTTCTTTTTTTCTTGTTTTTTTCTCTGAAGTATCTGAACAATAATAGATACTCAGAATCAGACATTGATTTGATTGGAATGGAAATGAATTTCATATATATGATGGTTACGTTTTAATTTAATCATCGAATTAAAGCTTTTCTAAACACATTTTTAATTAAGCCAGATTTTTAAATTTTTTTAAATATTATGGAAAAGTATGGTGAAAAATTATAATTTATTAATTTTAAGTGTTCGGTATTATTATAAAAATTGAGATTAAAAGTTAAAACGGACGTTACATTGAAAAGTAACAAATCCATATAATAATAATTACACAAACAATACCTTAAGTTAGTTAATTAAAATAATATTTTAAGTAATTTAAATTAAATATATAAGTCATATATTAGATATTAGTAATATAATAACAATTACTATTAATTTGATAATAACAATTAATATTACAAATATAATACAATATAGTGTATCCAAGTTGAAATGAATTCATTAAACTACAAGCAATGGCATCCCTTGTAGCTTCCATTTCAAAACCATATGAATTGTCAAATTTACCGTCATCGTCACTTTCTTCTTCATGCACATCTTCTGGCTCACTAACGTTTTCATATGTTCTATCTGATAAATCGTAATATACACATATTTTAACTCCATGTTTGGCTTAATTTTGGATGAATATTCATCGAATTTGATGAATTCGATGCTCCTAATATCTTAATTTCATGTTTTATACTCAGGAGAGCTTAGAGAGTCAAAAAGAACGAGAAACGGGCTAAAAAGGGACAAAACGGGCTACATTAGAAATCACATGGCTTGGACTATCAACTACGGGTAGATCACACGGCCGTGTGTGGCGAGCAGAATCGACCACGGTCGAAGGAGTCCACCATGGGCGTGTCACACGGGTGTGTCCCTGCCGCAGCAAAGAAGAGTTCTATTCGGGATAAGCTACTTGTGGGCCAATAGAGGTGTTCCAAAGCCTATATAAACACCCTAAGAGGCAACTTAAAAGGGGAGTTGACAGGACGTCGAATAGACGCCGAGTAGAAGGAGAAAGTACTCCAAGACAGCCGTTAGGAACAGCTTAGGAGAAGGATTTCCATCAAGACTGAGGATCTCCCATCAAGTTCTTTAGAAGTTTTTGGGTTTTCTTATGCTTTGTTATTTTTCCAATTTTATGATGTTTTCCTCTTCTAGTATGAACTAAATCCCTTAGATACCTAAGGGGATGAAACCTATTATAGATCTTATTATTATTTGATTTATGAGATAAATACTTGTGCTTATTCTTAATTGTGAGTTTATTTCTTATTTTGATAATTCAGGTTATTGATTCAAGTCGAATATGCTTATTCAGTGGAGCAAAAGTCCCTGTTTAAGAGTAGATCAACACAGTTAAGCGGAGTTGATTGCAACCCTAGAAATAGGGCGAGGAAAATCTGCCGGATTAGGGTCAAACCTAATATGGGAATCCATAGATCGAATTAATGCAACAATAGGGGTTTTAATTAGAAAGAGATTTCAATTAATCAACCTAGAGTCAGTTGTTAGTAGCCTCGAAAGAGGTATTAATATTATTCAGGGATTTCTACAAATTAAGTCAAGTGAATAAATCACATGAATCAAAAGTAATAAGTGAAGTCTAGGTGGATTCTTCCTTAGGTGTCGTCCATCTCATATAAGTTGTCCAAAGTATTTTCCCAATTTACTCCCTGTCAAGTTTATAAGTTAGTTAAATTAGTTAGTTAAATTTTAGATTAAAAATAAATCCCCTTTAATTATTAGGCTAGATAATAAAAAGATAGTTATTACTAAGTACTCTTGGTCCTTGAGGATACGATATTAGGACTCACCACGGCTATACTACTATTCGATAGGTGCTTCCATCAAGTTTTTGAGCTTCCATCAAGTTTTTGGCACTGCTGTTGGGCTAAGATATTAGGAAAACTAAATTTTTATTACTTTAACCATTTTATTTATTTGTAATTTATATTATTTTATTTTTAACTTTACTAATTTTTCTTTTATTTGTTTCTGACAGGTAATTCTAGTTTATGACTAGGAGGAACCCGTCAGGACCCTTGATTTTTTACAGTGATATAGAAGTTACCGCTCGCAGAAATCGAAAAGAACTAAGGCGAAGCCTACAGTACATAGAAGAAGAGCAAGAAGACAAAACCAATACTACCGAAGAGATGGCTGATAACAATCCACTACCTCCTATGGTTGCCGCAAACCCGGTGAATCAAAATCCTATTCCTCGTACTATGTATGATTATGCCAAATCAGATAATGGTATGCAGCAAAGCTGACGTACGTATAGTACAGTGCAATGCTATAATCCACTGTACAGTCATGTTACAGTTAAACTGCCAGATCAGATAATAGTACGTAGCGAAGCTGGCGCACATACGGTACAATGCGATAAATCGCTGAAAGTATAAGTTTGTAGTTAAACTGCTAGTTCATAACAGATACAGTCTTCCTTCTCTTCACAACCCAACCCAAAATATTTTATGCAAATGCATGAATGCATTCAAGCTAACAGAACAGAGACACATTAACAGACAGTCAGTCAAAATAGTTACGTAGCACACTCTTTAGACCAGATTCAAAATCTTACATCACACACAACCATTATAGATATCGAGTCTTGAACACCCTCACTAAACTTAGTTAAGGGTCGGAGTACACACAAACACATATTCAGATAAAAATGCATACAAATCTATTATAAGTGTCTTAAGACCACACACTCGTATGCTCTAGCCATGTGGTATTGCCTAGGCCGTGTGGGAGATCAAAAGCCCGTGTGAGGAGGGGCACACGGCCGTGTGACAGAGGCACACGCCCTTGTGAAGAGAGACACACGACCGTGTGACTAAGGCACACGCCCGTGTAAACCAGGGACATGGCCATGGGGGCAGGCCGTGTAACTCTCTGTCCATTTGCACTAAATTCAAGTATAGGGCTGACACGGCCGTGTGAGGGTTTCATACACCCGTGTGCCCCACCAGACACAGCCGTGTGTCCATAACACACACCCCTTGTGGAATCCCTAATTCCCAAATTAGCCATACGGCCGTGTGGCCTGGTCATGTGGTACCAAATCACTCAAACTCTAATCCCCAATCTCACACACCCGTGTGCCTGAGGGAAACGACCATGTGAGAAATGATAAAATCCCCAAGTCGGCCACACGGCTGTGTGGCACCTAATTTAGCCCGAAAACCCTAATTCCCAAAAGCACACGGCCGTGTGAACTGTCACATGCCCATGTGGAAACCCAAGTGGCCACGAAACCACCCTAAATCAGCCTTGAAAACGAGCTTTTCCTTCCCCAACACTCCCTAGCCTCCACTAAATTAGACAATACAATCGTAAACCGAATTTAATGCATTCTAATATCAAAATAACGTTACGATTACACCATTATTGAAACCCACATACAAATTTTCCAATCCCACCACATTTCGACTCCAAATTAAATAATTCATAAGAAAGTTAAAGAGTTTCATTCCCACACCTGATTCGACGACAGAGGAGCGAAAATCTTCGAAGTATCCACAATGAAACTGTTTCCCAAAAGAATGAAAGAAAAATCAAAGGAAAAGCAAAAAGGAAAAGAAACAGAGAGAAGAACGTCCAAAAAACCAGAATAGAAAGAAAAAAATAAAAATAAAAATAAAAAAATAATAACTAGTTATTATTACTTACTTAAAACAAAACATAATAATAAAGTTCCCCCAAAATACACACCCAAGAACTCGAACCCAGAACCTTGAGATTAACTTCACACAACCAAACTACCAAACCAACAATCCCATTCTTGTCACTCACACATAAGACTAACCATAAAAGCACACCTTTCTCTCATACCCTAACCACTAACACAGAACTTCTAGCCCCTAAAATTCAGGGTGTTACACTCTAAGTTTGGTCTACTTGTAAATGTAGCTAGCAGCCCTACAACATACAAGTGATGAAAAATCATTATTTAAAAAATATTATGAATTGGATTAAAGCACTTTATTTAAAAGGCTTAACCAACAAATTTGCATCTAAACTATACATTTTTTCCCTATCTTGATACTTAAATTTTATTTTGGGTCACAAGTGATACTTAAACTACATTCTTTTTCTAAGTCGCTACCTCCGTTCATCCAACCATTAGTCAAACCGATGAGTTTATTTAAAAAAAGGTTTAACCTACAAATTGATATATAAACTATGCCCTTTTTACCATTTATTGGCACCTAAACATTTTTAGTCACAATTAGTGTCTAAACTATTTTTTCCCATAAGTTGGTATCTTCATTAGTTCAACCATTAGTCAAATCGCTAAGTCAATTTAAAAAAAAAAATAAAAATTGTCATGTGACAAAATGAAAAAATATATATTATTTTCTCAAAAATATATATATTCTTTTTCTTCTTTAATTTTTCTTTCTTCCTCTCATCTTGGACTTCCTTTACAAGTGTGAGCGTTTGGGGCTTCATGGGTTTTATCAAAGTTTTTAGAATCGAGTCGAAGGTCAAATCGGTTAAGCCACCGACTATTGGTTTGATAAATTAAATTATTAAAATATTCATAAAAATAAAAAAATAAAGAAAATATATTCAACCGATTTTTTGGCTAGGTTCAACTAGTTTGTATTGGTTCACAGGTCAATTGGTTTACCCCTATCTCTAAACCAATACCTTGGCTGATTTTTTATTCAACCAGACCGATCTAGTTTTGGAAGCCCTAATTTTGACCGATGAAAAAACTTTTTCAATCTCGTTAGGTCGAGAAAGCAAATGGTGAAGTTTGAAAAGAAAAATAGTTTTCACCATCTCGACTTCAGGAAGGCGAATTTCAAACATTGTTGGCATTGTTAGACGTTATAAAAGAAGAAGAAAGAAAAAAAAAAAAAATATAATGTAATGTAAAAGAAAAATAAAAGAATTAAAAAGTTAATTTTAACTGTTTATATAATGTGGCAATCTATTATTGGTTGAATTTCTTTTACGGATATATCATTTTGGTATAAAATGGATAACGGAAGAATAATTTAGGTACCATTTGTGACCTCAAAAAATTGATACTAACTTAGAGAAATGGTATAATTTAGGTTTTAATTTGTGGGTTAAGCCTTTTAAAAATAGATTTAATGGTTAGATTTACAAAGATACTAACATGAAAAAAAATTAAATACTACTTACGACCAAAAAAAATTTTAAATATCAAAATATATAAATTATGTAGTAATTTATGGTTAAACCTATTTAAAATTTGAGATGATAACTTTTAGGTAAACTATAAAAACAGTCATTTATGTTTGAAATGTTACATTTTAGTCACTTACATTTTCGTTTTGTTACGAAGTAGTCACTCTACCGCTAAGCTCTGTTACCTCTCTAACAGTGGTCCTACGTGGCAGTTCAAATGGGTTTTAAATGCCAACTTAGATGTCTTAAGTGGTAGTCCGAATTAAATTTATTTAATTAAGAACATATTTTTATCCCAACAACTGGATATCCAAGTTGGCATTTAAAACCTATTTGGACTGCCATGTAGGATTACCGTTAGAAAGGTAACGAAGTTTAATGGTAGAATGACCACTTCGTAACAAAATGATAACGTAAGTGACTAAAACGTAATATTTTAAACATAAGTGACTAAAATATAATTTAATATAAATAAAAGTGACTATTTTTATAGTTTACCCTAATGATGTTTAGAGTTGAAAATTTACTTGCTGACCACTTCCTAGATAGGTTGCGAGCAAATTTCTATTTGGTGTAATGAAAATTCTCTTATGAAACTAATAATAACTTGAGAAAAGATGATATGATCATCACTATATATTATTTTGATTTAAATTATGTGACATAATAATATTTATTACTTAACCCACATCAATTGTGCCTTATATATATATATATATATATATATAAATTTATAAAAATTATTTAGTACAATTATATTATAAATTAAAGAGTTCATATATATCAGATTATCAAAATTGGCTCTAATATGCAGAACAAAATTGGGGTTGAACTTTTAGGTTACTGCAAATTTCAATTTAAGGGTCCAACTGTTTGTTTAAGAACTCTATTTGATCACCTCAATACGTTCGGTTTATCCAAATCAGACCTCGGATAATGCTTTTTCAAATTTACCCATTTTTAGGTTAGTCTATTTTATTGCAAAAATACTATTTAATAATTTAAATTTAATTATAAAATATTAATATAAAATATATTTAATATATATTTTTTTGTAATTGGGGATAAAAACGAATTGCTTGAAATTGAACCTAAACTCTTATAACATAATACTCTAACTATTAAATTAAGAAATTATCGGCAAAATAATTTATTTTTTATTGTATCGAATTAAAGTTAAAATATTATTATCCAACCATAAGTAATTAAAATTTTAATTGAATAATAATTAAAAAATTATTTTATTAATAAAATTTGAACGTCAAATATCATAATTTTTAGGCATAATAATAAATTTAACTCTTAATGTTAATTCATTTTGTTATATTTTTACTCTTATTCTTTTGTTTTTGGGTCATTTTAGCCCCAACCTTTAAAGTCAAGTCAAAATGCTTATTTTTTACAAAAATTGACTACACTGTTAAAATTCAAAAAATAATAAAAATATTTAAAAACCAAAATTTCATAAAATCTTTTAGAAAATTCATCTATGTTAGTAGAGAAGGATACGTAAAATGCCACATAAGCTATCATGCCAATGCCATTAAAATTTTAACAGGTCAACTAGCTTTTCCATAAAAAAAATTTTGACTAAATTTTAAAAGTTATGACCAAAATGACAAAATGAATAAACATTAGGGGCTAAATTTATCTTTATATTTTTTAAAGCTTTATTTTACATTTTAGGGCAAATGCTCGAATTAACCTTGCTTACATAAAGGTCAAATCTTTCAAAATGATTAAATAAGGGTCTAACATTTACAAAAGTATTTAAATAATTATTTTTACGCACTTCAATTTAATTTATAAAAAATTAGGTAAATATTAATTTATTCAAACTAAAACACGTAACACTTGAATTAAATATTATTTTAAAAAATAGTTAAAATATAATTTAAAATCTGATATATAACATTTGAAAAATCCTTTTAAACACTTTTAAAATAATTTAACTTTTATTTAAACACTTTCGAAAAGATTAACCCCTATTTAGCTATTTTGAAAATTTAGGGAGCAATCACTAAAAGCTTAAGCGCATATATTTTAACCAAAATTTTGTATAGAACTTTTATATAAATTTTTATAGTATTTTAAATATAATTATAGTCCGTGGATAATCCAAAAATAGGTAGTGACAAAAATAGAAAACAAGAAAATAACTGTAGCCTATTGCTGTATCTTTCTCTCGCTATCACACAGACAACGAGAAACAGAAAAAAAAAAAAAAAAAGAAAATGAGCGAGAGGTGAGATTTTGTTCAATGCGATTGCTTCCTTTAATAATGGCGGTGTATGTCCATTGTTTCTCGGCCTTTCCGTTTTAAAGATAGAAAAAAGGAGAACGGTGTTTCTTGTTTTGTTTGTTCTATTCGGAGAGGAAGAAAATGATACAGCGGCGGAGGCGGAGGATGGTGGCGGTTGATAAGCCACGGAAGATACTAGTGTGCACCGTATGCGTCATAGCATTGGTGGGACTGCTTACGGGATACGTGCGCGTCTTCCCTTCTCCCCGAGCATCTGATTCATCTGATCCTCATAAGCTCCCTACGGTCACTCAACTCTCTCTCTCTCTCTATATATATATATATCATATATTTGATTTACGGTTTTTTTCTTTGTTCTTCAATTGCCTGCTTGATTTGTTGCTGTAATTTTTTTTTGTGGAAGTTTCGCCTTATTTGTTTTAAGGTATAAATTGTGGAAATTTATTATTATTATTTTTTAATTTTTGTAGCAACATGAATTTAATTACCAGAAGTTAAGTGCAGAGAAAAAGTGGACGGAGGAGGTGGCTCCGCCTCATTTATCAAAACAGCAATCTTCGCCGAATCTTCCCAAGGCTCCTGTTTCATTGCACAAGGTTTTTGTGTTTATCTTAATCGATTCATTTATCTTTTTGGTTGCTGAGAAAATGAAACATTAAGAGAGAAAGAAAAAAAGAAAGAAATGTTATTATTGGATTATATTCCTTCACATTGTGCCTTGCTTGTTTTCTATAAGCCGTTTTAGGAGAAAGTTGATTGGTGGTTGTAAAATTCTACTGTTGTTTACTATCTATTTTGCTTGCTAGCTTCTTGCTGTTGTTGTCGCGAGAATTGCGGCTCAAATCAAGTATACACCTTTACCTACATACTTAGACTCGAGTGTAAGTTTTGGATATGGTATATCATACATGCCCAACACGGGTATGATCAGATTTTTTTTCTAAACTTTTATATGTATATGGAGAATTATTGGTCATGTCTCCATATCCATATGTCAGACTTGAGTGTTAGATATGAGTACTTCAACAAAAATGAAGAGTTGGAGCAGCATAGACCTCTATTGATGCGAAGCCGTCATGTGTCTTTCATGTTTTTCACTCCTTTAGATTTGACAGTTCGATGGTGCCAGTGGAAATCTGGATTCCGAGAAGTTGTGGAAGCTACCAGAAGATCGTGATTTTGTGCCCTGCATACAGCCTAGTTCTAATTATACAAGTACAAAAGTTGTTAACCTTGAAATGACTCTTTCAAAGTATCGACAAAATAATTGTAAATTGATTCTTCAATTTGTCATTTTTTTATTCAGCTCCTGATAAGACAAGAGGTTATCTTCTAGTTCGTACAAATGGCGATCTCAACCAAATGAGAACTGGGGTATATCTCTTCTTTTCTTTTCATGGTTGAAATTCTAGTTTGATAATATTGGTTCCAGCCATATCCGTTATTTTTGGGTGCCAATGCTTGGGAACATGAAACTTGTTATCATACTAGTTACATGCTTTTTCACTACCTCTTGTTGGGATCTTGATCTTAATTGATTTCTTCATTCTATGATGGATTTTGAAGATTATAGTATTGTCAAAATTAAATTTCCTGAATCTGATGTATTCCTTCATCAGATATGTTCCCTGATAGAGATGAATACATTGAGAAACCTATTCTAAACAGATATAGACATGGTTCTAAAGACAATATTGATTACAATTTTTACGGCTATGGGTTTATACTAAAAGATTAAAATGTTACATGTATTGGCAAGCAAGCCATTGTAATATGTTCTCCAATACGAGTGTCACTTTTTCTTGATCATTTAGCTGACTGGGTTCTCATTCTTGAATTGCAGATATGTGACATGGTAGCTGTAGCCCGCATAATAAATGCTACACTTGTAGTTCCAGAACTTGATAAACGATCATTTTGGAGAGATACTAGGTAGGCTCTCCTAAATTCTATCCTTTGCAAAAAATAGTACCACTTTACTACTTTCTATCTCTGGCTGAGTTTCCTTGTGATTAATATTATTTTTGCTTTTTTGTTGACTTGCAGCAATTTCTCTGATGTTTTTGATGAGGACCATTTTATTAATGCTCTGGCAAACGATGTTAAAGTTGTGAAAAAACTTCCCAAGGAATTATCTTCTGGTACCAAAATCGTTAAGCATTTTAAAAGCATGTCTAGTTTCAAGTACTATCGGGATGTGATTGGTAGCCTGTGGGAAGAATATCGGGTTTGTTTGTTGACATCTTTATTGTGATTAATGGATTAAATATCTGGTTTATTTTATTTACCTGATGGAAGACCTCTCTCACGTGTATTTCCTGTTTTTTACCAGGTTATTCGAGCTGCTAAATCTGATTCTCGCCTAACGAATAACAATCTGCCTTCAGATATACAAAAGCTTCGTTGCCGTGCTTGCTATGAAGCACTTCGTTTTGCACCCCAAATTGAAGCGATGGGAAAAGTGATCAGTTTGACCTTGATATCAAATCATTTCTTAGCATCTTCAGCATGTTTTTCTCTATTCATCGTACTTATTAAGTTCCCGATATTGCAGTTGTTGGTGGAGCGGATGAGGTCTTATGGTCATTTCATCGCATTGCATTTACGATACGAGAAAGACATGCTTGCCTATAGTGGATGCACGCATGGTTTATCTAATGCTGAAGCTAAAGAGCTGGAGACAATTAGGTATAAACGTCACCTTGCTTTATACTGTCCAGTGGAAGTTGAAAGAAAATCAAAAGATAACATAGGAGAAAATAGTTTTTAATGCACATCATATGATCATAGAGAAAAAAGAAGCGTCACCGAGTTGTATACGAGATTAACTATTTGTTAGACCACTTTTCATTTTGAATGTGCAGAGATGAAACTGCCAATTGGAAAGTCAAAGAGATTGATGCCACGGAACAGAGATATAGAGGACAATGCCCCTTAACCCCAAAAGAGGTTGGAATTTTTCTCAATGCTCTCGGATTCCCGTCAGAGACCCCTATATACATTGCTGCAGGAGAGATATATGGGGGGGTTACTCATATGGCTGATCTACGATCTCGCTATCCCTTGTTAATGAGCAAGGTAGAATATGATACTCATTTGGGTAACATTTAAACATTTCCAGGATTGAAGAAACAAAGATTTGAACATTTGGAACTTAATATAGAACTTGGTGAAATTTTTATGACAATGTTGAATTTTATGGAATAAGGACGAGCATGGAGTTAGAATGTAATCTCTTATATCGTGTGATGATTTTGAAGGAAAATTTGGCTTCTGCTGCGGAGCTCGAACCATTCACCAACCATTCATCTCAAATGGCTGCTCTTGACTACATTGTATCTGTTGAAAGTGATGTCTTCATTCCATCCTACTCCGGAAACATGGCGGGAGCAGTTGAAGGACATCGCCGTTTTTGGGACATAGGAAAACTATTTCTCCTGACAGGTAAGCTGATTCATTTTCTAAGACTCCTACCCATTTTGAGTTACTTATCTATATTCCTATTCTAATATTTTGTTTCGTACTGAGGTTGTCACTGAAATTTCTCCTTTAGGAGAGGGCTCGTTCATCTATTTGGACAAATCGAGAAGGGTTTATTGAAGGAAGGCAGCAAGCTTTCGAACCGGATCATCGAAATACACAAAAATTTGTATGTCATTCTTGTCTTAATTATATGCTGAAGGTAATGGCTTGTGCAAAGAGGGGACTCCATTATCATGAAATAATCAAGCACTATATTACTCTTTAACAATTCATTTTTCTTGAACTTCTCGTCCAAAACCTCGCCAAATACGTAGAAGAACTTTCAAAAATTGAACATGCCAAACATGTGCTTGTATCAGGCACTCACATCAGCTCATCTAAACTTATGAATTGTTTCATGGATTTTACAGGCAAGGATCACCTCGGAGGAGAGGAGGCTCTGTTCCAGGAACAAAGAGCATGGAGAGTACTCATTCCGAAGAAGCATTTTACACGAATCCGTTACCCGATTGTTTGTGCCAGAGGGCATCGCAGAATGTAAATACATCTATCAGAGAATCAAAAAGAAAGGTAGATAGGTCGATGCAAAAAGAGCAATTGCTTTTATTGAAGGTCCTCTAAATTGTTTAACGGTACACGAATGGGGATTGCGGAGTATGTATATCTCGAGTTTTAGGAAATTGATTCCATTTCAACAGATAAAGACGCCTGATTGTGTCGTACCGGATAAGCATAACATAGGATAAAACTGAAGCTGGGAAATTCATATTGCCTTAGGCTATGATTTGTACCGATGCTCGTTTATCTATTGATTTTTTTTATTTGGCATTTGTATAGCGATATCTTTTCTATTTCATTCTTTCAATTTCTTCCATTTTTGCACTATTTATAAGCACGATCATCATTTTGTAAAGGATGAAGATAATAATAAAACTGATTGTTGGCCATAAAATACATTTATTAACATGATTATATACATATTCATATTATTATAATATATATATATTGTAAAGATTCCTCATTTTCTTAATTTCTTTAATGCAGTTTTCTTGAATTTGCTGGAATAACTTGTATATTCATGTTAGACACATCTGAACAAGAACAAAAACATAGGGCATAGCTCTCAAAAAGAAATTAAACTTATTGGTGTCGGACAGATAACAATATCCAACACTTGAACCTACGTAACATAGGTCCATTTTATCAATCATGATCCAGTCAACACGGGTACATGCCAAAATTTCTTATTTCCTGAAAAATCCGTTTCTCATTTGACAACTTCACTGGATTTCCCGAAAAGTACCATCTTACAGAGGACCTGGAAAAGTACCGTTCTCCCTTTGCTCGTTCCATCGATCTATCTGTAGGACAAAAGAGTACCCAATCATTCACAAAAGGAACAAGATTAAATGACAGCATTGGTTCACAAATTACACAAACAAATTAATCGATTTTGATTCATGTTTTTAAGACCCATACAACACTCTGGATGAATGGATTAATCATGCATTACATTTCAACTCACTCAATCCCTATTAGATATTTTTGTTTGACCGCTCTTCAATATCAGATCATCTATAACTAATATGGATAAATCTAAAAATTACACATCAACTTTGGTTTAATGTGCAAATTTATAAATAAAAATTTGATTTGATCCAATTCTCACAAATTATTAATATAATACAATTATTGATATAGCATATTTTTATGTTTATATACTGCATATACAAATAATTATATTTATCAATATAAAATAAATTAATCTATATATTTATTTAAATGTATATGGTTGAATCAAAATTAAAGTTTCATGCATACATTTGAACCACAATTAAAGTTTCATGTGTGTAATTGCACCAAATCAAAGTTTATGTATCGATTTGCACAATGACTCAAAATCCATGTATAATTTTGATGTTTGTCCCCAACTAATATTCACATTCTAGATTTAATTTAGCAATTGATCTCTCAAAATGACGTGGGGCCATATGGAATTCCTTGATTTATGCATATAGAGCAACAAAAAGAACTAATCCGATCATATTTAAAAGTTAAAACCATTATGCAACTGGTTACGATGAAGATAAACTGTACTACAGTTCTTGGAAGAAAATACGCACCCATTCTCCCGGACATAGGGCACGATAATACTTGGCAAACTTATCACACTCTGAAGCATCTTCTCCTTTTGCAGCTACACAACTACATAAGACGAAAAGATTTTTTTTTTAAATGTCAAGGGCCATTGCAGGAAGAAACAAACCATATTATGTTCATAAGATACAATATAATTCATAAACAAAGTTTAACTCACCGATGGTACTCGATATATCGGGTGAAACAATGCCTTGTTTGGTTTGTAGTTGGGAAGCGAAAATCTGCAGGAGCAGTCTCAAGCTGAATGCCGAGCATGCACCATAGCATGTAAGTGAAGCAATCTAACAGGCAACATTAATTAAGTTCTTAATGAACGGTTGAGAATGCTACCTTTATCTCCGGTGTTTCTTCAGCATCACCTGAGCTCTCTTCGGTACATTCATTACTTTCTTCCACAGCAACTTGAGCATCTTCAACACTGTTCTGAGCAACAGGATTGGCTTCGGTGTTTTCTTCAGCAACAGCAGGAGGAACCTCAGTACTCTCCACAAGAGGAGCAGGAGTCTCGACTTCCTCGGTCACCACTTCCTTGGAAGAAGTACTAGCTGAATTTTCGACCTCTTCTCCATCAGCTGCTTTTGTAGCCACATCTGATTCCTCCGCTTTCTCCTTCAGTGAATATTGCTGCATGTCCAAAGATTCAAGGAAAAACATATTCTGGTCAAATAACCTCTTTTTCTCTTATTTTTATTTTTCTTGAAGTACCCGAATCTGACACTCATGTTCACCACATTGAAATGGGGATATGACCTCCAGGATTCTCCAAATACATGAAAAAAACTTAAAAAATAACAAAAAAAAAATCTTACCATACCATTTCAAGCACAAATACATATCAAATACTAACACCCAAAATCCAGTAACATAGCAAATAACTATGAATTACAAAGCTTAGTATCCACCCAAATACACAAAGCGTTTTACAAGCGAGAAGTAGGGATTTCATTGATGTTATCAGCGCCAAAATTTAGCAACCAAGTTTGCATCTTAGCTAATTTTAAGCAAGAATGGGATGTCCAAGAAGAAGTAAAAACAAGCTTGAAAGAAGATAAAGAAAACCCAATTTATCATTCTACGGTATAGATGAACATTATTGTTCACACAAAAAATCATGAGTAGATTTGCTTTTAGTTCAAGAAGTGCAATGTAGATGCAATACTAATATCTGAGTTCGCATTTTGACTACAATACCAGTGAAATGTTACCTTCCCTTACTCAAAACCTTCTGATTTAAGCCGCAAACTTCAACTCAAAAATTTCATCTGATCATGCCTTAGTATTAGTTAAGCACCAGAAGTCCACAACTAGTGATAAAACAATGAACGTTTGCTTGAAATGTTACATTTCTTTGACATTCAGTTACAAATGAACCCTTTGACAAGAAAAAATATCATGCACATAAAACTCAAATCGGTAGAATCACAAGGGAGATCATAGAGCAACTTCAACGGACCAATACAGAAAGAAAAAAGAGTTGCAATGAATTTTGAAACAAAAATGTTCATATGATACTGAACAAAATAGGACTTAATTGTAGTCGATAACAAGCATCGGCAATCAAAATGTAATCAAAACAGCAATCTCGAAACTTCAAAAAGCCGACATGATCTAGTCACTAAATAATTCTAATTTCAGAAATGATATATATTATTACTTGATCCGATCCGCTCATTTCGATCTGCTGACTTCAATCCCATCTAAACTAACTTCTAAAAAACCAAAATTAAATATCCAAAACAGTTCAAAAATTGAAAGAAAAAAAAAAGGAACAAAAAAAGCAAAAGCAACGGAGATCGTATTCCTACAAGGATTGAAACAACCTACGATTATTGCTTCGGAAGAAATGAATTTGGAAATTGAAGCAGCGAGAGTAAAATTGCACCTCAAAGATCATTCCGATCCAAATTAAACTAACTTCTAAAAAACCGAAATTGAACATCTAAAACAGTTTTAAAAACTAAAAAAAAAAAAAAAAAGAAGAAGAAATAGCAAAGGCAAAAAGAGTAATAATTGCACCTCAGATAGGGAAGGCGGAGTTTCTGTTTGAGCTTCCGCCATTGCTGGAAGAGAAGGCGATCAGCTGATGGTGACCGGCGACTGGCGAGCTATAGAAGGCGGCTAATCAAGGATAAAACGGCTTGAGATTGAAATATGTTGGTTAGCTTAGGTTAGGTCAGAATTTTTAAGGAGTCGTAAGCGAAAATATATTGACTTCACGCAGCGTGCGCAACGTGTTACATTCTCTGGAGAGCTGTCGGTATACAATTTTAGAAGCTGCGCGGCACTCGCTAGGCCTGCCTTTTCCTTGGTTTCTAGACTGACTGGGGGGTCGCCGGCTCGACAACTTTGGGGGTGGCGAGTAGGCTTCTAGTTATGGGCCTTTTATCTTTGGCCCATTCTTTTTGTAAGCAGTTTTGTTTGCTATGCAAATGGTATAATTGGTAAAAGTAATATTTGTTCAGAGTTAATAATAAATTAATTTTTAGCTACTTATATAATTTATTTTTGAAAAAGAGAAGGAAATATTTTTCTTATTTTATTTTTATAAGATTCTTTTACTCATCTTTCTAATTTCTAGTTTAAATTTTTATTAACTATTTTTATTTTATGTTTAATTATTATAATATATATGTAATAAATAAACTTTGTCATCATATTATTACATTAATAATCAAATGAAGCGTGACAATATTCTTACTAACGGTTGTATAGCGTGAAAAGTTAATATTATTTTGTGTATTAAGCACTTTTAAACATGTTACATCAAAGAAGTTATGTATTTAATATTTTTTTGGGTACATTCTAAATTAAAGAAAGAATGTGCTTGCCAAAGTATTTTCTGAGTTTCAAGATACCAACATAGAGTAAGTTTCAACCCATTGCTTCTCTAAGTTTGATACTTACAAATATAAGTTTTTGTACCAGAGAAGAAAAAATGAAAAGGCATCGGCCTGCAACAAGGGAGTGATGCTCTCCGGCGGAAGATCAAGTTGGCAAAAGTTCTCATCAAGACTGTCGAAACCATTTTTTTGTTTGGAAAACGGGCCGACTTTAAAAAGAAAAACGGAGTCGCCACCAATCATTTTTGAAGTGTGATTGGGTCACTTTAGAAAACATTTTGGTCTACGAATTTTAAGAAAACGGGCTCGGGAGTCGGTTACGCACGAGGAAGGATTAGCACTCTCGCAACGCCCAAAATTGGTACCGTGTTGATTGATTAATGTCCTTAATATAGAAAATTAGAAAATATTTTAAAATATGAATCTTTAAAAATGTTTGGATAACTCGCATTGGATATCGAAACTCTCTTGTTCTGAAAAGATGAAATACCACATCCAGCACGATGGGACACGATGTTTCAAACCTTCAATACCAAGATCGTTCCATGATTTCCAAAATACATGTATTGCAATTTGAAAAGGGTATTTCACTATTTGGCTAAACTAAAACCGAAACCCAAAGACGATTGGGTACGATTCCTTGATTTCCAATCATGAAATATTGTCTTTATTTAAGAAATGCGATAAAAAAATCTGCGAAGGATATCTAGTTGTTTAGATGAATAGAAAATCAAACCCAAAGACGATTGGGCACGAATTTCTAACTTCCAAACACGAAACATTGCCTTATTTTCAAAAAATACGATTGAAATCTTTAAAGGATATTTAGTGATCTAGACGAACAAAAAAATCGAAGCCCAGCACGATTGAGCACGATTTCTCGAACTTCCAAACACACAAAACTACCTTTGTGAAACATTTTTTTTAAGTTTTTAAAAGAAACCAAAAATAAATACGTGGAAATGTAGACACGATTAATAGGAAATAACAATAATGCACCCAAAAGGAGAAAATAAATAATAATAATAATGCTAATGTAATATAACACTAATAATAAATAATTAATAATGAATATAAAAGTCATGGTGATAATATTAACCTTAATAAAGAATAATAGTAAAAGAAATAAAGGTATATCGATAGTAATAAAATAGTAGATATAAAAAATAATATATAAATAAACAATTAAAGCAATCCATGATATATGTGATAATAGATATAATAGTATGTAAAAGAAAATAAAGATAATAAAGAAAGATATTAGTAATAAAGTAATATAATGATAAATAATAATAAGTATAGTATAGCAATAATAGTACTAGATAAAAAGAATAATAATAATCCAAAATAGACATAATAAGAAAACAATAAAATAATAGTACTAATAAAACAGTAAGTAAAAGAAAATAAAACATTTGATAATAAAAAAAAATAAAAAATAAAATATATATAATAGTAAATATAATAGAAATATAATAGTAATATATAATATAGTAGTGATAATAAAATAATGATATAATAGTATATAATAAAATATAAAACAATAAAAGTAATAAATAAAAATGTTAGTAATACAATAGTATAATAATAGATATGATAATACCAAGTATAGTGCACAAAAATAACGGTATATTAATAATAAAATAAAAATAGTATTAATAAGAATGAGAATAATAAATATAATTATTAATAATATATAAAATAGGGATAATAAAATATTCAAAAATGATTACTTTAAAGGGTGAAATAGTTAAATAATTGGAAAGGGATCAACTTGGATCAAAACAAAAAATTTGGGCCAAATTTAAAAACAAATGAAGGCAAAAGGGCTAAATCATAAGGCGCGCGCAACATAGAGGGGCCTAAAACGCAATTATTCTAGGTTCCCAAACACTGCACCTGAACACGGACTAAATTGTAATGAGGGCCCAAATTTGGGACCGAATTTAAAAGTAAAAAAAAAAAAGAATGAGATGTGATTAAAACAATGGCACAAACGGGGGGACCGAAGGCGCAATTTTCCCCTTAAAGGTGAGAATGCGCATAAGTAAGTGGTCACGTGGGGGCCTTCACCCCTTTTAATTTCCAAAACAAAAAAAAAAAACATTTTCTTTCATTCTCCTCTGTTTCAAAACAAAATAGAACCCCCTTTTCAAATCTATTAGGGTTTCAGCCTTTTCTAAAAACAAAAGGTTCCTTTCTTCCACTCTCCCTTTCATTCCCTATCCGACTAGGGTTCCATGAACACTACCACCGACGCCACGATCGCAAAATGTAAAAGTCTCCTTTTTTATCGTATTTTATACATATCATATAGTTAAAAAAAAAGAATAAAAACCCAAGCAAAATAACGAAATAGTTGTTTGAAAATGAAAAAAGAGAAAAAGAATATAATAACAAAAGAAAACCTTTTCTTTGGTATTGATCTCTGTTTTCTGTCAAAAAAATATGCTCTACTGCCTCTATATTCTTTTTGTGTAAATCGTGTGAAAAAAAGTAGTCCCCCATTTACATTTGATTTTTCCTTTTTATAGCCTATAAAACTCCCCAAAATAGAATATAATCAAACCCTAATCCCCACTACAATCCTACTGTTTTATTGCTTCCTGTTTTGTAGGTGTACCACCGGAGGCGTGAAGGCGCACGCTATGGATATGAGACGTCTGCGTTGGGATGTGGCTGATGGCGCTATTCTGCTAGGGTTTTTGCGATTTCTGTTCCCCTTTTTTTTAGGTTTTGGGCTAAGAATTTAGGCTAAGGTTTATTATTGGGTCTGGACTATTTTTTTTAATTATTTTTTGGTTTATTCTGATTTTTGGTATGGGTTCGGGCATAAATTGGGCTCTACAGCTGCCCCTCTTTGCTCGTTGTCGTGTAATGAGAATGGAGCAAAGACTTTGATAGGACTAATTTTGCCCGGTTTTCTAAGTCTCGATGCTTCCTTTCTTCAGGTAACTTTATTTCATCCACTACATCTTCAGGGTATAAGAGTTTTGTTTAAATCTGCTCCACTACTACTCGGTGGAGATCGGATCTGCTTCTTCAGCCTGTTACCCTACTGCTTAGAAAATTAAGGCTGGTGGCTTAAATTTACTCCATCGCCGATACATGGAGATAAGATTCGCCATTTTTTTTATCTGCCCCACTCCTGCTCAGTGGGGATAAGACCTGCAATCTTCAGTCTGCTCCATTGCTGATACATGGAGATAAGACTTATTGTATTCGATCTACTCCACTCTTACTCAAAGAAAGATAAGATCTGTAATTTTAGCCCTGTACCTCTCGATTAGGGAATTAAGGTTTGTTGTCTTCGATCCGCTTCTACTCCTACTCAAGAGAGATAAGATCTACTATCTTCATCGCTTCTATTGTCGATACATGGAGATAAGACTTGCTGCTTTTGATCTGCTTCCACTCGCCTCGGGGGATAAGATCTGCTTTTTAGCATGTTACCCTACCGCTTAGTGGAGATAAGGCTTCAATCTTTCGATCCGCTTCTACTCTCGCCAAGAGAGATAAGATCTGTTGTTTTCAATCCGCTCCATTCCTCGCCAATGGAGATAGGATCTATATCTTTAGCCTCTCCACTCCTGCCGATAGAGATAAAATATGTATTCTTCATCGCTCTATTGTCGATACATGGAGATAAGACTTGCTATTCGATCCGCTCCACTCTCGCCGGTGGAGATAAGATCTATTCTTTCACTGCCTCCCTCCCTTTCGGTGGAGATAAGGCTATAAACTTCGATCCGCTTACTCCCCGCCAGAGAGATAAGATCTGTTGTCTTCAATCTGCCCACCTCGCCAGTGGAGATAGGATCTATATCTTTAGCTTCGCCCTCCTCGCCAGTGGAGATAAGGCTTGATCTTCGATCCGCTTACTTCCTCGCCAAGAGATAAGATCATTATCTTCAATCCGCTCCACCTCGCCAGTGGAGATGGGATCTACTATCTTTAGCTGCTCCACACTCGCTCAAGAGAGATAAGGCTTCAGCCTTCGATCCGCTTACTCTCGCCAAGAGAGATAAGATCTGTTATCTTCAATCCGCTCCACTCCTACCAAAGGAGATAGGATCTACTATCTTTAGCCTGCCCACTCTCAAGTGGAGATAAGGCTTCAGTCTTCGATCGCTTACCTCTCGCCAGAGAGATAAGATCTCATTATCTTCAATCCACTCCACTCCTACCGGTGGAGATAGGATCTACTATCTTTAGCCTGCTCCACCTCGCCAAGAGATAAGGCTTTAGTCTTCGATCCGCTCTACTCTTACTCAAGAGAGATAAGATCTGTTATCTTCAATCCGCTCCACTCCTACTTTCGGTGGAGATGGGATCTACTATCTTTAGCCCGCTCCACTCCTCGCCAAGAGAGATAAGGCTTTGGTCTTCGATCCGCTTCTTCTCCCTTTCAGAGAGATAAGATCTGTACTCTTCAGAACTCCCATCAACTTTGCTACATTGTCCTCTGGGAACCTACCTGTAGAATTGACTTCATGGGGTCTATGCTTATGTCAAATGATTAGGATGTCATGAAAGATGCTCCTAACCATATGTATCATGAATGTTATGAATGGATGCAAAATGTCATGAGAATGATCCATTTTTAACACTTGGGCTGTCATTGCTTGCTGCTTATTAAGGTGACCCCTGACGTATGTCTTCTTTGTTCAGCTGATACTTCTAACAACTAATCTGAAGATGTCGTCACTGCTTAAACCCTTATCTTAAGTCTCCGAGCCCTTTAAGCCTGGTTAGTTCTAAGTAATTGTCCTGTTTCAGATTCTTGTATTATTTAGAGACTTTCAGAGTAATACTTAAAACTTCCTTTGTGAAAGTATTATTAGTTCAGTAATCATTACTTCAATGTGAAATGCTTGGAAAAAGACTATAGAAATGAATAAAACTAAAATTTATTCGGATAAAACCCGTGAAGAATGGGTTGAACAAGGAAAACAAATTCCATTAAGGTGCAATATGAGTAAGAATGGTATTGATGCCCTGGATATCACAAATCGAGCTTCTCAGATGTACTTTTGAAGACCACTGAGTTCAACATGTGTCTAGAAGATCCATGGTACTTTGTAGATGCCCCAAGACGTAACATATCTCCTCATTGTTAATTCAAGTATAGCGAAACCATCAGATGCCCCTCACGAGTTGATCATAATTTGAGCCGCCTTTTTGGGTTTTCAACTCAAAGCCCTTTGGTCTCAAAGTGCCCTTTATGGGTTTTCTTTTGGCCTCTCCGTTTTTTTTGAACTCAAGATGCCCCTTTGTGGGTTTTCATCTTGGCCCACTTTCAAGCAAAGTACTTCTTGACTGAGTCTGCATTAATTGGATTTGGACTTTTGCCGTCCATCTCGGCTAGCATCAAAGCTCCTCCAGAAAAGGCCTTTTTACAACATAAGGTCCTTCCCAATTGGGCATCCACTTTCCCCTGAAGTCCTTTTGCATAGGGAGGATCTGTTTCAACACCAAGTCTCCTTCATGAAATACTCTGCGGCGAACTTTCTTATTGTAAGCTCGCATCATCCGCCTCTGGTACAATTGACCATGGCGAATGGCTCTTAGCCTTTTTTCCTCAATTAGATTCAGTTGATCATATCGAGATTGAACCCATTCTGCTTCGTCCAACTTCAGCTCTAACAAAACCCGGAGTGAAGGGATCTCAACTTCAATAGGCAAAACTGCCTCCATCCCATAAACCAACGAGAAAGGAGTTGCCCCGGTAGAGGTTCTAACCGATGTTCGATAGGTGTAGAGGGCAAGCGATAACTTTTCATGCCAATCCTTGTAGGTCTCACCATTTTCCCCACAATTCTCTTGATATTTTTATTAGCCGCCTCATCGCTCCATTCATTTTTAGGCGATATGGCGACGAGTTATGGTGCTTAATGTTGAATCGATCGCAGACTTCCGCTATCGCCTATTGTTCAAGTTTAGTGCATTGTCGACACGATCCTTTCGGCATACCGTAGCGACATATGATCTCCTTCTTCAAAACTTGCTAACTGCCGTCTTCGTGATATTGGCATATGAAGCTGCTTCTACCCATTTGGTAAAGTAATCAATGACCACGAAAATGAAATGATGTCTATTAGAAGCTTTCGGTGAGATCGACCTAATGACATCCATGCCCCACATTGAGAAAGGCCATGGAGAAGTCATAACATGAAGAGGTGAATGAGGCACATGGATCTTGTCTCCATAACTGCACTTATGGCACTTCTTGGCATAACGGATGCGATCTCCTTCCATCGTGGACCAAGAATACCGAATCTCATGATTTGCCGCCATCGTAAACCCATTGGCATGTGTTCCACAGACACCCTCATGGACTTCTTCCAGATTTTCCTAGCTTCAACAAAGATCCACACATCCGAGCAACACTTGATCCTCCTCTTTTATACAGATCTCTCCATCTAGGACATAGTCACCGGTAAGTCTTCTCAATGTTCTCTTATCATATTCAGTCGCTTGATCGAAATATTCACGGCTCTTCACATATTGCAGAATATTATAGTACCAAGGATGATCATCTCTCTCTTTCTCTTCGTCAATATTAAAACAATGAGCCGGAGCCTCGCAAATACGCATTTGGATGGGCTTTATACCCTCCTACTCATTCACTTTGATCATAGAAGCTAGAGTGGCCAAAGCGTCAGCCATCTGGTTTTCATCACGTGGGAGGTAAAAGAATGTGATATCATCAAACTCCTCCATTAGTTCCAAAACTAACTTTCGATAGCTGATCAGTTTGGGATCTCTTATTTCCCATTCTCCTTTGAGCTGATATATTACAAGGGCAGAGTCTCCTTATACCTCTAGCACCTTAACTTTGTGGTCTATGGCTGCTCGGATCCCTATGATACATGCTTCGTATTTTGCCATGTTATTTGTGCAATCGAAGTCTAACTTGCAAGTGAATGGATAATGCTCTCCCTTTGGGGATACCAAGACCGCCCCAATTCTATTACCAATGGCATTTGATCTCCATCAAAGTTCATCTTCCAAGGATGATCTTCTAGGATACCTTCTTCAGTCGCTGCTACAAACATCAACTCTTCATTAGGAAAATCAAAATTAAGGGGCTCATAATCATCTAGCGCCTTGCTGGCTAAGAAATCTGCTATTGCACTCCCCTTCACCGCCTTCTGGTTCACATAGACAATGTCGAACTCAAAGAGCAAAATTTGCCATCGGGCCATTCTTCCATTCAGGGCGATCGACTCCATCATGTATTTAAAAGGGTCCAATTTCGAGATTAACCAAGTCGTGTGGTACAACATGTACTACCTCAACCTCCGAGTTGTCCAGACCAATGCACAACACAATTTCTCAATTGGCGAGTATCTCATTTCACACTAAGTGAATTTCTTGCTGAGGTAGTATATCGCTCTTTCTTTCTTCCCTGTCTCATCGTGTTGGCCTAGCACACATCCCATTGAATTATCGAACACTGTCAGATACAAAATCAAGGGTCTATCAAGACTGGGAGGCATTAACACTGGGGTGTTGGACAAATATTGTTTAATCTTGTCAAATGCCCTCTGACATCCATCATCCCAAATGCCTGGATTGTGCTTCTTAAGAAGACGGAATATTGGATCACATTTCTCAGTCAATTGTGAAATAAACCGAGCGATGTAATTCAATCTCCCTAGAAAACCTCGGACTTCCTTCTGAGTGCGCGGTGGAGGTAATTTTTGTACGGCCTTGACTTTATCCGGATCTACTTTGATTTATTTTCCACTGACCATGAAACCCAATAGCTTTCCTGATCGAGCCCCGAAAGTACATTTGGCTAGATTGAGCTTCAGCTGAAATTTTCTCAATCTCAGGAACAGTTTCCTCAAAACTTGCACATACTCCCCTTCCGTTCGAGACTTTACGATCATGTCGTCGACGTAGACCTCAATCTCCTTATGCATCATGTCATGAAACAAGGTTACCATAGCCCTTTGGTATGTTACTCCCACATTCTTTAACCCAAATGGCATCACTTGGTAACAAAAAGTCCCCCATAAGGTTATGAAGGTGGTCTTTACCATGTCTTCAGGATGCATCTTTATTTGATTGTATCCCGAGAAACCGTCCATGAAGGAGAAAAATGAAAACCCCGCCGTGTTATCCACTAAAGTGTCAATGTGAGGTAGTGGAAGTTGTCTTTCGGTGGCCTTATTTAGGTCCCTCAGAATCGACACACATCCGGACTTTTCCATCCTTCTTAGGGACAGAACAACGTTGGCTACCCATTCGAGTAATTTACTACTCGTAAGAACCCAAAGATCAAATTGATTCTTGACTTCTTCCCTTATCTTTACTATGACATCGGATCTCATCCTTCGAAGCTTCTATTGGACCGGCTTAAATTCTCCTTTTATGGGAATACGGTGTACCACAATATCAGCACTCAATCCTGGCATGTCTTGATATGACCACGCCAAGACATCTTTGAACTCTAGCAGAAGTCTAATGAGGTCCCGCTTTGTTTCATGGGTTATGCAGTACCAATTTTCACTTCTTTCCCATCTTCTGAAGCACATTTTCAATTGTCTCTTTGTGAGGTAGAATCGCTTCTCTTCCCGCTCTACCATCCTTAACAAATCTGGGGATAAACTATAATCTTCGTCATCTGTAAAGTCCCGTGATCCCTCTAGGCATGTGTCTTGCTCATAAGGGAATTCTGGGTTCATAGTAATGTCACCATGACATCGATATCTGAGGACCTATGGTAGGTATAAAAGAATATTCAATGAAAATGAATTTAAGAACGACTTATTTATGCGTTATGATTATGAATGGAATGGAAAACAAGGAAAAGCATAACTGCATCAGATGAAAGAAAATGCACTTTTATTGAAAGTAAAGATGCGTGAACATGAGCCTATTTCACAAAAGATTCTTGTTGTCCCTAGGCTTGAAACAACAAGTGCGTTTTGAGCATTACTCTGGTTTAGTCTTAAAAACTACAGGAATTTCTTTCGCAGTTCAATTGTCCAGAACACTTCTAGGCTCGTAGGGGCGAATGCCTTTCATGTTCCTTTTCCTCGAACTCTCTTCAGTCACTGCATTGATGTTCGAAGCTCTCATCATGTCCACAGTTGTTTCCTTATTCATGTCCTCCTGTCCTGAATGAATAATTCCTCCTGACATGAATGTATTAGATATATGGGGAAAGGTCATTGAACCCCACTCAATCTCAAAGACCATTCAATCGTGCCTTCGTCTTTCACGCTTCCTCTCCACTCTTCTTCCTTTCTCTCGTCCGACATCCGGCATATGGCCCGCATCAAGCGATCATGCTTGTCAACCAATCTCGCACTCTCACCGACCTCGGAGATATTTTCCAAGTCCCTTCCGAGTAGTGCTCCTCTTCCTATTGTCAACTGTAGGCCCATCCTTGTTGCTTCAGAGAGTTTAGGCACCGGATCTTGCTTCCATCACTGATGAAAGTTGAATTTACAAATTCCAACGACCTAAAGGAACACTCTATAGCCTCCATATCATTCTTTATGTACGGTGCATTACTGGTAACGGACGCGACAATATCCTCTTCCGCATTTATGGTGATCAACCAGCCCTCTATCACCAACTTTACCTTTTGGTGTAACAAAAATGGCACAGCCCCTGCTGAGTGGATCCAGGGCCTCTCTAATAAACAATTATATGAAGGCTTGATGTCCATTATGAGGAAGTCTACCTCGTACGTGTTTGGCCCGATTAGGAGGGTATCTCAATCCTTCCCATTACTTTTCTCTCGGTACCATCGAATGCTCTCACTATATTTTGGCATGTTTTCATATGAGAGCCGCTCATCGGCAACCTGTTTAGTGTAAATAGGGGCAAGACATTCAATACTAACCCGTTGTCGATTAATACCCCCGATAATGTATACCCTTTGCATCGGGTAGTAATGTGTAAAGCCTTGGTGGACCCCATGTCCCCTGGCGAAATTTTATCATCACTAAAAGAAATGAAATTGTCTGTGCTTATGTTACTAATGAGGCGGTCTAGTTTGTTTACCGAAATGTCTTCAGGAACATAAATTTCATTCAACACTCTCATTAGTGTGCTGCGATGTACCTCTGAGTTTAGGATCAAAGCCAGTACTGATGTGCGTACCGACTGCTTGTGTAATTGTTCCACAACACTGTACTCATTGTGCTTTAAGAACTTCAAAAACTCTCTAGCATCACTCTCTGCTACTGGCTCATTAACTAGTGGTCATGTCTTCTCATCTCTCTCTCTCATCATAGAGAACCCAGCTTCTAGGTTGAGTGTGCTGGCCGAACTCTCTTTCCCGGAAACTATCACAGTACAATTGTAATTCCAAGGTACTCTCTTGTCATCTTTATAAGGAAAAGTCACGGGTTTTTGAATTATAATCCTTGGAGGAGGAGTTACGGGTCTTCTGATTACAACCATCGGTGTACCCTTATAAAGAGAAGTCACGGGTTTTTAATTTCGACCCTCGGTGCCACCTTCACTCCGGCCTCGTCGACCCCTGGCCGTGTGATAATCACCAGTGGGTGATTGACTTTAGGGATCCTTTCTGCTGACCCTCCTTCTGTGGAACATACGTCCTCTCTTTCCACCAAGTCAAAGAACTCCAGCTCTTTATTATCCATTAGCCCTTGTACTAGGGCTCTGAATTCGTTACATTGTTGGATTTCATGGCCTTCCTTGTCATGGAACTCACAGTAGTTCCTTGTATCTTGAAATCTGTTCACATTCTCTTGCAGAACTAACCCAATTTTCTGCATTTCTTTCCAAACCTCTCTCAATGGGGTTCTGACCTCAGCAATCTCCTGTTTGAACCTCCTCTCCCTGTTTTCAACTATCGCGTTTACCCCATTATCAGCATGACTGGGTAACGGATTTCCTCCACTAGGTGGGTCATTGAAGTCTACCACCCCCGCCTTGATAAGTCTCTCGACTAGTCTTTTGAAAGAAGTACAGTTCTCTATCGAGTGACCTACTACATCCGCATGGTACTCACACTGAGCGTTTGTGTCATACCATTTAGGATATGGAGGTTGTAGCGGCTTCAAGTAAAATAGGGACACGACGTGCGCATCGAATAAAGTCTTACACAACTCCTTATACGTCATGGTATAGGAGTAAATTGAATTTCTCGTCTTCCGCCTCGTGTTGGGCTCTTGTCTTGGTTGGGCTCACTTGCCCACGCCATCGCTTCGGTTGGGTAATAGTAATGGGTTTAGGATAACCCGAGCTTATATTTCCTACTTCACCTTCTCTTTTTTTCGACGCCGCTCTTCTTGTGCTCTCTCCTGCCTCTATCTTCCCACACCTGATCGCGTTCTCTATCATCTCGCCTGACATCACCATGTCTGCGAAACTCTTAGTCGTGCCTCCTAACATGTGGTTAATGAAAGGTGCCTTCAGGGTATTGATGAAGAGCATGGTCATTTCTTTTTCTAGTAACGGTGGCTGGACCTGTGTAGCGACCTCCCTCCATCTTTAGGCATACTTCCTGAAACTTTCACTTGACTTTTTCTCTATGTTTTGCAACGTGATCTTATCAAGTGCTATATCGGTCACATGGCCGTAATGCTTCATGAAGGCCTGCGCCAAATCTCCCCACGATTTGATTTGCGTACAACTCAACTGATTGTACCATTTTGTTGCAACACCAATTAGACTATCCTGAAAGCAGTGGATCAATAACTGGTTATTGTTGACATATCCTGTCATTCTCCGACAGAACATCGTAATATGGGCCTCAGGGCAACTAGTCCCGTTGTACTTTTCAAACTCTGGCATCTTGAACTTCGGAGGAAGTACTAAATCTGGGACTAGACTCAGCTTCTTAGCATCCACTTCGCATTGGTGATCAGCACTTTTCAATGCTCGAAACTTCTCCTCAGCCATTTGCATCGATCTTCGAACTCTTTTGGAAGCTCTGCTTTTACTTTCTCCCCTTCTGCCACCTCATCGAAGTCTGGGACCATTGGTTTTACCAAATTGACTTCTGGGTTGGAGCTCGAGCCTGTGGGGAAGTTTACCAGTACCGGAGCACCGTATTGGTGCTGAGGTTTGATATTGACCGACACTCTTGGTGGTTGCACTTGGAAACTTGTCGGGGCCAGCCCTGGAGGGCAAGAAAAATCTTTATTATCTTCTCCAGTATCGACCATAGGCCTTTTTCCGCTTTCAGCCCTCCACCAACAATCAATTAATGGGCTCATCATGCTTCTCTCGATTCTAGCATTTGATCCTCATATCCTGTTGGATCTTGGCTAATCGCTCTTGCATCCGAGCCTCAGCTTGGTCTTGCATCTCTTTCTGATCTGCTCTAACCTTTCCATTCTTTGATCCATTGCTCTAATCTTTTTCTGAGTGTAATAGCGGTGTTCTAAGATAACTATAGTATGACCTCTAGTTAATAGGGTTGTCTTATGATATTTAATGCAAATGTTGTGATGCAATGCCAATGCATGAAATGTAATGCAAATGAATGAATGTAAAAATAAAAGGAGTCGATTCTGATTCAATTTCTTTTAGAATACTTATTGAAAAAAATAAAATCCTTTACATAAAAGAGAGTCACATATACGACCGAGCCTTTATGCCCAAAGTTTTAACTTTCTCAAGAAGCGAAGCTAACTCTCGACCCCGGTCTGACGTTGACTCATATACTATACTTAACACATCAGCTTGAACCGCTAAATTTTGTAAATGGTCGGCCACTTCTCGTATCTGAGTCACAGTTTCGCCCATAAGGTAGTCTCTTTCTCTGACTTGGTTCTGAGATCGTTAAAGTTGTTCTTTCCCTCGCTGGTTGTCTGCCTCCAATAGTTGGATCCGGAGCTCACTATTTTGCAGCGCCGTTTCAAGCTCCACCACCTTTCCTTTTAACTCTTCAATCTGGCTTAAGCTTGATTCCAACTTCACCGTTGAGTTGTGACTTTGATACAATGCCTTCTCTAATTCTGCTACTCGAGCTCTTAGCATCATATTTTCGCTTTGACTCTCACCCACAGTCTTTTTTAGGGCATCCTTTTGTGCTTGAACCCCATAGAATCTCTTCTTCCACTGGTCGACCTTGGTCTTCTCCTCCTAAACTTCTTGACGCCATTGTTCTAAGGTTTTACCCAGCCCAGCAGTCCTCATCGATAGATGCAACTTCTTGTAATCGGTCTTCAAGTTATCCAAATCTTCTTCGGACCTTCCTTTTTCCTTTCCTCAGCTTCCCAGCCTCTGATTTCTGGATATCAATATCTAACATCAAATTCATTTTTTCCTCTTCCAGTTGTTCTATCTTTTTCCCTAACTCTGAATTTTTACTTTCAAAGTCCTGCTTCATGATCTCCAACTCAGAAGGGACTACTTGCAGGTATTCCTCTATCGATCGAGCAACATCCTGTGTTGGCCAGGGGATATTATCGTTTACTCTCTTACTCCGCCATGTATTATATTCGAGGGTTTCCATTGGATCTATAGTAACTCTTTTCATTTGGTGAATCTGCTTCCACGCATCAGAAACTTATCAAACTCTTTTCTTATAATTATTCCCACTATACGAGAATTTAAATTGAGCTAATCTATGCGTTACCGGTATAAACTGTCTCGATTGGTATTGCCTTAGTACAAGTAAAGGAGCATACCCAACGGCTCCCCAAATCCCTAACAGAGAAACCCAATCATAACTCCCACACCGGTAGAGGATTTCATCGGGAACGAACCAATGAGCTCTCCATTCCACATCTTTTTCCTAAAGATTCTGAAGAAGCGCGATCCAGTTCTCTTCTGATATGTCATCTCTCCTGGGCGCGGCTGCCAACTCCTTTAATGGGGAGTACTTCGCAAAAAAAACCCGACAAGAAGTTCTATCTACTTTTCAGAAATGGCTATGGAACCACCCCAACAACAAGCTTGCATATCCCATGAATCTTCCTCACCGCTTCTCCAAAGACGAGTTCAAAGATCTAAATGTTTTGGCAAGAATCGCTGGTACCGGCGTAATCCCTTTGTCAAGACGATCGAACAAATCAATAACTGCTTCATCTACATGCCTCAAAGCCTTGGGAAAAATTACCAAGCCATAGATACTTAAGGCGAAAATGTCAACTTTCCTCTTAACATCTGGGTGTGCCACCATCAGGTCTCTCAAGCTTACCCAAGGAATGCATTTCCTTCACCCTTCTGAATCCGTGCCATGACCCAATCGCTCGCTTCATCCCAAAGATACTCATCACTTCTTTACAAAAGTCGGTGCATTAGCGGCCTACAAGTAAATTTTGTTGACCGAGCCCTTTGATCACAAGCAAAGTCGTATATTCCTCTACGGTAGGCACCAGGTCCACTTTCCCAAACGTAAAATAGCCATAAGCGGGATTCCAATGAGTCATAGCCCGAAACTAGTGTTTGTCCACTCTGATGTCAAGTAAGTAGGGTAGATCACCATAATTAAGGTAGAAAAGTTGCCTAGTTGCTTCATCCCAACAAGCCCATATATCTCTTAGTTCTTGGAGCTCATTCTCAGTCACATCGATGCGAGTGAAGTCCAATAATTCGATGTGTACCCTTCGGTTAGACTATCCCCTTCTCAAGTCAGGTCTTCTCGACCATATACGCATCGGTCGCATTATCCTCTACTTTATCAAGGAATTGCTCTCTATAACAAGCATTCTAACTTAGTAATTAAAACAGAATCGACGCCTTTTAAGTATGAAATGACATGCAAATATGACCAAAATAAAACAAGTTAGTATCACATAAAAGTAACCAAAGCAAGTGAAAAATGTCTAACCACTACATAGGTAGCCACTAAGGTTTAGCATGGCTCTACCTAGAGTGGGCTCTTAAGGTTTACTATATGTGGTTTGGTTCTAAAGAAAGGGTACCTGAACCAGCAGATTCCTCAATCATCACCCATTATAGGCTCATATTGATTGAGTTCGCCTGGGAATACATTTCCCTATGGCCATGCGAGGTGAAACCTCACGGAACCATAGGTACGGATGTATCCCTAAGCGCCCCTAGCCCATGCGGAGGTGAAAACCTCACGAAGGCATAGATTTTTGCTCCCACTAAAGGGTGTGACCACAACGGTCATGCAATATGAATGCAAAAATATTCTATGTGTCTCAAACCAAAGCAGATATATGACGCGACACAGACTCATGCAAATGAAAAACGAAAAAATTTTATTTTTGATAAAAAGGACATTAATCAACCAATTTTACGGCTTGACTCTCTTATAGTTTGTCCCCAGTGGAGTCGCCAAGCTGTCGAAACCATTTTTTGTTTGGAAAACGGGCCGACTTTAAAAAGAAAAACGAGTCGCCACCAATCATTTTTGAAGTGTGATTGGGTCACTTTAGAAAATATTTTGGTCCACGAATTTTAAGAAAACGGGCTCGGGAGTCGGTTACGCACGAGGAAGGATTAGCACCCTCGCAACGCCCAAAATTGGTACCGTGTTGATTGATTAATGTCCTTAATATTGAAAATTAGAAAATATTTTAAAATATGAATCTTTAAAAATGTTTGGATAACTCGCATTGGATATCGAAACTCTCTTGTTCTGAAAAGATGAAATACCACATCCAGCACGATAGGACACGATGTTTCAAACCCTCAATACCAAGATCGTTCCATGATTTCCAAAATACATGTATTGCAATTTGAAAAGGGTATTTCACTATTTGGCTAAACTAAAACCGAAACCCAGCACGATTGGGTACGATTCCTTAGATTTCCAATCATGAAATATTGCCTTTATTTAAGAAATACGATAAAAAAAATCTGCGAAGGATATCTAGTTGTTTAGATGAACAGAAAATCGAAACCCAGCACGATTAGGCACGAATTTCTCGAACTTCCAAACACGAAACATTGCCTTATTTTCAAAAAATACGATTGAAATCTTTAAAGGATATTTAGTGATCTAGACGAACAAAAAAATCGAAGCCCAGCACGATTGAGCACGATTTCTCGAACTTCCAAACACACAAAACTACCTTTGTGAAACATTTTTTTTTAAGTTTTTAAAAGAAACCAAAAATAAATATGTGGAAATATAGACACGATTAATAGGAAATAACAATAATGCACCCAAAAGAGAAAATAAATAATAATAATATCGCTAATGTAATATAACACTAATAATAAATAATTAATAATGAATATAAAAGTCATGGTGATAATATTAACCTTAATAAAGAATAATAGTAAAAGAAATAAAGGTATACCGATAGTAATAAAATAGTAGATATAAAAAATAATATATAAATAAACAATTAAAGCAATCCATGATATATGTGATAATAGATATAATAGTATGTAAAAAAAAATAAAGATAATAAAGAAAGATATTAGTAATAAAGTAATATAATGATAAATAATAATAATAAGTATAGTATAGCAATAATAGTACTAGATAAAAGAATAATAATAATCCAAAATAGACATAATAAGAAAACAATAAAATAATAGTACTAATAAAACAAGAGAAGTAAAAGAAAATAAAACATTTGATAATAATAAAAAATAAAAAATAAAATATATATAATAGTAAATATAATAGAAATATAATAGTAATATATAATATAGTAGTGATAATAAAATAATGATATAATAGTATATAATAAAATATAAAACAATAAAAGTAATAAATAAAAATGTTAGTAATACAATAGTATAATAATAGATATGATAATACCAAGTATAGTGCACAAAAATAACGGTATATTAATAATAAAATAAAATAGTATTAATAAGAATGAGAATAATAAATATAATTATTAATAATATATAAAATAGGGATAATAAAATATTCAAAATGATTACTTTAAAGGGTGAAATAGTAAAATAATTGGAAAGGGATCAACTTGGATCAAAACAAAAAATTTGGGCCAAATTTAAAAACAAATGAAGGCAAAAGGGCTAAATCATAAGGCACGCGCAACATAGAGGAGCCTAAAACGCAATTATTCTAGGTTCCCAAACACTGCACCTGAACACGGACTAAATTGTAATGAGGGCCCAAATTTGGGACCAAATTTAAAAGTAAAAAAAAGGAATGAGATGTGATTAAAACAATGGCGCAAACGGGGGGGACCGAAGGAGCAATTTTTCATTAAAGGTGAGAATGCACAAATCCACCTGCATAAGTAAGTGGTCACGTGGGGGCCTTCACCCCTTTTAATTTCCAAAAAAAAAAAACCATTTTCTTTCATTCTCCTCTGTTTCAAAACAAAATAGAACCCCCCCTTTTCAAATCTATTAGGGTTTCAGCCCCTTTTCTAAAAACAAAAGGTTCCTTTCTCTTCCACTCTCCCCTTTCAGTCCTATCCGACTAGGGGTTCCGGCGAACACTACCACCGACGCCGTCGATCGCAAAACAGGTAAAAGTCTCCCTTTTTTTATCGTATTTTATACATATCATATAGTTAAAAAAAAAAATAAAAAACCCAAGCAAAATAACGAAATAGTTGTTTGAAAATGAAGAAAAGAGAAAAAGAATATAATAACAAAAGAAAACCTTTTCTTTGGTATTGATCTCTGTTTTCTGTCAAAAAAATATGCTCTACTGCCTCTATATTCTTTTTGTGTAAATCGTGTGAAAAAAAAGTAGTCCCCCATTTACATTTGATTTTTCCTTTTTATAGCCTATAAAACTCTCCTAAAAATAGAATACAATCAAACCCGGAATCCCCACTACAATCCTACTGTTTTATTGCTTCCTGTTTTGTAGGTGTACCACCGGAGGCGTGAAGGCGCACGTTGCGGATATGAGACATGCTGCGTTGGGATGTGGCTGATGGCGCTATTCTGCTAGGGTTTTTGCGATTGCCCCCTTTTTAGGTTTTGGGCTAAAAATTTGGTTAAGGTTTATTATTGGGTCTAGACTATTTTTTTTAATTATTTTTTAGTTTATTCTGATTTTTAGTATGGGTTCGAGCATAAATTGGGCTCTATAAAGACCCTGAACTAAGTTTTGCCAAATGGTCGGCACACCAGTTTCCCTCTCTAAGATTATGACGCACTTCGATTACTCATCCTTCGATAATAACAGCCAAGCAATCACGAACAAGGGTACTCAAAGGATGAATATCATCAAACGGGTGGTTCAGAAAACAAACAGCTAGCATAACATCTAATTCCATAATCAGTTTCGGAACGCCCAACCGTCTTGCCAAATGAAGTCCTTTCCTCACGCCACAAAGCTCCGCTTGGAGACTATCCGTGTAGCCGATTTTCAGCATGAAACCCCATACGTAATCCCCTCGTTCATCACGAATCAAACCACCTGCAAAGGCTAACTTAGTGCTCACTGCTACTCTTTACAGCACCGTCGATATTTAAGATAAAACAACCATTTGGAGGACGCCGCCAATGAACCCATGTTGGTCCACGATGGATTTTAGCCTCAAATAAGTGATTCCGTGTGCAAATATCCTGCGCAAACTTCCTTGCATAAGCGGGAATTTACACTGGTGAAGGATCCTCTCCTTTGAACACTGAGCTATTACGACCCTTCCACAGACCCCACAAAACGATGGTAAATAGAATACCCCAAGGGACTAAATAAACTGAAGAAAAGTTCCTTGTAAAATTATACTCCAACCAGTGGGTAAACGACATAGAAAAAGTCTGATTGAAAGCATACGATACGACCCTCATTTCCAACCTGACTTAATGGGTCAAACGACAACCGCGCAAAATATGCTTGATAGACTCCAAGAATACCCGCAACTTGCACAAGCTTCATCATTCGTTAATTTTTTTTTCTTTTTTCTTTCTTGTATCTGATTAGTATTTAAATGATTCAAAACCATCACCTAATTCTCTTGGCCCAAAGCGGTCTTAGGTTTGGGCTGGGCCAGATCCTAAAGAATTCACAGACTAGCAGGCTTGACCCAAGAGCTAGGCTCGCGGGGTGAGTTCACAAGATGGTGAGCCAAACTCGACCCCTGTACTGCAAGGTCCCATACTACGAGATTGCATGGGCTCAGAATCATGTAACATGTGGTTAGTTTAGAGTTAAATATATGTCTATGTATACGAAGCCTACTTAACATGTTTTATCGATCAACAATATCACATTACATAAAATGGGTAAATTACGCCATAACAACACACCAAAAATTACTCAACACACATTAAAAAAACTTAATTCTTTCCTAACATTGTAAATGACATATCCAATCAAGCTTCTGAAATGGCTGAGAATCAAAATCTGCCTTTGCGAGTATCACATAAACCGAACACGGAATATTTCTCAGTACTTCCAAAACCCGAATGGCACAAATCTTGGATTTCAAGACATCCGACATAAGGACAAGGGATAGCCTTAGTCGCGCATTTAGTCATCCAATAAGATATTGGAGATCGACTAATAGGAGACAAAAAAATCTGAAATTTTGGAATCCTTAATAGTTGTTAAATTACATACTAAAATTTCCATCACCTTTGTAATTTTATATTTCAAAATAATATAAAGATGTTAAAATATAGAAGTAACCTCGAGGGAAATATAACATTTTAAAATCAACTCAATCAACTATTTCATATATATATATAGTATAAATATATTTAAGAATCTATATTATTTTTACATTTGGAATATATATCCTCTACTTTTTCTATTAAAATTTAGTCCTACTTTTCAAATTTAAAACTACAAATTTATTTGTTAATACAATTAAAACTCTTTTATTAAATTTAAGTTTATTACAACATTAATTTTTGATTATATGATTATCAATGTATTTTTTTCTTAAATGTCATACCCATAAGTTTAATAAAAAGATTAACAATTTAATAATTGAACCTATATTTTCATTAAAATTATTTTAAATATATAATTAAATTTTAAATATATAAAGAATATAAAGATTTGGAGTATAAATTATGGTTAAATGGTTAAATTTGATGCTAGAAATATCGGACCAACGAAAAGTTAGATCGAGGAAATGGTCAGACAAGTTGTGACGTTAATTTTGCTCAGGTTTAACACAAAACAATTATTTTTCAATTACAGAAATTAAGCAAAAATAAATAACACATAAAAACAGAGACAATAATTGCCTAAAATATTTGATAGCAAAGAGATAACAAATGTTTAATTTTGATTTAAAAACCCTAAATTGGTAAATTGTAATAGAACAGAAAGCGCAGCAGACTCTCACTTCTTGTCGCTACTGCTTTGGCTGTTTCTCCTCTTCCTCCTGCTTCGCTGCTTCTTTAATCTCATCAGCTCCATCATCCTAATTAATAATTAATATATTATCACAATTAAATTCAAATGTTGAAAAAAGAAGAAGCAAGAAATAAAAGGGGGAAAAGAGTTAATTTAAAATTAAAATGTGAAATTAAACTTACCTGCAAATCGGAGGTCCAGAGAGTGAGATTGTCACGGAGGAGTTGCATGATAAGGGTGCTGTCTTTGTATGATTCCTCGCCTAGAGTATCCAATTCTGCTATTGCTTCATCAAATGCCTACTCAATGAACAAGCCGACACGTCTATCGACTGTATTTATGAACAAATTATTTTTTATTAAAGAAAAAAATAATTGACCTACCTGTTTGGCAAGGTTGCAAGCACGATCGGGAGAATTGAGAATCTCGTAGTAGAAAACAGAAAAATTGAGTGCCAGTCCGAGTCGGATCGGGCTAGTTGGCTGCAACTCGGCGGTGGCAATGTCCTGAGAATCGGGAAAATAATATTAACTGAAAAAAAAAACCGGTCTCGAAGAAAATGAGGGAAATTTACTTGAGCAGATTTGTAGGCAGAGAGAGTACTCTCAGCAGCTTCCTTACGTTCGGCTCCAGCCTTGAACTCAGCCAAATACCTATGATAATCTCCCTTCATCTTAAGATAGAAGACCTTGGACTCTGCAACGGAAGCCGCAGGGATGAGCCTTTTGTCAAGGAGCTTCAAGATCCCGTCACTGATCGAGGAGAGCTCGGACTCGATCTTTGCGCGATAATCACGGATTTTCGCGACGTGTTCCTCATTACCGCGGCTCTCCTCTTTCTGCTCGATGGAAGAGATGATCCGCCACGAAGCACGGCGGGCACCGATGACGTTCTTGTAAGCGACGGAGAGGAGGTTCCGTTCCTCGACGCTGAGCTCCTCGTTTTCGGCGCAAGCCGATACTTTCTCCATAAACTCGACCATCTCGTCGTAGCGTTCGGCTTGCTCGGCCAGCTTTGCCATGTACACGTGTTCGTCGCGAGTCGAAGGAGTCTTCGTCGTCGCCATTGTCGAATTTTCGAATCAGTATAGAGAGAAGGGGAAGGGGAAGAAAAGTAGTTTTTCTTTTCTTTTTTTTTTTTTTTGAAAATTTTGGATCTGAGATTTTGGGGGGAATTTCTTGAGAGGGTGGGAGAAAGTCGGGGGCGATGATCGCGTTTGAGGAAGGAGGAGAGAAAAAAGTGGGATCAAATAGGGACCGTTGGATTTAAGAGGGAAAACAAAGATTAAAACACATGCTTATGAGTTTTGTTAAAAGATTCCATAGGTCCCTGTACGTTTCATAAATTTAATATTTAGTCCCTTATTTTTTATAAATTTATAATTTAGTCTTTTATTTTAAAATTTTAAAATTTAAGTCTAATTGTTAACACTATTAATATTACTTTGTTAAATTCATATTGATTATAACGTCATATTTTTTAGTTACATGGCTAGTAAGTGAATTTTTTATGTTAAAATATCGCACTAATAATTTTTAAAAAATTAATGTTGTTAATAATTGGACCTGAATTTTAAAATCTAAAAAGTAGAGAGACTAAATTTATAAAAATAAAAGTACAAGGACTATATTTCAAAATTGTGAAGAGCATAAGAACTTATGAGATATTTTAAATGAGGTCTTTTGTAAATTAAAAGGGTAAATATAAAAATAATCACTTATGTTTTGTTAAGTTTACCTTTTAGTAATTGGACTTTAATTTGTAACATTTTGGTCACTAACATTATTGTTTTGCAACAAATTAATTACTGTTCCATTACACATCGTCAGATGCTTGATGGAAAGTGCACGTGGCAAGTTCTAAAACGTTGAGCGCCTAAGTAGATCTCATGTCATTGCCAAATATTTAAATTATATTTTTAAAATTATAAATCAGATGGAATTAAAAACTTAAAATATTTTACTAATTAATTTAGAAACCAAAAGTCAAAACCAAAAAAAAAAACTTTTTTAAAAATAAATTATTTCTTCTTATCCTTTTAAAAATCTTCTCTTCTCTCACATGATAGAAACCTTAACTGCCCCCTACTTCCACCTTCTTCAGCCTTTAATACCATTGTTGAAAGAAAATCCTTTCTCTTTTTTTTTTTCCACTAGTCTAGATTTCTCAAAACACACACACACACGAATATCTAGACAAAGCTTCAAACTTCACAAGCCTTAGATATCCTCTACCATTCGTCTTGTCGGTTCTGGTTTCAAGCTATGTCGCTCCTAACATTAGTGATCAACTTCTGACTTTTCCAATACTCAAATAAAAGGGTAAATTACACCAACAGTCACCCGACTTTGGGGTAACTAACAAAACAATCACCTAGGTTTCATTTCAGTCACTCAACTTTCGAAAAGTTACAAAACAGTCATTAATTAACAGTTACCATTAGGATGTTAACGGAATTGCTGATGTGGCAAGTTAACCAGCTAATGTGGCAAGTTAACTTGCCATGTTAGTGAAGCAGCTCCATTTTCCTCTTCTTCTTCTTCTTCACCAAAGGATAGTACACCCCTATCCCTTTTTCCTATGCTTCTTTTGGAGAAGACCATTTTGGCCCTTCACCGGCAACATTAATGACCACTTGTCTTCCTCCACCGTTTTGGTGTTCTTAAAGGCTCCATTTTCCTCCATGGTTAACCCTCTTAAAAGGACCCTCCAGTTGCTTTACTGGACCGACGATGAAACCCCCGGACCATCGACGAGTAAGAGATTCCATGGGGATAGCAATGATAGGAGCATGAAGAAAACAGATGGGAATGGTTCAATTTCCACTTCTGCCACCATTATTATTAAACCCCTACATTGCAAAGCAGCAATGTTGGGGTCAATGGAGATGGGATATTTCGCCCTCCATATCAACTTCCAAGACTCAACCGGTACTCTTAATTAAATTTCCGTAGTAGGGTGGGGTCAAGTTGTCAAGATCATGTTACATAATTCTTGATACAATCGTCAAAATTATAGTGTCTGAAGCATTTGGGAGTATTGGGATAAAAAAGATTTGAGATTTTGGTTATTAGGGCAGAGATTAAATGAATCAGGCCTCATTGTTTCTTTGAGTGTAACAGTTAGCTGCCAAATTTCACCTGTTGAGGCCATAGGTAAATTTTATAATATATATATAGTTATATAGATTGTATACATACAAGCATACATACATACATTCATACATATATATATGTAGTTTGTTGTTTATTATATAGAGAAAGATGCAATGAAAAAAAAGAAAAGGGTGGGGGTAAATGAGGGAGATGGAAACTTGTCAGAGAAAATAAATAATAATAACTGTAAAATCAGAGATTCGATTAATACTTTAGCTAATTAGGTTACAGGTATATAAAGAGATAAACTATTCTAAGGAAGGAAATAATCCTAAAAACTATAATTATCCTAAGAATCAAGAATTATGATTAACTTCTATTTACATAAGATTTTCTCAATAATCAATCCCTAATTCTAAGGATTCTAACACTCCCCTCAAGTCGGAGTGTAGATATTTATCAAACCCAGCTTGCCAACATGTTGTTCAAACATGTTTTTGTTTAAACTTTTTGTCAACATATCTGCAATCTGTTGTCTGGTAGGTAGATAGGTAGCACTCACTTCCCCTGAGTGTATTTTCTCTTTTATGAAGTGTCGGTCTATCTCGACATGTTTGGTACGATCATGATGCATAGGGTTGTGAGCTATACTGACAGCAGCTTGGTTGTCACAATACAACTGTATAGGCTTATTATAAGAAACCTTTAGTTCCCTCATCAGCCTTTGTATCCAAATTCCTTCACAAATACCTTGTGCAAGTGCTCGATACTCAGCTTCTGCACTGCTGCGTACTACCACAGGCTATTTTTTACTCCTCCATGTCACTAGATTACCCCAAACATAGCTTCAATAACCACTGGTTGATCGTCTGTCATTAATAGAGCACCCAACAAAGATCGGTATACACTTCTACATTTCTACTGTCATTTTTCTTGATGTATAGACCCTTACCAGGATTTCCCTTTAGGTACCTTAGTATCCGATATGTAGCTTCTAGGTGTTTTTCCCTTGGGGCATGCATATATTGACTTATGACGCTGACACTAAAAGCAATGTCAGGACGAGTGTGAGCCAAGTAGATAAGTCTCCCTACTAGGCGTTGATATCTCCTCCTGTCGACTTCTTCTCCATCTTCATTAGTACCCAGCTTGAGATTAAACTCCATAGGAGTTTCAGCTGATTTACAACCCATCATTCCAACTTCTGATAGCAGATCGAGGACATATTTCTTTTGGGAGATAGAAATACCTTTTTGAGACCTTGCTATCTCCATGCCAAGAAAATACTTAAGATTTCCCAAATCTTTAAGTTCAAAAACTGTTCCAAGAAATTCTTTTAACCGTTCAATTTCACTTGTATCATCGCATGTTACTATTATGTCATCCACATAGACAATTAGAATACAACATTTTCCTTGTGCCGAATGCTTGTAGAACATGGTGTGGTCTGCCTGTCCTTGAGTATACTTCCTGCTCGTCATAACTTTTGAAAACGGATTAAACCACGCTCTTGGAGATTGTTTCAACCCATACAAAGATTTTTTCAACTTACACACTTGGCCCTTTCTTTCTTCAAACCCAGGTGGGAAGTCTATGTAAACTTTTTCATTTAACTCCCCATTGAGAAAAGCATTTTTAACATCCAGCTGGGTCAATTGCCAATTAATATTAACAACAATGGACAAAAGAACTCTAATTGTGTTTAGTTTGGCAACCGTGCAAATGTCTCCTCATAATCCAAATTATAAGTTTGAGTGAAGCCCTTAGCCACTAGACGAGCCTTATATCGATCAATCCGCCATCGCTTGAATTTGGTAGTAAAACCCATTTGCGACCCTCATCGCCTTCTTTCCTTTAGGTAGATCCAAACTTTCTGTGTTCCATTATTTTTGAGAGCCTCCATTTCCTCCATCACGGCTTGTCTCCATTCTGTTGACTCAAATGCTTCTTCTATAGTTTTAGAGTTTTATAGAATCAACATTAGTCACAAAGGTTTGATAATACTTAGATAAGTTACCATAAGATACAAACCGAGAGATAGGATGTTGAGTGCACTCCTTGTCCCTTTTCTCATTGCAATTGAAGATAGATGGATGGTGATGGTGGTGAGACTTCATTTTCGTAATGTCCTCGGTTGAAGATGTGAGTGGCATCACAGACGATTTGAGACGTCGTTTTGCTCGAATAAACCTCAGCTCGGCACTGCTATTCTTTGCACTTGTCACACATCGCACTTTGCTATCGCACCTCCATCGTTGTTGTTTTCCTTGTTTAGAGGATCGCTCAAAGTTAATTTCTTGCGGTATAGGAGAAGAAACAATAGTATCAAGGGTGGTAGGGTCGGAGGTATAATAAGAAGGGTATTAAGGTTTTCATCTTCATTAAAACTCTCTCCGAAGATGAGAAGGTTTAAAGAAAGGTTCGGGTAAAAGAAGGTGACATCCCGAGAGAAATAAAAATAATGTTGGTGAGTAGCATTTGTAGCCTTTACGAGTAGGAGAATACCCAACAAATATACAAGGGTGAGCTCGAGGATCAAGTTTGGATTGGTTGGGTTGATGATTATGGACAAAGGCTTTGCACCGAATATTTTAGTTGGAATAGTGGGAATATGAAATAGAGGAAATGATTTGTGAAGAGTGTTTAGAGGAGTTTGGAAATTAAGGACTTTTGATGGCATCCTATTTATTAGGTAGCAAGCAAGAAGAACACTTAACCCCATAAATATTTAGGGACGTTCATTGTGAACATTAAAGCTCGAGCAACATCAAAAGGTGTCGGTTTTTCTCTGATATCCCATTTTGTTGAGGAGTGTTTGGGCATGAACTTAGGTGTATAATTCCTTGGTCCGAAAGGTATGACTTTAGGATGAATTAAAGTATTCTCTCCCATTATCGGTGTGGAGAGTTTGGATGGTAGAGTTGAATTGGGTTCGAACCATTGAGTGGAATTTTGAAAACTTTGGGAGTTTCAGATTTGTCTTTTAAAAGATAGACCCAACATACCCTAGTGTGATCATCAATAAAGGTAATAAACCACTTCTCACCAAGAATATTTTTCACTCGGCTAGCTCCCATAAATCATTGTGTATCATTGAAAAGGTTTGGATTGTGTATATGGTTTGAAAGGATATGGAACACGGTATGTTTGGACAATTCACAAATATCACATTGCAAGGAATTTATCTTTTATTTCAAATAACAATGGAAGATGCTTTTTAGGTACAAAAGATTTGGATGTCCTAACCTACGGTGCCATAACATAATAGTATCCTCTTTGCGAAGAGATAGAGCTAATCCCCTTGTGTCAGTCTTTATTCCACACATACAGATCCATCATCAACCTTAGCAATGCCAATCATCTTCCTCGATTTACATCTGTATTACACAACCAAATGTAGAAAATTCAGCAAGCATTTTCCCATCTTTAGTAAGTTTACTTATTAAAAGTAAATTACAGGATAATTTTGGAACATGTAGAACATTATCAAGAAAAAATTCTCAATACTTTTACTTTCCCTACTCCAACCACGGTGAGTATGAACCATCCGCAATCCTCGATTCGGAATTGTTATGACAGTGGTATAAGTTTAGAATAGAGTGAGGTTACTCATTATATGGTCCAAGCACCTAATCTAGTATCCATGGAGATTGGTTATTAGATTCAAGAGCAATATTGAGAGCAGTACCTTGAGTGGCTAAATTCCCATGATCGGTAGAGGTACTCGAAAATTTCAAGATTTTCGAGTTGCGTCTTGGTTAGGCCCACGCCCAAAGACTTCATCGCAGATTGAAGATAACAAAGTAATTTTCTTGTCTTTCTATTTTTATCCGGATAGCCATGGAGTTTAAAACATTTTTCCTTTGTGTGACCAACACGATTGCAGTTGACTACACCATGGTCTCATTAGATCCGGACTCATTCCCAAAGATGAGTTTTTTGTGTTTGAGGACCTTTGGACACAATAGCGCAGATTCAAAGAGTGGTCAATCGAGATTTTGGGTTCCTCATCATGATAAGACGGCATTTCTCTTCTCTCCTCACTTCGCAAAGGCTTCACTAATGGTTGGGAGAGGTGATCGCCCAAAATTCAGCCACGAACCTCGCCTAACTCATGCCTCATTGACTAGAAACTCATAGAGACGCTCATTGTTGAGGTGAGTCATAAACCTAGTGTGTTCTAGGCCTTCCCCCAATTAGCTTCATAGTACATGTCTAACTCCCCGCCACAATATTTTCAGATTGTTGTAGTAGTGAATTACCTCAAGTGTCCCTTGTCGAATGTCTTTCAACTTGAGTTTGATCTCAAAAACTTGCGAAGTATTTTCAAGATCGAATAGTTCTCTTTGACTGCATCCCACATGTCTTTCGCAGTCTTGAAGAGAAGGTAAGTTCGCTTATATGGCCTTCCATAGAATTGATCACCATGCCATAACAATTGAGTTATTGAGTTCCCAAGCGGCATAGGTAGGTAGGTCTGCTACATCGGGACGTGGGAGGTCTCCATTGATATATCCCATCTTGCCACGACCTCGAATCACCATTAGGATGATTGAGACCATTGTAGGAAGTTTTTCCATCTAGTCGATGACTAGTGATTATTAGTGAAGAATTGAGGTCATTTTGATTGATCCCTCGATTGACAGCTTTGAGATATTTGAGATCTCGCTTTGTAACATGGTGTCATTGTAAAGATCACCCATGAAAAAAGAGAGAAATTTTAGGAAGATGGTGAGAAATCGAGGAATTTTTAGGAAGATAGACAAGAGAATCGAATAATTCCTAAGGCTCGATACCATGTAAAATCAGAGATTGATTAATACTTTAGCTAATTAGGTTACGGTATATAAAGAGATAAACTATTCTAAGGAAGGAAATAATCCCTAAAAACTCGTAATTATCCTAAGAATCAAGAATTATGATTAACTTCTATTTACATAAGATTTTCTCAATAATCAATCCCTAATTCTAGGGATTCTAACAATAACTGATGGATATGATAAAATATTTTGTTTTTAAGATACAAAACTGAAAATATTGTACAGAAATCCTTGTTGATGATGCACATTTTTAAGAATAGAGGTGTACTATCCTTTGGTAAAGAAGAAGAAGAAGAAGGAAAATGGAGCTGCTTCACCAACGTGGCAAGTTAACTTGCCAAATCAGCTAGTAACTTGCCACGTCAGCAATTCTATTAACACCCTAACGGTAACTGTTAATTAGTGACTATTTTGTAACTTTTCAAAAGTTGAGTGACTGAAATGAAACCTAGGTTATCTGTTTTGTCAGTTACCCCAAAGTTGGGTGACTGTTGGTGTAATTTACCCAAAAAAATGTGCATTTGATGTCCTTAGAGAGTGGAGAAGCGACTACGGCGATAACAGCTCCAGTAAAAAGTGTTGGTGGCAAAAACTTTAAAAAAATTAGGCTAGTTTTCATTTAGGGATTTTGAAGGAAAAAATAAAAGAAAGAAGTACAAAAAGGGGAGAAAAGAAGATTATAAGTAGTGGTTTTATGTCGATCAAACAATCACACTGGAGCTTAGATAGAGGTGTAGACTAGGGTTTGCAAGGGTTTGTGATCGCTGAAATCAGAGCTTTAAAATTCATAAAGAATGTGATCGAACCTGAAACTAACTCTGACAATAATTAAAGGCAAGTGTACCTATCGAACAGTAGTATAGCTTAGGCAAGATTGGATTATCGAACCCAAAGGAACTATAAGTACTAATACTAACTTTCTTTTTATTATTTAGCCTAGAACAAAGTGAAGTTGCTTTAATTTAAATTAACGACTACTAAATTAAAGACGCAAAGACAAGAAGAACGACTTGGAAAATAACTTGAAGAAAAACTCAGTTGATTACGACAATACCCTCAGGAAGAATCCACCTAGACTTTACTTGTTATTTAACACGAACCATATGATTTATTCACTTAGTTTGATCCGTAAGACTCCCTAACGTATATTAAACCCTCTCTCGAGGCGAATAACATCTAACCCTAGGTTAATTAGTGGAACTCTCATTCTTTTATAATAACCCCCTAGAATAGTAGTAAATCGATCTATGGACTCTCATATTAGGTTTCACCCTAATCCGATAAAATCTTGTCACCCTATCTCTAGCGTGCGATCAACTCCACTTAATTAGATCTACTCTTAAGCAGGGTCTATTCCTCCTCCACCTAAGCACATTAGATTTGGATTAAGTATGCATAATTAAGAACAAACTAAATATTTATCATAAAATTTAGAAATCAATAACAAGATTCATCTATATTCCATCCCCTTCGGGTCTCTGAAGGGTTTAGTTCATAATAAAGAAAGAAAACATCTCAAGAGAAAAGATAAAACAAAACATAAAAAATCCCTAAAACCCCCTAGAGGAATTGAAGGAGAAATCCGCCATCTTGAGTAGAATTCCAGCTCCTTGAGATGGATCACTGGCTATCTTCAAGTAATTCTCTGAATTGAACTGCTCTGGCTTCGGCTCTTTGGCCTAGCTCACCTGCCTCACGCCCTTTTAGGTTACACTTAGGGTGTTTATATAGACTTTTAGAATGCTTTACTTGGCCTCTAAGTGTCCCAATTCAAGTATACTTCCTACTCGGTGTTTGAATAGGCTTTGTAATGTGTTTCTTTGCCTCAAAATATCCAAATCTGAGTTAAATTGCTCTCTCCCGCGGCAGGGGCACGGCCATGGTACACGCTCGTGTAAATCATTTTCAGGCCGTGTCTCGATTCTTTCGATTGGGGCATGGTCGTGTCTTAGTTAATTATCGAGGCACGACCGTGTAGCTTGAAGTCCAGGCCGTGTCGATTTTTTCTTTGGCCCAAATTGGCTCGTTTTAAGCTCGTTTCTTGTTATTTTCGTCCTCGGGTTCTTTCTTGAGTAAAAACATGAAAAGAAAGGATTAAGAGCACCTTTTTACATACAATAGAGGCTAAATCATCCAAAAGCATACTAAATATAGGCCTAAAATATGTTGCTTTTACGGTTTATCAAATACCCCCACACTTAAGCTTTTGCTTGTCCTCAAGCAAAATTCTCAACTTATAATTAAAACGAACTTTTCATAATTCACAATTCGTATCAACAATGCCTCATGATAATTCACAGATAATTCATACATGGATAATTTAACTCAAAGACTCCTAAAGATTCAAACAATTCTAAGTCATATATTTTGTAGCACGAAAACATAGGTGTCTCCCCTTATCTAAATAGTTACCTTTAATTCAAAATCGACAAGGATTGACATCCTCACTAAAGATTCACTCAAAGCACTTGAAGTGTTTAAGGTTCAAGAGGAAGCACTTATAAGTCAAACCTGAAAAGTTAATCCTATAGGCTTGCCTGAAAATCAAATCTCCACCACTGTAATATGAGATGATACACAAACCGAAAGGTCTTTGATAGGGTTGTAACGGGGCTTAGGTTAAAGGTGTGGATAAAGGCTAAATTAGAAGGTTAAAAATCGAGATTGACTTGATAAATTACCTACTAAGAATAATGAACTAGAAACTAAATGATTGCTTTGAAACTAGTAATACTACTATTGATAATACTTCTAATACGAGCTCTTCTTCAACAATTGGAATTTAAACGCATAAGCTCCTTTAATCTACTACTTGAATATACTTTTGGTTTTTTTTAAGAACAAACTAAGTAAATACATAATAAAGAAAGAACTTTATCAACTGAAATAAACTAATTCATGGCGATCAAATCAATTCTCGATAGAAGGGTAGTAAAAAAAAATGGTGATAACAAATACAAAGGGTTTTGGGTGGGTTAATATTAAGCGGGTAATTCAATAAAACAAGGTCGTTAGGATCAAATGGGTTCACTAAGGGTTAATTTGTGAAGGTAGGCTTTTTAGTGGAGTGAATGTGTTAAAACCTAGGTGCCTTTATCATCTCAGTATATCAAAGCATTAATGTGGTCTTGATATGTATAATCTAGGCAAGTTCTAGAATAACAATTTAGTGTTGACACACTCATAATCTATAAAGTGAGCATGAAAAAGAATATATGCTTTATAAGGCTCAAAATCTCACACAAATTATAGGTATTTGACATCAATCCTGTGAATTTCAAACTTCAAGGTAATATTCAAATTCAGTTTAACAACTTAAGAGATTTTTTATTCTTGCAAAATAGACTTATCATGCTTGATTCTCTAGTATTCTTTAAGTATAAATCATCAATACCGATTATCAATGACTTACTCAAAAATATATCAATAAAAATCATAAATCATCAGAAATTTCACCCTAATTAATAATATGAGAAAATTTCTTAGGGACAAGACTAAAATTCAGGGTTTTAGAATAATGCAAAAAGTTAGGTACTTTTACCCCCTACACTTAAGATGTATATTACCCTCAATGTACAAAGATAGGTAAACAATTATGTAATAAAAAGAGAAGGGGAGAAGTAACACTTCCTGAATTGTGGATGATTCCGGGAGTTGGTGTCTTTGGTGGCGGATAACTTGTATAGTAGTGTAGTGCTCCTAGTGATGTGTTTGATACTGCTTAATGTATCAATGAGTAATCTTGAAGGCGTAATTAAATAAATATTAGGAATACTTGAAGGTTAGATGTGGATGATAATCATAATAAAAGTAATGAACGAGAAGAATGTTATAACGTAAGACAAATCAAATATTAAAATAACAAGAAAAATAAAGTAAAAATAAGTAAACAAAAATCTAGATAAAAGGACTCAAAGGTCCTCCTCATCGGCTGGATCTGGTGGTGGTGCTGGGGATGAGATATGAAGGTGCTAGCATATTTGTTGGAGGGTGGCCTCTATCCCATCAAAACGTCGAGTGTTGTCGACGAAATACTGCTCGAACTAGTCGAGGCGTGCAGAGATATCCGCCAATTATGGTGTTGCATAGGATGGCCGTTGGCTCGGGATCGGTGCCTCTTGGGATGGTTGTAGGACATCATCAGTAATGTCATCTGGCTCTACTTCTTCGGTGGCTAGTCGGTACTGAGGTGGGTCAGTCCCACAACGATATTTAATCATCCTCATGTGCAACATTGTCTGAATACCCTGAGGTATCATCTGACCGACCAGTGTGAGAGAAGAAGTGTGAGCCTCAGTGTGGAGGAGGCCAAAGTATCGAGCTAACCGAGTTATATACGGCCCCATTGACAAAATGCCCTTCCTATGTGGTTCTGTCAGGTGCTGCATTGTGCAAGCGATAAAGTATGCAAGGTCGAACACGTGTCCTTCTGCCATGCACGATAGGTAGTAGACATCATGCTTGTTTACACGCCGATGCTCTCTCATCTACCGGTGATAGTGTGAGCAAGGATGGCATAGATATACCGTAGGGTGGTCCAAGAGTTATCGCCTTAGAGCGACTGGGGTCGTAAACGGTTGTGGTGGGGGCTAAGCTACGCCAGCAATTCAGCGGAGTATGGTGGAGTTGATGGTCTAACTCGGAGAGGTTATTTTTTCTATAAATTCCTTTGTATAGAGTCCGAGTGCTGTGTCGAATTGTGGTATGCTTAGTCGATGTACCGTGCCTCCCAAATGAAATTGGACTGTTTCCATTCTATTTTTTCCAAGTGCCCGTATTTTTCGTGATTTTGGGCGCGACTGGTTTTTTTTTAGCACTGTCATTTAGAACGGCGTGTTTAGCCCGTGTTTGATAAACCAGTATGTGCTTATGGTGATCGGGCACAGTCGTGTCCTGCCCGTGCTTAGAATGTCAGTATTTAAACACGATCGTTTAGCACAGGCGTGTTTAGCTAGTGTTTGATAAGCCAGTATGTTCCTATGGTAGTGGGGTACGGTCGTGTCCTGCCCGTGCTTAGAATGTTAATATTTAGACACGGTTGTTTAGAATGGACGTGTCTTGCCTGTGTTCGATAAAAAAATTTCCTCCGCTCAGACACTCCATCGCACGCCTCGACTTTCCCTATCTTTCGCACGGCCACGGGCACTCCCGTGTGTAAGGCTGTGTGACCCAACCTACACTTCATTAGGTTAATTAATATAATGCCATATAGTAAAAAATAAAAAATGTTAATAGATTAGCACTCGAGTTGCCTCACGAGAAGCGCTTGTTTATAGTCTTAAGTTTGACTTTCCCTGTTTTCGATTCTAAAAGAAGGTTCATAGAGCAAAAACTCCTCTCTCATATTTTCAAAATCTGCACTATTATAAATTTTAAGTAGGTGACCATTTACCTTAAATGTGCCCTTTGTGGGGTGAGTTACCTCGATTGTACCATATAGAAAGATTGTTTTGATCATGAATGGGCCTGACCATCTTGATTTCAGCTTCCCAGGAAATAATTTGAGCCTTGAGTTGTATAGTAGGACCAAGACCCTTACTTCGAATTGTTTTGACTTCTTTAGACAAGAATCGTGGCATAGCTTTGTTTCCTCTTTGTATAGTTTCGAGTTCTCGTAGGCCTTTGCTTTCCATTCGTCTAGCTCGTTCATCTGCATCATTCTTTTCTTTCCTGCAGTTCTAAGATTGAAATTTAAAAACTTTATGGCCCAAAAAGCTTTGTGTTTTAACTCAAATGATAGATGTCAACTTTTCCCGTATATGAATTTGTATGGGGATGTCCCTAGAGGTGTTTTAAAAGCTGTTCTATAGGCCCATAGGGCATCATCTACTTTTAATGCCCAATCTTTTCTATTTGATTCGACTATTTTTTCTAGGATGTGCTTAAGTTCTCGGTTTGCTACTTCAACTTGCCCACTCGTTTGAGGGTGATATGGGTAGCTGTCCTGTAGTGTACTCCATATTTTTTTAGAACTTTTTCAAATTGAGTATTACAGAAATGAGTGCCTCTATCACTAATGATAGCTCTAGGTGTTTCAAATCGAGAAAATAGTTTCTTAAGAAATTTAACTACTACCCTAACATCATTGTGGGTAAAGCTTCCGCTTCTACCCATTTTGACATGTAATCAACTTCCATTTGGATGTATTTATTTCCAAATGAACTAGGGAATGGTCCCATAAAATCAATACCCCATACATCAAATAATTCACATTATAGCATATATGTTTGAGGCATTTCATCATGTTTAGAAATATTACCTGTTCTTTGGCATTTATTGGCATTTATCACACAAGGTAACATACCTGTTGGCATATTTAAATAGAGTAGGCCAATAAAAACTTGATTCAAGTATTTTGTGTGCGGTTTTAATGCCACTGTAGTGTCCTCCTGAGGGTCCTGAATGGCAATGTTTCAAGATTTTGCTCGCTTCTGTCTTTGTAACGCACTTCGAATAACTTGATCTGCATATATGCGAAAAAAAAGGATCTTCCCAGAAATAGTTTTTCACATCAGTAAAAAATCGCTTCTTTTGGTGATGTGTTAGTCTATTTGGCAAGATGTTAGCTGCTAAATAATTTGCAATGTTTGCAAACCATGGTACCTCAGAATGTGTTACAGAAAAGAGTTGCTCTTCGAGAAATGAGTCATTTATCTCAGTTTCATCGAATTCTTCGATATGTGGATTCTCAAGTCTAGAGAGATGATCTGCCACAAGATTCTCAGCTCCATTCTTGTCTTGTATTTCTAAATCAAACTCCTGTAAAAGTAAAATCCATCGTATGAGTCGAGGTTTTGCATCAGGTTTGGTTAAAAGATAACGGAGAGCTGAATGGTCAGTATACACGACAACTTTAGACATTATTAGATACTGTCTAAATTTATCAAAAGCAAAGACCATAGCCAGCAATTTTTTCTCTGTGGTGGTATAGTTCTCTTGTGTGGGTGTTAATGTTTTGCTAGCGTAGTAAATTGGCTGAAAATACTTGTCTATTCGTTATCCCAAAATTGCACCTACTGCAAAATCACTTGCATCACACATTAGTTCAAAGGGTAAATTCCAATCGAGTGCAATTATAATCGGAGCATCTATCAATTTATCCTTAAATACATTAAATGCACTTAAACATTCCTGATTGAAATTGAAAGGAACATCTTTTTCTAGTAGTTTTGTCAAGGGCTTAGCTATTTTAGAAAAATCTTTAATAAATCTTCTATAGAACCCTGCATGTCTTAAACAACTTCTAATAGCCTTAACTGAACTAGGGGGAGGTAATTTTTCTATGGTTTCAATCTTTTTTTATCTACCTCAATCCCTTTACTAGAGATCTTATGTCCTAATACAATCCCTTCTCTAACCATAAAGTGACATTTTTCCCAATTCAAAATAAGGTTTGTTTCCTCACATCACATTAAAACTCGTTTTAAATTTTTAAGACAAAGATGGAAAGAATTACCGAATACTGAGAAATCATCCATAAATACCTCCATGATATCTTCCATGAGTTTATCAAAGATTGCCAACATGCAATGCTGAAAGGTAGCAGGAGCATTACATAATCCAAAAGGCATTCTACGATAAGCAAACATACCGTATGGGCATGTAAATGTTGTCTTTTCTTGATCTTCAGGAGCTATGGGGATTTGGAAGTAGCCGGAGAGTCTGTCCAAGAAACAGTAGTACATATGCCCGGATAGTCTTTCAACATTTGATTTATGAAGGGTAGAGGGAAGTGATCTTTTTTGGTGGCATCATTGAGCTTTCTATAGTCTATACAAACTCTCCATCCTGTAACTGTTCTTGTGGGGATTAATCTTCTCATTTGATGCCACTGTCATACCTCCTTTCTGTGGAACTATCTGCACAGGACTTACCCAAGTGTTGTCAGAAATGGGATAAATTATTCCTGTATCTAGAAGTTTAATTACCTTGACTTTGACTACTTCTTTCATGTTGAGGTTTAGCCGTCTCTGTGGCCGCAAACACGGCTTGTATTCTTCTTCCATTAAAATTTTGTGGGTGAAAAATGAGGGGCTTATTCCCTTGATATTAGAGATTTTCCAAGCTATGGCTTTTTTATGTTTTCTTAGTACCTTTATCAACTCCTCTTTTTCCTTGGGTTCTAATTTTGAAGAGATAATTACCGGTAGTATAAAATTGTCCCTGAGGAATGCATATTCTAAGTGGTTTGGTAACTATTTTAATTCCAGCCTGGGTGGCTCATAATTGTTTTCAATGATTTCTTCTTTTATTTACCTGAATGACGATGTACTCAAATTCATCTCATTGCTTTTATCTTCTCCCCTTCTTCTTGAGTCGTGCAGTTCCATCGTATCGTCATTTATGAATTCCTGTAATGAATTTTTAATGATATGATCAGTAGTATCGAAAAAGGAACAAGAATCATCTTGCTCCTTAGAATATCGCATGGCATCATAGATTTGAAAAATAATTTCTTCATCGCCTATCCTTAATGCAAGTTTACCATCACCTACATCAATAATGGCTCTAACAGTGGCTAAAAAAGGACACCCTAAAATTAAAGGAACATTTATGTCTTCTTCTATGTCTAACACAACAAAATCAATGGGAAAAATAAATTTATCAATTTTTACCAAAACATCTTCGATAACTCCTCTAGGATATTTAATGGATCTATCGGCTAACTGAACACTCATCCTAGTGGGTTTTGGTTCCCCAAGATCTAATTGTCTAAACATTTTGTAAGGCATTAGATTAATGCTGACACCTAAATCAGCTAATGCTTCCTTAATATTTAAACTACCAATTAAGCAAGGAATAGTAAAACTTCCTGGGTCTTTTAGTTTGGTTGGTAACTTGTTTTGGAGGATGGCTGAGCATTCTTCATTAAGTTCGACCGTCGATACTTCTTCAAGCTTCCTTTTATTTGTCAGGAGTTCCTTTAAGAATTTTGCATACTTCGGCATCTATGAAATAGTTTCAACAAAAGGTATGTTAATATGTATTTGTTTAAAAAGTTCAAGAAACTTACCGTATTGGACATCTAACCGTTCCTTTTTTAACTTTGCTGGATAAGGAATTGGTGGCCTACTTTTTTTGCGTACTGGATTTACATCCTCAATTCCCTCATTTCTTGCTTTGCTATCTTCATGTGGGAATTGTTTCTTTGGTTCAACTAATTCCTTTCCACTTCTTAGTGTAACCGCTTTTACCTGTTCTGTTTCTTTAGAAAAATCACTGCCCGTATTTCACAGATCATCTTGGTGAGTAGTCCAATCGACTTAGTGAACTCCTCGACCGATTCAATAAGTTTTTCAATTGACGCTTGTTGATCTTTAAATGTTCTCTCAGTATTTTTGAAACGAATTTCTGTGGTTGCCATGAATTTTGTCAGCATCTCTTCGAGGTTTGGCTTCTTCTCTTGCGGATATGGCTGATTTTGGAAGTTTTGAGGAGGTTGTTGTCTTTGATTTCCTTGATTTCCTTGGCCTTCCCATAAAAATTGAGGTGGTTCCTCCAACCTGGATTGTAAGTATTACTATAAGGATTATTATTGGATTTGAAATTATTACCTATATAGTTCATCTGTTCGCTCTCTGCGTCTGTTGGTATGGTGGGTACTTAAGATTCGCCACAGTTCCACTTGCGTTACACTGCATGACCGGATGTACTGCGAAGAACACAAACTATCAAGCTTTTATTCATCATCTCTACCGTGTTGATAGCATGGTCACCGATCGAGGTTGTAAACTTTGGCTGATTTTGTCGGTTTTGTCCTTGTAACTTGCCACCGATAGTTATTCGGTGACATCTCTTCAATGAACTCGTAGTCGCTTTAGGAATTTTGTTGTTCGTTTCCAGGAGATTAGTTGTTGTTGAGGGGTTTACACCGTTATAGAAAGTTTGGACTTGTAGCCACAAGGGTAGACCATGGTGTGGACACCTTCTCAAGAGATCCTTATATCTCTCCCATGTGTCGTATAATGTCTCTAAATCCATCTGCACAAAAAAAGAGATATCATTCCTTAATTTGGCCGTTTTGGCCGGTGAAAAATATTTTAATAAATTTTTTTCGTCATTTGGTCCCATGTAGTAATTGACCCTCATAGTAACGAGTACAACCACTGTTTGGCTTTATTTCTTAATGAAAAGGGAAATAACCAAAGACGAATGACATCATCAGAAACACCATTTATTTTGAAATTATCACAGAACTCTAAAAAATTAGCTATATGAGTGTTCGGGCCTTCGTCCTGCAAACTATCAAATTGAACAAATTGTTGAATCATTTGTATTGTGTTAGGCTTTAATTCAAAATTATTAGCAGCTATAGCAGGCCTAACAATACTAGATTCAGCTCCTGTTAAATGAGGTTTAGCATAATCATACATAGTACGTAGAGCATTGTTTTCTTTCACATCTCGTGGTGGATTATTCTCGTCCATCCCTTCAGTAGGATTGGATCTGCCTTCTCGCTCTTCTTCTGTGTAATTTAGGGCTTGCCTAATTTTTCTGTGATTTCTACGAGCGGTAGCTTCAATATCACTATCGTATACTAGAGATCCTGTCGGGTTCCTTCTAGTCATAAACTAGAGGTACCTGCTAGAAAAAATGAAGGAATAAAATTAGCAAAAACAATAAAATAAAATAAATTGTGAAATAAATAATAAAAATAAAAATAAAAATAATGGCTAAAGTAATAAAAATAGAGCTTTCTTAATATTTTAATTCCCCGGCAATAGCGCAAAAAACTTGATCGTTGAAATCAGAGCTTTAAAATTTATAAAGAATGTCATCGAACCTGGAAACTAACCCTGACAACGATTAAAGACAAGTGTACCTATCGAACAGTAGTATAGCTTAGGCAAGACCGGATTATCGAACCTAAAGGAACTAAAAGTACTAATACTAACTTTCTTTTTATTATTTAGCCTAGAATAAAGTGAAGTTGCTTTAATCTAAATTAACGGCTACTAAACTAAAGACGCAAAGACAAGAAGAACGACTTGGAAAATAACTTGAAGAAAAACTCAGTTGATCACGACGATACCCTCAGGAAGAATTCACCTAGACTTCACTTATTATTTAACACTGAACCATATGTTTTATTCACTTAGTTTGATCCGTAAGACTCCCTAACGTATATTAAACCCTCTCTCGAGGCGAATAACGTCTAACCCTAGGTTAATTAGTGGAACTCTCGATCTCTTATAATAACCCCCTAGAATAGCAGTAAATCTATGTATGGACACCCATATTAGGTTTCACCCTAATCCAGCAAAATCTCATCACCCTATCTCTAGGCGTGCGATCAACTCCGCTTAATTACTCTAGATCTACTCTTAAGCAGGGTTTATTCCTCCTCTACCTAAGCACATCAGATTTGGATTAAGTATGCATAATTAAGAACAAACTAAGTATTTATCATATAATTCAGAAATCAATAACAATATTCATCTAGATTTCATCCCCTTTAGGTATCTGAAGGGTTTAGATCATAACAAAGAAAAAAAACATCTCAAGAGAAAAGATAAAACAAAACATAAGAAATCCCTAAAACCCTTTGGAGGAATTGAAGGAGAAATCCGCCGTCTTGAGTAGAATTCCGGCTCCTTGAGATGGATCACTGGCTATCTTCGAGTAATTCCCTAGATTGAACTGCTCTGGCTTCGGCTCTTTGGCCTAGCTCACCCGTCTCACGCCCCCTTTCAGGTTACACTTAGGGTGTTTATATAGACTTTAGAATGCTTTACTTAGCCTCTAAGTGTCCCAATTCAAGTATACTTCCTACTTGGTGTTTGAATAGGCTTTGTAATGTGTTTCTTTGCCTTAAAGTATCCAAATCCGAGTGAAATTGCTCTCTCCCGCGACAGGGGCACGGCCATGGTACACGCCCATGTAAATCGTTTTCAGGCCGTGTCTTGATTCTATCTATTGGGGCACGGCCATGTGAATCGTGGCATGGCCGTGTCTTAGTTAATTGTCGAGGCACGGACCGTGTGGCTTGAAGTCAAGGCCGTGTCGATTTCCTCTTTGGCCCAAATTGGCCCGTTTTAAGCCCGTTTCTTGTTATTTTTATCCTTGGGTGCTTTTCTGAGTAAAAACATGAAAAGAAAGGATTAAGAGCACCTTTTTACATAAAATAGGGCTAAATCATCCAAAAGCATACTAAATGTGGGCCTAAAATATGTTGCTTTTACGGTTTATCAGTTTGGTTAGAAGAAAAGGAGGAAGGGAGAGAGAAAATAAAAAATAAAAAATGAAAAAATAAACAAAGAAATGGATTGAAGGAAAAAAAGACATGAGACGGAGGGAAATGAAAAGAATAAATGAGAAAAATATATAAAATACATAAAGAAATAAGTGGTGGGGCATACTAAATTGAAAAGCTTTCTATTGAAGTTCATAATTCATAATAAAAACATTAATATGATAAAATTGTGCTTCTACTATTTTCTCAGAAATTTTAGAAATTTACAATTTAATCTTTGTACTTTCTAATTTTTTAATTTAAAAGTGATTTTCATCATTCCATTCCAACTTATATTCATGTCAATTTATAACTAATAACTCATTTTTTATTTTGTCAAAATTACAATTTAATTCTCAAACTTTTTAAAAAATTATTTGGCCCCTTTCTCGTGTTTTCACTTCTAAAATTCTTTTATAGAAATTCACATATCTAAAATCAATTTATTTTCAAAATATTCCTTCTTCTTTTTACTTATTTACCATATTTTCATGTAAATTAACTTATTCAATACCGATATTGTACCACGTGTCCAATAAAAATTTGGAATGCATGAAAATAGCCTTAATTGATATTTAAAAATATATATATATAAATATGAAACATATGAAGATTTTTATTTACTTGTAGAGTTAAAAAATTTCTGTCGTCGGTATATTAAAGGATAATTCATATAATTTTATGCACTATTAATGAACTAAATAATAGTGCATTATCTTAAATGAATATTAGTGGATTTACTTTTAAAATTTTAAGATGATGTGTATCAAATATTGTTATATGGTTACACCTCATTGTGAGGACCTCTCTCACTATATACATCTAGCAACGCGCCAACATCTCATCAAGGAACAACCCATCTCTTTCATATCCTACACATGAACTCTCAAGCGTACGCGTGGCAAACTCTCAATCTTCAATAGACACTTTGCCTTGTAAGAGTTTGGGAAGGACTTCTGGCCTTTTTATTAAACTAACTCAAAAAAATTAATTAATTATTAAAATAATTTATTTTTTTAATTAAATATCAAAATAAGCCAAAAGTTACAGTAAATTTAGGTGGAGCCAAATTAAATGGCTCCACCAAGTTGTCACGTCAGCATAGGGGATTAAAAAATAATTTTTTAGTGGAGCCATTTTGAATGGCTCCACCTGTATAAAATACAAAGAAAATACTGTAAAATATGAAAAATTGGGGGCCTTTAAAATAATTTTCTAATTTTTAGTGGAGCCATTTGAAATGACGCCACCACCTTTACAATTTTTTTTTTAATTTTGTCTTTTTTTTACCTTTTTATGTATTTAAAAAGTTAAGGGCCTAAAAAACAATTTTTCTTTTTTTGGTGGTGCCATTTGAAATGGTGCCACCACCTTCCTGAAACTTTTTTTTTACTTTTATATTAATTTCTTATTTTATTTTATTTATTAAATTTATATTATTAATTTTAAAAAATGTAATGTGTATTTAAAATGTTTTATAATATATTTTTAAAATTTTAATTAGTCTTTTAAATAAATATTTTAACTTTTGATATATTTTAGTAATTATTTTAAATATTATATTTGAACGGATCTATAGAGATTGGGAACTTGTAAAATAATTTGGACATCGACCTTCCACAACGGATAGCTATTTTCGCACTGATTTTCCTTTTCATTTCTACTAGCTTCACATTTTTTTAATAGCAAACCTACTTTTGCCCATCTTGAAATACGCAACCAATATCACCTTCTACAATTTCACCATCAAAACAACATACACCAAAAACACCTCATTACTCATTTTAATAGATATTTTTAACTTTCTTACTTAGCACATCAGTTACACCACTCTATATATAGAAGAGAACCAAGAGGTGGAGCCATAAAGAATGGCTCCACCAAAAACTGTGATTTTGAGATTATAAGGGCCTTATAGTAATTTTACCATTTTGAGTCTGCCAAATCCACCTGCTTTTAGTCCGACAACCAAGTTAAATAAACAACTAAAATAAGAAAATATATAAAACTTCAAATAAATTAAGAAAAATTAAAAATTTTAACTTAAAAATTCTATGTAAATTTAATATAAGATTAAACATACATTTTAATTATTATAAAACTAATAATTTCAAAAGCAATTTGAACAATAAATTTAAAATTTATAAAGAAATAATTTCAAATATATATATCTAAAGTTAAAAAATTATTTAAAATTTTAAATAATATATTATACAACATTTTAAATATACATTACAAATTTTTAAAATTAATAAAATAAAATAAAATAAATAACTAATATAAAACAATAAACTAATATAAAAGAAAAAAAAAAACAAAAAAAATAATGTCAGTAGGGGTGGCGCCATTTCAAATGGCACCAAAAAAAGGATAAATTGCTTTTAAGTCTCCTAAACTTTTCAAAAACTTGAAAAAAGTAAAAATATAATATTTAAAATAATTAAAAATATATATCTAAAATTTTTAAAATTAATAATATAAATTTAATAAATAAAATAAAATAAGAAATTAATATAAAATAAAAAAAAGTTTCAGGAGGGTGGTGGCGCCATTTCAAATGGCACCACCAAAAAAGGGAAAATTATTTTTAAGCCCTTAACTTTTTAAATACATGAAAAAGTAAAAAAAAAGACAAAATTAAAAAAAAAAAAATTGTAAAGGTGGTGGTTCCATTTCAAATGGCTCCACCAAAAATTAGAAAATTATTTTAAAGGCCCCTAATTTTTTAGATTTTACAGTATTTCCCTTATATTTTATACGGGAGGAGCCATTCAAAATGGCTCCACCAAAAAATTATTTTTTAATCCTCTATGCTGATGTGGCAACTTGGTGGAGCCATTTAATTTGGCTCCACCTAAATTTACTGTAGGTTTTGGGTCATTTTGATATTTAATTAAAAAGGTGAATTATTTTGATAATTAATTAATTTTTTTGGGTTAGTTTAATAAAAAGGCCAGGACTTCTTAAATATCATTATGTCGACCAACGTCAAGACTGCGTACACACTTGTCCAAGGCACACTTCCAATTGACCTTCTTATGGCTCTCCACCAACATCCAAACATCATTGTACGACTCTACCCCAAGTGAACATTCTTCACCCTCAAACCCACTCCTTTGTATCAATATTAAGTAAAAATAAAAGGGTTAATCTACCAGATGATAACTGAGTTTGAATTGAAAGTTCAATGTGGTACCTGGTTTTTTTTTTTCCAATTAAGTGCTTATTTTTTGTTATAGTTAACCAAAGTAGTACCCAAGTTTAACTTTTGTTAAATTTGAATGCATATATGATATATGTACATGATAGAAGAATTTTCAAGAATATAATTGTCTATAGCAAATATAAATGAATTAAACCCGTTCTTGGATAATACCAATGTGTTTCTTGAATGGTCTTTTTTGAAATAAAAACATAGTGAAATTTGTCAACTGAGATATTTGCCGATTTTTTACTCTAATAATATTAAAAAATTAATTAAATATCAAAATGGTATTCTCATAGCATTATTTACCAAAATGGGATGAAATGAACAGTGCTGAAGAATGAAGGGACAAGAGGTGCCGTCAGTCTAGCATCCTCCACCCCTTTTTACCCGTATTTTGCTTCATATTTGGTCCCGTATTTTGTTTTATATACCGATACCGTCGTATAATGTCCCTCCATCATTAAAAATTATTATTTATAAACATATCATAGGCTAATGATGGAGGTATGATTGAGCAGAAAAAAATGGGTGGCATCGCCACCCCTTGTCTCTCCACCCCTTGGCACCGTTCATTTCACCTCATTTTGGTAAATAATGTCATGGGGATACCATTTTAGTATTTAATTAATTTTTTGATATTATTAGATTAAAAAAGTCGAAATTTGCAACATTTTTTGCGGCACTTCAAGTCTGTGCTATTAAACTTTTGGTGTTGATTATAAACGTTGCTAAAGGTATCAATATTAATTTTTAGTGTTTAATTCAGATTTTAAGGTTAATTTGATGAAATTCAATTGTTAATATTATTAAGTTTGAAATTTTGTGATTTTGTTAATTGAACAAATTTAATGTTAAATGTGAATTTGTTTAATTTTGTTTTAATTTATTAAATACGCTTTTGTTGGCGGCAATTCTTGTTTTGGATTTTAGAGTTGATTTTACAAAAGTTAATTGCTAATATTATTAGTTAATTGTGAATTTTATCAAATCTTTCTTGAAATCCAAAATAAAAACTAAAAAGTTAACACCATTACTTTTGGGTACCAAAATATTTAAATTTTGTCAAATGCAAGTAACGTATTAGACAAAAGAAAAAATATAAGTACTACGTTAAAAAAATGCCAAACTTAGATATGAAATGATTACCTAAAACAATGTAGCTTAATTTAGCCAACCTCGCATTATAGTTACAATAACTTTATGTTTGGATTGAGGTAATATAAAGGAAAAGAAAGCAAAGCTGAGGAAAGAAAGATCCTTTTCTTTTTAAGCGAAAACCAAGGAATGCGATTATCCTTTATTTTCTCTCAAAATGTTCAATTTTTATATACCTCAAATTGGAGGAAAAGTTAAGTAAAGGAACATTTTCCTAAATTAATTGGTTTTTATGTGATTTGCATCATGGTTATCTAAACTGAATTAGATGGATTGAAAACTAATTAAGGTTTCAATCCGAAAAAATATTTTAGACCAGTTGAGTCACCAACCGATACAAACCACTTGAATCAGGTTAAAAAATAGGTTGAGCTTATTTTTTATGATTTTAATGATTTATTAATCGAATTGTCCAGACTAGACTGATCAACAAACTAATAGCTTGACCAATTGGACCACCAATCTGATCCTGAAAACCTTGATTTGGACGTGGATTTTAAATTTTTTTTTATGTATTTTTCTTTTATATATAAAATTTTTAAATATTTTATAATTATATTTTATAATTTTTTTAGAATGATGACTAAATTGATGAATATGTAAATATTAAGGGTTAAATTTGTTGAGATTTTTAGAATCATGATCAAATTGAAATAACATGTAAATGTTGAGATTTGAATTTGTTATTATGCCAATATAAAAAGATCACGCCAGATCCATTAGTAGAGGTGTGCATGGGTTTGGCGGCTTGACCAACCAAGGTCTACCCGAAATGTAGGAGGGTTTGGGCAAAAATATAGGCCCGAAAAATGGGCTTGGACAAAAAAATAAGGCCCGTTTAAAAATGGGCGGGCTCTAAAGGATTTTTGGCGGGCAGGCTTACTGAATTCATTAAAGGCAAAAAAATTTAAATATTATTTTATTATTGTTTTCTCTTTATTTTGCTACAATTTTACTATTATGTTTCTATTATTTTGTTGTTATTGTTTAGATATTATATAAAACTTATTTTATTGTTAATTTTGTTATTATTTTAGAGGCATTTACTTGTCAAGTTCATCTATTTTAGTGTTATTTAAGTCTACATATTTTTAAAATTTATTTTCAATTTGTTGAAAAATATTTATTTTGATTTTTTAATATTTGTGATGTATTATATATATTTAAAATTATATAAAATAATATAAAAATTAATACAGATTTGGGCAATGGGCAGGGCAGGCCGGGCCCGAGTTTTAGTATTTTTATATGGGCCGGGCTTGGGCAAAATTTTAGGCCTATTTTTTGGGTCCGGCCCGGCCTGAGCCCAATGAACGGGCCTAAATTTTTAGTTGGGCCCGACCCAAACCCGACCCGGCCCGGCCCATGCACACCTCTATCCATTAGGGATTCAACGACGAAATAACCAAAATATACAATTTCTTTAACGAGAATGATTAAATTGAAAATTTTGTTCAAGGGACTAAATGAGAACACCCTAATACTTGTATGACTAATTATGGCAATTTACCCAATTTATAATGTTAAAATATATTATTATCTAATAACAAGAATTAAATAAACATACAAAAATATAAAAATATCACAAATGTTTATCGATTTGTAACGTTCCAATCACTCGTCCTTTAATTGTTGTTAATTACTTAACAAAATAATGACATAATTCATTAACTCAATATTTAATACCTAATTAGTCCTCAAAATATAGCTAATATTTTTAAAATCAACGAAAAAAAAAAAAAACATGTTGAGAGCTAAATTGTTAATCAACAACAACAAAAAATGATTATTGAGGTAATCCAATTCCCTTCACTGTTCATACAATTGTGTAAAAAGATGTGTTAAACTCTTAATGAATGAATCACTTAGAACGAGAACTTTGGGAAAAAAATGTAAGAATTAATGGCCTTTTTTTCTTGGGAATTAAAGAAGAGGGGAAAAAAATTTGCATAGGGTGGTTGATTAGCGCTCTTTTTACTGCAAAGAGGGGGCATTGCAGTGTCCACCTATGGCTAAATTGTAGAGAAATATAAGAGTGAAAAAAGGTGATTTGAAGAACATCTAGATTATACTGTTTGAACATCTTTTTAGGGTTTTGGACCTTCAGATGGAGTGGCACCACCTTCCGTTTCTGTTGTGGTATGTTGTTGAGTCTGAGAATCTGCAACCAAAATTAGTAAAAGGGAAAAAAATGTTATCATATATATATATTATATGTGGTAAAAGTTTAATAAAGTTTCTTTGTATTGGAAGACGGAATACATTTTGTTTTATTGAATAAATTAATTTTTATACATTAAATCAAAAAATAAATTGTTTAAAAATTTTGTCTATTCTTACTATTAAAAATTAGTTATTGTAAGTTGACATGCGGTACAAGTAGCACACCATGTGTATCTGTCAACTATATCAGTTCTTAACTGTAAAAATAGATGAAAATTTTAATTAAAAATTATTTTACTCTTTGATTTAATATACTAAAACTAATTTTCTCATTTTCTAAATAAATAAAAAAGATAAAATACAACTATCTTTTGATAAAGTTATCTCTATAATACTTTTTATCTATTATATCTGCATTTGTGTGTGAGAATACGATGGCAGGATGAAAAATGACGGTAATTTGGGGCTCTCCACATTTGCTTATTAAAAAAATAAAAACATAGTGCATAACATGGTTAGTGGGGCTCTCCATATTTTCCATGAATCTGAATCAACCACCATCCCAGATACTGAAACCACATGCAATCACTACTAGTTTACAATATGCTTCTCTGTCATGACTTTCTATGGATCAATCATTTGGGGCAATGGCAATAAGTCAACAATACATACAGCTCATTCACATGGATGTAACGAATGCTACCGTGATCATTTGGGTAAATATCGATCGATGGTAGAATATAATATTAGAAAAAATTTACCTGAGGAAGAGGGAAAGGGTGGGGGAGGAGGATAGGTGGAGAAGGACCCCTCCATTGGAGTAGGACAGTAAAGATAGGAAGGTCCATGGAAGCGTTGTGCAGAAAATGTCCCCCTTGGAGGTTGCAAACAATACCCATAATAATATGGGGAGCCCATTGATGATGATGATGATGATCCATACTGTTGATGATAGCATTGTGGCTGCTGAATTTGTGGATTATAGACAGCCTGCAATGCCACCATTCAATCAACATTGTTGACTGATGAACCATTTGACTTAATATTGAACAAAAAATAACCCAACTTATAATCACTTACTTGGTGATACCCATATTCAGGACCGTAAGCTGTGTACCTGTAAACACAGAATTCATCAAACACTCTAATTAGTACCCGGTAAGCATGAGAATACTATAGAATGCACAAAATCTGAACATACTAATTAAAATCCTAAAAATGGGTCCGTTGGTATAAACTCATATATCTAAACATCATTTGGGGGACCATTTTGATATACACATTTGAGCCCTACAAAGCAAAGCCATGCTTTCCGCAAAATTTACCGGTTTTGCCAAATTGATTAATATTCATATCTAAAAGCAAAAAAAAAAAAAAAAAGAAATGTGTTGAAGGCATGGACCACTTTGAATGAAAACAGTAAGTGTGGTACATACCCGTATGGTGCATAAAAGACCGGAGCCGGAGGTGGAGGTGGTGGCAGTGGTGCTGCAACTCCACTATAAGATGGTGCACCTTGCTGTCCAACAACCTGATAAGGATTGCTACCTTGAATACTTCCTGCATATATGAATTCACCATATCCAATTCATTATATGTTTCGAATAAAGGTTTCCGAGGAAATACTTTAAAAAGAAAAAAAGAAAAGAAAAGTTGATCAACCTCGCGGAGGTGAAGGTGTTGGCCTTCCAAGTGAAGCAATGTTACAATTTGCTCTTCTTCCATTGATTATAGGGTTTGGATCAACACAAGCTTTCCTAGCTGATTCTGGATCACGAAAAGTAACCTACAGAAATGCAGTGATCTTAATGAACTATACATATATATTATAAGAAGAAATTAATTAGAGAAAAGATACTTACAAAGCCATATCCTTTAGATTTCCCAGTGATTTTATCAGTGATGATAACAGCTTCAAGAATCTCTCCAAACTGTTCAAAATACCTACGCATGTCGTCGGTGGGTGTCTCCCAAGCCAATCCTCCAACAAACACTTTCGTCAACGTCGTGTCACCGAATGGTGATCGGTAAGATGGATAAGCAGCCGTCATTCCCTTTTTAAACAAAGCAAAACAAAAACAAATGGGTAACTTTCCTTTTTCGGATTTATATTTACAGTTGACAAGATTGATGTAGTAACAAGCTGAAGCTTCTGCAATTCCGGTTGATGATCTTCATCACTTTTGCTAATTTTTGCTTTACGATACTTGTCTCTTTATCCATTTCTAAAGGCGCCGCCCCCACTCTAGAAGCTCACAACAAATGAATCATTGAAGATGGTCTGAGAATGGGATGATGAAGCTTACTTTAAAGGATGTTATGGAAGTTGGTTGGTTGGTTGGTTGATTGTTGTTGTTGCCGTAAGAGAGAAAGAGAGAGAGAGGAGAGACCAGACAGCTGCTAACGTTAATTTGCTGTCTATAGTAGTATTTGAGAATTTGAAAGTGGGGGAAAGGGAGAGGGTTGGGTTGGTAAAATAAGAATGACAGCTCCTTGACTGTATGCACTCAAGCCTGTCCTTCACTGTCTCTGCATTAATATTCCCTCCCAAGTCCACAATCAATACCCCTTGGTCCCTTACTGTTCATCGTGAATTTCATTGTGGCTATATATCTTGATTTTTAGTTTCATAATGTTAATCTGTCAGATAATAATAATAACAAATTGGGGTTTAAAGAAATATATTATTCTATATGATTTGGTGTGTTTGACCAAACATAGAACAAATTAAATTGGCGATTACTTATAGATGAGTTTATTTTAAAGTGTCATAAAAATAGTGATCGTGGCCCCTATTTCCTTGAGAAAATATAAAAGAACCACTTGTATCAATAAATAAATCTTGTATATAAAACAACCAGACTTGCACGCACTGGCAGAGTTGTTTAATCATCATTCAAAGGACTTGTTCACTAAATGTCATGTATTTATGGACATATATTTATGTATTTATATCATGACATGTGTAACGGGCCAAATTTGTCCGGGCCCAACAAGCAGAAATTCGAAGTCAGAAATAAAAAATAAAAACAAAAACAAAATAATCAATCCAATCCAAGTTTTTTACAAGGCCCAAATACAAAAGTTATAGCGCAATACACCACCGTAAGCCCTAAGCCCGAAATTTTCAGAAAAATGGAAAACCCTAGGTCATCCATGTGCGATGCGCCGCCTCCATGTGCGTCCTCAGCGCGCACACCGCCCGAGGACTACCTCCGTTGCACCAAAATGGCAAAAAGCCGAAATCTTCGCCCGTTAACCTTGCCAGCAAAAAAGAAACAGAAACGAAAAGAGCAAAAAACAAGAGACGCAGATAGCAGAGAAACAGTAGCAAAAAAAAATATTGTAATACTTTCGGCTATAAAAAGCCAGAGTATTTGTAATGTTTTTTGCGGGGAACACGAAGAAAAATACAAAAAAAAAAGAATAAAAAAAACAGAGAAAGAGAAAAAAATTAAAACTTTAGTTTGATTCAAAGGTATATTTTCGTTTTTTTTCATAGCCTATTTATTTCGAATATAGTGTACATACATATATACATATATATACAAATTTTTTACCTTTTTTGACGATCAGGGAAGACGAAACCGAAAAGTTTCTTCGATTTCTTTCTATTTTTGTGAGGTTCGTGGGTGTTTTGATTTCATATCTGGGTCGGGGATGGTAAAACGATAAAATAAGGCTATTCTTTTTTCTCTCCGGCCACCGTGGACGGCGGCCACCACGGTGGCCATGGTCGGAGCCGATGGCCGGACCGATGGCTGGAAAGGGAGAGGGTGAGAGAGTTGAGAGTTTTTTTTTTTTTTTTGAAGAATAGGAGTAAAATGAATTTTTTAAAAAGTTTTGATTTAAACAAAAATGAATTTAGCGCCAAAACGACGCCGTTTGAGGCCTAGCCGCGAGCGACCCGACCCACTCCAGGGGGGATCCGCGTGTTTTCAATATTTGGGATATTTTCGCATCTGGTCCTCCCACATTTTGAGGTTGTTTTAATCTAGTCCTATTTTCCTTTTTTCTTTTTTTTTAAAATTTAACTCTTTAATTTTATTTCACTTTTAATTTGGTCCTTCGATTAGCAAAGTGGAATGCACACTTAGTGGGGTCTTGGGATATTTTCCATGTTAATTCCTTTCCTTTTCCGTGCGTTTCATGCTGGTCCTTTTTATTTGTTTTATCATTCAATCAATCTATTTTTATTATATTTTATACTTGTAGTTTAGTCTAAACATCAATTTAGTCCCTCATTTAATTTAATTTATTTATTTATTCATTTAGTTGCTTATTTATTATTTTTTTATTTTGTTTATTTTTATTTCTTTTTCTTTTTCTTCGGGGCATTTGTCCATTTATTTCATTTTATTCTCTATTATTATTATTATTATTATTATTATTATTATTATTATTATTATTATTATTATATTTGTATACTTTTTACAAATTGTACCCCAACTCTCATTTATATTTTAATTTGGTATTTTATTTTTAATATTTTATAAATTATTTTTCTCAATATTTATTTATGAATGTATTTATTTCTTTATCCTTATTACGTTTAAAAAATTGGTATTTTTTTTGTGCGCATTATTTTATAATTATTATTATTGTTATTTATTTTATTATTTATTTTATTTTTCTTTGATTGTTAATATTGATATTAAAGTGATTCGTATTATGTGATTGTTGTTATTATATGTACTATAAATTGCTTATTTGTACATTTATATTGTTGTCATTCATTAGCATAATATTTTATCCATATATCATTTTAAATATTACATTAATTTTCATTCAAATTAAGTAAAAAGAAAAATTTTGAAAATAAATGCAATATTTAAAATGGCTGAATATCTTTTAGAATTAAAACATACAAGTTTTAAAATATAAAAAATTAAAAGGCAAGCTTGTTATCTCGAGACGAGAGGACCTTTAATGCTCGTTTTAATTTATTCAAGTGTTTTTTTTAAATCAACATTAATAAAAAAGGATCATATTTTAAATTCTTTTCGAGTTTTTAACTTTTGACATTAAGACATTAATTAATCAATTAGGTACCAATTTTGGGCGTTACGAGGGTGCTAATCATTCCTTGCACGTAATTGACTTCTGAACCTGTTTTCTTGAATTTCGTAGATTAAAATCGTTGTTTTAGTAAATCAAAATATTTTATTAAAACGATTAAATTACGAGATGATCCGATTATACCTCATTAAAAAAATTGGTGAGGATTCTATTTTGGTCGAGATTTCAAAAATGATTTCCACAACATGTATAAATTTTGGTACCAAATCGTGCTTAATATTATAGGTATAGGGATGCATACTCCCACATGATCCCATGTTCATAAACTCCACTAACCATAAGCACAGAATATAATAGTTAGGATCACAAACCAGAGGGAAATGGGGCGGCAGCGTTGAAAACAAAATCTCAAAAAGCTTCTCAACTAGCAATTTCATCTCCTCAAATCGTAATAAACAAAGATTGGGGATTAGTTGTTAATGGAAGAGCATTATCATGTTCCACACGCAATTCCCTACTGAAAAACCGCATGTTTGTCATATTATGGCTTCTTTGTAAACCCAGCCCAGCCAGCACCTGGTTTTAGTCATCACAACGCTTTTGGAAAACCAACCTTCTAATTGATAGATAGATACTGACAAAAAATTTTAAATCTACTTCACATCCAAGAGAAGAATCGATTAATTATTAGTATAGGAATGTAAAGGAATTTTTAAGTTAAATATGAAAATGGAATTCGTTGTATTGGTCTCTCCACGTTGGGTCCTATCACACATTCACAATAATGAGCTGGATTTCTTCCTTTGACACAAAAGAAAGAAAGTACATATAAAATATCAACCAGATATGAATGTACAAATATAAAAACAGAGGACAATATTCAAAACTAGACCCATCAACGAAACCCAATCGATGGTTTTAAATTTTTGCGGTCTGTCCCTTAACTTGTAGATGTTGAAGTGTATAATAAATTTATAAATAGTTTAATAATTATATTGAAAAATTGCAAATTTGCATCTCATAAATCATATTACGTTTTCTTTTAAGAAGAATAATGCAGATTTTGTTGATGTTGGACAATTGATTTTTATTATATAAGTTGATTCGATGAAATCTGCATTTAAATGGTAAAATTAGACATATTGATTGATTCAATGAAAATATGCTTTTAACTTAAATATTAATTTTAATGTTAAATAAAATTAAATAAGGTTAATAAAATAGGATTTGATCTAATTGTATTTATGTTAAAATGAAATTTCAAGATTTAAGGTTGAAGTATCATTAATTATAAATATTTTTAAATAAAAATTTATCGGTTCTGTTGATTCTATACTAATTTGTTAATAATTGATTTTAACACGGTAATAGTATGAAACATTAGTATGTAAATGAGATATTCATTTTCGTAATATATTCAACTTCGAGGAGGACAAAGATAAAGGGGGAGCCAATGGCCTTGGCCTCTCAAAACTGGTAGATTTATCATACTTTGCCTCCCTCCAATAATTTATTACTCATCTCTGATTCTTTTAAAAGTAATTTTTTGGCTTTATCCTGGAATTCGATTCAAGAAAAACTTAAATTAATTTTGGTAATTGTACAAATAAGGGTACTTGCTTTGAAAAACATAAATTGTGGCTGCAATAGTGCTTGGACCTGTAGTCACAATTTCAACCACGAAATCAAAAGTGCGAAAACAATAAAGAAGAGCACCAAGATTATTTACGCAGTTCAACCTCAGTTTATCTGCGGGGCTTTTGTAACAGCTCGATTTTAGCCTTAATCGAAACGGTGGTTTCGGGACCATGAATTCGAGTCGGAAAAATTTTTAAATATTATTTTCTGAGTTATTTATGTGTGAATTGCTATGTGTGAAATTTTCATGATTTAATTTTATTGTTTGAGTGTCTAATTATTAAAATGGACTTAATCGCATAAAGTGAAAACTTGATAGTTTAATGTGTTAGGACCAAATTGTAGATGTCTTTTTAATTGGAAGCATTTAAGATGCAAAAAAGTCCATTTTAATAGATAGTGGCGGGTCATGGACTATACTGGCCTTATATTATAATGTTTTATTAAATTATAATAAAGTTTATAAAAGTAATTAAATATTAAGTTAATATATATGTTAATAAAACATAAAATAATAGCATTTTTGCTCATCTTGTTTCTCTTGACCGAATACATGCAATAAAAGAAAGAAATAGACAAAGCCTAGGTTCGGCCACTCTTAAGCTTGAATCAAGGTATGTAAATAGTTCGATTTTTGATAATTTTTACGTTTTTGAGATCGTTGCTTCGAATACTATCCGACTCATGCTAGAATTTCTAATTTTGATGCATGTTTAGAGTTCGGTCATTGATGAGAATTTGTGTTTGTGATGTTTGATGATTATATATTAAATATAGGTTTTAGATTAATATGTTTTATATTGGAAATTTTGATGATTTTGAGTAATTAGGACTAAATTGTGAAATTTGTAAATTGAAAGGTTAAAATGTGAAATAAATGGATTGTATGGATTTGTATGGACATGAATAACATTTGACCCTAAAGGAGTATGTTCAAATTTTGTGTATTTTGTGTTTTGTGCAATAGGGACTAAATTGTAATACTTGTAAATGTCAGGGGTAAAATGGTAATTTGTATAATTATGTGTTTTTGGATTAAATTGAATGAAAATATATTTGAATGAGCTTAATTTGAAATTATTTAGATCAAGAACAAAAAGAATCGGGATTGGATCGGGGAAAAGCAAAGTTGAACGAATAGCTGGGAAACTTAATCCGTCAATTTCCAAGGTAAGTTTTTAAGCAATTGGGTTGAATTGAATTTTAATCTATATTAAGGTGCATATGTTAAATAGAAGCAAGCATGTTAAATTACTTAAGGCCGAATATGACATTGGATAAGTTAATATAAGGTTGATTTATGTATAAGCTTTGATTTATTTGAGTTGAATGATTAAATATAGATTGAGAGGTAGTTAAATGTGGAATTTGTAATGGGTGATGGTTGTATATGAATATGTGAGTATACATGTTTAATGAGTATGGCCGAATGTGATAGTAAATTATAGGAAGAATGGGTTGGTTCGAACATGTATATATATGTATGTTTATATGTATAAAAATGTGATTATATATGTCTATATGAAAAGGAGGAGATCAGGTTAATGAGCACCAGGGGCGTAGCTAGGGGGGCTGGCATGGGCCCCAACCCCCCTAAAATGTAAAATTATAATTTTGGCCCTTAAAATTTTTTAAAAATTTTAAATTAGTAAAGGTAAAATTACACTTTGGCCACCCCTAAAATTATAAAAATTCGATTTAATCCTTTACAAATTATAAAAATATAAACTATAAAAAATTAAAATTTTATTCGGCCCCCCTAAAAAATTCTTCTGGCTTCGCCCCTGATGAGCACTATATGTGCGAACTTATACACCGAGCACTAAGTGTCCGAAATCGGTCATTTGGCACTAAGTGTGTGGAAATATGATGTAATGGCACTGAGTGTGCATACATTACAAGAAGTTGGTACTATGTGTGTACTTTATCAAAGTAACGGCACTAAGTGTGCGATACGTTACATGGTTTGCACTAAGTGTGCAGGTTTACGGATCCTCCCAGGGATATCAACTAGTGAATTGTGATAAACGAGATGAAATAAACAGGTAAGTGATTCATGATAGTTGGATGATTCAGTACTAATGAGGTAAGTTATTCTTGTTTAAGAAACTAAAGAAATGAGATGTGTTTATAAATTTTTGAGTTTGTTTGAAATGGGACAATGATGCATGAGTATTCAATATTGAGATTACTAAATATGGTAGTAATGAAAGGTGATATGATCCATACTTATGTTTATGAGTTCGTTGATAATCATTTTTAAAATTGATTTAAATTGTATAATGTTAAATTGTATGTTTTACAATTGCTTATAACTTACTAAGCTATGTTAGCTTACTGTGTGTGTTCATTTGACTATTTTATAGATTTTGAAGTCTAGCTACGAGCTCGGGATTGTTTTGGAACATCGTCACACTATCGATCGCTATTTCGGTATTTTAAAAGTTTTAAACTATGAACTTATATGGCATGTATAGGCTAGAAATATTATGTTTGGTTTTGAAGTTGTATATATTTGTATAAGCCATGCGAAAATGGCTTGTCCATCTTGTTAATCTTGGAATTTATATTTTGGCTTAATGATTATGTTTGGTTGTGGTTTTGGTTGATTTGGTTTTAGTATATATAAGTATGGTTAATGTTTAGAGTTTAAATGAAATGGAGTAAAGATGTCATAAACTAGTTAACCATATTTTGCAATGAATGTAACACCCTTACTAGTGTCCAACTCTAGAACAGGGTTCGAGGCGTTACCGTACTTCAACATTCACAAATCTTAAACATTCACACTCATACAAATTAGGTTACCAAATTTCGCCCAAAATTAAAACTTCTCAAACACATGCATTTGACATTGTCATCTATTTAATCACTTATACCACATAACAAGACATTAACACATACCATGGACAAATAGCTTACAAACCAAAATCACTATAAGCCACATCTCATGGTTATAATCAACAAATCAATATAAGCCAATACATTTGGCTAATCACAACAACATCCATCATAAAAAAAACTACGTCCCTATACATGCCACTCACTTGAAAACATTTAACATACACATGCCATTACTCCAAGGATAATGACCCAATAGTGTGATACTGCCTCCGACGATCTCCAAACCTGAGCTAACTTGACAAAACTAAAAGAAATGGAAAGGAGGGAGTAAGCTTTACGCTTAGTAAGCTCGCATGAAACTAATAAGCAATGTGATAACATGCTATTTTCATATTCTTCCTATTTATTCAAATTCCAGTTAAGCTATTTTCTTGAGTTACAGTCATTAAATTATTTATATCTAGAGCTACGAAACTCCAAATTAAGATCCGTTAATTTTCCATGAAACTAGACTCTCATATATTCTTACCATAAAATTTGCAGAATTTTTGGTTTAGCCAATCAATACAGTTTATTTAATAAATATTCCCCTATTTTACTGTTTGACTATTCTGACCTCTCTTCACTACAAATCAATTTTCTCCTTGTACAGAGTTCATATGACCTTCTTATTTAGTTAATTTGAAAATAGACTCATTCAGGATTTCAGACATATAAATTATATTCCACAATTATTTTTTTTGCAGTTTTTAATGATTTTTCCAAGGAAAAATAGGGGATCATTTAATCATTCTGAACCAGTGTCATAGAAATTCAAATATCTCAAAATACGAATCATTTGTTTTCTATGTTTCTTTTATATGAAAATAGACTCAATAAGCTTTAAATAAATATCTAATACAACTTATAATTAAATTTCTACTATTTTTGGTGATTTTTTAAGTTCACATCACTGCTACTATCCAAAGCAGTTCTATTGTAAATTTTGCTCTCTCTCACTTTAGTTGTGTTCATTACTTGCCTATACCAATCTTTCCAATTTCCGATCACATATCATGCATATTGTTCATACATACATTTGCCACATTTCTCAATTGGTCACATTCACACTTGCACTTATTCATAACATGATCGTATTCGATTACACTTAGTCGTTAAACGACCACATGTATTTTCACTTAGTCAATTTCCCGTTGAACTCATCGGAATGATAACAGATACACGGTGGCTTGCACATAGTGCCACCCTCGTAGCCGAAGCTCTCTGGTGCACATAGTAGCCTGCACTTAGTACTACACATGTGACCAAAACCATCACTTATACATAGTGGCCTGTACTTAGTACCACACATGTGATCGAAGCTATCGGGTATGCATAGTAGCTTGCACTTAGTACTACACATGCGACCTATCCGTCTGGTGCACGTAATAGCCTGCACTTAGTACTAAACACGTGACCTAAAACCATCTCGTAGCTCTCTTGTACACATAGTGGCCTACACTTTTTAACAGTATACCAATTCATAAATTTTCATGCCATCATTTTATACAACTATCATACATTCATAAAACATGCATTTAGGCATATTATGGGTTTACTTTAGGTTATTCGAACTTACTTGTCGAAATCTCGTCAGGTACAACCATGTAGCAACTTATATAACCCATGTAATATTAATTTAACATTCAAGTCATGTAACATTAATTTGTCATTCAATTTCACATAACACAACAAACATCACATTTTCCATACCATACATACCATCCATCGACTTCTCCTAAACATATTAAATCATACAATTTATGCCATATCAATAGAGAATTACAATTCAAGCATGGTGTTGCATTATTATTAACACAAGAACTTACCTCGAATGCCGAAATGGTCATTTTACCAACTTTCCCGATTTTTCGATTTTCTTCCAGTTCTAGGTCCAAATCTCGTTTTTCGGTGTTATGGAGCTTGGAAGCTTGAAACAAACCCTAGCTATGGAGAACCCTTGTAATTTCATCCTCATGAAGAAGATAGACATATTTGGCATTTAAATTTTATTTTTAATTCATTTAATTCACTAAATTACCAAAATGCCCCTTAAAAAAATCTTTTGAAACATACCCATCCATGCCCATTTTTGTCCATCAACTTAACCAATGGTCTAATTATCATTTAAGCACCTCCAATTTAAATTTTCATAACAATTGGACACCTCTAACATGTAGAACTCAACTTTTCACTTTTTACAATTTAGTCCTTTTGACTAAATTGAGTGCCCAAACGTCGAAATTTTCGAACGAAATGTTCACGAAATATTTCCGTGAAATTGTATACCATAAAAATATAATAAAAATAAAATTTTCCTCGTCATATTTGTGATCTCGAAACCACTATTTCGACTAGGCCCTAATTTGAGATGTTACAATGAAACAGTTTTTGGTTAGCAGTAGTGACGTGATTTTGAAAAATCACAAAAAATAGGAGAAATGAAATTATAAAGTTAATAAGATATAGAATTAAATCTTATTGTGTCTATTTTTATATGAAAGAAACAGAGTAGGCAAAGAAATTTTATATTATGAGATATTTAAATTTTAGTGAGACTGGTTCTGAATGACTTCGTGATCCCATGTTCTATCTTGGAAAATTTATTAAAAATTGTAAAAAAAATCATGGAGCATAGTTTATATTTTTAGAATCCTTAATGAGTTATTTTTGATTGGAATAAACGAGAACATTATTTGAATTTTGTACAATTAGATAAGTGAGTTTTTTGTAAAGATAGGTCAGAACCATTGAACAGTAAAAAAGGGGAAACTTTAATGATTAAACTGTATTAATTGGCCACATGAAAAATTTTGGAAAAATTATAGTAAGAATTCATATGAGTCTAGTTTCAAGGAAAATTTACGAATCTAAATTTTGAGTTTCCTAACTCGAGTTATAGTCAATTTAGTCAGCATGACGTAAATGGACAGTTTCAATTTTTATGCCTCGAATTAGTAGTTAAGTCTAGTAATGTCTCCTGCCCGACTCCGGCAACGGTCTTGGGTAATGGGTGTTACAACCTTGGCCAGAGTATGATCCACTGTCTTTCTCATAGGACAACTAATAATTTAAGTCATAACACTCACCAATTTAGTGACCTCATTATTATACAAAGATTAGATCACTCTCCTACTAAAGATACCTCTCGAAAGCTTAGTTTTACAACTCAAGAGACTCTCTTAATTATTTATAGAAACAATGCACACATAAAAACGTTCCTAACTTGAACAAATTTGTGCTCTCTTAATCTCACAGTCTATTATAACCTACGCAAAACTTAAGTTTTGTTTATATAAGAGTTGTAATCTAATCACTTTTCTATAAAGTAAAGCTAAAAATTGGCATAAGATAATAATTCCATAAGAGTCCTGGTGTAATCTAAAGTCTTCAACTATACAAAATGTCTTTAGTTATTCCACAAGTAACTTGAATTAATCCGAAAGAAATCAATTGTCAAGTATTCAATTTCAAGGCAATTGTTCTTCATGTTTTAAGCTTTAATTCGTCCAAATAATTTCACAACATATAGTCCAATACTTTTGTTCTAAAATTTGTCAACTCTTAAAATAAACAAGGCAATGAAACGATACATGAAATTGTTGCCACCGTTTCAACCACAAAAATAGCCATAGAATCTTTTTTGCCATCAAATGTGTCAACAATAATTATTGAGTCAAGCTCGAGCTTGAGTAGCTCGAGCTATTTGTCAAACCCAATTTGACCACCACAATATTTGGATTGAATCAAGCTTTTCATTTGAATGCATTTCTATATCATGAAATTATAATTTTATCCTTATCATATACAAAGAGCTTAATTATGAACGAGTTCAAGCTTATATATTGTTAATGCCGATTATACTTTCTAGTTGCAACTTAACTTGCATCGACTTGTTGTATAACTTGCCACATATGTTGGCATTCTTTTAATCGAAAAACCTTGCACTGTTTAATACATATATTGGAGGATTTTCTACCACAATTTATTCATTTATTGTATTGGAATCTAAAGGAAATCAAGTAAAGTAAGAGCTTTTTGAAGATTTTCAATGTGATTGAGTTTCTTTAATAGAAGAGATCTATTTTCTTTAAAAGATTATTCCTAGAAAATCTGTGCTATTTTATTCCATATTGAAGGTATGCACAATCACAATTCAAGGAGATTAAAATTCAGGCCAGCTGAATTGTTCTCAAGCCAATACACACCTACTTAAGCTTGTTTCTTGTTTAGATATGAGATTGACAACATTTATCTTGTTCGTTATGGGTAACTTATTTTGGTATATATGGATTTGTTATAAACAAAAAAATTTTCTGTTTAATTTGTAACTAAACTTTCAAGAGAAAATTTTAGTGGGGAGAATGATCTAATTAATGTATAACAATCAAATTGTAACTTAGTGAACTTAATCACATCTTGTAGTAGATTGATCGTGGATTACACTCTACACAAAGCTTTGCGTAAGTAGTAAGTTTTTAAACTATGTAACCAACTTTTATTTCCATCTTGAATTTTTACTCTTGTAGTTAGCAAGCTCCAATTGCAACTAGAAAGCAAAGTCAACTCTCTCTCATATACAAACATGCTTAATCGAGCTCGAGTTCAAACTTACGTACGAAAATTGATAGATAAACTTAATCGAGCTCAAGCTTAAATTTTGATGTTCAATCGGGCTCGAATTAAGTATTGAGTCTCGAATTTTGAAACGAGATTGAACTCTTGCTTGCCAATATTTGAGTATGACTCAGGCTTATTGATGCATCGTTGAATGCACCAAAATATGTCCTACTCCTCAAAAATAACGAAAATAATAGTAAAGGGTAAGTAGGGTCGAATCCACGGGATCGGATTATACAAATGCATTTCTCGAGATCCCAGGCGAATCGTGCCCAAGAAAACCTGCGTTCCTGAAAAATAAATAAAAAAATAGAATTAATAATTTTCGATCTGGAAAAATAATAATAAAAACTGAATTTAAGGCGAATTGAAATCACGAGAATAAATTACGAGAATTAAAATGAGGAAAATAAAAGAAAGGGTTTAGAAAAGTTTTTATGTGGAGAGATTCCACCTCCGGTTGTCTCGTTCCTCCTTGGGCTCCGTCTTGACTTTTGGATGACCCTTCTCGCCCAAGTAAGCCGATTATAGTGGAAGAGGACGCCTCGACCACCAACTCCAAGAGTTTAAACTTACGGATTTAGGGAGCCCGACTCTAGCTTGCTATTGCCCTTGTGGAGTCATTTATGCTAGATCAACGTTTCTCAATGGCAAATCCCACGCCATTTTGTCTCCGGGCTCGCTAACCTCGACGATAAGCTCACGAATCGACGGTGCAATCCTTCCAAAACACACAAAGCGGCCGCCTTTGCATAAGTTGAAAGGGTTACTTTTAAAGGGACACGGACGGAGCGTCGACCCGTGTGCTGAGAAACGATGAATACCGGGTGAGAAAGTTAAGCGGGGTTCTAAGCCTCAAGAACCTTCTTCGGGAATTCGGCAACCTTCTTGCTAGATGGAATTTAGTGGCTCATATTTGTGGTGGAAAAGTAAATAAAATATAAAAATATGGAAAAGGAATTTTATTGAAAAGAAAATAAAGGAAGCACAAAAACTTATGGGAGAAGAGTGTACGAAAAAAGATGAACCCCAAATGAGTTACTCCATCCCTATTTATAGTGTTTAAGGTAGATAGTCTAATTCTACTCAAACTCCCAAAGATAATTACAATTTAATTAAAGATAAATAGAGATAAATAAAGAAATTAAATAATCCTAGATAATTATCCTAATATAATTTAAAATAGAATTTGATAAAGCAAAGTCTCTTCTTTTTGCATTTTAGTCCCTCTGCCCTCCATGTTTTGCACTTTTGGCACCATCTTTTCCCTTTGTTGCACATTGGTCCATTTTTATCTTTAATTTCACGGTTTTGGCCCTCAATTTTGCATTGGTCTCCAATTTAGTCCCTACGAGATAAAAGTCCATAAATAGCCCAAATTAGTAGAATCACAATCAAAATTAATATACAATTAGCATATAAAAACATGTCATTCTAGAGTGTTATCAAATCCCCCCTACTTAGCCCATGCTTGCCCTCAAGTATGGTTCCTATCCACCGTGAAAATTAGATCCCGAAAGAAATTCTACTCCAAAGTTTTATAAAGATTAGTAAAAATGTATATGAAAATAAAGAGAACTTCTATGCTTGCTTTAAGTAAAATAGAAAAAGTATTCTAATTAACACACACAAAAATTAAAATCGTCTTGAATTATTTCATGTCAATTAGGTGATTTACCAAACCTCTGAGACACTCTACTTATTCCCACTTTTAGTCCTTAGTTGAAATTTTATTAGTACTATTTTTCTTTTTTTATTTTTTTTCTTCTTTTTCTTTTTTTTTTTAATATAAATGGAGATATTTATTTACTTAGGAATATATCGAACCTTTTTACGCGAAGAGAGATGACAACCCAAGCACCCCACCCCAGTTACTCAGCTCAACATACTCTTAAAAATTATTTATTTCCGGTTAGCGGAGTTTTACCTATTATGTCACACAACCTTTTGACGCGAAGTAGAATGACAACCCAAGCACCCTACCCCGGTTACTCAGTCAGTCACGTTCTGAGCCATACTCATAACCTTGGCTAGCGGAGTTTTACCTATTACGTCACAAAACCTTTTGACGTGAAGTAGAATGACAACCCAAGCACCCTACCCCGGTTACTCAGTCAGTCACGTTCAAAGTTGCACTCATAACCTTGGAAACATTTATTAAATAAAATTTACACGAAATTTTAATTCTAAGAGGACTTAAGAGAAATAATCAAGTGTCGAAAATAAGTTTTAGTAACCACCTAATAGACCTGAATATAATTTAGGCATGCAAATGTATTAATTGTCCACTTTCTATTAAACTTGATCAAATTTACGAAAAGCAAGATAGAATTAACTTATTAATCATAATTATTTTTAGCCTAATAAAAATAAAACAGTAGAGATAAAATCAAACAGACAGAATCATAATTAACTTAGTAGCTAAGAATCATGCATGTAGGTTAAACAGTGGCAAGTCGTAGTCAAATTCTTGGGCATGAAAAGCGACAGAATATTCTTAGAAAAAAAAAATATGGACAAAATGGAGCCTCAAGCAGCAAACATAAATCACAGTAGCAGATGATAATAATACGAAAAGTACCTCCCCCTACTTAAAACACATTGTCCTCAATGTGGACACAAAATAAATAAATAGGAAGAAAAGTTTAGAAAAACTCCCGTGTAGCTCTTGGATTCGGAGGATAGCAATAAGTTCAGTGAGTTGCTAGCCAAAAGTGTCGAGTCGAGCCTCAATGCGCTCCGTTTTACCTAGATAGAAGAAGAGAAACTTATTAATAAAAAAAAGGAAAATAATAAATAAGAAATAATAATAAAAATGAAAATAAAAACAAATAAACAAAATAAAATAAAATAAAGATTGGGTTGCCTCCCAACAAGCGCTTGTTTAACGTCATTAGCTTGACAACTTAAACGGTTCTATGGTGGCTCAAAATAAATCTTTTTAATCATGTAAGCTTGAAAATTCTCATTTTTTATCACATCCACTATATTTGGGTTTAATCGTCTTTACGCCTTTTTCATTGGTTTCATATTTTCATCCAAGGGGTCAATCCCTTTTAAGTCGGCAATGGTCTCATCATCCTCCAAAAATGTGAATTTGAGATGCTTGAGAGGTGGTTTTAATTTTGGATCGCTCGCACTGTGAAGGTAAAAGCTTAGTACACAGGGATAACAACTCATTAACGGATTCAAATTTATCCAAGTCAAATTTAAATTCATAAATGGATTCAAAATTTTCTTCCACTAATGAGTCGATTATATCGACACAATTCACGCTCAAAATTTCACTGGGGTGGCTAATGGCATCGTAGACGTTAAATTTCACGATCTCCCCATCAAACTCCATCGCGAGAGTTCCACTTTGAACGTCAATTTTAGTACTAGTTGTACTAAGGAATGGTCGTCCCAACAAGAGATCTGAAGATCCCGGAGCACTGTCCTCCTCCATTTTTATCACGTAGAAGTTTACAGGAAAAATAAGTTCGTTAACTTTTACCAACACGTCCTCGAGGACTCCTTCGGGATGCACAACGGACCTGTCTGCCAATTGAATGCTAACACCTGTTTTTGTCAAAAAACCTGCGTTAAGTGATTCATAAATAGAATAGGGCATTATATTTATGGAGGCTCCTAGATCACACATAGCCTTTTTAATTCCCAAATGTCCTATTTTGCATGGTATTGCAAACATACCCCTATCCTTACATTTTGCTTAGGCATTTTCATTTGTAACACTGCAGACACATTTTCACCAACATTCACCCTTTCATTACCATTAACTTTCGTTTGTTGGTGCAAAGCTCTTTAAGAAATTTAGCGTGCACAGGTATTTGCTTGATGGCATCCAACGGTGGAATGTTGATTTCGACGTTCCTAAATTTTTCGAGGATTTCCTTGTCCTGCTTACCTTTTCGACCTGGTGGAATCGTTCTGGAAATGGAGGTTAAATTATGGGCAATGGGGGTTTCGTTCGGACCTGTTCATCTTTTTTGGGTTTTTCCTGGGCGATTTCTTGGGCATGATTTACGTGGAATCGATTCGATACCTTTCCACTTGCACATCACTTTGCATTTGCGTTTTGCCTTGGGTTTGGTTACATTTGTGTGGCGGCTTCCCTTGAGAGTTCAATTTCTCAACTGATATGGTCAATTCTCTTATAGATGCCTCGGTTTTCTATTGAAAATCAAGCATATTAGCTGCTAATTTATTGACCAAAGTTTCTAGAGAATTACCTGAATCTTGTGGTCTTTGTGGAACTTCGGTTCGGTATGGTTTGGTTATATTGTGGGTTGGCCCCATAACTTAAGTTAGGGTGATCCCTCCATCCTGGGTTGTAGGTATTAGAGTAAGGGTCGTATCGCCTCTGTGGTGGGCCAGGAAAATTTCCCACTGCACCTAAGTGAGCCATAGAGTCATCGTACAAACTGGGACATGCATCAGTTGTGTGTTGGTCAAAGACATATTCCACATAACCGAGCTGTCTTTGTTTTTTCTGCAAGAAGAGTATTCATCATATTAGTAAGTTTATCAAGTCTATCTTCTATGGAAGAATTACTTAGCTGGTGAACCCTTCTGGGAGGTTCAGGATTGGCTCGAAACTGCTGAGAATTTGCAGCCATTGTGGAAATCAAGTCCCTTGCTTGTTGGGGGGTCATATTGACCAACGCTCCTCCACTAGCGGCGTCTACCATATTCATCTCCATCGGTTTTAAACCTTCATAAAAGTATTGGAGGAGAGATTGCTCTGTTATACCGTGTTGTGGACAGCTCGCACACAACTTCTTGAACCGCTCCCAATAATTATAAAGAGTTTACGCTTCTTTACGCTAATCCCCACGATCTCCTTCTTAGTTCAAATTGCTCTGATCTTTGGAAAAACCTATTGAGAAACAAATGAGAAAGATCAGCCTATGTAGTTATAGATCCAGGAGGTAAATAAAACAACCATTCCCTAGCTGAATCTGTTAGGGAAAAAGGGAAAGCGCGCAATTTAATTTGATCCTCAGTTACGCCTTGAGGTTTCATACTCAGACAAACCATATGAAATTCCTTCAAATGTTTATGGGGGTTTTCATTTTGTAACCCTCTAAAAGTTGGCAAGAATCGAATTAACCATGATTTCAGTTTAAAATCGGTATCCATAGTAGGATATGCGATGCAATGGCGGTTGTTCCGTCGGAACTTCGGCTAGTTGCTGAATCGTTTGAGCCATTGGTTCTTGTACCAAATTAGGGTTTTCATCAACCCTAGCATTGAACACTTCTTCAAATGGATCGAATTCTTCTGCTTTACTTTCAAACGTTTGAGTAGGGTTTTCGTTAACCCTAGATTCCGCTTCGTCGTCGGTCCTAATTTCTGGTGGTGGATTGCTTTGAGTCCCTACCACCACTGACTGCTTTTTCCTCAACTTAGTTTCTTTTCGATTAGCTTTTGCAGTCTTTTCTATCTCCGAGTCAAATGCAAGAATACCTGGAGCAGATCTTGTCATAGAAAACAAGAAAAAACAGGATTAGTACGTTACCGATCCCCGGCAACGGTGCCAAAATTTGATGCATCGTTGAATGCACCAAAATATGTCCTACTCCCTGTAAAATAACGAAAATAATAGTAAAGGGTAAGTAGGGTTGAATCCACGAGGATCGGATTATACAAATGCACATTTCTCGAGATCCCGGCGAATCGTGCCAAGAAAACCTGCGTTCTGAAAAATAAATAAAAAATGCAATTAATAATTTTGATCCGGAAAAATAATAATAAAAAGCAATTTAAGGCAATTGAAATCACGAGAATAAATTACGATAATTAAAATGAGGAAAATAAAAAGAAAGGGTTTAGAGAAAAGTTTTTATGTGGAGAGATTCCACCTCCGGTTGTCTCGTTCCTCCTTGGGCTCCGTCTTGACTTTTGGATGACCCTTTTACGCCCAAGTAAGCCGATTATAGTGGAAGAGGACGCCACGACCACCAACTCCAAGAGTTTAAACTTACGGATTTAGGGAGCGACTCTAGCTTGCTATTGCCCTTGTGGAGTCATTTATGCTAGATCAACGTTTCTCAATGGCGAATCCCACGCCATTTTGTCTCTGGGCTCGCTAACCTCGTGCAGATAGCTCACGAACCGTGGTGCAATCCTCCCAAAACACACAAAGCGGCCGCCTTTGCATAAGTTGAAAGGGTTACTTTTAAAGGACACAGGCGGAGCGTCGACCCAGTAATCTGAGAAACGATGAATACCGGTGAGAAAGTTAAGCGGGTTCTAAGCCTCAAGAACCTTCTTCAGGGAATTCGGCAACCTTGACTAGATGGAATTTAGTGGCTCGATTTGTGGTGGAAAAGTAAATAAAATATAAAAATATGGAAAAAGGAATTTTATTGAAAAGAAAATAAAGGAAGCACAAAACTTATGGGAGAAGAGTGTATGAGAAAAAGATGAACCCCAAATGAGTTACTCCATCCCCTATTTATAGTGCTTAAGGTAGATAGTCTAATTCTACTCCAACTCACAAAGATAATTACAATTTAATTAAAGATAAATAGAGATAAATAAAGAAATTAAATAATCCTAGATAATTATCCTAATATTAATTATCCTAATATAATTTAAAATAGAATTTGATAAAGTAAAGTCTCTTATTTTTGCATTTTAGTCCCTCTGCCCTCCATGTTTGCACTTTTGGCACCATCTTTTCCCTTTGTTGCACATTGGTCCATTTTTATCTTTAATTTCACGTTTTTGGCCCTCAATTTTGCATTGGTCTCCAATTTAGTCCCTACGAGATAAAAGTCCATAAATAGCCCAAATTAGTAGAATCACATTCAAAATTAATATACAATTAGCACATAAAAACATGTCATTCTAGAGTGTTATCACTTATTTACACCCCTATCTATCATACCATCAATTCCTTGTACAACCAATATAACTAATCATTGTTTGGTGTGATTGGTTAACCCATAGTTTTTCACCATTATTCTTTTTTTGAAAGTCTTGGCACTACTATTTACAAAACTGATTCTAAAAAACTTCTAGATTTGAGCTCGAGCTCGAGTTTAGTCTAACTCAACCAAATGATTTGTTTTATTATTTAAAAATTTATTTTTATTTAAATTTAATTATAAAATATATATAAACATTAACATAAGGTTATATTTTAGAGTTAGTATGTGGTACGCGGGCAATGTACGTCTTTTACTTCATAAGCAATGTTAAAATTGACTTGAGTGTGTTTTTTAAATATATATTTTTAATATTTTATTATACCCTATAAGACACTTGTCAATCCCTAACTTTACTTAAGGAGTTTAAAATTCTACTAACAATATATCAAATATTATTCTTATATCTTATTATTTTTAAACAATAAAATAAATTAAGCTCAATCATCTCAAAGATGAAAATATAAACTCAATCACATCCTAAAACAGTTTGGGTCTCTTTTTTAAAATATTTATTTTACTATTTTATAATAATTTATTAGATCCTTGTCAACTCCTTGATTTTATTTATAGAGTCTAAATTCACTGACCATATATCAAATATTATTATTATATTTTATTAGTTTTAAACAATAAAATAAATTGAGGTCAATCACCTCAAAGCTAAAAAATATAAATTTAATCACAGCCTAAAACATTTTGGATTCCTTTTGAAAAATATATATTTTTGATATTTTATTATATCTTAGTGGACATTTGCCAACCCCTAATTTTACTTATAGAATCTAAATATTTCACTGAGAATGTATCAAATATTATTCCTATACTTTATTATTTAAAATAATAAAATAAATTCAACTAAAAAATTAAAAAGTATAAACTCAATCACAATTTGACCTTTCAGCGCATGGAAACTTCTACTACCAATCTACCACTTTGTTCACTAGCCACGTTGGGATGATTTAATTTTCTTTTAACAATTTCTTTATAAATTCTGATCTTATTTATTTTTTATACAATGTTTAAAACTACCTATAAACCCTTCTCAACCTTCAAATAAAAGAATAATACACTTCAGTACATTCGAATCCACGTCCTCCTATTTATATGAATTCTTAAATATTATATATATATATATATATATATATAACTTTCTATTTTGGTTAAATTTTTATATATAACTCAAACCATTCATAATCCCGAAATTTTAAATTAATAAAAATATAAAGACATTATGCGTTTAATAGCTACACAGTTAGCCTTAATATTTCTCGGATGAAAAGTGAGTGTAATAAAAATAGTTATAAGAAGATTATTAAAAGAACATTAGGGTTCTGTTTTGAAAGCAACATCCTAGCTCCATGGAAAGGGATCTCCGCTTGAAATATCCAATATCTTGGGCTCATTTTTCTTTATTTTACATACATAGCCAGTATTTTGATGTTGGACTAGCGAGTCAATATCAGTATTTTTTTAATAATATTTGAATATTTTGTAAATATCCAAAATTAAATATTATTTGAACTTAGTTTATAATTAAAATAATATTTGAAGATATTTAAATCCACATTTTCATCTTACTCGGTTCATATATGATATCTCTATTTGTGGTTAAAAAATCTTCTCTCAATTGGGCACAATGTTTTGAGTGTTAGAGTAACTACTGAAGGTGGTTAGCTGTTAAGCAGTTAGTTAAGTTGTTAGCTATCTGTTGTTATCAAAGCAGTTAAAGTGCAACGTTATAAATGCACTTCATGCATGTATTCTGAAGCAATATTATTCTTCATGATTACTGTTTTGTTCATCATTTGTATTCATTATCTAACATAGTATCAGATTGCCATTGATCCTAGTCGGTTGCTTTCTTTTCTCAATGTCTCGACCTTCCAGCCCATCTGCTGTTCAATCTGCTGCCCCTATAATGGCGTCCAGTGTTTCTGATGGTGTTGATAGTCGGTTTTTCTCAACAAAGAAGGTTAGTGTGGTTCTTGATGAAACTAACTTTCTATTATGGCGTCAACAGATCTTACTTGTGGTCAAGACTTTCAAGCTTCAACGTTTCTTGGATCCTCAAACGGTGGCTCCTGCTCAATATCTTCTAGATGCTAACGGTGTTCCTCAAGAAAATCTTGAGTTCACTAGATTTGAGCAGCAAGACAGTGCTCTTGCATCTTGGCTCCTGTCGTCTGTCAGTCAAGCTGTGCTCCCGCATCTTATAGGTATGGACACCAGTGCCCAGATTTGGAATGCGATTGTTAACCTGTATGGCGGCAAAACTACTTCTCGACTAATGTTTTATAGATGAGCTTTACATTCTCAATGCAAAGGAGATTTGTCTATGCGTGATTTCTTGATGAAAATTAAGGGGTTTTGTGCTAATCTTGCCAGCTGTGGTGAAATCATCAGTGATCATGAGCAAGTTACTACTATTCTTAATGGGTTACCTTTAGAATATGAGTCTGTGATTACAATCATTGCTGCCAGTCAAACTCCGTATACTATACAAATGGTTACTACTATGCTGCTAGATGCCGAAACACGACAATGTTCTTTAGAATCTGAAATTCCTGCTTCTGCTAATATAGTCACGAATCAGTCCACAAAACAGGCTGATAATAATACTATGCCTACCTATCGTCCCTCTGGCAATCGAGGGCATGGCCGTGGTAGAATGTCTGGTTCGAGGTTTCAATGCCAATTATGTGGAAAACAAAGGCACCTTGTCGATCGTTGCTATTATAGATTTGATTCTTCATACAAAAGCACTGGATATAGACCACCACCACAGTCTGCACATGCCAATCTTTGCATGTTTGGAGCTACCTCTCCCATACCACCTTGGATGTCACCTTTTGTTCCACATACTCAATCAAACTGGCTTCCTTCACCTGCGATGGCTTCTTATGGGTGGTCCAATCCTTTTGTCAACAGTGGTTTTTCAGCAGCACTACTTCGGTTCCTTCGAATTCTCGGTCTCGGTGCTTGCTACACCTAAGATAGCTTCTTAGATAATGCTTGGTACCCGATTCAGTGCGACGATCATCTCACGCATTCTCCTACTGCTTTAACTGAGTCCACATCCTACAAGGGTCCAGGTATGGTGTATGTTGGAAATGGTGATGCACTTCCTGTCTTGTGTTCAGGTCAGTCTTCTTTACTTACACGATCAAGACCCTTACTCATGAGATCTTTATTGTGTGTACCTGGGATAACCAAGAATCTTTTATCTGTTTCAAAGTTTACTAAAGATAACAAGGTGATTTTTGAGTTTATGCCTACACAGTGTCGGGTTCGTGATATGCGTACAGGAGAGGTGCTTCTTACAGGATCAACTCATCATGGGTTATACAAGCTTCAAATTTCTGATTCTGTCCAGTCGAGTTCGACTATATCCTCTCAATGTCTTACTTTTCAGTCTTCAGTTCCTCTTGATCTATGGCATTATAGACTAGGTCACCCATGCAAAGATGTACTTACAAAAGTATTACTCAAATGTAATATACCTCTTGGGTCGTATAAAAACTCTTTCTCTTGTACTGACTGTCATTTGGGCAAGGAACACAAACAACCATTTCACTCATCAGATACTGTGTATACTGAACCACTACAACTTGTGGTTGCTGATGTTTGGGGACCAGCCCCGCTATCTTCTAATGCCTTCCGTTACTATGTTGCGTTTACGGATGCTTGTACAAGATACACGTGGGTTTACTTTCTAAAGAAGAAGTCTGATATTTTAACAGTGTTTCCACAGTTCCACAGACAGGTTGAACGTGTCACTGGTTACAAACTTAAAACTCTACAAACTGATGGGGGAGGAGAGTTTCAAAGCTTAAAAATGTATCTTGTTCAACAAGGGATTGTGCATCGTCTTTCATGTCCCTACACTTCAGCTCAAAATGGTTTAGTTGAACGAAAGCATCGGCAGATAGTTGAAACTGGCTTGTCCATGCTAGCTCATGCTTCCATGCCGTTGACCTTCTAGAATGATGCCTTTGCTAGTGCCATTCACTTGATCAACCGATTACCTTCCAAGCCTCTTCACTATGTTTCACCTTATGAAAAATTATTCCACACTCAACCCCGTTACACTCATCTTCGTGTTTTTGGATGTCTTTGCTTTCCAAATTTAAGGCCTTACAACTCCAACAAATTACAGTTTCGGTCCACACTATGTACTTTTTAGGTTACTCGTCCCTTCATAAAGGATACCATTGCCTAGATTTCAATGGTCGGATCTATATCACCCGTAGTGCTACCTTTCATGAAACATCCTTCCCATTTCAAAAGTCTCCTCTAAAACAAATTTTGCCTTCAAACCCACCTTTGTCCAGTTCAAAACTACTTGTTTTATCACCAAATTGTCCTCAAGCTCTTTTACCAAGACTAGCGTCTCAACAAATACAACCTATGCCTACTCCGCTTGTTAGTTCTAACTCTATGTCTCCTACTACTACCCCTAGTCCCATCATTACACCTCTTGGTACTTCTGGTCCTACCCTTACACCTATATCTTCCACTTCCAATATACCTATCCCTGCTCCTACTCACGTTTCTTCTCTGCCAGTTCCATGCAACACACATGCAATGATCACACGTGGCAAAGCGGGTATCTTTAAACCAAGAGTGTTTCTGAGCACTACTATTCCTTCTGCTGCTGATCTTCCAAAGGATATTCATGCTGCAATGTCTAATATTTTATGGAAAGATGCTGTTTTGAAAGAACTTCAAGCTCTTGCTCAAAACAATACATGGTCCTTATGTCCTCTCCCTGATAACAGACGAGCTGCCGATTGTAAATGGTTATTTAAGATGAAAACAGCGGCTGATGGCACAGTTGAAAGATATAAAGCTCGCCTTGTTGCTAAAAGTTTTTCTCAGTCTGTAGGCCTAAATTTTCGTGATACATACAGTCCTGTTGCTCGAGCTACTACCATTCGTTTGGTTCTTTCTCTTACGGTCATGAAAGGCTGGTCATTAAGGTAAGTTGATGTCAATAATGCCTTCCTCAATGGAGACTTGACTGAAGAGATTTATATGCAACAACCCCCTGGTTTTGAAAAATCTGGTCCTAATGGTCAACAGCTTGTATGTCGACTCAACAAGGCTCTCTATGGACTACGATAAGCCCCTCGAGCTTGGTTTCAAACTCTCCGACAGTTTTTGCTTACTTAACTTGGTTTTCATGCATCCAAGGCAGACCCTTCGTTGTTTATTCGTACATCATCTGGTAATCTACTTCTTCTTATGGCATATGTTGATGATATAGTTCTCACTGGAAGTTCTACTCAAGAGATTAACAGTGTGGTTCACTTGTTGCACAAGCGATTTGCTCTCAAAGACATGGGGTCTCTCAACTTCTTCTTGGGTATTGATGTTCACTATACACCTCAAGGTCTATTTCTCAGTCAACATAAATATATTCGTGAGATTCTAGTTAAAGTAGGCATGGTCACAGAAGCACCTACACCAACTCCTATGGTGAGTTTTCCTAAACTGGTTGCAACTGATGAGAGTGCGCAGTTGGTTGACAGTCAACTCTATTAGAGTATCATCGGTATGCTTCAATATGTCTGTATAACTCGTCTGAATTTATCCTACTGTGTTAATAAGCTCAGTCAATATATGAATATGCCTAATGATAATCACTGAAAGGTAGTCAAGCGTGTTCTTCATTATCTTCAAGGCACAATCTCACATGGTATTTACTACTCCAAAGGACAGTTTCAACTCACTTGCTATACAGACGCAGACTGGGCTTCATCTATTGAAGACAGACGATCCACTACCGGGTATGTCATTTACCTCGGTTCAAATCTAATTGCTTGGTGTTCAAAGAAACAGACCTTTGTGTCCAGGTCTTCCTCAGAGGCAAAATATCGTAGCCTTGCCAATTGCATCTCCGAACTTCTGTGGATTGTTCAACTGCTGTCAGAGATTGGTCTGCCTCTTCCTCAGTCGCCTATTATTTGGTGTGATAACTCCTCCACAGTGTCGATAGCCGCCAACCCAACTCATCATGCCAAAATCAAACATGTTGAGATCAACTGCCATTTTGTTCGAGAGAAAGTATTGGATGGTGCGTTACAAGTCAACTTTTGCCCATCGGATTAACAAGTTGCTGATGTCTTCATAAAGCCCATCACCCCTAAACGTTTCTGTTTCTTTTAACAGGCTCTTTGCATAATGCCTAATGGCTTGTTTTTACAAAAAAACGAAAACTAGGAGAATGTTAGAGTAACTACTGAAGGTGGTTAGCTGTTAAGCAGTTAGTTAAGTTGTTAGCTATCTGTTGTTATCAAAGCAGTTAAAGTGCAACGTTATAAATGCACTTCATGCATGTATTCTGAAGTAATATTATTCTTCATGATTACTGTTTTGTTCATCATTTGTATTCATTATCTAACATTGAGACCCTCATCACTGATTCTAAGGTTACCGCTACCTATTCAAGGAACCAACAGCATTGTTCTGATAATTGGGTTCACTTATCCTCTGACGGAGCAGTGGCTAGAGTTTTCGAAAATGCTTTAGCGGGTGGTGTGGTTCGTGATCAGAATGGTAATTGGATATTAGGATTTACACACTACTTGGGAAGCTGTTCACCTTTGGAAAAAAACTTTGGGGTATCCTTGATGGAGTGCTCATCTTACTGAATAAAGGGTACAAGAAGGTCAAGATCCAGACTGACAATCTCGAAGTAACTAGGGTCTTATCCATGGAGGATTTTGTGGACTCTGGAATTACAATTATTAGAAGAATAAAAAGGCTGTTACATTCTAAGGTCAGTGGGAAATTAAGTATGTCCCCAGGGAGCGTAACTTAATCGCAGACCAAATGGCAAAGATTGGACTCTCTTGGCAGACTTCTCTCCGGATATTTGAAGTACCGCCTGATGTGGTGGCTATGACTCTCCAACAAGACAAAGTTTTTTATGCCTCTTAGAAGTTTCTAAGCTGTTTTTAATATTCACCAAAAAAAAACAGTTATTTGTAGAGAATGCAGTACATGCCCTTGAGTCCACAAAAACAGAATCCGACCAAATTTCGATCATGATCAACCCATTGTTGCCAATTATACGAAAAAGGAAAAAGAGAGACAAAACATTATCTAAAGCAATTACTATTTAGTAAATTGGTCTGAAATTTTTTCTAAATTGAACATCAAGGTGGTACCATTCAAGACCTAGCTTTTAAATCCCCTCCTAAAATGGCATTAAAAGGCCTAACAACTTCAGGGAGTTTAGAACCCTAAATTGCCCATTTTGGGGGAAATTATATTGTGGGCTTTAATTATCTGGATGGACCCTCTTATCATTATGTAAAAAACATAGATCACCAATGAGGTTCAAATTTATGGTTTAATTTAATTGATTTTTGCTATGTTAATGCATATTATTTGATTTTTTAGGGTAAAGTATAGGAGTAGTCACCCAATTATACACTTTGTTCTGCTTTTGGTCGAACAACTAATAATTTTTTCGATTTAGTCATTCAACTTTTCGAAATTAACTATTATAGTCACTCTCTCATTGGTTTTCATTAGCTAAGAGGTAGAAAGCAGATGTGGACTTTTTTTTATTGGTCTAATAATAAATTTAGCCCTTAAATGTTTACATATTTTGTCAATTTGATCATAAAACTAAAAATTGGACCCTCTCTCACTCTCAGCAATACACCTCTTAACCTCCTCATCAATTACCATACACAATGCTTCACCATCTTCAACTCACCCTCACAAGCCACTAGTACCAAAGGTGATCTCTTCTTTACTTACTATTTCACTTTCTCTACTTCTTTATCACTTCTCTTCTTTTCTTTCTTTTTTCTTTTTAAAAAACCTTTAGCTATCACCAATCGCTACTACTTCTTCAATGATTGCACCATAGCTTAGGTTGTCTTTTTCGGCCATTGATATTTTTAGCCTCTTCTTACTTCTCTAGTCAATGGCTAACTTTTGACTGTTGAGATCACCAAGAGATGAACCCGAACCACTTGAACCAGACTAAGCCAAGATGAGTTCTTTTTATTTTGTTTTCCTGATTCTCTTTTCTATTATTTTCTAACTCTTTTGTTTTGTTTCTTCTTTTACATATGGTGTTTGATTTTCCTCTCTATAGTAGAAGCTTCTTTTTTTTTTCGTTGTTGTTGTTTGTTTCTTCTTCTTCTTCTTTTTCTTCTTCTTCTTCTAATATCTTGATGGTGTTAGTTTATTGGGTGTTTCATGACTATTGAGTATTAAGAATGTTGTGGATACTAGAATTTCAAAATATATTGGGTCAGGGGTCAGAAGCTAGATGGTAAAAGATGGGTAAGGTTTGGTGCACGGTAGGTCTTTGGAAAATAATTGGTTGAGAGTGGTGCTTAAGAGTTGAGAGGAAAATAGTTATGGTGATAGTATTGGGCAAACGAGCAAGATGGTGAATTCATGAGGCTTGTGGTTGTAACACCCCTTGCCCGACCCAATCGTCGGATTTGAGCTATAGAATGCTACACTAGTTACCAGAGCAACAACGATCAAATAAATATTCCAATTTATGTTGTTATATATTTAAATACAAGCAAGAACAAGCATATGATATGATATACAATCAATTTCGGGACTTACATGGGCTTATGAATACTCTTATACCAATCCATATTTGAACTAGGACCAAATTGTGAAGTTTATAAAATTTATTGGACCGACGTCACAACTTCGTCATCTCCTCGTTACGAAATGGTCATATCAAGATGTCATGTCACGACGACATGCATATCTCGTCGCAACATCACTCACTCTCTGAGATAACGATGTTGCAACGTCAAGAGTCCGAGGTTGCGATGTTGCCCTGTTTTTAACTACTTAGCTTATATTGATACCTAAATTACATGTTTTCAACCCAAAACATATTGTAACCAACATTCATTTGACCATTTCACTTATGCCAAACCTAATCAAACATGCCAAAATGAACTTGTAATTATTTGAAATTAACTATTTAACTTAACAAACAATTCATATCATTCATTCAAGTTCAATTTCCCCTATTTACTTATCTAACCATGAAATTTTTACTTACTTTAAATCAATATATATAAAACTAATCACTTTGAGTATCTAGTATCCAAATGATAATGGAAAGAACCAAATCAACCATGCACATACCTATATTTCAAGTATGACTATCATTTTTACCATTTTACGTGCTATTTAGCAACCTAACCATTCAAACTATCATACTTATAATCTTTATCATGCCAACACCTATCAATTAAGATCTTTATGCATACAAGTATCACACAAGATCAAAACATGCATCAATTTGATCACATAGCAAGTCAATTACATAAGTTCCAACCATTATTAATTTATCACAAAACATTAACACCAATTTGACCATTTGCACAACAAAGGTCCTTATGTACATGCGACAAAGTCTAGATTCTTTTTTTGAGCAAAAAAAGACCCCAAGGGTCAAAACATATTATTAAGTAATATCCCGAATAACAGCATTATGGATTTCCATAGGATAATCCATGTCAAAAATCCAACTCTTGGCTTCACTACACATTTTAGTACAAATCAAATCAGCCACACTATTACAGGACCTATGTGACCAAACTAGCCTAGCAGAGTTAAACAAACCAAAAGCTTCTTTACAATTCTTCACTCTACTGCCTATAATGGTAATATCTTCTTCACTTATATTTAGCTTATTGACAAGCCCTGCATTGTCGGTTTCAAAGATCACATCCCCTATCAAATTTAGCTTTACAGTAGTGTCAATGCTTCTTTGCAAGGCTATACACTCAGCCTCTTGTAGCGAAAATCTACCTACCTCGATGCCTCCACCACCCCCACAACAAAACCATCATTATCTCTAATTATAACCCCATACCCCATACCCCATTCTATTATCATTGACCGTTGCATCAAAGTTTATCTTCAGAGTACCTTTCGTCAGTTTTCCCATTTTTTGTTTCCCCATTCTGAGCTAATATGGGAGGATTCACCAGGTTGAAGATGCGAAAATCATTACTCAGTTTTCTAGCCTTCTCCCAAATATCATGCGGTCTGCCAACTTTGCTTTTGAAGATGAAGTTGTTCCTGCTGTTCCAGCAGTTTCAAAGCATTATGGTAAAGCCTGCCATAGCCTTTTTTCAAGGATTCTCATTAAGTCTTCCAACCAGTCGATGCATCTATCATACTGCTTCACATTACTATTTAAGTTTCATCCACCCATGGTTAAAACCTCTCGAGATAAAGTACAGTCACGAAGTGCATGGAGACGAGTTTCAGCAGTAGCACCACACCTGGGGCAGCCTTTATTAAAACCATTAATAATAGTGGCTATTTTAACGTTTGTGGGGAGAATCTCATATCCAACTCTCCATGCAAAGACTCTAATCTTTATAAGAGTGTTAAGCTTCCAAATAGTCTTCCAATATATCCTATGCGGACCATAACCGACATCTTTTAATAGCATCCAAGAGTAGGCAGACTTTGAGGTGAAAGATCCATGGGGATTATGAAACCACACCATTCTATCACTTTGATTATCATTCCCAATAGGAATATTACAGATTCTATCTCCTCTAATCTTTACCATACAACCTTCACACTGTACCAACATTCCAACATCTAGCATTTTCCATCCAAAGATCTTTAACACTAATGTAATAGGCTCAATTTGCCCGGGCTCATGCAAACCAAAAAATAAAATAAATAAATAAATAAACCAAAGTTCCAAAGTCTTACAGTCCACTTACAGCCCAAACTAAACAGATTACCCAAAACCCAATTACACCCAAACCCAAACCTACGGGGCCCAAAGGGCCCAATACTCAAAACAGAAATAGAAGCCTAGGGTTTCTAGAAAACCCTCGCGCCGCAGCCTAGCCACCAGTCTTCATCACTACCGAGCATCACGCCGTTGTTGCCATCGTGATTTTCGCCTTTCACCTGCAAAAGGAAAGAAAACACAGCAGAAACAACAAGCATAGCAAGAAAGAATCTATGTATTTATAGTTTGTTTTGGGCTATAAAAACCCAAATGTACTCTGTAAATCAGAGGATTTTTTTGGAATATACGCATATACAGAAACGAAAATACATACGAAATCAATACAGAGATCATCAAGGTTGTTATTTTTTTTCTTCCTTTTTTTTCTCTTTCTTTCAAATATGCAAACTAACATATAAAAATTTTCACTTCTATTTTTTAAAAAACTATATGCATTTTTTAATAAACTGTAAAAAAAAAGAAAAATTTACCTGTTTCTGAATTTCAATCTCCATGCACGACGGTCGGCGAGGCGACGGGCGACAGCGATCGGCGCAGAAATGTCGCCGAAATCCTCGCCAGAAATCGTCAGGAGAGGGAGAGCTTTTTTTTTTAAGAACAGAGAAAAATGAAAATTTTTTAGAAAAATTAGCTTTTATAAACATCTAAAATGGCGCCGTTTTGGGGCTAGCCTCAAATGCCCAAAACGACGTCGTTTTGCCCCTCTGACCTGCGCCTTGACTCGACCCGCAACAAGGATCCGCTCGTTTTCGATGGAAAGGCTTATTGCACATTTAGCCCTTCCGCTTTTTTATGGTTTTATTATTAAGTTCCTTTTATTTTAATTTGGCCCTTAACTTTTATTTGATTTCATTGGAGTCCCTTTTTAAACGCAGCGTTTTGGAGGGAGGGAATATTTTCTCTTTTAGTCCCTCTATGTTATTCGCGTGTCTAAATAGGTCCCTTGCCTTTTGTTTTCTTTAAAATTTTCCCCAAAATTTTATTTTTAGTTCAAATTGTCCTTTTTTGTTTATTATTATTTTCATTACTAATTTTATTTTTAATTATTATTATTATTTATTATTATTATTATTATTATTATTATTATTATTATTATTATTATTATTGCTTTTACTATTATTTTAACATTACCACTATTGTTTTTTATTTTTATTTTTATTTTTTAATTTATAATTAACTTTATTAATATTATCATATTCATTTGTATTATTATTATTGTTACTATTATTATTATTATTATTATTATTATTATTATTATTATTATTATTATTATTATTATTACTATTTTCTTATATATATTATTATTACTATAGCTATATTTATTATTATTATATCTATTATTAGTATTATTATTATTTTAGTATCACCATTATTATTGCTATTTTTATTATTTCTATTATTGTTTTATTTTTACTATTATTTGTATATTAACATATATTATTATTTTATTATTATTAATATACTTTTATTTTACTACTACTATTATTTTTATATTATTATTACTATTAATTTTAATATCCTTACTATTATTTTATTATTAATACTATTTTTATTTTTGCTATTACTTTTATTATTATTTTCATTATTATTATTTTATAATTGCTAATATTATTATTTTTTACTATTATTTATTTATTAATATATTTTTTATTATTATCGCATTTTTGTTACTATTGTCGAAACCATTTTAAAATTAGTTTTGAAAAATGGGGATCGACTTTGAAAAACGAAAATGAGAGTCGCCACCAATCCTTATTATTTAGGTGTGATTGGATCACCTTGTAAAATGTTTTATTTTAAAACATTTGATTTTGGTCCGCGAAAATGAGAAAATAGGTTCGGGAGTCGGTTACGTATGAGGAAGGGTTAGCACCCTCATAACGCCCAAAAATTGGTACCAAATTGATAAAATTATGTCCAAATGTTTAAAATTTAAAAGTATTTAAAAATATGATTTCTAAAAGATTTCGAACTATTTGACTTAAAATATGAGAGTTCCTCGATATGAAAGATTATAAACGTCACATCCAGCACGATTGGACACAATGTTTTTTAACCCTCATATCTAAGATCCTCTCATAATTTATAAAATTTTTAGATTTAAAATTTGAGATTTCTTCGATCCGAAAGAATATAAACATCACATCCAGCATAATTGGACATGATATTTTTAAACCCTCGTTTCTAAGATCATCTCACAATTTATAAAAACTTTGAGAAATTTTGTTTTAAAATTTGAGATTTCTTTGATCCGAAAGAATATAAACATCACATCCAGCACGATTGGACATGATATTTTTAAACCCTCGTCACTAGGATTACCTCATAATTTTATAAAACTTATCAAAAGGCTATTCAGTTATTTAGCCAAACGGGAAATCGCAACCCAGCACGATTGGGCACTATTTTCCGAATTTCTAAATATCAAAACATTGCCTTCTTTTGAAAACCTTAAAATAAAATATTGATTTTGTAAAAATGTGTTTTTTCTTTTTTGTTTTAAACCATCACCAAGTGACAACATTATAATTGAACATTATAAAAAAATTACAAACATACTAATATTTATGATAGGTAATAACAATATGAAATACAACAAGATAATTTCTATACTCAAGTGATTGTAAATATATGATGAAGTTTATAAAATCCACTATGAACATATTTTATGCAAGTTTAAATAAATAAAAGAGCAATAGTATAAATAACGTGTTTTAAAAAAATTATCAAAAAAAATAATGTATATATATACTAAAATAATATATAATAATAAAAATAAAGGCAAACATAACAAATATTTATAATTTAATAATTAATGTAGATAATCAATATAAAATATTTAATTTAATATTAATTTTAAAAAGTTTTAAAAAGGACTAAATTGAAATATAAGCAGGTTTTATGGGTCAATTTTAAATAATGAATTAGTTCATAGGACGTAATTAAATTAAATAGAGGAACAGAAGGACCAAAAAAATAATTTTCCCTTTTTCCAAAAAAGCGGACCCTGATTCGGATCCGGGTCAACGCGCGGGTCATGCTTTATCAAAACGACGCCGTTTGCATTTTTCTATAAAAGTGTGTTTTCTAAAACAAAATCATTAGCTTAGGGTTTTAAAAAAATTAAAATCCTCTGAAAAGAGGGAAGGAGAGCTACGCTCGTTAAATCTCGTTAAATCTCGACACGCTTTGCATCGCCTCTCGTGGCCGGTGGTGGAGGTCCGAGTCGAGGGTTTTCGTGTTTTTGAGAAGGTAAACTCCTTCCTTGTTACTCTTTCAACAATAGGTATATGCAGATATATAAAAAAATAAGAAAATAAATAAGAAAAATAAGCGGAATGAAAAATCACCTATGGAATCACTGCTTGTTGAATATTCGTGTGTGAAGTCGGTGTTTTTTGGTGCTTCAGTGTATTTGTATCGTATTCGTCTGCCTATTTTCTTTGTATTTTTCGAGAATGTTTGTATCAAAAATTTTCTTTATTGCTTTTTGTGTGTAACCAGTATCCTCTTGATTTTTTACAAAAAGGGGTTCTTATACCCAAAATAAAATAAAAGAAGGGAAAGATATCTTTCCGTATCTTCCCATATTTTGTGCCCTCCAATTTGTTTCCTTTCTACTACTTGTTTCTTTCCTTTGCAGGTTTGAAGATCTCGCGACGATGAATCAAGGCATAAACAAGGGCCAGACGAGACGATGGCGCGATTTTCCGGCTGAAGCGGCGTGACTGTTGGGCTCTTGTTAGATGACGGTTGGGTAGCCTCTGCTTGCGGCGCGAGGAGACCTAGGGTTCCAGAAACCCTTGGTTTCTGATTTGGAGTTGGGCCCTTAGGTTTGGGCTAAAGATCGGGCTAAGGGTGTAATGGATCAAATCTATTTTGGGTTAGGCTAAGTGGGCTCGGGTAGTTTATTGGGCCTCTGAATTGGGTCTGATTTGTGGGTTTGTAAATGGACTGACAAAAAAAAAACATTAATGTTTATTTATTTATTTTGTTGAGTTTGTTTATTTTCAGCCCGGGCAAAATTGGGCTCCTACAGCTGCCCCTCTTTACTCATTGTCGTGTAACGAGAATAGAGAAAAGACTATAAAAGGACCAATGTTGACCGATCTTGGCCAAGCCTCGACTTCTTGATCCTTGTTTTCTTCAAATGACTCCAACTCCATTGCAACTTCAACAGTATTGGAAAGTAAGTTTGATAGCTTCCACTTTATGAAGGCAGTATCCACTATCTTTTGCTCCGCTTCACTGCAAACTAAGGAAAACAAGATCTGCTATTTTCAATCTGATCCCTGCAAACTCATGGATCACTAGACTGATATCTTCGATCTCCTTCCTGCGACTTTAGGAATTTCAAATTCAATCGATCCAAACTCGGTGATCAAACTCGATGATCACCAAGATTGATATCTTCAATCGATCTATGTCTTCGATCCGCTTCGACTTCGGAAGATCAAATCTGCTATCTTCAATCTAATCCCTAAAATCACTCGATGGGATCACCAGAATTGATGTCTTCGATCCGATTCCTGCAACTCGTGGAAGATCAAATCGATATGCTTCCGCTACTTCAATCTTCTATCTTCAATCTAATCCTGCAAACTCGTGGATCACTAGATTGATGTCTTCGATCCGCTTCCTACAACTTCGGAAGATCAAATCGCTATCTTCAATTTGATCCTATCTACAAACTCGGGGATCACCAGATTGATGTCTTCGATCCGCTTCGCAACTTCGGAAGATCAAATCTTATCTTCAATCGATCCTCGCAAACTCGGGATCACCAGATTGATGTCTTCGATCCGCTCTCGCAACTTCGGAAGATCAAATCGCTATCTTCAATCGATCCTTACAAACTCGGGGATCACCAGATTGATGTCTTCGATCTATTCTCTCGCAACTTCGCAACTTCTTCAAGATCAAATCTCGTGGAAAGATTCATATTTTCGATATATTGTAACTTGCACCAAAATTCAACATGTTCTGCAGCCTCGATTCCCAAGATGCTATGATCAGAATGAATCAAATGCTTCTAGCTACATGTACAACACGTCATAAAAGTAATTCCTTTTAAAGGATTAAGATGCAATGATTGTAATGAATCAAATTCTCCCAATAAAATTTGCTAGAATGTTATGAGTATGATTTCTATTTTTAGGCATTATCGCTCGTCTTCGTGCTTATCAATCATGTTTTGCTCTGTTAGCTTGCTCCAATGCAATTTCAAAGTCAACTCCACTTAGATCTTGAAAACACAAGGCTTGTTTCATCCACCCTATTGAGAGTCAAAACCCTTTCAATCTAATCCTTCATAAATTTAGGGTATAGGGTTAATCTTAAATTTAACCCATTTCACCACAATTTAGGGTTTCTTAGTTCACCATACCACCCCAAGTGTCATGATCAGATGACATCATGTCCATTTATCAATTGGACAAAGAATTTGGAGAAATAGTCTCTATCTAGACTCTTCTTTCTCAAATATTTCTATGTAAATGGAAATTCTAAACAATTGTCATGTTTTGGTTCCTTGTCTTATCTAGAAATTTCCAAAGTAATATGTAAAACTTCTCTTTTGTGAAATTATTAGTTCGTCAATCATTATTTCAATGCAACTCATTTATGGATAATAGGTAACAAATTAATCACAAAAGAAGGATTAAAATTTGAATAAATTTATCAAAAGAATACAAAGAAAAATTATCCGGAACATATCTTTAATAAGAAAAAGAATCCAAAGATAGTAGAATGAATAAGACAAAAATCAGATGCCCTAGATATCGCAGATTGAGCTTCCATATACAAACTTTATGAAGACTGTCTTGAGTTCAACATGTGTTTAGAAAATCAAAAGTATTTTGTTGATGCCCCGTTATGCAACATTCTTCCTTTCATTGTTGTTTTAAGTGTAGAGAGATGACTGTTCGTCCGTGCAGAATTTGAGTCGCCCTTTTCGAGTTTTCAACTCAAAACCCCTTTGGTCACAAGGCACCCTTTGCGGGTTTTCACCTTGGCCTCTCTTTTTTTTAGGAGCTCAAAGCACCCTTTGCGGGTTTTCACTTTGGCTTCTTCTTCTTTTCAAGCAAAGTATTTCTTTTTTGAATCTGAGTTCACAGGATTGGGTAAAGTTTTTCCATCCATCTCGGTCAAGATCAATGCTACTCTAGAGAAAGCTTTCTTCACTACATATGGTCCTTCCCAATTTGACATCTATTTTCCTCTAAAATCCTTCTGTATTGGAATGATTTGTTTCAACACGAGGTCCCCTACATGAAACTCTCTTTAGCGAACTTTCTTGTTATAGGCTCGCATCATTCGTTTCTGATACATCTGACCATGATGAATAGCCTTTAGTCTCTTTTCTTCAATCAAGTTCAACTGATCATACCGAGCCTGAATCCATTCAGCTTCATCCAACTTTATTTCTGACAGCACACGAAGAGAAGGAATTTCCACTTCGATGGGTAGGACGGCCTCCATCCCATAGACCAACGAATAAGGTGTTGCCCCAGTAGAGGTTCTGACAGACGTCCGATAAGCATAAAGTGCAAACGGTAGTTTCTCATGCCAATCCTTGTAAGTCTCAGTCATTTTCCCCACTATCTTCTTGATGTTTTTGTTAGCCGCTTCCACTGCCCCATTCATTTTCGGATGATATGGAGACGAGTTATGATGTTTGATCCCAAATTGGTTACAAATTTCTGCTATCGAGCTATTGTTCAAGTTCAGCGCGTTGTCTGATATGATCCTCTCAGGCATTCCATATCGACAAATAATCTCCTTTTTTAAGAATCTACTAACTGGTGATTTAGTAACATTAGCATATGAAGCAGCCTCTACCCATTTCATGGAGTAATCAATTACCACGAAGATGAATCAGTGTCCATTCAAGCTTTTGGTGAGATTGGCCCAATAACATCCATGCCCCACATGGAAAAAGGCCACGGAAAGTCATAACATGCAAAAGCGATGGAGGCACATGAATTTTGTCTACATAAATCTGGCATTTATGACATCTCTTGGCATAGTTAATACAATCTCCTTCTATGGTAGACCAATAATACCCAAATCTCATTATCTGTCTGCCATCGTGAATCCATTAGCGTGTGTTCCACAAATGCCCTCATGAACTTCTTCAAGGATTTGCTTAGCTTCAACAGCATCAACACATCTCAATAGCACTTGATCTTTTCTCTTTTTGTATAAAATATCTCCATCCAAGACATAATCAGAGGCCATTCTTCTTAGAGTCCTTTTCTCATTCTCTGTGGCATTCTCCGGATATTCACGATTTTTCACGTATCATAATACATTCTGATACCAAGGATGGTCATCTCTTTCCTCTTTCTCTATGTCATAACAGTGGGCTGGGACTTCGACAATACTCATCTGAATAGGCCTCATGTCTTCTAGTTTGTTTACTTTGATCATAGAAGCCAAGGTTGCCAATGCATTGGCCATCTGATTTTCATCGCGTGGAAAGTAATTGAAAGTAATGTTGTCAAATTCCTCAATTAATCCCAGAACTATTTTTCAATAATCAACTAGTTTAGGATCTCTTGTCTCTCACTCTCCTTTAAGTTGGTAAATTACCAAGGCGGAATCGCCATATACTTCTAGCACTCTGATCTTGCGTTCCAAGGCTACTTGAAGTCCCATGATGCATGCTTCGTATTCTGCCATGTTGTTTGTGCAATCAAAATTCAATCTGCATGTGAATGGATAATAATCACCACCAGGGGATACCAAGACGCCCCAATTCTATTTCCCATAGCATTCGATGCTCCATCAAAATTCAATTTCCACCGACAATCTTCAATATTTGCCACATACATCATTTCCTCATTTAGGAAATCAAAGCTCAAAGGTTCATAATCGTCCAAAGCTCTACTAGCCAAAAAGTCTGCTATTGCACTTCCTTTTATAGCCTTTTGGTTCACGTAGACTATATCGAATTCAGATAGCAGAATCTGCCACCTAGCCATTCTTCCGTTCAAGGCAGTGGATTCCATCATGTACTTTAACGGGTCAAGTTTAGAAATTAACCATGTTGTGTGATATAGCATATACTGCCTCAACCTCCTAGTTGTCCAAATCAAAGCGCAACACAATTTCTCGATCGACGAATACCTCATTTCACAATCAGTGAATTTTTTACTGAGATAATATATCGCCCTTTCTTTCCTCCCTGACTCATCGTGTTGTCCAAGCACACATTCCATGGAATTTTTTGAATACTGACAAATACAATATCAATGGTTTATCTGGATTAGGTGGCGAAAGTACTGGTGTGTTTGACAAATACTTTTTGACTTTGTCAAAAGCTTTCTGGCATTCATCATCCCATACACCTGGATTGTGTTTCTTGAGAAGACGAAATATGGGATCACATTTCTCAGTTAATTGTGAAATAAACCGAGCAATGTAATTCAGCCTTCCTAGAAAACCTCGGACTTCTTTCTGAGTGTGCGGTGGAGGTAATTCTTGTATCGCTTTGACCTTGCTTGAGTCAACTTCTATTCCTTTCTCACTGATCACAAATCCCAATAACTTTCCTGATCGAGCTTAGAAAATACACTTTGCTAGATTGAGTTTCAATTGAAATTTCCTCAATCTCAAAAATAACTTCTTCAAGACTTCAATGTGTTCTTTTTCTGTTCGAGATTTGGCAATCATATCATCAACATATACCTCAATTTCCTTGTGCATCATGTCGTGGAACAATGTTACCATGGCTCTTTGATATGTTGCCCCAGCATTCTTTAGTCCAAAAGGCATTACTTTATAGCAAAAGGTGCCCCACAATGTTATGAAGGTAGTTCTCTCCATATCCTCAGGGTGTATCTTGATCTGATTGTATCCTGAAAAGCTATCCATGAAGGAAAACAATAAAAATCCTGTCGTATTATCCACTAACGTATCAATATGCGGCAAAGGGAAATTATCCTTTGGGCTAGCTTTGTTTAGATCTCTATAATCTACACACATTCGGACCTTTCCATCTTTCTTAGGGACTGGAACAATGTTGGCAACCCATTCTGAGTACTTGACCTCTCGTGAAAACCAAAGATCAAACCGCTTCGGACTTCCTCTTTATTTTCAATACTATATCAGGCCTCATTCTTCGTAGCTTTTGTTGAACCGGCTTGCATTCTTTTTTGATGGGAAGGCGATGTACCACAATATCAGTACTTAACCCAGGCATATCTTGGCATGACCACGCAAAGACATCTTTGAACTCTCGCAATAACTCAATAAGATCTTGTCTCGTCTTCTTGGCTATGAGCGTCCCAATTTTCACAACTTTTCTTTCTTCTAAGGTTATGTTCTCTATTTCTTCTTCATGGGGTAAGATCTGTTTCTCCTCTTGTTTTACCATTCTCAACAAATCTAGAGATAAATCGCTATCTTGGTCACCTTCAAAATCCCGAGATTCCTCTAAACACATGTCCTGCTCAAAATAGACTTCCGGATCCATAATATCGTTGCTCATGCCATTGATATCTAAGGACCTATGATGGGTGAAAAAATGTACAATAAATTTGGGGACAAATATTCACATGATATGAACGAAAGAATATGCAATTTGAGAAGAAATTTAAAAGAATGAAATGAAAGAATATTTACTCAAGTTGATTATCCAAAATGTATTTTATTGAAATAATAAATTTTGAACATAAGCCTATTTCACAAAGAGATCTTTATCGTTCCTAGGCTAAAACAACAAAGCGTTCTGAATATTACTCTGTATAATTCCTAAAAATTACAGGAGCTTCACTGCAATCCAATTGTCCAGAATGCTTCCAGATTCATAAGGGCGAATACCCATCTGGTTCCTCTGTTCTATTCCTTCCTCATGTATGGCGTTGATGTGAGGAATTTCCAATAACCCTCTCTCAGGGTGAATTATCCCTCCTGATACAAAGTTCTGGGAGATATGCAGGAATGTCATCGATTTCCACTGGACATCTTCTCCATTCAAGCGTGCCCTTCTGCTCTCCTGTTTCTTTTCTAACTCCTTCTTTTTTTTCTAGCATCCGGCTTGAAACCCAAGCCAAAACGATCTTTCTTTTCTTTCAATATTGGCACTCCAATTTCCCTTGTAGGTATCTGCCTAATCTTTTCCCTGGTAGGGCTCCTTTTCCCACCGTCATCTGTAAGCCCATCCTTGTTGTCTTAGATATCCTGGGCATTGGGACTTCACTTCCCTCCGAGATGAAAGTTACGTTGACAAACTCTAAGGACCTGAAAGAACATTCAATGGCCTCCTCGTTCTTTTCTATATATGGTGCATTATTTGTAACAGTCGCTATAATGTTTTCCTCTGTATTTATAGTGACTAGTCGACCATCCGTTACCAGCTTCAGTTTTTGATGAAGAGATGAGGCACTGCCCCTGCTGAATGAATCAAAGGCCTTCCCAACAAGCAATTGTATGAAGGTTTTATATCCATTACTAGAAAATCCACCTCATATGTGCTTGGGCCAATCTACAAAGGTATGTCAATTCTTCCCATCACTCTTCTCTCAATACCATCAAATGCTCTCACTATGTTTTGACACGTCTTCATGTGAGAACTATCTATTGGTAACCTCTTCAGTGTTGACAATGGTAGAACATTCAAGGCTGATCCATTATCAATCAACACGCTCGGTAAAGTGTATCCTTTGCAACGAGTGGTTATGTGTAGGGCCTTAGTCAACCCTATACCCCAAGTGGAATCTCATCATCACTGAAGGAAATAAAATTGTCGGCGCTTATGTTACTAACTAATCGATCCAACTTATTGACCGATATGTCCTTAGTAACATAAGTCTCGTTTAACACCTTCATCAAAGCTTCTCGATGAACTTCAGAACTTAAAAGTAAGGCTAGCACTGAAATACGAGCCGGTTGTTTGTGTAGCTGCTCCACCACACTATATTCACTGTGCTTTAAGAATTTTAAAAATTCTTTAGCCTCTTCCTTCTTCACAGGTATATTGATAAGGTTATCAAGTCCTTCTTCTGGTTCAATTGGCATGTCTTTTGCCTTTGTTGGTTCGTTTATCGAGTCATAACACCTCCCATTTCTTGTATAGAATCCCTCTCTTTGGACCTCCTTGGAAGTACTAGCCGCTATTACTACTTTTGGTATCGTCACATTACAATTGTAATTCCATGGTATGGCCTTGTCATCTTTGTAAGGAAAGGACGTTGGTCTCTAAATTACTACTTTAGGCGCAATTTGTGCTCCGCCTTCCGTATTCTTTGATCGGAAATAATAATTCTTGGATGATTGATTTTTGACCAGTCCACTCTCCTTCTGTTGCATATATATTTCCCCCTCAGAACCTTCTTCATAAAATTCCAGCTCCTTATAGTCCATAAGGCTCTGTACCAATGCCCTAAACTCAACACAATCTTAGATCTCATGTCCGTCATCTTCGTGGAACTCACAATAGTTCCTTGGTTCTTCACTTCTTTTTTGGACTTGATTTTATTAGCCCCCTTCTTACCATCTCAATCCAGATTATCTTCAATGAGGTCTTCACCTTCGAGATATCCCAATTGGTCTTTCTTATACGATCCTCTCTAATCGCGTTTACCCCATTGTCTTCGTGATTGGGTAATGGGTTCACCGTACTAGGCATGTCCTCAAGTTTGACAACTCTCAATTTAAGAAGCCTCTCAACTACCCTTTTGAAGGCAGTACAGTTTTCTATAGAATGCCCCACCGCTCCTGCATGGTAATCACACTGGGCGTTTGAGTCATACCATTTAGGATATGGGGATTGCATTGGCTATAAATAGTATGGGGAAACTATGCATTCCTCTAGTAAAGTATCATACAGCTCTTTATACATCATAGGGATTGGCGTAAATTGGTTTTTATCAACGTTTTGTTTGGGACTTGATTCTTGTCTTGTCGACCCTTGTTGTCCGGCAGTAATTACTTTCGGCTGATTTATAGTAACTACTTTTGAGTACCCTTTATTGTATGTACTCGCATTGTTTACTTCACTCTCTTTTTTCCTAGGAGTAGGTCTCCTAGTGGTTTCTCCAACTTCGATCTTGCCACCCCTTATAGCATTTTTGATCATCTCTCCTGCCATCACTATATCTACAAAGCTCTTGGTGGTGCTTCCTATCATATGAGTGATGAATGGAGCCTTCAAGGTATTAATGAAGAGCATTGTAGTCTCCTTTTCTAGGAGTGGTGGCTGAACTTGCATGGCGACCTCTCTCCATCGTTGCGCATATTGCCTGAAACTTTCATTTGATTTCTTTTCCATGTTTTGCAACATGATTCGATCAGGCGTCATATCTATGACGTGATTATACTGTCTCATGAAGGCTTGGGCCAAGTCCCTCCATGAACTAATATTTGTGCGGCTCAGCTGATTATACCACCTAGAAGCTGCACCCATCAAACTATCCTGGAAATAATGAACCAGGAGTTGATCATTGTTCACATAGCCCGTCATACGTCTACAAAACATAGTGATGTGGGCTTCAGGGCAAGTAGTTCTATTGTACTTTTCAAATTTCGACATCTTGAATTTGTGAGGAAGCACCAAATCTGGGACTAGACTCAAATCCTTGGCATCGATATCGTGATGATGATCGCGCTTCCAAAGCCTTAAATTTTTCCTCCAACCACCTACAGCGATTCTCTAACTGTTTTGCAGATTCAGTTTTGATCCCCTCTCCTTCAGCCATGTCTAAGTCAGGGACAACAGGATTAGCTGGGTTGTCTCCTGGGTTGGATCCCATACCAACTTGAAAATTCGTAGGCAATCCAGTGTCAGCTTGCCCTTGTTGAGGTCTTATTATGACAGGTGGCCTTCTGGGGTATTCTTCATGTTGCGCTTGCACGTGTGTTTGAGTGAATCCTCTAGGGAAATCCTCATTGTCCTCAGTATTGACTATAGGACCTTTTGCTTTTTCTACTATTCCACTCATCATTTGGGCCATCTGGGCCATCATGTTCTTTGGGGCCTCTAACATTTGGTCCCTTATCTCCTATTGGAGCTTTGCCATCTGCTCTTGCATCTGGTCTTGAATATCTTTTTGGAATTGTTCCATCCTTTGGTCCATTTTCCTTGAGTTTGCTTGTGTACCATAAGGATGTTCAGCTTCTAGATTTTCTTCTTCTCTCTCCTATAATTTAAACTAATTAGACTCTCTCTACGAATTTGAATGCATATGATGTTATGTAATACAAATGCATGAATGCAAAGAAGCATCGATTTTGATCAACTTCATTGTAGAAAACTTTATTAGAAAACAAATTCTTTTACATACAATGGATTAAAAATAAGCTTTCGCCCTACGTCCTAAAGTCCTAATTTTCCCTAATAACGAGACTAGATCTTGATTACGATTAGACTATAGCTCATACTCCATGCTCAATATGTCGGCCTGCACTGCCAAAGTCTGTAGGTGATCAGCTACCTCTCGAATCTGAACTATGGCTTCCTCCATGAGATAATCCCGATTTCTGACTTGAACATGTAAATGATGGAGTTCTTCCTTCAAATGCCCTTCTCTTGTTTCAAGACACTCGATCCGAAGTTCACAACTATGCAGTGCTGATTCTAACTCTTCAATTCTACCCTTCATTTCTTCAATCTTGTTTAGGCTTGATTTTAACTCGATCACGAAATTACGGCTCCAGTAATGATGAAGGGACCGTCCAATTTCGGCCACTCTAGCTTGTAATTCTCCCTTTTCATTTAAACTTTTCGCTAAGTTCTTTTTCATCTCTAGAAACTTTCTCTCCCAATAGTCAGCTTTGGCCTTTTCCTATCGAACCTCTTGTTGCCACTATTGCGAAGTCTTTTCCAATCCCGCATTTTTTATTATCAGTCGCATCTTTTTGTATTCGGTCTTCAAGCTATCTCGATCTTCCTCAATTGCTCTCTTATCTTTTTTTGCTTTCTCGGCTTCTGATTTTTGAGCATCCACCTCTAGCTTTAAAAAGATCTTCTCTTCTTCTAGCTTCTCTATCTTTTTTCCAAACTCTAGACTTTGTCTTTCGAAGTCCTGCTTTATAATTTCTATCTCCGATGGGATGACTTGTAAACACTCCTTCAGTGATCGAGCACCTTTCACCCTTGTCTCAGGAATGTTATCGTTGATCCTTTTTCTCAACCACTCTTTATATCCTGGGGTTGCCATCGGCCCTCGAGTCAATATCTTCATACAACAAGCCTGCTTCCAAGCCTCAGAAATCTCCCGAATTCTCTTCTTATAATTTTCCCCCTTATACAAGAATTCGCTTTGAGCTAACCCACGTGTCGCTGGTATGAACTGTCCTACTTTATATTGCCTTAGTACAAGCAGCGGTGCATATCCCACAGCTCCCAAACTCTCGACAGAGATACCCAATCAAGATTTCTGCACCGGTAAAAGACTTTATCAGGAATTAACCAAGGGGCTCTCCACACAACATCTTCGTCTCAAAGATTTTGAAGAATTTCCATCCAACTTTCCTCTGATAGGTCGTCTCTCCTTGTTGTAGCTGTAGCCTCCTTTAAAGAGGAGTAACTTTCAGAGAACACTTGGTAATAAACTTTATCAACCTTCCAAAAGTGGCTATAAAACCAAACCATCAGCAGCTGTGCGCATCCGATAAATCTACCCTCACCAGCTCTCCGACATGCATCCAAAGATCTGAATGTCTCAGCTAAATTAGTAGGCACCGGCGTGATTCCTTTGCCAAGTCGATCAAACAAATCAGTAACCGCTTCATTTATATGACGTAGCGCTTTTGGGAAGATCACCAACCCATAAATACTCAATGCAAAGATGTCGATCTTCTTTTTTTCATCTGGATGTGTCAGAATCAAGTCCCTCAAACTCACCCAAGTTATGCATTTACCTTCACCTTTTTCTTGAATCCTAGCTGTAACCCACTGCTCACTCATCCCTATAATACCCATCAATCTTTTCACAAAGGTCGTAACATTGGCAGCCCTAAAGTAAACTCTATCGGCTTGGAACCTCGAGCAATGAAGTAAAGCTGTATATTCCTCCAATGTTGGCACTAAATCTACCTCCGCAAAAGTGAAACAACTATAAGAAGAGTTCCAAAACTGAGTCATGGCCCTAAATAGATGCCTATCTACCTCGATATCCAACAAATAGGGTAGATCACCATAATCACGATAAAACAGTTATTTTGCCTCATCACCCCATTGAGTCCATATATCTTTCAACTCCCTAAACTCATTTTGCGTAATACTAACACGAGTAAAATCCCAAAGTTCAGATACATACTCGTCAATTAAGTTATCCCCCTTCTCTAACTGCGTTTGTTCTAACCAAGTGCGAATAGCTGTATTGTCTCCCACTTTATCAAGGAACCCGTTCTCCATAACCAGCTTTCTAACTTAGAAACTGACCATGAATCAATACCTCTATAGAGATGGGATGATATGCACAAAAATGAAATACCACGAGTTAGTATCGCAAAATAAATATGAAGCAAGTGGAATAAATACACCTATTTGGGTAACCTAATGAAACTTAGGATCGCTCTACCTAAAGTGAGTTCTTAAGGTTTACTATATGTGGTTTAGATCTAAGGTTGAGGTACCCGAACCAGCAGATTCCTCGATCTTCACCCATTATAGGCTCATACAGACTGAGTTCGGTTCAGGGGAATACATTTCCCTATCGCCATGCGAAGTGAAAACTTCACGGAGACATAGGTACAGATGTATTCCGAAACAATCCACTAGCCTATGCGTAGGTGAAAACCTCACGAAGGCATAGTTTCTCGCTCCCACTTAAAAGGTACGTCCGTGATGGCCATGCAGTGCAATACAGAAACATTTTATAAAATCACATGTAAAACAAAAATCATGGCTTTTCAAATCAGACCTTAAAATTTTTGACATTTGGACAATAACTGATCAATTTTTTTTGGCTTGACTCTCAAAGAAGTCCCCAGTGGAGTCGCCAAGCTGTCGAAACCATTTTAAAATCGATTTTGAAAAATGGGGATCGACTTTGAAAAACGAAAATGGGAGTCGCCACCAATCATTATTATTTAGGTGTGATTGGATCACCTTGTAAAATGTTTTATTTTAAAACATTTGATTTTGGTCCGCAAAACGAGAAAATAGGTTCGGAGTTGATTACGTATGAGGAAGGGTTAGCACCCTCATAACGCCCAAAAATTGGTACCAAATTGATAAAATTATGTCCAAATGTAAGTATTTAAAATATGATTTCCAAAATATTTGAACTATTTGACTTAAAATATGAGAGTTCCTCGATATAATTTATAAAATTTTGAAAGATTATAAACGCTACATTCAAAGACGATTGGACATAATATTTTTTAACCCTCATATCTAAGATCCTCTCATAATTTATAAAATTTTTGGATTTAAAATTTGAGATTTCTTCGATCCGAAAGAATATAAACATCACATCCAGCACGATTGGACATGATATTTTTAAACCCTCGTCTCTAAGATCATCTCACAATTTATAAAAACTTTTAGAAATTTCGTTTTAAAATTTGAGATTTCTTTGATCCGAAAGAATATAAACATCACATCCAGCACGATTGGACATGATATTTTTAAACCCTCGTCACTAGGATTACCTCATAATTTTATAAAACTTATCAAAAGGCTATTCAATTATTTAGCCAAACGGGAAATCGCAACCCAGCACGATTGGGCACTATTTTCCGAATTTCTAAATATCAAAACATTGCCTTCTTTTGAAAACTTTAAAATAAAATATTGATTTTGTAAAATGTGTTTTTCTTTTTGTTTTAAACCATCACCAAGTGGCAACATTATAATTGAACATTATAAAAAAAATTACAAACATAGTAATATTTATGATAGGTAATAACAATATGAAATACAACAAGTAATAATTTCTATACTCAAGTGATTGTAAATATATGATGAAGTTTATAAAATCCACTATGAATATATTTTATGCAAGTTTAAATAAATAAAAGAGCAATAGTATAAATAACGTGTTTTAAAAAAAATTATCAAAAAAAATGTATATATATATACTAAAATAATATATAATAATAAAAATAAAGGCAAACATAACAAATATTTATAATTTAATAATTAATGTAGATAATCAATATAAAATATTTAATTTAATATTAATTTTAAAAAGTTTAAGAAAAAAAAAAACAAAAATGACTAAATTGAAATATAAGCGTGTTTTATGGGTCAATTTTAAATGATGAATTAGTTCATAGGACGTAATTAAATTAAATAGAGGAATGAAGGGCCAAAAATAATTTTCCTTTTTCCAAAAAGCGGACCACGATTCGGATCCGGTCAACGCTGGTCATGCTTTATCAAAACGACGCCATTTGTATTTTTCTATAAAAGTGTGTTTTCTAAAAAAAAAAATCATTAGCTTAGGGTTTTAAAAAAAAAAAACTTAAAATCCTCTGAAAAGAGGGAAGGAGAGCTATGCTGCTCGTTCACGTTCGTCTGCCCACGCCACACGCCTTACCGTGGTGGTGGTCGGAGGTCCGAGTCGAGGGTTTCCGCGTTTTCGAGAAGGTAAACTCCTTCCTTGTTACTCTTTCAACAATAGGTATATGCAGATATATAAAAAATAATAAAATAAATAAGAAAAATAAGCGGAATGAAAAATCACCTATGGAATCACTGACTGTTGAGTATTCGTGTGTGAAGTCGGTGTTTTTTGGTGCTTCGACGTATTTGTATCGTATTCGTCTGCCTATTTTCTTTGTATTTTTCGAGAATGTTTGTATCAAAAATTTTCTTTATTGCTTTTCGTGTGTAACCAGTATACTCTTCATTTTTTACAAAAAGGGGTTCTTATACCCAAAATAAAATAAAAGAAAGGAAAGATATCTTTCGTATCTTCCCATATTTTGTGCGCTCCGATTTGTTTCCTTTCTGCTACTTGTTTCTTTCCTTTGCAGGTTTGAAGATCTCGCGACGATGAATCAAGGCATAAACAAGGGCCGGAGGAGACGGTGGCGCGATAATTGGTCTCCGGCTGAAGCGGCGTGATCATTGGGCTCTGTTAGATGATTTGTTGGGTAGCCTCGCTTAATGACGTGAGGAGACCTAGGGTTCCAGAAACCCTTGGTTTCTGATTTGGAGTTGGGCCCTTAGGTTTGGGCTAAAGATCGGGCTAAGGGTGTAATGGATCAAATTTGTTTTGGGTTAGGCTAAGTGGGCTCGGGTAGTTTATTGGGCCTCTGAATTGGGTCTAATTTGTGGGTTTGTAAATGGACTGACAAAAAAACATTAATGTTTATTTATTTATTTTGTTGAGTTTGTTTATTTTCAGCCCGGGCAAAATTGGGCTCCTACAACTATTATTATCATTCTATGGTTTTTATTATTGTATATAGCCTCCATTTTTGTTACAATTCTCTTTTATTTTATTTCATTTGTTTATCTTACTTTTACTTTATTGTATTTTATTTCTACCTTTATTATTGTTTTATATTTTATCATCATCATGTTGTTATACAAGCTAGCATTGTAAATTGTTTTACATTTTATTTTAAATTCATTTTTCATTTCATTACGATCGCATTATATTTTATCCGATTTTCAAAATAAGCAAACACTCCGCGTTCTAAGGTTCGAAAGAAATCGTTTCCTAACTTACTGGGTTTTGATTTTTCTCTTCGAGTCTAAAGAACCTATTACTTTCCTTTTTTAAAAAAAAAGTTAAATAAAAACTTATTCTCGGGAATTTGAGATGTTGTGTCCTAACTTATTGGATATAACGTTTTGTTGTCTCGAGGTAAGGATTTTTTACAAATAAAGGTGTAAAGCCCAATTTCTGCCCGGGCCCGTCAATTACAATACTAAAGCCAAAATTACAATACACAAACCAATAAAAAAAACCTAGGCCCAAATGGCCCAAAACTAAACCAACTTTAAGCCAAAACAGCAGAAAAAGAAAACCCTAGCAGCACTCCCTTTTGCCATGGCCGTCTGACACCTCTGCCACCACCGCCGCAGCCCCCATGTGCGCCTCAGCGCGCACCATGCCCAAGATTTGGCTCCTTCACCTACTCCACCACGCTCCTAGCACCTGCAAACACGCAAAAAGGACAAAGACACAGTAAAAAGCAAGAAAAAGAAAACATTGTATTTTTGTATTTTATTCGGCTATAAAACCGAAGAATAGATCTTTGTAAAAGGGCATCATCATAAAAAAAAAAGATTCTAAAGAAAAATTAGCACTCAAAAAACGTGCGAAGGTCTTTACATTTTATTTTTCTTCTTGTTCTCTTTTTTTTCGAAAGCAGTATATATCTATTTCTTCAATTTTTTTTATATACTCATATATATCAAAAAAGAGTAAAAAAGGAAAAAGAAACTCACCATTTTTATTTCGCCGAAAAAAGGGACTTTTGGCCTTCCAAATTGCCAGATATCTGTCAAGGTGTCGCCGACCGACTAACGGTGGCCGATACGGTGGTGATCACCGAACCTCATTGGATTCTCGAGCTGCGCAGAGAGAACAAGGGGGAGAGGATTTTATTTTTTTTGTGAAATGAGGGAGAATGAGGTTTTTCTGAAATTTTTTACTTTTATAATGCTACGAAACGACGCCGTTTTGGGCTTGAGTACCAAACGCTAAAACTACGTCGTTTCGAGTCTTAACCCGCGTGTTGATCCGACCCGCTCCAGGGATCCACATGTTTTTTTTTAGCAGAAAGGTTATTTGCGCTTTTGGCCCTTCCGCTTCTTCAACTTATTTCAATTAGATCTTTTTTGTTTTCAAATCTAGCCCGCTTTCTCATTTGTTTTAATTTAGTCCCTTTTGAGACGTTGCGTTTTAGGAAGAAGAGATAATTTCCTTTTGGTCCCTCCTTTTTTCGCGCATTACACTGGGGCCCTAATTTATTTTTTCTTTTAAATTTGGACCTTAAATTTTACTTTTCTCTTAATTTAGTCCTTTTAATGTTTTATTTATCTTTTGGACTCTCAATTTTATTTTTAATTTCAATTTAATATCGCTTTTTTTATTTATATGTATTATTCTCATTCTATTTATTTATTTGTATGTTTGCATAAACATGTATCCTTTTATTTTATCATTTCAGATATATTTCTTATTTCTTTGTTAGTGTATAAGCCCAAAATTGCTACCCATTTTTTACATGATTTGATGGAGGAGCCCAATCGTCGGGCTAAAAAGAGAGGAAGAGAGAGAGAAAAGAGATGTTGGTCTGCGATTTTAAGAAAACTTTAGGGTTAAAAATCGATTTTGGGGAAATATTAGGCTTTATAAACACCTAGCAAAACGACGCTGCTTGGTTGAAAGGGTTTGCTCCCTCGATTTGCAATGGCCCTATCTGCTTGATTTGGTCCTGCTTTACATTTTTTGTTCTTTTAATTTGGCCCCAAAACTTTGCTTTAATTCGATTTTAGTCCTTTTAGCATTTTAACTATTTCTTTACTTTTATCATTATTCTATGTGTTTTGGTTATATTAATATATTTCCGTACTAATGTGTTATTATTTTTGTTTTAATACTATTTTGTTTTTGTTTTTGTTATTAAATTGTTATTAGTGTCGTTTTATTACTATTATCATATCATTTTATTTTTATATTTTACTTATCCATAATCTTTATAACGCAAACTTTATTATTCTTAATTAATTATTATTTTCTACCTTATTATTGTTATTATTATTATTTATATTTTTATCATTTTATCTTTTCTACTATTATCTATTTATTTTCATTTTTATTTTATTATTATTATTGTCATTTTTTTATTTTTATCATTATATATATAATTGACTACTATTATTATGTTTACTATTACTTTTTCATTAAAATATCATTATTTCCATTTTATGACTATTATTCTCATTTTATTACCATTATTTTATTTTATTATTATCACTACTATTATTATTATTATTTTTATTATTTTTATGTATATTTTGTTAATTACCATTATTGTTACTATTATTATTATTATTTTTCTACCAATATCATTAATATTATTATATCATTATCATTTTTTTTACTTTTTGTATTATTATTTTTATTATTAGCATTTTATTATTATTATCGCATTTTATTATTTTTTCTATTACTACTATCATTATTTTAAATGTATCGGCATCATTATTTTTATTTTACTATTATCATTGCATTATTATTATCATCATTTTATCATTGAACAAATTAACTTAGTATTGTTACACACCTCACTCTTATTTTTATTACAACCTAGTTCGTAATTTATCTTTTACTAAACCGTATTGCATTCACCTTTACCCGATTTATCAAGTTTTCAAACAGTTATCGTTAGCACTAGAGAATCGAGCCCTAACTTCTTTCCGGTTTCTCGTTTAGACTAAACAACGAATATCCTCTTTAAAATCGCCATCCAAGTTTCAAATAAAATATTTGTTCATTCAAAATGTTTTCAATTCTAGATACTTTGAGATAAGTTCTTTATTATTCATTTGATCTTCGACCCCTAACTTCTTATTATTATCAGTTTCGAGTCTAAAGTTATTATTTTTAGGACTTATATATCCTTCAAATTTTGGATTATCTATTTTCATTTTCAAAGTTATATGTTTTTGGTACCAATTTTGGGCATATCTTTTCCTCGTCGTAATCAACTCCCGAACTCGTTCATATTATTTTATCTTTTGTATTTTTGGTGGCGATTTCAAAACCCGAGTTTCATTATTTAGTATTTTTTATTATTATTCATTATTATTCATTCTTATTATTTTAGGACATTATATTATTTATTATTATTATTATTATTATTATTATTTTATTTCATTATTATTATTATTATTATTATTATTATCATTATTATTATCCTAATGCTTCTATTATTATTAGTACTTTATTTTACTACTAATATCATTATTATTATCTTTAAACGTACATTTACTCATTTTACAAAAATTAATTTGCTTTTTTGTTTATTATTTATTATTTTTTATTCTTATTCTTATTATTTTTTATTTATTTTATTTTAAACTTTTAATAGATGCTTCATTTTTATCCCGAACAAATTAAATAAATGCATTTTTGAATTTAGTTTCAAATTACTTATTTAAAAACTTCCCAAAACGATGTAATATTTAGTGTTTGGAAATTTGAGAAATCGTGCCCTAATGTGTTGGGTTTCGATTTTTCGTTTGACCAAATAACTAAATATCCCTTCGAAATTTTGTCTACGTTTTCTTAAATTAAAAAATAAAGCAATATTTAGTGTTTGGAAATTCGAGGAATCGTGCCCTATCGTGCTGGATTTCGATTTTCCGTTTGACCAAATATCCTTTTAAAATTTTGTCCATGTCTTTTAAAAAACAAGGCAATATTTCGTGTTTGGAAATTTGAGAAATCGTGCCCTAACGTGCTAGGGTTTCGATCTACCGTTTGACCAAATAACCGAATATCCTTTCAAAAATATTCAATGCATGAGTTTTGGAAATCATGAGATGATCTTGGCATCAAGCGTTTGAGATGTCGTATCCTAACGTGCTGGATGTGATATTTTATTATTTTGGACCAAGAGAATCTCAATATCCAATTCGGGTTATTTAAAATTTTTAAAATGGAATTGTATTTTAAAATCATTTCAAATTTTTGGCATTAGGACATTAATTAATCAATTAGGTACCAATTTTGGGCGTTGCGAGGGTGCTAACCCTTCCTCGTGTAACCGGTTCCCAAACCTGTTTTTCTTAGAATTCGAAGGCCAAAATTAATTTCTTTTAAAATAAAATAAAATGTTTTATAGGTGATCCGATCACACCTAAACAAAAAGGATTGGTGGCGACTCCATTTCCTTTTTAAAGTCGATTCCCGTTTTTTCCAAAAATAAAATGGTTTCGACAAAAGGCATGCTTAGTTTTGAAGTCTTGAAATGTTGCATCCTAACTCATTGGTGTGGCATTTTATTTCTTTGAGATAAGAGAGTCTTGACTTTCTTTCAAATAAAAGATCATATTATAAATTTTTCAAAATTTTCGACCTTAGGACATGAATTTATCAATTAGTACCAATTTTTGGGCGTTACGAGGGTGCTAACCCTTCCTCGTACGTAATCGACTCCCGAACTCATTTTCTTGAATTTCGCAGGCCAAAATCAATGTTTTAAATAAAAACAAAAATTGTTTTATAAGGTGACCCGATCACACCTCGAAAAAAGATTGGTGGCGACTCCATTTTCGTTTTTAAAGTCGATCCCCATTTTTTTCAAAATATAAAAAATAGTTTCGACAACTAACATCATTTGAGGAGAGCATGTTTGGGATCATAGTACTTCCATTGAGATCTTCCAAACCCCAATTATCCTTCCTGATGTTAATGATTTCACCATTTCCTACCTGCCAACCGAATCCATTCTTTAAAAAATCCACAGCAGTAGCGATGTTCGACCATGTAAAAGAGGCTCTATTCACTTTTTTGGAGTTAAAAATATTTCCATCAGGAAAATATTTAGAAGACAAAACTTTAAAGTAGAGGGACTCCTTATTATTGATGAGCCTCCAAACTTGACGACGAATGAGAGCTATATTAAACAGTCTCATATTACGAAGTCCAATTCCACCCATACCCTTTGGATGACAAAGAGTTTTCCAGGAGAGCATAGACCAAAATTTGCCTCTTTCCTTCCTAGACCACCAGCTTCTGCTAAGCTTCATTTGAATCTCCTTTAACACACCTCCTGGGGCAAGAAAACTAGACATCGCATAAGTAGGAATGGACTGGAGTACCGTTTTTATCATAATCTCTTTACCACCATATGATAAGAGTCTTTTAGTCCAGCTATTTATTCTGCAAGAAAGTCTATTAATAATATCAGTAAAAGCCTCTCTTTTCTTTTACCAATAAGGAGAGGCAACCCCAAATATTTATCTAACTTCTCTACAATCTTCATACTGAGAATATTATTACAAATGGATTTCATTTCATTGGGGGGATTAGGGATAAACAAAATCATAGATTTTTCAAAGTTTATTTCTTGTCTAGACATATAAGAGAAATTCCTAAGGATATACATGAAACACTCTAGTTCACTTTTTTTATTTCTAACGAATAAAAGGGCATCATCAGCAAAGAATAAGTGATTAATCCTAGGATCATGCACACTAGCCCGAATGGCTCTTAACAAATTATTACTCTGAGCCTGAATAAGAATTCTAGAAAAAGCCTCCATACAAAATAAAAACAACTACGGGGATAGAAGATCCCCTTGACAAAGGCCTCTTTCAGGGTAAATGGTATCGGATAACATATTATTACACTTTATTAAATACTTAACAGAACGAACACACCCCATGATCTTGCCAATCCACTGATTTGCAAACCCCATACGTCTCATCACCTCTTCGATAAAATTCCACTCCACGCGGTCGCAAGCTTTACTCATGTCTAACTTGATCACACAACCTTTATTGGAGTTATACCATGTGTTTTGGTGATAATGAAGAAGTTCATGAGTGATGAGAATGTTATCATGAATCATCCTTCCAGGTACGAAAGCACTTTGGTTATAGCTAATGCAATTAGGAAGTATAACCTTCAGCCTGTTAGCCAACACCTTGGCTATAATTTTGTAGATGTACCTACACAAACTTATTGGTCTGAAGTTAGTAAAATCACAAGGATCTCTATTTTTTGGAATTAAAATGATAACAATTTCATTAAGAGAGGCTATATTTCCCTGTCTATTAAGAATATCCAACAGAACCGTATAGTGTCATCTCCCACAATGTCTCAATGCTGCTTGAAAAATTCCCTGATAAACCATCAATGCCAAGAGCTTTTCTTGGGTTCATATTTCTGATAGCATTCTTAACCTCAGCCTCATTATACTCCCTTATAAGCCAATCATTGTTCTCTCTGGTAATACACTTATCCATAAAGCTCAAATCCACCTGAAAGATACTATTTCCATTAGAACGAAATAGGTTCCAAAAATAATTTCTAGCAGCCACACAGATTTCCTTACTATCCGTAACCCAGGTACCATTCTCATCTTTTATCTTCTCAATTCAAATCTTTTTTAACCTGCCTGTAGCTTTTGCATGGAAGAACTTTGTGTTTCTACCTCCTTTCTTGAGCCATTGCACCCTTGATCTTTGTGCCTAGTACCTTTCTTCCCTTGCATAAAGGAAATTTAGCCTACTACGATATTCCCTTAGCAATCTTACACTATCCTCCCTGCTAGTAGAGTTGATAATCTTATTGATATTATCCTCCAGCCTTTTAATATCTCTCTTAGTTCTCTATAAATTCTATTTTTGCCAGCTTCCTAAACACCACCGAACATTATTTAACTTGTTTTCATAGTTACCCTCACCTTGCAACCAACCCTAATTAATGATTCTCTTAACATCTTTTTCTGATGCCCAACAATCTTCATATCGAAATCGGAGTCTATTATCACACAGGTAATCCTTAGGTTTACGCCCATACAAATAAAAAAGAATAGCGTCATGGTCAGACTGTGATTTTCGAATGATACTAGAAGTAACAAAAGGGAACTTATCTACCATAGACACCGAAGTAAGAAACCTATCTAGTCTTTTCTTTATTAATCTATGCCTTTTTGTTATTAACCCATGTAAACTATCCCCGGTCTGGCTTAATGTCAACAAGAGCCAGATCGTCAACAACATCTCTGAAATCATTCATAAGAGTCCAAATAATTCGACGGCCTCCTTTCTTCTCAGTTTCGTTCAATATTGCGTTAAAATTACCTCTCACCACCCATTCCTCTCTAACCTCCGCACCCACTCTCCGAAGCATATTCCAGGAGATATTTCGCTCATTAGGGTTTGCTTGGCCATAATAACATGTAACTCTAATTTTTCTGGAACCACCAAGCATAACTAAAAAGTTGATATGATGCTTAGAGCAACTTTGAATAGTGACATCCATCTTATCAATCCACATTAGCGCAAGACCACATCTTTTGCCCTTTGTATTAACAACTAACCCATTTTGCATTCTACATCTTGTTTTCACTCTTTGGAATTTAGTGGCTTTCATTTTAGTCTCACAAAGGAAGATGATATCAGGTCTATTGGCAGCTAAAAGCTGCTTGAGCTCCCAAATTGTCGCGGATGACCCCATCCTACGAAAATTCCAGCTAAGGAACTTCATTTTACCTGGCGGGGGTGTTCTCCAACCACCGCCTTTGTAGGTGTAGATTCATTCAGCAGCTTTCTTCGAACTAATCTATTCGGGCTTTCCACAGATAACTCCTTGTTATGTCCACTATTTCTTTTCCTCTTTGTCTTTGTTTTCCCTGTACTATAACATCTATTTTTGTATTTCTTCTTTCTTATGGTGTACTTAGCTCCGATTCATCCTCCTTATCCTTACCTTGCACCATTTCCACAACATCAATTAATGTATTCGATCTTATGCCCTTGCAAAGCTTCCTATATGATTTTTAATTGAGCTCTTTTTCTTCTTTTATCAGTTCTATGCCATTTCTCATCAACCCATTATTTTGTGCCATTACACTTACTGGAACTCTTAACCAGTTACCATACTGAAATATATTATTATGACTCTTATTAGTAAACTTCTGCTCCTTACATTTTTGTATCGTATGACCAATCAATCTACATATGTAACAGAATCTTGGTAATCTCTCATAACGTAGAGTACATACAAGTTCTTCCCCTTCTTGATTAATATAATGAACAATCCTCCTCAATGGCTTATCTATATCAATGTTAATCCTAATGCGCATATATTCTATCCATCCTCCATCCCTGTCTCTCCAATCTATAGCTAAGACTTCTCCAACCGCATTACCAATCTCCATTGCCATTTCCTTATCCATGTACTCCAATGGTATGTTGGATATTCTAACCCAGAAAGGTGAATGGCTAAAGTCATAATCATCCATTGTTTTATCTTTATTATAAGGGACCATATTGAGCAGACATTGGTCAAATAGCCATGGAGAAAGATTAATGATTCTTTTCCTATCTTCTTCGTTACAAAATTTTACCAGTATACCTCCTCCTTTTTTGGCAACAAAATTTACCTCCTCCTTCATGTACCATAGTGATTTAAAAACTCTGTACATTGCCTCTCTATTCACTTTCTCCTCAGCCATCAATTTACCTATGGCCTAATGTTCATAACCTTTTGGGAAATCCATATTTATTGTAACACTCCAAACCCGGCCCATGAGTCCTGACCGGATCTGGTATGTCACGGAGTAAAATAATTTTAAACATTTTGGGTGTCTGGTGAAAACTTGTTAAAAATGTGGCTAAGGTATTAAGACGGTGTTTGAAAACTTAGTTGGGCTTTTTATAAATATAGTTGGGTTGATAAACCCTTTTGAAAGCATTTGATCATGTACAGTTTAAAAACGTTAAAGTTATAATTGACTTGGTTTGTTTTTGTTACCCGATGGTAACACCTTTTAAAAACTCGTAGAAGTTTATTAAGGTTGAAAAGTTCACTTAACATTTAAAAACTTCATTTGTATCATAACATAAGTAAATTAAAAATATCATCCAAATAATAAATAGCGGCCTTATTACAATCCCAAAATAAAATGACTTAGAAAATAAAATAAATAAACTTAAAGATAATAAATCAATTCCAACGATAAGCATGGCCGCCTCGAGTCCTCTCCGGCTCCATCTCCGCGATCTACTCATCTGCAAAATAGTTAAGAGAAGGGGTGAGTCACCAAGACTCAGTGTGTAAATCCCCCACCCGGAAGTGCACCCATACACAATTTATTAGTAAACATGCAAACATGCAACCCAACCTAACCATCCATACTCCTTAACTACCCCGTGTGGTCAAAACCACTGATGACTTAGAGTCACATATTAAATGATGGGGCCAACCCATTATGTGGTCAAAACCACTGATGACCATAGGTCACAATATATCAAGTGTGGTCAAAACCACTGGTGGTACCAAACCACTGGGACTTAGTCGCAATTTATCAATCGGTGTGGTCAAAACCACTGATAACCATAGGTCACAAATAATCTGATGGGGCCAACCCATCTTGTGGTCAAAACCACTGATGACCATAGGTCACAAATAATCTGATGGGGCCAACCCATCTTGTGGTCAAAACCACTGGCGACAGTCCATAAAATCATCCCCCTCCTCTCATCAATCCCACCATCACATGCTTATATATCAATTATCATATATCATGTATTTAGGCATAGCATTTAACACCATGTGATGGCATGCAAAATCACATATCAAAAATCACGTAATAGGGGACTTACCCGGAATCCATGCTTAGCCATAAGCAAATCACTACCAAAAAGGTAAACAGGCAATAACATAATCATGTAGACTAATAAAGTGTGTAGTGAGTTCTTACACACCTGATATTACCACGAATCCTAGATCCCGAAGATTCGATCTACGATGCTAGATCTTGACCCTATATTCGGCCAATTATCACTGTTAGTGTCATAGGCCTATTCAGCCATATTAACTTAATACCAAAGGCGCTTACATTGTTGCCGATTTCCCTATTATTCAAATCCTGAAATTGATCTCTTGCTTTCTTTAAGGATGTCGAAATTCCTATAACCATATGTTAGATTTAATCTATCATTAAAACATAAACATGGCCTTTGGCCGAAAATACATATATCTTACCTTAAATCCTTTAAATCCCGAAACTCTCTTCTTGATTAATGGAGATGCCGAAATACCTTAGATCTGAAATTTCGAAATTCACCTTCCATATTTCGATCAATAAGATATACGAGGGATTAGACTAACTTTTGGCTTAAAAGAAAGGAATACAATTATAACTATAGATCCTTACCCTTTATATTGAAATCGATGATCCTCCCGACACCACTTCGAGATTCGACTTAGAGACTTGATGAACAATCGGCTATGATCCCTTATGTATTCGGTTTCAAAGATGAAAGAAGAGAGGAATAATAGGCTTAGAAGGAATCGCTAGGATGCTAAAAGAGAAGAAGAAAAGAATAGATGCTCAAGAAGAATTTCGACAGAGGAGAGGAGAAAGAATATTTGGCAAAAGAAAAGAGAGGAGAATGAATAATGAATAGCCTTAGTCTCATCCTTTTATAGTTTAAATTAGGCCAAGAATCCTTTGCTTGGCCACTACTCTTCCTTATGTGATAACTTTATCTCTTTAATTTTAAAATAAATAAAGTATAATCCTTATTATCTTCTAATTAGCGAATTTAAAAGAGAGTGAAACTCCTCTTTGCAAGTCTTGTGCCGTCCACCTCTTGGGCTTCTAGGAGCAAAATTAAAACTTATTTCATTTGCTTCCCATGTGACTTGAACTCAGCCCAACACCAGTGTATGTGGCGCCATTTCAAAGGCCCTAAGTGGCATCTTCAGCCACTTTTCCAAGCCTGTTTGTGTGTCAAATTTCACGTATTTTTCTTTTAAGGCCTCCTTGCCTTAATTACCTTTTTTAAACTTAAAACTCGACATTTCTAAGTCATTTCTAGGTTTCCAAAATTTTCGTTCATTTCTGTAAACTTGACATTTCTTAGGTTTCCTAAAATGTTTACTTTCCTCTTTAGCTTAGTTTCCAAAATGTTCACTTTCCTAATTCACTTTTAGTTTCCAAAATGTTCACTTTCCTCTTTTAGCTTAGTTTCCAAAATGTTTACTTTCCTTTTTTAGCTTAGGTTTCCAAAATGTTCACTTTCCTAATTTACTTAAGTTTCCAAATGGTCACTTTCCTATTTTTAATGTAACATTTCCATACATTCTCGGCTTCCAAAATGTTCAAAATTTATTCAAAACTCATAAAGCATGTCATTTCGTACATTTAAGCCGAAATGCATAAGCCCTTTTAGGATGTTACAGTTCTACCCCTTTAAAATAATTTCGTCCTCGAAATTACTTACTATCGCTCATCCGTGCATCTAACTTACTACACTACGCTATTGTCACAGACTCGATCTCAAAGAACTATCATACTTTCTAGGCACATTCTCTAAGTTCGCAATCAAGGTTCCATACACTTCATAAGAACGAATCGATCTCATCGCGAGCAAAGTAATGGAGGATAATCCGTAAATAAGAAACTTACCCGTTGTCTCATCCGGCGATCACTATCCTCGTGACGCCGATCGCATAAACCAACCTTGGTCGCCTTGTATCCGAACCTTCAAAGACCTCCGCTTGGTGCTCCACGCCCTGGTCAAACCATTACCTCTGTTATTTGAATTACGACCTCGTTGAGGCTCTCGTCCTCCTCTACCAGCCTGATTAACATTCAGAGTTGCTGATCGACTTTCATCGATTTGCTTAGGACAATCCTTGATCACATGGTCCTTGGACCCACACCTAAAACATCCTCGATTTTCTTCCAAGATTCTCCTAAGTGCTTCTTTCCACACACATCATAAGGACGACACTGCCCTCTTGAACTAGCTTGCTGACCTCGCGGGCCATCATCTCTAGGCCTTTTCTGAACATCTCTTGATGTTCCAGACGATCCAAAACCTCTTTTTGGCCTATTCCGATCCATGGTCCGCTTGGTAGAATCTTTAATTCCTCACCTACCTTGGCCTTTTCTACTAAAGTGGAAAACTCCGCTCTCGATGCGGTGCTATCAATAATCTCAAATCATCCCTTAGTCCATCCTCAAAGCAGACACGGCGTTCATGTTCGATTCGCCATGACTACTCCTCGAGCATATCGGCTTAACCTCGTAAATTCACCTCATATGTTTGCTATGCACTTATTCCTTGAACTAGTCCTAGAAAAGCTTTCCTTTGCTCATCAATATACCGCAGTCTTGACATACTTTTTCCGATATGCCTCCTTAGCATACTCCCAGGTCAGATCCTCAGCCGTGGCACCATCCCGGACAGTTAACCACCATTGGTACGCTTCATCACGTAATAGTGCCACCATTCCTTTCAACTTCTCTTTCGGGGTCAGATCGAGCTCATCTATAATGCGCTCGGTTGCCTCCAACCACTACTCAGCTATACTGGATGCCACACCGGACACTCCACGGAACACCTCAGCCCCGTTGGCTCGGAGTCGCTCGGTGATTGAGCTCTTGTATTTCCACCGCGCTACCACCATTTCCAAAACCCGCAAAGATAGCTCATGCGACAAAGATCATCCCCGTCTCGAGCTTGTCGCTCGACATTAACAGCTGGGGGTGGTGGTGGCGGTGGTAACTCATTGTCAGACCCTTGACCCGATCTAACGGGTTCTGACACAGTTATTCTTCCTCTACCACGTCCTTGACAACCGCATCCTCTAGAACTCATATCTAACGATGCGCTTTAATCTGATTTAGAAGTTTTTATGAATTAGTACTTTGTTTCACTTGATTACCCGCCAAGAAATTTTATGAAAAGGAATTTAGGAGTGGTTCTTTCAGATTCATACATGCACACATTTTTCCATTCATTCATTCAAAGAGACGTTGTAGTTTTCATTGTGATTGTTTTTCCACTACCTGTGGTATTTTCGTAATTTGCCTACAGTATATTTTGTAATTTTTTAAAAATAAAATTCTCGGATGATTTTGTCAAAAGTATTTTGGAACTCTTAAATTCCCGGGGTATTTGGAAAATTTTTGAAATCCGGGGGTATTTCTGTAATTTTGAAGCTCAGGGGCATTTTGGTAATTTTTCACAAATCGGGGTGAATTTATAAAATTTAGCAAATCAGAGATATTTCAAAAGTTGTAAAACTTTGAAGGTTCTTTCTAAGGATTTATTTTCCAGATTGATGGTACTGTAAAAAAAAATTTGAAATCCAGGGTCATTATGGTAATTTTGTCGGTTAGGGGCAATTTTGTAATTTTATAAAATCATGATGTTTTTGCAATTTAAGGTTTTTGGGCACTTTTTATGTGATGAAATTTTTGATTAAAACCGTGGGTATTTTAGAAATTTCATAATTCACGGGCATTTTCGTAATTTTACCCCTAAGGGTATTTTAGTAATTTCACATAATCAGGGTATTTTCACAAAATGGTTTCCAAAAATTGGGTTCTAAGTGATTTCACAAAAGAAGGATATTTTGGAAATTTCTATTCGAAAATTTTTCATAAGGAGGGTATTTGGAAATTTTCAAGCCAGGGGTATTTTGGTCATTTTTCAAATTGAGGGGTATTTTGGTCTTTTTTTTCTTTTAAAACAAGGTTTTAGTTATTTCAAAATAAACGGCTAGTCCTTTCGGGTTTTAGTTATCGAGTTAAGCTTTGTGAGTGTGTCGTCTCACCTAGGATGAACTGCTATTACGCACTGTGTAGAATTCGAAAGTGAGTAGGAGGTGAGTCACGAGGACTGCTAAATACCGTGCCCCACCGAATCCAATCCTAGACATGCGATAACGATTGCCACATCCCTAGCTCAGTGACAACTTACAGGGTTGTTTAGGGAATTATTAAATCTTATGCATAGTTGAGGTATGCTAGCCCTAGGGTTCAACAATTCCTATTCTAATAGTCTACGTTCCCTTATTTACCCTTCTACCCCTCATCAAATATTCACAAAAATGGATAGAAGTACTTACCTGGGTGGATAGGTGCCGGAGACTCGGTGTCATGCTGTTCAAACCATAAAACAGTTTCAAAACATTCTAATAAGGCCTACTATCATAACCAAAACATTTTGGGCCTTGGGCCCCCCCACAGCCGAGTTTTGAACCGGACTCTGATACCAAAAAATGTAACACCCCAAACCCGGCCCATGAGTCCTGACCGGATCTGGTATGTCACGGAGTGAAATAATTTGAGTCATTTTGAAAGTTTGGTGAAAACTTGATAAAATTTGGCTAAGGTATGAAGACGGAGTGTGAAAACTCAGTTGGGCTTTTTTATAAATATAGTTGGGTTGATGAACCCTTTTGAAAACATTTGATCTTGTACATTTTAAAATCGTCTGAGTTATTGGTGACTTGGTAAATTTTCGTTACCCGATGGTAACATCTTTTAAAAACCCGTAGAAGTTTATTAAGGTTGAAAAATTACTTTTAACCGGTTCACTTATCATTTAAAAACTTCGTTTGTAACATAACATAAATACAACAGTAAAATAAACATCCAAAATAATAATAGCGGCCTTATTACAATCCAAAAATAAAAAGACTTAGAAAATAAATAATTTTAACAATAGCAAAGTAAATCAATTCCAACGATAAGCATGGCCGCCTCGAGTCCTCTCCGGCTCCATCTCCGTGATCTACTCATCTCGCAAAATAGTTAAGGAAAGGGTGAGTCACCAAGACTCAGTGTGTAAATCCCCACCCTAAGTGCACCCATACACAATTTATTAGTAAACATGCAAATATGCAACCCAACCTAACCATCCATACTCCTTAACTACCCCTGTGTGGTCAAAACCATCATGACTTAGAGTCACATATTAAATGATGGGGCCAACCCATCATGTGGTCAAAACCACCGATGACCATAGGTCACAATATATCAAGTGCGGTCAAAACCATCGGTGGTACCAAACCACCGGGACTTAGTCGCAATTTATCAATCAAGTGGTCAAAACCATCGATGACCATAGGTCACAAATAATCGATGGGGCCAACCCATCTTGTGGTCAAAACCACCGCATGCATATCCATAAAATCATCCCCTCCTCTCATCAATCCCACCATCACATGCTTATATATCAATTATCATATATCATGTATTTAGGCATAGCATTTAACACCATGTGATGGCATGCAAAATCACATATCAAAAATCACGTAATAGGGGACTTACCCGGAGTCCATGCTTAGCCATAAGCAAATCACTACCAAAAAGGTAAACAGGCAATAACATAATCATGTAGACTAATAAAGTGTGTAGTGAGTTCTTACACACCTGATATTACCACGAATCCTAGATCCCGAAGATCCGATCTACGATGCTAGATCTTGACCCTATATTCGGCCAATTATCACTGTTAGTGTCATAGGCCTATTCAGCCATATTAACTTAATACCAAAGGCTCTTACCTTGTTGCCGATTTCCCTATTATTCAAATCTCGAAATTGATCTCTTGCTTTCTTTAAGGATGTCGAAATTCCTATAACCATATGTTAGATTTAATCTATCATTAAAACATAAACATGGCCTTTGGCCGAAAATACATATATCTTACCTTAAACCTTTAAATCCTAAACTCTCTTCTTGATTAATGGAGATGCCGAAATACCTTAGATCCAAATTCAAATTCACCTTCCATATTTCGATCAATAAGATATAGGAGGATTAGACTAACTTTCGCTTAAAAGAAAGGAATACAATTATAACTATAGATCCTTACCCTTTATATTGAAATCGATGATCCCTCCCGACACCACTTGATTCGCTTAGAGACTTGATGAACAATCGGCTATGATCCCTTATGTATTCGGTTTCAAAGATGAAAGAAGAGAGGAATAATAGGCTTAGAAGGAATCGGCTAGGATGCTAAAAGAGAAGAGGAAAAGAATGGATGCTCAAGAAGAATTTCGCAGAGGGAGAGGAGAAAGAATATTTGGCAAAAGAAAAGAGAGGAGAATGAATAATGAATAGCCTTAGTCTCATCCTTTTATAGACTAAATTAGGCCAAGAATCCTTTGCTTAGCCACTACTCTTCCTTATGTGATAACTTTATCTCTTTAATTTTAAAACAAATAAAGTATAATCTTTATTATCTTCTAATTAGTCAATTTAAAAGAGAGTGAAACTCCTCTTTTGCAAGTCTTGTGCCGTCCACCTCTTAGGCTTCTAGGAGCAAAATTAAAACTTATTTCATTTATGTCCCATGTGACTTGAACTCGTGCCCAACACCCTTGTATGTGGCGCCATTTCCAAAGGCCCTGTGGCATCTTCAGCCACTTTTCCAAGCCTGTTTGTGTGTCAAATTTCACGTACTTTTTCTTTTAAGGCCTCCTTGCCTTAATTTTTTTTAAACTTACTAACCACCCAAAAATCTTTGTCTCTTCCTCCGATAAGCTTAATTTCTCTAGCTTAGTTTCCAAAATGTTTACTTTCCTTTTTAGCTTAGGTTTCCAAAATGTTCACTTATATCTTCTTCTATAATAATCCTAAATAGAACCTCATAAAGATGTCATTTCGTACATTTTCCAAAATAAAAACCCTCTTTGTCTCTTCCAGCCACTCTCTTCTTCCATAATAATCCCAAATAGAACCCAGAACACCCTCCAAAACAATCCAGAGATAAACAACTATAACCAAAATCAAGAATTTCAAGAAAACCACACTCCACACCTGCATGCAACATAATTGAGGATAGAAAAACAACACGAAAACCAAAATCCACAAAAGACTACTATGTATTCTAAACCATCCTTCTTTCACGGTTTTTGCATGTAAGACGTGAAAAAGCATGCAAGAAAACGTACAAGTCCACAACCAAAACAAGTACAAGATATATGTAAAGAAAAATAAAGAACAAAAAAACCTGTAGATAAAGAAAGAAATCTTTCACATCAACTGGTGCCTCTGATTTGACGTGAAAGCTTTAAAAATTCCAGAAACAGACTAGCCTGAAGCCTAGCCCAAGACTCCACCACTTCTCAACCACCCCATCATCAAAGGTGGGAATCGACAGACAAAACAAAACCTAACCATCCAATTATTCTATATGAAAGAATAAAGATGGAAATTTTTTGATAAAGGATCCGATATGACAAAGTCTAGATTCAAATGAACATAATATTGGAAAATCGAGTTTGGAAAACATAGCGAAAAACAGGTTTAAGGGAAAACCAGAGTTTTAATTTTTTTTTCCCAAAAATAAAAACTTGTTCTGTTATCTAAACTAATAAACACTTAATCAAATTTGTACCTTTATAATTCATTTAGGATGACCTCTTTGACCGAGTAGTCTTCTCCGCTACCCTTAAGCTCACGCTTGTCGAGTATGGGCTCACTTCAAATCAGAAAATTTTTCAAAAATTTACTAGTGAAGCAATTTTATAATTTCTCTAAACTTTTGAGGTCAAATTATAAATAATAAGAATATCTCTAGAAATTTTTTAAAGTAATTTCTTCAGAGAATTTTTTCTTCAATTAATATTAAAATTATTCACATTAATATTAAATTAATAAAATATTATCAAGATAAATATTAAATTAAATTTAATATATCATATTAGTATTAAATTAATAAAATACTATCTAGATAAATATTAAATTAATATTAATATTAATCTTATTTGTTTCTTGATAGAATTTGGTGAAACTTGTTTTAGATTTCAGATCGAATTGATTGAATATGTAAATATTCGAAGGCTAAATTTGTTATTATTTTAATAAAAAAGCCCACATTAGCTTTTCATCCCTTAGTTAACCACAACTAATGGAAAGTGACTGAAATATTTAATTTGAGAAATTGAGTGTTTAAATAGAAAAATATTAATTAGATAACCAAAATAGAATGAAATACATAATTAAATAACTATTATTATACTTTAGCTTTTTTAAAAAAAAATTAAACTTATTTAAATTGAATTCCACCCATTTGAGGTTCATCAATTTTTTTAAAAATGACTTTTAATGATATTTTAACTCCTTTTCACTAAGTTATAAATAAAATACTTATTCTTATATAAAGCTAAATAAATAAAAATGAAATCCTATTAGATTAATTATCTTTTTAACTTAAAATCTAAATAAAATAAAATTCAATTAGATTAATTATTTTTAACTTATAAATCTAAATTTGACTCAAAATCTAATTCCTGGCTCAATGAGAAGGATCATCTCTTTTAGATTATTGTTCTTCCTTATGGATGGTTATATTTTTTGTTTGCTTCTCACAAATAGCTTAAGTTGAAAAAAAAACACAAATTAATAGATATTAGCTGATGGAATTTGATTTTTAAAAATTAAAAATTTATTACGTGTGAAAACCACAAATTTAAAATATAAATGTCTATTTAATAATTACATATAATAAAAATAAAATATATAGTTTAAAATTAATTAATAATAACACATGAAATATGTATGTTATTAAAATGAAAAACAAAGATTAAACTATTTATCATGGTGTTGTTATCAATCTTGAGCCGGTGCCGAGTTAACCGATGAATAGTTAATTAAATATTTTATTAATGCAATTGGTGTGTATTCAAATCTCACCATATACATATTTTTAATGGGTTTTTAAGTTAAAAGGCTAAAATATCCTCGAATAATATTACTTATTTTAACTACGGAAGGGCATTCCCATAACTTCCTAACCGAGTTGGTGACTCGATTAAGGGTGACACAAGAGCTTAAATAATAGTATAGATTTACAATGGATGAAAGTAATAAAATGTACATAATAAAATTAAAATTTATAAAAATATATTTAAAAAAGCTTTAGCTGCACAATAAATTAAAGGTTTTAATATAATTAGTGTAGGTTCAAATATCATCATATGCATATTTTTATTGATTTTTTTAAAGTGGAAAGATTAAGATACCTTCGGATAATATTATTTATTTTATTGTAATTTCCTAACTTGATTAAGAGTAACACAAATTTAGTAAAACACTTAAATAATAATATAAATAATATTATGTTGGAGAATATATGAGTAGGCCTAATCATGGGTTGGGCCGAAGGTCTGCCTGAAAAGTGAAATGGTTTAAGTAAAATATAAGCTTAAAAAATGAGTTTGGGTAAAAAAAAAAAGTCTATTTAGAAAATGGATCGGCCTTAAGTAAGCTTTTTTTTGCCCGACCCAAATTTGCAAAAAAAAAAAAATCATGTTATTTTTTCACTGTCACTAATATCTTGTTACTATTTTGTTGTTATTGTTTGGATATTATATAACTCTTGTTTTATTGTTAATTTTGCTACTATTTTAGAGACATTTACTTATTAAGTTGCATCTATATTAGTGTTATTTAAGTATAAAAACTTTTTTAATTTACTTTTAATTTGTTGGGAAACATTTATTTAATGTTTTTAATGTATTTGATGTATCATATTTTTAAAATTTATTTTTATATAAAAATTAATATAAAATTTTTAATACAGACTAGTTAGGATGGACTCGAGTTTTAGCTTTTTATCTGAGGGAATAAATTTAGACATATTTTTTGGGCTATGTCATGCCCAAGCCCATAAAATAGGTCTACAATTTTGTTACAACTGCTTTGAGCTCAGTTTGACCCATAATCACCTCTATATACGAGTAGATGAAGGATGCGGAGTGGAGATGTATGGCCAGTCAAGGTTTTGGGGTATGTATTTCATAAAATATGTTCTAAGTTTAAACCAAAGATAGGCTTCATGAATATTTTATTGGGCCTACATTTGGCATCTAAAATCTCAACAAAGCCTTCAACTATTACTATTAATATGTAGGAGAATGTGAGTTCGAGTATATTAAAACATATTATTCTCTTATTTATATATTGAAGAGGAGCTATGGATAGCATTTTAAGTATATGTTGTCTTTTTAATTTTTTATATAATATATTTAAATAAAAAATTAAATGATTCCGAAAAAAGCCACTTCTACAAGAAAGTTGTCATTCATTTTAAAAATTACTATTAATTTTAAAAAACAAATATAGTTTTTAGTTTTTTCTCTTGTGCTCTCGTGAGTGTCACATAAATGCAATAAAACAACACGATTCAGGTAATTATCTAATATTTTGATAAGGTCCTACTTAATAAAATGTTATAAAATATTACACCTAAACATCAAGGGGTGGTGGCGCAGTTGGCTAGCGCGTAGGTCTCATAGCTTCTGAGTTATCCTGAGGTCGAGAGTTCGAGCCTCTCTCACCCCATAATCTTTTTCCATTTTTAAATTAATCAAGAAAAAAGCAGGTGGTCTTGTTTCACTGTCGTTAGACTACGTAATGGGTCACTGCTTGGCATCATTTTTATTTAAAAAAATTCTTTCAAATTAAATTTTAGAGATTAATCTTTCAGTTTAGGTATCCTTATTTTGTTATTAATGGAAAATTGAATGCTTATAACAATTCTCTAACTTGTTAGAAAATTTGCAGTTTCTTTTTTTTTGGGGTCTAAGACCTATGGTATCCGATAGCCAGTATTTCTCTTTCACATAACCTGCATTTGCTTTGCAATCTCCACTATCTTATATTCCATATCTCATCTTCTTGCACTTACGGCAAGTGCTTTAGCTTTTATGCCATCATCAATTGTCCTTATTCTCAACCATAACTAAAAGCTTGGGCCCTAAGGAATTGAACAAGATATATACTCCCATTTATCCACCAAAATTTATTACTACATCACAAGATCCAGGATTATGATCAATCAGTTCAACTTTTGTTTTGTTATTTCTTTTGAGTAGCAAATAATAAGTACTAAATACAGAAAAATTGGTTGAGAAGGGGTTACTTTGAATCATATGGTGCCCCATGCATAAGTATTCACGAATCCCCAGCATTTCCACGTTTTCCCTATATGGGTTGCTTGCTCCCCACCATTAAAGCACCTTCATTTAAGATGTTTACCAAAAACATTAAAACCATAATTATCACTTCACCATAAATATTTGTAATGTAACCCCCCAACCTAATCCACACATTATGATCGAATTATGAAAATCACATAAACCACTAAAATGGCTCAGTAAAATATTCAATTTCAGTAAAAGTTAAGAACCCATTTTTACTTTAATCAATTTATCTGTCGTTCAACAACCAGAGTATGCTTCTATCAAAATTTACCAAAATCGTTATCTTTTCTGTTCGGAGTTGGTTTAGGGTCTAATTTGTTATGGTTTTAAGCTATTTGTAAACATGATTTATTTTAGGTTCAAATAGAAAAATTTTCTCTACCTCATATTTTATGATTGAAAATTGATGCCCAAAGTTTTATTCGTTAAATAAATAAAAAAAAAAACATTAAATTATCACTCCCAAAATTATATAATTAATCTTATTCGGTTTTGTAAATTAAAGTGTAATGCAAAGTTTAAAATCAAATGAGTAACTGAGTTCATGTGATCATAGTCTGTATAAACAAAACAAAACTGAACAGAGTTTATGAAATAAGTAAAACAAATACGTTTTTATTTTATTTTTAATAAAATCCAACGACGGTCCTTCGAATATCGAGTTTAATCCTAACCTAACGAATTATCTGAAAAGATGGAAAAACTAAAAAGTGAGCTATGAAGCTCAGTGAAGTCTTTAACATATGAGAAGTAATCACATAAAGCAGTAAATAATAGCATACAAACATGCAGTGCAAAGTACAAATCAAAATCACGGTATCTACTAAATTCACAGTATCCAATGGCAAACTCATGAATGACAGTGCAGTTCAGAACTCGTCCAGCCCTACACACCAAAACAAATATTTGCAGATGAGCCACTAGTATATCAGTAAATTTCATTGGTCAACCGATCCAGGTTTTAAATCCTGAACTTCCTCCTTCAACAACCCAACCCTTATGCATCAGTATGGCATGCTATCAGTGACAGGAAACAGTGACAGTAGCAGTATTAGATTATGCGACTATCATGCGAATAGTAACAATTATTTGTCTAAGCAGTAACAGCAGGCATGCATCAATTGTTTGAGCAGAAATATCACTGAAACATCATCATACATACTCAACAACATCATTTCATAAAAATGGCAGCATAGTACAACCATACTTACGTCACACAATTGAGTTTTCAACCAAACAATGCTCACAGTTTTTCAACAACTTAACAAAGGATGTACCCCTTTCAGATATGATGTTTCTAGTGCATTCAGAATCATGAATCAAGGTTGTTTAGTAATCATAATAATAATAATAAAGCAACTAAACATGCTCTAAGCAACCACACATTTGACCTAAGCCCCCCCCCCCCCACGGCATAACACAGTTAGAACACGCAACTTCACTCCACACGCCCGTGCGACACAGCTTTCACTATTTCGGCACACTCTTTTAGTTTAATTTCGATCCAATTCACCTAGATTTGGTTCTTCAAACGGCAAGCACACGCAAATACATAACATTAGAATCGGCAACATAAGTCTTCGGCAAGATCCGAAAGAGACCAATTAAGCAAAACGGGAAGAAGTAAAACGCAACTTAGTTGCGCATCCGAAAACAGAGTCTAACCAATCTAAGGGATCTTGCTTACCAGTCTACAGCAATTGGAAACGGTACAATTGTCGACAGACCTACACGTCAATACAATCCGAACAAGCAAGGTGTGATTCGGCAAGGAGGAAGAAATACCTAGAGTTTGGCACACTTAAGGTTTTGTACACTAAAAAATGCGGCACATGTATATATTGTACTAAGGTTTTCAGCATTTTGACAGATTAGGCCCAAACAGAAGCCCAATTGTACGCTCAAATAAAAAATTAAAATAAATTCAACAGTCCACAATTTTAATTTGAAATTTAACACATAGGTCGGGGCGTGACATGTAAATTTAAATTTTTAGTGTAAATGGGCTTAAAAGGGAAAAAAAAGAACCCAGAGATCCAGATCCTCACTTGCACAATTTATTGATTATTGCTGTATAAGAAATGGGATAGAGTATTGAAATAACTTTCTGACATTTCCCTAAGCACCCAGTTTTTTATACGAGCACATCACATGCAATGGCGGAATTTGTTTGAGAGGCTTAAAATAGGTCATAGAGGTAAATGAATGGTCCTTAAGCCTTTTTCACATATCGGGTTTTTCAATTTTCGCAATTATTGTTCGCCATTTGATTGGGGCATTTTTACATATACCAAGCATGCTATAAAGTGGTCATCCACCTAATAATACTAATAGCCAGTTTTTCCACTGATATTTGTTGAGTGTGGGCTCCCGTTTCATCTACTTTTTATCCATTGCTTGCTGCTTGATTGATTCTAATCAAAAGATTAACAGAAAAAACTATGGGGGGTTTATTCTACTACTTGCTCTCTAGGGATGACATTGAGTATATTGCAAATTCGAATTTCATAAATATTTGATCCGTCTTTATTAATTTACATTTTTATCAATTTAGTCCTTATTTAAATATTATGATTTTTTACTATTTAAAAATTTTAAATTATTTACTAATATGGTATATTAAACAAAATAGTATCATGTCAATAATGAATGATTGAGAGCTAATTTGCTACAAATAAAAGAGTAGGGATCAAATTGAGGAAAAGTATAAAATTGAGATTAATTTTTTATTATCCCTTATGCAAACTTTAATGGAATTTTACTACTTCATCAATCAAGATTTATAATTTTATAGAAGCCTTTGTTTAAATGTTAAGTCACCAATTAAATATATATATATATATATATAAATATATAAATATATAAATAATAAATGTGGATATTTTGTTAATATTTTATAACACCACTTTTATGAAATGATAAAGTGGGTTAATTTAGGCAGGAGAATGAACTGCCAAACCTTAAACTTTAATCATTGATGTTAATAAATAATAACCTTATTGCTTCAACTGTAATTTTAAGAGAAATATTTTTTTAAAAGGTAAGACCATTGGCTTAAACTGAAATCATACACACGTTATGCAATTATTAATAAAGTTTAGATGTTAAAAAAATCTCAAAAAGTAATTAAATTTTAATAAAATTACAATAAATTGACTTTTTAATTGAAAATTAGTAATTAGTTGAGACCTAAAATATAATTTTTTTTTTCGAAACTTTTGATGGATGTAATAGTTAAAATGACAGTTGTTATGAATATAATATGGTGGCCGATGTGATATTTGATGGGAAGAGTTTAATTAATTTTTAAATTATTTTGAGAGTTTAATTGAATTTTAATTAATTAAACGTAATAGTTATTAAAATATTATTACAAACTTAGAAAATTATAAATATTATAGAAAAAATATATTTTATTTAAATTTCTTTAAAACAAATATTAAGTATTATAACATTGTATTAATGTATTGTGAAAAAATGAAAAATCATAGAAATTATAAAATTATAAAAATAGAAAAATTATAAAATATTGTTAATATATTACAAAAAACCGAAAGAATTAGAAAATTTTAGAAATTAAAAAACTATAAAATTAACATTTAAGCACATTCGATATCACATTTTCTAAATTATTTAGTATTTAAGTAATTGTTTAAAAACAACCTTTTTTTTTAATAGAATTTATGATTTGAAAATATAAAAAATTATACGATTTTATTCCTTCGGCCACAGTTATCACGAATTCCAGTGTGATAATGCATAAGTTTGGATCTGAGCTTTAAGACATCAAATGACCTACACATGTATTTTTCCCTTGAAAAGAGTATGTCGATTGTCGGCGTATAAATACAAAAACCTTGGTTTGAAAATTATTGCTCGTCCCTTTCATTTAGACATATATAGTCTACTAATTGCATTGTTTTTTCTATATAAAAAACTTTTTTTTTAATTTTTCAAATATATATATTTTCGTCATTTAAGTTAGTTCGATTAGTGTGAGTATTATTACCAATATAAGATGACGTAGTTTTAAGTATGTTAAAGTCATTATTTTTCTATTTATAAATTAAAGAAATACGTACTATAAGTAATTCAATACAAATATCAAAAAATAGCTATTTATTTATGGAATACGGTTCTCGTATACTTTGTTATTAAAATGTAGATTCCTTCTATGAAGTATGGAAGTGTTCATGCATGTAACTTTCAATGAAATTGATTAACATGTCTGACATCATTGATTTATTATTCGTAAAAGATATATATAACTATTTTAATATGAAATAAAGTATTTAATATTTTTTACACAATGTTAAATAATTATAAACCTTTTAATTTCTTAAGTTTTAATTGTTATAATAATAATATTAATGGTTGAATATTGTTGGCCACAATTTTTTCCTACCTAATTTGGTTTAATAAAGGAAAAGGCAACCATGTGGAGAAACATAAAGATGTGATAAGAACATATCAACCTCTAAACGAAAGTTGGATTCGATTTCAGTCATATTATTTTCTTATTTTAATCACGAAATTTGGATGATTATTTTGTTGTCATCCCAAAACATTAGAACAAATCATTAATAAAGTTAAACCCATCATATTTTTCATAATTAAAATATAAAAAATCTAAATAACCCATTTTCATTCATAAACCCGAAACCATTTTATTTAACGTCATTTTTTCTCAAATATTTCAATTTCTTTTTGAAAACACTTATTAAAAGTTTTCAAATATTTTTATTTTTTTGGCATTTTAACAATGAGTAATTTTCAATTTTAATCCTATTTAAATTTGAAATTTAATTTTATACTTTAATTTCTAACATAATTTGCTCTCTATATTTTCATAATTCTATTAGTAGGAGTGATTGAGTAGACGATGAAAAAGTGTCGATTGCCATTGATGCTTTGAATCAAGGTGAAACAACGTTCAATACTCCCTCTTGATTCAAAGCTACAAACATCAAGTTGTTCCTTGAAAAGTTTGTGCTTTGCTTGCGGAAGCAACTTGGTAGAAATGTCTGCAGCTTGCTCATTTGTATCACGGGCTATAACAGCCTGGTTTAGACTCTAGTCGGAATAGTAGTTTCGAGGCCACAAATCCGAGGTTGGAATAATATTTTTTTTATATTAATTTCTGTGTGAACAATATGTGAATTAACCTGTGTGAAATTTCTGTGTGAAGATTTTATCGATTGTATGTTTAGTTAAGAAAAAGGATTTAATCGCATAAAATGCAAAAGCTGTGTGTTGAATGTTAAATACTTAATTGTTGTTGTCTTTATAATGTGAAGCCCTTAAAAGGCAATTAGCCCATTTATATGGTTAGTGGGTGGCAAAGGACAAGTATGCCCTTAATGTATATATATGTACATATATGTTTGGTAAAAGGATAATATAGTAAGTATATTAATAATATGTTTATCAAACTAACAAAGACTAAAATAAGATCAATATGTTCATCTTTGTTCACCGAAAACACAAAAAGAAAAGAAAGGGGAAAAACTTTGTGATATTCAGCCATTCTTACACTTGATTAAGGTATGTTTTCACTTTGGTTTTTGATGATTTTTATCTTTTTGAGATTGTTGTTTAGTCTACTATCAAGCCCATGTTGTAATTCAAGAATTGATGATGTTTATGAGATGTGCCATTGATGAAATGGTAAGCTTTGTGATGAGTATTAGTGTTAGTGTGCGAGTTGATAGAAGCTTCAGCTCATTGAATCGGCATTGTGTGTGCGATACCGATATAAACTCGGATTAACGTAATGGCACTAAGTGTGCGATGACAAGTATGTCAGGTTTACAAATTGGAACTAAGTGTGCGACATAAGCAAGAGAATAACAAAGATTGATCGAAGTATAAAGTCGAATGATTAAGTAGCACGGTTGGTGAAGTTACTATGTGTTGGCAAAGGTATGTATGATATCTATGTGGTAGATGAAATTGAAAGTAAATGACTGGAATGCTATGTGAGAATTGGATAAAATTGAACTTGTGTACCATTGGTAAATTATCTATGTGATGGCTAAATGTGTATATTGAATTGGTTCATTGAGTTAATTGTATATAAATTCGAACTTACTAAGCTTTTAAAGCTTATTGTGTGATTTGTTTTAATCTACTTTGCTTGGAAGTTAAATGTCAAGAAGCTAGCTCCGATCCGGGATCGATGTGTTTGAAGATCTCAAACACACTATCGACAATCTATTTTGGTACTTTGGAAAGATGTATATAGTTGAATTATGGCATGTATAGGCTAGTAGATAAGATATGTCTTGAAATGTTTAATCCTTGCCATGTGAGTTGGCTTGGAAGTTAAATGATGTTGAACTTATGAATGAGTTATGGAAATGGTATATTTCATTATGGTGTGAATGATGATAAGATGTGTTTGAAGAAAGTTTATGATATGAATTACACGATGATTGGTATTTTTCAATTTGTTGAAAATATTTATTTTGATTTTTTAATATTTTTGATGTATTATATATATTTAAAATTATATAAAATAATATAAAAAATTAATATGGGTTTGGCCGGGCCCGGTTTTAGTATTTTTATATGGGGGCTTGGGCAAAATTTTAAGCCCATTTTTGGGTTCCCTTACCGAGCCCAATAAACTGCCTAAATTTTAGTTGGGCCCTACCCAAACCCGCCCGGCCCGCCCATGCTCACTTCTACCTACATACTTATGGCACACTCAAGCGTTTATTAACCGTGGGATAAAGTCAAGAGCTAACTTAAGATGTAATACCTAGAAAATTACTACAAGAAGAAAGTAAGATATTATCCTTGATATAGTTAAGTAAGGAAATAAAGTGACAAAAAGGAAAATTTTGGATTATGTCAACATTGGGAAGTATATTATGATATATTACATTATTAAAGAAAGGACTAAATTGTAAAAGTGAGAAAAGTTTTGTTGCCCAAGAGTAAATATTCAAAATTTAAGGGTTAAAGTGAAAATATGAAAAAGTTGAAGGACCAAGAGTGTAAATATTTTAGGGGTGGAATAATCTAGAAACTAAGAAAAATGGATGAATTAGGACCAAATTGAATAGGTAAAGAATTATGGAGGACTAAATTGTAATTTTTCCAAATTAAGTGATGATTCAATGATTGAATTTTTAAAGATCATGAAGGGTAAAATGGTCAATTAGTAAGAGAGAGAATTCTAGAATGTAATGATTATGTTGATGATATTTTAAATTAATTAATTAGATAAATATTACTTTATTAATACTTTAACAACATATTTATTATTTTATTTAGTATATATATATGTGTGTGTGGGGGAAAAATAAAACAACAACACACCATCCATTTTTCCCATGCACCAACGTGAGAAGAAGAGAGAAAAGAAATAAGTTTCGTTTTCTTTACAATTTGGTCCTTTTACCAAAAATCCACCATTTTCACTTAAAATTAAAAAGAATTTCTATAGCCATCAAGAGATAAAGATGACAAGGAGACTATGGGGAGCAAGATGACAAGGAGACTATGGGGAGCAAGAATATCAAGTTAGATTCAAGAAATAGAAGCTGGAGGAGAGAGAAAATTAAGTTAAAGATTGAAATCAATAAAACAAGGTAAGAATATCAAGTTTTCAATATATTTTAAAGTTTGATATTGTGGAAAAAGCATGGAAACGATGTTAATGTAGAGTTTTATTATATAAGGTTTTATGTTCTTGATATGTTAGTGAAGGAAAATAAGAGAAAGTGATGGGAAATATTGTAGAGAAAGGAAATAAAGGTGTTATAAACTTGGTAATTAACATTTTGGACTAAAACAGTTTTGGACAGCAGCAGTAGTCCAACTTTAGAAAATCAGAAAAAATTGTAGAAATCAAATTAGAGGATGAATAAAATATGGAATTAAATCTTATTGAGTCTAGTTTATTATAGAAGAAACGGTGTAATTAATGGAATTATAAATCACGAGACATAATAGGTTTCGTTAGACAAGGTCAGAATGATTTTGGGTTCCCCTGTTCTGACTTTGTAAAATCATAAAAAATTTTAGAAAAATAATTACGGGCTTAAATTTATATTTTTAAAATTCTGAATGAGTCTATTTTCAAGAGAAACAAATCGGAACATCATCCGAATCCCGTATGAAGAGATAATTAATTTTTAGTGAAGAAGGGTCGGAACTGTCAGATAGCAGAATAGGGGTGAATTTAAAGAATAAATTGTACTTATTGGATAAACCAAAAATTCTAAAAATTTTATGGTAAGAATATATGTGAGTCTAGTTTCATGTAAAATTATCATATCTTAAATTAAAATTCTTTAGCTCAAGATATAAATAATTTAGTGACTATGACGCAAATAGACAGCTTTAAATAAATTTATGAGTAAATAGTGAAATCATAGATAATGTTAATTGTAAGCATGTTATATAAATTAAGGATGTGGAATGGAGAGGAGGAGGAGGAAAATATATATGAATATTCAACTAGCTTGGCTAATTTGCATGTTTTAAGCTCGAGACTACATTGAATAAAAGTAAAACTTTATGGGTAATTTTGTAAAAATGCCAAGAAATGACCAAATTGCATGAAATGGATTATTTTATTACTTAAATTATAAAATTTAATGAAATTATTAATTTAGATCAAGATCGGATCAAGATCGGTGAAAATATGTTTTAGGGATTAAATTGAAAGGTGTTGAAATTATGGAAAATTTTGATATTTCATAGAATTTGTAACAGCCCAAACCCGGCCCAAACGTTAGGGCCGAATATGGGTCGTTACGGAGAAAAACTTTTTGAAACCCATTTTAAAATCCAATTTAGGTTTTGTTGTAAACTTCGCTTTTGGTTATCTTCATTGAATCATACTTAGATTAAATTCGAAATTTAATTAAGTCAAGTTATTATACAAATTTCAAATGTGCCACTGCACGATAAAACATTTTCGTTAATTTGGAAAAACATGTGATTTTAATTTATAGCTTAAAACGAAATATCCAACATATAAGAAATAACCAAAGTAAAGTATATGGAGGCCTTATTACATCCAAAAAATAAAATAAACCAATAATAAAATAATATAACTAAATTAAAGTTCATTTATTTTAAGTCCACTGCATGGCCACCTCGAGTCCCTCCGGCTCCATATCCGCGATCTATGCATCACCTGAAAAATAATGGAGAAGGTGAGTCACCAAGACTCGAGATGTAACCCTTCCCGGTTTATACCAACCTCATACATTTATAACAAATAATATGCACAAGATAATGTACCCAACCTAGCCAACCAAACTATATCTTTATACTGGCGTTTTGTAAATAAACGCTATTTCTTTTTTTTGTATGCTCTTCTTCAAACGCCTTAATGTATAATATTTTGCGTTTTTGTTTAAAACGCCACTAAAAACACCGCTAAAAGTCTGTTTTGCTTGTAGTGTATATATGTTTTGAGATGTATAATTGTCGCTTGAGTGAACTTAGTTGTGATGATAATAAGCATGGTAGTAGATGGTGTAGTTGGTGGGTGAATAATGCATGAAATGGTATAATTGAATGAGTTTAATAGTATGAATTGGCATTGCTTTGAAGCTTGTAGGAATGATCCTAGTGTGGGTGGCATATTGACCTTGCAAATGGCCTGTTTTGCCTACACGGTTATGGCACACGCATGCCTATTAACCTTGGGATAAAGTCGTTAGCTAACTTAAGATAAAATACCTAGAAAATTATTATAGTAAGAAAGTAAGATATTATCCTTGATATAGTTAAGTAAGGACATAAAGTGACAAAAGGAAAATTTTAGATTATGTCAACATTGGGAAGTATATTATGATATATTACATTATTAATTCAAGAAAGGACTAAATTGTAAAAGTGAGAAAAGTTTTGTTTCCTAAGAGTAAATACTTAAAATTTAAGGGTTAAATTGAAAATATGAAAAGTTAAAGGACCAATAGTGTAAATATTTTAGGGGTGGAATAATCTAGAAACTAAGAAAATGGATGAATTAGGACCAAATTGAATAGGTGAAGAATTATGGGGACTAAATTGTAATTTTTCCAAATTAAGTGATGATTCAATGATAGAATTTTTAAAGATCATGAAGGGTAAAATGGTCAATTAGTAAGAGAGAGAATTCTAGAATGTAATGATTATGTTGATGATATTTTAAATTAATTAATTAGATAAATATTACTTTATTAATATTTTAACAACATATTTATTATTTTATTTAGTATATATATATATGTGTGTGGGGGGGGAAAAAAAAACAACACCACACCATCCATCTTTCCCATGCACCAACGTGAGAAGAAGAGAGAAAAGAAAGAAGTTTTGTTTTCTTTACAATTTGGTCCTTTTACCAAAAATCCACCATTTTCACTTAAAATTCAAAAGAATTTCTATAGCCATCAAGAGATAAAGATGACAAGGAGACTATGGGGAGCAAGAATATCCAGTTAGATTCAAGAAATAGAAGCTGGAGGAGAGAGAAAATCAAGTTAAAGATTGAAATCAATAAAATAAGGTAAGAATATCAAGTTTTCAATATATTTTTAAGTTTGATATTGTGGAAAAAGCATGGAAACGATGTTAATGTAGAGTTTTATTATATAAGGTTTTATGTTCTTGATATGTTAGTGAAGGAAAATAAGAGAAAGTGATGGGAAATATTGTAGAAAAGAAATAAAAGTGTTATAAACTTGGTAATTAACATTTTGCACTAAAACAGTTTTGGACAGCAGCAGTAGTCTAACTTTAGAAAATCATAAAAATTGTAGAAATCAAATTAGAGAATGAATAAAATATGGAATTAAATATTATTGAGTCTAGTTTATTATAGAAGAAACAGTGTAAGTAATGGAATTGTAAATCACGAGACATAATAGGTTTTGTTAGGCAAGGTCAGAATGATTTTGGGTTCCCTGTTCGACTTTGTAAAATCATAAAAAATTGGAGAAAAATAATTATGGGCTTAAATTTATATTTTTAAAATTATGAATGAGTCTATTTTCAATATAAACAAATGAGAACATCATCTGAATCCCGTATGAGAATATAATTAATTTTTAGTGAAGAAGGGTCGGAACTGTCAGATAGCAGCATAGGGGTGAATTTAAAGAATAAACTGTACTTATTGGATAAACCAAAAATTCTAAAAATTTTATTGTAAGAATATATGCGAGTCTAGTTTCATGTAAAATTATCAGATCTTAAATTAAAATTCTTTAGCTCAAGATATAAATAATTTAGTGACTATGACGCAAATAGACACTTTGAATAAATTTATGAGTAAATAGTGAAATCATAGATAATGTTATTTGTAAGCATGTTATATAAATTAAGGATGTGGAATAGAGAGGAGGAGGAGGAAAATATATATGAATATTCAACTAGCTTGGCTAATTTGCATGTTCTACGCTCAGGACTAAATTGAATAAAAGTAAAACTTTATGGGTAATTTTGTAAAATGCCAAGAAATGACCAAATTACATGAAATGGATTATTTTATTACTTAAATTATAAAATTGAATGAAATTATTAATTTAGATCAAGATCGGGATCAAGATCGGGTGAAAATATGTTTTAGGGATTAAATTGAAAGGTGTTGAAATTATGGAAAATTTTGATATTTTATAGAATTTATGGGCTGTTATCAATATATATGAGAATAATTAGGCTTGAAACAAGGATTCAATTACAAGAATTTTATTTTTCGAACCTAAGGATGAAATCATCATTAATTAAAAGCTTAGGGTAAAATGGTAATTTTGCCTAAGCGATAATTAAATGTATCAGAATCTGAGATGAATGAAAATGATGATAAAATTTATTAATAAAGATCCGGATAACTCAAATGCGGGACTTGAGCGTGGAAAAGAAAAGTTATCGGTTTGTGAAACTATAAACATGAACAAGCACGAGATAAGTTCGTAACTTGAATTATATTCTTAAATACTTGAAATATATTCTTATTGATATGAATATAATTTGGATATTCATTGTATGATAATTGATGAAGCATTGATATTCTTGATGGAAATGAAAAATAAATCTGGTTGAATGAAAGGAAAATTCGATGAATCTCGAAAAGGAATTGACGGTAAAAGGATCTGCGACGGGTGATCCTATCCTAATATAGCCCTCCAAGAATATGTGGAAAATGGGTTTAGCCGGACGGGTAATCAAATTAGGGTCTGAATTTAGCCTGGATTGGTAATTGATTCAAGCTCATTAGAGTAATTGTCGTCTGCGGAGATTTAGCCTGGGTAATTCCTTGTAAAGATGAGGTTCATGGAGTTGCTCTCGAAATGGAAAATGCACATGAATATGAATTGAGGACCGAATTGTACACTATAAGTGTACTCTTGGAAAATCCATCAAAATTTCGAGAAATTCAATAGGATAAATATAGAAAATGGCAAGTACTTGAAATCATGAAATTAAACTTGAAATACATAGAAATGATAATTATTTGATATATTGAAATATGAAATGGAAAATACATGTATGTGAAATTTGCAGATAATTATGCATATTCAAGATTATGAACTACTACTAGAACAAATATATACTAAACTCATGAAAATGATGATACATGAAATATTGTTATAATAAATTGAATAATTTATATTTATGAAGAAATAGCAAGAAAACGATATGCATCATGACATGTAAATATAAGACTATCTTTGATACGTTTTATAAGGAAAATTATGTATATTACGATAAGTAATAAATTCAAGTGAGAAATGTCGAAAAATAATAATAATACTAAGTTTGTTAATATTAAAGTACGCTAACCAATGTAGGAAAATTTTAGGATTTTGAAGAATTCCTTATAATCCCGATTTAATCCCGGTTGATTCTTAATGTATGTTTTGGGCTTTGATGACCCAATAAAGGGATGTTATGATTATTTTCAGAATATGAATAATAAATGACTCGGAATTATTCGAAAATATTCAGTAAACTCCGGTAATGCCTCGTACCATATTCCGGCAACGGATGCGGGTAGGGGTGTTACATAAGAGCACACGGCTATGGTACACGGACGTGCCTAGTAGCCGTGCGAATAAGTCAGTATATTGCCTAAGAGCACATGACCATAGCACACGGGCGTGCATGATGGCAGTGTGAAGAAGTCAGTATACATGTCCTATTTGAATAGCCTGGACACATGAGTGTGTTTGGTAATCGTGGGAGGCACACGGTCTGGTTGCACTGGCGTGTGACCTCAACAGCGTTGAATAATGCTTGAAATTTTGAAAATTTTCGTAAGCATTCGGTTTAATCCGACCCTTTCTAACATTTGATTAAGGTCTTGTAGACCTAGAGGAGGGATCGTATGATTGTGTTTGAGCATGTATGAATAATGATAGACTATGTGTTGTGGAATGGATGTATGTTATTGTGGTTGTTCGATAATGCCTTTTAACCCTATTCCAGCGACGGTCTCGAGTTAGGGGTGTTACACGAGCCTTCAAAACAATTTCTTCAGTAGAAACAAGATTCCGAATAAAATGATAACGAATTTCGATGTGTTTGATTCTACCATAATCAAAGCTTTTTCAATATTAAATATAAAATATAGTTTTACTTTATGTAATCAAAACAAAATAACATTTTCAAAACAATAATTAATTAAGATAACTAACTTAATATTAATTAAGCGATAATTAAGATGTTTAGCGTTCTATTTAAGCAATAATTTTATTTCAAAACTATCACAACTTTTTAACTAATAATTATTTTTAAAATAGGTAATCATTAACAACTTCTATTAAATTATAATTATTTTAATTGTGAATTTAGTAATGTGATGAAAAATAAAAGATATCCTCGATAATTCAAAAATAAAAATAAATTCAAACTTATGCTTTTAAATATATATTACAAATTTTGACATGGAGGATTTTTAGATTCTTTTAGTAATTTTTAGAAGTAGTAATTCTTATGATTTTTGTAATTTATTCTTTTTATGTTTTTATAAAATTTGAAGTAATTTTATATTTGTTATAATTTTAATAATTATTTTAATATATTTTAACCAACTTTATAAATTTTATAATTAATAAATATTTTATAATTTTCAAATGATATTTTATCTTTTTTAATAATCACATCTATAATAAATATGGGCTAATGAATGTTAAATTTAAATGAACTTAAACATCTATTTATCCAACTTCATTTTTGAAATATATTTTCTAAAATTTTTATTAATTTTTTAAAAATAAAATAGCATGAGCATGCTTCTATATAATACATCACGTGTCAGCTTCTCATTATTGTCAACCACCATGTCAACATTAGTTTATGGTAAAATAATGATGGTTTTATTAATCCTTTAATCACTAAAAATCTAATTGAATATATTTATTTTTCAAGATTTAATTTTGTTTTCATGAAAAGTTCTAGAGACTTAAATCTAAATCAATATTCTAATTATTGTATCAACATAAATTTTGAATTTAATTAATTTTTCGATGATAGTATTCATACATATGTACCGAATAGCAAGGGCGGGTTTGTCCAAATCTAGATCTTACAGCATAAGTCAAACTCGATTTCACAATAAACAAAAATAAAAGCGTTGTCGTTTTTCAGTTAGATCTACGCCCACACCAACTTCAACTCTACGGTTGGTTTTATATTATCTTTGGGTCCTGTTTTAGTATACCAATTTCTTTCGATTATTATCTAATTATTAAATTTTTATTTTAAATTTAACGATAAAATATATAAGTATTACTATAATAATTGTAATTACAATCAAAATAATTAATATTATTAATCAATAATCTCTTAATTTAATGATAAGTTTGCGATTAATTCTTTACATTATTTAAATTAAAATAGAAATATGTGCAATTTTAAATAAAACAAATACGAATAGAATTAATTAAAATAAATTAAAAATCTGAACCTAAACAATAATTTAAATATATCACCTGAACCGACCTAAACACAAATCTATAAAAAATAAAAATCTGAATTCCGTCCCTTATATATAGCCAGTCTTATCTGTTCCCTAAATTATTAAATAACTTAATAAAAAAATACTTTAAAAAGAGACTTGATTAATATGATGGAAGTAAAATAAAATAATTCACAGTTGGGGTGGCCGCTCGAGCGGTACTGGTGGCGCTTTGCCGTGTTTATAGCGGAGAACACTGTCTGAAGATAAAATTTTGGATGAGTAAAAGTTTCAAAATTTTCAAAAAATGTCTATCTTCGTTTATTAAATACATTGGCATGTATTTAAACCATACCATTTCTTTGTTTTTGAATGATTATTACGATCATATATGAAGAGTTTTTATTTTTTCACGAGCTTAGTCGTGTTTGGATCGATAGAAAAGTCGTTTACTCAACACTCTTACTGTACCGAAGGCAACTTGTATTACGTTATCTTTCAATTTCCAGCTCAGTTCTTACGAACAAAAAGGTATCTCACAAACTTTGTTTTTTCTTTTTATGACTTTGGTTTTTCAAATGGTTGATCCAAATTGGGTTTTGATCATTTTAATCTGGGTTTTCATTAGATTTTAGAATTGGGTAGTAAAGAGACTTATATTTTAATGGAAAACAAGTGATTTTGAATGGTAATGAGCTCACCCTTTATTACTTTCAGGTTGTGAAACTCAATGTCTACTTTACTTTCCTCAAAAAGCCACTTCTTCAATATTTGCTTTCTTTGAATTTCACTTTCAGCAGTGTTTATAGATCCAGTATCTTAAAACTGTTGGTGATTTCAGGTTATAAAAATGTCAAGGCCTCTGCACCGAGGTGTACCTGCAATACGGGTCACAAGCAGCAGCAATGGTCTTTTGGACTCCCAAGTGAAAGAACAAACAGAAAAGGAAGAATTGGATAGAAACCAACCTTCCCACAGGTTTTCTTTTTGGTCGCTTTTTTCAGATAATTCTCCTCTTACTAAATACGATGCCACTGACAATGGTTTTGCATCTGATCCTTTCATTGTTGGAACCCCAAGAAGTCGCCATAGGTTAACAATGCTACTTTTGAAGTCAAGTTTAGTTGTGATTGTGATTCTTGCTCTTACTGGTTCATTTTGGTGGACACTTTCCATTTCAACATCATCCAGAGGTCATATATTTCATAATTCTAGGAGACTCCAAGAGCAGCTTGTTTCTGATTTGCGGGATATAGGGGAGCTTTCTTTTGGTACTTCAAGGATGAAAGAAATAGAATTTTGTCCTGGAGAGTTGGAGAACTATATTCCCTGCTTTAATGTTTCGGAGAATCTCGATTCGGGTTTTTCGGATGGCAATGAGTATGATCGAGTATGCAGACAAGGGTCTAGACAAAATTGTCTAGTTCTTCCACCTATGAACTACAAAATTCCTCTTAGGTGGCCAACTGGGAGAGATATCATTTGGGTTGCAAATGTTAAAATCACTGGTCAAGAGGTGTTTACCTCAGGCAGTTTAACCAAGAGGTGAGCGAGTGTTGCACTTGTCGGTTAACTTCCTTCTTATAGAAGTATTTTAAAACTCGATTTATGCAATTTCAGGATGATGATGTTGAAGGAAGAACAGATTTCCTTCCGTTCAGCATCGCTCATGTTTGATGGTGTGGAAGACTATTCCCATCAGATTGCTGAGATGATTGGACTGAGAAATGAATCTAACTTCAAACAAGCTGGGGTAATCAGAATTTTCCCGGAACATAAATGTTGAGCTTGTACTTCTCCATTGCTCAATGATTTTTACTTCCTGTAGTAACACCATATCTGTTTAGCTTCCCAGTTGACATACTTTTTTAAGTTATCATTTCTTATTTAATTGCCACCTTTTGGCTTGCACATTGTGATTTTGTCTATATAAGCTGAATTAACTTAAAATGTTCTTAATAAGCTACTATGAACATGACTGGTATTTCACGGTGCCATGATTCCATTAGTTTTCTTTCTCATAATCCATAAGGCTACTTGTGCAGATCCGGACCATCTTGGATATAGGATGTGGATATGGTAGCTTTGGAGCACATCTCTTTTCCGAACAGATCTTAACCATTTGCATTGCAATTATGAGTCCTCGGGCAGTCAAGTCCAACTCACTCTCGAAAGGGGCCTTCCTGCAATGATTGGTTCTTTCAGTTCAAATCAGTTACCGTATCTATCTCTTTCTTTTGATTTGCTGCATTGTGCGCGCTGTGGTATTGACTGGGATAAAAAAGGTATCAGTTAACCGTTTCCAACTGTGCTTATTTAAAATGTTAAACGCTCTCTAGATAATAAATTCCTAGCCAAAAGTTCGTTTTGACTGCTTAGTTCACACCTGCCAACCAATGGATAATTTGAAGGAATACACTAAAACCATGGTCAAAGTCATAGGTTGGTTTAGTTCTTAAGTCTTATGTTCTGTTTGTGTGTCCGAGTAATCTAATCCTAGGGTTCAAGTTCCTATAAGTCTATCTACGCTCCATGCTTCCTACCCTTCTACGTAATATAATTCACAAGAGGTTTAGATGTACTTACCAGGCGGATCGGTTGAGACTCGGCCATGCCGCTTAAAACCCAAAACAATTAATAAGGCCTACTAAAACATTTTTGGGCCTTGGGCCCCACAAATGAAGTTTTGAACTGGCTCGATATCAAATTGTAAAAATCAAACCCAAATTTCAAACGTTAGGACCTAATATGGGTCGTTACATTGAGAAAAACTTTTGAAACCTATTTTAAAATCCAATTTAGGTTTTGTTGTAAACTTCTCGTTTTGGTTATCTTGTCAAATCATACTTAGATTAAATTCGAAATTTAATTAAGTCAAGTTATTATACAAATTTCAAATGTGCTCACCGCACGATAAAACATTTTCGTTAATTTGGAAAAACATGTGATTTTAATTTATAGCTTAAAACGAAATATCCAACATATAAGAAATAACCAAAGTAAAGTATATTGAGGCCTTATTACATCCAAAAATAAAAATAAACCAATAATAAAATAGTATAACTAAATTAAAGTTCATTTATTTTAAGTCCACTACATGGCCACCTCGAGTCCCTCCGGCTCCATATCCGCGATCTATGCATCACCTGAAAAATAATGGAGAAGGTGAGTCACCAAGACTCAGTATGTAACCCTTCCCCCGGTTTATACCAACCTCATACACAGATTATAACAAATAATATGCACAAGATAATGTACCCAACCTAGCCAACCAAACGCCTCAATCTACCCCGTTGTGGTACCAAACCACTGGTGGTGCCAAACCACCGGTGACATATAGTCACGTATGTGATGCCAAATCACCGAGGTGCTAAACCTCCGTGTCCAAAGACACAACGATTGATGGGGCCAACCCATCATGTGATGCCAAATCATCAAGGCCAATCCCATATCTCAAAGTGGGGCCAACCCACGGTGGTGCTAAGCCACGTGGACGAGACGCGATGAGGTACCAAACCTCCTGAGGTACCAAACCTCCGGTGACCGTAGTCACAAGCAGTGTTACTAAAACACTCGTGCCCGCTCGGACAATAACACGCCCCTCCGCCATTTAACCCACAACACTCAAGTAATAATGATAAGATTTCATACATTTATCACATGTATTATATAAACCATGCTTCCCAAAAGCATAATAATCTCATATTAACAGAGACTTACTGGAATCCTCGCTTGTACCATTAAAGTACTATATCCGTATCTACAACAAGCAATTTACATACAACAAATATCTAGCACAGTTATTAATCGCTATAAGTGTGTATGTACACACCTGTCACCACTGGATAGTCTAAATCCCGAAAAGAAGAGTCGACCACCCTAGATCCCTCTATTTGCTTTTGTGTACTAATCACAACACCCGTTTCCCGAATCACTTGATTGGTCACGAATGAAAACTTAGTTTGACGATCTCCAAAATTCCGAAGCACCTAGACAGATTTAATTCAACAAAAGATTAGCACCCTTACCACAATTGCCAACCAACTACTTACCCTTATCAAAGCCGACAAGAGAGGGAGAAAACATGGGCATTCGCCAAATATACTTACCAAAAGTGATTAAAAAAGCCTCCCCTTGTACAATATTCGCCTAGGTGTTCTAAAAAAAGAGAAAGAAATTGCACCTTGATAGGGATCAAATTCGCTATGATGGATTAAATAAGGTGGACTTTTAGTAAGGAAAGAAGAAGAAAGGTAAAAGGGAGTAGATGATTCGGCTAATATGGGTAAAAGTAGAAAAGGAAGAATTTTGGAGAAGGGAGGAGTGGGAGTTTCGCCAAAAGACTTTTATGAAGAAAGAAAATAAAGGAAGAATGAGAGGAGGGTAATCGGTCTTGAAAAAAAAGAAAAGAAAAGAAGTGCTAAATGGAAAAAGGCTAATAAATTGTCAAGTTAATGGCTAGAAGAATTGCCTTCCTCATCACCAAGACTCCATGCCGTCCACTCCACTCCAACAAGGAGTTCAACTTTGATCAACCTCCTTGAATCACTCCAAGCCACTCACTCAAATTAATTCAAACTAATTTGAATTTAATTCCTAATAATCTCTTAATAATCCATACAATATCTCTTTTACCTTCTATTATCCTTAGAACAAAATAAAATGCTCATATTATCTTTTAATAATAATAATAAAAGAGTTTAAGGGGAGGAAGACTCTCCCACATGTGCCGTCCAACATAATGCCAAAAAGGGGAGAATTGTGACTCGAACCAAGGTTCTCCCTTGTTCCCTGATGGCGTCACATGAAGCTCCCAAGTGGCCCTCCCTTTGCCACTTATTCTAGGCTCAATTTATGTCAATTGTTCCTTTATTTATTCTTATAACCCCTAACTACTAAGGCTATCCACCCTTAAAGCTCATAAATAATGATTTCTGCTATCCCGAGCCAACTCAAGGCCCTTAATTAAATCTTATCAAGCCATAATTACTATCTCAGCCATTCAACACAAGCAAAATAATGCAAATACAAATAACCCCATATTTAGGATGTTACGTAATTCATGGGTCATGTTATCAATATATATGAGAATAATTAGGCTTGAAACAAGGATTCAATTACAAGAATTTTATTTTTCTCAACCTAAGGATGAAATCGCCATTAATTAAAAGCTTAGGGTAAAATGGTAATTTTGCCTAAAGCATTAATTAAATGTATCGAATCGAGATGAATGAAAATGATGATAAAATTTATTAATAAAGATCCGGATAACTCAAATACGGGACTTGAATGTGAAAAAGAAAAGTCATCTGATTAGTGAAACTGTAAACATGAACAAGCAACGAGATAAGTTCGTGTAACTTGAATCATATTCTTAAATACTTGAAATATATTCTTATTGATATGAATATAATTTGGATATTCATTGTATGATAATTGATGAAGCATTGATATTCTTGATGAAAATGGAAAATAAATCCTGGTTGAATGAAAGGAAAATTCGATGAATCTCTGAAAAGGAATTGACGGTAAAAAGGATCTAGCCCGGACGGGTGATCCTATCCTAATATAGCCCTCCCGAAGAATACGTGGAAAATGGGTTTAGCCTGGACGGGTAATCCAAATTAGGGTCTGAATTTAGCCTGGACTGGTAATTCAGATTCAAGCTCATTAGAGTAATTGTCGTTGCAGGGGATTTAGCCTGGGCTGGTAATCCCACTGTAAAGATGAGGTTCGCGGGAGTGTGCTCTCTGAAATGGAAATGTACGCACATGAATATGAATTAACGGACCCGGAATTGTACACTATAAGTGTACTACTGGAAAATCTATCGAAATTTCGAGAAATTCAATAGGATAAATATAGAAAATGGCAAGTACTTGAAATCATGAAATTAAACTTGAAATACATAGAAATGATAATTATTTGATATATTGAAATATGAAATGGAAAATACATGTATGTGAAATTTGCTAGATAATTATGCATATTCAAGATTTTGAACTACTACTAGAACAAATATATACTAAAATCATGAAAATGATGCTACATGAAATATTGTTATAATAAATTGAATAATTTATATTTATGAAGAATTAGCAAGAAAACGATATGCATCATGACATGTAAATATAAGACTATCTTTGATACGCTTTTATAAGGAAAATTATGTATATTACGATAAGTAATAAATTCAAGTGAGAAATATCGAAAATAATAATAATACTAAGTTTGTTAGTATTAAAGCACGCTAACCAATGTAGGAAAATTTTAGGATTTTACGAAGAATTCCTTATAATCCCGATTTAATCCCGGTTAGCTCCTAATGTATGTTTTGGGCTTTGAGGACCCAATAGAGGGATGTTATGATTATTTTCAGAATATGAATAATAAATGACTCAAATTATTCAAAATGTTCAAGAACTCCGTAATGCCTCGTACCATATTCCGGCAACGGATACGGGTAGGGGGTGTTACATAAGAGCACACGACTATGGTACACGGACGTGCCTAGTAGCCGTGCGAATAAGTCAGTATATTGCCTAAGAGCACATGACCATAGCACACGGGCGTGCGTGATGGCCGTGTGAAGAAGTCAGTATACATGCCCTATTTGAACAGCCTGGACACATGAGTGTGTCTGGTAATCATGGGAGGCACACGGTCTGGTTGCACGGGCGTGTGACCTCAACAGCGTTGAATAATGCTTGAAATTTTGAAAATTTTCGTAAGCGTTCGGTTTAATCCCGACCCTTTCTAACATTTGATTAAGGTCTTGTAGACCTAGATGAGGGATCGTATGATTGTATTTGAGCATGTATGAATAATGATAGACTATGTGTTGTGGCATGGATGTATGTTATTGTGGTTGTTCGGTAATGCCTTTTAACCATATTCCAGCGATGGTCTCGAGTTAGGGGTGTTACACGAGCCTTCAAAACAATTTCTTCAGTAGAAACAAGATTTCGAATAAAATAATAACGAATATCGATGTGTTTGATTCTAACATAATCAAAGCTTTTTTAATATTAAATATAAAATATAGTTTTACTTTATGTAATCAAAACAAAATAACATTTTTCAAAACAATAATTAATTAAGATAACTAACTTAATATTAATTAATTGATAATTAAGATGTTTAGAGTTCTATTTAAGTAATAATTTTATTTCAAAACTATCACAACTTTTTAACTAATAATTATTTTTAAAATAGGTAATCATTAACAACTTCTATTAAATTATAATTATTTTAATTGTGAATTTAATAATGTGATAAAAATAAAAGAGATCCTCGATAATTCAAAAATAAAAATAAATTCAAACTTGTGCTTTTAAATATATATTACAAATTTTGACATGGAGGATTTTAGATTCTTTTAGTAATTTTTAGAAGTAGTAATTTTATGATTTTTGTAATTTATTCTTTTATGTTTTTATAAAATTTGAAGTAATTTTATATTTGTTATAATTTTTAATAATTATTTTTAATATATTTTTAACCAACTTTATAAATTTTATAATTAATAAATATTTTATGATTTTCAAATGATATTTTATCTTTTTTTATAATCACATCTATAATAAATATGGGCTAATAAATGTTAAATTTAAATGAACTTAAACATCTATTTATCCAACTTCATTTTTGAAATATATTTTCTAAAATTTTTATTAATTTTTTAAAAATAAAATAACATGAGCATGCTTCTATATAATACATCACGTGTCAGCTTCTCATTATTTTCAACCACCATGTCAACATTAGTTTATGGTAAAATAATGATGGTTTTATTAATCTTTTAATCACTAAAAATCTAATTGAATATATTTATTTTTCAAGATTTAATTTTGTTTTATGAAAAGTTCTAGAGACTTAAATCTAAAATGATGAATATTCTAATTATTGTATCAACATAAATTTTGAATTTAATTAATTTTTCGATGATAGTATTCATACATATGTACCGAATAGCAAGGGGCGGGTTTGTCCAAATCTAGATCTTACAGCATAAGTCAAACTCGATTTCACAATAAACAAAAATAAAAGCGTTGTCGTTTTTCAGTTAGATCTACGCCCACACCACGGTTGGTTTTATATTATCTTTGGATCCTGTTTTAGTATACCAATTTCTTTCGATTATTATCTAATTATTAAATTTTTATTTTAAATTTAACGATAAAAATATATAAGTATTACTATAATAATTGTAATTACAATCAAAATAATTAATATTATTAATCAATAATCTCTTAATTTAATGATTAGTTTGCGATTAATTCTTTACATTATTTAAATTAAAATAGAAATATGTGCAATTTTAAATAAAACAAATACGAATAGAATTAATTAAAATAAATTAAAAATCTGAACCTAAACAATAATTTAAATATATCACCTGAACCGACCTAAACACAAATCTATAAAAATAAAAATCTGAATTCCGTCCCTTATATATAGCCAGTCTTATCTGTTCCTAAATTATTAAATAACTTAATAAAAAATACTTTAAAAGAGACTTGATTAATATGATGGAAGTAAAATAAAATAATTTACAGTTGGGGTGGCTGCTCGAGCGGTACTGGTGGCGCTTTACCGTGTTTATAGCGGAGAACACTGTCTGAAGATAAAATTTTGGATGAGTAAAAGTTTCAAAATTTTCAAAAATGTCTATCTTCGTTTATTAAATACATTGGCATGTATTTAAACCATACCATTTCTTTGTTTTGAATGATTATTACGATCATATATGAAGAGTTTTATTTTTCACGAGCTTAGTCGTGTTTGGATCGATAGAAAAGTCGTTTACTCAACACTCTTACTGTACCGAAGGCAACTTGTATTACGTTATCTTTCAATTTCCAGCTCAGTTCTTACGAACAAAAAGGTATCTCACAAACTTTGTTTTTTCTTTTTATGACTTTGGTTTTTCAAATGGTTGATCCAAATTGGGTTTTGATCATTTTAATCTGGGTTTTCATTAGATTTTAGAATTGGGTAGTAAAGAGACTTATATTTTAATGGAAAACAAGTGATTTTGAATGGTAATGAGCTCACCCTTTATTACTTTCAGGTTGTGAAACTCAATGTGTCTACTTTACTTTCCTCAAAAAGCCACCTCTTCAATATTTGCTTTCTTTGAATTTCACTTTCAGCAGTGTTTATAGATCTACTATCTTAAAACTGTTGGTGATTTCAGGTTATAAAAATGTCAAGGCCTCTGCACCGAGGTGTACCTGCAATACGGGTCACAAGCAGCAGCAATGGTCTTTTGGACTCCCAAGTGAAAGAACAAACAGAAAAGGAAGAATTGATAGAAACCAACCTTCCCACAGGTTTCCTTTTGGTCGCTTTTTCAGATAATTCTCCTCTTACTAAATACGATGCCACTGACAATGGTTTTGCGTCTGATCCTTTCATTGTTGGAACCCCAAGAAGTCGCCATAGGTTAACAATGCTACTTTTGAAGTCAAGTTTAGTTGTGATTGTGATTCTTGCTCTTACTGGTTCATTTTGGTGGACACTTTCCATTTCAACATCATCCAGAGGTCATATATTTCATAGTTCTAGGAGACTCCAAGAGCAGCTTGTTTCTGATTTATGGATATAGGGAGCTTTCTTTTGGTACTTCAAGGATGAAAGAAATAGAATTTTGTCCTGGAGAGTTGGAGAACTATATTCCCTGCTTTAATGTTTCGGAGAATCTCGATTCGGGTTTTTCGGATGGCAATGAGTATAATCGAGTATGCAGACAAGGGTCTAGACAAAATTGTCTAGTTCTTCCACCTATGAACTACAAAATTCCTCTTAGGTGGCCAACTGGGAGAGATATCATTTGGGTTGCAAATGTTAAAATCACTGGTCAAGAGGTGTTTACCTCAGGCAGTTTAACCAAGAGGTGAGCGAGTGTTGCACTTGTCGGTTAACTTCCTTCTTATAGAAGTATTTTAAAACTCGATTTATGCAATTTCAGGATGATGATGTTGGAGGAAGAACAGATTTCCTTCCGTTCAGCATCGCTCATGTTTGATGGTGTGAAGACTATTCCCATCAGATTGCTGAGATGATTGGACTGAGAAATGAATCTAACTTCATACAAGCTGGGGTAATCAGAATTTTCCCGAACATAAATGTTGAGCTTGTACTTCCATTGCTCAATGATTTTACTTCCTGTAGTAACACCATATCTGTTTAGCTTCCCAGTTGACATACTTTTCTAAGTTATCATTTCTTATTTAATTGCCACCTTTTGGCTTGCACATTGTGATTTTGTCTATATAAACTGAATTAACTTAAAATGTTCTTAATAAGCTACTATGAACAAGACTGGTATTTCACGGTGCCATGATTCCATTAGTTTTCTTTCTCATAATCCATAAGGCTACTTGTGCAGATCCGGACCATCTTGGATATAGGATGTGGATATGGTAGCTTTGGAGCACATCTCTTTTCCGAACAGATCTTAACCATTTGCATTGCGAATTATGAGTCCTCGGGCAGTCAAGTCCAACTCACTCTCGAAAGGGGCCTTCCTGCAATGATTGGTTCTTTCAGTTCAAATCAGTTACCGTATCCATCTCTTTCTTTTGATTTGCTGCATTGTGCGCGCTGTGGTATTGACTGGGATAAAAAAGGTATCAGTTAACCGTTTCCAACTGTGCTTATTTAAAATGTTAAACGCTCTCTAGATAATAAATTCCTAGCCAAAAGTTCGTTTTGACTGCTTAGTTCACACCTGCCAACCAATGGATAATTTGAAGGAATACACTAAAACCATGGTCAACTTCACTTTTTCCTAGCCAAACTTTTAATAGTATTTGCTAATTATAATTTGTAAACATATTTCTACTCATATATATGACTTTTTCAACATTGTTTATTTCGTTTTTGTGTTTGAGCTGGTCGTAATTAAACTTTTATGTTAAATGTGCACTGCAGATGGTACCTTCTTGATTGAAGTTGATAGAGTTCTAAGGCCGGGCGGGTACTTTGTGTGGACTTCACCTCTTATCAATGTTCATAGTTCTCTTCGAACAAAGAGAAACAGAAAAGGTGGAACTTTGTTCGTGATTTTGCAGAAAACCTATGCTGGGAATTGATGTCGCAACAAGATGAAACTGTTGTGTGGAAAAAGACCAGTAAAAAAATCTGTTATAACTCCCGGTAAGGCTGTTTTCTCGATTTATGTCCATTTTCTTCAAGAATGAATTTATTTTGACTCTGTGAATTATTTTTACCAGGAAGTCTGGTTCGGGTCCTTCTATCTGTAGCAAAGTACAAGATGTTGAATTTCCGTATTATCGACCCCTTCAGAACTGTATAGGTGGAATGCATAGTCACAGATGGGTCCCTATTGAGGAGAGGGCAACTTGGCCTTCTAGATCTAACTTAAACCCAAGTGAACTAGCTTTATATGGTAATTTCATGTTCTTCTCATGCTTATGTTACAAGTAACAAGTCCATCATGATAAGACGATGATTAAAGAAATTTCTGACTACCACTCCAATCATCTATTTTCTAATCATTTCGATTTCGTATTTTATCAGGTCTACATTTGGATGAACTCAATGAGGATACTGCAAACTATAGGATAATTGTTCGTAATTACTGGTCTCTTCTATCACCGCTAATATTCTCTGACCATCCGAAGAGACCTGGCGACGAGGATCCTTCTCCACCTTATAACATGCTCAGGAATGTGTTAGACATGAATGCTCGCTATGGTGGTATAAATGCTGCATTACTGGAAGCCAGGAAGTCTGTCTGGGTAATGAATGTAGTCCCAACAACTGGACCTAAGTACCTTCCCCTGATTCTTGACCGGGGCTATTTCGGTGTATTACATGATTGGTGATTCTCTTCTCAAGCTAAACTTTTCTTTATTGCTTTTGTTGTGTTGTTTTAATACATGCATTTTCCGTATAATGAGTCTTGCAACCTAATATGCTTTCCCTCGGGGGTAAACAAAATTATGGGCAATGAACTAATGTGCGGTTTATTTTTAAAATGCATGCATCCTGTGACATTCATAAGACTTGAACCGAAGCAAACTCTACCTGAGAATGTCTATTCTGTTTACTTGTTAGATTGTGTTCGCTAAAATATGAGCAACATATGTCTTCCTTTTTGTTTCGTGCTTAATTTGTTTTGTGATCACTTTCAGGTGTGAAGCATTTCCAACATATCCTAGAACTTACGATATGGTACATGCAGAAGGACTTCTATCTCTTGAGTCTAGTCAACATTGGAGGTGCACCATGCTTGATATATTCACTGAGATAGACCGGATGCTTCGTCCCGAGGTACTAAAACCAAGCTATCAACTATCAAATATGGTTTCGAATACTTCCAATGGTGTTGTTTTCTTTTGCTACGTTCTAAGATGTGATTCATTTGATGGTTGTTGCAGGGTTGGATAATAATCCGCGATACGGCTCTGCTTATTGACTCAGCTAGAGTTCTAACGAGGCGGTTGAAATGGGAAGCCCGTGTCATAGAAATCGAAAGTAACAATGACGAGAGACTCCTTATCTGTCAGAAACCTTTTTTCAAGAGACAACCGAGCTAAGAACAGTTTCTCATGAAACCCGAAGTTCGAGTCACAGTGTTTTGTGCATGTTTAAGTAATCTTCATAAAGCTCCACCATGAATGGGGGATACTATATATTTAGAATGGAAATGAGAAAGCAGAAAGATAAAAGGAGGAAAAAAGAGAACGAAAGTCGACGGAACCAACAACCTGACTCCCATGGATCCGTAAGGCATACGTAGGACCTTGTAAGTACTCAATCCGAGGCACCATTGCAAGTGGATAACAAGTATTGCATTAGATTTAAAATTTCGTGGTAATGTCTCATTATAAACTATACAACCCACATGATTAAAATTGTGAAGATGATCTTAAGAATAAGCAAAAGCAGTAAGCTATGAAATATTTATATAGGGGAAAAATATAGAATTCCTCGGCAGTTGCCATTGATGATGATTTTTTTTTTTTTTCATATCATTCATATTCAATGGAAGAAAATTCATTCATTAATCTGAATCCCAAACTCAATCCAATCATTTTTCGTTTTTTTTTTCCATTTTTTTTCAAAAATCATGCTTTTACTTGTCATACATAATTATTTAATCTCAATGTAAATAAAATTTAAATTTAAAATAATCTAAATTCAATATAATTAAAACCTAAATATTCAAAATTGATTGAATGGATTTATGGGGGCAATTGACATTTATGCCAATGGCGCAGAGCAATTAAATTCATAAAGTGAAGACATGTGATCGAGTGTTGTTGACAAGTTAGAATGCAGTAATAGATGGGGACTTGGACCTATCATATCTAATGAGGTCATGCATTTGGACTGAGAATTTCAGTTGAAAATATCCATGATGTTGAATGGTGCAAGTAAATGCCATCCACGCCCTTCATTTTCCTTAAATATTCATGTTTTAGAGGGGGATATATATTGGTGTAAAATTAATTATATTTTTATATGATTAATATTTAACGATTTAATCATTAAATTTATTAATATAATTATATTTATTGTGTAAATAAATTTTAAATTGATGTAATAAATATTATGCATATTGATATTTAGTGAACGATTGGATATGATAATTTTAGATCGTTAGAATATTGATTGTACAAAAATATATAAAAGGGTATAAGTGGATCTCTTCCTCATGTTTAATATTTGTATTTAGACTATGTTTGTTTCATTGAAAATAACTTTCTAAAAATAATTTATAATTTTCTTGTGTTTAAATGATTTTGCTTAAAATATTTTCTTTTGTTTGACAAATTTTATCAAATCGCTTTTTCAAAAGTTGTTTTTAGTCGCATAAACACAATATAAATATATTTGTTACAAAATATTATTGTAATATTCTCTTTTGACAATCGAAATTTATTTTATAATAAGATAATATTTCCTATGTTAACTAGTGGTTAGAGTTGTCCATGGGCCAGGTTCGGGCTGAGCTCTAACAAAGTTCTACGCTCGAGCTCAGTCTCGCCCAAAAAATGTGCCTAAATTTTTACCCAAGCTCGACCCAGATAAAAATATTAAAACCTGGCCCGACCCTTTCAGATTAAAATTTCTTATTTATTTTTTATATATAAAACATTAAAAATATAATTCATCAAAACACTAAATACATTAAAATAAATATTTCCAACAAATTGAAAATAAATTTTAAAAAATCTTTATACTTGAATAACACTAAGATAAGTGCAATTTAACAAGTAAACGCCTCTAAAATAGTAGCAAAATTAACAATAAAACAAGAATTATACAATATTCAAATAATAACAATAAAATAATAACAACATAATAGTGAAATGGTAGCAAATAGTGGGAAAACAGTAGGAAAACGATGACAGCAAAATAGTAGAATTTTTTTTTGCAAATTAGGGCCGGCTAGGACAAGAAAAAACCTTAACCGATGCCTGGCCCATTTTCTAAACAGGTCTTTTTTTTCCTAAACTTATTTTTGAGCTTATATTTTTTTTCCAAACCCTCACACTTTTTGCGTGGGTCTTCGGACCGGGCCAAGTGGTCCGACCCATGGACAAGTCTACGAGTGGTCATGAGTTCACTTTTTTTTTAAAGCATTTATTTCCTACCTTAACTAGTGGTCAAGGGTTCAATCATCGCCTTGAGTATGAAGTAATTTTAAAACTCGTGGTCAGTGCCTATTCCTTTAATGGGACTACAGAACACGGAGGATTAGTCAATGGACGCACTTTACCAAATACCTTGGGAAACAAAAAAATATTTTATGATAATTAATATCTTATATAAAATCAATAATGAAGAACACATAATTAAAACTTAATTTAAATCACATATATTACATTTATGAGAGTGGATAGTGACATGTTAGAGTTAGGAATAAAAAATGAAGCTAAGCATCATTTAAACAAATACTCATATTTATATAATTAAAATATTCATATTTTATACTATAGAATATTTTATTAAATATTTATAGGTTGTAATATTACTTATTATTAAAATATTAATATTAATATTTCTCAATAATAGATTATAAATATTATTTAAAATTATTATTGTTAAAATTTACTATTAAAATAAAATTTTAAATTTAAATAATTTATTATATTAATATTCAACATTATAATATTTTATATTTATATTTTAATACATTTAAATATTTACATATTTATTATTTATATAAGGCTTAAGTATTTAAAAACCCTAGTTGAAAAGTGCAATCAATTGAACTTTTAATAAAAAATTAGTAATAAATTGAGCCTTTGTAATATTGTTTTCTATTAGAACTCTTGACGGACCGTTAAGTGATGACATGAATATTAACGTAAAAATTTAATGACATAGTGATCAAGTGGCATTGATGAAAAATATTGTTGTATAGGGCTTAAGTGATTTTTAATTATTAAAAAGAATTAATTAGATTTTAAGGGTTATATAAAATTCCCCAAAATTATACAAATAATAAAATTTATAAAAGAAGAAGTATTTTAATTATTTATAACATTTAATAATTTTTAATAACTATGGCAAAGTACGTGAGAGACATGCACATTGAAACTCATTTAATAAATAGGTAAGCATGTGTGAACACTGTATTCACGGATTATTAAAGATCACTTGTGCGTAACAAGTTTGTACTCTTTCAAAAAGCATAACAAAATGGGTCTTAATGTGCATGTCTCTCACAGACTCTGTGATAGTAACCACCCTGCCATGGCACCAAGTGGTATCCTCCTATTTGAAGAGAAATAGATCTGCTTCCTCCTCTAGTGACTTTAAGCACTTGTTCTCAACAAATAATCTGTAACAGCTAAATTTTCAGTGGTATCGGAAATTGTGATTTGAGATCCTAAATCCGACAAGTGAGTTTGAAAATTTAAATAAATTAACATTTATGAGTCAAGTATGGCATTAGAAATATTTTGAAATTAGTGAATTTTGTGAACTAAAAGAGTTAATTAGAAAAAAATTTGGGCCAAAAACGAGGTATTGAGACCTCGAATTCATAGTGAGCCATAAATATTTCTAAAAATATTTATGGAGTGTCATTAAGTTATTATTAAAGTTTGGTTGAGAAATTTTAACGCTTGGGTATGTAATTAAATGAAAAGACTAAATTGAAAAAGGTGCAAAAGTTTAATTATAGATTAAAGAGAATAAAAGGACTAAAAAGGCAATTATGCCATTTTGAAATCTTGAGGCGGTCTAATAGTGTATTTAATTAGATTTTATATAGTGAATTTAGCTTAATTTAAAGTAATTAGGAAAAATGATCAAATTGAATAAGGAATAAAAGTCTAATTACAGATTAAAAGAAAGTAAAAGGATTAAAATGGCAAATATGCCATTTAGCATAAGTTGAGGCGGCATGCATGCATAAAAATCTAAGATTTTATTTAAGTTATATATATATATATATATATATTATTATAACATAAAGAAAGAATAGAAACAGAAAACCAAACGAAGCAGAGAGCAGGGGAAGGAAAGAAAGAAGAAGAGAAGAGAAAGAAAAAAGGGTAAAATTGGAAAATTTTCAAAATTAGCTAAATAAAAGGGATCAAATTGAAATATCTAGAGAATTCTCTTCATTTCTCTTCATTTTCTTCAGCTGAAAACAACCATGGAAGAGAGTTCAAGTTGGTTTTCATACTCAAGCTTCATGTAAGTTTAATCCTTGCTTTATCTTTGAAATTTCTATGTTTTGGACTTTTACAATTGGGTCCAACTTACTATGTCATTAGTTTATGATTCTATGGCTAATTTTTAAAGTTGATGTGGATTAGTGCTGTAAGAATATGATGAATAAATATTGATTTGAAGCTTTAATTTTGTTATATGATGATTTTATCAAGTGAAATTGATGGAAATTGGTTTTAGGACCTAATTGTGAAATAGCTGAAATTAAGGCTTAGTGTTAAAATTCTGATTCCAAAGGTTATGAAGTAGTTTAAAATGATAGACAAAGGTATTAAATGAGAAAATTAACTCAATTGAGGGGTTAATTCAGCAAGGACTGAATTGTATGAATTGTGGAATTAGGGACAAAATAGAAATCAACATGTTACACTAAAGCAGTTTTGGACAGCAGCAGTTGTCTAACTTTGAAAAATTACCAAAAATTGTAGAATTTGAATTAGAAGTTGAGTGAGATATGGAATTAAAGCTTGTTGAGTCTATTTTCATATAAAAGAAACATAGCAAGCAAAGAAAGTCTACATTTTGAGATATTTAAAGTTTTGTAAGACTGGTTTAGAATAATTTCGTGATCCCCTGTTCTTACTTTAGAAATTCACTAAAAATTGTAGAAAAATAATTATGAGTTATAATTTATATTTTTGGATTCCTTAATGAGTCTATTTTCATTAGAAATAATCGAAAACATTATATGAAAATCGTACTATGAGATAATTGATTTTTAGTGAATAAAGGTCAGAGCCGTCGGACTGTGTAACGGGGGAGAAGTTAACTAATAAACTGTATTAATTGGCCACACCAAAAATTCTGTAAAAATTATAGTAAGAAGATATGTGAGTCTAGTTTCAAATAAAATTTTCGGATCTTAATTTCGAGTTCTGTATCTCAAGATATAAATAATTTAGTAGCTATAACTCAAATGGACAGTTTTGAATATACATATGAGTAATTAGTGAAATTATTAATAATATTACTTATAGCATGTTATATACATTAAGGATGTGGAATGGAGAGGAGGAGGAGGAGGAAAATATGTATGAATATTCAGCTAGCATGGCCAATTTGTAATGTTTTCGCTCAGGGACTAAATTGAATAAAAGTAAAACTTTAAGATTAATTTTGTAAAATGTGGAAATGACCAATTTGCATGAAATGGATAATTTTATTACTTAAAATTTCAAAATTGAGTGAAATTATTAATTTAGATTAAGATCGATTGAAAATCGATGAAAATAGAGAATTTCTAAAGTGCCCTGAATCTTGATATTTTTGCAAATTTAGCTGTAAGTTCGTAACTTAATTATGTGATATAAAGAAATATAAGTTGATGGTAAGTGAAATATTGATATGATGAATTAACTGTTTTATGTTTATAAAGAAACGGCAAGTGAATGATATTTATCATGACAGTAAATATGTGATTATCTTTAATATGTTAATACAAGATAATTAAGTATGTTGAGACGAGTAATAAATTTATGTAAGACATGACGAGGAAAAATAAATATGTTTAAGGGACAATATGTTTGATTTTGATTGGTTTCAAGTATAAATGCTAAATGAAATAAAATGTCGGGTAAATAAATTTGTAATTTCGGTAATGCCTCGTACCCTATTCCGGCGTCGAATACGGGTAAGGGGTGTTACATTTAGTGGTATCAGAGCTATGGTTTAGTCGGTTCTCGGACCAAACGTAATATGTGTGAAGTCTAGACATATATGCCATTATTAATATATAACTTAAGATAATGTGATATCTTCAGACTTTGATGATATTTATATCACTATTATTCAAACTTTATCATTATTATGTGTAATTTACTAATTATGTGTGGTAAGTATTTTAAGGTAAGTGTTTAGTAAAATGATAAATTTAAGATTGGGTACTGAAAATTGAGACCGACATCGAATCTGAATTATAGAATATTAAATATTATTTTGAGTATTGAATTGAATTGTGAAGTTATCGAATATTGTAATGTATTGCATTAAACTATGAAATTATCGATGTAATGAATTATCGCAATACTTGTGAAACCGATTGAAATAAGAAGTGAAAATAGAATAAACTGAAATTAGAAAGTTATTTAAATTACGAATCGAATTATGAATTATGTGAATATTTGAAGGTATATTAATAGGAAACTAAAAGTGATTCAATTGAATCAAATTGAATTAAATAAAGAAAATATGTGAGTAATTGAAATGTATATTGATTGAAAAGTAATTAGTGATTTTAAATTGATTGGACAATAAATTAAAAATAGGAATTGAATAAAATGAATTAAATTATGAATATGTGTAAATATATGAATCGTGTATTGATTGAAAAGTGGTTGGATTTGAATCGAAGTATGATTATATATGAATATTTGAAATATGTATTGGTATTGAATTGTATATTAATTAGAAAATGGAAAAGTGAATTTGAAATAGAAAAAAAAAATGATTTGAGTACCCTATTAACTTATCGGACTAGATTGGAAACAAATGGCATGCCATGGGATTGGAAGTGTTCAGGGATACTTCGACCTCGAGTCGATGAGACACTGGGTGTCACTATTTTACTTTGGATAGATTCGATGAGGTATCGGGTACCAACTTTACTTGCTCACCGATGAGACACTGGTGTCAACTTTGCTTCAACTATCCAAGAGGCACGGGTGCCAATATGGTGTGTTTGGTTGATCCACGATCCGCCAAAGTCCGAGTCTTGTTAATAGGGTAGATATGAATATTAAGTGAAATTAAAATGAGAATTGATTTCCTATTAACTTGTCGGACTAGTTGGATATAATTGGCATGCCATAGGATTTGGAAGAGTATGGGATTTATCGGCTTTGCCGATCGTGCACTTTATGTGTCGATTGTGCACCTCATGTGTCGATCGCACCTCGTGTCGCTTCGTGCACTTATGTGTCGATATCGATCGTGTACTATGTACTGCTTTAGGCACAATGTGCCGATCGGTGTGTTTGGGATGGAATCTGTATCCGTCAAAGTCCGAATTGTTAAGAGGGTGAATAACCAAATGAGAAAAACTAAATAAATTTGATCGATTGAACTATTGAAAATATGAGTAAGAAATTATGAGTTGAATTGTGAATCAATTGAAATGTGAAAATTGAAGTATGAACTTAAGGTTCATAAATTTGCTAAAATATCGAATTATTGATATTGAAATCGCTTGAATAAATGAAATGAGAAAATTGAATGAATTTGATCGATTGAATTATTGATAGTACGAAAAAGTGGAATTATGAATTAAAATTAATATATAAATTGAAAACTTGAACCAAAGGTTCATAAGTTGATTAGATAATATAGATGATATATGATGTCGTTTAATGAATGACTATTGTTGAGGTATGAAATTAAAGTATAAATTAGTACATATGATTTATATTGTTACATGTTTGATATTTATTATTTATTATTTAATATAATTTTATAATTTGAATTATGGTAATACCAATTGAGTATAGATACGTACATGCTCAACGTATTTATTGTATTATTATAATCCAAAATTATTCAATATTAAATGTTAAATTTAAATTATGCGTATAGTAAGTGAAGTATGAAGTAAGTGTTATTGTTGAATTAAATGGAAATTGAATTAAGTGATGGACAAAGTTTTGATGTGAATTATGACACGAGTTCCGTCTTGAAATGAGTTATGATGATTTATGGTTTATCAATTAGAAGAAAAGAGATAGACTCGATTTGATAACTCTTATCAGGTAAGAAATTTCGAGGACGAAATTCCTAAAAGGGGGGAGAGTTGTAATGACTAAATTTTCAGTGGTATTGGAAATAGTGATTTGAGATCCTAAATCCGACAAGTGAGTTTAAAATTTAAATAAATTAACATTTATGAGTCAAGTATGGCATTAGAAATATTTTGAAATTAGTGAATTTTGTGAACTAAAAGAGTTAATTAGAAAAAATTTGGGCCAAAACGAGGTATTGAGACCTCGAATTCATAAGTGAGCCATAAATATTTCTAAAAATATTTATGGAGTGTCATTAAGTTATTATTAAAGTTTGGTTGAGAAATTTTAACGCTTGGGTATGTAATTAAATGAAAAGACTAAATTGAAAAAGGTGTAAAAGTTTAATTATAGATTAAAGAAAATAAAAGGACTAAAAGGCAATTATGCCATTTTGAAATCTTGAGGCGGTCTAATAGTGTATTTAATTAGATTTTATATAGTGAATTTAGCTTAATTTAAAGTAATTAGGAAAAATGATCAAATTGAATAAGGAATAAAAGTCTAATTATAGATTAAAAGAAAGTAAAAGGATCAAAATGACAAATATGCCATTTAGCATAAGTTGAGGCGGCATGCATGCATAAAAATCTAAGATTTTATTTAAGTTATATAGAGATATATATATATATATTATATTATTATAACATAAAGAAAGAATAGAAACAGAAAACCAAACGAAGCAGAGAGCAGGGGAAGGAAAGAAAGAAGAAGAGAAGAGAAAGAAGAAAAGGGGGTAAAATTGGAAAATTTTCAAAATTAGCTAAATAAAAGGGGATCAAATTGAAATATCTAGAGAATTCTCTTCATTTCTCTTCATTTTCTTCAGCTGAAAAACAACCATGGAAGAGAGTTCAAGTTGGTTTTCATACTCAAGCTTCATGTAAGTTTAATCCTTGCTTTATCTTTGAAATTTCTATGTTTTTGGACTTTTACAATTGGATCCAACTTACTATGTCATTAGTTTATGATTCTATGGATAATTTTTAAAGTTGATGTGGATTAGTGCTGTAAGAATATGATGAATAAATATTGATATGAAGCTTTAATTTTGTTATATGATGATTTTATCAAGTGAAATTGATGGAATTGGTTTTAGGACCTAATTGTGAAATAGCTGAAATTAAGGCTTAGTGTTAAAATTCTGATTCCAAAGGTTATGAAGTAGTTTAAAATGATAGACAAAGGTATTAAATTAGAAAATTAACTCAATTGAGGGGTTAATTCAGCAAGGACTGAATTGTATGAATTGTGGAATTAGGGACAAAATAGAAATCAACATGTTACACTAAAGCAGTTTTGGACAGCAGCAGTTGTCTAACTTTGAAAATTACCAAAATTGTAGAATTTGAATTAGAAGTTGAGTGAGATATGGAATTAAAGCTTGTTGAGTCTATTTTCATATAAAAGAAACATAGAAAGCAAAGAAAGTCTACATTTTGAGATATTTAAAGTTTTGTAAGACTGGGTTAGAATAGTTTTGTGATCCCTGTTCTTACTTTAGAAATTCACTAAAATTGTAGAAAATAATTATGAGTTATAATTTATATTTTTGGATTCCTTAATTTGTCTATTTTCATTAGAAATAATCAAAACATTATATGAAAATCGTACTATGAGATAATTGATTTTAGTGAATAAAGGTCAGAGCTGTCGGACTGTGTAACAGGGAGAAGTTAACTAATAAACTGTATTAATTGGCCACACCAAAAATTCTGTAAAAATTATAGTAAGAAGATATGTGAGTCTAGTTTCAAATAAAATTTTCGGATCTTAATTTCGAGTTCTGTATCTCAAGATATAAATAATTTAGTAGCTATAACTCAAATGGACAGTTTTGAATATACATATGAGTAATTAGTGAAATTATTAATAATATTACTTATAGCATGTTATATACATTAAGGATGTGGAATGGAGAGGAGGAGGAGGAGGAAAATATGTATGAATATTCAGCTAGCATGGCCAATTTGTAATGTTTTCGCTCAGGGACTAAATTGAATAAAAGTAAAACTTTAAGATTAATTTTGTAAAAATGTGGAAATGACCAATTTGCATGAAATGGATAATTTTATTACTTAAAATTTCAAAAATTAAGAGAAATTATTAATTTAGATTAAGATCAATTGAAAAATCGATGAAAATAGAAAATTTCTAAAGTGCCCTCAATCTTGATATTTTTGCAAATTTAGCTGTGTAAGTTCGTGTAACTTAATTATGTGATATAAAGAAATATAAGTTGATGGTAAGTGAAATATTGATATGATGAATTAACTGCTTTATGTTTATAAAGAAACGGCAAGTGAATGATATTTATTATGACAGTAAATATGTGATTATCTTTAATATGTTAATACAAGATAATTAAGTATGTTGAGACGAGTAATAAATTTATGTAAGACATGGCGAGGAAAAATAAATATGTTTAAGGGACAATATGTTTGATTTTGATTGGTTTCAAGTATAAATGCTAAATGAAATAAAATGTCGGGTAAATAAATTTGTAATTTCGGTAATGTCTCGTACCCTATTCCGGCGTCGAATACGGGTAAGGGGTGTTACATAATCCTCTTAGCCATCAAATATCTACCTCATCTTCTTACCTTTCTCCGACTCTCTACCTATTTATGTGAATCGACCTCCTTTGCACCACCACTTTCTCCTCCCTACTTTTTTTTTTGTTGAGACTTGTATCAACAATGATATATATAAGGTTAAAATATGTCACAAGTCTCTGTACTTTTATTTCATGAAATTTAGTCCTTTTATTTTTCATATTTAAAAATTTAGGTCAAACTGTTAATACTGTTAATTTTTTTTATTAAATTCGTTGTTCCGATATTTTCAAATAAAAAATATTTACTTGGTAGCCATGTAATTAAAAAAAGACTTTGTAGTTAACTTGAATTTAACAGCAAAAAGTTAATAATATTACTAGTTGGACCAAAATTTTAAATTCTAAAAAATAGAGTAACTAAATTCTATGAATAAAATATAGAGATTTCTAGCGCATTTTAACCTATATATAAAAACACAAGTTAAGAGAAACTTTTAAATTGATAAAATATCATCTTATATTCACTCAATTACTAAATAAACATTAAATAAATCATTTTTTTAAAATAGAGCTTTTATCCATCTGAATTATACGGTTATTTAAAAATACTAGATAAAATCATATCAATAAATTTTTTGTATAAGGTTTTTATTGGTTTGAACTGCACAATTGAATATATTATTTTAAATAAATTATTATTTACTTAGTGTAACAATTGTTTACCAATTAAACTTAAGATTTATCATTATAAATATCATTCAACAAATGAAAATTATTAGCATTGGTAAGTTTGAAGTATCTTTAAAATAACGGAGTATCAAAGTGATAGTTTTTGAATAGAAAACTTCAAAACATAATCGATGACAAATGGCATCGAAAAAGATAAAAGATCATTTTAATCAAATATGATGTAAAATTATAATATTCATTCATCATTATCATACATTTATTTAGTTTATAAATATCATACTAATTTTATTTTTAACTCACCCTTATTCACTTTTCCATTACTTAACGCTTCACTTTATAATTGTATGTTTTTATCAATTTTAATTTTATTTTATACTATTTTTCTAATTAGTATTATAATTATTTTTATACAAATCATTTATTTGTTATTATTGTTTAAGTAATTTGCAACTCCAATGCAATTAATTGCATCCGAATTCAATGTTGATTGAAGATAATGACAATGATGATATATTGAAAAGAAGATTAGAATGGAAGATGATAATGAGAATTTAGATATATTTGTAATATTATTAGTATTTATTTTTAATATAGACTTTATTTTAACCTTTTAGGAAGTTGAATTTTAAATTATCTTTAACTTATTCCATTTGTATTTTTGTAATACAATTAAATTATGTAATCTCAATAATTGTTTCACTTATGAAAATAAATTATTAGAAAATTAAAATTATATTATCAATTTGTAAAGTTTAATTTAATTATATTTTACACAATTTGAATTTATTTTTTATTAATAACATTATTATTTAGTTTTAAATTGGAAAAATAAAATATAATGCGTATTTGTTTAATATTGTAATAATAATAATATAAATTTGTATATTTACGTGCAACGCGTGTGATATCGAAAACTAATTCATATTTAAATTTACAATGAAATTTGAGTAATACATAGAAATGGCAAAGTAGATGTACTATATTTTGGTAGGTTTTTGATGAATGAAAGATTTACACAAAGATGTTTACTTTACATTCAATGGCCTTTATTAAGAGCAAAGATGAAAAGTGACTTGCATTCTACTTTGACACCTTCATACCTTTTCAGTTTTATCTTTAAACGACGAAACAAAAAAAATATTTGATTGAGTTTTAATTCGATTAGTATGGATATTAATGTTAAATGTAAGGGATATGGGTTTAAGTGCGCTGAAGTATATTATCCTCTTATTTATGCATTGGAGAGGGCTATAGATAATTTTAGACATTGTATAAAAAATGAATCTATTAGATTACTTTAATTGATAATAAATGCTATATTTAGTCTACTATTGGATTGCTTTAATTGAGAGTAAATTTTATGTTTAGTCTTGCAAATCTTTTAGAATAGCAAAACTCAACAAATTTAGGTAAAATAAAAATCAATCAATAAAAAATCAACAAAGGTTGGATTAAATTAGATTTTTTTTTAAATATCTTTTAGCAATTTAACTTTCAAATATGTAGTTTTTTAATAGTTGAAAGGCATAATATCAAATTTAGGGCGAATTGATAAATTAAAATTTTAAGTGTTAAAAAATTAAGTAATGAATTTTATTAAATTATTTGGTAAAGTAGTAAATATAAATAAGGAATATAATTATGTTTTTCAGTATAAATAAATATTGATTTTAAAATATTATTTATTTTTAATTTAATCTTATTAATATTCTTATTTTGGATATTTTAGATAAAAGATACATGTGGTAATTTGAATATCTTATTTTAAAAAGATCATTTATTTTAATAAAATAAAATCAATTTAATATTTTCTAAAATTACCCACTTGAAAATTTTATATTAAGTAAAAAAATCAAACACATTTAAAATAATAAATGTTGAAAATTTTAATTTCAATGGTGCATCAAGCACACCCTTAGTTTTCAACGTTTACATTCTCTTTTGTTTTTTTGGCCTTTAAAAATTTTAAAGTAAATTTAACTCTGAATCTTTTAAAAGAGTTGAATTTGATTTAACCTTTAAAAATAGTTGAATTATTTTTTAATGGGAATAATGACTAAAATGTTAAACTTTTAAACATGGTAGGCCACATAACTATCTACATGTACTCCATATATATATATATATTATGAACTTTTATAAGGTTTTTAAATTTTTGAATATTTTATAAATTTAAAATTATTTGTGGATGTGGTATATAAAACAAATAGTGTTATGTTAGCATGAAATATACGTGAATTGTCATACATATTGCCACACTAATATCATTAAAAAATTAAGACTTTATTCAACATTTCTATTAAAAAATAATTTAACTTTTTGAAAAATTAATTACAATTTAATTAAAAAACAATAAGAGTCAAAATTAATGTCGTGAAGGGAAAATTAATTGAATGAAAAGTTTGATATTCTAAGAATTGATTATTCCAAGGTAATTTTGAATATAAAAGGGTTGTCACTAAGTGAAAATAAAAATTTATTAAAATTTGTTACTATACCTCATTTGAATTGATATTTATCGTTATTTTTATAAAAATTTTACCATTATACTTTAATTTTATTTTTAATTTTGTTGCTTTAAAAGCTTTGCCACATTGGATTTTTCTATTCAATTTTACTTTAAAATAATTTCAAGACAAAATTAATAAAATAATTTTTTATATTTTCAATATTTAGCAATAATAAGTTAATTAAAATATTATTGAAATCAAATAAAATGATCATTTTATAAAAATAAACTTATTTTTTATTTTATGATATATGTATTTCACGTTTTATTTCATTAAATGGATATTTTAATTTAATTTATTATTATTTATAAGTTAAATTATTTTTAATTATTCAAATAAAATATTTGAAAGAATTTTTCTATTTTCAAATAATCAAAATTAATATTGAAACGCCTCAAAAATTTTAATGTTTAACTGTTGGATTTCTATTGTAATTGAGTCTCTGTATTTGTGGTTATGTGCTTTGTTTATGTCGTTGAGGTCAGGAGTTTAGGTCGTATTTTTAGAAGTTTTACTATTTTATTTTAAAGATAACCTCTATCATTAAATGAAATAAATAAGTTTAATTTAGTTTAAACCTATGTTAAGAATAAGCCTACTGGTTAATTAGTTAAGCTTTTACATTTTGTTTGGGCCTGTGTTTGAATCTCGGGGTATGTGATAGGAAACATTTTTTTTGCTAAGCGCTAGAATCTGGTTGGAAGTTATAAAGATTTAAACTTTGTCGTCATCTTCGATTCATTTCTTTCTTTTTGTTGTTCTTTTCTTTCCTTTCCTTTTCTTTCTTTTCGATTCTTTTATTTTTCTTCTTCATTTTGATCACGGTCGTAAGTAAGTATGGGTCTAGACGAAGTTATACGCAGTTAATTGTATCGATCGAAACATTAATGAGTAAGTTTCACTATCAATTCACTAAATTCTGCAGTTTCTTTTCTTGTTTTCGTAGAATGTTCTGAATTGGGCATCTCGAGCATATTGTGTAATTTCTGATAATTAGTCGTTTGGTTTCGTCTTATGCGGGGTTATCGGGAGTAGCGGACCTCAACTCAACAATTCAAGTGACCTTTTTTGACCTTCCGGTAAGTTTGATTTCATTGGAAGCTTTCGTGTCGAAACCTTTGACATAAAGTATTTTGTGTATAAGTGTGCATTATTGTCAATAAAGTTGGTTGACTGAGTTATTGGATGGTCATTTTAGGCTTCAGAGATTCTCTACATTGTTATTGCTTCGAAATCTCTTCAAGTGCGTATCAAAACCTCAAATTTTTTGAATTTCAGACGCCAAAAACATGGCTGTCGATGCCACATGGCCATGTGGTAGGCCGTGTAACACACTGCTTACCAAATTCAAGCCATACGGGTAGGGGACACAGGAGTGTGCACCAGTCATGTGTGGGCAAGCTAAGATAGGGTTCACACGAGCGAAGAACATGGGTGTGTCTGCAGGCCGTGTGTCTCACTGAGTACAAGATAATGACCACCTGGGCTAGAGACACGAGCGTGTGTCCAGGTCATGTGGCTTACTGTTTGAGATTTAGGATCACGCGGGTAGACCACATGGGTGTGTGCCAGGCCATGTGGAATCACACGAGCATGTGGGTCAATTTTGGAAGTCATCTTTAGGGTCGTAAGTGTTGTTAACGCAAATGTAGGTTGTCTGTAGTGTATATGTATGATTTGAATTTGGTTGTATAATTGCTATCTAATAATTTAAGATTGAGATTCTGATTATACAAATGTTTGCTGAATCTGAACGACTGTGTGTACATTTTGACATCTATAATCTGTAACTACATCGAGTGGGTAATCATGTAAAGAAGGAAGTGAAACACCCCACACCCGGCCCACGAGAATGGACCTGATCCGTATGTTCCTCAAGTAACCTTGCTCAAATTCATTCAATACTTTGAGAACTATGTGTTTTGAAAGATAATTTGTTGTGGGTTGGGCTCGAGTTGAAAATAAATTTATTTTATATCAAAACCCATTTGTTTCAGTGACAAATGTTTAAACTTATTTTAAATTAAATGGGCTTATTCTTTATAAAGCCCTAAATTCATAACATAGTAATTAAAGCGTAAATAAAATCGCCACGATGGCCTTATTACATAAAAAGAAACCCAAAATAAAATTGTACAAGACTTAAAATAAAATAAAGATTCAAATTAAATTAAACTTCAAGTTTAACATGGCCACCACAAGTTCTGCCATCCCGGCCTATTATCGCCATCACCAAACATGTTCCTACAACGGGTGAGTCGATAGACTCAATGTGTAACCAACACCAAAACATAATAGAAATAGGCACACCATACATATCATATTCATATAAAAATTCAAGATAATGATGCAAACCCGAACCCAAACCTATATGCCATCCGCTACACTCCACCCGCACCAACCTCGCATAACCGTGGGACTACTAAGTCAACCTCCATCCGCTACACAACATCGAAGGCGTCATTGCAATGACGTGCTCATCGCCCACTTATAATATTGTGGCATAGCCACCACTTTCGATAATGTAACCGGTTACCACATTCACTTAATGTGACCAAGTCACCACATTCACTTAGTGAGACCAAGTCATCACGTTTCACTTAGTGAGACCAAGTCGCCACGCTTCACTTAGTGAGACCAAGTCATCACATTCACTTAGTGAGACCAAGTCATCACATTCACTTCCCTTTCTCAAATAACCCAATGCCCCAAATTATACATATCATGCATATCATATTTAATTTCACTTTCACATCACTTTTCACATGTTAAATATAACATATTTTGAAATCCTAGTAGGAGTAGGAAAACGTACCTGAGTACTTTGTACCATAATATGGTACTTTAGCCACATCCTTACACTTTCATATTAACATATATATCATATTTAAGCCATAAATCTATTAGGATTAGTGTGGTGTACACACGGTACCTTAGCCATATTCTTACACTTTCATATTAACACATATATCAAGTTTAAGCCAGAATCTATTAAGATTTAGTGTAGGTACACACCGATTTGCTTATCAATTCCTTGAAATCCCGAAACCCGATCTATTGCTTTAGATCTCAATTCCTACATTTGATTAATCACTTACTACTTTAATAAAAAACCATTTGACCATAAATCCAAATCCTAGTAGGATTAGTATTCTTAAAACTTACCTTGTTGCCGATTTCAATACTAATCAAACTCAAATCTATGCTATGCTCCTCCTTGTATTCGCCAAGCACTAAATCTCATCGGGGTTAGTTTTGGCTTTTAAACAAACAAGAATTAGATCTAATTATCAAAATAGGCCTTAGTCGAAAGCTATAGACACTTACCTTGTGGATTTTAAATCCCAAACTCACCGAATAACTAGGAACACGCTGCCTATGGTGTACCTTCTGAAAAGAACTTCTACTTCCTTGTAGCCTACACTTAGTAAATCCCGAAAGATCTCTTCAAAGTTTCGCAACCATGAACATTAATGGATTAGCCCTAGAGTTCGATAAGTCTAAAATATAAAAGAATGGAAACCAAACTTGGATCTTACCCTTATTTGAAGGAATCGATTGCACCTTCACTTCAACCTTCGAGATTCGGCTTAGAGACTTGATGAACAATCGGCTATGATTCCCTTATGTATTCGGTTTCAAAGATGAAAGAAGAGAGGAATAATAGGCTTAGAAGAAATCGCTAGGAGGCTAAAAGAAAAGAAGAAAAGAATGGAGGCTCAAAAGAATATTCGGCAGAGGAAAAGAGAGAGGAGAATGAATAATGAATAGCCCTAGTCTCATCCTTTTATAGCCGAAATTACTAGGCCAAGAATCCTTAACTTGGCCAAGACTCTTCCTTATTTTCCTAATTAAAGAATAATTCTTCATTTATCCACCTATTTAGCCAATTTTAAAGAGAGTGAAACTCCTCTTTGCAAGCCTTGTGCAGTCCACCTCTTGGCTTCTAGAAGCAAAATAAAACTTATTTTATTTGCTTCTTATGTGACTCGAACTCAAGCCCAACACCCTTGCATGTGGGCTATTTCGAGGCCTTAAGTGGCATCTTTAGGCCACTTTTCCAAGTCCGTTAATGGGTCAAATTTCACATACTTTATATTTTAGGGTCACCTGCCCTAAGTTCCCTTTGAACTTTAAAATTGACATTTCGGTCATTTTAAGTTTCCAAAATTTTCATGGCTCAGTAAACTTGACATTTCCTAGGTTTCCAAAATGTTTAGTTTCCTCTTTAGCATAGTTTCCAAAATGTTTACTTTCCTCTTTGGCTTAGTTTCCAAAATGTTTACTTTCCTCTTTGGCTTAGTTTCCAAAATGTTTACTTTCCTCTTTTAGCTTAGGTTTCCAAAATGTTCACTTTCCTCTTTTAACTAATCGTTCCATACATTTCCTTACATTTCCATACATTTCCATAACTTTCCATACATTTCCTTACATTTCCTTAATTTCCATACATTTCCATACATTTCCATACATTTCCTTACATTTCCATACATTTCCTTTTATTTCCTTTCATTTCTTTACATTTCTTACATTTCCTTATACTTCCTTTTATTTCCTTACATTTCCTTATATTTCCTTACATTTCCTTACATTTCCAAGGTTCTAAAGATGCACACCACACATCCATATCACAAGAAACATGCTATTTCATTAAGCAAAATGCACACAATGGGATTCAACCTCTTCCCTCAAAGTACTTCACGTGATGCCATAACCCTTGCCCCTTAGGTGGCGCCCTTTGCCACTTTTCCACATCACTTCTTGTTTTTAACTTAAAAACCAATAATTGTCCAAAGCTTTCTCTTCCATCCTAGGATTTTAAAAACTTTTAATTCACTTCCAAACACTGCCAAAACCTACTACTCATGAATTATGCACAAACGCATAACCCCTAATCTAGGATGTTACAGGAAGTGACCTGTTCTGATTCGGTGGCCAGACCATTACTCATATGTGAGTTCGACGTTACTAGCCTATTGATCTGACAGCTAGGCTACAAACATTCTAAAAACTGTCGTATCGACACTAAGTGGTGTGTAGGGCTGGATGGGTATTCTATACCCTAAATGGTGTGTTGGGATGGATAGAGATGGTGTGTAGAGGATTAGGGTAGGAATAACTGCATTTGTTTCTGATTTGTTTTGTATCTGAACTGGAACTATTCTATTATAAAATTGATACAATAAATCCGTTCAATGTCTTCTAATTCTGATTGGAACTTGCGATCCGATAACTACTTTTATCATTGTGCTTTAGTTAGATCCATTACTGTTATGCATTGGGTTTACAACTTATTTTGTGTTGACTGAATTTTAGGTGGGTCCAAACTTGATCGGGTCGGTGTAGTGGAAGCTTGGTCAATCACTTTATCACCCTTTAATTATACTATTAGTAAATTTCTATATTTTCTAATAATATGATATTTGATGACGATTGAATGTTGGCTGATTCTATGATTGCTATAACGTGTTGAATGATTTTCTTTTTATCTGCGAGCATAAATGTGGAGTTCTAATATCGTCAATATAATGCTTCAGACTTGGTCTTGACGTCTAGGCTGGGTTTGGGGTGTTACAAATATTGAGTAGTAAAATTAAATTACATAAGAGTTAAATGACAGATTTACTCATATTTTCAAAATATAGTGACAAATATCAAAGAAAACAAAATATAGTGGAAATTTTCAATTTTTACCTATAGTGTGATGGCAAATTTGCACTTTAACCCAATATAAAATTATAATATGAAATCATACATTTAAACAACATCAACACAAGTGTTTAATACATGTGTAAAATATTCAATACTTTTAATAAAATTTATTGCATTTATATCTTAATGGTTGATAAATACTATATCCCACCATTTATCTTGTTTTCTCGTTGATAGAACATAAACAAAAAGAACTTTAAAGATGAATGATAGTCTAATGAACATGTTAAGTTGATAAATTTTGACGGAAATTATTAATAATATTAGGGTCCGTTTGTTTGCAGGAATGTTTTCCTGGTTTTCTAGTGTTTATTTGACTGAAAACATTTTACACTTAGAAAATATTTTCCAAGACACGGGTAAAATGAATGGGTTTTAGGGGAAAATGTCTTACGAATTTCATTTCTATAAGACATTTTTCGGTTCCTTCTTTATCCAGGTAAGGCTCATTCTTCTTCTTCCGTTCTTCATTTATTTTCCTTCTTTCGTTCTTTGTCTTCTCTTCCAGGTAAAAGTCCGTCGCATATCTTCTCTTCTCAGCATATTCTGTTTCGTTTCCTCTCTTTTTCTCTTTCTCAGGCAAATCTACCATGAATTCTTCGCTGGGTCTTGGCTTAAGATATGGCATAAAGCTATTTTTTTTTTCTTCTTGTTCTTTACTTGTCCACATTTTTAACCGATTTTATGCCTGAAATTTATTGCCTTTCTTTGTTTCTTTAGCTAGGCAAGAAACTTGAATGATTTTGGGATTTCCAAGCTCAAATTTTTAGAAATGAGAAATACCGGAAACAAGCTTGAAATTGAAATCGGTCGGTTTCAAAAATCTCTGATTTTTGTTCTTTTCGTTGTTGATCTCTCTTCAGATTCATCTTCTTGCTACGGTTCCTCAAGATTCCGTTATTATTTCAGGTAATTCTTCTGTTTTTGAATCGAATTTCTGTTAGATTTTTCTGCTATTGATTCGATAAATTTTAGTCAAAATGAGTTGAAATTGACTGAAACTATTTCTAACAGATGATAACAAAAAAAAAGGAGTTCTCTTTTTGGCTGATTGAATCGATTACTTTTGGTTCATTGAATGGATGATGGATGTACGTCTTCTTGTATGTATATTAACCAAAGCTCTAGTTTGATCGAGGGATAAAAGCAAGATTAATGTTTGTTTTCCGTTTGGTTGCTTAGAAAAGAAAAACGGAAAAAAGGAAAAAATAAGTATACGAATTAATAGATGTTCTTGGAAGTGAAAATAGAGTGAATTTTCATTTTGTCAAAATAAAATTTTGATTAATTAATTTATTTTCCTTGAAAATCAGTAGCTTAAAGCTAAATCTATTTGTTGAATTACTGAAAAGTAGTTATGTAATGTAAAATTTTCTCGATAATTTATCAAAGTTCTAAGCCTTAAGCTAAATTGCTGTAAATTTCATCCAATAACATATAATATGTATACAGATAGATAATGTAAGAGCCCAAATTTGCCCAGGCCCAATGCCAAACCAAATAAACCAAATTTAATTAAAACCAAATACAAATTAATAATAAATAGTCCAGTTTATTACAGCAGGCCCAAAAACAACGACCCATAACCCAATACTAAACCCAAGTTCTAGACCCAACATACTGGCCCAATAACCTAAACCATACAAGCAAACCCTAGCCCCTAAACCTCTTGCGCCGTTGTTACCCTTGTGACACCCCATGTACGGCTTCCACGCTCGCACGCCCCACGCGCCTCCGTACGCCACGTCCGTGCCTTTCATACCTGCAAACAAGGCCACCAATAACAGAGAAACAACAAAAAAAATAATTGTATTTAGATTCGGCTATAAAAAAGGGGTCATCAAACAATTTTTTTTCTTACGATTTCAAATACAAAAATATATCAAAGCAAAGGTATTTTTCATTTTTCAGTCTATTTTTGCTTTGAATGTCATGCATACACAGAGAAAAGAATAAAAATGCAAACTTTCACCTTTTTTTGTGATGATCGGAGTCCCAAATCCGAAGCATTTTTGGTTGTTTTTCGATTTTAGTGAAGGTTTTGGTTGTTTTGGGGTCGGATTCGAGACTAGGGGTGTTTAAAAGTTGAAATCCACCTTTTGGAGTGTCTCTGACCACCGTATACTACGACAGAGGTGGCGGAACACAGCAGCCCAATGACTGAGTTAGGCCAATCTCTGTCCAAAACTCTGAGGGCACAGAGAGTTTTTTATTTTTTTCCTTGAAGTGGCTCAAAATGAGCTTCTGTTTTATGTTTTTGGTTATTTAAAGTTGACCCTCACGACATCATTTTGACGTGGGTCATTTAGACCCAAAACGGCGTCATTTTCTGGCCAAGACCCCACGTTGATCCGATCCGGGAAGGATCCGCGCATTTTGATTAATGGAATAATTACTGCTTTTGCCCCTCCGCATTTTCTTTCTTTTAAACCCAGTTTATTTTTATTTTTTAATTTTGCCTCGAATTTGTTTTGCTGTTCGTATTTAGTCCTCAGGCTGTTAGGTGACCAACATTTGAATGGCGCCATTTTGAGTGTTTGGGATATTTTCCCAATGGATCCTCGCTTGTTTGCGCACGTGCTAATTTGATCCTTGATAGCCTGTTGTTACTATTTATATTTTAAACCTCAAATTTTATTTTATTTTCAATTTCACCCCTCACTTGTTTAATCGATTTACTTATTTCCTTTTGAAAAGGATCTATTTTATGATTATTCATTTCAAATCTTTTTATATTGCCTATTTCAACTATTCTATTCTTTTAAACTTTTATATATTAAATTTATGTATTAATCGGTTTAAATATTTTCTTTATACAATTTACTTAAAGCTTTTACTTGTTATCTATCTTATATATTATTTAGTTTAAGTTATGTCATATGTTATTTTATTTATTTCTTCATTTTAAAATTCTTTTATGATTATTTATTTTAAGATTTTGTATATTATTTTCAATTAAATCATTTCATATTTTTATTTCATTTCAAAACTTCTTTTATATATTAGTGAATTTGTTTTATATATATATATATATATATGTTTAATGTTTAAACCCTTTAAACTTTTACTTCATTTTCATTTCATTGTTTTTAAACCGCTTTTAAATAGTTAATTGTGAAATTGTATGCTCTATAGTTAACGTTATATTGTGATTTGTAACACTTAATTGGTATTAATTGGTTATGATGATTCATTGGTATTTTGCGTTGGAATTATTACTTAGCTTTGTATGTTGTTACTCCATTGCATTTTATTTGTTAAAAAGATCATGTTTTAATATCATTTAAGTTTAAAAATCGTTCCATTCAAAGAATTTTAAAATAAGGCAATGCTCGTGTTTGGAAGTTTCGAGAAAATCATGCCCTAACTCACTAGGTTCCGATTTTTCTCATTAAATCTTAGCAACCGAGTACCCTTTTCTTTTTTAAATCAAAATATATAAAAATTTTAAATAAAAACTTATTCTCGAGAATTCAAAATTGTTGTGTCCTAACTCACTGGATGTGACATTTTGTTATGTCGGGATAAGGATTTCTAAAAAAACAAAGGCAATATTCTGTATTTGGAATTTCGAGAAATCGTGCCCTAACTTACTGGGTTCCAGTTTTTTCATTTAACCCAAATAATTGAATATCCTCCTCAAGCTTAAATACGAGTTTTAAAAGTCGAAAGTCAAGCTCAGTTTTGGGAGCTCAAAATGTCGTACCCTAATTTACTGGGTGTGACATTTTATTTCTTCGAAATAAGAGGGTCTTAGCATCCATTTTAATTTATTCAAGTTTTCTTTTAAATAAAGATGATCATATTTTAAAATCTTTTCAAATTTTCAACATAAAGACATCAAATAATCAATTAGGTACCAATTTTGGGCGTCACGAGGGTGCTAATCCTTCCTCGTGCGTAATCGACTCCCGAACCCGCTTTTTTAAATTTCATAGACTAAAACTATTGTTTTAATAAATCAAATCTATTATTAAAATGACCGAATTACTAGGTGAATCGATCACACCTCATCAAAAAAGATTGGTGGTGACTCCCGTTTTCGTTTTCATTTTCAAAATCAAAGTCGAACCCGTTTTCCAAACAAACAAATGGTTTCGATAACTTGGCGAATCCGCTAGGGACATGAGAGAGTCGAGCCATAAAATTGATTGTTTTTATCTTTTTGTCGAAAATTGAAAATTTTATTTGAAAAATTACGATCCTATTATTGCATTTGTTCGTATTGTTATTTCATAATTATTGTGGTTTGAGTCTCGCATCATATTGTATAGGGACTATTTTGGTCTTACCCTTTTAAGTGGGAGTGAGAAACTACTCCTTCGTGAGGTTTCCACCTCCGTGCAGGATAGTGGATCGCTTTCGGGATACATCCGTACTTATGTCTTCGTGAGATTTTCATCTCCGTGCAGCCATAGGGAAATGTATTCCCCTAAACTGAACTCGGTCCATATGAGCCTATAATGGGTGAGGATTGAGGAATCTGCTGGTTCGGGTACCTCTTTTTAGAACCAAACCATATATAGTGAACCCTAGGAACCCACTTTAGGTAGAACTATGTTGAACCCTAGCAGTCACCTGGATTGGTGTTTAACTATTTTCTGTTTGATTTGATTTTTTACCATCTGTATACGATACTAACGTGTTTTCTTTTGTTTATGACTACATTGCATCATCATAGAAAGGAGGTGTTGATTCATATTCAATTGCTAAATAGAAGAGTTTGTCATAGGAAAATGGATTTCTTGATAAAGTGGGTTATAATACGTTCGTTCAAATATAGTCCAAATAAACACAATGAGAAAAGATTGATAGTATATGACTTTGCCTCGTTGCCCGGGGATTCAAGCCAATAAGGATTATTTGAGAGTCATCACGTCTCAATTTTCTTAAAGAAGCTTATGAGCATCGCGGAGGATAAGTGAGTGAAGAGTCACGGCCTGGATCAAGCAACAAGGAGCTAGAAGAGGCATCTATTGAGAAAGTTCACAGGACACGACCATAACATCCGGATATGAAGAAAAGGATTGGTGTCTTCACCTGGACTATGAGGACAAAGCCGCATATGTAATCTATTTTATGTAAAGGAATTTATTTTCTAGAAAAATTCTTCTAATGGAATTGAATTAAGAAACAACGCTTCTCTTTCTTTTTGCATTCACTCCATGCATTTGCATTGCATTTCATGCATTTGCATTTGCATTACATCGCATCATATGCATTAAAATTTTTAAAAAGACTCTAATTAATTAAAAATTATTTCAGCAACCTGGAAACCGACAAAACCTTACCAAATACGCATCCCTACAACACAAGAAAAAAGAAAAGACAATAGATAAAAGACTAGAAAAATTGAAGCAAATGATATGCAAGAACAAATACAGCACAGATGCAAGAGTAGTTGACTAAGATCCAGCAAGAGATGAGGGATCAAATGATGGAGTCCCAAAGAAACATGATGGCTCAATTGTCCCAACTGCTGATAGGAAGGATGGACAAAGGGAAAGGCACCATGGATAATGTTGGGGAAATAATGAAGATCCTCAATATCCTCCAAGTTTTACTCTAACACATGTACATGCACAACCTGAGATAAACCCATAGAGGCCATCTGTTACGATCAGGCCGCAATAGTTTCAGGCCGGGGCCTCGATACCAATGAATTTTTAGAATGGCTAAGGCTCTAACCCTGGTAATAATTTAAATAATCTAGTTGTTCTGATTTGGACGAAGAGGCAGAAGAGTTGCAATTCCCTGAAGAAGTCAGAGGCTTGGAAGGAATATTAGGGAATTTAACATTAATGACATTCGAAGAGGGAATCGAAGAATAAAAGTTTCCAAGCCCTTACATACTTGGGAAGATTTTAAACAATGGGACTGTGGAAGAAATCCCTGTATTTTTAGAGCTAATCTAGAGCAATATTCAAAACATGCTTGTTGCTTTAAGCCTAGAAGCAATAATAATTCCTTTGTGAAATAGGCTTGTGTTCAGAATTTTTATTTCAATAAAATGCATCTTTTTAAGCAGATATTTCTTCATTCTTTCCATTTCATACTATACATTCTTTTATTTTTTTTTATGTTCTTTCATTCTTTATTTATGATGATACCATACAAATAATCATCTTTAGAATCATTTATTCTTTGGATTTTCTACCTTCGTACCTAGGAACCCAGATATCAATGACATGAGCGACGTTGTTACTAACTCCTTTTTGAATGAGATATGGGTCTAAGGGATTTAAGGACTTTGAAGATGACAGAGATTGTAGCCTATCTTCTGATTCGTTAAGAATGGTAGAACAATATCCTACCTAGACATGGCGAGCCTTGGAAAGAGAGCCTAGCTCACCACAGAAATAAGGCGAGACATAATTTCAAAAATGTTTTCGCATGATCATATCAAGACACGCTTGGGCTACTGAGACGTGGGCATGCTGTTAAGGCTAAGGAAATCCTAGAAGAGGTCCATAATGGTATTTAAAGATCACATGCTAATGATTTTACAATAGCCAAGCTAATCATGATATTCAGATTCTGCTGGTCCATCATAGAAAGGGATTGCATCAGTTATGCTGTAAATGCCAAATTTATGAAGACAAGATTCATGTGCCTCCTTCATTTCTTTGTAGACTTTATCTATGTGGGGCATGGAGTTTATTAGGATGATCTCGTCGGAAGCTTCTAGCAGGCATTAATTATTTCGCTAATAGGGTGGAAGTAGCTTCGTAGGCCAATATTACAAAGTTGATAGTCATCAGAACAAAAAAGAAAAAAAGAAAAAAATAATCGACGAAAAAAATGTCAAAAAGATCACATTTAACCGCACAATGTCAAAATTTTGCGGTTTGTTCAAAGATCAGGTGCCACATCACAGTGCAGCAAAGGCAGCCAGATGGTAAAAACAAAAGTAAAAAGACAAAAAGACAAAAAATAAAAAATAAAAGCAACAAAACAAGGATCATTAGGAAGATGACCTAGACTTGTAAAGATTGGCATAAAGAAGTTACATTTACCCTCTATGCTTATCAAACTTTCGCCAAGACCTTCGCTGGGGCAATACCTTAGTTTGTGGAATAAAAGCGTTTTGTCTATTGAAGTCGACACTCTTTTTTTTTCAAGTCTTGTCAGAACTGAAATTGGAAGAGGTAGAATGAATTTAATCCTGATATGATCAGTTAAATTAGAAGAGAAAATGTTAAAAACTATCTGTCACGGTTAGATGATGCGAGCTTACAACAAAAAAGGTTTGCCCTAGAAAATTTCATAATAGGGCTTTGAAGAAGATTTTTCTCATGCAAAAGGGACTTTAAAAGAAAGTGGATGCCAAACTGGGAAGGACCTTATGTAGCAAAAAAGGCCTGTTCTGAGGAAGCATGGATATTGATCGAGATGGATGGCAAGGACCTGCCCAATCCGGTGAATTCAGATTCAATAAAAAGTTTTCCAAAGAAAAGAAAAAACACAAAAAAGGAAAATAAAGAAAAAAGAGGAAAAAATGAGAGGCCAAGGCGAAAACCCGCAAAAGGCGCTTTGAGACCAAAAGGGATTTGAGTTGAATACTCAAAAGAGCGACTCAAATTTTGATCAAAAGTGGGGCATACAGCAGTCTTGCTATGCCTGAATTAACAATGAAGAAGTATGCTACGTCTTGGGGCATTGACAAAGTACTCCGGATCCCCTAAACATATATTAAGCTCAAAATGGTCCCAAAGAAGTTTGTACAGAGAAGCTCAGGCTGCGATATCTGGAGCACCTAGTTTTCCATCTTACTCATTTTGAATTTGCTATCTTTGATTACCTTATTCTTTTCAAGATACGCCTCCAATAAATTTCCTGCTTAATTGCATTTGCTATCCTTGATTAAATTATTTGTTTCGAGTTATACTCTCAATTAATTTCCTTCTTGCCCATTATTTTTCAAGTATTTTGAATTGAAATAACGATTAGTGGACTAATAATACTTTCATAAAAGGGGTTCCGCATATTACTCTAAAAATTTTAATAATACAAGAACCTGAAGACTTTTGTTTAAAACTCACCAGGTTTAAGGGATGGAAATATTGGTGGAGGACGAGTCTGAACTAAGACTATCTCTACAATTTTGCCCAAATTGGTGATTGAACAAAATGACAAGATATTGCGTCAGTAATACAATCTTGACGAAAATGGGCAATGTTAACCCGAGTGTAAAAGGGGAATTATTCTCGAGGAAAATGATATTCAGCATCCATGCAAATATCATGCATACACAATTTGTTAGGTTACCTGGGAAATGTTTAGTTGATGGAACAAGTTACAGATCCTATACTCCTGATTTTACAGTAGGTTGGATTGAAGGTGAAACAAATTTTATACCCTTGAGTTGTAGTGGGATGGATTGGAAAAGATTCAGATCCTATACCCCAATGAGATGAACCCTGAAGTTACAGTGGGGCAAATTTATTTTTTGGGTTTTCTGTCAATGATACTAGCCGAACAAGATGGCGGCATAATACGTCAATCATAAAGCCTTGATAAACAATGAGTGATGACACCTTAAGCATTTAAAAATGATCATTCTCACAAGATTCTGCATTCATGCAAAACACATTTAGTTAGAGGCATTTGATTCATTCCGATCATTGCATCCTAATCATTCTCATAAAATTTTGTATTCATGCAAATCACATTTAGTTAGGGAACTTGATTCATTTCGATCATTGCATCCTAATTATTCTCATAAAATTTTATATTCATGCAAAACACATTTAGTTAGGGGCATTTGATTCATTCTGATCATTGCATCCTAATCATTCTCGTAAAATTCTGCATTCATGCAAAACACATTTAGTTAGGGGCATTTGAATCATTCAGATCATTGCATCCCAATCATTCTCATAAAATTCTGCATTCATGCAAAACACATTTAGTTAGGGGCATTTGATTCATTCCGATCATTGCATCCTCATGACATTCTGCATTCAGGCAAATGTCATCCATAATATCATTTAGTTAAGAGCATTTGATTAATTTCGATCATTGCATCCTAATCAATGTATATCGTCCATAACACATTCAGTTAGGAGCATTTGATTCCTTCTGATCATAGCATCCTAATCATCTTGCATAAACATAAGCACATAAAACTGATTCTACAGGTCGTGTCCACAGAGGACGATATGGTGACATCAGCGAATTCTCAAATCTTGTCTCCCTGGAGTAGCAGTGAAGTAGACTAAGGATCAAATTTTTTATTTTGTTGAAGTTTCAATAGAGAAGAGAGAAGCTACGAATATCTTCTCCCTGAATTCTTATCTCCTCGAAATTCCAGCGGAGTAGGTTGAAGCTACAAATCCCTCCTCCCTGAGATTACATTGAGGATCAATCCTTATTTTCTTGAAGTTTCAGTAGAGAAGATTGAAGCTACGAATCTCTTCTCCCTGAATTATTATCTCCTCGAAGTTCCAGCGAAGTAGGTCAAAGCTACAAATCCCTTCTCCCTAAAATTACATTGAGGATTAAACCTTATTTCCTTGAAGTTTCAGTAGAGTAGGTCGAAGCTACAAATCCCTTCTCTCTGAGATTACATTGGAGTCAAAATTCTTATCCCTTTGAGGTTCCAATGGAGTAGACCGAAGCTACAAATTTCTTCTCCCTAAAATCCTCATTTCCTTGAAGTTTCAGTAGAGAAGATCAAAGCTACAAATCTCTTCTCTCTGAATTATTATATCCTTGAAGTTCCAATAAAGAAGATCAAAGCTATAAATCTCTTCTCCCTGAATTCTTATCCCCTCGAAGTTCCAGTGAAGTAGGTTAAAGTTACAAATCCCTTCTCCCTGAAATTACATTGAGGATTAATCCTTATTTCCTTGAAGTTTTAGTAGAGTAGGTCGAAGCTACAAATCCCTTCTCTCTGAGATTACATTGGAGTCACAATTCCTATCCCTTTGAGGTTCCAACGGAGTAGGTCGAAGCTACAAATCCCTTCTCCCTGAAATCCTCATTTCCTTGAAGTTTCAGTATAGAAGATCGAAGCTACAAATCTCTTCTCTCTGAATTCTTATATCCTTGAAGTTTCAATAGAGAAGATCGAAGCTACAAATCTCTTCTCCCTGAATTCTTGTCTCGTTGAAACTTTAGTGGAGTAGGTTGAAGCTACAAATCCCTTCCTATTGAAATTATATTAAAGATCAATTCTCATCTCTTTGAAGTTCTAGCGGAGTAGATCGAAGCTACAAATCCTTTTTTCCCTAAAATTACATTGGAGCGGATCGAAACAACAGTTCCTATACCCCTGAGGATGCAGTGGATTGGAATGAAGCTACTTAAAGAAAGGAACCACCAAGAGAAGTCAAGACATGGCAGATCCAGCAAAATTGGCCCTTTTATAGTCTTTGCTCTATTCTTGTTACACGACAATGAGCAAAGAGAGGTAGCTGTAAGAGCCCAAATTTGCCTGGTTCCAATGCCAAACCAAATAAACCAAATTTAATTAAAACCAAATACAAATTAATAATAAATAGTCTAGTTTATTACAGCAGGCCCAAAAGCAAAGACCCATAACCCAATACTAAACCCAAGTTCTAGACCCAACATACTGGCCCAATAACCTAAACCATACAAGCAAACCCTAGCCCCTAAACTTCTTACGCTTATTGTTGCCCTCGTGACACCCCATGTACGGCTTCCACGCCCGCACGCCCCACGCACCTCCGTATGCCACGTCCGCGCCTTCCATACTTGCAAACAAGGGCACCAATAATAGAGAAACAATAAAAATAAAATAGAAAAAAAAATTGTATTTCGATTCGGCTATAAAAAGGGGCCATCAAACATTTTTTTCTTACGATTTCAAATACAAAAATATATCAATGCAGGGGTATTTTTCATTTTTCAGTCTATTTTGCTTCGAATGTCATGCATACACAGAGAAAAAGAATAAAAATGCAAACTTTCACCTTTTTGTGACGATCGGAGTCCCAAATCTGAAGCATTTTTGGTTGTTTTTCGATTTTAGTGAAGCTTTTGGTTGTTTTGGGGTCAGATTAGGGGCTAAGGGTGTTTAAAAGTTGAAATCCACCTTTTGGGGTGTCTCTGACCACCGTATACGATGGCGGAGGTGGCGGAACACGGCGGCCTAATGACCGAGTCAGGCCAATCTCTGGCCAGAACTCTGAGGGCATAGAGAGAGTTTTTTTATTTTTTTCCTTGAAGTGGCTCAAAATGAGCTTCTGTTTTATTTTTTTGTTATTTAAAGCTAACCCACACAACGTCGTTTTGGCGTGGGTTATTTAGACCCAAAACAACGTCGTTTTCTGGCCAAGACCCACGCGTTGACCCGATCCGAGAAGGATCCGCGTGTTTTGATTAATGGAATAATTACTGCTTTGGCCCCTCCGCATTTTCTTTCTTTTAAACCCAGTTTATTTCTATTTTTAATTTTGCCCCGAATTTGTTTTGCTGTTCGTATTTAGTCCTCAGGCTGTTAGGTGACCAACATTTGAATGGCGTCGTTTTGAGTGTTTGGGATATTTTCCCAATGGATCCTCGCTTGTTTGTGCGCGTGCTAATTTGATCCTTGATAGTCTGTTGTTACTATTTACATTTTAAACCTCAAATTTTATTTTATTTTCAATTTCACCCCTCACTTGTTTGATCGATTTACTTATTTCCTTTTGAAAAGGATCTATTTTATGATTATTCATTTCAAATCTTTTTATATTGCCTATTTCAACTATTCTATTCTTTTAAACTTTTATATATTAAATTTATGTATTAATCGATTTAAATATTTTCTTTATACAATTTACTTAAAGCTTTTACTTGTTATCTATCTTAAATCTATCTATTATTTAGTTTAAATTATGTCATATGTTATTTTATTTATTTCTTCATTTTAAAATTCTTTTATGATTATTTATTTTAAGATTTTGTATATTATTTTCGTTAAATCATTTCATATTTTTATTTCATTTCAAAACTTCTTTTATATATTAGTGAATTTGTTTATATATATATATATACATATATATATATATATATATATATATGTGTGTGTGTTTAATGTTTAAACCCTTTAAACTTTTACTTTATTTTTCATTTCATTGTTTTAAACCCCTTTTAAATAGTTAATTGTGAAATTGTACGCTTTATAGTTATCGTTATATTGTGATTTGTAATGCTTAATTTGTATTAATTGGTTATGATGATTCATTGGTAATATTTTGCGTTGGAATTATTACTTGGTTTTGTATGTTGTTACTCCATTGCATTTTATTTGTTAAAAGATCATGTTTTAATATCATTTAAGTTTAAAAATCGTTCCATTCAAAGAATTTTAAAAAAGGAAATGCTCGTATTTGGAAGTTTCAAGAAAATCGTGCCCTAACTCACTAGGTTCCGATTTTTCTCGAGAATTTTAAATAAAAACTTATTTCTAAAAACTTATTCTCGAGAATTCAAAATTGTCGTGTCCTAACTCACTGGATGTGACGTTTTATTATGTCGGGATAAGGATTTCTAAAAGAACAAGGCAATATTCTGTATTTGGAATTTCGAGAAATCGTGCCCTAACTTACTAGATTCTGGTTTTTTCATTTAACCCAAATAACTGAATATTCTCCTCAAGCTTAAATACGAATTTTAAAAGTTGAAAGACAAGCTTAGTTTCGGGAGCTCGAAATGTCGTACCCTAACTTACTGGGTGTGACATTTTACTTTTTCGAAATAAGAGGGTCTTAACATCCATTTTAATTTATTCAAGTTTTCTTTTAAATAAAGAGGATTGTATTTTAAAATATTTTCAAATTTTTGACATAAAGACATCAAATAATCAATTAGGTACCAATTTTGGGCGTCATCAGGGTGCTAACCCTTCCTCGTGCGTAATCGACTCCCGAATCCGTTTTTCTAAATTTCATAGACCAAAACTGTTGTTTTAATAAATCAAATCTATTATTAAAATGGCCGAATAACGAGGTGACCCGATAACACCTCATCAAAAAAGATTGGTGGCGACTCCTGTTTTTGTTTTTATTTTCAAAATCAAAGTCGACCCCGTTTTCCAAACAAACAAATGGTTTCGACAGATAAGATTGCTTGATTTGCATTACTTTGTGATTTGCTTTTACTTTGGGGAAATTACTTAACAGTTAAGTGCATTGAGCTAGTGTTGCTAGTACCTCTTCTTCAGTAATGAATATTTTGAGTGTCTTTTAGAGAAATGCTATAATGAATTTGGCTTTGTCATGCAGCAACCAGTTTATGTAAGTAGTTCAAGTAGGCCATGTTTAAGATCGAACCAGTGACTTTTTGGAGTTTTGCTGCAAGTAAGAGGCGCGTCCATTTCTTCAAATAGGTTGGTTCTTAAAGCTCTCTGTAAGTTTCAAATTCATAGCACTTGCATTGCTTGTAGTTTTTATGATTATTTTCTTTGGGATAATTGAGGCTATGGTTGCAGCCTTTTATACACATGTATAAGGGCACTAGACACAGTTTCTATTTCAATATATACAATAAGTGCAATTGTAAATGTGGGGTGTCCATGTTCTTTGTACATATATAGCAAATTGGTAGTTGTGGTGGTGTTTAAGAGTGAAACAGTAGCCAAATTTCTAGCCTGTGCATGTTAAGGATGAACTATCACCTACCATTCTATCGAATGATTCTAACTGCTTGGTTTTAACATTCAATAGTAATGGTAATAGTAATAATAGAAGCTTCAATCTTATGGGAAGAGCTGAATTTCTTCGATATCTTTTTTTCTCCTAGTCTTTCATCATTCGAGAGAATGCTAATTTGGAACTGTATGTTAATTTAATTGCATGAAAAGAGACAGTTCACCAACCTATGCGCAAGACGAGAGTAGCCATCTTGGTGGGGACTTCATGTTTGCTCACCGTCATGGTACCTTGCAAATCTTGAAAACCTTAAAGTCATTAAGCTCATTAGCCAGGTATGTAGGACCTAGGCCTAACATTTACCTTCTTGTTTGGATGTAAACCCAAGTATTAACTAAAAAGTACCACCTGTAGAGATTCGAAACGTCCTATGGCTATGAAGATAGTTCTCAAACTATTGATATTTCACTTTAACTAGTCTCAAGTGTATCCTCATTAATGATATTACAGGTTATTAAGGATTTTGCAAGTGGTGAGATTAAGCAGGCATCAAGTTTGTTTGACTGTGATGTCAAACTTGAGGACTATTTGCTAAAAAGTTATTACAAAATAGCTTCATTGATTTCAGCTAGTAACAAGGGAGCCACCATTTTCAATGGAGCTGATCGTAGTGTAACAGAGCAAATGTATGAATATGGAAAGAATCTTGGCATATCATTCCAAGTTGTTGATGACATATTGGATTTTACACAATCAAGAGAGCGATTGGGAAACCAAATAGTAGTGATCTAGCAAAAGGCAACCTCACAAAGACTGTAATTTTTGCGCTCGAAAAGGAGCCAAAACTTAGAGATATCATTGAATCTGAGTTCTTCCAGACTGGTTCCCTTGACGAAGAAATCAAAATAGTAAAGTAACATGGGGGAATCGAAAGGGCAAAGAGTTGGCAAAAGAGAAAGCTAATATTACAATCAAGAGTCTCCAATGTCTTCCTCAAAGCGATTTTCTGTTAGGGCTTGAAGATATGGTGATGTTTAATCTAGAAAGGATTGATTTGTTTAACTAATCCAAAACAACCAGCATGATACATGATAGATAAACATGGCATGAAGTTGAAGTCTGTACCAATATAGAACAATCTTACATATAGTAATGGATCCGGATCTGAGTAAGCATTAGGCGGCGATGTCGAGAGTGTGGCGCTGTTCCGTGCAAGGGACCGCGTCGGAAGAATCTCGACTGCTTTAGAGTGGCCCGGATGAGAGGGTAAGCGGGCCTTCCATAATATGATGAGCGATTGGTTCGGTCATTACTTACGAACCACTCCATTGTTCAACCACCCTTAAATCGAATGTTCCCCCTGTAACACAAATTGTACCTCCAGTTACTAATCTTGAAAGAGTAACTAAACCTCCCGTTGATCGCATTAAGAAGCACGGAGCTCAGGAATTTAGAGCCGAGGATGATGATGACGCTGAACGAGTGAATTTTGGCTTGATAACACCGTTCGTGTTTTCGATAAATTATCTTACACCCGATGAATGTTTGAAGTGTGCTATATCTTTGTTCTGAGATTCTACTTATTCTTGGTGGAACACGTTGATGTCGATTGTCCCGAAAGAAAGGATTACCTAGGATTTCTCTTTCTTAGGATATTGATGCGTCGTCGGCTATTAGATCGGACACGTGTATCGGCGAGCTTATGCCATCCGTACTAGAGGAAACCTCATCTCTATATGTTATTCTTGGTAATTTTCACTCTTTGATACTAGTGTCCTCATTAATTGATCCGGTTCAACTCATTCGTATGTGTATGAAACTCTAGTGTCCAGAAGACTCTACACAGTGAGTCTACTAAATTTATGATTCGGGTTTCAAACCCCACAGGTCGTTTCAGTATTGGTAGACAAAGTATGTAAGAATTGCCCTTAATGATTCGAGACATATGTTTTCCTACCGATTTGATGTTACTACCTTTTGATGAGTTTGATATTATTCTCGGCATAGATTGGTTGATGCTTCATAATGCGATAGTTGATTGCGATTTAAAGACTATGGATTTGAGTGGTCCAGAATAACGAGAAAATTTGAATTGAGTCGGTGATTTGAGTGGATTACCTTTGTGATATCTCCAATGTTGGCTTGACGGTATTTGAAAAAGGGTTGTGAAGCATATCTGGCATATGTAATTGATAGCAAGGTTCTTGAAAGGAAGATTGAGTTAGTACCGTTGTTAGTGAATATCCGGATGTGTTCCGGAGGAATTACCGGAATCGCCGCCGATTCGTGAGGTAGAATTTGGGATTAAGTTAGTACCGGGGACTACCCCGATTTCGATAGCTCCACACCGAATGGCACCAACTGAATTAAAGGAATTAAAGACTCAGTTGCAAGAATTAATAGATAGAGGATTCACTAGACCGAGTTTTTCTCTTTGGGGTGCTCCTGTTCTATTTGTGAAAAAGAAGGACGGGACTTTGAGAATGTGCATTGATTATCGGCAGCTCAATAAGGTGACCATAAAGAACAAATACCGTTGCATATTGATGATCTATTCGATCGACAAAGGAGCCTCTGTGTTCTCGAAAATTGATTTGAGGTCGGGGTATTACCAGTTGCGAGTTAGAGAGTTGGATATTCCGAAAATTGCGTTTCGAACGAGATATGGTCATTATGAGTTTTTGGTGATGCCATTCAGGCTTACTAATGCCCCTGCTGTTTTCATGGATTTGATGAACCGGGTATTTAGACCGCATTTAGATCGGTTTGTAGTTGTGTTTATTGATGATATACTGATCCACTCGCGAAATAAAATCGAGCATGCTGAGCATTTGAATTTAGTGCTGCAAATTTTGCGTGAAAAACAGTTATATGCAAAATTTAGTAAGTGCGAGTTTTGGCTAAGTGAAGTCAGCTTCCTGGGACATGTTATATCGGCATCAGGTATTCGAGTTGACCCAAGTAAGATTTTGGCCATACTTGATTGGAAACCTCCACGAAACATTTCCGAAATTTGCGACTTTTGGGACTTGCTTGGATACTATAGACGATTCGTGAAAGGATTTTCTAGGATTGTAGCTCCGATGACCAAATTATTGCAAAAGATGTGAAATTTGAGTGGTGGAAGGTGTCAACAAAGTTTCGAAGCATTGAAGACCTTGTTAACGGAAGCTCGATACTTACTTGAAAGCACCAAAATATCCTATTCCCTGTAAAATAGTAAAAATAACACTAAAGGGGAAGTAAGGTTGAATCCTCAGGGATCGGATTGTACGAATCCTTATTTCTCAAAACCCTGGGCAGAATCGTGCCCAAGAAAACCTGTGTTCTTAAAAAAATAAAAATAACAGAATTAAAAGTTTTGATATGGAAGCGAAAACAAAATAAAAACAGAATTGAGAAGTCGAATTGGAATTGTGAAATTTAAAATAGGAAATAGAGTTGAGTTAAGGAAATTCTTATGGGGAGATTCCAGCCTCCGGTTGCCTCGATCTGCCTTGGGTTCAATCTTTGGCTTTTAGATGATCCTTCTCAAACCGAATAAGCCAGTTATAGTGGAAGAGGACACCTACGACCACCAGCTCCAAGGATTTAGACTTCGATTTAGTGGAACCTGACTCTAGCCAACAATCGCTCTTGTGGGATCATCTTATGCTAGATCAACGCTTTCAATGGTGAATCCCACCATTTTGTCTTTTGGGCTCGCCAACCTCTGACGCAGTAAGCTAACGAACTGACTGTGCAACCTTCTAAAAATATACAAAGCGGCTGTTCCTTGCACGCGTTGAAAAGATCACTTCTTATGGAACATGGACGGAAGCGTCAGCCCCGTAATGCAGAGAAACGATGAATACCCTATTGAGAAGGCTAAGTACAGATTCTAAACCTCAAGAACCCTTTTTAGGAATTTTTAGGAACCTTTGGCTAGATGAGTTTAGTGGCTCATGGTTGTGATGGAAAAGAAAATAAGTATATAATAAAAATGGAAATTTTATTAAAAGGAAATATGGAAAGAACAAGACTTTCGGAGAGAGAGTGTTTTTCAGAAAAAAAAAAAAAAAGAATATCCATTTGAGTCACCTCTCCCTCTATTTATAGTGCTAGGGAAGATAGTCTAATCCTACTTAAACTCCCAAAAGATTGATACAAATATTCAAAGATAAATAAAATAAATCCTAAATTAACTATTCCTTAATAATTATCTTAATATTAATTATCCTAATATAATCTAAATAGAGTGTAATAGAATAAAAACTCTTGTTTTTACATTTCAACCCTTGTGTCCTCCATGCTTGTACTTTTGGCACCAACTTTTCCATATGTCGCACATTGACCCATTTTATCTTTAATTTCACACTTTTGGCCCTGAATTTCACTTTTGCCTCCAATTTAGTCCCTATAAGATAAAAGACCATAAATAGCCCAAATTAGTATAATCATACTCAAAATAAATATGCAATTAGCACATAAAAATATGACGTTCTAGAGTATTATCAAATTCCCCCTACTTAGCCCATGCTTGCCCTCAAGTATGGTTCCTATCCACTATGAAAGTTAGATCCTGCCATGAAAGAAATTCTACTCCAAAAGTTTATAAAAATTAGTCAAAAATGCATATGAAAAATAAAGAGAATTCTAAGCTTGCTTTAAGTAAAACAGAAAAAGTATTCTAATTAATACACACAAAAATTAAAATCGTCTTGAATTATTTCATGTTATTTAGGTAAATTACCAAACCTACCAAGACACTCTATTTATTTCCTCTTTAAGTCCCCAACTACAATTTTATTAGTACTATTTTTTTCTTTTCTTTTTTCCCTTTTTCCTTTTTTTTTTTTTGTTTTTTTTTTCATTTTGTTATTATTATTTATTTACTTAGGAATCTATTGAACCTTTTGACGCGAAGAGAGATGACAACCCAAGCACCCCACCTCAGTTACTCAGCCCAACATACTCCTAAAAATTATTTATTTTCAGTTAGCGGAGTTTTACCCATTACGTCACACAACTTTTGATGCGAAGTAGAATGACAACCTAAGCACCCTACCTCGGTTACTCAATCAGTCACGTTCTGAGCCGCACTCATAACCTTGGTTAGTGGAGTTTTACCTATCACATCACACAACCTTTTGACGTGAAATAGAATGACAACCCAAGCACCCTACCCCGGTTACTCAGTTAGTCACGGTCTAAGCTGTACTCATAACCATGGAAAAATATATTAACAATTAAACAAAATTTAAATTTTTGAGAACTTAGGAAAAACAATTTAAATGTCAAGAATAAGTTTCAATAATCACCCAATATCCATGAGCATAAATTAAGCATGCAATCATTTTAGTGTTCACTTTATATTAAACTTGATCAATTTCATGAAAAGCAAGATAGAGTTAACTTATTAATCATAATTATTTTTAGCCTAATAAAAATAAAACAGTGGAGATGAAATCAAACAGGCAGAATCACAACTAACTCAATAGCCAAGAATCATGCATGAAGGTCAAACAGTGGCAGGTCATGGTCAAATTCATGGGCATGAAAAGCGACAAAATATTATTAAAAAAATATGGACAAAATGGAGCCTCTAGCAGCAAACACAAATCACATCAGCAAACGGCAGTAATATGAAGATTACCTCCCCCTACTTAAAACACATTGTCCTCAATGTGGACGCAAAATAAATAAATAGGTAGAAAAGTTTAGAAAAACTCGCCGTGTAGCTACTGTCGATTGCAGAGGACTTGCGCGTGAAGGGGATGATGTGGAGGGCTCGGCGGCTTGTGTCGTGAGAGAAGAGAAGGAAGACGCGCCGACGGTCAAATCAATGGCTTGAGGCGTGAAAAAGCGTCGTCGGCGTGGGTTAACGACGAAAGGGGGCTCAGCGACGACGAGGCTCCGAGTGCGCACCATTACGAACGGCGAACGACAGTTGTTGGTGGAAAGGTGTAAAGGTTCAGCGGCAATGGAGTTTGAGGGAAAGAAATTGGGAAAATATTTTAGGTTTTGGGGTTTTATTTGGCTGAAAGGGGATGTTTGGGTGCAGGGATAAGGTTGGTTGGCTGTAGGAATAGGGTAGTTTGGCTACAGGGATACTGCATTTTGGGTTGGAATAGTATCTGGAATAGAGGTTGTTTGGTTCTGAATTGTCTCCCTTTTCTTAGTATTTTCGCTCTGTTTTACCTAGATCGAAGAAGAGAAATTTATTAATATTTAAATAAAATAAAAGAAATTAAAAAGAAAAGGAAAAAATAAATAATAAATAAAAAATAAATAATAAAAGAAAAATAAAGATTGGGTTGTCTCCCAACAAGCGCTTGTTTAACGTCATTAGCTCGACGACTTAAATGGTTCTACAGCGGCTCAAAATAAATCTTTTCAATCGTGTGAGCTTGGAAATTCTCATTTTTTATCAAATCTACCATATTTGGGTTTAATCGTCCTTGCTCCTCTTTCATTGGTTTCATATTTTCCTCCAAGGGGTTAATCCCTTTTAAGTCGGCAATGGTCGCACCATTCTCCAAAAATATGAATTTGAGATGCTCGAGAAGTGGTTTTAATTTCAGATCTGATGCGCTCAAGATTTCGCTGGGATGGTTAATGGCGTCGTAGACATTAAATTTCACAATCTCCCCATCAAACTCCATCGTGAGAGTTCCACTTCGAATGTCAATTTTAGTATTAGCCGTACTAAGGAAGGGTCGTTCCAACAAGAGAACCAAGATCCAGGAGTACTATCCTCCTCCATTTTTAGTACATAAAAATCTGCAGGGAAAATAAGTTCGTTAAATTTTACCTACATGTCCTCGAGGACTCCTTCGGGATGCACAACGGACCTGTCTGGTAATTGAATGATAACACCTGTTTTTGTCAAAAAACCTGCGTTAAGTGATTCATAAATAGAATATGACATTACATTTATGGAGGCTCCTAGATCACACATAGCCTTTTTAATTCCCAACTGACCTATTTTGCATGGTATTGCAAACATGCCCCTATCTTTACATTTTGCCGGCATTTTTCGCTGTAACACTGCGGAAACATTTTCACCAACATTCACCCTTTCATAACCTGTTAATTTTCGCTTGTTGGTGCAAAGCTCTTTAAGAAATTTAGCATACCTTGGTATTTGCTTGATGGCATCCAACAGTAGAATGTTGATCTCGAAATTCCTAAATATTTCGAGGATTTCCTTGTCCCTTTTACCTCTTCGACGCTAGTTGAATCGTTCAGGAAATGGAAGTTGAATTATGGACAATAGGGGTTTCGTTCGGACCTGTTCATCATTCTTGGGCTTTTCTTTGGCGATTTCTTGGCCAAGATTCCTATCAGGAATTGGTTCTAGTACCTTTTCATTTCGCAACATCACTGCATTCGCGTTTTGTCTTGGATTCGGTTCGAGTTGTGACGGCAGCTTCTCTTGACAGTTCAATTTCTCAACTGATATGGTCAATTCTCTTATAGATGCCTCAGTTTTCTGTTGAAAATCCTTCATTTCTCTGTGGAAATTAAGAGTTTGCTATTGAAAATCAAGGACATTAGCTGCTAATTTATTGACCATGGTTTCTAAGAAATTACCTGAATCTCGAGGCTGTTGTGGAAGCTGATTTTGGTATGGCTGGTTATACCGTGGGTTGGTCCTATAACTCAAGTTGGGATGGTCCCTCCATCCTGGGTTGTAGGTATTAACATAGGGGTCGTATCGCCTTTGTGGCGGCCCAGGGAAATTTCCCACAGCATCCATATGGGCCATAGTATCATCATACAAACTGGGACATGTTTCAGTTGCATGATCAGGAGTAGTACATATTCCGCATAACCGAGTTGTCTTTATTTTTTCTGCAAGAAGAGTATTCATCATATTAGTAAGTTTATCAAGTCTATCTTTTATTTTAGAATTACTTAGCTAGTAAACCCTTCTAGGGGGTTCAGGATTAGCTCGGAACTGTTGAGAATTTGCAGCCATTGTGGAGATCAGGTCTCTTGCTTGTTGAGGGGTCATATTTACCAACGCTCCTCCACTAGCGACGTCTGCCATATTCATCTCCATTGGTTTCAAAACTTCATAAAAGTACTGGAGGAGAGATTGCTCTGTTATACAGTGTTGTGGGCAGCTTGCACACAACTTCTTAAACCGCTCCCAATAATCGTAAAGAGTCTCTACTTCTTTTTGCCTTATTCCCACGATCTTTCTTCTTAGCTCAGCTGCTGGAAAAAACCTGACTTTAATTCAAAATCAGTATCCATAGTAGGATACGCGATGCACAGTGGCGGTTGTTCTGTCAGAGCTTCGGCCAGTTGCCAAATTGTTTAAGCCATTGGTTGATGTGCCAAATTCGGGTTTTCGTTAACCCTAGCGTTAAGCGCTTCTTCTAGGGAATCGACTTCTACTTTTTCGCCTTCAGAAGTTTAAATAGGGTTTTCGTTAACCCTAGACTCTGCTTCGTCGTCAATTCTGATTTCTGGCGGTGGATTACTTTGAGTCCCAACTACCATTGACTACTTTTTCCTTAGTTTTGTTTCCTTGCGATTAGCTTTTGCAGTCTTTTCAATCTCCGAGTCAAACGCAAGAGTGCCTGGAGCAGATCTGGTCATAGAAAATAAAAAAAAAACAAGATTAGTACGTTACTGATCCCCGACAATGGCGCCAAAATTTGATGCGTCGTTGAAAGAACCAAAAATATCCTATTCCCTGTAAAATAGTAAAAATAACAGTAAAGGGGAAAGTAGGGTTGAATCCTCAGGGACCGGATTGTACGAATGCTTATTTCTCAAAATCCTGGGCAGAATCGTGCCCACGAAAACCTACATTTCTGAAAAAATAAAAATAACAGAATTAAAAGTTTTAATCTGGAAACGAAAATAAAATAAAAACAGAATTGAGAAGTTGAATTGGAATTGTGAAAATTAAAAATAGGAAATAGAGTTGAGTTAAGGAAATTCTTATAGGGAGATTCCAGCCTCCGGTTGCCTCGATCCGCCTTCGGTTCAATCCTTGGCTTTTAGATGATCCTTCTCAAATCGAATAAGCCAGTTATAGTGGAAGAGGACGCCTACGACCACCAGCTCTAAGGATTTAGACTTCGATTTAGTGGAACCTGACTCTAGCCAACAATCGCTCTTGTGGGATCATCTTATGCTAGATCAACGTTTCTCAATGGCGAATGCCACGCCATTTTATCTCTTGGGCTCGCCAACCTCTGACGCAGTGAGCTAACAAACTGACTTTGCAACCTTCTTAAAATATACAAAGCGGCCGTTCCTTGCACACGTTGAAAAGATCACTTCTTAAGGGACATGGACGGAAGCGTTAGCCCCGTAATGCGGAGAAACGATGAATACCCTGTTGAGAAGGCTAAGTACGGATTCTAACCCTCAAGAACCCTTTTGGGAATTTTTGGCAACCTTTGGCTAGATGGGTTTAGTGGCTCATGGTTGTGATGGAAAAGAAAATAAATATATAATAAAAATGGAAATTTTATTAAAAGGAAATATGGAAAGAATAAGACTTTTGGGGAGAAAGTGTTTTTCAGAAAAAAAAAAAAGAACATCTATTTGAGTTACCTCTCCCTCTATTTATAGTGTTATGGGAGATAGCCTAATCCTACTTAAACTCCCAAAAAATAAATACAAATATTTAAAGATAAATAAAATAAATCCTAAATTAAATAATCCTTAATAATTATCTTAATATTAATTATCCTAATATAATCTAAATAAAGTCTAATAGAATAAAAATCTAATAGAATAAAAACTCTTCTTTTTGCATTTCAACCTTTGTGTCATCCATGCTTACACTTTTGGCACCAACTTTTCCATATGTCGCACATTGACCCATTTTATCTTTAATTTCGCGCTTTTGACCCTTAATTTCGCTTTTGCCTCCAATTTAGTCCCTATAAGATAAAAGACCATAAATAGCCCAAATTAGTAGAATCATACTCAAAATAAATATGCAATTAGCACATAAAAATATGACCTTCTAGAGTATTATCATATATTAATTGGTTCCCTGTCACTGGTTGTATATTAGCTTTGACTTGAGCTCCTAGTTTCAATGTCTTCAAATTATACATTTGTCTGAGAAAAAATAATTTCTCTTTTAAATTAAATTGATGAACAATAAAGTTTTTGTGGTCATCAATATGAAACTAATAAACTTCCATTATGTATACAAGGAAAACCTATGTTATAGGAGTTTCTCTTTTTCTTCTTAAAGTATTTGTGTTTGACGTTTATCTGAAAAAGTGTGAATAGACTTTGATTGTTTTCAATTTATGACGGTTAATATTCTAGCTTAACAATTGAGTATTATTATATATTTAATTTGATTTATTTATTTATAAATAAATCATTGCAATATATGTAAAAAAATTTAAAATATAAATTTATTAATATATTTAAAACAACTTTTCCGGAAAATATTTTCAAGAAATCTCAAACAATAGAAAATATTTTACACACATTCATCCAAACACCAGAAAAGTAAATCATTTTCCGGAAAATATTTTACCGACAAACAAACGGAGCCTTGATGATTTAATTGCAATTTTTAAATAAAAAAATTTAAGAGGATTTAATTTTCATTTTTTTTTGGATAAATAAATTGTATTATCCAAGAAGCAGAAAAAAGAAACCTGTTACATGTAGCAATCTACAACAATCAAAGTCAAGAAACACAACGGATTACAGCAATTAGAACCAGAAGCCTATCCTATACATTCCTCAAACTTCATTGCAAACATAATCGGTTATTGACAGGGTATGACTCACTAATACAAAAACATACAATATCTCTAATTTTCTTCAACAAAATTAGAAGAATTCCCAAAAAGCCTACTATTCTTTTCACACCAAATAAAATACACAATTGCATTCCATGCCAATTTGAGCCAGCAGACAAGGAACGACTTACCTTTTAAACAAGAAGTTGCCCAATTAAATTCTTAAAGCCATGTACCAACAGACTTCCTGATACCATACAAACTTAGAACAAGTTGCCACAAGCCTCGCACACTAAAAACATCAGAACACAAAAGGCAACATCGATCATTTAATATTCTTGGAAGGCCCCAACTCCTTTAAATTTATACCCGAAAATTTGACGGTAAAAATGACAAACATAAGTAATCAAATAAAAAGAAAAAGAGGGAGCAATAGGAATGAGTTATACAATACAACTTCCTAATCAGTTAAGAAGTAAATACACAGAAGCCTGTTTTTATTCCAGGATTACAACATTTCTACCATGAATCTCATCTACCCTTTAATATAAAGGAGACAAAACACTATACGGCAGAGATATGCGTATGGTAGAACATTGGATAGCTGATCATTCACCCAACTCCCAAGTTGGCTGCTGATCGAGTTATATTGGTGGACAATATATGGGGTTGATAACATGCCATGTTATCGTCCAATCCGGTCACTAGACTGAGCGTTCTGCAAGTACCAGGTCCCTGCCTTTGGCGTGTATTCGTTTTACCTGTAATTCATATTGTGGAAGTAGTCATGGTTACACAGGTATTGGATTGATTATTGATTGGTTTGATATGGATTCGATATGTAACGATGATTCAGATGAATTTACCCGGTTTGAGATAATCGCCTCCAATTTATCATTTGGTGGGACTGTGGATGCCCTTGTAGAAAAGATGAGCTAGCACCGATACCACTTTCCTCACCTATAAATTGCTCGGGGTAACTTGAAGATGGCGGGGACCAAACTGGAACAACTCCGCCATCCCTTTCTCTCCAACTACTACTAGGTGATTCTGCTGTGGAATCCTCAGCATTTCTCAACCCGATCGGGAAGTTAAGTTGCAGGTTGCGTGCTGTTTCTGGAATCGCTTGGTTTAATGTGTCTCTCCGTTGTTCTCGATTTATATTTACAGTTCCCGGAACTTCTGCTCTGCTATCTTCTGCCGAAGTTCTAAGATACAAAGAAGACTCTTCATGTTCACCTCTCAACAACGAAGAAGTGATGCTAGGAACCATCTGATCCTCATATCTCCGTGTTGTAGCTGGAGCATTGTTCCTTGCTGGTTCAATGTTTTCCCCCATTTGTATGTCTTGCGGAAATGCAAATGGCACTGACTCAGAAGAGTCTCCGAGGCCTTCCTCAGTTCCATTCTCGATTGCAGCTCTTGAAGCTGCTTCTAGTTGCCACATCTCTGAAAGTGCTTCTTGCAACCTGGATTTTGCAGCATCTATTCCTACAATAGGCAGAGGGTAATTTGACCCAAGCTCGATGCCAGCAGCTTGGAGTACAGATTCAGGAGCATTCCATGGATGGTGAATCCAATCAGTTGGTAGTCTTACAAGTTCTGGAAGCCACCGCCGGACATATTCTCCATTCGGATCGAATTTGTAACCTTCAAACTGTAAAAAACTTTTAACTAGATGAGAATGCATACACTAGATATCAAATACTTGATGTAAGTGAGCTAAAAACAACTGCAGCCAAACCTGCGGATTATCGATGCGGTCGAACTCACGACCATCCGGTAGAGTACCGGATATATACTGCCAACCAAGAGCATCGCTTTCTAAATCTGCATCCAAGAGGGTATCCCAGAAATACTTCATACCCCATCTCCATGGAAGCTGCAAAACTTTGACAAAAAAACTCGATACAACAACTCGAATACGATCATGTAGCCAACCGGTGGCCCATAACTCTCTCATGCCAGCATCCACCAATGGATAACCTGTTCTTCCTTGTCTCCATGCCTTGAAATAACCCTCATTGACAACCCAAGGGAAAAACTTAAGATGTCCGAGAAGAGGCCTTTCATGGCTGTAAGGATGGTTAAAACTCAAGTATCTTGAGTATTCCCTTAAGCCGATCGACTTCAGAAACAAGTTTACACTCTCTTCACCAGCTTTGTTCCCTTCATTAGCCCATAAGACCTGCTTCATTCGGACGAGATGAAAGACTTTTCGGATACTAACCTCCCCAAAATGCAAATGGGGGGAAAGAAATGAAGTTGTTGCACTATCAGCTTTTCTTCTGTTCTTCGAGTACTCAATTAAAGGTCCATAAATGAACGTTGTCAAAGCTTTATCAGCATTGCTCCACCCTGGTGACCATGCTCGAGCTAAAAGCGCATTGCTTCCCTTCTCCAATTCATCTTCGAACACCAACACATCCATAGTGCAAGTTAACACATCACCTACACACAGATTGAACAATTAACATGTACAGTTTCAAGGTGAGCCTCAGTTGCAGTACAAGTATAAATCAATTATGTTAGACCACTGTAATGCATTAATAATATGGAAAAGCTGTATTAATCAACATGGTTTATTCGTAAGGTCTTTGAGGGATCATTATCCCATACCCATAACCGGATATGCATGACGAAAGGAAGGGGCATTCAAAGGAGAATAACCTGAAATTATTCTTTTAGGTGGAAGAAGAGGAGCCTCAGGGTCAAAAGGCATGTTAAGGCATTTTTCCCAGAAAGCAGTAAAAGTAGTGAAAGGGCGGCCATTATCATCATTTACATCCCAAGGTTCATAAAGCAAATCCGCATTGAACGATCGAACTGCTACACCATGGGCCGTCAATACTTCCTTTGCTCGATGATCCCTAACCAGAGATATAGGATCTGAACCCCAAAGAAAAAGGCAGTAAGTTTCCACTTATGTTAAACATAGACTTTCTTTTTCCATTGCTTACTAAAATGGAACATAATCAGAAACCAAAGATTGCAGAAAGCCAAGGCATATTCAAACCACAAATTATAAGAATCTATTTCTCCATTGATTCAAACCTCATAACACTCAATTACTATATCTATATTTTAGATATTGATATAATCATCTTTTTGTATCGAAACTAACAAATAAAGAAAGTGGAAACCATCAATGAAAACTACTGGGAACATATGATGCCAAAATGGGAACATACTGAGAAACACAAAATTAATGAACAATCACAATTATAAGAATCTATCTCTGGATTGATGCAAGCCTCAATTGTTATATATAATCATAGTTTTGTTCAGCTTTACAAGAAAAATGGGGGAACTTACCATACAAGTGATTGAAGAAGAGCTGAGTGGCACCAGTGGATTTAACAATCTGGAGAAGAGATGAAACACTATCAGTTGATCTCTTTGTTATGAGACAAGTTCCCAGGCTCCTCAAAGAAGAATCAAGAAGAGCCAAACTATGTTTAAGCCACCATCTTGAAACCCTTCCAGGTTGATAATGGCCTTCTTCTTCAGGTGCCCATATGAAAACTGCAAAAACAGGGCCTGCCCTAACTCCAGCCAAGAGTGCTGGATTATCTTCAACTCTAAGATCCCTTCTAAACCAAACTATGCTAGACATAACTCCCAAAACAGAAACCCAGATTTTATCTTTGCTTAACTATATACCATAAGGCTCGGAATTCTTGGTTTCTAAGTAAAAAGTTTTATCTTTCTGGCTATTTTGTCAACCAAAGGAGGTTTTAAGCATTATTAATGGAGGATAATAGTGCAAATGACTAATTATTTTGTAAAGATTATTCCCTCTGTTTTTATTTATTTATTTATTGAATATCTTCTATATATGAAGCCTGAGTGAAGAGGATTGGTTAATGGAACTGGGGGGATACACAAGAAAATTGATAGGCAATTTGCAGCCACAACTTTTTTATTTTTATTTTTATTCAAGATTTTCAATTTCTGTTTATCCTTTGCAACAAAAACAAAAACAAAAACCCACCCACCAGTCTAATTACTTCCTTCGCCTTATTTCTTTATCATATACTTTGTAATTTCAAGATATTCAAAACCCATTTTCACCATTCTTAATTTGAATCAGATTTTATTATTCTCAAATTTAAATGATTGATTTTGAGAATAAATTTTATTTGGATTGTAAATGGGTTCGGCTTGGAATAAGACCTGGAAAAATGAATTTCTTTTATCAAATTTTCAATTTATTTATGTAAATAAATAAGAATACAAACTTCAAATTTTATATGTAATTTGAGTGATTCAAATTCATTGTTTTATTTCATCTAAATAGCTCTCAGTTAGTACAACGGTAATAATAATATTATCAATAAAAGCTTGAAACTTTAATTCTAATATATACACTTTTTCTATTGATATGATAAAGATAATAGATCAGTTCAAAATTTTATATGCATGACAAATATTAGAGTTGTGTAATCTAAATTCTTGTTAAAAAAAAGCGACAATATAGGGTGATTTGTGACCCTGTGATACAGTATAAAATGTACAAATGAAATCCATATAGAAGTACATCTATTCTATTTGATATTGATTTGAATAAGTTGTTTCAACCTTACTGCATTTGTAATAAGGCCATTTTGTCCGGCTTATAAAAATTAAAATAAAAATAATAAATACAAAAAATGTCCCTTTACTGTTTCAAAACTAAGGCCCAAATTTACAAATAAATTACCCGTGGCCCAAAACAGACCTAAACCCAATCTTACCCAGACCTAACCAATAGACCCAAAACATACGAGGCCCAACACGGCCCAAATCTTAAATAGAAATCGAAGGCCTAGGGTTTTCTAAAACCCTAGGCGCCGCAAGCACACCAACAAGACTCCCACCTCGCCAGAATCAACGCGTCGCGCCACGCTTAGCTCCTCAACAAGGCCATTCATCCAAGCTCAAATAACGCCCACGCCAAGATCTGCGCCCTTTGACCTGCACAGAAAAGGAGAAACGCAGCAAAAATGGCAAAATAGTGACAAAAATCTTTTGTTTCCTTTTATTTTGTTATTTCGAAGGCTATAAAAGCCTTCCAAAATTTGTAAAGAGGGGACGAAAAAACACATAGAGAAAAAGAATACAAAAAATATTCACAAGAATATACAAAAATATTTTTTTTTATTTACGAAGGTAATACATATTCTATTTTTTTTATTTTTATTTTCGTTTCGTGCATGTTTTTATTTATAAAATAAAAAAATAAACGACAAAGTTTTACCTTTGCACCACCTGTATGTGACGGCGCGTATGGCGCGTGGGACGGAGGCTCCCGAATCCGACGACCAAACTCCGGCAGAGGAAATGAAGGTTTTTGAGAGCATTTTTGAAGTTTTTTTTTTTACAAAAAAAACAGGCCAAAAATGATTTTTTTTCGGAAGATGAGTTTTATAACAATAATAAAACGACATCGTTTTGCCTAAACTAATAGGCATTAAAACGACGTCATTCAGACCCGCGCGTTGACTCGGAGGCCCGAACAGGATCCGCGTGTTTTTAAAAAATGGGAAATTTATCCTTCTAGTCCCTCCACATTATTCCAGTTTATAATTCAGCCTGTTTATTTTCTTTTATTTACAGTTTAACCCCTTTATATTTATATTTATTGTTATTTAATCATGGTTTCTTATTTATTTTTAAACTTTTTTAAATTTAAATTATTCTAATATTATATTGAAATATTTTATTATGTTAAAATTTTAATTACTTGTATATTAATCTATTAATAGTATAAATTTATATATATATATTTACTGTTTTTATTTAATTATTATTATATATATTATTTTATTTGTTTAATAATTTATATATTTTTATATTATTTATTATATTATATTATATAGTATTATGTTACATTATATATTATTTCTAAAATTTATTTTATATAAAATTTATTTATATTATCTAATCAATTTTATTTATATTTTTATATTATGTATATAATTTTATAATTAAAATACTATATATATATTCATTATTTATTATTTTTATTACATATTATTTTTATATATTAGTTATTATATTATATATTTTAAAAAATTTATACATTGTATAGTATTATATTATATCATATTTTTTTATTCTTTATTTTACATAAAATATATTTATATTGAAAAACATGTTTTATTTATGTTATTATATTTTATTTATTTAAAATCATTATATACTATTCTTTTTATATTGTTTGTATTGTTTATATCATATGTATGTAATATTTTGTATTTTATTTATTAATCTTGCATGAAAATTTTCATATTTATTTAATAATTTTCTTTTTACTTTGATATTTATTATTTTATGTATATATTTTATTTGCTCATACCCTCTCATTTATTTATCTTTGACTGCCATTGTGTAATTATTTTATTAGTTGTTATTCCATATTATTATTTTCTTTATTATCTATATAAATATGAAATGTCATTATTTCACAATTGCTTTTGATATTTATGTGATGTTTTTATAAATCATCGTTTTTAAATAAAATGCATTTTGCAAAATTACTATATTCTATTTAAAAGTTTTTTTTTAAAATAAGGCAATATTTTGGTATTTAGAAATTCAAGAAAATAGTGCCCTAACGTACTGTGTTGCGATTTTTTCGTTTGGCTAAATAACTAAATATCCTTTTAAAAGTTTTATAAATCGTAATATGACTTTGATTACGAAGGTTTTAAAATATCGTGTCCTAACGTACTGGATGTGATATTTATATTCCCTCGGAACAAAGAAATCTTAAGTTTTAATTTAAATGGCCCGTAATTTTTTTAAAAGAAATCATATTTAAATTTCAAACATTTGGACATGATTTTACCAATTAGGTACCAATTTTTGGGCGTTATGAGGGTGCTAACCCTTCCTTATACATAACCGACTCCCGAACCCGTTTTCTTGTTTTTGTGGACCAAAATGTTTTAAAATAAAACGTTTTGCAAGGTGATCCAATCACACCTAAATAAAAAGGGATTGATGGCGGCTCCCATTTTCATTTTTAAAAGTCGACCCCATTTTTCTAAAATTATTAAAATGGTTTCGACAGCATTGCTTTTATTAGACTTTGATTAGAATAAGGTTTTTAAGCCACGTAGTAGTCTCTCCTCTTATATCGTTCAATTCAATAGTTAGTGAATTTTCTTCTCCTCTACTCGTAGTTTTTTTTCCGAAAAGGTTTCCACATAATAAAATCTGTGTGTTCTATTTTTTATTTTTCTCTATTTCTTTACGATTCATTGTTATTATCAACGTTTGATTTTCATCGTTCTTTCTTTTATAATTAATTTTTTACTAAAGAAATTTCAATGAGTAAATTTTATAAAAAATTTATTTATCCAAGCAAAACAATCACAAATATTACCATTGTGAAATTTTCATGCAAATCACTCAAACATTATGTTTGGATAAATAATTATAAAGATAAAAGAAAATTTGGGTAAAATACTCAAAATACTAAAAAATAAATTATTTACTAAAAAGCCCAGCTTTAAAAATATTTATGAAAAGCGCGTTTCACCCCAAAACACGTTCACGTCGGTAGCGTTTTAGGGATATGCCGAAAAAGCGCCATGCCGCTTTAGCCCTCAACGGTAAAAAAATGGCCAAATTTTTTTTTACCGTTAGAACCAACGATAAAAAACTATAAAACCCCCACCCTTTTATTTTTCACACTTTAATCCTTATTCATTCTTCTCTCAAATTCCTCTCAAATTCCTCTCAAAATTCTCTTTAAGTCCTTCAAACTTCCTCTAAAATTTCAAAATAGTCCTTTAATATTTACAAAAAGCCCTTTTAATTTTTTAATATAATTTTTGAAACTTTTAAAACTTTCGATCAGATTACAAATGACCGGAATTACTTGTCTAGACAACAAGCACATCTCCATCGAGCAATTTCAAATGGTAAGTTTTAATTTTAATTTTTCAATATTATTTAATATTTTTAGGTCTATGCAATTTTAATTAATTTTATTTTATAATTTTTAATCATCGTAGATCGAGTGTTGGAATGTTATATTCATAACATGCATGGTCCCCAATCGCCGTTGATCGAGAATTACCTGCGGGAAGCGGGTTTTTGGAACGTGGCCACGATAGGCCGGGGGTTCAAGTTGGAGTCGCCATTGATCAGTGCGTTGATAGAGAGGTGGAGACCCGAGACGCATACTTTCCATCTTCCATGCGGAGAGTGTACCATCACTTTAGAAGATGTGCAGTTGCAGTTGGGATTGCCGGTGGATGGGTCGGTAGTCACCGGGTCCGCAACTTCTGGTGATTGGGGAGCGGTATGTTACGAGCTTCTGGGTGCCATTCGGGATAAAATTCAAGGAGCTCGGATCGAGATGGCCTGGTTACGAGACACATTCCTAGAGCCGAATGAGGGTTCGACCAAAATAGAAAGAATACGGTATGCTCGGGCATACATTCTTCAGATAATTGGAGGCTATCTGATGCTAGACCTTTCTAGAAACCTCGTACATCTGAGATGGCTGTTGAAACTTGTTGACTTCAGAGCAGCCGGTGAATTGAGTTGGGGGTCTGCCGTGCTATCGAGGTTGTATCGGGAGATGTGCGGGGCGACGCGACCGAGTAAAGCAAAAATCAGAGGTTGCCTATCACTACTACAGTCATGGGCATGGTTTCGATTTCCATATTTACGACCTCGACTCGACCACCCATATTCATTCTCACTGATAACGAGGTAAATTTAATATTATATTTTACAATTATTTCGTAGATTTATAATATAATTGTATGCTAAAAATTTATTTAATTAGGTAGAACCATTCGGCGAGTCATGTTGGAATACCTACCTCGCTTGAAGATGTACGGCTTCTATTGGACCAACGGTCAGAATCACAAGTAAGTTTTGAATTTCGTATTTATAATTTAGTATTTCATATTTAGTGTCTAGTATTATGTATATAACTAATATTTTAGTAATGTTAATATAGTTTCAATGGACACCGTACGAGGATCCGAAAATTTGGGTAGTAATTCCGGAGGAGTTCTTCCAAAATCTGAACAGTTGGCACGTGAAGGTCCCATTGATCACCTATGCGACCGTGGAGATGCACCAGTCAGATCAGGTTCTGCGACAATTTAGATTCCTGCAACCGATTCCCGTGCCACCTAAGGTGTTCGATGATGAGCACAAAGTGGATTACGGCTGCTGCACACGGATTGACCAAGATTTTGGTTAGCACATACCGAGACGTGGGAGAACCGGTATGACTATTTACCTATCCGGGAACCGATCATTGTTCCTGAGTTAGCACACGTGCCGGAATACATGCCATGGTTTAGGATCCATAGTAAGCCGTATCTGTTGTCGGAAGAAGAGAGGCGACGGCAACTTCGTGAACGAAGGGAACGTCGGAGCCCTTTAAATCCAAGAAGAATGGGTGATGAGACGGGACCATCAACAGTGCCGATACATCACCGGGCCCATCAGTTCAGCCGACGACACCGACATCACAGCCTTTACCCTTTATGCTAGGTGCGTACCTTACCCCTTATATGTATCCTCTTAACCCATATATGTTTCCTTTTCCCAGTCCCACCCTAGGTTGGAATGCATGGCCGGGTTCAAGTCCGTTCTCGACTACTCCCGCTGCCCAGCCGATCTTTAGGCTGTCATCGCGTGAGGGATCACAGGAGGCGCCGTCGGGGAACACTTCTTTCTACCACCCTCATTCGCCATACGGGATTCAGACACCCCCGCCGTGGTTTATGCAAACACCTTCGGGGTCTTTATTTTATCAAGATGGATCATCCTCGCAACACCCACAACCAAACCCAGTGTCGGAGGAACCGAAATCCCCTCCCGAGGTTCCACGACCCCCGCCGGAAGCTAGACGAAGGAGGAATCTAGTGCGTAACCACCGACCGCCCCCTTGTGGCACTAATTTCGATCGACATCAACACCGATTCGGACCGACTTTTTATTTTTAATTGTAATATAATTTTTTAATTTTAATTTTTTATTGTAATTTAATTTTATATATTTAATAAAATAATGTTTTTTATTTTTATTGTAATTTAAATTTTTAATGTAATTTAATTTTTTAATGTAATTTAATTTTAATATCTTTAATAAAATAGAAATGGTTTAATTTTTTTATTGTACTTTATTTTTTATATTTAATAAAATAATGCTTTTTATTTTTTATTGTAATTTGATTTTTATTTTTAATATAATTTAATTTTTAATGTAATTTAATTTTAATATCTTTAATAAAATAGAAATGGTTTAATTTTTATTGTACTTTAGTTTTTATATAATAAATAAAATAATGATTTTTTATGTTTTTATTGTAATTTAATTTTTTAATGTAATTTAATTTTAATATCTTTAATAAAATAGAAATGATTTAATTTTTTTATTGTACTTTAGTTTTTATATATTTAATAAAATAACGATTTTTTATTTTTTATTGTAATTTAATTTTTAATGTAATTTACTTTTTTAATGTAATTTAATTTGAATATCTTTAATAAAATAGAAATGATTTAATTTTTTATTGTAATTTAATTTTTATATATTTAACAAAATAACAATTTTTATTTTTTATTGTAATTTGATTTTTCTTTTTATAAATTAAAACTTGAATAAAATAAAAGTTCTTGTACAAAAGTTCACCGTTTTCATAAAAAATAGAAATTACATAGCCACGAAGAGACAAAAAAGCTAAGAACACGGTCAACTATTCCGATTTGGACACGAGAGAGATGTATGCCCCGGATTCCTACACCATCCGCACAGCCTACTTTGGTTGCTCGTTTCTTGGATATCTATATTGTTGAGTATTCTACTCGAGAAAGGTCGATTTTTTGGTTTGCGCCTCAATTGTCTATCTGGCAACAGCTTATACGGTGCCAGCGATACCGACGGCCACTTACTTTTCATCTAGGACTGGTGGGAATACGTGTCTCCACACGTTGTACATGTTTTCTAATTTATACACTTCGTCGACATAGCTCATGGGATCAAGACGGAGATTCTGACAAGCCGCAAGTACATGAGCGCATGGGTAACGAAGTGCATCAAATATACCACAGTCGCAGATCCTATTTGTCAAGTGTACACAATACTGCCCACCAATAATACCTTGGTTCGATCTGTCAAACTCGTGACACGAAACCATAGGCTGTCGCGATCGTGACACACTATGTGCCTGGTGTTGGCCCGTGCCTTCCTCCTGTTTATTGCTTGCATCTGCCCTCTATAACTCGCTGCTCATTTCAGAAATAGTGCCGCTAAATGAAAATATGTCTCTTGCACAACCGATGTAATCGACAGATGACAGGTTCCTTTTAGAATAGAATTTATATATTCGGCCAGGTTTGTGGTCATATGACCATATCGTAGGCCGCCATCGTATGCTTATGCCCACTGTTCGAAAGGAATATTGCACAGGTAGTTTACGCCTTCTTCGTTATCTGAGCGCAAACTCGCAAACATGTCCTGAAAACGGTTCTTATTGATCTTGTACCCTACCAATATACGTTGATAGCGAATATTACATACCACTCTTCAATTGAGAATAAATTGAATATTACAAACGAAATTATATTAATAGATATTACATACACATATCAGTCACTTGCCGTCACTGACTTTTAGATTGATATTGCCCGTAGTAGTTGGATGCAACATGCCTTAGGCAATATCGATGGTGTGTGCGATGCCACAGGCTTCCTTGGAGCTCTATTGCGGCTAGTATTCTAGGGCCCCGATCCGATATAACGCATATATCAGGTTGGGGGCAGACATGCCTCCTTAACCTAGATAGGAAGAAGTCACAGTCATCAGCTGACTCCCCCTGTGTTATTGCGAACGCAATTGGAAGGATTCTCCCACAGCCGTCTTGTGCCACAGCTAGCAATAGCCGATGCGTATATCTACCATATATAAAGGAACCGTCAAATTGTACCAATGACTTGCAGTATATAAAGGCATCTCCGTATTGCTTAAATGACCAGAACAGACGCTTGAACACTACGCATCCACAGAGCAAACGATCGTTGTAATCGCGGTTTCGTTTCAAGGTGCATTATCTTTGCTGGACATATCTCTCCAAAGACGACATCACCGCCACACTTTATTAGATGAAGGCGTCCACCGACCATGTAACTTTTCTAACGCTATACGCTTGGCTATCCAAGCTTTTACGTAGAGGCGTGTACCCCAATTGACTACGAATATTGCCAATTAAGGTCGACATCAGTAGTCTTGGGATCGACCTTCACCGTCGGGATTATTAAGTCAGCCAACATGTACGAATCCATCTTCGAATGATCTTGTGTAACAACTGTCAACGAATTACGTTAAATAATACAACATTACATAATATTAGTATTATTCAAAAACATTGAACACATAGTGGTACTGTACCGGCAAGACATGTATGTGGACCTTTATACTTTTTGATCTCTCACAAGCCTGTCCTTTTCCTTAAAGAGGCCATGATTTTCCATGAACATGTACCGTCTTGCACTGCACACTTCACCTCGTACTTATTGAGCTTCGATTTAACCACGTTGTAGTTAACCCGTGTCGATCTTTGTATTATTTTAATGCGAAAGAAAAGTATTCTTGTTGAAAATCGGTTACCAACTTCTAATTGGTCGAATCCAACGAAGAAGTTGTACTGATCACGCGTCCGTGTGGTAGCTCAAGAAACTCCAATGCATCATCTTGAGATAGATCGACATTATGCATGTGAAATGGAGACGAGTACATACTCAATAGCGATCTTCTTCTTCTTCATCCGAACCGCCTCAACATCTTGATGCAGTTGGAATAGGCTTCGGTTCAAAAATAATCCAACCACGCACCATCGGGCCGGGCTCCCGAGGTGGATCCACATTGGATTCATCATCCGCCTCCATAACTCCGCAACAAGCGAGGGCCCTCATGGTGGATGTCGTGGGGAGTACATTATCCCTCCTTAAACATCTTTCGTAACGTTCCCAATCATATGTAGATTGCCAACCACTAGAAGTTGATGATGTCCCCCAATACGTATTTCTATCATCGGACATCGAAGGACGGATATGCATGTCCCATCCACCAACCGAGTGTCGTGCAGGGGTTATGTTTTCCATACTACCACCGAACACGGGCACTTCCGTGTTTTACCTCCTACTAACAGCGGCTTGGGGTCGTGTATTCCCCTCGAACAACAGTAGATGTTGAGGTCGCAGAAAGATCACTTAGAGATGAAAATTGTACATATACTTCGAGATAAGGTGATCCACTGGCAAGATGAGTCTCCACCATTGCCTCAAAGCTCCGAGGACCTTTGATGTTGAATGAGTCATATCTTACCGGATCAACCGAAGCGCAAAATCTATGCTTAATAGACTGAACTTTCATTGGCGTTATTCCGAATATTTTACACCTAATTCTTTTGCGAAGTTCTACCAAATTGATGTTCCGATTAAAACTCAGTCGCACTGTGCTCTCCGATAAGAAAATAACATTTTCGGTGTCATAAACCTTACCATCGTAGTAAATAACAGTATTAATACGTTCACTCATTTTTATTTTTTTTTCTTTTGCCTCAATTTCCCTTATGCAACCTGAGAATGAAATTTGGTTGATTTGTAGTCTAATTTTCCCGGAGACTACATAGCAAAAGAGCGTCCACGTGGGAGCTCTTTTCAGTACTCATGCTGACAGTGCACCCTGCTGGAAGCATTTTGGCCGCTGTTTGTTCAGAAACATCTTCTCAAAATAATTTTCCCGGAGACTACTTTAGTAAAAGAGCGTCCACGTGAGAGCTCTTTTCAAGACTTTCTTGACAAGGCACCTACTTTGAAGCGTTTTGCCTGTTTGTTGAAACGTCTTCTCAAAATAATTTTCCGGAGACTCAGAGTAAAAAAAGCGTCCACGTGGGAGCTCTTTTACATCCTCATGCCGATAGTGCACCTTCTTTGAAGCGTTTTGTACTTGTTTGTTCGAAACGTCTTCTCAAAATAAATTTCCTAGAGATTCTCAGTAGTAAAAGAAGCGTCCACGTGGGAGCTCTTTTCAAGATACTCTTCTTGACATGCATCTTTCTTGAAGCGTTTTGGCCACCGTTTGTTGAAACGTCTTCTCAAAATTATTTTGCCACATACAATCAAAAAATTTCAATTAATTTTTGAGCTAATATATTTTGCCCAAAACCCTATATATATTTTACCTAGCCCGAAACCTTAGAATATCATCTCGTAATTGGACGGGAGAGAGGGCAAAAACGCGTCCACGTCGGTCGTTTTCTGGTGATTCATCGACCAAAGCGCCTCTGAGGGCCAGCGCTTTCTTGGCATATCCCAAAACTTCACGACGTAGTCGCGTTTTGAGTAAAACGCCCTTTTCCGTAAATATTTTTGAAATCGGCCTTTTTAAGTAAATAAATTATTTTTTGGTATTTTTAGATATTTTACCCAAAAATTTATATATTATTTGAATAATTAAAATTAATAAAAGAAATTAAAGTGAATGAGGTACCTCAAGCTTTCTTTTCTTTTGGTAAATTATGAAAAGACAAAAGAAATGATTTATTATAACAATATTTTCCATTTATATAATTTTTATAAAATAAATGAGATATCTCAACCTGATGTTTGGGTTGAAGCAGGAGAAAGGAACATCATTTCTTTCTTTATTTATTTTCTTTTACATTATCTACTTAAATAAAAATGGTTAAATTTGTTACCTTTTTCCAAGCTATTTGCTTGTTCTTTTTTGGTTTGTTCAGGGACGATACTAGTATTCGTATTGACTATCATTTGCCTTTTTCTCCATCTACACCAATCCCCTCTTTTTTTTTTTTATTCATTCTATGTGTCTTCTATTCTTTTAGTTTGTAAATCTATTTTGTGAGCTCTTTATTTTTTTCAGTTTATAAATTCATTTTATGGGTATTTTTATTGTCTTCTTAAAATGTAATAGACAAATAATAGTGTTGTCGTTGAACCTTCACTAGCGACTAATAATTTTTCTTGGAAAGTGTGTTGGTTGTAGATACTCAAATAATAGTTCTTTATCGGCTTCTTAATTTATTTCTATTTTAAAATAATAAATAATTTCACGAGTCAATTAGACTTGTGTTGTCTTTAAACTTTATATATTTTCTTGTTTGTTTTCCATTGTTAAATAAATTTTCACTTTGACAAATTTTTATCTTGTCTTGTATGTAACTTTAGCAGATTTCCTCGTCGTCCTTCTCAGTTTAGTGGATGTTCGATTTTTTTATTGATTTTGCCTGTTGCTTTGAACCATTCGGATTGATTACCTTATAATGATAATTGTTTGAATCATTTAAAATATGTTTGTGTTTGAATTGTGACAAAGCTTATTGTCAACATGACGTAATATTTAATTGATGCTGAGATCGAAACCTTCATCGTATTGATGGAGCTTATCATTCACCACTAACATTTAAATTTAATGTGATTAACACAACAAGGTACAAAAATGATACCGGGCTATCATATTAATTTCATAATAAAAATGAGATATGGGAAGAGAATGAATCATAAAATGATTGCATCTGATTCTATAAAAGAGAAGTAGATGAATGATATTATCATATTTCTCAACTTGAGAGATTGCATTGGAAGCTTTAGATATTGAAAGGGGACAGCCATCCACCCCATACCTTTCCTCTGTTCTTCATAAAAAAGCTCAGATTCCATTTTTGTGTTAATGTTAAAAGTCATCTATGATGCTTCTCCTTTTTATCCCATTTCTCCATCCATCCATCACATTTCAATTTCAATCTCTCATCTTAGATTGTGATTGTGTGCTTTTATTCTATTTAATCTAAATATTCCCAATTTCCTTTTTATTTAATATAAGAAAATAAAAAAACTATTTATATAGTTTTGTAAACCTTAATACATTACTTGATATCCGAATTTCTTAACATGGTTTTAATGTCTGTATTATTTTTGGTTTAGTATCTAACAAAATTATATATTTTGGTAGTTAAGCGTAATGGTGTTAATTTTTTAATATTTATTTCAAATTTTAAAATTGATTAAAATATAATTAATTGTTAATATTATTAACTAATTACTAATTTGGTACTATAATGTATGATTTTGTTAAATATATGTATTACATTGGACAAAAACAACATAAATACCACGTTAAAAATATGTGTTAAACTTAAATACTAAATATGTATTAAGCCTTTTGTATGAGTATATTTCAAATGCCTACATGTGCAATTAAGTGCATGGATTTAAGAAACAGAAGATGGTAATGGGAGTGAAGTTTTAGCTGCCAATTTCAAAAGAGGATGGTGGGGTTGCCATGTGAGAGTGGTCCGTCTCTTCTGTTTGTATCTAGTTGCCATTTTCATTTTCGATCCCCGTTGATCGTCGATTAGTGGTCCCCCTTCCTCAGTCTTACCTCCTCCTCCTCAATCATTTTCAGATTTGAGTCACCTACCGAGACTACTTGCATTTCGAAAGATTTGTATAAGCCCAAACCCATCAAACAGGATGAGTTGGAATTTTTAAAAGCCGAACTTAATTGAATTCGCGACCATTTTTTAAATACAATTTAAACTGTTTGTAGTGGCAGAGTTAGAATTTTTTTAGGTCGAAATTAAATTATATATTTTTATAATAGTAAAAATATAAATTTATTATTTTAATAATTATTAAGAGATTAAATTAAATTATTATTATTTTAAGAGGATTAAAGTATAATTTTACTATTATTAATTTAATATTTTATAAATTATAAAAATTTAAATAAAAATTTTCCATTTTACCGCGCCACCCTGCTCCGCCACTGACTGCTTGTCCCTTGACTCTACTATATATAGTACACACTTATATTTGTGAACCTTCGTTCAGGTTCAAGATTCTAAGCTGAAGGAGAATAGGGAGAGATTAGGTCTATGTCAGAGTTAAGCAATCCAATATGTTTTTGGGTGATTGTGTTTTTTTTTTCTATAAGTAGACTGATATATTTGTGTTTTATATATTATTATTTAGAAAACATAATAATTAACAAATCAACTTTTCATAAAATAATAATAATAATAATAATAATAATTGATATTAAAATGAATACAATATTATTTAGAAATTATATATTTAATATAAATCAATTTAATAGTACTTGCAAAATAAATAGTTTTATATTTTTAAGCAATAAAAATTTTAAAATTTGAACAATATTAAAAAGTAAAAAAATATTAATCTAAAAACTTTTTAACATTGTTTTTTTATATATTTTAATGTTGCGAAATATTTGTTTTAGAAAAATTTAATAACATCGATCTTTAAACTTTTAATGTATATTTTTAAATTTTATTAATTTTAACCAAATAATTAACTTTTGAAATATTCATTAAAGCATAATTTATAAATATTTATAAAAGAATAGTTTATAATTAAAATATGTTTCTGATTATTGGAATATTTTATTAAAGTATAAATGTAGAAATCTTAAATATAAACTTTTCTCTAAATCTACTATCATCATTCACTTAATATGTTATTCTTACCATATAAATACAAATATAAATTATTGCTATCATATGTATTGAGCGTGAGTATTTGCTTTGGAGTGTCTTATTCCTTTAATAGAAGGTATTGTTTTTAAAGGAGTTTTTGTCTTCCGTATTTTGAAGAGAACTCGGAAGGTTTTATTAAGTTTATAAAGTATATTGATTAGTGAAGATACGACTTGTAAATTTATGGAAAAAAAATGTCAATATTATGCAAAACATTAATTATACATATGACACCCGTGGAGGTTCAAACCACTAACCAAGGCATTCATCCATACCTTAATTAAATTAAAGCTGGATTAATGTTGTAAGATCCAAGTTTCAAGTCCTCTCTATTACGCTTCCTCTCCAATTTGTAAAAAGTGTAGTAATTTAACGCATACAATTAGGGGGTGAGCGTTCAATTGAATTAAGTCAAATTTAATGAAAAATTTTGAGTTGATGAGTTCTATTTTATCATCCTAAATATATTTGAATTTTTTCGAATCGAGTGAAATTGTTCGAGTTAAATTAAAAAAATTAAATATATCAAATTAAAATCTTGTTACAGATAATCGATTTCATGTTATAACACATAAATTTGAAACAATATATATTTGAAAACTTTTTCAAACCAAAATAATAAAAATAATTTAATATGATAAACTTGAATCATTAATCAACTTATTTAGAACCAAAATTATTATTCTAGAAATTTTAAAATTTTTAAACCTTTTACGTATTTTTAAGAATTTGTTTGAAATTTTATAATTTTTAAAATATAAAATTTTAATTATAAAATTATTTTAAAATTTTTTGTAATTTTATTAAGATAGACCAATTTGTTCATTTTAAACTTAACAGAACTAAAAGGATATTTATATCAATCTATTATTTAAATTATTGAGTTTTTCAAATTATAAAATTTAATTAGATTCTAACTTAAAACTCAAATTACTTATTCGAGTTGACTCAATTAATTAAATTTATTTAACTTGAATCAAGTTTTACTCCCTCTAAAAATACTGTGAGAAGGAAGGAAATATTACTTGCGTGATTTGCCAGGAAAATATGAACCAAATTATTCTCAATAGTGAACAAGCTAAAATTGGTGAACTGATAAATTCTTGATGTCAATTATAACCTTACGTGTCAATGGGTATCTTTGACTTTCAGTATTTGCCCCAATATAAACAAACATGGATTGATTACCAAAATTAATTGATTTTCTAATTTTACTGGAAATTATTTTTGGACTGTTACTTTTCAATTATTTAACACATTTTAGTAATTTTTATGTCATCATTAATATATAAATATGAACTTTGAATCTCAAAACTCAAATTTTAAACTTTGAATATTGAATTTTAAACTCAAATTCTAAATCTCGAGATTTTGGGTTCAAATTTGAGATGTGGGTTTAAGATTTAGAGTTTAAAATTCGGGATAAAAATTATCAAAATTATGTATCAATAATATAAAAATTACTAAAATATCATTAAATAATTGAAAATGAATCATGTATGATACGATAAAAATATATCAAACAATTTCTCCCTATCAACATGCATACATTTGAAATAAATATATATTTGACTATCTAATTTTTTTTCTAATATTATCGTTTTATCAAATATTTAGATTAAATACATAATTGAAGATTATCACAATCACAAAAGAAAATTCAAAGATTTTAAATGTGCATTCTCCCGTATAAATAACATGCATGCATGCACCTACTCTGAATTTTAATAAAATTCATAGCATTGCCAATAATATATGATCGAGATGTGATATATTAATCAATATTAATGTATTATTTAATTTTAAAATAATAAATTGTTTCGTAAGCTTGAAATTTTATACATTTAAGTGATTTTTTGTCTCGAGTTAAGAGATAAATAAATCACACTTCGAAGTGGTATTTAAATATCATTTGTATTAACACTTTTTTTTCTTTTTCCAATAATACTCTCATCTAAAACTCAAAAGTACACATTTTTTTGTTGTTGAGTACTAAAGACAATTCTATCGATCTTCTCCATTTTATCTGTTCCTTCTACTGCCATTGTTGTCAAACAAAGGAAAAAAATTTATTCAAATTTCGGCGAGATCAAATATATTTATAAATACCAAGAGTTATTAATCAGAAAATTTCATTGTTTATAACTTATTATCAGTTCTTCTTTCATATTTCCTCTATAAACAAGCATTAAGGTCTTCAATTTTCAATTACCGGTATGTATTCTATAATCTACTCTTGATTTAGTTAAAGTTAACCATTTCCACACGAATGCTATGTTTTTTTTTTTTAAATCTAGAGTATATATTTTAAATCTGTGTTTTTTTTTTAAATTCACATGTAAAAGCTTCATAGATTATATATCTAACTAATCTCATTTTTAGCCTGCTAATTATATTACTGTTGCCTTGGTTGGAACATTAGCATCTCATTAAGTTGTAAATTGTTACGAATCTATCTAATCCTCCAATTGTTTGATAAATAATATTGTACGTTGTTAAACAATTGTAGGTATTTCATAAAGAATGCCTTGTTTGAGTATTAATGTTCAAAGAAGTAAGAATGGATGTTTTAAGTTGACTGAGTCTAGGAATCAAAGGAGAAGGATACTAGTTGTGTTAAGTTATTGGATTAAGATGAAAACACTAATAAGTTGTTACTTTGTTAACTTAATCATGAAAAAAAAAAGAAAAAAGCTTAACTTCTTATAGGCTTAAAATTAAGTTCTACACTTCGGATTTTTTCAAGAAGCGAGAAGAAATTAGAGATTTTGCCCATGGTGATGAGCAAACATGTATTGATAAATTAACAATGTCTAGAACTGCTTTTTTTAAGTTGTGTGAGTTATTACAAATAAAAGGAGGGTTGAGTCGATGAGCAAGTAGCAATTTTCCTAATCATACTTTCTCATCACATTAAGAATAGAACTTGTAGTGACATATTTGAAAGGTTGGGTGAGACAATGAGTAGGTATTTCAATAAAGTCATTGTTAGTATTATTAAACTCAAACACATATAGGGGTTTAAGTTAATTAACTAATGACACGCGAAAATGGTTTAAACTTTAGATAGAGGAGGTAAAACCCTTGTTGAATTGTAGAATTTTATTTCAACTAGAAAAACAAACTCCTAGTTTAACTAGGAGTACAAGGAGCCGCAACCCTAGTTAATAATATTGAGATTTGTCGTCCCACCCTTTTACATAAGGGGCTTTTGGGTCTCTTCCATATCGAATTCAATTACAAGTGCTTCCTGAGATTTTAACTCAGTATTTTATAATTTGATCAAACCCAATATTTATTTTCTATTTCTCAAAATAAACTTTAATATTTTTCAATTAAATATTTTCTCAACCCAATTCTAATTCCGTTAAAATCATTACGACTTTTCTTATAAAGGAATCTATGAGAAAATATATTTAGTATTTCTTCATTCAACGATTAATTATGACCAAATGATTTATTTCTATTTTTAACTTCATTTAATTGAAAAACATAAATTCATTTTTAGGTTATTTTTATTTCGGAGAAAACCATATTCATTTTCAAACAATTTTAATGGACTCAAAAATATTTATTTATTTTAACAATCTTTTATATCCAGCATATCCTTACTTTGATTTATGAAATGTATCATAAATAAATTAAAATGAATATCATAAAAACAATCAGTATATGAAATTTATCATTAATTTTTATGAAATTTATTTATTCATTTCCCCGAGGAATGTTCAATTTCAAATTATCGTACATATAAATTTCATAAAATTAAATGATAAAAAATATTTTATCTTCTTACATATAATATTAAAATTAAATTAGCTATATATATTAAATGATAAAATTAAAATTAATATCATAAAAATTTAAATTATTAATTGGGTTTAATGGGTTTGGGCTTTAAGAGTATTAAGTTTTAACGGGTATTTGGATTTAAGATTTAAATTTGGACTTGGGTATGTACATGGGTTATAGGCTTATGGCCTTAATCAGTTTATTCAATTTAAAATGTCAAAACTGAAAATCGTTACCAGGTATTTCGGTTCAATATTTTTTTGCACACCCCTAGCAATTTACATACATGTTACTAGGTTGGGAAGGGTCAGTGCTAATGATAGAGTTCTCTGAGATGCTTTGAGTAAGAGGAATAATTTAAAAAGGCCTACTGATATGTGTTTCTTAGGTTAAGATGATAATGAGACTTCATATAAGGCAAATTGACTTTAAGCAAATTTTTTATTTAAAATGTAACTTTTAGACATTTTGTTTTATAAATTCTTTTAGGTTGTTATTACTTTGTTGATGCAAGTTACGCACACTCAAAAGGGTTCTTAGCCCCTTTTAGAGGGCAACGGTATTACTTAAGTGAATGGAGGCATGGCTATCAACCTACCACTCCTGAAGAGTTGTTTAACATGAAACATGCTTCCGCACAAAATAAAATTAAAAGGTGCTTTAGTCTTTTAAAGATGATATGGAGTATACTTAGAAGCCCCTACTTTCTATCCCATTAAGAAACATAATCGAATTACCCTTGCATGTTGCTTGTTGCGCAATTATATTCGGAAGAAAATGTCCTACGACCTTATAGAATGTGATGATAAAACTTCAAGTAGTAAGGAAGTTAGGGATGTTGCTAATGAAGCAATAGTTTCTGGAATTGAGCATACAAATGAGTGGAGCATGTGGAGACACCAACTTGCTATGGAGATGTTTCTTGAGTGAAGGGCTACTCTATTAAAGAGGTGAAGTAATAGAAAATTTTGTTGAATTTAATGTTAGGAATGTTCAACAAATGTAGAACTAAATGTTTTTATATATGAACTAAGTTTAGTTGTCTATGCACAAACTATATTTTTATAAATATTTTATTTATACTTTCATGTAATTTGTGTATTTATTTTTATGAGATATCTTTATGTTTCTATATTTTTCATTTTAGCTACATTTGATTTGATAACAATTATAATTGTTAAAATTGAGTGACCGAATCTTTGTTAAAATAAAATAAAGTGGTAAAATAAAATAAAAGTAAAATCCATATAGAACGACACTTCTTTTATTTTATTTTAAAATAAAGTTTTTCAACCTTATTACACTTCATCTATTTGATATTGATTAGAATAAAGTGTTTCAACCTTACTACACATCTTCTATTAGAACATGGTTTTACAAGCCTAGAAATAGACATAGTTTACTCCTCTTGTAATCATTCGAAATCGACATAGCGAATTTTCTTCTCCTCTGCCCGTGATTTTTTCCCCGAAAGGGTTTCCACGTAAAATCAATGTGTTATTTATTTTTCTTTCTCTTTTCTTTGCGATACATTTAATTATCGACGTTCTACTTTTCACAATAATATATTATGTTAATCCAGTTTGGCATATATATATATAATGGCAGTTCTAAAGGTAATTTAAATGTGAGAATTCAAGTAGCAAGTCTATTTGGAGACACCAGACAAATGAAAAGGATAGAATTTTGGCACAATGTCTTGTTGAATTGTACTATATAGGCAGCCACAACGTTTTTTGTGGCTTTAGACAAGGGTATCTACCTATATTTGATAATGTTACAATCAAAATTCCCACATTTTGGTGTCAAGGCTAAGCTTCATATTGACAACAGGCTAAGAACACTTAGGAAGAAATGGTCAATTGTACACGACATGATATATAGCAAGCACACCAGTGACTTTGGATGGGATAGAACAGGGAAAGTGGTGACAGTTGAGCAAGCGTGTAACACCCCTAACCCATATCCGTCGCCAGAACAGGGTTACGGAGCATTACCAAAATTTACAGATCAAATACACATATTTCATACCATTTCTAATTCATATGAGAAACTATTCATAATCAATCATAATGTCCCTTATAAGAACCCTCGAGGCCCAAAATATGCATTGGAAATAAGTCGGGATTAAACTGGGTACTCAGAGAATTTTTTGCAAAATGTTAAAATTTTTCCTAGGTGCAGGGGGCACACGCCCGTGTGGCTAGACCGTATGGTTCACACGGTCAAGAGACACGCCCGTGTCTCAGATCGTGTGGGTATTCAAAATAGGGACACACGGCTGTGTCCTAGCCTGTATCTATACCTGTGTAACTCTCTGACTTGGGTTACACGGTCAAATAGCCTTGTGTGCTAGGTCATGTGAGCAATTTGACTTGCATTAATTAGGTGTAAGGGTCACACGGCCAAGTCACAAGCCCGTGTGCTAGGCCATATGGATGAAAATAGGCCGTTTCCAAGGCCACTTTTCTCACCCAAATTATCTTCCACCTACATTAACACTTTAACACATTCACAAGACATTTCAATGGCTAATTACAACCAAACATTTACATTGCTATAATTGGTCATATTTAGCCTATACATGCCATTATAGCCAAAATTAGTTTGCTATATATACCGAAGAATCCGAGGGATAGTGTGATGTAGCTTCGACTAGCTTTTAACCTTTACGAGCCTCCGAGTACTATAAGACAGAGGAATTAAAACAAAGTAAGCATTTAATGCTTAGTAAGTTCGTATAACAGAAATTAACTTACCATTTAATTCATGTCGTAACCATTTTTTGGAAAACGGGTAGACTTGTTTTTTGAAAAACGAAAATAAAATGGGAGTCGCCACCGATCTTTATTTGGGTGTGATCGGATCACCTTTGTTTTAATAAAACGCCTTGGTTTATTAAAACGAGGCTTTTGGTCAACGAAAATTTAAGAAAAATGGGTTCAGAGGTCAATTACGTGCGAGGAAGGATTAGCACCCTCGACACGCCCGAAGTTGGTACCAAACTGATTGATCGATGTCCTATTGTTGAAAACTTTGAAATGATTTGAAAATACGATACTTTTATTTTCAAAATTTGAAGGAATTGGAAGGGATGCTAAGACTCTCTTATTTTCGACGAGATAAAGTATCATGTCCAGTAAGTTAATTCGCGACACTTTAAACTTCCGAAACTAAGCTCGCCTTTTAAAACTTGGTTTTATTTTTGAAAAGGATCTCCCGTCATTTGTCGAGCGAGAAACTAGAACCCAGTAAGTTAGGGCTCATTTTCCCGAAAATCCAAATTAGGGATATTGCCTCTATTTTAGAAGAAAAAGAAACTTATCTCGAAGTATCTAGGCGTCGAGTCCAGTAAGTTAGGGCTCGACATTTCGAATTTCTGAGATCAAGTGTTTTGTTTAAAATTTGAATTGCAATTTTTTTTAAAAAAAAGGGATATTCCGTTGTTTAACTTAAACGAGAAAGACCGGAACCCAGTGAGTTAGGGCTCGATTTTCCCGAATTACTAATACGAAAATATTGGTCGTTATAAAGATTGAGATGTCAAAAAATAGTGAGACGAACGATGAGAATATTGATAATAACAATAAATGAATAATAATATAAGTAATGGTAAAAGGAAAGTATTATGACGATAGTATATATATTGACGGTGATAGAAAATAATGATAATGATGGAAATAATAAAATGATAATAAATAAGGTAGTAATACATTAGTGATAATAGTAATAGTAGAAGAACGAATAACAACATGCAAATGTAATAATAAAATAATAGTAAACATAATAATAATAATAAAATAATGGAAATAGCAAATGGTAATAAAAATAATGATAATAATAACATATAATTATAATAATAGATATATGTATGAAAATAATAATTGTAAAATATAAATAAATTATTAAATAATAAGTAAAGAAGGGTTATGATGTTAATAAAATAACAAAGATAGTAATATTAATAAAAATAACAATGGTGCATAATAGTATAGTAATAATAATACAAATAAAATAAATGAATAAAATAATAATATAAGCAAATAAAATGCATACATATATAAAATATAAAATATAATAATAGTAATAATAGTAATACTAATAAAAATAAATAAATATCATAATATAAGCACACAAAATATACAAATATGTAGAATATAATAATATAATAATGGTGATCTTGATAATAATATAACAGGATAATAAAAAATAATAATAAATAATTAATAGTAAGAAAAATTAAATAAAGCAAAAATAGTAAAATTGCAAAATAATTGAAAATGGATTAAATTGCATTAAAAACGGAATTTTTGGGTCAATTTGTAAATGAAGTAGAGGTTTAGGGGCTAGAAAAACACGCGCGTAAAAGGTGGGGATCAAAAGGGTAATTTTCCCAACAAATTAAACGCAGCGCTTTGAGAGAGGACCAAATCGCGAAACAGTGCAAAATTTCAGGGCCAATGTGCGAATACTAAAAACTTGATTTGAAAAACTAAAAATACGAAAGGGCTGATTGCGCAATTCCCCCCTCTGGTTTAAAAACACGCGGATCCTCTTGGGGTACGGTTCGGATTCGGGTCGGACCAGGTGAAACGACGTCGTTTTGGGGGTTAAAAGCCAGCCTCAAAACGACGTTGTTTTAAGGGGCTATATAAGGCCTAAAACTCAGAAAAAATTCATTTGATCTGTGTGCTCTAAAAAAATTTCTCTGTTCTCTCGTTTTCTCTCTGCAGGATTGAGAGGAAGGGTCACCGGGGGGAGCTCCGGTCCGGCATTCCGGCGACGCGCCGTCGCTCTGGCTGCCGCACACGGTGGCTGAAAAGGTAAAAACCTTACCCTTTTTTTCTTTTTTAATATTTTGAAATATATGTATAGTTAAAACATATTTGTTTAAGTATTGGTCTTAAAACGGAAAGGGAACGAAGAACGAAACGAAAACCGAATCTTGTGAGATCCTTACTCTGTGCTGTATTTCCCTTGCTTTTAAATGCAGGATCTCGGATTGGTGTTAGATAGGTGATTCTGTTCTTGCGTTTAAAGATCCGCTCTTATGATATTGTTAATCTCGTTTTTATTATCGAAAAAAATCCCTGTCTGATTTTGATTGGCCTTTTATAGCCATTTCTAGAAAAGATTATCCCCCCTTTTCCTTGTTCTGTCTTCTCGTATTTAATGCTTGCAGGTGCGCGATGCAAGTTACTGGCGGTGGAGGTGCTGTGGCTCTGACAATGGCGGTGGATGGTGGCTGCAGACGGCGTCAGAATGTCAGGGGTCAGGAGTCAGATGCCCTAGGTGCGGCGCACCTAGGGTTTGCTACTTGTGCCTTTCTGTTTTGTTTAATTTCCTGAAATGGGCTAGGGTTTAGGTTATTGTGAATGGGTTGGGTCATTAGTGGGTTTATTTGGGTATTGGGCTTGGTCATTGGGTTATCGATTTTATAACAAGATGCAGGGCTTAAATTTGGGTTATATTTTTGTTATGAATTTAATTAGTTTCGGGTTTTTGTTGGGCTTAGGGTTTGTTGGTTTACTGGTGTAAAATAGGCTTGTAGGCCAGGGCAAAATTGGGGTATGACAGCTGCCCCTCTTTGCTAATTGTCGTGTAACGGGAATGGAGCAAAGACTTAAAGAAGGACCAATTTTGCCTGGTCCACTGAGGTAGCCTCATTCCAGTCCACCGCATCTTCTTGCTTTGATCCACTTTACTGTTGCAGCTTTAGAGGTATAGGATTCGTCATTTTAATCTGCTCTACTTGCAACTTCAGTGAGATAAGATGTGATGTCTTCAATATGCTCCTGCAACTTCAAGGATGCCAGACCTGCTATCTTCAATCTACTCCACTGCAACTTCAGAGAGATAGGACCTGTAGCTTTAATTCGCTCCACTCAATCTTCTCTGCTTCAAAGAGATAAGGATTGATCCTCATTGTAAACTCAGGGAGACGGGATTTGTAATCTCAACCTCAGCGTGCGACCCGAGGCTCAACTCACCTCTCGCAATATGAGTTGATTTTTTATTTTTTTATTTTGAAAAATAGAAATTGAAAAACAAAAATTGAAAATACATCAGCCTGTAACCCGAGACCCAACTCACCTCTCGTATTATGAGTTGATTTTTGAAACAAACAGAATTTGAAAAATAGAAATTGAAAATACCTCGGCATGTGACCCGAGTCTCAACTCACCTCTCGTATTATGAGTTGATTTTTGAACAAAAATTGAAAATACCTCAGCCTATGACCCGAGGCTCAACTCACCTCTCGTATTATGAGTTAATTTTTGAACAGAAATTGAAAGACAGAAATTAAAAATACCTTGGCGTGCGACCCGAGGCTCAACTCACCTCTCGTACTATGAGTTGATTTTTGAACAGAAATTAAAATACAGAAATTGAAAATACCTCGGCCTGTGACCCAAGGCTCAACTCACCTCTCGTATTATGAGTTGATTTTTGAACAGAAATTGAAAGACAAAAATTAAAAATACCTCGGCATGTGACCTGAGGCTCAACTCACCTCTCGTATTATGAGTTGATTTTTGAATACAAATTGAAAAATACCTTAGCGTGTGACCCGAGGCTCAACTCACCTCTCATATTATGAGTTGATATTTTGAAAAATAAATATTGAAAAACACCTCAGCGTGTGATCTGAGGCTCAACTCACTTCTCGTATTATGAGTTGATATTTTGCAATCAGAATTTCAAAATATATCATCTGGTGGAACTCGGATGTCTTCTTTTTCCTTGGTTTGGTACAACTATCATTAAAAGTTCTTGCTTTATTGGTGTGCCTGTATGTGTCATACGTGAGGTTATCATGATATGCACGTGTTTGTCTTAAATGCTTTTATACCTACATGATTATGCCATGCGCCCTGGGCTTGTTTGTCATGTATCTCTTTTCGTCACGACTTTCATGATGATCTGTATTCATTGCTTTGACTCTTGACTTTTCTTTCGGGTTATGTACCCATCCTCAAGCTTTACGAGTAATCTGCGTTTCTCGTATATCACCCTTTTGCCCCCTGTTGAACTTTGTCCTTGCTTTAAGGCTCTTGCACTTACCAAATTCTCATCCAGGTAATGCTCAACGTTCTTTTTGTTTAGAGTATGTAATTTCACTATTTATTATTTAAATAAACCAAACATGAGATGCATAAAAATGGCAAAGTAGGTATGGAAAGGATACCTCACACTCATATTTATTTCAAAAGCAACAAGCGAAGAAAATTGACAAGGAATATTTCAATAAAGAAAACGTTATAAAAAAGGAAAGTAGGTTCAATTGTCGCAAATGCTCTAGATATCCAACGCATGAACTTCTCCACGTTTCTTTAGCCTGGATCTTTTCGAGCAAAGCTTCTTGTGTAGAAGATTTTGAGCTTCCGAGTCTGCTTCAAATATTATAATCTCGGCGTTTGACTCTCTGTTCAAATCATCTTGCTCTTTATGTCTGAACCCCCTTCATTAGGATGCCCTTTCAGGTTTTCATCCTAATCTTTTTATTTATCAAAATGCCCTTTCGGGTTTTCATCTTGATCTTTTTTTTCACCAAGACGCCCTTTTCGGGTTTTCATCTTAATCTTTTTTTTTTTTTTTTTTTTTTTTTTTTTTAGGCATGATGACTTTTCACGATGTCGAGTTCACTGGATTAAGTAACTCCTTCCCATCCATCTCAGTGAGAATCAAAGCTTCACCTGAGAAAGCCTTCTTTACGACGTATGGCCCTTCCCAATTTGGTGCCCATTTTCCTCGAAAATCTTTTTGTATTGGGAGGATCTTTCTCAGTACAAGTTCTCCCTCGCAAAATTCTCTTGGCTGCACCTTCTTGTCATGGGCCGTGATCATTCTCTTCTAGTACATTTGTCCATGGCAGATCGCCTTCAAGCGTTTTTCTTCGATAAGATTTAGTTGGTCATATCGAGCTCGAACCCATTCTGATTCTTCTAGTTTCGACTCTATTAAGACTCGTAGAGAAGGGATCTCAACTTCGATGGGCAGCACAGCTTCCATTCCATAGACCAGAGAGAAGGGAGTTGCTCCCGTAGATGTACGCATAGATGTGCGATATGCATACAAAGCGAATGGTAGCTTCTCGTGCCAATCTTTATACGTCTCGGTCATTTTCCCAATAATCTTCCTAATATTTTTGTTAGCCGCTTCTACTGCTCCGTTCATCTTTGGGCGATAGGGTGAGGAGTTATGATGCTTTATTTGAAATTGCTCACATACTTCCTTCATCATCTTGTTGTTTAGATTCAAAGCATTATCCGAAATAATTCTCTCAGGCAAACCGTATCGACATATGATCTCCTTTTTAAGAACACATAAGCTGCGGTCTTTGTCACATTCACAAATGAAGCGGCTTATCCATTTTGTGAAGTAATCTATGACCAAAAAATGAATCGGTGTCCATTAGAAGCTTTTGGGAAATTGGCCTATAACATCCATCCCCACATAGAAAAAGGCCATGGAGAAGTCATGACATGAAGGGCGAAGGGTCATATGAATTTTATCGCCGTAAATTTGACATTTGTGGCACTTTCGTGCGTAACTAATGCAGTCACTTTCCATTGTCAGCCAGTAATAACCGAGTCTCATAATCTGCCTAGCCATAGTGAAACCATTGGCATGCGTTCCACAAGTTCCTTCGTGGACATCTTCAAGTATTTTTCTGGCTTCAACAGCATCCACGCATCTCAGGAGCACTTGATCTTTTCCTCTTTTGTATAGGATGTCCCCATCGAGAACAAATCCCACCACCATTCTTCTGATTGTTCTTTTGTCATTCTCATTTGCTTGCTTGGGATATCTTTGATTCTTGACATATTTTAAGATATCGTGGAACCATGGCTGTCCATCTGCCTCTTTTCAATGCTAAAATAATGTGCAGGGACCTCATATATGCTCATTTGGAGAGGCATTATTTCGTTTCGTGTTTACTTTGAACATTGAGGCCAAAGTGGCGGGCATTAGCCAATTGGTTTTCTTCTCGTGGAAAGTAATTAAAGTCACTTCTTCAAACTCTTTGACCAACTCCTCAACAAGATCGCGATATTTGACCAACTTCGAATCTCTCACTTCCCAATCTCTACGGATTTGGTAAATCACCAACGCTGAGTCCCCGAACACTTCTAAGATTTCGATGTTTAGTTCAATAGCTGCACGAAGTCCCATGATGCAAGCCTCATATTCTGCTTTGTTATTGGTACAGAAGAAATTTAATCTGGTAGTGAACGGGTAATGGTTCCCTTCTGGCGACACTAAGACTGCTCTAATCCCATGCCCTAATGCATTCGATGCACCATCAAAGTTCATCTTCCATGATTTCTCTTTTGACGACTCACACTCTTTTTCTGTAATACACATCAAGTCTTCGTCTGGGAAATCAAATCTCAATGGCTCGTATTCTTTTGTTGCTCGAGTTGCTAAGAAGTCAGCTATCGCGCTCCCCTTTATCGACTTTTGACTCACATATATGACGTCGTACTCTGATAGTAGGATCTGCCATCGTGCCATTCTTCCTGAGAGTGTAGGTGATTCCATCATGTATTTTATTGGGTCCAGCTTTGAAATTAACCACGTCGTATGATACAACATATATTGTCTGAGCCTTCGAACTACCCAGACCAGAGCACAACAAAATTTTTCAATTGACTGGTACTTTGCTTCATACTCCGTGAACTTCTTGCTGAGATAGTAAATTGCCCTCTCTTTTTTCCTTGACTCATCATGTTGCCCCAGCACGCAACCCATTGAGTTTTTGAACACAGTCAGATACAATATTAACGGTCTTCCAGGAGTTGGCGGTGCTAGTACCGGGGGGCTAGACAAATACTGTTTTATTTTGTCAAAAGCCACTTGACACTCCTCATTCCATTCTCCAGGATTGTGTTTTCGAAGGAGTCAAGAAATTGGGTCACACTAGTAAGTTGAGCAATGACTCGAGCGATGTAGTTCAACCTCCCTAAAAATCCTCTGACTTCTTTTTGTGTGCGCGGAGGTGGTAGTTCTTGTATGACTTTTATCTTATCTGGATCAACCTCAATACCTCTCTTACTAATGATGAAGCCTAGTAATTTTCCCGAGGTAGCCCCAAACGTACACTTGGCTAGATTAAGCTTCAGCTGGATCTTTCTTAGTCTTTCGAACAACTTCCTGAGGTTCTCGACATGCTCTCTTTCCCCGAGATTTGGCAATCATATCATCAACTTAGACTTCTATTTCTTTATGCATCATGTCATGGAACAACATTACCATAGCCCTCTGATATGTTGCCCCGGCATTCTTTAATCCGGATGGCATCACTTTATAACAGAGTGTCCTCCACATCGTTACGAAGGTAGTTTTCTCCATATCCTCGGGGGCCATCTTTATCTTACCGTCTTTTTTCGGTACTGGGACTATGTTAGCTAACCATTTTGGGTATTTGAGACTTGTAGGAAGCCAGCATCAAATTGTTTCTTGACTTCTTCTTTTATCTTTAACAGCATTTTAGGTCTCATTCGTCTTAGCTTTTGTTGAATGGGTTTGCATTCTGGTTTCAGTGGGAGTCTATAGACCACTACATCCTCGTTCAACCCTAGCATATCCTGATACGACCATGCAAATACATCTTTGTACTTATGAAGCAAGGCGATCAAATCATGTTTGGTCTTCTCTGAAATGGAGATCCCAATCTTCACTTCCTGCCTCTTTTCTTTATTTCCTAAGTTTACTGTCTCAACAAATTCTTGATGGGTAGAATCTGTTTATCTTCTTGTTCTATCATTCTTAGTAAGTCAGCTTCAGCATTTTCCTCAGCTTTGCATTCTCCTACACAAATAGCTTTCTCAAAATCGATTTCAGGACTTGTAACGGGATTGCTCATGTCGTTGGTATCTGAGCACCTGAAAGGTGAATGGAAAAGAAAACTATAGAGGAGCATCATATTATTAGAATCGAACAAACATAATGTTATGGCATGATATGAGGTACATGTAATGACAGGTCGTGAGAAGAGGGAGCAATTATGAAGTTAACAAGAATGAAAAGACTATGACAAAATGCATCTCCATTAATGTTCATTTAAATGATAAAGAGCAAACATAAGCTCTTACAAAAGAATCCCACTATTACTTAGGGGCAAAAAGAGAGTTAACATTGAGCATTACTCTGGAGAGGACTTAGAAACTACAAGAAGGTCCACAGCAGTCCAATTATTCAAAATGAATCTAGGAGGACAAGGGCGTATCATTGAAACATCTTCAATTGCATCATCTCCTTTGTCAACAACATTTATCTTGATGTTCAAGACCCTTTCAATCCATAACATCGTGCTTTGTGGATTATCTCACCACAGGTGCATCATTCCTCTGAGATGTAAATGTTTTTGACAAAGGAGGATACGCTATGGGCTCCCATTCCAAATCCCGACACGAGGCTCTTGCAATCCTCCTTTCTTGATCTTTGATCTTTCGCAACTATTTTCTTCTTTGTCGATATCCGCTTGAATCCTAAATCGTATCGAGCCTTGTGATGTCTTGGTTTTAGTGCTCGACTATCCCTTGCGATTTCTTCCCAAACCTTTCTTCGCTCGGGCTCCCTTTCCCACAGTCAGCTTAATTCCCATCTTGGTATTCCTTGACAGCTTGGGTGTCAGAATGCTATTTCCTTCGTAATAAATGTAGCATTGATAAATTTGAAGGAACGGAAAGAATATTCTACTGCATCTTTGTTTACTTTGATGTAGGGTGCGTCAGTAGAGATAGATGCAACAATGTCCTCTTCACCAGCGATCGTGATCAAGCGGCTCTCCATGATAAACTTTACTTTTTGATAGAGAGATGAAGGAACTGCCCCAGCAGAATGGATCCAAGGCCTCCCTAAAAGGCAATTATACGAGGGCGTGATGTCCGTGACCTGGAACTCGATGTCACATGTACATGGGCCTACTTCTAGAGGAATTTCAATCTTTCCCATGACCTCTCGTCGTGTACCATCAAATGCCCTTACTGTGGAATGACAAGGCATTAGATAAGACATATCAACTGGCATCCTGGAAAGTGTGGCCAAGGGCATGACATTGAGTGCAGACCCGTTGTCAATAAGCACATTCGGTATTATATAGCCTTTGCAAATGGTTGTGATGTGCAATGCTTTTACAGAGCCCCTACCGTTTAGTGGTATTTCGTCATCACTGAAAGAGATGAAATTATCCACATTCAAGTTATTCACCCACCTATCAAGCTTTTCAACAGATACATTGCTCGCCACATACACTTGATTTAACACTTTCAGCAAAGCATTTCGATGTGGTTCTGGATTCAACAGTAGGGATAATACTGAGATTCGCGCCGGTTGCTTGTTCAACTGCTCCAGACGTTATATTCACTGTGCTTGATGAACTTTAAGAATTCATGTGCTTCATCCTTATTCACAGGTCTTTTAATTTTTTGCTCAGACTGTATTTTAACATCAACCTCAGCATCATGCATTGGCGCTTTTCCTTTCTGATTCGAGTCAACGGCTTTCTTCTTTGGTTCAACCACCTCAGGAGAATAACATCTCCCACTGCAGGTAAAGTGTCCTACTTCACTAACACTTTCAGTCGTAGCTTTGGATTTTTCACCTTCAGGTATGATAATGTTGACATCATATTTCCATGGTACTGCATTGTTGTCCTTGTAAGGGAAAGGAAATGGCACTTTAATCACCACCTTTGGTTTGACTTCCTTCTTTTTGGCCTCATAATAAATCACCAGAGGTCGATCGGCACTATAAGGGTTAGCTGATGGTTGATTATCAGAGGCACATATTTCTCTTTCATCGGCCTCTTCTACTCTATTAAAGATTTCGACCTCCTTATTGTCCATCATGTCTTGAAGTAATTTTTTGGATTCCTCACAAGACTGGATGTAATGCTCTTCTATACCATGGAAGACACAAAAACTTTGACCTTTTGTACTTTCTTCCTTGAAACTTCTGTTGAGTAGACAGAACAAACCCTTTTCAGTCATTATTCCCATACCTTCCACAAATGTGTCTTTATTTCAGCAACACAACTTTTGGCTCGCCACCTGTCCTCCTTCGTCACCACACTCACGTTCCCTTCAGTATGGTTAGGGAGCAGATTTTCAGCCATATTACTAACACCATCAAATCGTAAAATGCCTGCATCAATAAGACCTTGAACCCTTCTTTTAAAGGCTAGACAATTTTCTGTAGAATGCCCTTGGTTTCTAGCGTGGTACATACGACTAGCATTAGGATCGTACCATTTTGGGTATAGAGGTTTCAGGAGTTCCATATAATGTGGGGATATTAATTGGTTTTCTAGTAATTTCGGGCACAGCTCTCCATAAGACACAGGAATAGGGGTGAATTGAGGTTTTTTAGGATTGGGTTTTGTTGGTCTTTGTTCATTTTTAGGTTGCCTTTGAGCAGTCACAATATTTGGTAGAAATATAGTGAATGGTCTTTGGTTATTTGTGGCGTAAACGGGGTAAGGAGGAGGTGCTTGATAGTAAGGGCTCTGAGGAGGAAAATAGAAGTTTGGAGGTGGGCAGTATTGAGGTCGTGATTGGGTTGGGTACGGATTAGAAACATAGTGGCTCTCAATCCCCACCATATGGGTTTTTGCCTCTTTTTTCTTTATCGGTACTGCCCTTTTTGAACTTTCGGGGCCTTTCATCCTTCCGCTCTTGATGGCATTTTCTATAAGTTCCCCAGATATTACAATATCGGCGAAGTCTTTTGTGACGTTTCCTACCAACTTATCATAAAATGGCACTTTCAAAGTGTTGATAAAAAGGACCGTTATCTCAGTTTTAGTTAATGCAGGTTCTACTTGGTCCGAGATATCCCTTCATCTTTGCGCATATTGTCTAAAAGTCTCCTTTGGCTTCTTTTTCATCATCTGCAGTATTAGTCGATCAGGCACCATGTCGGAGACATGCTTGTATTGTTCACAAAATGCTGATGCTAGATCCTTCCATGATCGGATCCTTTCTCTACTGAGTTGATTATACCATCGAAGGGCCGATCTGACCAAGCTATCTTAAAAACAGTGTATTAGCAATTTGTCTTCATTCACATAACCAGTCATCTTCCGACAAAACATGATAAGATGCGCCTTTGGACATCTCGTTCCATCATATTTTTTGAAATCTGGTACTTTAAATTTTGGAGGCAGAACCAAATCGGGCACCAAACTAAGCTCTTTAGCACTCAGTGTAGAGAAGACTTCAGTACCTTCTATTGCCTTGAGCCTTTCTTCCAATCTCCTGTACTTATTATGATCATCCATTTTCAACCTGGCTATTTCTACTGGATCATCCAAATCTAGAACAATTGGATCAGCAGGATTAGCTCTGGGGTTCAATACGAATATACCTTGCCCTAGATGAGTAGGTGGTACGGGTCGTTGCTTCAGACCTGTAGGTTCCCCTTGAGAATATCCTCTTTGCATTACACGGACGTGAGGTAGAGTGAATCCTGGGGAATGGCCTTCACTCTCTTCTCCGGTACTAACTGCAGGGCTTTTTCCTTTGTCCGTTATCCTATTCATCATCAAGGTCATTTGGGCCATCATATTCCGTTGAGCCTCTAACATATGGTCCCTTATTTGTTGTTGGAGTTTTGTCATTTGTTCTTACATCTGGTCCTACAAGTCCTTCTGGAATTATTCAAACCTTTGATCCATTTTCTTTGACTTAACATGTGTACTGTAAGGGTGTTTAGTTTCCATTTTTCTTTTTCCCCCTCTCTTTTCTTCTGTTATAACTTTAACTAATTAGGCTCCTTTTATAGACTTAAATGCATATGATATGATGCAATGCAAATGCATGAATGCAAGAGGCGTATGGCATGAATGTAAAAAGAAAGAGAGGTGTTGATCATGAATTTGATTCCATTAGAAGAACTTTTCTAGAAGATACGTTTCTTTATATAAAACGAATCGCATATACGGCCATGTCTGTATGTTCGAACGACCGTATTACAATCCACTTTATCAAGTAACACATTTCCTTATGACAAACTCTTCCATTTAGCAACCGAATATGAATCAACACTTCCTTTCTAAGATGATGCAATGCAATGCAATCAAGACAGAAGAAAACACGTTAGCACAGGAGAGATAAACAATCACAAAATAAAATAGGTTAGTGCAAGAAAAATAAACAAGCACAGAACACCTATCCAGGTGATCGCTAGGGTTTGGTACAATTCTACCTAGGGTAGGTTCCTAGATCTCTAATATGTGGTTTGGTTCTAGAGTAAAAGTACCTGAACCAGCAGATTCCTCGATCCTCACCCATTATAGGCTCATATGGACCGAGTTTAGTTCAGGGGAATACGTTTCCCTATGGCCATGCAGTATGAAAACTTCACGAAGACATAGGTGTGGATGTATCCGGCGATCCACTAGCCCATGCGAGGTGAAAACCTCACGAAGGCATAGCTTCGCTCCCACTTAAAGGGTGTGACCACAACGGTCATGCAATGCAATGCCAAAGTATTCTACGAGACCCAAAATTGAAAGTGCATTAAAAAAAGCATGATTTTTCGAAACCATTTTCCAATTTTACTCAAAACGACAAAAATCAATCAATCTATGGCCTGACTCTCGAAGTCCCCAGTGGAGTCGCCAAGCTGTCGTAACCATTTTTTGGAAAACGAGTCGACTTGTGTTTTGAAAAATGAAAATAAAATAGGAGTGGCCACCGATCTTTATTTGGGTGTGATCGGATCACCTTTATTTTAATAAAATGCCTCGGTTTATTAAAATGAGGCTTTTGGTCTATAAAAATCTAAGAAAAATGGGTTTGGAAGTTAATTATGTGCAAGGAAGGATTAGCACCCTCGACACGCCCAAAGTTGGTACCAAACTGATTGGTCGATGTCCTATTGTTGAAAACTTTGAAATGATTTGAAAATACGATACTTTTATTTTCAAAATTTGAAGGAATTGGAAGGGATGCTAAGACTCTCTTATTTTCGACGAGATAAAGTATCATGTCCGATAAGTTAGGTCGCGACACTTTAAACTCCGAAACTAAGCTCGCCTTTTAAAACTTGGTTTTATTTTTGAAGAGGATCTCCGTCATTTGTCGAAGCGAAAACCGAACCCGATAAGTTAGGGCTCGTTTTTTCGAAAATCCAAATTAGGGATATTGCCTCTATTTTAGAAGAAAAAGAAACTTATCTCGAAGTATCTAGGCGTCGAGTCCAGTAAGTTAGGGCGCGACATTTCGAATTTCAGAGATTAAGTGTTTTGTTTAAAATTTGAATTGTGATTTTTTTTAAAAAAAGGGATATTCCGTTGTTTAACTTAAATGAGAAAGACCGGAACCCAGTGAGTTAGGGCTCGATTTTCCCGAATTACTAATATGGAAATATTGGTTGTTATAAAGATTGAGATGTCGAAAAATAGTGAGACGAACGATGAGAATATTGATAATAACAATAAATGAATAATAATATAAGTAATGGTAAAAGGAAAGTACTATGACGATAGTATATATATTGATGGTGATAGAAAATAATGATAATGATGGAAATAATAAAATGATAATAAATAAGGTAGTAATACATTAGTGATAATAGTAATAGTAGAAGAACAAAATAACAACATGCAAATGTAATAATAAAATAATAGTAAACATAATAATAAAAAAACAATGGAAATAGCAAATGGTAATAAAATAATGATAATAATAACATAGTAATTATAATAATAGATATATGTATGAAAATAATAATTGTAAAAGATAAATAAATTATTAAATAATAAGTAAAGAAGGGTTATGATGTTAATAAAATAACAAAGATAGTAATATTAATGAAAATAACAATGGTGCATAATAGTATAGTAATAATAATGCAAATAAAATAAATGAATAAAATAATAATATAAGCAAATAAAATGCATACAATAAAATAATAATATAAGCAAATAAAATGCATACATATATAAAATATAAAATATAAAAATAGTAATAATAGTAATACTAATAAAATAAATAAATAACATAATATAAGCACACAAAATATACAAATACGTAGAATATAGTAATATAATAATGGTGGTACTTGATAATAATATAATAGGGTAATAATAAAATAATAATAAATAATTAATAATAAGAAAAATTAAATAAAGAAAAAATAGTAAAATTGCAAAATAATTGAAAATGGATTAAATTGCATTAAAAATGGAATTTTTGGGTCAATTTGTAAATGAAGTAGAGGTTTAGGGGCTAGAAAAACACGCGCGTAAAAGGTGGGGATCAAAAGGGTAATTTTCCCAACAAAATAAATGCAGCATTTTGAGAGAGGACCAAATCGCAAAACCATGCAAAATTTTAGGGCCAATGTGCGAATACTAAAAACTTGATTTGAAAAACTAAAAATGCGGAAGGATGATTGCATAATTCCTCCCTCTGGTTTAAAAACACGTCGATCCTCTTGGGGTACGGTTCGGATTCGAGACGGACCAGGTGAAACGACGTCGTTTTGAGGGTTAAAAGCCAGCCCCAAAACGACGTCGTTTTAAGGGGCTATATAAGGCCTAAAACTCAGAAAAAATTCATTTGAGTTGTGTGCTCTAAAAAAATTTCTCTGTTCTCTCGTTTTCTCTCTGCAGGATTGAAAGGTGAAACCTTACCCTTTTTTTTCTTTTTTTATATTTTGAAATATATGTATAGTTAAAACAAATTTGTTTAAGTATTGGTCTTAAAACGGAAAGGGAACAAGGAGCGAAACGAAAACCGAATCTTGTGAGATCCTTACTCATCTTTGTATTTCCTTGCTTTTAAATGCAGGATCTCGGATTGGTGTTAGATAGGTGATTCTGTTCTTGCGTTTAAAGATCTGCTCTTATGATATTGTTAATCTCGTTTTTATTATCGAAAAAAAGATCCCTGTCAGATTTTGATTGGCTTTTTATAGCCATTTCTAGAAAAGATTATCCCCCCATTTCCTTGTTCTGTCTTCTCTTATTTAATGCTTGCAGGTGCGCGATGCAAGTTGCTGGTGGTGGAGGTGCTGCAGCTTTGACAACGGCGGTGGATGGTGGCTGCAGACGGCGTCAGAATGTCAGGGGTCAAGAGTCAGATGCCCTAGGTGCGGAGCACCTAGGGTTTGCTACTTGTGCCTTTCTTTTTTGTTTAATTTCCTGAAATGGGCTAGGGTTTAGGTTATTGTGAATGGGTTGGGTCATTATTGGGTTTATTAGGGTATTAGGCTTGGTCATTGGGTTATCTGATTTTGTAACCGGGTCCGGGGCTTAAATTTGGGTTATATTTTGGGTATGAATTTAATTAGTTTCGGGTCTTTGTTGGGCTTGGGGTTTGTTGGTTTACTAGTGTAAAATGGGCTTGTAGGCCCGGAAAAATTGGGGTATGACAATTCACATTTAAGGTAAACAAATAAATACGCTCAAACCAATTTGGCCAATTGCCTAAACACATATTCTCATCAAGCATGTGAGTCATGTAATTTACATGTATAACAAGAAACATGTATGAGCTCATCAATATTCAATTTTCACATACATATATTTATCACATCAAGTGTCTATGAAACATATACATATCATATCTTTGTATTTCAAGTGTATACTCATAATAATACTGATGCGATCCCAGCCGCATCATGTCATGATACAATTCGACGCCATCAAAATTGGCCCAAGCACGAAAGGCCCAAGTGCAAAATGAAGCTTTAATTTCAGCTTGTTAATGTGGTTGCTGGAATAGCTCAATTTTAGCTGCTTCAAGCTCAACTAGTTCAATTTTAGCTTAATTTAGCTTGTGCATTTTATTTGCTGGAATAAACAATTAATTTAGTCATAGTTATTTTTTTAGTTATTTAGTTAAAGTAGTTTGAGTTTTAATTATGTCTTAAGCTGAACATTTTAAATGCAGGTTTTAAATATGTCTTAGTTTAGTACATATTAAATAGGCGTTTTAGTGTGTCTTAGTTTTAGACATCTTTAATACATGATTTATTTCAGACCAATTAAATATGTCTAAGTTGTGTTTAATGTGTCTTGTAGGGATTAGGAATAGACGGCATTAAGGTGTTCACATTGGCTACTTGTAACACCCCTTGCTCGTATTCAACGTCGGAACAGGGCTCGAGGCATTACTGGACTTATAACACAAGCAATCACAAACAAGACAATAACATGTCATTCTTATACCATCATTTATCATGCTTAAAACATCATACTTAGCCTTTTAAAAACATACTACTTTCACATTCACAAGAGGGCATTAACATATGAATAAACTTATGATCAATATAAGCCATCATTCATGGCTATATATAAGATGAAGCATTAACAATTACAAGCTAACACATATGGCCAAATTAATAATGACACACATAACAAATTAGCCTAGTCCCTATACATGCCATAGACTTAAAATGCTTGATAGTGTGATAGGATCTCCGGTGAACTCTAATTCGAGCTAGCTTAATAACCCTATAAGACATTGGAAAGAAAGGGGGTAAGCTATATATATAGCTTAGTAAGTCCGTACGAAGATAATATGCAACTCCTACCAATCACTTACCAAGTCCAACAATATAAACATAAGATAATACAAATTGCTATAAAGCTCACAGTTATAATTCTTATTCAATCATAATATTTACTCTATCAACTTATAAGAATAATTTAACATATCTTGGCATTAGCCTAGCAACCATAATCTCTCCTTTGTAACATATTACAGCAAATAACAAATCATTTCAAACCTCATAGTAAACATGCACATTAATTATGAGTATTTACATTTCAAGCAAATATATTAACATCTTTCAATTGCATAAGTTCTTATCTTCCCATTTTCTCATATCCGATAAATCACAATTTGCATGAATTAAACTTGCTATATTATAACTCAATTTGGCCCGAAAGCCAATCATATAATCGTCAACCAAATTTATCATGAATTTTATACATCACAAGTATAGACTAAAAATCAAAAGGTTTTCACAAATTCATTCTCGTGGAAATTATGAACTCACAATTTCATGAAGTCCATGCTTAAAAACTTTACGTACATACATATACCGATTCGTAATACTTACATACTCTTTCTCTTTTTTGACATACTCATTGAATTTCCCGTTGAACCATTTGGAATACTAAAGGATACTTGGGGATCTCGTACACACAGTACCGTACCAATGCCATATCCCAGATATGGTCTTACATGTAATCTCGTATCGATGCCAATAGCCCAGCTATGGTCTTACACGAAGTCTCATATCAAAGCCATATCCCAAATATGGTCTTACACGAAGTCTCATATCGATGCCATATCCCAGATATGGTCTTACACGTAATCACAGTAACCCTAATTTCATGACATTTATATCCTATCTATTCCTAAGGTTCAACGGAACTTTCGATGTATCAAATCTATGTCGGTCATTTCCGTAGTATCGTACTCAATAGCATTTACATTTCATTTCAATAGTATAGCATTTACCATAATTATATCAATTAAGCATTCATACACAGATAATTTAATGCTTATTAAACATACGAACTTACCTCGGCATAAAAACAACAAAAAGACTAAATCATCAAATACTCGTTTTTCTCCGTTCTAACTCCGAACCTCATTTTTCTCGATCTATAATATCACATTTAACTTATTTAATTATTATACTATTCAAATCATCCAAAATCACATTATAGCAAAAATTACATTTTTGCCCCTAAGATTTTAATATTTTACAATTTAGTCCCTAGGCTCGTAAAATGATTTTCATTCAATTTTTTCAAAATCCAAGACTAACCGAACCATTTTCATACTCATAAAAGCCCACATTTCTCATTTATTCACATTTTTATACTCATTTTATAACTTTTACAAATAAATCTTTTTTGACATTTTCATTGAAAATCACTTAGCAAAAGTCGTTTAACAAACAACAAACATGCATTTTCTACCATCAAACATCAAAATACATACATGTCCAACAAACATGCCTCGAACATGGTCTTATACAGGACTTTATCTATCTCTTATCTAAATGGTAGCCCTTTTTAGCATAGTCCCCTAGGACTCCAACTTCATGTTCAACAACAATTACTCTACCTAGTAAAGTATCATGTATCAATGTGATACAAAGAATTTTCAAAATGCTAACATGAATACTGCATTAATCACATACAAATTTACTCAATTTGACTCTCATAACATCTCATCATAATTCAGCGGTGGTAAGGAGGATGAGGTCACAAAGCCTCTTAACTTGACTCTCGTGACTACATGCATATGATTTATGATTCATCATTAATAAAATATCATCATAGTCATACAACTCATCTCAAGTGAGTTTTCACATTTATCACGCTACAATTGTTTCTATCACAAATTCATTAGAATAATGTATTCACTTACTCAAGTTCTACATTACTATCTACTTGAGTACTCAACATTTAATTCTACTTTCTCTTACCGTCACTTATTAGTTAAAGAATGTCTAACGGATTTGAGTACGTCGTTTACTTGATTACCATAGTCCAACTATGGTCTTACTCGTATCTTATCCTCATAACCCAGCTATTACTTTACATGTCATCACAATGCCATAGCCTCGCTATGGTCTTACACAAAATCTCATATCAATACCAATGCCATTTCCCTGATATGGTCTTATATGGAACTCATGTTAATGTCGATGCCATATCCCAGATATGGTCTTACACCGGCTCTTGTCTTAATGCCGATACCATGTTCCAAACACGGTCTTATACTGGCACTCATAATACGACCGATGCCATGTCCCAGACATGGTCTTACACTGTCTCTCTCATTGCCATGGTCCATCCATGGTCTTATTCATCTTTTCATCGTTGAACGACCGTACTCATCTCCTGTATTCTACTTAATCAAACTTCTCAATTTTAGCTCTCATACCACAATATGTGTGGTTTCTTGCTCTTACTGCTTCTCGCATACATCATGGTGCTTACTATTCTCATCTCTGTGAGGTAAACAAGGTACCTGTAACCCTTGATAAAAAGATCAGTATGCTTTACCATAATAAACATAATCTCAGCATCACAATTCATAACATGAATTATACTTGTTAGTCAGCCTTAACTAGCATGACATAATATCAACTTTACTACTACCTTTCTTGCTATCTCATTTAAGCTTTACTCTTTTGCCCGATGAATTACTATGAATAATCAAGGATACCAAATCTCGTCCCACATAACTCGATGTCAAAGCCATATCCTAGATATGGTCTTACATGGAATATCTCTTCTTCAATCAATGCCAAGCTTACCTTGGACTTACATGATAACTTGCTCAATTTTCGATGCCATGCCTTGGCTTGGCCTTAAATAGACTTTCTTATCTCAAGCGGTAGATCAAGTATCCTGGAAAATTCATCTTCAATCGGGACTTACTCATACTTAATCTCATTGATTATCAAATCATTAAACATTTTCATAGAAATAATGTGCACATAGCAACATCACAAGCAGTTCAACGAAATGTTCATGAAACTTAGAAATCGTGCAACTTACTGAAATTAGCTCGGTTGGAATCATCACTGTCTTAACAAAACATTTTTTTAGAGCTGAGAGACATCACACTATCACGGTCCACATTTGGCATGTATAGCTAGACCGTTACTCTCGCTAAGTTAGTCCTAGAACCGACTAAACCATAGCTCTGATACCACTAAATGTAACACCCCTTACCCGGGATTCCCGCCGGAATAGGGCACGAGGCGTTGCCATACTAAAACCTCATGATGCCACTTAGGCTTATTGTGACTACTCACTTAAGCCACCTTTACAACTTCGTTTTTGACTTACGAAGTCCCACTTATATTCCCGAGGGCTCTAGAGACTATCACGGAGCTTTTTCTATTCTTAAATTTTTCTCTTTTATTCGGGTTCACATGCAGTGCATGTTGAAACACGCCTGTGTGTGAACACACACGCCCATGTCCCCAAACCGTGCTTAAAACTCAAGCATTCTACCAAATGCTCCACGGCCAAGGCACACGTCCGTGTTAGTCTAGGGGCACGCCTGTGTACCTCTAAGGCACCCCCGTGTCCAATGCCCGTGGGGAGCAACTGACTTAATCCACACGGCTTTGGCACAAGCCCATGCTCAAACCGTGTGTCTTCCACGGCTCATGCACACGGCCGTGGGACTCACCCATGGTCTATTCTTTCTAATAATAATAAGGTACAGGGTACGCATGGCCTAAACACACGCCCGTGTGTCTAACCGTGTGGGCACTCAGAGGCTATGTACCAAGCCTTCTACCACTCTCAGTTGTATACATCCATTCATCATCACTTAAATTATAGTAATATCATTATAATTCTTGGTTTAAAGACATTTAGACACAAGAGAAGTAAGGTCTGCAATCTATACACTAAGGGAGCTATTTCCCATATAATTACTACCCACTAAAGCCATTATCTATGGCTATACGTAAACAACTACAAATTTTCTTAGGTCAATACAATTTGGCTACATTCACAAGACTTAGTCAACCTCAAGTACTAGCCCTATACATGCCATGACTCGTAAGGACTTGATACCTCATACCAAGTGTCTGATCGATAGTGTGAAAACATCTCCGGTGATCTCCAACCCAAGCTAGCTAAATTAACCTATAAAAGATGAGAAAAGGAAAAAGGAGTAAGCAATAATGCTTAATAAGTTCATCTGCGTATAACTGATAAATACTAATATTCATTGAATATACACAACTACAAGACATTTTAATGAGTTTTTCTCATTATCTCATGGTTGCTTACTTGCCCATTCTTGAAGCTTACTCACTTTATCTCTTACCGCATCCTAACTGGGCCACAAGCCAATTGCTCATCAAATTAACATACAATCCTGCACTGATCACTACATGATCATATGAAACAATGCATCAAGCATTCTCAATAAGCCACTCACACTACAAACCTCTCGGTGGTTACGCACTTAGCCCACCATTGAATCTCTTATAGGGTGGTATCACACATAACCCACCAATCATTTATATTTATGGTGATTTCGCACTTAGCTCACCGTTCATTTATAAGCGATAGTATCCCACACAGCCCATCGATTTTTAATATATCAGGTGGTAACGTACATAGCCCACCAATAACAATATAATTGATGGTATCGCACACAGCCCATCAATTTATAGTTTATCAGGTGGTAACGCACACAGCCCACCGATAATAATATAATTGATGGTATAGCACACAACCCATCAATTAATATCAATAAGGTGATATCGCACATAGCTCACCTTTGATTTTACATTCATAGATAGTAATCCATATGTGCATCCCTATTTCAAATGCTCAACCGAGAACATCCTTACACGTTTCTATTCTTACTTGACTTTCTACGATACTCGTTCGCATTCACACAACGCATCAATAAATCTATTCCATGCAACCAAAGTGCATTAATTACACATATCCCGCTAGGGTTCATCATACATTGAATTCATGTCAATTCAGTTCTAACACATACTTGCTCTTCTCATGGTGCAACCACATACATTCAACATGTCCGTTAAATCACTCAAATTGTAAAATAACTCTCTTGTGTCTCATGCACATAGTTCTTATTGATATTATACCTCAACAGGGTCTTACATACATTAACATGTCGAAGCCATGTCCCTGACATGGTCTTATACGAACTCTTACACTGAGGCCATATTCCAATATGGTCTTACTCGAGAATTTGACCATCATCATATCATGCTATACCCATTTCCTATTACTCTTAAATCCAATTCTATTAACATCTCATCAAGAAGTATTTCATACATTAATAAGAATACAACATTGGAATAGTACATAGTCGCAAAGTTTTCACATGAACTTACCTCGATGACGAAAGGGCCAAAAGGGACCTTTTTGCCCACATTTCTCTTTTCACTCGTTCTAGGTCCGAAACTCATTTTATTTGATCTAGAATAATGGAATTTAGTGATTTAATCACTTATAAATCATAAATCACAGTAAACTATACTTTAGGCAAAAATGACTATTTTACCCCTACACTTTGGCAAAATTATGATTTTGCCCCTAGGCTCGTAAATAAGTTTTTATCATATTTTATTGTTAAGAAAGCCTAGATGAACATTTAATCCTATTATAACTATTCACAATTTCATCTATTTCATGCCTTAATGAACAAATTACAACTTTTGCATTTTAGCCCAAATTAGGTGTTTTCATAACAACACCTTTCACAAAAGTTGTTTCTCATCACTTTGACATTCATTTTCTTCCATAAAAACTCAGCAACCAACATATACTCTTTCATTTCAAGTCCCTAGAATCTTAACCATATTGCAAATTAGTCCCCTCATTAGCTAGCTTAAGCTTTGGGGACTCCAAAAGTACAAAAATTATCAACTAAAGCCATCAAAATCACTTACTTGAAGAGAAGATGAGTTACTGAAATTTTAAGCTTCAAAAACCCCCTTGTTGCTGCCCATTTTCGGTGGAGAGAAGATGGAGAAAAGATGATAGCTTTCTTTTCTTTATTTTTCCCTTATTTTATTCCTTTAGTCAACTAATGTCACCAACCTTTGTCTAATTTTAAATTTCTTGTCCCTTGACCGTCCATCACTTATAGGAAGGCATAATTGCACTTTAAAGACCTCCAATTCATATTCTATAGCTATTTGGCACTTCTAGCAAATAAAATAGGACTTTCGCACTTTATGCGATTTAGTCCTTTTTCACAATTTAGTTAGAAATTGCTAAAATTAAGGCACCAAAATTTTCATACATCCTTATAAACATGTTTTAACACATAGAATAACATGAAAATGATTTTCTCTAACCTCAAAGTAGTGATTTCAAGATCACTGTTCCAACTAGCCCCTAAATCGGGTTGTTACAACGAGATTTTCACGAAATCATTCCATAAAAGTGTAGACCATAAAAATATAAAAAATAAATTTTACTGCATGGATTTGTGGTCCCAAAACCACTGTTCTGGCTAGATCCAAAATTGAGTTATTACACTGCTGCTGGGAAGCTTCTTTTGGCTGTTCGTATGGCACCATTATGAGTTGAAAACAACCTCCCAATAGCCATTTCGGGTTCAGCAAGGCATCAAGTGTTTTCACACTTGTTCTTTCAGTTGAATAATCATGTTCACAACTTTGTGGCCATCCAAATTTGTGTGTTCACACATAAATGGCTACTCAAATTCAGTTGATCATTTGGATGACCATTCATGCACCCAAGCTGCCTTTATGAGTTGCATGCCCATTCGGCTTATCAAGGTAGTATCTTAGCTTGTTCACACCGACTTGACCGGTCACTTCCCAAGCTAATTCAACTTCTTCATGAACTCATTTAAAATCAACTGATTGAAATCATCAATGGAAAGGGTTGTTGGCGTCACCAAGGAGTGGGATACTTCAAAGGACGTTTTGGGAGAGTTCAAAGAGCATTCAGCTCAATTAAGTTGAATTAAATCTATCCATTTAGTTGCTTTTGTGTCCATTTGGCTAGCCAAGGATTCGAGCCTATAAATAGTTATTTTTCTAAACATTTGAAGGTTACAACTTTTAAACTCTTTTTATGAACATTATACCAATTTTAAGTTATTCAACTCCCTTTGTTCTTTTGTGACTCAATTGACTTATCAAGTTATTCTTATGGCGTCAATCTGATTCATTTGAACTTATCACTCTAACGAGTGTGGCGTTCACCCTTATATCGATTGGTTCCTATCTCCATTAGATAGTGGGTCATGGTTTACCTATCTTTCTATCCACCTTAAGTGTTGTTATAAGTTTCGGGTCAATACTGTCCTATAGTATTGGTTCACTCTTCAACCTTAAGCCTAAACTATTCCATCCGAATTACTAACTTCAAAATATCCTTATCTTTGTTATTAGCCGAACCTTAGCCTTTACTATATTTAAAATACTAGAAATCCTTTATTTTAAACTTATACTTAGCCAATTTCAACTTTAACTCCATGTAGAACAATAATTCTCCATTTCACGATCGGGAACATTCACGACTCGAATCCATCAACGAGTATGAGATCACATCATTTGGTATCAGAGCTAACCAAAATTAAGGAGTACGGACGTTCTAGCCATCCCGGAGTAAGTTTGTGAAAAAAATTAAAAAACTAGAAAAATTCACAAAAAAAATAACATAGTATATTTGGAAGTACCAGTTTGAAATATTGAAAAAAAGATTTGAAATATATTTTTTTTTAAAAAAATAGGCTAGTTTGTGAAAGTGGTTGTTTTCCCGAATTTTTTTATAAGTTTTCCTCTACAAACATTTTCGCCAGACTCCAAAACCCTTCCTTCTTTCAACCCACCCTACACCAATATCATTTTCAATTCTTTGCAACCCTTTTGAAAGTCGACCCCACAAGATTTGTATGTAAGTCTAATCATAGTCGCTTACGAACTTAGAAAGGTGAATGTGAGAGGTAAATGGCACGAGAGTGGTGAGCTCATTAGAGAGAAGAAAAATCCAATATATCGAGTGTAAACACGAGTGGAGTGTCATCTATTCTTTTCTTTACGAGTGAACTGTGAGGATTTGTGGTGAGGATTTAATATCATGTTTCGAAGCCTGGAAAGAAACGTGGCGAAAGGAGGTGGTTTATGACCTATTCAAAACGTTGCACCGGAGGAGGAGTGCTCGGTTTAACACTCCAAGCCTTTATGCGTGAAATGGAACGCATGTCCGATAGAAAGTTCGAGCCCATACAATAACGATTGGACCGATTGAAGGAAAGAGCCCAATGGGAGAAAATTTCGCCAAGTCAAAGGACGGAAACAAGATCATCACGGATACAAACATCCAATGATTATTCGAGAAGAGATCCATACTGTGATTCTTATATAATGAAGAATTCAAGACGAAGTAAAGCAAGCTTCGAGTTTGAAACCTTTTAAGGTGACAAACGAGAAGGTAGAAATATCTCTTCAAGTGCATCAAATTATTCATCCATGGAGATTCAATCACGAAGAGGTGAGCATATCTCATATGAAGATGCTTTCCCTTCCTTCCAACAAAAAGCTTGTCGTGCTGATTCTTATATGTTATATTCTTCTTGTAACAAAAGAACGAGACAAAAAGAAATTAAACGAAAAGAGGGGCAAGAAATGCTAATATGAGAAAATGAGCAAATCCTAAACGAAATGGAGAGAAGAAAAAGAGGCATTAGGGAAAAATATTTTGAAAAAGGAAAAGAGAGTGAAAAAAAGGAAAAAGCAATTGAGATTGCAAAAGAATGTGAGCAAGAAAAGAAAATTGAAAAAGAGATTGAGATTGAAGAAATAAAAGAAAATATTAGTGGAAAGAGCGACGTTGTTGAAAAGGAAAGTGAAATAAAGAGTGAGAGTGAGTTTTCAACGATAAAAGAGACTGTGGAAAGAGAAAGAGAGTTTGAAAAAGAAACAAGTGAAAAAGATGAAAGTGAACGAGAAAAAATGAGGAATGTTTTTACTAACCTACATGCGAGTTATCCTCGTATTATTTCTTATTTTCAGGTTTCTAGAGACTTAATTGATAAGTTTCAACTTCATTACCTTCCTGATGAGAGACGATTTTGATTGATCGAGAAAGGTAAGGTTGAAGGTAAAATTATTCTACAAGTGCTTAAAGGTAAGCAAGGTAAGGAGTTTTTAGCCATTGAATTACGGCAATCAAATTTGAATGCTGTTGAGAAAATTGTTGGTGACTTAGTTTTTGAAAGATCCCCTCACTTTGATTTGGTTAATTTTCATTCTATGATTAGTGTTGATGATTTCGTTCCAACTAGTACAATAGAGAATTTTTCTTATGATAAGTTTTGTGATGTTAGTTCTGTTGATGAAGTTAGGCTAAATCGACATCTACAAAACTTGACAATGTGTGATAAAGAGTTTTCGTGTAAAACGTTTGATCTATTTGAATGTGATGTTAATGTGAATTCTCTAAATCTTAGTGCGAAATCCTCATGTAAATATATGCTTGTTTGAATGAATTTTGAGAGGATTGGTTGTTTGAATGTGTGTAAGCCTAAATCTTGTTTGATTGATATGTCTGAGTTGTTGATGAAAGAAAAGTCTTTGTTGTTTTTGAAAATGAGTGATCAAAATCGTGTGTTCAAACCTGGAGTAAGTTATCCTAAGTTGTTGTTAAAAAAAGGTGAGCATCGTAATTTTATTTTGAATAAATGTATTGAACCCTTTCATATGTTCGAATTTTATCCTTATTTTTGAAAATAAAACATGTAAATTCTGATGGCTTGCAAAGTCAAAATCAAACATTTGATTCTAGAAATTGTTCTATTATTGTGGTTTAAAATATTCGAGAATGTTTTGCATGATAAAGACTTTAAATTGCTTCATGTTCTTTCTATGATGCCGGTCATGAAATTGTCAAGTCAAATTGAAATGGCAAGAGAAAACCTTGTTTTTGATCCCGAAGAACAGTGTTCTATAACATTGTTCAAAGGATTGGAGCTATGGATTTTTGTTGTCCAAAATTATGACTATCGAATGCTTCGTGATTCTGGTATATTCCCATCGAAGAGATTTTTGACTCATCATGAAACAATAAGGCCAACTCATGTTTTTGATCACTGCATTGGTTTATTTGTTCAATTTTTGAATAAGATTTCACAAAGTTCTTTTGTGCTTATAATTCATTATGTCACTAATTTGTTTCATTATTGTTTAAGTGACAATTTGAAATGGTACCCTTTTAAAGAGGGAGGGTATGAAAATCATCTACTTTCTTTTCAAACCAATTGTGATTCTTATGTTTTTGGAAGCGACTTTGTCAGGTTCATAAACAAAGCGGGTCGTGATCTAGAAAGGTTTTTCGCGAGCAAATGGCCTAATTTGAGGACAAATCATTTTCAAGAGGGAGGGAATGATGCGATCCCAGCCGCATCATGTCATGATACAATTCGACGCCATCGGAATTGGCCCAAGCACGAAGGGCCCAAGTGCAAAATGAATATTTAATTTTAGCTTGTTAATGTGGTTGCTAGAATAGCTCAATTTTAGTTGCTTCAAGCTCAACTAGTTCAATTTTAGCTTAATTCAGCTCGTGCATTTTATTTGCTGGAATAATTAATTAATTCGGTCATAGTTATTTTTTTAGTTATTTAGTTAAAGTAGTTTGAGTTTTAATTATGTCTTAAGCTGAACATTTTAAATGCAGGTTTTAAATATGTCTTAGTTTAGTACATATTAAATATGCGTTTTAATGTGTCTTACTTTTAGACATCTTTAATACATGATTTATTTCAGACCAATTAAATATGTTTAAGTTGAGTTCAATGTGCCTTATAGGGATTAGGAATGGATGACATTAAGGTGTTCACATTGGCTGCTATTGGAAGCTTCCTTTGGCTGTTCGTATGGCACCATTATGAGCTGAACACAACCTCCCAATAGCCATTTCGGGATAAGCAAGGCATCAAGTGTTTTCTCACTTGTTCTTTCAGCTGAATAATCATGTTCACACCTTTGTGGCCATCCAATTTCATGTGTTCAAACATAAATGGCTACTCAAATTCGGTTGATCATTTGGATGACCATTCATGCACCCAAGTTCCCTTTATGAGTTGAATGCCCATTCAACTTATCAAGGCAGTATCTTAGCTTGTTCACACCAACTTGACCGGTCACTTCCCAAGTTAATTCAACTCCTTCATGAACTCATTTAAAATCAGCTGATTGGAATCATCAATGGAAAGGGTTATTGGCGTCACCAAGGAGTGGGATACTTCAAAGGACGTTTTGGGAGAGTTCAAAGAGCATTCAGCTCAATTAAGTTGAATTAAAGCTGTCCATTTAGTTCCTTTTGTGTCCATTCGGGTAGCCAAGGATTAGAGCCTATAAATAGTTGTTTTCTAAACATTTGAAGGTTACAACTTTTGACTCTTTTTATGAACATTATACCAATTCTGAGTTATTCAACTCCCTTTGTTCTTTTGTGACTCAATTGACTTATCAAGTTATTCTTGTGGCATCAATCTGATTCATTTGAACTTTTCACTCTAACGAGTGTGGCGTTCACCCTTATACCGATTGGTTCCTATCTCTATATAGATTGTGGGTCATGGTTTACCTATCTTTGTATCCACCTTAAATGTTGTTATAAGTTTCAGGTCAATACTGTCCTATACTATTAGTTCACTCTTCAACCTTACGCCTAAACTATTCCATCCAAATTACCAACTTCAAAATATCCCTATCTTTGTTATTAGCCGAACCTTAGCCTTTACTATATTTAAAATACTAGAAATCCTTTGTTTTAAACGTATACTTGGCCAATTTCAGCCTTAACTCCAAGTAGAATGATACTTCTCCATTTTATGATCGGGAACATTCACGACTTGAATCCATCAACAAGTACGAGATCGCATGAAATACGCCTCAATTTCATAATTTCTCATGTCATAACTTTGCCCATTGAATCATTTATAATATCGATGGATACACGGGTGGTAAACACGAAGTGTACAAATCTATAATTCATCAATTCATATTCAGGAATGCTCTTACGAGCACATAAATGGGAAGCTCTTTCGAGCCATATAACGGGATGCTCATACGAGCTAATATCGGGAAGGTTCAAGCAAGCCAATATCGGGAAGCTCATGAAAGAGCCTTCAATCGGGAAGCTTTGAAGAGCCATATATCGGGACGCTCATAAGAGCTATGGTGTGTCCACAACACATGTAGGATCACAACCAAACGGGATGCTCCGAAGAGATATTAACGAGAAGCTCGTAAGAACCATATAACGGGAAACTCATGAGAGCTAATAACGGGATGCTCTTTCAAGTTGTGGTGTGTCCGCAACACATGCAGACCACAACCAATATGGGAACCCTGTATCCATCAAATTTCATTTATTCAAATGGGACTTAATACTTGTCGGATATATTTAGATATGTGCTCAATACTTATACATAGCAATTATACATTTCACACACAACAATATTCAATTTAAAACATCTAAATACACAATTTAGTTACACGAACTTACCTCGACAATGTTCGTGCACACAAAAGTTACTAATCCGCTACTTTCTCTTTCCTCAATTTAACTCCGTATTTGATCTATCCGGATCTATAATTTAACATCAATTTAATACAATTTACATTCAATTCACATCTTAGGCAAAATTACCATTTTACCCCTATACTTTTATTAATTCTGATTTCTTCTCTAGGCTCAAAAAGTGAAATTCATGCAACTTAATCCTTAATCCAAGCCTAACCAATTTTTACGTATAACATTATCAGCCAATATATTTCACAAAATTTAGAATTTTTCCATAAATTTTTCATCTTTACAATGTAGTCCCTAAATCACAATTTCATCAAAGTTCACTTTACAAAAGTTGTTTATCTAACAACAACCTTTCATTTTCTACCATAAAACTTCATAATTCATGCATACTCATCCATGGAAAAGCTTTAATACCTTAAAAACTTTACAAATTAATCCCTGAGATAGATAGATTAAGTTATTACGATCTCGAAAATATAAAAATTACTAAAAACGGGACAAAGAAACATACCTAATTAAGCAAAATAAGTTGGCTTGAACTTAGGTTTCCATGGCTAGGGTTTCCATGTTTTAATTTTGGTAAAGATGATGAAAATGATGATATTTTGTTATTTAATTAAAATATCATCTTTTATTATTTCATCTTTCAAATTTAGTCATTTTCTTTATTTAATTTTCCATTGATGAATCATCATACTTATCTACTAACTCCTCTTAATGGTCTATTTTCCATATAAGGACCTCCAATTTTGAATTTCATAGATATTTGATACCTATAGCTACTAAAACTCAACTTTTGCATTTTATGCAATTTGGTCCTTTATCAATTAAACATGTAATCGGTAAAAATTTGCTTACTGAAATTTTCATACAATATTTCTATCATTATGCAGACCATTCAATAATATTAAAATAATTTTCTTACTGACTTCGGTTTGTGGTCCGAGAAAATCTTGTCGAAACCATTTTAAAATCGGGTTTTGAAAGCGGATCGACTTTAAAAATAAAAAAGAGTCGCCACCAATCTTTTTACTAAGGTGTGATTGGATCACCTTGTAAAACTTTTATTTTAAAACATTTTGGTCTCGAAAAATGAGAAAGCAGGTTGAAGTCGATTCACGTATGAGGAAGAGTTAGCACCTCATAACGCCCAAAATTGGTACCTAATTGATAAAATCATGTCCAAATGTTTGAAATTTAAAAGTTTAAAATAAGATCCCTTATTTGAAGTAAAACCAAGATTTACCTATTTCAAAGAAATTGCATTTTTTAAAAACTTTGCAAATTTTCAACGCTAGGACAACATTAATCAATTTGGTATCAACTTTGGGCGTTGCAAGGGTGCTAACCCTTCCTTGCGCGTAACCGACTCCCTAACCCGTTTTCTCGAATTTCGCGGACCAAAATATTTTTATAGGTGATCCGATCACACATAAACAAAAAGGATTGGTGGCGACTCCTTATTTTAAAGTCGATCCCCATTTTTCAAACTTTAAAATAAAAATGGTTTCGACAATTTGGCGACTCCACTGGGGACTGGTTGAGAGTCCGGCCATGAATTGATTAATTTTTGTCCTTCTGATTGAAAATTTGGAAAATCGTTTTGAAAAATCATGTTTTGTGTGATGCATTTGTTTGTGCTATAATGTCGAGTCTCATGAAATACTTTGGCATTGCATTGCATGACCGTTGTGGTCGCACCTTTAAGTTGGAGTAAGAAGCTATGCCTTCGTGAGGTTTTCACCTCTGCATGGCCATAGGAAAATGTATCCCCTGAACTAAACTCAATTCATATGAGCCTATAATGGGTGAAGATTGAGGAATCTACTGGTTCAGGTACCCTTTCGTTAGAACCAAACTGCATATAGCGAATCCTATGAGCTAACTCTAGGTAGAGTCGCGTCAAACCCTAGTGGTCACCCATTTAGGTAATCTATTTTGGTTGTTTATTTTACTTGTGCTAACATGTTTTGTGTTGTTTATGTTTGTATTACATTGCATTGCATTGCATTGCATCATCATAAAAAGGAGATGTTGATTAATAATTCGATTGCTAAATAGAGAAGTTTGTCATAAGGAAACGAATTTTTTGATAAAGTGGATTATAATACAGTTGTTCAGACATGGTCTGAGTAAAACATAATGAAAAAAGGTTGATAGTCGGTGAAGGAATACAAAATCTTGCCTGAAGGATTCAAGTTGACAAAAACTGTGCAAGAGCCGTCATGCCTCAACTTTCTTAAAGAAGCTAATTAATATCGCAAGGGATAAGTGAGCAGCGAACCATGACCCAGATTAAGTCGAGTGGAAATAAGAGAGACATATTTTGGGAGGATTTGAAAGATTCGACAGCAGCATTCGGATATGAAGAAGATTGATGAAGACGAAGCCGAATATATAATCCGTTTTATGTAAAGATATTTGTTTTCTAGAAAATCTCTTCTAATGGAATTGAATTGAATCAACGTCTCTCTTTCTTTTGCATTCATTCCATGCATTTATGCTTTCATTTCATGCATTTGCATTACATCACATCACATGCATTAAAATTGGTAGAAAGACCACTAATTTATTAAAAATTATTTCAGCAATCTGGAAACCGGCAAAACCTTACCAGACACACATCCCTACGGCACAAAAAAGAAAACTCAAACAATGGATAAAAGATTAGAAAAGTTGAAACAAGTAAAGAAGGAGATGCGAGAACAGATGCAAGCATAGATGCAAGAGCAGCTCGCTAAGATCCAACAGGATATGATGGAAAAAATGATGGAATCTCAGAGAAATATGATGACTCAGATGACACAGCTGTTGAATGGGTTTATGGATAAAGGAAAGAGCTCAATGGTTAATGTTGAGGAGAATATTGAGTATCCTCAATATCCTCTAGTTTTACTCCACCACATGTTCAAACACGACCAAGGAAGGAACTTTCTGAGACCATCTGTTATGATTAATCCCAACAAGTGTCAAGTTGAGGCCGCGATACGGTGAATTCCCAAACTGGATCGGGTTTTACTCGAGAGGTAATCATGCCAATCTCATTGTTCTTGATCTAGATAATATAGCGTAAAGAGAAAGAGCAAGAATGAAATCACAAAAGCGCTTAGAGAATCGATATAAATGGTGGAAGAAAATTTAGAGCAATAAAAAGTGCTGATAATTATAGAAGGATCGATGCTAAGGATTTAAGCTTGGTTCCGGACCTAGTACTTCCCCACAAATTTAAAATGTCGGAGTTTGAGAAGTACAACGGAAATAGTTGTCCAGAAGCTCATATCACTATGTTCTGTAGACGTATGACTGGGCATGTCAACAATGATCAATTACTGATTCACTGCTTCCAAGACAGTCTAACTGGGGTAGAGTCCAAATGGTTTAACCAGTTGAGTCGTACCAAAATTAGTTCATGGAAAGATTTAGCTCAAGCTTTCATGAAGCAGTATAGTCATGTAACAGATATGACCCCCGATAGAATCACTTTGCAGAATATGGAGAAGAGAATAAATGAGAGTTTCCGACAGTATGCTCAAAGATGGAAGGAAGTCGCTATACAAGTCCAGCCACCTCTAACGGAAAAAGAAACCACAATGCTCTTCATTAATACTCTGAAGGCCCCATCATTAACTATATGTTGGGAAAGGCCATTGTGAGCTTTTTAGATATGGTAATGTCAGGTGAGATCATTGAGAATGCTATAAGAAGCAAAAAAATAGAAGTGGGAGAAAGCACCAAAGGATCAACTTCAAGAAATAAGGAGAATGAGGTAAATAGCCTGAGTACGCAGCAAGATTCTTCAAGGCAAGAACCCAATTTGAGGTCAAGTACATAAAGGCCCCAGTTCACACCCATCCCAATGTCATATAAAGAGTTATATCAGAATCTTTTTTGTAACATCCTTAAATCGGGGTATTTACATTTCGTGTGGCTGCATGTGTATTGTATGGTAGGAATGTTAGTTTGAACTATTTTAGGGTCTAAGCTCGAGCTAGGGATAGGCCTGAGTCTCAGCAGAAATTTGTGTTTTGGGCTTTAGAAGGGGGAACTATTGGCATTAGGTGTTAAGGGTATTTGGTGGTGGATTGTTTCGCAAGAGAGGTCTTGGTAGAGTGGTAAGGGGGCGCTACTTGGGAGGCAAGGGAGTGACGCCTCATGCAAGTTAGAGGGCCTTGGTTCGAGCTACAAAAATCCCCTTTGTGCATTTCTTTTTGAAGCCAGGACAAGGGAAAAGTTGCACTCAGATGGGACTCTGAAGGATGAGGTTGGAAAGGGTCAACAATTTCAAATGGGTGGAAGAGAGGAAATTTAGGAAGTTGACTCATTCAAACTTGTTTGAATGAGTGGTAGAGAGGGATTCAAGGAGTAAAGGGGGGACGGCATAGTGTTTGAAGGGAGTGGGGTTGTGTAGCCGAATTTAGGTGAGGGGTAGATTCGACTTTGGGTGCTTAAGGGGGTGGCCGAATGTGCCTAGGGGTGTTGGGAATTTCGGCTAGCTAGGGAACCAAGGGCATTTTTTTTGTACAATTATTTTTGTCAAAACCAAAACGTTCATACCACATTGTGGCATTTTTATCTTTTCTCTCAAATACAAACCAAAATACTCTCGTACCATTTGTTTGGCATTTTCTTTTCTTCCATTTATCAAAGCCGAAACACTTCCCAATCCTCTTCTTAGTTTCTTCTTCTTTTGTGCTTGACCTAAACTCACACTACCATTCACTCTCTGCTTCCATTTCATTTTCTTTGCCATAAACATCAAAGTTGAAACCCTCTGAGGCCTTATCTTCTACCAAAACTCTGGCATTTTCTTCTCTTTTCTCTCAAACACCATAGCCGAATCTCATTTGGTAGATAGTACCTTGCTTCTCCATCTCTTTCTTTTCAAGAGTGGAGTATTTTCAGCACTCGGTAAGTTCCCTTTTTTTTAGTCTGCCTGAATCTCTCTAGGAACTTTTACTCACTCTTTTTCTTCTCTCGATTCTTTAAAAGAAAGCCAAATTCCTCTAACATCCATATCTTTTTCTTTCAGCTTTTGTTCCAGTGGATTGTCGTTACCTGTCCTTCACCACTCTCAATCGATTTCTCTCTAGTGTTGGGGTAAGTGTTTCCATTTTGGATTCAATCATCTCTTGTTGCGTTAAAATGCCGAAAGGCAGATACCCTATGTTATTTGATGTTTGGCCGAATGCAGCAGGAGGTGTGTTGATGCCGTCTGGTGTGAATCTTCAGGATTTGTTGGTTACGGGTCACGTTTAGAGCCTTGGGTTCTTGTCGATTTAGGTAAGGGTTCTAACTTCGGGTTAGTTCTTACAATTCGTTTCATTACTTTAATCTGAGTTAGTGACTAAGGTGTGTTATGGACTCGAAGGCTAACCAAACATTGGGGGGTTGGATCTGAGGCCCCAGCCCCTAAGTTTAAAAATAAAGGCGTGTCGACGGTTCGAGATTGGCCACAGGTGTGGGCGAACACCGAGCAAATAGTAGTAGTCGATAAGCGGTGGTGTCGATTAATGACGATCGAGCGTGAGAGCATTATTTTACGAGTAATCGTGTGTAACTCTTACACACTTTATTTGTTAATATGTTGTATCATGTAATTGCTAAAAGCCTAATAACTATTGAAGCGGTATGTTACCCTTTGTCGGCAAAAAAGCGAGGACTCTGTGTAAGTCCACTCGGTTGGCTAACATTAAATCTTTGGTTAAAAATCAGATATGCCCCGCCATGTAATCTCGATTGTTAAGCATGGTATTTATGCCATGAATAGTATGTATATTAAGTAGGTATGATGAGAGGAGGGAGAAGGATAATTTAGACTATCACCAGTGGTTTTGACCACACAGTGGGTTGGCCCCGCTTTCTATATATTTTTGTGACTAAGTCTCAGTGGTTTTGACCACCAGTGGTTTGGTACCACATATTGCTATCTTTGTGACTCATCCCTGTGGTCTAGCACCACCGTGGGTTGGCCCCACCTATTGATACGGGATTGTCACCAGTGGTTTTAACCACATTGTAGATTGGCCCCACGAGTATTATTGTGACTACGGTCACCAGTGGTTTTGACCATACCAATATTATTTGTGACTACGGTCACTAGTGGTTTTGACCACCAATGGTTTTGACCACACGGGGTAGAAACAGGAGTACGGATGGCTAGGTTTTTGGGATTGCATGACTTGCATGTTGACTTATGAAATTTGTGTATGAGTCATTTTCAGGATGGGGGTTTACACACTGAGTCTCGATGACTCACCCCTTTTTGTGTAATTTTACAGGTAACCCTTAGATTGCGGATATGGAGCCGGGGCGGACTTGAGGTGGCCATGCTCATTGTTTCCGGGTTTTATTTTAAACTATTACTTTGGTTTACATACTTTCAATTAGGTTTTCAAGTTGTAATAAGGCCACTAACTTTATTTTGGGGTTTTATTGATCTGCTTTACTTTTCATGAAAAATTTGTATAAGCTAAACAAAACAACTTGCCTTAAAATGAATGTTTTCGAACTTGCATAAGCTACTAGGGTTTTTTAAACTTTACCATCGGGTAAAACCAACAAGTAATATCAGTAGGATAACACAGTTTTCTTTAAAAACGTAATTTTTGGTAACTAAACACTAATTACTTTGGCTTTTCGAATAAAACCAACGGTTTTTTGAGAGTAAGGAACAACACACAACCACTCGAAAACGTTTCTAAAATAACCTGTTTTTAAAATGACCCCATAATAAAAAATTTAACCTATAATTTGTATTCCTAGAAATTTTTTTCTCATGTGACATACCGAATTCGGTCGTGGTGTGGTGACCAGGTTTGGGGTGTTACAATTTTGGTATCAGAGCCTAGTTCAACAGCTCGACTGTGGGCTCGAGGCCCAAAACATTTTCAATAAAGGGTTTTGCGAAATAACTTTGAGGGAAAATACATGTTTTGGGTAGCATGGCACTAGAGTCTTCGGCAGCTATCCGCAACGGTAAGTCCCCTAACTATTGATTACATGGTTTAAATAGTTGTGTTATGGATGCTAGTAATAAGAATTTCCTTTAGAGACTGAAGCCCATAAGATTGTATGGATTTACGAGAACAAGTCTAAGTTATTCATAAATTGTGCTGTAAAAACAGTGGAAGAAAGCTAATGTATAAAATTCTTAAATCAGATTAAACGTGAACGGTAGTCATGAGCACTCGAGGACGTGGGCGTAATGCACGCGGACGTGGTAGAGGTAGGATGGTCGTGTCAGAACCGGTAGGGTCTGGCCATGGGTCGGAGAATGAGGTACCACTGCCGCCAACTGTGGGCGTGGAGTTTCGAGATCGAGACATGAGGGAAATCGGTGTCACGAGCAATCTGCGGGTTCGGAGAATAATAGGGAGCGGTGGAGGATCGGGGGCTCAAAAAACTGTGTCCGAACGACTCCGGGCTAATGGGGCAGAAGTATTCAGGGGTGTATCTGGAGTGGCTCCCAATACAGCTGAGTATTGGTTGGAGGCAACAGAACGCATTATGAATGACTTGGACTTTACAGCTGAAGAAAAACTAAAGGGGATATTGTCTCTTTTACGGGATGAGTCTTATCAGTGGTGGCTCACGGTCCGGGATGGTGCAACAGCTGATGATCTCACTTGGGATTTCTTTAAGGTAGCTTATCAGAGGAAGTACGTCAGGGCTAGTTACATTGATGAACAACGTAAGGCGTTCTTGAATTTGGTCTAGGGAAACAAGACAGTATCAGAATATGAGGCAGAGTTTCTCCAGTTAAGTCGCTATGCTCGGGGTATTGTGGCTATGAAACATGAACGCTGTGTCAGGTTTGAGGACGAGTTGAGAGATGAGCTGCGAATGTTGATTGCACCACAGCGGGAGAGAGAATTTACGGTCTTGGTGGAGAAAGCCAAGATTGCCGAGGAAGTGAAGCAGTCGGTGAGACGGAACCAGGATAGGAATTGGACCAAGAGAAATTCTGGGTCATCAGTGCCTGCCGGGAATTCGCAAAAAAGGGCTAGATATGGTGGGCCAAATCAGGTTGCCAGGCCTGCTGCTACTACCCAGTGGCCGTCACGGTGTGCTCGATGTGGAAAGTCTCATATAGGACAGTAATAGACTGGGAACAGAGAGTGCTTCGAGTGTGGATCTATGGGGCACCAGGTAAGGATTGTCCGCGAAAATCACCAGAGTCGGTCGAGGGTCGGTACACATCTGAAGGATGGTCAGCAATCACAAAGGGGTCGCGATCCGATCAGGGGAAGTAATGGTTCTAGGCAAGGTCGCAGAGCACCGGGCAGAGGTGCCAGAAATACTGATGGAAGACAGCCTGGGTTGGTCTATGCAGCAAGGCGTCGAGAGGAGGGCAATGCACCGGACGTTGTAACTGGTACATTCTTAATTTTTGGATTGCCTTATATTGCCTTTATAGATGTTGGTTCGACCATTCTTATGTTGCCAGTAGTATTTGTGGAAACTATGAACTTGGCCTTTGAGATTTCTTCTAGAGAGATAACTGTAATTAGCCCTCTAGGTCACTCTGTAGAAGTAAACAAACTTTATAAGGACGTACCTCTGAACTTTAAGGGGTAGTGTTTTGGTGATCGATGGAGCGCCATTCGGCGATTCGATTTGATCCTAGGGATGGACTGGTTAGTGAAGTACCAAGCAAGTTTGGACTGCGCAGCTAAGCGTATGGTATTGAGAATAGTTTAGGGTGAAGAGGTGGTAATGATAGGTAATAGAAGAGATTATCTATCCAATGTTGTATCTGCTATGAAGGCCGAGAAAATGGTGAGAAAGGGTTGTGAGGCGTTCATGGTTCATGTTTGTGTATTGAAGGCCAAGGAATTAACTGCAGGGGATGTCTGAACGGTGAAGGAATTTGTCGATGTATTTCCAGAAGAGCTTCTGGGTCTGCCTCCAGATCGCGAGGTCGAATTTGGAATAGACTTGTTACCAGAAACTGCACCAGTGTCTATTGCCCCATATAGGATGGTGTCGAAAGAATTGGTGGAGCTAAAAGCACAGTTTCAAGAGTTGCTGGATCGAGGTTTTATCCGCCGAGTGTATTACCTTGGGAAGCGCCCGTACTTTTCGTTAAGAAGAAAGACGGTACAATGTGGATGTGTATAGATTACCGGTAGCTGAATAAGTGGAAGATCAAGAACAAGTACCACATTCGGGGATAGATGATCCGCTCGATCAACAGGGTGAATCAATCTTCTCTAAGATTGATCTAAGGTCGGGGTATCATCAACTTAAGGTAAAGGAGGCCGATATTTATAAAACTGCATTTCGCACTCGTTATGGGCACTACAAGTTCTTGGTAATGCCTTTTGGGTTGACCAATGCGCTGGCAGCATTCATAGACATGATAAATTAGGTTTTTCAGCCGTATTTGGATCGATTCATCGTGGTGTTTATAGACTACATCTTGGTGTACTTGAAATCTGATGAAGAGAATGATTCGCACCTGCGTGTGGTTTTGCAGACTCTGAGGAAGAAGTAATTATTCGTAAAGTTTAGTAAATGCGAGTTTTGGTTAAAGGAGGTAATTTTTTTGGGTCATGTGGTGTCAACTGAGGGGATTAGGGTAGATCCTCGGAAGATTGAGGCAGTATTGGACTGGAAACCACCTAAGTCTATAGGGGAGATTCGGAGTTTTTTTGGTTTGGCAAGATATTACAAAAGATTTGTGGAAGGGTTTTTCTTGATTGCAGCGCCATTGACCAAGTTGCTGAGAAAAGGGGTTCTATTTGTGTGGTCAGACAAGCAGCAGGAAAGTTTTGACAAGTTAAGAAGGATTTTAATAGAAGCTCCGGTGTTGATTCAGCCTGAAGCAGGGAAAGAGTTTACAATCTATTGTGATGCGTCGCATACTGGTTTAGGTTGTGTGCTGATGTAAGGAGGGAAAGTAGTGGCGTATGCGTCTCGGCAGTTGAGGCCTCACGAAGTGAATTATCTGACACATGATCTAGAGTTGGCTACAGTGGTTTTCGCCCTGAAAATTTAGAGGCATTACTTGTATGGGCAGAAGTTGATAGTCTACACAGATCACAAGAGTTTGAAGTACCTCTTGACTTAGAAGGAATTGAATTTGAGGCAGCGTAGGTGGATCGAGTTGTTGAAAGACTACGATTGTTCGATTGAATACCATCCGGGTAAGGCTAACGTAGTGGCTGACGCGTTGAGTCGCAAGATGGTAGCAGACTTGAGAGCAATGTTCGCTCATCTTAGTCTGTATGATGACGGGAGTCTGTTAGCGGAGTTGTAGATAAAACCAACTTGGGTAAATCAGGTTAAGGGGGAACAGCTAATAGATGAGGTTCTAAGTGCTCGGAGGTTACAAGTGCAGAATGATGGATTAGAAGGTTATAGTTTAAACAGAGATGGAGTCTTGTGTTTCTGGGGAAAGTTTGTATCTTAGAAAGACGTTAAGTTAAGATGGAGGTTCTCAGGGAAGCTCATAGCGACTTATACGCTATGCATCCGGAGGTAGCAAGATGTCTTGGAATTCTGAGGAGCGATTCGGTGGTCGAATCTCAAGAGAAAAGTGAAATTTGTGAGTAGGTGTCGGCGTGTCGCAAATCAAAGCCGAACATCGCCACCTTGTGTCTGCAGTAACCGGTGAAGATTCTGCGATGGAAGTGGGAAAGGATTACGATGGATTTCGTCACGGGCTACCCCTTACGCCTAGTAAAAAAGATTGATTTGGGTAATTGTAGATCATCTGACAAAATCAGCCATTTCATACCGATTTGGGTGGATTACTCACTCCAAAAGTTGGCTAAATTGTATATAGCAGAGATAGTGAGACTACATGGGGTGCCAGTATCGATTATTTCGGATAGGGATCCTCGATTCACATCAAGATTCTGGAAAGCGTTGCACCAGGCATTGGGTACAAGGCTAGATTTTAGTAAGGCGTTTCATCCGCAGTCAGATGGACAGTCAGAGAGGGTAATCCAAATTCTAGAAGATATGCTGAGGAGTTGTGTTTTAGACTTCAGAGGTAGTTGGGAAGAATATCTACCATTGGTGAAGTTCGCGTACAACAACGTTATCAGGCAAGTATTCAGATGGCACCGTATGAAGCACCAGTATGGATCAAGTGTCGTACCCCTACATGTTGGACAGAGTGAGAGGCGTCGCTTGTTGGGTCCAGAGCTAGTGGTGAAATAGAGGATAAGGTTAAGTGATTCGGCTCGTCTGAAGGAGGATTGAGACAGCGTAAGTCTTATGCCGATCTTAAGCGAAGAGATGTAGAGTTTGCGATGGGTGTGAGGTCTTTCTAAAGGTGTCGCGTGGAAGAAGGTGCTGAGATTTGGTCAGAAGGGCAAGCTGAGCCCTAGGTTCATCGGGCCGTGTAAGGTGTTAAAGCATGTGGGACCAGTAGCTTATCAGCTCAAGTTGCCAGTGGAATTTGAGTTAGATCCATAACGTGTTCCATGTTTCCATGCTTAGGTGCTATCGAGCAGATCCGTCGCATGTTGTGCCAGTAGAGGAGATAGAGATGAGCCTAGATTTGTCCTTTGAGGAAGTCAATTCCTTTGGTAAAGGTGTTATGGCGAAATCACGGAACGGAAAAGGCCATATGGGAACCGGAGGATTTGATGCGGCAGCAATACCCTCAACTCTTTTGACCAGGTAATTTCGAGGCCAAAATGATTTTTAAGGGGGGCAGAACTATAACATCCTTAAATCGGGGCCTTTGCATTTCGTGTGGTTGCATGTGTATTGTATGGTAGGTATGTTAGTTTGAACTATTTTAGGGTCTAGGCTCGAGCTAGGGATAGGCCTGAGTCTCAGCAGAAATTTGCGTTTTAGGCTTTAGAAGGGGGAACTACTGGCATTAGGTGTTAAGGGTAATTAGTGGTGGATTGTGTCGCAAGAGAGGTCTTGGTAGAGTGGCAAGGGGGCGCTACTTGGGAGGCAAGGGAGTGACGCCTCATGCAAGCTAGAGGGCCTTGGTTCAAGCAGTAAGAATCCCCTTTGTGCATTTCTTTTTGACGCTAGGACAAGGGAAAAGTTGTACTCAGTAGGACTCTGAAGGATGAGGTTGAAAAGGGTCAACAATTTCAAATGGGTCGAAGAGAGGAAATTTAGGAAGTTGACTTATTCAAACTTGTTTGAATGAGTGGTAGAGAGGGATTCAAGGAGTAAAGGGGGGGACAGCATAGTGTTTGAAGGGAGTGGGGTTATGTAGCTGAATTTGGGTGAGGGGTGGATTCGGCTTTGGGTGCTTAAGGGGGTGGCCGAATGTGCCTAGCAGTGTTGGGAATTTCGGCTAGCTAGGGAACCAAAGGCATTTTTTTTGTACAATTCTTTTTGTCAAAACCAAAATGTTCATACCACTTTGTGGCATTCTTATCTTTTCTCTCAAATACAAACCAAAATACTCTCATACCATTTGTTTGGCATTTTCTTTTCTCCCATTTATCAAAGCCGAAACACTTTCCAATCCTCTTCTTAGTTTCTTCTTCTTTTGTGCTTGGCCGAAACTCACACTACCATTCACTCTCTACTTCCATTTCATTTTCTTTGCCATAAACATCAAAGCCGAAACCCTCTGAGGCCTTATCTTCTGTCGAAACTCTGGCATTTTCTTCTTTTTTCTCTCAAACACCATAACCGAATCTCCTTTGGTAGATAGTACCTTACTTCTCCATCTCTTTCTTTTCAAGAGCGGAGCATTTCCGGCACTCGGTAAGTTCTTTTTTTTGGCCTGGCCGAATCTCTCTAGGAACTTTTACTCACTCTTTTTCTTCTCTCGATTCTTTGAAAGAAAGCCGAATTCCTCTAACATCCATATCTTTTTCTTTCGGCTTTTGTTCTAGTGGATTGTCGTTACCTGTCCTTCACCACTCTCAATTGGTTTCTCTTTAGTATTGGGGTAAGTGTTTCCATTTTGGATCCAATCATCTCTTGTTGCGTTAAAATGCCGAAAGGCAGATACCCTATGTTATTTGATGTTTGGCCGAATGTAGGAGGGGGTGTGTTGACGCCGTCTGGTGTGAATCTTCGGAATTCATTGGTTGTGGGTCACGTTTAGAGCCTTGGGTTATTGTCGATTTAGGTAAGGGTTCTAACTTCTGGTTAGTTCTTACAATTCGTTTCATTGCTTTAATCTGAGTTAGTGACTAAGGTGTGTTATGGACTCGAAGGCTAACCAAGCACTGGGGGGTGGATCTGAGGCCCCAGTCCCTAAGTTCAAAAAGAGGGCAGTGTCGACAGTTCGAGATTGGCCACCTGGGTGTGGGCGAACACCTGAGCAGCGTAGTAGTCAGATAGCGATGGTGTCGATTAACGACAGTACCGACGTAGAGAGCGTTGTTTTGCAAGTAATCAGGTGTGTAACTCTTACACACTTTATTTGTTAATATGTTGTATCATGTAATCGCTAAAAGCCGGAATAACTATTGAAATGGTATGTTACCCTTGTGGGCAAAAAGCGAGGACTCTAGGTAAGTCCACTCTGGTTGGCTAACGTTAAATGCTGGTTAAAAATTTGTATATGCCCTGCCATGTAATCTCTGATTGTTAAGCATGGTATTTATGCCATGAATAGTATGTACATTAAGTGGGTATGATGAGAGGATGGAGAAGGATGATTTAGACTGTCACCAGTGGTTTTGGCCACACAGTGGGTTGGCCCTGCTTTCTATATATTTTTGTGACTAAGTCTCAGTGGTTGTGACCACCAATGGTTTGGCACCACATATTGCTATCTTTGTGACTCGTCTCTGTGGTCTAGCACCACCGTGGGTTGGCCCTACCTATTGATACGGGATTGTCACCAGTGGTTTTGACCACATTGTGGGTTGGCCCCACGAATATTATTGTGACTACAGTCACCAGTGGTTTTGACCACACCGATATTATTTGTGACTACGGTCACCAGTGGTTTTGACCACCAGTGGTTTTGACCACACGGGGTAGAAACAAGAGTACGGATGGCTAGGTTTTTGGGATTGCATGACTTGCATGTTGACTTATGAAATTTGTGTATGAGCAATGCTATTTTCAGGATGGGGGTTTACACACTGAGTCTCGATAACTTACCTCTTTTTGTGTAATTTTGCAGGTAACCCTTAGATTGTGGATATGGAGCCGGGGTGGACTCGAGGTGGCCATGCTCATTGTTTCCGGGTTTTGTTTTAAACTTTTACTTTGGTTTACATACTTTTAATTAGGTTTTCAAGTTGTAATAAGGCCACTAACTTTATTTTGGGATTTTATTGATCTGCTTTACTTTTCACGAAAAATTTGTATAAGCTAAACAAAACAGCTTGCCTTAAAATGAATGTCTTCTGAACTTGCGCAAACTACCGGGTTTTTCTAAAACTTTACCTTCAGGTAAAAACCAACAAGTAGTATCAGTAAGATAACACGGTTTTCTTTAAAAACGTAATTGGAAATGGTTTTGGTAACTAAACACTAATTACTTAGGCTTTTCGAATAAAACCAACGGTTTCTTGAGAGTAAGGGACAACACACAACCGCTCGAAAACGTTTCTAAAACAACCCGTTTTTAAAATGACCCCATAATCAAAAATTTAACCTACAATTTGTATTCCTAGAAATCTTTTCCTCATGTGACATACCGAATTCGGTCGTGGTGTGGTGACCGGGTTTGGGGTGTTACATTTTTTATGAACATGTAGTGTCTCCGTTCTACGTGGAACCTGTGCAACCCCCGTACCCAAAATGGTATAATGAGAATACCCAATGCGAGTACCACGCGGGAATAATGGGGCATTCAATTGAAAACTACACTACATTTAAAAGGTTGGTTGAAAGGCTTATTGAAAGAGGAGTCGTGAAAATCGATCTGTAACATCCTAGATTAAGGGTTATGCGTTTGTGCATAATTCATGAGTAGTAGGTTTTGGAAGTGTTTGGAAGTGAATTAAGGGTTTTTAAAATCCTAGGATGGAAGAGAAAGCTTTGGACAATTATTGGTTTTTAAGTTAAAAACAAGAAGTGATGTGGAAAAGTGGCACGGGACGCCACCTAAGGTGCAAGGGTTATGGCAACAAGTGAAGTACTTTGAGGGAAGAGGTTCAAATCCCATTGTGTGCATTTTTGCTTAATAGCATGTTTACTGTGATATGTGGTGTGCATTTTTAGAACCTTGGAAATGTAAGGAAATGTATGGAAATGTAAGAAAATGTATGGAAATGCAAGGAAATGTATGGAAATATATGGAAATGTATGGAAATGTATGGAAATATAAGGAAATGTATGGAAATGTATGGAAATGTAAGGAAATGTATGGAAATGTAGGGAAATGTAAGGAAATGTAGGGAAATGTCCTGAAATGTAAGAAATGATTTAGAAATGTTAAGTTTCAAAAGAGGAAAGTGAACATTTTGGAAACTTGGAAATGTTAAGTTAAAAGAGGAAAGTGAACATTTTGGAAATGCTAAGTTAAAAGAGGAAAGTGAACATTTATGGAAACTAGGAAAATGATTTAGAAATGATTCAAAGAGGAAAGTGAACATTTAAAACTAGGAAATGTAAGGAAATGTCAAGTTTAAAGAGCCAAACGAAAATTTTTGGAAACTTAGAAATGACTTAGAAATGTCGAGTTTTAAAGTTTAAAAGAGGAAATTAAGGCAAGGTGGCCTTAAGAGAAAAAGTATGTGAAATTTGACACACAAGCAGGGCTTGGAAAAGTGGCACGAAGATGCCACTAGGGCCTCTGAAAATGGCGCCACATGCAAGTGTATTTGGGCAGGATCGAGTCACTTAGGAAGCAAATAAAAGAAGTTTTATTTTGCTAGAAAGAGCAGAGGTGGACGGCATGTGGGCTCTTAAAGAGGAGTTTTATTTCCTTTAAAATTTCGCTAAATGGGAGATAAATAATAGATTTAATTATCATTATTTTTAGGAGATAATTGTTGGATTAATTCTTTTAATAAAGTGATAATTCAAAAGATAAAGTTATCAAAATAGAAGAGTGGTGGCCAAGTAAGGGATTACGAGTAGTAAATTTCGCTATAAAAGGAAAAGAGGCCATTCAAAGATTATTTTCTCTTCCTTGATAACCTCTCGTCAATTCTCTTAAGCAACTATTCTTTTCTTCTTCATTCTTCTCCTCTCAATATTCCAAAAGTCGAAACTTGTGTGACTACTCTCTAGGTCTTAAGTCAATCTTTGAGGACTCAAGAAAAGGGGTGTCGATTATAAAGATTAAGGGTAAGGATGAGTTATCGATTTCCATTCTTTTCTTCTAAGATTAAAGCGAAACTAGGAAATCTAACCCCATTATTGTGTTAGTCGAAACTTGGAAAGAAGGCTCTTTGGGATTTACTAAGTGTCGACTACAAGGAAGGAGAAGTTCTTTTCCAAGGTACACCATAGGTCAGCGTGTTCCCTAGTTATTCGGTGAATTTCGGGATTTAAAATCCACAAGGTAAGCACCTATAACATTCGGCCAAGGCTTATTTTAGTACTTGGATCTATATTTTATTATCTTAAATGCCAAAAAACTAATATGTTAAAAGATCTAGAGTTGGCCGAATACGAGGAAGGAGCATAAGCAAAGTTTCGGGATTTCAAGGTAAGTGTACTTACATATTCGGCCAAAGCCTATCTTAAGTACTTAGATCTATTTGTTTTAACCAAAAACTAACCGATTCAAAGGATCTAGTGATTAGCCGATTTCAAAGGAGAAGAATACAAATTTTCGGGATTTGATTTTTAATTCAATCGGCATTAAGGTAAGTGCACAAATCCTACTAGGATTTGGTTTTATGGCCGAATAGGCCTTCGCTAAATATTACCATGTTAGCCGAATGTAGGCATTAAAAATCTAAGGTAGAAGATCAAATTTCGGGATTTCAAGTGAAATCGTTAAGCGAATCAGGTGTGTACCCTACTCTAAGTTTTAATATGTTCATGGCTATGTTTTAAATTAAATGTGTTAATATGAAAGTGTAAGAATATGGCTAAGGTACCGTGTGTACCCCACACTAATCTTAATAGATTTATGGCTTAAACTTGATATATATGTTAATATGAAAGTGTAAGAATGTGGCTAAAGTACCATGTTATGGCACAAAGTGCTCAGGTACGTTTTCCTACTCCTTCTAGGATTACGAAATATATTATACTTAACATGTGAAAAGTGACACGAATGTGAATTTAAGTATGATATGCATGATATGAATAATATGGGGCATTCGGGTTATTTAAGAAAGGGGAAGTGAATGTGATGACCTCGGTCTCACTATCCGAATGTGGTGACTTGGTCACATTATCCGAATGTGGTGACTTGGTCACATTATCTCGAATGTGGTAACCGGTTACATTATCTCGAATGTGGTGTCTCATGACACAATTATCTCGAGTGGCTATGCCACGAATTTTATATGGGCGATGAGCACGCCGATTGCAATGATCGCCTTCGATGGTGTGTAGCGGATGGAGGGTTGACTTAGTAGTCCCCACGGTGCATGCAGGATGGTACGGTGGAGTGTAGCGGATGGCATATAGGTTTGGGTTCGGGTTACATCATATTGATTAAATGCTTTATGAACATGTAGGACACTTGTATGCTTGAAATATTAAATTTTAGTGTTGGTTACACATTGAGTCTGTTGACTCACCCCGTTGTAGGATTACTTTTCAGGTGACGACCAGTGATGGACCAGGCCTTACGATGCTTAGTGGAGGCCATGTGAAGTTCAGATTTTTTATTTGGACTATTTTACTTAAAGTATTTTGAATTTAAATTTTGGGAATTATTTGATGTAATAAGGCCTTAGTAGAATTATTTTATTCTTTTTATTTGTTAAGCTTACAAGCCTTTATTTATTAAAAGATTAAGTAATCATTTTTTTAAACGAAGCCTAAACGTTTTGTCACCTAAAGTAAAGGATTTTAATAATGAAATAAACTTGTTTTCAACTCAAGCCCAACCCAAAACAATCTTTCTTTCAAAACACACAAGTTTTTCCTAAGTAACAAAAGAATTTGAAACGGTTTACACCGGGGAACATACTAGATCCGGTCAAGGCTCGTGGGTCGGGTTTGGGGTGTTTCACGATCACTCGGATATAGTGGTTGAAAGTGGAGGTAGAAGAGTTGCAATTCCTTGAAGAAGTCAGAAGGAATCTGAACATTAGTGACATATCTGAAGAGAGAACCAAAGTTTCCAAACCCTTACATACTTGGGAAGATTTTAAACAATGGGATTGTGGAAGGGATCCCTATATTTTTAGGGTTAATCTAGAGTAATATTCAAAACATGCTTGTTGCTTTAAGCTCGAAAGCAATAAGAATCCTTTTGTGAAATGGGCTTGTGTCCGAATTTTATTTCAATAAAATGCATCTTTTAAGTAAATATTTTTTCATTCTTTACATTTCATGTCAGGCATTCTTTTGTGTTTTAGAATATTCTTTCATTCTTTATTCATGACCATACCATAAAAATAATCATCTTTAGAATCATTTATTCTTTGGATTGCCTTTGTACCTAGGTACTCAGATATCAATGACATGAGCGACGTTGTTACAGATTCCCTTTTAAATGAGATATGAGTCTAGGGGATCTAAGAACTTTGAAGATGACAAAGATTGTAGCCTATCTTTTGATTTGTTAAGGATGGTAGAGCAAATGAAAATAAACTTTACTTTGCAAAGGGTCAAGACGTCATGAGCTTAGGAAAAAGCCTAACTCACCACGTAAATAAAACGAGACATCATTGAGCTATTTTCAAGAATTCTAAGATGTTTTTGCACAATCATGTCGAAACGCCAGTTTGAAATATGGGTATGTGTTAATGGTGCTACAATGGTCGAGCTAATCAAGAGGATCAGAGTTCTTGGTTTGCCAAGAAAAGGAAATTGCATCGATTACCAGAATTGCCAAATTGAGGAAGATAAGACTTATATGTCTTTTCCATTCTTTCTATAGGTGGGGCATAAATGTTATGGGCCAGATTTCGTCAAAAGCATCTAGCCGATACCATTTCATCTTCATGGTTATCAATTACTTCACTAAGAAGGTGAAGGTTGCTTCATATGCTAAAGTTACAAAGTCAGCAGCCATCAAATTCAAATCTAAATCCAAATTCAAAGCCAAATCAAAATTCAAATTCAAAGCCAAATTCAAATCCAAATTAAAAAAAAAAAAAAAAAAGTGGCAATAAAGAATGCCAGAAAGAAACGGGTTTAACATAATTGCACAATATCAAATATTTACAGTCTGTCCAAAGATCAGACACCATATCAGTGCAGAAAATACAGCCAAAAAATCATTCAAAATTTTTGAAAAAATGACTGAGACTTGTAAGGGTTGGCATAGAGAAGTTACCATTTACCCTTTATGTTTCTTGAATATCGGTCAGGACCTTTACAGGGGCAACATTTTTCCCACTGGTTTATGAAAGAGAAGCAATGGTAGGAGGTTAAGACTCTTTTTCTCCAAGCTTTGAATGAGTTGGATGAAGCGGAATGTCTCCAGTGAGCTTGATTGAAAGTATTCAGAATGAATGATATGGGCTTATGACAAAGAGGTTCCCCCAAGAGAATTTCATAATGGGTACCTAACATTAAGAAGGATTCTTCTCGTACAAAAGGAGTTCAGAGGAAAAAATGCCAAAATTTGAAAAAGCCTTATGTGTTTAACCCTGGCCAAGATGGATGGCAAGAACATGCTCAGGCTAGTGAATCCAGATTTCATCTAAAATGAGAGGCCAAGGTGAAAACCCGCAAAGGGCGCCTTGAGACCTTTTTCAAAAAAAAATTCCAATCAAGTCAAAACTCAAAAAAAAAATAAAGAAAAAAGGAAAAAATAATAAAGAATAAATTTTTTTCAATCAAAAAGAAGAAAGAAAAAGGAGAGGCCAAGGAGAAAACACGCAAAGGGCACTTTGAGACCAAAGGGGATTTGAGTTGAAAACCTGAAAAGGGCGGCTCAAATTTTGATCAAAAGAGGGGCATGCAGTGACCTTGCTATACTTGAATTAACAATAAAGAAGTATGTGACATCTTGGGGCATCGACAAAGTCCTCCAGATCCCCTAAGCACATATTGAGCTTAAAATGGTCCTCAAGAAGTTTGAACAAAAGAAGCTCAGGCTGCGATATCTGGGGCACCTAATTTCCATCTTACCCATTCTGAATTATTTTATTCATACACTACCAATAAATTTCCTTCTGGATTGCATTTACTATTTTTGCTTACCTTATTTGTTTCGAGCTACGCTCCTAATTAATTTCTTTCTTGTCCACTATTATGACTTTTTTCAAGCATTTTGCATTAAAATAACGATTAGTGGACTAATAATACTTTCATGAAAGGAGTTTCGCATATTACTCTAGAAGCTTCTGAATAATACAAGAACTTGAAACAGGATTATTGTTTAAAACTCACCAAGTTTAAGGAAGAGTCTAGACTAAGGCTATCTCTTGAGATTTTGTCAAAAAAAAAAGTCAAGATATTGCGTCAGTAATACGATCTTGACGGAAAATGGGCAATGTTAACCCAGGAGTAAAAAGGGAATCATTCGTAGAAAAAATGATATGCTACACCCATGCAAATATCATGCGGATCACCTGGGGACTGATTAGCTGATTGAACAAGTTACTGTCTTCTATGTAATATCCCGGATTAGGGCTTATGCACTATGGCTAAAATTACATGAAATAGTATGCCTTATGTGTTGTGAATGTGTTGTGTGCATTTTAAAACCTTGGAAATGTAAGGAAATGCTTTAGAAAATATTAAGTCTTAAGAGGAAGCTTGGAAATGTAAGGAAATGCTTTAGAAAATATTAAGTCTTAAAAGGAAGCTTGGAAATGTAAGGAAATGTAAGGAAATGTTTTAGAAAATATTAAGTCTTAAGAGGAAGCTTGGAAATGTAAGGAAATGTAAGGAAATGTAAGGAAATGCTTTAGAAAATATTAAGTCTTAAGAGGAAGCTTGGAAATGTAAGGAAATGTAAGGAAATGTAAGGAACCTTGAAATGTGACAAAATCTGCTTGGAAAAATGGCTCTGAGACGCCACTTAGGGCTCGAAATGACACCATATGCTAGGATAACTTGGGCCTAGTATGGCCACATGAAGCCCAAAATAATGGGTTAAAATTCTAAGACTCCTAAGGTAAGGAGATGGACTGCATAGGAGACTAAGGTAGGAGTTTAAGTTGAAGTCAAATTCTTTTAGAATTTCTATTAAGCTAGGAAAATAAAGATATGAGAGTGATGGCCAAGAAAGGGACTCTCTAGGCTTAGTAATTTCAAAGAAAAGAAGGAAAACTAAGGCCATTCAACATTCTTTCTTTTCTTTTTAAATCTCTACCGAATTCTCTCCTGCCATTATTCTTCTTTTTTTCTTTTCAATTCTCCACAAAGTCGAAAACAAAATCCCTAGTCTTGCCGAATTTCTAAGTTCTATATATTTCTTTTCTTTCCTTGTAAACTGAAATACCTGCTTCCCATCATCAATTCTTTTCCTTTGCAAAACCAATCAAAAGTCAAGATAAGTTTCAAGCCTATAGTCGAATCTCTAAGCCTCAAAGTCGAATCTACAAGGGTGTTTTAGTTTCCGAAGGTGCACCATAGGTGCGTATGTTCTTTAGTGATTCGGTAAGTTTCGGATTTCTTTTCCTCACGATTTCTTCCTCTATTCTCATCAAGATCTAACCCGAATCAATTGTCTATGCCTATCAATTTCTCTTCTTTAGCCCTAGTTTAATCTCGCTTTATAATAAGCCGAAGTGCCGATTTTGGAAAAGTCGAAGGTGAGTAATTAATGGTAGGTGGTAGAATGGCCCTTTTCTATTCTTTTTTTTTTGGCGAATACCATATGGGCTAAGATAATTGAGAATTTCAGTTTGTTGAATAAGTGGAGGATTGTCGAATGTAGGTAAAAAATTAGGTGACTTTGGTTTTTGGAGGAAGGCTGTATGTAAATAAGTCGAGGTTTCCGGGAGTTTAGATTCATAAAGGTAAGTGAATTTGACATCCGGCCAAGGCCCTATTGTGGTATTTAGATCTAATTCTTATTTGTTTAAAAAGCCAAAACTAACTAGTTCAATGATTAAGGGTATAGCCGATTGCAATAAGGAAGCATCATAAAGTTTCGGGATTTGATTTTTAATCCAATCGGCACCAAGGTAAGAATTTGATTACAACAATCCTACTAGGATTTGGATTTATAGCCGAATGTCTCTTTACTAACATGTTAGGGTGGATGAATATAGGAATTAAAGATCTAAAGCGATAGAACGAGTTTTCGGATTTCAAGAATTGATAAGTATATCGTGTGTACCCCCACACTATTTCTTAATAAGTTATGGCAATTGCTTAATATGTATGTATGTTATACTAATATGGAAAATATGGCTAAGTACCATGTTATGGTACACAAGATTAAGGTACGTTTTCCTACTCCTACTATGAGTATGATAAAACTTGTTATGCCATGAATATGAATATGATAAGAATGTGAAATCGGGCCTAAGACATTATGTTGCATGATTTTGTATGATATGGGGTATATGGGTTATACGAAAAGGGGAAGTGAATGTGGTGACCTAAGACCACGATATCTGAATGCCGTGACCTAAGACCACGATAACTGAATGTGGTGACCTAAGACCACGATATTTGAATGTGGTGACCTAAGACCACGAATTTTATAAGGCGATGTGCACATCGATCGCAATGATCGCCTTCGATGGTGTGTAGCGATGGAGGTTGACTTAGTAGTCCCCACGGTGTGTGATGGTACGGTGATGTGTAGTGGATGGCATATAGGTTTGGGTTCTGGTTGCATCATTATTTCCTATCTCATTATATGAATATGCATGTAATATGTGAACATATGCCTAAACTATTAAATTTTAGTGTTGGTTACACATTGAGTCTGCTTGACTCACCCGTTAGGGAACCTTTTTCGTAACGATCAAGAATGGACCTGATTGCAAGAGCTTAACGGTGGCCATGCACAAGAAGGAATTTATTTAATTTGGATTTTTATTTTATTAAGTACTTTGAATTTATTTTTGGGAATTATTTGATGTAATAAGGCCATAGTAGAATTACTTTATTTTGCTTTTATTTATTAAGCTTACAAACTATTATTTATTAAAAGATTAAGTAAATTTATTTTTAAAATAAACTCTAAGTGTTTTGTCACCTAAAATAAAGGGGTTTCCAATATATGATAAACTTGTTTTCAACTCGAGCCCAACCTAAAAACAAACTTTCTTTCAAAACACACAAGTTTTTCCTAAGTAACAAAAGAATTTGAAATGGTTTACATCGGGGAACATACCAGATCCAGTCAAGGCTCGTGGGCCGAGTTTGGGGTGTTTCATTCTACCCCTGAGTTGTGATGGTTTGGATGGAAAATGATTCAGGTCATGCACCTTTGAATAACAATGGGATGGGTGAAGAAGAAACAAATCCTACATTTTAGACTCACAGTGGGATGGATTAGAAAAGATTCAGATCTTATACTCTAGAGTTATAATGAGATGAACCCAGAAGTTACAATGGGGCAAATCTTTTGAACAAATATATTACGGTCTTCCCAGGCTTTCTGTCGAGAATACCAGCCGAACAAAAGACAGCATATTACCCCGATGAACAATGAACGATGACACCTTAAGCAGGGATCATTCTAATAAAATTTCGCATCCATGCAAATATCATTTAGTTAGGAGCATTTGATTCATTCTGATCATTGCATCTTAATCATTATACATTTAAAAAAAAAAAGAAGAGAATCATGACATTTTGGCATTCATAATACATGTGGCTAGGAGCATTTGATTCATTCTGATCATAGCATCATGATCATTTAGGCACAAACATATGCATGTAAAACCGAGTCTACAGGACAGGTCCCTCAGAGGATAGTGTAGCAACATCGGTGAATTGTAGATCTTGTCTCCTCAAGATAGCAGTGGGGCAAATTGAATTTGGTGAGTCTTATCTCCATGTACTAGAAATGGAGCAGATTCAAACTACATAGCCTTATCCTCTTGATGTAGCAAGCGATCAAGATGAAAATTGAAGACTTCCTGAGATGGTAGGGAAGCAAATTGAAAAGTTCAGATCTTGTCCCCTCGAGATGGTGGTGGGGCAAGCTCAAGATTGAAGTCTCCCTGAGATAGCAAGAAGGCGGTGAAAAGTTCGATTTTGTCCCTCGAGATGGTAGTGGAGCGAATTGAATATTATAGTCTTAGCTTCGACGTAGCAAGGAGCGACTAAATAAATTGTAGATCTTGTCTTCTTGTGATAGCAAGGGGCGATTAAATTTGGTGAATCTTATCTCCATGTCTCGGCAATGGAGCGATTCAAGTCACTTAATCTTGTCTCCCGAGTTTGCAAGGAGCGATTGAAGATAGCAACTCGCAATCTCGAGTTACTGGAGAGATTGAAGATAGCAGATCTGGCAATCCTGAAGTTGTAGGAGCAGATCGAAGATATTAGATTTTGCCTTCCTGAGTGAAGCGGATCGAAGATAGCAAATCTGGCGACGCTGAGTTTGCAGGGGCAGATTGAAGATAGCAAATCTGGCAATCCTGAAGTTGTAGGAGCAGATTGAAAATAACAGATCTGGCAATCCTGAAGTTGTAGGAGCAGATCAAAGACATCAGATTTTGGCCTTTCTAAGCGAAGCGAAATGAAGATAACAGATCTGGCAATCCTAAAGTTGCAGGAGCAGGTCAAAAACATCAAATCTTGTATTCCTGGGTGAGGCGGATCAAAGATAACAGATCCGCAATCTCAAGTTGCGAGGAGCGATCGAACACATCAGATTTTACCCTCTTGAGTGAAGAGGATCAAAGATACTAGTTTAGTATTCCCAAGTTGGTAACGGAGCAGACTAAAATAAGTTTTATCACCCTGAAGTTACAGTGGAGAATACCGAAGCACTAGTTCTCATGTCCCTAAAGATGCAGTGGAGTGGAATGAAGCTTCTCAAAGAAGAAAAGCACTAAAAGAGGTCTAAGATTTAAAGACCGGGCAAAAGTGGCCCTCTTTTAAGTCTTTGCTCTATTCTCGTTACACGACAATGAGCATAGAAGGGCAGCTGTAATAGGCCCATTCTGCCCGGCCCATTCAAAACAAAATAAAACCAAGAAAACAAATTAACCAATAAAATCCCATAACAGTCCAATGTCCAGTCCATTTTTTTTACAAGTACCAGGGCCCAAACTAAATAAGCCCAAATTACCTAAATTTACAATGGCCCAAATCAGAATTAACCGAATGGCCCAAATGGTCCAACAAAGGGTTTCGATATGGGAAATGCTAGAAGTTTCTGGAGTCTCCTGGTGCCTCTTCTCGCACGAGTGGGCTCCTCAGCAACAGCCTTCTCCCTTCCACGATGCTCACACCTACAACAACCAACGAAGAAAACAGAAACGATAGCAGAAAAAGAAAAATAGATCAGTATTTATTTATTTTTATTTTTATTTTAATTACATTCGGCTATATAAAGTCAAGAAATCATTTGCAAGGGGGTTGGATTTTATTTATATACAAACAGAATACGGAATACACAGAAAAAAAAGGTGGTCACAGATTTCAAATTTTTCCTTTGGATTTCAGATTCTATTTCTTTTCGATTGTTTTTTTTAGTTCTCTTTTTTTCTCTGACTATTGCATGCGAAAATAAGAAAAAAGAAAAGCGAACTCTTACCTTCCGAAAATGCCATGGATCTCTTTTTGCTTCTTTGGAATCAAGGTTAAGAGGAGATCTTAAGGTTGAAAAAGTGTTCATCAAGGCTCGAATACACCAATCGGTGTCTGTGGGGGTGGATCGGCTCTTGGAGAGATCTGATTTAGCTGCTTGGAGAGGAAAAGAGGATTAGGGTTTCCTTTTTGATTTTTATCTTGTTTTAAAAAATAACTGGACGCTTTAATTTTCAGGTTTTTAGCTTTAATTCATAAAACAAACAGCACCGTATAATCCTGGATCGGTTTCAACCCGACCCGATCACTACATGACCCGCGTGTTTTCACCGGGGAAGGATATTTGTGCGATTAGTCCCCCATTTTGCACTGACATTTGATTGAGCCATATTTCTATATTCTTATTATTTTTAATATTTTTTAATTTCTCTTTGAAATTTGTGTGCGCTTTCATTTTAGTCCTCGTCAAACGCAAAGATTTTGAAACTTGGAATATTTTCTTTTTAATCCTCGCTCATTTATGTGTAGCTTATTTCGATCCTAAATTTTATTTTAATAACTTTATTTGTTTATAAATTATCCTTTTGATGTTGTTTTTATTTCAATCGAGTTTCTTATTTTAATTTTTATTTTATTTTATTCATTTTAAATATTTTTCCATAAAATTCATTATTTGTTTTAATATATATATTATTTGGATCATATTGTATATATAATTTTTGCAATATTTTAGTTATTATTCTTTTAACTCTTCTTTATATATATATATATATATTTTCTTCTAAATCTATTTATATGTATTATTTATTTCTTTTTAAATCCTATTTTATAATATATTTTGTCCATTTCAAGACTTTTTATGTATTATTACTTTCTTATATAAATTATTCATATAAGTTTTTTTTACTTCATATATGTTATTTATGTAAATCAATGTATATTATTCTATATACTTTGTTTTGATTTTCTCCTTGTATAATATTTTATTTTTAAATTCATTTACCACATTATTACATGTATTAATTATTTGTATTTCAATCTATTCGAATTTTTGGTATACATTTATACATCTAATTTGTAGCTTAGCATCTCTTTCTAAATTATCTTTTAGTCTTGAATGTTAATATTTGTATGATATGTTACCATTGTATGACCCCTAATTTGTTCTTTTAAATTTTCGTTATTGCCATGTATTGTTATTTTATGTACGCAATTATACTTTTGTTTTATTATTGTATTGTGATTAAAATCTCCAACTTACTTATGAAAATTGTTCATCCAAACAAACTAAACAAATACATTTTAAGTCAATTTTAAAATTGCTTATTTTAAAAGTTTTTTTTAAAAAAGAAGGCAATGTTTGATGTTTGGAAGATCGAGGAATTGCACCCTAACATGTTGGGTGTCGATTTTTTTTGTTCGACCAAATAATCAAAAATCCTTTTTAAATCATATGATTCTGAAATTATAAGATGATCTTGACTTTGAGGGTTCAAGATATTACATCTTAACGTGCTGGGTGTGGTATTTAGTTCCTTTAAAGTGAATGAATCTTATGTTTGGGATATTCCATTTGTTTTTCAAAGAACTTGCATTTTTTAAAAACTTTCCCAAATTTTCAACGCTAGGACAACATTAATCAATGTGGTATCAACTTTGGGCGTTGCAAGGGTGCTAACCCTTTCTTGCACGTAACCGACTCCCAAACCCATTGTAGGGCCTAATTTTAGCCCGGGCCCATTAACCAAAACAAAAAAAAAACAAACAAAACAAAAGCCAATAAACGCCCAATACAGCTTCAAGGCCCATTAAGCCCAAATATTCTTTTACAAATGCGAAACACTAGCCACTCTCTCGCAGCTTAATCTACCCTTTCGCTATGCGTGCTTTCGACCACGTCTGTCTCCTCTCCACGCCGCCACACTGCGGAAAAGGAGGACCAAGCAACAACACAATGAAACAAATTGTATTTTGATTTTATTGGTTTTATTTTGAGATTTTATGATATAAAAGGGAAAGAATCGAATGTAAAAAGGGGGATTTTAGGTACAGAGAATATACATTTTTTATAGCGGAGAATCAAAGAGAAAAAACAAAGGTTTTTATTCTTTTTTTCCTCAAATCTGCTTTGTCTTTTCGTTTATTTTTTCCTTTGTTTAGAAAAATACAAAATCTTAAACATATAAAAGTTTTTTAAAACTAAAAGAAGAGAGATCGAGAGGGCTTACTGTTGTTCCTCCGGCACCGCTGATGGTGAGCATGAGAGGACTTGCGGCGAAGGAGAAACTCAAACCCTAATGGGCAAAACGAAAGGAAATTGGGGGGGAGGACTCTGGTTTTGATTTTTGAAATAGAAGGCTAAAAGGTAAAATGAAAGTTTTTTAGCCTTTAAAACAGGGGCCCAGCACATTTTATCGGCTTCTAAGGTGGATATGCACAATTTCACCCTAAATGGGTAAATTATGCGATTAGCCCTCCTTTTTATCTTTGTTGTTTTAATTGCATCCTCTTGCTTTTTCTATGTTTTAAAATTTGGCCTCGAATTTTGCGCATGACAAGATACAATTTCACCTATTGGCCCGACTTTTGTTTTTCTTCAATTCAGTTTTTTACTATTTTCTATTATTGTACCAAGAAATTAATTATTTTTTGATATTTTTATTATCCCGATTTTATATATTATTATCTATAATTATATTTACTATTATTATGTTACATATGTTATTATTACTATCTTGTACTTATTATTATATTTATTGTTATATATTTTATTACTTCTATTTTATATCTTATTACATACTACTATATTTATTGTTGTTTCTATTTTTTTTTCAATAAGGTTACTAGTATTTTACCATTATATTTATCATATATATTTATTATTGAATTTTAAACTATATATTTACCTATTTTTTTATATAAAGATATTTTACCTCTTTTAACTATTTTATATATTTAGCATTTCAATGTTTATATATATATATATATATATATATATATATATATATATTATTACTTATTATTTTTTATTATGTCTATTATTTTCATTTTTATTATTAGGGTTCTCATTACTTTTATATTTTACTATCAACATCATCAACGCTATTTTTATTAGTGTTTTTAATATTATGGTTTATTTATCCTTGTTCCTTCATTTCATAGATCGATGATTTTAAATCGTGTTTCAACATCTTTATATGTGTCTTTGAGAATTCACAAAAAAGGGCTTTCACAAAGGTAATATTTAGGTATGCGGAAGTTCGATAAATTGTGCCCAATCGTCTTTGGGCTTCGATTTTTCGCTCGCCTAGATCACTAAATATCCTTTAAAGATTTCGATCGTGTTTTTAAGATAAGGCAATGTTTCGTGTTTGGAAGTTCGAGATTCGTGCCCAATCGCGCTGGGTTTCGATTTTCTATTCATCCAAACAACTAAATATCCTTCGAAGATTCTTTATCGCGTTTTCTTAATTAAGGTCATATTTCATGATTGGAAATTCAAGTAATCGTGCCCAATCGTGCTGGGTTTCGGTTCTTGGTTTGGCCAAATAGTGAAATACCCTTTTCAAATTGCAATACATGAATTTCAGAAATCATGAAATGATCTTGGTATCGAGAGTTTGAAGCATCGGGTCCTATCGTGCTGGATGTGATATTTCATCTCTTCGGAACAAGAGAGTTTCGATATCTGATTCGGGTTATCCAAACACTTTTTAAAGATTCATATTTTAAAATCTTTTCTAATTTTCGACATTAAGGACACTAATCAATCAATAAGGTACCAATTTTGGGCGTTGCGAGGGTGCTAATCCTTCCTCGTATGTGTAATCGACTCGAGCCCATTTTCTTAAAATTGCAGACCAAAATGTTTTCTAAAGTGGCCCAATCACACTTCAAAAAAGGTTGGTGGCGACTCGTTTTTTTAAAAAGTCGGCCTATTTTCCAACAAAAAATGGTTCCGACAGCTTGGCGACTCCACTGGGGATACCAAGAGAGTCAAGCCGTAGCATTGATTGATTAATGTCCTTTATCGAAAATAAAATTTTGGATTTCGCTTTTCTCTGCATGAACTCGTGTTACATCATATGTCCGTATGGTTTGAAACCCATAGGATATTTCGCATTCATATTGCATGACCGTTGTGGTCACACCCTTAAGTGGGAGCAAAAATCTATGCCTTCGTGAGGTTTTCACCTCCGCATGGGCTAGGGGACTACTTCCGGGATACATCCGTACCTATGGTTCCGTGAGGTTTTCACCTCCGCATGGCCATAGGGAAATGTATTCCCTTGAACTGAACTCAATCAATATGAACCTATAATGGGTGAGGATTGAGGAATCTACTGGTTCAGGTACCCTTTTTTTAGAACTAAACCACATGTAGAAAACTTAAGGGCCTACCCTAGGTAGAACCATGTCAAACCCTAGTAGTTACCCTGATAGGTTTTATGTTATTTAATTTTCTTGTACTGATGGGTTTTATTCTGTTTTGATTGCATTGCATTCATATCATAGAAAAGAGGTGTTGATTTCAAATTCGATTACTAAATAGAAAAGTTAGTCATAAGAAAATGGATTTTTTGATAAAGTGGATTATAATACGGTCATCTGAATATAGTCCTAATGAATACAACGAGAGAAGACTGATAGTCCGTGAAGGAATACAAGACCTTATCACCCAGGGATTCAAGTTGACAAGACTATTCGAAGATTACTACGTCTCGGCACTCTTGAAGAAGCTAACAAGTGAACAGGAGTAGCGGTCCAGATCAAGAAAAAGGAGTTAGAGGAAGTATCTATTAGAATTTTACAAGACTAGACTTTTGCGAAGAAGGGATTCATGTTTTCACTTGGACTATGAGGACAAGGCCGTGTATGTAATCCGTTTTGTGTAAAGAAATTTATTTTCTAGTAAAGTTTTTCTAATGTAACTGAATTCAGAGTCAATGCCTCTTATTTTTTGCATTCATTCATTTGCATTGCATTTCATGCATTTGCATTGCATCACATCATTTGCATTAAATATCATAAGACAACCCTTTTAATTAGAAGTTGTATTATAGTGACCTGAACATCATTACTACACACGAGTGTAGAAACATTAAAGGATATAATGAAAACCTTGAGTATCAACGCCAGATTCAAGAGGGATCGAATGAAGGAAACCTAGGAGGCATTCGCCCCTACGAGCCTGAAAGTGTTTTGAATAACTGGACTATGAAGGAAACTCCTGTAGTTTTTAGAGCTAACACAGAGTAATGTTCAAAACACACTTGTTGTTTTAAGCCTAGAAACAATAAGAATCTTTTGTGAAATAGGCTCATGTTCAAACATCTTTATTTTCAATAAAAATGCATTCTTGCGTTTCATACCGAGCAAATATTTTTCATTTTTTGTTCCATGTCATACTATACATTCTTTTGTTTTTTTGGGATGTCTTCCATTCTTCATCATCCTAGGAATCGCTTATTCTTTGAATTTACCTTCGCCTCTACGATAGGTACCCAGATATCAAGACATGAGCAATCTTTATTCATGCACTCCCTTTTAAGTGAAATATGGGGCTAAAGGGATCCGAGGATTTTGAAAATGTCAAGATTGTAACTTATCTTTTGATTTGTTAAATATGGTAGAATAGAATGAAAATAGACTTTACTGTACAATGGGGTCAATAGACATTGTGAGTTTGGGAAATGAGTAAAGATCGAAGCCTTGCTTACCACAGAAACAAAGCGAGATGTCATTGAGTTATTCCAAGAATTCAAAGATGTTTTTGCAAGATCGCATCAAGATATTCCTAGGCACAAGGAAACTATGGAGTGTTCGAAAAGGCACATGTTAAGAGTTTTTCGATATCCAGGTCGATTATAAGTTTCAAGTACTATTGGTCTACCATGAAAAGGAGATTGCGTCAGTTATGCCATAAATGCCGAATAGAGGAAGACAAGACTTATGTACTTCCTCCATATACGTGGGGCATAGATGTTACGGGGATGATCTAGTCAGAAGCTTCTAATGTACATCGTCATCTTTTCGGTTGTTAATTACTTCATTAAGAGGGTGAAGGTCGCTTCATATGCCAAAAGTTACATCGCCTAAATATAATGTCAAAGTTGATGATCTGCTTAAAGATCAGATGCCATATCAGGGCAAAAAAAAAGAAAGAAAGAAGAAGAAAGAAAGAAAGAGAGAAGGGAACATCCAAAAGATTTTTTTGAGACTTGTAAATATTGGCATAGAGAAGTTACCATTTACCTTCTTTGCTTCTTGAGTATTGGTTAGGACCTCCACCGGGGCAATGCCTTTCTCATTGATCTATGGATGGATGCGCCTACGCCTATCGAAGTTGAGATTTTTTTTCTTCAGATGCTGTCAGAGCTGAAGTTGGATAAAGCGGAATGGGTTCAATCTCGGTATGATCAACTGAATCTGATCGGGGAAAAAGATTAAGAGCCATCCGTCATAGTCAAATGTACCGAAGTGAATGATGCAAAGCTTACAACAAAAAGTCCACCCTGAGAGGTTCATGAAAGAGACTTGGTATTGAAAAGATCCTCCCATGCAAAAGGGCTTGAGGGAAAGTGGATGCATAATTGGGAAGGACATTATGGTGAAAAGAAGGTTTTTTTTTAGAAGCATGAATATTAGCCGAGATGGACTGTAAAAGTCAGTCAAACTCAATTAATGTAGACTCATTCAAGAAACACGGTGTTAAGGAGGAAATAGGCCAAGGCGAAAACCCGTAAAAGGTGCTTTGAGGTTTTTCCAAAAAAAAAACGGAAAGGCCAAAGTGAAAACCCACAAAGGGCGCTTTGAGACCAAAGGGGCTTTGAGTTGAAAACCTAAAAAGGGCGGCTCAAATTATGATCAAATCGTGATGGGGCATACAGTAGTTTTGCTACGCTTGAATTAACAATGATGAAGTATGTTTCATCTTGGGGCATCGACAAAGTACTCCGGATCCCCAAGCACAAATTGAGCTTAAATGGTCCTCAAGAAGTTTGAACAGAGAAGCTCAGTCGGCGATATCTGGGGCACCTAATTGCCATCTTACCCATTTTTAATTTGTTCGTTTCAAAATACACTACCAATAAATTTTCTTCTTATTTGCATTTGCTATCTTATTTGTTTCGAGCTATGCTCCTAATTGATTTCTTTCTTGTCAATTATGATATTTTTTCCAAGCATTTCATATTGAAATAATGATTATTGAACTAATAATGCTTTCACAAAAGAAGTTTTGCATATTACTCGAAAGTCTCTAAATAATACAAGAATCCAAAGAGGACAATTATTTAGAACTAACCAGCTTAAAGGGCCTTGAGCACTTGAGAAAAGGGATTAGCGGTGACAACATTTTGATTCTCTCGTTAGAGGTATCACCGAACAAAGAAGACATACGTCGTGGATGTGACCTTAATAAGTAGCAAGCAATAATTGTTGAGTGTTAAAATGGATCATTCTCATGACATTTTGCATCTATTCATAACATTCATGATACATATGGTTAAGAGCATCGTTCATGACATCCTAATCATTTGACATATGCATAGACCCCATGAAATCACTTCTACGTGTAGGTTCCCAGAGGACAATGTAGCAAAATTGATGGGAGTTACAGAAGAGTATGATCTTATCTCTCTTGGCGGTGAGTAGAGCGGATCGAAGATCAAGCCTTATCTCCACCGAAAGGTGAGTGGAGCAAAGCTAAAGATAGTAGATCTTATCTCCACCGGCGAGAGTGGAGCGGATTGAAGATAACAGATCTTATCTTCATTGAACAGGAGTGGAGCAGATCGAAGATTATAGCCTTATCTCCACTGAAGGAGTGGAGCAGGCTAAAGATAGTAGATCCTATCTCCATTGAGCAGGAGTGGAGCGGATTGAAGATAATCGATCTTATCTCTACTGAATAGGAGTAAGCGGATCGAAGATCAAGCCTTATCTCCACCGAAAGGTGAGTGGAGCAAAGCAAAGATAGTAGATCCTATCTCCACAAAGCGAGTAGTAGCGGATCGAAGCAAGAGATCTTATCTCCACCGAGCAGAGTGGAGCAGATCAAGATTAAAGCCTTATCTCTACGGCGAGCGTGGGCAGAGCTAAGATAGTAGATCCTATCTCCACTAAGGTGAGTGGAGCGGATTGAAGACAACAGATCTTATCTCTCTGAGCAAGAGTAGAGCAGATCGAAGATAGCAGATCCTATCTCCACTGAGCAGGAGTGGAGCGGATCAGAAGGTAGCAGATCTTATCTCCACCGAACAGAGCGGAGCAGATCAAGATTGAAGCCTTATCTCTCGAAAGCGAGTGGGCAGTTAAAATAGCGAGATCTTATCTCTACTGGCGAGGAGTAGAGCGAGATCAAAAGAAGTAGATCTTATCTCTCTGGCGGGAGTAAGCGGATCGAAATAAGCAGATCTTATCTCCACTAAGCGGGAGTGGAGCAGATCAAGATTATAGCCTTATCTTCACTGAGCAGGAGTGAAGTGGGCTAAAGATAATAGATCTTATCTCCACCGAGCGGGTGAGTGGGGCGATCAAGATAATGAAGCCTTATCTTTACTGAGAAGGAGTGGAGCAGGCTAAAAATAGCAGATCTTATCTCTACTGAGCAGGAGTAGAGCAGATCGAAAAAAGTAGATCTTATCTCTACTGAGCAGAAGTAGAGCAGATCGAAAACAGCAGATCTTATCTCCACTGAGCAGGAGTGGAGCAGATCGAAGATTATAGCCTTATCTTTACTAAGCATGAGTGAAGTGGGCTAAAGATAGTAGATCTTATCTCCACTGAGCAGGAGTGGGGCAGATCGAAGATAATGAGCCTTATCTCCACTGAACAGGAGTGGAGCAGGCCAAAGATATAGATCTTATCTCTACTGAGCAGGAGTAGAGTAGATCGAAATCAGCAGATCTTATCTCTCTCGAAAGAGAGGAGCAGATCGAAGTGCATAGCCTTATCTCCATTGAGCAGGAGTGGAGCAGGCTGAAGACAATGATCTTATCTCCACCGAAGCGGAGTAGAGCAGATCAAAATAGCAGATCCTATCTCCACCGGCGGGAGTGGAGTGAATCGAGGATGACGAATCTTATCTTCATGTATCAAAGAATGGAGCGATTTAAACCTCTAGCCTAATCCCTAAGCAATTGGGTAGCGAGGCTAAAAATAGCAGATCTTATCTCTACCGAGTAGGAGTAGAGCAGATTGAAAGCAAGAGATCTTATCTCCACCGAAAGGAGAGGAGCAGATTGAAGATTATAGCCTTATCTCCACTAAGCGAGGCGCGAGCGATCTGAAAACAGATCTTATCTCCACCGAAAGGAGTGGGCGGATCGAAGACAATGAGCCTTAATTCCCTAAGCGGTAGGGTAACAGTCAAGATTACAGATCTTATCTCCACTAGGCGGGAGTGGAGTAAATCAAGATGATGAGCCTTAATCCCTAGCGGTAGGGTCACAGTCAAGATAGCGGATCTTATCTTCACCGAGAATAGATCAAACAAAGCTGCTACACCCCAAGGAAGCAATGAGTTAAAGCTACCAAGAAATAACGATCAAGAAATCAAGGCACAGCAAACCCAGGCAAAATTGGCCTTTTGAAGTCTTTGCTCTATTCTCGTTACTCGACAATGAGCAAAGAGGGCAACTATAGGGCCTAATTTTAGCTCTGCCCATTAACCAAAACAAAAAAAACAAACAAAACAAAAGCCAATAAGCTGCCCAATACGCTCAAGGCCCATTAAGCCCAAATATTCTTTTACAAATGTAAACACTAGCCACTCTCTCGCTAGTAAACGACCCTTCGCTTGCGTGCTCGACCACGCCGTCTCCTCTCCACATCGCCACACTGCGAAAAAGAGGACCAAGCAACAACACAATGAAATGCATTGTATTTTGATTTTATTGGTTTTATTTTCTAGATTTTGCGGATATAAAAGGAAAGAATCGAATGTAAAAGGGGGATTTTGGGTACAGAGAATATACATTTTTTATAGCGAGAGAATCAAAGAGAACAAAACAAAGGTTTTTATTCTTTTTTTTCCTCAAATATGTTTGTCTTTTCGCTTATTTTTCCTTTGTTTAGAAAAATACAAAATCTTAAACATATAAAAGTTTTTAAAAACTAAAAGAAGAGAGATCGAGAGGGCTTACTGTTGTTCCTCTGGCCGCCGTTGATGGTGAGCATGGGGGACTTGCGTGCGAAGGAGAAACTCAAACCCTAATGGGCTAAACGAAGGAAATTGGGGAGGACTCTGGTTTTGATTTTTGAAATGTAGGCTAAAAGGTAAAATGAAAGTTTTTTAGCCTTTAAAACAGGGACCTCACAGATTTATCGGCTTCTAAAGGGATATGCACAATTTCACCCTAAATGGGTAAATTGCGATTAGCCCTCCTTTTTATCTCGTTGTTTTAATTGCATCCTCTTCGCTTTTCTATGTTTTAAAATTTGGCCTCAATTTTATGCCAAGACAAAGATAATTTTGCCCTATTGGCCCGTGATTTCTGCTTTTCTTCAATTCAGCTTTTTTTACTGCTTTCTATTATTGTACCAAAGAAATTAATTATTTTTTGATATTTTTATTATCCCGATTTTATATATTATTATCTATAATTATATTTACTATTATTATGTTACATATGTTATTATTACTATACTATACTTATTATTATATTTATTGTTATATATTTTATTACTTCTATTTTATATCTTATTACATACTACTATATTTATTGTTGTTTCTATTTTATTTTTTTCAATAAGGTTACTAGTATTTTACCATTATATTTATCATATATATTTATTATTGAATTTTAAACTATATATTTACCTATTTTTTATATATAGATATTTTACCTCTTGTAACTATTTTATATATTTAGCATTTCAATGTTTACGTGTTCATATATATATATATATATATATATATATATTATTACTTATTATTTTTTTTATTATGTCTATTATTTTCATTTTTATTATTAGGGTTCTCATTACTTTTATATTTTACTATCAACATCATCACTGCTATTTTTATTAGTGTTTTTTAATATTATGGTTTATTTATCCTTGTTCCCTTCATTTCATAGATCGATGATTTTAAATCGTGTTTCAACATCTTTATATGTGTCTTTGAGAATTCACAAAAAAAAGGGCTTTCACAAAGGTAATATTTCGTGTCTGGGAAGTTCGATAAATTGTGCCCAATTGTGCTGGGCTTCGATTTTTCGTTCGTCTAGATCACTAAATATCCTTTAAAGATTTCGATCGTGTTTTTTAAGATAAGGCAATATTTCGTGTTTGGAAGTTCGAGAGATTCGTGCCCAATCGTGCTGGGTTTCGATTTTCTATTCATCCAAACAACTAAATATCCTTCGAAGATTCTTTATCGCGTTTTCTTAATTAAGGTCATATTTCATGATTGGAAATTCAAGTAATCGTGCCCAATCGTCTTTGGGTTTCGGTTCTTGGTTTGGCCAAATAGTAAAATACCCTTTTCAAATTGCAATACATGAATTTCAGAAATCATGAAATGATCTTGGTATCGAGAGTTTGAAGCATCGGGTCCTATCGTGCTGGATGTGATATTTCATCTCTTCGGAACAAGAGAGTTTCGATATCTGATTCGGGTTATCCAAACATTTTTTAAAGATTCATATTTTAAAATCTTTTCTAATTTTCGACATTAAGGACACTAATCAATCAATAAGGTACCAATTTTGGGCGTTGTGAGGGTGCTAATCCTTCCTCGTATGAATGACTCGAGCCTGCTTTTCTTAAAATTCGCACCCAAAATTTTTCTAAAGTGGCCCAATCACACTTCAAAAAAGGTTGGTGGCGACTCCGTTTTTTTTAAAAGTCAGCCTATTTTCCAACAAAAAAATGGTTCCGACACCCATTTTCTCGAATTTCGCAGATCAAAATTTTTTTATAGGTGATCCGATGACACCTAAACAAAAAGGATTGGTGGCGACTCCTTATTTTAAAGTCGATCCCCATTTTTCAAACTTTAAAATAAAAATGGTTTCGACATATGTTATGTACAAAGAATGTTTTATTATTATTTTATTTAATTTATTTGTTAAATGTGTTTTAGGTTAATTAGATATATATTTTTATGAAATTTATTTGGCATGTTATATTCTGATTATATTTTTTATTTTTATGTGATGGTTTTTTTACAAAAATAGTATAAAAATAAAATACTAAAAAATATCTTAATGAAAAATAAAATACTTAAAAGAAATAAAACAAAAAATAACTTTTTGGGGAAAGTGGTGCTTATGGGTTTTTACTAAAATAATATAAAAATAAAATATTTAAAATTATTATATTTTAAAAAATATAATAAAAATAAAAATACAAACAAATGGCCAAAATCGTGGTTTTTACTAAATTAATATAAAAACACTAAAATTATACATATGAAACATTATGTACTAAAATAATATAAAAAATAAAATACGAAAATAGTATATTTTAAAAATAAAATAAAAAACCAACAAAGGGCCAAAATCATCGAATGTAAAAAAATTAAGAATATTACAACATAACCCTCCTTATTTTCCCATCTTTTTTATTTCCGAGGAATTTAATTACATATTATAATATATTTTAAAACAATATTGAACTACTTATCATGTTTTTAATTATTATTGCATCACTCACATTATTATTAAATAAAAATTAATTTAAAATATATTGAACTACATGCCGAGTATATTATATATATTATATTTTAAACCAAAATATTTTACTTATTATCATTTTAAAATAATAATAAAATATTTGTATTTGAGTTGGACATATTTATTTTGTTAATGTAGTATAGCAAAAAATATGTTGTCGAAAAAACTATTTGCTATCTTTTAGTAATTAAAAGTAATATATAAAATTTAGTTATCTTGATAAATATTTAAAATCCATCAAACATTGAAATTAATAACCGAAATTTATTTTGTAATTGCAAGTATCGCAATGGCTTCATTGATTACGAAAGATCCTTACATATCTGACACAGTTAATAATATGGTAATATATTGTTATTTGTTAATCATGGGTTCCATTAAAAAAATATCTACGTAATTGCAATTGTCACTCTAGAGGATGTTGCATTGCAACTTGGGCTCCCAATCGACGGGAGTGCTGTAACGAGCGTAAGTGCGATAGTTGAGCCGGCTGCACATTGTTATAGCCTACTAGGAGCCTCGCCCGGCGATAATGAGTCCAATTTTTTGGGTTTGAAATTTACATGGCTAAAAGTCAATTTTGAGCATTTATCATTAATGCCACTAAAGAAGAGTTGATGTGCACAGCTAGAGCGTATATTATGCATATTATAGGGGGTGTACTGATGCCCGATGCGAACAACAACAAGGTTCATCTCCAGTATTTACCTCTATTAGCTGATTTGCGTAATGTTCGCTCATATAGTTGGGGTTCCACAGTTCTGGCTATATTGTATCGTGACCTTTGCGGACGACAAAGCCTGATGCCGTAGACATAGGCGGATGCGTTGTATTGTTTTAGTCATGGGCTCTTTATCGGATGCCATTCTTGGCATCGGTTAGTCACCAACTATACATAATTCCACTAGTTAACAGGTGATAAAATTTAACTTGTTATTAATTGACAATTTCTTTATAATGATACTATTCTAACGATACTATATTTACTTGAAATTTGTTTTCGTAGATGGAGTATTTATCTGGGTATCAGGCGATCGTACATTGTCCCGATATATTGTCTGATGATTGAACAACATGCTGGGGAAGGGGTAAGCTATTCCAATATTCGTGATATGTAATTACTTTGTATATCTTACTCGAACCGTGTTAAATTTTAACCATGGTATTAGTCGTGTAGTTTATATGGATGCCATATCATAGACCAGAAATTGCGGCTATTATACCTTCGTCTGCCTACATTCATTCTCAATTGTTGTGCACTAATGCACCAATTATCAATTTTAATGTAGTCGAGTGGTACCACGGGGATCAAGTACTACGACAGTTTGGTTGCATTATATCCCGAATCCGCCAATGCTAGTGAGGAAGGTTCACAGCATCAACAAGAGGAGAAAACATGGAAGTCATTAGGGGGTTGTGCACCGAAAATATATTGCAGTGTGGGATAATCGGATGGTTCAAAGACCTCAAATGGATATGTCTTCCTATTTGCAACCATCATTAGAGTACATACAATGGTACTCTAGTATGGGAAATCCATATTTACTTGGTGGGCAGTCGACTGTAGTCCCCCCTCACGTGCAGCAACCTGGGGCATACGAGCCAATGGCCCATATCGAGGCTGAGCGAGAGCCAGATCCTGAGCCCGAGCTACAGTCGGAGGCTGAGTCCGAGCAATCATATTCACATTTGGCTGATAGTTCTTATCATCTGAATTTTCCGGGCAATGACTATTTCCCGGGCTCGTCAGGGGGCAGACACCATTACGGATTTGATATATTTGGGTCGTATCCACCGCAGTACAACATTTCTCCCTACCATATCTCGCCAGAAGATAACACCACCCCGACTTGTGTCCACTGCAGTACTCCACTCTTCCTGAGTTGTATCCACCACAGCATGGCACTCCTCTCGGCTCAAGTTCATCGATGCCATTTGAGCCATATAATTTTTCTTCCATGTCTCAGACACCCTCACCTGAAACTGAAGAGGATGTTGGTCATCGCAATCACCTACAACATGAACATCGACCTCCGCAAAAATATACCCCTAGGACCACACCATCGAACCATCAATTTTAGGGGTTTCCTGGGTTTTGATATTAAAAAGTTTATATTTTTTTTTTATATTTAATTAGATTAATTGGAACTTTAAAAATTGGAACAAAATTTGACCATAACATAAATTAGATTAATTTGGACATTTTGAACATTAAAACAAGAAAACTTATAACAAACTTAGTTTTGTAATATAAATTAAATACATTACAACATTAATCTAATTGGAACAAACTTTGCAATATAATTTTTTATATAAATTAAATACATTACAACATAAGCTCAATTCTACTCGATCGTAACGATTGTCCAACATGATAGTTTCACGAGGGCATTTACTCGATTATGACCAACTAACTCGCATAATCCACAATGTCGATCACGATTTCTCCTAATGTCCATTTCATTACGGATTCTAGATGATTGCGGACGACCTTTTGGATTCCTGCGTAGCCCTCTGCTTGGGACAAGCTCAAAAGCCGTCGGAGGTACCTCCCACGTGAGCAGTCAGCAGATTTGAGAACTCATTTTCCTAGACACGTAACGCATGCCGAGTGTGTACACATCATCGACAAATTGTTCAACATTAAGGTTCACTTTAGTACACACTGCCACGACATGCGCACATGGATAATGAAGTGTTTGGAACCTCTTGCAATCGCACCGTCTATTCCAGAGATCAACTCCATAGGACCTAGGTGGTATATCGGGTCAGCGACCGATGGTCTCCGTAACTCAAAATGTTTCAAGGTGTTGTGAATATATTTCTACATTCATCGACCTTGCCATTCGACGGTTTGCAACCATTGCATCCCTGACATCTTCGACAAACAAGTGTCCTGCCTCCATCTGGTTGACTTGTTGCTGACCCATTCTTGGCATCAAGGTATCCAACCTGTAGAATATAGCCGAGAAGACAGATGAAATCGGAAGATGTTGTGTTTTCAACAACACAGCATTGACCCCCTCCACTAAGTTTGTGGTTATTTGACCATAATGAAAGCCCTCGTCAAAACTTTGAGCCCATTGCCACGGCTCTATTGTACCCAACCACTATCGAAAAGATGTGTTCGTTTGACCCTCCATGTCACTCTCAAGTCTCGTCATTCTTTGGTAGAAAATATGTGGCTCTAACTCGTATGTTGTATATGTATTAAGAAAAGATAAGTTACAATAACTCGATAACATAAAACATTACAACTTATATTGAAAAGATAAGGTTATCCTTTACCCATTTTCACTACTTGTCCCTTCCAGTCTTCATTCTTACAATCTCAATAGAAGTTAGCCGCAATGTGACGGATGTAGTAAACAGATATCCATGGCACACCGAAATGCCTAATTGCAGCAATTAATCCTTACCCTCTATCTAAGATGATGCAAATACTATCGTTGCTAATAACATACCTCCGCAGGTTGGTAAGGAAGAATTCTCAAGATTCCATGTTCTCCTTATCTATGATGGAAAATGCTATCGGGAGCACGTTTTTATTGCCATCTTGAGCAACAGCAAGGAGAAGGATCTGTGTATATTTTCTATATAGCCAGGTCCCATCCATTTACACAAACGGCTTGTAGTGGGGAAATGGCAGCACACATGGATCAAACGTCCAAAACATCTGATGGAAAATTCTTTTTCCCAGCTGTAGTTGGTTATCGGGGCCGTAATAAGGTCGTGTCTGTAACTCAATGACAGTCCCTTATGTACTCCTGCTGTAACACCCCTAACCCGTATCCGTTGCCAGAATGGATTACGAGGCATTACCGGAAAAATATTTAACTTTCATACGTTCAAATAGATCGTTAATATCATATTCAAAGGCAAACATTTATTTTACAATATAAAATATCAAAACCAAAAATAAACATGCTAATATCATTTTTCTTACAAGCATCATTATTACAAACTAAAATAGTTACCACATCTCACATGATAATCTATTTTGATCTCAATAATCGATTACATTCATTTTAATATTTAATATATCCCATATATATCATATAATAAAATACATAAAATCACACCTAAGCACCAACTATTTAAACAAATTATAAACACATACTACTATCGCATCAACTTTAATAACTATGTCCGCTTTCACTTAAAGATCATACCATAAAAAACATATAAATTTACTTTAACTAAGTTTAGTCAAATATATCCATGCAATGAACAACCTATCCTATATATATATATATATATATATATATATATATATCACGAATAATCAAATCAATTATATATAACATATAAGATCCAAATACTACTTTATTAATCAAGACAAACACATAATCATAAATTTCCAAACATATCACACATATATAAACCAAAACCAAAAGTGCATAAATATATACATCATTACTAGCCATTTTCGCATGGCTTATACATAACTATAGTTTATCACATCAAAACACCATTCAAATTTATACATGCCATAATTCGATTTTGAATATTTAAATACCAAAAGCAGTCGATAGTGTGGTGATCTTTGCTGACGATCCCCGAGCTTGTAACTGAAGTCCAAAATCTATAAACAGAATAAACATAAAACACAGAGTAAGCTAACATAGCTTAGTAAGCCTTAAGCAAATTACAACTCAATATTAAACTTAATCAAATTACTATTTCAATGCCATATTTAATCTTAGCTTAAACATTCCATAATAATATGTATTTATCATGGCTTCCACCTTGGCGAATACTCAATAAGTAAAATCTCTCAAGTTTTTACTCAACTATTAAAGTAACATATCATTACACATTCGACATACTTTCACTCATTTACATAAGTTCAAAAGACAAGAAATAACTTCATATATCTACCTCTCTTATTTGGCTAATTACATAATATCATATATAACACCACATATTATACATTACCTATAAAGTTTGAATGTATATGATCACACATATGCACACAAGGAAGAATAATTTCTTTTGAATTCAATATATTTAATCATAGGACCAATTCTCATATTAAACTCATATTTACTTATCATTAATATTATCCAAGATTTAACATAAAATTTCAAAATATTTACTTACCTTATTTTTCATTGATATCAAGATAATACATCCTGTCCATTTAGCTTGAATAACATACTCAAATACTACATCAGCATAAATCTTTAAAACAAAAACTTATACATAATCACCGGCATAAAGCCTGCTAGGTATATAGCCCGATATCTTTTGCCGGCATAAAGCCTGCTAGGTAATAACCTGACAAAAATCATCGGCACAAGGCCTGCTAGGCTTATAGCCCGTTATATCACACCGGCACCATGCCTGCTAGACTTATAGTCTGATAAAACTCACTAGCACCATGCCTGCTAGGCTTATAGCCTGAATATCACAAATACATAATCGATTTAAGGACATAAATCACATATACTAAGTCATAAGCTTTCATCAAAAACTCATACTATCTTTCATATATCTAAACTCACTCAAGTAATTTCTTGAACATATCAAATACAATCCCTCAAATTCGGCAATAGCAAATATAATTATAACCATTTCAATTCAGCATGAATAATTTACATTTAATTAAAATTAAGAACAACCATTTGCTTATAGACTTACCTCGGATATCGGCAAACGTAAAATCAACTATTCGGCTATTTTTGTCTTTCCCCGATCTGAATCTGACTTTCTCTTTTCTTGATCTAATTTGATATAAATTAAACTTATTTAATCAATATTCAATTAAATTCACTCAAAAACACATGAATAAGTAATTTTCACTTTTACCCCACATTTTACATTTTTAAATATTTAGTCCAAAATTCACAAAACACAAAGTAAGCATAATTTGCCCTTGCTATGCTTATGCTAAATACTCATCTCATCCATATGAGTCCATACAATTCATTTATTTTCAAATTTGATCCTTCAATTTACTATTTTTACAAATTAGCCCTAAATGCTCGAAATCATTAAAACTCTTCCAATACAAAATTTATTAATCTAACACATATATATCATATTTCATCATCAAACAACACAAACAACAAGCTATCATCGATAGGTCAACTCAAAATATTCATCAAAATCAAAAATTAAAACATGGGCTTTGTGCATCTCATAGCAACGATCTCAAAAACGTAAAAATTATAAAAACCGAGCTAGATACATACCTTAATCAACTCCCACAATGGTCGAATGCCCTAACTCTTTTCTCTTTTCTTTTTTTGTTTTGTTATTCGATCATGGAAAGAGAAATAAAACTATGGCTTTGTTTTTATGTTCATTTTATTATAATATAACATTATTATATATTAATATGTAAATTTTAATAATAACATTTAACATAAAAAACATATTATAATGGCATGTTGTCGTCCATTACCCTTGAAAATGGGCTATTTTCCCTTTAAGGACTCCATATTAAAAACCCACTATCAACTAAGCACTTTACACTATAATTTGTAACTTTTACATTTTACGCGATTAAATCCTTTTATTTAATCGAACACTCAAGCAACGAAATTAAAACACGAAAATTTAACACAAGCAAATTCACACATAGTAAGCACGCAAAATAATTTTAAAATATTTTTCAGACTCGAATTTGTGGTCCCGAAACCACTATTTTGATTAGGGTCAAAATCAAACTGTTACACCTGCATAGCGGCTATCCATCCCTGTAGTTCGTTATACGACGCATCGAAATCCTTAAATCCATTGCCATCTGTTTAGCTATCCACGCCTTTCGATATGATACTCGACATCGAATCGCGTCGCATTTCGAATCAAGATCAAACTTTAATGGTCGGCATGTCCTTCACCATTAGCATGAGACACGTACAGATAGTTTTGGAATCAAGTTTTCGATGATCTTCTGTCATACGTGTTGATGTGCATTTGTGAGCCCCAACAAATTTGCGTATCTTTCACATCTGCGAATTTTAAATAAATGAAGCTCGTACTCGCCAATTGCAGCCTTCTACCGACTTTCAACACTTCCCAATATATAATATCGGTTTAGACACTGCAACTTTGTAATCCACTGATATATTCATGTTATACCGCTTAATAGTAAATACGCACTCTTATTTACTTTCGAATCTCTGGCCTATGAACAACTCGGATGAGCAGGAAGTATTTCAGGATACTCCAAGAACTTTGCTACATGCGCCGTGTCGGGTCTATGAGTGACATGTGTGGCCCAAGACTATTTTGTATCACAATACGTTGCATCTGGTTCCCGACCGAAGACGCGTTAATGTTTCCATTGTCATTCACATCTTCTTCGTCAATATTATCGGGGACATCGTCCACATCGGGATCACTATCACTATCGACCTCTTGATTACAAGGATCACTACTATCGTATCCATCATCACCAACCACATCAATTTCAGATGTAACATTAAGATCGCTATCGATCCCACGTATAGTCGATTCACTATCAACGTATGATATTGGAACCACCATGCACGGTTCTTGAACTCCATGTTCTTCACCGTATGCAGTGAGATTTTCATTTTTCTCCATACTGGCTAACTCAGTAAATAAGTGAATCGGTTCATTTTTGTCACTCCCATTCCCACCGTAAAAAGCGATCATTGTCTCCACGTCTTCGTCGTCTACAAGTTTCATTTTGATGAATTTGATGGGATCTGTCGAAACTGGAAACTTGTAGAAAAGTTTCGAGATCCTTCTCCCACAACGTCTAACAATTTTTGCGTTAATCCTTCCCTTCATTCATCCAACGAGACATTTCTATTTAATCTCATTACTATTTGTTGCCGACATTCAAATATACATCCAAGGGTTGTTGTCAAGATGATTCCATCGAAATAAACGTATATGAAAAACTGATTATCCATCTTCAATACTCAATCTGTTAAAAAATAAACAAAATTTCTCAAAACAATTTCAAACATCAAATAAATTACTTAAATAAAAAATTAATTAATCAATATGCAATTTTTTCATTCATAAGCTCAGACTTTTTCAGTTCCTATTTTGTACATGAACAACATTTATCTTTACATTTAACCACTTAAATTCAGTTCTACGTTTTCTTCCATCTCCAATCATGTATCTTCATCTAGGAAATTCTCTACAATCTAATTTAGAAATTCTTTATTCTCTTCATATTCATCTTCTACAATCTAATTTGGAAATTCCTCGAGATCTTCTGGCTCTTTAATCTTTATAACGGGTATTGAATATACAAGTTCTCTTCGTAATTTCCTAACAACTAATTTATTCATCCATGGTTTGTCAAACACATTTTGCTTCCCAGTCAACTTTCGTGAACCTATACTTTGTCTCGCTATTTTTCTTGCTCCATAAGAGATTATAAACTTGGCGAAGTTTATAACTAGATTCCAATAAGTTCGTGGTACCGATGTCTTCCAAAGTTCGTCTAAAATGATTTGATGCTCCCATTCTATTAATGTCCCTCTAATGGTTAAATATTGCACTTTATTCTTCCTAATCATTTCATGACCTTTCCACAACACTTTTTGCATCTTTCGATTTACGGTAATAAGGTGTTGAACAGTGTCTGTTTCATTCTGTAATCTTGCACTTCTCTCATCATCTTATCAACTTTCTCCCTTTGTGCTAAAGTTATTATCTCATCAGGCAATATCAAATATGTTTCCATTTCTAACAATATGTATAACAGAAATATTTTTAGTTGTTATCACTAATTAACAATTATTTTATAATAGTTTTACTAACATAAAACTTTCAAATATATTAAAAATTTTAAAACATAACATTCACAACAAACACATAATTAATCTAAACATAGAACTCACTAAAAATCATAATAAACAAAATAACTTTTAAAACAAAACATAAAAATAACACTAAACAAACTATATAATACTAACAAAATATTTTTTCTTATCGTAATCTATTCTATTTAAAAATAAAAAAAAGAAGATACATTTTCTTTCTTCTCTCCTCTCTTCTTCGTAATTTTTTACCGAAAAAATATTTTTTTCTTTCTTTCTTCTCTCTCTCTCTTCTTCTGCAATTTTTTTTTACTGGGATGTGTCTTCGTTTAACACTGATGGCTTAAATAGAGGGTTTAGGCACTACAACAAAACAGACTTTTAGCGGCGTTTTTTATAGCCTTTAGCGGCGTTTTTAAGTGCCACTAATATAATTTATGCACTTTCAAGCGCCAAAAACGCCGCTAAAACACGCGCCGCAAAAGTTAGCGGCATTTATTACGAAAAAATGCCGCTATAAGTCTGGACCTTTAGCGGCGCTTTTCTAAGAAACGCTACTAAAAGACCAGACCTTTAGCGGCGCTTTTCTAAGAACGCCGCTAAAGTTCAGACCTTTAGCGCTTTTCTAATAAACGCTAAAAGATCAGACTATAGCGGCTTTTCTAAGAACGCCATTATAAGTCTCGACCTTTAGCGGCGATTTTCTAATAAACGCCGCTAAAAGATCAGACCAGAAGCGCGTTTTTCTAAGAAATGCCGCTAAAGAGACCTTTAGCGCTTTTCCAAAAACGCCGCTAATTTGCACAAATTTGCGATGTTATTTTTCTACTATATCCTACCCTCCCCGCATTAAAACCAACCAAAACAAAGACAATTGCATATAATTCCAACCCAAGGCAAAAATAAAACATTTAAATCTCACCAAAAGCATTAAATCTAAACGATACTTCAAATTTAATAAAAGATATATGATATTTATTAATAAATGAATAATAATTCAAACAATTTTACAATAATGTTAATCAGTAATAATGTTAAAAAAATCGTACAACAATAAAACAAATGTCTAAGAGGGCGGCTTCGCGATCGCTACCGAACAATCAGATCATAGTCTGCAATCAGAATGGAGTTCTTCATACTTTTGTTCTCGCTTCGCTCTCTCTACGCCTCCGCTCTAAGTTGAGCAATATGCTCCGCCTCCTCCGCTTCCTCCGCTCTAAGTGAGAAATTTGCTCACCGTGTTTCGCTTCCATCGAGATATCGGTCTTTCGTCTCGAACTTGACACGAGATTGACTCCCGGAAGGCATGTATTGCCGGGAGCTGGATCCAAAATATTGAGTTAGGGTAACACATGATCCTTGACATCGAACCCGACCATACCTTGTAAGACCCAAAATATTAGTGATAATTTTGTTATAAATATACTCAAAATTAACAAAACTATCAATCGAAGCAATCGTACCTTTCAGGACCCAAAACATCAGCAATAATCCTGTTATCAATCTCCTCGAGATTAACAGAACTGTCAGTTGAAGCAACCGCTTCAATACAACATGCAGTCATTTGGGTAACTGTGAATTTTGTTGTAGCCAAGGCCCAAATCCTTTATCAATTTCTTTATCTCTTTGGAAGATTGAGGGATTTTTGCAAACGGGAACATTTCTTGCGTAAACTCTAACAAAGATTGTCAAAGATTTTTCGGTCCACCCCCAAACATTTCAAGTGAAAAGACAAATACGAATGATAGTTTGGAAAATTTTGATCCTCATACAGCTTCTTCATTCATTTCACCAAGTAACGATAGAACATCACCTCTTTCTTCATTTGGTCGTTTATCCCAGACACTTCTTCTTGTTTGGTGAAAGTATTTCCACCAAAATTATGATCATCGGTTGCACCCAAGTCGTGAAATGTCCCAAACCATCATCACAAGATATTAAAAGAATCCCACAACATGCCTTTCATGTTATCGCCTCTAACATTCGATTGAAAGTACTATAAGGATACCCAGATTCGCTCGATGAAGATGCTCCACTAGATGTACACTCTCCATGAAAAAACCATTCTTTGTACCCCGGACAAAGCCATTAACAACTAGATGTTCAGAGACCACTTGACGATAATGCCGCTAATATTGCAACACGCCTTACACAGCAAAGAATCATATTCTCTTGGCTTGCATTTTGAAATGCGAAATTCGTAAAAGTTTCTACTCCATTTCGATAGCCGTTGCTTACCCTTGACAATTTCATCCAACTCCTATCCATTTCAGATTTGTTGAAGTCTAAAGTTGACAAGAAATTACACGGCTAA